>CM061548.1:82997281-85688531 GCA_030864215.1 Capsicum pubescens
ACTAATAGATTGGCGATATTAGTCATAAGAGATGACTAATCTATGAATGGTGAATTGTGGGATAATGATGGTAAGTTGTTAATATATTGGTAATTTGTTAAGTGATGGCATAATGTTGGTTGATGGTAAATTGTGGAATGATATTTTAAATGATGATGAAGATTATTCGTTAACGATGTATGTTTGGATTATTGGTATCTTTGATTGTACTCTCCAAGCATATGTGGGTCTGTGATGAGTTATTTACTTTTCCACACCAATTGACGTATGGGAGGCAATTTTGTAGTTGTGTATGCTTGTGTTGATTTTTTATAATATGTTATTGTCTCGGTTTATTTACGTATTTATGTACAATGATGATAGAGTTGATTTCGGTTTGATTTTGTACCTTGGCTTAGTTATGATATCTTGCATTTTATCATTCTTATATCATGATTTAGCTCAGTCGATCGATGATGCCTACTGAGTACCCATGATTTTGGTACTCATACTACACTTCTATACCTTTTTGGTGAAGATCCAAGTACTAGCTGTCGTCGTTGACCTTTGTTCATACAGAGTTGATCTTTTTTGAGATAGAGTGAGTTCTTAGAGTGGGGTTCAGCTATTTACTTCTATCTTTTATATTCAATCTTTTTTATCAAGATAGATGTTGTTGACTATTCTAAACATTTGAGTTGTATCATTATTACATGCTCTTGTATTGGCTCTACCAGGTCTTGAGATGGTATCTATAAATTGACTTTTTTTTCCTGTTAGAATGCTTTATTTAATTAGAAATTGTGTTGTTAATTTTTGCCTATGATGGGTATTTCTGCCAAGTTAACCCATTGTGTATAACTTTGAATTACGGTTTGGCTTACCTGCTGATGGGATATGAAAGGTAACATCATGACTTGTAAATTAGATCGTGACAAGACAATATTAGGATGCATATGTGCATATTCTTCAAATGAAAATCAATTAAAACACATCACACAATTTATCCTTTTCTTTTTTTACGGCACATAAAATCCTAAATCATGATTTCTACCATGCTTAATGAGGTTCTGCCCTTCCGTCTTTGATAACAATCAAAATAGTTCTATTGTATTCATACCAAATAAGAACATGAAACATGGATTCAAAGAAAAAAGAATAATCAAATGACATACAAGCTTGAAGAAACTAATATGCTTAGCTTCAATTATCTAATTAACTTGCACATTTGAGGAACATTAACTTATTCTAATTTCAGTGCTTCTAATACTATATGCTCGAGACAAAAAAATGCATAAAAAATCTCTAATATGTACAACAAAATATTTCCTAGATCTTCATAGATAAATTACATAAGAAACACTTTAAATCAGAGATTCAACGGGATGTCTCAACATAGGAGGCTTACTAAAATAAAATATTTTAATATGGACAATGGACTAGAAAAAAATAGAGAATTAATGATTACTCTTGAAGATGATGCCAAAGAAAGTAAAGGAAATCCTATAACATGACTTCTAATAGACAAATAAAAGGTTGCTACATAGTTCTATAAATTAAAGTATGATAGTGACAAGATTAAAAAAAAAGAAATAGAATGACCTATTTGCATGCAGTGAACTAAGACGTCCTCCTTAGATATACTCATTATTGATCGTTAAATGAAAGAAGCTGAAATCCTTGATTCTATCTTGAAAATCTGAAAAAAGTCCAAAGCAAAAGAAACTTAAGATTGGAAAAGCTAACTGAATAAACTAGACCAAGAAATGTGTAATGACCTTTCAATTTTTTTTTTGTATTTTTGCTTATATTTTATGTTAGATCTTTCCTATAGCTACCCCAGGTCATTTATGACTTGTTGGGACTGGTATTTCAATTATCAGGCAGCTTGTTTGTTTTTAGAGTCATTTTCCTATTTTGAAGTTTTCGCTGGTTCAAAATGACCACCAAGTGAAAACTTCAACAAAATGATCTTGTATGCAAATTTTGACTGTTCCAGCAACTCCAGAATGTCGATTTTAGGATAAGAGGACTCTTGGTTCGGGTCCCTATGCACCCAAACTAATTTTGAGCTATTGACCAAAAAGTTAAGAAAATGAAATATAGGTGTGGGACCTATTTTTTTATTTAAACAACCTCGGAAGGAAATTTTGACTACGCCATTGAGTCTAGAACGTCACATTTGGTATGGTGGCATAGTTCATTTGTGTATACGTGAATTTGAATGATTTTTGAGCGGTTAGCGGAGACTTGAAAATCTCTGAATCTCAGCTGATGCTGGTGCACCCACTAACCACGAGCCATGGATCACGATCGCAATCTGGCAGGCAACCTGTGCGACATTTGTCATAGAAAACAAGACATCCCAAGCCTTGGCACCAGAGTCATGTATGTGACTGCTGGTCATTGCAAACACAATTAGTGACCAGGGACATGTACCACGATCGCAGTACAATTGTCGCGATTGTGACTCCCGTGTACCTGAGAAGGGTATAAATGCCCCTATTTTTAGCCCCCTTTTCACCCTTCTTCATTCATTTTAAAGAAAGTTAAACTCTAAATATTGGGTAAGCTTAGGATTAGAGCTTATGGGTGATTTGGGGAGCTTGGATAGTGATTAAATAGGCGATTCTCTGTTGAGTTTTTGGTAAGATTCGTTCATATTCATGGTAGATTTTTCCATTTCTTTTTCAAAATTCCTAGAACTTGGTAACTTGATTTTAACACTAATGTAGCTCAAATTTCACCCATTTTTTAGGGTAATTACACCTTGAGCATAAGGGTAAGTTGGATTGGTTTCGGAGACGTGATTTCCGTAAATATGACCCACATGAGATTTTTGAATAATTTTGACCTGAAGTACAATAGTGCAATATGGGTATCATTGTTCTTGTATTGATGAGAATATTATGATTTTGATTGCGCGGCACCTTGTGAAAGCTTCTCGAAAGGAAAAATTGATGATTTAGCAGATTCTTTGAGCTTTCTTCGATGCCCAGGTAGGCTAGGTTTACCACCTTTATATATTGAGCTAGTTCATAGTATATTTATGATATTATGTTGGATTTGAGATGGGTTTTATGTGTTGGGTGAATAGATTGGTAATGATTGAGTTAGTTGGGCCATTTAGGCTATTCGAAAACCATAATTTAGGCATAATTAACTTAGTGGCATGCTTTAAGTAAACTTTTTATCTTAGGGTTGATCATGGATTATTTAACATCTAAGAGTGTATTTAGATACCATAGCCTCACCTGGTATAATTTTTCTCAAAACATATTTCGGGGATCTAGAAATGGGCCCTTCGACCTATCTTAGGCCAAGATTTGTGTTAGTTATTGTAAACCTTTATATTCTTGTTATAATTCTTGAAAATGCTTAGTATGGTAATATTATGGAGATTCAATACATGATGTTTGTGACGGTTTGATATTGGGAGTGGATGCTTATTGAAATATGTATATATAGTTGTGACGGTTTGATATTGGGAGTGAATGCTTATTGAAATATGTATATATATATGATTATCGGTTCAAGAACGAATATTTATTATGCTAATGATAATTATATTTTTACCGATTTATGTTTGTTAATTAATTATATAGTTAGTGGTTCAAGTATGGATATTGATTATATGATTATCGATTCGAGTTCGAACATTGGCCATAATATTGATATATGATTATCGATTCAAGTTCGGATATTGACTATGATATGATGATATATTTACCGGTTCAAATCCAGGTATTAATGATAATATTGATAATATACCTACCGGTTTATGTCCGACAATAGAATATGGTGTTGATGAAATGGGTATCAGTTCAAGTCTAAAAGCTGGAAAAATTGTTATAGTGTGGCATGACATGGGTGATTTCTAGTTGTATCATGGAAGTTGGTTAATGATGGTAGTTCGGGTTATGCTTTACTTGATGTTACCCTCCAGGATTATTGACACAACCAGAACATAGGCCTTATCATGATGGGCATCCCAAGTCCAACCAGAACTGGGGACCACCCTGATACCCAACCCAACCTTCAAATGAATATCCTAAGTCGAATGAATTCCGAACATATAACAAGATAGCGTATTTGTAGATATACTTACTTTGGGATAGGTCTATTTCCTAAACCAACCCAACCAAGTCAATCCGTCTAATAACCAACCAAACCAAGGCAATAACCCAATATGTTTATATATATAATCCAAAAAAATAGAACAATCATAAATCAAATAAAGTCATACGGTATCAGCCCCAATACCAATACCAATGCCAAGGATAACACCATTACCGACACCGTCCATACCAACCTATAGTAGTTCCACAAAGCCTCTAACCGAAAGTAAAATAGAAACCGGTCAGGACATTCCCCCTATTATAGCCAAAACCATATCTATAAAATGACCAAAGTATGTAAGGACATCCATGACATGAAATGGAAACTTTCAGAATATGGAAGCTCATCACTTTAATCCAACACAAAGTGATCCCAAATTCGATCACTGAGAAGGAGAAGTAGAATGGTTGATTCCTGCATCGTGTGGGGATATAATACCCGAAGATGGGTTAGCGTGTGAATGATAACATGCACTCAGGATAAGGATAAAAATACTTTCAACCTTTAAAACCAACTAAATAACAATATGCATACACAACCATACATATATAAATATATATATATATATATATATATATATATATTTCCATGCCGGAAGAGAAAACTGGGTTTAACATGCCTTAAAACCATTAACCTAGGTATGTGTAGCTTAACTATCCTAGAACCACCCACGGGCTATATGGGTCAAGTGTTATTCCATGAACGAGCCTCGATGCGTGTAGATGCATGAACTAGAGCTACCATATGAGTAGGTGATTCTCGTGTACCCTTCGCTCTCCATGATACATATATACAAGTGTAACTTAGGGGATTCCCGTGTAACCCAAAAGTATTATATAAATGGTCTCCATGACCAATCCTCAATTCGTCAAACATGAGTTTCCACTGAACTCACACCTTCATGGTTAGCTATCACACCTTGCAATTATTGCCCAATTAAAACCATTAGCATACAACTAAACTACCAATTTCCATTTTTTATTAACCAAGGCTATAAGTAGTGGTATCGTCATACTGTCCATAGCTTGCAAGCAATGTCCTTAGCCATCCTTTTTAAAAAAGATATTCCCATGTACTTATAGATTACATTATTAAGTTTCTTAGGAGATTTCCATGTACCTCACAAGATGATCATTATTAAGTTTGCTTGGGAGATTCCCATATACCCCACAAGTGTATTTAATTAATCCATAACCATGACCACCAATACCTTACTATTTAAACATTAAAGACTATCCAAACCAGTTAGGGTCCCATTACCACTTTATACCATGCAAAGTTTTTAATGAAAGTTCAACGATATAGTAAAAACATTCTCATAGGCATTTTATCAAACATGTTGAGAGTATATAGTTTTCAAAACCAAAACCTATTAACCATTCCCATGCAACCACATGTTCAAACCACCATTAAAATATGAAAACCATAATTAAAATATGGGAAAACCATAACCAAGCCATTTATAACCAAAACCCCAACATATATTGAAAATCCAAAACCATACCACAATTATTCCATAAAAAACATACATAAAATATTCCTTTAGTTGGAACTAACAATGAGGAAGGAGTAACATGCCTTAGATTATGAAGATGACAGAGAGAAACCACCCTTGTAAGCCCCAAATTAACCTTATTGAAGAAACCCTAGCCTTCCTTGACCCAAGAGCCTTGAGAAAATTTGAGAAAGTTTCTAAGTATTTAAGATTAGAACAATAGGGTAAATAGTGTCCCAAGAGTGTTATAAGTTGTGGGGCCTTAAGAGGTTAAGAGTGAAAATGTCCAGATTACCCCCAACTTAAACTATATAAAACTCCCGTAAGAGGGTATGACCACCTTCCCAAATTGTACCCTCGGGTATGAGTGGTACCCATATCTCGTACCCTAGGCCTCCTCTTAAACCCCAAAACTGTCCAATAAATGACCACAAAGTTCAATCCATACCTAACCATACGACTAGTACGCTTAATTCGTACCTTAGGCAGAATAGACTTCTCTAGGTTAAACATAGGGCAACATACGATTTGCATATAACATAAGTACCCTAACATACAACTAGTATGATCTATTCGTACCTTGTACAAAAAATAAACAACCTATACGGGTTAACATATGACCAAGACCCACTAACCATACCTTATCGTACGGCTAATACCCCCTAGTTGTATGATGTCCAGAAGCCAAAAACCCAAGAAATTTGTAAGGATCAAAAGCCAAGGTGTTTTAATTCTCCCCCAGTTGGATCATTCATCCCCGAATAATGCAACAATGAAGTACCAACATGATTTATACCCCAACACCTCGACTCTAATGTTTAACTAAGTTAGAAAACAAAGATGCAAGGAAATCAATCTTTTTTTTTAACAAAGTTTTAAAATAAAAGTATGATGAAGAACACATATCTTCAACACGAATCTTGGGAGCAAAAAATAGGAATAAATATATGTACTTCATGTCCTCTTCCGCTTCTTAAGTAGCCTCTTCCACCTTGTGGTTCCACCATAGAACCTTAACCGAGGCCACATCCTTGGTTTGGAACTGATGAACCTACTGATCTAAGATCTCAATTGGGATCTCTTCATTAGATAGAGAATTCGAGATACCCAATCCTTCCAAAGGAATAAACAATGAAGGATCACCTATACACCTTCTCAACATAGAGACATAGAATACCGGATGAATGGAGTTCAAACTAGAAGGCAACTCTAATTCATATGCAACCTTACCAACCCTTCACAAAACCAAGTAAGGACCCACATACCAGGGATTGAGCTTCCCTTTCTTTCAAAAATGCATTACTCCCTTCATGGGAGACACCTTTAGGAACACCCGATCCCCAACCTCAAACTCCAAGCCTCTATACCCCATATCCGCATAGGAATTTTGGCAACTTTGGGAATCCTTAAGACTATCCTGAATCACCCTTCACCTTTTCCATGGCTTGGTAAACCAAGTTTGGGCTAAAAATATCCTCCTCACCAGGATCAAACTACCCAATAAGAAATCTACACCTTCTACCATACAATACCTCAAAAGGAGCCATCCAAATACTAGAATGATAGATATTATTATAAGAAAACTCTACAAGAGGTAGATGCTCAACCTAATTACTACCATAGTCAATCACACACACATAAAATATATCTTCCAACATCTGAATATTCCTTTCTGCTTTCCCATCAGACTGTAGATAGAAAGTAGTACTTAGACTTACCTTAGTCCCCAACCCTTTCTGAAATGACTGCCAAAAGTGAGATGTAAATTGTATTCCATGATCAAAGATAATAGATATAGGTACCCATGTAACTTCACAATCTCCTAAAGATACAACCTCGCATAATCCTCAGCCAATAAGTTAGTCCTCACAGGCAAAAAGTGAGCCGACTTTTTCATCCTATATAGGATGACCCAAACTGAATCATATTGATTTTTAGACCGATAAGGAAATCCATGTTGATTACTACCCATTTTCATTCTGGCAATTCAATTTCTTGATACAATCCTCCAGGCCTCATGTGCTCAACTTTCACTTGTTGACACATCATACATTTGTCCATAAAATTAGCCATATCCCTCTTCATACCACTCCACTAATGCATCTCCTTGATATCATGATACATTTTCATCGAATCGGGATAAAAAACATAGTGCGATTCATGCGTCTCTGCCAATATCCTTCTTGCAAACTGATGTGCTAGATTTTTGTAGCATATTTAAGACTTTTTAACTTGAAATAATTGTAAGTTCTTAAGTAATTATTGGTGTTTTTGATGTTATTTCTTAAGATTTTGTAGGAAATTCAAGATGTATGGAAATAAATAATAATAGAGCAAAAGAGTAAAATTTGGTACAAGTGAGCTGATATGAGTCTGACAGCATTTCTTGCAAGCCGTCAGAGATGTGGTAAGCTACCAAAAAAAGGCATAAAAAAGAATAGTGGAGAAGAGTTGACGGATGAGAGTGATGATATTCTTAATATGTCGTCACAAGTGTGGTAAGCCGTCAGAATATGCATTTAGAGTGAGGCAGAACATGGTGAAATAAGCTGAAGGTCTAACGACATTTTCTACATATTGTCACAAGTGTGGTAAGACATCATAGGAAATCATCAGAGTAAGGCAAAATAGGTCAAGATGGCATGACTTTTGATGACATATCTGAGACGCCGTCAGAAGCCTGACGACCAATACCAATATGGCGTCACCTAAATCCGAGCCTAGCTGTGATTTTGTTATTTTATTTCCTTAATTAGGCTTTAGTATAAATAGCATCTTTTAGGGTTTTAATTGATAATTCATCTATCAGACAATTAACCTAGGGAAGAGAGGCACATAACATTGCTCTCTTACATCAATTATTCTTCTTGTTTTTATCAACTATTTTTGGGTTTCTACCTTGTGATTCAATCGAAGAAACTACTTGTTGTTTTCTATCTAATCATAAGTTATCTTTATCATTATGAATTCAACTTGTGATTTTGTTCATCAAATCATGAGAGACTAATTCTATTAGCTGGGGTTATGGAATCCATGGATTAGGGTTTGATATGATACTAGTTGTTTAATGGATTCAAAGAGTAGTGGAACATCTTGAAATTCTGTTGTTTTAACTGAAATCTAGTGGTTGCAAACATTAGGTATGCCTTAGGTTTTATTTTCTTCTAACGGAGAAATAGACTAGAGGACGTGAATTATCAATAAGGACTTGGAAGCTACCAACCTTCTATTTAATGATTAATGTCGTAACTGGATTAATCTACCTGAGATAACATCCTATTGGAAATAGATAAGTTTTCTAAGTTTGAGAGAATTAGATAATAAATTATCTGGTGAGGTTGAGAGATAAGTCATATAGTATATTCGTCAAGGATATTCTGCTATTCTAATCATTTCGAGAATCTCTAGCATTACCTAGTATCTGTCAATTCTTGAAACCCTTGGTGAACATAGCTCTGATTTCCCATTTATATTGATTACAAACATTAATATTGAAGTGACAACATTACTTGATACTTTCAAAACCCTCATCTTAATTTATATTTTTGTACCATTTGTTTGAATTGAACTTGTATCTATAGCTTCAAATTAGCTTAATTGCCACTCACATTATTCCCTGTGGATTCAACCCTGACTCCAAAGTTGGGTAAATATCTTGACGACGACTGCCTTACTCTAATTTGAGGTGTAAGTTGAGCATTATCACAAAATATCGATATCAGTAACACATAACCTCCCTTGGTACCGCAAGGTACCATCACCACTAATCTCAAAATCATCACCTATTGCCCACCTACATCACCTTTTATTTTTATTAATATAGGTTCTAGCATTTGTTTCTCTTTGATTTTAGTACCAAGACATGACTACGCTACCTTCTAAATGAACACACCACCATCCTCAAAGTCCAAGAGAAAAACTCTAAGGTTAGAAAAATGGTGAATATCCTTCACCAACTCCCACTTCTCCTTATCCACAGGAGCAAGACTCCTCATGGATAACCTGCTAAGAGAATCAACAACTATATTAGCTTTACCTGGATGGTTGTGTAGACTTATGTCATAGTCTTTGAGAAGATTAAGACATCTCCTTTGCCTGAGGTTGAGCTCTTTCTGAGTGAACATATACTGTAGACTCTTATGATCTGAGAAGATGTCCCCATGTACTCCATAAAAATAGTGCAACCAGATTTTCAATGCAAACACCACTGCTGCCAGCTATAAATCATAAGTAGGATAGTTTCTTTCATGCACCTTCAACTTCCTAGAAGCATAGGCTATCACCTTACCATGCTGCATAAGAACATAACCAAGTCCCACACCGGATGCATCACAGTAAACCACAAATCCATCAGTGCCTTCGGGCAAGGTCAAAACTAGAGTAGAAGTTAGATTATCCTTAAACTTCATGAAACTTCCCTCACAAGAATCATATCACAAGAACTTAATCTTCTTCTGAGTCAATTTAGTCAATGGGGTAGCTATCATTAAGAAACTCTCCACAAGCCTCCTATAGTAGCCAGCTAAACCTAACAAGCTCCAAATGTCTGTTAGAGTCGTGGGTCTAGGCCACTTCTTAACCACCACAACCTTTTGCGTATCCACCATGATCCCCTCATTAGAAATAATATGGCCTAGAAAAGTAACAACGTTCAACCCAAATTTATATTTAGAGAATTTAGCATATAACTAATGTTCTTACTACTTATTTCTACTTATTCATTCACCCCACATGCTCAGTAAATTCCAAAATTATTGATCCACATATATGTCTATGTGCTATATTGTCTCATAATATAGGTTCAGATGCTCAATTCCAGTAGCATGATTGACCGTGAGCATCTCTATTTTTATCCCGACAGTGGTGAGTCCTCATAGTTTGGGGACCTATTTGTTTTGATTTCTAGCATTTCATACTAGTTTATTCAGTTATGTCAGATAACTCAAGTCAGTCGGGGGCCTATCTCAGAGACTCTCTAGTAGTAGTATTAGAGGCTTGTTCGACTATTAGATACATTGTCATTTTTCAGTGTTAGTATTTAAGATTTCTTTTAGTTAAGTATATTCAGACATTTCATGTAGTTAAACTCAAGTCAGTTCAAAAGATATTTTAGTATTTTAGTATTTTGCATGCCTATATTACCTTTGTTAAAGTCACCAGAATGAGTAGCAGGCTTATAGGGTTAGCTCGGGATTACTTGTAATTCAGAGCACCGTATGGCATCCTGAGAGTTCATTTTTGAGGAATTACAAACTTGGTATCAGAGCCTAAGGTTATAAGAGTCCGAGGGAGTCAGACAATCCGCTTTACGTAGAGTCTTGACCATGGTTGTGAAGCGCGCCACATTTATGAGAAAGAGGCTACGAAATATTTTTAAGAAATTATCTCTTTATTTTATGGTCTATCGTGCTTACCATGTCTCTATATACTTTTAACTCGTGCTCTTTGATGATAGTTGTTGAAAATGCCTCCTTGTCGAGCTAATGCCCGCAGAAATGATAACCAGCCACCCCAACCTGCTGGCCCTTTGAATGAGAATGTATCTGACACTGAATTTCAGGTTCCCTTTTAGGCATTATACCAAGCTGTGACTGCTAATGTTTAGGGAAACCATCAAGCGGTAGTCCCACTTCAGTAGAATAGAGATTTAATAGTTGCCAGAATCTAAGACTTTATGAGAATGAACCCGCTAGAGTTCTTTGGGTCAAAGATAGGTAAAGACCCACATCTTTACTTAGATGAGGTGAGTAACATCACCCAGATTATGTACGTTACTAAAGAGGATAGTGTAGAGATAGTATCTTATAGGCTGAAGGATATAACGTATGGCTGGGTGGTTATGTGAAAGAATGGTAGAGGTGAAAATGCAACTTTTATGAGTTGGCAGGTGTTTTAAGATATATTTTTAGATAGGTTCTTTCTATGTGAAATAAGAGAGGCTAATATAGAGGAGTTTGTGAACCTGAGGAAGGGCTCAATGATGGTGAAAGAGTACTGCCTTAAGTTCAACCAGTTGTCTAAGTATGCCCCTGATACGATGGTAGACCCTAAGGCTAGTATGAGTAAGTTTGTTAATAGAGTATTTGGTTTGGTAGTCAAAGAGTGTAGGACTGCCATACTTATTGGGGATATGGATCTTGCTAGACTGATGATTCACGCACAACAGATTGAGGCAAAAAAGTTGAAAGAGAGAGAGAAGGGAAATAAGAAGGCCAGAACTGGGAAATTTGATTATGTCTAGACTAGGTTTGGAAGGGGAAATCATTTGTAGTTTTAGAGTCATTCATCTATGTCAGCGCTGTCTTCAACTAGTGCTCCCCCTAGGGATAGGCAGAAATAGTGGGGTAGGACTTCTATGTCCAGATCTCAGAATAGTATGAGTGGTAAACCCAATTATTCTTCATGTGCTAAGCATGGTAAGAATCACCCTGATGAGTGCTTGTTGGGATAGAAAGGCTATTAGAGTTGTGGTAAGTTGGGTCATGGAATTAAAGAGTTCTGGCATGCTAGGCCGAGAAACATAGATACTCGTCCCCAGACTCAGGATACTAGTGCACCAGCTCCTTTAGGCCGCCCAATACCTCCCCAGGGCATATCATCCAGTACTGATGTCGGTCAGCACCAAAATCAATTTTATGCTTTTCCATCCCATCAGGAGAAAGAGAGTTTACCAGATGTTGTTAGTGGTATGCTTCGTGTCTTTTATCTTGATGTTTATGTGCTGTTATATCCTGGGTCAAAGTTCTCTTATGTGACCTCACTAATTACAGTAAATTTTGAAATAGGTCCTAAAAGGATCCCTGAGCCTTTCTTTGTTTCTACATTAGTGGGTGAGTCAGTTGTTGCCAAACAGATCTATAGAAAGTATCCTGTCACTGTCCTTCATAAAATCATGTTAGCAGACTTAATAGAGTTAGATATGGTCGAATTTGACCTTATTCTTGGTATGTATTGACTCCATTCCTGTTATGTATCAATAGATTATCGCACTGAAGTGGTGAAGTTTCAGTTTCTAGATGAGCCAGGTTTGAGTGGGAAGGTAATTCAGTGTCTCCCAAGAGTCATTTTATATCCTACCTTAAAGGCAGAAAGTTAATTTCAAAGAGGTGTATCTATCATCTAGTTTGAGTCAAAGATACAAGGTTTGAGGCTCCAACAGTTCAGTCAGTCCGAGTAGTCAATGAGTTTCCTGAATTTTTTCTCAAAGATTTGCCAGGGGTACCCCCAATAGGGAAATTGAATTCGGTATTGACCTTCTCCCAGATACTCAGCCCATATCTATTCCTTCATATCGTATGGCTCTAGCCGAGCTTAAAGAATTAAAAGAGCAACTTAAAGACCTTTTAGATAAAGGTTTCATAAGGCCCAATGTCTCTCCATGGGGTGCTCCCATCCTATTCATGTGAAAGAAAGATAGTTCTTTAAGAATATGCATCGACTATCGTCAACTAAATAAAGTTATGGTTAAAAACAAGAATCCTCTCCCTAGAATTGATGATTTATTTGATCAGCTCCAAGGTGCAATTTATTTCTCCAAGATAGACCTTAGATCCGGCTATTACCAGCTTAGAGCAAGGGAGTGTGATATCCCAAAGACAACTTTCAGAACTCGCTGGTCATTTTGAGTTTTTAGTCATGTCCTTCGGGCTAACAAATGCCCCAGCAACCTTCATAAACTTAATGAACCGAGTGTTCAAACAATATTTGGACATATTTGTCTTAGTTTTTATAGATGATATCCTTGTCTATTCCCATAGTGAGGATGATCATGCGGACCATCTTAGAATTGTGTTACAAACTCTTAGACATCACCAATTATTCTCCAAATTCAGCAAATGTGAATTTTGGCTAAGGTATGTAGCTTTCCTT
The DNA here is from genome assembly GCA_030864215.1 of Capsicum pubescens. Lineage (NCBI taxonomy): Eukaryota > Viridiplantae > Streptophyta > Magnoliopsida > Solanales > Solanaceae > Capsicum > Capsicum pubescens. The sequence goes on from CM061548.1 coordinate 83,010,744, forward strand.
GGTCATATTGTTTCCAGTGAGGGCATTAGAGTTGATCCCCAAAAGACAAAAGTAGTAAGAAATTAGCCTAGACCTATCTCTCTATCAGACATTAGAAGTTTCTTAGATTTAGCTGGCTATTATAGGTGTTTCATAGAGGGTATTTCATCCATAGCATACCCTATGTCTAGATTGAATCAGAAGAAAGTTAAGTTCTAGTGGTCAGATTCACGTGAGAAGAGTTTTCAGGAGTTGAAGACTCGACTCACTTTAGCTCCATTTTTAGCACTACCTGATGGTACAGATGGATTTATCATGTATTGTAACGCTTCTAGAGCCGGTTTGGGTTGTGTTCTGATGCAGAGCGACAAAGTTATAGCCTATGCCCCTAGACAACTTAAGCCTCATGAAAAAAATTACCCTATCCATGACCTTGAGTTAGCTGTTGTTGTTTTTTCTTTGAAAATTTTGAGGCACTATCTTTTTGGGGTGCATGTTGATATGTTTACAGATCATAAAAACTTATAGTATGTGTTTACTCAGAGGGAGTTATATCTTCATTAGAGAAGGTGGTTAGAATTATTGAAGGATTATGATATGAGTGTGTTTTATCATCTGGGAAGGCCAATGTAGTAGCAGACACCCTTAGTAGATTGTCTATGGGCAGCATTGCTCATATGGAGAAAGATAAGAAAGAACTAGTTTAGGAAGTTCACCTGTTAGCTAGATTGGGTATGAGGTTGGTTGACTCAGTTGAGGGGAATGTTTGGGTTCAAAGTAGTTTAGAATCTTCTCAAGTTTTTGAAGTGAAAGAGAAGTAGGATAGGGATCCTAGTTTGGTCAAACTAAAGGGGTCAGTTAAACACCAAAAGGTAGAGGTTTTCTCCCAAGGGGGAGATGGTGTCTTGAGATACCAGAGTAGATTGTGTGTTCCATGTGTTGATTATTTGTGGTAGAGAATTATGGTAGAAGTACATGGTGTGTGTTATTCCATTCATCTGGGAGCCACCAAGATATATCGTGATTTTTGGGAAATCTACTGGTGGAGTGGTATGAAGAGAGATATCACAGAATTTGTAGCCAAGTGTGCAACTTGTCATTAGGTTAAGGTAGAACACCAAAGACCTGGTGGCACTTTTCAAGAGTTCAGTATATCCACTTGGAAGTGGTACGAGGTAAATATTGACTTCATGAATGGATTACCCCATTCGCGTCGGCAGCATGATTCGATTTAGGTTATAGTAGATAGATTGACCAAATCAGCTTATTTCTTGCCCGTTCACACATCCTACATAGCTAAAGATTATGCTAAGCTGTATATCAGAGAGTTGTTCCAATGGCACAGGATTCCTTTATCTGTTATCTCAGATAGGGGTACTCAGTTTACCTCTTAGTTTTGGAAAGCCATTCAGAAGGGTCTTGGTACCCAAGTTAATCTTAGTTTAGCTTTTCACCCGTAGAAAGATGGTCAGGTAGAGAGGACCATTCAAACTTTAGAGGATATGTTGAGGGCATGTGTCCTTGATTTAAAAGGCAGTTGGGATGACCACTTGTCATTGATTAAGTTTGCCTATAACAACAGTTACCATTCTAGAATTCAGATGGCCCCGTTTGAATATTTTTATGAGCGAAGATGTAGGTCACCAGTCGGTTGGTTTGAAGTGGGTGAGGCTTCTTTAATTTGGCTAGATATGGTGTTTGAAGTCATGGAGATAGTTCAACTGATTTGAGATAGATTGAAAGCAGCCTAGAGTCGTCAGAAATCTTATGCAGACATGAGAAAGAGAGATCTTGAGTTTGAGGTTGATGATCTTATTTATTTGAAAGTTTCACCGATGAAGGGGGTGAAAAGATTTGGAAAAAAGGGGAAACTTAGTCCCTGGTATGTAGGTCCCTATAAAATTTTGAGTCGTGTGGGGAGGGTAGCGTATGAGCTTGAGCTACCCGCAGATTTGTCATCAGTTAACCCAGTCTTCCATGCATCCTTATTGAAGAAGTGCATGGACGATGCTACTGTTATAGTCCCTCTAGAAAGCACAGATATTCAAAATAGCCTCTCGTATAAAGAAGTTCCAGTAGAGATTCTCGATCACCAAATCCGTAGGCTAAGGAACAAAGAAGTTCCCTTGTTAAAAATTCTGTGGAAAAATTAGTCTGTTGAGGGTGTCACTTGGGAAGAAGAAGTAGACATGCAAGCCAAGTACCCTCACCCCTTCTCCACAAACTCAGAGTTAGTAAAAGGTAATAATCTTCCTTACTTTAGTTTATTTCCAATCTCAGTTTCAGCCATATGGTTATTTTATGTCAATTCATGCACATACAGATTAGTTCAGTAGCTCATTATGTTTTAGATTCAGACATACAATTTTGGTTTTAGTTGTGTATGCCAGTATATAGTATAATCTCTGTTCTACAGTATCTTAAATTTAACTAGTCTCATTCGAGGAGAATGTTCTCAAGGGGGAGATAATGTAATATCCCATATTCTTTCTAGTTCAATTCATCTCAAATGAGGCACATTAGAGGCTTAAGAACTTAAATTTTAGCTAAGTGTAGGAGACTTAGTCTCATTTTTGGCCTCTAAACTTTGACGATTTTATTCTCGACCTTTTCAACCTTGGAACATTGATTTCTAAGTTGTTTCATGATCAGGGTAGTCCATAGTACCTCCTGGGTAAGTTTTGGAATTTTTGGAGAAGGATTGGGCCATGTTTGGTTGGCCAAAACAGAACCTCGATGCAATGTTGAGGTGTCGAGTCAGTAACTGCGTCGATGGGGTCCACATAATGCATCGCTAATCGCATCAATATGAGCGACACGATGCGTCACTGATTGCATCAATGGCCAATTTTTGGGTATTAAATGACCGGTTATGGGAGGCATTTAGGTTATTTACCCTCACTCAAATTCGCTCAAAACACTCAATTTTAGCCCCAAATAGTAACGATACCTCATTATTCATCTTTTTCATCTCTAATAATAAAACCCTAGCTCTGAGAATCAAGAATAAATTCCATAACTCCTACTCCAAGAAATCTTATAATCGAAGGTTTTGGGTTCAAAAACTTTAAGAAGAAGCTTCAAGAAACTCATTAGAGAGTCAAGAATCAAGATTTTACATTCAAATTCATCAGCAAGGTATGTGAGGTTTTTCAACAAGGATAATCCTTTCATCCTTGTGCCCAAAATTAGATTTAAAGTTGATTTTTATATGAAATTACATGAATTTCAGTTTGGGGTTTATACCTATTTATCACCAATTGATGATTATGAGGTTTCAAGTAATGTTGATGTTGAATTGCATGTTTTCTTTCGTATTTTAATGCGTATTGTAGAGATTTTTAGATTTTGAATTGAATTATGAATATTTACATTATAAAGCATGAATATTATGATGTTTTGACATGAATTTGAAGTATGGGTTATTAAGCCCTAATGTGTATGTTGATATTTCAAGAATGACTATGTTTTAAGCATCCCATGACTAGTTATTTTTAGATTTTAACATAGATTTGATCTTTTGATCTTAGCTTTGAGATGGAATCCACTTTATAGTCCAGTTACAGAATAGGTTAATAGATATACAATTGGTTTTCATTACAAACCTTTATACTAGTTTTAAAGTGGATTTCAAACAAAATGAGCATACCGTTAAAGGGAGTAGTATTTAGCACTGAGTTGGGTATGTTTACATGCCCCAGAACTATGAGCCAACGTAGGTACAGTTTTTTAAGTTATTCCCATTTCTATATGGATGACAGATACAAATGTGATCACTCATATTAGGTTATACTCCTTGGCAAGAGTATGACACCTCTCCCCAATGTGAGGTTTTCCCCTTAGGGGAAAGAGATGTTGGACTCCATGATAGCTCACATGGTTTATGTTGGTTAGAAGAAATTCCCTATCAGTAAAGACTTTCAGAATAGTTTTAATGGTATTTCCTACAGTTCACATAAAAGAGTAAAGAATGATATAAAAGCCTTTAGAAACTAAGTGTAAAGTCTTACAACTTTCATTCAGATATTGCTTTATATGAGGCATCAGTTACAGATATCAGTTTTCTGATTTCAGATTTTAGATATAAAAGTGAGTCCTTTCTACACTTAGAAAATATTATTTAAAGATATAGATACAAGTACAACTTTTAGAACCTAAATGTTATGACTCACTAGGTCTATGCAGCATGTTTTACTATTCATGATTATGATTTTAAGTTTTTAGATATTCCAGCTTATGTGAGTCATCTACATTTAGCATGCATACTTTTATGGATTTGATAACATTGAGATATTATTTCTATTTATGTATTCGCCCTCACATGCTCAGTACATTCCAAAAGTACTGATCTACATATATGTCTATGTGCTACATTGTCTCATAATATAGGTTCAGGTGCTCAATTCCAGTAGTGTGATTGACTATGAGCTTCTCTATCTGCATCCCGACAGTGGTAAGTCCTTATAGTTTGGGGACCCAGTTGTTCAGATTTCCAGTATTTCAAACTAGTTATTCAGTTATGTCAGACAATTTGAATCAGTTGGGGGCCTGTCCCATCAACTCTCTAGTAGTAGTATTAGAGGCTTGTCCGACTAATAGATACATTGCAGTTGTCTATGTTAGTATTTTTTATTTCTCTTAGTTAAGTATATTCAAACATTTCATGTAGTTAAACTCAGACATTTCATGTAGTTAAACTTAGTTCAGTTCAGACAGTATTTCAGTATTTTTGTGTTCCGCATGCTTATATTACCTTTGTTTGAGTCATTTGAATAAGTCACAGGCTTACAGGGTTAGCTCGGGATTACATGTAGTTCGGAGCACCGTGTGGCATCCTGAGAATTTATTTTTGGGGTGTTACAAATATATACTTAGTTCTCTGAGATCTTTTTAGAGAAGTATATGCCTCTTTGTCTTAAGGGTTGTCTGAGAGATCTATTTTTGAGGTTGGAGCTGGGCTCCATGTTCGTTATAGAGTATGAGTCTCATTTTATGATTTGGCTAGGCATGCTACTTCGATGTTGACTTTTGAGTATGAAAGTGTTCGTTGCCTTGTTAAAGGGTTGAGATTCCCCCTTCACATGCTACTTAGTGTCTAGTTTCTGTAGGTGGGTCTTTTGCTGAGGTGTCAGACCACGCTTAGGTGATGGACAAAATGCATCATGAGGGCCAAGAGAAAGTGATTAGAGGCCTAGGTACCAATGCAGTTTTAGTGGGAGTCGTAGTAGTTTTCGATTTAGAGATAGCAGTTCTCATGGTAGATACTTTCCGTAGTCGCAGTATCAGCCTCAAATTCACCTAGTAGACCAGTGCAGGCAGCGCTTTAAATTACTAAAGAAGTCCAGTCTATTGTCAGTGACACCCTAGTTAGGCTGGCAATCATCCTTTGAGGGGTTCATCTTCTAATTATTCTAGTTGTGGTGGTTATTCTGGGTCAGTCGGATCATCTGGTTCTAGTTCAACTTAGGAGATAAGTTATAGTTGCAGATCTTTTGGTCATTACTCATGACAGTGCCCTAGTTGCGAGGCGATTATTGTTTTTTCTTAGAGTGTTCCCCCTATTAGAGAATTTCATACCTCATTTAAAGGTAGTTCTCATGGTCATAAGGGTGGTTCCCAGGGTGATCGAGGAGGTTCTTAGGTAGGTAGGGTAATCTCCTGGAGTCAGAGTTTCCCTATTACCTTATTTTTTCTTTATGTATAGTCTTTAATTTGAGACAGATTGTGTTGACTATTCTAGAACTTGTGGTATATTGTAGTAGCTCTTGTACTAACTCTACTAGGTTGTGGTATGGTTATCTATGTATTGACTACCTTTTTTCTACTTCTATTGTCTTGCTTAATTATAAGTTGCATTGTTGGTTTTTGCCATTTTTTGGGCATTTTCCACCAAGTTAAACCATTGCACTTAGCTCCAAGTTATGGTTCGTCTTACCTACTGTCGGGATAGAGTAGGTGCCATCATGACTCGTAAATCTGGTTGTGACAATACTTTTGGAGAAGATACATGACTCCAAACTTTTTCTTTTGATAAAAATCGTGGCTGAAAATCTTTGTTGCAAGGAGGTATGCGGAGGCTCCCTAATTTTTTTTTCCTGAAGACATAAGGTGTTATTTATAAGTGAAAACTTAGGGTTAGTGTTCTTGTGCGGGAAAATAGATTTTGAATTTTTGAACTTAGTCAGAAATCACCATTGATACTCTAACATTGAGGGTTTTTGAACATTAAAATCTTTGGATAGATTTACAGGCTTCACGTGATTAGGTGAGAACATTCTAGAAATGGGATTGACAACCTCTATCCATAGTTGGTGGAGTTGTTTGTTCCTGCAAATGAAAGAGATAGGAGAGAAAAGATGTATGACCTAATTAATTTAGGGAAAAAGGGGTATTTTGAGTATTTGGGAGGGTTATGTTGGGGATAAAATGGGTAGTTCAAAGCTGATTATTTGGGTATTGGGCTGCTGTGTTTGCTGAAAATAATGGGCCATTTGGGATAAAGGAGGTTCGACAGATTGGGATTTACAAAATAATAGATTTTGTAGCCCAATTGTTGAAGCCCTTTGGGGCTTTCATCCTCTTTAAGTTAATTCGTTTGAGCTTCTAAATTAACAACTAGTATAATATATACTAATAAAATACTGAAAATAAAGTAGTAATGTTGTAGCTTTCTACTAATACTGAATATAAAACATTAAGTTTTAACTAATTTAATAAGTAAGAAACTTGAAATAAGACAACAACATTAAAATGGGAGGCAAAGAGTGATAATACTAACTTTTATACTAAAATTCTTAATTTTTTTAGTAATTATAAAATGTGACAATGCCAGTTTAATAATAATAATAATAATAATAATAATAATAATAATAATAATAATAATAAGAAGAAGAAGAAGAAGAAGAAGAAGAACAACAACAATAATGATAAGTTTGAATAATAATAAGAAATAATGTTAAAAATAAAGTGTATGATTTATAACTAATTAGAAGCTCAAATCAATGTAATTTATAGAACGGAGGGTCAAAAGTGGGTGTCAACAACTTCCCCTTTTTGATCGGAGATGATGAAAGAGTTTATGAACTAAAAAGTTGGCAAAGTAGTCAATTTTGTCCCGACCAATGGAGTTGCAGCGAAGTTCAAAGAAGCTATAGGGAAAAGAGAATTTTCTAAAACTTTATGACAAAACTTTGATTTGTAAGTTGCCTACATATCTAGATAGAACAAGAACCAGGACAAATGTAGTTCAAGAGTTATGATAGAGGACATGGAGTGAGTTTTAATAAACAATATTCCCAAAAGTCCTCCTGAATTGATGTATGGTGAAGATGATGGTGGCGGCTGAGAAAAAGGATTGTCTTGAACATGTAAAAATTTGAAAATAGAATGAAATAAAAATGAAACTATTAAGAGGTAAAGAATAAATGGGAATTGAGTGAAACTAAAACTAGGGATTAACAAAATAGATATATTGAATAAAATAAAGTAGAAACTTTCGAAACTTATGGAATGTATTGCCCCTAACTATAGATCAAATCTACTAGACAAAAATTTCAATTCAGCACTTGATGTCACCCAAAAGTACATCCCCTTAAAAGTATAAAGAGGTCAAAGTAAAAATAAAGTAACCCAACTAGGTTGGGGTCGATACTACAGAGAATAGGCCAGACTATCTCTTTAACTTGTTGAAATCACGGGGCAGTGCAGTAAAATTAAATTGGGGGGGGGGGGGGAGGAGGGGGGTTGCAGTAATTAGTAATAGTAACAAGATTTGGATACTTTTGGTTATAAGAAATCTGAAACGAACACTAGGCTTGTGTTCCCCCTGACTTCTAACTCCATAGATTGATCGTGCATTGTCGAACTATCTGAAATACCTTGCATGCAGAATCTGATAAGTTATGTATTACTAACCATCTTGTGAATGCCTTTAGTTAATTTCACTCTTTACCTTTTGAGTCTCAAAATTTCACCTTACTAACCCTTATCTTAGATCCTAGATTAACTATTACCTTTTGTGTGTCAAGTTAATTAGATGATATGGCAGATGAGATAGGAATGAATCTTAAATTACTGTCGTGATCTTATTTTCCTAATCTCTACCTCTTTTTTTGAAGTAAGTAGTGAATATAGGAGGGTTATCAACATTGAACACCACTAAGAAATCAATTAAACTGAAGAAAATCGCAATACATGCAAGAATATTCATCATGAACAACTTGGCATTTCCTCTACTTTGTTATTCCGCCAAGGTTGCCACAACCCTAGCTATAGAAATTAGCCGTTCATAGTTGCAAGAAAATACATAGAATTAATATATGAAAGCATAGAAATAATTTTACAACAATATATGTATAAAACCCATAGTCTCAAATCAATTAATCAACCAAAAATGAAGAACAAGAGGATCCCAAGATCAAAAGTCAACCTTGAAATCAATAAATGTTTATAAGTAGTATGAGTGTGTAAAGGTGCTTAAACTAACTAAAAACATCAAAAAGGTATTTAAAAATTACTTGGAAACCCTAGGAATCAAATCCAAAATATAAAGGGAAAACTTGAGTTGATGGTCACCTATGGATCCACTAATGAGCCATAGGTGGCAGGCCGTAGGTGCCAGACATCTTATACAACTTGAAATCTCTTTGAACCTTAATGTTATGTCACCTATGCCCTTACCTATGCCAGGTAGGTGGCACCAACGGCAGGTAGGTTTTGATGTAGGTAGCCACTTTTCAGCTTTCAATTCCTTTTTCTTCAGGATTGCTCCTAGAATGATGTTTCCTGCAAAATAAATACAAAAATACATCATATCCAACAAATACACCTAATTAATTGCATATTTCTTGGTTTTAAACCTTGAAAGTTCCATGAAACCATGACCAATACCCTTAACTTAGAACATTTGCATGTCCTCAGCCAATAAAACACAACAAAACAACACAATAATGCTTAACTAGGAGAAACCTAAGATACCTATGGAAGTCAATCTCAATTTAAGCTCCAGAACATCACCCCTTTATATTTTAACATTTCAAAACCAACTATGTGAATCTTGGTATAACAACAACGTGACACAATGGAGTCAAGATATGGCATTACATTAGCAACAAGCAATCATGCATATATACAAGTTACACTACTCGAATAAATAAGTAGCTAGCAACACAACCCATGCACCCTCACATCAAAGAAATCCCAATCACTAATATATATCATGCATGTTAAAAATGATCACGAGACATTCAAACTCACAAAGAAGTTCTGACAATGCACACAAAATACCATAGGCTTGCCTTTATCTTCTTTACTTAGTTTTTAGACAGTCGGGTTAGGATCATTGTAGGACTTTACTTGGCTTGAAATGTAGGCTTGGGGGTTGGTATGGTACATATGAGAATTTAGTGACTAAGCCTCCTTGGTACTACAATTACTTTGGTGGTCCACTTATCAACCACCCTTTCTTTTATTCCTCCCTTATTTTTACCTTTTTATTCGTTTATTGCTCACTTAGGTTGGGTGTGGTTTCAATTAATCTTTTTTTTCTTCTTTTTTAATTTTTCGTTTTTTTTCTACCATACCCAATCCTACTATTTTTTTCTTACTTACGCCCTCCTTCAAACCTACTTCTAATCATGCACCTCTATGATAGTCACCCTTAACTTAGGCAATTTGCCTGAGTTGAAGATGCACAATGTCCAAGAAGGACCAGGGACAAAATTAGTTCACTATAATTAAAATGTGAAGTAAAATACAAGAAAATAGGTCTATAAAGCTCAAAATAGGGATCAAGGGATACTAATTCACATTTGGAAGGTCGTTTAGGCTAAAGGTGGACTAATTTTGAGAACGACCTATGATTCTTTCCTAGCTGACTATCCTTCAACTTAGGTAAGACTAACTGGGCAAGTTCTGGATTTCATACACAAAGGAAACTAAGTAAGCATATCACACACACGAAATAGGGTTGCATCACAAACTACTATCTATTCGGTTCATGCAAATGTTAGCCATGATTATTATGTCTCTAATTCTAATGCCATAAAGAGATTCACAATGGTCACATGTATAAACACATCATATAGTTAAAAATACATGCTAGAAGGGGTATCATTTTTCTAAAAAATCACTTAAAGCACAAACAAAATACAATACATTAACTTCCCTAGGTACTTGTTTTTCTCCTAGTTAAACAAAAAATAATACAATACAAAACAAAACACAATATATACTAAACATATCAGCTCTACTTGGGACAATACATTGAGGAAAAGAGGCACGACAAGAAAAACACCAAGAGGACATCTAGACCCACAACCAGCCATACACCCATCAAATAGACATACATTATCCCCAATACATGTGGCCGCTACAATGCAAGAGAGTTAGAAAGATACCTGTGTTACCTTAGGTGCTCAAATTTGATGTTAATCATATTAACACGAATGAATAAAAAAATAAAATACCTTAGGTTGCCTCACAAGTAGCCCTTGATTTAACGTTGTGGTATGATGTGGGTACCTTGATTACTTAGACTTCATCAGAGTAGCCAAAAAAGTGTCCTCCATGGTCATCAACACTATTTATCACCAAAACCACCCTCATGTTAGTAGGTTGCTTCATGGTTCTGCAAATATTGAAGTGGAACTCCTTATTATTTAACCCGAACTTAAGCTCCCCTTTCTCTATATCCACCAAAGCTCTACCAAAGGACAAAACTATCTTCCCAAGATTATGGGTGTCTTAAAGTTAATTTCACAATCTAAGACAAAAAAGTTAGCCATAAAGATAAAGTTTTCCACTTTTACCATAACATCCAATGATAAGCACACGAGTTTTACACCGTACATTCTGCCATCAACAAATGCATCATTGTTGGTTTGGTAGGTTTGGAGCCCAAATATTTGAACACTATCCATGACATAAAATTAATGCTGGAACCTAAGTCACACAATGATCTACAAAATCTAGATGCCCCAATGGTGTATGGAATCATGAAAGCTTTGAGATCACCTTTTTTTTTTCGCCAGAGATTGCGAGGTAATTGCACTATAATGATGCAACCCACTAACATCCTCAAAACTGATTACTCTCTACTTCATTACCAACTCCTTCATAAATTTAGTATATAAAGGCATCTGCTCAAGAGCTTCAAGAAGAGGGATATTCAAACTCAACTCTTTCAGCATTGCAGTGAACTTTTTAAATTTCCCTTATTTTTTCTTTCTACTTCAACCTCTGAGGAAAAGGAAGGGGAGGTCGTGGAATGTCTTCACTACCAGCTCATCTACTTTTCCCTTACCTTTATCCCTCTTAGCTTTATGATAAGTACCTATTAATATTTTCGACTCTGCTTTAGGTGACTCATTAATATCAATACTATCATTCCTTTACTCTTCAACCACAGGTATAAGGGATCAATAGTAGCCATACCATTACGAGTGATGATGGTTAGATAGTGACCGCAGTTCTTCAGATTTTGCATAGTGTTGCTTGGAAGAGTGCTTGGTTGAAGCTGATTTAAGGTGGCCGACATTTAGCCAAATTGATGCTCCAATTGATTTATCATAGTAGTATGCGATTCTACCTTCTGGGTTAATCCTGAGATGTTTTCCCTAATATCTTTAAGGAAATTTTTTTGACTTTTTTGACCTTTTTCCAAATTTGACAACATAGCATCGATTCTTGATTCAGTGTCATGATTGTCTGGTGGAAAATAAACACCACTCTTCTTCTTATAGTCATACTTGTGTATCCAATCACCATATGTCTTTCTCGGCTTTTATCTCTGTATCTATCCCCATAGTAGTGTTGACCTTGGTTCTCTTGCCTAGACTTCAAGTTTTCTTGAGTAGACGATTGTCCCTTGGCCCAAAAACTCTCCAAATCTATATCTAGATATTTATCCTCAGCATCCACATTAGAGATATATGATCTAGAATCTCTACCTTATACAACCACGACATTTACCTTCTTAAAATTCACTGTTGCAAACTGCTTTGTTAGTAACAGTCCTTAGCTGTGCAACCTCTTGCACCACTGTATCATCAACAACTCTATGCTTCTTGGAATCCCCTATATCATAATTGTTTGCACCTCTCTAAGCATTCTGAGTAAGCCATCCTCAGTTTGTAAGAGAGATTTGATCTAATATCTCTGATTCTACTTCCCAATGTAGACGTATGACTGCTCCACTAGTAATAGTGCTTGCCATAGCTTAGGAAATGACATTAAGGGTATATAGAAAATTTCAAGTAAATTTCTCCCCAAAATTATATGATTGGGTACCATTATTAATATTTTCATAAATCAAAACCATTCTTCATACATCAAATCTGAATGCAATTGCCTAAAATTATAGATCTCATCTTTCAATTGTAGCATTCTAGACAAAGGGAAGAAACAACCTAAAAATCGCCTCCAAAACTCATTCCAAGTGGTAATGAACCCATGATGTAGTTCCCCTAACCATAATATTGCTTCACCAGTCAGAGAGAATGGGATGAACCTGAGTCTCAAAGCTTCCTGATCTACCCCAAGTATAGTTTATGAAGTATAAATTCTAATAAAGTTTATGAGGTGCATGTTTGTGTCATCAGTTAATAAGCCAACAAACACACCCTCCAGGTTAAGTGACTGAATCATGGCACTAGTGATATCAAACTTTACACTCGGTGACAATATAGGAGGAATGATAACTCCTATCTTAGCAGGCTCAACATATCCTATGTCTTCCTCTGGATCATCATATGCTGTCAAGTACTGATAAGCTAGGTACCTCTTCGATCTCTATCTCAGTTTTTGTCGAGTTATACTCAATGTTCTACTTCTTGTATCTATCTTTCTACCTCTTGAGTTGCATAACGGCCAACCTTATTATCCCTTACGGTATTTTCTTCTTCTAATAACCATTCAATAGTTTAATCTACAGTATTCTAAATCAAACCAGGCGGAGGGGGATGCAAGTCTGTTGGGTACCCCGAAGACCCTCAAGCTGAGCTTCATGTGTTGGTTCCATCATCCTACAATTCAATTGTAGGATTATTTATGGCTCAGGATCAAGTGGGAGCAAGGGATTGCCTTGGATCCAAGTGCGACCCATTTACCGGCATATGCCAACAAAGAATAAAAAATAAAATCCAAAAACTTTAATAACTTCAATAAATAACCCCGCAATCATATTCCCCAACAACGACACCAAAATTTTGATGTCGCCTAAAAGTACACCCCCTTAGAAGTATAAAATGGTCGATGTCAAAAAATAGTAACCCAACTAGGTTGGGGTTAATCCACAAGGAATAGAACAGACCATCTCTCAAACTTGTTGAAATCACCGAGCAGTGTAGAAAAGTAAATGGGGGGTTGCAGCAATCAGTAAGAGTAACAAAATTTGTATACTTTTGATTGTAAACTATCTGAAATGAATTATAGGCTTCCGTTTCCCCTGGATTTTAACTTCGTAGATTTATCATACACTATCAAACTATCCTAAATACATTGCATGCAGAATGTGATAAGTTATTATGTATGACTAGTCGTCTTGTGAACACCTTTAGTGATTTTCACTCTTTACCATTTGAGACTCAGAGTGTAGCCTTACAAATACTTATCCTAGATCCCAGATAACTATTACCTTTTGAGTGTCAAGTTAATTAGATGAGATGGACGACTGATGAGGTGGGAATGAATCTTAAATTACTGTCTTGATCTTCTTTTCCTAATCCCTACCTCTCCTTTGAAGTAATAAATACATATGGGTTCTCAACATTGTCCACCGCAAAGAAGTCAATTAAACTAAAAAAAACCTATCATAATTTGAGAATACCCCCTGGTCGTAACATGGTGCTTAGAACCACAAGTGATCCCAAGGTAACCTATGTACTGACATGATATTATAGCAACTAATTTAATATATATAAACGGTAAATAACTGAGTGGAAATTAATCAACATGAGATAAGTTGTTTCAGTACATAACCGATCAAAGTTTACAACACTGAAATTTCAGAGAAAAAAGAGAACTTAAATTACAAATACTGGCTCTAATTGACCACCTATGAAGCCTCTACTATACTGACTATAGGTAGTCGACACATAAACCCCAGCTAGCCCTAATCAATACATAAGAATAATGGAAATAAAAGACAGGAACTGCAACTAACTTGAATCCCTGAAATAAGAGAAATAATCACCTGCTGGCTTATGCTGAGAACTGTCGGATCCTGATATGTGGGCTATATCTGGTACCTACATCATGAAGGAATATAGCTTCAAATGTATAAATATGTCCAGTACTTTGGAATGTACTGAGTATGTGAGACATGCAGTAAATCAAGAAAATACTTAATATATACTTTAAAACTGAGGACATAAGCTATATGCTGAAGTATGCATTTAAATCATGACTGTACGTAAAAGCTATAAGACATAGTGAAGTTTCTAAATCATGAGCTGAAAATATTGTTGTAAGCTGAAAAGTGGTAGAAACATGAATTTTATATGTAAATCTTAAGTTAAAGATGAATAAGCCGTAAAACCGTACTGAGGATCATGCATAAATAATGAACATGAAAGCATGAACATGTAAAATGAATGCCAGACCAAGTAAAGCATGTAATAAAATAATTTGTAAAACTGAATAACTAATAAACTGAACACGTGGTCATGCAAACCTGAGCTGATGTAGTCTGAATACTGAACTGAGACTGTGGAAGCTAAAATTTAACTGACATTCCCCAATCTGAGCTAATCGAGGTACAACCTGTAACCTAGTTGGAAGGGTGTCAATACCTTTCCATGGGTACTAACACTGATAGTGTGGATCCATACAGCTGATGTTCCATAGGACTATAGAGTCAAGCCTAAACTGACGGGTGAGCCCTGAGAGGAAGTCAAGCCTAAACTAACGGGTGATACCTTATAACCTACGCTGGCTACGTAGTTCTGAAATTTAGGGATTGCTACTAATGACTCCACCTAATCTGTTGGGGAAGCCGCCATCCCTGCGTTCGCTCGGTGCTAAGCTATACTCCCAACTGAACTGACATGAGAAATACATACTAGTACATGCATTGATAACTGATTTGCTTAACAGTGTTCTAAAAAACTGATAGTGCATTTATTATCTAAATGTAATGAAATAAACTTGGTCTGAATAACTTGTAACTTGAAAATTTGAAACATGTATGACTATTTAGGCATTGGGTGTTCATAACCCGCTAGCACTGAAAATACAGTTAAATACGATAATTTCAAAGTAATGACATGATAGGAAATTTCATGACTTCAACTCAAATACCAACAAATTCATCAATAAAACAAGTTATCATGATAAGGAGTCCGGAACTAAAATATGCCATGAAACTAAAAAAAGTACCAAAATATGCCATGTATTTAAAATGTTACCATAATTTGCTTAACTCTCTTTTTAAGAGAGTTATATGTATTATTTTTAACGAAAGTTCAGAAACGGAGTTAAAATTTTAGAAAAGTACATAACTCTCTTTTTAAGGGAGTTATGCATTTTTTTTACATAACTCACTTAAAAAGAGAGTTATGTAATATAAGTTACATAACTCTCTTTTTAAGTGAGTTACACATTTCTTTTTTACATATCTCACTTAAAAAGAGAACAAAATGTATAGCTCTCTTTTATAAGCCTACAACACATGAAAAAAACTAAACGACACATAAAATATCTAGATGACGATAGTTCAATTATTTCTCATAATTAATATAAGAACATTATTAATTCCACATATAATAACCTGCCCTTCTTTTTCTTTATGGTCTGTTTCTTTTCTATTTTTTTTCAGAAATGAATCTTAATAATATAGGGGTGAAACTCGACAAATCATGAGGAAAATGTGTTATTCATATTTCATTTGATAGTCAGAGATGAATTGAAAGTTAAGCATTGAAAATTCTAAAGATTCTCGAGGGTGGGGGAGGGAGATAGAAATGTGAAAGTATCGATGCAAATTCATAGAGTCATTTGGTTAATCACGTATCATATTTCATCGTATATTTAGTTTGTATATACCAAGTTGAGGTTATAACTTTTTTATTGTCACCCATGAATAAAAGGCTACTGAATTTTTGCAATAAAAAAAATTTCAAGCTCAAGTTAATACTTCCATCCAAATAACACTATTTTATGATATACAAGTTTTTATTTTTATTTACTACTATATATCTGACATTTTATTTAAATGTGATTTGCATTAGCAAATCTATAAATGACTAGAATTGAAGTCAAAATTCTGAAACAATTTGAAATTTATGATTATTTCAGAATTTTATTCTAATTAAATTACGTACTGAGTTACATATTATTTTCACTATAAGCAAAGGACAACTCACTTTTGTAAGTCTACAACACATGAAAAAAACTAGACGACGATAGTTCTATTTTATAAGGCCTTTGTTATGCATTTTGTTCTCTTTTTTTTTGTGAGTTATGAAAAAAAATGCATAACTCACTTAAAAAGAGAGTTATGTACTTTTCTAAAATCTTAACTCCGTTTCTGAACTTCCGTTAAAAATAATATATATAACTCTCTTAAAAAGAGAGTTAAGCATATTATGGTAAAATTTTAAATACATGGCATATTTTGATACTTTTTTTAATTTCAAGACATATTTTGGTTTCAGACTCCATGATTAGGGTACGTAAGAATACTGGAAATTATGAGGAAACACTTGTTCATGGTTGAATTCAAGAATTCCATAGAAGAATCATGGAATTTATCCTTTTCATGGAACCTTCTATCAAAACATGGAATTGTAAATCCCTTATAAACTATCAGAACATGATTTTTTTTATTTTATATGAACTTGAAGAATGGTTCTAATAATGGCTTGGATTTTGAGGTGTTACAGTATCTCCCCCTTGGGATCATTAGTCCTCGAATGAAGACTGACTTGGCTGAAAGAATAGAAATAAAGAGTTGTAATCCCTGAATGGAATTCTAAGAGCAGAATATAGACATGATTACTAAATTTCCAAGTAACTTTAAATAGCTTGAAAATTTGAGAACTCACTAGTACTGTTTGATTGAATTTTGAAGTTGGATAACCAACATGATAGTGATTTCTAAATCTAGGTATTTATGATGATTTAGACTGATTTAGACTAGGAGTAGGGACTCAATTGAATTCACAATTTGTATGAATGTGAACAAATTAACACATGAAATAGGCATATTCATGAATCCTCAGAAAGTAAAACTACATGAAAAGATGGAAAACTATAGGAGCTTATTTGTCTGATTGCTAAACTAAATTGTTGGCCATATAGACTGACTCGTGCTGAAAGCTTAGAACTCAACTGAAGTATTTCTTCAACACTTTTTGTAAGACGTTCTAATAAAATTAGGGAGCAAAGAATTTTGGGCATGATCTGAATAAGATGTCTGAATAAGGAATCATAACATATATACAACTCTATAACATGGAATATAGGCCCATAAACCATAAGCTAGAATAGAATTAATATGCCTTAGGCAATACAACTGATAACTTTCAATCTTACCCACACTTCTCAATTACTCTCTAAACTATGCTTTTTCCCTTAAATACCATGCTCATTTGATTCAACTTATAATTATCACATGGGCATTGATAACTCCATCTACTAAAGTCTGAGCTAAACTAAATCCTCTCAAATGTTTAAGCTTACTCAAGGCCTACTAGTCTAAACCACAGATTCAATATCCTATGTGTTTTCAGAGCTCTCATCTCAAGAATATTATTATTTCTTCTAGTTCAATATCTAACTTCAATCTCTTACTAGAAATTCACTAGTGCACAATACATTTATCCACTTATACACCAACATGATATTCAAGCCTATCATTATAAACACATGTGAACTTTTAGGGACCCAACCCACCTAAGAATTTTTTCCATATTCTCTAATACCTCTATTAATAACAACTTTCTTGCATTATTACAAAGAAGACACCCTTAGAACTCTCAACTAACTATGACATATTCCAAAAGATTTACCTCAATCTTCTTTTACACTTATATCCTTAGATAACACAAGCATGCAACAATATTTCGCTAATAAGAAATATTTACTCTCTCCTATCTAAACCATTGCTCATCAATTTTCATCACCGCTATCTTTATATAAGGAGAGGTCACTGAAAGGTTAGAACATGAGTACCTGAAGCATGAAAAAATACTATACATAACTTTGACTCCTAACTGAGGCCTGAAAAATAGAGTATCAAATGCATGGATTCATTAAAGAGATCAAAACTGAGGGCATTCATGCCATAATCCAAATTTTACCAGTTATTGAGGGTGACCATGCGTTATGGGAACTTAGCATACTGTAAAGAATGATTACATGATTCATGAGTTGCATGACCTGAGTTTGGAATTCATAAATTCCTGGAATATGATTCGTACTTCTGAGTGAACTGGCACTCCTTGTACTAGGAACCGGAGCATACATAATTTTATGAAAAGTGCCTAGATATGAGATATGATCATGGAGTTGGCTTGTAAGGCATGAGTAGATGTCGTGATGACTGAAGTATAAAAATTTCCACTGAGATAAGAATGGTTCAGGCATTTTCCTCCCCTGTTGATGTTTTACAATACACTAGCATTACTACTAGAATTTGAGAGCCTGACTTGGTTCCTTTTTCTATCATCTCCCACTTACATTTAAGCCATCGTTCTAAGTCTATAGACCCATTTAATGATATCTAAACTAACATGCAACCCCTCTACTATAGAGTCTGAGATATAACAATACATATAAATAATAAACTCACCCTAAAAAACTATATCTTAAAGTGTAAAACCTATTTTTAGTACTTTCTTCTAAGATATATCTTAACTTTCTATATTCCCAATAATCATCATATAATAACTTAGAATCTTTAGGAATATCACTATATGACATGACCTGAACTAGGGACTAGTTGTGTCGGGTGCCTCAAACCCAACCGAGACCAGAGACAACCCCCAATACCCAACCATAACCACCCTACACCCAACCTCAAATGAATTTTCAATATATATAACATAACAGAATGGAACAATCATAAATCAAATACAGTCAATCGGTGTTATCCCTAATACCAATACTAATGCCAAAGATGACACCAATGCTGACACAGCCCATACCAACCCAAAGTAATCCCATAAAGTCTCTATCCAAAAGTAAAATAATACCCAACTGGGACATGCCACCAACCATAGCCAAATCCAAAGTCTGAGAAATAATAAAAGTTTGTAGAGAATTCCATAACATGAAATGGAGCCTTACAACGTATAAAAGCTCACCACTTCAATCTGACACAAGCTGTCCCCAAATCCAATCACTGAGCAGGAGGAGTAGAATGGCCAGTTCTTGCATCGCGTGAGGATACAATGCCCAAAGACGGGTTAGCGGGTGAACGCTAGCATGCACTCAGGATAAGGATAAAATAATGCCAACATTTAAAACCAAGTAAATAACCATATGCAAGAACAACCATACATATACATGTATAATCTATGCCGGGAAAGTGAATCGGGTTTAGCATGTATTTAAAACCATTAACTTGGGTATGTCTAGCTTAACCATCCTAGAACCATCCACGGGCTGTATGGATCCAGTGTTACCCCCTGAACGGACCTAATGTGTGTAGCCACATGAACCAAAGATATCATAGAGGCAGGAGATTCACGTGTACCCTTCACCATCCACAATACATATATACAAGTATAACTTAGGGGATTCCTATGTACCCCATAAGTATATGATCTCTATGACCAATCATCATATCGGACAACAAAAGTTTCTAGTGTCCGTCCATTGGACTCACACCTTCACGGTTAGTTGTCACAACCTACCATTATTGCCAAATAAAAACCATTAGCACACAACCAAACCACCAATTCCATATATTATTAACCAAGGCTATAAGAAGTGGTATCATCATACCGACTATATCTTGCAAATATTATCATTAACTAACACTTAGGGGATTCCCATGTACCCCATTGACTCCATTATAAAGATCACTTGGGGGATTCCCGTGTACCCTACAAGGTTTTCAAATTAAAGCCATAGACAACACGGCCTTATCATTTAGACATTAAAACCATCTAACCAATTTAGGTTCCATTACTATATTATATTATGCAAAGTTTTCAATGAAAGGCCAACTATGTAGTAAAAGCATTCTCATAGGCATTTTAACAAACATGTTGAGGGCATATAGTTTCCAAAACCAAAATAAAGTGACAATTGACCATTCCCTTATGACCACAAGTACAAACCACCATTATAATATGAAAACCATAAGTACAAACATGGAAAAACATAAATCAACCATTAATAACCAAAACCCCTAACATATAATTCAAAACTAAACAATACCCATAATTAAATCATGAAAATTATTTGTTGAAACATGAATTTAGCTGAACTAACAATGAGGGAGGAGTAACATGCCTTAGATACCTTAGAAGATAGAGAAAAATCACCCATGAAAGGCCCAATTGATAGGCTTGATGAAAACCCTAAGGGTTCTTGACCTTGGGGATTTGGGAGTGTTTGAGAGTCTATTTGATGAGTTTTTCTTATAGATAATGATTCTCCAAGGAAGTTATAAGACATAGGTTTTAAGTTGGGAAAGAGGGGATATATCTCTAATACCCTTAGCTTAAAAGCTAAAAAATATATGCAGGAGGGTAGGCTCCCTCCTCTAACTCGTACACAATCATACGAGTTGTACACACCATTTGTATCCTAGAAAGAATGTTGGACTTTAACATTGTCCAAAATATGACCCCCAAGGACCTACTCATACCAAATCATACAAAAAGTAACCATAACCCATACCCTAGGCAGAATTCTCTAGGCTAGACACATTGAGAAACATACTAGTGGATTACCTAACTTATACTACATCCATACGAGTCTTATGATGTCCTTTCGTACCTTGGACAGAGTGCACCCTATACCATACTGATTATCATATGAGTTGAGGACCCTAAACGGTACCATATCATCCGAAAAGTATCCATAAGTCCCATGATGTCCAGAAGCTCAAGCTCACAGATTTTTTCTAAGGATTAAAACCCAGGGTATTTCACCATACCCTGAGTTCACACCATATAGAGTTTCAAACTCTTTTTTGTATTAGATCAATCATAAAAAAATCAAACTTATATTCTAACACTTAACATGGATATCCACATAACATCTCATACACCGATACCCATTTATTACTACTAGATAGGAATCATGAAACATTAATCCACAACAAATTTATGAACATACTTAACCTTAACAAGATCCCTATCATTGTGGTAACTGCCTAATTTCTATCCCGACTAAAGCTTTAACATACTCTAAGTCTCCCCTGAGTAAGAAATATCTCTCTCAAGGTGCTATTAAACAAACTACATAACACCTTTTTAGCTCCAAGGATACATAATTTACTAAATTCAAATAAGAACTATCCCCTCTTCACTGCTGTTAAACTTTTACGTTCATGCTTCTGACTCTAGATCATATACTATCATAGGATTCTGAGACAGGATCTGAGAGAACATCTGACTATGGATTAGTGCATAATTTTTTATGAGAATGAATGAAATCTTTCAAACTTTGGAACATAAAGGCACTGATAGGATTTTTTTTTAAGCACACATATAATCCATAACAGTCTAAGAAAACTATATTAGTAGTATTTTAAGATTGACTGCTTCTGTAACCTCAAAAATAAGAACAAGTTGGCATGAATGGAGCAATGTATGAATTTGTATAAATTTCTTAGAGAACATCTCTACAGTACGATTTGAGATATGAAAGAAGGAAAATATTTCTTAAATGCCCTATAGCCTCTTGAAGAAAAGTAAAAACATCTTTGTACCATTCCACAAGACGCTACTAGACATGGCTTCATCGACACCCTAGGGAACTTGAACTTTGTGCTATGATACCAAGTTTTTCATGACCCAAGACTACCCCTGATTGCAACACAATGCTTAGAACCACAAGTGATCCCAAGCTAACCCATGTACTGGAATGATACTTGAGCAACTAATTTAATATATATAAATGGTAAATAACTAAGTGGAAATTTAATCAACATGAGATAAGCTATTTTAATACATTACTGATCAAAGTTTACAACACTAAAATTTAAGAGAGAAAAGAGAACTTAAATTATAAATATTGACTCTAACTGACTATTTATGAAGCCTATACTATACCAACTATAGATAGTCGGGACGTGACTCCTAAATATCCTTATTAATACATAAGAATAATGGAAATAAAATCTGCAACTAACTTGAGTCTCCAAAATAAGAGAACTCATCACTTGTTGGCTGAATGTTAAGAATTGTCTGACCCTAGTATGTGGGCTACATCTTGTACCTACATCATGAAGGAATATAGCCACAAACGCATATATATGGTAAGTACTTTGGAATATACGGAGTATGTGAGATATGTAGTAAATCATGGAAATACTTAATATATACTTTAAAACTGATAACATAAGCTATTTGCTGAAGTATGCATTTAATCATAGTTGTACATAAAAGCTGTAAGACATAGTGAAGTTTCTAAATCATGAGACAAAAATATTGTTGTAAGATGGAAAACAGGAGAAACATGAATACTATATGTAAATCTCAAGTTAATGCTAAATAGGTTGCATAACCATACTAAGGATCATGTATAAATACTGAACATAAAAGCATGACAATGTAAAACAAATACAAGACCAATTAAAGCATGTACTGAAATAATCTGTAAAACTGAATACTAAATAACTGATAAACAGAACACTTGGTCATGTAAACCTGAGTTGATGTGGTCTGAATACTAAATTGAGACTATGGGAGTTGACATTTAACCGACATGAGCCAATCTGAACTAATCAAGGTCCAATCTGTAACCTCAGTTGGAAGGGTGTTAATACCTTACCACGGGTACAAACATTAAAAGAGAGGATCCATAAAGATAATGTCCCATAGGATAATAGATTCAAGCCTAAACTGACATGTGACCCTTGAGAGTAAGTCAAGCCTAAACTTATGGGTGACCCTTCATAACCTACGCTGGCTATGTAGTTTTGGAACTTAAGGACTACAACTAATGACTCCACCTACGCTGATGGGGGATCCTCCATCCCTACATTCGCTCGGTGTTAAGATATACTCCTAATTAAACTAACACAGGAAACACATACTAGTACATGCACTGATAACTGATTTGCTCAGCATTGTGTTCTGAAAAACTGATAATGCATTTATAATATGAATGCAATGAAATAAACATTGTCTGAATAACTTGTAACTTGAAAATCTAAAAAATGCATGACTATCTAGGTATCAGGTGTTTATAACCCACCAGCACTGAAAATACAGTTAAATACAATAATTTTAATGTAATGATATGATAGAAAATTTCATGACTTAAACTCAAAAACCAACAATTTTATCAATAAAACAAGTTATCATGATTAGGATATAGAGAAATACTTGAAATTAGGAGGAAACACTTGTTCATGGTTGAATTCAAGAATTACATAGAGGAATCATGAAATTTATGCTTTTCATGGAACCTTAAATCAAAAGGGGAATTGAACTTGAGATTGAGAAATCTTAAAAACATAGGTATGCCATTCATAGCTTGATCATATGCTTTAAATTTGAAATAACAATATGTAAATCATGCATGGACATGAGAATAGAATGGATGATATGTTAAAGGCCTACAGAGTCATGAATAATCATTAAAATATGCTTATAAGTAAATTTTATATCATGGGAGATTGAATTCAAGCTTAGAATAATAATTGGGTAAAATACCTAGATTATGGAAATCATAAAATTCATGAAATAAAAATCATAATTTGGGCATAAGGATGAAAAGAGATCCTAATTGAATACCTACATACCTGAATGTAGAAGCCTTAGATAAATTTATTGGGATTGAACTTGAACTTGAAGAACCCTAGTTTGCTTTGGGGATAAAAAAATCACCTATTTTTGCTTTGTGATAAATTATTTATGACTTATGATATGTTAAGGTGATATTTACTCTTGATAACTGTTGTTTGGAGGGTCAAACGACATAGTTTTGTGGTTAGAAGAGTGCGAAAATACAAAAAAATGCCTTAGGAATCGTCTGCAAGCAGTCCCGATGAGTTTGGCCATGACTCGTAGGGTCTGTCCATAAGTTGTGTCTATATTTCAACCCCTACAACCATGATGACGATGACTACTCCTGACAACTCGTAGGGTCTGACTATGAGTTGATATCAGGAGTCGTAGTCACTGGCAACTTTGATAATGCCTTACTAATTTGGCCATAATTTTCACCCTAATATTGGATTCAGGCAAAAATGGTATCGTTGGAAAGATAATTAAATTATCTATCTATTGGTGTGTCTTCAACGTAAAAATTCCTAGTATAAGGATTCTGGCAAAATTGGTATCGTTGGAAAGATAATTAAATTATCTATCTATTGATGTGTCTTCAACATAAAAATTCCTAGTATAAGAAAAGTTAAGCTCGTTTGAAAATGATTATAGTTATATTCTTCACAAGAATTTAATCGCTAAGAGATGTTTTAATTTGTCTATAAGCTAGGAGCTATTTGGGGTCTTAATATATGTTTAAATCACTTATAAAACTATCAAAACATGATTTTTGATTTTTCATGAACTTGAAGAATGGTTCTAATAATGTCTTGGATTTTTGGGGTATTATAAAACCACAATGTATGCAAGAATATTGATCAAGAACAACTTGACACTTCTTTTAATTTGTTATTCCACCAGGGTTACCACAATCCTAGCTATGGGAATTAACCGCTAATAGTTGAAAAACAATTCATGGAATTTATATATAAAAGAATAGAAATAATTTCACAATAATAGTTGAGTAAAACCCAAAGTCTCAAATCAATTAATCAACCAAAAACAAAAAACAAGAGGATCCCAAGATCAAAAGTCAACCTTGAAAACAATATATGTTTGTAAGTAGTATGAGTGTGTAACAGTGCATAAACTAACTAAATAACATCAAAAGAGTTTTTAGATATTACATGAAAACCCTTGGAAACAAATTCAAAACAAAAAAGGAAAAACTTGAGTCAATGGCCTCCTATGGAGCCACCTACGGGTCGTAGGTGCCAGACATCTTCTGCAACTTGAAATCTCTCTAAACCTCAATTTTTTGTCATCTACGCCCCTATCTATGCCAGGTAGGTAGCACCTATGCCTGGTAGGTACCAACGTAGTTAGCCACTTTCCAGCTTTTAACTTCTTTTTCTTCTGATTAGCTTATAGAACCTAGTTTCCTACAAAATCATCATAAAAACATATCATATCCATCAAAACAAACCTAATTACTTGCATATTTATTAGTTTTAAGCATCGAAAGTGCCATAAAACTATGGCATATCAACACTGTTGTTGAGTCATCAGACTTATCCACCAAGGGATTCATCGATTTTTTGTCAATTGCATTGGGAAAAATCTACTAAAGCTAGGCAGATAGATAAACTCCTTTCCCGCTGCTAAGGGAGAGCAAGAAAGAAAATAAAATAATTATTTTTTAACTAGCATCCTCTTTTGGGTATACTGGTGTAATACCCCATACTAATCTTAGCCCAATTCATCTCTTAGTTGCATTCTTAAGCAGCTTAAGGCTTGAAATTTTCACTAAGTATTGGGGACTTAGCCATTTTCAAGACCCCTAAACTTAGAGGATTTTTATTTTAATCTTACTGACCCCAAGATGTTAGTTTTTGAGTTAATTCATGTTCATGGATGTATAAAGTATGTCTCAAGGGATTTTTGGATTTTTTGGACAAGGTTTGGAGATTGTTTGGATCACGAAACCCGTGGGTTACCTCAATAGGCCCACGACACGGCATTAGTCTCGATCACATGATGACCGCGTTGCAGAGAAGGTGTTGTGTCCAGTTCTTAATTTATAATTGAATACATGTGTAATGATCTTTATCCGAGTGTGTGAAGGGCATATGATGTGAAAAATGTTCATAGGAATTACTTAGAACAAAGTTGAGTTAGGAGCCTTTGATTTGGACAAATTTTGGTATTCGATTCTACAAGGGCCAACTTTGAACATGTATAACTTTTTATATATGTGGAATTTTTCATATTAAGACCCACTAAATTTTAGATAATGGAATTTTCTTTCCAACGATATCAATTTCTCCTTAATCCGATACCCAAACAAAAATTTATGATCATTTTCGTTAGAACCAGTAAGCTACCGCGATAAGACCACATCATGGTGGCATTGTTGCATCTAATTTTTTTGATTTAAATAATTGAGGGGCAATTAGGTCTTTTACCCCTTAAACCATTCGTTCATAACACGACTTGGGCATCAGTTAGTGCATAATTACGCCCTTCTTCTCCAATTTTCCTCTCAAGAAAACCCTCTCCTTTACCCAAAAACAAATCCAATTCCTTTTTCTCCAAGAAATCAAGAATTCAAGTTCCCTAAGTTCAAGAAACTTCAAGAAAGCATCAAGAATTGTGTTTTTATCTAAAGTTAAAAGCTTAAGGTATGTGGGTATTCATCCATGGGTCCCTTTCACCCATGAAGCCCCAAAACCCTTTTCTTTCAATTAAAGAATGAACTTTCCATCATTATGGTATTTTATATGTTCAAGAAAGATTTAATTTCATATTTTAATGGGGATTTCTATTAAATTCAACCCATGTATTGTCCCATTTAAGATTTGATTTCCTGATGCTATGAATTTTGATTTCCATGTCTAACTCAAGTAAATTTCATAATTTGTTGAATGCTCATGTTTAGAATATCCCCATGTACAAGTTCATGTTTTCCACATGTTTAAGGAAATGCTCATGTTTTGGGTTGAACCATGATTCAATACTACAGTTTAAGATTAAATGTCATGTTTTAATGATCATTCAGTGCTGATAGGTTATGATTAAGCGATAACTACGTGTTTTACATGATTTTAGATTTTCAAGTAATAAGTTAGTTAAACCATGTCTTATCGTTATACTCATGTCGAGTACTATTAGTTCACATGTTTATGATTACTTCAGACCTATATGCACTGATGTTTTCAAAATATCATGATCCGAGCTTATCTTTCAGCTTCAGTGCATGCACCAGTTCATGATTTAAGTGTCAGTTTAGTTGGGAGTAGGATTTAGCACCGAGTGAATAAAGGGATGGTAGCTTCCCCATCAGTTAGGCATAGTCGTTAGTAGCAGTCCCTGTATTCCATAACTACGTAGCCATAAGTTTAGACTTTACTTTCTCTCAGGGATCACCCATCAGTTTAGGCTTGACACCTCGGTCCTTCGGGACATAAGCCTTGTGGATCCACATCATTAGTCAGTGTTGATACCCATGGAATGGTAGTAACACTCCTCCAACTGGAGTTACAAGTTGAAACCTCTGATTAGATTAGATTGGGGAATGTCAGTTAGATGATACCTCCCACAGTCTTAGTATAATATTGAGTATATATTCAGTTCAGGTTTGCTTGACCAAAGCATACAGATTTACAGTTATTCAGTTAAACATATTTTAGTCTTTCAATTTACAGATTATTTCAGAAATATACCTATTCTTGGTCTTGCATTCTCAGATACTACAGTTTTCATGCATTCATGCTCAATTATCTCATGTTGTTCAGTTAGTACTTATCTCATATGAACAGTACCCTACAGTTTCAGTCTAGTTATTCAGACTAAGTACACATCAGTTTGACATGATTAGTATTCATATATCAATTACTCAACATAAAAATATTGGTTATCCCTTTTTCTCAGATTTCAATAGTTCGATCACACAGACATCAGTCATTCAGTTAATCAGATCTACTTAATGCATGTTATGTTTGTTTTGTAAGTTTATTCATTCAGGCTCAGTATGTTTTCATATTCATATCCATGAGTTAATTCGGTTCCCACCACATAGTTTTAGACCTAAAATTCATACGTCATCCTCAGTACAACTTCTACTGCATATTTATCTCTACAAGAGAATGACTAACAACATTTATTTTTCTACCACCTCCTAGATTATAGAATTATTTTTAGCTCATGATTTATAAAATCCCTATGATTTATAGTATTCACGTATAGCCATATTTCAAAAGTATATTCTTAGAAAATAACTTATATCTTCAGTTTTACAACATGTTTGAAATATTCCCATGATTTAGTGCATGTTACCATATACTTAGTACATTCTAACTTACTAACCATATATATGTGTTTGTGGCTACATCCTTCATTATGTAGGTACCATATGTAGCTCTTACACCAGGGTCAGACAGTTTGCAGCTTTCATCTAGCATGTGATAAGTTCTCCTATTTTAAGAACTCTCAACAGTTGTAGATCATGTACTATATTTTTTGTTTTTTTATATGTATTGTTTAGTAGTAGTTGGAGGCATGTCCCAGCTATCTATAGTCAGTGTAGTAGAGGTTTCATAGATGTCAGTCAGAGTCAGTCATGAAATTTGAGTTTCTTTCTTCAGTTTTATCATGATGTAAACTTTATGAACATTAACTTAATTCAAACTTTTCATGAGTATGCTTCAACTCAGCAAATTAACTTTTGTTTTACATATTAAATCAGTTGCTCAATAGTATGCCAACTCTTGGGTTAGCTTGGGATCACTTATGGTTCCAAGCATCGTCTTACAACTAGGGGTAGTCTTGGGTTATGACAAAACTTGGTATCAGATCCTAGAGTTCAATTGTCCTAGGGTGTCTATGAAGCCGTGTCTAGTAGAGTCTTGTGGAATGGTACAGAGACGTCTGTACTTTTCTTCAAAAGGGTACAGGGTAATTAAGAAATGTTTCCCTTCTTTTATGTCTCAGATCGTGCAGTAGAAGTGTTATCTAAGGAACTTATGCAGATTCTTACATTAATCCATTCGTGCCAACCCTATCTTATTCTTAAGGCAACAGAAATATCCATGTTTTATGTCTTTACAAATAGAGTTTTCTCAGACAGCCCCCATAGATAGTTATGTGATTGTATTATTTCTAAGTTTTAACAGTGTGTGTGCTTAGATAGTACCCTTGAGTTGTTAAGTATGAATGAGGCTATGTAGTATATGATGTTCTTATTAGCTAACTTATGGGTTATAGGTTGTTGATGTTGGGTATGTTGGTGTAATGCTAATTCTCATGGTTTTACAAAAAATATAAGTGTATAGATGTGATATTAGTAGCATATGAAGTAAGTTAGTATGGTTCATTAAGGGTTTGGGGATATCCATGTTAAGTGTTAGAATCTAAGTTTGAATTAGGGATGGTTGAGCTAATAGAAAGAAGAGTTAAAATTCTAGATGGTGTGAATTCAAGGTATGGTGATACTTTTGAAAATTGAAGTTAATCAATGTTTAAGTTATTGTATGATGACTATTGGGGATATGGAAAGTTAAGAGTTCTATCTCAGAAGAAAGTACTAGCAGCGGGTTTTACACTTTCAGGTGTGGTGTTTCAGGTTGAGTTTATTATTTATGTGTATTGTTATATTGTAGACTCTAGAGTAAAGTGATTGCGATTCAGTTTAAAGATTTTAAAGGGGTCCACAGACTTAGAATAACAACTTAAAACAAAGCGGGAGATTATAGAACAACTAACCAGGTCAGTCTCTCAGATTCTAGTAGTGATGCCAATATGTTGTAGAACATCAGCAAGGGAGGAAGATGCCCGACCCATTCTTATCTCAGTGAAATTTTTTTTACTTTAGTCCTCACAATATATACTTATGCCTTACATGTTAGCTCCATGGTTATAACTCATATTCATGCACTTTCCACAGAATCATGTACACTTCTAGTTCCTAGTATGAGGAGTTTTGGTTCACTCAACAGTACAAATCATGTTCTAGGAATTTATGAACTCCAAACTCAGTCATTAAGCTCATAACTCATGTAAACATACTTTACAGTATTCTTAGTTTCCATAACTCATGGTGCACTCTTAATGACTAGTGCAATTCAGATTATGTCATGTGTGTCCTCACTTTTGATGTCTTTAATGAATTCATGCCTTTATGGGTGTTTGTTTTGAAGTTCATATGTGGTAATGAAGATGGGATTGAATTTCATGTTGGTATATAAGTGGATGAATGCATTAAACATTAGTGAATTCCAAGAAAGAGGTTGAAAATAGTTGTTGAAGTGGTACTAAGAACTATTCATGAGATAAAAGTTGTGAAAACAAGTGGGGTATTGAATTCATGGTTCAGACTAGTATTATGGTGTGATGTTGTACTTTGTGATTTCGAGTTAGGATTGATCATGGTGAGAAAATTTAGTTCAGTTCAAACTTAAGTAATGGTGTTATCAATGCCCATGTTAGAATTATAAGTGGAATTAAATGAACCTAGTATTTGGTAGGAAAAGCATAGTTGAGGGAGTGCTTGAGAAGTGTTGCTAAGCTTAAAAGTTAGAAGTTGCATTGACTAAGGCCTAGTGATTCTATCCTAGCTTATGTTTTATAGGCCTATGTTCCATGTTACAGAGTTATAGCTATATTAAGATTCATTACTAAGATATCCTACTCATATCATGCCTAAGATCATATGCTCCCTAATGTTATTAGAACTTCTTAGAAAGAGTGTTGAAGAAATACTCCAGTTGAGTGTAAGATTTCAGTATAATTCAGTCCATGTAACTAACAATTTAGTTTAGTAGTCACATAGACAAGTTCCTAAAATTTTCCATTTTTCTATCAAGTCTTACTATTCTGTAATACCTCGAGACTACCCCCTAGACGTCACACGGTTGTTAGAACCAATAGTGATCCCAATCTAACCCTTGTACTTGCACAATTGGTGAGAAACTGAATAAGATACATAAATCTTGAAGAAATGAGCAGAATAAAAGTCTTTAGTTGAACACCTTCAAAACAAAACTATTAAAGACGATTACAACTCTGGTTATACAAAACAAAACTAAAATTAAATACATCAACTATACTGACTGTCTATGAAGCCTCTACTAGTATTATCTATAGGTAGCAGGTACATGACAATCAACTATCCCGAATCAATATGACTGAATAAAGAAAAAAAGATGCTACCTGAACTATGATTGACTTGAGCCCTCGAATCAAAAGGACTCATCACCTGTAGAATGGAAGCTGCAAACTTTATGATTATGATGTATTGCACTACAACTTGTACCAACATTATGAGACAATGTAGCACATAGACATATATGTGGATCAGTACTTCTTGAATGTATCGAGTATGTGGGGGTGAATGCATAAGTAAAATAATAGCTTAATATATTCATAGACTTTCAAATAATGCATGCTAAATTTAAGTGACTCACCTTAAGCTTGAATAAAACTAAAAGATGAAATACCATAAATCATGAATTATAAAGCATACTGAATAAACTTTGTGAGCCATACACAGTTTGTAAAAACTTTACTTTTAATCTTTCTTAGGGAGGTTCTTCCAACTGACATACACCATGTGAGCTATCATGGAGTCCAGCGTCTTACCCATGTATGGGAGAGCTCGCGCCGGGGAAAGCTGTCCTACCCTTGCCATCAGAATAGGACCTTAACTTAAGTGATCACTATACTTAACCCATATCGGGACTTTAAACCTATGGTGGCTGGTAGTTCTGGGGAATGCGACCTTGGAATCATACCCAACTCGGTGCTAAATACTACTCCCTTACTTATATGCTCAGACTTTAAAAAATCCACCTTAAACTAGCATAAGGGTTTATACTGGAAACTATTTATGATTTTTTTTGCTTTAAATCATAACTTCATGAATAATGTGGATTCCTTATCTTAGTTTAGGATCAAAAGATCAATTCTTTCTTAAAATCTTGATATAAGCTTATCAAAGAATACTTAAAAGCATAATCTTATTGAAATCTCAACACTTAAACTTAGGGATTAAAACCCATGCTTTAAATTCTTTGTAATTTATACCAAAATTCATGCTCAATATAATTCTTAAAATACTTAAACAATAACAAGTCAACATAGTGAATCTTTTTCATAATATAAATATTGTAAGTTAAGAACATAAACATAACCACTTCTTGATATACTTAAAACTGTAAATCTCATGATAATCACATGCTTCAAGAATTTAGAAACTTGGGTATGAACCCTACTTCAAAACAAGTAAATAAAAATCTTACAATCATGAAATTTGGGCATAAGCGTGAAAGGATACCCTTGTTCATAACCCTACATACCTTAATAGGCTTGATTTGATGGAGACAGCTTGTCCTTGAAAGCCATGGAAATGATCTTGAAAGCTTTTCTTAAAATTCTTGGACTAGAGAACTTAAATTCTTGTTTATCTTGAAGAGAATGTAACTTGAAGTTGAAGTTCTTGGAAAAAGGTTAGGGTTTGTTCTTGGAGAGGAAGGATTTCTTGGAGAGAAATTATGAATAAAAGGGAAAATAATGCTCTGTAGGGGCTTTAATTAGGTGTTATGGACAAATTTGGGTGAGGGAAAATGACCCTTTTGCACTTAAAAATGTGGAATCAAAAGCTATAAAATAGGGGCAGGCGATACAGCGTACGCCGTGGGCTAATCGCGCACCCTCACTGGCTCTCTCACAAAAATAGCTATAACTTTTTTCTCGGGTATTGGATTAAGGAAAAATTGGTATAGTTGGAAAGATAATTCAATTTTCTACAATTTGGTGGGTCTTTAGTTGAAAAATTCAACATGTATCTAAAGTTATACATGTTCAAAGTAGACCCTTGTAGAATCGAATACCAAACTTTGGATGAATCAAAGGTTCTTAGCTCAACTTTGTTCTAAGTGATTTATATGAACATTTTTCACCTCAAAATTACTTCACACACTAGGATAAATATTATAACATATGAATTCAAAAGTAAATATTGGGATTATAGTTTATACACGTAAGAACAACGCTTCAAAGTCTAGCCCAAAAATATGGGGTACTACATTATCTCCCCCTTGGAATCATTCGTCCTCGAATGATGGATAGGAACTCGTTAAAGTCTTAGAAGTATGGAATAATGTAGACATTATATGTCTTCTAAAAAGGATATGACTGAGGTGAAACATTAAAAACTTCGATCATGAAACTATTTTCTGAGCTGACTTGACTTTACTTACTATAAGGAGTTGATTCATGCTGAAAGTTTAGAACTCACTTGAAATGTTCATGATATGATCTTACATATAGAACTGCGAAGTGATATCTTATACAAGCACGAATCATGAGACAACGAGACTTAGATCGTACAAGGGGTATTACACTATTTGACCTGAAATAATTGGAAAACTGCGATTATGCGCTGAACACTTATGAACTGAGTCATGACTAAATAACTGAATTTGAAACATGATGCAGGGACTGAAATGAATTTCCAACTTACATGTATGTAAATAATTACCTCATACAATAGACATATTAATGAAACTTCGGATAGAAAGACTAGATGAAAAGATGGAAAATAATAGGAGCTATTTGTCTGATTATTAAACTTGAATTGTTGGCTACATAGACTGAATCATACTAAAAGTTTACACTCCACTGGAGTATTTCTTCAACACTCTTTCTAAGAATTCTTAATAACCTTAGTGAGCAAAGAATATTGGGCATGATCTGAATAAGATATTTGAGTAAGGAATCTTATTATGGGTATAACTCTGTAACATGGAAAATAAGCCTATGAAACATAAACTAGGATAGAACTTCTAAGCCGCATGCAATGCATCTGCTAATCTTCAAGCTTAGCCACACTTCTCAAATACTCCCTCAACTATACTACTCCCGTTAAATGCCTTCTCACACGGGTACATAAAACTACTTTAGCCAAAGTCTGAGTTGAACTATAGACTCTCGCTATTTTCAAGCCTAACTCAAAATCTCAAGGCACTATACATAACACCATAACATTAGTCTGACCAAGAATACAATACCCCATGTTTTTTCATAGTTCTCATCTTAAGAATAATTCTTCTTACCACTTCAACAAATAAATTCAACCTCTTACTAGACATTCACTAATGCGCGATGCATTCATCTACATATATACAGACATGACATTCAAGACTATATTCATAACTACATATGCCCTTCTAAAGAAAAAACCATAAAAGAATCTTCCTTATATCCTCCAAACCTCTACCATTAACAACTTCATGCACTACCCTAAGAAAACACACACAAAATTTCAAATAACCATGACATGACTGAAAGCTGGAAATTAAGGAGGCCACGATGGAGCAAGCACCGCGGGCTCTGGTCCATTGCTGTGAGCTCGGCTATAAGCACCCCTACCAGTGGACTGGGTCACACGATGCGGTCTTATACCGATGGTTCTACTATTTTAGAAGTTCAAACACACCCTTACGTTGGTCTAAAAATTGTGAAACTCACCCAAGATGTATTATTGACCACCTCGATCATGAATCAACTTAAAAATTAACGTTCCAATGTCGGGAAGGTCGAAAATAAAATCATCAAAGTTTGAGAGCTTTTAGAAATGACTAAGTCCCAACACTTAGAGAAATTTTCTAAATCTTGAACCCTTATAACATTTAATAGTAAGCTAAAATAAGTTTTATCAACAAGAAACCTTTACTCTCTCCCACTTAAAATTGCTCATCACTACTATCATTTCATAAGGGGAAGTCACTGAAAGGTTAGGAAATAAGGACCTAAAGCATGATATAATAACTTTGACACTTAACTGAGGCTTGAGGAATAGAATGTCAAAGGAATAGATTCATTAATGAGATCTAAACTAAGGACGTACATGATATAATGCAAATTTCACTAGTATCATGAGTTCTAAGAACTGATCATACTCTGAAACATGAGTTCATACTTATCATAAGTTATTCAACATAAGATAGGAGTTTCATAGATTTATGAGGGATGACTCGAATCACAGAGTGATGCTGTTACTTACTACAAGCTAAGAATGGACTTGAATACTCATGAAGTGTATAAGCATTGGCCTTAGGCATGGATCTATCATACAAGACATGAATTTGGTTGATAATTACTGAAATCCAAGGAACACTCTAGAGTAAAAAGGGATCACTATCTCATCACAACTCTTATTGACATGTATCACAATCTAATTCTCAAAACTTGATTTGGTTCTTCACTCTAACATCTCCCCCTTAGATCAAAGTTGACATTCTAAGTTTATGGGTTTACTCCATATCCTCGAGACTGAACCATAATTTCTTTACTCTAGCGGTCTACACATGAAAGTTCACTCACCTGAATAAACTACATCTAATCAATACTAACTTCATTCTTGGTCACTCTCTTAGTACATACCACCCTTAACTTTCTTTAGCTTCAATAGTCATCAGCATAGACTTACATTCTAGTAACTTCACAAATATACCTGCCTCCCTAAATACATAATATGTCTCACTAACTCAAATCACACCAAAAGGCTCAGCATCCTCTATCCCTAGTTCCTTAAAATAGCCATCAAGAGTACCATTTACTATATGACTATCCTTATTCACACTTAGAAACTCACGAGTATTATATAAACACACATGACACTTAATATTCTTAGAAAATAATTCAATCCCCATTTCACCTTGTGCACACCTTTATATCATACCTACAATATCATAGTTAATTATGAATAACTGAACTTTAAATCTTGCATACACTGTTCAAGGTTGCTAGATCACTCTCATATAACTAGCATCACTAACCAAATAATAATTATTTCCACCTTAATGATCATCCCCTAGTCAAATTGACGTCTAGTGATAAACATGATTTACAATCCAACCTCACATATTATTCTCACTTGGAAGCTATAAAATAAAGCATCAAGAAACACTAGTCAACTAGAACCTCATAATAATAATAATTGATCACGATCGTATGGACTATCTTATTATAATCCATTAGCACATCCTCCCTCTAAACATCACTACTATTCACCCACTTATACACCTAAATTTCTTTAATATCTCTATAAGTTTCAACTAAACACCTTGCAACCTTAAGAGAAGCCTAAATTCACTATACTCATCCAAAAAATACTTTCATCAATAACCTATACTTTTCTAACACAATAACTACCATCAATAACTCATTTCCTACATCAAGTAAACAACAATTCACCTTAACTAATAACTCCTTCTCTACCTTCTACTAAACTAACTCATGAGGACATATCACCTTACTATTAACTCAATCTTATGCAAAAGTTCATCTATATACATTCGATCAATCGTCATTACCACCTTTTTTGTCACTACACTTATAAACCCATACTTCCAACTATAAGAAAGTTTTATTTATTATAAATCATAACACTCTAGGTTGCAAATCCCTCGAAAACAAACTCTATTTAATAATAAAGGCTCAAACTATCTCCTTTGATGAGCACTATCTGGATTAAAAGAGGTTAATAATAAATCTAAATACACAATATATTCTATCTTATTCACACAACTCATATGGATAAGGACATAAGCTTTCAACTTAAGGGACTTATAACATAGTAGCGAGCTCATCTCAAGCCTCATGTGTGGCATCTAAAGTTACTGATAGTAAATCTGAGAGCATCATCTTAGAGAGGAATTGAAACTTGCTAATTATGTTACCTCAAGAATAAGTCATAGATGAAGGATTATGGAGTAACACACGAATCAACAGAAGTTCCTGATAGAACAACTTTACAGCATGACCTAGAGCATGAAGAAGGGAAGTATTTCTTAAATGCCCTATAGCCCCTTGAAGAAAAATACAGACATCTCCGTACCATTCTTTAAGACTCTACTAGACACGACTTCATAGACACCCTTGGAAACTTAAACATGGCTATGATACCAAGTTTGTAACACCTCGAGACTAACCCCTAGACGTCACATAGTTCTTAGGACCTCAAGTGATCCCAAGCTAAACCATGTACTGGCATAACTCATGAGCTACTGAATAAGATACATAAATCTTGAATAAATGAGCAGAAAAAATTCTTTAGATGAACATCTTCAAAATAAAACTATAAAAAATGATTACAACTCTAGTTATACAAAACAAAACTGAAATTAAATACATCAACTATACTGACTGTCTATGAAGCCTCTACTACTATTGACTATAGGTAGCTCGGACATGACCAGAAGATATCCTAAATCAATATGACTGAATAAGGAAAATAAGATACTACCCAAACTATGATTGACTCGATCCCTCAAATCAAAAGGACTCATCACCTTCTGACTGGAAGTTGCAAACTATCTGATTATAATGTGTGCACTACAACTTGTACCTACATTATGCGAAAATATAACACATAGACATATATTGGATCAATACTTCTGGAATGTACTGAGTATTTGGGGGTGAATGCAAAACTAAAATAATAGCTTAATATATTCATACACTTCCAAATAATGCATGCTAAGTGTAAGCGACTCACCTTGAGCTTGAATAAAACTGTA
Source organism: Capsicum pubescens (assembly GCA_030864215.1). NCBI lineage: Eukaryota > Viridiplantae > Streptophyta > Magnoliopsida > Solanales > Solanaceae > Capsicum > Capsicum pubescens. The sequence goes on from CM061548.1 coordinate 83,048,191, forward strand.
AGCTAAAATATCATAAATCATGAATAATAAAGCATACTGAATAAATTTTATAAGACACACACTTAGTTTCTAAAAGCTTTACTTTTACTCTTTCTTAGGGAGGTTCTTCCAGCCGACATACACCATGTGAGCTATCATGGAGTCCAACATCTTACCCACAGATGGGAGAGCTTATGCTGGGGAAAGTTGTCTTACACTTGCCATCGGAATAGGACCTTAACTTAAGTGATCACTATACTTAACCCATATTGGGACTTTAAACCTATGGTGGCTCATAGTTCTGGGGCATGCGACCTTGGACTCATACCCAACTTAGTGCTAAATACTACTAGCTTACTTATATACTCATAATTTAAGAAATTCACCTTAAAATAGCATAAGGGTTTATAATGAAAACTAATTATGTTTCTTTTTTCTTTAAATCATAACTGTATGAATAATGTGGATTCTTTATATTAGTTTAGGATCAAAGGATCAATTCTTTCTTAAAATATTGATAGAAGTTTATCAAAGAATACTTAAAAGCATAGTCTTTTTGAAATCTCAAAACTTAAACTTAGGGCTTAAAACCCATGCTTTAAACTCATGGTAATTCATACCAAACTTCATACTCAATATAATTCTTGAAATACTTCAACACTAAAAAGTCAAGATAGTACAGTCTCATTCATAATATAAATCTTGCCAGTTAAAAACATAAACATAAGAACGATGCTTCAAAGTCTAACCTGAAAATAGGGGTGTTACATATTTGAAGTTTCATAAATATGGCCACTCCATGAGGTAAAATATGAACATTGATGTGTGAGAAATTGCTAACACATTTAAGACCTTTAACCCAGAATAATTATGAAGTCTTAAGCAACTTTTGTCATTTTTGATTTGTTTATGTCTGATTTTACAGTTTAAGCTGATGGGATAGAGAACCAAAAAGAATAGAAGCAAAGAAGTTGAAATCTGGAGGAATCTGAAGAGAAGTGTGGCTGACGACATCTATGCTAAGTCGTCAGCCTGTGATAGGCTATCACAGTTGTCATCAGACTTAACTAGAGATTTGGAATGAGTTGAAGTTGTGACGACACTTTGTGATAAGGTATCAGGATGGTGATAAGGTGTCAGGAGCATCATCAACCTTAAATAGAAGATGGGAGTTGAAGAAAGTTTTGTGAAGACATCCATGACACGTTGCCAGGCTAGTGATAAGGCGTCAGGAGCGTCGTCAACCTTAAATAGAAGATGGAAGTTGAAGATAATTTTGTGATGACATCCATGACACATCGTCAGGCTGGTGATAAGGCATCATCGTCGTTGTCAACCTTAGGTAGCAAAAGCCAAAAGTACAGAGGATTTACGATATCCATGATAAACTGTCATACTCATGATAAGCCGTCACGGACGTCGTCATCTATTCTGAGGAAAAGCTGTAACTTTGATTTTATTTCCTTAATTAGGTTAAACTATTTAAAGCCTTGTTTTAGGGTTTTCAAGGATAAGAATTAATTTTTAGGACTCATCTTTATTCGAAAAACATACAATATTTCTCTCTCGCTAGTTAAAATATTTTGGGAGTTTTGTACCGTGATTCAATTCAAGTTATACTTCTTGATTTTCATCATCGTTATAAGTTAATCTTCTCACTTATGAATTCAATTTGTGTACTTGTTCCTATCATTATGAGTAGCTAAACTCCTTAACCTGAATTATGGGATCTAGGGTTAGGTCATGACGATGTACTGAACACTCAAGATTTAATAGGTTTTAGGATTTCTTGATAATTCTGAGATTTTAATTAATGTCTTTTGGTTGTAAACAGTAGACATACCTACTTTGATTTGCTTGAGAAAGAAATCACAATAGTAGGAAGTGAACTATCAACAGGGACTCGAAAATACTTCTTTTAATAATCAGTACTGTAACTAGGTTGATTAACCTGAGGTAAAATCTGGGCAGTGAATAGAGATTCCCTAAGTCTGAGAGGATTAGGAAATTAGACACTTAAATAGGTCGAGATGCATTTGAGCATATCACCAATAAAGATAACTTATTATCCTAACCACCGTAAGAATCTTGAGTCACCTTTAGCATCTGTCATGTACCGTAAGCCCTAGTGAACATAATTCTGGTTATCTCATAATGTCTTGGTTACAAACATCAAAATCAAAGCGTCAAACAATTACTTGTGAAACTTAAACCCCCATTTCAGGAAATGTTAAAATAATAGTGAATTAAATCGTAACCGACTTGAGTTCACACCTTATTCCCTGTGGGATTCTACCCAAACTAGTTGGGTTTTATATTGACAACAATCGTTTACACCCATTCAAGAGTGTAGTTTGAGCGTTATTAAACATCCATTCAAATTATGAATTCATCTTAGTTCATGCATCATGCATTAGTTTCAGATTCTTGATATTCAGTTATGACTTAGTTTGTAAGTGTCTCGTGCATCATCTTAATCTTTTCTTAGTATTTCAGCCAATTCAGTATCATTCAGGGGATGAATGATCCCAAGGGGGATATATTATAATACCGTGAGTTTTCATGTCCTAAAACTCTTTTCTTCACAAAACTAGATCCACCCTAAGGTAATGGTTACTCATAAGTTGGCTCTGACATTTCTATATCAGCCTTATAGCCATTCTCATGTCTTTGAATGTATTCTTGAAATAAGTTTAGTTCATGTATCATTCTTAGAATCAGTTATGCACTCATGTTCTAAGTCATGTATGTGCAGTATATGATCTCAGTTACCTTAGTACAGTACTCTCAGTCTAACCAATCTTATTCGAGGATGAATGTTCCAAAGGGGAGATATTGTAATATCCTATACTAATCTTAGCTTGATTCAACTCTTAGTTGTATTCTTAAGGGGATTAAGGCTTGAAATTTTCACTAAGTGTTGGGGACTTAGCTATTTTTAAGACCCCTAAACTTTGAGGATTTTTATTTTGACCTTCTCGACCTTGAGACGTTAGTTTTTGAGTTAATTCATGTTTAAGAATGTAATAAGTATGTCTCGGGGGAGTTTTGAATTTTTCATAGAAGGTTTAGGGCATGTTTGGATCACGGAACCAGTGGGTTACCGCGACTGGCTTGCGACACAACATTAGTCCCGATCGTATGCTGACCACATCGTGGGGAAGGTTTTATGTCTAGTTCTTGATTTATAATTTAATAAATTTGTAATGATCTTTATCCTTGTGTGTGAAGTTCTTATGAGGTGAAAAATGTTCATAGAAATCACTTAGAATAAAGTTGAGTTAAGAGCCTTTGATTAGGCCAAATTGTGGTATTCAATTCTACAAGGGTCAACTTTGAACGTGTATAAATTTTTATATATGTGGAATTTTTTATCTCAAGACCCACTAAATTGTATATAATTGAATTATCTTTCCAACGATACTAATTTTTCCTTAATTCGATACCCGAGCAAAAATTTATGATTATTTTCATCAAAACCAATTAGCTACCATCATAAGACCACATCGCGGTGGCGTAGTTGCGTCCAATATTTTTGATTTAAATAATTTAAGGGCAATTTGGTCTTTTCCCCCTTAACCCATTCATCTATAACACGACTTGGGCATTAGTTAGGGAATAATTATGCCCTTCTTCTCCATTTTTTCTCTCAAGAAAACACTCTCCTTTCCCTAAGAAAAAACCCAATTCCTTTTTCTCCAAGAAATCAAGAATTCAAGTTTCCCAAGTTCAAGAACCTTCAAAAAATCATCAAGAATTGTGTTTTCCACTCAAGTTAAAAGCTTAAGGTATGTGGGTATTCATCCATGGTTCCCTTTCACCCATGGAGCCCCAAAACCCTTTTCTTTCAATTAAAGAATGAACTTTCCATTATTATGGTATTTTATATGTTTAAGAAAGATTGAATTTCATGTTTTAATGGTGATTTAAATTAATTTCAGCATATGTATGGTCCAATGCAAGATTTGATTTCCTCTTGCTATGAATTTTGGTTTCCATGTCTTACTCAAGTAAATTTTACGATTTGTTGAATGCTCATGTTTAGAATATCCCCATGTACAAGTTCATGCTTTCCACATGTTTGATTAAATGCTCATGTCTTGGGTTGAACCATGACTCAATACTACAGTTTAAGATTAAATGTCATTTTTAATGATCATTCAGTACTAGTGGGTTATGAATACCCGATACCTACGTGTTTTACATGATTTTATATTTTCAAGTAATAAGTTAGTTAAACCATGTCTTATCATTATACTCAGTTATTATGATCATGTCGAGTACTATTAGTTCACATGTTTATGATTACTTCAGACTCTATATGAACTGATGTTTTCAAAATCCCATGACATGAGCTGATTTTATCAGCTTTAGTGCATGTACCAATTAATGATTTGAGTTTCAGTTCAGTTGGAAGTAGGATTTAGCACCGAGCGAATGTAGGGATAGCGGCTTCCCCATCAGTTAGAAAGAGTCGTTAGTAGTAGTCCCTGTATTCAAGAAATATGTATCCAACATAGGATATGAGGGCTCACCTGTGAGTTTAGGATTGACTTCCTCTTAGGGGTCACCCATTAGTTTAGGCTTGGCACCCTGGTCATTTGGAAAATCATCCTTGAGGATCCAATATACCGATATTAGTTATCCCTTTTATAAGATTTTAGTTGTTCGATCACATAGACAACAGTCATTCAGTTAATCAGATCTACTTAATACATGTTATGATGGTTTTGTAAGTTTATTCATTCAGGCTCATTATGTTTGCATATTCAAATCCATGAGTTAAGTCAGTTCCTACCATATAGTTTCAGACCCAATATTCATACGTCATCTTCAGGACAACTTCTACATCAAATTCAGCCCCACAAGAGAATGGCTTCTAGCATTTATGTTTCTCCCGCCTCCTAGCTTACAAAATTATTTTTAGCTTATGATTTATAAATTCTCTATGATTTATAGTTTTCACGTATAGCCATGTTTCAAATGTATATTTTTAGCTAATAACTTATATCCTCAGTTTTACAGCACGTTTGAAATATTTCCATGACTTAGTTCATGTCTCCAAATACTCAGTACATTCCAATGTACTGACAACATATATGCATTTATGAGTACATCCTTCATAATGTAGGTACCATATGTAGCTCTTACACCAGGGTCAGACAATTTGTAGCTTTCATCCAACAGGTGATAAGTTCTCCTATTTCAAGTACTCTAGACAGTTGTAGATCATATACTATATTGTTTTTATCATATGTATTGATTAGTGGTAGTTGGAGGCATGTCCCAGCTATCTATAGTTAGTATAGTAGAGGCTTCATAGATGTCAGTCATGAAATTTGAGTTTCTTTCTTCAGTTTTATCATGATATAAACTGTATCAACATTAACTTTATTCAGACTTTTCATGAGTATGCTTCTGATCAATAAATTAAGTTTTGTTTTACAAATTATATCAGGTTCTCAACAGTATGCCAGTTCATGGGTTAGCTTGGGATCACTTTTGATTTCAAGCACCGTGTTACGATTAGGGGGTAGTCTTGGGTCATGACAGTAGGTACTAAGATCCCTCTCACTACCAACCAACAAACATTAGTCAAAGAGAGATACTTTTTTAAAAATTATCTCAATATCGAGTTCCGATAAGACTGTGTGTCAAGATTGATAATTAAAACAAAGAAAAGGGACTAAAGATGAAAAAACATGCAGGATTTCAAATTTTGTTATTGAAAACAAAAAAGGTTGATGTAAAATTTCCTACATGTCCCAAATGTGAGACTTAGGTTGTGTAAAGTTTGAGAGTAGATCCTTGACCGTTGTTGTTAAGCTTGACTCTCCAACAAATTGGCCCAATTCATTTCTAAGATAAAGTTCCACGTTGTGTCGTGTCTTTTTTTGTTGAGTGTGGGTTGTGCTTTCAAACAAGTCTTGATAAAATTGTTAGAAAAATAGAGTAAAGCAAAAATCTATAAATAAAAGTCTTAAGACAAATATCATAAGACAAATGCATGTATTTTGAACTGATTCTTCAGATCCTAATAATTGAATGTGCAGTATTTTCAAATAACAATTTCAAATTATATGTCTGCAAAATTCATCAAACAAAGTAGAAATATAAGCAAAAGATTTCTTAATAAAATACATGAGTAATTAAGCTTGAATTTTTCATGAAACTCACAACATAGCATGTAGTGCTTAATAATTTAACATAAATAAATAGTTAAGACATTGCAAAATATTCAACTAAAGGCACACAAGCATAATTATTCAGTTTAAGGCAGACATGTGTAAAATGTCTTATTAGAGGACAGACTGTCATGACCCGAACCTGGGACTGGTCGTGACGGGTATCTCAAGTCCAATAAGGACTAGAGAGTACCCCCTTCTCCTAGCCAAACAGAACAATATACCACCAACGACGGATGAATTTAAAACATATAACAAGATAGCATAAAATAAGCTCAAAGAATTTAAGATATATCTATAATAGATAATCGGTAATCAACCAAAACAACAAACCAAGATCACTTAAGTCCACAGTAACATCCACAAAGACTAACAAATATCGAAAACCAATCTATGTCGGACATTTCCCCGACTTTGACAATGATGACGACAATGATAATGGTAATGATAGTGTAAACTCTTCAATTTTAGTTTATTAAATGAACTAATGAAATGGCCAAGTCTTTCGAAAAATAGAAGCCAACCACTTCACCACCAACGAACGATGAACCGAGCCAATCCATGTAATACTACACTGGAAAAATAGAAGTATCCCCGGTGCCTGCATCGCGTGAGGATACAATTTCCAGAGATGATCAGTGGGTTGAGCACTAGCATATAACTCAAGGGTAGGGGATAAAATATTTCCATAAACCACATATTCCAAATCATTCAAGCCAATGCACATAATCATACATATACATATAAACATGTCATGCTAGGAAAGGGAAGAAGGTTTAGCATGAAGTAAAACTTTATCCTGGATATATAGCTCAACTATCATAAACAGACACTCACGGGCTATATGGGTTCAACTCCCCCTGTTGAGAGGGCCCCAGTATGTGCTTGCCACATAAACTGGTGGTATCAAGGAAGACCAGGAAATACCCTAACACTACATTAATCCAAGATACAAATATATCAATAGTGTGACCTATGCACACATGTCATCAAGACCAAACCTCATGTCGGCAAACATGAGTTGCTAGTACAAGTCATCCACGACCCACAACTTCACAGCTTCATTACATAACCCCATTAAGCCCAATTTAAAGAAAGTTTCACATAACCCATTTATTAACTAATGAACCAACCGTTAAGGTACACCATGGGTATCGTCATACCCTTACACTTGAAAACTTATCTCTATGCCATAACAATCACATTAACTTAGGGGAATGCCTCAACCCTCTTTGGTCATTAAGTCAAATCATAGCCAACAAGGCTTTAAAAGTCCATGTTCATTGTTTAATTATTGATACAATGCAATATCATAGGTAAGTAAGTCAAACCAATTGACAATTCCACAATCCAAAGCCATTTATGCAAGTGGGTTGAGGGAACACAATTATTTAAAACCAATTCCAATTTCAAAATACCAATTTTGGTGAAAACCATGACCCCTTAGTTTATTCACCACTCCCATGCACCCCACAAGTTCAAAACCATTAATAAAGCATAAACCATGAAAAATAAATCATGAAAAAATAATTTAAGAATCAACCATATCAAAACCCTCAACCACATTAAAACCTATATTAAAAACCATCCAATTAAACTATTTAAATATATTTTTTTCATAAATTAATAATTGGAGAAGAGTAAAATGCCTAAAATATCAAGAGTTATGGAGAGAATTTGCCCTAGAGAGACTAATCGATGAACTTCATGGAAACCCTAAGTATCTTACTTGAGAGAATTTAGTTTGAGAGTGTTTTGATTGTGTTATGAATGAGAAATAACCCCTTAAAGTGATTTATGGTTGTGGGGTCTAAGTAAGGGAAAAAGGGAATTCACCAGAATGCCCTTAATGAAAAGACTAAACAATCATCGCCAGTCGTTATGGGTGACCTTATGACTCGTAGGGTCACCTTATGACTTTTATCATCAAGTCGTAGGTTGGATAATTTCTAGTTCCCCAACAGTGACTTGGCTACAGTTGCACCATACGACTCATACTCATTCATTACGAATCGCTTGGCCCAGTCGTTGTCAAAGTAAAAACAATATGGGCATCACACTGATTTGGTTATGGAAGACACCAAACGACTCGTTATGAGACCCTATGACTCGTAGGGTCTAAGTCATATTCAGGATAAAAACTCAAAGCCAACATAATCTCCAAGATACGATTGGGTCCAAAGACCCATCAAAACTCCCTACGACTTGTAAGGGGAGTCGTAGTATGGGCAGTGAGGATAAAATTTTAGAAATTTTTTAAGGAACAAAAATCCAGGGTATTACATTCTCCCCTATTTAAGATCATTTGTCCCCAAATGATGAGACGAGGTATCCCGTAGAACGATTTAAAAATAGAAACATACCCATTTTTACCTTTAACAAAGACAAAAAACAAATATACCAAGGAATTCACAATTTTTCTTTAACAAAGTTAGAAAACAAAGATGCTAAGGAATACACATATCTCTTGCATGATTTTTTAGAGTGGGAAACAAGAATGCATATTTGGATTTCATGTACTCTCCGGCTTCCCAAGTGTTTCTTTACACTTTTGGTTCCTCCTAAGAACCTTTATCAAAGCTACATCCTTCATACGCAACCGACGGACTTTCCGATCTAAGATCTCAATTGGGCCTTCCTCATACGATAAGGAACTTGAAACACTAACACATTCCAAAGGGACTACCAAGGAAGGATCACCACGCACTTCTTTAATATAGAAATATGGAAGACTCGGTGAATAAAACTCAAACTCGAAGTCAACTCCAAACCATAAGCCATCTTACCTACTCGCCTTAAAATATGGTATGGACTAACATAACGAGGACTAAGCATCCCCTTTTTTTCAAACTGCATCACTTCCTTCATGGGTGACACTTTCAAGAACAGTAAGTCATCCACATTGAACTGCAAGTCCCTTCGCCTTACATTCGCATAGAACTTTTGGAGAATTTGGGTAGCCTTAATCCTATCCTGTATCACCTTCACCTTCTCTATAGCTTAGTGAACCAAGTCGGGACCATACAATCTATTCTCGTCAACCTCTAACCACCCACTAGGGGACCTACACCTTTTACCATACAACGCCTCAAAATGAGCCATCCCAATACTAAAGTGATAACTATATTATCTGCAAACTCAATGAGAGGAAAATGGACAACCCAACTACCACTAAAGTCAATCACATAAGACCTTAACATATCCTCTAAAGTCTAAATTATCCTCTCCACTTGTCCATCCTTCTGAAGGTGGAAAGCAGTGTAAGGTTTACCTTAGTCCTCAAACCTCTCTGAAAGGAACACCAAAAGTAAGATGAGAACTGAGTACCTCGGTCAGATATGATGGAAACTTGAGCACCATACAACTTCAGATCTCCTCAATGAAGAGCTTAGTGTAATCTTCCACCGAATAGTTTGTCTTTCTAGCAAGAAGTGAGCAGACTTAGTCATCCTATCCACGATGACCCAAATGGAATCAAACTGATTGCAAGACCGTGGAAGACCAACAACAAAAACTATTTTAATTACTTCCTATTTTCATATGGGCAACTCAATCTTGAGATAAACCACCAGGTCTCAAGTGTTCCACCTTTACTTATTGACAAACCATATACTTAGCCACAAAATTAGCCACATCACTCTTTATGTTATGTCACCAATAAATTTCTTTCAAATCATAGTACATCTTCATCGAAACAGGATGAATGGTGTACCTCGACTCATAAGCCTCAGCCAAGATCCTCTCTCATAGCCTATCAATATTAAAAAAACATAATCTACCTTGGTACCGCAGGATACCATCACCATTAATCTCAAAAGCCATCACCGGTGACCAACATCATCTTTGATTTGCATCAAGATAGGATCCGTGACCTATTTATCCTTTGCCTCAGTACCAAGAGATGAGTTCAACACCTCTTTCATAATTACCCTACTATCTTCAGAGTCCAAGAGACGAACTCTAAGATTTGACAACCGGTGAATATCCTTCACCAAGCGTCACTTCTCCTCATCAACATGAGACAAGCTTCCTTTATATAAACTACTAAGAGCATCAAAAACCATGTTAGTCTTAGTTGGAAGATAGTGAAGACTCATATCATAGTCATTGAGCAACTCAAGCCATCTCCTCTGCCTGAGATTTAACTCCTTATGAGTGAACACATATTGTAAACTCTTCTGGTCTAAGATGTCAACATAAGCCTTATACAAATAGTGACACCAAATCTTCAAAGCAAAGACCACATCCAACAACTCCAAGTCATGAGTCAGATAGTTCTTCTCATGCACCTTCAACTGCCTAGAAGCATAAGCAACCACTTTACCATAATGCATCAACACACAGACAAAATCATTGGTACCCTCAATCAGGATAAAAACTGGAGCCGAAGTTAACTTATCTTTCAACTTCTCAAAACTACCTTCACAAGCATCAAACCATAAGAACTTCACCTTCTTCTGAGTTAACTTAGTCAATGGGGCAACAATAAAAGAGAAAACTTCTACAAACCTTCTATAGTAACCAACTAAACCTATGAAGCTCTGAATATTAATTGGAGTCGTGGGTGTAGTCCACTTCTTAACCACTACAACATTCTGTGGATCTACCATGATCTTTTCACTAGAAAAAACATGATCGTGATAGGTCACAAAATTTAACCAGAACTCACATTTAGAGAACTTCGCATACAACCGTTGATCCTTAAAGGTTTGCAGTACAAGGCATAGGTGATCGACATGATCTACCTCTCTATTAAAATACACCAAAATATCATCAATAAATACAATACTAAAAAAATCTAAGAATTGATGGAATACCCAATTTATAATATCCATGAATGTCCTATGTTGGTAGACCGACCGAAGATCAATCTTAGAAAAGTACTTAGCTCCCTGAAGCTAGTAAAAAAGATCATCAATTCTGGGATGTGGATATTTATTCTTCACAATCATCCTATTAAATTGGCGATAGTCTATACACATCCGAAAAGACCCATTTTTTTACGCACAAAAAGAACTAGAGTGACCTATGGAGAAACACTAGGGCAGATAAAGCCCTTATGTAGAATATCTTTCAACTACTCCTTAAGTTCTTTCAACTCAACCAGAGCCATTCTGTAAGAAGGGATAAAGATAGAAAGAGTGTTTGAAAGAAGATCAATCCCAAAATCAATTTCCTTATCGAGAGAAACACTGAGAAAATCATCAGGAAATACCTATGGGAACTCACAGACCACATGGACTGATTACAAACAAGGACCTTTGAAATTATAATCCCAAACCCAGACCAAACAATGAAGACACCCCTTGGAAACCAAACTTTGGGCTCTAAGATACGAAATAAACCTTTCTTTGGGAACTAGGAAACTACTTTCCCACTCAACCACCAACTTATTTGAGATTAAAAAATTTACCCTTTGGGTCTGACAGTTAAGAGATGCATAGAACGAGTGCAATTAATCCATCCCCAAAATCACATCAAAGTATAACATGTCTAATTCAATTAGGTCAACAAATGTCTCCCTACCACAAATGGATACCGTACAACCCATATAGACTCTTCTAGCAACAATATAGTCACCTATTGGGGTAGACACATAAAATAAATCAGGAATATACTCAGGATCAAAACTAAAATGAATAGCAACATAAGGGGTCACATAAGAGAGAGTAGACCTAGGAATAAGTAGATAATATACATCATGAAAGAAGAGTTTTATCATACTAATAACAACATTAGGAGATGCCTCAGAATCCTAACGACTGGCGAGAGAATAAAGACGATTTCAACCAGTGCCTAAGCCAGAAGTAGCACCTTTTGGTACAGGAGCTGTAGAAGCAACATCCAAGACCTTATTTGCCCCAGTAGCAACATCACTTGAAGGATAGTTCATTTGAATGTGGCCTTGATGACCACATCTAAAACAATTATTCCTCCCTTCACAAAAAAAACCATAATGCACCTGACTACAGAAAAGACAAGGTGGATAAGATAGATATGACTAAGTCCTACTGGCTTGAGATTGGGCACCCTGTACCTTAAATCTACTAATGCTCTAAAAATAGTGATCACCGAACAGCTTAGGATGTGGAGCACTAGTCGTTGAATAGGAACCAGAAGTCCCCACTTTATCTTAGACCATTTCCCCCATCTCTACCCCTATATTGCTGACCCCTACCCTGATCCGAATACCAAAAATTCTTACTCTGCCATTCATTCACCTCAAAAAGCTATTTCTTTTCATCCTCCATTTTTTGTATATACACCATAATCCTCAAAATATCTATATTACTATTTAGCAAGCCAACCTTTCACTCTAACTCCAAGTCTCGAGAAAAACCTAAAGAAAATTTCCTCATCTTAGCCCCCTATATTAGATACTAGCTCAGGAGCATAATGTGACAGCTGATGAAACTTCAAGGCATACTATTTCACAGTTATCTTGCCTTGCTTCAAATTCATGAACTCCTCAGCCTTCACCTCCCTCAACTCCTGAGGAAAGAAACAATTAAGAAAAGCACCAGGAAAATCCTGCCATAAAGAAAAATCTACATCATCTCCCCTAAACTGATCCCACCCCTCATACTACTGATATCCCACATCCTTCAGCTAGTATACAATGAATTCCACACCCTCAGATTCAGAAATATGTATCATATAGGGAATATTCTCACTCTCATCTATGAACCCTTGATGATTTTCCTCAACCATAGAACTAGTAAAGGTCAGAGGATTTAGCCTCATAACTGGCCACCTCTAGTGGCCTCAGAAGAACTCATAGCAGCACTAACAGGACCCAACTGATGTGACTGAGATATCACCAACTAGGTCAATTTACGTACTTAGTTACAGTGGTCAACTAGGCCAAGTACATATGGTTATTCCTTTTAAGTTTTTGGCCTTAGTATCCAGTGTTATCATGCCCTTAGTTACAATTTACGTATTCATGCATGTACTCTCATTCTGTTATACTCATGTGATTCAGTCAATATTGTTCATACATATGAACCCATGCATCTCAGCTTATCTCACATACCATACCAGTACATTCAAAGTACTGACACATACCTTTGTTTTGCACTATGATGTCTTATATCATAGGTTCAGACGCACAGGCTCCCGATAATACATAACATCCTGATCCATCAGCAGTAGACTTAGTGGTGAGTCCTCATAGTTTGAGGATAGATTTATTATTCTAGTATTCCAGTACTCAGTTTATTTCACTAGTCAGAGTTAGTTGGGGACTTGTCCAATCAACTCCTTGTTCAGACAGTAGAGGCTTTTCAGACTAGAGTATTTATAGAAAAATGTTCAATTTTGGTATTGATGTACCGTACTCAATATTTATTTATAGCTTTGAACCTTATGGAAAGTTTTCTCCTAATTTATGCAAAATTATTATATTATTATTCAGTTATTGCAGCAGGTACCAGTCATGAGTTAGCTTGTAGTCCATCGGAATTATGAGCACCGTGTAGCATCTAGGGTTCTGACTCGGGGCATTACAATAACACCATACCCCCAATGCCGAATGAATTCTGATCATATAATAAGATATCATAAGATAAGCTCAAAGAATTTAAGTCATGTCTATAAACGATAACCGATAACCAACCAAAACAACCAACCAATATCACCCAAGTCCACAGTAATATCCCCAAAGCCTCTAACAAATACTGAAAACCAATCTAAGTTGGTACATGTCCCTAACTCTGACAATGATGATGACGATGATAATGTTAATGATAGTGTAAACTCTTTAATTCTAGTTTATGAAAGGAAACTAATGAAATGACCAATTTTTCTAGTAAATGAAACCGCACCACTTCACCACCAACAACCGATGAACCAAACCAATCCACCCAATACTGTGCAGGAAAAGTAGAAGTATCTTTGGTGCCTACATCGTGTAGGGACACAACATTCACAGATGGTTAGTGGGTTGAGCACTAGACTCAGGGGTAGAGGATAAAATAATGGCATAAACTATATTGTCAAAATCATTCAAGCCAATACATATAATCATATATATATATATATAAACATGTCATGTCGGGAAAGAGAACAAGGCTTAGTATGAAGTAAAACTTCATCCTGGACTATGTAGCTCAACCGTTATAAACAGGCACCCATGGGCTATATGGGTTCAGCTCCCCCTGCTGAAAGGGCCCCAGTGCGTGTTAACCGCACGAACTGGAGGTATCAAGGAAGAATAGGAAACGCCCTGACCCCACCTCAATCAAATATACAAATATATCAATAGTGTGAACTATGCACACTGGTCATCAAGACCAAATCTCATGTCGACAAACATGAGTTACCAGTATAAGTCATCCAACACCCACACCTTTACGGCTTCGCTACATAACCCCCATTAAGCCCAATTTAAAGAAATTTTTACATAACCCATTTATTAACCAATGAACCAACCATTAAGGCACACCATGGGTATCGTCATACCATTATACTTACAAGATTATCTCTATGCCATAACAATCACATTAACTTAGGGAAAGGCCTCGACCCCCCTTTGTTCATTAAATCAAATCATAGACAACAAGGCTTTAAAAGTCTATGTTCATTGTTTGATCATTGATGCAATGCAATATCATAGGTAAGTAAGTCAAACTAATTGACAATATCACAATCCTAAGCCATTTACAAAAGTGGGTTGAGGGGACACACTTATTCAAAACCAATACCTATTTCAAAATACCAATTTTGGGGAACACCATGACCCCTTAGTTTATTCACTATACCATGTCCCCACAAGTTCAAAACCATTAATAAAGTGTAAACAATGCAAAATAAACCATGGGAAAATAATTTTAAGAATCAACCATATCAAAACCCTCAACCACGTCAAAACCCACATTCAAAACCATCCAATGAAACCATTTAAATACATGATTTTTATAAAGTAATAATTGGGGAAGAGTAACATGCCTGAAAAATCAAGAGTTATGGAGAGAGTTTTCCCTTGAGAGTTCTAACTGATGAACTTCTTGGAAACCCTAAGTATCTTGCTTAAGAGAATTTAGAGAGTTTGAGAGTGTTTTGATTATGTTATGAATAAGAAATAACCCCTAAAATACCTCATGGTCATGGGGTCTAAGTAATGGAAATGGAGAATTGAGTAGAATGCCCTTAATGAAAAGACTAAAAAATCATCGCCAATCGTTACGGGTGCCCTTAACTCATAGGGTCACTCTACGACTCTTATCATCCAGTTGTAGGATGGACAATATCTAGGATCCTTAACACTAAATTGGCTATGAATTTTACTATACGACCCTACTCAGTCATTAAAACTCGCTTAGCCCTATCATTGTCAAAGTAGAAACAATTTGGGCATCACACTGGTTTGGTTACAAAGGACACCACACAACTCATTATGAGACCCTATGACTCGTAGGGTATAAGTCATAGTCAGTATAGAAACTCTAGTTCAACATACTAGCTAGGCTATGATTGGGTCCATAAGACTCGCCAAAACTCCCTACGACTTGTAAAGAGAGTCGCAGTCTGGGCAGTGAGGATAAAATTTCAGAAATTTTCAAGGACCAAAGATCTGGGGTGTTACATAGATTGACCCAATATGTCCTATTTTAACGTGAACGAACCCAATATATTCTATTTTAGGGTGGATGAACCCAATTTATCCTTAAATTATATGCCTAAAAAATTTATCAAACTAAGAAGCAGTGCTCAATAAAACACAAATGAGAAACTAAGCTTGATTTTCTCAAAGAAATTTAATATATCGCATGCAATTTTCAACTAATTAAGAAAAATAATAATGATAAAAATAAATAAATGATTTAGGAATTGAAATAAACTCAAGTAAAGACAAACAAACATAAAGATCCAATTGAAAGCAGACATGCATGAATTGTCTTATTGGAGGGAAAACTATCCCAAAGTGTCCTATTTTAGGATGAACGAATCCAAAATATCCTATTTCTAGGGTGGATGAACTTGAAATATCTTGTTTTCGAGTGGATGAACCCAACATGTCCTATTTTAGAGTGAACAAACCCAATTTATCCTATTTTAGGGTGAACACATCCAACGTATCTTATTTTAGTATGGACTACTCCCATTTACCCGATTTTAGGATAAACAAACCTAATTTATTCTATTTTAGGATAGACAAACCCAATATGTCCTATTTTAGGGTAGACAAAGTCAATATGTGTTGTAAGCTTATGAATATTAATGTAGTGCTGAGAGTGATTTTCTCATAGCAACAGACAATCATAAACCAATAAAAACTCTATGTAGTGTCTTTGAGGTAGTGAATATCCAAAATATGGTGTTTTTTCGATACCAAACATTAACGGTGGAATGCCACATTAGTGAATATTCATAATGTGCTACCAATAATTTGGATTTTTCTTATTTAGAAAATTTTATTGTGAAGAAAGTTCCTGCACTCAAAGAGAATTATGTGTTTTTAAATTTAAATCGCACTGACTTTGTATCATTTTTGCATCACTTTTTTGTGCTTTGCTAGCATGTGTCATCCTTCAAGAATAATTGAAAATCAGTAGCTGCATTACTCAAATAAAACTTGCTAGTATAAAAGAAAATGATTGCCTTTCTTTGAACTATAAAATTTTTAGTTTAAATTTGCGCTTTTTGTATTTTTGACATTGCTGCGATTCGATGATGTGAATGTGGCTCAGGATCTCACACATCTCCTTTGCCAAAATAGTGATAGGCCATCTAAAAAGCTGGTCCAGTTTTATCTACGGGGAAAATAAAAAAAATGAATTTCTTTAATAATATTGTGACCAAACCCAAAATAGGAACCTATGATCTCGCTGTTACCAAGAATCATGACAAACGTAGTTCATAGAAAAGTCTGAAAAGATTGCAAAATAGTAGCTGCTTCTAGAGGAGGAAAAAAAGAGTGGTACTAAGTTACAAAGAAGTAGCTACTCATAATGGAAGAAAAGGGAGAATGATACTCTCAAATTACACAATAATAGCTCTTCATATAGGATGAAAAAGGAAAATGATATTTTCAAGTTCCAAAATGATGCCCTTGTCAGTCTTCTAGACTTATTGCATACTTTCTCTTCAAATTTCTTGGTGCCAATTTTGATGGATCATCCTTAATAAAAATTGTGTCCTTATTTGCGACATTACCATTGCAGATTGGAGGCTTTTGTTGCAACTTTATCTTGCCACTTTCAGTCATACTTTGAATATAGAATCGTAGTGTTGAACAATCTTCAGGGTCATGTCCTTGAATGTATTAATAATAAACACAACTTTTGGATAAATCAAAGTATAGAGATAGATACCTAGGTATGAAACCTTTTTTGGGTTACAAAACTTCCTTAGTTCTCAATATCTCAAATATATTGGCTAATGGCTCATCCAGAGGAGTGAAGGAGAAAGATTTTATCTTCTTATATGTTTGTGAGGTAGATTGTGCTTGGTAAAACTATTGTTGGAAACTATTCTAAAAAAATTTCTTTTAAAGAGGCTGGAGATGCGCATTTCAAAGGTCAAAAGAAGAAGAAGATTTCAATAAATTACTGACTTTGATAGTATTGCGTATGATGCACAAAAACTGAGTTGCTTACACTTCGCAGATTTCTTGATGTCTATGATTGAAAAACTGGATGAACAACTTGTGTTGCTAAGTTTTCTATTATTTTTCCTTCTTGAGTTCCACTTTTTATCTCTTTGCCAATCGAATTAAATTGGAAAAGTTAGATGCACAAGTTCTAAGAAACTTATCATAATATAGGACTTCTTGAATTTGAATGAAGGTTGGGATCAATTCTTCCTTTGAAAGTGGAGGATGTATTTTTGAAGCTTATAACCTACATCGTGTGGCATATTCTTGAAAGGATTCATGCAGTATCTTCTTCACTTTAAGTAAATCGATCATGTGTGGATCACCTACAATGTTAAACTCATATTACCTTACAAAGTCGTGATCCAAATCTTCCCATATGTACCATTTGCTAAAGTCTTGCTTGATATTTCAAGCGAGTGCCAATACTGATAACTTTGGATGAACATTCTAATTTGTATGGCTTTATCCTATCTAATTTCAATTAACCTATTGCAGTAGTCCTTTAAGTGAGTAATGGAATCTCCTTTCCCATTGAAAGTATAAAATTTTGGTAGTTTATACCCTGGTGGACACTCAACATTTAGGTGCACACACAAGTCTTTATACTTTAAACTCTGGTAATTTCTTAAGAGCATCTCTTCATCAAGTGCTTTTCTTAGATTGTGAATTTCTTTTCTTGATTTTCATGGTGAATTGACTGTAAATCCTTTCCACGCCTAGCATATTGACAAACTCCTAGCTGGTTATGTTTATTTTCCTTAAAAAAGCACAATTATGGGAGAATGGATATTCAGTATCATGATAAGTTGGAAATTTATGGAATTGGTAGTATATATTGATGGCATTTGCGGAGAGATAGTATAGGTGGGAGTTGGGAAAGGAGATATGGTTAAACAAATATTTTTGATTGAGTTGGAAGTTGTGGTAATGGCAGGAAGAAGCCTAAAAGTACTTGGCAAACTAACCAAAATAATTTTTTGAACCACATACTTTTTGTCATCATCATTATGTGCTTTCGCTAAACCCACACCAATATTGACTGCCTTAAACTTATCTGCCATTAACATATCAGTGCAAATTTACAATCAAACAATATTCAATGCCAGACAACCACTATACAAAAATTGAAACTTTAAACATAAAATAAAGTGTTAGTACATGCGAAATACATATAGTAGTAGTAGTAGTAATAAAAAAATATTTTGATGAAAAAATTAATTCATGATTAGCCAAAGTCTCATAAATTGAACCAGGGCATGGCCGTGATGGGTATCTCAAGTCTATCGTTGACCGGAGACCACCCCTTTTATCTATTCAAAACACCACACACTACCTAAGAGTGGCTGAATTCCGAACATATAACATGATAACATAAGATAATCTCAAAGAATTTATATATGTCTATGACCGGTAATCGTCAACCTACAAAAACTACCAATATCATTACCCAAGTCCACGGTAATGCACAGAGCCTTTTAACAAAACAAAAATAGAACAAGTGTCGAGACATGCCCCCGACCCTGACAAAGGAAAAGACAACATTAATGATAATGTGAACTCTTATTCTAAACTATGAATGGAAATTGATGAAATGTCCAAGTCTTCCAGAGAATGAAAGCTTAACACTTCACCATCAACGACCGACGAATCGAGCCGGTCCACCTAACACAACATAGGAAAAGTAGAAGTATCTACGGTGCCTACATTGCATGGGGATATAGCATATAGAGACGGTTAGTGGATTGAATACTAGCATGTAACTAAGGATAGGGGATAAAATAAATCCAAGTCAAATCCAATTCCAAACCATGTTAATATCATTATGTACATACATAAATAATATGACAGGAAAGGGAACAAGACTTAGCATGAACTTTAAAACTTTAGTCTAGATTTGTGTAGCTCAATCGTCATAAGAAAGCACCCACAGGCTACATGGGTCTAGCTTTTCCCAGCTGAAAGGGACCTATGTGCGTAGTCGCACACACTAGAGGATGTACATATGCATCATGGGGACTCGAACCTCCCAACATACAAAGGTAAATTAATCACCCAATCACGTAATATAATATGGGGAACTAGAACCTCCCAATAATATAATAAGGGGGACTCAAACCACACGATCATTTAGACCGTCGCGTCAGCAACCACGGTTTCCAATATTAATCCCTCGTGACCTCCACTTTCATGACTCAGCTACACAACCCTCTTTTAAGCCCCATTAAAATATTTATCACACATTTCCATTCATAGAGCCATAATACTCATTTAGGCATACATTGTTGGTATCATCATACCACCTACACTTGCAAGGTAACATCAACATGCTATCTAATTCCATTAATTTAGGAAAACGACTTCCTTTGTTCATTAGATCAAACTTTCATGTTTTAATAACCTCTTTATATTATTCGATTGTTCTAAAAATAGTTCAATGCAATTTTACTCATACTCAAATGCACTTTCAAAAAATTGGATTGGGGTTATTACTAATTCGATTATCAATATTCACAAAATTTGAGAAAATGACAATCCCCTAGTTTATTCACTATACACATGCACCCCTCATGTTCAAAACTATTAATAAAGCATAAACAATGAAAATTAAATCATGGGAAAGCAACTTAAGAACCATCCATTATAAAACCCTCAACCATGTTGAAACCCACATTCAAAACCATCTAATTAAATTCATGCTTTTTATAAAGTAATAATTGGGGAAGCGTAACATGCTTGAAACACCAAGTTGTATAGAGAGAATTCGACCCGTGGATCCCTTAATGATCAACTTCTTGGAAACCCTAAGTATCTTGCTTGAGGGAATTTAGAGAGAACAGAGAGTGTCTTTGATGGGTTAAAGTGGAAAGAATGACCCAAGGGTGTTTTATGGTCGTGGTTATTAAGTAAGGAAAAGAGGGAAATGTCTAAGGTCCCCTCAACTTAAAAACTAAAAAATTATCACATGTAACTACGGGTCACACTGCGACTCATAACGACACATTACTACTCGTCACCACGAGTCATAGCCAAGATAGTGTCCTTCGGCACACATACTGTTGACCCTACAGCTTACCTCATACAACTCGTTAGGGGTCCCTACGACTTGTAGGGTCCTTTTCGTCACCAGGACAATAATACTTGGAACATACATAGGGTTGACTACAACTGGGACATCACGACTCATAATGAGTCCACACGAATCGTTGGGAGCCACTAGTACTCAGAACAGAAAACTTAGCCACACACACTGGTCATGCTATGATTTAGGTCCAGCAAATCATCAAGACTCCCTACAACTCGTAAGAGGAGTCATAGTCTTAATAGTGAGGATAATATTTTAGAAATTTTCAAGGGCTAAAAATTTGGGGTGTTAAATTCTTTGCCCTTTGGATCATTCAAGCCCGAATGATGGGACAACGCATTCATTAGCATGATTTGACACAAAGTACACCTACACTTACCTTTAAAAAAGTCAGAAAACAAAGATGTTAAGGAATACACATACCTAAAGCACAATTATCCAAAGTGGGAAAGAAGAATGGTTAATTGGACTTCAGGTCCTCTTTGGCCTCCCAAGTAGGTTCTTCATACTTTTGGTTCCTCCATAGAACCTTTACTGAAGCAATTTCCTTTGTTCGCAATCTGTGAACTTGCGGATCCAAAAGCTCCACCAATACTTCCTTGTAAGAAAATGAATCTAAGACACCAACACTCTCGAAGGGAACGACCAAAGAAGGATCACCTACCACTTCTTCAACATTGACACATGGAAGATGGATGAATAAAACCTAAACTAGAAGGCAATTCCAATTCATAAGAAACCTTCCCAACTCTTCTCAAAACATGATATGGGCAAACATAATGGGGACTGAATTTCCCCTTCCTTCCAAATCGCACTAAAGGGAGATACTTTTAAAAACACCAAATTATCATCATCCAACTGCAAATCCCTTTTCCTCAATCCGCATAGGACTTTTGGAGGTCTTAAACCTATCCTGAATCACCTTCATATTCCCATGGCATGGTGAACCGATTCTCGTCCAAACAACTCAACCTCGCTAACTTCAAACAACCAAATAGGAGACCTATACCTCCGACCATACAAATCCTCAAATAGAGCCATTCCCATTACTCGAATAATAGATATTATTATATGTAAACTCTATGAGCAGTAAATGGTCAATCCAACTACCACCAAAATTGATCACACAATACCTTAGCATATCCTCCAAAGTGTGAGTAGTCCTCTACACTTGTCCATCCGTTTGAGGGTGGAAAGTTGTGCTAAGTTTCACCTTAGTCCCTAAACCACTCTACAATAAATGCCAAAAGTGAGATAAGAACTGCATACCTCAATAAAAAATTTTAGAAACTAGATTACTATGCACCTTAACTATGTCTTCAATGAACAACTTTGCATAATCCATGAAAGAGAAATTAGTCTTCACCGACAAGAAGTGAGTAGACTTAGTCATCCTATCCACGATGACACAAATCAAATCCAACTGACCACAGGACCAGGATAGATCAGTAATGAAATCTATAATAACAACTTTAGATTTCCATATGAGTAACTAGATCTCTTGTGAAAAACCATCAGGCCTTAATTGCTCAACCATCACTTGTTAACACACCATGTACTTAGCCACAAAATTGGCCACATCCCTTTTCATGTTATTCCACCAATAAATCTCTTTCAAATCACGGTATGTCTTTGGCGAACCAGGATAAATAGTGTTTCTCGACTCATGAGCCTTGCCAAAATTATTTCTCATAGACCATCAATATCGAAAACACACAACCTACCTTGGTATCAGAAGATACCATCACCACTAATCTCAAAATCCATCACCTTCTAGTGACCCACATCATCTTTGATCTGCATCAAGATAGGATCTAAAACCAGCTTCTCTTTCACCTTAGCACCTAGAGATGACTTCACCACCTCCTGAACAATCACATCACCATCCTCGGAATCCAAAAGACGTACTATAAGATTAGCCAAATGGTGAATATCTTTCACCAGTCCACGCTTATCCTCATCTACATGAGATAAGCTTCCCATAGAAAACCTGCTAAGGGGATCAACAACCACATTAGCTTTACTAGATGATAATAGAGACTCATGTCATATTGTTTGAGAAACTCAACCCATCTCCTCTACCAGAGGTTCAACTCTTCTTGATGAACACATATTGCAAACTCTTATGGTCTGAGAAGATGTTAACATGGAATCCATACAAATAGTGATGCCAAAACATCAAAGCAAAGACCACTGCCAACAACTCCAAATCATGAGTCAGATAGTTCTTCTCATGTACCTTTAACTACCTAGAAATATATGCAACTACCTTGCCTTGCTGCATCAACACACAACCCAGTCCCACCCGAAATGCATCATAATAAATAATAAAACCATTGGTACCCTTCGATAGAGTCAAAACCTAAGTTGAAGTTAACTTATATCTTATTTTTTTGAAGCTACCCTCACAAGCATCTAACAACAAGAACCTTACCTTCTTCTGAGTCAACTTAGTCAATGGAGCTTTAATAGAAAAGAATCTTTCCACAAACCTCATATAATAACCAGCTAAACCCAAGAAGCTCTGAATGTCAATGAGAGTCGTGGGTCTAGGGCACTTCTTAACCACCAAAACTTTCTGTGGATCCACTATGATCCCTTTACTAGAAATAACATGACCCAAATAGGTCACAACATTTAACCAAAACTCACACTTTGCAAACTTCCCATATAATTATTGATCTTTTAAGGTTTGCAACATAAGGCGAAGGTGATCAGTATGATCCACCTCACTCTTGGAATACACTAAAATGTCATCAATTAACATAATTACGAACAAATCCAAGAACTGATGGAATACCTAATTCATATGATTCATAAATGTCACTGGGCATTAGTTAAATCAAAGGACATCACCAAATACTCAAATTGAATACTAGTTGCATTCTTAGGGATATCCACTTCCCTAATCTTCAACTAATGGTAACCCAACCAAAGATTAATCTTGGAAAAGTACTTAGCACCCTGAAGCTGATTAAAGAGATCATCAATCCTAGGAAGTAGATACTTATTCTTCACTATCACCTTATTCAACTGGAGGGAATCTATACATATCCGAAGGGACCCATCCTTCTTATGTACGAATAGAGCTGGAGCACCTCAAGGTAAAACACTAAGGTGAATAAAACCCTTAGCTAAAAGATATTTCAACTGCTCCTTAACTTCTTCCAACTCAGCCGTACCCATTCTATAAGTAGGGATAAAAATAGAATGAGTGTCCAGAAGAAAATCAATCCCAAAATCAATTTCTCTATTGGGAGGAACACTAGGAAGATCCTCAGGAATACCTCAGGAAATTCACAGACCCTAGGGAATGACTGAAAAAAAGGAACTTTGGATCTAGAATCCTTAACATGACCTAAATGAAATCAATTTTCGGGCTCTAAGATAAGAGATAAAACTTCTCTTAGGCACTAGGGAACTACCTTCCCACTCAATTTCCAGCTTATTTGGGAAATGAAAATTGACCCTTTGGGTCCGACAATCAAGAAAGTCATAGCATGAGTACAACTAATTCATCCCTAATATCACATCAAAATCTATCATGTCCAACTCTATCATATCTACTGTCGTCTTCCTACTACAGATAGATACCACACAACCCCTATAGACTCTCCTATCCATAATAGAGTCACCAACTGGGGTGGATATAGAAAAAGGATCAGAAATACACTCATGATAAAAAAATAGACTCATAAGAGGTCACATAAGGGGTCACATAAGAGAGGGTAGACCCAGGATCAAGTAGATAATATACATCATAAGAGAAAAGTTTAAGCGTACTAGTAACAACATTGGGGGATGCCTCAGAATTCTAGCGAGTGGAAAGAGCATACAAATGGCTTTGACCAGTGCCCAAGACAAAAGTATCACCTTTTGGTGGGGAGCTGAAGAAGCAACAATCAGGACCTTATTAACCTAGTACCAACATCGCTGAAGGACATTTTCTCTGAATATGGCCAAGATGACCACATCTGAAAAAATTATTCATCCCTTTATCATAAAAGCCCTGATGCACCTATCCATAGAAACGACAAGGGGGATCAGATGGAGCCAATTGAGCCCCACTAGACTGAGATTGGGTACCCTATGTCCTGGGACCAACACTATTCTTAAAATAATGATCACCTAATGACTTCCGATAAGAAGCACTAGCCGTAGAGTAGGAACTAGAATCTCCCCACTTCTTCTTAGACTATTTCTATGCTATTGACCTATGCCCTAATTTGTATATCAAAACTTCTTATTCCATCTTTCACTCATCTATAATTGTTTGTTCTTTTCCTCTTCCACTTGTTGCAAATACACCGCTAGTCTAGAGATATCTATATCCTTATTCAACAAGGCGACCTTGATTTCTAGATCAAATCATAGGACAACCCAAAAGCAAACTTCAGTATTCTAGACCTTATGCTAGACACTAATTTTGGTTCACATCGTGATAGCTGATGAAATTTCTTGGCATACTAGTTTACTGTCATCTTGCCTTGCTTCAAATTCACAAATTCTTTAGCCTTTGCCTCCCTCAACTCCTGAGGAAAGAAGTGATAAAAAATACTAAAGAATTTATCCCACAAAGAGGAATCAACATCACCACCTCTAGACTTGTCCTATTTCTCAAACCACTAATATGCCATATCCTTCAACTGATAAGCAACGAACTCAACACCCTTTACATCGGTAGCATACATCACATAAAAAATCTTTTCCATGTCATTAATGAATTTTTTTGGATATTTCTTAACTTTAGAATTAGATAATGTCAGAGGACTCAACTTTATAAATTGGCCAACTCTAGTAACCTCAGAAGATGGAATAATAAAAGAAATATGCTTAGTCTGAGAGGCCACCAATAGGGTAAGTAAATGGATTGACTGGCAAAACTCAGAATTAGACACATCAGCTTGAGGTATCCGAGGATGGCTATAGGGAACTGGTGGAACTCTACATAGGGTAGTACAAATAGGAGCTGGATCTCTAAACTGAGTCTAAACTCCATATGTAATATGAGCTCCATCTATAATATCCTTCGATGGGACAAAAGAGTTTCCACGAGCATCTGATCTTCTAGGAGGCATGATCTGAAAAGCAAACATACAAGAGTTGGAGGAGATTTCAAGATCTTAGACTCTATAGCTTGAAATAGAACAACAAAAAAGGGAAACATTCCTAAATCCCTGGTAGCCTCTCTCTTATAAGTGTGGTGCACTACACACCCATAAAAGTGATTCGACTTGACACAACATTGTGGATACCTAATGACACCAAATCTAAAATGTGATACTAACTTTGTCATAACCTAATTCAAGGAATTACCGTCACGTGTATCTCAAGTCTATCGTGGACCATAGACCACCCCTTGTACCTAGACAAAACACTATGCGCTACCTAATAATGGCTGAATTTTGAATATATAACAAGATAGCATAACATAACCTCAAAGAATTTAAGATATATCTATGAGTAGTGATCGTTAACTAACTAAAAATAACCAACATTATCACCCAAGTCAACAGTAATCCATAGAGCCTTCTAACAAAATCGACATTAATAAAGTGTCGAGACATGCCCTTGACTCTGACAATTCCAATGACAATGTTAATGATTATGTGAACTCTCAATTCTTATCTATGAATGGAAATTGATAAAATGTCCAAGTCTTTCAGAGAATGGAAGCTCACCAATTCACCATCAATAACTGACAAATTAAGCCTATCCACCAAATACTGTGTAGGAAAAGTAAAAGTATCTCCGGTGCCTATATCATATGGGGATAAAATATTTGAAATAGTTAGTGGGTAGAGCACTAGCATGTAAATCAGAGATAGCAAGTAGAATAATGCCAATTGTAATCCAATTCAAAACCATGTGAACATCATCATATACATACATATATAATATGTCGGGAAAGGGAACAAGGCTTACCATGCACTTTAAAACTTTATTTTGGATTTGTGTAGCTCAACCGTCATAAGAAAGCACCCATGGGCTATATGGGTCAAGCTCTTCTCCAGCTGTAAGGGACATAGTGCATGTATCCACACGAACCAGAGATGTACATATGCACCATGAGGGACTCGAACGTCTTGGCATACCAAGGTGACTTAAGAACCCAATTTTATAATATAATATGGGGGACTTGAACCTCCCAATCATATAATAAGGGGGACTTGAACCACCCGATCATTTAGATCCCTGCATCGACAACTATAGTTTCCAGTATTGGTCCCTCGGGACCTCCACTTTCACGACATAGCTACACAACCGCTTTTAAGTCCCATTAAAACATTTATCATACATTTCAATTCATAGAACCATAATACACATTTAGGCATACACTGTTGGTATCATCATACCAACTACACTTTTAAGGAAACATCAACATGCCATCACAATTCTATTAGATTGGGTAACCAACTCCCTTTATTCATTAAATCAAACTACCATGTTTCAATAACCTCTTTATATTACGCGATTGTTTCAAAAATAATTCAATGCTATTTTACTCATACTCTAAACCACTTT
This sequence comes from Capsicum pubescens, assembly GCA_030864215.1. NCBI lineage: Eukaryota > Viridiplantae > Streptophyta > Magnoliopsida > Solanales > Solanaceae > Capsicum > Capsicum pubescens. The sequence goes on from CM061548.1 coordinate 83,075,561, forward strand.
TACAAAATGGGGTTGGGGTTATTACCAATTTGATTGTCAATATTTACAAAATTTAGGGAAATCACAACCCCCTAGTTTATTCACCATACCCATGCACCGCTCATGTTCAAAAAAATTAATAAAGCATAAACAACACAAATTAAATCATGGGAAAGAAGTTTAAGAACCATCCATTCTAAAGACCTCAACCATGTTGAAAATCGACATTAAAAACCATCTAATTAAACCAATTAAATTTCTTTTTTTCATAAAGTAATAATTGGGGAAAAGTAACATGCCTGAAACACCAAGTTTTATGGAGAAAATTAAACTCTTGGAGCACTTAGATGATTAACTTCTTGGAAACCCTAAGTATCTTGCTTAAGGGAATTTAGAGAGAACAAAGAGTTTTTTTAATGTGTTAAAGTATGGAAAGAATGCCCCAAGGGTGTTTTATGGTTGTGGTTATTAAGTAGGGAAAAGAGGGAAATGTCTAAAGTTCCCTCAACTTAAACACTAAAAGAGTATCGCGAGTAACTATGAGTCACACTGTAACTCGTAACGACACATTACGACTCGTCACCATGAGTTGTATCCATGATAGTGTTATTAGGCACACATATTGTTGACCCTACGATTTACATCATACGAATTGTTAGGGGTCCCTACGACTCATAGGATCCTAGTTTTCACTAGGACAACAACACTTGGAATATAAACTGGTTTAAGTACAATTGGGACATCACGACTCGTAATGAGTCCATACAACTCATTGGGAGCCACTCGTACTTAGAACAAAAAACTTATCCACCACATTATTCAGGATATGATTTGGGTACACCAACTCGTCAAGACTCCCTACAACTCGTAAGGGGATTTTCAATCTGGACAGTGAGGATAAAATTTCAAAAAGTTTTAAGGGCCAAAAATCTAGGGTGTTACACTAAGTAAGAGTTCTAAACTAGAAGAGATAATCTTAGTTGTAGAATGAGTAAATCAAAAGACTTCTTATCAAGTAGATTCTAACACTTGACATGTAACATAATTAAAACTAATTTGGAGTAGTAAGTAGAAGAAAAATTGACTCATGTTGAACACCAAAGAACGGCTCCGACTTGATCCTTATGTTTTGCTAATCACTTTATTGCATATTAGATAATTTGGTATGTGTGGGATATCCTTCTTATGAGGAGGCATGTGAATAACTTGAGGTAGGTGATATTTTTATCTTCCAAATAATGAGGAAAAAATGGGTATAGTGAAGTTAAGGTCAATAGAGACACTTTTAGAGTGTTAGTGATTGTTGCATTGTTGCTCTTTAAAGTACTTTGCATATTTGGGATTGTATTTCAGGATGAAAGGTGTCGTGAGAATAGCTTTTCCCATGTTTGAAGAGCTACTTATGGTAGCACTCAAGTTTGAAGTCGTTGTGATCATTTGGTTGTATAAATGGGTTTAAATTTTCATTGACTCATTGAGTGACAAGTAGTGTTGCTTGAGGAAAAACAATGATTTAAGTTGGGGTGTTGATGAGTGGTGAATTTACCACTCATTTGCATTCAAAATCCATGCACACTATGATTTGAATGTATGAGTGAGACAAATTTATGATTGAATGCAATAATTTTCACAATTTACAGGTTTACAAGTGATAAGAAAGAAAGATATGGATTTGAGCAGAAAAGGATACAAAAAGAGAAGAGAAGTTCAGCTGGAAGACCTGGAGCAGAATTTGGTCTTAATTACCGTGATCTTGGTCAGAGGGCCAAGATCGCTGTCAGTCGAGATTGGTCAAAGGTTCGTAATTGCAGTATTCTTAGTGCGATCGTGGGAGCCACAATTGCAGACAAGCTACAACAATCTCGGCTAGGCGGGTTTATGCCCAGGGGCAATTTTGTCTTTTTGTCCAACTGACCCCAAATCCCTTATAATGCTAAAACCCTTTCCTATTTGGAATCTTACACTTTGAACAATTGAACTTTGGAAACTTTGTAACCCTACTAATTGGGAAAACCTTTATGTTTGGCTTTTCAAATTTGAGTTTGGTAAAATTGAAGTTAAATTGAAGAATCCTTATGTTTTCCATTTTCATGAATGTCTTGAATGAACCTTTTAGTAAATGTATTCTTTTTTACTTAATGAGTAGCTAAATTTCATTATCTTGGGATTATGTTTAACTAAGTTGCAAATATGTGTGGTTTATGATGTATTTGAGTAAATTCTAGTTTGTTTATGATGGGTTTCACTATTGCTTGTTTGAATTAGTTGAGGTTTGTCGGTGAAAACTCCAAATGCCCAAAATGGATTTGTGGATGAAAATGCCAAATTCTTGAAAGCTCATGTCATTCTTGAAAGGGGGATGTAGGTGAGCCTTTGGAATCCATATAATCCTTGAAAGAGGAATATGGGTATCAAATAAATAGTGGACAATAATGTATGTAGTTTTCTTTGTTTTTACTGTCTTAGAAATAAGGGTGAGTAGAGAGTTATCTATGTCTTGGGCATCTTCTTAGAAATAGGGATTCCCAATTGAGGTATTAGGTGGTTTTAATTGAAACATATTTTAGGTACTCAAAAGGGTCAATGAGTGATATTCATGAGGTTTTGTTGACAAACTAGCCTCAAGGACCTTTAACCTCACCTACCATATCGTTAATGACTTGAATTTTCATAAAGACATCATGCATCTATGCATAGCTTTCCCTTGGGTAGACATAATCTCAAGATCCTTCTCATATTGAATTTGAAATCACAATTGTTGCCTTTAGTTTGTTAATTTGATTGACGGTTATAAAATCACATTCCAAACCAATAACCCTCCCCATTTTAAATCTTGTATTTTGCCTTGTTTACATTATGGGTATCTTTTTAATAACTATTAACACCCATAGGTCTAGAAATCTAATTTTTCTCCTCGTGGATTCGACCTCAATATAAGTTGAGCTATTGAAAATGATCGTTCTCTACCAATTTAAATAGTATAAGTGAGTGATATCAAAATAGCGTCATTGCTGGGATCAAACTTTAGCTTTCACTTCTGTGGTGTTGATTTTTATATAGGGTATAACTGTAGTGATGTTTATTTATTTTGGTTGTTGTTTTTGTTTTCTTTTAGGTGATCTCTATAGTGTTTACAGAACTATGAGTGACAATGCAAGTATTGTCAGGTCTTTCGACGGTCCTTTTGATGTTGTGGAGCAACTCAATGATGTTGGACGTACAAGTGCAACCCATATCCCACCTACTCATGGGAACGGAGTCTTTCATATCACAAGTGTCATATTACATATGCTACAAATGAAGGGAATTTGGGGGGGATGCTTATGAGTATCCGAACTTGCATTTGAAAAACTTTGTAGAAGTATGTGTACCTTTTGATATTGCACACATTACCCAAGAGTCCATACGGTTGTGCCTCTTCCCATTTTCTCTAATAGTAGAGGCTGTATTATGGTTTCACTCTCTTTCGACTGGATCAATTACTTCATGGGATGAACTTACCGTGGCCTTCCTTGACCAGTATTTCTCACTATCCAAGATGCTATAATTGCATGATGAAATCATTAACTTTTGGAAATTGAATGATGAACCCTTGATGAGGTATGGGAAAGATTTAGTGGAAAACTCTTGCAATGTCCTAACCATGTGGTCCCAGAGAAGATGCTTCTCTAATCTTCTACCGGTCTCTTGATCTGCTAAAGAAAACCGTGGTAGACAATGCAGTGGGGGGCTCTATCGTGAAGTTGACTTATCATGCGGCTACAACCTTTCTTGAGAAAGTGACCAATCAAACTGGGGTTTTATACCCATGAATGTGACATCGAGGTACCAAAAGGCTCCCTTACTGCCTTCTTTGTTGATAAAGAGCAAAAGAAGAGAGATGAATAGAGGGAGGAAAACATAGCAAAAATAATGATGCAATGGGAGATTTCAACTAAGTATGTGATGGGTACACCCACAAAAATGGTAAATGTTGTGGCATCTAAGGCCTATGATGATGATGAGTCCAAGAGTCTAAATGACGAGATTCGATATTTGGCTAACTATTCGGGAGGTTCGTGCCCAGCCTATCAAAGGTAAGATGGGATCCGAGGTTGGATGGGTCATGATCATAACCGTGATTGGAAGGAAAAAGACCGAGAGTATGATCGTTATATGACCCCCATGATCGGGAAAATAACAAAGATGCAAACCCCGCTGACCCTGACAAATACAAAATTGAAGATGTCTTGGAAAGAATTTTGATAAAAGTGAAGGGAACAGACATGATGGTCCATGAATTGAAAGACGACTTTTCACAAATCAACCAAATGGTTTCATCCAACTCTACTTCTATTAAGGAATCGTAAAGACAAATAGATCAAATCCCCTCTTAACTAAATGCTAGACTAAAGGTGGGCCTTCCTAGTGACACTATTGTGTGCCCGAAAAATGATGCTCAAGTATTAGCAATAGTCACTAGGAGTTGCAAGACCCTCAGAGATCATTTGAGAGAAGTTGAGGGAGAAAGTGTGGGTGCAAAATAGCCCAACATTGAGCATATGAATGTGAAGAAGAAGGTTATGGTTGAGATAAGAGAAGAAACCCCAAAATCTCAAAAGAAAAGGATGAAAAAAAACTGGTGGAAATTGATGACGAGGTGGTCGAAAATGAGGATCCATAAAGTGGTACATTTCCTACCATGCAAGTTCCTCCTCCATTTATATAAAGGCTTAGGAGAAAAGAGGAGAGTGATAAGCTCAATAAATTCATGGCTAATCTTAGCAACCTCTATATTAATATCCCATCACTTGAGGCTATCCAAGAGATTTCAGGGTACACTAAGCTTATGAAGAAATTGATGTTGAAGAAGAAGATTGTTGAAGTTGACACCATTGAAGTCACCCATGGGTGTACAGCTATCATGAGTAGCACAATGGTGGAATAAAAGAAGACCTCGAGGCCTTTACAATTCCATGCACCATCAGGACACATAAGTTTGAAAAATCTCTATATGACCTTGGTACGAGTATTAATCTTACGCCTTTTTCAATATATTAGAGGCTTGGCTTGAGTACCCCTACTCCAATGTTGATGAGGCTTTTTATAACGGACCAGTCTATCAAGAAATTGATTTGTGATTTGTTCGATGTGTTTGTGAAAGTGGATAGATTTATCCTTCCAGTGGATTTTATGGTGCTTGATTGTGAGATGGACCAAGAGGTTCCTATTATCCTTGGTCGACCTTTCTTTGCTACTAAAAGAGCTTTTGTTGATTTAGAGCTTAGGGAAATAAAGTTTAGAGTTGAAGATGGTGAAGTGTCTTTCCGGGCATACAAAACGAAGAAAAAACCCATGGAGCTTCAAGTGGCATTGGTTATCAATGTAGAAGATGAGGAAGTGAATGACGAGTTCCTTAAGGATCCAACTTGAAAAGATAAAGTATGTCGTGCCATGATGATAACTAAGGTGCTATGTGGGAGGAAACCACAAATGTCATGAAAGTGGATCGTATCCTTTATTTTCAATTTAGTAGCATAGATTTTAATTTTTCCATTGAATAATCCATGTATTTATGGCACTTTGGGGTGTTTTTTATTGAGTTAAGAAGGGGAAAGTGTGAATTTTTTGCATGTTGAACTTAACAGGGGAAAGTGTGTCAAAATGGAGCAATAAGTTGAACAGGGGAAAATAGAGGTGCAAAAATGTCTCACGAGATCTGTGCCTCCACGATCTCGATCACTTTCTTATTCGCGATCGCGTACCCTTGACCGCAATTGCGGTCAAGTCTGTTTAAAAAGACCATTGATCTGTCATTTGCTCGCACTCCCTCTTCATATTATCTCTTGAATTTTGACCACTTCTGGCCATAAGTTGGACATCTAAAAGCATCCTTGCATCCATATTGAATCATTCCTCCGGTAAATGCTTTGAATTCATAATTTATTTATTGAAAATAGGCCATAGAATGCATGAAATAGGGAAGGACTAAAACTATGTCTTTCATTGCTAAGTCTTTGATTGAATCATATTTATGTGGTGGTTAGCTGCTAGAAATAGTGTGCATACATGTGGGAAAGTCTTGAGTACCCATATCATATTAAATATTGAGAGAAATATAGTGTGTGCACCAAGTGCTCGATCAAATGCCCAAATAAAGCATAACTAATTATTTTCACATTCTAAGGGAATGTTCTAGTGCTTAGCAACCTTGTTCAATGCTCTTAGTGATAATTTACTGTTTTGGAACATGATTTGGCCCAAAAATTTCAATTTTGAACTGTTGAAAAAATTGTCCCGGCATGTTCTTAGATACTGTGATCGTGGCTCAGTGACCTGTGATCGCCATATTTTAGGCTAAATTTTAGCCTGGACCAAAAATCTTGTACTTTTAATTCTTGTCCAAACATCCCCAAGTAACAATCACATGAGATTTATTGGGCATCATAGTCTAGTTTATGCATAAAAATGTTGATGATAAATGATGGTGTGTTATCCTAATGTTTTTCAGGTTTACATCATGGAAAATTATGACAAAGTTTGGTTCATGATTCTCGAGTGTCGCAACCAATTCTATGATGAGTTACCAAAGACAAAGCTACTTTTGAAGAGGGTCATATGTTTGGAGAAGGCGCGAAAAACATTTTTACATTTCATGATAAGCTCATACCCACCGGGTGGTGATGTTTTGCCCCTGATCCTTGCCAGGAAAACGAATAGTGGGTGCGGGAGTTCAATACTAATCTTAGTGTAGTATCTTTTTCTGTAATGCCCCAATTATTTGAACCCAAATGCTACACGGTGATCATGACCCCGAAGGACCACAAGCTAACCCATGACTGATATTTGTACCTGTACACTGCATAATATGACATAATATTGCAAAAATATATACTGAAAGGCCATAAGGTTCAATACTGACCATAATCTGAAAATAATAATGTCTGAATAAAGTGGTATAACAATACCAAAACAAAACTGAAGTCTTAATCTGATAATAATGTAATCGTCTGAAAGCCTCTAACTGTCTGAATACTCTAGATAAGGAGTTGATGGGAAATATCCCCAACTAACTACGTCAAATAAAAACTAAACTGATATGATAAAATAAGATCACGTCCTAGGAGAATGAGGACTCACTGCTAAAAATCTGAGTACTGGAATGCTACTGCTGCTGCTGATCTGGAAGTCGTGTCTCTGAACATAAGGTGTAACATAAAAATAAAGCACTATAGCGCAAATGTGTCAGTACAAAGGAATGTAATGAGTATATGTATAAGGTAAGCTATATGCAAGAGTTCACATGCATGATCAATACTAACTGACTGGCTAATATGAACGTGAGAGTGCATACATGAATACATAGTAACTTAGATCGTGAAAACATGATAACTAAATCTATATACTGATGACCTGAATTTACTGATATCTAACATGACTAATACTAAATTCTGATAACTGAAAACAAGAGTGACTGTGTTTGATAGTCCTGATAATCTGAAATATGAAGAACTATCTAAGTTCTTTTACTGAGACTGAAACTGTGGGAAGTAGTCATCTAACTGACATGCCCCAAATGCGCCATAATAGCTGAGCTAGGGTCCAATCTGTGCCCTGATTAGAAGGGTGTCAATACCGTGCTACTGGTAAGGAAAAACTGTGGGTAACCCTTATCTGACAGTATCCCCAAAAGATAACGGTGGGGCCCTCATCTGACAGTGCTTATCCACCTGATCAACCCTCATCTGACAGTGTTGATGTCTCAACCTATGCTGGCTACATAGTTCTGGAACACAAGGATGACCGCTAAGAATTATACCCTCATCTGACAGTGTGTGTTCCCATCCTTGGATACACTCGGTGCTAATTTCTACTCCTATCTGAAGAAACTGAACATGATTTAACTGATTGTACATGAACTGAGTTACTGACTTCCGTTGACTAACGGAATATTACTGCTATCTGATAATTCACTGAGATCATGAGATTTCCTGAGTCACATGATTGACTGAATTCTATGGAACATGGGTTGACTGAGGATAACGTGAAAACATAACATGGATCTAAGCACACACCTATATTTTTTGGGTACAAGTACCCCTAGGACTCAATGGAAGGAAACTAACACAGCCATGACACTTCTTGATCATAGGAATAGAGTTCATAATTCATAATGACATAAATAGGGGATTTCATGCTTCACATGGTTATCATATTCTTGTTCATGGAAGTGAATGATGTAACATGTAAATACTTACATGATTTCAATATCATGAACATTGCATAACACAACAATCAATACACTTCAATAGCATGGAATTGTGTTGGATCATGAGGGGTAACATGAACTTGTCATTTAAGTACTATTGAGTCGTAAGGAACATGATTTTATCATTCTAGGCATTTTATCAAACACCTTACATGCACAACTTTGGGCATACGTGCACTTATCAATTTAGTAATCTCAAACCACCCAAATTCATGGATTTTCAACTAACATGCTCACATACTTCATGAAAATACATCAAGATACTATCTTGAATCATAAATAACAACTATCAACATAAATATGATCAAATCACAACAAGCAAATCACAATATGTTATTTAAAACATGATTCTTGGACTCCTCGGATAAAAGAAATCCGTGGATGAACACTAAGCATACCTTAGTGATTGAATCTTGAAGTAAAATTGACCTTTCTTGAATGTTCTTGGATTGAGAGTCTTAATTATTGAATACCTTATGGAGGGTGTGATGGGGTCTTGAAGTTAATTGAGAAGAAACCCTAAGTTTGTTCTTGGGAACAAAGAGGGTTAAGAGCTTTTGAAACTTAATTCCTATATCCAAGTACGTGTTTTTGGTGTTTTATGTCATGGGGTAAGGTTTAGGGTGAGGTAATAAGACCAAAATACCCATACAATATTAACTCCCATTGCTGAAATTATCAGCTGACGACTTGGGATGATAAGCCGTCAGATCTGTGATAGCCTATTAGTCCAGGTCGTCACCTGGGAGCTGGAATTTTTGGGTTTCTGTCTAAGCCTGACGACATGGCTGATAAGTCATAAAAAATGTAATCATAAATGTAATAATTCATTAGAAATGTGATAAGTCATCAGAAATGTCGTCAGAAATGTGATAAGTCATCAGAAATGTCGTCACTTAGTTTCCAGGCTGTCATGTTGTAGTAAAATAGGCATAACTTTTTGCTCTGATATCGAATTTAGGTAAAATTGGTATCGTTGGAAATTAAATTCAATTATATATATTTTTGTAGGTCATGAGATCAAAAATTCATAGTATAACTAGAGATATGCTCATTTGAAGTTGACTAAAACAATATCCTTCCCAAGAATTCAATCGGTAAGGAATGTTTTGATTCGTCTGATAGATGGGAGTTATTTGAAGCCTCAATATACATATAAATTACTCATAATACTATAAAATAACCATGATATACTATTAATGAGCTTAAAACATAGAGCTAATATTGGTTTGGATGTTTTTTGAGGTATTACAATATCTCCCCCTTGAGAACATTCGTCCTCGAATGGAAACTGACTGAGAGGGGAAACAATAGACCGTATATGAACTGAACATGAATGACTGAAACATGATCTCATGGCTGACGTGACTGGCACACTGAATATATCATACTTAACATGCATATCTGATGCTTGTATAACTGAACATGAATATCTGATGCGTGCATAACTGAACATGCATATCTGATGCGTGATTATATAACTAAACTGATACATGAATGCATTACTGAGTATGCAATGGTAATAGATACCAAATTTATAATGGGAACATGAGAATGTACCTGAATACCAAGTTTGTAATGAATATTGACCATGAAACTGAATAAGCTTAAGGAGAACTGTTACCTTGAGCTTGATCTGAATTGGCGGAGAAGAGGTGATGATACTTGGTACGCATATCTGCTTCTGCTTCCTAAGTAGCTCCCTCAATAGACTAATTTTTCCAAAGAGCTTTGACTATAGGGACTTCTTTGTTCCTCAGTCTACGAGTCTGATAGTCTAGAATTTTGACCAGAATTTCCTCATAGGAAAGACTGTTCTGAACATCAATGCTCTGAATAGGGACTACGACTGATGGGTCGCCTATGCACTTCTTGAGCAAGGAGACATTAAAGATTGGATGAACTGAGGCTAGATCTGAAGGTAACTCGACATTATAAGCTACCTTACCGACACGACTGAGAATCTTAAAGGGACCGACATATCGGGGACTGAGCTTCCCTTTCTTGCCGAATCTCTTCACTCCCTTCATGAGAGAGATCTTTAGATAGACTTAATCGCCAATCTAGACATCAAGATCCTTTCTTTGCATATCTACATAAGACTTTTTTTGGCTCTGAGCAGCCCAGAGTCTTTCTCTGATAAACTGGACTTTCTCTATGGCATCAAAAACTAAGTCAGGCCCTATGACTGCGGCCTCACTAATTTTGAACCAACCAATTGAAGATCTGCATATCCTGCCATAGAGATCTTCAAGTGGAGCCCATCTGAATACTGGAATGATAGCTATTGTTGTATGAAAATTCAATCAAAGGCAACTGGTCATCCCAACTACCCTTGAAATCAATTGTACATGCCCTTAGCATATTTTCTAGAGTTTATATGGTCCTTTCTTCTTGACCATCTATCTGAGGGTGAAAGGTTGTACTAAGATAAACTTGGGTACCAAGAACCTTTTGGAATGCTTTCTAGAAGTGAGATGTGAACTGGGTACCTCTGTCTGAGATGATAGATAATGGAACACTATGTAATCTGTCCAACTCCCTAATGTAGAGTTTGGCATAATTCTCAGCTGAGTAAGAGGTATGGACTGGGAGAAAATAAGCTGACTTGGTCATTCTGTCTACAATAACCCAAACTGAATCATTCTGATGACGAGTTTGAGGCAAACCCGTCACGAAGTCCATGTTCACTTCTTCCCACTTCTAAGTAGGAATGGTGAACTCCTACATGGAACCACTAGGCTTCTGATGCTAATTCTTAACCTGCTGGCATGTAGAGCACTTAGCCACTAACTCTGCAACATCTCTCTTCATCCCATTCCACCAATATATCTCCCACAAATCATGGTACATCTTTGTGGACCCTAGATGAATAGAGTATCATGCACCATGTGCTTCTGCAAGAATTCACTGCCTCAAGTCATCTACACCTGGAACACACAGACGACCCTGATAACGAAGAGCACTATCTCCCACTTGGGAGAAAACCTCTACTTTCTGATCTCTAACTGACTCTTTTAACTTGGCAAGTCTAGGATCCCTGCCTTGCTTTTCTTTCACCTCAGAAACTAGAGATGATTCTGAACTACTCTGAATATATACACCGCCCTCTGAGGAATCGACTAATCGAACGCCTACTCTAGCGAGTTGATGGATTTCCTGAGCTATCTTCCTCTTGTTTTCCTCAACATGAGAAACACTACCCATGGAGAGTCAACTTAGAGCATCGGCCACAATGTTGGCCTTGCCCGAATGGTAAAGGACACTCATGTCATAATTCTTTAAGAGCTCTAACCACCTTCTCTGACAAAGATTGAGATCTTTCTAGGAAAATACATACTGGAGACTCTTATGATCTATGAAGGCATCTACATAAACTCCGTAGAGATAATGCCTTCAAATCTTCAAGGAAAATACTACGGCTGCTAACTCAAGATCATGAGTAGGATAATTGTTCTCATGGGGCTTTAACTTTCTGGAGGCGTAGGCTATGACCTTACCATGCTGCATGAGGACACAACACAAACCTACTTTGGATTCATCATAATACACCATGAACCCATCTGAACCATCTGGTAATGCTAAAACTGGAGCTGAGGTGAGTCGAGTCTTCAACTCCTAAAAACTCTTCTCGCATGAATTTGAACACTGAAACTTGACCTTCTTCTGAGTCAATCTGGACATAGGGGATACAATAGAAGAAAATCCCTCAACAAACCATCTGCAATAGCTAGCCAAACCAAAGAAACTCCTGATATCAGATGGAGATACAGGTCTGGGCCAGTTTCTTACCGCTTCGGTGTTTTGAGGATCTACTCTAATGCCATCACCAGAAATAACATGACCAAGAAATTCTACTAACCTTAGCCAAAATTCACACTTACTGAATTTGGTGAATAACTGATATCTGAGAGTCTAAAGTATAATTCTGAGATAGTCTGAATGGTCTTGCTCACTATGGGAGTAAAGAAGGATGTCATCTATAAAGACTATCATGAACATGTACTAGTACTACTTGAACACCCAGTTCATCAATTCCATAAAAAATGTAGGGGCATTGGTAAGACCAAAGGACATGACTAGAAATTCGAAGTGACCATAACGAGTACGGAATACTATCTTCGAAATGTCACATTCTCTAACTCTGAGTTGATGGTAGACTGATCTGAGGTCTATCTTAGAGAAATAACTGGCACCCTAAAGTTGGTCAAACAAGTCATCAATTCTAGGTAGTGGATACTTGTTCTTGACCGTGACTTTATTGAGCTGACGGTAATCTATGCACATCATGAGAGAACCATCTTTCTTACGCATGAATAAGACTGGTGCGTACCACGAGAAAATAATGGGTCTGATAAATCTCTTATCTAAGAGATCCTTCAACTTCTCTTTCAATCCTTTGAGATCTGCAAGTGCCATTCTGTATGGTGGAATAGAGATAGGCTGAGTATCTGGAAGAAGATGAATGCCGAAGTCTATTTCCTTTTCAGGAGGAATGACTGGAAGATCTTTGGGAAAGACATCTGAATATTTATTAACAACTGGGACTAATTCAAGACTGGTAGATTCAAAACCAGAGTCCTTAACATGAACGAGATGGTAAACAGATCCCTTAGATATCATTTTCCTTGCCTGAAGGTAGGAAACAAGTTGACCTTTGAATGCTGAAGTATTACCCTTCCACTCTAGAATGGGTTCATTCAAAAACTGAAATTTCACTATTCTATTTCTACAGTCGACTGTGGCATAGCAGGAGTGAAGCCAATCCATGCCGAGAATGACATCAAAATCGGTCATCTCTAACTCGACTAAATCTGCTGACGTGACTTTCGAAAATATCATAACTGGGCAGTTCTTGTATACCCGCCGAGCTATGATGGTTTTACCCACTGGGGTAGAGACTGAAAAGGGCTCTGCTAGAATTTCGGGACTGAATTCAAAATCGTCTGCAATATAAGGAGTAACAAAAGACAAGGATGCACCTGGATCTAGCAAAGCATAAACATAAACATGAAAGATCTGTAAAGTACCAGTAACGACATTAGGAGAATTTTCTTTATCCTGTCGTGTCTGAAGAGCATAAAGTCTGTTTGGGCGTTGCCCACTAGAAGCACTAGAAGTGGCACCCTGCTGGTTCGGGCGACCGGACTGAGTTGTAGAACGGTTCTACTGACCCTGATAACCTAACTAGGGACAATATTTAAATCTGTGGCCTAGATTTCCACAACCAAAACAAATATCACTACCAGCTCTGCAAGCACCTTTATGGTTCTTACCACAAGTCTGACATAGGGGATTAGTGCGGGTGCTGCTAATATTTCCCTGAGACTGAGAGCCTGGTGCTCTATCTTTGTTACCCTCTCTGAACTTAGGAACTAGACCACTGGCTATAGAAGGAGCTAGAACTGATGACTTAGGATAAAACTTGGAATGGTTTCCTCCTTCTGATTTAGGTTGTCTAAAATTGAAGCTACCTTTCCTAGTTTTCTTATTCTTCTTTTCCCTCTGCTTAATTTTTTGTTCATCTATCTACTGAGCGTGAGTCATGAGTCGGGCTAAAGTCATATCACTATTTAGCATGGTGGATCTGAACTCGTTAACCACGTTATCATTCACCCCTAAAGTAAACTTGCTCATCTTAGCTCTGTTGTCTGCAACCACATGCGGGGTATATCTGGCTAATTGAGTAAACCTAAGAGAATACTCCTTCACTGTCATATTACCTTGCCTAAGGTTGATGAACTCTAGTACCTTAGACTCCTTCATCTCTTGGGGAAAGAATCTGCTTAAGAATGTCATAAAAAATTCCTCCCACTCTATAGGACCTGTATTGTCTACCCTTTTAGACTTCCACTACTTGTACCAAGTATGAGCCACATCCTACAAATGGTATGCGGCTAATTCAGCACTCTTAATAGTAGTCACCCCCATAATATTCGTCACCTTCTGGACCTGATCAATGAATTCTTGAGGGTCTTCATCTACCTTAGACCCAAGGAAAGTTGGAGGATTCATTCGAGAAAAGTACTGAATCCTAGTTGCGGCTGAGTTGGCCATTGGGTTTGCCGGAATAACTATTGGCCTTTCATTCTGAAAAATAACAGACTGAGAAAGAGTGGTGAATGCGGCTCTAAACTCCGCATAAGAAACATGTTCGCCCAAAGGATCTTTGGGCTGAGGAGCTGGCTGGTTTCTTCTCTTTGGAGGCATATTCTGAAATAAAGAGAATAACGGATTAGACTGAGAGTTTAACTTGATATTATGCTCATGGGCACGACATGAATACTGAAAGAAGGAAAACTGTTCCTAAAACATCTCATAGCTTCCTGCACATAAATGTGGCGCGCAACACACCCATGCACAAGACTCTACTAGATGTGGCTTTCAGACTTCGTAGGACTCTATTGAACCTATCTCTAATACCAAGTTTGTAACGCCCCGATTATCTAAACCAGAATGCTACATGATGGTCATGACCCCGAAGGACCATAAGCTAACCCATGATTGATATGTGTACCTGTACACTGTATAATATGACATAATATTGCGGAAACATGTACTGAAAGGCCTTAAGGTTCAATATTGAACATAATCTAAAAATAATAACGTCTGAATAAAGTGGTATCACAATACCAAAACAAAACTAAAGTCTTAATCTGATAATAATGTAATCTTCTGAAAGCCTCTAACTGTCTGAATACTCTAGATAAGGAGTTGATGGGACATATCCCCAACTAACTCCGTCAACTAAAAACTGAACTGATATGATAAAATAAGATCACGTCCTGAATAATGAGGACTCACTTCTAAAACTCTGAGTACTAGAATGCTACTGCTGCTGCTGATGTGGAAGTCGTGTCTCTGAACCTATGGTGTAACATAAAAAGAAAGCACCATAGCGCAAATACATCAGTACAAAGGAATGCACTGAGTATACGTGTAAGGTAGGCTATATTAAAGGGTTCACATGCATCAATACTAAATAACTATATAATATGAACGTAAGAGTGAATACATGAATACATAGTAACTGAGATCATGGAAACATGATAACTTAATCTATATACTGATGACCTAAATTTACTGATATCTAACATGACTGAAACTAAGTTCTGATAACTGAAAATATGAGTGACTGTGTCTGGCAGTCCTGATAATCTGAAATCTGAAGAACTATCTGAGTGCTTTCACTGAGACTGATGCTGTGGGAAGTAGTCATCTAACCGACATACACTAAATGCACCATAATAGCTGAGCTGAGATCCAATCTGTGCACTGATTGGTAGGGTGTCAATACCGCGCCACTAGTAAGTACAAGTTGTGGGTAACCCTCATCTAACAGTGTCCCCAAAAGAGAACGGAGGGGACGTCATTTGAAAGTGCTTATCCACCTCATCAACCCTCATCTGATAGTGTTGATGTCTTAACCTATGCTGGATACATAGTTCTGGAATACAAGGATGACTGGTAAGAATCACACCCTCATCTGACAGCGTGTGTTACCATCCTTGGGTTCACTCGGTGCTAATTTCCACTCCCATTTGAAGAGACTGAACATGATTTAACTGACTGTACATGGACTAAGTTACTGACTTTCATTGACTAACGGAATATTACTGCTATCTTATAATTAATTGAGATTATGAGATTTCCTGAGTCACATGACTGACTGAAATCTATGGAACATGGCTTGACTGAGGATAACGTGAAAACATTACATGGCTCTAAGCACGCAACTATATTTTTGGGTACAAGTACCCCCAGGATTCGATGAAAGGAAACTGACACAACCATGGCACTTCTTGATCATAGGAATAGAGTTCATAATTCATAATGCCATAAATAGAGGATTTCATGCTTCACATGGTTATCATATTCTTTTTCATATAAGGGAACAATATAACATGCAAATACTTGCATGATTTCAATATCATGAACATTGCATAACACAACAATCAATACACATCAATAGCATGGAAATTATGTTGGATCATAAGGGGTAACATTAACTTGTTGTTTAAGTACTATTGAGTCATAAGGAACATGATTTTATCATTCTAGGCATTTTATCAAACACCTTACGTGCACAACTTTGGGCATATGTGTACTTATCAATTTAGTAATCTCAAACCACCCAAATTCATGGATTTTCAACTAACATGCTCACATACTTCATGAAAATACATCAAGATACTATCTTGAATCATAAATAACAACTATCAATATGAACATGATCAAATCACAACAATAAAATCACAATATTTTATTTAAAACATGATTCTTGGACTCCACGGATGAAAGGAATTTGTGGATGAACACTATGCATACCTTAGTGATTGAATCTTGAAAGAAAATTGACCTTTCTTGAATGTTCTTGGATTGAGAGTCTTAATTCTTGAATACCCTGTGGAGGATATGATGGGGTCTTGAAGTTAATTGAGAATAAACCCTAAGTTTGTTCTTGGGAACAAAGAGGGTTAAGAGCTTTTAAAACTTAATTCCAATATCCAAGTACGTGTTTTTGGTCTTTTATGTCATGGGGTAAGGTTTAGGGTGAGGGAAAAAGACCAAAATACCCCTACGAAATTATCTCCCAGTTGATAAAATTATCAGCTGATGACATGGACTGATAAGCCGTCAGATCTGTGATAGCCCGTCATCCCAGGTCGTCACCTGGGAGCTGTAATTTTTGGGTTTCTATCTAAGCCTGACGACATGGCTGATAAGTCATCAGAAATGTCATCAGAAATGTTATAAGTCATCCAAAAATTCATCAAAAATGTGATAAGTCATCAAAAATATCGTCAGAAATGTGATAAGTCATCAGAAATATCGTCACTCGATTTCCTGGATGACATGCTGGAGTAAAATGGGCATAACCTTTTTCTCCGATATCGGATTTGGGAAAAATTTGTATAGTTGGAAATCCAATTCAATTATATATCTGTTGGTAGTTCATGATATAAAAAATTCATAGTAGAACAAGAGATATGCTCATTTGAATCTAACTAAAATAATATCCTTCCCAAGAATTCAATCAGGAAGGAATGTTTTGATTTGTCTGATAGATGGGAGTTATTTGAAGCCTTAATATACATATAACTTACTTATTAAACTAAAAGTAACCATGATATACTATTCATGATCTTGAAACATAGCACTAATATTGGTTGGGATATTTTTTTGGGGTATTACATTTTCGGACCCAATCATCAGGATCCGAGAGAATGATGTGAACTTTGCGGCGAAAAAAATTAATGACATGTACTGGCTCCCAAATGCAAACATGGATGAATTTGAAGAAAAAGTGTATTAGATGGGAAGATGGATGGCAGAGAGATTATGTCCTTGCAAGGAAGTCTCTTGGGCGGCTACCAATAGGAACATCTCTATGAACGACTTCACTATTGAGGCCCGAGTTTGGTTGACCATCATTTGTAGTAGGGTCTTCCTTTTCACCCACATGACAGTAGTTCCAAATTTGTGGGCCAGGATGGTCGGCTTTATATTAGACGACATTCCTTTGAATGTTGGTCGACTTTTCATCTCAGACATAAAGTTCTTTAGGAACCATAGTGAGGACACATGGAGATACCATTGATGGTCTTAAGATGGACTACTCATACTTGTAAGAGTCTCACAAAGAGCTCCAGATTTCATATAAAAAATGGTAAAAGGGGAAAAGACGAGGGATAAATTCTTTAGCAAGATATGAAAGGGGTAAAAGTCATGTGGAAGGTCCTCAAAACCTGAGATAGATTACCTTCTTCCAGAGTGGAGAGAAATGATGAGTCCCCAGGTGAGTGCTCCGGTCTTGAGGATACAGAAGATGATATAGAGTCTGAGGGTAAGAGAAAATCTTGATGTGATTTCAGGGAGAACCCTTATCTTTTTTTTCTGCTTTATTATTTATGCAGTGAGGACATTGTAAGTTTCTTAGTTGGGGTGCGTATCTCAGTATTTACTTTATTTGGGCCTGTATTATTTAGATATTTTTGGATGTTTTGATGACATTTTAGATGATTTTTATTTTTTCTGTTGGGTTGTAATATTTAGGCACTTTAGTGGTGCCCACATTTTCATGGATTAGTTGTTTTGTTTTATTTTTAGATTTTTACTTTATCTTTAATTGCTTATGGTGATATCGTACGAGCATTTTCCTATGATAGATTGAGTGTTGACATTCTTAAGGAAAATTATCATGATTGGATTTGAGCCATAGATGCAGAGGAAGTCTGAGTACCCGTAGGATCGGGGCTATAAAAGTAGGGGAAGTCTGAGTACCCGTAGCATTTTGGATTTGGGATTGTACTTATGCCTATGGTAAAGTATGAGTAGCCATATGTTTTGTTTATATGATATCCAAAATGTGAGACGTCAGCTTGGTTTGGTGCCATAAATAGCAAATTAAGAGTGGTGCAAATGCAAAGCAAACCCCCCCTCCATCCAAATTTTTTTTGAAAATCAAGGGCACAGATGTGAGCGACCTTGTAACAATACTTTACCTCTTTTTGTGACTCTAAAATTTTTGTTTGTGAAAATTGATAGATACTCTATTTTGTCTCTAGTGGGAAGGGCAATTGATCCCCTTTGAGGAGTTTGCATGCCGTGTGCGGTGAGCATATTTGTCCAAATCTCATGCATAGTTGTACCATCTAGAACTTGCCCCGTTAGTCTCTCAAGGATAATTTTGATTATGCTTGGTTGGTGAAATGATTCTAGGCCATTTTTGTGAACATAGGAACCCACATTAGCCTAAATATCCTACCTATGCTTAGAATAGTACCCTTAGTTACCCAATTCGAGCCTTTAAGACTTTTTTTGGCAATCACGTTGCAAACTATGATCCATTCAAAGTTTTTCCCTCTCTTGAACCCTAACCTCCTTGAACATGAAAAATAAAAAATGAGGCTAAATGCCTAAGTTGAGGATGGTAAGTTTAAAAGAGTTGACTTTGGGGCATGGTAGTGTAAGTGGATGTCTATGAGCTAAGAAAATGTGTAAAAGAAAGGAATCATGAAATAAGAATAAGGCATAGATTGGAAAAGAAATAAGCGAATGAAAGATGCTTTCAAAGAAATAGGTAAATCTAGGTAGCTAAAATAGGCATGTGTAAAGTGTGAAAATAAAAGAAGGGGTCCATGGTCAAAAGTTGGATGAAATAGTGTGGTGTAGATGTTCAAGGAGGGTGTAACCACTTTGTTCCTAAACGATAATTCTACCCTTCTCCAAACCTTCGTTACAAGCTTTAAAAGCCCTTCGAGATCTCCAACCAAGTGTTTTCATTATAGTGATGATTGGAAATAAAGAAAAGCATATGGCATGGTACATGTTATCACTGAGAGTCTTTGTGAAAGAGAGTTTCGTACTAAATTCCCTTGTTGCATATTAGATAATTTAGTGTGTGTGGGATATCCTTCTTGTGAGGAGGCATGCTAATAACTTGAGGTGGGTGATATTGTCATCTTCCAAATAATAAGGCAAAAAAGAGTAGAGTGGAGTTGAGGTCAATAGAGAGTCACTTTTAGAGTGTTAGTGATTGTTGCATTGTTTCTCTTTAAATTCCTTTGTATATTCTAGATTGTCTTTCATGATGAGGGGTGTCGTGAGAATATCTTTTCCCATGTTTGAAGAGCTACTTGTGGTAGAAATCAAATTTGAAGTCAGTGTGATTATTTGGTTGTATAAATGGACTTAAATTTTCATTGTCTCATTTAGTGAGAAGTAGTGCTACTTGAGGACAAGCGAAGGTTTAAGTTGGGTTATTGATGAGTGGTGAATTTACCACTCATTTGCATTTAAAATTTCTGCATACTACTATGATTTGAACGTATAAATGAGACAAATCTGTGATTGAATGCACTAATTTGCACATTTTCAGGCTTATAGGTGATAAGAAAGAAAGATATGGATTTGAGCTGAAAAGGTCAAAAAAGATAAGAGAAGTACAGTTGGAAGACCTAGAGCAGAATTTGGTCTCTGTTACCACGATTGAGGTCTGAGGACCGCGATCGCGGTCATTTGATATTGGTCAAAGGTCTGCAATCTCAGTATTTTTAGTTCGGTTGTGGCAGCCATGATCATGGACAAGCTGCAACGATCACGGCTAGGCGGGTTTATGCCCAGGGGCAATCCTATCTTATTATCCAACCGACCTCAAATCCCTTATATTGCTAAAATCCTTTCCTATTTGGCATCTTACACTTTGAAAAATTAAACTTTGGCAACTTTGTAACCCTACTAATTGGTGAAACTTTTGTGTTTGACTTTTCCAATTTGAATTTGGTGAAATTAAAGTTAAATTGAAGAATCCTCTTGTTTTCCATTTCCATGGATGTCTTGAATGAACATTTTGGTATATGTGTTCCTCTTTACTTCATGAGTAACTAAATTTCATTATCTTGGAATTAGGTTGAACTAAGGTGCAAATATATCGGGGTTGTGATGTATTTAAGTAGATTCTAGTTTGTTGATGATGCACTATTGCTTGTTTGAATTAGTTGGGGTTTGTGGGTGAAAACTCCAAATGCCCAAAATGGATTTGTTGGTGAAAATCACAAATTCTTGAAAGCTCACGTTATCCTTGAATGAGGGATGTGGTGAACCTTTGGAACTCATAGTATCCTTGAAAGAGGGATATGGGTACCAAATCAACAGTGGGGAATAATGGATGCGGTTTGCTTTCTTTTCACTATCTTAGAAATAAGAGTTAGTAGAGAGTTAGCTATGTCTTTGAAATCTTCCTAGAAATAAGGATGCCTAATTGAGGTATTAGGTGGTTTTAATTCACTCGTTGGGTACTCAAAAGGGTCAATGAGTGATATTTATGAGGTTTTGTTGACAAACTAGCCTCAAGGACCTTCAACCCAGCTTACCATATTGTTAATGACTAGAATTTGCATCAAGACATCATGCACCCATGCATAGCTTGCCCTTAGGTAGACATAATCCCAAGATTCTTCTCATATTGAATTTCAAATCACAATTGTTGCCTTTAGTTTGTTAATTTGATTAGACGTTGATAAAATCGCATTCCAAACCAACCCCCTCCCCCATTTTAAATCTTGTATTTCTCCTTGTTTAAATTATGGGTATCTTTTTAGTAACTATTAACATCCAGAGGACTATAAATATAATTTCACTCTATGTGGATTCGACCTCAACATAAGTTGAGCTATTGACAACGACCGTCCTCTACCAATTTAAATGATATAGGTGAACGTTATCATAGAATATAAGCAGTACAAAACAAATTTATAAGTACATTAAATAATGAGTCCTAATATCTAAGTGACTCCCTTATGTTGGAGGTAAGCCTAACGCTTATTTGAAAAATAAATGTGCCATAATATGTCATTCCATTTATCTTTGATTAATAAACAAATCTATTCTAAAAAATAAATACAAATATGGCCTTAAGCTTTATTAAATGTTAAAAGAAAAATAATAATAAAGATAAGTCTTGATATACATGGTTCTTCGCTGCATCCAAACTTCTACATCCTCATGCCGTTCTTGAAACTGAGTCTCCACCAACCAAAGTTATTGATCTTCATAACAATCTGCAACACAAATGGGTAAGTAATACCCTCCCACCTAATGTTTGAATAATTTAGAGCAACAATCCATATTTTGGCATAATCATTTTTCAAATAATGCACATATAAATATTAAGCGTCGCTCGAGGTTGTGAACCCACTCGGACAATTTGGTAAGGTTGGATAACGAACTTAATATACCAAGGATATCAAGCTTCCTAGGTTTGCATGATGTGTGTTCCTTAAAGGAATTTGGTTTGGCTCTATCCTAGATATACTAAGAGCTGGCTTACTAGACACAATATTTTTGAGCGGACTGCTTGAATGAGAAGGTTACACGGTCAAACGAAAAAAGATCTTGACACACCATCCACATGCCAACTCTCCTAAAATTTGATTTTTTTTTTTAATAATTGCGGGTGCGCAAGATACACCTCGCCTGTATGGTGATTGTGTCAATTTTTTGAGTGGAAGAAAATATGAATGAAATGATAGCTTATATAAAATAATAATAAATTAACACTTTATATAAAGAAATAGTAAATAAAAAATTCATATTGCATACACATGATAAATACATAAAGCAGTTAAGGTAAAATAAATAAATATAAAAAAATCTTAAATATTAACCTAAGTCTGCTATGGTTAGAACCTAAATTCTCAGTGAAGTCGCCAAGTTGTTATACCCTATTTAAACATGGGTCAAATTAAGGTACAACGTATTGGGAACCTCTAAATAAAATTAGGGAAGCTACCACCCATTAGTTCTATGATTAATTAGGACACCTATTATTATCTAAGTGATTAAAATTAAAGGACTTTTTTTAGGCGTTACGTAACTTAAAAGATGCAAGATAAGGATTCTAATTGTCCTAAAGAAAAAAATTAAGCGTCCTAAAGAATTCGCTAACTACGATTAACCAATCAAACTTTGGTTGATAAAAAAATTTAAGAAAATACGCATTTTTGAACGTAAATATAACTAAAGAATTTTTTAGAAATATTTTAAGTGAAAGTAAAACATAGAAAAAATATTTGAACTTCAAACTTCGCTAAATAGATAAATGGTATAGATGAGAATATTAACTTATTAAAAAATAATAAGGACGGTGATCCAAACAACTAATTGTAAAACTACTTTTCATGAATTTAGTCTTAAACATCATTGTGTAATAGACAAAATATCTTTTTAATCATTTTTCCATAAATTAACTCAATCATTTAAATTTGAAAAGGCTGAAACATAGATATAGATATCCACCAGTATCATATACAAAAATATAAGAAAATAATGTATGTGTTAGTAAAAATAAAATATAATATACTTGAAAAGTAAAGTAGTCAGTAAAAAAGGTTTACTTTCACAAATATAAAGTGGCTCATTTCTACTTGTACAATTATAAATCAGGTTAATAGCTTTAGAAATTTGTTGGACACAGCTTATTCACTTAAACAAAAAGAAATCCTCTTAAAAACATGAATAAAGCTCTTAATCGGCTGGACTAGAAATTGTAAAAGAATGTGAGTAACGAATGCTCAATTTGTGAAAAAAAAAAAACTTAGCTTAAATTCTAGGAAAACCGCTCTCCGACAATCTAAGATGTTGAATAATTGAAGCCTTATTAGCAAAATTTTATTCTAAGTGTGCTAGGACAAAGCAACCATGCTTAATCAAATACTTAAAAGGGACGGGGGAGCAAATGTGTCACAACCCAAAAACTTAGGTCATGGTAGAACTTATCACGGTTAAGCCTTCATAAGTAACCCGATCACCCAAATTGATACATACAAGAAAATTATAACACAAAACCAAAGACGAGACTTCTAGATCGAAGTATAACCATTCTTGCAATAACAAAAATAATAAACCATCCCAAAACCTAGTGTCACTATGTAAGAACAATCTAAATACATCTAAAATACTGAAAATACAACTGAGAGCCCAACAATCTACAAATCTGTCTCAGAATCCAAAATAGACATACGCTAGATAGGATGAAGTCAAAAGTCAAAGAAAGCATAGAGTGTCCATTACCTCAAATATATTACAAAATATTTACGAACACAGTTGTCGCACGGTGCACTCATACATGGATCTGCACCGAAAGGCCATAGTAGGTGATGTGCCTTGGTTTCAAGGGACTTTCAATGCTTAAAACTAGAAAGTTATGCAAGTACTTGGGTATTTCTATATAGATGTGATGTGTTTATGTGTTGGCTTTTAAGAAAATAGGGTCGGAAGTGAGTTAAGTGGAACAAGAAAAAAAAGGCACCAGATAGCAGTCTTCTGTTTGGACAATGAGTCCTTGGGTGACACTATGACTCGTAGTCCAAGTCGTCACCAGACTAGTAAATACTCAAAACAGAAGGAATGAAGTACATACTGGCTACGACTCGTAGGGTCATACAACGAGTCGTAGTAAGAATCATTTTGATCAAAAGGGGAACAAAATTCCTGAATGGTGCAGTTGGAAAACAGTGCAAATAAAAGTGAAGCTGGTGACGAGTCATAGGGTCAACCTACGATTCATAGTGATTCTTGTTCTGAGCAAATAGAGGCATAGTTTTGGAATGTGAAAATTTAGCTGGGACCTATGAGTCGGGTAACGAATTGACCTGTGACCTAATGAGTCATCACCAACCACATGGAGCCTAAGGAGATGAAGCTGACAATGAGTCATCGTCTGTCTAGATGACTCGGTGACTAAGTCATTGTAACTACCGACCTTAGTTACCCTATTTTTTTTAGAAAAACTGTGATGTAACGAAAAAAACTCTTTGAGTTTTATTATTATTTTACGCACTTTACATACTTGTTACATTATTTTGAGTTCTAAGATACACTTTTGGTCTTGGAATTCTTGTTCTTGATTTTTTGGTATTCATTATTATTATTCATGAGATCGTTCATATGCTTTCAATTATAAATCTATATGTGTTCTTGTAATTATGAGCAACTAAACCACGTAACTAAGATTGTGGGAACCCTGGTGGATTAACAAAACAAAGGAAGTGAAAAGTCATTCTAAATTGGTATTCTTACATGTATTATGATTTTCTTTGCTTTAATTGCTTTCTTAACGGTTACAAACATTAGAAACCCACCTATATTTGATACTAACTTGAGAGAGAGGTAGAGACTAGGAAAACAAGATCACAACAATAATTTAAAGCTACCAACCTTCATCTAATTAACTTGAGTCCTAGAGGAGATAATTAATCTAGGACCTAGGACAAGGGTTAGTAAGGAAATGCTCTGAAATTGAGAGGAGATGAGTGAAATTCACTAAAACCAATGTTGATACATGGTTAGGTGATATATTACTTGTTAGATTCTGCATGCAAGACACCAGGATAGTTTGATGAGCAAGATAAGTCTATAGAGTAAAGAAGTCAAGGAAAATACAATCCTAGTGATCATCTCATACTGATTACAACCCTATTTTCCAGAAATTATTACTCTTACTTCTGTTCTTACAAAAAATCCCATTTACTTTCAACACTTTTAATTTTCATCATCAAACTCGTGATAGATTTTTGTTCTATTTCCTGTTAGATCAATCCCAACCTTGTTGGGTTCTATATTGAACAAGAAACCGATTATACTTTTTAGGAGGTATAACTTGTGAGACATAAAAATTTTTCACCATTATTAGGGATTATGGTTGTGGATTGATTGATTATGTTTGTTGAGGTTCTTAGTTTTCAGTTTTCTACTATTTCTAGTGTATACTCTGGTGTATGCCTAGTACTCGGAGTCAAGGTAATCCCCTGATTCCATTGGATCTTAAGCATGAATAGATCTTATGACAAAATTGTAAAATGGGAGAGTATGAGCACAAAGTTTGTCATGATTGGATTGAAGATAACGCAGATGCGTTGAATCTGCTAACTCCATATGGTGTTCAAGAAATAGCCATACAAACCACTGCTTGGTGATTAGCTAAAGAGAATGTGATGTTGGAAGGGACTCATCATGCAGCCCGTGAGGAAAAATGAGTTAGACAAGAGAAAGATCATCATGCAGTACTCGAAAGAGATAGATCTAGAAGGTATAGAGTTCAATCACCTGCTTATCATTACTTGCTAGTGTATGATAATTCAAAGAAAGATTTATGGTATGTTGAATTAATTGAGACAAGAACTATCATTTCTCCTGAGTTACCCCAAGGAGTGAAGTTTGACATTGCGAGTGTAATGATTTAGTCTCTTAATCTAAAGAGTGTGTTTATTGGTTAGTTGACTAATTATGAAAACATTCACATTGTGAATTTCATAGGGATTCACACTTCATCCAATCTACAGAGAGTGAGTCAGGAAGCCCTTCTCAGGTTGTTCCCTTTCTCTCTTATAGGTGAAGTGACGTTATGTCTAGGAGAATGCCTCGTAGATCCATTAACACTTGGAATGAGCTGAGGATACGATTCTTGAATTGAATTTTTTTGCCTTCTAAAATGCTGCAGCAGAAGGATAAGATTTATAATTTTAGGTAGTTACATTCAAAGGCATTGTACGAGATATGGTTGAGGTTCAAGAAAAAGTTGATGAATATTCCCAATCACAAAATTTCAAGGAGTAATCTACTAGAGATATTCTATAGAGCCTTGAATGAAAATATCAAGGTTGTAGTGATACTATTACTGGTGGGGATTTTATTATACTTCATTGGGAGATAGCTGCAGAAATCTTAGATCGGGTATCTAAAACCAATCGAGGGTGGCATACTTTAAAGGTGGATAGGTCAACAAGTACTTATGATATTAGTGCTTCCATTGAGTAGAAAGCCTTAGATAATATAGTGTCTCAAGAGGCAACACAACTGAGGACTGGATTGGGTTGCTTACTAAGTAATTTGTAGCTCTAGAAGCAGAAAAGGTGAATGTTATAGGCACACAAGGTAAATATTCTAGACATTACAAATTTGATATTGAAGAGGAAACAAAAGACTTAGATAGAGAGATGGCAGGTTTTCAAGCCAAGGTCCACGGGTCTCTCAACACACTTGAAACTTAAGGCAAGGAAGTCAAGGTTAGAACTACTATAGAGACAAGTATAGGGATAGAAACAGAGAGTGTGATGGTGAATGGGACAGAAAGGATGATTCTAAGGAAAAGAATAGTGTGTATGTTCCACCAAATAATCGTGATGCTAATTCTAGAATGGAAGAGTTGCTTACTAAGTTTGTAAAGGATTCATCGAACCAAGAAAATTGCCTTAAGGAGATAAAGGCAGACATATCTAGATTGAGCTAGAAAATAGAATGACCTACTAGATTGATTAAGAAGATTGAGTTATAGTTTAAGAAGATATCAAGGACATTAAATCAAGGTCAACTGGGCACTCTTGTAAGAAACACTATTTAGAATCTGAAGAACAACAATCAGTGCCTAGCTATCACCACTCGAAGTGGTAAGGATACTATTGATCCATCTATGCTTGTATTTGATGAGTTAAGGAGTATGTTGTGAATGTTACTGATGCACCTGAATTGGAAACTAAAAAGTTTTTGACTAATAGTGAGACATCGCAAAATTGGATAGGTGTAGATAAAAGAGCTAAGAATGATAAAGGAAAAGGTAAGGAGGTAGAGCCAGAATTGAAACACATTCCATGACCTCCCCCATATATTCCTCAAAGTTTGAAGAAGAAATATGAAGAAGGAAAATATCAAAAATTCATGTTGATGTTGAAGAAATTATCTGTGAATATCCCTCTTGTAGAAGCATTGGAGTAGATGTATGGTTATGCAAAATTCATGAAGGACTTAGTGACCAAGAAACGGACGGTGAGTTTTGAGCCCATTGATAATTTGCATCACTACAGTGTTATTGCTTCCCGATCTTTAGCTAAGAAGAATGAGGATTTTAGAGATTTTAATATTCCATGTACTATTAGGTCATTCAACTTTGCATGGGCACTATGTGATCTGTGAGCTAGCATTAAGCTGATGTCTTTAGTAGTGTACAAGAAGTTAAGGTTGGGAGCACCCAAGCTGACATCTATGACAGTATTGATGGTCAATCACACGGTGGAGAAGTTGGTTGATATATTATGTGATGTATTGGTGAATATGGATTTTTTCATATTCCATTCGCTTTTTGATCCTTGATTGTGAGGTGGATTTTAATGTCTCTATCATCTTGGGAAGACTCTTCCTAGCCACGGGTAGGGAATTGGTTGACATGGAGATGGGAAAAATAAAATTTAGACTCAATGACGAACAAGTTAATTTCAATGTATGTCAGTCAATGCGGTAGCCAAAAGATATGTGGGTAGTTTCTATAATAAACATTGTAGATGAAAATGCATTGATTGCACCTATTAAGGAAAGATTTTTGGTTGAGGCATTAGCTACAGTGATCATGAATTTTGATAGCAATGGTTTCGAGGATTATTATTAGATAGTGATTGAAATTATGAGTAGAGGTTCTTATTCTTATGCACCAAAAAAGTTGGACCTTGACTTGAATAATAGAGCAACCCCACCAACTCAACCATCTAATAAGGAGCCATCAGTTTTGGAATTCAAGGCCCTCCCCTCTCATTTGCGTTATGCATTCTTCAGGACCAATAATACCTTATCGGTTATCATTGTTGCATATTTGTTGGATACACATGTTGAGGACTTAATTTCAATATTTCAGAGGTTTAAAAGGGTCATTGGTTGGACTATTATAGATATTGTTTGGATTCTACTCGAGATTTATACTTATAAGATTTAGCTTAAACTAGAGTGTGTAACTAGCATTGAGCATCAACATCGTTTGAACCTACATACATAAGAGGTAGTGAAGAAGGAGATTATTAAGTATTTAGATACATGCATGGTTTATCCTATTCTCGATAACGAGTAGGTGATCCCGATTTAGTATATGCCGAAGAAGGGTGGGATCATTGTAGTCCCAAATGACAAGAACGACTTACTACCTATTAGACTAATTATGTGATGGAGAGTGTGCATGGATTTTTGAAAACTGATACTTAGACACAAAAGGATCTCTTTCCTATTCCATTCATAGACCAGATGCTAGATCGTCTTGTGGGTAGAGAATGGTATTGTTTTCTTGATGGTTATTCTTTGTATAATCATATCTCTATTTCCCCTGAAGACCAAGAGAAGGACACTTTTACATGTCCATAGGGTACGTTCACATTAAAGAGGATGCCTTGTGGTCTTTGTAATGCTCCCGCCACCTTTTAGTATTACATGATGTCTATCCTTTTATATATAGTGGAGGATAGTATCGAGGTCTTCATGGATGATTTATCATTTGTGGGTGACTTATTTGATGACTTCTTGTCTCACTTATCAAATAAACTTTAGAGATGTAAGGAGTGTAACCTGATTCTCAATTGGGAGAAATGTCACTTCATAGTTAAAAAGGGGACTATTCTTGTACACAAAATTTTGAAGAAGGGGATAGAGGTCGACAAAGCAAAAACTAAGATGATTGAAAAATTAGCTCCACCAATTTTTGTGAAAGGTATTAGGATTTTCTTGGGTCACATAGTTTTTTAATGGTGATTCATCAAGGACTTCTCTAAGATTGCAAATCCATTGTGCAAGATTTTATAGAAAGAGATGAAGTTTGTCTTTGTTGATGCTTGTCTCAAGGCTTTTGAGTGACTTAAGAAGCAGTTGATCTCAGCTCCTATTATTATGTGTCTAGATTGGACTCTTCCATTTGATGTGATGTGTGATGTCAGCGGTGTGGCCCTAGGAGATGTCCTATGCCAAAGACACGAGAAGATTATTCACCCCATTTGTTATGCTAGCAAAGCACTCAACACCACATAAAAAAATACACGGTTACTGAGTAGGAGTTACTTGTAGTGGTGTTTGATTTTGAGAAGTTCCAGTCCTATTTGATTGGGACTAAAGCCGTTATGCATACTAACCATGTAGCCTTTAGGTTCCTTATGGCGAAGAATAATGTTAAGCCTAGATTTATTCGGTGGGTACTATTACTGCAAAAGTTTGACTTTGAGGTTAAAGATCAAAAAGATATAGAAACTTAGGTTGTAGAACATCTATCCCAACTAGAAAAGGAGGTGATGCTTAAACCAGGGGATGATCCTAAGATTGATGATACTTTTCTAGATGAGTGAATTTTGACAACATCACAAGACTTAATTCTCTAGTTTGCTGACTTTCCCAATTATTAGGAAAGTTTCCTCATCTCTGTAGACTTATCATTTCAACAGTAAAAATAATTTATACATGAGGTAAGAAAATTCTTTTGGCACGAGTCATACTTATTTTGGGTATGTGTAGATGGTATGTTTCAGAGTCAATTCCCAAAGTTGAGATGATGAGTATTATAAATGTCTGTTATTTATCTCGATTTGGGGGTCACTATGGTGATACTCTCACTGTCCATAAGATTCTGCAATGCGATTATTACTGGATGACTATTTAAAAAGATGGACATGGCTATGCTTGGGATTATGACCAATGCCAGTGGCAGGGAGATATCTCACATAAGCATCAACTTCCCATGACACTTAATCTTCAGCTAGAGTTTATTGATGTGTGGGGGTATTGATTTCATGGGTCCTGTAGTGAGTTCCTGTGGTATGAAGTACATATTGGTAGGAGTCAACTGTATGTCCAAGTAGGTGGAAGCGGTTCCTCTTTCCAATAATAAAGGTCGAAGCGTCAGTGTATTTTTTAAGAATATTTTCTCTTATTTACGTACTCCACAAGCTATTACTAGTGATGGTGGATCCCATTTCTGCAATCATCTATTCAAGGACATACTTGAGAAATATGGTGTAAAATAAGATGGCTACACCTTACCATTCACAGACAAGTAGGCAGGTTGAGGTTTCCAACCGTAAGATCAAGTCCATTATGGAAAAGATTATCAATACCAATTAGAATGACTGGTCAGGAAAGTTAGATGATGCATTTTGGGACTACCGTACATCTTTTAAACCCCCCATAGGTGTCTCAACTTATCTGCTTGTGTATGGAAAGGCATGTTGTTTGTCGGTCAAACTTGAGCATAACGCACTATGGGCATTGAAGACGCTAAATTTTGAGTGGAGGGATGTTGCGCACTTGAGGTTGGATAAGATGAATGTGATAGACGAATTCCTCCTCCGAGTGTATGAGAATTCATCCTTGTATAAGAAGAAGATGAAGTTGTACGAAGACAAGAATATTGAGAAGAAGGTATTCAAAATCGGTGATATGGTCTTGTTGTATAATTCGAAACTTTGCTTGTTTCTTTACAAGCTTAAGTCTAGGTGTTCTGGTCCATTCACCATGGTTAGAGTATTTTCACATAGTGTAATTAAGTTGAATCAAGATGGTGATTCTCCAATCAAGTTGAACGGGCACCGTGTTAAGCATAACATAGGAAACATGAAGGAGTTGAAAGTGAGTGAGAATGATATCCTTGGAAAAGTCTGAGTATCCAAGGGAGTTGAGTCGTGTTGCGATGTTATATCAGTTGTTGCATAGGAGGCAAAACATTATCTTATTGGTGAAGTTTGAGTACCCAACATAGCCAAGTCATGACATGACATAAAATTAAACGATTCATGGGAGGCAACCCATGGTTTATATTTAATTAAGTTATAAGGTGATTTGTGTGTTAAAATGTGCAGGGCTGGACTATGTAAGAAAGTATAAGAGAAATTTTGTGTTCAGGTCCTAATAAGGGACCCTACGAGTCGTAGGCATACACTACTACTCATTAGGAGAGATCAATGTTCTACCAACTAGGTGAGTGGTCTCTGGAGTCCCTACGACTCTCAGAATGAGCCATCCTATGTGACTATGACTTGTTACCTCGAGTCATAAGTACTGGAGACACGAGAAAGTTTTCACTATAAGAAGAGGGGGGAGACAACAAATCATAACCACTGACTATGAGTTATTTCAAGAGTCATCGTCAGAAGAATCTATCGCGAACCTAATGGTCTGACCCGACCTAACTCGCACAAAATAAAAGGAAAATTACACCCTAAACGTTCCCTTTTCCCTTTTTGAAAGTGTGGAACTCCTTCCAACTCACAAAATTGTCCCACCTACCCTAAATACACTTCTTAACATCTTAAATCACCCCACTTAGAGTTCTTACTACTCCTAAAAAACACAAAATTCTCATCCCATCAAGAACAAAGCTAAGCGAAATAGAGCATCCAAATATATTTTGAATTTAAAGTATGTGACTACCCTCTACTAATTCTAAATCATACTTGATACATTAAGTAAATATTGCTTGGATTCTTTTCTTAAAATTTCCTTAATAAATAGAGCATCCAAATATATTTTGAATTTAAAGTATGTGAATACCCTCTACTAATTACAATACTAAGAGAAAGTCTAAATTCCCTTGGAAAACATGTTTGAACACTGAGTATTCATAACCCTTTATGTTGATAGTTACGATAAGACACATTAGAACTTGTAGGCTAACCTAATGAGTCATTGGGTGACTCATAACAACTTTAAAAATAGGTGGCTTGAGTATAAAAGTTGTTTGGTCATCTAAAGAGTCACCCTTCAAGTCATTGTCTTACCCTATGACTTGTAGCCTAACTCATAGTGACTGGACATGTATGACCCTTGAAAAGTTATTTGAAGGTCACTCGATGAGTCACCTTATGAGTCATTATGTGTCCTAACAACTCATTGGGTAAACTTATAGGGACACCAGTACCTCATCACTGCAGGACATCATACCCTATGTGTAAGACCCCACAAAATTCTCTCGTAGTCTGAGCCTTAGAGCATGTCAAGAGAAGCATAAATATGGCCCTAAAATATTGAGAAGTGACTTCCCAAGTGATAAATATTTTAAACCGTGTAGAATTTTCCTAATATCAACTTTTTTTCACGTAGATAATTTAATAAGCTTTCCATCGATATCAATTTCTTCAAAATCCGACATCGGATGAGGAAGTTATGGCCGTTTTACTAAGAGCTGTCGGAACCGCCCAGGTGCGACAGACAGGTTGACGGACCATCGAGATTGCGACGGACCGTCGCCCAAACCATTGAAACCAAGGCAGTGACTCTCTCTTCTAGACCAAGTGCGACGGCTAAGATGATGGACCATCAAGCTAGCAACGGATCATTGGTACGACCGTCGCAACTGAGGTAGTGTGGCCTTTTTCTGACCAACGTGCGAAGGACGATCCTATGGGCCGTCAGACTAGCGACGTACCATCACTCCGACCATCGCAAATCCCGTTCAGTATTTTTAAAAGGTCTTTTTGATTTTTTCCCACCCTTTTTACACTTATATATATATCTTGAACGAAGTTGAGGGCTTCATTCTTCATCTTTAACATCAAAGTTAGGGTTTCCTAC
The DNA here is from genome assembly GCA_030864215.1 of Capsicum pubescens. Classification (NCBI taxonomy): domain Eukaryota; kingdom Viridiplantae; phylum Streptophyta; class Magnoliopsida; order Solanales; family Solanaceae; genus Capsicum; species Capsicum pubescens. The sequence continues at coordinate 83,108,652 of CM061548.1, forward strand.
AAGATCAAAACCCTTCTTCAAGAAAAATTAAGAAAATCAAGAATCTCTCCAAGAGCCTTCAAGAAAGAGTTTCCTAAGGTATGCAGATGTTGATTGTTGGGTCCCTTCCACCCAAGAAGTTCAACAATCCTTTTCTAAATTCAAAGATTATAATTTTGTGAGATTTTCATGATTTATGTGAATCAAAGTTTCTGTTCATGTTATTGTTGAGTTTTAATTCATGCTTTTGAATACAAGTAGCAAGTCTTGATCTTGATATGGGTTGAATTGCACCATGTCCATGTTAAATCCCTAAATTTTGCAAGTTGGTTGGTGTAATCATGATACTTGGGCGTAGCATTTGTTGTATAACCAAAGCATGCTCCCCACATATTTGATAAAATACTTAAATAAAGGAATTAGAGCCATGATAACATGTTGACTAGAAATCCCCAATAGTGTGCAAGCTCATGTATGCCAAGTGTTTGTGAAAAGGCCTTCGTGAATGAATTGTGACATGTTAGCATGAGATTCCCCAATTATGTGTTGTTTAATACATGTTAAGTGTTTGATGAAAGACCTTGTTGAATGGAGTATGAGCCAATAGCATGTCTCCCTATACTACCACATGTTTATGATTTCCAAGTGTTTGAACAAATGCTTTAACGATTGTAATGATGAATGAAAGCCCATGACCATGAGTATTCAAGAATGGCTACGTTTTACTTTTATGTTATTGAGTCCTGAGGGTATTTATACCCGATAATTTAGCTTCAAGTCTAGATCCCCTGTCAGTTTTCACGATAATCTCAGCCAAGCCACGATTCTTAGAACTCAGTGAGTTACATAACTCAGAACTCTCAGATAGTTACAGAACTTAAGTAATCTCAGTAGTCTCAGTATCATTAGTATTCTAGCCTCAGTTCAGTACTCATCTCAGATCTAGTAGTATTCAAGTGTTCAGTCAGACCTCAATGGAATCAAGTAATCAATTTAGAGCTCAATATCATTCATTTAGAGAATGAGATCTAGTAGTGTTCCATCAGTCTTCGGAACCAAGTGGACTAAGTCAGATCAGTCAAGAAATATGATCAGTAATAGATTCGGTTCGGTTTAAATTCAGTTAAGAATCAGTTCGGAGTCTTTCAGTTGGGAGTAGTAGCTAGCACCAAGTGAGTGTAGGGATGACGGCTTTCCCGTTAGAGAGGCAGAGTTGTTAGAAACAATCACTTAACTCTAGAACTGCGTAGCCAGTGCAGGACCAGGAGTCACCCATTAGATAAAGGCTTGACTATCATACCGCCTTAGGCTTGACTTTCTGTTTAGGGTCACCCGTCAGAGAGGCTTGACCAAAGTAGAGGTCTTTACTCATGGAACGGTATTAACACCCTTACAGTTGGGGTTACAAGTTGGAACCCATCAGTTCATATTTGGAGCATGTCGATTAAGTGAGAACTCCCACGGTTGCAGTTTTAGTATCAGTCTTCAGAGTAGAACTCAGAAATCAGGACTGTCAGATACAATCACCTATCTTAATAAAGAACTCAGATAGTTCTATAGATTCATGGACCACCCACTAGATAGGCCTGGTCTTTCATAAAGTTAATCAGTATCAGTACTAATAGATCCAGAGATCACCCATTAGATAGGCTTGATCTCAATCTCAGATTTAGTTGAGTATTCTTATTATTAGATCCCGATATCACCTATTAGATAGGCCTGATGTCAGTCTCAGATTCAGTTGAATATACTCATTATCAGATCCCGATATCACCCGTTGGATAGGCCTGATCTCAGTCTCAAATTCAATTGAGTATTCTCATTATTAGATCCCGAGATCACCCGTTAGATAGGCCTGATCTCAGTCTCAGATTCAATTGAGTATTCTCATTAGCAGATCTTGAGATCACCCATTAGATAGGCCTGATCTCAGTCTCAAGTTCAGTTGATTATTCTCATTATCAGATTCAGGGATCTTCCGCTAGATAGTTCTGATCTCAAACATAATCATTTCTTATCATTGATAGTAGATTCGGGGATCATCTGTTAGAGAGGTTTGATCTCAGATTTAGTTAGTCAATTATAGCAAGCTCAGAACTCAGTTATTGATATGAGTAGATTCAGTTAATCAGATTCAGTATAATCAGTTCCCGAGATCACTCACTAGATAGGACTAATATCAACTTCAGCACTCAGTTATTAATATCAAAAGTTTCAGTTGTTTAGTACCTCAGTATTTGTACTAAGTTCATACGTTAGTAAAGCAGTACTCGAGTTTCAGTATTCAGAGTCACGATAATTTCAGTTATGGTTTGTACATTCATGCATATGTCCTCATTCAGTACTCTCATGATTATTTAGTTAAGTAATTGTTCATGCATAAGCCCCTGCATTTAGCCTTACCTTATCTTGCATACTCAGTACATTCCCACGTACTGACGCATTTACGCTATTGTGTTTTACTTTACACCATAGGTTCAGAGGCATGAGATCCAGAGTACCCTTAGCAGCTCAATCCCAGTCAGCAGCAATAGACGTAGCAGTGAGTCCTCTTCATTCAAGGATGATCCTTATTTTATTATTGCATCAGATTTAGTTTATTTTCAGTAGACGGAGTTAGTTGGGGAAATGTCCCATCAACTCCACAGTTTAGATAGTCTAGAGGCTTTTCAGACAGATGTATCAGTATTCAGTTTTCAGTTTTGAGTATTTTAGATGTTTTGAACCTTATGAAAAGTTTTCCGCATTTATTATATTATATTATGCAGAGCTCAGGTACAGATATCAGTAGAAGGTTAGCTTGTGATCCTTCGGGATCATGAGTACTGTGTAACGAATAGGGGGTAGTTCTCAGGTCGTTACACTATGGCTAATAGAATGACTCATAGCCTCAAGCAACGAGATGTAGCTTGACTCGTAGGGTGCCCAGCCAATGTTAAGATTTTTAAATTTATCTTGGTTTTCCTTGCTTTTTTTACCGTCAACTAATAGTGTTTTTTCCTTAGGTACAATGACACCAAAGAGTAACACCACTAAGGGGACCAAGAAGGCCTTGAAGAAGAAATCTCATCCCACCTATCAACTTAGGGAAGAGGACACTTCCATTGTTCCATAAAAGAATATCCCATCACAAAACCAATGGAATGAATGAGAATCCTACCTTGGGGCCAAAAGCCTAATCCCTAAATGAAAAATCAAAACCAATTATCGTTACACTCCCTCTACAGTCTGAAGAGGGTGAGAAGTCAGAGTCAATCCCCGAGGGGGTTGAAGAAGGGGAAGAAAATATCTCCAAAAATGTTGTGTCTGACAGCGAATCAAGAAGCAAAGGTTCTACATTTGGTTTTGAGGATGTAGAGGGTAGCGAGGAGAAAGAGTTGAGTAATAGTGTACTAGTGGAGATTCCTCCTCCAAAATAGGTTCAGACACCATTATAGCTTGATCTATCCCCTATGCCTATTATTAATCAGTGGGGATTACTCTGGGATGTAGGAACTCTTTGAGAGGAATAGTGCAATTGTCACATGCATAGGGAAATCGAAGAGAGGGTTTTATCTTGAACCCAAGTTGATGACATGAGGCATGTCTGAGATGCCTAATTTTGAGGCCCAACTCAAAATGTACCATTTTGAATGGATGATAGGGCCTCAGGGAGATACATCCCAACACTAGTTCGAGAATCCTATGATGAATACCAAATTAGGCTGGAGAGGATCTATCCATAAGGTTTATCATGGAAGTAAGGTGATATATTTTTTCACCTTATGATTCAAGGTTTTTAGGTTAATATTTATACGCAAACCATTTCCCGGTTCTTGCATGGAGCAAAGTTTGAGCTTCTTATTGATACTTTTGAGATTGATCAACACATTGAGGAAATGTCACGACCCAAACCAAGGCCTAGCTGTGACGGGTATCTCAAGTCCACCGAGGATCGAAGATCACCCTTTTGCCTAGTCAACCAGAACATAATATAATATAGCAACGAAATTCCAAATGTAAAATAAGATAGATAAATATGACTCAAAAGAAGTCTAAGAATTCAACAACCAATCCCATGTCTATAGTACTATCTAACAAAGTCTCTAACAAAACCAAAGATAGTCTGGTCGATACATGCCCCCGACCATAGCCAAAAAATAAAAACAAAAGAAAGAGTAAGAACATAAGGAAACCCAAAGCAAGAAAGGGGGTCTTCCGAAGGATAGAATCTCACCACTTCATTCAGACTCACGAGTTGTCCCCTGATCACCAAGTCACTACGCAGGAGGAGTAAAAGTATGACTAGTTCCTGCATTGTGTGTGGATATATTTTTTGAAGACGGTTAGCGATTGGAGTGCTAGCATGTAACTCAGGAATAAAGGATAAAATAATGCCATGATTCGTTATATAGAAAATATTAAAACCAATGCATAACGTCATATGTAATACATAAATATATATATCGCATGCTGGGGTAGGGATTGCATGAATCTTTAAAATCTTAGCTCGGATTGTATAGCATAACCATCGTAATCAAGGAACCCACGGTCTATATGAGACCAGATCTTCCCAAGATAGAAGGTCCTTAGTGCTTGTAGCCACATGAACCAGAGGATAATCATATGTGTATATGCCTTATAGGAGACTCGAACCCCTAACATATATCAAGGTGACTTAAGCACCAAATCATGTGATATGGGGGACTCGAACCTTCCAATCATCTAATATAAGGGATTCAAACCTCCCGATCATTTAGACCCTCACGTCGGCAACCACAGTTTCTAGTGTTGGTCCCTCGGGACCTCCACTTTCACAGACCATCTACACAATCCTATTTTAAGCCAAATTAAAACATTTAGCACACATTCCCATTAATTGAAGTAGTTATACATTAAGTCATACCATTGGCATCGGCATACAAACCCTACTTGTAAGTTCATTATTATGTTGTATCCATCATCCATCACATAGGGAAATTCATGACCCCTTAGGATCAAATTATCCATTCATACAGGGAATCCATGTACCCCAAATTTCAAAAAAAATCGATCCATGGTTCATTAACCTTTTATGCCAATGCATTAGTATAAGTGAGCAAGTAAAATCGTATGACAAAACCATATTCATTATCAATTTCACAATTTGAGTTTGGGAAATAGAATTTCTAAAACCATATATCAAGGCAAAATTATCAAATTGGGGATAACCATGACCCCTTAGTTTATTTACCATTCCCATGCACCCCAATGAGTGTATAAATCAACAATGTAAAGCATAATAGTTCAATAGTAATCATGAGAAAACCTTCAAACAATTTATATCCAAAACCCCTCAAACCATAGTTTAAAACCCACTATCAAAACCATGAATAATAAACCAATTTTCATGCCATTAAGAAAATATAGATACATACCTTAGACACATGGGAATTTGAAAGAAATTCAGAGCATGAAACCTGAAGGATGATCATATGATGAAATCCTTAGCCTCTCTTTGGGTTTTTGAGTTTGAGAGTGGGATTGGAGATTTCTTTAATCTCTTAAAACCGAAAGAAATAGGCTATATTATGCTTAAGGGTCGTATATAGGTGACAAGACCCCAATACCCCTTATCCCAAGTGAACAAAGCAAAAGTTGCACATTTCTTACTTAGCGGCATGGAACAGACCTTATCGCAGAGTCTAACCTCTGTGCTACGCATCTAAACGCAGAGATTAGCCTCTGTGTCAAGCTGGCTATCACGGAGTGTAGCCTCCGTGACACAACGATATCACGGAGGCTCACTACCTTCGTGGTCCAAAACCTTCCGAATCCCATTAAAAATTTAAAACTTTCTCGGGACACCGTATTCACATGCCTAAATGAAATTTAATTCAAAAATTGAAATTTTGAAATTCGAAGGGACAAAAATAAAATGCTTGAAATTTGAGGGGTGTTACATATCCCCCCTTAGGATCATTTGTCCCCGAATCATGAGTTAGGACAATTTTTGCACGAGAATAGTAATATTACACATAAATCAAATGATAAACCCAGATAGTAACAAGGGGGAAATGGAATTCATACCTTAAGCACCTTCATCCAACACATGGAACAAGAATGGGTACTTAGCGTTCATATCTTCTACATCTTCCTGATTCTTCCACCTTTTCGTTCCCCCAAAGGACTTTTACTGAAGCTACATCTTCAGTCCTTATTCTAAGAATTTGTTTATCTATGATCTCTATTGGGACTTCCTCGTATGACAGGGAATCTGAAATACCAATACTCTCAATAGGCAACACCATGGAAGGATCACCCAAGAATTTCTTCAACATAGATACATGAAACATAGGGTGAATAGAACCCAATCTTTTAGGCAATTCTAGCTGATAGGAAACATTCCTCAATCTCTTCAAAATCAAATAGGGGCCAACATAACAGGGACTGAGATTTGCCTTATTTCCAAATCATATTACCCCCTTAATTGGAGATACCTTTAAGAAAATGAAATCACCCTCATTGAACTCTAACTCTCTTCACCTCATGTTTGCACACGACTTTTGGCAACTTTGGGAAGTCTTAAGCCAATCTCGAATCACTTTTATCTTCTCCAGAGCTTGATGAACTAAATCAGAACCGAACAATCTTGTCTTACCTACTTTGGACTGACCAATAGGAGATTTACACCTCCTACCATACCATGCCTCAAACGAAGCCATACCAATGTTAGAGTGATAATTATTATTATACGCAAACTCTATAAGAGGTAAATAGTCAATACAACTACCACCAAAGTCAATACACAAGCCCGAAGCATATCTTCCAAAGTCTTAATGGTCCTTTCTGCTTGTCCATCTCTCTACGGGTGGAAAAGGTGACAAGAATCACCTTAGTACCCAACTCTCGCTGGAACAACTGCCAAAAATGAGATGAGAATTAAGTACCACAATCTGAAATGGTGGAAAATAGAGTACCATGTAACTTCACTATCTCCTGAATATACAACCTTTCATAGTCCTTAGTAGAATAATTAGTCCTCAATGGCAAGAATTGAGCAGAATTAGTCATCCAATCCACGATAACTCAAATAGAATCAAACTATTTTTGAGACCGCGGAAGACTGGCAACAAAATCCATATTAATCACTTCCCACTTTTACACAGGAAACTCAATCTCTTGAGACAACCCACCGGGCCTTGAATGCTTTACCTTCACTTATTGACACACCATGCACTTAGCCATAAAATTAGCCACATACCTCTTCATGTTATTCCACCAATAAATATCCTTAAGACCATGAAACACCTTCATCGAACCAGGATGAATGGAATAACGCGACTCATGATCTTTGACCAAAATTCTACCTCACAGCCCATCCACATCATGATTACACAACCTCCTTCGGTATCTCAAGCACCATCACCATCAATATCATAAGCCACCACCTTCCGCTTACCCATAATCCTTGATTTGCATCAAAATAGGATACAACACCTACTTCTCCTTCACCTCAACTCCAACAGATGACTTTTCCATCTCCTGCACAAACACACTACCATCATTAGAATCTAAGAGATGAACTCCAAGATTAGCTAAATAGTGAATATCCTTCACCAATCCCTCTTTTCCTCATCCATATGAGACAAACTCCTAAAGATAACCTACTAAGAGCATCAGTAACCATATTAGCTTTACTTGGGTGATAGTGGAGACTCATGTCATAGTCTTTGAGAAACTCAAGCCATCTCTTTTGTCAGAGATTCAACTGATGATAACCTGAAGATATATCAATCTAAGAGAAATACTTATCACCCTAAAGTTGGTCAAACAAGTCATAAACCATAGGAAGATGGTACTTATTCTTCACTGTCGCCTTATTCAACTGACAATAATCTATGCACATCCAAAGAAAACCATTCTTCTTATGCACAAAAAGAATGAGAGCATCCCACGAAGACACACTAGGGAGGATAAAAACCTTATCAAGAAGATCTTTCAACTGCTCCTTAAGTTCCTTCAACTTAGCTGGAGCTATTTTATAAGGAGGGATAGAAATAGGATGATTGTCCAAAAGAAGATTGATCTCAAACTCAATTTCCCTATAGGGAAGGATGCTCAAAAGATCATTAGGGAAATCCTTAGGAAATTCACTAACCACAGGAATGGATTATAAATAAGGACCCTTCGAGTTAGAATCTGTAACCATGACCAAACGATAAAGACACCCCTTGGAAATCAATTTCTGGGCAATAAGATATCATATAAACCTTTGCTAGGAACTAGGGAACTTACTTCCTCCTCAATAGAGAATTAAAAAATGACCTTATAGGTCCAATAGTCTAAAAAGACAGAGTACGAATGCAACCAATTCATCCCTAAGATGATATCAAAATCTAGCATGTCTAATTCAATTAAATCCACCAAAGTTTCCCTAACACTAATACATACTACACAACCCCTATAGACCTTTCTAGCAACCACCGAGTCAGCCACCAGGGTAGAATAGAAAAGGGCCTAAAATACACTCAGGACCAAAACCAAAATGCACATCTACAAATGGGGTCACGTAAGAAATAGTAGACAACAAATCAAGCAAATAATACACATCATAAGAGAAGAGTTTTAACAAACTAGTGACAACATCAAGATATGCCTCGTACTCCTGACAGGTAGTAAGAATGTACAGGTTTTGACCAGTACTAGTACAAGAAGTGGCACTATTTGGTGAAAGAGCTCATGAAGTGGCAACAGGAACCTTGTTGGCCTCAGAAGAAACTCTCAAAGGATAATCCTATTTCATATGACAAATCTGACCATAACTAAAATATGTTTTCCTTCCCTTCTCATACTGACCATGGTGCAACTGACCACCAAATCTACAAGGAGGATACTATGGAGTTGAATGGAGCCCAATGGCCTGAGATTGGACACCCTGTGCCCTAAAACCATCACCACTCTGAAATCGATGATCTTTGGAGGCCTAGGATAAGGTAAACTAGCCATTGAATAGGAACTAGAGTTGTCCCACTTTTTCTTAGACCATTTCCTACCATCTACTATCCTGCTGCTACTTCCACCTTAATCTAAATACCAAAACTTCCTGCTCTATCTCTCCCCCAACTCTTCTTGCTTTTTCTTTCACTTGTTGCATATACAACACAAGTATAGAGATATCCATATCCTTATTTAATAAGGCAACCTTACTCTAAAAAATCAACTGATGAGACAACCTACAAGAAAATTTCCTTATTCTAGCCCTCATCTAGACACTAGCTTAAAATCATATCGTGACAACTAGTGAAACTTCAAGGCATATTCTTTCACCATTATCCTGCCTTACTTTAAGTTCACATACTCCTCAACTTTTGCCTTCCTCAACTCCTGAGGAAAGAAGCGATCAAGAAAAGTACTAGAGAAGTTATCCCACAAAGAGAACTCAACATCATTACCCCTAAGAGACTCTCACACTTTAAACCATTGGTATGATACATCCTTCAATTGATAAGAAACAAATTCTACACCCTCTACATCTGTAGCATGCATAACCCAGAAGATCTTCTCCATCTTATCTATAAAACCTTGAGGATCCCCCTCAACCATAGTATCGGTGAAAGTTGGAGGGCTCAACCTCATAAACTAGCCAACTCTAATGGCCTCTAATGAACTCAGATAAATACTAGCAAAACTCGACTAATGTGACTAAGATGTCACCAACCAGGTCAACAAATTAATGGATTGGGAAAACTTGGCACTAGTAATATCTCTCTGAGGTTACTGAGTATGAGTGTCACCAGCTGGAGACTGATCAGTGAAGACAGGTGGAACTACATAGGGGCAATCAAAAAAAGTGACCCTAAACTGGGTTTGTACCCTATAAGTTGGATGAGATTCACCCACATTATCCTCGGGTGGGACTGATGATTTTCCATGAGTTTTAAATCATCTGGGAGACATGATATGAAAGGAAAAGAAATAAGAGATAGAGGAATTCAATTCCTTAGACTCTATAGCCTGAGAATAAGACAAAAAAAGGAAAACATTCCTAAATATCTCATAGCCTTTCCTTTATAAGTGTGGCATGCTACACACCAATAAAAGAGACTCTACTCGACATGACTTTGTGGACACCCAATTGACCCTGAACCCAGGATCTAATACCAAATTTATCACAACCTGAACTAGGGCCTGGCCAATATAGGTAACTCAAGTCTACCGAGGATCGAAGACCACCCTATCTCCTAGTCAATAAAAACACAATATAATATTGCAGTAGAATACCAAACATAAAATAAGATAGATAAATATGACTAAAAAAATCTAATAATTCCATAACCAATCCCATGTCTACAATACTGTCCAATAATGCCTCTAAAAAAATCAAAGATAGTCAAGTCGGGATATGCCTCCAACCATAGCCGAAAAATAAATCCAAAAGAAAGAGCCAAAACATAAGGAAACCCAAACCAAGAAAGGGCGTATCATGAAGAAAGGAAGCTCACCACTTTAGTCTAACTCAAGAGATATCCCTCAATCACCTAGTCACTACGTAGGAGGATTATAAGTATGACTAGTTCCTACATCATGTGGAGATACAACATCTGAAGATGGTTAGCAGTTGGAGTGCTAACATGTAACTTAGGGATAAAGGATAAAATAATTCCATGATTCATAATACAAAAACCATTAAAACCAATGCACACTATTATATGAAATACATACATATGTATATCGGATGCTGGGGTAGAGAACAAGGCTTAGCATGAACCTTTAAAATCTCAGCCTGGATTGTACAGCATAACCATCGTAATAAAGGCACCCACAAGCTATATGGCCCCATCTCTCCCCAGCTAGAAGGGCCTTAGTGTGTGTATCCGCACAAACCAGAGAATAATCATACATCCATATGCCTTCTAGGGTATTCGAACCTTTTAGAATATATCAAGGTGACTTAAGAATTAAATCATATAATATGGGGGACTCAAACCTCCCAACAATATAATAAGGGGGACTTAAACCTCCCGGTTATTTAGATCCACACATCTGCAACCATGATTTCCAATCTTGGTCCCTCAAGACCTTCACTTTCACGGCCTGGCTACACAATCCTATTTTAAGTCCAATTAAAACATTTAGCACACATACCCATTAATTAAACCATTTATACATTAAGGCATCCCATTGGTATCATCATACCAACCCCACTTGTAAGTTCATTATCATGTCGTATCCATCATCCATCACACAGGGAACTTTATGACCTTTTAGGTTCAAACTGTTCATTCATATGGGGAATCCATGTATCGCTAAGTTCAATGGAATCGATCCATGGTTCATTAACTTTTTATGCCAATGCATTTGAGTGAGAAAGTCAAACTGTATGACAAAACTATATTCATTATCAATTTCACAATTTGAGTTGAGGGAAACACAATTTCCAAAATCATATATCAAGGAAAAATAAACAAATTAGGGATAAATATGACCCCTTAGTTTTTTTACCATTCCTATGCACCCCATTAAGTGTATACATCAATAGTTTAAAGCATAATAGTTCAATTGTGATCATGAGAAAACATTCAAATAATTTATATCCAAAACCCTCAATCCTTAGTTCATAACCCAATATTTAAGCCATGAATAATAAACTAATTTTCATGCTATTAAGAAAATACAAGTATAGGGAAAGAGGTACATGCCTTAGAAATAATGGAATTTGAAAAAAATTTAGAGGTTGAAACTCGAAGGATGATCAAATGATGAAATCCTTAGGCTCTCTTGAGGTTTTTGAGTTTGAGAGTGGGATTGGGGATTTTTTTAATCTCATAAAACTGAAAGGAATAGTCTATATTATGCTTAAGGGCCGTACATAGGTGAAAATACCCTAATACCTCTCATCCCAAGTGAACAAAGCAAATGTTACACGGATGTTACATAGCAGCATGGCACGGACCTTATTGCAGAGGCTAACCTCCATGCCACACTTCTAAATATGGATATTATCCTCTGTATCACATTGGATATCATGGATGTAAACTTAATGACACGACGATATCTCAGGGGCTCACTGCCTCCGTGGTCCAAAACTACCTCGAACCCCATTTAAAAATTCTAAAACTCTTTCAGGATACCCCATTCACATGCCTAAATGCAATTTATGTCAAAAAATCAACATTTCAAATATGAGAGGGCCAAAAATAAAATGCTTGGAATTTGGAGGGTGTTATAGAAAATAAAAAAAATAAAGACTAAGCATATTGGTATGGATGATAATACATGCACTTGAAGTGGAATATGGGTATCATTGCTATGGAGTAAGAGAATGTGTCATGGGTTATTGGTCCTTCCACTCATATCACGAAGGTGGGTTGGAGTTTTGCTAAAAAAGCCTGCTAAATATTAGTTTCATATCGGTTGAGCCCGATCGTGGGAAATAATATTTTAAGCCCAACAGGGATTCTTTGGTAGCTGGTATCATGAAGGGCTATGATATAGACATAGACAAGATCATTGCGAGAGAGATCCGTGATAGAGTTGTCGGAACAGACACCAACCTGGCCTTTCTGCTCTTACTTATGAGATATACTTAGATAAGGGAGTTCCCATGCTCTCTAATGTTGATCAATTTGTGAAAGTCCACCAAACTATTGACTTGGGGTTTTTTGGGACCACGACAACCCTATATCCAAGGCTAAGGTAGGTTCATCATTTTTACAGTTAATTTTTTAGCCCAACACGTACATGGAGACTACACGGAGACACTTCAACTGAGACTGCATGATCTGAGCCAGAAGCTTCCATGGATGTAGTAGGTTTCATTAATTCTAAGATCCCATAGGACCAGACCTATCTTCCTCGACACCATCCACTTTATTACCACCCTTAGGTAGCTATTTTTTTGTCTCGAAGGAGCTTTTTACTAGTGTGTTGAAGCATTTAGGCGTCTCGAGGAGAAAGTAAATAATATCAAGGAGGGGGTGCAGTCTTAGGTAAGGAAAAATATTCAAAATGAGATGTGTGGTATGAAAAACCAATTTGCAGTTTTGATCGACGTATTAATTAAAATCTTACAGGAGTTTATGCCCCAGATCTGGTGGGCGTTCATGAGAAGTTTGTCAATTTATGGGCTACCATAGATGACGTGGTTGCAAGTCCATTCCCATCTTTTTTTATCATTGAAGAGATGCTAGTTGAGGATGTGATTAAAATTTAGGGAATGAAAGGTAAGTAAAAATGAGTTAAAGAGAAAGGCGGTGAACTACCAAGTAAGAGAAGTAATAGAAGGTGGGAGAGACATTAGATGGTAGTAGCTAGCCTTTAGGCATCATAGGACGACTTGAACAAGGTCCATGAGATCTTAGAGGGAGTTGGTAGATCCTCGATGGGTTAGATGAATGCAACTACAGGAGATATGAATGAGAACATAATTTTTTCCTCCCGAGATCCTGCCACCATTTAGTGCACTGGCCACCGTCGATGCCACCATTGACTTGAGTGCCCCAGCCACCACTAGGGAAACTATTGCTGAGGGTAAGGCCTAATTTGAGGCATCCCCTATTGAGATATTATGATTAGGTACCTAGTAAACTCAGGTATACCTTATCTCCCTTGTTTTTGATATTGTAGCTTTGCACTGGGGATATTGCATCGTCTTAAGTTAGTGGTGGGGGTGTACCATAGATGAGGTTTTCTATAGTCGTGTTTTTTTCCCATCAGTTATGTTGTCTTAGTTAGAACTAACATGTTTAGGTTATGTTCTTGTTGTTATATGTGTTTTTTTATTTAATTAGGAAAAAAATAAGGAACCTAAGTGCAATCGACATGTTTTGTTTTATGTTTTTAAGAGTTTGAAAAATTATACCACTCTAAAATGTTTTGTGAGTTGTATGATATAAATATCTATGTGATCGTTGTTTGAATCTTGTTATGACATTATTATTAGGGACAATATAATTAAAGCTTAGAATTACATGAACCAGATAGGTAGTAGTTGGTGATATAATCACGTTCCATGCGTATTTGAGAAATCTACTTAGTTTTCTTTGTGTATTTAATCCAGAACTTACCCTATTAGTCCTTCCTAGATTGTAGCATAGTTGGTTGGGACATGATCATAGGCCATTTTTGAATTATCCCACTCTTCGCCTAAATGACTGTCCAAGTAAGAATAAGTATCCCTTGTTCCCTAATTTGGGCCTAAATTGACTAGTTTCTTGTTTTAACCCTTTCACCTTACCTTTCAATTACAATAAACCTATTTTGTCCCTAGTCCCTCTTTGGACACTCTGCACCTCAACTTAAAAAAACTACCTAAGTTGAGGGTGGCTATCAGTGCATAGGTGAAAATAGGTGTGACTAAGAGAAATGGAAGTAGGGTTGGGTGTGGAAGAATAAAAAAATAGAAAAGAAAAAAATGAATAAACGAAAAGCAAGAAGAAACCCACACCCAAACTAAATAAGTAATAAATGAGAAGAAAATAAAAGAAGGATGGATAAGTAGTAGAACCAAAATGCAAGTTTAGTGTCAAGGAGGGTGAGTCACTATATCCCATATGTACCACACCTGGCCCCAAGCCTACATTACAAGCCGAGGAAAGTTCTATAGTGATCCTAGTTGAACTATCTGAAAAACTAAGGTATAGAAAATAAGAGCAAGCCTATGGTATTTTATGCACATTGTTGGAGCTTCTATTAAGAGTGTGAGTGTCTTGATGTCTTTCTAGCATTGACATAAATTATTATAATGTAAGAGTTGGGACTTCTTTTCTATAAGGGTATATGGGTTGTATTGCTAACTTCTTGTTTGTTCGTGTAATGTAAATTGTATATACGCTTGGTTGTTTGTAGATAATGTAATGTCATCACTTGATTTCTTTGTGTCATACTATTGTGCTATATGGATTCATGCAGTGGTTTTGAAAGATGTAAATAAAAGGGGTCAGAGTTTTGAGCTAAATTGAGTTGAATGTCATGGGTACATTAGGTTTCTTGTAGTTAAGCATCATGTTTTTTTTGTTTCTGTAATATGTTAGTTGCCTAAGGACATGCAAATGTTCTAAGTTTAGGGTGTTGATGTGCCATGGTTTCATTGCACTTTCGATGCTTTAAACTAGGAAATTGTACAAATACTTTGGTATTTCTATATAGATGTGATGTGTTTTTGTGTTGGTTTTATAAGAAAACTGGGTCGGAAGTGAGCGGAATGGAATAAGGAAAGATGGCACCAAATAGTAGTTTTCTGCTTTGACAATTAATCATTAGGTGGCACTACGACTCATCTTCCAAGTCGACAATAACCAGTGAATGATCAAAAGAAAGGAATGAAGTACACATGACTACGACTCATAGGGTAAGACAACGAGTCATAGTAAAAGTCATTCTGAGCAAAACAGGAATAGAAATCCTGAAGAGTGTATTTCGATAGTAGTGGAAATTGAAGCAAATCTAGTGATGAGTCGTAATGTCAGACTATGACTTGTAGTGATCCTCATTCTGAGTATATAGAGAAAAAGTTATAGAACATAAAAATTTGGCTAGGACCCTACAAGTAAAGAAATGACTCGTCTATTGATCTGATGAGTTGTCACCAGCCATATGGAGCCTAAGGAGACGAAGCTGACAACAAGTCGTCATCTGTCCAGATGACTCATTGCCTAAGGCATTGTCATTGTCAACCTTGGTTAGCCTATTTTGTTTAGGAAAATTGTGATGTTACTATAAATGCCCCTTTTTAGTTTCATTATTAGTTTATGCACTTTACATACTTATTACATTGTTTTGAGTTCTAAGATAAACTTTTGATCTTGAATTCTTGTTCTTGGTTTTCAGAGTTTGATATAAAGAGATTTCAGTTTTCATTCTTATTATTCGTGAGATCATCCGTATGCTTTCAATTATGAATTCTATGTTTGTTCTTGCAATCATGAGCAGCTAAACCCCATAACTAGGGTTGTGGGAACCTGATGGATTAAAAATAGATAAAGTGCAAAGTCATTCTAAATTGGTGTTCATGCATGTATTGTGTTTTCTTTGCTTTAATTTCTCTATTAATGGTTGAAAATGTTAGGAACCCACCTGTATTCGATACTAACTCGAGAGAGAGAGTTAGATATTGGGAAAAGAAGATCACAATAGTAATTTAAAGTTACCAACCTTCATCTAATTAACTTGAGACCAACAGGACATAGTTAATCTGGGTCGAGGACAAGGGCTAGTAAGGTGATGCTCTAAAATCAAGATGAGATGATTGAAATTCACCCAAATTGAAGTCGAGAGATAGTTAGGTAATACATAACTTGTTAGATTCTACATGCAATGCACCAAGATTGTTTGACGGGCAGGATAAGTCTGTGGAGTTAAGAAGTCAGGGGAACACAATCCTAGTGATCGTCCCATACTGATTACAACCCTATTTGTTAGAAATTGTTATTCTTACTACTGTTCTTAAAAATCCCACATTTACTTTGCGCACTTTCTAATTTAGCTAGCAAACTCATGAAAGATTTTTGTCCTATTCCCTGTGGGATCTACCCCAACCTTATTGGGTTCTATATTTGACAAACGATCACATTATACTTTTTAGAAGGTCTAATTTAGGAGACTTCAATAGGGATAAGTACAGTCTACTTGTACTCAGTAAGTATCATAGACCGACTGAGCAAATTAAAAAATAAGGTATATTAATACACACTATGAGAACATTACCTGTAAGCATAAAATATCCCAAATGGTAGCTCACACCATCTCTACTAACAGTTCTATAAATAGCACATAAGCAGGAAGTAGATACATACAAGACACAAAATAGGAAAGCAACTGATGAAGTACATAACATAACAATGAAGGTGCACAAATGAATGAAATGCAACCAGGGTGATAATGATGATAATGTGATGTGATTGAGGTTATCGCATAACCTCCGTATAAAACTACCGAGCATCATGCTCCCAGGAAGGATCGATGGGGGGTTCCCAACCTATATAGTATCTCTATACTTAATCCTAATCATAATATCTTTATCTCCTCTTCGACTCGCGGGCTACGCTAAAGGATTTTGTAAAAATCTCATTTCTATCAAAATTTAGTGTTTCCACAGTGGTACCAATATATCATGAATGTATGTATTATATGAGAATGTAATGCTCACAACCAAACCAGTAGGAAGATCTCAAATCCAGCCAATATACACGCACGTGAGCTCAAAAATCCACTCAATGTCCATGATTCAATATAAGTCATGTACCATCAGAGTGAAATATGCGAGTAGGACATCAATATTTCAAAAATAACCCCCTACTTAGGCATTTCTAACACAAGAAAAATAATCTAACGTATACACAAGGCCAACAATATCATAAAAGACCCCCACACAGGCCACACATAGCAAATACTATCTCAAATTGCCAATAATATCAGCATAAGCCCCTACATGGGCATGCAATAGTAATAACATTTTTTCATATTTATTTCCCATACCCATAGCATGATTTTATACAAATAGTAACTATCCACCCTAGTCTAAAGAAATTTAAGACAGAACCAAGCTCGTGATGCTAAAATTCAAGCCAAAAGCCCTTCATGTGGAGCTTTTTCCCTCTCGAACGGCACCTAAATCAACTAAAACATACAAATATGGAATCTACGTGTAAAAAAAGTCAATGATACCCATATTGTCTATTTTCAAATCGAGGTCAAAATGGACTCCTAAAACGGGTTTTTAAAAATATAGGGTAAAACGGGATTCTTTGTTCCTAAACACATTACCCATGATTAAAGTAAGTCATATGAGAAAACCCATGTGAAAATGGGTTAAAATAAGGTTAATACTGAAGAAAAATATTTTTTAGGTCTTTTGAGTCAAAATTCCCAAATTTCATTTTTGAAATCATGAATGTACGAGTTTTAGATGGAGAGAATTGAAGTAAAATAATTGAAATGGTGATTTGGATCTTACCCAAGCTTTAAAATTGAAGAAATTACCCAAAAACTCTAAAACCCAAAGCTCAAAGTTTTAAAAATGGGAGTAAAATGGGCAAAGGGCATTTAATGCCACCCAGGCACCTTCCCTTATCCGCAAGTGTCACATAAGCGACCCACTAGCCACTTAAGAGGCACTTTGCTTAAGAAAAGGGGGTCTTTCCTACGTGACCACCAACTGGAAGATAGGTCGCTTAAGTGACCGTCTGGCCGCTTAAGCAGTTGCACTAGTTGAGTGGTGCACTAGCTGGGATTTAGAAAATTTCTAAGTCTCCGCCGACCCCTCGAGATTCACTCAAAATCTTGAGAGTACAATCGAAATATGATACCATATCAAATTTGAATGTTTCAAACTCAATAGAGATGTCAGATTTTCAAAAAGAGGTTGTTTTCACAGAATTAATCCCCGAGACCCAATTTCACAATCTTTCAAATTGAGGGTCAAAATGAGACATAAAAGCCATAAAATTAGACCAACCACACTACTAGCCCAAAATCAACGAGTCGAATCTGCTAGCATAACCCATTTTACCATCTGACACAAAATAATAAATATTGACCAAAGTCCACTGTAAAGCCATTTTAACCTTTAAAAACCACAAACTCATACAAATCGCATCGTAATGTATGGGGAACAACGCCAACCATCCCCACACCCCAAAAACATCACGTAACAACCACGAGAAGGGGTAAAATGGTCAAAATATATAAAAATAAAAAACTCACCAGATCAAACCCTTAAAATATCCACCACTAAGAATCTAGTTTGTCCTTGAACTAAAGTCAAAAGAAATACCTGAATCAACAAAAAGTTGGGGATAGCTACAACACATGTAAGACTCAACCTCCCAAGAAGCATCATCTATAGGATGGTGTCTCCACTGGACCTTAACCATCAAAATAACCCTAGAACGCAATTGTCAAATATCCCTTGCTAAAATGGAGACTGGCTCCTCGGAAAAGGACAAACTCTCATCTAATTGTACCGAATCCTAACAAAAAGCATAGGACTCATTTGGACTATGATGTCGTAGAACGAATACATGGAAAATGGGATGAAAGACTGATAAATCTAGGGGAAATGCTAACTCATAAGCTACATCTCTAGTAGTTCGAATAATCTCAAATGGTCCAATATACCTAAGTTAAGCTTGTCCTTCTGCCCAAACCTCATCACGCTTTTCATGGGTGAAATATGAAGAAAGACTAGATCACCAACACTAAATCTTAGGGCATGAAGTCTACAATCCGCATAGAACTTCTAGATACTCTAATCCGCTCGAAGTCTATCCTGAATGACCAAAACTCTATCTAGAGACTCATAAAGCAAGTTCGTACCTCGAGGTCTATCAAAAACCTAAAACCAACCAGTCAGAGAGAGACAATGCCTACCATATAAGGCCTTAAAGGGTGCCATATAAATATTAAAATGGTAGATATTATAACACAAACTCTGCCAAGGCTAAATGTTGCTCCCATTGACCTCCAAAGTCTATAATACAAGCATCTAGCATATAATCCAAAACCTGAATAGTTCGCTCCGACTAACCATTAGTCTGGGGGTGACAACCTAGGGTAAGATCAACCTAGATTCCCAACTCTTTCTAAAAGTGAGAAGTGAACACTGAACCCCTATCTAATATAATAGACACTGGTACACCATGAAGATGAACTATCTCATAAACATATATATGGGCCAGCCTCTCATCACTAAAATAAACTTGAATAGGGATGAAATGAAAAGATTTGGTCAATGATCCATGTGACCCAAACACTGTTAGAACCATAGAAAGTATGAGGAAACCTAGTCACAAAGTTCATAGTGATCTGTTCCCATTTCCACTTGGGAATGGGTAACCTCTAAAGAAAACCACCAGACCTTAAATGTTCGGCCTTCACCTACTGGCAATATAGGCAATGAGCTATAAAATTTACTACATCCCTCCTCATACCACCCCACTAGTAGTTTTGTCTTAAATCTCGATACATCTTAGTCACTCCCAGATGAATGGAATACATAAAACTATGAGCCTCCCCCAAAAAAAATCTAACCCAACCACCCACTCTAGGAATACAAACTCGGCTTCAAATCCTCAAGACACCATCGGAGTTAGTGAGGCTTCCTTAGTCTCGCCACTCAACACCTTGTCCCGAATCTCTGCCAACCTAACATCATCAAATTGTTGAGCATAAATCTACTCCAATAAAGAAGATTTAGCCTCCACAAATGATAAAATACACCCAAGTATTAAAATATCGTGTCTAACCATCTGGTTAACGAAAGACTGAACCTCTAAGGCCAAAGGCCTCTCCTAGGTAATAAGATATGCAATGCTATCGATACTAGTCGACTTTTGGCTCAAGACATCTGCAACTACATTAAACTTGCCCAGATGATAGTAAATATTAAGGTCGTTATCCTTAAGAAACTCAAGCTAACGACATTGGCTCATATTAAGATCTTATTGAGTGAAGAAATACTGAAGGCTATGGTGATCTGAAAAGATCTCACAATGGACCCCATACAAATATTTCCTCCACAACTTCAAAGAAAACACAATCGCGCACAACTCCAAATTATAGGTAGGGTAATTCTTCTCATAAGGATTCAATAGATAAGAAGGAAATGCATCCACCTTACCTTTCTATATCAATACGACACCTAACCCAACACCAAAAGCATTATAGAAGATGGTGAATCCCACACCCTCCTTGGGTAATGCCAAGATAGGAGATGATTTCAATAAATCCTTGAGTCTTTAAAAGCTTGCCTCACAAGCATTGGCCACTTAAAGAAAATCTTTTTCTGAGTCAACTTGGTCAATAGAGATGTAATAGATGAAAAACCCACAATAAAGCCTCAGTAGTAGCCTGTTAAACCAATAAAAATCTAAATCATGGTAGGAGAAGCAGGCTTAGCCCAATCACAAACCACTACAATCTTGGTCAAATCGACCATGATACTATCCTTTGTCACAGTATGATCAAGAAAAAGATAGTCTATAACCAAAACACACACTTGGAAAACCTAACATACAACTTCTCTACTCTCAATCTCAAAATTATAATCCATAAATACTCCTCATGATCAACCTCACTCCTGGAATAAACCAAGATATCATTTATAAATATAATGAAAAAAGTCTACCTATAGTCAAAATACCCGATTCATCAACTCCTTAAATGCGGGTGGGGTATTGGTCAACCCGAAGGACATGACTAAGAAATCATAATGATCATACGAGTCTAAAAAGTTTTCTTCAAAATACTTAAAGCTCTACTTCTCAATTGGTTTTACTCGAACCTCAAGTCAATCATCAAAAACACTAAAGCACCCTAAAGCTGATCAAATAAATCAAAAATATTATAAAAAGGATACTTATTCTTAATCGTCGCCTCGTTCAACTATCTATAATCAATACACATACACATGGACCTATCTTTTTTCTTTACAAACAGGACAAGTGCACCTCATGGTGATATACTAGGTCGGATAAATCCCTTATCTAACAACTTTTATAATTGATCCTTTAACTCCTTTAATTCTATTGGGGCCATCCTATAAGGAACAATAGAAATAGCCTTGGTGCTCGGCTGAACATCAATAGCAAAGTTAATATTATGATCTGGAGGCATACTAGGAAAATTCATAGAACATACATCCATGAACTCATAGAGAATATGAACATAAACCAACAAAGGTGGTAAATCAACACTAGTATCATGAATAAGGGTCAAGTAAGACAAATAACCCCTCTATAACAAGTAATGAGCCTGAAAAAAGAATATAACTCTCTTAGGAACCAAATAAAGCATACCCTTCACAACTATTCTTGGCATACCCGAAAAAGCTAAAGTCACAATCTTAGCATAATAGTCTAGAACAACATGATACAAAGCTAACCAATCTATACCCAAGATGATATCAAAATCTACCATATCTAGGATAATCAGATCTACCCGAGTCTTATGGCCCATAAAAGTTACAACACAAGATCGGTGAACCCGATCTATCACTAAAGAGTACCCTATAGAGGTAGAAATATGAATAGGTATGGCAAGAGGCTCAGTAGTAGAATCAAAACCCAAAGCAAAATATACAGACACATATGAGATAGTCCACTTTAGTTCAAATAATAGATACATATTTGAAATAAATAGGGATGATATTTATGATAATAATGTTGAAAGTCTCTTCCTTTGGTCTGGTGGGTATAGCATAGCACAATCCACGCCTACCACCAAACTAAGTAGCCCCATTACCACCACTATAGGCACCACCACCTCTACTTTGTGTACCTCTAGTAGTACCTCTATATCCTTGAGGATTACCTTTTGTTGTTGATATAAGAGTAGGATTAAATATATAGCAGGGGAAATCCTTTGGCACATGGCCAAACTCATCGCACATAGAGCAACCTCTATAGCTTGACTCAATTTGAGGAGTTACGACTGAGCTAGAACGACCACCCTAGGATAATGCTCGACTACCCAAAGTCACTAAGATAGAAGACCTACTACCTGAACCCATAAAGGTTGCCTATGCTGGTCTATCATGGTACCCATGAGAAACCCTAAAATTTCTACATCGAGGAGGATGATTACTAGACTCGCCCTAAGAGTGCACTCTTTTGGTACCTTCCTAAGAGGCTCAAAAAATAGACTCGATATAATACCTCAGGTCTACTAAAAAATTTCTTTGAAAAATTGAATACTATCGAGACAAAGACTCAGATGAAAATTCATACCCACTCATAACGAGTCATAAGGCTCCAGTCGTTGCCTAACTAGTAAGGTTTCCCTAGGCCACTACCTTGATCATAACTTAGTCCCACTGAGTCATAAGATCTGGTCATGAGTTATAGGGTGAGACTCGTGACCATACCAGTGTGAATTCCCCAAGTTTTTGCCCAGTCTATGTGTTTAGGTGACAACTTATGGCTAGTAATTACGTAACCTATAGTGACTGGGAGCAATTTCCTGCATATTTTTCATTAAGGGCATTTCGATATTTTTCCTTCCTCACACTTCACCTGTGTCTTAAAACACTTTATTTTGCCCTTTTTCCATTAATTAACCAAATAAAAACACAACTCTCTACTCTTAAATTTTATAAGGTAAGAGAATTAGGATTTTTAAAGAATTAAATATCTAGGCTTTAATTGGTGATTTTCTCACCAAATTTCATGGTATTTTAGGCGTGTATCTCCTCCCTAACTTGATTTTTATATAAAGGCATATGTGTAGGCATTTTTCATATGAATTTATTTATGGATTTGTAATTGGGTTGAGGATTTGGGATTGTTTATTATTGGAATTTCTTTCCCCATGTCTTGCATATGATATTTATGCTTTAAATTGTGGATTTTTAATTAAATGGGTTCATGGTTATGGGAATTTGAAATAGGGGACATAGGCTTCCCCCAAATTGTTGGATTTTGGCTTGATAATAGTAATATCCTCAACCCACCTTCATAAACTTTGAGTTTAAATATGGAATTTGCATGATTTAATATATTTTTGGAACTATTACATTATTTTAAAGGATTGAAAGGCCTTGGTGGCCATGTTTTTAGTTTTAATGGAACTTGGGAGTCTAATGATTACATGAATTGGTTGGCATAATTGATTTAGCTTGCAAGCATAACTGGTATGATGATACAAAATGGTAAATGCCATAATAAATGACTCATAGGGTTAATGTATTGGTTTATATGGATAATGGTTTTAATTTAGGCTTAAAGGGGGTTGTATAGCTCATCATGAAGGTGGAGGTCCTGGGAGGACCGATACTTGAAACCACATTTCCTAATGTGAGGGGCAATATGATTGTGTGCATGGTTTACAATATATATGTATATATATAAATGAATGTGTGTATGTGGTTTGATAGATTTTGGAAACGATATTATTTTATCACTTTTCCTAAGTTACATGTCAGTGCTTATCCCATTGACCATCCTGGGATGCTACAGTTATCATGATGTAGGGTCTGAGACATTTTTGTTACCCCTATGTAGTGTTAGGTTATATGGTTATCGATTGACTTAATATGAAGTGTTGATCCTCCATTATCTGAAAAGCTTTATCATTTTATTAGGTTTTATTTTAGTTTTTGAGAATTGAAAAGTTTTATTGTCATGGTCGGAGGCATGTCCCAACAAAATTTGATATCTTAGATTTAGAGTCTTTTGTGGACAAAAGTATGGGTGGGATATTGTTTGTGGGATAATTTTCTTTATTTGGTTATTTATTCACCTTATTATCATGTTTGGGTTATCTTCCACTGTCTATTATATTGAGTTTTGGATTTTAGGCTAAGGGGGTGGTCTTTGGCTCTCAGTGATCTGGAGATACCTATCATGACTAGACCCTAGTTTGGGTCATAAAAATCTTGATATAAAGCACGGTTCAAGGTTATTGGATGTCCATAAAGCCATGTCAATTAGAGCCCCTTTTATAGGTGTATAGCATACCAAACTTATAAAGGCGAGTTTACAAGTCATTTAGGAATATTTCCCCTTTTTATTCTTTAGTTTGGGCTATAAGGTCTAGTGTCTTGAAATTTTCCTAGCTCCTGGCTTACTTACATTTCAGATCATGCCTTTCGAAGATCTGACGATCGTAGAAACTATGTACCTCTATCCCACTTGATGAAAATATGGAGGGGACTCACCCTGTTCATAAAATACAGACCTGTTCTAGGGTCCTTATTCCTAATTGTACCTCTCTATTTGGGGTTCCACTGTCCCTACTAGCCCTTCCCCAGCTGATGACACTCATGGTCAGTTACCTCAGGTGGATATCTCTAGTGTAGAGTTTCATCGATCTATTTATTTGTTTGCTCAATTGGTGGCATTTAAGTCTCATCAGTATGGTCCTCTTGGTTCTTCTATGACTTTATCTGAGGTTACCCAACTTGGGCATTTTATGAGTTTGAATCCCCCAATATTTACAAGCTCTGAGGTTGAGGAGGATCCTCATGAGTTCATTGATGAGATAGAGAAAATCATTTGGGTAATGCATACTACTGATGTGGAGGGTGTAGAGTTTATTGCCTATCAGTTCAAAGACATGGATCAACAGTGGTATGAGGAGTGGGAGGCGTTAAGGGGTGTTGATGCTGAATAAGTAGTGTGGGATGGTTTCTCAGGTGCCTTCCTTGACCATTTCTTTCCTTGAAAGTGAGGGAAGCTAAAGTAGAAGAGTTTGTGAACTTGAGGCAAGGTAAGATAAGCGTGAAGAAGTATGCATTGAAATTTCAATAGAGTTCCCGGTATGCTTTGGAATTAGTGTCTAGCATAAGGTCTTGAATGAGAAAGTTTGCTATTGGGCTATCCGATGATTTGGTATTGGAATGTAAGGCTATAATATTGAACAATGATATGGATATCTCTCGACTTGTAATTTATATGCAATAAGCAGAGGATGAAAAAAAGGCAAGTAGAGATGGGAGAGAGGTAGAATAAGAAGTTTAGGTATTCAAAGTGGGGTGTGAATTAGCAGAATAGTGGGAGGGATGGCAAACTATAGACCAAGAAGAAAACTTAGGGAAATTTCAGTTCATATTCGTAGATGAGTACTCCTTATCCTAAGTTATCTGGTGATCATTATTTTTAGGCTACTAGTGGTACTAAGTCATAGGGTGCCCAGTATTAGGCAAGTTGAGCTCAATCAATCCCACCTTATCTTCCTTTCTGATTTTATGGATAGCTTCACCGTGGTTATTGTGATGAGGGGAGAAATTTGTTCTTCAATTATGGTCATCCTGGATGTATACAGAGGAATTATCTTATAGATAAGGTATCCATTGGAGAAAATAAGGTTCTGGATGTCACTTCTTCAGCTCCTACATCAAAGAGTGACACTTCAGGTGTCGACACTGGCCGAGATCATTTCTATGCTCTTGCCACTCGTTAAGAATCTGAGGCATCTCCTGATGTTGTTACTGGTATGTTACAACTTTTCTCTCATGATGTTTACTGTTTGGTTGATTTGGGTTCTACCCTATCTTATGTGACCCCTCATGTGGTTGTATATTTTGGTTTTGGCCCAAGTGTATTTCTAACCCCTTCTCTATTTCTACTTCGGTAAGTGATTCTATTATCGCTAGGAGAGTCTATATGGGTTGTCTAATGTTTATTCATAATATGGAGACATTGGTAGATCTAATAGAGTTGAACATGGTGGATTTTAATATTATCTTTGGGATGGATTAGCTTCATTCATTCTATTCTTTTTTGGATTGTCGGACCTGAAAGGTCAGTTTCTATTTTTCTAATGAATCGATAATCAAATGGGAAGTAAATTCCTTAGTACCCAAAGGGAAGTTTATCTCTAATCTTAGAGCTCAAAAATTGATTTCCAAGGGGTGTCTATATAATTTGGTTCAGGTTAAAGATTTTAGTTTTGAGGGTACCTCTTTGCAATCTGTCCCTGTGGTTAATGAGTTTCCTGAAGTGTTTCCCGATGATCTTCTAGGAATTTTTCTTGATAGAGAATAGATTTTGGGATTAATCTTCTACCGAATACCCATCCTATTTTCATTCTTCCTTATAGAATATCTTCGGCTAAATTAAAAGAGCTTAAGGAGCAGTTGAAAGATTTTCTTGATAAGGGTTTCATCCATCCTAGTATTTCTCCATGGGGTGCTATAGTGCTATTCATACGAAAGAAATATAGATCTCTTTGGATGTGTATAGATTATCGCCAGCTGAATAAGGTTATAATGAATAATAAGTACCCTCTTCCTAGGATTGATGATATTTTTACCAACTTCAAGGTGTTAGATGCTTCTCTAAGACTGATCTTCATTTGGGGCATCATCAATTGAAAATTAGGGAGTTTGATATTCCCAAGACTACTTTCTGAACCTGGTATGGTCATTATAAGTTTTTTGTTATGTTATTTTGTTGACCAATGCTCTGGTTGCTTTCATGGACCTTATGAATCAAGTATTTAGGAAGTTTCTGGATTTATTTGTTATAGTATTCATTGATGACATCTTGATGTACTCCAAGAGTGGGAAGAATCATGCTAATAACCTCCTGAATTTTTGTTAAGTGTTGTGACTTTTCTTAGGCATGTTATTTTTATTGAGGGGATCAAGGTGGATCCATAAAAAGTTGAGTCAGTTAAGAAGTGTCCTAGACCCATAAATCCAACTGACATTAGGAGCTTATTAGGCTTGGTTGGGTATTATGTGAGGTTTATGGAGTGTTTCTCTTTTATTGTTATTGTATTGATGAATATAACTCAGAAAAAAGGTGAAGTTCTTGTGGTTCGATGCTTGTGAGGGTGGTTTTGAGAAGTTGAAGGATAAATTGACTTCTGTGCCCATTTTGACCCTACCTAAGTGTACTAATGGATTTTTTGAATATTGTCATATATCCGTTGTGGTATTGGGTTGTGTTTTGATGTAGTCTGGTAAGGTTGTGGCTTACACTTCTAGGTAGCTTAAGGTTCATGAGAGAAATTACCCAATTCATAATTTAGACTTTGCAGATGTGGTCTTTTCCTCAAAGATTTGGCGACATTATTTGTATGGGGTGCATGTGGACATTTATTCCAATCATATGAGCTTGCAGTATGTATTCACTCAAAAGAAATTGAATCTCAAGTAGAGGCAGTGGCTCGAATTAATTAAGGATTACAACATAAATCTCTACTATCTTCTAGGTAAAGCTAATGTTGTTGTTGATGCTCTTAGCAGGTTGTATATGGGAATCTTATCTTATGTGGATGAGGAGAAAAGAGGATTGGTGAAGGACATTCACTAGTTGGAAAATTTAGGAGTTTGTCTTTTGGACTCTAAGGATAGGGGAATGGTTGTTTAGGAAAAGGTTAAATCATCTCTTGGTGTTAAGATATGGAGAAACAGTCTTTAGACCCTATGCTCATGTAGATTAAGGATTATGTGTATTAGTAAAAGGTTATGTCATTTGATATTGAGGGAGATAGCATCCTGGGTATCAAGGCAGATTGTGTGTTCTCGATGTTGATTGGCTGCAAGAAAAGATTTGACTAAGGCTTACGAGTCAAGGTATATAGTTCATGAAGGTTAGAGTAAGATATTTCATGACTTGAAAAAGATCTATTGGTGGAATAATATTAAGAGAGATGTAGCAAATTTAGTGGCTAAGTGTATGGTTTGTCAACAAGTAAAGGCTGAATATTTAAGGTTGGGTGGCATGTCTCAAGAAATTGAGTTGCCTGTATGAAAGTGGGAGAGGATCAATATGGATTTTGTTACTAGTCTTCTATGGTCTAATAATCAGTATGATTCGATATGGGTTATTGTGGATAGGATGACTAAGTCTGCGCATTTCTTGCCTGTAAGGACTACCTACTCTAGTGAGGATTATGCTAAGTTGTTCATTCAGGAAATTGTGAAGTTGCATGGAGAGCCTGTGTCCATTATTTCAGATTGAGGTACGCAATTTTCTACTCATATTTAGCATTCATTTCAGAAAGCTTTAGGCACGTAGGTAAACCTTAGCACCGCTTTCTACCCTCAAATGGATGGAAAAGCGAAACAGACCATTTCCCCTTTGGAGGATATGCTAAGGTCCTGTACGATTGTTTTTGGAGGTAGTTGGGTTAGTCATTTACCTCTCATTGAATTTGCATACAATAATAGTTATTATTCGAGTATTCAGATGGCTCCTTTCGAGGCTTTTTATAGTAGGAGGTGCATGTCTCCTATTGGGTGGTTTGAAGTTAGTGAGACTAAGCTGTTTTTTCCTCACTTGGTTAGCCTAGCCATGGATAAGGTGAATATTACTAGAGAAAGACTTAAGGTTTCTTAATGTCATCAAATGTCTTATGCAGATATGAGGTGAAGGGAATTGGAATTCGAAGTTAGTGATTGGGTGCTCTTGAAGGTCTCTCCTATGAAGGGAGTGATGAGGTTTGGAAATAAGGGGAAGCTTAGACCCTATTATATTGGTCCATATCTGATTGTAAGGAGAGTCGGGAATATTGCTTATGAATTAGAGTTACTGCGAGTATGACTTTTATTCATCCTGTGTCTATGTGTCAATGTTGAAAAAGTGCATAGGTAATCCTTCTTTAATTATTCCTATAGAGGATGTTGGTTATTCAGATTCCTTGCCATATGAGAAAGTCTCGATGGGGATATTGGACAGATAAGCCCGTTGATTGAGAATTAAGGATGTGGCTTCAGTAAAGGTCCTTTGGAGGAACCAAAAGGTGGAAGAAGCTACTTGGGAAGTTGAAGAGGACATAAAGTCTAAATATTTGTTCTTGTACCCCGCAATGGATGAAAATGCTTGAGGTATGATTTTGTTTTCCTTCTCGTGGCATTTCTAAATTTATTGTTTAGGTATTTGTGTATTCTCTATGTTATCATGATAATGAGTGCCTTAACTCCTCATTAAGAGATGAATGATCCTGGGGGGTAATATAATACCCCAGGTCTTGGACTCAAGAATTTCGTTGAAGAATTTAACACTGTCCAGGCAATAACTCAGGTGACGAGTCGTACCCACTCATCACGAGTCGTAGGGCTCAAATCGTTGCCTAACCAATAAGATTTCCCTAGGCCACTTCCTTGATCACGACTTGGTCCTAACGAGTCGTAAGGTCTGGTCACAATTCGTAGGATTTGACTCGTGACCATACCATAGTGAATGCCCCAAGTTTCTACCTAGGCTACTAGTTTACGTGACAACTAGTGGCTAGTCACCACGAGCCATTACCTGACCCATAGCAATTGGCAACAATTTTCTAGCATGTTTTTCATTAAGGGAATTTTGTTATTTTTCCTTCCTTACACTTCACCCATGACTTAAAAAACTTCATTTAGCCCTTTTTCCACCAGTTAACCAAATCAAAACACAACTCTCTCCTCTCAAAATTCTTAAGGCAAGGGAATTAGGGTTTTCAAAGGATTAAACATCTAGTCTTCAATTGGTGGTTTTCTCTCCAATTGTTTTAGTATTTCAGGCATGTCTCTCTTCCCTAACTTGATTTTTATATAAAGGAATATGTTTAATCATTGTTCATATGAATTTAATGCGGGTTTGTAATTGGGTTGAGGATTTTGGATTATTTACTATTGGAATTTCTTTCCCCATGTTTTGATATGATATTCATGCTTTAAATTGTGGATTTTGAATTTAATGGTTGCATGGTTATGGGAATTTGAAATGGGAACATGGGTTTGCCCAAAATTGTTGTATTTTCGCTTGATAATGGTAATATCCTCAACCCACCTTCATGAACTTTGGTTTTAAATGTAGAATTTGCATGATTTAACTCACTTTTGGAACTATTGCATTATATTAATGAACAAAAGGACTAAAAGGATTTGAAAGGACTTGTTGTCCATGGTTTTAGTGTTATGGAACTTGGGTGTAATGCCCCGGAAGTACCCTTGGACGTCACACGATACTCAAGACTATGAGTAGTCCTACGCTAACCCTTTTAGCCTTCTAAACTTGGAACTCATGATATAAGTAAACTAACATATGAAATCTAAAGATAACTATATTAATATCCTTGCTGAAAGTCTTAAACTTGGAAATAAAAAAAACAATAACTTCTGAATCTAAAACAAAAAATAGTCGAACAAGCCTCAACTTCTAACTAGAGAGCCACTGGGATAAGCCCCAGCTGACCCGAACTTAATAGAAATCAAATAACTAAAATTCTTTATTAATATTAAAGTCTGATAAAATGGTCCCTCAAACTATGAGGACTCAGCAAAAGTCAGGATGTAAGTGGAGATGCCCGTAGTCAATCACGCTGCTGGAACTGAGCACCAGAACCTACATTATGAGACAATGTAGAACATAGAAATATATGTGGATCAGTACCTCTAAAATATACTAAGTAGGTGGGGGTGGATGGATAAGTAAAACAATAATTCAATATGCACATAGACTTTCAAATAATGCATGCTAAGTGTAAATGACTCACCTTGGGCTTGAATAAAACAATGACCACAATATCATAAAACATAACCGATGAAACATAGTAATAAACATTGTGATCCATAACACTTAGTTCTAAAATCATTACTTTTTATTCTTTCTTAGGGAGGTTCTTTTAACCGACATAAACTATGTGAGCTATCATGGAGTCCAATGTGGGTAGAGTTGTCCTACCCTTGCCATCGGAATAGAACCTTAACTTAAGTGATCACTATACTCAACCCATATTGGGACTTAAAACCTATGGTGGCACTTAGTTTTGGGGCGTGTGACCTCAGAATCATACCCAACTCGATGCTAAATACTACTCCCATATTATGTATATGCTCATACTTTAGAAAATCCACCTCAAAAATAGCATAAGGGTTTACAAAATGAAAACGAGCTATGCTTTTCTTTACTTTAAATCATAATCAGGATGAACAAATGTGGATTCCATATCTTATCTTAAGATCAAAATATCAATCTTTCCTTTAAATCTTGGTATAGACTTATCAAAGGATCTTAAGAGCATCAACTTCTTGAAATCTCAAAACTTGTACTCAGGGCTTATAATATATATGCTTAAATGCTTAGGAATTCATAACATAACTTCATGCTCAATAATCTTCTTTAAATACTTCAATCAAGATAATGAGATCATAATCACAATATGAATCTTTTAAATCAAAACATGAGCATATGCAATCTTGATGCACTTAAAGCCTTGAATCTCATGCTTTCTTTCATATAACTTGTAACACAATATCATGCTTAAAACTCAATTGAAAATCTTTAATCAATTTCTCAAATCGTACTCATGGTATTCAAATCATAAAATATAATTCTTCAAGTCAAGACATAAATAAATGAGAACAATTATGCACTTTGATGCTTCAATCTCTTTATAAACCCATAAACTCAAAACAAGATAAATTTGGGTATGAACCCTAATTGCAATTTATGTAATTCAACTTTAAAACTGGTTTTGGGCACAAGGAAAAAATGGTATCCTTGTTCACAAACCCCACATACCTTAAACTTTTAACTTGGAAGAGAAATATCAATCTTGATGCTTTCTTGAAGGTTCTTGAACTTGGGGAACTTGAATTCTTTGAATTTTGTGATCTTGGGGGAGAGGAAAGTGTTTTCTTGAGAGAGATTTGGAGAAAAAGGGCAAATAATGCCCTAAATAATGTCCCAATTCGTGTTATGGACGATTTGGGTTGAGGGAAAAAGACATAATTTCCCCTCGGGCAATTAAGTCCGTAACTGAGCATAACACGCTTACTGTGATGTGGTCTAATTATGGTCGGCCATATCCCTCACTGTGATGCGGTGAACTTGAAAATGGGAATATTGTTGCGATGCGACCTTATCGCGTTGACTTGCTGGATTCATGATCTAAACATGACCCAAACCTCATCCGAAAAATCCAAAACTTCTCCAAGGCATGATTCTTAAACCCTTCAACATGAATTAACTCAAAAATCAACACCTTAGGGTCAGGAAGACTGAACTAAAAATCCTCAAAGTTTAGAAGACTTAAAAATGACTAAGTCCCCAACACTTAGTGAAATTTTTAGGCCTTAAGCCCCTAATGCATGCAACTAGAAGCTGAAATAAGCTAAGAATAATACGGGGTCTTACATTGGGAGTCTAATGTTCCCATGAATTGGTTGGCATAATTGATTTAGCTTACAAGCATAATTGTTATGACCATACCAAACGATAAATGCCTTAATGAATGAATCTTAGGTAAATGATTGGGTTATGTGCATAATGTTTTTAATTTGGTCTTAAAGAGGGTTGTGTAGCGCATCATAAAGGTGAAGGTCCCTAGGGGGACCGATACTAAAAACCACATCTGCCGGTATGGGGGTCTATATGACCGTATGCATGGTTCACACTATATATATATATTATAATGGTTAGCTCCTCAGTGGATTTGGCCATTCCTTATATTTCTTCAGTTTATGCGATTAACACGTGCTAGGGCAGGGCCCTTTTAGCCAAAGGAGATAAACCCATATAGCCCGTGGTACCCTTAGGATGGATAGAGCTACACAATCCAGGCTAATATTTTGAAATCTCATGTTCATGACCCATTTTCCTATCCCGACATCTAATATGTATATATGAATGTGTGCATGTGGTTTGATTGATTTTTGGACACGACATTATTTCATCACATTCCCTGAGTTACTAACATGACCCAGATCGGGTCCTTGTCGTAATGGGCATCCCAAGTCTGACCGGGACTGGAGACCACCCCCGTTACCCAACCCAACCTCCAGCCGTCTGCCTCGAGTTGGCTAAATTTTGAAAATATAACGAGATAGCATAACATTCTAGATTACAAACTCTGGGATAGATCTATTATCGAGACCGACCCAACCGAGTCCAACCGTCCGAACCCAACCATTAGCCAAACCATAACCACATGAGTTCCTTAATAATTATATATAATCCCAAAATAAAAGAGGATAGAACAGTAAGAAATTTAGTCCTATGGTATCATCCCCAATACCAGTACAAATACCAAGGCAGACACTAATGCCGATCCCGCACATACCAACCCATAGTAGTTCCACAAAAGCCTCTAACCAAAGAATACTAAAATCCGGTTGGCACATTCCCCCAACCATATCCAAAATCAATATCCATAAATAAATCAAAGTAGGAAATAACATCCATGAAATGGAGACTTTCGGAAAGATGGAAGCTCACCACTTCAATCTAGTAGTTCATCCCGAATGTTCGATAGCTAAGCAGAAGAAGTAGAACGGTCGGTTCCTACATCACGTGGTGATACAGCCGCCAGAAGATGGGTTAGAGGATAAACGCTAGCATGAACTCAAGATAAGGATAAAATGATTCCAACCAGTAAAACCAACTATATGCATACAAACCATACATATATATATAACTATAAAGGGATAGGGAACTGAGTTTAGCATGCATTTAAAACCATTTACCTAGGTATGTGAAGCTTAACCATCCTTAACCACCAACGGGCTATATGGGTCCAATGTAACCCCCTGAACAGGCCCTAATGTGTGTAGCCGCATGAGCCGAAGATACCATTAGAGTAAGGGATTCTCAATTTCCCTCACTCTCCATGATACATACATACAATGCACTTAGAGAATTCTCGCGTACCTCATAGTCTCATAAAAAGGGTGGTCGCTATGCCCTACCCCTCATGTCAACAAACATGAGTTTCCAGTGTTCCCTCATTGAACTCCACCTTCACGGTTAGCCATCACACCCCGCTATTATTTCCTAATTAAAACCATTTCCAAGAAACCAAACCATTATTATTAACAAGGCTATACATAGTGGTATCATCATGCCTACTATAACTTGCATGTATTGTCCTTAGCCAAGCCTTTTGGAGATCAAAGGAGTCCCATGTACCCATAGATCAAATTACCAATTAACTTAGGGGAGTACCATGTACCCCACAGGGAGTACCATGTACCCCACAAGTGTTCCATTATTATTATTACTTGGGGGATTCCATTGTACCCTACAAGAATGATTGTTAAACCAAAACCATTCCATTTTAACCATTCCAAACCATAACCATTTAGGGTACCATTACCAACTTTAAACCATGCAATAGTTACATTAAAATCCAACAATGTAATCAAAGCACTCTCATAGGTATTTTATCAAACGTATTTGGGACATGGAATTTCCAAAACCAAAACCAATTACCAAATAACCATTCCCATGAAACCAATTATCTAAAACAACCATTAAAGCATATAAAAGCATAACTAAAACATAGGAAAATCATAAGCAAGCATTTATAACCAAAAACCCCATTTTATATTTGAAAATCCAAAACCATACAATAATCAAACCATGAAAACATTGTATAAAACCATGCCTTTAGTTAGAACTAATAATGAGAGAAGAGAACATTCCTTAAACCAAGAAGATGATGGAGAGAAATAATCAACACAAGCCGTAAATAAATACTTAAGATGAAACCCTAGCCTTCCTTTACCCAAAAGCCTTAGAGAGAATTGTAGAGTGTTTAAGAGAAGTTTTTAAGTGTTAATGAAAAGAATAATAGGGCAAATAACCTCCCAATAGAAATATAAGTCATAGGGCCTTATTAGGTTAAGTGGAGAAATGTCCAGATTACCCTCACTTAAGCTTCCAAAAATCTTGTCAGGTAGGTATGACTATTCATACCAGTCGTACCCTCCATTACGAGTGGTACCCACCACTCATACCCAAGTCTATCTCCCTTGGACCTTATATTTTCAAAGGAATGACTCACCCTAAATCATGTTGTATCCAAGTATACGACTAGTATCCATGATCCGTACCCCTGGCAGAATAGAATCCCAAAATGATTGAACACTGACCTCCATATGAGTCCATAGTATGACTCGTACCCTGGCTTATGGTTCTTAGTGAGCCACTTGTACTCAGATCCAACTTAAGTTATCAAGCCTAAGATTAACTAAAGTAACAAAATAACCTATATCAATCGATTTGACTCATACCATCCTAGTCGTATCCATTCTAGAACCAAAATCCACTCCACCAACCAACACTGATCAGCATACGACTAACCGATACCACTCGTATACCAGTGTACGAGTCATTTTCACTAGTCGTATCTTATCCAGAGACCATAAATCTATGAAATTTTCTAAGGGACAGAAACCCATAGTGTTTTGGTCTCCCTCACTAGGAACATTCTTCCCCGAATGATGGACAAGGTAGGGTAACCATGAACATGATTCATTTACATTATCAAATATCAATCCAACCTTTAACTAAGTTTGGAAACACAGATGCAAAGATATTAATCTTTCCTTTAACAAACTCAAAAAATAAAGATGTTTTCAAGAACACATACCTTTCACATGAATCCCAGGAGTAGAAAATAGGTGCAGATACTTGAACTTCATGTCCTTCTTCGTTTCTTATGTAGCCTCTTCCACTTTTTGGTTCCACCATAGAACCTTAATCTAGGCCATCTCCTTGGTCCGTAACTGATGAACCTGCTAATCCAGTATCTCAATTGGGACCTCTTTATAAGACCGAGAATCCGAGATACCCAAGCCCTCCAAGGGAACCACCGAAGAAGGATCACCAAGACACTTTCTCAACATAAATACATAAAATACCGGTTGAATGAAGCTCAAACCAGAAGGCAACTCCAATTCATAAGTCACATTACCAACCCTCCGCAAAATTGCATAAGGACCAATAAATTAGGGACTGAGCTTCCCCTTCTTACCAAACTGCATTACTCTCTTCATAGGAGATACTTTTAGGAACACCTTATCCCTAACCACAAACTCCAAGTCTCTACACCGTATATCCGTTTAGGACTTCTGGGGACTTTGGGGAGCCTTGAACCTATCCCAAATCACCTTCACCTTTTCCATATCCTGATAAACCAAATTAAACCAAATATGTCCGCCTCACTAAGACCAAACCATCTAATAGGAGATCTACACCTCCTACTATATAATGCCTCAAAAGGGACCATATCAATACAAGAATGATAGCTATTGTTGTAAGGAAACTCTACCAAAGGTAGAGGCTCAACTTAATTGCCGCCATAATCAATCACACATGCCCGAACCATATCGTCCAAAGTATGAATAGTCCTTTTCGCTTGCCCATCTGTCTGATGATGAAAAGCAGTACTCAGACTCACCTTAGTACACAATCCCTTATGAAAAGACCGCTAGAAATGAGACAAAAACTGTGTACCATGATCTGAGATAATCGAAACAGGTACTCCATGCAACTTCACAACTCCTGAAGATACAACTTTGCATAATCATCCGTCGAAAAGGTAGTCTTCACTGTAAAGAAGTGAGCAGAATTCCTCATCTTATCCACGATGACCCGAATCGAATCAAATTAGTTCCGCGATAGAGGAAGACTGATAACGAAATCCATATTGATCACCTCTCATTTCCACTCAGGCAAATCAATTTCTTGATACAACCCTTCAGGCTTCATGTGCTTAACTTTAACTTGTTGACATACTATGCACTAGGCTACAAAATCAGCCACGCCCCCTGATTATACCATTCCATAAATATATCTCTTTCATATCATGATACATCTTCATAGAATCGGGATGAACAACATAGTGTGATTCATGCACCTCAGCCAAGATCCTTTGTCGCATACCATTCCCTTTTATCCACCTACATCACTCTTTATTTTCATCAAGATAGGATCTAGAACTTGCTTCTCCTTATCTTCTTCATCGAGAGATGATCTAACCGCCTCTTGTACTAACATACCACCATCCTCGGAGTCCAAGAGACGAACTCTAAGATTAGATAAGTGGTGAATATCCTTTACCAATTCCCATTTCTCTTTATGTACATGACCAAAACTCCCCGTGGATAACCTGTTAAGAGCATCGGCAACAACATTAGCCTTACCTGGATGATAGTGAAGACTCATATCATAGTCCTTGAGAAGCTCCAACCATTTTCTCTGCCTGAGATTTAGCTCATTTTAAGTGAACACATACTGTAGACTCTTATGATCAGAAAAGATGTCTACGTGCATCCATACAAATAATGCCGCCATAATTTCAAAGAAAAAAACACCGCCAACGGCTCCAAATCATAAGTAGGGTAATTCCTCTCATGCACCTTCAACCGCCTAGAAGCATAGGCAATCGCCTTCCCATGTTGCATCAAAACACAACCAAGTCCCACCCAAGATGTATCACAATAAACCACAAGCCCCTCATTACCTTCAGGCAATGTCAAAACCAAAGCTGAAGTTAGCTTATCCTTAAGCTTCTCAACACTCCCTTCACACGCTTTCGACCAAGAAAACTTTACCTTCTTCTGAGTTAACTTAGTCAAAGGAGCAGCTATCGAAGAAAGCTTTTCACAAACCGCCTATAATGCCCAGTAAAACCCAAGAAGCTCCGAATCTCAGTTGGAGTCATGGGTCTAGGCCACCTTTTAACCACAGCTACCTTCTGAGGATCCACCCTGATCCCCTCACTAGAAATAATATAATCCAAGAAAGTTATAGTGTTCAACCAAAACTCACACTTGGAAAACTTGGTATACAATTGTTGTTCCTTCAAGGTCTGTAATACCACAAGGAGGTGATTGGCATAATCCACCCCACTTTTAGAATACACCAAGATGTCATCAATGAACACAATGACAAAAAGATCCAAGAACTTTCTGAAA
The DNA here is from genome assembly GCA_030864215.1 of Capsicum pubescens. NCBI lineage: Eukaryota > Viridiplantae > Streptophyta > Magnoliopsida > Solanales > Solanaceae > Capsicum > Capsicum pubescens. The sequence goes on from CM061548.1 coordinate 83,146,717, forward strand.
ATCCTGTTCATTAAATTTATAAATTCCCTCAAGGAATTAGTCAAGACAAATGACATAACCAAGAATTCAAAGTATCCACACCGACTACAAAAAAGCTGTCTTAGGTATATACTCCTCCCTAATATTAAGTTGATGATACCCAGACCGAAGGTATATCATAGAAAAGAACTTAGTACCTAGCAACTGATCAAGAAAGTCATCTATACTTGGACGAGGATACTTGTTCTTAACTATTACCTAGTTCAACTGCCGATAGTTAATGCACATCCAAAGGGAACCATCCTTCTTACGCATGATTAACGTCGATGCACCCCACGGGGATTCATAGGATGAATAAACCTCTTATCCAGAAGATTCTTACGTTTTTTCTTGAGTTCCCTAAACTCAGCTAGAGTCATTCTATAAGGAGAAATAGATATTGGAAGAATGTTTGGAACCAAATCAATACCAAACTCGATTTCCCTATCTGTAGGAACACTAGGAAGAACATCTGAAAAAGCTTTAGAAAACTCATTTAACATCAGAACTAAGTAAAAAGAAGGACCTTCCGAGTTAGAATATTTAACCCAGACCAAGTGATAAAGACGCCCTTTGGAGATTACTCTCTGAGCTCTAAGATAAGAAATAAACCTCCTCCTAGAAGCTAGGGAACTATCCTCCCACTCTATAACCGCTTATTAGGAACCTAAAGATAACCTTACAGGTCCGGCAATCTAAGGACGCATAGCAAGAGTGTAACCAATCCATCCCTAGAATAACATTAAAATCCACCATATCCAGATCAAACAGATCTACCAAGGTTTGATTTCTACCAACAGATACCACAAACCCCCTATAGACTCTTTTAGCAATAATCGAGTCACATTTCGGGGTAGAAATAGAAAAAGGATTCAAAAAAACCTCAGGATCAAAACCAAAACACAGCCACATATGGGGTCACATAAGAAAGAGTGGACCCCGGATCAAGCAGGCAATACACATTATGAGAAAAGAGTTTTAATGTACTAGTAATGACGTTAGGTTATGCCTCAGATTCTTGTCGAGATGCAAGAGAATACAACCTATTTTGGCCTGTTACGGTACCAGAACTAGGAGAAGACGCAGAAGCAGCACCACTAGGTGTAGGAGCAAAAAAAAAAGCAATCGGAACCTTGACTTCTTCCGAAGCACCCTTACTAACCGGACAGTTTTTTTAGCATATGTCACTACAAGAAAAATAACCATAAGCAAGGAAAATATGGTCCCAGAAAGTCCAAATATTGTCCCAATTGGTCTTTTAGGATGGGAAAAATTTTCTTGTGTCCTGTCCTAATAGGCTCCACCACAAAAAGTCATTAGCAACGAGTCTAATAAGCCGGTCCATAAAATCCTTTTGAGATGGCAAAAAATCTGGTCTTAATTATCTTTTAGCGATGGTATATCTTGTTCCAATCGACTAATACCTAGTCGGAATTATCCTTTTACGATGAACGATCTCATCCCAAATAGACTAACTACCTCGTCATAACAATTTTTTAGTGATGGTATATGTTGTCTCGAATAGATTAACTAGCATCATAATTATCTTTTTTCTACGGTATTTCTCGTCCCAAATAGACTAACTACCTGGTCATAATTATCCTTTAGCGATGAGAAAAATTCTTTTTCTAGATTAACCTTTAAGGACAAGCAACATCTTGGTCTTAAATCAACCTTTAAGGACGAGCAAAATCTCATCCTAGATAAACATTTAAAGACGAGCAATATTTCTAGTCTCTAATTGACCACAAATGAGCCTAATATCAGAAAATAATAAATTTCATAAAATAAATATAAAATTACTATTGAGAATCTCGATATAAAAACATGATATAAGTAGAGACCAGTAAACTTAGTTAATATCCCATGATATTATTTTCAATATTTGTTTCACAAAAAACATAGTTACCATCCCGATCGAGCTAGAGTATGATATCAAATTTTCCATAACATTTGAATAAATATCAAAAAATAATCAAGTAACTCTTGTTTCTACTGTTTAAGTCATTGACTTTCAGTTCAAATTGCCTGCTTCCATCACAGGGCCAAAAATAATCAAGTCCTCGACTTTTAGTTCCTACTATTTCACCTAAATTAAATAACTCTTGCAACAGTAAACAAAAATTTAGTAACTGCTTCACCTCATATGCTCGACATAAATCAAGTAAGTAAATATATCAGAGTATCAAATTCTATTTATAAACACTCAAGTACAGAGAAAGCTCAATGAATCATTTAAAGAAGATGAAGTAACAAAAATTGCCCAATATGTACATCATACCTTTACACTAAGCATAATCAAATACTTCAGCAGTTAACAAGAGTGCGATTTTAATAGTATACACAAACCTTAGTAGCACTTCATTGTCACAACTTGAACATGAATAGTCTTGTTTTAATTTGTAACTGTATTTGAATAACTGAAGCTCTTTAAATAGTTGCCAACTGCCAGCTTTCTTAAGGAATTCTACGTAATTTCCAGTGTCATCAAACCACATCAGAAACTAACTGTTTTTGCTATTTCTTATACTTTTATTATGGCTATTTACATCTTGAGCCGGGTATCTATCCAGAAATAGACTCTTTACCTTAACGACTGAGTACACTTTTCCCTCTCTCGGCCCAACTTTGTGTGGATACACACTGGGTATGTTATTGTAACCTTACTTAACTTGAAGTAAATGGTACACCAATGAGGTTAAAGAGATCAGCATAAATTTCATTCTCAGCTGCAATAAAAAATCAAGAAACGACAAAATGAATTAAAAGCTTTAACATAAAAGATTCCCCACCATATAAAACTTTAAATCCAAGTCTAGATGCTAATCTTTATGAAAATTGGACGACCAGTCACAGTCATAAAGAAAAAATATATGAATCCTAATTAACTAGGAAATAAATAAGGAAAGGATGTCCCTCACTAACTTGGAAACAAATAACAAAAGATAATTTTTCTTGGTGAAGCACAATTACTAACTTTCACCTTCAAACATCACTACATGAAATAGGAAAGCTATCTAATCGAAGTTACCTGTGTCACTACACCAGCAACAGCAACAACGCATTGAGCAGCTTCTACCCAAGACTGCATTTCTTGATGAGCATCACAAAGATGCAGTAACCACATTATGTGAAGATCTGGCACAGGAGATAATGTCATCGCTAGTTTATTAAAGCTCTTTGCAGCTGCATATCTATCGACATTCATAACAGAGCCCTATAGGAAAATAGTGCAAGAGAATTACAAGAGAGTTAATGACAAAGCACCTTTGAAGAATATTAATACATTGTACTTAGAGTAGTGATTAAGGAGGCCAAACTTACCAGAAGTGTATGTTCCAGGATGGCATCAAGAGCTATAAGAACACTCACTGAAAGAAATTTCACCTCCGACTAGTACCAGAGGTTTTCTGCTGATCCTTCGTGAACAGTAACCACTTCATTTACTGGGATCCAAGACTCTACTAATAAGGAGGAACTCTTAGCCTCATTTGCTATTTCCTCAAAAGAATTTCGAAAACGATGAGCTTCACAACTTTCTTCTAGTATTCCATCAGGTTTCATTGGTGTTACTTGAACTTCAGACATTAACTCTGACAATGTAATGGTTAGCATGACTCTTAATTTTCTCGTCTGCATAAAATAAGAGAATAAGCTCTGCAGATCGAAACAAAAAAAAACAATAAACAATGAGAACAGGAACAACAATATATAAACTTCCGCTACAACCCTAACCCAAATAAGTATCTCAAACCCAATTACAACCCTTTTCCTAATATTTTCATTTTGAAACACTGCAAGTCAGAGAAGGTAGAAAGCAATTTTCTTTAGAAATGATCATTTTCTCTTGCCATCAATGTCGCTCCGTGAAGTTCAAAGACACTGTTAAAGACAGGAAAAAGTACTTTCCAAAAAAAGAGCAGTTGATTTCATGAGAATACATTCATAAATAAGGATGTGATACAGTCAACTCAGTAGCAATACGTTTTGTTGCAGCAGACCGTGAGAACTTCTCAAAAAATTCTAAAACTTAAAGACTAACATCAGCACTCAGGTTCTCTTCCCAAATTTCCTGAAATGTTCTTACTATTATTGGTGATAGAAACTAAATTATTAAAGAAAAAGAAATATCTAAATGTTGTAAATATATTTATAACAAGGTTTATCACTTCTGACTAGTGATAGGAAATATTCCAAGGTTTATCAGTGCAGGAAGTAAAACAAATAAAACCCCTAGTGTTGAAGCTCCAATTTTGGAGGACTGGGCTTGAGCTAGGGCTTCTCTCATAGAATATGGCTGACTAGGTGAGCTTAACTCAGAGTTGACCCTCTGCCACAAATAACCATTATCCGGAGTTCCCTGAAGATGTATAGATATTAGATGTTGAGCACCACAGAAGAAAAAAGGAAAAAAAAATTATCACAAAAGAAAGGGGGGTGAGAGAGAGATTGCATGTGCAAAACTTAAAAATTGGGAAGCTCAAAAGGGTTGGTCAACTTTGAATACATATAATGTACTATGACTTCTTGCCTTGCTGCTCAGACATATAGTGGTTGATTGTAGGTGAAAGTCTGTCAGAATATTTTGGGAATGAAGGTCCATCCCCTATCACACTACGAGAACTACTACCAACAAGCATGTCATCAGTAGTTTCCTATGCAACAAAATATGTATAACCAATATGAGTACCGCAGAGCCAAATAGTCTAGTAACAGACAAATAACACCAAACACCAGCATTTTAGATGGCAATATTGCTAGTGCAAATTATTTTCCAAGAAGGTCCAATGGCAATATGGCATGCCCTATTCTAGAACAATTAAACGATTTAGTGGTGTGACAGAACCTTTTAATCTAAACTCCCTCTGATTTAGTTTGTTTGTCCGATTTTGACTTGGCACGAGGTTTAATAAAGAAGACTTTTGAATCCATTAGTCTTAAACTAAAGACATGTAGAGTGAACCAAAATTTTCTTCAATTTTGTGGTTTTAAAGATGATATATGAAAAGTTAGAATTAAGGAGTAGTCCAAAAAAAGAAAGAGTCATTCCTTTAGAAATGAACTAAAAAGGGAAGTAAGATGGGCAAATCGAAACAAAGGGAGTACCATTTTCTCCTATACATCACCTAAGTAGTTTAAATTGGTTCTTGAAGCATTCTTAAATGTTAAAAGATTTCTTATCACTATTCTAAAATTTGAACAAGAAAATAACACAAGACATTTAACAATTGACATAATGAATTTTGTTTCTCTTGGAAGACCACATTGACAAACAAGTGAGCTAAAATCAAACCACTGCTAATGAAACACTCGTCCTACAACACGAAAGACCTAATTTATGTCGCCAGCTACATATATTCAGATTTTCTCATGACACGACTATGTTTGGGAAGCATATAAGAAATTTGTATCATTAAACGCATAGAAAATCTTCTTAAATTGTCTACCAAAATCATTTACAATTATGTACCGTACTGATTGGCTATAATTAAAAGTCTTAAATGCATTAAATCTTCTTAAATTGGATACAATTAGAATACCTAAAGGTTACAAACCCATTCAATGCAAAAAGGTACCAATTGTCATAATTATGTGTAATACTGATGATGTCAGCAAAGGTTAGTTCATAGATAATATTGGAGATGTGATTTTTGCACAAGTAGATACTACCTAAGACAATACCGATACAGAGGCAGAGACATACTCTTTGCTAATGCAGAAAATTATCCCAAACTCATATGACAAATACACCAGATTAATTGAAACTAAGACAACACATTAACATATAATGAGAAAACATAAAACAAGTTGTAATAACCCTGGGGTCTTTTGGTTCATTGACCTGAAGAAGAAAAAGTTCATTAAGAATCGATCAATTTGCCTTAATCTCGAATGAGACTTTCAGCACAGTTACTATAGAGAAGAAAAATGAAGAACCACACCTTTTCAATCACTAAGCATCTGACATATACAATCAAAAATAAGTCCAAAAGGACATCCCAACACTGCGAGCACAAGGATATGCAAGAAAACACATTGGGGTTTCTAAAGCAAGATGACCAATCTATAGGCAATACAAACAACATTACACAGGAAAAATAGTGTAAAGTAGACCTCACTTAAGGGAATCGAGTATCAAGTTTGCGCACACAGCAGTGAGGAAAAACTTGAGAGATGCAAATTAAGGCAAATTTTGTTAATTGTACAGAGAACTCTTCTGTATGTTTAAGTGAAAAGATAGAAAGTTTTAATTTTTTAATTGTAATAAATTAAGAAATACCCGTTTTGGTGCCTATTATGTTTTATTAATTAGCCAATTACGATTTTTTTAATTAAAAATTTTACAAATAGTTTGGCGATATTTCTTTCTCCTGCTTAAGACTCCAAATTATCAATAGAGACCAATTAAAAAAAAATTAGGACCAGATTTTATACCTTCACAATAAATTGAACAATTAGGGATCGAAATATAATCTCATCGCAATAAATAGACTTTTAGAGACGAGATTATATTTTGGTCCCTAAATATTGGTATTAAATAGACCTTTTTGATGTAGTGTGGTCTGGCTGGCCAGATTTAAAACATTTATCCCTCCCTTTATCGTAAAAGCCCCGATAAAGATGACTATAGAACCGACAAGGTGGACACGAAGAAGCCAACTGTCCCCCCACTCGACTGAGATTGGGCACCTTGTGTTAGGAAATTATCACCACCTTATTGATGCTTGTCACCCAACTGCATCGGGTAAGGAGCGCTAGTAGTAGAGAGGGAACCAGAACTGCTCCATTTCTTCTTCGGCCATTTACCGCCATCCCGACCACCCTATTGTTGAGCACGACCCTGCTCGGAGAACTTGTTCCTCTTACCTTGCCTTTCCCCAAACTCTACATGTTTCCTCTTTTCATCCTCCACCTGTTGTATGTGGACAACCAACCTCGAAATATCCATATCCTTAATCAGCAAAGCAGTCCTGCTTTTAAAGATCAAATCACGAGCTTTTCCAAAAGTGAACTTTCTCATCCTCGCCCTCATATCAACCACCAAATCCAGAGCATATCTTGAAAGCTGATGAAATTTCAAGAAATATTCCTTGACGGATATTCTTCCCATCTTAAGATTCATAAACTCCTCCATATTTGCTTCCCTCAGATCCTGAGGAAAAGGCGATCCAAAAAAGCATTAGAAAAGGCCTCCCATAAGGACAACTCCTAAACATCAACTCTATCCTTATCTCACTCCTCGTACCATTGATACGTAATATCTTTGAGCTGATAAGATGAAAAATTCACCCCTTCCACGTTAGTGGCCTGCATCACTCTAAATATCTTCTCCATTTCATCCAAGAAACCCTAAGGATCCTCCTCCACTTTCCCACCATTAAAAGTAGGAGGATTCATCTTCATAAACTGGCCAACCCTTGTGGCCTCAACAGACAGAACACCAGATGTATCCCACTCAGCCTGAGCAGTAACCAACTGATAAATAGGATGAATTGACTGATAAAATTCTGCATTAGTCACCTCACCTTAAAGAGGACTAGTAGCGATCGGAGAAACTCTAGAACAATCAGTGATAGGACCCTGAGATCGAGTGCGCACTCCAGGCATAGGGCGTACTCCATCAACATTATCCCCAGATAGGACAAAAAGATTTCCTTTTGTTCCAGAATAATAACGCATGATCTGAAAAGCGAATAAACAAGGATAAGAGGAAATTATAGGACTTAGACTCCAAGCTTGTAAATAGTATACCAAGAAAGTAAAACATTCTTATATGCCTTGTAGCCTCTCTCTTATAAGTGTAGTGTGCTGCACACCCCTAAAAGAGACTCTACTAGACACCACTTTTGTGGACTCCTAATTGACCATGAACCTAAATCTCTAATACCAACTTGACATTGCCTGACCTGGGGCCTTGTCGTAATGGGCGTCCCAAGTTCGACCGGGATCAGAGACCACCCCCATTACCCAACCCAACCTCCAGCCACTTGACCTGAGTTGACTGAATTTTGAACATATAACAAGATCACATAACATTCTAGATTACAAACTCTGGGATAGATCTATTACCAAGACTGAGCCAACCGAGTCCAACCATCTGAACCCAACTATTAGCCAAACCAAACCATAAACTATAACCATATGAGTTCCATAATAATTATATATAATCCCAAAATAAAAGAGGATGGAACAGTGAAAAATTTAGTCCTATGATGTCAGCCCCAATACCAATGCCAACACCAAGGTGTCAATACCGATCCCACCCATACCAACCCATAGTAGTTTCACAAAAGCCTCTAACCAAAATAATACCAAAATTCAATTGGTACATGCCCCCAACCATAGCCAAAAAAAATATCTATAAATAAACCAAATTATGAAATAACATCCATGAAATGGATCTTTTTGGAAATATGAAAGCTCATCACTTCAATCTAGTAGTTGATCTCTAATGCCTAAAAGCTAAGCAGGAGGAGTAGAACGGTCAGTTGTTGTATCGCATGGGGATACATTCGCCCAAAGACGGGTTAGCGGATGAACACTAGCATGAACTCAGGATAAGGATAAAATAACGCCTACCAGTAAAACCAAGTAAACCAACCATATGCAAAAAAACCATACATATAACTATAACCATGCCGGGAGAGGGAACCAGGTTTTGCAGGAATTTAAAACCATTTACCTGGGTATGTGAAGCTTAACCTTCCTTAACCGTTCATAGGATATATGGGTCTAGTATAACCCCCTGAACGGGCCCCGATACATATAGCCACGCAAACCGGAGATGCCATTAGAGTAGGTGATTCCCAAGTACCCTCACTCTCCATGATACATATATATAATGTACTTAGAGGGTTTCTGTGTACCTTATAATATCATAAAAGGGTTGTCATGCCCTACCCCTCATGTCGGCAAATATAAGTTTCCAGTGTTCATTCATTGAACTCCTAACTTCACGGTTAGCTATCACACCCCGTTATTATTGCCCAATTAAAACCATTTCTAACTAACCAAACCATTATTATTAAATGAGGCTATACATAGTGGTATCATCATACCGACTATAACTTGCAAGTATTGTTCTTAGACAAATCTTTTTGAGATCAAGGGGGTCCCATGTACCCATAGATCACATTACCAATTAACTAAGGGGAGTCCTATGTACCCCACACGTGTTCCATTATTATGATTACTCGGGGGATTCCATCGTACCCCACAAGAATGATTGTTAAACCCAAACCATTACATTTTGACCATTCCAAACCATATAATCATTTAGGGTACCATTACCAAGTTTAAACCATGCAATAGTTCCATTAAATTCAACAATGTAGTGAAAACATTCTCATAGGCATTTTATCAAACATATTGGGGGCATGGTATTTCCAAAACAAAAAACAATCACCAAATAACTATTCCCATGCAACCAATTATCCAAAAACCACCATTAAAGCATATAAAAGCATGATTAAAACATGGAAAAACCATAACCAAGCATTTATAACCAAAACCCACCATATTATATTTGAAAATTCAAAATCATACAATAATCAAACCATAAAAACATTGTATAAAACCATGCCTTTAGTTGGAACTAACAATGAGGGAAAGGAACATGCCTTCAACCAAGAAGATGGTGGAGAGAAATCACCAACACAAGCCCCAAATTAATCCTTAAGATGAAACTGTAGCCTTCCCTTACCCAAAAGCCTTAGGGAGAATTATAGAGTGTTTAAGAGAAGTTTCTAAGTGTTAATTAATAGAATAATAGGGAAAATAACCTCCCAATAAAAATATAAGTCATGGGGACTTATTAGGTTAAGTGGGAAAATATCCAGATTGCCCTCACTTAAACTCTCCAAAATCCCGACAGGTGGGTACGACTATCCATACCATTTGTACCCTCCAATACGAGTTCTACCTACCACTCATACCCAAAGCCATATCCCTTGGACCCAATATTTTCCAAGGTACGACTCAGCACAAACCATGTTGTATCCAAGTATACAACTATACTCATGATTTGTACCCCTGGCAGAATAGAATCCCAATAGGATTGAACACTGACCATAATACGAGTCCATGGTACAACTCATACCCTGGATTGCGGCTCTTGGTGAGCCACTCATACTCAGATCCAACTTAAGTTACCAAGTCTAAGTATAACTGAAGTAACCAAACAACCCGTATCCACCGATACGGCTTATACCACTCAAGTCGTATTCATTCCAGAACCTAAATCCAGCTCACCAACTAACACTGGTCAGCACATGACTAACCCATACCATCCGTATACCAATGTACAGGTCATTTCCCCTTGTCGTATCCTGTCAAGAGACCAAAAATCTAAGAAATTTTCTAAGGGCTAAAAACCCAGGGTGTTTCAGTTACATGTCAATGCTTATCCACTAACTGTGCAAGGATGATACATTGTTTCATGATGTATGGTCTAAAGACATTTCTATTACCCCTATGCAATGTTAGGTGGTGTAGTTATAGGTTGAGTTATTGTGAACTGGTGAGCCTCCATCATCCAGAAAGCTTTACTATTTCATTAGGTTTTCTTTCAGATTTTAGGAATTGAAGAGTTTCATTATCATGGTTGGGGGCATGTCCCGACTAAATTTTATATCTTGGTTTTAGAGGCTTTTGTGGACAAAGTATGGGTGAGATATTGGTTGTGGACTAATTTTCTTCAATCGGTTATTTATTCACCTTATTATCATATTTGGGTTATCTTCCACTGTCTACTATATTGTATTATAGATGTTAGGCTAAAGGGAAGGTCTTCGACTCTCGGTGGGCTTGAGATACCCATCACAACTAGGCCCTGGTTTGGGTTATGATACTCGGTCATCTTAGCATAATCCACTATACTCTAAAATGATTCTCCTAACACTACTATATTGGCAGTAGCCAATTAAAGTGAAACATCCAATCCCTTCATGAACTTTTGAATCTCTTAGACATGGTGGAAATACTGGCAATAGAATCTGGACAAGGCATGAAAGCATGTCTCATACTCAACAACATACTTGGATCCATGTTTTAGGTGATCAAACTCATATCTATCTAATCCCTCAAATTGAATGTCATAAACCTGTCTAAAAAGGCCTCAGTAAAACTGATCCCTAGTCATCTCTGGCAAACCAAGTAGTCTATAACTAATAAGTGAACTCCTCTAATCTATGGCTATATCTCCTAGCTTGTAGGTAGTGTAAGCAACTCCACGTGACTTAAGCAATCAAAAGTTATGCAACTTCTCCTGGAAATCAATCAAGAACTCATAGGCATCCTTGCTCAAAGCACCATTAAACTTGGGCGGACCCAAGTGAGAAAATCTTTCAAACTTCTTCTGATTCTTAGAAGATATGACAAGACTTGAAATAACAGAAGACATAGTAAATCTGGCGGGTTGTGATCCTACCTGAGGAGGCAATATAAATGAAGGTTGAACCCCTGGACTCGAAATATCATACTCGAATGCTAGCACAAAAGTAAGAATAACACTCGGAGCCTATGGAATACCATGAGTAAATAGAGATACTGATGAAAGAATCACAATGAGAACCGAAGGAACAACATAAGTAGACTCTAGCACAAATAGAGGTACAACACTTAGAGTTGTAGGAATACCAGGTTCACTCAAAAGAACACCCTCAAAATAAGTTAGCAAATGAATCAATAAACCCTCTAAGACCAAGATAGAAGAACTCTATAGAACCTGAGAAGGACCCACATCTCTAGCATGCTCAACCTCGGGCTTAGGGGAGATCCCTCTAGTACGACCTATAGAAGAGGCAAATTCTCATGCTCGTCCTCTACTTTGAGCCCATCTGATACCCCTACCTTATCCCTTAGGTTGGGCTCTCTCATTGGGTGTCAGCTCCACATCTCTAATCTCACTAGATCTAGTCCTTCCCATTAGTACAGGAAAGAGTAAAACTTAATTTAGAATATAGGGTATAAAGTGACTCATAGATAAGGAACAAAATAATAGAAGTTTTTCAAAGATATCTTATAACCTCTCAAAGATAGATATAGTCATCAACATATCAATCTTCGAGACTCTACTAGACATCCTACTCTTACAATGATAAGACCAATGAACATGGCATCTCTAATACCAATTGGTCACAACCCAAAAACTCAGGTCATGATGGCACTAATCACAGTTAAGTTTTGATAAGTAAGTTGATAACCCAAACTAATACATAAAAGAAAATCATAACATAAAATCAAAGGTGAGACTTCTTGAACGAAGTCCAACCATTCTTATATAGTAATAGTGGAAGTTTGAATAATAATAAAAATCTTAAACCATCTCAAAACTTGGTGTCATAGCATAAGAATAATCTACATACATATCAAAGTCTAATAATATAACTCAGAGCTCAAGAAACTACAACTCTATCTCAAAATCTAAAATAAGACATAATCTAGATAGGATGAGGTCAGAAGTCAACTTCAAAAGAATAGAGTGGCCACTACCTCAAATATATCACAAAATCTCTACACAAACTTAACTATTGTATAGCGCACTCATTCTGGATTTATACCGAAAGAGCACAGTAGGGATGGTTATGGTCTACTTATACTCAGTAGGTATCATAGGACGACTGAGCAAAGTAGCAAAAAAGGTATATAAATACACACTATGAGCACGTCACCTACAAGCAGAAAATGTTCCAACCTGTAGCTCACACCGTCTCCACTAATAGTTATATAAATAACATAAAAGCAGGAAATAGATACATAAACGAAATAAAAACTGGCAATACAATAGATGAATTACATAAACACAACACGAAAGGTGCATAAATGGATGAAAAACAATGAGAATGATAATGATGTGATGTGATCGAGGTTATCGCATAACCTCTGTATATACCGGCCGAGTATCATGCTTCTAGGTAGGACCCATGGGTGGTTTACAACCCATATACTATCTCCATACTCAATCCTAATCTTAATATCCATATGTTCTCTCCGACTTGTGGTCCACGACAGAGGGTTTTGTAAAATAATATCTTATTTCTGTCAAAAATTAGTGTTTTCACAAGGGTACCAATATCTCATGAATGTATGTATAATATGAGGATGTAATGCGCACAACCAAACCATTAGGAAGATCCCAAATTGAGCCAATATACACACACGTGAGTTCAAAAATCCACTCAATATGCCAATCATCTATGATTCAATATAAGTCATGTACCATTAGAGTGAAATATGTGAGTAAGACATCAAGAATACCACAATATCCTCAACTTAGGCATTTCTAATACAAGAAAAATAATCGAACATATATACAAGGCCACCAATATGGGATAAGATCCCCACACGGTCCACACATAGCAAAACCATCTCAAATCATCAATAATATCAACATAAGCCCCCACATAGGCACACAATAGTAATAACATTATTTTCATAATTATTACTCATACCTATAGCATGTTTTTATATAAATATTAACTACCCAGCCTAGTCTGAAGAAAGTTAAGCCATAACCTACCTCGTGATGCTGAAATTCAAGCCAAAATCCCTTCTCACAGAGCTTTTTTTCTCTTGAGCGGGCCCTGAATAAACTAAAACATACAAATATGAAATCTACGCATTAAAAAAAGCCAACGATGCCTATATTATCTATTTTTAAATCGAGATCAAAACGGACCAACGAAATGAGTTTTTGGAAAGAAAGGGTAAAACTGAAATTTTTGTTCCTAAACACATTACCAATGATTAACGGAAGCCATAGGAGAAACTCCAAATAAAAATGGGTTAAAATGGGATTTATATTGAAGAAAAACAATTTTAGGCCTTTCAAGCCAAAACTCTAAAATTTCACTTTAGAAATCATAAATTAACGAGTTTTAGATGAAGAGAATCGAACTAAAATAATTAAAATAATGATTGGGAGCTTACCCAAGCTTTAAAATGAAATAAATCACCCAAAAATTTTAAAACCCAAAGCTCAAAGTCTTAAAAATGAGAGAAAATCAAGAAAAGGGAACTTAATGCCACCCAAGTGTCGCTTAAGCAAACACTGGGCTTCTTAAGCAATCACCGCTTTTGTGGTACCTACCTGTGGCTGTAGGTGTCGAATAAGTGACCCACTATCCATTAAAGCAAAGGGGGTCTCACTTATGTGACCACTAGTTGGTATCCATGTCGCTTAAGCGCTTGCACCAGTTGGGACTTGGAAAATTTTTAAGTCTTCATCGATTCTTGGGATTCATTTAGAATCCCGAAAATGCAATCAAACTATGCTATTCTATCAAATTCGATGTTTCAGACTCAATGAAAATGTCTGATTTTCAAACAGAGGTTGTTTTCATAGAATTGATCCCCGAGACCTAATTTTACAATCTTCCAAATTAAGGGTCGAGATAAGATATACCATTAAATTAAATTAACTACGCTACTAGTCAAAAATATACATTCTGAATCAGCTACCGTAGTTCTTTTTTTCATCCGATATACAGAACAATAAATATTGACCAAGTCCACTATAAGGCCTTTTTAACCTTCAAAAATCATAAACTCACACAAATCCTATTGTATTGCATTAGAAACCGCGCCAACCATCCTCATACCCCAGATACATCATGTAGCACCCATGAGGAGTAAAATAGTCAAAATATATAGAAAAAAAAAATCACAAGATCAAGCCCTTACAAAACAACTATATTTTACTATCATTCCTTGTTGGTTTGTACGAACCAAATTAAAATAAAGTAAGAACAAATATAAACAACAAAATACCAATGTGCAAAAAGACAGTCGAAAGATAATGTGTATATCTACACGAGGAAAAGGAAAAAAATCTTAAACTTTGAAGTAAAGAGGAAAATAGTGGACTCTTTTGGGAGTAGCCTGCTAGACACAACCGCATGATGATGCGTATTAGTCGTTTCTCTGATTTGAACAGAGATGGGTCAAACTTTGGCTCTAAATACGTTTTCGAGTATACATGTAAAATAAGAAAACAAAAAGAATTAGAAGTAAATATGAACTCACTCAGTATATTAAATGAAATACTTAAACTTAAGGATGAAGAACTAAACCACACAATTTCCATATCAAAAGAGAATATGATAAAATAACAAAGTCATACAATTTGTTGTGACTTCTAAATATAATCTATTTTTTTAACAACAAAAGCCAAACACCATTTCCTAAGTAGCAGGATCTTATATGGCATTCTAAACTCTTTGTACTCTCACTTATACACATAACTGCATAAGCAAATACTTCTCTTTTTTTCTAATCCTTAAAATTAATTACCTTAAAATTAAAGATTCTCATAATTAATTAATTTATTTAGACTTATAATTAATTATGAGAAGACCATTTAAAAACAAAGAAGCTTTTAGAAAAATTAAAGAATCTTTAATTACTAATTATTCAGAATATATAAGTCTAAATAAAACAAAAGAAAACCCACAAAGATTAGCTTACCTAATTACCTTAATATCTAGTATTGAAGCAAAATTAATAATCCATTTAAAATCTAGAAGAATGAGACATATACCACCTAATTATGATAAAATTAGATTTAGATATCCACCAAAATACTATAAATATTGTTTGAATGAATAAAATACAAAAATACAAAGAACTAAAACAGACTATATCTGAAAAACGTAAAGAATTAAAAATAAGAACAAAAAGATTAAATTATAATATATTTGCCGGAGTTAGTAAAAACTCAATAAATGCACAAAAAGATGAAATATTAAATTTAGAATCACAAATAGATAGTTTAGAATATATATATCAACATGAACTATTTACAATAAAATGAACAAAGAAGAATTTATAATAGACGAAAAAATATATGAAAATCACGAAGGATTAAAAATAAGAATAGTATTTTCTAATTTAGGAAGAAGATATAAGAAAATAGGCGAACATTTATATTTAATGTTAGAAAAAGAAGAATTAAAATTAGAAGATAAATTGACAGTTATGGTTAGAATAGAAAGAGAAAACGAAGAAATAGATAGAAAAAAGGAAATAGAAAAAATAAAACAACAAACTACAGAAGAAATACGAAAAATAGAAGAAACTAAAAATAGTAGGATTGCTGAATTAGAAAAAGAATTACAAGTGTTAAAAGATCTGTATGAAAAAAGACAGAAAGAAAAAGAAGAAAAAGATAAAGAACAAAAATTATTAAACGAGATAAATCAATTTAAAGAAAAATTAGAAATAGACAATAAAGAAATAAAAAACAAAGAATTAGAAATAAATAATATAGATGTTGAAGAGACAGACAATTATGATTCAGAAGATAGTGAAACATATACAGAAATAATAACAAATACAAAAAATCTAGAAATCAATGAAAAACAAGAAGCAATTAATGAAGAAAATTTAGAAGATATCAACACAGAAATAAATACTCTTGATAAAAAAGAAGATCAAAATATAATACCCAGTACATCAGAAATAAGGAAACCTACATATTATAAAAATAAGTTCAAAAGATATAATCTAAAAAATGAATATGATAAATGGACACCAAAACAAATAGTTAATAAAAATTATAACTTTCTAGACTTAGATTGTGTAATAGATACAGAAAAAACAATACAATTATGGATAGGATATATGACAAAACAATTATTAGATAATAATATAAGTGTAACAGATGCACCAGAATATATAGAAAGAACACTAATAGGAACAGTAAAATTATGGTTTTTAAATCTAACTGAAAATAGTAAAAAAATATTAAGAACTGACAAACCCACAGAAGGAATAATGAAATTAACACCTATAGAATTATTAAAAAAATATGAAACAGCTATAAAAGACGAATTTAGTAGCATGACAACAACAGAAGAAGAACAAAATGAAGAGAAAGACATAAATAGAAATTTAATGTTAAAATTAGCAATATGTAATATGTGTTACATAGATGAATATACTTGCGCATTTAAAGAATATTATTATAAAGGAGCATATAATATAGAAGAAAGTAAAGAAATAAGAAAATTATATTTTAATAAATTACCTGAACCATTTAGTTCAAAAATAATAAAAAGTTGGGATGAAACAAAAATAGTAGATACTTTAGGAGCAAGAATAAAATTTTTACAACAATGGTATAGAAACCTATGTGAAAAATACAGAGAAGAAATAAAAATGAAAAAAAACATTAATAAGAAATTTAGCATGTTGCAAAGATAAAATAGCACCTCAATTTGGATGCGAAGAAAGATATTATAAGAAAAGAAAAAGGCATAAGAAATATAAGAAATACAAAAAATCAAAATATAAATACAAAAAACCAAGAAAAAGATATTATGTAAAAAATTATAAAAACAAAAGACCATATAGAAAGAAAAAATCTATAAAAGAATGTACATGTTATAATTGTGGAAAATTAGGACATTTAGCTAGAGATTGTAAATTACCTAAAAACCCAAAAAATAAACAGATATCAGAAATAAAAATAGAAAATACAGAATATATGCAAATAGATTACATAGATTACGAATTAGAAAGTGAAGACAGTATATATGAAATTTCAGAGAATGAAACAGATAATGAAATAGATAGTGAATTAGATGAATTAAATGACTGAAGAAGATATAAAAATATTAACAAAAGAAGAATATTTAAATGAAGAAGGAACAGATCAAAAAATAATATTTGATAACAATGTATTTGATGAAATAAAAGGAAAAGAGTTAGACTTAAGTGTAGAAAAAATATTTAAAATACCAACAATAAAAAATATATTTACTAGAAAAAAGGAAGAATATTATGTAGTAAGTCAAAAAGAGCACGTAATAGACTGTAGATATGCAAAAGGTAAAGCCAGTATACCACTAGTAACAAAAAGAATAATTAATAAAGAAATAAACGATATAAAAAGTAGAGACCCAATAAAATATGTACACCTTGGAGGTACAGAAATATTAATAAAAGCATGTTTTAGAGAAGGAATAGATACACCAATAGAATTATATTTAGCAGATGATAGAATTATAAAACCTATAGAAAAAAGCATAATAACTGCCATAAAAGGAAATTTAATATACCAAAAATTTAAATTTATAATAAGTGCAAATTATTCAGTAGCAGTAACGGATAGAAATATAGATAAATCACTAGTATTATATTGGAAAATATCAGGAATAGAATTAACTCCAGGAAGTAAAATATTTACAGCAAGATGTAAAAATTTATATGTATTAACAACAAAACATAAAATAACAGGGAAAAATAAGATTAATAAAATACAAATAGATAGCCCATTTGAACAATTTGTAAAAACAATAGACTATAATGATTATAGCTATAGAGACATAGATGTAGAAGAAAATCTAGAAATAATAAATGATAGAATAAGTACAACAAAAAGAACAGCTTATGATAAACCAGAATCATCAAGCTCATCAAAAAGAATAAGTTATGAAACAAGTTCAATGGATAATTCAAACCATTACTACATAACAGGAAAGGTAAATGAAAAAGAATATTTAATACTATTAAATACAGGACAAGAAGAAAATTATATAGCAAAATATCTAGTAAAAAATGAAGAAATAAGAACCGATAATACTATATGCCCAGATCTACCAAGAAGCTTAATAAATACTAAAAATATAGCAGAAAAAGAAATAATAATGGGAATAAGAAAAATAAAAATAGAATTTGAAGTAAAAGAAGAAATGCAAAAAACAGACATAATATTAGGAATAAAATGGCTAGAACAAGTAAAACCATATAATATAGAACATACACAATTAACTATAACATATAACAGAGAGAAATTATTCTTAAGAAGAGCATTAACATAAAATGAAAATATATGTATTAATGAAGATAGTAGTAGAAGGATATTACAGTAGATATTACACGCCTATGATAGATACAGGAGCAGAAGCTAATTTATGTAGATATAATTGTTTACCAGAAAGTAAATGGGATAAATTAAAAACACCAATAATAGTTAAAGGATTTAATAACGAAGGAAGCTTAATTACTTATAAAGCTAAGAATGTAAAAACACAAGTATGGGATAAAATATTAACAATAGAAGAAATTTATAATTATGAACTAACATCAAAAGATATACTTTTAGGAATGCCGTTTCTAGATAAATTATACCCACATATAATAACTAGAACAGACTGGTGGTTTACAACACCATGTAAACAGAAAGTAAGAGCAAAAAGAGTTAATAATAAAATAAGAAAGAAAACTGATTGGATAAAAGGAAGTGAAAAAATTACACAAAAGTTAGAAAATATAAAAAATACTGAAGATACAATAGAATTAGTTGTATTTTCGATAAATAAAACAGAAATAACTATATTTTCAATAAATAAGATAGAAATAATTAAGAAAAAATTAGAACAATTATATAGTGAAGATCCATTAAAAGGATGGGAAAAACATAAAACTACTATAAAAATTGAATTAATAGATAAAAATAGCACAATAACCCAAAAACCATTAACATATAATTTTGATGATTTAAAAGAATTTAAAATGCATATAGATGAATTATTAGAGAAACAATATATACAAAAAAGTAATAGTAAACATAATAGCCCAGCATTTATAGTAAATAAACATAGTGAACAAAAAAGAGGAAAAAGTAGAATGGTTATTGATTATAGAAATTTAAATGCAAAAACAATAACTTATAATTACCCAATACCAAATAAGATATTAAAAATAAGACAAATACAAGGATATAATTATTTTAGTAAATTTGATTGCAAATCAGGATTTTACCATCTGAAGTTAGAAGAAGAATCTAAGGAATTAACCGCATTTACGGTACCACAAGGATTTTATGAATGGAATGTACTACCATTTGGATATAAAAATGCACCAGGTAGATATCAACATTTTATGGATAATTATTTTAAACAACTACCTAATTGTATAGTATACATAGACGATATACTATTGTATACAAAGACCAAAGAAGAACATTTAAAATTATTAGAACAATTTACGGATATAATAGAAAATTCGGGAATAAGTTTAAGTAAAAAGAAAGCTGAAATTATGAAAAATCAAATAGAATTTTTAGGAATACAAATAGATAAAAGTGGAGTAAAAATGCAACAACATATAGTACAAAAAATAGTAAATTCGAAAGAGGAATTGGATACGAAAAAGAAATTACAATCATTTTTAGGATTAGTAAACCAAGTAAGAGAATATATTCCAAAATTAGCAGAAAACTTAAAACCACTACAGAAAAAATTAAAAAAGGATATAGAATATAACTATAATGAAGAAGATAAAAAACAAGTTCAAAAAATAAAAATACTTTGTAAAGAATTACCAAAATTACAATTTCCTGATGAAAATAGAAAATTTATATATATAGTAGAAGCAGATGCTAGTGAATATAGTTACGGAGGAGTACTTAAATATAAATATGAAGCAGAAAAAATAGAACACCATTGTAGATATTACTCAGGTACGTTCAACGAGACAGAAATAAAATGGGAAATAAATAGGAAAGAATTATGTTCATTATATAAATGTTTGTTAGCATTTGAGCCATATATTGTATATAACAAATTTATTGTGCGAACAGATAATACACAAGTACGCTGGTGGCTAACAAAGAAAATACAAAATTCAGTTACAACAAAAGAAATTCGGAGACTAGTATTGAATATATTAAATTTTACATTTACAATTGAAGTAATCAGTACTAACAAAAATGTTATTGCAGATTACATATCAAGACAAAGCTACACAGACTGATATCTTCAATCAGTACTAACAAAAATGTTATTGCAGATTACATATCAAGACAAAGCTACACAGACTGATATTATAGAAGAAGATACTCTAGAAAAGATACTCAACACCCTAACTACGCTTTCAATAAAAGTGGACAGTATGGGTAATGAGATAGAAAAGCTAAAGACTAATGAAGGTAAACTGAAGTCTATAGCTACAAATCAGCTAACTCAGCAGTGTGCAGAGCTATGTCGATCGGAAGACATTAAAATTCCAGAGCTAGAAGGAGACGTTGGGATACTCCATAAAACCCATAACATTTATCTATCTACTCCTGCAGGTACAAGCAAAGGAGCTAGTCGACCAAGATACCAGAACATGAATATGAATAAAATATTTGAAAAACCATATACCCCAAATACATCAAAAAATCCCATGTTTATACCCCCACAAATTACCACATACCGAGATAGTCTGAACCAAGACAAAAAAGTTTATAACTACACATCCCAAAAATACATAGAAAATATCTACAATATACAAACCTTTTTAAATAGCAACCCAAAAGCTACAAATGTCCAAGAACCAGATACAAACTACATAACCCAGAAATTGACCGGACATAATAAACTAATTGCCTTACCTAAAACCAAACCAAACATAGTTAAAACTTGTTACTAATATGGACTACTTAGTACTGTATATACTACAGACGGAACTGAGATATCTACTATACCAGAAATATATGAAGCATTTACCATTTTTAAAAGGATAACCAGAGGTACCTTGTTCTTTATAAAAATTTATGCGGCACCAGCAGAGATATTATTTGATGAAGTTAAAAAACCTATACAAGTTGTAAAGATAGGAATGACACGAGATATGATTATACCACAAGATATTACTTCACAACCAGAGATACCTAGAATCGAGATACCAAAATTTTATGCAAACAAAAGGATTATCGGATTATCTACAATTTTACAAGAGCTAGCAAATACATATTGCAACCAAAATCCAATATGGAACTATTATTCAAGAGATCATGTATTAATATATTCAAATTCAAAAGAGTTACGAGAAACAGATATGGAAACTATTAGGCAATGGATAATCACGTTGCTTAAACCAGAAACAGAACCTATTGCCAGAGCTATCAAGGAAAAATTTATTTCAGAAGAATTATTGACCAGATACTGCAAAACTATTGGACACAAATATCCAGATCACAGATGTTCAAAATGTAATGGAGGAGATAATGACGTCCCAGCAGTGCAGTTAGAATGAGAAGATAAGGACGACAGCTGGAAAGATAAAATCAGAGCAATAATGGAGATACAGCAGATATGACAAAATAAACGGAAGACTTATTGTACAAATTGTTTACGTAAAGTTTTCAAAAAGTAGTTGGTAGGCATTTAATGTGCATATTAATGTAATTTGAATAGGATAGGGTAGGTAGACTTTGACTTTTTAACCTATTCTTTTATACTTTTTAGCTTTTTTAACGTGTACAGAAACATGTAAAATTCGTCTATAAATAGAGAAAGCAGAAGGCATTACAAAGTAAGCCTTCATGCGTTGAAGCAAATTTCCTCTCAAAGCCCACAATAAATATTTTGCTTAGTTATTTAAAAAACAGGTATATATCAATGGAAAAATCTATGGAGGAACAAAGCACAGAAATATCAAACCTACCAGAACAGGTATATTTATTTATGATTATGAATAGCTAAATTCATAATTCCCAACAATCATGATATGATAAAATAAATTCATGTTAGTTACTTTATAGTAGAATTATTCGAAGAATAATATGTTAAGAAGTTTATTAGCAAAGTGGAAACGGAGAAAGATCCCTAAGAACTATGCCATCCTAAAGGTGAAACCAATAAGGCAAGAAGCCGTGGTGGGGAGTAACCAGAGTAGAGGCGCTGTTTAAGGGAAAAATATCCAGATTACCATGCTAATAGTGACCGAAGAACATGTTATTTAAGGATAACCTAGTATATAGTAATCTAAGATGACTATATTTTGTTATGTACATG
The DNA here is from genome assembly GCA_030864215.1 of Capsicum pubescens. NCBI lineage: Eukaryota > Viridiplantae > Streptophyta > Magnoliopsida > Solanales > Solanaceae > Capsicum > Capsicum pubescens. Next base: position 83,169,519 of record CM061548.1, read on the forward strand.
GTTGAAGGGAATATTATGAAAAAAGCAATTTTATGAAAATGAATAATTATTTATCTGATGAGATGGTAGATAAATTTAAAATACTTATTTTATATGCACTTAAAGATATAACTGTAGTAGATATAAGAAAAATCATATTAGAAAAAACATTTGGTAAATATTACATGACTAGAGTAAGTTATATACCACACATACCTAACTACTCTTACAAATACTTAGCATGATAAATTACATAGAATTTTTAGAAAAAGATATGAGAAACATACAACTACTAGAAAAACAGATGAAAAATATAAACAAATACATGGAAAATAAAGATATAAAATATCAATTTTAGAAAATAGACCATTTAGACTACCTTAAAGTTTTAATCTTATATATACTTAAAGACATAGAAATTAAAGATATTAAGAAAATAATATTAGAAGAAGTAATAAACTACGAAATTGAAACAATAAATACGTTAGAACAGATATACGAAGACATTTACCCAGAAGGATATTATTCAGATCAAGACTGTGGATGCTAGAATATATAAGAAAAACTAGGGAAAACCAAAATAACCTAAATGATGAAATTAATTATAGAAATCGAATTAAAGAAATAATGGAGACTCTAAAAGAAAAGTTAATATGGATAGAAAAAACCTTAGAAAATTTAGAAAAAAGTACATGTGATAGTTTAGATAATTTAAAAAACTCACTACGAGAAGAACAACACAAGATAATAAATGACATAGAAAATCTAGAATTAGATATATACTACAGTACAGACAGGATAAATTATTATACAAAAATTTGTAACTCTGCAATTACCACAGGATAAAATAATAAACTAAATAAATTAATGGATATATTTTACGAAAAGAATAAATCATTAAAAGAAATAGAAACTCAACTATATAGTCTATACCAAGAATATAAAAGATTATATATTACAAACGAGGATCCTAAAACACTAGATAATTTAATCACGATAATATCTAATTTAGAATATGAATTAATAAAACATCTTAAGTCAAGAAGATAACAATGAAAATTATTCCAATCAATAATAATCATTATAAAAATAAATACACCAATCAATAATAATCATTATAAAAATAAATACATACGTATTTATTATCTAGTTAAAACTACGCATACGTATTTATTATCTAGTTAAAACTACGCACCTAACCTAATCCGCACCCCCATACGTATGTATTATCTAGTTAAAACTACGCACCTAACCTAATCCGCACCCCCCTACAAATGGTATGAAACAGATAATGAAATAGATAGTGAATTAGATGAATTAAATGACTGAAGAAGATATAAAAATATTAACAAAAGAAGAATATTTAAAACGAAGAAAGATATTATAAGAAAAGAAAAAGGCATAAGAAATATATATGTTTGAATTTAGAGTTTATTATGAAAAAATCATAATTAATTAATTAATTGTAAGAAATTAGGTTTAAAGTAAAGAAATAGATGACTTAAACTGAAATAGGAGTGAGTACTATTAGAAACAAAGTTATGCATTTCACTTTAACTTAAGAAACATATATTTTCACCACTAGCTTTGTCAAAATAGGCTTTAAAGGAACGTAGTCACTTACAAATACAAGAGTAATAAAATAAATTACTCAAAAAAAAAAAAAAAGGAAATTCGTTCCTATAAATTGGAGCTAGCTTCTTTCAATTTAAGAGAACAAGAAAACAGAAAAATCTAAACAAGTTGTTACATCTTGCTTTCAAGATAAATATCAAATGAAGTGCTAGAGATATACGCATGCTAAGGCCAACTTTTCTTTTTCTCTTTTTTTTTTGAAAAATCAAAAAAGGATCAAAAATATCCATGACCTATCTTAAATTGATTAAAAATACTCCTCATTAGTTTTTTGGCTCAAAAATACTCCTCCGTTAAATATTTGGCTCAAAAATACCCCTTCCTCTAATAGGATTCCACAAAGCATGCCATCTTGGCTTAAAAAAAAGTCATGTGACCATGCCAAATCACCATCCACATGTAAAATTCCATCTTAAATTCCACAACCCAATTTATAACCTGACCCGACCCATAATGAAAAAAACCTGATCCATTATTTTCAAGTCTTTGCCTGGTCGCATTGGCAAGCAATGTCGGGAAAGGTCAATTTCCAACTCTGCCTAAATTTGTTGGTATGCAATAGCTTGTATTTATTCCTCCAAATAATTAATAAGCTCATAAACCCAGAAGTCTTTAAAGGCTTCCTGGAACATCGGTATTTAGTCTGCTTACAGAGTTTTACTTTGCCTGGAGAACTCGTTTTGTCTCATTTTCTCGTGTTACACAGGTATCTTATCTTTGTCGTATTTTCACTTAGTCCTACTGGATTTTCTGCCCTATGTAGGTCCTATGTAGGTCATGCTTGTTTATAGGAGCATTGTATTTTTAATACAAATCAACAGATATTAATTCTACTTAACATTGGCTTTGAACTTTGAAAGACAGGAATGTTTACCAACCCCAAAACGATCAACTAGGGAAAATAATGTCGAAAATCGAGCGGTCTCCACAATAATGAAACAATGATGGTGGAATTGAGTCCTTTAAATTTTCATAATCACTTCTTTGTGTTACAGGTTTATCATCACATTCGAAAACAAAATCCAATTCTGATTTTTTTCATTATGGGTCGGATTGGATTATAAATTTGGTTGTTGAATTAAAAATAAAATTTTACACGTGGATGGTGATGTGGCATGGCCACATGGCCTTTTTTTATCCAGGTGGCAAGGTGGCATGTTTGGTGGAAGTCTGTTAAAGGGAGGAACATTTTTTAGCCAAATATTTAACAGAGGGATGTTTTTGAGCCAAAACAACTAACGAAGGGTATTTTTAATCTATTTTTGATAATTCAGGGATATTTTTGATGCTTTTCCGTTTTAAAATTTTTCTATGAATAAGTTCTAAATCAAAATTCTTCCAAATTATAAATATATGAGAGAGTACTTATATGAAGAGTAATCCTAAGTCATACACAAATAATCTGTTAATACATTCACAAAAATAGAAAGAAATATTACTTCTATTTCTAAACAATGTACAGAAATGAATAGAAATCAAATTTAAGGCCACTTACCTATTCATTTTTAATTCAAGTAATGCATTTCATAATAAATGAAAAATGGAAGCTATTGTTTTTGACAGGTTTGGCTAATCGTTCTCAATATCATTTACGCTTTCAACAATATATTAAAAGTGCAGCGATTTCCTCATATAAATCTCAACAAAAACATATTTGGAAAAAAAAATCTATAAAAAAAGTACTTTGGACATAAAAAAACATCATTATACCAACAAACTAGAGCATGTTCTCTATATTAAATTCGAAAAGCAGAGAAATGGAGAAATGACAGCATGAAGTAAGAGAATAAGGTAATAACAACAACAAACTCAGTGTGTTCCCACAAAGTGGGGTCTGGAAAGGGTAAGATATACGCAGTCCATACCGCTACCTTCGAAGAAGTAGAGAGGCTGTTTCCGATAGACCCTCGGCTCAAAATAAAGAATAGTAAACAAGGTTGTAATGAAACAAGTAGCAGGATAGATGACATAATAGAAATAAGGAATAAAATAGCAAAAATAGAAATCATAGAAAATGCGAGATAAGAGAAATAAGAGAACGACGAAATAAGGACTAAGAAATAGGACACCCACCAAGTAGGAACATACACACACTGACCAAATACATCCACCACACCCAAACTCTCCTGGCTAGAGACTCATACCTATGGACACAGTCCAAAGAATACTAACTCGGCTACACAAGAAAATCACCTGACTACTTGTTACAACCCACACACTCACACTAGCCTTCTACCCTTATCCGCTCCCTCAACACCTTCGTATCTAGGGTCATGTCCTTAGTAAGTTGTAGTTGTTCTATGTCATGTCTAATCACCTCCTTCCAGAATTTCTTCAGCCTACCTTTACTTCTCTTGAAGCCATCCAAAGCTAGTCTCTCACACCTACGAATTGGGACATCCGTGCACCTCCTCATCACATGCCCAAACCATCTCAATCTTTTTTCCCGCATCTTATCCTCCACCGAAGCCACTCTCACCTTCTCCCGGATAATCTCATTCCTAACTTGATCCCCTCTAGTTTGTCCACACTCCAACATAACATTCTCATTTCCGCCACCTTCAATTTTTTGATGTGGTATTTCTTAACTGGCCAACACTCCACTCCATATAGCATGGTCGGATGGGCTGCCACTTTGTAGAATTTGCCTTTAAGTTTAAGGGGCACCTTCTTATTACACAACACTTCTGAGGTGAACCTCCACTTCATTCATCCTTCTCCAATACAATTAGAGACATCCTCATCAGTCTCATCATTCCCCTGAATCATAGACCCAAGATACTTAAAACTATCCCTCTTACAAATATCCTAGGAGTCCAACCTCACCACCGCATCGTCCTCTTGCCTCAAGTCACTAAACTTGCATTCCATATACTCCGTCTTGGATCTACTCACCCTGAACCCCTTAGATTCAAGGGTTTGCCTCCAAACCTCTAATTTTTCATTCACACCCCCTCACCCCCCACCTCCCTCACCCCTACCCCTACCCCCGCATCTCATCGATCAGTACTACATCATCCATAAATAACAACCACCAAGGCATCGCGCCTTGGATACTCCTCGTCAACATGTCCATTACCAATGCAAATAGGAAAGGACTGAGAGTCGATCCCTGATGCAACCTTGTCTCGACCGAAAAATGCTCTGAGTCTCCTCTCTTCATCCTCACCTGAGTCTTTCCTCCATCATACATGTTCTTAATAGCTCTGATGTATGCCAATGGGACCCCTCTCACCTCCAAGCATCTCCAAAGAACCTCTCTAGCGACTTTGTCATACTCCTTCTCCAGGTCGATATACACCATGTGAAAATTCATCTTTCTTTCCTTATACTGCTCCACTAATCTCCTTACCAGGTAAATTATCTTTGTCATCGAGCGACCAGTCATAAATCCAAACTAATTCTCCGAAATGGACACTACCCTCCTCAATCTTCATTCCACCACTCTCTTCCAAATCTTCATAGTGTGAATCAATAGCTTAATACCCCTATAGTTGTTACAACTCTGAATGTCACCCTTATTTTTAAATAACGGAATCATCGTACTCCATCTCCAAGCCTCCAACATTCATGCGGACATGAAAATATTGTTAAACAAATTGGTCAACCACCAAAAAACTTCCAAAAATCTATCGAAATCTCGTCGGGCCCCGCCGTCCTACCCCTTTGCATCATACGAATAGCCTCTCTGACCTCCTCAATCCTAAAAAGTCTACAGTAACTGAAATCATGGTTCTCCTCCGAGTGCTCCAGCTCTTCTAACTCGAAGCCTCTGTCCCCTTCCTCATTTAAAAGTCTATGAAAGTACTCCTGCCATCTCTTCTTAATATGAACCGCCTCCACCAGAACACTACCATCCTCCCCCTAAATTCACTTTACATGATCGAGATCTCAACCCTTCCGCTCCCTCATCTTAGCAAGCCTATACAACTTTTTTTCCCCGCCTTTCTCCTTTAAGCCCGCATATAGTTTCTCAAACGCTGCTGTCTTAGCAGCCATAACTGCTAACTTAGCCTCTTTCCTCACTACTTTGTAAACCTCCCTATTCACCCACTTCTCCTCTTCATCCTTACTCTCAATCAACTTTACATACACCCCCTTCTTAATCTCCACTTTCTTCTTAAGTTCTTCATTTCACCACCAGTCCCCTTTATGTCATCCTCCCCGACCCCTCGAAACACCCAACACTTCTCTAGTAGTCTCCGTGATGCATCTGGAAGCCCTATCCCACATAGCATCCACGTCCCCCTATACTTCTACACCCCCAATCCCACCACCTTCTTTCCTAACTCCAGCACACTAGCAGGTGTCAACCCATCCTATTTAATTCTAGGTCAACCCTCCTCGACCCTTCTCTTCTTGCTCTTCCTGATAATCAAAGAAAGAAAACTAATACTAATAATGGGAATCGAACCCACATCTTAGTGCACGTGGGCCTTTGCCTCCACCAGCCTTGCCACTGAGACGTGGGCCAGTCATTGAGAGAATAAGGTTATATTTTCACAAATAACTCTTAACAAATTTTTCCTAAAAGGACATGCTAGTTGAACTGTAAATCACAACCTCATGAATATGGGGACATAAATATGAAATTTAAACATATAAAATATTTTCTTTTATCAGATTCAGTTATTGTCGAAGGCTGAAATTTTAACAAGCCAAAAGTGTATTCAAACATTCATGTATCTATTTATATAGTTAAATAAACAAGAAGACGAATGATGAATTGATTAATGAAGTGACTCGGTGATAAGAAAAGCAGAATGTTAACAAAAAAAATTTAAGCATTAACACACTTAGATTCACCAAAAGGTAATTAAGACGATGATAAGCGCATTGACGGAATACAGACACATAATAAAATGATAGGAAAAAAATTATAATCCCAATAAGTTACATTAAATCTTCACATAATCAGACTAAAATAAAAACAAACAGAGAAAGATAGGAGAGGGTTAAACTCATGTGAAGCAGCGAACTAAGGCTTCCTCGTCGAAGATTTGAAACTCAAACTCAAACTTTAAACTCACAAAGACAGCAAGAAAATAAAGATAAAATAGTAGCATGAACTTGTTGCTACTTGATGCTAATCTTTTTACTAATTTCTGATGATTCTTTATGATCCCTTTTTTGTAAAAAAAAAATAAGAACTCAAAAGCACCTTTAATAGCTAAATGTAAGGAGGGTTACACCAGTTTTCAAGTGAGACTTCAAGAATTCAAATTTTGAATTCTTGGGAAGCCCAAATCATAGAGAGAAATAGAGGGATAAGATTGGAGAATGAAAATGATGAAATTATTTACCTTTTCAGATTGAGGTGAGGGGGTAAAGGGATTCTTTGGAGGTGGAGAATTTGAACTCGTCGATTTGAAAAGATAATGACCTCAAAATTCAGAGGTCTTTCAATTTCCTCCACCTCTCAAAGGTGGCAGTGGTGGATAATGGCTTTTGTAGCTTTGATTTTGATAAGACAAGAAGTTATGAAAAGAGTTGAGTGACGTGACAGAGAGAGAAAAAAAGATAAAAGCGGAGGAAAAAGGTTAAGAACACCAAAATTCATCATTGTTCGATGGTTTGGAGGACTGGTCAGTTTTCGCAGAGAGTGACAGAGAAGTGGGTCGATGTAGAGGTGAGGGAGTATTAAGGATTGAGTAAATTTGGATTGGGCTAGGTTTTAGGTTGGGTTAGGCTAGGTAGTTAGGTTGATGAAGCTTAGGTAAATTAGGTAGAAAATTGTCCTAAGAGCTTAAGCATTTTGGGGGTTTTACCTCTTAAAAAATAATTCCTTTTGAGCTTCTAATTTAATAACTGGTACAATATATACCAATAAGATATCAAAAATAAATTAGTTACTTTTCTTAATGATTTAACATAAATATTAGGTACAAAATATTGATTTATTAAAAAGTAGGAAAGTTGAAATAATGACACACCAATAGACAAATTGAAAAAATAAAGTGTAGACTAACAATGCTAACTTTGATACTAAATTGCTTAATTTTATTAGTAATTAAAAATATGACAACACCAGCTTTTTTATGATGATGATAATGATGATGATGATGATGGTGATGGTGGTGGTGGCGGTGGTGGTGGTGATGTAGAAATAGTAGGAAGAGGAGGAGGAGGAGTTTCAATGATAAATAATGGTAAAATAAATTATATGATTTATAACTAATTAGTAGTTCAAATAAATGTAATTTGAAGAATAAATGGTCAAAATTGAGTGTCAACAATGACATTCTTTTCTATATAGAAGAGAGTGAAAACCTAGACTCAATCTCATTAGTCAAGATTGAAAAAAGGTGGCAGTCCTCCGCTACCGTTCCACTAACTTTTCTGCTGAAATTACACTAAATAATTGTACTATTGATCGAGATAAAAGGGTACGCACGTTGGTACCAGGTCTAAATGTGAGGTTTTTCAAATAATCAAAACTGCTAATGCAACAATATCCTTTTTTTATGGTGACAAACCCACTGTCAACTTTCTTTAGATATGAACGCGCGTCTGGTCTTTCATCATTTTCCCGTATTGCATGAATGCCTCCATCACTTCCACCTAACATATGACCACCTATTCTTTCAAATTGTTCCCTGTATCTCCTAGCCTAGTTCACCTTTTGGCTACATTAAAAAAACTAACAATAAATAAAGTAAGAGATCACCAATTCAAGCTAACTAAAGGCTACTAGGACGACTACAATATGAGTTAAGAATAAAAGCACAAGAGAAGTAATAGGCATGATATTGTGGAGGAACCACATTCATTAATAAAGACAGTAAATTAAACTTGACGAGAGAAATAACAAAATACAGCCAAGTGTATGACCTTGAGAAAATAAAGTATAGAATAGGTAAGGTTTAAGGAGCAGTCAAGGGACCATCATTTTTACATCCTTCCTAAGAGTTTTTCCTTCATGGTGAGTTCCCCCTATTTTGTTGACAATTTCAGCATCCTCTTTAGTAAAAGAGACAAAATATTTTGATATTTTTCTCATTTTTCAAGAAATGACTTGTCAACATTCTTCTTGATACATTTTTATTTCACTCTTCTGAATAAGGAGATACAACATTGTTGAATAAGGATGCCCAATTCATGGCTGATGATTCTTGTTCAAGTGTTTAAGTATTTGGGGTCAAAATGGGAAGGGATGACATATGTTGGTGATTCATGGATTTTTGTCAGCTATGTTATTTCGAATATAGGACAGAATTTGGTGATACGAGGATGAAAGAAAATAAATATAATTTGGACAGTAAAAAGGAATAAGGGGATGGGTAAAAGGGCAATTTCTACTGCAATTCAAAATTTCACAAGTAAAATGAGTTTGACTGACCTTTCAATGAATTAGTTCCCCTTATGTGTGTTTTGCCCCTTTTTCAATCGAAGGGTCTAGAAAATAATATTATTGACTTTTTGAACTATTTCAAAACTTTAAAGAAAATTTCAAAATAATTTACGAACTTACAGAGTCACCACTTGATTATTGAGAAAATATCAAGAAAAACTAATAATATTACTTAAAAGATTCAAAACTGAAAAAATCTTTGAAGTTTAGAAACTCTAAGTAAGTGATTCCTATTAATACTCTTGGAAGGTTGTAAGGCACCAAGAGTATCCGCTAACTTGCGGTTATCTGGACTATTTAAAAATAACTTTTTTGACTAACTTTAAAAAGGAAAATTAGTTTTTGGAAAGAAAACGATTAAGAAAAATTATCTTCTTGATGACTTAGCATGGATTTTAACTAAGTCTAAGAAAACTAAGAACATTTAGCATATAAAGGGGAAATGGGGAAACAAAATAACTTAGGTCATTAGGCCCAAATCCATAAATCTTGTCTTCTAATTTGGGTTTTTGGCCCATCTTCACTTGTCCTTATCTAAATACTTGGATTTTGGCTCATACCCCATCCTAAGCTAGTTTTAGGACCTCTGAGGCCTAAAATCAGCTTTACCTATATTAAATTACAACTTTGTCTATGAGGCCCAAATAAATGATCAAATAGATAAATAAATAAATAAAGAATTAGACAATAAAAAAATTGAGACTTTTTATGTCTCTTAGCGACCTCATCAATAGGCTTTGACCCATTTTTGTTCTTCTTCTTCTCTATTTTCTTGCACCCGCACGCCATATAATCGACTTTGAATTTAAACTTCGGACTTGACTCAAAGAGGTGGGCCTCGTTGGCCCATTATAAAATACAAGAGGAAAGGAATCCATTTGAACTCCAAAATAGATTCATGCAAAGAAAAGGATAAAAGAAAAAGAATTAGTATGTGTTCGAAAATTTTACACGTAATATATAAATGATGAGATGAAAAATATAACATTCTCAAGCATAAGAAAATAGTAAACTATGATATCAAAGAAAATCAAATTATCCAAAGAAAAAAAATTAAACCATCTCTTAAACAATCTTACAAAAAATTGACTCTAGCACATTATAATCAACTAGCGCTTGAAAAGAAAGGCATGGATCCACAGGCATAGTTGCTTAAGATTTAGACAAATATTTTCTATAGATTAACACGTATTTGAACCAAATACTATGATGTGATATAGTCTAAGAAATGTTTTCATTAAACAAAGAAAAGTAGAATGAGTAAGAGACGAGGAAATCTTTCATAGGACCTCAAATATGAAATATAAGACATACTAATGCAACAACATTTTTTCAATACAAAGTGGAGTCAATCAACATATCTATAACTTAGAAGAAAAATTCACTATAGCATGGAATAATAATGGGATGTTTAAATGAATAAAAACACTTTAAGAAGTAAACAAATAAGCGAAGTGAAGCAAATAGCATATATTAAGCATATTTGAGAAATGATATTCGAAGACAAGATAGGAGAAATAGTAAAATATTAATTCTAAGAAAAAGTGTCCAATTATACCAACTCCATTTTTAGTTCTACGCCATTTCAACAAAATCTATAACCCTAACAACTGTTCAATTTAAACAAGAGAAAATCATACCCAATTTTGACAACGAAAATGAGTAACTCACTACTTCAAATTGAAAAATAATTTCACATATCCTTAACAATAGTAACCATCTCTTTTCGACATAAAGGAAACAACTTTTGTAATGATCCGGGACTACTTCCTAGTCGTCATACGGTGCTTACGATCCTGAGAGACTACAAGCTAATCCATGAGCTGGTACCTGCTGTGAGCACTGAATAAGAACATCATAAATATGGAAAAAATACTGACATTGTCATAAGGTTTTAATAACTGAATTCAATACTGGAATATAAACCTATAGAAAATAACTGTCCACATCTGAGAAAAAAATATCGAGAAACAGACATGTCAACTGGAAATCTGAATATTGAATAACTGACTCAAATATCTGAAAAGCCTCTAAGACTGACTGACTGAGAGTTGATGGGATAGGCCCCCAACTAACTCTACTAACTACTGAGATAAAGAAATGAAGTAATATAATTTTTTCTCGAATGATGAGTACTCACTATTGCTACTATACTACCGATAATCTAAGGGACTAAATGCAATCCAGGAACTGAGTGTCAGCACCTATGATATGATACATCATAGCGCAAAAATAAAGGTATGCGATCAGTACTTTGAATGTACTGATATGCTAAATGAGGTAGGCTGATATGCAAGGTTGCATGCATAGGATTAATAAACTATATGATTATACATATAAAGCATGGAGTACTAAGTATAGGACGTAAAATCTATAGATACTGGAGATATGTAAGGCACATAAAGATGCATGACCAAGCATATAACATAGACTGAGTAAAATCCGTAAACTAAAATACTGAAATAAATGGTATCTATGTGCTTTGGTCAAACAATACTAAACTGAATAACTAACTGGAACTATAACTGAGACTGAACCCGAGACTGTGGGAGGTATCATCTAAGCGACATTCCCCAATCTGAGCTAATCGAGGTCCAACCTATAACCCAGTTGAAAGGGTGTCAATACCATGCCACGGGTACTAACATTGGTTGTGTGGATCCACTAATCTAATATAATGTATAAAGAACTAAGGATGTCAAGCCAAAACTGATGGGTGACCCCTGCAGGATAGTCAAGCCTAATCTGATGGGTGACTTTTCATATCCTACTTTGGCTACGTAGTTCTGGAGTATAGGGACAGCTACAAATGACTCTGCCTATCTAACGGGGAAGCCTCCATCCCTACACTCGCTCAGTGCTAATTCCTACTCCCAACTGAAAGACACAGAAATACTAGAGTGTTCTGAGTTTAGCTGACTATTATCTGACTATTTTGATAATGCTCATAATATTTTCTGAAGACTATTTTGTAATGTACTGAGACTAGACTTGATAAATAGTTATGGTTTTCGGGTATTCAATACCCCCAGGACTCAAAAGAAATAATGGAAAAAAGGCACTAAAGCTTAAAGGACATAGCATAAAGGTTTTTATTAAATTAACCACTCTTATAGGCATTTTAGCAAACACTTATAGTTCATAGTTCATTCAAAACATGGGAATATCATGGAACTTATAGTAATAGCATGAATTCAACATGAATAGTACTAAATCATGATTTAAATCAATTAATGATAACATTAAAACATGGAGAACTGAATAACAATAATAATTTCATTGAAACATGGTCCAAAATCATAGTTCATGGAAATTCATGGGTGAAATCACCATTTAAAATCATAGGATCTTGAAAAGATGATAACTTTTGTAATTAAAGTGGGTACTTGGACTCCATGGGTGAAAGGAATCCATGAATGAACATTTAACATACCTTAATGAATGAATTTCTTGAAGTTCTTGGTGAATTATTGAGGATTGGCCTTGAATTGGAGAGTTAGGGTTTCTTGTTCTGGAAAAGGAGATCTTTAATTTGGGGATGAATTGAATAATGAATATTTAAAGATGTTTTTAGGGATTAAATACCATATCTGGGTGGACTAAATTTATGGGAAAATACTATTTTAACCTTGGGAAAAACTTTTAATTTTCGTCAAAATTTTCTAAAACTGGCACTTGGCGCGACGCGCCACTATCACGCCAAGCCACTAGAAATTGACAACTGGGAAACTAGGTGATGGCATAATGCGAAGCTATTATGTTGCCACTTTTTTTTAGACCTGGAAGCTTGGTTCTTTGTGGTGACATCATAGATCTTCACTGGACAAGGACAATTGTGACTTGGAAGCCCTCCGCAATGCTGTGTAATCGCGGAGGCCCACTGAAAACTGACAACCATCATTTTGGCTTATGGCGCGGTGCGCCACTGACTCAAATGATGGGGTTTTATGATTGGAACATAAAATAGCCATAACTTCTTACCCGGTTAACGGATTTGGGAAAATTTTATATCATTGAAAAGCTAATTAAATTTCCTATGCAATGGCAGGCTCTAAACTAAAAATTAATGAGTGTTTCAAAAGTTTTTGTATATGAATACTCATGTATTGGGATTTAAGTTATGCTAGGGAAATACAGGGTATTACAATATCTCCCCATTGGGATCATTCGTCCTTGAATGAGACTAGTTACGATGAGGAAAACTAATGGACTGAGCTTACATACTGAACATGCATATCTGATGCATGGAATGCATGACTGAACTGACTCATAAATGCATGACTGAAATGAACATGATGTGCAACTAAAATTGAGCATGATAAGGAGAAATCTTATAAAGATTAGTACCTTAAACTGAATCTAAATTCGCAGATAAAAAATAAGGGTACTTGGTCCGTATATCTTCTTCTGCTTCCCAGGTGGCTCCCTCAACGGACTGGTTACACCAAAGAACTTTGAATACTGGAACTTGTTTGTTCCTTAGTCTACAAACTTTATGATCAAGAATTTCGACTGAAACTTCCTCAAAGGAAAGACTGTTTTGAATATCAACACTTTCTAAGGGAACAACTACAGCTGGATCACCAATACACTTTTTCAACAATGAGACATGGAACACTGGGTGTAATGAGGCTAAATCTAAAGGCAACTCAAGCTTGTAAGTTACCTTTTTAAAACGATTGAGAATTTTGAAGGGACCAACATATTGGGGACTGAGTTTCCCTTTCCTGCCAAATCACTTCACTCTCTTCATGGGAGAGATTTTTATGTACACGAAATAACTGACCTCAAACTCAAGATCCTTTCTCCTCATATCTGAATATGATTTTGCTCAGATCTGGGCTATTCTAAGCCTTTCTCTGATCAACTGAACTTCTTTAACGTACCAAACACAAAATAAAGACCTACTACTGCGACCTTACCTACTTCAAACCAACCAATTGGAGATCTACATCTCCTACCATAGAGAGCCTAAAATAGAGCCATACAAATACTGGAATGATAGTTATTATTGTATGCAAACTCAATCAAAGGCAGGTGGTCATCCCAACTACCTTTAAAATCAACTATGCATGCTCTCAGCATATCTTCTAGAGTTTGAATGGTCCTTTTTGCTTGACCATCCATCTAAGAGTGGAAAGTTGTATGATGTGGACTTGGGTACCAAGACTTTTTTGGAATACTTTCCAAAAATAGGAGGTAAATTAGGTACCTCTATCCGAGATGATAGATAAGGGAACACCATGCAACCTAAAAAACTCTCTAATATAGAGTTTGACATAGTCCTCATCGGGATAGGAGGTATGGACTGGCAAAAAATGAGCTGATTTGGTCATTCTGTCTACAATAACCCAAATCGAATCATATTGATGACAAGTACAAGGCAGACCCTCCATAAAGTCCATGTTAACTTCCTCCCACTTCCAAGTGGGAATAGTAAACTCCTGCATGGACCCACTAGGCTTCTGGTGCTCAATCTTAACTTGCTGACATGTAGAGCACTTAGCTACAAACTCTGCAAGATCCCTCTTCATCCCACTCCACCAATAGATCTTCCGCAAATCACGGTACATCTTAGTTGCCCCTGGATGAATAGTGTAACATGCACCATGCGCTTCTGCAATAATTCATTGCCTCAAATCATCTATACCAGGCACACACAATCTACCCTGACAATGCAAAACACCATCTCCCCCCTTGGGAAAAAACCTCCACTTTTTGATTTCTGACTGATTCTTTCAACTTAACTAGACTGGGATCTCTATCCTTTTTTTCCTTCACCTCAGAAACTAGAGATAATTCTGAGCTACTCTACACCCATACACTACCTTCTGCTAAATTGAGTAAGTAGAAACCTAGTCGGGCAAGCTGATGAACTTCCTGAGCTAACTTCTTCTTACCATTCTCAACATGAGCAACTCTACCCATATATAACCTACTGAGAGCATCAACCATTATATTGGCCTTTCTCAGATGATACAGAACACTCATGTCATAATACTTCAATAACTCTAACCACCTTCTCTGACGCAGATTCAAATCTTTCTGAGAGAACACATACTGAAGGCCTTTATGGTCAGTAAACACATCAACGGGCACTCCATACAAGTAATTCCTCCAAATCCTTAAGGCGAATACCACTGCTTCTAACTCAAGATCATGAGTAGGGTAATTTTTCTCATAGGGCCTAAGCTATCTAGAGGCATAGGCTATGACCTTACCTCTCTGCATGAGGACACAACCCAAACCTACTCTAGATGTATCACAGTACACAACTAAATCATATGAACCATCTGGAAAGGTAAGAACTGGGGCTGAGGTGAGTCGAGTGTTCAACTCCTGAAACTCTTCTTGCAGGAATCTGACCACTGAAACTTAACTTTCTTCTGAGTCAATCTGGACATGGGGGATGTAATAGAAGAAAATCCTTCAACAAACCAGCGGTAATAGCTAGATAAACCCAAAAAACTCCTGATATCTGATGGAGAGATGAGTTTAGGACAGTTTCTCACCGACTCAGTCTTTTGAGGATCAACTCTAATGCCATTACTAGAAATAATATGGACAAGGAAGGCTACTGATCTTAGCCAAAATTTACACTTACTGAATTTAGCGAACAACTGGTAAGCTCTAAGAGTCTAAAGCACTATTCTGAGGTATTCTGTGTGATCGGTTTTGCTACGGGAGTAAAAAAAAATGTCATCAATGAAGACTATGACGAACATGTCCAAGTACTTCTTGAACACTTAGTTCATCAAGTCCATGAAGGCTGCTGGGGCATTTGTAAGACCAAAGGACATGACTAGAAATTCGAAGTGACCATACCGAGTTTGGAAAGCTGTTTTCAGAATGTCACATTCCGACTTTGAGATGGTGATAGCCTGATTTGAGGTCTATCTTTGAAAAATAGTTGGCACCCTGAAGTTGATCAAACAAGTCATCAATTCTAGGAAGTGGATAGTTATTCTTGATTGTGACCTTATTCAACTGACGATAGTCTATGCACATTCTGAAAGAATCATCTTTCTTACGCATGAATAGAACTAGTGTGCCCCACAGGGAGATGTTGGTTCTGATGAATCCCTTATCTAGAAGATTCTTTAACTGTTCTTTCAATTCTTTAAGTTCTGCTAGAGACATTCTATTTGGAGGAATAGATATGGGTTGAGTGTCTGGGAGAAGGTCTATTCCAAAGTCGATTTCCCTTTTGGGAGAAACTCTGAGAAGATCTTCAGGGAACATATCTAGAAATTCCCTCGCTACCAAAATTGACTCAAGAGTTGGTGTTTCTGAATTTGAGTCTTTGACTCAAAAAAATGGTAAATATACCCCTTTTATATCATCTTTCTCGCTCTAAGGTATAAAATTAACTGACCTTTAAGAGCTGTGGTACTACCCCTCTATTCAAGGACTGGTTCATTTGATAACTAAAAATGAACTATTCTGTTTCTAAAATCAACTGAGGCATAGCATGAGTGGAGCCAATCCATGCCGAGAATGACGTCAAAATCCATCATCTCTAATTCCACGAGATCAACTAAAGTAAATTTTTGAGATATTGTGATCGGATAGTTCCTGTATACCTGTCTGACTACAATGGAAACACCTAATGGGGTAGACACTGAAAAGGGCTCTGCTAGAGTTTCTGGACTGACTCCGAAGTTGACGGCTATTTATGGAGTTACAAAAGAAAGAGAAGCCTCAAGGTCTAGTAAAACATAAACATGTAAGTGAAATTCCTGCAACATACCAGTAACTACGTTATGAGAATTTTCTTGATCTTAGCGGGACTGAAAAGCATATTATCTGTTCGGACGCTGATCACTAGTAGCACTGGAAGCGGTACCTTGCTAATTTGGGCGACCGAATAGAGCTGATGACTGATGGGACTGGCCCTGTTGGCGTATATCACTACCTTTCTGAGCAACTACCCGACACTCCTGAATCTAATGTTCTGGATTTCCATACTCGAAGCACATATCACTACCCGCTCTACACTTACCCTGATGGTGTCTGTCATACTTCTGACAAAAAGAATAGGTACGAGGATGACTAACACAGACCTAAGACTTAGAGCCTGGTGCTTTATCCCTATTATTATTTTTGAATTTGAGTATGGGAGCATTGCATGAAGAGGGCATTGCAGCAGTATTGGACACTGGGTTGGCCAAAATAGCAGCAGGTTATTCATTCTGTGCAGCTACAGAGTTTGCTAGAGTAGTGAATGTAGCTTTGAATTCTACGTGAGAGACATGCCCATCTAGAGGATCGGCCTGGACGAGCTGAGGGGTTGGCTGGTTTCTTGTCCTTCTTTCATTCTTCTTGGGAGGCATGTTCTGTAAACGAAAGGCAAAAATAGATTAGACTGGAGTTTAACTTGAGCTCATGCCCACTCGCACAATATGAATACAGAAAGAAGGGAAACTTTTTCCTAAATGCCTTGTAGCCTCTCGTCCATAAGTGTGGCGCGCTATGCACCTATGCACAAGACTCTACTTGACGCGACTTTCAGACTTCCTAGAACACTTTAAAACCATAGGCTTTGATACCAAATTTGTAATGACCCAGGACTACCCCCTAGTCGTCACACGGTGCTTACGGTCTTGAGAGACCACAAGCTAACCCATGAGCTGGTACCTACGGTAAGCACAAAATAATAACATCATAAATATGGAAAAATACTGACATTACCATAAGGTTTTAATAACTAAATTCAATACTGGAATATAAATCTATAGAAAATAACTGTCCACATCTGAGGAAAAAATACTGAGAAACTGACATGTCAACTGGAAATCTAAATACTGAATAACTAACTCAAATGTCTGAAAAGCCTCTAAGATTGACTGACAGAAAGTTGATGGGACAGGCCTCCAACTAACTCTACTAACTACTAAGATAAAGACATGAAGTAATATAATCTATCCTCAAATGATGAGGACTCACCACTTCTACTGTACTGCTGATAATATGAGGGACTAAGTGTGATTTAGGAACTGAGCGTCAGCACCTACGATATGATACATCATAGTGTAAAAGAAAAGTATACGATCAGTACTTTGAATGTACTGGTATGCTAAATGAGGTAGGCTGATATACAAGGTTTCATGAATATGAGTAATAAACTATCTGATTATACATGTAAAGTATGAAGTACTGAGTATAAGAAGTGAAATATATAGAGACTGGAGATGTGTAAAGAATATAAATACTGCATATGCATGAGAGTCTGTAAATACTGTAAATACATGAAAAGTTGTAGGCACTAAGAATGCATGACCAAGCATATAACATGGATTGAGTAAAATCTGTAAACTGAAATACTAAAATAACTGGTATCTATATGTTTTGTTCAAACAACACTGAACTGAATAACTGACTGGAACTGGAACTGGGACTGAACCCGAGACTATGGAAGGTATCATCTAACTGATATTCCCAAATCAGAGCTAATCGGGATCCAACCTGTAACCCCAGTTAGAAGGGTGTTAAGACCGTTCCACGGGAACTAACATTGGATATATGGATCCACTAATATGATATATAATGTCCAAAGAACTAAGGGTGTCAAGCTTGAATTGACGGGTGACCCCTATGAGATAGACAATCCTAATCTGGCCGGTGACTTCTTATATCCTACGCTGGCTATGTAGTTATAGAGTATAGGTACTTCTACTAACGACTCTACATATCTGATGGGGAAGCCATCATACCTACACTCGCTTGGTGCTAATTCCTACTCCCAACTGAAAGACACTGAAATACTAGACTGTTATGAGTTTAACTGACTGTTATCTGACTATTCTTATAATGCTCATAGTATGTTCAGAAGATTATTCTATAATGTACTGATACTAGACTAGATAAACACATATGGTTTTTGGGTATTCAATACCCCCAGGAATAAAAAGCAATAATAACAAAAAGACACTAAATCTTGAAGGACATAGCATGAAGGTTTTTATTAAATTAACCACTTTTGTAGGCATTTTAGCAAACACTTATAGTTCATATTTCATTCAAAACATGGGAATATCATGGACCTTATAGTAATAGCATGAATTCAACATGAATAGTACTAAATCATGATTTAAATCAATGAATGCTAACATTAAAACATGAAGAATTGAATAACCACAATAATTTCATTGAAACATGGTCCAAAATCATAGTTCATGGAAATTCATGGGTTAAATCACCATTTAAAATCATAGATCTTGAAAAGATGTTAACTTTCGTAATTAAAGTGGGTACTTGGACTCTATGGGTGAAAGGAACCCATAAATGAACATTTAACATACCTTAATGAATGAATTTCTTGAAGTTCTTAGTGAATTCTTGAGGATTGGCCTTGAATTAGAGAGCTAGGGTTTCTTGTTCTTGAAAAGGGGATCTTTAAATTAGGGATAAACTGAATAATGAATAGTTAAAAATATTTTTAGGGATTAAATCCTGTATCATGGTGGACTAAATTGATGGGAAAAGACTGTTTTAACCTTGGGCCAAACTTTTAATTTTCGTCAAAATTTTCTGAAACTGGAACCTGGCGCGACGTGCCACTATCCTGCCAAGCCACTGGAAATTGACAAATGGGAAAATGGGCGATGGCGCGACGTAAAGCTATCACTTTGATACTTTTTTGTGACCTGGAAGTGCAACACCCCAAATCTGGTACCCAAAACGTTACACGATGCTCATGACCCCGAAGGACCACAAGCTAACCCATGACTGATATCTTTAACTGAGCACTGAATAATATACTATAATTATACGAAATATAATCTGTAAGGACATATGGTTCAAAATTGAACTAATACTAAATATAAAATAATGTTTGTAATGGGGTATAACAATACCCAAAACTAAAATAAATTGTCTGAAACATGATATAGTCTGAAAGCCTCTAAACTATTAGAAATCTGTAGAGTAGATGGGACATGTCCCCAACTAACTCTGAACTACTGAAATAATAAAGTAATAAAATAATCATGCTATCCTCGAATAATGAGGACTCACTGCTAATCTGGCTGTTGAACGTCTGATCTACTAAGAATGCTCGGGAGCTCGTGCTTCTAAACCTATGGTATAAAATACCATAGTGCAAATGCATCAGTACGATTGAATGTACTGGTTTGCATGCGAGGTAAGTTGAATGGAAAGGATTCATATGCATAAATAATACTAACTGACTGTATATATGAACGTGAGAATACATACATGAATACATAACTGTAACTGAGGTTGTGATAGGACAGAATACTGATGTACTGACATCTGAGTTAACTAATACTAGGATACTTATTAACTAAGTCTATGGATGATATGAATTACGGAGTTTATAGGTAACCGATATCTGAGGTTACTAGTACTATATTATTGATAACTGATAACTGAGTATACTGATATTGAAAAATTATCTTAGTTCTTTACTGGACTAGGTAACTGTGTCTGATAGTCCTAAATTTGAAGAACTATCTGAGTTGTAGACTGAACTGGATAACTGTATCTGAAAGTCCTAATTCTGATGGAACCAGCTGAGTTTCGTACTAAGCTGAGCGACTGTATCTGACAGTCCTGATATCTGTAGAACTAAAATGAGTTCTATTACTGAAACTGTGGGAGGTAATCATCTAACCGACATGCCTCAAATCTGAACTAGTGGGGTCCAACTTATAACCCCAGCTGGAAGGGTGTCAGTACTGTGACATGGGTAAAGACAAGCTGTGAGTAACCACCTCTTACAGGGAGTTGTTCCACTAACCCCTCCTGTAAGGAAAACTCAAAGGAGATGTATATTTCCTAAACTCGTAGGGGTACATCTCAACCTACGTTGTCTACGTAGTTCTGGAATGCAGGGATTGGTACAAAGGATCACACCCTCTACTGGTTGACAGTGTGTATCCTTATCCATGGGTTCACTCGGTGCTGAATCCTACTCCCAACTGAATAGACACAGAATTGATTTCCTAGTTCATACTAGGTTGGAATGATCTGTTACTGATTTTACTGAATAACTAGATTGAACTGAGTTCACTAGATTTCTGTTGAATGACGGAATACTATTAAATTTAATTAACTAACAGAATGCTACTGAGTTCTGCTAGTTTACTGAGTTTATAAGGTCTAAACTGAATACTACTGAAACATGATGACTGACTGAGATCACTGAGATTCCTGAGATTACTGAATGGGACTGGACTGATACTGAGTTTTCCTGAGTCACATGACTGACTGAATTCTACTGATCATGGCTTGACTTAGAGTATCGTGAAAACATGATACTTGCTCTAGGCACACAGCTAAATTGTCAGGTATTTAATACCCCCAGGACTCAATAGCATAAAAGTAAATCATGGAACAAGCTTGAAAGCACAACAATGACTATATATATCCATAATTCATTGACTAAGACATTTCATCAAACACTTTACATGCACTAACTTGTACATGAATGGGGATTTCAAAATAACATGCTATGAAGGCACTATTTTCTTCACATAGGCATTTTATCAAAAACATGATGAGCATGCTTTGGTTATACCATCATTAATGCATCTAATTATCATGGCTGCATAAATAAATTAGCAATTTGAAGGGGTTTATCATGAATATTATGCAAAACATCACGTACTAGGATCAATCATTGGAACATGGAATTTAAAATATGAATCAAAATCCAACAACAACATGAACATGAATCTCAATTCAACTAAATCATTAACATTCATAAATACACAATCTTTGGATTTTGAAAAGAGATTCTTGAGCTTCATGGATCAAAGGGACCCATGAATCAACACTTGACATACTTGGAAATCTAAATTCTTGAAGTTCTTTGAAAAATTCCTGGAATTGGCCTTGATTTCTTGAGCTAGGATTTTTGCCTCTTGAGGGAGAATGATTTTGTTCTTGAGAGAAAGTGAGGAAAAGTGATATAATAGGGCTTTTAGGGAATAATTTTATGGTTAAAGGTTGATATGGGTCATGGAAAAAGACCGAATTGCCCTTTGAAAGTTTTTATTTTTTGTCACTGAAAACCCGATTTGGTCACCTGGTGTGACGCGGTGCTATCGCATTGTGCCACTGGAAATTTGCCAACTGGGAACTGGGCTGACGGCGCGATGCGGTGAAATTGCATTGCAATACTGGATAGGACCTGAAATCTTACCGCAACGCGGTGGTATCGCACTGAGACACTGGAAATTGATAACTATGGATTTGAGCCTTAGTGCGATACGCCATAATCGCGAAGGACCACTGTATTTTGACGATTGCCATTTTGGCATGCTCCGCGATGTGTTGATGGATTAGGTGGCACACTGTCTTACTAATATGGCTCTAACTTTTTGTCCGGGTGTCGGATTTGGGAGAATTTGATATTAATGGAAAGCTTATTCAAATTTCCACACAAAAAAAAGTCAAAATCTTGAAAATTCCACATCTATAAAAGTGGATTCGTCTTTTAAATTAAGTCTTTAACATTTTTGGGATGATTTTAAGATAGGTAGAAATACGGGATATTACAATATCTCCCCCTTGAGAACATTCGTCCTCAAATGAGTCTTACTGAAATGGGAGAAACAATAACCTTTAGTATATACTAAACATGAGCAACTGGGATTTAAGTACACGACTGACATTACTGAGATTCATACTGAGCATGCATATCTGATGCATGATTTTATGACTGAGCTGAGGCATGACTGCATGATTGAGAGTACAGATAAGCTTATCACGCATATCTGATGCGTGAATGCATGACTGAACTGACACATGAAGGCTTCACTGATATGCAATAGTAATTGATACCAGGTTTGTAATGGAAATTCCTGATACCAAGTTTATGATGGAAATCTGAGCATGAAACTGAATAAGTTCAAGGAAGACTGTTTCCCTAAACTAAAAATGCTAATGAGCCTGAGATTAATTACTAAATATGCATGAGCGGAAATATGAGAACGTAACTGAGTCTGGAATGTGATACATGAGCTGAATATCGTGATCTAAACTGAGTACCTTAAATACATGGCTTACGGTTGAGATCGGAGTCTGAGGGTCAACTTATGAGCACCCTTACCCAAACTGGATTCATTACGAGAAGAGAGTGGCATCTTTATGTCATAAAAGTTTTGGAGAATTATAGTGTATCTCCCCCTTGGGACACTATGCCCCCTTGAAGAATGCTGGTCTGACTTTTCTGAGCTATGAGGAAAATTGAGGTGATGCACAAGGCACCTATGAACTAAATCGTGACCAAATATCAGAGATCTGAAACTAAGACATAATGCATGAACTGGGCTAAACACACAACTACCTGGATAGTCCATCGTAGAATGATCACATTGATGAGACTCCAGATAGTTTGACTGGATGGAAAGATGGAAACCACGGCATTCAAACATATTTGCCTAACTGCTAAACAGAACTACTGGCTCTGTGGACTAACTCATGCTAAACACTTATACTCGAATAGAGGGTTTCTATGACACTCTTTCTATAGAGTTCTAATGACTGTAGAGAGAAAGCGAATCTTTGCCTAGTCAGAGTAGGACATTTGAATGGGAGATCGCTACATGGCTGGGATTCTTCTATTAGGAGGTAAGGCCTATGAAACATCATCTAAGATAAAGTGAATAAACCTTATGCACTGCAACTGAGACTACTGAAAAGGTTCACGTGGGTGTTGAGCATGAATGAATAAATATACTAACTTATCTAATTAACTGAATGACTGATAGCGGACTACTGGGCCTATAAGACTGAACTGTACTTAGCCTGAAAAGGTGATACAAGAATGAAAAGGGAAGCACAAAACACACTCCAAATCAGTCCACAATCTTAAGGATCCGAGGACCAAGATGGAGACCACTCTCGGATTCGTTATCAACAAGAAGAATACAAGATACAATGGTGTATATAACACCAAAAAACAGCTACAAAACGTGAGGAACAAGATGAATAACAATAACAAAAGTTTCGGATTCAATAAAGGACCCAAAACAGTCCACTACACTAGATGACAACAACAAAAGTAAAGGATAGATAGTGAGACCAAGATTATTACAATATTAAGAACTAAAGAGTGTATTAAACTCAAAAATCCCTAATGAATGTAATAATCAAAACCACACTCTTACGGTGACCGCCAAGGGAATCAATTCACCTCAAGATCCACTGTTTCCAAGCAAAAATCAATACTAGCTTTTCCAAGCCCTAACTAAGACTAAGTGTTCTACTCTCAAGAGAGAGGATTTTTAATGTTTCAATCTTTAATCTTTTCATCCAGACTAAAGAGAAAAGACCTAAAATGTACTACTTATAGTATATTACAAAATTAGACAAAAAGACCACATTACCCTTAATGACCAAGGGTGTCCTTGGTGTGTTGGAAGACAATATGAATTGTCCAAAATGCCCTAAAGGCTAAGTGACCAAATTGCTCTTAGTAAAGGGAACCCAAATCGTGAACCAACAAAGGTGGTCCAAACCCGAGAGTCCTTAAGTCTTCAAGGCTCCAAGCAATCTTCCACACTCGGGTTTGATCAATGGTAGGCTCAAAACGTCCCTTCCAAGTATGATCTTGTGCCCTCCATGTGACCAAAGCTTGATTATTCACATAGTTACTTTGAATGATGTCGTCAAAAGATAAGACGGCCATTATTCTTATATCATCCTCCTCTTCTTGAAAAGGATTCAACCTCGAATCCAAACCTTGCAAAATCGAAGAGAGGGCAAACAAATACAAACTCCTCATGGCATGAGGGTTAGGGTTAGCACAACAAATCATCTCAACATGCCAAGGTTTCACATATTTGCAATATAACCAAGGATCCTTTGAATTAAATATTAAAATCTCAATAAAAGGTGCACAAAGGATTTGGTTACGGGAATCACCAAGAGATAAAGAAACTACACAGGTTCTAATGGCATCAAATAATCCACAAGGTAGAACTTCCTTCATCTTATGAGCCATAAGACACCATTGCTTCTTTATCTTGTCAAAAGACCACACCAGGGAGGGGTTTTGATTGGTTCTAAAGTCCATAAAATCCATATAGCATTATCACACACATACATGGACAGACCAACAAACTTTCTACCTCGACATAAAACAAATCCAAAACTAGCATGGACATCATCATAGGCAAAGAGGTAGTATAGGAAATAATCACATGCAAAGGAATTCATGGGTGAAGAATAAGTATTTAAACACATACAGATTCTTTCCTTCAAACAACTAGACAACTTGGCATCCACAAGTTGGAATTCATGCAATTTAGGAACAAGTTTTTCAAACAAGGATGAACATTTAGGAACATTACCCCAAGGAGTCAATGACACCTTTGTCCTCGGGTTTTCAAGAAGGACTACACATTCCTTACCCATAAGGGTACTCTCATCTTTTAAAAAGAGATTTCCATATTTAGGAGGAATGTTGTCACACCATAGTGGGTTAGCATATCCGCTATAGCTTCATTTTCACCACTAGGCTCATTAGGAGTGTTTATATCATCTTCAAATAAGACATTATACCTAAAGAGAGCATGATCTATTTCATGGGAAGATTCGGAATAAACACATTTAGCACTCTCTAAAAGCTCAATATCACGTTTTAAAGAGATTTCAAGTACAAGATTATCCCAAGAATAGCTCCCGGGTTCACTCCCCTTTTGTTGACCAACTTTTTCAAATACTTCACTCACTTAATTTCGATTAATCACATCACACACATACTCAAGTGATGGACAATTTTCACAAATAGGTTGATCAACACCAATTACATAAGATGGTGTACTTTTGTTCAATATATAGGCTTCAACACTAGGTGGACATAAATCAATCTTACAAGAAGAGTCAATTTGGTCATTAATAGGATCAACTAGTGTATCCACACTCATAACATGTACATCATTAACAAAAGGCAAAGAATCATTAGACTCATAAGTAAGTAAGCTACTTCTCACACTCAATGGGCTACTAGCCATACAATTATCATTCACATGCACAAAAGTGTAAGAGTTAGCTATTTTACCTTGAAGTTCTTGAGTCGACACTCCTTTGCCATGTTGTGAAGGTCCTCCATAAGCTTGGGCAGAAAGTTCACTTTGTCATTGCTCTCCATCACTTGCCATGTCGGTACCTATACAAAAGTCCTTAGAAATAGAAGGACAAACAATGTTAGCTCGGTTTGGTGGCAATCCCCTCGCTTCGCTCCACACAACCTCTCCTTTTTCCACTCTCGGATTACCACCTTGCACACTCTTACTCCTCTCAATCTTTTGTCTCTCACAAGCATTCGGATTGGAGTAAGTATTCACTTCTCTTTGCAGCTCGAAAAACATGTATGTCATGAGGTGATTTCCCCACCGATCTCTTACAACATTAAGCCAATTTTGCACATTTGGAACTCTATGTTGTGCAAACCAATTGGCACCGAAGCATAAATGACCATGTGTCAATGGAAGAATATCACACCATACCTCCTCATGGCACTCAAATTGGGAGAAGACAACTTTGACCCTCTCGATAACCTTAAACCCGTCCAAGAAGTATGGAATAAGTAAAGGCTCACAAAATAACCCCAAGTAGTCAACCATGGATGGAACGATGTAGTTTCTTTAGTACCATCATTTAACACAACGAGGCATCCCGGTATCTCACAAATGGTCAACTTTCCGGAGTGTACACTCCTTCTTGGATCAACATTGTAAAGGACAAGAGTACCCCTCGATTTTGGAGATGCATACCTTCTTCTTCTTGTTGAACAACCTCCACTAGAGCTAGCATAACCATTCACACTATATCGATCTTGATAAGAAGTACTACGAGGTGGAGAATATGAATCTTCACACTCCTCACGTGTACTCTCATCATAGCTCTTATAAGCTTTGTGAACGAAAGGGTTATACCTAACACAAAATCTAGGCTTGGAGTGAGAAGTGTAGGACTCCTCACATGCCCCAACGTCATCATAAGATCCATCATGAGGTCCTACATCATCTCCAAAGTCACTATAAGCACTAGGCACTTCATTCACCTCATTTTCTTCCTTAAAACAGTAACTTTCAAATCTGCCCAAGTTTCAATCATGGCTATTTTCGTAGCCTCCACAATCTCCCTTAACGTCATAGCCATAAAACCCATTACTACAACCATAGTCTCCCATGTTATAGTCATAATAATCCCCGGCTATCGAAGGCATATTCCCCTTATATCACCTTTTGAACCTACAAAATGAACAAACAAGATTAGTAGTAAAAGCTCCTCACCAACCCTCGTATTCACACACTTTTGTGATCCTCACAATTGGAGCGGCGAATATTGAAAGTTGCTTATACTCCGGTAATCAATAAGATGTCAATTCTACTTGGTGGCCGGAATAGATTCTTATTTGACCGACTCAAGACTCAAAATAAAATTTTACTTATGAACTCAAAACAAAGAAGTTACTACGAGTTAAAAAAAATAAAAAAAGCACACAAATAACGAAGACACGAAAGAAACAGATTCAATAATTAATCTACAACTAAGTAGGTGATTACGAGTTGTTAATTAATTCTAGAATCAAGACATGAAACTAATGAAACTAAGAATCTAAAATTTTGAGCTCAAAAATATTGCGTGAATAGTAGCAATGATAATGTGGAAGCAACGTATTGGTTCGGTTTTATCAAGTGGTTATTCTCAAATGTTCAAGTCTTGGTCAAAAATTAATTTGGATTGGTGGAATTTGTTTTAGGAGGAAAAATAAGTCTTGGAGCCTTTTTCAATTTTCAAGACTTGATTTTTTCTTGTACTTCTCCTTAAAACATGGATCCTTTTTTCATGGAAAGTGGTTGAGATGTGATGTAAAGTCTTTTGGTGGTTGGGGGTCTTTCAAGACTAACAATTCTTCACCTTTTTCCCTTCACCTTTATAGATCTAGCATTCACTTTATTTTAACAAGGTATGAAGGTTGATAAGAACATCAAGAACACTTCAACAATAACCAAGAACAATAAAAAATAATTACCAAGATCCACAATACAACCACATGGCCAACTCCAAGACAACAATGTTTTCACACGGCCAAGACTACAAAACCACCAACAACGGCCAAGTCTCTTTAGTGTTGCATTTTAGTTTTTTTTTTAACAAGAGATGAAGGTTGTGAAGAAATTCAAGAACAACAACAATACTATTTTCAACAACAACAAACACACACACGGAAAATTTAAGTTTCTCAACAACAATGTCTACCACACGGCCTTACTTGTTCACAATAACATCAATTTTTAAAACTCAAATCTAAATCGACTAAAAGTGTTAGTGAAGAACAAACCTAACACAACAAACACACAAGACAAATAAAAGACTTATATACCTAGACTCAAGAGAAAATATCGGCCAAGAACACCACAAGAACACAATTTTCGGCCAAGAACACAAAATGGACAGATTGCGATTTTTCTAGAATTTTCAGATTTCAACTTATTTTTTCAAGTGAGATAGCCCAGGATTTGATCTTGTAGGAACAAGATCAAGTCATTATATGATACCAAATGATACTAGAATGAAAAGGGAAGCACGAAACACACTCCAAATCAGTCCACAATCTTAAGGATCCGAGGACCAAGATGGAGACCACTCTCGGATTCGCTATCAACAAGAAGAATACAAGATACAATGGTGTATATAACACCAAAAAATAGCTACAAAATGTGAGGAACAAGATGAATAACAATAACACAAGTTTCGGATTCAATAAAGAACCCAAAATAGTCCACTACACAAGATGACAACAACAAAAGTAAAGAACAGATAGTGGGACCAAGTTTATTACAAGATTAAGAACTAAAGAGTGTATTAAACTCAAAAACCCCTAATGAATATAATAATCAAAACCACACTCTTACGATGACCGCCAAGGGAATCAACTCACCTCAAAATCCACCGTTTCCAAGCAAAGATCAATACTAGCTTTTTCAAGCCCTAACTAAGACTAAGTGTTCTACTCTCAAGAGAGATGATTTTTAATGTTTCAATCTTTCATCTTTTCATCCAAACTAAAGAGAAAAGACCTAAAATGTACTATTTATAGTATATTACAAAATTAGACAAAAAGACCACATTACCCTTAATGACCAAGGGTGGCCTAGGTGTGTTGGAAGACAATATGAATTATACACAATGCCCTTAAGGCTAAGTGACCAAATTTCTCTTAGTAAAGGAAACCAAAATCGTGAACCAAAAAAGGTGGTCAAAACCCAAGAGGCCTTAAGTCTTCAAGGCTCCAAGCAATCTTCCATACTCGGGTTTGTCAATCGTAGGCTCAAAAAATCCCCTCCAAGTATGATCCCGTGCCCTCCATGCGACCAAAGCTTGATTCTTCACATAGTGACTTTGAATGATGTCATCAAAAGCTAAGACGGTCATTATTCTTGTATCAAAAAGGATGGACTTAGACTATAGAGTATTATACATAAAAGGTAATGACTGACTGGGTAATGTGAGGTAATTGAGTATAAATGAGTGAAAAACTGTATTACCTTTAGAACGCAAGACCAAGCGTCCAACATGATTTGGAAACATTCTGTAAACTGAGGTACTGAAATACTAATAACTGAATAACTGGTGGCCATAAGCTATGGTTGGGTAATTCTAAAAGTGAACTAAGTTTATGATCTGACTGGACTAGGACTGGGACTGAGATTGTAGCTAAAATGGTAATCGAGACTGTAACCATAACTAAGACTGTTACTGGGACTGAATGTTGGTTCCTGATAACTGAGGGTTAGACTGGTACTGAAGTACTGAATCTTGATGGCTAAATAACTGATAACTAAAGACCATGGTTCTGTAGGACTATCTGAGTCCTTTACTGAATACTGATTACTGAATGACGTTGTAACTGAGGGATGGGGGATGGAATATCAACATCACGGATTCACCGAGGTATCTAAATTGAGAGTATACGTGACATAATATGAGTTTTGTTGATCACTAGGAGTGGAGCGTGAGTTATGTGGGTTGAACATACTATAAGACAGGACATAAGTGCATAAGTCATGAGTTGCATGACCTGAGTCTGGAATTTATGTACTCATGGAACATGATTCATAACACTGAGTGAACCGAGATTCCTCATACCAGTAACTTGAAATGCAAATGATCCTAAGGGAAGTGCGTGAATATAAGTTGTGTTCATGGAAGTGAAACGTAAAGCATGCATAAGTATCGTGATGGTTGAAGTACAAAACTTTGCACTGAGGTAGGAATGGGTCAGGAATTATCTACCCTTACTGAATCTCTACACATACTGGTATCACTACCAGAATCCTGAAGGCCTGACTTTCTGAGACATCATAACCGGATAGTTCCTGTATACCTGTCGGGTTGTGTTAAACTAACTCACTAGGTGGAGACTGGAAAAGGTCCAGTGACTACATCAGGAGAACTTTCTTGATCTTGTCAGGACTGAAGTCCATAGATTTTGTTTGGGTGTTGCCCACTGATAGCGCTGGAGTTGGTACCCTGCTGATTCGGGTGACCGAACTAAGCTAAAAGACGATTGTTCTAACTTCATGGATCGTGTTTAGGATAGTCTCGAACCTTGTGACTTGACTCGTTCCATTTGAAAATCACATTACTGTTGTCTCTACACACACCCTTATGATACTTACAACATTCTTCGCAAAGCGGATGAGTGCGAATAATGCTTGCACTATTCTGAGATTTGGAGACTGGCACCCTATCTTTACTACCATTTCTGAACTTAGGAACTGAAACATTGGCTGAGGAAGGAGATGGAACTGAAAACTTCTAGCAATGCTGAGAACGGTTACCACCCTATAACCCTGACTGAGAAAAACTATAACCACCTATTCTGGCTATTTTATTCTCTCTCTCTCTCCTTTTTTTTTAAGTTTTTGCTCTTCACTCTGTTGAGCATGGACCATAAGTCTAGATATGACTATTTCCTTAATTAATATCGCATTCCTACTCTCCTTAACCACTCTACCTTAAACCCCAGATACAAACTTACTCATTCTGGATCTACTATCTGCTACTACATGGGGAGCATACCTGGCTAACTGGGTGAACTTAAGAGAATATTATTTTACACTCATTCTACCTTGTCTGAGATTAATGAACTCTAACACTTTGGCTTCTTTCTGTTCTAGGGGAAAAATCTATCTAAGAAGGTTGTAGCAAACTCTTCCCATTCTATGGGCTCTATATCTATACCCCTGTCTACCTTCCACTGCTTAAACCATGTATGGGCTACATCTTGTAGCTGATAAATGGCTAACTCTGCACTCTCACTGGAAGTCACTTCCATGATGTCTATGACTTTCTGAACCTGGTCGAGGAATTCAAGTAGATCCGCTTCGAACTTAGAACCTGAGAATAAGGGAGGATTCATTTGGGTGAAGTCCCTAATCCTGGCTGCAGCCGAATTAGCCACTGGGTTGGCCGGAATAATAGCTGGCCGTTCACTCTGAGTTGTGACTGAATTTTCTAGAGTAGTAAATACAGTTCTTAATTCTGCATGGGAAACATGTTTGTCCAGGAGATTTTCCTGAACGGGCTGAGGTGCTGACTGATTACCGATTCTCCTTTCGCTAGCCCCTTTGGAAGGCATATTCTGTAAACGGGAGGAAGAAGCGGATTAGACTGAGAAAATAATTAGAGATTATGCTCACTGGCACGACATGAATACTGAAAGAAGGGAACCTGTTCCTAAAACATCTCATAGCCTCTTGTACATAAGTATGGTGCACAATACAAACATGTATAAGACTCTACTAGATGCGAAATTTAAGACTTCCTAGGACACTTTTGAACTTGGCTATGATACAAATTTTGTAGCACCCCGAATCTGGTACCCGAAATGTTACATGGTCCTCATGACCCCGAAGGACAGGACCACAAGCTAACCCATGACTGATATTTGTAACTGAGCACTGAATAATATATTGTAATTATGCAGAATATAAGCTATACGACCATAAGGTTCAAAACTAAACTAATACTGAATATTAAAAATATCTGTAATAGGGTATAACAATACCCAAAACTAAAATAAATTGTCTGAAACATGCTATAGTCTGAAAGCCTCTAAACTTTCTGAAATCTGTGGAGCTGATGGGATATGTCCCCAACTAACTCCGAACTACTAAAATAATAAAGTAATTAAATAATCATGTTATCCTCAAATCATGAGTACTCACTTTTAGTCTAGCTGCTGAACGTCTGATCTACTAAGGATACTCGGGAACTCGTGCTTCTAAACCTATGGTCTAAAACACCATAGCACAAATGCATCAGTACGATTGAATATACTGGTATACAATTAAGGTAAGCTAAATACAAGGGGTTCATATGCATGAACAATACTAACTGACTGTATATATAAATGTGAGAATACATACATGAATACGTAACTATAACTGAGGTCGTGATAGGACTGAATACTGATGTACTGACATCTGTGTTTACTAATACTAGGATACTGAATAACTGAGTCTATTGATGATATGAATTACAGAGTTTACAGGTAACCGATATCTGAGGTTACTGGTACTATATATTGATAACTGATAACTGAGTGTACTGATACTGAAAAACTATCTGAGTTCTTTACTAGGCTGGGTGACTGTATCTGACAGTCCTGAATCTAATGAACTATCTAAGTTCTAGACTAAGCTAGATGACTATATCTGGTTGTCCTAATTCTGATGGAACCAGCTGAGTTCTGTATTGAGCTGAGCGACTGTATCTGATAGTCCTGATATCTGTAGAACTAAACTGAGTTCTATTACTAAGACTAAATCTAAAACTGAGACTGTGGGAGGTAATCATCTAACTGACATGCCCCGAATTTGAACTGGTGGGGTCCAACATGTAACCCCAACTGTAAGGGTGTCAGTATCGTGCCACGGGTATAGACAACCTATGAGTAAACCCTCTCTGATAGGGTGCTCTTCCGTCAACCCCTCCTGTAAGGAAAACTTAAAGGAGATATATAGTCCCTAGACTCGTAGGGGTACATCTCAACCTACACTGGCTACGTAGTTCTAGAATGTAGGGATTGCTACTAAGGATTACACCCTCTACTGGCTGATAGTGTGTGTCCTCATCCCTGGGTTCACTCATTGCTGAATCCTACTCCCAACTGAACAGACACGGAACTAGTTTCCTAGTTCATACTAGGTTGGACTGATCTGTTACTGATTTTACTGATTAACTAGATTCAAGTGAGTTCACTGTATTTCTATTTACTGATGGAATACTATTGAATTCTATTAACTGACAGAATACTACTGTGTTCTGCTAGCTGAGCGAGTTTAATAAGGTCTGAACTGAATACTACTGAGATATGATGACTGACTGAGATCACTGAGATTCCTGAGATTACTGAATGGGAATGGACTAATACTGAGTTTACTGATTTTTCCTAAGTCACATGACTGACTAGATTCTACTGATCATGGCTTGACCAGGAGTATCGTGAAAACATAACACTGGCTCTAGGAACACAGCTAAATTATCGTGTACTTAATACCCCCAGGACTCGATAGCATAAAAGTAAATCATGGCACAATCATGAAAGCACAACAATGACTATATATATCCATAATTCATTGACTAAGACATTTCATCAAACACTTTACATGCACTAACTTGTACATGAATTGGGATTTCATAATAACTTGCTATGAAGGCATTATTTTCTTCATATAGGCATTTTATCAAACACATGGGGAGCATGCTTTGGTTATACCATCATCAATGCATCTAGTTATCATGGTTACATAAATGAATTAACAATTTAAAGGGGTATATCATTATTATTATTATGCAAAACATCACATACTAGGATCAATCATTGGAATATGGAATTTAAAACATGAATCAAAATCCAACAACAACATGAACATGAATCTCAATTCAACTAAATCATGAACATTCATAAATACAGAATCTTTGGATTTTAAAAAGAGATTCTTGAGCTTCATGGGTAAAAAGGGGCCATGAATCAACACTTGACATACCTGGAAATCTAAATTCTTGAAGTTCTTGAAAAAATTCCTGGAATTAGCCTTGATTTCTTGAGCTAGGATTTTTGCCTCTTGAGGGAGAATGATTTTGTTCTTGAGAGAAAGTGAGGAAAAGTGATATAATAGAGCTTTTAGGGCCTAATTTTGTGGTTAAAGGCTGATCTGGGTCATGTAAAAAGACACAATTGCCCTTAGAAAGTTTTTATTTTTCGTCACTAAAAACCTGATTTGGGCACCTGGCACGACGCGGTGCAATCGCGTCGAACCACTGGAAATTTTTCAACTAGGAACTGGGCTGACGGCGCGACGCGGTGAAATCGCTTTGCAATACTGGATGGGGCCTGGAATCTTACCGCAACGCGGTGGTATCGCGCTGAGACACTGGAACTTGACAACTCTGGATTGGAGACTTAGCGTAATGCGCCATAATTGAGGAGCCCCACCGGATCTTGATGATTGCCATTTTGGCATGCTCCGCGATGAGTTGATGGATCAGGTGTCACATTGTCTTACTAAAGTGGCTCTAACTTTTCACCTGAGCGTCGAATTTGGGCGAATTTGATATCGATGGAAAGCTTATTCAAATTCCTACACAAAAAAAGTCAAAATCTTAAAAATTCCGCATGTATAAAAGTAGATTCATCTTTTAACATAAGTCTTTAATATATTTGGGTTGATTTTTAGCTAGGTAGAAATACGGGGTATTACAGGAAGCTTGGCACTTCGCGGTGACATCGCGGAGCTTCACTGAAAAAGGACAATTGTGATTTGGAAGCCGCCCTTCGTGAAATGGTGTAATCATGGTGGCATACTAGAAACTGAGAAGTGTCATTTTGGGTTATGGTGTTGCACGCCATGACTTAAATGATGGAGTTTTACGACCTAAACATAAAATAGTCATAATTTCTTACCCGTTTATTGTATTTGGGCGGATTTTATATCATTGGAAAGCTAATTGAATTTCCTACGTAATGGCAAACTCTAAACTCAAAATTAATGAGTGTTTTGAAAATTTTATGTATGGATACTCTTGTATTGGGACTTAAGTTATGCTAGGGAAATACAGGGTATTACAACTTTATATACTAAAAGAAAACATATCCACCAATAACAAATTTAAACAAAGCATGAGCACGCATTTTAAAAAAAGATCAACACTTAATCCATAATAATAAAAGAATAAAGCTAAAGAAATACATTCAATTATTGCTAGCTCATTTTTATACCATGAACATGAAAATAACCATAATATCGATACGATAACATCATATGGCCTTCAAGGCTATCTACAGAAAACAATCCCAGTAAATAAAATTACAACTACGAAGAAGAAGAAGAAGAAGAAGAAGGAGATAAAGAAGAAAATGATAAAAAATCTAAATGGGGAAAGGTGTGTTTACCTTTTTTGAGAAAGAGAAACGGGACTTCAAGCTTTCTTCGGAGTCTTGGTCACCACCGGAAAGCAATCTTTCGAGAATCCCGATTAGACAACCGCTTGAAAATTTTTACTAAAGAAAAGAAATTTAACTATTTGTTCAAAAGTTTTTTCCACTCTTTGAGACTTTTAGACTTTTTTGCTTCTAAAAAATAGTGGTAGTATTTATTGGAAGGATGGGGATCAAATTCTATAAATCTACCAATATGGGAGAAAGTATTTACGGATGTTTTTGGAATTTTAAAATTGAAGATAAGGTGAGGTGGAAGATAAGGTGGGGGAAATTGTACAATGTAGTATAATTTTTGAATTTCAAAATTGAAAAAAGGACAAGGTTGAGGGAATATTGTACAATATTGTACAATTTTTGAATTTCAAAACTGGAAAAAGGCCAAGGTTGGCGGGAATTGTACAATGTAGTAAAATTTTAGAATTTTAAAATTTGAATTGTGGGATTTGAATTTGATTTATGTGGGAATTGGGTAGAAATTATGAAATTTTTTGGGAATTTAGGGTTATTTAAAATATCTCCCCAATTGGGATTTAAAATTTAGCAAAATTTATTTAACTTTGACCAAATTAAAAATCTATTGGTCAATTGCATTGCAATTATGGCCAATTTGATTTCAATTATGGCCAAATGTAATAGATTGGATAAATTAAATTAAAATTCAATACGAATTAATACTTCCTTTAATATTGAGCTTCTTGATTTAATAAAATCAAATAAATATTTCTCCAAATAAATTAATTTTGAGGATAAATTTTATTTGAATCAAGACTTTATCCTTTTAGATTACTTTTCAAGCTTAATCAGTAAAGGTTCCATTTTGATAAAAATGTTCATTTAAGTAACAAAATTTATATAATTTTGCATATGTAAATACGAAAATATATAATCATCAATTAAATGACAAAATTAACCCAAATAAATATTTTATTGCGCATTTATCTTAATGAAATAAATATTTTAATTTTATTAAACATTGAAGAAACCCAGGGTTAAATTTAGTCGTGGAGGGCAAAATTTAGGTGTCAACAACTACCCCATCCTTTGGATAGGGTGGATGCAAGTAATCCTGGGCAAAGGGAGTTTTACATTCCTAATTTTTGTCCGACCACAAATTCATTTTTGAAAGAGATTGGTTTTCGCACGAGTTTCATAGAGTTATGACTGGACTCCGGTATCGGGTTTCCTACATATATCAGGTTGCATGAGAATTCTGGCCACTTGTAGTTCATAAAAATTGATTCTAAAGAATGATTTTTAAAGAATTCACAAGTCATCTCAATTTTTGAATTTTTTGATGAAGCCAAAAAACTGAGGAATAAAGGGCTTTTGGGGGAGGTTGGAATGCAGTCCAGTTTTCAACATAGAGCCTAACCGACATATCCTCGAGACAAGAAATCAGACTGCTTGTAGTTCGACTCGATCGATAGAAAAGATAGTTTTTTATTTTAAACAATCTTCGACTCGAAATGAGTGATAATTCGTTCGAGTTATGAAAATAGGGTTTTTAACCTCTTAACCATGAATGTGGGATCCTTCACATCCATAGGGAAGAATTTATCGGGACATAATGTCCACAGCTCTAGGTGTCCAATCACTCGATTAAAGGAAAGAGAAGGTTACCCTCGGTATGAGTGTACAAAAATCCCAAGGTAAAGCTGAAACCAGAATATCCCAAACAACCCACATGTTTTCTAACAGGGGTGTAGTTTGAGTGTGGTGACAATCACCTTTTAGCTCGTGTCCAAGGAGTTTGATGTCCCTCTTTAGACTACATCCCATTTTATAGCTAAGAAAAAGTTCCACGTTATGCTGTGTCATTTTTGGAGTCGTCCACGCCTGTGGTTTTGACTTGATAATTTCATCCTTTTGGATGCTCTCGACGATATCTTAAGAAAAATAAATAGTCATAAATGTAGCTTTACACTAACGTAACTTGGTGCAAACCTGTTTGAATATGCTGTGCTGAGATAGTTGATGAACCAATTCGCAAAACTTGTTCTAAAATATTATGCCACTTTGAACGGGGTGAGAACCCAACATGTATAAGGAAAAGGTGAATGATTTATCTTGAATGTAACATACCACTTTGAACGAAATGACATTCTAATGTATCTCATTGAAAGACGGACAACCCATGTTGAGTGTAACATGTCATTTCCAATGTGTCTTATTGAAGAAAGAATGACACAATTTAAATGTAACATGCCACTTTAAATGAAGTGACGGTCCAACGTATCTCCTTGAAAGGCGGACAACCCAATTTAAATGTAACATTCCACTTTGAATGGAGTGACAATCCAACGTGTCTCATTAAAGCGTGGACGACCTAATTTAAATGTAACATTCCACTTTGAATGGAGTGACGGTCCAACATGTCTTATTGAAGGGCAAACGACCCAATTTAAATATAACATGCCACTTTGAACGAAGTGACGATCCAACGTGTCTCATTGAAGGGTGGATGATCCAATTTAAATGTAATATGCCACTTTGAAATGAGTGACGGTCCAACGTGTCTCATTGAAGGGCGGACAACCAACTAAAATGTAACATACTACTTTAAACAGAGTGACGGTCCAACGTGTCTCATTAAAGGGTAGACAACCCAATTTAAATGTAAAATGCCACTTTAAATGGAGTAAGGGTCCAACGTGTCTCATTGAAGGTAAGACAACTCAATTTAAATATAACATGTCACTTTGAATGGAGTTACGGTCCAACGTGTCTCATTGAAGGGCGGATGGCCCAATTTAAATGTAACGTGACACTTAGAACGGAGTGACGGTCCAACGTTCCTCGTTCAAGGGTAGACGACCCAATTTAAATGTAACATACCACTTTGAATGGAGTGACGGTCCAACGTGTCTATTAATCACCTACTTTAAACTTATTGGTATCAATGCAATATAGGGGCAATCGTGCATAACTTGTTTTAGTATGCCACACTGAAGGAGGTCAAAATTCATAATGTAGTAACATATTATGTTGAATGAGATTCCAATTCATATAATAACGCGTCATTCTAAGGAAAGTGGCAGTCAACTAACATAATAACATATCACTCTGAAGGAGGTGACAATTCATAACATAATAATGTGTCACTCCGAATGAGGTGACGGTTCATAATATAATAATATGTCACTCTGGAGGAGGTGAAGTTCCATAAGATGATAACATATCACGCTGAAGAAGATGACAATCCATATAATAACATGTCATTCTGAAGGAGGTGACGATCCATAATAATATGTCACTCATAAGGAGGTGACGGTCCATAACAGCCTAACATAACACTCTAAAGGAGATAACGGTCCATAACATAATAGTATATCACTCTAAAGGAGGTGACGGTCCATAGCATAATAATATGTCACTCTGAAGGAGGTGATGTTCCATAACATGATAACATGTTACACTGAAGGAGGTGACAGTCCATATAATAATATGTCACTCTGAAGGAGGTGACGGTCCATAATAATATGTCACTCTAAATGAGGTGACGGCCCATAACATAATAACATGTCACTCTGAAGGAGGTGATGGACCATAACATAATAATATGTCACTCTAAATTAGGTGACAGTCCATACCATAATAACATGTCACTCTAAAGTAGGTGATGGTCCATAATATAATAACATGTCACGCTGAAGGAGGTGATAGTCCATATAATAACATGTCACTCTAAAGGAGGTGACGGTCCATAATAATATGTCACTCTGAAGGAGGTGACGATTCAAACATAATAACATGTCACACTGAAGGATATGGCAATCCATAACATAATAACATGTCGCTGTGAAGGAGGTGACAATTCAAACATAATAACATGTCACACTGAAGGAGATGATAATTTTTATCATAATAACATGTTGTCTCAAATAAAGAGATGATCTGATGTACCCTCTTAAAGGGTGAAAAATCCAAATATAATAAGATATGTCCTTTCAAAAGAGAGATGTCCCAAATATAATACGATTTGTCACCTAGAATAAAGTGATGATTGGGAATGTCATCTTGAAATGGTGGATGACCCAAAATTTGATAAGTTAGGGTGACAATCTGTTACGTCCTCTTGAAAGGGTGGATGACCCAAATATAATAAGATACATCACCTCGAATGGGGTGACAATCCGAGGCGGTCTTGCATAACATTGCCTGCATAACTCAAAAAACACTAATTAATAACACACCAATTTGTTGTAACTAAGCCAGGAGTGTAATAGAAGATAGATTTTAGAGATAAAGTTGTTTGACTCATGATGATTTAGAGATAGTGTTTTGAATAATATATACATATCTTAATCTTTATGCCCAATCATTTTCCTATAAAATTAGAGGAAGTGTTAGCGATCATAACGAAGTAATAGAAACAAAATCAAGAGAAAAAGGGAAAAGAGAAGTTGTCTGGATTATTATGGCAAGGCCATAGTGGATATGATAATGCTTTTTATCAAGCTTAAAATTATCAATGTTGTTACTTCATTGTTCCTGCATCCAAAGAATAACTCTTAGTTTCGAGAGGCTGACCGTGTTAGTTTTTCTTTTCTTTCCTGATTCTCCTTATTGATCATCGATTTGCAGGGTTGAAGTGTAACCTTTGTGGAATTTTTTAGGATATCCCTAAAAAATTTTGCCCATCTTTAGAAACTCTCGAACTTCTTTGTAACTTATGGCGTCATTTGGTATGGAATTTTTGAGATCTTATTGAAAATTTTGCCCCATTCTTGAATGCAAAATACTTGAGTCCTTTCTGGCGTAGCATAACAAGAAATTTTAGAACTTCTCAAAATTATGCACCGATTCAGCTTCAGGAATGTATGATGTTTAACTTTGTAGCAAAGGTCAAGTTTCTGTAAAAAATTTGAGACCTTCTCAAAAATTTCTTCCCTAGTTACATGCTTTAATGTCATCTCCATGTAACTTGAAAAAAAAATCCTCTTATACAAATCTTATGAAGAATATGATCGAGCTAGTGTGGTGCTAACATATTCCATTGAGATAGGAATCAGACCAAATGTAGTTCCACCAGAAGACGAAAAGATAAATTTTTAAAGGGATTGATCTAAATCGACATAGGCCACCTATGTATTTCATTCTTGAAAATTCAGGTAAAACGTAGTTCGTATTACAAAGAAATCAAATCATAAAGTGCGATTACAAAGAATTAACAACAAGAAAGTATGATTACAAGAAAATAAAATAATATCTTCAAAATGCAAGATAGAAGGACGTCGAAAGTACGCCTTTGAGAAAACTAAATTCTTCTTCACGACTGATGGCACAAATGATTACTTTACTTTTACTTTTTGTGAAGCAAGCAAGTCTTTTTCCCAACATAAATCAGTCTCTCTTTAAAAAGAAAGAAAAATACTCAAAAGGTAAAAGTGTTAGTTCATTAATTGTAATAATTGACCAATATAATATATGAGACAAATCAAAAAAATAATGATGCACTTTAGAACATAAATATCTTATAACGCGCTCTATCATACCCGGGACCTTTCAAGCCAAAGGTAAGCTTAATGTTTGAAGGATATACATGTCATTTGTAAGATGTTCCATTGCCCCCAAATATTTTATACAAACTTCATGAATAAACCAAATGGGGATGCAAAATAAGGAAAAGGGGGAATACATGATATCAGTCCCATGCAGGGGAGCAAATCTAAACTAAACCTCCTTAGGAAGCCTTCGATTTTGAACTTCTTGAAATTGCTGAATACCTTTCGGGTGAAGATCTTCTCTAGATTAGAATAAAAGAAACTATAAAATAAAACCCTCAAACTCAAGGGACAATGGCCCGTACAATCCGACATTATACACTTCAATTTAACACATAAAGGATGATTTTATTTTATCACTCGTCATTAAATAGATGTAAGGCAAGTTTTCTAATAGTCCCAATACCCCCTCAGATATTGGGTTGTTCTAGGCTCATGCCTAAATAATGTTTTGGTTTCGCTCTATACTAGGTGTCTAGAATGGGCTTCGAACAGGTTCCCAAGTGGACGACTTGTGTTTGAAAATATGAACA
Source organism: Capsicum pubescens (assembly GCA_030864215.1). NCBI lineage: Eukaryota > Viridiplantae > Streptophyta > Magnoliopsida > Solanales > Solanaceae > Capsicum > Capsicum pubescens. The sequence continues at coordinate 83,211,012 of CM061548.1, forward strand.
ACCATCAGATGCCTCATGTGCAGATAAACCGTTGTATTCTCAACACTTGATTTGTAATTGAACAATAGGGACCGGGACATCCACGAAACTCCAAAACAATTTAATAATCAAAATGCAAAATTATGCCATGAATGCAATAGTTAATAATTGAAATAATTTAAACACATAAGCATATAAACAGTTTAAACAATACAATAGTTAGTCAAAGAAGCTAATTTAAAAATTTGGTTAGAACCTAGTTAAATTCCCTAATGGAGTCGTTAAAAATTACAGAGTCACCACTTGATTTTTGAGAAAATATCAAGAAAAACTAAAAATATTACTTAAAAGATTCAAAACAAAAAAAAAATCTTTTATGTTTAGAAACTCTGAGTAAGTGGCTCCTATTAATACTCTTGGAAGGTTGTTAAGGCACCAAGAGTATCCGCTAAATTTCGGTTATCCGGACTATTTGAAAATAACTTTTTTGACTAACTTTAAAAAGGAACAATTAAGGAAAATTGTCTTCTTGACGACTTAGCGGGGATTTTTACTAAGTCTAAGAAAACTAAGAACAATTAGCATATAAAGGGGAAAGAGGGAAACTAAAGGACTTAGGTCATTATGCCTAAATCCATAAATCCTATCCTAAGTCAATTTGGGCTTTTGGCCCATCTTCATCTGTCTTAATCTAAATACTTGACTTTTGGTCCATACACTGTCCTAAGCTAGTTTTCGGACCTTTGAGGACCAAAATTCTCTTCACCTGTATAAAATTACAACTTTGGATTTGAGTCCCAAATAAATGAACAAATAGATAAATAAATAAAGAATTAGACAATAATAAAAATTAAGACTTTTCATGTCTCTTAGCAACCTCATCAATGGGTTTTGAACCATTTTTCTTCTTCTTCTTCTATCTTCTTGCACCCGCACGCCATATAATCAACTTTGGATATAAACTTCGAACTTGACTCGAAGAGGTGGGACTCATTGGCCCATTACAAAATACAAGGGGAAAGGAGTCCATTTGGACTCCAAAACAGATATATGCAAAGAAAAGGATAAAAGAAAAAGAATTAATATGTGTTCGAAAATCCTGCATGTAATAGATAAATGATGAGATGAAAAAGATAATATTCTCAAGAATAAAGAAATAGTACACTATGATATCAAAGCAAACCAAATTATCCAACGAAAAAAAAATTAAACCATCTCTTAAACAATCTTACAATAAACTGAATCTAGCACAATATAATCAACTAGCCCTTGAAAAGAAAGGCATGGATCCACAAGCATAGTTGCTTAAGCTTTGGACAAATATTTTCTATAGATTAACACGTATTTGAACCAAATACTATGATATGATATAGTCTAAGAAATATTTTCATTACACAAAGAAAAAGAGAATGAGCAAGAGATGAGGAAATCTTTCATAGCACCTCAAATATGAAATACAAGACATACTAATGCAACAACATATTTTCAATACAAAGTGGAGTCAATCAACATATCTATTACTTAGAAGAAAAATTCACTATAGCATGTGAAAAACAATGGGACGCCTAAATGAATAAAAATACTTTAAGAAGTAAACCAATAAGCGAAGTGAAGCAAATAGCATATATTAAACATATTTGAGAAATGATATTCGAAGACAAGACAAGAGAAATAGTAAAAGATTAATTTTAATAAAAAGTATCCAATTATGCCAACTCCTATTTTAGTTCTACACTATTTCAACAAAATATATAACCCTAACAACTTTTCAATCTAAACAAAAGAAAATCAAAGGCAGTTTTGACCACGAAAATGAGTAACTCACTACTTTAAATTGAGAGAAACAATTTCACAGATCCTTAACAATTGTAACTATTCATTTTCGAAAGCAAACATATCCACCAATAATGAATTTAAACAAAGCATGAGCATGCATTTTAAGCAAAGATCAAAACAGTTTCCATAATAATAAAAAAATAATGCCAAAGAAACACGTTCAACTATTACTAGCTCATTTTTATACAATGAACATGAAAATAACCATAATATCGATACCACAATGTCTTTATGGCCTTCAAGGCCGTCTACAACAAATAATCCTAGCAAATAAAATTACAACTACGAACTACGAAGAATAAGGAAATGAAGAAGAAAACAATTATAAAACTAAAAGGGGAAAGGTGTGTTTACCTTTTTAGGGAAAGCAAAATGGGACTTCAAACTTTCTTCGGAGTCTTAATCACCACCGAAAAGCAATCTTTTGAGAATTTCGATTAGACTACCGTTTGAAAATTTTTACTAAAGAAAAAAAAATTAACTATTTGCTCAAAAGTTTTTTCCACTATTTGAGACTTTTAGACCTTTTTGCTTCCAAAAAATAGTGGTAGTATTTATAGGAAAGGATGGGAATACAATTCTATTAATCCACCAATGTGTGAAAAAAGTATTAAGGGTATTTTTGGAATTTTAAAATTGAAGATAATGTGAGATGGAAGATAAGGTGGGGGGAAATAGTACAATGTAGTACAATTTTTGAATTTTAAAATTAGAAAAAGGACAAGGTTGAGGGGGGATTGTACAATGTAGTATAATTTTTTAATTTTAAAATTGGAAAAAGGACATGTTGAGGGGTAATTGTACAATATAATACAATTTTTGAATTTTAAATTTTAAATTTTGGGATTTGAATTTGATTTTGGTAGGAATTGGGTATAAATTATGAGAGTTTTTTGGAATTTAGGGTTATTTAAAATATAACCCCAATTTGAATTTAAAATTTAGCCAAATTTATTTAACTTTGACCAAATTGAAAATTAATTGTCAGTTGCATCGCAATTATGGCCAATTTAATTTTAATTATGGTCAAATCTAATAGATTGACTAAATTAAATTAAAATTCAATTTGAATTAATACTTTCTTTAGTCCTGAGTTTCTTAATTTAATAAAATCAAATAATTATTTCTCCAAATAAATTAATTATGAGAACAAATTTTATTTGAATCAAGACTTTATCCGTTTAGATTAATTTTCAAGCTTAATCAGTAAAAGTTCAATTTTGATAAAAATATTTATTTAAGTAACAAAATTTATACGATTTTGCATATGTAAATACGAAAACATATAATCATCAATTAAATGATAAAATTAATTCAAATAAATATTTTAGAATGCATTTATCCGGATGAAATTAATATTTTAATTTTATTAAATATTGAAGAAACCTAGGGTTAAATTTAGTCATGGAGGGCAAAAATTAAGTGTCAACAATGAGCACTCTATTCCAACTGATATTTTACTTGTCCTTCCTTTTATTTTTGCCCCACATTTGTTATCAGTATGCCTACAAAGGTATGAGACTGAGTTAAACTTGAGTCAAAAATCATCACATAGATACCCGCAGTCAATTTTATAGCCACTCAGAAGTCATCAGGGTGATTAGGGAGATCAACGTAATTTCATCAACCCAAGATTCCGATGATTCTTGTAGAACCGGTCCCTGATACAAACCAAACTTGGAATGCACCAAAAACACTCAAAACAGTCCACAAAAATAAGTTGAACCCGAGAGCACAATGAGACCAAGTCTCGGCTTTAACAACACCACAAACACAACAATATGACAAGAATAACAAGGTGTTTCAACACCAAACACCAAAGCAGCAACAATACGTGATGAACAAAAAAATAACAACAACAACAACCAACAGATTCAATACTACATGACACAAACAACTACACAATTATAAGAATGGAAAGATAGATAGTGTGACATACAATATTACAAGAACTAAGAACTAAGGTGTGTCTCAAATACCTAAACCCTTAAAATATATAATACTGACACCAACACTCTTACGTGGACACAAGAGGGATGTCAATCTCCCAAGCACCCAACGTTTCCAAGCCAAGAACAAACAATACAAGTGAATCCACACTTGGTTGGCCTAGTTTTGGGTTTGCCTCCTAAAGAGAGAGAGAAATTGTGTTTCAATGTTTTCAAGACTTAAAAAATATCATCAATAACTAATGACTAAAATCCTAAAATGTTCTATATATAGTATATTGCAAATAAAAGACAAAATGTCCAAAAGATCCCTTAAGGGAGAGACGCCCTTTAAGTGCAAACATAGGGGTTGTTTTGGTGTGTCTTAAGGCCTCCTTTCTCACTTTATTTACATACTTCTTTGTACGGATTCAACACACACTCAGATACGTCTATCTTCTTGATCATACCCATATCATCCTCTCCATCTTGAAAGGAATTTGTCCACAAATTCGAGGCTTCATCACCCGCAAGCTCTCCTCCTTGAACCATCTTTTTCATTTCATTTCCTAAGATTAGAATGCTCAACCACAAACTTTATGAGATCATCAAGCATGTTCTTTGGAATTACATGTTCTTCAACCTGCATATAAAAAGAGTGGATACTAGGTAAAATGCTAGTATCTATATTAGTAAGTGATAAGGGGTCTTTGTAGGAAAATCCCACGGCCAAGGACTTCTTTCCTCTTTATTGCATTATTTCCTCCCCTACATCACATATTCTACTCTCAGCTTCCTCTTCCAAAACCTCTTTAGTCATGACTCTTCTTTCCATAAAACTAGGAACTACACACACACCATCATGTGGCCAAGCATCTTCCCCATCATTATCAATTTGCACCTTGATTTTTTTTCTCTCCATCTTGAGATTTTTCATCATCCTCATCCGATTCAATTCCTACCTCCTCTCCAAGATAGTATAATTTTCCCTCCCTAAGGATCATATTTCCCCAGTTTGGAAACTCACTAGCCTTGTGTCCCCACCCTTGACATTTGAAATATTGAAATCCCTTAGGACGAGAAGGAGGATTCAGTTTACCTTCATTTCTTGGAGGATATCTTTGGGAAGCCTTGGTTTCAGTTGGGTAGACTTGGTCTTGGGTTGGTTGACATTGAATAAAGGTAAAATGAATCCTTACCTCTTTCTCCCTCAATTTAATATCACCATTAGATCCATATCCCTCATGTTGTTCCTCCCTACCATATCCCTCTACACGGTTGGGTCAATTTGGTTTAAGTGGATTTGGATTTGGGGGAAAGTAATGCATTTGGTTCAATGGAGTTTGGATTAGGAAGTGAGGCCTTTGGTTAAGTCGAAGGCTCAGGTTTGGTGGTGGTGTTTGGGTTCCAATTCCTTCTTGTTAGACTTGGTGAAGAGGAGGGTGGATTGGTCTATCTTGGTCTCAGTTTTTGTGAAATGATAGTGGTCTTGGTGGAATGATCATTTAATGTAACATTTCAGGGGAAATAGTAGTGGAAGTGTTTTGATCATGTCCACTTGAGGAGACATGATAGTGTTGTGGAGTAGAGAGTTAGCTCATTTGGCTTTCTACACATTCTAGCCTCCCACTCATAGTAAACACATCCCCTTTCAATGATGTTACATCCCCTCTCACTGAATTCAAGTCCACTTGCATCTTATCCATGCCTCAAGAGATGCTATGATAGCACTAAGAGTATTATTATCCACGGTTTGAGATATGGACCCTTCCATTGCAATATACCTAAGAAAATACCTACAAAACAACAAACAAGTTAGTTCAAATAGCTCACCACACTCACACACTTTGATTACCTCACTCGTAGCTTCACTAGTGTTGTAAGCTGGCTAAGGAACCCGTGAGGAGTTGAGGATTGAGCCTACTCTTGTCCAAAATAGATTTTGGTTTAAAACTCAATCAAATATTGTAGGACTTGATACAAGAACTAAAAATGATTTAAAATGACAAAAACCACACAAATAACGCTAACACAAACAAACAGACTAAAAAACTAGCTTACAATCTAGTAGATGAGTACTAGATTGTCAATTAGTATTAGAATAAATAAACGAAACTTAAGGAACAACAAAAAAAACTAAGAGATCCAAAATTTAAGCTTAAAATTGATGTGTGAACAGTAAAAGGGTGATGTGGCAGCCCACTATTGGTTGTGGTTTTCTAACAATTTTTATTCACCAACTTGAAATCTTGATCACTTTACAATTTGGAATGGTGAAAGTTGGTTAATGGAGGGAAATACAAGTCTTGGAGCTCTTTTCAAATTCAAACACAAAAGTCTTGACTTGACTTATACTTTTTCCTCAAAACATGGTCCTTAAATCATGGAGAGTGGTTGAGAAGTGATTGATAAGTTTTTGAGTGGTTGTAAGTCTTTCAAGACTAACAAGTACTTACACATTTTTTCTTCAACTTTTTGGATCCAACATTCACTTTATGTTTTAACAATATATAAATGAGGTAAAAAACTTCAAGAACAACAACAACCACACCAAGAACAACAACAACAATCTCCAAGAACAACAATAATTCCACACGGCCAACTCCCAAATCCACAACAACAATGTCTTTAACATATATCCAAGCTTAGTTCACAAAAACAACATCAACAATTAAAGCTCAAACTTAGATCTAGACTCAATGGTGTTATTGAAAAAGAAAACTAACACTATAAATCACCAAGACAAGTAAAAGACTCCTAGATATATGTTCAAAAGACATGTCTCATCCAAGACATAACAAGATCACAAACCCTCAGCCAAGAACACCAACACACATAGAATACTCATTTTTTTTATTCTTCAACTAACAAACCCAAGATTGATTTTGTTGAAACAAAACCAAACACAAGATATGATACCAAATGGTACAAACCAAACTTGGAATGCACCAAAAACACTCAAAAAAGTCCACAAAAAATAAAGTGAACCTGAGAGCACAATGAGACCAAGTCTCGGTTTCAACAACAACACCACAAATACAATAATATGACAAAAATAACAAGGTGTTTCAACACCAAAGAAACAACAATATGTGATGAGCAACAAAATAACAACAACAAAAACCAACATTTTCAATACTACAAGATACAAACAACTATACGATTACAAGAATGAAAAGATAGAAAGTGTGACATACAATATTACAAGAACTAAGAACTAAGAACTAAGGTGTTCCTCAAAATCCCAAACCCTTAAAACATGTAATACTAACACCAACACTCTTACATGGACACAAGAGGTACGTCAATCTTCCAAGCACCCAATATTTCAAAGCCAAGAACAAATAACACAAGTGAATCCACACTTGGTTGACCTAGTTTTGGGTTTGCCTCCTAAAGAGAGAGAGGACTTGTGTTTCAATGTTTTCAAGACTTACAAAATATCATCAATAGCTAATTACTAAAACCCTAAAATGTTCTATATATAGTATATTACAATAGAAGACAAAATGTTCAAAAGAACGACCCCTTAAGGGAGAGACACACTTTAAGTGCAAACATAGGGGCTATTTTGGTGTGTATTAAGGCCTCTTTTCTCACTTCATTTGCACACACCTTTGTATGGATTCAACATACACTCACATACGTCCATCTTCATGACCATACCCATATCAGTCCCTGCTCAAGGTTTTGTTGAAGATGTCAGTAATTTGATCTTCTATGCTGTAAAATTTCTTATAAAATATATCAACGAAAATAGATAAGTAAGGATAAAATAAAATCAATCACACAAGACACCAAAATCTTTCAGTGTGAAAAGTAAAAAACTACGGAAGCAAAACCTCCACTATAATCACCAAGAATTACAATAATATTCTCCAATATGGCCACCAAAGAAGTGTCAAATAACGAGAAACAATGCAGCTAGAGAACTAAAGAACTAAAGGAGCAAAAGTATAAAAATGCAGTTATTATTCATGGATGCAAAATTAGAGCCCTGAGGCATCAAATTCAGCTCTGCCAGTTACTAATAAAAGATTGAGATGAGAGAAATAAGTTGTACAAACATCAGCTCAATTAGACAGGAAAGCAAAAATCGCAATTTGAAGTTGGCTACTGGAGTTGAAATTTTGGATGACAATCTGCACTCCTTACTCTCTATATGGTTGCTGAAACTTTTTATGTGTAAAATAAGACCTAAAGAAGGCTTATATATATTTCATAGTAATGGGTTTGAAGGCAAAGTGGGTTGGTCCAAATTGGACTTTTATTTATCTACATAAGAAGGAAAAAAGACTAATAATCTAATAAAAAAATACTACTCCCTTCGTTTCATTTTACTTCGTCTGTGTTGACAATATACCTTTAGCATAACATTTATTAGGAGTTTATTTTACTAAATTGATCATATTAATTATTCTTCAAAAATTCAAATTTGACTATCAGTACTTTATGTAGTTATGTAATGATAAAGATAGTACTAAAAGGAATTACAAATTTATTCTTGATTTAATAAATTAAATAAATAAGTTAAAATAACAATTTTAAGCAAAGGGTCAAGTAAAATTTACGGAGGGAATAAATATGAAGAGAGGATGAAGTCTATCATTTTTGTTTCATAACATATGTCGACTATCTTGTTGGACAATAAAATTTTTAAGTGCAAAAAATAAATAATTCGAGACAAGAAAATATTGCAACAATCAATTTTATTGATTTCAATGTGAGTGTTACAATCTCTATGAATCCTCTGATTCGCCTTTTCAAATATAAATTCAAGGGTTTGAAACTTAATCTTGAATTTGAACTTGATTTGTTGGACTTGAGGGACTTGATCTTGACTTCTTCTTGAATTCAAGGGCTTTTGAGTTTGTTCTTGAATATTGCGGTCTTGATCTTGAATCTTGATGAACTTGATTTGAATGCTTGAGCTTTTTAGAGAAATTGCGGCGTTTGATACACGAGCTTTCTCTTGCTACTTGTTAGAGATCTGGGGTCTAGGGGGTCCTTTTTCTGAATTATGAGGCTCTTATTTATAGTTGTAGGAAAGGAAGAGTCATGATGAATGTGGACTTCCTTTGACCAATCAGATTTAAGTGATGTGGCGCCTTTTATGGTCTTTTATTTCATGGGCCTATTGCATCAGTTTGACATATGGCACGGTCCTATTGGCTCCTTCCCTTGACTTGGCATGCCACGTCATTTGACACGTGGCGCTTATTTGGGCCTCTAGAATATGACAATATCTTGGGCTTAGTAAAGTAGGTTCATCATTTGTAGCCCAAATTAATGGACTATCCCAATAAATATTGGGTCTTATTTAAATCCATACCTATTTGGACTTAAATAATTAATTCAACTATATTAATCCGCAATATTTATTTGGGACTAATATATTTTGAATTTAATATAATTCGAATTTTGTACGGATTTAAATTTAATAAAATTGCATCGCCCATAAATGCTCCCTACTTCAAGACTTGTCGAGACATTTAATATTTTAGAGACTAGCCTTGAAGTATGATTATTTAAACATATTTCCTTCGTGCTTCAACGATGTTCCATACATAAGAACACCTCATTCAAAAACTTTAAAGTTGAACCATATTGACATTGTCTCTCAAAGCTCTCTTATTTTTTTCACGAATCTCTATACTTAAGACCCGTTGGTGAGGCATGATATCCAATTTCAAACAGTTTTGGAAGACTTTTTTATTGCCTTACTTAACCAGGAATAAAACTCTTCCGATTTAAACTTAGATTGGAGAAGGAAACAACCTCCAATTTGGCTTTGTATGGAAAAAGGAAACAACCTTCAATTTGAATTGTATGGAAGAAGGAAATCAACCTCCAATTTGAATTTTTATGGGAGAAGAAAAATGACCTCCAATTTGAATTTTTATGGGAGAAGAAAAATGACCTCCAATTTGAATTTGTATGGGAAAAGAAAATAATCTCTAATTTGAATTTAGAGATAGAAGCTATCCCAATCTAAATTTATATTGGAGAAAGAAACAATCTCCAAATTGAATTTGGAGATGGAAGTTATTCCAATCTGAATTTATATTGGAGAAGAAAACATTCATCCTACAACTCTATAAAAGGAGGTAGTTTTCCCACTTTTTCAATATCAATTTTGGGGTTTTCAAGCCATCAACAGTATTGAGGTAATTTCTTTCCCTCCTACTTTTCTCCTATTTTTGTCACTTTTTTCAGCACAACATGTTAGTGGTAGAAAATTCATATCTAATTGTAGGAATATTGAAATTATGAACCGTTCAATATTACAGAAACTAGACTTTGATATATATAACATATCCAAAATCTAGATTTAAATTCCTTCAATATAATTCTTGATAATTTTTTGAAGTTAGCCCTGAATTTTATCATGCTGAAAATTTCAGATCTGCGCATCTTTACTAAAACTTTCATATCTTGAAGTAGGAAGGATGAAATTACAAGCCGCTTGAATCTTGTAAAACTAGACACAAATATATATAAAATATCCAAAATTCATAATTTAATACAATCTAGATATTTTCATGTGTTATCCCGACATCAACATTGAGTTTTGATGCATCAACAATTTCAGATTTATGCGACATCACCAAAAATATTATATCTCAATGTGAGAGTACCAAAATTATGATCCGATTGATCCTATAGATTCTGGAAACATGCATGTATAACATATCTAAAATTTGGATTTTAACACTTTCTTGATTGTTCTAGATGATTTTTTTGAAGTCGATTTTATATGTTGTCCGACAGAGGATTTCATATTTGCATTGTCTCACCAAATAATTTATTTCTTGATATGGGACCATCACCCCCAAAGGGCGTTTTGATTGCCTCAAACTATATTTTGAGGGATTTATTCTCATCAAGGTATCTTGTCTCAATCCAAGTTGGTGATATACAACTTTTAAGATCACAACGCTTTGATAGGTAACATCTTTCTATTTATGTTTTTGCTTTCTTTCTTGTTTCCTCTTTTTTTTTTTTTGGAGAATTGAAACAGATAGCAATATGCAACAATCGGCTTAAGGTGAGAGATTTTAACTTCGCCTCCATCACCTTAAGTCCGACCAATTTTATTTAAAGACGGTGGACATCGGCTTAAGGTGTGAGAGTTTAACTTCACCTTCGTCACCTTAAGTCCGACCAATTTTATTTGAAGACGGTGGACATCGGCTTAAGGTGCGAGATTTTAACTTCTCCTTCATCACCTTAAGTCCAAACAATTTTATTTGAAGACGGTGGACATCGGCTTAAGGTACGAGAGTTTAACTTCGCCTCCGTCACCTTAAGTCCGACCAATTCTACTTGAAGAAGGTGGACATCGGCTTAAGGTGCGAGAGTTTAACTTTTCCTCCGTCGTCTTAAGTCCAACCAATTCTACTTGAAGATGGTGGACATCGTCTTAAGGTGCGAGATTTTAAATCGCCTCCGTTACCTTAAGTCCGACCAATTTTACTTGAAGACGGTGGACATCGGCTTAAGGTGCGAGAGTTTAACTTCGCCTCCGTCACCTTAAGTCTGACCAATTTTACTTGAAGATGGTGGACATCGGCTTAAGGTGCGAGAGTTTAATTTCGCCTCCATCACCTTAAGTCCGACCAATTCTACTTGAAGACGGTGCACTGATTTCCTTTAAGTATGGGCCCTTTTCAATATTTAGCTTAAGGTGCAAACGGACAAACCTTGTCCACCTTAAGGTATGGAAATTTTGATATCCTTTTAAGGATAAATCTGCGAGAGGCCATCTTAAGGTGTAAATGGACAAATTTTGTCCACCTTAAGGCATGGAAATTTTTAGATCCTTTTAAGGATAAACCCGTTAGAGGCCAGCTTAAGGTGCAAAGGGACAATTTTTGTCCACCTTAAGGCATGAAAGTTTCGATATCCTTTTAAGGATAAACCCGTTAGAGGCCAGCTTAAGGTGAAAAGGGACAACTTTTGTCCACCTTAAGGCATGGAAATTTCGATATCCTTTTAAGGATAAACCCGTTAGAGACCATCTTAAGGTGAAAAGGGACAACTTTTGTCCACCTTAAGGCATGAAAACTTCAGTTATCCTTTTAGTTATAGGCTTGGAGAACTTTAGCATTCCAAATTCCATTGAAGGAACTCTTTTTTTTCGATGGGTTGCCCCCATTAAGTCACAAATATTTGTAGTAAATCCAAAATTAAAATAGTTTCATACTTGACGTCCAATGAAAGACACTGTAGGAACATATTTTTTTTGACACTCATGCAACTGAACTCGGAATGAGATTCTAAGCGCCTACGTACCTCAATAAAGAGGATCAAGTCACAACGTAGTTCTGGGTGAGTGTTTTTTTTTTGTGTGTGTCATAAATTTTTCCTAGGCTGCTTCTTTCGAGGTTTTCAACCTAGCGGACTTTTATTTTTTTTAGTCGTACACAATTTATACTCTTGCGGGCCAGGAGTGGACATACAATTTATACTCGTGCCTTAAGGAGTGTACATGCAGTTTATACTCGTGCCTTAAGGACTATAAATATAGTTTATACTCATGCCTTAAAAAGTGTACATGCAGTTTATACTCGTTCCTTAAGGAGTGTACACGCAGTTTATACTCATGCCTTAAGAAGTGTACATGCATTTTATACTCATGGCTTAAGGAGTGTCATCTCCCTTCAAGGATAGTACTTCTTCAAGAACTTGGCATTGATGGGGACAATCCTCACGCCATTTGTATCAACAATCTTGTAAGAACCATTTAAATATGCCTCTTATACGACATATGATTCATCCTACTTCAAGGTGAATTTACCCTCACATTTATGAGAAGTGATAATGGGTCTTCTTACTACAAGAACTTGATCTCCAACTTGGAAGCACCTCAAGCGAACCCTTTTGTTGAAAGAACAAGATAGACGGGATTGATAGCATTCAAGATTTTGTTGAGCCTCCAGCCTCTTCTCATCAAGAGCTTCTAACTCCACAAGATGCAACTTAGAATTTTCTTCATCGGTGAGCCCTTCTTGAATAGCCAGTCTCAAAGAAGGTATTTGACGCTCAAGTAGCAGGACTGCTTCAACTCCAAAAGCAAGTGAGTATGGGGTTACTTATATTGGTGTACGGTAAGTTGTCCTATACGCCCATAAAGCTTCTTCCATTCGCTCATGCCAGTCTCATTTGTATTTGGAGACGACTTTCTTCAACAAGTTGCATAAAGTCTTATTTAAGGCTTCAGCTAGACCATTGGCGGCAGCATGATACATTGAAGACTTGCGCTGCTTGAAGCCAAAAAGGTCACAGATCTTGTTCATCAACTTGTTATCAAACGGCTTGCCATTGTCAGCTATTATATATTGAGGGATTCCAAAGCAGTAGACGATATTCACTCGGATGAAGTTCGCAACATTTTCTTTCTTTACTTCCTTGAGAGAAACAGCTTCGGCCCATTTCGAGAAGTAATCTGTCGTAGCCAAGATGTATAAATGTCCACCAGAAGACTTTGGTAGTGGACCAACAACATCCATTCCCCAATCATTGAATGTCCAAGATGCTACAGTTGGATGTAGAACCTATGGAGGTTGATGTATGAAATTTGCATGGAATTGGTAAGATTTGAATCTTCTTGCATAGTCCAAGCAATCTTTCACCATCGTTGGCCAATAATATCCCATCCTTTTAATGTGAAAATGGAGTTTTGGTCTAGACTGATGTGATCCACAAACTCCCGAGTGCGCTTCTTGCAAAGCTTGAATTGTTTCTTTCTCTCCCAAACACCGTAAGAGTACTCCTTCAAATGATCTTCTGTACAGTGTGTCTTTGTAGTAAACAAAGCAAGGTGCACGACGACGAATGTCAGTCTTTCTTCTTGGATCATCTGAAAGTATCCCATTACATAAGTAATCAATAATAGATTGTCGACAATCTTCTTTTACAGCTTTAGACACGACAACGTGGTATGCAACCTTGTTTTCCACATCCTCATCTAACGGCGGTACTACCCATTCTTGGAATACAGTAACTTGGGTCTGATTTGGAAGAGTTAGGGTTGAGGCCAGAGCAGCTAGGGCATCAGCTTGCTTATTTTCTCTCCTTGGCACATGTTGGAGGGTCACTCCTCCAAGCCACCCCATCAACTTCTATGCATAATCATGGTATAATCGCAGCTCGAACTTTCTGACTTCATAGCTTCCCAAAAGTTATTTGATCACCAATTGGGAGTCACCAAAGACTTGTAATTGCAGTTGTTTCATGTCCACTGCCATCTCGAGTCCAAGTATTAAAGCTTGATATTCAGCAAAATTATTAGAGCAACAATTTATTAGGGTAAAAGAGTATGGGATGACCTCTTCTTGTGGAGTGACGAATACCACCCCGGCACCAGCTCCATCTCGATGTGTGGCACCATCAAAGTACATCTTCCATGGGGGTCTAGCTTCAATGATCATTGCATCTTTAGCAGAAAGTTCATCGCTCAGTTCCCAATCATCAGGTATCGGGTGGTCTACTAAGAAGCCATTCAATGCTTGTCCCTTTATGGCCTTTTGGAGAACATACACAATCTCAAACTGTTGAAATTAAAGGTACCATTTTGCAAGTCGGTCACTAAGGACAGGTTTCGACATTACAAACTTGGTGGGATTTGCCATAGACACGAGACGAACCACATGATCTTGAAAGTAGTGTTTCATCTTTTGAATTGAGAAGGCCAATGCCAAACATAACTTTTTAATTGGAGAATACTTTAGCTCATTTGGTGTCATCATTCTGCTCAGATAGTAAAAAGAGTTTTCTTTGCCTTCACTATTTTCTTGAGCCAGTAGTGCTCCAACCGACCTTTTTTGTGTCGTGACGTAGAGTATCAACGGATTCCCAGGTATGGGTCCCACAAGAACTGGAGGTTTCATTAAGTACGATTTGATACTCTCAAAGGTATTACTATAAGCTTGGTCCTATTCGAAGGGAGTGCCCTTCTTCATAAGATGACTAAATGGTTGACATTTTCCAGCTAGGTTTGAGATGAACCTCCTTAAATATGCTAGCCTTCCTTGAAGGCTTTTTAACTCATGAATATCCCGAGGCTCGGGCATCTTCAAAATTGCATCAATCTTAGCTTGATCAATTTCAATTCCTCGGTGTTGCACAATGAAGCCAAGAAATTTTCCTGAAGTAACTCCAAAGGTACACTTCAATGGATTCATCCTAAGTTGATATCTTAGAAGTAACTCGAATACCATTCTTATGTCTTTTAAGTGGCCGTCTCTCTTTCTTGACTTCACCACTAGATCATCAAGATAACATTCAACATTTTTATGGAGCAGGCCATTTAAGATGTTCTGCATAGCCCTTTGATAAGTGGTTCCAGCGTTCTTCAAACCAAAAGGCATCACCTTATAGCAATAAATACCTTTGGGCATATGAAATGCAGTGAGTTCTTCATCCTTTGGTGCCATGCGGATTTGATTATAGGCGGATGAACCATTCAGAAAGGATATTGCCTCATAAATAATGGTTGCATCAATCATCAACTCTGGTATGGGAATTGGAAAGTTATCCTTAGGGCAGGCGTTAATGAGGTCTCGAAAGTCGACACAAACTCGAATTTGGCCATTCTTCTTCCTTACTGGAATAATACTTGAAATCCATGTGGGATATTTGACTTCGCGAATAAAGCCAGCTTCAATGAGTTTGTTAACTTCCTTTTCAATTAATGGAACCAACTCTGGCCTAAAGCGCCTTTGGGCTTGCTTAACAGGACGAGCACCATTCTTAATCGCTAACTGATAAACCGCTACTTTTGGATCTAAGACAGGCATTTCCTTATAGCTCCAGGAGAAGACATCCATATATTCTTTGAGTATGTCTATATAAGCAATTTTCTCCTCTACTTCTAGAAATGCACTCAAGTAAGTTGGTCTTGGTTTTTCATCGGTTCCAAGATTAACTTTCTTCAAGGGATCTATTGTGGCCTTTACTCCTTCTTCAAGTTGCGATGGAGCATCTCCAGCATCTTCCTCCTCTTGAGGATCATCGTCATTGATGGATATATGATAACACCAGAAGGCATCTTCTATCTCTTCATCAACCTTTATTTGAGACAAGACATCTTTCTCGTTTTGGGTCGTAACATGATATGAGGAACCAACACTCTTTTCATCTTCTTCGTGTTACTTAGTATAAACCACAGTATGCATCTTTGTTTTTAACACCTCATTGCATGAAACTACCAGTTCCGTCTGTCGCTTCATTCTAGAAGGAATCAAACTTTGGAAATCCTTTTGGATTTTAAATGAAGAGTGCAGCATCGTGTTTTGATGACTTCTTTGACGCTTTTTGTTTTTATTTTTATTTATAGGACCCAACCTTTCGAACACAGAAGTTCTTGCGGTTGATTCTCCAAGTCGATCAAATACGGAGGGTCTTATGTTAGCAGCAGTGGATTCTTCTTCCACGGTGATGTAATTACTGACTGCCCTTCTTATGGAGATGCGAATTGGAGGTGGTTGCGTGTATCCTAGTCCTTCACGTTCTTTCTTGGTGTTACCCTCCGATGGAAGTTTGCCCAACCTTAATAGCTCAGTAGGATTGTATCCAGCCTTTACAAATAGCTTGTATACATTTAGATCAAAGCCCTCTTTTGTACGCTTCGTAGGGAGTGACATATCTGGTGGCAGATTTTGAGCCACAGATTCCCCAAGTGTCCTTGAGGATGGATTTATTGCGTCAATCTTTCTGACAAGTAAATTTAGCCCCTTTAGCACATTATCTTGGGCATCAGGTGAGTGATCTTCCTCTTTCTTTACCTTTGGCATGTAGCGAAGAACAAGAGCTGCCTTCTTC
The DNA here is from genome assembly GCA_030864215.1 of Capsicum pubescens. NCBI lineage: Eukaryota > Viridiplantae > Streptophyta > Magnoliopsida > Solanales > Solanaceae > Capsicum > Capsicum pubescens. The sequence goes on from CM061548.1 coordinate 83,227,580, forward strand.
TTCGTAGGAGCGACGCTTTCTTTATTCGAAGTGAAGAAAGACTTCCTGTTAATGAATTTTTCAATAGTCATCGCGACCTTCTTAGATGCAAGATTGTCACACTTGGTCTTGGTGACATCTTCAATATTTTTTTCATCTACAATATGATTCTTTAAGTAGAATTTTACATCGGCAAAATGTGACTCAACTTCAGTGAATGGCTTGTCATCGGTGACTATCGTTCTTTCCATTCCATTTTCGAGGTACTTCAAGCATTGATAGTAAGAGGACGGGATAATTTTGTTTCCGTGCACCCAAGGCCTACCAACCAATACATTGTATGAAATTTTGAAATCGATCATATGCATCAATGGGTTTGATTGAAAATCATCCATACTAATCCCCAACTTGATACATCCCATGGACCTTTGGCCCCCTTGGTTGAAGCCTTGGATCATTATACGACTTTCTTCCAGTTCGCTAGTAGCGATGCCAAGCTCCTTCATCGTACGATAGGCAGGATATTGACTCCAGATCCTTTATCTATCAAGATTCTATTGATCTTCTTTCCTAGAATTTGACCCACCATGTATAAGGGACGGTTATATAGGGTCTCACCAAACAGAAGATCGTTATTTGTGAATGTGTTTTTTGTATCACACAGTTCAGCAAGCTTTTCGGAAGGTGAAGGAACTTCCATGGGTTGATTTTCACCCTTTGCCCCCTCTTTGGCGGTATTAAAACAATGCGCAAAGTTAACTTGGGCAGTCTTATTGCGGAACCAACTTGGTAAGAATTCCTCTAAAGTTACCGGACGCCGAGGTTTCTGATGGTGAAGCTCCATCACCCTTGTCCTTTTTGGAAGTGCAACCAACTTCTGTTTCCTTAGTTTCTTCACCACTTTTCTTTCGGTTGGCTGCTCATACATCTCCTTTCGCAGAATCATCTTCTTGCGTTTGCGTCTAGTCACTAGAGTCCAACCTTTATCATCATCTTCATCAACCAAAGACCTATCAGGCTCTAATATCTCCTCATTATGCTCCTTGACATAAATTTTAACCGGGTCGAGCGAGCCAAAAGTGATAGAGATTTGATGAGAACTGGTTGTCTCATCGTCGAAGAAGATTTTCTTCACTTTTGCCAGTTGCATAACTTTATCTTTAAAGACAAAGCATTTCTCCAGAGGGTGACTTATAAGCCTACGATATTTGCAATAATTAGGGTCATTAGTCATTCCGGCTTCGTTGGGATGCTTTATCTCTGGGAGTTCGATGAGCTTATACTGAAGGAGTTCATCAAAATCTCAGCAACATCAGAATCAAGAAAGGGATATTCTTTTTCTTGCATCTCCTTTAATGTTTTCTGATTTGGACGTGCTCCAAAAGTCATCTTTATACTTTGCTTCTTGCTCACCTTTGTGGTGACTTTCATAGGAGATACACCAACATTTATGGATTCTTTGTTATCATTTTTGGGGACAAACTTACCCCTTCTCTTGGGTTCTTTCTTATCCGTTCCCCTTCGAGGGTTATGGATAGACACTTTTTCCTTTCCAGTAGAAGACATGCTCAACTCCATGTCGTGAGCACGAGTTGCTAACTCTTCAAAGGATTTTGGCTTAATGCCTTGCAAGATGTAGAGAATCCCCCAGTGCATTCCTTGGATGCACATCTCTATCGCAGAAGCTTTGCTGAGCCTATCTTTACAGTTTAGGCTAGCATTTCTCTATCGATTGATGAAGTCAATGACTGGTTCGTCCTTTCTTTGCCGAGTATTTGTGAGCTCTACCATGCTCATTGTACGCCTTGTGCTATAAAAGTGATTCAGGAACTCATGTTTCAATTTCTCCCAAATATCGATGGAGTTAGGCTCGAGATCCGTATACCAATCAAAGGCTTTTCCCTTTAGGGAACGTACAAACTGTTTGACAAGATAGTCACCGTAAGTTCCAGCATTGTTACATGTCTCGACAAAGTGTGCGACATGTTGTTTTGGGTTACCTTTGCCCTCAAATTGTTGAAATTTAGGGGGTTGATAGCCAACAGGCATTTTGAGGCTATCTATTCTTGCAGTGTAAGGCTTGGCATATGCAAGGTAAGACTTGGTGACAACATCATACTTGTCTTTGAGGGTCCCTTCAATAAATTCCCCCAATTGCCCAATCGGGATCATTCCCTCAGCAGAAACTTGCACCTCTTTAGTCAATGGTGTTTGTTTCATAGGATTTTCTATCTCACGAACCTTTGGAACTTTTCCCGGCGCATGGCTAGATTCTTCGTATATCAAGCCTTCCACCCTATCCACTATCTTATCAATCCCAGCCTCTTGATTCTGAACATAGTTGGTCAGGCCTTCAATTGGCTTTGCCAGATTCGCAAGCTGCTCCTCCACAGACGAGACATCAGTTACCATTGCTTGCATGATCACCAGAGATGTTAGAGAGTAACATGGATTATCGCATAGGTTGATCTTTGAAGTGCTTAACTTATGCGATGTAAGTGGAGATGACACATTTGTTGAACGACCATAGCTCTTTGCGCCAGAGTATTTGGAACCAGAATGCTCAAGTAGAGCAAGAGTCTTCTTAAGCGATTCCGCGACACTAGTTCCTCCTTCCGAAGCATTTGTATTGGACTTCATTCCTTTTGGGGTTGAAGATCCAAAAACTGGAGTTGGCGCGGACGACACTAGATGTGTTTGTTGTCCTAGCAAGCCTGCCTTGCTCCTCGTGACAGCTCCTAAACTTCCGAAAGTAACACCAAGGATGCTTTCCACTTCGGCAGAGAACCTTGAATCAACAGCCTTGGAAGCAGTTGATTAAGAGTTGATCTTCTTGGAAGTCAATTCATCGTTCTTAATCTTCAAAGTCTAAAAAGTTGAGATGAAAGGTAGAGATCGTCCCACTGGGCGTGCCAATTTGTTTCCAACATAATTTAATTCATGAAAAATAAACTTCAACCATAAATAAAAATATGAAGAAATAACAGTTTTATTGATAAATGATGGGGTATAAATCTGTTCCTCCCTTGATTCTTCTCTCTTGATTTTCTGCATAATTCGAGGGCCGTCAGTAGCATATTTCTCGAATGTATAAAGATTTGGATATGGATTTCTCCGTAATTTGAGGGCCGTTAGTGGCATACTTCTCGAACGCAGGAACATTTGGATTTGATCTCCATGAAGGGCAGATTTGGTCCCACTAGACGCGCCAGAATTTGTTGGACAATAAAATTTTCAAGTGCGAAAAATAAATAATTCGAGACAAGAAAATATTGCAACAATCAATTTTATTGATTTCAATGTGAGTGTTACAATCTCTATGAATCCTCTGATTCGTCTTTTCAAATATAAATTCAAGGGCTTGAAGCTTAATCTTGAATTTGAACTTGATTTGTTGGACTTGAGGGACTTGATCTTGACTTGTGCTTGAATTCAAGGGCTTTTGAGCCTGTTCTTGAATATTGCGGTCTTGATCTTGAATCTTGATGAATTTGATTTTAATGCTTGAGCTTTTTAGAGAAATTGTGGCTTTGATCCACGAGCTTTCTCTTGCTACTTGTTAGAGATCTGGGGGTCTGGGGGTCCTTTTTCTGAATTATGAGGCTCCTATTTATAGTTGTAGGAAAGGAAGAGTTATGATGAATATAGACTTCCTTTGACCAATCAGATTTAAATGATGTGGTGCCTTTTATGGTCTTTTATTTCATGGGCTTACTGCATCAGTTTGACATATGGCACGATCCTATTGGCTCCTTCACTTGACTTGGCATGCCACGTCATTTGACATGTGGCGCTTATTTGAGCCTCTAGAATATGACAATATCTTGGGCTTAGTAAAGTGGGTTCATCATTTGTAGCCCAAATTAATGGACTATTCCAATAAATAATGGGTCTTATTTAAATCCATACCTATTTGGACTTAAATAATTAATTCAATTATATTAATCCGCAATATTTATTTGGGACTAATATATTTTGAATTTAATAGAATCCGAATTTTGTACGAATTTAAATTTAATAAAATTGCATCGCCCACATATCTATTACAATATTATTTTAATATTACTAAAATGAAACAAATTATTTTAAAATGAAACCAACAAATTATAAACCAAAGAAATATGACTTAGTTTATAAGATTAATATATTTCCCTTTTTTTTTTAAAAAAAAAAAGTATAATTGATCAAAATGTCGTCACTACGCACAAAATTAAATCCATTAAAGTAGGCAAGTAGCCCATTGAGCGGGAAAAAAAAGAAAAAGTAAAACAATTGAAAGGGAGAAAAAGTTAAGTGTCACATGGAAAAGTACAGTATCTTTTAAAAATAAAACCTAGAGTAAAATGGAGTAGCATTCAGCAGTGCTCAATCAAATGGAGGTCAAATAAGGAGGTATGTTTCCTTCTTCTTTAGCAAATTCATTGATTTCTTTGCTATTTTTTTTTTTAAGAATATTTGACTAATATGTTAGTGTTTAGTCTCCCCTTATTTACAAGTTAGGTGTAAGATTCACATACATTTTGCTTTTAATCTCACATATAAAATTAGGTGGGGTATATTGTTGTTCTAAAATAATGACCGGTGGGAATACAAAGATCCGACTTTTAAAATTAGGGCTCTATTTCTTCATCTACACCTTAAAATTTACTTTCTTCCAGATAAAATTTACATATTTAAATATTGCATAGACTAGTACCAGAAGTAGTAATTTTTAAATATAAAAATATTTTAAAAAATAAAATTTGTATATTTAAATGGGCTTTACCATATTCAAATTTTTGACATGAAACAGTTTTTAAACCATATTTGAAGTTTCCTCATGTACAGGGGATCCAAAAACTTGTGTATATACAAAAAAAAACTGTTTCTATTATATTTTGGCAGTATAATCTTTCGACGAAGGGGATTCCGTTGAACCCTTAGTTAACTTAGTGCTGTCACTGACTCGGACAATATAGTCATAAAAATTTGTAAAATAAAATGAGACGGACCTATTTTGTGGGACTATACGGAGTAAATTATTTTTGCTGTAAAATGAGATTGACGAAGTGATATTAAATTGCAGGTTCTTAATGATATACTCCATTTGTTTTAATTTGTTTGACCTACTTTTCGTTTAGGTCCATTTCAAAAAGAATGATCATTTTCATTTTTAGCAATTTTTTAATTTCAACTTTCTATGTTATATGTTTTAGACTCCAAAATTAAAGAGTAATTTGCTACATTTGATATTATGTATGCTTTTGGAAGTAGTAATATTTTAGTAGTACTTCTGGACTTGTAAAATTGTTCTGTGATGGCTCCTGACGTGGCGTTGATGTGGCAGGAACGTGTGAAATACCGCACCTTATGTAAGTGGTTTAATACTTTACAAGGTGTAGAAAAATTCACTTTTATATAGTATAGGTGTGTGATAGGTTACTCCAATTGTTTAGGTGTGTTTTTGACTTTTCGAGTATAGTTTAGGGCGGAAATGAAGCTTTTTCCATTTAGGTAATATAGAAATATATCTTTCCCCTAAGTTTTTAAAATGCTTGTGTTCCCTTCATATCTTGGCTATCTAGTTTAAGTACTTGTTTTCTTTCTTGAACAAACTTTTATATAATTTTACATTGAGAGCTAGAAATCAATTTCTTTACCTTATCTTGATCAGCTAGTAATTTGCTAATGATCTGAGCCTTCACAAGCTAACTGCTTTATGATGGCTAACGAGCAAGAAACCATGGTTCTCTTGAAGCTTTGGGTGGATGAAACGAGAAATAAAGTAGTTGCAGCTGAATCTAAAGTAGATTTTATGGACATACTCGTTAGCCTTCTCACTTTACCACTGGGAACGATAATAAGACTCACTAAAGCAGATGCTGGAGCTCTTGGTTGCATGAAGAACTTGTACCAAAGTGTTGAAAAGCTTGGCGAGGAAAATCTGTACACAGAGTATTGCAAAACCATGCTGCTAAATCCAAGAAATGCCTATGCAAAGTATTGCATGAAGTTGAAAGTTAACGTGGACAATTCAGGCTCTGATAAGTATTATCAGTGCTCAGGTTGCTGTCTTAAGAGCTATTACACGAATGTTAAGTGCCTGTGTGGAGGAATGATTAATAAAGAGAAGTTCTTGAAAGATTCAGTTGAAAATACCTGTCTTAATGAGCATGCATTTCTCAAAGGAGGGATATCGTTTCTGATCACTGACGATTTGCAATTCAAGTGTGCTTCTCCAAGCTCTCTAGTTCAGATGCTTTCTAATGTTGGTCTGAGTGACATGAATCAGATTAAGGAAATGCGTGTAGAAGTCGGAAAGAATGAGGTAATATTCTTTACCCTCTGATTGATTAAGAGAATTAGTGATTACGACATTCTTAATACAAAATATTATGCTTTTCTGATGATATGTTTGCCCTTGCATGTTTTAATGTGATTTTCGTAGATTGTCATTTGCAGCTAGTAATTAACATGATCCTTTTATTGACCATTCAGGCAATTCATCTACTTGCTTGTTCACTGATCTCAAAGACTCCCTTGTCAGATGTGTTTCTTCCCCAGGAAAAACAAAAAAGAGCAAGATTATATGCCATTACAATGCCTGAGTTTGGAAATTTTTCATCCATCTCTAAAAATGCAACAAGTAGTATCACCAAGAAATTAGAGCTGAAGCTAACAGTAAGCAAGACTTCAAACATGGTCTTGTGTGCAGAGGCTGGGAATGAATTCATTGATTTTCTCTTCAACTTCTTGACCATTCCTATAGGATCAATTGAAGATGCTCTAAAAGGGTGTTCTGGTTTGGGATCCATAGATAACCTGTACAAAAGTGTGGAGGCGTTAGATTCAAAATGGTTCAATACGTATCCGACTAACAATGGTCATGGAGGTGTGGAGAATCATAGTTTTAAGAAGATATTACTAAAGCCTAGTATTGCCCTTTATCATAAATCTGAGAATCAGCTGCTGCAAATTTCTGAATCTGCAGAAACTCAATTTTTTGACCCGAGGGAACCTGTAAGGAGTAAATACCCTCGGAAGTTTGGAAAGTTTTCTAAGGCACCATCCGTTTTCTATGTTATGGACAATTTGGAAGTGAGACCTTTGTCTTCTGCACCAACTATGTGCTTACTCCAAGAGCTAAATGTGCCTATGTATGATGTTGAAGAGCAAGTGATCAGTGTTGGCGAGTCAGAAGCATTAAGTTTGCTGAAGGCCTCTTTAATGTCATCTTTATCAGCTTTGACAGTGGGCCTAAATCACACGTTGAAGAAACCTATCAACGAAGATGTGAAGTGCAACTTAAGATTTTCTCAGGCTGGTTAGCAAACACATGTAAAACTTTTCTTCGGTGCTTCTATAGTATCGACACTCACTTACCTAGCTATTGTTATTAACCTCAAAACTTGGTCTCCCAGTACTTCAAAAACGTATTGCAGACTTGAGTGTTTGCTGATTGAATCAGTTATGGATCACTGTTTTGTAGTTCTATTAATTTATTAGTTAAGATGTTTTTAAATGGATGCATCGGATACCTTTCTTTTGAGCTAAAGGTTTATTGGAAATTACCTCTCTACCTCACTAAGGAAGGGGTAAGGTTTTGCATGCATTCTACCGTCCCAAATTCCATTTGTGAGATTACATTGGGTATGCTACTGCTGCTGTTGTTTTATTAGTCAACAACATTAATTTTTCTCCTAGTTGGTAAATCCATTTCCCTGCACCTGGGGCCCTCGGTTTTCCTTCAATAGTCTCAATGAGCCACTCAATGTGAGCGTCTGCTTTGACTTTTTAGTGGGACATCATGAAATGCCTAGTTAGGACAAGAAACTTGATTTTCCCCCTAAGCCTGTACTTTGAGAAAGAAGGTACTTCTTGCCTCTATTGGTAACTAAACTTGTATATCTCTTCAATACAGACGAAAGATCACTCCAAAAACCAAACTTAGGATACAATATTCTATCTTATAATATCATTTGTCTTCTAGCTTAAGGCATTAGTTCGGCTGGAAACCGTCATCAGCAGGTGGCCTATATAGCTGCATCGTGTTGCAGGCTCCTATAGAGAGTAGACATATATTTTTCCAAGTGTTAAAGAAAGATATTGAATCGTAAGTGGGCATGCCTGACGGTTGCTAAGTGTTTGTTTGAAATTACTTATTTCTTAAATAGCACTTATTTTAAGAGAAAATATTTTTTTTTAAAAAAAAGAATGTTTGATAAATTTGCAAAATGCTTTTAAAAAGAAGTAGAAGCAGTTTTTCTGCTTTTGGAAAGAAGCAGAAAATTTGCTTTTCAAACAAAGCAGAAGCAGAAGTAGAAAATTATCTTTTTCATGACTAAAATATCTCTATCACTCTCTCTTACACACACACTCTAATATATATATATATATATATTTATAACATATCTTATCAGTATGATTAAAGTTTAATTTTAATATTTTATACTTTATATTTACATCGTAATTCTTTATTTTATTTATAATTTACATATTATTATTTTATTTTCACTCATTTTCTTTAAATAAATTTAAAAAAATCATTGACGATGATTCGAAGAATATATAACTTTTTATTTTTTATTATTAATAATAACAAATGACAGATAAATCACGTTACAAGAATAAATGATATTTTGACAACACTTGTAAATGTTTCTAAAATATTTAATTTTAAATAAATAATTTATGAAAAGTGACATATTTGTTATCATGTAGTTTACATATATGAAGAAGGAGATGAGCCTTCTGATATACCTTTAGAAATAAAAGACAGATCTTCTACTAGTATGAAGATATTGCATAATAAAATTAGGGATGAAATCATTGAGAATTTTGTGATGTATGAAGGACTAATTATTTTTGTCGTTAATTTTTTCATAAATAATGATTTAATTAATGAAATAATTTTTATATTTATTTTTGTTTAATATTTTAAAGTGATATTTAAATTATTTACGTAATATATCATTATTAATATTTTTAATGTATTTATGTATATAAATATTGATTGAAAATTTTAGAGTACGTGTTTTTTAATTAAATAAAATAAAGTTTTAATTAAAAATATTATAATAGATATTTAAAATAAATTTTCTCTATAAATTAATTTTAGTAGTAAAAGTCTATCGATACATGTCCTTTTTGATCATTTGTCTTAAAAAAAACTTATTGAAAAAGATTATCCAAACACAATTTGTTAATCAAAAGTATTTTTCAAATGAATTTACCAAACACAAATTGCTTTTTTCAAAAGCACTTTTCTGAAAAGCTATTTTGTAAAAGTGCATCTTAAATAAGCAGTTTTGCAACAGCAATCCCAAAAGGGCTCTAAATCTTCTACTTGATAGAGGAAACTACTCACCCTTACCGAACTCAATTGGCCGTGAATAATCTTGGGCATAATACATAAACATGCCCTTTAACTTGGCCTCAGTTCACATCTATGACCTCCAACTTTGGATGTGCACAAGTACACTTAAACTTGTACAAAATTGAACAAACAGACACACGCATCCTATGTGGCATAATACACGTAGGGCGTCATGTAGGACAAGAATTAGCCACGTTGAATGCCACATATGACACATATGTCTACTTGTTTAATTTTATGCAAGTTTAAGTACCTACTTGTGCACACTCAAAGTTGGAGGGCATAAATACAAGTTAAAACCAAGTTAAAGGGTATATTTATGTATATGCCATAATCTTGCATTTCTCATCTTGTTTTGTAAAGCCAATGAATATGGTCTATTTGTTTTGTGTTATTCAAAATACCTTCCAAATGGAATCAACTTTGGTTATCACAAGTAATAAGTTGAATACGAATTTTTATAGGGAAAAGACTTAATATGTCATTGCATCGCATTATTAGAAATGGATTATTTGTACCATTTGTTAAAAGTTAGGCTCATTTATGCACTCTCACTACAAAATATGCTCATTTATGCTATTATTTTAATGATAGTTTTGCAAAACTAGCTTTGCCACATGATCTCCTAGTCTATGTCACCAAATTGGACAACTAATAATCTGACCCATTTAAAAAAACCACCCATTTCCCTAACCCCTCCCACACCTTAACCCTATTCACTTTTAACATATCAAGAAATACAATTTTTCCCATATTAAACCATTAACATTAATTACTTTTTTTCAAATTATGTTTTTAAAACTAAAAATAAACATTAATTAATATGGATATTATGGTAAAATAATTATATCAATTATTATTCTATAAGGGGCGTGCAACGTCCAAAGAAGGAGGGAATAATCAATAAGAAAATATATTATCAGTGTGACAAAATTAAACTATTAAAGCAAACATTAGTGGCAAATAAGAAAAGTGAGAAGTTTTAAAATTCCCTGAACTTGTAAGGTTTTATTTAGTGAACATCTAGATTAATGATTGTCTTAAAACCTTCCCAGAACTTTGTTAGTTCAATACGTCGAGCAGAGGCGGAGCCAGAATTCCAACTATGGGGGTTCAATATTGTCACGAACCGACTCTGGGCTAGTCGTGACAGGTATCTCAAGCCCACCGAGGACTGGAGACCACCCCTATTGCTTGTTCAATCGAACAAAACCCAAATAAGCAGCGAAAGACATCCAGAATATAAAGATAAAGCAGTTAATAAAACTCAAAAGTAAGCTCTAAGAGTCAACAACAACCATCCAACCCATACATGTCCACAAAAGCCTCTAAATCAATTTGAATATCAAACTAGGTTGGGACATGCCCCCGACCATGAAAATGACAATGACAATGACAATGATAATGATAATGTTAATGCGAACTCTGCAATTCTAAAATATGGAAAGAAACTGATGGAATGACTAATCTTTCTAGAGGATAGAAGATTACCATTTCACCGCGAACCAACCGATGAACCGGATTACCTAATGCTGTACATGGGTAAAAGAAGCATCTTCGGACCCTACATTATGAAACAATGTAGCATCCTAGGATGGTTAACGGAGTGAGTGCTAGCATGTAACTCAGGATAAGGGATAAACTAATTTCATATTGAAATGAAGTCTAAACTCATTGTACATGTTCACATACATGCGTACATACATATACATATATATATATAAAATGTTGGAATAGGGAACAAGGTTTAGCATGAGTTTTAAAATCATTAACCTTGACTGTGTAGCTCTAACCCTCCTAAAAATACCCACAGGTTATATGGGTTCGGCTACCCCCACCGGAAGGGTCCCAGTGCGTGTTAGCCACACGAACCGGAGAAATCCAAGGAAGGGCCAGTGAATCCAAGACCCCAGTCATTCCAAAGTATATATGTAATGTGTGAACTATGCACATGACCACCAAGGCCTCCACATCGGTAAACATGGTTTCTAGTATCGTCCCCTCTGTGCCCTCTACCTTCTACGGTGAGCTACACAACCCCCTTTAAGACCAAATTAAAACATTATTTACACATAACCCATCCATTTAACCAAGGAGTCATCCATTTAGGTATTTTTTGAATGATATCATCATACCAATTAATTATGCTTGCAAGCTAATTCCATTCTGCCAAACCAAACCCATTAGCCATAAGACTCCAAAGTTCCAATTTAAAATCAATCTATGACCACCAAGGCCCTTTAAAATTATTTATATTCCATTAGACTTTTTATGCAATGCAATAATTTCAAAAGTAGTTAAATTATGCATTTAGCCATGTTTCAAGACAATTTCATAAGGTGGGAGAAGTTATTACCAATTCCAATACAAAAATCCATAAGTTTAGGGGAATCCACGACCCTCGTCCCATTTACCATGTTCATTTACCCAATGAGTTCCAAAATCCATCAATAAAGCATAAATAATTACATGTAAACCATGGAAATACCATTTAAACAATAACCATCCAAAGCCCTCAACCCAAATTCCAAAATGAAACATTAAAACCATATGAATATCAATCCATTGCATGCAATGATAAAATGTAAGTTTAGGAAAGAGATACATGCCTAAAAACACCAAGAATTTTGATAAAAAACCACACTTTGAGCCCTAGATGACCAACCCTTAGAAACCCAAACTTTGCCCTTTATTAGGGAATTTAAGAGAAGAGAGAAGTATTTTTGTTGGCTAAGTGATGAAAATAGGTACCCTCAAGTGTTTTATGGTCATTGGTTATATTTTTAGAAGGAAGAAATGTCTAAAGTGTCTCCAATTAAAATATAGAAAAACTGCCGCCAATGGCTACGAGTCACCTCACGAGTCATGAGGACTAGTCACGAGTCGTTGCCACGACTCGTGGCCAGGGAAAAAAATTTGGGCCACCATACTGGTTTGGTCACGAGTCCCTCATCATGATTCGTGACCTCACCATATGACTCGTGAGGTTCAAATCATGACCTCAACAGAAACTATGGACAAACCACTGGTCAGGATACTATTAACAACTTACGACTCATTAAGAGTCTTCACAACTCATCAACTGATTCGTAGCCTGAGCAGAACCAAAAAATCATGTACAAAATCCAAAAGTGATAAGAATGAAAAAGAACTCATACCTCAAGCACTTTCATTCCACGCGGGGAATAGGAATGGATATTTGGACTTCATGTCTTCTTCGACTTTCTAAGTAACTTCTTTCTACTTTTTCATTCCTCCAAAGGACTTTTACTGAAGCCACATCCTTAGTCCTCAATCTACAGACTTTTCTATCCAAAATCTCAACCAGGACTTTCTCATAGGATAGGGAATTCGAAATGCCAACATTTTCAATAGGCACAATCAAATAAGGATCACCGACACACTTCTTCAACATCAACACATGGAAAACTAAATGAATAAAACCCAAACTCCCTGGAAAATCCAATTTGTAAGAAATATTCCCAACTCTTCTCAAAATTAAATACGGACCAACATAACAGGGACTGAGCTTCCCCTTCTTCCCAAGACTCATCACTCCCTTCATAGGAGAAACTTTTAAGAACACCCAATAACTTATATCAAACTCCAACTCCCTTCGCCTCACATCCACATAAGACTTTTGGCGACTTTGGGCAGTCTTAAGCCTCCCCTTAATCACCTTCACCTTATCTATGGCTGGGTGAACCTAATTAGGACCAAACAACCTAGTTTCACCACTTCAAACCACCAAATAGAAGACCTACACCTCCTTCCATAATGAGCCTTGCAAAAAGTCATTCAAATACCAGAGTGATAACTATTATTATATGCAAACTCGATGAGAGGTAAGTGATTCACCTAAATTTCTTTAAAGCTAATCACACAGGACATTAGCATATCCTCTAAAGTTAGAATAGTTTTTTTCACTTATACATCCATTTGAGGGTGAAAAGCAGTGCTAAGGTTTACCTTAGTCCCTAAACCATTCTGAAACAAACATCAAAAGTGAGAAGAGAATTGCGTACCTCGATCTGAAATAATGGAAACAGGAGCGCCATGCAATCTGACTATCTCTTTAATAAACAACTTGGTATAATTCTCTCCAGAGTAAGTAGTCCTCAGGGGCAAGAAGTGAGCCAACTTAGTCATCCTATCGACAATGACCCAAATTGAGTCATACTAATTATGAGGCCACGGAATACCTGTAACGAAGTCCATATTGATTATCTCCCACTTCCACACAGGCAACTCTATCTCTTGACACATGCCACCAGGCCTCAAGTGTTCTACCTTTACTTACTGACAGACAATACATTTAGCCACAAAGTTTGCCACATCTCTCTTTATGTTATTCCACCAATAAATCTCCTTCATGTTATGGTACATCTTAGTGGAACCGGATGTATAGTATACTTTGTCTTATGAGCCTCAATCAAAATTCTATACCGCAGTTTATCAATATCAGGAACACACAGCCTACCTTGGTACCTCAGAATACCATCAACACCAATATCAAAGGCCATAACCTTTTGTTTTCCCACTTAATCCTTAATTTGTATAAGAATGGTATCCAAATATTGCTTCTCTTTTACCTCAACATCGAGAGATGATTTAACCACTCTTGCACAATTATCCATTCATCCTCAGAGTTCAAAAGACAAACTTCTAAACTAGCCAGTCGATGAATATCCTTTACTAATCCTCTTTTCTCTTCATCCACATGAGATAAGCTCCCCATGGACAACCTGCTAAGAGAATCAGAAATATTAACTTTACTTGGATGATAATGAAGACTCATATCATAGTTCTTTAGCAATTCAAGCCACTGCTTTGTCAAAGATTCAACTCCTTCTGAGTAAACACATACTGCAAGCTCTTATGATCAAAATAAATATCCATATGTACCTCATACAAATAATGACTCCAAATCTTCAAACAAAAAGCCACATCCACCAACTCCAAATTGTGAGTCAGATAATTCCTTTCATGAACCTTAAGTTGTCTGGAAGCATAGGACACCACCTTACCGTGCTGTATCACAATATACAACAAAATCATCAGTACCATTGGGTAGGGTCAAAACTGGCGCAATAGTCAACTTATCCTTCAACTTCTCAAGACTACCTTTGCAAGCATCAAAATATAAGAATTTAACCATTTTCTGAGTCAACTTTGTCAATGGGGCAGCAATAGAAGAGAAACTTCCTACAAACCTCCTATAATACCCAGTCAAGCCCAAGAAACTCTAAATGTCTATTGGAGTCGTGGGTCTAGGCCACTTCTTAACCACCTCAAATTTTTATGGATCCATCATGATCTCCTCACTAAATATAACATGCCTGAGAAAATCCACAACAATAAGCCAAAACTCATTCTTAGAAAACTTAGCGTACAACTTTGATCCGTAAAGGTCTACAACACAATTCGGAGGTGATTGGCTTGATCCTCCTTACTATTTGAATACACCAAAATATCATCAATAAACATTATCACCAATACAACAACAACAACAACAAACCCAGTGTATTCCTACACAGTGGGGTCTGGAGAGGGTAAGATGTATGCAGTCCATACCACTACCTCCGGAGAGGTAGCAAAATCTAAAAAATACCCAAACACCTGTTTCATGAGATCCATAAAAGCAGTCAGAGTATTAGCCAACCCAAATGATATAACCAAAAATTGATTAAAACCATACCGAGTTTGGAAAGCAGTTTTAGGGATATCATTTTCCTTAATTTTCAACTGATGATAACCCAAATAAAGATTACTCTTGGAGAAGCATCTAGCACCCTGAAGCTGGTCAAAGAGATCATCAATCCTAGAAAGAGGGTACTTATTCTTTAACTATCACTTTATTTAACTAACGATAATATATACACATTCAAAGAGACCCATCTTTCTTATGCATGAAAACATAAGAGCACCCTAGGGAGAAACACTAAGACAAATAAAAACCTTATAAAAAAAAATCCTTTAATTGCTCTTTCATCTCCTTCAACTCAGGTGGATCCATACTATAAGTAGAAATAGAGATTGGATGGGTATGCGGTAGAAGATCAATCCCAAAGTCTATTTCCCTATTGGGAGGAATACCAGGAAGGTCCTCGGGAAACACTTCATGAAACTCATTAACCACAGGGACAAATTATAAAGAGGGAACCTCGGAACTAGAATCCTTAACCAAAACTAGATGATATAAACACCCCTTGGAAATTAACTTCCACTCTCTAAGATAAGAAATAAACCTCCCTTTAGGCACTGGGGAACATCTCTTCCATTCGATTACCGATTCATTAGGGAATTATAAACTGACCTTTTGGCTCTCCTACAATCAAAAGAAGAATAGCATGAATAAAGCTAATCCATCCCCAAGATTACATTTAAATCTATCATATCAAGCTCTACCAAATCCACCAAGGTGTATCTATGATGGATAGACATCAGACAACCCCTATAGATATTTCTAGCCACAATAAACTCACCCATTGGAGTAGAAATAGAGAAAGGCTTGGGAATAGTTTCGAGACCAAAACTAAAATGCACAACCACATAAGGGGTCACATAAGAAATAGTAGACCCTAGATCAAGTAAACAATACACATCACGAGAGAAAAATTGAAACATACCATAACAAAATCAGGAGATGCCATAGATTCCTGATGGGTGGAAAAAGCATAAAGATGATTTTGGATAGTGTCGGTACCAAAAGTAGTACCCTTTGGTATAGAAGCTAAAAAAATGGAGACCCAAACTTTATTAGCCCCAGTGGATACCTTAGCTGTAGGGCAATCCTGCTGATTGTGACCAAGTTTAGCATAGTTAAAGCACCGATTTCTTCCATAATCACAATACCCCTGAGAAACTGACTGCAAAATATACAAAGAGGATATAAGGTGGGGCTAACTGAACTCCACTAGCTTGAGATTGGGAACCCTGTGTCCTAGGACCGCTACTAGAATAAAAACGACAATCACCAGATGGTTTAGGATAAGGAGTACTAGCAAAAAAATACAAATAAAATTTTTCCCATGTCTTCTTCTTACTCCACTCTCTACCAACTCTCCCACTATCTTGCTAACATCCACCCTGCTCTGAATATCTGAACTTCTTACTCTGCCTCTCTCCCATCTCTGTCTTCCTCTTCTTCTCATACTCGACTTACTGCATATAACCCATAAGCTTGGAGATATCTATATCATTGTTCAACATCGCAACCTTACACTCCAATACAAAATAATGAGACAAACCAGAAGAAAAGTTCCTCGTTATGGCTCTTATTCAAGACACTAACTCTAGAGCATAATGAGATAATTGATGGAAATTTAAGGCATATTCCTTCACACTCATCCTACCTTACCCCAAGTTCATAAACCCTTCGTCTTTAGCCTCTCTCAACTTCTGAGAAAAGAAATGACCAAGGAAAGCAATAAAAAACTCCTCCCACATAGCCTGTTCAACATCATCACCCTGTGACTGCTCCAACTCCTCATACCACTGATATGTCATGTCTTTCAATTGATATGTAGCAAATTCCACACCCTCAACATCTGTAGAATACATCACCTTAAAGATCTTTTCCATTTTATCAATAAACCATTGAGGGTCCTCCTCAACCTTAAATCCAGTAAAGGTTGGGGGATTCAACCTCATAAACTACCCAACTTGAGTAACCTTAGATGAAACCACAACGAAACCAACAGGACCAGACTGAAGGACTGAGATATCACCAACTGAGTAAGCAGATAAATGGACCAACGGAACTTCACATTAGAGATATCCCCTGAGGTGACTTAAGTATGAGTGTCACCAGTCGGGGAAGGACTAGTGGGAATCAATGAAACTTCATGTGGAGTAGCACAATTAGGAGTAGGGACCCTAGATTGGGTCTGTACTCCATAAACATTGCGAGTTCCATCCATATTAGCCTTAGGTAGGATAGAAGGTCCGGTAGAGTTCCTACAAATATCGTATCTTCGAGGATAAATGATTTAAAACATGAGAAAATTGGGAGTTAGAGAGCATTCATGACACTAGACTCTATAGCCTAAAATGAAACACTAGAAAGGAAACATTCCTAAGTGCCTTGTAGGTAGCCTCCTCCTTATAAGTGTGGCATGCTACACATCCATAAGAAAAATTCTACTCGACACGACTTTATGGATACCCTACGACCGTAAACCTATACAATGTTACCAAGTTTGTCACAGTTTTGACTATGGGCCTAGTCGTGATGGGTATCTCAAGTCCATTGAGGATTGAAGACCACCACCATTGCCTGTACAACTTAGCAAAACCCAAATAAATAGTGGAAAACTTCTAGAATATAAAGATAAAGTAGTTAATGAAACTCAAAAGTAAGCTCTAAGAGTCAACAACAACTATCCAACCCATATATGTCCACAAAAAACTTAAAACCAATTTGAATATTAAACTAGGTCAGGACATGCCTCCGATCATGAGAATGACAATGACAATAATAATGTTTATGTTAACTCTGTAGTTCTAAAATATGAAAATAAACCAATGGAATAACTAATATTAATGGTGGATTGAAGCTCACCACTTCACCGTGAACCAACCGATGAACTGGATCACCTAACATTGCATAGGGGTAGTGTCTTTGGATTCTACATTATGAAACAATGTAGTTTCCTAGGATGGTTAGCAGGGTGAGCGCTAGCATGTAACTCAGGATAAGGTATAAAATAATTCCATTTCAAAATCAAGTCCAAACTCATTGTACATGTTCACATACATGCATGTCTATATATACATATATATATAGATATAGATATTAGATGTTGGTATAGAGAAAAGGGTTTTTCATGAGTTTTAAAACTATTAACCTGGATTGTGTAGCTCTAACTGTCCTAAAACACTCACGGTCTATATAAGACCAGCTCTCCCCATCGAAAGGGCCCAAGTGTGTGTTAGCCGTATGAACTAGAGAAATCCCAAGAAGGTCCAGGAAATATAAGACCCCAACCATTCGAAAATATATATATAAAGTGTAGACTATGCCCAAGGAAACCAAGGCCCCCACGCTGGCAAACGTGGTTTCCAGTATCGGTCCCTCAGGGACCTCCACCTTCTACGATGAGCTAGACAACTTTCTTTAAGCCCAAATTAAAATATTTACACATAACCTATCCATTTAACCAAGGAGATATCCATTTAGGAATTTTCTGAATGGTATCCTCATACTAATTAATTATGCTTTCATACCAATTCCATTATGCCAAACCACACCAATTAGTTATAAGACTTCAAGGTTCCAATTTAAAATCATTCCATGGCCACCAAGGCCCTTTAAAACCATTTATATTCCATTAGCCTTTTTATGCAATGCAATCATTTCAAAAGTGGTTAAATTATCCATTCAACTATGTTTCAAGACAATTCCATAGGGTGGGTTGAGGTTATTACCAATTACAATACCAAAATCCATAAGTTTGGGGGAATCCATGACCCACATCCTATTTACCATTCCCATACACCCAATAAGTTCCAAAATACATAAATAAAGCATAAATAATAGCATGTAAACCATGGAAATACCATTTAAACAATAACCATCCAAAACCCTCAACCCAAATTCCAAAAACATTAAAACCACATAAATATCAAACCATTGAATGTTATGATAAAATACAAGTTTAAGAAAGTGATACGTACCTGAAAACGCCAAGAGTTTAGAGAAGAAAAAATTCTTTGATCCCTAGATGGGTAACACTTAGAAACCCTAGCTTGTACCTTGATTGGGGAATTTGAGAGAAGAGAGAAGTTTTTATGTTGTCTAAGTGATGAAAATAGGGACCCTCAGGTGTTTTATAATTATGGGTTATATTTATAAAAGAAAGGAAATGTCCAAAGTGCCTCTAACTAAAATAAAGAAAAACTGCCGCTAGTGGCTATGAGTCACCTCAGAATTTGTGAGGACTGGTCACGATTCGTCACCATGACTCATTGTCTAGGAAAAAAGTTTAGGACATCATACTGGTTTGGTCACAAGTCTCTCATCTCGACTCGTGACCTCACCATATGACTCATGAGGTCCAAATCGTGACCTCAATAGAAACCATGGACAAACTTACTTGTCAGGCCATGATTAGCAGCTTATGACTCATGAGGAGTCTTCATGACTCATCAATTGAGTCATAGCCTGAGGAATAAGTACAACACCAAGAGAATTTCAGAGTTTAGAACTTGGGGTATTTCAAATATTTGAAGAAAACCTAGCCTAATGAGGTTTACACTTACTATAGATACCTAAAAATAAATTTAATCATGTATAAATGGTATATTTTCCCATTGAATGAGGTTTGAATAGAGGCGGAGCCACCTTTCGCGAAGGGTGGTCTGGTTCACACTCTTTGCCAAAAAATTATGTAGTGAATAGAGGTTAAATGTTAACCACAACGAGTATATATTTAATTTTGCACACTCTTAACATAGGTGAGAACTTCACCAAATTCTTGGATCTGCCCCTGAGTTTGGATGAACCTCCTAGCCAAAGGCTGGCTCCGCCCCTGATGTCGTGTATCTCCTCGTGGTCCAAAGACCACAATTGTATAAACATGAGTGTACACGATGGAATAATGGTATATATGTATGTCCACATGGATAAATAATATCTAACTTCTTTCATATTTATCCTACATCAAAAATCACTCAGTTCCACTTACTAACAGCTTTTGCGTAAGCTTTTAGTAAAGAAGACGAGTGTAATGACCCTTCAAGTCATTTTCCATATTACCACTTAACTTAACTCTTAGATATTTTCCTTAGTTTTTGCAAGTTATTTATGACTTGATAGAGATGAAATTCCAGGTAGTTCATTTGGTTTTTAGAGCCAATTCCCCATTTGCAAGTCTTTGCTGGTTCGAAATAGCCATTGGGAACCTTTAGTAAAATAATCTCGGGTGTAAATTCTAACTGTTACAACAAATTCAAAATATCAATTTTAGGCTAGGTAAACCTTTGATTCGTGTCCCGATGCACCCAATCTCATTTTGACCTATTAGTCAAAAAATTAAAAAATTGGAAATTTCAACGTGGGACTCATATTTGGTCGAAACAACCCCGGATTGAAAATACAACTTAACCATTGCATTCAAAACATCAAAGTTAGTGTAGTTAGATATTTCATCTGCGTAAATCAGATTTTGAATGAATCCCGAGGCATTGGTGAAAACCTAAAATTTTCAAAGTTTCAGTTGTCAGTTGTGCTGACAGCAAGTGCTGCGATTGCAATAGGGAGGGTGGAAATCTCTATACCTGCTCTTATAGGAAAGTAATGTGATTTCACACCTAATAGTTAAATAGACATAACTTATTATCTGGTATGGGTATTAAAGGGTTCTTTAGGCCACGTTTTGATCATTTTCCACTTATCTTTGAGACCTAGAAACCCTAAAAGAGTATGATACCTTTAAACTGTATCTTGGGGGTGACTTGAGTGCTTGATTAACATATATTTTCGATAATATCTTCAGATTTAAGGTAAGAATTTTTCAAATTCAGGCTTAAATTTTTTGAAAATTTGACCAAAGCCCTAAACCACTTAAGGCTTGATTTTACCCTAAGGTTTGCTTGATTTTCACCCAATTTTTAGGGTTTTGATTCCATGATATTGATATCATGTTGGGTTGTTGTCAGAAACATATTTCTCCATAAGCGGGACCCACATTGTATTTTTGGCATGATTTTTGGACCCAAAGTACGATAGTGCAATATGGGTATCGTTATGCTCGTATTGATGAGTAGATTGTGTTTTTGATAGCTTGGAATCTTGAAGAGGTTTCTCATAAGGTAAAATCAAAGGTTTAGCAGATTGTTTAGGTTTCTTCGACGTCGAGGTAGGCTAGGTTTATTTCTTGTTAGATTAAGCTATGTCATAGTATATTTATGATATCTTGTTAGATTGGGATGAGTTTTAGGTGTTGGATTGATGAAATACAATACTTGGTCTAGTTGGACCATTTAAGCTATATTAAATCTTTGATTTAAAAAGTTTGACTTGTTTCCCCACATCTTAGGTGGAATGGACTTCATTGCTCATGCCTAAAATGAGAATGCCTTAGCTTACTCTAATCAGGTGAAATGCTCTAGTTTCTCATACTTAGGGTAAGTTGGCCTTAGATGCTTATACTATTGAAGGTTTCCTCAGTTTTATTGGACTTAGTGAAAATTTCTTGAGTAAAATATCCACCATAGGTCTTATTATGGCTTGCTATACATCTAAGAGTTGATTTAGATACCTTAGCCTAGTCCGGGATAGAAATTAATTTGGAATGTGTTTTCAAGATTTAGAAGTGGGATCTTTGATCCACCTTAAGATAAGATTGATGATTAGATATCTTGAACCCTTGTATGCTTAGTAAATACCTAGAGAGTACCCTTATGAGGACAATATTAATGAATCTTGGTACTTGTTGTCTATGATAAATGTCTTTGGAAATAATGGTTACGTGATTATGCATTATGTATGTTTTATTGGCTAACACTCATGTCGAGCTATTGATTATGTTATTTTTGTTAGTTATTAATTGTTATAATAATCATGCTATCGAATAAATTCTTGACGATGATATGGCCTAATCCATAAGTTATGTTATTGATTATGCCATAAATAACCTATAGATCATACCATGGATTTGCTAATGCTCAAGTTAGTGATAAAATACTATTATGCTAATGATAGGCCAATAACTATATTACTAATGGGATATTATTCATGATGTCGCTTATAGGTATGCTTATGGTCCAATTGACTAGAATATTGGTTATGCAATGATGAGCCATTGATCATACTTTTGATTAAACCTTTGTCTACGTTATTGATTAAGACATTGTTTAGGCTAGTATTCAGGTCATTGACTATGCTATTTCTTATGCTATGGTCATGCTTAGTAATTATGCTAATAATTATATTGTGAATCTTCCTTATTGTCGATATTTGAAATGATGATGTTAATGGTGCTAGAAGGAACACTTAGTGACTATATGTGAAGTTATTCTATAGATTATGCTTGGGCTTATGATACTTCACTATAGGATTACTTGTGCTAATTCTTTTGCCGCTTATTATACATATTTAGATACCCATCTCTCCGATATGGGATGGAGAAAGATGTTGGTACGGAAGATAGATGATCCGGGGAAAACCCTATGATAGTTTATAATATTTATGTTATATAAATATATATATTCTTATTGATAATGTGACATTGATGATAGGCAATGTTTTATGTAGGTATGCTTTTCTTGCTTCTCCTTTTATGTTATTTACTTTAACCCTTGTGGGGCTTGTCCTTTACTTTAGCCCTCATGGGGCTTGTCCTTTATGCTAGCCCTTGTGGTGCTTGTCCTTTACTTTAGATCTTGTGGGGCTTGTCTTTTACTTTAGCCCTCGTGGGTCATGCTTTATATTATTGATATTAGTATGGATATTATAATGATACCCTGCAAGGTCAGAGGAAATTATGATGATATAATGATACCAGACAAGGTAGGAGGATATTTTGATAATATGATAATACTCATCAAGGATGGAGGATATTATGATGATATGATTCAGATAAGGCCGGGGGATGTTATTATGATATGATGATACTCTATAAGACCGGTGGATATTACGATGATATGATGATACCCGACAAGGACGTAAGATGTTATGATGATATGATGTTACCCGACAAGGCTGGAGGATGTTATGATGATGCGATGATACCCGACAAGGCTGGAAGATGTTTAGATGATTCATTGATTCCCAGAAATATTGTAAGATAATTATTGATGTGCCTATGTATACATATACCGGTTCGAGTTTTACTAGCCCTATGTATGGCAATTATATGTTATTTATGCGCATGTGTAGTTTGGTATAATATTGATATAAGAGATGTCAGTTATAGTTTTCTAGTGATAAAGGTATAAAGTTGTATAGTTGTTGATTTAAAGTTGAAAAGATGATTAGCGGTGAATATCCATTAAGAGGTTAATAATGATTTATGGATAGAAAAACCTTAGCAATAATAAGGACTAGTGGTATTGACGACTAGTAATAATGATGACTAAGCTATAATGATGTTTAGCGTAAATAAAGACTTGTAGCAATGATGATTAGTTGATAATAATGATTCAGTCGATGATGATAACTAGTGTCCAAATGAGGATTTGTGTATTGGTGATGCTAGTTACTAAATGGTGTTTAGTCAATAAAATGATTAGTGAATAATCAGTGAGCAGTGGTTTTTTGGATAAATGGTGATTAGTGAGTGTAATACCCCGAAAAATTAAAACCAATATTAGCGCCATGTTTTAAGCTCATGCATAGTAAATCATGGTTATTTTATAGTTTTATGAGAAATTTAGATGTATATTAAGTCTTCAAATAACTCCTAGCTATCAGACGAATCAAAACATTCCTTACCGATTGAATTCTTAGGAAGGATATTGCCATAGTCAACTTCAAACAAACACATCTCTTGTTATACTATGAAATTTTGAGTTCATCACCCACCAAAAGATAGATAATTGAATTAGCTTTCCAACTATACCAATTTCGCCTAAATCCGAGATCGGAGAAAAATGTTATGCCTATTTTACTCCAGCATGTCAGCCTGGAAACTGAGTGACGACATTTCTGACGACTTATCACATTTCTGATGACTTATCACATTTATGATGACATTTCTAATGAATTATCACATTTCTGATGACATTTCTGATGACTTATCAGCCATGTCATTAGGCTTAGAAAGAAACCCAAAAATTCCAACTCCCAGGTGACGACCTGGGCTGACGGGCTATCAAAGATCTGACGGCTTATCATCCTATGTCATCAGCTGATAATTTCAGCAATTAGGAGGTGATTTTGTGGGGGTATTTTGGTCTTTTTCCCTCACTCTAAACACGGTATTAAAGCCCTGAGAAGGCTATTATCCCATTATTTTCTCATTCTCTTCAAGAACAAGAACATTATCTCCCAAAGGGGTTAAACCCTAGTCAAGAAAAATCAAGAACAAACCTAGAGATTTCTTCAAGAACCTTCAATAAACATTAGATCTCTTTCAAGATCAAGCTTTAAGGTATGAGTAGTGTTCATCCATGGATCCCTTTCATCCATGGAGCTCAAGAATCAAGTTTTAAAATCATGAATTGTGATTATCTTATTGTGGTATGATAATGTTCATGCTGATGGTTGTTATTTGGTATCTTGATGTATTTTCATGAAGTATGTGAGCATGTTAGTTGAAATCCATGAATTTAGGTGGCTTAAGATTGTTAAATTGATAAGTATACCTATGCCCGAATTTATGCATGTAAGGTATTTGATAAAATGCCTAGAATGATAGAAATCATGTATTATAGCTTAGGGATGAACTATATGATAAATTCATGCTAGTCTATTATGTTCAAAGGGCTCACATGTTGTTGTTGTGCGCTATATGTGTTAATGGAATCTACATGATGATTGGAGAATGGATTCATAGTGTGTCTATATGCATTCCATGTACAAGATCAAGATTATGAAGTACCACATGAGTTATCTCTCAATTATTACAATATGAACTAAATGTTACATGCTTGTCATTCCCTTATGTTTAAACAGTTTCCATGCTATCGTTATGAAAATTATACATTGTCGGAATTTCCATGATATTAGAACATGAGGTTTATGACTTGATTTCAAGCATTCCCATTCATGTTAGATATTATGATGACCATGTACTTCATGAAATCCCTCACTCATGTATTATGGATTATTATTGATGGTCATGTATTCAAGAAAGTCACGTTGTGTCAGTTTCCTTCCATCGATTCCTGGGGGTACTTGTACTCGAAAAATATAGTTGTGTGCCTAGAGCCATGTCATGTTTTCATGATACTCTCAGTCAAGCCATGATCTATAGAATTCAGTCAGTCATTTGACTCAGGAAAATTCGATAAACTCAGTTAATCTCAGTTAATTTTAGTAATCTATGTTCTCAGTAACTTCAGTAATCTCCATAATTCAGTACTCTCAGAAATCTCATGAACTCAGTACTCAGTAAGATCAGTAATCTCAAGAACTCAGTCAGTTATCAGATCTCAGTAGTATTTTGTCAGTCAATGAAATTCAGTAAGCTCAGTTCATGTACAGTTAGTTAATCATGTTCAGTCTCTTCAGATGGGAGTAAAAATTAGCATCGAGTGAACCCAAGGATGGGAACACACACTGTCAGATGAGGGTGTGATTCTTAGCAGTCATCCTTGCATTCCAGAACTATGTAGCCAGCATAAGTTGAGACATCAACACTGTCAGATGAGGGTTGATGAGGTGGATAAGCACTGTCAGATGAGGGCCCCACAGTTCTCTTTTGGGGACACTGTCATATGAGGGTTTCCCACAGCTTGTATTTACCAGTGGCGCGGTATTGACACCCTTCCAGTCAAGGCAGAGATTGGACCCCAGCTCAGCTATAATAGCATATATGGGGCATGTTGGTTAGATAACTACTTCCCACAGTTTCAGTTACAGCTTTCTGGACTGTCAGATACAGTCACCCAGTCTTAGTAAAAGAACTCAGATAGTTCTTTAGATTTCAGGATTGTCAGATACAGTCCACTCAAATACAGTATGGAGCTCAAATAGTTTCATAAAATTTAGGGCTGTCAGATACAATCATTCATGTTATCAGTTGTATCAGTTATCAGAACTCATTTATCAGTCATGTTAGATATTAGTAATATAGTATCAGTCTCCCGGTATTCAGTAATAAAGTATTAGTTCCTTACTTATTAGTGAACTGCATATCAATATCAGTAAACTTAGTCATTCAGTACCTCAGTATCAGTAAACTCATGCTGTCATTATTCAGAATCAATAGTAAGTATTGCCATGAAGTCAGTTCTAGTTACTTATGTATGTATCTATTCTCATGTTCATATCAGTCAATATTGTTCATGCATATAACCCTTGTATTTAGCCTACCTCACTCGTATACTCAGTACATTCAGTCGTACTGATGCATTTACGCTATGGTGTTTTACTTTACACCATAGGTTCAGAAGCACGAGGTCCAAACCGTCAGTAGCATTTCAAATTACAGTAGCAATAGATTGGTAGTGAGTCCTCATCATACGAGGATGATATGATTTCTTATTATTATTTACTATTTCAGTTTAGTATAAGTAAATGTAGTTAGTCTAAGACATGTTCCTTTAACTCCTTATTCGGTTCAGTTAGAGGCTTTCAAACTTGATGTCAGATTAGATATTCAAACTTCATTATTTTTGGTATTTATGTTTCATTTCGGTATTGTTATACCATATTTTTTAGATATGTATTAGTATTGAATCTTATCGCCTTTCTGATCATGTTTTCCATATTTTATGAGATATTATGTAGTTTACAAGTACAGATATCAGTCATGGATTAGCTTGTGATCCTTCGGGGTCATGAGCACCGTGTAGCATTCTGGTTAAAAAAAATCGAGGCGTTACAAACTTGGTATCAGAGCCTAAGGTTCAATAGAGTCATAGGAAGTCTGAAAGCCGTATCTAGTAGAGTTTTGTACATTGATGTGTTGTGCACCACACTTATTGCAGGAGGCTATGAGATGTTTTAGGAACAATTTTCCTTCTTTCATATTTCAAATCGTGCTATATAAAGGTTTCCGAAGAAACTAATGTAGATTCTTATCATGCTCATCTCACGTCAACTCTACCTTACTTTCTTAGTAACAGAAGTAGGGAAGCTCAAGTCCTACAGATAGGGCTTTCTCAGATAGTTCCTACAGAAAGTTATGGGATTTTCCATATGCTCAGATAGTATCCCTCAGTTCTGTTATGTTCCAAAGTTGTAAGGATCTCATTCTTGATCATGAGAACTCATTCTCGAACCCAGATTTAGATATTTCACCAGATCTCTTCTCAGAATCCTATGATAGCATATGACTAGAGTTAGAAGCATAAACCCAGTGGTTTAGCAGTAGTAGAGTTGGGATAATGTTATCCGGATTGATCAGATTATGTATTCATGGGGATAGTTGTGCCAGAATGAATCAATAGGCTTGAACAGTGTGAGTTAGAAATTTAAGTTTATTGACTTGACATTAAGTATGAAGGTACGAATGTGATATTAGTAGTATGTGAGGAAATAGAGGCAGATGATGTGTTTAGTAAGGCGTGCATGTGTCGATCAGAGTGTAAGTATGTGATGATGATTGTTGTTCAGTTCAGAGAATAGATTAGTGTTTACAGACTTATGATGATGGCTTAAAGCCAAGGGGGAGATGGTAGATCAAGTACCCAAGTCAGGCTCTCATATTTCAGTAGTAGTACCAGTATGTACAGAAAAGTAGTTAGCGAACACGATTCCCGACCCATCCTTATCTCAGTGTAAAGTTTCGCACTCCAGTCAGCATGATGCCTATGCATGCTCTATGTCTCAGTTCCATGAACACAATTTATGTTCATGATTTCCATAGAATCATGTACGATTCTATTTCCCAACATAAGGGGTTCGGTTCTATTCCCCTAAGTAATACAAATCATGTCCCATGAATGCAGAAAGCTCCCAACTCAGGTCATGCAGCTCATGACTTATGTACACATATCACGCTTTACAGATTGCTCAGCTCCCATGACTCATGTGACACTCCTATTAATCAGTTAATCTATGATATGTTATGTATATCCTCAGTTTAGACCTTTTGGGTACATCCATATTGTTGATATCCTATTCCTCAGGCCTCAGTCATATGTCAAGTTCAGCTAGTGTCTATTCATGTTCCAGGTCCTCTCGATTCAACCCCTTCAGTGATCTCTCTTTGTGAGAATAGTGCAGTGATGAGTAGTTGCTTAGTTAAGTGAGAGAGTAAATAATACATGTTAAGAGAAGATTGTTGCATGCCTATTTTACACGAGGGTGTAGTTATGGAGATAGGCTTGAATGTCATGCTAATATGCAAATAAATGACTAGCAAGAGGTTGTACTTAGAAATTACGGAAAAAAAAAATTAGAGTGTGAGTGTACATTTAGATCCTTGACTTATGACAGCCTTCATTATGCGACTATCATAACTCAGTTGCTATCTCAGTTACAGTCTTAGTCATAATATATGTTTTAGTTCAGTAATCATCTCAGTTCATGTGTCATGCCTCAGTTTCATATCTCATATAAAAAGTCACGATTCAGTTTCCAGGTGCCTTGTGCATCGCCTCATCTTCCCTCAGTAGCTCAACCAAGTCAGTATTCTGTGAGGGACCTAGTGTCCCAAGGGGGAGATACACTATGATTCCCCAAACTTTCATAACATAAGCATTCCATTCTCTCTTTATGTAATGAATCCAGTATGGAGTAGGGGATACTCATAAGTCGACCCTTAAGCTCCAGCCTCAGTTGCACGCTATGTATTACAGACTCATTTCAGTTCATGTATCACATTCCAGACTCAGTTATGTTCTCGTATTTCCGCTCATGCTTATTAAGTAATTAGTCTCAGACTCATCGGTATTTTTAGTTCAAGGTAAAATTCTTCCTTGAAGTTACTCATTCTCATGTTTAGATTTCAGTAACAAACTTGGTATTCAATTCTATGCTCAGTTTTCAGTTCAAACTTGGTATCTTTACCATTACATTTTCAGTTGCATGTTCATGTGTCAGTTTAATTATGTATTCATGCATCAAATATGCGTGATCATCTTACCAGTACATTTATTCACGCATTGACATATCATGTCAGTCATAAAATTAGGCATCAGAATAGAATTCTTATTATGAGAAACTCAGTTCATCATAACACTCAGTCATACATTCATGAATCAGTTACTCATGCATTAGATATGCATGTTCAGTATGATGTATTCAGTTTATTAGTTAAATCATTCCCGAAACCATGTTTCAGTAGTGTATGTCTTGTACATACTTCAGTTGATCTTTTCTTCCATTTCAGTCATTCTCATTCGAGGACGAATGTTCCCAAGGGGAAGATATTGTAATGCCTCGAAAAATCCAAACCAATATTAGCGCCATGTTTCAAGATCATTCATAGTACATCATGGTTATTTTATAGTTTTATGAGAAAGTTAGATGTATATTAAGTCTTCAAATAACTCCCAGCTATCAGACGAATCAAAACATTCCTTACCGATTGAATTCTTGGGAAGGATATTGCCATAGTCAACTTCAAATGAGCATATCTCTAGTTATACTATTAATTTTTAAGCTCATAACCCACTAAAATATAGATAATTGAATTATCTTTCCAACGATACTAATTTTGCCAAAATCTGAGATCGGAGCAAAAAGTTATGCCCATTTTACTCCAACATGTCAACCTGTAAACTGAGTGACGACATTTTTGACGACTTATCATAATTCTGATGACTTATCACATTTATGACAACATTTCTGATGAATTATCACATTTTTATGAAATTTCTGATGACTTATCAACCATGTCGTCAGGCTTAGACAGAAACCCAAAAATTCCAGCTCCCAAGTGACGACCTGGGCTGACGGGCTATTACAGATCTGATGGCTTATCAGCCCATGTCGTCAGCAGATAATTTCAGCAATTGGGAGATGATTTTTAGGGGTATTTTGGTCTTTTTACCTCACTCTAAACACAATATTAAATCCCTAAGAAGGCTATTATCCCATTATTTTCTCATACTCCTCAAGAACAAGAACATTCTCTCCCAAAGGGGTTAAACCCTAGTCAAGAAAAATCAAGAACAAGACTAAGGATTTCTTCAAGAACCTTCAAGAAACATTAGATATCTTTCAAGATCAAGCTTTATGGTATGCGTAGTGTTCATCCATGGATCCCTTTCATCTATGGAGCTCAAGAATCAAGTTTTAAAATCATGAATTGTGATTATCTTGTTGTGGTATGATTATGTTCATGTTGATAGTTGTTATTTGGTATCTTGATGTATTTTCATGAAGTATGTGAGCATGTTAGTTGAAATTCATGAATTTGGGTGGCTTGAGATTGTTAAATTGATAAGTATACCTATGCCCAAAGTTGTGCATGCAAGGTGTTTGATAAAATGCCTTGAATGATAGAAATAATATATTATAGCTTAGGGATGAACTATAGGATAAATTTATGTTAGTCTATTATGTTCAAAGGGCTCACATATTGTTGTTGTGCAATATATGTGTTAATGGAATGTACATGATGATTGGAGAATAGATTCATAGTGTGTCTATATTAGGGGTGGCAATTTTAGCCCATATTTGTGAAAAGAGTCCCTTTAATCCATATTTAGTTAATTAGATCACTCATATTTCAAATGGGTAAATATGGACTTCAACTCATTTTAAAAGCTCATACAAATATGGACAAAATGGTTAAAATATGGGTCATTTAAACATAGAGATCACCCACATATGCTTAAAGTTTCAGTTTTTTTTCTTTTCTAGTTTCTTTTCTTCTTTTTTTTTTCTTTCTTTTTTCCTTTAATTTACATTTTTTATTTTTTATTTTTTTACTCATTCCTTATAATTTCTTTTTTTATTTCTTATTTTTTCATCTATTTTTTTATTTTTTTATTTTTATTTCTTTTTTCTTTGTATTCGTTTTTTTCCGCTTTCCCCTTTCTCATTCTTATTTCATCATTCGTATTCACTTGAGACCTACATGGGTTGATAAATATAAGCTTCTAATTATCCCATTTAGCCTATATAATTCATAACATCTCTTATCAATTAAATATAATTCATAGGCTCACTCCTTTATTATTATTATTTTCTATCTTTTATTTCTCTTTCTTTTTTCTTTTTTTTCTTTCTTTTTCCCTTTAATTTACTATTTTTTCTTTAATTTACTTTTTTTTCTTTTTCATTTTTTCTACTTATTTTTTACTCGTTT
The DNA here is from genome assembly GCA_030864215.1 of Capsicum pubescens. Taxonomy (NCBI): domain Eukaryota; kingdom Viridiplantae; phylum Streptophyta; class Magnoliopsida; order Solanales; family Solanaceae; genus Capsicum; species Capsicum pubescens. The sequence goes on from CM061548.1 coordinate 83,258,786, forward strand.
CTTACACTTTTTTTCTTTCTTCTTTTTCATTCTTGGTTCATCATTTTTGTCATTTTTCTTATTTTTTTATATTCTTTTCCTCATCTTTTTTTTGTCATTGCATTTTATATTTTTTACTTTAAATTTATTTGTATCATATATATTTCAAATAAATTTATTATTTGTATTTGAATAGTTTAGTTGTCAATATGTGCAATTTATCATTTGTATTTATATACAAATAAGTATATGAATTAAAATGAACATGGGTTGTGGTGCAGTGGATGGGTCTGCTCTACCCTTAACCAGAGGTAGAGGGTACGACCCTGGTTATGGAGAAAACTCTATTGGGAGCGCTGCCACCTTAATGGGCCCTGCAACGCCTGATTCGAATTAGTCAGGGCTTCAATGCAGGCACCGGACACTGGATGAAAATCCAAAAAAAAGTATATGAGTTAATTGTATTTTCTTGAGACTAAAATATATATGGCTGAGGATCCACATAGCCCTCGAATTATAAATGTTGGGTGAAAATAAATTAATATGTGGTTATGGTATTTTCGTTATCATAAAAAAAAGGAAACCAAAAATAGAAAAAACCAAAAAAATAGAAAGAGAGGTAGAAGTTAGAGATAGAAGAGAGAAAAAAACGTAAAGAAAGAATTGAAGAAAAAAATACAAAAAAAATTAAAAAGAAAAATAATGAAAAAGGAGAAAAGGAAAAAGAAAAAAGATGATGGTGAAAACAAATATACTGAGTGGTTACGATATTTTAGTCATCATCCATAATTTGTACTCGACTTAACCATGTTCTTCGAAAATAAAAAAAATATAAAACATAAAATACAACCAAAAAAGAAAAAAATGAGAAAGAAGTAAAAACAAAAAAATAAAAAATAGAAAAAAAGAGACTAAAAAGGAAAAGAAAAAAAAAAGAAAAAAAAAAGAGAAACAAAGGGTAGAGGGTAGAGATAGAAGAGAGAGACAAAAAAATGTAAAAAGAAAAAAAAAAGAAAACTAGAGGCTACATAGAGAAGAGAGACAAAAAAAACTAAAAAGAAAAAACTAAAAAAAAAGAAATGGAAAAAAAGTCAAGTTGATATGATATAGAAGTTTTAAGTTTTTGACTTAGAAGTTAAAGTGGGTTGAAATAATTTTTACCCAATTCATATTTGACCAAATCCATATTTACCCATATTTATATCGGCGGATTGCAATCCAAACCATTATTTCTCAATCCATATTTAACCCATTCAAGTCCAATCCAAATCGTCCGTTTGCCACCCCTAGTCTATATGCATTCCATGTTATGTACGAGATCATGATTATGAAGTACCACATGAGTTATCCCCTAATTATTACAATATGAACTAAATGTTACATGCTTGTTATTCCCTTATGTTTAAACGGTTTCCATGCTATCGTTATGAAAAGTATATATTGTCAGAATGCCCATGATATTAGAACATGAGGTTTATGACTTGATTTCAAGCATTCCCATTCATGTTAGATATTATGATGACCATGTCCTTCATGAAATCCCTCACTCATGTATTATGGATTATTATTGTTGGTCATGTATTCAAGAAAGTCACGTTGTGTCAGTTTTCTTCCATCGATTCCTGGGGGTACTTGTACCCAAAAAATATAGTTGTGTGCCTAGAGTCATGCCATGTTTTCATGATACTCTCAATCAAGCCATGATCTATAGAATTCAGTCAGTCATGTGACTCAGGAAAATTCAGTAAACTCAGTTAATCTCAGTTAATTTCAGTAATCTCAGTACTCAATAACTTCAGTAATCTCCGTAATTCAGTACTCTCAGAAATCTCATGAACTCAGTACTCAGTAAGATCAGTAATCTCAAGAACTCAATCAGTTATCAGATCTCAGTAGTATTTTGTCAGTCAACTAAATTCAGTAAGCTCAGTTCATGTACAGTCAGTTAATCATGTTCAGTCTCTTCAGATGGGAGTAAAAATTAGCATCGAGTGAACCCAAGGATGGGAACACACACTGTCAGATAAGGGTGTGATTCTTAGCAGTCATCCTTGCATTCCAGAACTATGTAGCCAGCATAGGTTGAGACATCAACACTGTCAGATGAGGGTTGATGAGGTGGATAAGCACTGTCAGATGAGGGCCCCATAGTTCTCTTTTGGGGACACTGTCATATGAGGGTTTCCCACAGCTTGTATTTACCAGTGGCGCGGTATTGACACCCTTCCAGTCAGGGAAGAGATTGGACCCCACCTCAGCTATAATAGCATATATGGGGCATGTCGGTTAGATAACTACTTCCCACAATTTCAGTTACAGATTTCAGGACTGTCAGATATAGTCATCTAGTCTTAGTAAAATAACTCAGACAGTTCTTCAGATTTCAGGACAGTCAGATACAGTCCACTCAGATATAGTACGGAGCTCAGCTAGTTCCATCAAATTTAGGGCTGTCAGATATAGTCATTCATGTTATCAGTTGTATCAGTTATCAGAACTCATTTATCAGTCATGTTAGATATCAGTAATATAGTATCAGTCTCCCAGTATTCAGTAATACAGTATTAGTTCCTCACTTATTAGTGAACTACATATCAATATCAGTAAACTCAGCCATTCAGTACCTTAGTATCAGTAAACTCATGTTGTCAGTATTCAGAATCCATAGTCAGTATCGCCATGAAGTTAGTTGCAGTTACTTATGTATATATGTATTCTCACATTCATATCAGTCAGCATTGTTCATGCATATAACCCTTGTATTTTGCCTACCTCACTCGTATACTCAGTACATTCAGTCATACTGACGCATTTACGCTATGGTGTTTTACTTTATACCATAGGTTCAGAAGCACGAGGTTCGGACCGTCATGAGCATTTCAGATTCCAGCAGTAGTAGTTTGGTAGTGAGTCCTCATCATGAGAGGATGATATGATTTCTTATTATTATTTACTATTTCAGTTCAGTATCAGTAGATGAAGTTAGTTGGAGACATGTTCATTCAACTCCTTATTCAGTTTAGTTAGAGGCTTTCAGACTAGATGTCAGATTAGATATCCAAACTTTATTATTTTAGTATTTATGTTTTGTTTTGGTATTGTTATACCACATTTTTTAGATATGTTTCAGTATTAAACCTTATGGCCTTTCAGATCATGTTTTCCATATTTTATGAGATATTATGCAGTTTACAGGTACAGATATCAGTCATGGGTTAGCTTGTGGTCGTTCGGGGTCATGATCACCGTGTAGAGTTTTGGTTCAAAAAATTGGGGAGTTATAGTGAGCTTGTAATGGCTATAAATAAATATTGGCTAGTTGATCAATATGGTTTAGTGATGAATTTTGGCTAGATGCTAGATATTGGCTAGTTGGTTAAGAATGACTAGTTGTTGACACGTGAATAGTGACTATGTGGTAAATAGTTGTTAAGTAACAATTAGAGGTTATACGATGCCTAGTGAGTAATTGGATTAGTTACTAAGAATTGGCTATCTAATAAAAAGCGAATAGTGTGTATCGAGGATATCATTGTCTAAATGATGGTGTTGTTATGGATATAAATACATTGTTATATGCTGTTCAATTATGCATATTGATGATAATAGAGGAATATTGGTAAACTTTCGACCGATGATAATTATGGAGTTTGGATATTATGTTGATTAGATTTCTTTATATTTCTCTTGGATGTACTCTCCAGTGGTATGGGACGTTGTGATGAGTTCTTTACTTTATGCACCAGTTGGTGTATGGGAGCCAACTTTGTACTTGTGATTGCTTGTGTTGATGCTTTATGATGCATTATTATTCCAAATTATTTAAATCTTATGTATGGCGATATTAGCTTGTGTTGATGCCTTATGCTATATTGTTATTCTGGTTTAGTTACTCATTGTATACGGTAATGATGGAGATGATACAGGTTCTATTTTTTACCTTGACTTAGTTATGATTATTTTTCATTTTATCATTCTTATATCATAATTTATCTTAGTCGGTCGATGATACCTACTGCGTACCCATTGTTTTGGTAATCATACTACACTTCTGTATCTTTTCGATGCAAATTTGAGTACTTCCCATCTTCGCTGATCGTTGTTTGTATGGTGATTGATTATTGGAGATAGGGCGAGCTCTTGTAGTTTGAGTCTCCCATTTTCCCTCTATTTTTTATATGTAGTCTTTAGTATTTGAGACAAATGTATTGAATATTCTAGAATTGTGTTGTATTGATACTATTAGATGCTCTTTTACTAAATCTACTAGGTTTTGTGATTGGTATCTTGTTGACTGTTTGTCTAATTAGAATACTTTGTTTATTTATAACTCGTGTTCATTAAATTTGGCCCATGTTGGGTAGTCCTTACCAAATTAACCCATGCATGTAACACCCCATATTTTTTCCTCTGGAAAATTTTGAAAGTTGAGCTCACTGTCTAGGGCACAACTTAAGTGATGAGTTGTGAAGAATCCTTATGAGTCGTGTGGATCCAATCGTTGTCCGACCAGTAAGTTTTCCATAATTTTTGTTGAGGTCATGAATTGGACCTCATGAGTCATAAGGTGAGGTCATAAGTCATAGAGTGGGACTCATGACCAAACTAGTAAGATGGACCAAGGTTATTGTCGTGGTAACGACCAAGACTCCGTGAGTTGTAGGGTCAGGTCACAAGTCGTAGGGCGTGACTCGTGACCATACCGGTAAGGACGCCCTGAGTCACTTCCCAGATAACGGACTCAGGAAATAACTTTTACCCAGTCATCACGAGTCGTGACGTAACCTATATTGACTGGTGATAGTTTTTCCTATGTTATATTTAAGGGAACTTTGGTCATTTTTCTCTTTTCCCAATTATAGCCCATGACCTAAAATACTCTAAAACTCTCTCAAATTTCCAAAGAAAGAACAAGCTAGGGTTCCTAAGGATTTGGCTTTTAGGGCTCCAATTAGTGATTTCCCTCCATAATTCTTAATACTTTCATGCATTTATCTCTTCTCCTAAAGTTTTTTTATTAAAAGTAGGTGTTTAGAATTGTTATTTATGTGATTAGTTGATGGTTTTGGAAATTAGGTTGAGGTTCTTTGAATGTTATTAATAAAATCCCATGGTTTTTGTGAATCATTCAAGTTTTGAATTGATAGTTATTGAACTCATTGGGTGCATGGGCAAGGTAAATAAGAATGCGGGTCATAGATTCCCCCGAATAAATGGATTTGGAATTGAAATTGGTAATAACCTTAACCCACCTTATAAAATTGGCTTTGAAACATGAGTATATGCATATTGAAATTGTTTTTGGAACTATCTGAAACACCTCAAGTTTTTGGCCCTTGGAAATTTCTTGAGCTTTGAGCTCACTGTCTTGATTACGACTTGACCATATGAGTTGTATGGTTTCTTGATGGATCAGGTGAACCTAGTCATAAGGTGTCCAATAGATGGTGGTTGGGTTTCCTGCCTTGGTTACGACTTGGTGATATAAGTTGTTAAAGGTGGTGATAAGTCGTTAGGACAAACCTTAACCAAATAAATAATTGAATGTATTGACTTTGCTCTGAGTATGAGTGGATCACTAGGAGCCGTGAGTATAGGTTATGAGATGTGAGGTGAAGTCGTAGGTTGTCTAGTGTCCGACCTATTTGGATACTGTGTTAGTTACGACTAAACCCTATGAGTCATTGGGTTAGGTTACGAGTAGGATCATAGAGTCATAAGGTGGACAGTGTACGGGTGTCCAACTCACTATCTAGGATACGACATAAGGCTATGAGTCATATGATGTGGTGATGAGTCAATTGGTCGACTCGTAACCAACGATGGTTTTTACATCTTTTAAGCTGAGGGTATTCTGGATATTTCTCACTTTAAGTCCCTTTGATACCATGACTTAAAACCTTCCTTGGGACTTCATTAACATATCATTACCAATAAAACACTCTCAAATACTCTCTCAAACTCTCTATTTAAGCTAAGTCTAGGGTTTTAGAGAAAGTGGTCATCTAGGGTTCTAAGGGTGTAATCTCTTATTTCGTGGTATTTTAGGAATGTTACTCCTCCCTCATTGTTATTTTACTTAAAGTACATTATTTTATGTATGGATTTCATGGTATTATTATGGTCTTGAAATAAAGGTTGGGGGTCTTTGAATGCTTATCGTTGAATAATATTTTTCCATGATTTAATTATGATTTCCATGTTTTAAATATGGTTTTGAACTTGTGGGTGCATGAGTATGGTGGTGGAACTTGATAATGGTAACTTTATCTAAACTTGTGACTTTTAAAGTGGTTATGAGCCCAACCTTGTACTGTAAAATAGGTTTGTAGTTATGAGAAAGGTGAGAATTAGAATTAGGTGTACAATGGAATCCCCAAAGTGTTTGGTTTGACTTATTTCTTAAAACTAACGCATGATATAAATAGTTAAATGGTTAGGGATGCTTTTGAAACCCTTGTGGGTTACACAGGAATCCCCAAAGTGATTTTAATAATAGATTCTGCGGGGTACATAGAAATCCCCTAAGTATTGGCTAATGACATTGCTTGGAAGATACAGTCGGTAAAACGATACCAATTAATAATGCCTTAATAATTGACTCCTAGAATTGGTGGTTTGTTTGTGTTAAATTTTTAGTTAGGCAATAATGGGGGCTGTGATAGCTAGTCATGAAGGTGTGAGCCCGAAAGACGGATATTGAAAACTCATGTTTGCTGGCATGAGGGTTGGTCTTGGTGATGATATGTTTGTGGGGTATACGGGAATCCACCTAGTCTATATTTGTATATATGTATCATGGAGGGTGAAGGGTACATGGGAATCCCCGGCCATCTATGATATCTCTGATTTATGCAGCTAAACGTACTTGGGCCCGTTCAGGGGGCAACACTGGACCCATATAGCCCGTGGGTGGACTTATGATGGTAAAGACACACAATCCAGGTTAAGATTTTACATGCATGCTAAACCTTGTTCCCTATCCCGACACGGTGTATATGTATATATATTGGCATGTGGTTGGTTGCATTGGTTTGATTTGGTTTTGATTTAATGGCATTATTGTATATAATACTTTTTAGGTATTTTTGAAATATGTAAATCTTATCTCAAAAAGCTTAAAAGTTTTATGTCTAAATACACTGTCAAAATAATTATTTTGATTCTCAAAAAATGAAGTGTGTCATACAAATTGGGACAGAAAGAGCAATATTCATCCCTTTTAGATGACCAGTGATATGGTTTATTTTACCCCTTTAACTATTCAACAACATACCCAAACAAAGTAGAGTATGTGAAGTAGAGCATACACAAATCTAACCTGGCTCAAGGAAGGAAGACTGATAAATCCTGGGATCAAGAAAATAGAGACTGGTTTGGAATACAGGCTGTTCGATAGAGGGAATCATCAAATATTAATTAAATTGCAGATATTTGACATATATAATAGGAGTATCTCATATTACATCTTTATGATCACAAGATTCAATGGGCATTTTGGTATATTCTATAATTTTTGTTGGACAATCATAAGATTTAAAAGTCTTTCGTTATTTTTTTAAAACTCCGTATCCAATTAAACTATAACATAAAAATTGAAAGGAAAGGAGTAGTAGGTTTGGACTTATTGCTTAAATTCGGTGTTGTTACTAAGACATATAATGTGAGCGTGGTGTTGACTCGGTTTTACATTTAAATTTGTTGTTGTCATTTGATAAATTACGATGTTATTATAGTATATGTTGAATGTAGATTGCATGTTTATGTTATTATAATCATTCCTTGGATAATTGTTTATTGATTTTAATAGAATATAGAAACATATTTACAAATACAATAGTGTGCAGAAAATTGTGCCCTGTTCCCATGTTCGTGCCTTCTGAGCATTGCTTTCTTGACTAATTTGTTCTAGCCCAGATCAGCTAGGTGTTTGCTACCTCAAAAATGGTTAACAAGGAAGAATCTAAGATTCTATTGAAGCTTTGGTGGATGAGAAAGATCAAGTTGTTGCAGCTGAATCCGGAATAGGTTTATGGACATATTGTTTGCCTTCTGACTTTATCACTGGGAATAATAATATGACTCGTTAAAACAGAGGCCGAAACTATTGGTTGTATGAATAACTTGTACCAAAGTGTTCAAAAACTTGAGAAAGATCTACACATAGAGCATAGAAAAACCATGCTACTAAATCCAATAAATCCATATCCAACGGACTGTGTGAGGTTGAAAGTAAACTTAGATTATTCAGGGTCTAAGTACTATAAGTGCTCAAGTTGCCAATGTTAGCATGATGGAAAACTCAAACATCAAGAATTAATAGTGAATATTGTATACATTAATATAATTATATATTTTTGTATATGTGTAATTATATAGATATAATATAGTAATCAAAGAGATAGAATAGCAGATTAGGAGGAAGACAATAGCAGATTCAAAGGGATGAAATAACCGATATTTAGGGGTAGAAAAGGTGGATTTTTGGGGACGTAATCTTTAAATACTTTCTATTTAATGGAAGACTCTCAACATTGAGAGACATTCAACACAAATTTAACATGATATCAGAGACAAGTCCATTCTCGTTGGAGCTCTTGGTTCACACGCCAAATGGCCCTGGGCAGGAAGGGGGAGTTAGAGTGAGTAAAATTCTCATATTAATTGGGGAATGGACTGGCAGGGGTGGCCCAAGAACGTTGGGGACTTAAAGCAAAGCTTTAATAAGAGGTTCCAAATTTAACTGATATTTTGCATAAATTTGGACATAAACTCTTCAATTTTTTGAAATTAAAAATATAATATAAGTCTATTTAGATAAACCATATAAACAGTTTATATATATGAAAATTATATAGAAAATAGTATAAGTCTATTTAGTTAACAATTTCAGAATATTTTTAAAAAATTATACTCAAAGAAAATAATTATCGACTCTCCAAATAGTAGCTAAGACATAATTTAAAACGAAAGGAGTATTATTAGAATATAGATTAACCATCCTTGACTATCAATCTCATTGGCTAAGTAACTTTTTATATAAAGATATTTATTTTTCTACCATAATTTTTTTTTAAAGTCATACTTTTCAATCTTTTAAAAAATATTTTATCTTAAATCTCGTTCATCCAGAGATGATTTATAACCACACAAATACTTATGACTTAATTTTGATCTCTATTTAGAAAAAGAAATAATTTTTTATTTGTTAAATTCTATATCAAATAAAGTACATTGCATACAATAATTGAAAAAATGATGCCCTAAAATTTTTTGGGGCCTCAAGCCATTGCTTCACTTGCTTTGGACTTGAGCCGTCACTGTGGACTGGTGGTTTGCTTATATAGACTTGAGAAATCCTTCCACCATGAGCTAGCCCTTGGGGTTGAGTTAGGTCCAGGTGCCATATCTTTACACGGTATTAGATCCTTCTCTTGGTTTTCTAGTTTCATAGAGTCCATCTTAGTTCATTTCAATTATTTTGAAAGTTTTTGATTGTATTGACAGTTCGTTAACATCTTAGACTTTTGATCTTGTTCATTATGATTGTTTTTTGAGTCATAGTGTTTCTAGTTTTTATAGCTATTCAAGAAAATGGCTTCAAATCAATTTGAATCCTTCAATATTTCCTTCACTGAAAAAAATTATTCTTCCTGGGAATTTAAATTTCAATTATTTGTCACCGCTCCTACTTATCCTACAAAGTTAAGTGAATGAAAAATTAAGGATGCTCGGGTGAAGAAATGGCTTTTGGGATAAATTGATCCTCTTATTGTTCTCAATCTCAGGCCTTACAATATAGCTAAGGCCATGTGGGATTATTTACAAAAGGTTTACAACCAAGACAACAACGCAAGACGCCTTCAATTAGAGTATGAAATTACTAATTGTTCTCAAGGAGATAAATCTATTCAGGATTATTTTTTAGATTTTAGAATTTATGGGCTGAATTTACCCTCACTATGTGGGAATACACTGGGTTTGTTGTTGTTGTTGCATGGGCTGAATTTACAGATATTGTTTGTGCCAAAATACATGCTGAATCTTTTTCTGTAATTCAGACAGTTCATGAGCAAAGCAAGCGAGACCAATTTTTGATGAAGTTACGTTTCAAGTTAGAGATTGTTCACTCTAACTTGATGAATCGTGACCCGTATCCTTCCTTGGATGTTTGTTTTTGGGAATTACTCTGTTAAGAGCAGTGTTTTGTCACACAAAATTCTTTCAAGCAAGTTAATGATGTTGTTGTTTTATTTGCTGCCAAAGGTAAAGAAAATGGTAGGGATATGACTAGAACTCAATGCTATAGTAGCAAGGAATATGGTCATATTTCTAGCAATTATGGCAGAAAGTTTTGTAATTATTGCAAATAGCAAGGACAAATTATCAAAAAGTGTCCTACACACCCTCAAAATCATAAGGTCAATGCTTTTCAAGATGGGATAAAATGTTTCACTGCTGAGAACTTATTTGTCGAAAAAGTTCGTACTCCTAAAATGGTATGACAAATGATCATGTCAACCTTTTCATCTTTGGGCCAACAAAGTAATGATATTACATCTAATTTTTGGATTGTTGATTTTTGTGCTTCCAATCATATGAACAACTTAGCTAGTATGCTAAAAAATATTCGTAAGTATCATGGTCCATCACAAATTCAAGTTTCCAATGGTAGTAATTTACCTATTGCCAAGGTTGAGGATATTACTAAAAATTTCAACAATGTTTTTGTTTCACGAAAGCTCTCCACTAGTCTTATTTCAGTTGAATAATTGGTAGGTAACAATTGTGATGTAAATTTTTCTCTTAATGGTTGGCTTAAGCAGGATCAGGTGTCGGGGATGATAATTGCGAAGGGGCCTAAAGTTGGACGATTATTTCCTATACACTGTTCCATTCATGTTCTATCTTTTGCTTATATTTCTACACCTAGTAAGACTGAGGTATGGAATAACAACCGTAACGACCCAAACCAGGGCCTAGTCATGATGGGTATCTCAAGTCTGCCAAGAATCGGAGACCACCCCCGTTAACCTAGACAACAAAACACAATATAACTAGAAGAGGATGAGTTTTAAACATATAACAAGATAGATAAATCAATAACAAGAGAGATCTAAGAATCCATAACACAATCCACCCATACTTTGTCAATAAAAGCCTCTAAACTAATCCGAATATCAAACTAGGTTAGGAAAATCTCCCAACCATGATAGTGACAATGACTATGACAATGTTAATGTGAACTCTTCAATTCTAAAATATGGAAAGTAATTGATGGAGTTACTAAGATTTACGGAGGATCGAAGCTTACTACTTCACTGCGAACCAATGACGATCTCGCTCACCTAACACTGCAAAAGTCAACAAAAAACCCCTAGGATCCTACATCATGAAAGGATGTAGCGTGCAGAGATGGTTAGCGGGGTGAGAACTAGCATACATCTTGGGGTAGGAATAAAATAATGTCATTTCAAAACCAAATTCGAAACCAATGTACATGTTCACATGCATATATATATATATGTTTAAAATTATTAACCTGGACTGTGTAGTTCTATCCATCCTATAAACACCCACGGGATATATGGGCATGGCTCCCCCCAATAGAAGGACCCCAATGCGTGTTAGACGCATGAATTGATGATACCAAAGGAAGGATAGGGAATGCCACGACCCCACGTTATTCCGGGAGACAATTATGTATATATCAAGTGTGAACTATGCACACGGTCATCATGACCCCCATGCCTTCAAACATGATTTTCAGTATTAGTCCCCCTGGGAGCTACACCTTCACAAGGAGCTACACGATCCACTTCTAGCCCAATTAAAACATTTGCACACATAACCCATCGTTAAACCAAGGAATCATCTATCAATCCATATCTTATCGATACCATCAACCTCGGGGGAATACCATGACCCCTATTCCATTTTTATACCAAAACATGACCATCAAGGCCTTTTTATAACCATTTATTTTCTATTGACCCATTATGCAAAGCAATAGTTTATATAAGTAGGCAAAATTATATTTCAAAGTCAATTATGCAAGTGGTTTAAGTTTACTACCAATTCCAAATCAAGTTTTATATGATTGGGGGAATGCCTCGACCCCCTTCCAAACCAATTCCATAAAATTAGTGGAATACCACAAACCCCATCATAATTTCCATACCCATTCTCATATTTAGTTCAAAACCATGAAATAAAGCATGAACACTTATTCCAAAACCCTGGGAAAATCCAACTAAGTAACATTCATTCAAATCCCTCAACTCATCATTCAAACCTAAAATTTAAATCAACATAAATCATAATAAACACATGCATTTTTACATAAACTGAGTTAGGGAATATATACTTTCTTGAGACACCAAGAATTTTGAAGAAGAAATCACCTCTTTGAGCCCTAGATGACAATCCCTTGGAAAACCCTAATTATTCTTGCTTGGAGAATTTTGAGAGAGATGAGAGGTGCATTTGATATGTGTTGGGATGATAATAGGGTCCCAATGGTGTTTTATGGAAGTGTGTTTTAATCGAGGAAAGATGGAAAAAACAAAGGGCCTTTACTTAATAGTGTAGGAAAATATTGCCCCATCATTACAGGTCATGTCATAACTGGCTACGAGTCTTAGCCTGGACTCGTAGTCTGGGTAGACACCATACAACTCATGGCTTCACCTTATGACTCTTAAGGGTCCAATCATGACATCAACAGAAACTTAGGCATTCTTTACTAGTTTGTATATGACTTGAGCCCTTCGACTCATAATGAGTCTTTACGACTCGTTACCTGGACAGTGAGTATGGTTCTTGGAACGCTACATGGTTCTCATGACCCTGAAGGTCCACAAGCTAACCCATGACTGATATCTATACCTGTACACTACATAATATGACATAATAATGCAGAAACATGCACTAAAAGGCCATAAGATTCAATAATGAACATGATCTGAATGATATAACATCTGTGTGGGGTAATAGAATATCCAAAACAAAACTGAACATACTAAAGTCTAAAACATGATAGTCTAGAAGGCCTCTAACTGACTGAACTATCCGAGTAAGGATTTGATCGGACTTGTCCCCAACTAACTCCAACTAATAAACTGATTAATGAGATAATAAGAAAATAATCATGTCCTCGAAGGATGAGAACTCACTTCTAACTCTGTCTGCGGATATCTGGAATCTACTGTTGCTCTGGAGCTCATGTCTCTGAACGTATGGTATAAGACACCATAGCACAAATGCGTCAGTACTTTGAATGTACTGGTATGCATGTGAGTTAAGATGAATGCATGGGGTTCATTTGTATGAACAATAATTATAACAGACTAACAATCATGAGTGTGAGAATACATGCATGAGACATGACAACAAACACTACTACTGTGATAACATGATTACTGAATCTGAATATGAATGATAACATGAGTGACTGTATCTGACAGTCTTGAATCTAATGGAACTATCTGAGTTCTATTACTGAGACTGATTGACTATATCTGGCAATCCTAATTCTGTAACATGAAACTGTGGGAAGTATTTATCTAACCGTCATGCCCCTGATATGCCATTATGGCTGAGTTGGGGTCCAATATGTAACCCCAATTGGAAGAGTGTCAATACCGCGCCACTAGTAAGGACAAGCTGTGGGCGACCCTCATATGATAGTGTCCCCTATACGAGAATGGTGGGGCCCTTATCTAACAGTGTTTATCCACCTCATCATCCCTCATTGGACAATGTTGATGTCTCAACCTATGCTGGCTACATAGTTCTGGAACGCAAGGATGACTTCTAAGAATCACACCCTCATCTGATAGTGTGTGTTCCCATCCTTGGGTTCACTCGGTGCTAATTCCTACTCCCATCTGAATTGACTTTGAACATGATTTACTGAACTGAACATGGGCTGAATTACTAAATTCTATTGACTGACGGGATACTACTGATATTTGACAACTGACTGAATTGATGAGATTGTGGAGATTTCCTGAGTCATAAGTCTATCTGAAGTCTATGGATTAATAGCTTGACTAAGAGTAATGTGAAAATATGACATTGGCTCTAGGCACACCGCTAATGTTTCGGGTACGAGTACCCCCAAGACTCGATGGAAGGAAACTGACCAAGCATAACTTACTTGAACATATAACTAACATCATAATCCATAATACATTTATAGAAGCATTTCATCAAAGCATGTGATAGGCATAACTTGTAGATACATGGGGATTTCATGGTATCATACTAGTTAGGCACTTTTTTCTTCATCTAGGTATTTAATCAATCATATTGTAGACACGGTACATGTAAACATCATTGTACAATAATTAAATATCATGGTTCAATTCTAATTTCATCATTCAAGGGTTTAGTCATAGGTTTGCATGAATCTATATCTATAATAATTTAATCCAGATAGAATTTATAACCCAACATGGAGTAGAATTCAATTTCTCATTATCCACATGAACAAGAGCAGCCCAATCATGAAATTCATAAGAAAATCCATTAAATTGAACTTAGAAAATGGATTCTTGGGCTTCATGGATGAAAAGAGTCCATGAATGAACATTATGCATACCTTAGTTCGTGATTTCGTGAGGATTGACGATGAAACCTTCTTGAATTCGAATCCACAATAGAAATCCTAGCTTGTTCTTGAGAGAAACTCGAGAGAAACTAGTATATTTTGGGTGAATAATAGCTAAATCACGTGATATTGGGTTTAAATAGGGGTAGGAAACTGACCCTTTTAACCCTTGGATGCGTTTTTTAAAATTGTAAATAATTTCCCAAACTGGACCTTTAGCGCAACGCGGAACTATCGCACCGTGTAACTAGATTTTGACAATTGCGAAATTGAGGAATCGATAGACACGGGGACATCGCGTTGCCACTTTCTTTGTGACCTGGAACTTTGGCGCGACGAGGGGAATCGCGCTGAGACACTGGTAAACGAACAATTCTGAATTTGGTCCCTGACGTGGCGCGCTATAATCGCGGACCCCTAATGGTATTTGCCAAATTCCATTTCCTCTTGTGGCGCGGTGCACCTCTGACTAATATGGCACTATTTTACGACGGGAACTTGAAATAGTCATAATTTCTGACCTGGTTATCGGATTTGGGCGAATCTTATATTGATGGAAAGCTTATTGAATTTTCCACATGAAAAAAGTAAAAATCTTGAAAATTCCTCATGGAATAACCATTATTAAATTTATAAGATAATATAAGACATTCTTGAGATGAAATTAGCTAGGAAAAAGTACGGGGTATTACAATATCTCCCCCTTGAGAACATTCGTCCTCGAATAAGACTGACTGAGAGAGGAGAAAAGACAACTGACGTACATAATAAACATGAATAAATGGAGCATGATATCATGACTGACCTGACTGACAATCTGAACATATAATACTGAACATGCATATCTGATGCATGTGTAACTGATTCATGAATGCATGACTGAGTGTTCTGAATAACTAAGTTTCTCACAATGAGAATGCATGCTTGATGCATAATTACATAACTGAACTGATACATGAGTGCATGACTGAATATGCAATGGTACTTGATACCAAGTTTATAATGGGAACATGAGCTTGAAACTGCATACCAAGTTTGTGATGAACACTGAACATGAAACTGAGTAAGCTTAAGGAGAACTGTTAACTTGAGCTTGATCTGAGTTGGAGAAGAAAAAGTGAGGATACTTGGTACGCATGTATGCCTTTGCTTCCCAAGTAGCTCCCTCGACGGACTGATTTCACCAAAGAACCTTAACTAGAGGGACTTCTTTGTTCCTCAATCTACGAGTCTGATAGTTTAAGATTTCGACTGGAATCTCTTCATCAAAAAGAGTGTTCTGAACATCAATGGTCTGAATAGGGACTACAACTGATGGGTCACCCATGCACTTTTTGAGAATAGAGACATGAAAGACTGGATGGACTGCAGCTAGATCTTATGGCAATTCGAGCTCATAAGCTACTTTGCCGAAGCGATTGAGAATTTTAAAGGGACCGATATATCGGGGACTAAGATTTCCCTTCTTGATGAACCTCTTTACTCCTTTCATGGGAGATATCTTTAGATGCACATAATCACCAATCTTGAACTTGAGATCTTTTCTATGAACATCAGGATAAGACTTGTGTTGGCTCTGTGCAGCCCGGAGTCTTTCTCTGATCAATTGGATTTTTTCTAAGGCATCGAATACCAAGTCAGGACCTATGACTGAGGCCTCACTAACTTCAAACCAAAGAATTAGAGATCCTCATATCCTACCATAGAGAGCTTCAAATGGAGCCATCTGAATACTGGAATAATAGTTGTTGTTGTATGCAAACTCAATAAAAGGTAAGTGGTCATCCCAACTTCCCTTGAAATTGATTGCATACTCCCTTAGCATATCTTCTAACGTCTGAATGGTTCTTTCTGCTTGACCATCTGTCTGGGGATGAAAGGTTGTACTAAGATGAACTTGGGTACCAATACTCTTTTGGAATGCTTTCTAGAAATGAAAGGTGAACTGGGTACCTCTATCTGAGATAATGGTCAACGAAATACCATGCAATCTGACCAACTCCTTGATGTAGAGTTTGGCGTAATCCTCAGCTAAATAAAAGGTATGGACTGGAATGAAATGAGTTAATTTGGTCATCCTGTCTACAATGACCCAAAATAAATTATTCTGATAAGGAGTTTGAGGCAAACCCATCACGAAGTCCATGTTCACTTCTTCCCATTTCCAAGTAGGAATAATGAACTCCTGCATAGGACCACTAGGCTTCTGATGCTCGATCTTAACCTGCTGACATATAGAGCACTTAGCCATAAAATCTACAATATCTCTCTTCATCCCACTCCACCAATAGTTCTCCCATAAGTCACAGTACATCTTTGTGGACCTTGGATGAATAGAGTAGCACGCACCATTCACTTCTGTAGGAATTTGCTTCCTTATGTCATCTACACCTGGAATACAGAGACGACCCTGACAACTCAAAACACCATCTCCTCCTTGGGTGAAAACCTCTACTTTCTGATCCTGAACTGACTCTTTCAACTTAACAAGGCTGAGATCTCTATCTTACTTTTCTTTAACCTCAGAAACTAGAGATGATTCTAAACTACTCTGAAACCATATATCACACTAATCTGTATCGACAAAGCGAACGCCTAGTCTGGCAAGATGATTTACTTCCTGAGATAACTTCTCATTATAGTCATCCACATGGGCAACACTACCTATGGACAGTCAACTGAGAGCGTCGACCACTACATTAGCCTTGCCCGGATAATAGAGGACACTCATGTCATAACCTTTCAAGAGCTCTAACCACCTTCTTTGATGAAGATTGAGATTTTTCTGAGAAAATACATATTGAAGACTCTTATGATCTGTGAAGACATCTACATGAACACCGTATAGAAAATGCCTCCAAATCTTCAAGGTAAAGACTATGGTTGCTAACTCAAGATCATGAGTAGGATAATTCTTCTCATGGGTCTTAAACTGTCTGGAGGCGTAGTCTATGACCTTACCATGATGCATGAGGACATAACCCAGACCTACTCTGGATGCATCACAATACACTATGAAACCATCTGGACCATCTAGAAGAGCTAATACTGGAGCTAAGGTGAGTCGAGTCTTCAACTCCTGAAAACTCTTCTCATAAGGATCTGACCACTGAAACTTGACTTTCTTCTGAGTCAATCTAGACATAGGGGATGGAATAGAATAAAATCCATCAACAAACCATTATTAATAGCCAGCCAAACCCAAGAAACTCCTGATATCTAATGGAGAGACAGGTCTGTGCCAGTTTTTTACTGCTTTGGTCTTTTAAGGATCAATTCTAATGCCATCATCGGAAATAATATGACCAAGGAATGCTACTGACCTTAGCCAAAATTCTCACTTACTGAATTTGGTGAATAGCTGAAGATTTCTATGAGTCTGAAGTACTGTTCTGAGATGGTGTGCATGATCACGCTCACTGCGGGAATAGACCAGAATATCATTTATGAAGACTATGATGAACATGTCCAATTACTTCTTGAATAAACGGTTCATCAAGTCCATAAAAGTTGTTGGGGCATTGGCAAGACCAAAGGACATAACTAAGAATTTGAAATGACCATACCGAGTACGAAAAAGTGTTTTTGGAATGTCACATTATCTAACTCTGAGCTGATGATAACGAGATCTGAGGTCTATCTTAGAGAAATAACTGGCACCCTGAAGTTGATCAAAAAAGTCATCGATTATGGGAAGAGGATACTTGTTCTTGATCGTGACCTTATTGACTTGACAATAGTCTACACACATCCTAAGTGAACCATCTTTCTTGCGCATGAATAATAATGGAGAGCCTCACGGGTGAAACATTGGGCCTGATGAGTCCCTTATCTAATAGATCCTTCAATTGTTCTTTTAGTTCTCTGAGTTCTACTGGTGCCATTCTGTATGGCGGAATAGATATAAGCTGAGTATCTAAAAGAAGATCAATGCTGAAGTCTATTTTCCTTTAGGGAGGAATTCCTCGAAGATCTTTGGGAATGACTTCTGAATATTTACCTACAATTGGAACTAATTCAAGGCTGGGAGTTTCGGATCTAGTGTCCTTAAATCAAACAAGATGATAGACACATCCTTTAGATATCATTTTCGGTGCCCGAAGGTAGGAAACAAGATAACCTATGAATGCTGAAGTACTACCCTTCCACTCAAGGATGGGTTTATTTGGAAACTAAAACTGGACTATTCTGTTTCTGCAGTCAACTGTGGCATAGTAAGATGTAATACCCTGAGACTCTAACCAATAGTGCAACCATGAATCAAGATCAGGAGAAATAAATTATATTGTTTTGGGTTGTTTTTTGATCAAGGGTGGTGTGTATTAAGTACTTAAAGATGTCCTAATGATTGGGTGAATCAAAACATTCCTTACCGATTTAATTCTTGAGAATGATATTGATATAGTCAACTTCAAACGAACATATCTCTCATTATAATTGGAACATTTGATCTCATGACCTATACACAGATAGATAATTGAATTATATTTCCAACGATATCAATTTCACTAAAATCCGATACCGGAGCAAAAAGTTATACCCCTTTTACTCCAGCATGTCAATCTGGAAAAGGGTGACGACGTTTCTGATGGCCTATCACGTTTCTGACGACATTTCTGATGACGTTGTCATCCTAAGGCATAAAATCATAAAATTTGAACCTTTTTTGATGACATTTCATGACGGCCAATCACGGGTTTGATGGCCTATCACGGATGTCGTCAGCTATTTTTTTTCAGCAATTTAGAGACATTTTGCAAGGGTATTTTGGTCTTTTTCCATCTTTTGGAGGCCTCTATAAATATGAGAATCCCATCCAAACCCTAATTCCATCATTTTCTCTTCCAATTCTCTTGAGATAATATATCTAGGGTTATATCAAGAACATAAATCTTCCAAGAATCATCCATAAATCTTCAAAATTTCTTCAAGAACCAAGTTCTTCATAGTGTGGGCTTCAAGAATTATTTATTTCATGTGTGGATAAAGTATCAAGCACTAAAGTTCATCCAATTTCAAAGATTAAGGTATGTGTGATTTTGAACAAGAACACTTCTTTCATTCTTGTGCCCAAAGATTTAATTTCTATTGAATTTCATGAATTTTGCATAGTGGGTTTACACCCAAATTACTTTATCAAGGATTTATGAGATTTGAGCTATACAAGATTGACACATATGACTACTTCATTGTCTTATTTCTTAAATTAAGAATTTATGTCATGAGTTGTATATTGCTATCATGAAATGATAATTTCTAAGTGATTTATGATAAGTGTCATGATTTATGTTTTTCCAGGAGAAGTTTGTCTATTGAATATATATAGAAATTGAGCTTGAGAGTCAAGAATGAGTTCTATGATGTTTTCTAGAAGATTTGATACTTGATATGATTTGATAAGCAAGTGTACTTGATGATGAGAAAGATTATTTTGAGATTTAGTCGAGTTAGGAATCCACAAGTTGATTATGATTTACAAGTGAGATATATATTAATATTTTGGTCTTCATGATAGACCCTTGAGTTGATTAAGGTGGATTTCCTAACACATTCTAAGCTTAAGTCTGGGAGTATTATTTAGCACCGAGCAGGAAGTATGGGTTCAGCGCATCCTACTTCCCCAAAACTCGTGCCACCGTAGGATTAAGATTAAGGGCCAAAGGCCAAGATAGTTATCAATAAAGTTAAGGTTCTACTCCAATGGAAAGAATAGAACAGCTCTGCCCAACGTGGGAAACACATTGGACTTCATGTAAGCTCACATGGTTTATGTCGGTTATAAGAAACTCCCAAGTCCATAATAGTCCAAGTTTCATGAGTTACTGAGTCACTCTAAGTCATGAGTCAAAGAGTTTGAGTTGAGTCCAACGGTTTGCAAGATTTATGAAGCATGTGTTATTATTGATGATTTATGGAAAATATGTTTCAGGTAACTCAAGCGAAGAGAGTCATTATTATCAACATGCATGATTTTCTTATATATTTATGATATTACTTAAATGTTGTCTGCACCCCCACATACTCAGTACATTCCCAAGTACTGATTCCCATACTTTTTTGTGTTCTATATTTTCTCGTGATGTTGGCTCAGGTGCTCAGTCTCAGCAGCGACAGTGATCTTCGAGTACCTCCATCTACATTCGTACAGTTGGTGAGTCCTCATGGTTCGAGGACCTATGTCTCCAATTTTTGTCTTGATAGTAGTGGTTGTTTATTTCTAGTTCTGTATGGGTCAGTTGGGGATTTGTCCCAATGGCTCCTCAGTCTTATGTAGTAGAGGCTTTGTTAGACTCGAGTACCAGTATGTACAGAACTTTAGTATTTTGATTGTACAGAATAGTATTTCTTTGTATTCCAGTATGTTCATGACATGATTCTTCTTCTTTATTATAGTTTAATTATTATCATAGTGAGTTATAGAGGAGATGACAGGCTTAGAGGGTTAACTTGAGGTCGCGTGTGGCCTTAAGCACCGTGTGACGTCTTGGGATGGAATCCTGGGGTGTTACAAGCTTGGTATCAAAGCCTAGGGTTTAAAGGAGTCCTAGGGAGTCTGACAAACCACATACATAGAGTCTTGATCATCAGTTTGTAGCGCGCCACATCTATGAGCAAGAGGCTACGGGACGTTTTAGGAAAAGTTATTTCTTTCTTTTAGAAGTCTTTCATTCCTACGACTGTTTCTCTCTACCATAAATTCATGCTCTCTTATGATAGAAAATACCTCCTCGTAGAGCTCACAGAAATAATAAACGACCTTAACCCGTTGATTCCTTAAATGAGAAAGTAACTCATACTGAATTTCGGGCAGTTTTTCAGGCACTAGCCCAGGCAGTTACCGCCAATGCTCAGGCCAATGTTCAGGTCGTTGTTCCACCTCCGCATGAAGGTAATTCTATAGTAGCTCAAGTTCAGGATTTTATGTGAATGAATCCGCCAGAGTTTTATGGGTCAAGGGCAGGTGAGGACCCACATATGTATCTTGATGAGGTGAAAAAGATCACCCAAATTATGCATATAACAAAGGAAAAAAGTGTGGAGATAGCTTCCTATCGCTTGAAAGATGTTGCTTATGATTGGGTGGAGTTGTGAAGGAAGAGTAGAGGGGAGGATGCCGCTCCCATGACTTGGCAGTTGTTCTAGGACGCGCTCTTAGACCGATTCTTTTCCCTGGAGCTAAGGGAAGTAAAACTATAAGAATTTATAAACTTGAGACAAGGTTCCATGACAGTTAATGAATATTGTCTTAAATTTAACCAGTTGTCTAAGAATGCTCCCGGTATGATGGCTGATTCCAGGACCAGTATGAGTAAGTTTTTTACTGGCGTATCGAGTTATGTTTTGAAAGAGTGTAGGTCTGCTATGCTCAATAGGGACATGGATCTTTCTATATTGATGATATATGCCCAACAGATTGAAGCAAACAAGGTGAAAAAGAGAGAGAGAGAGAGGGAATAAGAGAGTTAGTCAGAGCAGCAGGGGTATAGTCAGAGTAGAGTTTTTGGAGGGATCCACCCTTAGTT
Organism: Capsicum pubescens; assembly: GCA_030864215.1. Taxonomy (NCBI): domain Eukaryota; kingdom Viridiplantae; phylum Streptophyta; class Magnoliopsida; order Solanales; family Solanaceae; genus Capsicum; species Capsicum pubescens. The sequence goes on from CM061548.1 coordinate 83,280,902, forward strand.
TTAGAGTTTTTCTTTTGTTCCAGCACCGTCATCAGCTAGTACTCCCACATCCAGAGTCAGGCAGGAGCAGGGTAATAGACCTAAAATTTCTAGGTCTCAGGACAGTGTGAGTAATAGACCTAACTATCCCTCGTGTGCTAAGTGTGGTAGGACGCATCCTGGAGAGTGTATGGCTGAGCAGAGAGGTTGTTTTGGTTGTGGTAAGTTGGGGAACAAATTTAGGGATTGCCTATATGCTAGACAGGAGAGCCGTGATGTTCTTCCCTAGAGTCAGGCTATCAGTGCTCTAGCCCCTTGGGTTCGTCCTACTCCTCCTCAGGGTGGCTCATCTAGTACTGTCAGTGGTCAGCGTCAGAATCGCTTTTATGCTATACCACCCTACCAAGAGCAGGAGAATTCACCAGATATTGTTACTGGTACGCTTCGTGTATTTTATTTTAATGTGTATGTATTGATGGACCCTGGGTCAAGTCTTTCTTCTGTGAATCCATTAGTGGCTGTGAATTTTGAGATCAATGCTGAAAAGATTCCTGAGCCTTTTCTAGTTTCTACTATAGTAGGTGAACCTGTTGTTGCTAAGAAAGTATATAAGAAGTGTTCTATCACTGTCCTTCATAGAGTTATTGCATATTTGATTGAGCTAGACATGGTTGATTTTGACATTATTCTGGTTATGGATTGGCTTCACTCTTGTTATGCGTCTATAGACTGTCGTAGCCATGTAGTCAAGTTTTAGTTTCCTAATGAGCCAGCCTTTGAGTGGTTCAGACATTCTGTATCTCCCAGGAGTCATTTCATATCCTATCTTAAAGCTAGGAAATTAATATCCAAGGGTTGCATCTATCATTTGGTTCGAGTTAAAGATACTAAGTTCGAGACTCCGACCATTCAGTCGATCAGCATTGTTAATGAGTTTTGTGATGTTTTTCCAGAAGATCTCCCAGGGGTACCTCTTGATAGAGAGATAGAATTTGGGATTGATCTTTTCCCCAACACGTAACCTATTTCTATTTCTCCATATCATATAGCCCCCGCAGAACTTAAGAAGTTGAAAGATCAACTCAAAGATCTTCTAGATAAGGGTTTTATAAGGCCTAGCATATCTCCTTGGGGTGCACCCATTTTGTTCGTGCGAAAGAAAGATGGTTCATTGCGGATGTGCATTGATTATCGTCAGCTTAACAAGGTCACAGTCAAGAACAAGTACCCTCTTCCTAGAATTGATGACCTGTTTGATTAGCTGCAAGGTGCTAACTATTTCTCAAAAATAGACTTGAGATCCGGTTATCACCAGCTTAAAGTTAGGGAGTGTGATATTCCAAAGACAACTTTTCGCACCCGATATGGTCATTTTGAGTTCTTGGTCATGTCCTTCAAGCTAACAAATGCCCCAGCAGCCTTTATGGACCTCATAAATCAGGTGTTCAGACAGTACCTAGATATGTTTGTTATTGTGTTCATAGAAGATATTCTTGTATACTCCCGAAGTGAGAACGATCATGTAAATCATCTCCGAATAGTCTTGCAAACCCTTATAGATCATCAACTATTTTCCAAATTTAGCAAGTGCAAATTTTGGCTAAGGTCAGTTGCTTTTTTGGGTCATATTGTTTCTTCTGAAGGTATTCGAGTTTACCCTCAAAGATAGAAGCTGTGAAAAATTGGCCTAGACCATTTTACCCATCTGATATTAGGAGTTTCTTAGGTCTAGCTGGATGCTACCATTGTTTTGTTGAGGGTTTCTCTTCTATTGCATCTCCTTTGACTCGGTTGACCAAAAAAAATTAAATTCCTGTGGTCTGACTCTTGCGAGAAGAGTTTTCAAGAGTTGAAAACTCAACTCACTTCGGCCCCTGTGTTGACCCTTCCAAATGGTGTAGATGATTTTATGGTGTACTGTGATTCTTCTAGAGTTGGGTTGGGTTGCGTGTTGATGCAGAAAGGTAAGGTTATAGCCTATGCCTCCAGATAGTTGAAACTGCATGAGAAGAACTACCCAACCCATGACCTCGAGTTAGCTGTAGTGGTTTTTGCCTTGAAAATCTGGAGACACTATTTGTACAGTGTTCATGTTGATGTCTTTATGGATCACAAGAGTTTGAAGTATGTGTTTACTCAGAGAGAAGTGAATCTTTGTCAGAGGCGATGGTTGGAATTGTTAAATAACTATGATATGAATATGTTGTATCACCCTGGCAAGGACAATGTAGTGGCAGATGCCCTTAGCAGGTCATCCATGGGTAGTGTATAACAGGTCGAGGAAGATAGGAAGGAGTTAGCTCATGAGGTGCATCGTCTGGCTAGGTTGGGAGTTAGATTGCTTGATTCAGCTGAGGGTAATGTTTTGGTCCAGAGTAGTTCCGAGTCTTCTCTAGTTTCAGAAGTAAAGGAGAAGCAAGATATTGATCCTAGTTTGGTCAGACTGAAGGAGTCAGTTAAAGACCAAAAGGTGGAGGTTTTCTCCCAAGGGGGAGATGGTGTATTGAGATTTCAGAATAGATTATGTGTGCTTGATGTTGAAGATTTAAGTCAGAGAATTATGGCTGAAGTGCATGGCGCGCGATATTCTATTCATCCCGGTGCTACCAAGATGTACCGCAATTTGTGAGAAATCTATTGGTGGAATGGTATGAAAAGGGATAGAGCAAAATTCATAGAGAAGTGTACAACTTGCCAACAGGTTAAGATAGAACACCAAAAACCCGGTGGAATGATGCAAGAATTTAGTATTCCTACTTGGAAGTGGGAGGAAGTAAATATGAATTTTGTGACTGGTTTACCTCCTTCTCAACGTCATCGTGATTCGATTTGGGTCGTTGTAGACAGGTTGACTAAGTCCTCGCATTTCTTATCGGTGCACACATCTTTCACCGCTGAGGACTATGCTAAGCTGTATATTTAAGAGTTAGTCAGGTTGCATGGAGTTCCTTTGTCTATTATCTCCGATAGGGATACTCAATTTACTTCTCATTTTTGGAGGGCTTTTCAGAAGGGTCTTGGTACCCAAGTTCATCTTAGCTCCACTTTTCATTCGCAGACCGATGGTTAGGCTGAGACGACCATCTAGACCTTGGAGGATATGTTGAGGGCATGTGTTCTTGATTTCAAAGGAAGTTGGGATGAACATTTGCCATTGATTGAATTTTTTTATAACAACAGTTTTCATGCTAGCATTGGAATGGCTCCATTTGAGGCTTTATACGGAAGGCGATATAGATCACCCATAGGTTGGTTTGAAGTGGGTGAAGCCGCTATGAGTGGACCTGATGCTGTGTTTGAGGCTATGGAGAAAGTTAAGCTGATTCGAGAATGGTTGAAGACAGCCCAGAGTCGTCAGAAGTCATATACAGATGTGAGAAGAAGAGGTATTGAGTTTGAGGTTAACGATCTGATGTACTTGAAGATTTCACCCATGAAGGGGGTGAAAAGATTTGGTAAGAAAGGGAAACTTAGTCCCCGATACGTTGGCCCTTATAGAGTTTTGAATCGTGTTGGGAAAGCAACTTACGAGATTGAATTGCCTGCCAAGTTGTCAGCTGTCCATCCTATCTTTCATGTTTCTATGCTCAAGAAGCACATTGGTGATTCTATTGTTGTTGATCCATCATAAAGTTTCAATGTTCAGGATAGCCTTTCGTATGATGAAGTTCCGGTTGAAATCCTAGATTATCAAGTTCGTAGACTAAGAAATAATAAAGTTCCATTGGTCAAAGTTCTGTGGTGAAATCAATCAGTCAAGGGTGCTACTTGGGAAGCAGAAGCAGATATGCAAACCAGATACCCTTATCTCCTCTCCGTGAGTTCAAATTAAGCCGAAGGTACTATTCTTCCCTAATTCAGTTTCCTTCTAATCCAGTGTATTCAGTTATATGGTTATTCTCTCTATGATTCATGAATTTTGTGAAGTACTCAAAAGTTTAGAATGAAGTAAGCCCTTTTAGTGAGTTTTTCCAGCTATACATCCTCATTTTCTCTTGTTCTTGGACTATCAAGCCACATTCGAGGACGAATGTTTCCAAGGGGGAGATATTGTAATACCCTGAGACTCTAACCAATAGTGAAACCATGAATCAAGCTCATTATAAATAAATTATAATATTTTGGATTGTTTTCTGATCAAGGATGGTGTGTATTAAGGCCTTAAATATGTCCTAACGATTGGGTGAATCAAAACATTCCTTACCGATTGAATTCTTGGGAAGGATATTGGTATAGTCAACTTCAAACGAGAATATCTCTCATTATACTTGGAATTTTTGAGCTCATGACCTATCAACAGATAGATAATTGAATTATATTTCCAACTATACCAATTTCTCCAAAATCCGATACCGGAGCAAAGAGTTATACCCATTTTACTCCAGCATATCAATCTGGAAAAGGGTGACGACGTTTCTGACGGCCTGTCACATTTCTGAAGATATTTCTGACGACGTTGTCACGTTTTTGACGACATTTCTGATGATGTCGTCAGTCTTAGGCAGAAAATCATAAAATTCGACCCTTTTGTAATGACATTTCGTGACGGCCTATCACGGGTCTGACGGCCTGTCACGGATGTCTTCAACTATTTTTTTTCAGCAATTTAGAGACGTTTTTGCAAGGATATTTTGGTCTTTTTCCATCTTTTGGAGGCCTCTATAAATATGAGAATCCCATACAAACCCTAATTCCATCATTTTCTCTTCTAATTCTCTTGAGATAATATATCTAGGGTTATATCAAGAACATAAATCTTCCAAGAATCATCCATAAATCTTCAAAATTTCTTCAAGAACCAAGTTCCTCATAGTGTGGGCTTCTAGAATTATTTATTTCAAGTGTGGATAAAGTCTCAAGCACTAAAGTTCATTCAATTTCAAAGATTAAGGTATGTGGGATTTTGAACAAGAACACTTCTTTCTTTCTTGTGCCCAAAGATTTAATTTCTATTGAATTTCATGAATTTTGCAAAGTGGGTTTACACCCAAATTACTTTATCAAGGATTTATGAGATTTGAGCTATACAAGATTGACACATATGACTACTTCATTGTCTTTTTTCTTAAATTAAGAATTTATGTCATGAGTTGTATATTGTTATCATGAAATGATAATTTCTAAGTGATTTATGATAAGTGTCATGATTTATGTTTTTCCATGTTTGTCTATTGAATATATATTAATATTAAGCTTGAGAGTCAAGAATGAGTTCTATGATGTTTTCTAGAAGATTTGATACTTGATATGATTTGATAAGCAAGTGTACTTGATGATGAGAAAGATTATTTTGAGATTTAGTCGAGTTAGGAATCCACAAGTTGATTATGATTTACAAGTGAGATATATATTTATATTTTGGTCTTTATGATAGACCCTTGAGTTGATTAAGGTGGATTTCCTAATGCGTTCTGAGCTTAAGTCTGAGAGTAGTATTTAGCACTGAGCGGGAAGTATGGGTTTAGAGCATTCTACTTCCCCAAAACTACGTGCCACCATAGGATTAAGATTAAGGGACAAAGGCCAAGACAATTATCACTAAAGTTAAGGTTCTACTCCAATGGCAAGGATAGAACAACTCTCCCCAACGTGGGCAAGACGTTGGACTCCATGCAAGCTCATATAGTTTATGTCGGTTATAAGAAACTCCCAAGTCCATAATAGTCCAAGTTTCATGAGTTACCGAGTCACTCTAAGTCATGAGTCAAAGATTTTGAGTTGGGTCCAACGGTTTGTGAGATTTATGAAGCATGTGTTATTATTGATGATTTATGAAAAATATGTTTCAGGTAACTCAAGTGAAGAGAGTCATTATTATCAGCATGCATGATTTTCTTATACATTTATGATATTATTTAAATGTTGCCTGCACCCCCACATACTCAGTACATTCCCAAGTACTGATTCTCATACTCTTTTGTGTTCTATATTTTCTCATGATGTAGGTTCAGGTGCTCAGTCTCAGCAGTGATAGTTATCTTTGAGTACCTCTATCTACATTCATACAGTTGGTGAGTCCTCATGGTTCGAGGACCTATGTCCCCGATTTTTGTCTTGATAGTAGATGGTTGTTTATTTCCAGTTCAGTACGGGTCACTTGGAGATCTGTCCCAATGGCTCCTCAGTCTTATATAGTAGAGGCCTTGTCAGACTAGAGTACCAGTATGTACAAAACTTCAGTATTTTGATTGTACAGGATAGTATTTCTTTGTATTCCAGTATGTTTATGACATGATTATTCTTCTTTATTATAGCTTGATTATTGTCATAGTGAGTTATAGAGGAGATGACAGGCTCAGAGGGTTAGCTTGAGGTCGTGTGTTGCCTTAAGCACTGTGTGACATCTTGGGATGGTATCCTGAGGCATTATACAGGAATGAATCCAATCCATGCCGAGAATGACATCAAAATTAGTCATCTTTAATTCGACTAAGTCTGCTGAAGTGACTTTCTGAAATATCATAACCGGGTAGTTCCTATATACCCATCGGGCTATGATGGATTTACCCTTGAGTAGAGACTGAAAAGGGCTCTGCTAGGATTTCGGGACTGATTCCGAAATTTCCTGCTATGTAGAGAGTAACAAAAGACAAAGAAGCTCCTAGATCTAGCAAAGCATAAACATGCATATGAAAGATCTATAACGTTCCAGTAACTACATCAAGAGAATTTTTCTGATCCTGTCGGGACTAACAAGCATAGAAACGATTTGGGCTTTGCCCACTAGTAGCACAGATGGTAGCACCCTTCTAATTCGGGCGATCGGACTGAGCTGAGGAGCAGAGATGACTCTGATAACTTGAATGAGGGCAGTCTCTGACTCTGTGTCCTGGTTTTCCACAACCGAAATAGACATCGCTACCAGCTCTGCAAGTACCCTTGTGGTTCTTACCATAAGTCTGACAAAAGGGATTTGTTTGGGCATTGCTAACACTGCCCATAGACCTAAATCCTGGCGCTCTATCTCTATTACTCTCCCTGAACTTAGGAACTGGAGCACTGGCTGAATAAGGGGCTGGAACTGATGACTTAGGAAGAAACTGGGAACGGTTTCCTCCTTTTTATTTAGGCTGAGCGAAGTTGAAACTACCTGTCTTCTCTCTCTTATTCTAATTTTCTCTCTGATCAATATTCCGGTCCCTATCTACTGAGCATGATTCATAAACCTGGCTAAAGTCATGTCACTACTCAGCATGGTAGATCTTCACTTATTTACCACGCTATCATTTACCCCTGAAGCGAACTTACTCATCTTGGCTCTGTTGTTTGCAACCACATGAGGGGCATTTCTAGCTAATTGGGGAAACTTAACAGAAAACTCTTTCACAGTCATATTGCCTTTCCTGAGGTTGATGAATTCTAGCACCTTAGCCTCTCTAAGCTCTTGGGGAAAGAATCTATCTAAGAATGCAGTGAAAAACTCCTCCCACTCTATAGGACGTGCATCTTCTTACCTCTCAGACTTCCACTGTTTGAACCAAGTATGAGCCACTTCTGGCAACTGATATGCATCTAGCTCAGCACTCTCAACAGTAGTCACCCCCATGATGTATATCACCTTCTAAACCTGATCAATGAATTCCCGAGGGCCCTCATCTACCTTAGACCCAAGGAAGGATGGAGAATTCATTTGGGTGAAGTCCCAAATCATAGCTGTAGCTAAATTGTCCACTGGGTTGGCTGGAATGACTACGGGCCATTCATTTTGAACAGAAACTGACTGAGCAAGAGTAGTGAATTAGGCCCTGAACTCCACATGTGAAACATGATCGCCCAAAAGATCTTCGAGCTGAGGGGCTGACTGATTTTCGTTTCTTCTTTTAAGAGGCATATTCTGTAGAAAAAAGGGAGAAATAGATTAGACTGAGAGATTGACTTGAGATTATGCTCAATGGCATAATATGAATACTGAATGAGGGGAAACTATTCCTAAAACATCTTTTAGCCTCTTGCACATAAAGGTGGCACGCAACACACCCATGTACAAGACTCGACTAGATGCAGCTTTCAGACTTCCTAGGACACTATTGAACCTTAGGCTCTGATACCAAGTTTGTAATGCCTCGAGCCTGGTGCTTGGAATGATACATGGTGCTCATGACCCCAAAGGACCACAAGCTAACCCATGATTGATATTTATACCTGTACACTGCATAATATGACATAATAATGTGGAAACATGCACTGAAAGGTCATAAGGTTCAATACTGAACATGATCTGAATGATATAACATCTGTGTGGGGTAATAGAATACCCAAAACAAAACTGAACATACTGAAGTCTAAAACATGATAGTCTAGAAAGCCTCTAACTGACTGAACTGTCTGAGTAAGGAGTTTATGGGATATGTCCCCAACTAACTCCAACTAAAAAACTGATTAATGAGATAATAGGGAAATAATCATGTCCTCAAAAGATGAGGACTCACTTTTAACTTTGTCTGTGGATATCTGGAATCTACTGGTGCTCTGGAGCTCGTGTCTCTGAACCTATGGTATAAGACACCATAGAGCAAATGCGTTGGTACTTTGAATATACTGGTATGTATGTGAGGTAGGCTGAATGTATGGGGTTCATATGCATGAACAATAATAATAACTGACTAACAATCATGAGCGTGAGAATACATGCATGAGACATGACAACTGACACTAATACTGTGATAACATGATTACTGAATCTGAATATGACTGATAACATGAGTGACTATATCTGACAGTCCTAAATCTGATGGAACTATCTGAGTTCTATTACTAAGACTGATTGACTATATCTGGCAATCCTGATTCAGTAACATGAAACTGTGGAAAGTAGTTATCTAATCGACATGCCCCTGATATGCCATTATGGCTGAGTTGGGGTCCAATCTGTAACCCCAATTGGAAGGGTGTCAATACCGCGCCACTGGTAAGAACAAGATATGGGTGACCCTCATCTGATAGTGTCCCCTATATGAGAACGGTGGGGCCCTTATCTAACAGTGCTTATCCACTTCATCAACCCTCATCAGATTGTGTTGATGTCTCAACTTATGCTGGCTACATTGTTCTGGAACACAAGGATGACTTCTCAGAATCACACCCTCATCTGATAGTGTGCGTTCCTACTCCCATCTGAATAGACTTTGAACATGATTTACTAAACTGAACATGGGCTGAATTACTGAATTCCATTGACTGATGGAATACTACTGATATCTGACAACTGACTGAGTTCATGAGATCGTGGATATTTCCTGAGTCATAAAACTGTCTGAAGTCTAAGGATTCATTGCTTGACTGAGAGTAACATGAAAACATGACATTGGCCCTAGGCACATAGCTAATGTTTCGGGTAAGAGTACCCCCAGGACTCGATGAAAGAAAACTGACCAAGCATAACTTACTTGAACATATAACTAACATCATAATCCATAATACATTTATAGAAGCATTTCATCAAAACATGTGATAGGCATAACTAGTACATACATGGGGATTTCATGGTATCATGCTAGTTAGGCCCTTTTTTCCTTCATCTAGGCATTTAATCAAACATATTGTAGGCACGGTACATGTAAACATCATTGTACAATAATTAAACATCATGGTTCAATTCTAATTTCACCATTCAAGGGTTTAGTCATAGGTTTGCATGAATCTATATCTATAATAATTTAACCCTCATGGAATTTATCACCCAACATGGAGTAGAATTTAATTTCTCGTTATCTACATGAAGAAGAGTAGCCCAATCATGAAATTCATAAGAAAATCCATAAACTTGAACTTAGAAAAGGGATTCTTGGGCTTCATGGACATAAGAAGTCCATAAATGAACACTACGCATACCTTAGTTCATGATTTCATGAGGATTGACGGTGAAACCTTCTTGAATTCGAATCCCCAATAGAAACCCTAGCTTGTTCTTGAGAAGAATCTTGAGAGAAACTAGTATATTTTGGATGAAGAATAGCTAAATAACGTGTTATTGGGTTTAAATAGGGGTAGGAAATTGACCCTTTTAACCCTTGGATGCGTCTTTTAAAATTGTAAAAAATTTCCCGAACTGAACCTTTAGCGCAACGCGGCGCTATAGCACCGTGTCACTGGATTTTTACAATTGGGAAATTTAGGGATGGCGCGATGCGGGGTCATCGCGTTGCCACTTCCTTTGTGACCTGGAACTTTGGCGCGACGCGGGGGAAATCACGCTGAGACACTAGAAAATGGACAATTCTAAATTTGGGCCCTAGAGCGCACCATAATCGCGCACCCCTACTGAAATTTACCAAATGCCATTTCCTATTGTGGCGCAGCGTGCCATTGACTAATATGGCGCTGTTTTATGATGGGAACTTGAAAGAGTCGTAACTTCTGACTCGGTTATCAGATTTGGGAGAATCTTATATTGATGGAAAGCTTATTGAATTTCCCACATGACAAAAAGTGAAAATCTTGAAAATTCCTCATGGAATAACCATCATTCAATTTAGAATATAATACTAGACATTCTTGAGATGAAATTACGTAGGAAAAAGTATGGCGTATTACATAAATAGAGCCCAGAATCGAAGGCAACTCTAATTCATAAGGAACATTGACCACTCTCTTCAAAATCAAGGATAGACCAACATAATGGGGACTGAGCTTTCCCTTCTTCCCAAACCTCATCACTCCCTTCATAGGAGATACCTTCAATAACACCCAATCGCCAACCTCAAATTCCAACTCTCTATGCCTCATATCTGTGTAGGACTTTTGGCAACTCTCTGTAGCCTTAAGCCTATCCCTGATCACCTTCACCTTATCTATGTCTTGATGAACTAAGTCTTTACCTAAAAATATAGTCTCACCAACCTCAAACCACCCTATAGGAGATATACACCTCTACTATAAAGAGCTTTAAAAGGAGTTATTGCAATGCTAAAGTGATAACTATTATTATACGCAAACTCAATAAGAGGTAGATGATCAACCCAACTTCTCTTAAAGTAAATTACACAAGCCCTCAACATATATTATAAAGTTTGAATAGTCCATTCTATTTTCCCATCCATCTGAGGGTGGAAAGCGGTGCAAAATTTCACCTTAGTACCCAAACCTTTCTGAAACAAATGCAAAAGTAGGAAGAGAATTGCATATCTCAATTCAAAATGATAGACACATGTCCCCTATGAAATCTAACTATCTCCTGAATAAATAACTTAGCATAATCCTCTCCAGAGTAGGTAATCCTCACAAGAAAAAAATGAGTCAACTTAGTCATCCTATCCACGATGACCCAAATTGAATTATGCTGATTTCAATTTTGCAAAAGACCAGTACTAAAATCCATGTTAATTAGCTCCCACTTCCACATAGGCAACTCAATTACTTGATACATGCCACCAGGCCTCAAGTGCTTAACCTTCACTTCTAACAAACTATGCACTTAGCCACAAAATTTTTCATATTTCTTTTCATATTGTTCCACCAATAGATCTCCTTCAAGTCATGATACCTCTTTGTAGGAACTATATACCTTGACTCGCGAACTTCATCCAAAATCCTTTCTGGTAGTCTATCAATATCCGAAACACAAAACCTACCTTGGTACCTCAAGATACCATCACCACAATCTCAAAAGCCATGACCTCTTACTGCCCACATCAGCCTTAATCTGCATAAGAATATGATCCAAAACTTGTTTCTCCTTCACCTCAACACCAAAGAGATAATTTAACCACCTCTTGAACAATCACCCTTCCATCTTCAAATTTTAAAAGATGAACTGCCAGGTTATACAACTGGTGAATATCCTTCACCAACCCACTTTTATCCTCATCCACATGAGATAAGCTCTTCATGGACAACCTACTATAAGCATCAACAACCATATTAGCTTTACCTAGGTGATAATGAAGACTTGTATCATAGTACTTGAGCAATTCAAGCCACCGCCTCTGCCTGAGGTTCAATTCCTTTTGAGTGATCACACACTGCAAACTCTTATGATCTTAATAGATATCCATATAAACCCCATACAAATAATGATGCCAAATCTTCAGAGAAAAAACCATAATTGCCAACTCTAAGTCATGAGTTAGATAATTCTTCTCGTTCACCTTAAGCTGCCTAGAAGCATAAGCCACAAACTTTTCATCATTAACACACAACCCAATCCCATGCGGTTCACATCACAATAAACCACAAAATCATCAGTACCCTTGGACAGGGTCAAAATCAGAGTAAAATTCAACCTATCCTTCAACTTCTCAAAACTACCCTCACAAGCATCAGACCGTAGAAACTTTACCTTTTTGAGTCAACTTAGTCAATAGAGCAATAATAGAAGAGAAGCTCTCCATAAACCTCCTATAATACCCGACTTAACCCAAGAAGTTCTAAATGTTGGTTGGAGTCATGGGTCTAGGCCACTTCTTAACCGCCTCAACTATTTGTGGATTCACCATGATCCCCTCACTGGAAACAACATGACCCAGAAAGGTCACAACATTCAAACAAAATTCACACTTCAAAAACTTGGCATACAATTATTGGTCCTTAAGAGTGAAATAATATTTGGAGATAATTGGCATGATCCTTCTTACTCTTAGAATACACCAAGATATCATAAATAAACACAATAACAAACATATCCAAAAACAGCCTGAATACCCGATTCATAAGATCCATAAATATAGTTGGAGCATTAGCCAACCCAAAGAACATAACCAGGAATTCATAATGACCATACTGGGTGCGAAAAGTAGTCTGAAGAATGTCAGTCTCCCTAATATTAAACTGATGATAACTCGACCAAAAATATATTTTAGAGAAGCATATAGTACCCTAAAGCTAGTCAAAGATATCCTTAATTCTAGGAAGAGGGTACTTATTCTTCACTGTCACCTCATACAACTGTTAGTAGTCTATGCACATCCAAAGAGATCCATCTTTCTTACGCACAAAATACATAGGAGCATCCCACGAAGAGACACTAGGATGGATGAAACCCTTATCAAGAAGATCCTTTAACTTCTCCTTATATTATTTCAACTCAGTTGGAGCTATTATATAAGAAAGTATAGATATATAATAGGTATCTGATAGAAGATCAATCCCAAGGTCTATCTTGCTATCGGGAGGGATGCTAGGAAGATCATCAAGAAACACCTCGGGAAACTCATTGACCACAGATATGGATTGCAAAGAAGGACCCTCAGAACTAGAATCCTTAACCCAGACCAAATGATAAAGACACCCATTATAAATCAACTTTCAGGCTCTAGGATATGAAATAAACCTCCCTTTAGGTACTTAGGAACTCCCTTCCTATTATATTACCGGTTCATTAGAAAAATAAAAGTTGACCTTACGGGTCCGAAAATCAAGAGAAGTAGAGAAAGAATGGAGCCCATTCATCTCCAATATAACATCAAAATCCACCATATCCAACTCTATTAGATCCATCAATGTCTTTTTATCATAGATAGACACCACACAACCCCTATAGACCTGTCTAGCCATAATGGAATCACCCATCAGGGTGGACACAGAAAAGGGATCGGAGATACTCTCAGGACCAAAACTAAAATAAACAGTCACACAAGGGGTCACATAAGAAATGGTAGACCCTGGATTAAGCAGACAATACACATCATGAGATAAAAGTTTTAATGTACCAGTGACAACATAAATAGATGCCTTAGATTCCTGACTACTGGTAAAAATATAAGGATATTTGCGACCAGTGCCGATACAAGAAGTAGCACTCATTAATGTAGGGACTGATGAAGTTGAAACCAAAACTTTATTAGCCCCTGCGATTACCTTGGTTGAAGGATAGCTCCTCTGAATATGACCAGGATGACCACAGTTAAAACACAAGTTTCTCACCTTATCACAATAACTACGATGAAGTCAACTTCAAAATCGATAAGATGGATAAGGCGGGGTTGACTGAGCTCTACTAGACTGAGACTGGGCACCCTATTCCTTAAAACCATTGTTATCCTGGAAGCAACGATTTCTAGATGGCTTAGTATAAGGAGCACTAGACATTGAATATGAACTAGAGTTTCCCCAAGTCTTTTTCTTGCTCTACTGTCTGCCATCCCTCCACTAGCTTGTTAAACTCTATCCTACTCTAAATACCTAAACTTCTTACTCTGCCTTTCCCCAATCTTTGCTTGTTTCTTATTCTCATCCTCAACTTGCTGCATATAAACCACAAGTTTGGAAATGTCCATGTCATTATTCAAAATTGCAGCTTTACACTCCAATATCAATTCACACGATAAGCCTAAAGCAAATTTTCTCATCCTAGCCATCATGCTTGACAATAAATCTGGAGCGTAATGAGACAACTGATGGAACATCAGGGCGTATTTCCTTACACTCATTTTACCTTGCCTTAAGTTCAAAAACTCTTCGGTCTTGGCCTCTCTTGACTCCTAAGGAAAGAAATGATCAAGGAAGGTACTAGAGCACTCTCTTTCATAGCCTGCTCAGCATCATCACCCCTCAACTGCTCCCACTTCTCATACCACTAATATGATACATCTTTCAACTGATATGCAACAAACTTCACACCCTCAGGACTGGAAGAATGCATCACCCTAAAGATTTTTTCTATCTCATCATAAAACCTTTAAAGATCATCCTCAACATTAGAGCCTTTAAAGGTTGGGAGAGTTTAACCTCATAAACTGTCCAATTATAGTGACCTCAAAAGATAGAGCAAAAGAACCAACACGGTTAGGCTGGCATGACTAAGAAGTCACCAACTGAGTCAGGAGATGAATAGATCGATGAAACTCAACATTAGAAATATTTCCTTGGAGCGGTGGGGCATTAACATATCAACTCGAGAAGCCTGAAGTACTGGTAGGGACTGGTGAAACTCTCTGAAGAGTAATACAATTAGTATTAGGGACCCTAGACCAGGTATGAACTCCATAAATAGGGTGAGTTCCATCCACATTGTCTTCAAGTGGGACAGAAGAGTTTACATGAGCATCAGATCTTTGGGGAGGAATAATATAAATGCGACCAAATAGAAATTAGAGAGTTTTCAAGACATTAAACTCTATTGCCCAAAAATAGATCACAAGAAAAGGAAACATTCCTGAATACCCCGTAGCCTCTTCCTTGTAAGTCGTGCGTGCAACATACCTAAAATAAAGACTCTACTTGACACGAATTTATGGACATGTAATGACCATGAACCTAGGCGCTCTGATACCAAGCTTTTCATGACCTAGACTAGGGCCTAGTCATGATGAGTATCTCAAGTCCTTTAAGGACTGGAAACCCCCCTTCCATATTAACCTAGCCAACCAAAACATAGTATAACAAGCAGCAGATGAGTTTCAAACATATAACAAGAGAGATCTAATAATCCATAACACAATCCACCAATACTTTATCCACAAAAGCCTCTAAACAAATCTAAATATCAAACTAGGTTAGGACATGCCCCTAACCATGACAATGACAATGTTAATGTGAAATATTAAATTCGAAAATATGAAAAGTAACTGATGGAGTGACTAAGATTTCTAGAGTATTGAATCTCACCACTTCACCACAAACAAAATAATAAGTCTGATCACCTAACACTGCGTAAGTCAACAAAGAACCCCTAGGACCCTACATCATGAAAGGATGTAGCATCCAAGAATGGTTAACAAGGTGAGCACTAGCATGAAACTAGGGGTAGGGATAAAATATTTCCATTTCAAAACCAAATTCAAAACTAATGTATATGTTCACATACATGTATATATATATATATGTATATAGTGATGTTTTGATAGGGTACTGGGTTTATCATAAAGTTTAAAATCGTTAACCTGGACTATGTAGCTCTGTCATCCTATAACTACCCATGGGTAATATGGGTCTGACTCCCTCCATCGAAAGGGCCCTAGTGCGTATTAGCAGCACAAATTGAAGATATCTAAGGAAAGCAAGGGAATTCGCTGACCCCATACCATTCTAGGATACATGTATGAATATACCAAGTATCAACTATGCACGTCATCATCATGACCCCTATGCCAACAAATGGTTTTAGGTATTAGTCCCTTCAGGACCTCCACCTTCATAGCGAGATACATGATCCCCCTCAAGCCCGATTAAAATATTTTCACACACAACCCATCTGTTAAACCAAGGAATCATCCATAAAGGCATATCTCATTAATATAGTCATAGCAACTACACTTTCAAGATTATTTAGTTATGCCATATCAATTATCCATCAACCCCAGGGGAATACCACGACCGCCATTCCAATTTTAAACCAAAACATGCTCATCAAGGCTTTTTTAAAACCATTTATATTCCATTAACCAATTATGCTAAGCAATAGTTTATATAAGTTCACAAAACCATATTTAAAAGTCAATTATGAAAGTGGGTTGAGGTTAACACCAATCCTAAATCAAGTTTTATAATATTAAGGGAATGCCTCGACCCCCTTCCAAAACCAATTCCCTAAAATTAGGGGAATACCATGAACTCCATCCCAATTTCCATACTCATGCTCATATTTAGTTCAAAACCATGAAATAAAGCATGAATAATCATTCCAAAATCCTGGGAAAAAACAACCAAGTAATATTCATTCAAAGCCCTCAACCTATCATTCAAACCCATAATTTAAATCCACATAAACCGTAATAAACATATGAATTTTTAAATAAACTGTGTTATGGAAGAGACACATGTCTAAGACACCAAGAAATTTGAAGAAATCACCCCTTTGAGCCCTAGATGACCAATCCCTTGGAAAACCCTAATTGTTCTTGGTTAGAGAATTTTGAGAGAAATGAGATGTGTATTTGATGTGTGTTGGGATGATGATGGGGTCCCAATAGTTTTTTATGGACGTGGATTTTAATTGAGGAAAGAGGAAAATGACCAAAGTTTCCTTACTTAAAAGTTCAGGAAAATGTTGACCAGTCATTACGGGTCACGTCATAAGCTGTGATAACTGGTTACGAGTGTTAGCATAGACTAATAGTATGGGAAGAATCTTAGACCCCCTTCACTGGTTTGGTCATGAGTCACACCCTATGACTTGTGGCCTTACCTTACGACTCTTAAGGATCCAGTCATGACATCAACAGAAACTTGGGCATCCGTCACTAGTTTGCCTACGAATTGAGACCTACAATTTGTAATAAGTCTTCAAAACTCATTAGGTGATTTTTTACCTAAGAAGTGCACACAAAATTCAAGAAATTTGCAGAGGTAAAAAATCTGGGGTGTTACAAGTGCTTATGACATCCAAATTCTATTGTTTTGTCTTATTTATCAAATTCTTATTTATTGGGGAATAAAATTAATTTTTTGCGGCTTTCTTTGATTGTTCTACTTGTAAATTAGGCAAAATTAAAATTCTTCCTTTTTCTAATTTTGGTAGTCGTGCTACAATGTGTTTTGATGTCATTCATAATGATGTTTAGAGCATCTCACCAATTATTTCTCATGCTCATTTCAAGTACTTTGTGACATTTATAGATGATTATAGCTGATTTACGTGGGTATATTTTCTTCATTCCAAATCTAAGGTATTTTCCAAATTTAAGATATTTTTGGCCTATATTGAGACTCAATTTTCTACTTGCATCAAATTATTAAGATCTGATTCTGGTGGAGAATATATGTCTTATGAATTTTAAAAAAAAATTCTTGAAAAGGGAATTATCTCAAAATTCTCTTGCCCATATACACCACAACAAAATAGGATTGCTGAACGTAAAAATCATCATCTTTTAGATGTCACCATATTTTATTAATTGAGTTCTCTGTTCCATGTAAATATTGGGTAGAATCTCTGTCCACTGTTGTTTACTTAATTAATGAAATATAATTTGAAGTGTTAAATCATGAATTTTCATATTTTCGTATTTATCACAAAAATCCTAACTGTGATAATTTTCATACATTCGGTTGTATTGGTTTTGTGGATCTGCCTCCTTCATAGAACAATAAATTTCTATTTACTATACTAAATGTGTTTTTAAGGGTTATAGTACTTCACAAAAAGGTTTTATTTGTTATGATCCATGTTCTAATAAATTTCATGTTTCTAGAAATATTGTTTTCTTTGAGAATCAGTATTTTTTCCCTACTTATTCCAAGTCATCTCATATTTCTCCTCTTCTTTCTATTTTTGAGGATTTGTCATCTTCTCCTAAGAGGTTCAAACCTGAATTTGTGTATGAACTACGGAGACCAACTTTACCGCCTCCCGATATTGATCCACCACCGAAAAATACTCCACAACTAGAATTTGATAAGTCTTCAAAGCCTGCTCCTCTTGAAACCACTCGGCGTTCTACCAGGGTATCTCGTACTCCTAATTGGTATGACTTTTCATCTACGTTATCCACTATTTATATTCTAACTCTTTACTCACAAGCTTCCAAGAATGAATGTGGCAGAAAGCAAAAGAGAAAGAACTTTTAGCTCTTAAAGAAAATAACAGATGGGATATTATTTCATGCCCTTCAAATGTCTATCCAATTGGATATAAATGGGTTTATTTAATTAAACATCATTCTGATAGAACTCTTAATTGGTACGAAGCTCGGGTGGTTATTCTTGGTAATAGACAAGAGGATGGTGTGAACTATGAGGAGACTTTTGCACCAGTAGCTAAAATGACTATGGTGCAAAATATTATTGCCATTACATCTTCAGAAAACGGGACTCTTCATCAAATGGATATCAAAAGTAATTTTCTTCATGGTGATCTCAAAGAAGATATTTATATGAAACCTCTACCAAGTTTGTTCTTATAGCCTACATTAGGTGTATGCAAGTTGAAGAGATCTTTGTAAGGATTAAAACAAGCCCCCAAAGCTTGGTTTGACAAATTCTGATCTACTTTGCTACAATTCTTTTTTTAGAAGAGCAAATATGACTCATGTTTGTTTTTTCACAAAACATCTATAGTTTGTATTCTTCTTTTAGAATATGTAGATAACATTATTATCGCAGGAACAGATTCTTCACTAATCACTAGCTTGTAACAGCAGCTTAAGGATTCTTTTCATATGAATGTTCTTAGTACTCTTACATATTTCTTGGGATTGGAAGTTTATAATGATTCTTCAGATGTGTTTCTAAACCAACACAAATATGCTCAGGATCTAATTTCCTTGGCTGGTCTTCAAGGTTCCTCCTCTGTAGATACTCCATTAGAATTGAATATAAAGTATCATCGTGAGAAAGGATCCATTCGAATTTAATGTAAAATATCATTGTGAGGAAAGCATTCTTATTCCTAATCAACCTATGTTTTGCCAATTAGTTGGGAGCTTAAATTACCTTACTATTACCCAACCTGACATCTCTGTAGCAGTTCAACAAGTTACTCAATTTATGAAAGCTCCCCGTCATCTCCATTTGGTGGTTATACATCACATCATTCGATATCTCCTAGGAACGTATAAACATGGATTATTCTTTCCTATTGGTTCTCCTATTTGTCTTAATGCTTTTAGTGATTCTGACTATGTGAAATATCTCGATATTCGTCCTTCAATTACTAGTTGGTGCATGTTTCTTGTAGATTCCTTGATATCTTGGAAAAATAATAAACAAGATCATGTCTCAAAATCTTCAATAGGGGATGAACATCGATCTACATCTATTGCTAGCTCTAAGGTTGTATGGCATTTTGGATTACTTGCTAAGATTGGATTTCCTCAATCTATTTTGACTTCTCTTCATGTTGACAATACAAGTTCTATTCAGATTGCTACTATTATGGTTTATCATGAGAGGACCAAACACATCGAAGTAAACTGTTATTATATAGGAGAAGCTATAGATAAAGGACGCATTACTCTTCCTCATGTGTCCAGTGATCTTCAAATAGCTGATATGTTTACAAAATCTATGCCACAAAAATGTTGATTATCTATGCCACAAAAAACGTCATCAGTTTTAGTAGGTAAATTGATGCTTCTTGATCCACCAGCATCAATTTGAGGGAGGATGTTAGCATGTTGGACAACTCAAAGATCATGAATTAATAATAAATATTGTATACATTAATGTAATTATATATTATTGTATATGCGTAATTATATAGATATGATACAGTAATCAAAGAGTTTGAATAGCATATTAGGAGGGATACAACAGCAAATTCAAAGGAATAAAATAGATGAATTTTAGGGATAAGAAAGGCTAATTTTTGGGATGTAATCTTTAGTTACTTTTTATTTAATGGAAAGCCTCTCAACCGTGAGAGACATTCAGCAAAAATTTGGCTGCCAATATTACAGCTATTACCTGAATGTTGAGTGCCAATGTAATGGGAAGTATAATAGAGAGATGCTTCTGAAAAAATCAGTTAAAAATATTTGTTGCGATGAGTATGTTTTTCTTAAAGGATGGATATCATTGCTAATCTCTGACGATTTAGAAGTCAAGCGTGCTTTTCAAGGTTCTTTTGTTCAGATGCTTTCTAGTGTTGGACTGAGTGATATGAATCAAATCAAGGAGATGCGGGTAGAAGTTGGCAAGAATGAGGTACATGTCTGTTACCATCAGATTAAGAGAATTAGCAATTACTTGTAAACAACGACTATGATTCATATTCTTGATACAAAATATTATTTTTGGTGATATGGTTTCTTTTACATATTTTACTGTGAATTTTCATAGATTGCCATTTGCAACTAGTAACATGATTTTTTTCTCAACATTGGGTAATTCATCTACTTACACGTTCACTGATCTCAAAGACTCTCTTATTTGATGTGTTTTTGCCCAAGCGGAAATAAAAAAACAAGAGTAGATGCCATCACAATGTTTGAGTTTGGAAACTTACCGTCTGTTTTTGGAAATGAAACAGTTAAACATACCAAGAAATTAGAGATGAAGATAACAGTAAAAAAGTCTACAAATAAGGTGTTGTGTGCAGTAGCAGACAATGATTTTATTGATTTTCTTCTCAACTTCTTGACTATTCCTATAGGATCAATCGACGATGCTCAAAGAGGGAGTTCTGGATTGTAATCCATAGATAACTTGTACAAAAGTGTAGAGAGTTAGATCCAAAATGGTTCAATAGTTATCAGAATCTCCACAGACCAGAGGAGAATTTTAAGATGATATTACTCAAGCCTGCTATTGCCTCTATCCATAAATCAAAGAATTTTCTGCTTCAGATCAAAGAAGGATTTGAACCTTACCTAACATATGTTGTAACTTTTTGCAGTACTTTCATTCTACTTTGCACTCACTTGACTAGTTTAGCCTCAAAACTTAGCTCCTAGTATATCTTTTAGAGGTTTACTAAATAGATTATTAGTCTTGTGAAGTCAATTTTCTCCTAGTTGGTTAAGGCTAAAATCTATTTCCCTAGCGTAGTTGAATGCCACTCCAAAAGTAACTCTAGGGCTAAACTTTTCCTGCCTCGTGGTACTTTGAAAATTTTGGATCCAGAACGGTTTCCTTATTGCAAAAATCATTTGCTTCCATCTTTTGTTGTCCTTGAATATATTCCCGGATGATCTAAAAGTTAGACTTCTGTGTACTACAACCGGTTATATATCCTAAATGTTATTTACGTTGTCAATGTTTATAATTTCAAATCCGAAACCAAACTCATTTGGTTTAGTTGAAATGAAAAATGACATAATGATTTCTATAATAAGCATAGTACGTGCTACTTTAACTGCTTCAATGTGTGCTTTAACACTTGCCTTGAGCATTTTCTGAATAAATAGAAACAAGAAAAGGACCAAAATGCTTCAAACTATAAAGCATCTTTTGTTTGGTGGCTATACCAAATTTATTATGTTTGTATTGTAGGTGGAAAGCACGTGCAGAGGAAGAAGGTTATAGTATGTTGACACTTGACAACCAACACAAAACTAGACAAGTTATGATGAATCCTGTCAGTATTGCCTACTGCTAGTTCCTTTAGGTTTCCTAGTTCAATGAGGTGAAATTAGTTGGAAATGCTATCAACTGTGTGCTCTTACTGACAAGACCCAACCCCGGGGCTTGTCGTAATAGGAATCCCAAGTCTAACCAGGACTGGGTACCGCCCCCTATTACCCAACCAAGCCACCTATATCCAACTTTAGATGGGCTGAATTTCAAACATTTAACAAGATAGCATAATGTTCTCATTAAGACTCTGGGATAGGGTCACAACCGTGACCGACCCAACCGAGTCCAACCGTACCACACCAACCGCCCAACCATACCGACTAAACCATAGGCCATAAACCATTCCATAACTAAAGAGAATACCAAAACATAATATAATTAATCCCAAAATGTAATAGGACGGAACAACCAACAATATCATCAAAGGTGTATGCTCCAACGCTAATACGGATGCCAAGGCCAACACCAATACCGATCCCGTCTATACCAACCCCTAGAAGTACCACAAAGCCTCAATCCAAAAGAGTAAACAAATCTTGTTGAGACATGCCCCCAATCATGGCCAAAATCAATATCCAAAATAAAACAAAAATGTCCAAAGATGACCACAATATGAAATGATTCCTTTCGAAAGGATGGAAGCTCACCACTTCAGTCCAAATACTGATACCGAATCTGCACGCTAAATAGGAGGAGTAGATTGGTTGGTTTCTATGTAGCGTGGGTATACAGCCGCCAGTAGACGGGTTAGCGAGTGACCGCTAGCATGAATCTTAGGATAAGGATAAAATAATGCCAGTTATAAAACCAAGTAAAACCATCCATAATGCATACAACCATACATATATAAGTGCCCGAAAAGGGAACTAAGTTTAGCATGTATTTAAAACCTTTACCTAGGTTATGTATCTTGGTCGTTCTCAACAATCCATGGGCGATATGGGTTCAGCTCCCCCTACTGAAAGGGCCTCAGTGCGTGTAGCCACACGACCAAGAAAGCATCCCAGATGACTAGTACATCTCCTAATAGTATGACATCATGCATACGGTTCACTAAGACCAATCCTCATATCGAAAAATATGTGTTTCCAATTTTGGTCCCCCCGAGACCGCCACCTTCCACGGAATTGCTACACACCCCGCCATTAATGCCTAATTAAAACCATTTCCAAATAACCTACCAAATCTATTTATCATTTTATTAACCAAGGCCAATATTAGTAGTATTTTCATACCACTCCATTACTTACAAGTAATATCCATAGCCAAACCATTTAGGTTAGGGGGACTTTAAGTACCTTCCATATACCTTATTATACCACTTAGGAGATTTTCATGTTCCCCACAAGCATAATCATTTATCCTTTATCCTTTTCAAACCATTTAAACCATTTATAATACCTTTACCAAATTTAAAACATGCAAGACTTCCATTAAAAGAAGTCAATGAAATGAACATATCTTTATAAGCATTTTATCAAACACCTTGGGGCATAATATAACCAGAACCAATTCCAAAGACTATTAAACCATTACCATGCAATTCAATTATCCAAAACCACCATGAATGCATACAAAAGTATAATTAAATCATAGGAAACCACAACCAAGCATTTAATATCAAAACCTTCACATAATAGTTGAAAACCATTATCATGAAATAGTAAAATCATTAAATCAATCATATAAACCATGCCTTTAGTTAAATTAACAATGAGTTAGGAGAATCATGCCTTATAATGAAAAATTTGATGGAAAGAAATCACCAAGACAAGCCCCAAAGCAATCCTCAAGATAAAAACCTAGCCTTCTTGCCCCAAAAACTCTTGAGAGAATTATGGAGTGTTTTGGAATAGTTTCTAAGTGTTAGTAAATAGAATAATAGGGTAAATAACCTTCTAAGTGTATTAGAAGTCTTGGGTACTAACTAGGGTAAGTATGGAAAAGTCCAAAATACCCCCACTTAAATCCCTTAAAAACCTATCACACGGAGACGACTGACCCTTACGAGTCGTACCCTCCCAATACTGTCGGTACCCACCACTCGTATCCAAGCCTCAACCCTTGGATCAAACATTGTCCAGTATACGACTCATCCAACCAAGTCATAACAAGAGCATACAATTCGTATCCATAACCTGTATCCCTGGCAGAATGAAATACCAGGAGAATTAAACACTGTCCACCATACGAGTCCCTGATATGACTCGTACCAAGATCTATGACTCATACCCCTAAGTCGTACCCATTCCAGTGACCAAAATCATCCCACCAACTAACACTGGTCAACATACGATAGACCATACCACTCGTACCCTAACATATGGCTCGTACCTATGAGTCCTATTGGGCCTGGAGAACGAAAATTATAGGAAATTTTCTAAGGGTCAAAACCAAGGATGTTTCACTTACAAAGTTTTTTATGGTGATGCAAGTATATATTTGATGAAGTTGGAATTTTGTGTGCTCTAATAATATTCTTGGATCTCTAAAGTATATTAATAGATTTCGTTGTGTTAAAAGATTTCCACAATGTATATATACACAAAAATATAATATGGTATAATTTTTCAACAAAGGGAAACTAATCAAGCTCCTTTCGTGATATGTAGCTCTAGTCACTAAGTGGAACCTTCTAAAGGGATCCTCTTTAGTGGGACATTGAATTAGAGGTGACAAAAACTTTTAAAATAAAGTGGAGGTGACACATGTTTTAATAATTGAGTATAGGTGACAGTTATTTAATTATGGATTAAGAAAGTTTGAGAATATCCCACAAGTTTTTCAATTTATATTTTGATACAATGTTAACCCTATTATCTAAAAATGGTGGGGGAAATGTGTGTTTCTTTTTTTTATTGTTATTTTCTCTCTCTTCACTTTTTTTGTTGTTGTTTCTTTCATCATATTCTTCTTCATTATCATCATCGTCTTCTTATTCAGTATCATCTCTTCTTGTTCATCAACATCATCTTCTTCTTATTGACCATTTTTGTTGTTGTTACCATTTCTGCTGCTACTAGAACAAATTTTCTTAGGTCAAATTTTATTCGTACGTCACTTGGGAATTACTTCATATGTGATTTTGGTAAGTAAAATTATGATTTTTAGTTGAATTTCTCTACTATTGTTGTTTTTTCAACAATGGATAGAACCTATAATATGAATCTAATAGATGAGTCATTTGTTGCAACAAGTGAGTCATCTGATGCAATAGATGACTCACCTGTTGCAATAAAACCTATAGCTGATTCCAATAGATGAGTCATCTATTGAAATATGTGAGTCATTTGATGCAATAGATGAGTCACCTATTGTGACAAATGACTCACCTGTTGACACTCATGTTATAACACTATAGAACCTGAAGCTAATTTTAACAGATGAGTCATCTATTTTGTTGCCAAAGATGACTTACTTGTTGGAATAGATGACTCATCTATTGAAATCAATTTCAGGTTCTATAGTACTATAATATGAATCCCAACAAATGAGTTGTATGTTTCAATAAATGACTTATTTATTACAATAGATGACTCATTTGTTACAATAGATGACTTATCTGTTGGAATCAACTTAAGGTTCTCTAGTACTGTAATATCAAGCCTAATAGATGAGTCATTTATTGTAACAAATGACTCAGCCGATGCAATGACTCATTTGTTAGAATTAGCTTCAAGTTCTATAGTTCTGTAACATCAATCCCAACAGATAGATAACCTGTTGCAATAGATAAATAATATATTGCAACAAACAAATCAACTATTGTAGTAGATGACTCATCTAATGGGATTCATGTTACTGTACTGGGAAAAAACCTGAGGCTTAATCTAAAAGATGTCTCATCTATTGCAATATTGATAATGATAATATAGTGCATATAATTATTTTTATTGTTGTATAGACTATACTATCATTATTAATTTTACTATAATATCATTATTAAATATTTTAACAAATGTCTTTAGGTACCATTAATGGAGGGATCAATAAGAGTAACGATAGGGGTGGATTTTTATGGTGAATGGATCGAGAAGGACAATCGATATATTTGGTGTTTGGAGGATGGTAAATATTAGAGATAGTAGCAATGATAGTCCAAAGTAATGTTTTGTATGATGATTTTGTGAACTTAATCATCAGCTATTATGGACTAAACTGTCAATCGAAAAATGTTGTCATTATTTACATGCACAACTTTTTTGAAAATCAAAGGGTCCTATATTTTAAGATAAGCGATCAGGTTTGATTGTGTGCTTATCTAAGTAATCCATCTAGGTCCGTGTTAAGGGTGTACGTGGTTGAAAAACTGATAGAGAAAGAGAATAAGAATATAGAACAAAAACTACAAGAACTACAAGATATGTTTGATGATAAAGTAGACGATGTGGACATGAATATTCCACATGATGATGAGAATGGAGATCAAGTGAAGGTGAAGGAGGATAAAACATCTGCACCCATTTTTGCGAGCAATACAGTGGGCATTTCTCAATCAACATAGTCGAGCAATCTTCAAGATGATGATATTAGTTCAAATAAGGGAATATCATTCAAGAGTAAGGAAGATGCAGTCACTTTATTGTATATTGCTTGCTTGAAAAAAAGATTTTAGATTAAAGAAGGTGATTAATTCGTGTCACATGTGTTATTTTAGATGTGCTCATTCAAAGTGCAAGTTGTGGTTGAGGGCAGTGAAATACTTAAGTTCTGATAGATTCATCATTAAAACCTATGAAAAGTATCACACATGTGGTTAGGAGAATATTACGAGCCATAATCCCCATGCCACAACAAAGGTCATTAGTAAATATTTTAAATATAGATTTCCCAATGTCAAAGGCCCTTCTACAAATGATATGGACAATCAACTCCCTTCAGAATTGGGTTGTAAGGTCAGTTATTTGAAGATTTATAAGGGCATGGATATTGCTAAGTCTTTGGTTAGGGGAACATATTAGCACAGGTATGCAGTCCTTTGATGCCTACCATTACAAGCTTGAGTCCACAAATCTCGAAAGTAAGACGGTGTTGCATGTTGATGAAAATGAAAGGTTCAAGTTTTCTTTTATAGCCTATAGTTCTTGGATTTTTGGTTTTCAACAATTGAGAAAAGTCATAAACGTCCATGGGACTTTCTTGAGAAGCAAGTATGAAAGAGTTGTTTTATCGACAGTGGCACAGGATGTAGATCACCTCTTTCCTATCGCTTTTGATGTAGTAGAAAAGGAATCTCATTCCTCATATCAATAATTTTTTGAACAAATGTAAAGCTCTGTAGACGATACTGATGAGTTGAGTTTAATTTCAGATAGACATCCAAGTATCCAAAAGATGGATCCAATTTTCTACCCTTCAGCTAACTTTGGTTGTTGCATGAGGCATCTTGGGGAAAATATTAAAAACAACTATCACAATGCTAAAGTCGTGTCTCATTTTTATAGAGCAGCTAAAACATGTGATACAATTGCGTTTTTTCTACCATTTCGATCAAATAAGGGATATGGTACCTAAGGCAGCACAACATCTCAAATGTGTAAATTTTGAGAGATGGGGCCGGGAATTTTGTCTAGGAAATAGGTACATTATTATGAATTTATTGTATCTTTTGAGTTTATTGTAATATTTTATGTCGTACTAAGTGATTTTTTTGTCTGGGTATAAGATTATGATGTCAAATATAGTTGAATCTGTGAATTCAGTGTTTGTCATTTAAAGAGAATTTTCCATTGTGGCACTATTTGATGAAATAAATAAGAGGTTTGCCAATTTATTTCACAAAAGGCATATGAAGTTGGTGAACTCAATAAATAGACTTGTTACTTCAATGGAAAAACAAATACAAAGTACCTCAGTTTGAGAAATAAGTTATTGGCCCATCAAATAGAAAATTACAAGTTAGTATCAAAGGTCATGGTCATGTTGCCACGATCGATCTTCAAAGAAGATATTGTACATGTAGAGTTTTTGACTTGGAAAAAATACTTTGTACATATGTTATGGCAGTGCTTCGAGTCCAATATGGCTCACAATCTGGATATCAAATTTATGAATACTCGTCTCTATATTATTTGGTGGAAAATATATAATGGCATATTGTAAGAATATTAATATGGTGTATCCTGAAGATTCTTGAACCATTCCTGTAGAGATTTTGGAGAGACAACTACCTCCTCCATATACTTACCCAAGCATTATCAAACTGGGAAGAAGGCAATGTAAGAGAAGGCATGGAGTCGGAGAATCAATTCCATCAAGAAAAAACAAGTGCTTCATATATAAGAATGTTGTCCACAAAAGAAATGCATGCCCAGATCGTAATGCACCATGATCGATCTTTCTTGTAATAGTAAATAGTTTAGTTTAGTTTAGTTGTTGTAATAGTAAATAGTCTTTTGTTGTTTTTTGGTTTAGTTATGACTTTGATAATTTTAACTCATTATTGGAAATGTATGTTATTTATTATATAAAGTATGTTTTTATTTACGGTCCAACAATTAGTTTGAGCATCAATAAAAAAAAGGTATCAGAAAATTAACTAAATACAATAGACTACAAAAATACTTTCAACAATGACCCATATGTTGCAACATATGGGTAATCTATTGGAAGAAATCAAAATAATCTTGCCACTGGATTGTGTTCTTCCAATAGATGGGCCATATTTTGAAAGAACTCAATAAAGTTCTCATTTATTGCAAGAACTCAATACAGTTGTTGCTACTGTATTGTGTTCTTCCAATAGATGGCCTATTTGTTGCAATAGATAGGGCATCTATTATAAGAAAATCAAAATCCTTGATAGTGGATTGAGTTATTCCAATAGATGACTCAAGTATTGCAACAGATGGTCCATTTGCTAGAAGAACACAATATAGTTCTTGCCACTGCATTGTATTTTTCCAACAGATGATCCATTTATTGTAATAGATGACTCATCTGTTGGAAATTATCAAAAGAATAGCTAATCTGTTGTAACAGATGACTAATCTATTGGAAAAAATCAAAACATGTCATACTAGTTGTTTGATTTCTTCCAACAGATGGGTTATCTATTGCAATAGATTACCCATGTATTGGAAGAAATTAAAATAGGTCTTGCTAGTTGTTGTTTAATTTCTTCCAATATATGACTAACCTTTTGCAAAAGATGCATCATCTTTTGGAAGGTCTTTTTTTAATAATATTTTTTGCCCAACATAAAAAATGATAAAAGCCTAGGGAACTCTAACATTTTTAGGAGAACTCAAAAGTCCCTTTGTGCTGTCTTATCTTGTCTTTTCAATGTTTCCTTTTTCTTTTCAAAGTTCACCACCACCAATATTAAAAAGCACAACCAATGAACCCATCCGTTTTCTCAAATCTCTTTTAATTTTCTGTCCTCTCTTTCTTTTTCTCTCTCTTTACTCTTTCCTTCAATTTTTGTCTGAGCTTGAGTTGAGAACATGTTCCCACTATGGATGAGCCATGAGACTATTAGATACCTCTTTTGAGTCATCTGACTTTGAAGATTTACAACCCCTCACCCTCTGTTTTTGGTAGCTACAACACATAGGAATAGCTTTTATTCGCATAGATGTAATGGCTCTGCCTTATCTTTATATATATGTTTTTGAATTATAAATAAAAAATGACTAGTTTGACTATTTCTTGTTATTTACATCTACTTTCCCGCTCTACTTTTCCTTTACTCTAATTTCATTAAATAATGGATGATTTTCAAGAGGTTAATTTCTTCCAACTATGAGTTATACAATAATCAAGTTCATAGATAAACCAACAATAAGACTATTTAATAGCAATAGTTTAAAATAAGTGATTTCACATCAAATTAGTCCAAACAAATATAGACATTTATTTCAATAGATGAACAACCTATTGCAATAAATGACAAATCTATTGGATATTGTCAAACGAATATAGACATGTATTACAGTAGATTACTAATCTATTGGAAGAATCATAAAAGTTCTTGCTACTGGATTGACTTCTTCTAATAGATAGGTCATCTATTGTAATAAATGGGTCATCTATTGGGAGAACATAATCTAGTAGAAAGAATAGTATTGTATTATTCAAACAGATGGTCCATCTGTTGCAACAGATGGCTCATCTATTGAAAGAACTCAATTCAATAGCAAAGGTTTTTAGTTCTCCAAAGAGATGACCAATTTGCTATAAAAGATAGACCATTTGTTGGAAAAACTCAATCCAATAGCAAGAGGATTTTGAGTTCTTCTAATAGATGGTTAATCTGTTGCAACAGATGGAATATCTATTAGAACAACTCAATCCAGTAGCAAGGGTCTTGAGTTATTCCAACAGATGTCCTATAAGTTGAAATAGATAGGTCATTTGTTGAAAGAACTTAATCCGATAACAAAGGGTTTTGAATTCTTCAAATATATTAGTCATTTGTCGCAACAGATGAGTCATTTATTGCACAGATGGGCAAGAACTCAATAGAGTTCTTACTGATGAATTATATTCTTCCAATAAATAGCCCATCTTTTGCAATAAATAAGTCATCTATTAGAAAAGTATCAAAACCCTTGCTACTGATTGAGTTCTTTCAACAAATGGATATTTGATGGAAGAACACAATATAGTTCTTGATACTGCAGTACGCTCTTTCAACAAATGATTCATCTATTGCAACATATGGGTCATCTATTGGAAAAACAAAAAACGCTTATCACTGTATTGAATTCTTCCAACAAATGAACCATATGTTGCAATAGATGGAGCATTTATTAGAAGAACCCAATATAGTTCTTACTACTGGATCGAGTTCTTCCAACAAATTGCCCATCTTTTGCAATAGATGGGCCATCTGTTGGAAGAACTCAAAACCCTTGTTATTGCTACCGGATTTAGTTCTTTCAAAAGATGACCTATCTATTGAAACAGATGGATCATCTATTGGAAGAACTCAATATAATTCTTCCTACTGGATTGTGTACTCCCAGCAGATGACCCAAAATTGTCCTTGCTACAGGATTATTTCTCGATCAGGTTTTTAGATTCTTAGATTGTTACCCTTCCCAAAAGAAAAAAAGAAATATTTTGAAGATGGTTACAGTTTGAGCCTCCATAGTTTTGTACACTACTTTATGATGAGAACTGAAGATATTAGGTATTGATCCTTCAAACAAGAGCCTGCATTTTACAGTTAAGTTGGATAGGTCTAAAATTATAAGGCTGAGGGACCAAGAAGGTGTCGATACTATGTTATAATTTAATGATGGCTTTGCTTATGTTTATGTATCAAGTTTGGAGAAAGAACCTAATTCTATACTGCTATCAAATCTTGATGACTTCTCCAAACTTGACACATAAACATGAGCAGAACCATCATTAAATTATAATAGGGTATCAACACCATTTTTATTGGTCCCTCAACCTTATCAATTTGGAACTATTAAACTTAACTGTAAAATGCAAAATCTTATTTGAAGGATCAATGCCTAATCGGTCAACAACAGTATTCACAAAATCATTGTATTTTATGTGTGTTGTCACAATAACCTGATCAGTAATACCTCCCACATATGAAGTGGATCCATCTGAAAGCACCTTAGTCTTTCTGCCCCAGAGAAAGAAACAAAATAGTGTTTTATCTTCAGTTTCCATCATGAAGAAGTGTAAAAAATTACAAAGGCTCAAAGGGTAACCATCTTCAAAACCTTTTTCTTTTTCTTCTGGGAAGGGCAAAAATCACAAAAACGAAAAAATTGATTGAGAAACAAAAAATCTAAAGGGATTTATATGAATGTAGAAAAATTGTAACCTATAAAACAAAGGATATTATCCTCATCATATTATCAAAAAATATGAAATTAAACATATGATGATCGCAAAAGATACAGAATTTCATAAAATGTAATAAGGTGTTAAAAGTGAATATTCAAAAAAGAAAAGATTTTTAAATTTTATACAAGACTCAGAAAATTTCAAAAAGAAGAGCAAGAACATTTGTTATTGTTGTAGAGAAACGTGAAAATAGCAAAGAAAGAGAGCATACTAAGTAGTAAAATTTCATCGAACACAAAAAGAACAACATAATTCCACAAATTTCAATAGGGCCACAATGAATAAGTTAAACACATGAAAAATTTCATGAAATAGACAAAGAAGACAAGAATAGTATACCACATATCAAATGCAAAAGGATCAAGGGGACAAATGTTTGAGTTCTCCTAAAAAGGTTTGGGTTCCCTAGTATTATAATTACTTTTCAATAGATGACCCATCTGTTGCAACAGGTTAGTCATCTAGTGTAACGTATTTCTTATCTGTTTGATAATTTCAAACAGATGAGTCTTTATTGCAACAAGTTAGTCATTTGTTGATTTAAGTTAAGAGATTATTAGTAATAACTAAATTGATTTAACTAAAATTAAATACAAGTTTTTAAGATAAGGGGACAAAGATTTGAGTTCTCCTAGAAACATTTGAGTTCCCTAATATTTTAATTTCTTTCCAGTAGATGATCCATTTATTGCAATGGGTTAGTCATCTGTTATGACAAATGTCTATATCTGTTTAATAATTTTCTACAGATCAGTCATCTATTGCAACAGGTTAGTTATCTGTTGATTCAAATTAAGCAATTATTAGTAATAACTAAATATATTTAACTAAAATTATAGACAAGTCTTTAAGACATGGGGGCAAACATTTAAGTTCTCCTAAAAACATTTGAGTTCCCTAGTATTTTAATTACTTTCCAATAGATGACCTATCTGTTGCAACAAGTTAGTCATCTGTTGCAATAGATGTCTATATCTGTCTGATAATTTTCAACAGATGAGTCATTTATTGCAATAGGTTAGTCATCTGTTGATTCAAATTAAGCAATATTAGTTATAAAAAAATTGATTTAACTAAAATTAAAGACAAGACCATAGACAAGGGGACAAACATTTGAGTTCCCTAGAATTTTAAATTTCTTTCCAAGAGATGGGTAATCTGTTGCAACAGATATCTTATCATTTTGATAATTTCCAACAGATAAGTCATTTGTTGCAATATGTTAGTTATCTATTGCAACAGATGTCTATATCTATTTGATAACTTCAAACATTGGTTAGTCATTTGTTGTTACAAATGTTTATATCTGTTTGGTCATTTCCAACAGTTTACTCATCTATTCCAACATGTCAGTCATCTATTGATTTAAATTAAGTCAATATTAGTAATAACTAAATTGGTTTAACCAAAATTAAAGATGAATTAATAAGTTCAATTCAATTTCAATTAATCTCATGGTAATTACACGATCAACTAGGTGTATTCGTACTGAGTAGAGTGATCAATTGACCAATTTAATTTGAAATGATTCAAATTAAGCCAGTATTAGAAATAAATTTATTGATTTACTAAAATTAATGATGAATTAATAAGTTGAATTACAATTTCAATTAATGTCATTGTAATTACATGATCAAGTAAATGTAATCATCTTGAGTAGTGTGATCAATTGACCAATTTTATTTGAAATGATTCAATTAAGACATTATTAGTAATAACTATATTTATTTAACTAAAATTAAAGATGAATTGATAAGTTCAGTTACAATTTCAATTGATCTCATAGTAATTACATGATCAACTAAGTGTATTCGTCCTGAGTAGAGTGATCAATTGACTAATTTACTTGAAATGATTCTAATTAAGACATTATTTCTAATACTAAATTTATTTAACTAAAACAAAAGATGAATTAATAAGACCAATTATAATTTCAATTAATCGCATAGCAATTACATGATCAACTAAGAGTATTCGTCCTGAGTAGAGTAATCAATTGACCAATTCGATTTGAAATGATTCAAATTAAGTCTTTATTTGTAATAAATAAATTGATTTAACTGAAATTAAAGATGAATTGATAAGTTTAATTACAATTTATCTCATACAAATTACATGGTCATCTTAGTGTATTCGTCCTGAATAGAGTGATCAATTGACCAATTTGATTTGAAATGATTCAAATTAAGTCATTATTTGTAATAACTGAATTAATTTAACTAAATTTAAAGATGAGTTAATAAGTACAATTACAATTTTAATTAATCTCATAGTAATTACATGATCATCTAAGTGTATTTATCCTGAGTAGAGTGTTCAACTGACTAATTTTACTTGAAATAATTCAAATTAAGACATTATAAGTAGTAACTAAATTGATTTAACTAAAATTAAATATGAATTAATAAGTTCAATTATAATTTCAATTAATCTCATAGTAATTACATGATCAACTAAGTGTACTCGACCTGAGTAGAGTAACCAATTGACTAATTTTACCTGAAGTTTTTCAAATTAAGTCATTATTAGTAATAACTAGATTGATTTAACTAAAATTAAAGATGAATTAAAAAGTTAAATTATAATTTCCAATGATCTCTTCATAATCACATGGTCATATAAGTGTATAATCTATTACAGTAGATTTAACCTATTACAACGGATGAGTCATCTATTTAAAATTATCAAACAAATGTCTTTATCTACTTGGTCACTTCAAATAGATTACTCATCTATTCCAATGGATCTCTTTATCGATTTGGTCATTTCTAACAGATTACTCATCTGTTGTGACAGATGTTTTTATCTGTTTGGTCATTTCTAACAAATTACTCATCTGTTGTGACAGATGTTTTTATCTGTTTGGTCATTTCTGCAACACATAAAATATGTATTTGATAATTTCCATAGATGAGACATCTGTTACAACATATTACTAATATTGCATTACACAATGTACGCAAGTATGACGACCCAAACCAGGGCTTGGTCATAACGGATATATCAAGTCCCACGTGGATCGGAGATCATCCCCTGTACCTAACCAACCAAACACAACATTCCCCAATGTCGAATGAATTCCAAACATATAACAAGATAGCATGCATCAAGTTTAAGGAAATTCAAAACAAGTCTATAACCGACGACCGGTGATCGACCAACCAATCGACCATCACCACCTAATATCCACAATAATCCAAACAAAGCCTTCTAAACAAAGAACCAAACTAAATATCAATAACGTGTAGGTGCATGCCCTCGACTATAGTCAAAAACAAGTCTAAATAGTCTAAGACATAAGAGACCAAAACATGAAATATAGACTTTCGATGTATGGAAGCTCACCACTTCAATGTCAACTCAAGAGCTGATCCTGAATCCTAATCACTGAGTAGGATGAGTGGAAGTATGACCAGCTCCTACATCGCATAGGGATACAGGTCCCTAAGATGGTTAGCGGTTGGATCCCTAGCATGAAACTCAGTCATAAGGATAACATAATGTCATGATCAACAGTTTAAAATCATTGAAAACCAAAGCATATAATCAATAGCATATATATATATACTTCACATGGCAGGATAGGGAACAAGGATTAACATGCACTTAAAAACTTTAGCCTAGATGATGTAGCTCAACTGTCATAACATGTACCCACGGGCTATATGGGACCAGCGCTCATCCCTTGGTCGGACCCCAATGTGTGTAGCCATACGAACCAAAGAATAATCTCATATATATGCATAGGGGACTCAAACCTCCTAATCACATACTAAGGTGACTTAAGCACTCAATCATGCAATAATGTATGGGTGACTCGAACCTCCCTAATCATGTAATAATAATGAGGGGGGACTCGAACCTACCTGGTCACTTTGACCCCCACATCAGCAAATGCGGTTTCCAATATCAGTCACTCGTATCTCCACTTTCATGACTCAGCTACACAACCCCTATTAAATCCCAATTAAAATTATTCATCACACATTCCCATTCGTTGAACAATATTTAACATTAAGGCATCTATTGTTGGTACCGCCATACCAATTACACTTGTAAGGTAACAACAACATGCCAAAATAATTACATCACTTGGGGGAATTCACAACCCCCTTGGTTCAATTATACAATAACTTATGAAAACACGAACCCACATAGTTAAATTCATAATGATAATGCAATAGTTCAAGAATAGTTCAATTTTACAAATTCCCACATTTATCATAATTAAAATCCAATTTCACAATAAGGGGTTAGGGTCATAACCATTTTAAAAATAAAAAATTTGGAAAATCACAATTCTCAAGTTCATTCACCATACCATTGCACCCACAAGTTCAAAACCAAAATTTAAGCATGATTAATCACAATAAACCATGAAAAACATTGTTCAATCTATAAGAAGTCAAAACTCTCAACCCTTGTTCCAACCAATCATCAATATCTCATGAACAATACTTTAAAACATATTTTTTTAACAAATTAACAATGAATGAAGAGTAACATGCCTGAAATAACAAGTTTTACTGAAAGAATCCAACCCTTGAGCCCTTGGATGACCTACTTCTTGGAAACCCTAAGTAAGGCTGCTTGAGAGAATTAAAAAGAGCTTTCTGAAAGTGTTTTAGTAAGTTAACAAGGATAATGAGGTCCCTAATAGGGTTTTAAGTCGTGAGTTACAATTAGGGTAGAGGGAAAATGTCCAATGTTCCCTTAATGAAAGACTGAAAAATTATCACAAAAGACTATGAGTCACTATACGACTCGTATAGACACATTATGACTCGGCACCTTGAGTAAACCAAGATAGTTCCCAGGACACCCATACACCATTGACTCTTCAACTCATCTGGTACCACTCGTCATGGGACCCTACGAATCGTAGGTTCCATTCGTATTCAACACAGAACCCAATTGGGTGAACACTGGACATCCTACGGTTTGTACACAACTACTCATAAAAAGTCCTTACGACTCATAGTGAGCCACTCGTACTCAGAGCAGAACTCTGCCACTAAATTTTTCATTTGGTTACGATTCAATCTTTATAACTCATCATGGGTTTTTACGACTCATGTACCCAAGTCATACCCAGGACAGTAACTCAAATATCATTCACTGGTCACCTTACGACTAGGGTTACCTGACCCTTCAAGACACTCTATGACTCATAAGGTAAGTCGCAGTCAGGATAGATAGGATAAAATTGGAGAAATTTTCAAGGACCAAACACCCAAAGTGTTACATACTACCCTCTAGGATCATTCATCCTTGAATGATAGGACAAGGCATTTATTAGCACGATTTGACTCCACATACCTCTATTCTTACCTTTAACGAAGACAGAAAACAAAGATGTTAAGGAATACACAAACCTCAAGCACGATTACCCGAAATAGAAAACAAGAATGGGTACTTGGACTTTATGTCCTCTTCGACTTCCCAAGTATGTTTCTTAACCTTTTGGTTCCTCTAAAGAACATTCATCGAAGCCACATCCTTAGTCTTCAACCAACGGACTTGCTGATCCAAAATCTCAATCGAGACCTCCTCATAAGACAAGGAATCTAAAATATTCACCTTCTCCAAGGGAAACACCATCGAAGGATCACCCACAAACTTCCTCAACATCAAAACATAAAACATCGGGTGAATGGATCTCAAACTAGAAGGCAACTCCAATTCATAAGTGATGTTACCAACCCTCTTCAAAACCAAATACGGACTGACATAATAGGGATTAAGCTTCCCCTTCTTATCAAACTGTATCACTCCCTTCATAGGGGATACCTTTAGAAATACCCAATCACCGATGCTGAACTCCAACTCTCTTTGGCTTACATCCGCGTAGGACTTTCGGTAACTTTGGGCAGCCTTAAGTCTATCCCGAGTCACCTTCACCTTCTTTATGGCTTGGTGAACCAGATCCAGACCAAACAACTTATTTGCACCAACTTCAAACCACCCAATAGGATATCTATACCTCCTACCATACAAGGACTCAAACGGATCCATGCCAATGCTAAAGTGATAACTATTGTTGTAGGCTAACTCTATGAGAGGCAAGTGGTCAACCCAACTTTCACAAAAATAAAAAACATTAGCCCGAAGCATATCTTCTAAAATCTGAATTATCCTTTCTGCCTGCCCATTTGTCTATGGATGGAAAGCGATGTTAAGGGCTACTAGTTCCCAAATCTCACTGGAACAATCTCCAAAAGTGAGCTGAGAACTGGGTGCCCCAATCAGATAAGATAGAAACTAAAGTACCATGTAACTTCAAGATCTCCTCAATGAACAACTTGGAATAATCCTCATAAGTGAAATTAGTCCTCACTGGCAAGAAGTTAGTAGACTTAGTCATCCTATCCACAATGACCCAATTAGTAAAAAATGCTGGCAAGACTATGGAAGACCAGTAACAAAATCCATATTAATTAACATCCATTTCTACACTAGCAGATCAATCTCTTGAGTCAACCCACCGGGCCTCAAGTACTCTGCCTTTACTTGCTGACACACTATGCACTTAGATACAAAATTGGCCACGTCCTTCTTTATATTATTCCTCTAATAAATTTTCTTAAGATCATGATATATTTTTGTCTAACAAGGATAAATAATTTAATGCGACTCATGATCTTTGACCAACTCTTCCTCGCAACCCATCAATATAGAGAACGCATAATCTACCTTGGTACCTAAAGATACCATCCCCACCAATCTCAAAAACTATTACTTTCTGCCTAGCTACATCATTCTTGATTTGCATCAAAATAGGATCAAACACTTGCTTCTTCTTTACTTCAGCACCAAGAGATGACCTTTCCACCACTTGAATAATCACACCACCATCCTCTAAATCTAAGAGATGAACTCCGAGATTAGCCAAACTATGAATATCCTTCACCAAATCCCAATTCTCCTCATCCACATGAGACCACATCCCTATGGACAACCTATTAAGAGTATTAGAAACCATGTTAGCTTTACCTGGATGATAGTAAGGACTCATATCATAATCCTTAAGCGACTCAAGCCATCTCATTTGCCTGAGATTCAATTCCTTCTAAGTGAACACGTATTGTAGGCTCTTATGATCAGAATAAATATCAACATGGAACCCATACAAATAATGCCGCCAAATATTTAATGCAAGCACCATATCTAACAATTCCAAATCATGGGTCGGATAATTCTTCTCATGAACTTTCAACTGTCAAGAAGCATAAGCAACCACCTTGCCATGCTGCATCAACACACAACTCAGTCCCACCTAGGATGTATCACAAAATACAACAAAACCATCAATGCCTTCAAGCAGAGTCAAGACTGGAGCTGAAGACAACTTATCCATTAGCCTCTCGAAACCACCCTCACAAGCATCAAACCAAAAGAATTTCACCTTCTTCTGAGTCAACTTAGTCAACAGAGAAGCAATAGAAGAGAAACTTACTACAAACCTTTTATAGTAGTCGGGTAAACCCAAGAAGCTTCGAATGTCAGTTGTAGTCGTGGGTATAGGCTTCCTCTTAACCACCACAACCGGCTGTGGATCCATGATAATCCCTTTATAGAAACAACATAACCCAGATTACTCACAGTATTTAAGTAGAACTTATGCTTAGAGAATTTCGCATATAAATGTTGATCCTTTTGGGTCAGTAACATAAGGCAGAGGTGATCGGCATGATCCTACTCGCTCTAAGAATATACTAAAATATCATCGATAAAGACAATCACAAATAAATCCAATAACTGATGGAAAACCCAATTCATAAGACTCATAGATATTGTCGGAGCATTGGTGAAACCAAAGGACATTACTAAAAAACTCAAAATGACCATACTGAGTTTGGAAAGCACTCTTAGGATATCCACCTCCCTAATCTTCAATTGATGGTAACCCGACCGAAGATCAATCTTACAAAAGAACTTAGCACCCTGAAGTTGATCGAATAGATCATCAATCTTCGAAAATAGGTACTTATTCTTCATACTCACCTTATTTAATTAGCGGTAATCAATACATATTTGGAGGGAACTATCCTTCTTATCTACAAAAAAACATGAGCACCCCATAAAGACACACTAGGTTGGATAAAATCCTTATCTAGAAAATCCTTCAACTACTTCCTGAGTTCTTTTAACTCGGTAGGAGCTATTCTGTAAGGAGGAATAGAGATAAAGAAAGTGTTTGGAAGAAGATCAATACTCAAATCAATTTCCCTATCAGGAGGAACACCAGGAAAAATCATCGATGAACACCTCAGAAAATTCACAGACCACAGGGACAGTCTGCAATGAAGGACCTTTGGATATAGAATCCTTAACATACACTAAGTGATAGAGTCACCCTTTAGAAATCAATTTCCTAGCTCTAAGATAAGAAATAAACTTTCCTTTAAGCACTAGGGAACTACCTTCCCACATGACCACTGGCTCATTTGGAAAATTAAAACTGATCTTTCGGGTTCAACAACTAAGAGATGCATCACTCGAATGCAACCAATCCATCCACAAAATCATATCAAAGTCTAATATGTCCAACTCTATCAGATCTACCAAGGTCTCTCTACCATAGACCGATACCACATAAACCTATAAACTCTTCAAGCCACAATGGAGTCACCCACAGGGGTAGAAATAGAAAAAGGATCTGGAATACACTCAGGATTAAAACCAAAATGGAAAGCCACGTAAGCGGTCACATACGAGAGAGTAGACCCGAGATCAATTAGACAATATACATCACGAGAAAAGTGTTTGAATTTACCAGAAACAACATTGGGGAAAGCCTCAGAATCTTGGTGTGTGGCAAGAGCATACAAACAGTTTCGACCAGTACCAGAACCAAAAGCAGAAGTAGCACCTTGGGGGGCGGGAGCTGATAAAGTACCAACTAGAATATTATTTTCCCTAGAAGCAACATTAGAGGGACAATCCATCTGCAGATGACTAGTCTGACCACATTTAAAGAACTTATTCCTCCCTTTCTCGCAAAAACCATGATGCACCTGGCCACAAAATTTACAAGGAGTATATGAAGGAGCGGACTGAGCCCCACTAGCCTTTGACTAGGCTCCTAGTGTTATAAACCCATTATTATACTAAGAATTATGATCAGCCAATGGCTTTGGAGAAGGGGCACTAGCCATAGAGTAGGAACTAGAATGTACCCACTTCTTCTTAGACCACTCCCTATCGTCTCTACCACTTTCCTACTGACCTCCACCCTGATCTGAATAGTAAAACTTCTTACTCTACCTTTCACTCATCTCCACTTGCTTCTTTTTTTCTTATTCCACTAGTTGCATATACACCATAAATCTAGAGATGTCCATATCCTTGTTCAACAAGGAAACCTTACTCTTCAAGATCAACTCACGGGATAACCTAGAGGCAAACTTCCTTATTCTAGTCCTTATGCAAGACACCAACTCAGGAGCATAACGCGACAGCTGATGAAACTTCAAGGCATACTCCCTTACTGACTTTTTTCCTTGTTTTAAGTTCACAAACTCCTTGGTCTTCGCCTCCCTCAACTACTGAGAAACAAGCGATCAAGAAAAACACTAGATAAATTATCCCATAAGGTAGGTTCAGCATCATCGCCCCTAGACTAGTCCCACTCTTCATACCATTGGTATGTTACATCCTTCAACTAGTAAGCATCAAACTCTACACCTTCTATATCAGTGGCATGTATCATACAAAAAATCTTTTCTATCTCATCAATAAAATTTTGAGGATCTTCCTCAACTTTAGAACCAGTGAAAATAGGAGGACTCAACCTCATAAATTGGCTATTTCTAGTGGACTCAAATGATGGAGCAACAGAAGTAACACGCTTAGTCTAGAAAGCCACCAATGAGATAAATAAATGAATCAACTGTCAAAACTAAGCATTAGACACATCATCTCAAGGTACTTGGGGAGGGATATGGGAACCGATGGATCCCCCTCAGGGCAATCAAAAACAACAAACCTCAACTAGGTTTGAACTCTTAGAGTTAGACGAGCTTCATCCATATTGTCCTCAGATGGGATAGAAGAGTTGTTGTGAGCATTAAATTTTCTAGGAGGCATAATCTGAAAGGAGATTCAAGACCTTTGACTTTATAGCTTGAAAGAGAACAACAAAAAAGGAAAACATTCTTAAATTCCTCGTAGCCTCTACCTTATAAGTGTGGTGCGCTATACACCCATAAATGAGACTCTACGTGACATATCCTTGTTTAGACTCCCAATGAAACTAAACTTACACCCTGATACCATACCAAACTTACACCCTAATACCATTTTTTATGGCCTGAATTGAGGCCTGGCCGTGATGGATATCTTAAGTCCTACGTAGACTAGAGATCACCCCCTGCACCTAACCAACCAAACACAATATTCACCAATGTGATATGAATTCTAAATATATAACAAGATAGCATGCATCAAGCTTAAGGAAATTTAAAACAAGTCTAAAACCGACAACCAGTTACTGTCTAACAAACCAACTAACACCACCCAAAATTGATAGTAATCTAATCAAAGCTTTCTAAATAAATTGAATATCAATAAAGTATCGGGAAATGCCACTGACTATAGCCAAAAACAAGCCTAAATATTTGAGATATAAGAGACCAAAACATGAAATATAGACTTTTGATATATGAAAGCTCACCACTTTAATTTCAACTTATGAGCTGACCCCGAATCCTAATTACTAAGCAGGAAGAGTGGAATCATGACTAGTTTCTACATCGCTTGGGATACAACATCTGAAGATGATTAGCAGCTGGAGCATTAGTATGAATCTCAGAGATAAGGATAACATAATGTCATGATTAATATTTTAAAATTATTCAAAACCAATGCACATAATCAAATTCATATACATATATACTTCACATGTCAGGATAAGGAATAAGATTTAACATGCACTTACAAACTTTAGCATGGATTGTGTAGCTCAACTGTCATAACCCTCGGGCTATATGGGCCCCAACTCTTACCCCCTGGTTAGGCCCCAGTGTGTGTAGCCACACGAAACAAAGAATAATCTCATATATATGCACGAGGGAATTGAACCTCCCAATCATATATTAAGGGGTAACTTAAGCACCCGATCATGTAATGATGTGTGGGAGACTCAAACCTCCCTAATCATGTAACAATAATGAGGGGGACTCAAACCTCCCTGGTCACTTTGACCCCCATATCGGCAAATGTGGTTTTTAGTATCGGTCACTACGACCTCCACTTTCATGACTCTGCTATACAACCCCCATTAAAGCCCAATTAAAAAAATTCATCACATATTCCCACTCACAGAACAATATTTAACATTATGGCATACATTGTTGGTATTGTCATACCAATTATACTTGTAAGGTAACAACAACATACCAAAATAATTACATCACTTGAGGGAATTCAAAAACCCCTAGGTTCAATTATGTAATAACTTATGAAAACATTAACCCACGTGATTCAATTCAAAATTATAATACAGTAGTTCAAGAAAAGTTCAGTTTTACAAATTCCCTTATTTCTCATAATTAAAATCTAATTTTTCAGTATGGGGTTGGGGTCATAACCACTTTAAAAGTCACAAGTTTAGGAAAATCACAATTCCCTAGTTCACTCACCATACTCATGCACCAAAAAGTTTAAAACCAAAATTTAAGCATAATTAATCACATGTAAACCATGAGAAACATTGTTCGATCCATAAACATTCAAAACCCTCAACCTTTGTTTCAAACCAATCATTAATATCTCATGAACAATGCCTTCAAAAAAATGCCTTCAATAAATTAACAATGATGGAAGAGTAACATGCCTAAAATAACAAGTTTTACAAAAAAGAATCCAACCCTTGAGCCCATGGATGACCTACTTCTTGGAAACCCTAAGTATGGCTTCTTGAGAGATTTGA
Source organism: Capsicum pubescens (assembly GCA_030864215.1). Lineage (NCBI taxonomy): Eukaryota > Viridiplantae > Streptophyta > Magnoliopsida > Solanales > Solanaceae > Capsicum > Capsicum pubescens. Next base: position 83,324,517 of record CM061548.1, read on the forward strand.
AGAGAGCTTTTTGAAAGTGTTTTAGTGAGTTACCAAAGCTAATGGGGTCCCCAATAGGATTTTAAGTCATGGTTTACAATTGAGGTAAAGGGGAAATATCCAAAGTACTCTTAATGAAATATTGAAAAATTATCACAAGTGACTATGGGTCACTATATGACTTGTATATACACATTACGACTCAGTACACTTAGTCATAACCAAGACAGTTCCTAGGACACCCATACACTATTGACCCTACGACTCAACTAGTACCACTCGTCATGGGAACCTATGATTCGTAGGGTCTAGTCGTAGTCAACATAAAACCCAATTGGGTGAACACTTGACAAACTACAATTTGTACCTAGAGACTCGTAACAAGTCCTTACAACTCATAGTGAGCCACTTGTACTCCGAGAAGATCTTTTCACTAAATTTTTTATTTGGTTATGATTCGATCCCAATGACTCGTCATGGATATATAAGACTCATGTCCCCAAGTCGCACCCAAGATTGTAACTCAAAAACCTTTCACTGGACACCTTACGACTAGGGTCACCGGCCTATCAAAACAACCTATGAATCGTAGGGTGAGTCATAGTAAAAACAGTGAGGATAAAATTATAGAATTTTTCAAAGACAAAAAATCCAGGGCGTTATAACAAGTCTATATTTGTTTGATCTCTACTAACAGATATGTCATTGATTGCAACAAGTTAGTCATATGTTGCATTATGTAGATGTCTATATCTATATAATGCACTTGCTGAAATATTTGAACTTAGTAATTATTTTTTGTACTAATTCATAAGTTTGAAAATTTAATAAAACAATACAATTGTCATCAATCAAAAAGATAAAAAAAAATCCATTAACTAAAATACTTAAAATAAAAAATTGTTATCATGTTATGGTACATTTACATTTTCATTCTCATTTTCATACATAGGCACCAAAATTTGATATAGTACCCAGTAGCCAGACCTCTTGCATCCTTGCCACAGAGTTTTCTTTCAGAAAGGTCTCTGAAGTTGTCATTTCTATGCTAGTTAGCAAACATTCGATATATGAAAGCGCATATGACCCACACGTGGCACCGATATCATTTTTGTTATGGTCAATTTTTTACCTTTAAAAGACCATCTATTGCTGAGCACTGGCTCTAGCAAGTATTTCATACAGTCACTTTGCTTCAATAATTTGGGGAACAACTTCAATAGTAGTTGTATAAAGGTAAAAATCCCACTCCTAAAAAATAAGTAAGTTGCAGTCATAAACATTCATGACTCCCTCATAAAGTAGGATCTCAAAAGACAAAAAATGTTTATCCTCCAGGTTCATGACAGCAAGAATTCTCTTTCAATGACCCAATCTATGCCATATGGAAATGGCTTCTTCTTTCTAATATAGTTAATTATATCTTCATCCCATTTGAACTCAGAAATTAACTCCTCAACTTTTTTGGGCACTGAGAGTTGTTGATTAGTTACTGAGTTTCTCGTACCTACCTAAGACATTATTGTAGAAATTAAAGTCCATTATCCTATCTCTAAGATCATAAGTGTCACTGCATTTGAGGTGTGTTGCCCTCCAGAGGCTGATAAACATACTGTGATTTAAGAATATAATTTTTAAATAACTTAGTAATTTAAAATATGGAATGATACAACAGATGGTCCATCTGTTGCATAAGTTCTCTAAACCTATTAATAGATTACCTATCTAATGTAACTTATGCAACAGATAGGTAATCTGTTGCAACATATGGACCACCTATTGTAATAGACTACCCATCTGTTACAACAGATGACTTATCTATTACGTAGCTTCTTGGAACTTATGCTAATAGATTACCTAATCTACTGCAACTTATGCAGCAGATGGGAAATATGTTAAAAAATATGACTTAGAATGTAAGAAATAAAATATATTAGAAGGTTAGATTATAAAAAGTAAGATTACCACATCCTCGTACCACACCCTCATACTTTTCATCTTTTTGAGTCTTCTGAGGAAAGTGCACTCATAGTGAATGATCGTGTGGCCCTTTTGACTTTTATGTACCTTAACAGATTAACCATTATTTTGGACTCAAACAGCTTGTATATATGCACCTTCATCAGTGGTATCTTCTCTCTAGTGGCCCTTTGTACATTGAAAGAGGCCACTTGAACTTCATTAATATTGGAAAGAGGAGGAGTTGCAATTTTTATTTTTCTTAAGCGCGTCGTTCTAATTGCTTTTCTCTTCCTCTTAACCTAAGGAATTTATGTCTCTCTCAGCTTTCTTTATAGTATGACACCTCTCTTGGATATCAATTCCATGACAGCATCAGTGGGATTATCTATTTTTTTATGAGTTCAGCATGTCTATCCATGCACTTTTGCCATTTACAAACAGAACATGAGCCTGAAAAGGGATCATTAAAAGGGTTGAGTCCATCATCATCATCTTTTAGAAAATCAACTCTAGTTAGAAACATACTTTTTTCTTGAGCATCAACAATATACTTATTTTCATGGCCTGAACTAGGGTCTGGCCGTGATGGACATCCCAAACCATGAAGGCCCAGAACGCCCTTCTCTATCTGATAATCATGCACAATATTCATATAATAAAAGAAGATGCGGAAACATAATCTGCTATGGAAACATGGTCAACTTTGAATTCAACATAAGTATGGAAACTGTAAATAAACTACATCTAAATAACATCTAACTCAGTCTGCAAAATCTCTACTACATGAAAATCTGACAACTGTCTGAAATTGGGACAAAGCCCCTAATAGCCCAAAATTGAAATAAGAGACATAATCTGAAAAGATAGTCCTTCTAGAATAGAGAAGGCTCACCCTGCACAATCTGATCAGCTGTCTGAATTATCTAATGCTTATCTAGACCCCTAGACTGAGTCTCAGAACCTGAGAGGTAGGGGAGAGAGGGTCAATACAGATGTACTGGTACACAGAGCATATCCAAAATAATCATTTATTATTCAACATATATGAGAGAAATTTAAAATAGTTCATAAGTATATCATATAGTAAGAATTCACATGGGCATTTTAAAGACACTGTAAAAATCATCTCAACTCTGAGAAATCTGTGTTACTTCTATGCTAGGTGGTATACCCTACAATTCAAAAAATTCTATGGGCTATCTGGAAACTGCCATTAACTCAGCAGCCAAACCCCCAACTCAAGTGTGCTGCAAGGGTCGGAGTCTCTAAATCTACTACGTCACACGACCGTCGTCAGCGTACAATAATAATCTACCCGTATTGGAAAATACGGTTTTAGGCTAAGAGTTTCTTGAACTTGCGCCTTCTTTGGGTAACCACCTAACCCTCTTTAAGCCCTTTTTTAAAACTCTATCAAAACATACAGTCTCTGAAAACATACGCTAAAAACATGCTCTGAAAACATAATCTGTTGTGGCATAAATACATATGGTATCGTCATACCATTGACTTGAAAGTCAAATCTCTGAGCCATTATTAATCCGTCGTAAATTTGTATTTTAGAAACACAAGTTTTGGGATCACCATTTCAATAATTCAATTCACAGAAACTCTTTCTCAAACCTCATGTAAACACATGCAAGGAACTCATCTTTGTCAAGCATTTCAATAGTACAAGGTGGTCATGTCAAAGTTCTCTATTCACATGCAAATTCTTTCTCTTAAGCACGAGAACACATTTATATCAAGAAACACCCTCTCAACAATTTCAAATCATGCTCAAATGCTATAATATTGCGAAAACATCTTTCATATCACAAAACCATAATCTTTACTTCAATACACGAGAGGGAGTTCATAATTTATGCTCTCAACAATCTTAAATCTCAAATTCCATACATATATGTATACATGTAAATCAATTTAAGGGATAAGACCACAAGGTCAAAACAATAGTAACATTAAAATATTCGGAGTACGTAATTTAGAACATAGATTCCAAAACCCCTTTGAAATTCATCCATAAAAATCTAAAAATCATGCTCTAATGGTTTTAAGCCCATGTAGTTTTTAGGATAAACCTCACGTACCTCTATTACGAAGAATAAGGGATGATCCATGAATCCTACAGTTTGAGTATTCCAAATCTATAGTCAATTTTGAAAATCCACGGTTGAATCTTGAGTTTCTTGGAAGAGAAGTATATGAACTAGGGTTTTTGTTTTGAGGAAAATCTTGAGAATGTCATATATTCTTCTTGTAGAGGTCTTAATCTACTGTTTGGAAGTTTTAAGAGGCTTGGAAAAAGTCCAAATTACCCTTGTTAACTTCTGAACAAAGCTGGAAAATTTAAACTGGGAACCCAATTTTATGGGCCACCGCGATGCGCCACTATCGCGATGGCTCACTAAAAATTGACGAATGGGAAATTGGGATCCTCCGCGATGTGCCACTATCGCGATATCCCACTGGAATTTGATAATTTCTAATTAAACCCTCTCTGTGGCGCGCTAAACACCAGAATGACGACGTTCTACAATTAGCACATAAAATTGCCATAAATTCTTCACCGAGTGTCCGTTTTGGACGAATCTTATATCGATAGAAAGTTTATTCAGTCATCTACATAATCAAAAGTTCAAATATAAGGTATTCCTCAGGGAAATAAGCATAAATCATTCTAGAAGCCAATGCTTGATATTTTAGGGACAAAATTTAGCTAAGAAAAACTTCGGGGCGTTACACTTATCATCATGCCTGGAAGTAGCATCACCAACTCTACTAGCATCACCATATCCACCAACAAAATCATCATTATTATCACCACCAGCAGCACCCAAATCTATTGCAACAGGTTGTTCATCAAGAACATTAATCCAATTTCTTATTTATAAAATCCATTATTGGGTCTGCTTTTGTTTGAACAAGACCTAGAATAACTAAAGAAGTCATCCCCAACTCTTTCTTAGTAGGTACAAGCCATGGATGCATAGCCTATAAAAAATTAGATATTTTAAATCAAATAATAATTTACAGTAAATTAGGTAATATGTTAACAAAGAGAACTTACAATAGATGATTAATTTGTTCCAGCAGATGGGTAATCTGTTGCAATCGTTGAGTCATCTACTGCAATAGACTACCCATCTATTACATAAGTTGTAGTAGATGGGTAATTTGTTAAGTCAGGTTTAAGGAACCAAAGCAGCAAATAGGTGATCTGTTGCAATAGGTGACTCAACTATTCCAACAAATTACCATATGTTGCAATAAATTACCTATTTCTTGTATTAGCTGCAGTAGATGGGTAATCTGTAGAGAAAAGTTACAATAGATAGTTCATTTATTATAACAGATAACCCGTCTATTGCATTGTCTTAACTTGACTAAAAATATTCCACTTGAAAGAAGACTTACTGCATCATTAAGAAGGTTAAAGGGATCAAGGGGATTTATTTTTGGGTTGTTCTTGGCAGCCAACCACCTAACGATCCTTGGATGAGAAACCTCATTCGAGTAATCCTTGACCTGTTGTAGGAGGTGAGGACTAGCTTCAAATGCCTAAGCCTAAAAATGTAAGAATGGTACAAACCAAAAAAGTTAGAATAATGATTCAATATAAATAACTAAAAGAGTAAAGAAATAGTGATTAAATTTACCATGAAAGACCAAGGAAAGTTGTATAAGCTGATCGTCTTTGGGGATAACTTTATCTATAAATATTTGACAGTCAACTTATAGCTTTCATATCCCCAAGGATAAATGTTGAATTGACCCAAATCCTGAACAAGCACCAACAATTCAGGTTCTATGACTTTTTTCATGTCTTTTGCCCTTATAATGAAATGGACAAATTAAACTAAGCACAATTGCTCCCTGTACTTCTTGGGAATCTTTTTATTTACTAGATCATCTAATAACCTTTTGTCTCTGTATCTAGGTCCAACAATGTCCAACAACTCATCTATATTTTCATTCTCTTAATTGGTAGGTGGTCGCTTGGTCAATATCTTGCCTTTCTTTGGTGGTGTTTTAGGTGTCTTGCTTGCCTTAGACTTTTTGATAGGTGTTACCTTAGGAAGAAGTTTAAGTGGATGATGACATCTCAAGACAGTCACTATGGAAAATGCATTCATGCCAAAACAAATCAGCATGCCACAGTAGTCAATCCATAATTCATCCATCTTTTTTTCCCCTTCCTTCAAATCTTGATCATCATCTACGTACTTGATCCTGTACTTGAGAAGAACATATACCATGGTTATTTAGATATGCACTGTTAACCTTAGGAAGGTCAAGAAAGTATCCAAAATAGTTGGACCTAAAAAAACCTCAAGTTTTACCTCCCTCATAATCTTCCTAAATACATCAAAATTTCTCCCCAAGATAGATTTAACAACAAAACCACTAGTTAAATCTGCAGGATTATCTATCGGCATCTCAACTTGAAATATGTCAATACTAAAAATTTTGATAGGATAATGCGGGGATTTGAATCTAAATTCATGTGTCATGGAATATGCACTATCATCATCGTCATCATCATCATCTTTCTCATTCTTTTTTTTTATCCATCTTCTTCTTGATCATCTCCTACCTTATTTTCTTTTTCCATTTCTTCCCCATTTTCTACTTCCTCTTCATGTTCACCTTCCTCTTTATCTTCTTTATCTTCATGTTCTTCATCCTCAAATTCACCATCTTTCTCAATTTTATTTTCATCACCACCCTCTATAGACACTTCTTTAACTCCCTCAACATCCTTTTATACATCATCTCTTTCCCCATATTCATTATCTATAGAAGGTTTGCCTTCATTTTTTCTTGAAAGAGATTGTTTAGGAAGCTCCTTCGAACTCATTTATACTTTAGTCTTTTTTGTTGGTTGGTCAGAAGTTGATCCACTTTTACTTTATTCTCTTTTGGGAGACATTCTTTATCTACAAACAAGAGAAAAACAAAAAACATTATAATTGATGTCTGCATAATTTAATAAAAGATAATACAAAATTCAATAAATACAACATATTACAAAAAAATTCTAATAGATGACCCATTTTTTGTAATAGATGACCAACCTATTGCAACAGAGGGGTCATCTGTTGGAAGAAACCAAAATAGTCTTTCTTCTGGTTTGATTTCTTCCAACAGATAATCCATCTGTTACAATAGATGGATTATCTATTGGAAGAGATATTTTAATTTATTCTAACAAATGATCCATTTGTTGCAACAAACGGGAATCTATTGGAATAAATCAAAATAGCTCTTCCAACAGATGACCCACCTATTGCAATATGTGGTTCATCTTTTGGAAGACCTATTTTTATATCTTTCAACAAATGTTCCATCTGTTGCAATAGGTGGGTCATCTGTTGGAAGACCTGATTTAATTTTTTCCAATAAATGACCCATCTGTTACAACAAATAGGTCATCTGTTGGAAGTTATCAAACTAGTAGCAGTTCTATTTTGATAACTTCTAACAGATGACGTATCTTTTGCAATAGATGGATCATTTGTTGGATGAAATTGAATCAGGTCTTCAAGCTTTCTAATAGATGTGTAATCTGTTCGGCAATACACAACCCCAACACCACCTCCACCAACACCACGAATACCACCAACAACACCAATACTACTAATACTAATACCAATACCAACACCACCACCACCACCACCACCAATACCAACAATATGGACAACACCAACAACATCAATAGAGGATAAATAAATAACACAACAAATAATAAACAAAAAAAACAACACTAATAATGCCAACAACACCACGACTCAACAAAACACTATGATAAAAACAAAAACTAGGGTTTTCTCGGGTTCTTCATACATTTTTAGCATCAAAACTCTAAATTATTAACCCATTCTCAAAGATAGTATAACTAAAAGTCTTTTTCCATTATTAACTAAAAAGTCCTAATTTTTTGAAAATACAATAAATATAGAACTCTTCTCAAACTCTTTTGCCTGCAAAAATCGTAAAAACAACTAATGCAAGCAAGAAGGAAGCCGAAAATAATAAATCTATGATCGAAAATGGGAAAAAATTATTCTATTATAAAGGGTTTGAGTAATCTGTTGAGTAGTTGTTAAGAGAGAAAGAGAGAAGAGAGAGAAAGGGGAAAAGATGAAATATTTTTCAAAATTGATAAAATGGTTGAAATGAATGGATTGACCCCTTGTATTTTTTTATCACGCATTAATTATGGGTTAATTTGTATTTTAGAAAAGAATAACAAGTTTTGAAAATGTTATTTTGGTATCAATTGATCTTAATTAATTTTTTAAAATAGATTTTGATAATTTCCAACAGATGGTCCATTTGTTGCAACATATGGTTTATCTGTTGAAGAAAATTAAAACAAAGCATTTGCAGGACCTATTTTAATTTGTTTCAATAGATGGACCATCTGTTGCAATAAATAGTTCATCTGTTGGAATAAATTAAAATAAAGCAGTAGAGGCCTATTTTGATTTGTTCCAATAGATGGGTCATCGGTTGGGAAAAATTATAGCATGACCTATTTTTATTTGTTCCAATAGATGAACATCTGTTGCAACAGATAGGTCATCAATTGAGACAAATAAAAATAGTAGGAAGACCTATTTGATAATTTCCAACTGATGAAATATTTGTTGCAACAGCTGACATCTAGTAATTCATTTCAATTAATAAGTTCAAATCTAAGGATAAAATAAAATTCATGACAACATAAAATAAATCGAAGCCTTCACAAATTATATTAAATAAATCAACAAATAAATGAAAATGTGAAAATTTGTTATGGGTACAGATGATAAATATTTATAAAGTTTTGAAGCCAACAATTCCTAGGAGAGGTTATTATTATTTTGACAGACTCAAGCTATAAAGATCTACTCAATATTGACCAGTTGTTCTTCATCCAGTGCTATGAAATTCAACTTTGGTCGTTGTGGATCTTCATTGTCGTTTACGTACCATTTCTCAACTTTCACAATTTCATAAAAGAGTAGCATATGTTTTACAGAGTAATTCAGCATCAAGTCCATGATTTGTTACTTGTAATCTATCTCTTAAATACTCGGCTTAAGCAGCAATAAAAAGATCACAATTCCTGCATTTGTAAAAATCAGATAATACATATCTTGTAATTAATGTAAGAAATGTGAAATTTATGAAACTAAATCATGATACTTACAGGCTACCACTTGATTGTTGAGAAAATCCTTCAACATATTCTATATCAAATTGATTACCTAGTAGAATATGGCTATCACCCATTTTATCTCGATATACTTTAATTATAAGTCAATCAGTATAAATTTTTTGGTCTAAAAAGCCATTTATATAAAGGTAAGAAGGCAATATTTTGGCCAGCTTTTGTATCTCGGATGACGGCACAGAATGTCTCCTTGCCGACATCGAGTCATACACCCAGATGTGCCTCTCTTTTAGAATAATAACCAACACCCAATGAAAATCACCATTACAATTATCTGGGATATACACTTCATTAATCAAATGCCAAGATAAGCAAGTTGGAATGCTAAAACCTTAGATTATGTTGCTTAAATCTTCCTCATTTTAAGGAACTTCCAGTTGTTGTTGATAATACCTATTGTAGGCCTTATCAATGTATACTTTGAACAAACAGTTGGCTATCGTGTATCTATATTATTATTTTGTTTGCAACTTAGCCTTCTTTCAAAGGTAGTAAAAAATGACATTGATGTGTTTCACATATTATCAAACATTCAAATTACATAATAATAAATTAAAAAATAGATACAATTAAATATAGTATTAATAGTAAGATATATGGCATTTAAATCTCACCATTCCAGCAAATTTGGATTTATGACATCAAATAGAACCAATTCTTCATTTTGGGATATGCAATAACAAAGTTGACCATATCAATACCAAGACTCAATTAGTTCACTTTGTAGTGCTTGTCATTTTGCTTTCTACATGATTTATATGTGTTAATGTCATGTTTTTACAAGAATAATTGTATGAATCAATATTTTTAAAAATGATTTATGTGTCTATTGGCATGAACCTTTAATAACCCATCAGCAATACATTCTGAATAAATATTTATTAACTCTGTTTAAGCCTCGTTCAAGATATTGAACCCTTCAAATAGATAATTCCTCTATTCTTTCGGACTGACAGTCTTTACTTTTTCTTCCTCTTTGGAAACAATTGATGGATTATCAATTGTGATGGTATCCTATTCAGCAGTAGCTTCTATTATGACATTTGCTTGGAAAGCCAAAATTGTCAATGCTAATCACAAAGATACAAGAAAAGAAACATAAAAAGATAACTCATCTATTGCAACATATGGTCCATTATTTACAACAAATCTCTCATCTATTTGTGGAAATTAAACTAATCTTTCTACTGCTTTAATTTTTCCCATTTGATGACCTATCTGTTGCGACAAATGGGTTATCTGTTAGAACACATTCAAATGGGAGGAAGACCTATATGATAATTTTTAACAAATGACCCATCTGTTGCAACAGGTGACTCGTCCATTGGAACAAACTAAAATAGTAGGAAGTCTTAATTTAATTAGTCCCAATAGATGACCCATCTATTAACACCAGATGGGTCATCTATTGGGATAAATTAAAATAGTAGGAAGACCTATTTGATTTCTTCTAACAGATGAGACATCTATTACAATAGATAATACATCTGAAGCAATGGGTTAGTTATCTGTTGCAACAGATATCTATATCTATTTGATAATTTTCAACAGATGTGTCATCTGTTGAAATAGATATGTAATTTATTTTTTTATTGGAACAAATGATAAATATTCACCTTTTTTAGCTCATGTTGCACTCTTGTGGCCCATGCATATTGCTCAATAGTGCAAGATAGGGGAGTTGCGATTTTTCTTTTTTGATGCTTGATAATGCCTTGAAAATTGCTTTTTTCTCCTATTAGCCATTACCTTTAAAGGAGTGTATGGATATGAAATCCTCTTTGATGGAATTACACCCCTTTTAGATGTCAACTCCTTTACATTAGCAGTTAATGCACTAATAGCATTAATCACTCCATCATGTTTCACCCTACAGTCTTGACATTTACATGCACAACATAAGCTATGAGAGAAGGATCTCCAAAAGATTGACTATCCTTTCTGTATGAGAAATCTATAGTATGCCAATTTAAAGAAAGGGTATATCGACCAGCAAAATCAGTAAAACTAGTATGATTATTGTAACACCCCGAATCTAGTACCCTGAATGCTACATAGTACTCATAATCCTGAAGAACTACAATCTAACCCTTAACCGATACCTATAATTGAGAACTGCAAAATATACAAAAAAATACAGAAAACTGATGGAAACTTGCCATAAGGTTCAATACTAAAATAAAACTGAATAAAGTTTAATAATATCAACACTAAAACAACTGTTTGAATAACTAGTCTGAAAGCCTCTAAACTGTCTGAACTGTGGAGTTGATGGGACAATCCCCCAACTAACTCCATCTACTGAAGACTACTGAATCTAATGCAATATAATGAAATAATAGAACCATCCTCAAATAATGAGGACTCACTGCTAAGTCTACTACTGCTGACTGAGTCTGAACTGCTAAGGGTGCTCGAGATCACGTGCTTTTGAACCTATGGTATAAGATACCATAGAGAAAGAAAAAAGTATACGTCGGTATGTGAGAATGTACCGGTATGCTAGATGGGGTAAGGCTGAATTCAAGAGCTCATATGCATGAACTAGACTAACTAAATAATCTGAGTATGTTGAATGCGGATACATAAATGAATGCATAAACTATAACTGAAATCGTAGTGACACTAAATACTGAGTCCCAAATATTGATTTATTGACATCTGAATTTACTAATCTTGGGATATTGAATAACTGAATCTACTGATATTGATATCTGAGGTTACTGAAACTGATTAACTGTATCTGAGATCAGTCCTATCTAATGGGTGATCTCTGAATCTATTGGTACTTGATACTAATTGACTGTATTTGAGATCAGTCCTATCTAGTAGGTGATCTCTGTGTCCACTGATAATGCTAATGAGTGACTGTATCTAACAGTCCTGAATCTGAGTTATTGAGTTGAATTCTTTTACTGAGGCTGATTCTAAAACTGAGACTGTGGGATGTAGTCATTTAACCGACATGCCCCAAATCTCAACTAGTGGGGTCCAACCTGTAAACCCAACTGGAAGGGTGTTAGTACCATGCAACGGGTAAACACAACTGCTATGGAGTCATCCTTAATCTAGCAGGTGACCCCTGATATCAGTCATGTACTAGCGGGTAATCCCGGAGTATGTCAATCCTATTTAATGGGTGAAATCTCATGCCTATGTTGGCTACGTAGTTCTGGAACTTAGGGAAATCTTCTAGGGATCTCAGTCCTATATAGCGGGTGAGCCCCCATCCCTAGGTTTGCTCGGTGTTGAATCCTACTCCCAACTAAATGACACTGAACTTTCCTACTTCATACTAGGCTTAACTGAGATGTTACTGATCGTACAGCTTAATTGAACTAAACTAAGTTATTGAATTTTCCTAAGTTCTATAACTGACTGATTTCTATTGATTGTGGCACGACTGAAATTATCTTAAAAACTAACACTGGCTCTAGATAGCAGCTAAATTGTCTGGTATTAAATACCCCAGGACTCAATAGCATAAACAAGAATAAAGCATGGCAAGTCCTAAATAACATGACAATAGTCTATCATTCACAATACAATCAATGAGGCATCTCTTCAAGCACTTGAAAGTCATAAACTTATGCATGGATAGGAAAACATAAAAATATCTCAGAATTCATTCAATAAGGAATGAACATGAATAGGAATGCATGCATCATATCATATTTCATTCACTAAGACCTTTCAACAAATACTTGGCATGCATTTACTTATAAAGAATAGGGGATTTCTCGTCAACATGCCATAATGATTATATTTCCTTCGCATAAGCATTTTATCAAACATATGAGGAGCATACATTGGTCATACAATATTCAATACACCTGATTGACATAGTTACATCAATCAACATGCATCTTGAAGGGTTTATTATGAATATCATGAAATTCACCTCATACTAGAACCAAAGCTTGGAACTTTGTCATCAAAACATGAATTAAGACTCAACAACATCATAAACATGAATTTTCAATTCAAATAAATCATGAAGACTCATAAAAATATAATCTTTGAATTTAGAAAAGGATTCTTGAACTTCATCGGTGGAAGGGACCCATGAATCAACATCTAACATACCTTAGTTCTTGATTCTATGAAAATTGACGGTGGAATTTCTTGAATTTGGATCCTCAATTGAAAACCCTAAGTATGTTCTTGACGAAAATTGAGAGAAAACTAGTATATATGGATAAACAATGGCTGAATCTCGTGTTATATGGTTATATAAGAATGGGAAAAAGACTAAAATAACCCTGGAGTCACGGCTGTTTTAATGATTGATAACTGGGTACTGACGTGTTGGTCGATACGGCGCGTCGATGGCATCAACGCGATACCTGATGCATCACTCTATGATCACTTTGAGCCTCAGTACTTTTGACTGGTAGTCCTTGAAAAATATTGACCAAAGCGATAGGCGACGCGGCGCACTAAGATCATGTTGGTTCATTGTTTTGGGGACTAGAACTTGGTCTAAACAAGGTCCAAAAAATCCGAAAATCATCCGGGAACCCCTATTGACATTCTTGAGCAGGGATTAACTTAAATATCAAACCTTTATGGAAGTAAAGGTAACGAAATAAGAATTCCTACTTTTGAAGGCTAAAATAGATTAAGCCTTAACACTTAGCCGAAATTTTCTAAGTGTTGGAGCTTCTCTTGACATGCTTTAAAGAGTTTTAATGACAAGGAAAGTTTGCGGGCACTTACAATATCTCCCCCTTGGGAACATACATTCTCGAATGGGACTGATAAAGCTGAAAATACTAGTAGGCTGAACTTACTTACTGGACATGAACATCTGAAATATGACTATATGATTGGAACCACTAATATACTGAAATCTCATACTGAACATACATATCTGATGCATGGATATCTGACTGAGTTGATTCTCATGAAAGCATGACTGAATATGTAATGATAACTGATACTATGTCTGTAAGAGGAATTTGAGAATGAAACTGAATGGATTTATGGACATGAAAGCATCGGGGAAATTCTAGGGTATCTCCTCCTTGGGACACTATATCCTCCCTAAGAATGCTTACTTTACTGAGATATTGGGAAAAGTGAGGCGATGCACAAGGCACCCACAAAATGGATCATAACTAAACCTCGGGAGTCTGAAACTAATGCATGACTCATAAACTGAACTAAACTCATAACTACTAGGACTTTCTATCTTGGAATAGTTACCTTCCTGAAATTTCTGATAGCATGACTAGATGGAAAGATAGGTAACAAACTATACGAATCTGACTACCTAACTGCTAAACTGACTTGCTGGCTTTACTAACTAACTCATGCTAAAAACTTAAGCTCAAATGGGAGCAAAGGATCTAACAATGCATATCATAAAGATAAAGGGCTTATAACGTACCCAAATCTATATTAGGGGAACCTTCTAGATTATGACGAGTCTGGAGTGCATAAAATCTATTATGACGTTGACCACTAGTGGTACAGATAGTGACTCCCTGCTGACGTAAATCTTTACCCCTCTAAGACAATACTCTACACTTTCGCGTCCTGTGACCTGGGTTACCACATCCAAAACATACCTCATTGTTCTCGCTACACACACCTAGGTGATTCTTTCCACACTCTTCACAAAGTAGATAGGTACACTCACTTCTCATACTACCCTAGGCATTGGAGCCTAGCACCCCATCATGACTAACATTACTGAATATTGGTATGGGTACACTAGCTGAAGATGGAGCTGGGACTGAAAACTTCCAACTATGGTGAGAACGATCACCACCCTATGACCCTGGCTGAGAATAACTAAAACTTCCTATTCTGGCCTTCTTACTTACTCTCTCTCTTTCCTTAGCATTCTCTACCTCAATCTATTGAGCGTGCATCATTAATCTAGAAAGTTCCATGTCTCTATTGAGCATAGCAGTCCTACACTTCTTAACCACTACCCCAGACACACCGTCCACAAACTTACACATGCTTGCTCTAGGGTCAGCCATCTGATCAGGGACATACTTAGCCAATTGGTTGAACTTGAGACAATACTTCTTCACTTTCATGGAGCCTTGACTCAGGTTCATGAACTCTTCTATCTTAGCTTCTCTCATATCTAGTGGGAAAACTTATCTAAGAATGCATCCTAAAATATCTACCAAGTCATGAGAGTTGCATCCTCTCCTCTAGTCTTCCTCCACATCACTACCCAATCATAAACAATATTCTTCAGCCTATAGGATGCCAATTCTACACTCTCCTCTTCAGAAACATGTATGACCTATGTGATCTTCTTCACCTCATCGAGATAAAGATGTGGGTCCTCATCTTCCTTAGACCCAAAGAATTCTGGCGGGTTTATTCTCATAAAATATCTAATTCTGGTTGCGACTAGACCCCCACCTCACTACAGCCTGACTATTACCTTGAACATTAGTTGTCACAGCTTGGGCTAGTGCCTGAAAAGCTACCCGAAACTCTGTATGTGACACATTCTCATTCAAAGGATCTGCGGGCTAAGGTGGATAGTTATCATTCATACGAGCATTAGCTTTACGAGGAGGCATACTCTATAAATGAAAGAAAGAGGTGGATTAGACTAAGAATTAGCTCAAGCTCATGGTCACTCGCATGATAAGAACACTGAAAGAAGGGAAACTATTCCTAAAATATCTTATAGCCTCTTGTACATAAATATGGCGTGCAATATACCATGTACAAGACACTACTAGATGCATCTTTTAGACTTCCTAGGACACTATTGAACCTTAGGATCTGATACCAAGTTAGTAACACCCCGAGTCTAGTACCCCGGATGCTACAAGGTGCTCATAATCTTGATGGACCATAAGCTAACCCTTAACTGATACCTGTAACTAAGCACTGCATAATATACTAAAAAATTCAAAAAATTGGCAGAAACTTTCCATAAGGTTCAATACTAAAATAAAACTGAATAAAGCTTAACAATATCAAAACTAAAAAAATTGTTTGAACAACTAGTCTGAAAGCCTCTAAACTGTCTGAACTGCGGAGTTGATGGGACAATCCCCCAAAAAACTCTATCTACTGAAGAATACTAAATCTAATGCAATATAATGAAATAATAGAACTATCCTTGAATGATGAGGACTCACTGCTAAGTCTACTGCTACTGACTGAGTCTGAACTGCTAAGGGTGCTCGAAATCCCGTGCTTCTGAACCTATGGTATAAGACACCATAGCGTAAGAGAAAAGTATGTTTCAGTACATAAGAATGTACTGGTATTCTAGATGGTGTAAGGGTGAATATCAGGGCTCATATGCATGAACTATACTGACTAAATAATCTGAGGATACATGTATCAATGCATAAACTATAACTGAAATCATAGTGTCACTAAATACTGAGTCCCGAATACTAATATATTGATATCTGAGTTTACTAATACTGGGATACTGAATAACTGAATCTACTGATATTGATATCTGAGGTTATAAAAACTGATTAACTGTATCTGAGATTAGTCCTATCTAATAGGTGATCTCTAAATCTATTGGTACTTGATACTAACTGACTGTATTTGATATCAATCCTATTTAGTGGTTGATCTATGAGTCCACTGATAATAATAATGAGTGACTGTATCTAACAGTCCTAAATCTGAACTACTGAGCCGAGTTCTTTTATTGAGACTGGTTCTAAAACTGAGACTGTGGGATGTAGTCAACTAACCGACATGCCCTAAATCTGAACTAGTGGGGTCCAACCTATAACCCCAGCTAGAAAGGTGTCAGTACCATGCCACGGGTAAAGACAAATACTATGGGATCAGTCCTAATCTAGCGGGTTACCCCTAAGATCATTCCTGTACTAGCGGGTGATCCCAGAGTATGTTAGTTCTATCTAATGGGTGAAATCTCATGCCTACACTGGCTACGTAGTTTTGGAACATAGGCATTGTTTCAAGGGATCTCAGTCCTATCTAGCGGGTGAGCCCCCATCCCTAGGTTCGCTCGGTGTTAAACCTCATTCCTAACTGAATAACACTGAACTATCCTACTTCATACTAGGCTTGACTAAGCTGTTACTGATTATATGGTTTAACTGAACTAAACTGAGTTATTGAGTTTTCCTAAGTTCTGTAACTGACTGAGTTCTACTGATTGTGACACGACTGACATTATCTTGAAAACTGACACTAGCTCTAAATAGCAACGAAATTATCGAGTATTAAATACCCTCAAGACTCGATAGCATAAACAAGAATAAAACATGGCAAGTCTTGAATAACATGACAATATTCTATCACTCACAATACAATCAATGAGGCATCTCTTCAAGCATTTGAAATTCATAAACTTATGCATGGATAGGAATGCATACTAATATCTCAAAATTCATTCAATAAGGAATGCACATGAATAGGAATGCATGCATCATATCATAATTCATTCACTAAGTACTTTCAACAAACACTTGGCATGCATTTACTTATACAAAATAGGGGATTTCTCGTCAACATGCTATAATGATTCTATTTCCTTCACATAAGCATTTTATCAAACATATGGGGAGCATACTTTGGTCATATAATATTCAATATACCTAATTAACATGGTTACATCAATCAACATGTATCTTGTAGGGTTTATTATGAATATCATGAAATTCACCTCATACTAGAACCAAAGCTTGGAACTTATTCATCAAAACATGAATTAAGACTCAACAACATCATAAACATGAATTTTCAATTCACATAAATCACGAAGACTCATAAAAATATAATCTTTGAATTTAGAAAAGAATTCTTGAACTTCATGGGTGGAAAGGACCTATGAATCAACATCTAACATACCTTAGTTCTTGATTCTACGAAGATTGACGGTGGAATTTCTTGAATTTGGATCTTCAATTGAAAACCCTTAGCGTATTCTTGAGGAAAATTGAGAGAAAACTAGTATATATGGATAAACAATGGTTGAATCTCGTATTATAGGGTTATATAAGAATGAGAAAAAGACTTAAATAACCCTGGGGTCGCAGCTATTTTAATGACTGATAACTGGGTACTGATGCACTGGTCGACGCGATGTGTCGATAGCATCGATGCGATACCCGACGCATCGCTCCTTGATCGCATTGAGCCTCCGTACTTTTGAATGACAGTCCTGAAAAAATATTGGCCAGTGTGATAGGCGATGCGGCTCACAAATAATGTGTTGGTCCACTATTTTGGGCACTGGAACTTGGTTTAAAGGAGGTCCAAAAAATTCGAAACTCTTTCGGGAACCCCTATTGACATTCTTGAGCAGGTATTAACTTAAATATCAAACCTTTATGGATGTAAAGGTCACGAAATAAGAACGCCAACCTTCAAAGGTTAAAATAGACTAAGTCTTAACACTTAGCGAAAAATTTCTAAGTGTTGGAGCTTCTCTTGACATGCTTTAAAGAGTTTTAACGACTAAAAAAATTTGTGGGGTCTTACAATTATGATCATACTGGTTTGTTATTTCAAAACCTAAACGAGGAGAATCAACCAACTTATCAACACCACTAGCCCTAATAGTAGCACCACCACCATCATAGTAGCACCATCAACAACAACAAGCCCACCTTCCCAAAGTGATTCCCTTATGATGGTTGTTTCTCCAACTAATTCATTTTTTATTCTATCAATTACCTTAGGGTCCGATAAAGTTTGCACAGACTGTAAAGTAAGAAAAATGATATCTTCAACTCTCGATTTTTCAAAACAAGCCATGAATGCACAAACTAAAATAAATCAGTACGTATATTAGAATGATGATTAAATCATTTAAATAAATTATTAATTAAAATAAAAACTTAGTTATAATTAGACTTAATGCTTCCTCCGGAGGGTTAAAAGGATAAAAAAAATCCCTTTTTATCACTTTTGGCCGATAATCATCTCAGAATTCTTGGACATAAAACTTCTTCTTGGTAGATCGCTTGTATGAGATAAGGAATGACTTCAAATGCCCAAGCCTATAAAATTAAGCCAATAAATAAAAAGTATTATTCAATAAAAAATAAATAAATCATAATAAAAAAAATATTTATCATGAAAGCCCATGGAAAGATATATATAAGTTGATTGTCTTTGGTGTTAACAGAGTCAACAAATATTTGACAGTCATTTCGAAGCTTTTATAATCCCAAGGATAGCTGTTAAATGCCTCAAGATACTCAGAGATCTTTATTAAACCAAGTTGTATGTTGTTGTTAACTTCTCTCACCCAAAGAATATTATGTACAAACCAAACCAAGCACAATGATTACTTGGGCTTCTTTGAAAGTCTTTTACCTTTCAACTCTTCTATTAAATTTATGTTTTTGAAGCTTGGACCAACAAGGGACAACAAGCCATTAACATCACTTGACTTGCCTTTGCCTTTTGGTGTGCGGAGTGCTTTTTTATGGCTTAGAATAGGTATAGGTTCAAAAGGAGGATAACATTTTAGTCCAGTAACTATGGAAAACTCCTTCCAACCAAAATAATTTATTCATACCTCATCCATCTTATCTTTATTTTCATACATAAACCTACGATTGAGAAGACCATACACCATGGTCATTTAAAAATGAGCATTGTTGTCCTCTGACAAATCAATATATTTTCCAAAGCAGTTGTTCCTGAAATAAGCATCCAATTTTTTGTCTCAAAGTATTTTTATGAAGGTATCAAAAGATTTTTGCATGTCTGACTTTACCACAAAATCACCAGTTAAATCTGTAGCACCATCGCATTGTATTCTCATAGGATAACTATCAATATTGAAGGTTTTGACCAACTCTTCAGTGGAAGGACTATTAGCATTTGGATCATGTTGACTTTTTTAAATAAATTCAACATCTCTTTTGAAACTTTCCTCTTCCTCATGTTCATTTTCTTCTGCTTTTGATTGAGATATGGCTTGTACAGCAAGCTCATAGAGTAGTGGATGTAGCCTAGATACTTTACTTATTCCTTTACTTGGACTTGATTCGCTTCGTTTTCTTTCGGCAACCATATTATCTAAAAAAAAATAAAAAAAAAAAGCTTATAAATGATTAATGTATCATTAGAAAAAGAATAACACTAAATCTAACAAGTACAAAATAGTAAAATAATAATTCCAACAGATCACTCATTTATTGCAACATCTATTACAATAAATCACTCATATATTGCAACAGATGAGTGATCTGTTGGAAATAATAAAAATAGTTTCAATACTATTGTGATTTCTTCCAACAGATCACTCATCTATTGAAACAGATAACTGATCTGCTATAATAAATCATTCATCTATTGCAATAAATGAGGGATCTATTGGAAGAAATTAAACTATAAATATTCTTTAGATTTCTTTCGACAGATGAGTCATCTGTTGCAATAGATGACCTATCCGTTAGAAGAAATCAAAGTCTTGGACATGTCATTTGTTGGAATAACTGTTAGGATTTCATCCAACAGATAAACCATCCATTGCATAGATAGTTCATTTGTTGTAATAGATGGTTCATCTATTGAAAAAGATAGTTCATTTATTGCAACAGATGGTTTATCTATTGAAAAAAACAAATCAATAGTAAGATTTATTCAATAGAACAACAATAACATCACCATTTATCTATACACCATTTTTACCAAGACCAACAATAACCCACAAACAACAAATCAACCCAGCACCAACACAATGTACACACTAAGAACATCACCATTTACCAACAACACCAACATTGTACAAACACAAACAACAAAAATTTTAAAAAAATACATCAAAAACCAAAAAAATTAAATCAACAGTTGTTTTTTAGATTTGGTCACAATAAATATCTCCAAAAATAAGTTAGAATTTAACTTTCACTATTTTTACAACAATATTTGACAACAAAAACTATAGTAACAACAAAAAGTCATATATCACTCAGGAAAGAAAAGAAGAAATTGTAATGACCCTCCTGGTCGTTTGTGAAATTTTTTCATATTCCATATTTTAAGTCTCTTCGTAGTTTGTGTACGTGATTTTTCACTCACGGGATGAGTAGTATCAATTCTTGAGGTGTTCGGAAGTAATTAAAGTCATTAGTTGAATTATTGAGTTTTAATAAATAAAAGCTTGATCACGGTCAATCTTTGGTCAAGACGACCTTGATGATCTATTCTCAATCTATTCTCAATTAAAGCTTGATCATCGAAATTTAGTCAAAATACATATTTGGTATATTTTCTCGAGGTTCCGAATAAATTTTGATGATCTATTTAAAGTTTTAGTGTTTTATATAATTAATTTAATTAGTGATTTAATGGGCCAAAGTTTAGATTTGTTTTCTTATGTGGTCAATACAAGAATTAATTTAAGCAGAAAGAATTTAGCATATTTATTAAAATAAGGCCAATTATATTGAGTAAGTAAGGTATGATGTTGTAGTTGCATTCTCCTTTCACGGCTTGTGGAGATACATATTCAGGTTAGTTTGTGATATTTTCCTTTTCAAATTAGTTCATGTTGTATGGCGTACGTAACAAGACTATTTGATAATTGTCAATAGTGGTATAGGATGGCACTGGCGAATTATTCTATTGGAAATTTTGGAATCAGTTGTCCAGTAGGGATTGTTTAGTTAACATTAAGGTAATGATTGATTACTAATGAATAATCATTAGTATATATAATAAAATAGTAGTATGCTAAGGATCTGTTAGGTTTGGTATGGCATTTTCGCTACTGTTTCTCGTAGAACGGCATCTGTGTAAATATGGGGTTACCAATTTATATTATAAAAGTGACGGATTGAAGTTTAGGTCTAGGATTTTAGAGAAAGAATTTATAAAAATGGGATCATTAGATTCGTATTCTTATGCGAATTATATACTTGCACAGATTTGGATCATTCGGAAGCTTTACAGAAGGGCAAGACCCTTGAAAGATAGCTTGTATTTGAGTTCTTCGATTTAGGTAGGTTACGGTTTAATTGGAGTTTAGACTCAACTTAATTGTGTGTATGCTCCTAAATTGGATACTTGTGGATTCGTATTCGGACATGCTTGAAATTGTTGATGTTTGGATTATTGATTTGTGTATAAATATTTATTGAAAATTGACTTGATGAAATTGTCTTATGACTTTAAGTGTACTTCTAAACTTGGTATATTGTGTTGTATGCTGTGAGGTTGTGTAAATTGATATTGATAATACTTATTTATATTTATGTTGGATCGGGTACCACGCCGATATGTTTATATTTCTATTGGATCGGGTATCACGCTGGTACATTTATATTTATGTTGGATCGGGTACCACGCCGGTACGTTTATAGTTATGTTGGATTGGGTACCACACCGATATGTTTATATTTATGTTGGATCAGGTACCATGCCGGTACGTTTATATTTATGTTGGATCGGGTACCGCGCGGGTATAGTACATGAACATAGATTGTTCCCTGTAGGTCATGACTATTTGGGAAAAGATAAATCCCATAGCATGTGTGTACATATTTGTGTTGATTCTGTGGATGTTTACAGTATGGTTGATACTCTTGATAGTTATGTGGCTTATTTGTGAGCATTGTTTGACCTGTTGTTTCTGTATTGTTAATTCATTGAATATTTGTTATGTGAAGATGCCTTTCTATTTGTTATTTGATTTATTGATGATAGGCGTATCTACACACCTAAAGCACCATAATTTACCCATATTTTAGCTAAGTTTTAAGGACAAAATATATAATTCCTGCATTTTTAGTTCATTTTCCTGTAAGTGAGCTAACCAACGTGATTAGCATGTTTTCAGGTATTAATGATGAAGATTTCAGCACTTTGTGGACCTTTTAGTAGCAAGGGAAACTTCACATAAGAGGGAAGGCAGCTTTTGGAAGCCTATGGACTGAAAGTGATGCATGGAGAACTTGTCCCGGGCAAAAACAGTATTTCTAAAGACTTGGGGATCAGCAGTAACTTAATAGGACAAGGACAAGGATGTTATAAAAACCCTATTTTGCTGAATTTTTCAGCATTCATTCATTCATGCATTGATTCACGTTTTTTTTTTCAGAATTCATTCGACTTTCTAGTATTATTCACGTTACAGAATCTGTAAGTTTATACAGAGAAAAATGCTAACTTGTGAGCAACGAGGGGAGCAAAATCTTCAATCCCTTTTGACGCCAATCTCATCCCCACCGTGAGATTATTCGAGCTTTGGTATGATGATGATGTCTATTGTGATCTTCGTTGTAATCATGAGTAGCTAAACTTCTCTGTTAGGGTTATGGAAGCCTTTTGATATACTATCTATTACTATGAGTTTGTGAATTCTTGATACGTATGCTACTTATATCATTACTCTCTTTATCTTAATTACATTCTTGTGGTTCCAAACATATAGAATACGCCATTATAGCATTAACTTGTTCGAGAGAAAAGTTACATGTTTGGAAAAGAGAGTGTGACAAGGAAATAGGGCTACCAACCCCTATTTACATGTTAGTGCCGTAACTGGATTAACTTCTTGGAGAGTTTGTACCGTTAGTTACACGCTTTAAGCTCGAGAGAGTTAAAGTGAAGTAATCCTTGATGGTTGAGAAACACTAGGATTTACCGTTAGAATACGAATCTCTATAAGTGCATGCATGTCTGAATTCCGCATTACTCATAGTTAATAGATACGTAGAACTCATAAGGTGGACATAACCCTAACTTACAATTCTCATTGATTAAAATCTTACTAAACAAAGCATTCCTCTTTTACTTTTCTATTTTGATACTTTTAATTCACGCCTAAACCATCCCCCCTTTCTGTAGAACTTTCGACCAACAGTCTGCTAACAATTGCAACACTTAGTGACCAAGTATTCCCTGTGGGATTCGACACCCAACCCAGTTAGGTTCTATATTTGACAACGACCACTTACACTCTTACGAGGGCTTTAGTTTGGGCGTTATCAAATTTTGGCATCGCTGCCGGGGAATACGGTTGTCAACTAAGTTTGTGATAGTTACTAGACCCTTTGGTCAAAGATTCTCGAATTTTACTTTTAGTTGTTTTTTTCGTTTTATTCAGGTTCTGTTGAGTGCATGCCAAATACTCGTAGTTCTGGTCAGCCATTATTACCCATAAATCCTGAACCACAACTTATTGGCAGAATGGATGCATAACGTGACATTGAAAGAAGGGTTACTCAATAGGAGCAGGCTAGACTAGCTGCACTGGAAGCTGCTCAAGTGCATCAACAGAATATTGATAACCTAGGTCGGGCAACAAATTCTGATTATGATGACCTGGGTGATGATGATTTACTGAATCCCAGGCGTACTGATGAAGTGGCGGCACCTATGCATAGGAGGGAACGTCAAGCTAGAATGAGACCTGACCGTCGAGCTATGCAGGCTCCTTTTGATGATGATGATGACGATCTGGATGGATCTGGTGCCACAGGGGCTATTATTCCTCCACCCTTGGCACCCGGAGCTAAGTTCAATATCACTAGCACCATGATTCAGTTATTGCAGCTCAAGGGGTTATTTGGCGGACTTGCAGGAGATGATCCGAATATGCATCTGGTCAATTTTATTTCAATATGCAAGTCATTTGACAATCCAGGAGTTGGGCAGAATGCAATTCGGCTGTGCTTATTTCCATTGTCTCTGTCTGGGGAGGAAACTCTATGGCTGAACAGGCTAACTCCTGATTTTATTACTAATTGGAGGCAACTGAAAGACGCTTTCCTAGAAAGATTCTTTCCGCCATCCAAGAGAGCCCAACTACGGGATGAGATCAACAATTTTCGACAGCTTCCAACTGAAGCTCTCCACGAAACATGGGAGAGGTTCAAGAAGAAGCTTATGCGGTGCCCAAACCATCAGATGACGAATATCCACTTGATGGAAATATTATATAGGGCTTTGAACTCGGTGACAAAGCCAATGGTTGATAATGCTGCAGGTGGGTCATTCATGGACCTTACTTTTCTTGAGGCAAGTGATATGCTAGATCGTATGACAAAGCAGAGTAGAGCTTGGCATACCAGGGATTCTGAGGTAGCAAGCTCTACTGTATCTATTGGCATGACCACAGAGCAGAGACGAAGACAAGAGGAACGTGACCAGGATATGGCTCACATGAAAACGCAGATGGATCTTCCTACCAAGCACTTATTATCGGGGAAGACCAAAAAGGTTAAGGCCGTTGTATCACCGGGAAGAGATGAATCCGACTCTGAGAAAGAAGCAAACTACTTGAATAATCAGGGGGGTTTCCGAGGCAATGCCCAAGGAAACCAAGGTCGGAACTATTATGATAAATCTGGATACAAGGACCGCGATCAAGGTGGTTGGAAGAATAAGACTGACAGGAGTGGTTTGTATGTTCCTCCTGGAAACCGTGAGGTTGTGGCGTCTGGCTCTGGAAAGATGTCCATGGATGATATGATGGCTAAGCTGTTGAAAGGGGTGGAGGCAACCAATATAGGCGTTACTGAGGTAAAGAATGATTTGTCATCAATAAATCAATTGGTTGATTCGCATTCTACCGCGATAAAACAGCTAGAGCAATAATTGAGTCAACTATCAGCGACATTCAATCAAAGAAAGGCTAGCACCTTACCTAGCGACACTGCACAAAACCCAAGGAATGATGGATCATGTATGGCTATTACTACCAGGAGTGGTAAAGCGTTGGAAAATCCATCCAAAGGCAAGCAGGTGATTGATGATATAGCAGATAATGTTATTGATGCAGAATGTGAAGAGGCCGAAGAAGCTGAAGATAGTGTTCCTGACGTTACTCCTAGAAGTCTGCAGCCTGAAAAGATCGACAATCGGAAGCAAGATAAAAAGGAAGTGGCGGAGAAAACTATTCCCCTTCCACCACACCTTTTCCTCAGAGACTGAAGAAGAAAGCCGATGACACCAGTTTCAGTAAATTCATGACTATGTTGAAACAGCTGACTATTAATGTTCCTTTGGTGGAGGCGCTAGAGCAGATGCCTAGATACGCTAAATTCATGAAGGACATTTTGACAAAGAAGCGAGCAGCAAGCTATGAGCTGGCAGATAATGTTCATCATTGCAGTGCAATCGCTACAAGATCGCTAGTTCAGAAGAAGGCAGATCCTGGTGCTTTCACTATTCCTTGCACGGTTGGATCTTTGGATTTTGCTAAGGCATTGTGCGATTTGGGAGCTAGCATTAATTTGATGCCACTATCTATTTACAGAAAGTTGGGGTTGGGTGATCCTACACTAACCAATATGCGGTTCGTAATGGCAGATAGGTCGGTAAAACGACCTGTTGGTATCTTATATGATGTATTAGTGAAGGTTTCCACCTTTATCTTTCCAGCAGACTTTGTTATTTTGGATTGCGAGGTGGATTCTAAAGTTCCCATAATCTTGGGCGTCCTTTCCTTGCAACAGGAAGTGTGCTTATTGATCTAAGAGCTAATGAGCTTTTATTTCGGATGAATGACGAAGTGGTCCATTTTGATGTATGCAAATCAATAAAGCAGCCCAAAGATATAAATGTGTTCTCTGTAGCTGATGTGTATTATGATGATGAGAAAGAATTATCTGTAGAGAAGCAGCTTATTGTTGATCCATTGGCTGTTGTGCTTATGAATTTTGGGCGTGAGGATGTTGAAGAGTATGGAGAAACTATTTGTGCTCTAACAGGAATTGGCTCCTATTCTCACGCTCCTAAGAAGCTAGATCTGGATCTTAAAAATTGCCCTTCACCACCAGCAAAGCCATCCATTGAAGAACCACCAGTGCTAGAATTAAAGGAGTTGCCCAGTCACCTAAAATATGCATTTTTGGGAAGTGGTGATACACTTCCGGTTATTGTTGGGGCTAATTTAGGTGAGCAGCAGGTTGCGGCTCTTATTTCTGTTCTGAGGAGATACAAGAGAGCCATCGGTTGGACTATTGCTGATATTATTGGTATCCCTCCTGGGATATGTATGCACAAGATTCAGCTCGAGGAAAATTGTGTTCCCACCATTGAGCATCAACGACGTTTGAATCCACCCATGCAGGAGGTGGTGAAGAAAGAGATTATTAAGTGGTTAGATGCTGGGGTAGTATATCCAATCTCCGACAGTAAGTGGGTAAGTCCGGTACAGTGTGTGCCCAAGAAAGGGGGCATGACGGTAGTTGTGAATGAAAAAAATGAGTTGATTCCACTCAGACCTGTCACAAGGCGGAGAGTGTGTATGGACTACCGGAAGCTGAATTCGTGGACGCTTAAGGATCACTTCCCAATGCCATTCATGGACCAAATGCTTGATCGATTGGCAGAGAAGGGATGGTTTTGTTTCTTAGATGGTTATTCCGGTTATAATCAGATTTGTATTGATCCTGAGGATCAAGAGAAGACCACTTTTACATGCCCATATGGTACGTTTGCTTTCAAACGTATGCCATTTGGGTTATGTAACGCACCTGCCACTTTTCAGTGTTGTATGATGTCCATTTTTTCTGATATGGTTGAAGACACCTTGGAGGTGTTCATGGACGATTTTTCAGTCGTGGGTGAATCATTTGAATCGTGTTTGGCGAATCTAAGTATGGCGTTACAGAGATGTGTTGAGTTCAACTTGGTGCTAAACTGGGAGAAGTGCCATTTTATGGTTAAGGAAGGCATTGTTCTTGGGCACAAAGTCTCCGAAAGAGGAATTGAAGTTGATCGAGCCAAAATTGAAGTTATCGAGAAACTACCACCTCCAATTTCTGTAAAGGGAGTTCGTAGTTTCCTCGGTCATGCAGGTTTTTATCGAAGGTTTATCAAAAACTTCTCCAAGATTGCTAGTCCATTATGAAAACTCTTGGAGAAGGATCCGAAGTTCGACTTCAGTGAAGATTGCTTGAAGGCATTTGAATGCCTCAAAGGGGAGCTAGTTGAAGCTCATATTATTGTAGCACCCAATCGGTCTCTACCATTTGAAGTGATGTGTGATGCAAGTAGGGTAGCTTTGGGTTCTGTACTTGGTCAGAAAAGAGAAAGGCTATTTCATCCAATATACTATGCGAGCAAGGCCTTGAATGGAGCCCAGAAGAACTATATCGTCACGGAACAAGAGCTTCTAGCAGTTGTTTATGCTTTTGAAAAGTTCCATGCTTACTTGTTGGGAACCAAAGTGGTAGTTCATACAGATCATGCGGCTCTAAGATATTTAATGGCAAATAAGGATGCTAAGCCAAGGCTAATTCGGTGGGTGTTATTGCTTCAAGAATTTGATTTCGAGGTAAAGGATAGAAAAGGTTGCGAAAATCAAGTAGCTGATCATCTATCTAGACTTGAGAGTGCACACATAGCGCAACCCGACCTTGAGATTGATGATGCATTTCCCGACGAAGAGATCCTAGCCGCTATGGTGGAAGAATTACCGTGGTATGCGGACTTTGTGAACTACGTGGTAAGTAAAGTGATGCTTGAGAATCTCTTCTTTCATCAAAAGAGAAAGTTCATGCATGATGTGAAACACTACTTTTGGGATGAACCGTATTTTTTTCGACGATATGTTGATGGTGTTATTAGGCGATGCATCTCTGATGTGCAGGTGCCTAGCATCTTGGAAGCAAGTCATGCTTCCCAAGTTGGGGGTCACCATGCAGGTGATCGGACAGCCAGGAAGGTATTGCAAAGCGGCTATTATTGGCCTTCATTATTCAAGGATGCTTACGATTTTGTGAGAAGATGTGATCAGTGTCAGAGGCAAGGCTCTATCTCGAAGCACCATGAGATGCCCATGTCTAAAATTCTTGAAGTGGAGCTATTTGATATATGGGGTATTGATTTCATGGGCCTATTTGTGAGTTCGTTTGGGATGAAATATATCCTAGTTGCTGTGGATTATGTATCCAAATGGGTCGAAGCAGTAGCGCTAGCTGATAATGAAGGTAAGCGTGTTGTAGCATTCTTAAAGAGAAATATCTTCTATCATTTTGGGGTACCTCGTACCATCATAAGCGATGGAGGATCACACTTTTGCAACAAGCTGTTCAGAGCCGTATTGGTGAAATATGGGGTCAAGCAACATAAGGTAGCTACACCTTACCACCCACAAACTAGTGGGCAGGTAGAGGTTTCTAATCGGGATATCAAGCTAATCCTTGCTAAGACTGTAAATGCTAGTAGGAAGGATTGATCCCGAAAGCTGGATGATGCCTTATGGGCTTATAGGACTGCATTCAAGACACCAGTTGGCATGTCCCTGTACCAACTAGTTTATGGGAAGGCTTGTCACTTGCCGATTGAGATCGAACATAAAGCATTATGGGCATTGAAAAGGCTTAACCTGACTTGGGATGATGCAATTAATCTGAGATTGGAGCAGCTGCATGAGATGGATGAATTCCGTCTACATGCGTATGAAAGGGAAGACCTCTACAAATAACGGATAAAAAAGTACCATGATCGGCGGATTATCCAATGAAACTTTCAGAAGGGTGATATGGTACTTCTTTTCAACTCCAGACTAAAGCTATTTCCAGGTAAGTTAAAGTCTAAATGGTCTGGTCCGTTTAGAATTAGCCAAGTCTACTCGTCTTGAGTAGTAGAGTTAGAAGGCATTGATGGTGGTGTCTTTAAAGTGAATGGACAATGAGTGAATCCATATATCGGTCCTCTTGACTCGATAAAATGCATGGACACCACCTATCCCGACGAAGTATAAGTAATTGAGATAACTATGTCGTGCCGCGATAATAAATCAAGCGCTAGATGGGAGGAAACCCATCGTTTTTAATCATTTTGTTTTACTAAGAGTTTGTTTTTGTTAAATAAAAATCCAAAAAGAAGAGTCGAGCCACGACCAAAACTAAGGCGCTTGGTGGGAGGCAACCCATCGTTCTAATTGTTTTTGTTGTTTTTGAGTAAATGTAGGTGTAAGACGTATAAAGAAGGAGATCTAGCCCAAATTTTAATTTGGAATTGTGTCATGTTGAAGGTGGTAAGTTTGGAATGAAGAAACAAAGGCTATTGGTTAGGCATTGCCTATGCAAATCTAGGCAACGAACAAGGCAAGGCCTATGCTATGGCCTAAGCTCTCTGAATCTACAATACCATAGCATAGGCGCCGCCTATGCCCAACAATGCCATAGCATAGGCGCCGCCTATGCCATTGCCTTTGCTCTCTGAATCTACAATGCCATAGCATAGGCGCCGCCTATGCTCAACTAGGCTTTGCAAAAGGCGCCGCCTATGCTAAGCATAGGCAAAGCATTAGGCACCGCCTATGCTTACTTTTTGGTCTCCTAATCTGATTTTAAATGGGTCAAACCCGACCCAAGCCTTGTCCTATAAATAAAACTTCAACATGAGAACAAAACACACTTATTTGCTCAACCTAGGCGCCGCCTTTACTCTCCAAATCTCTCAAAAAATTTCTTTTTGCTCTTCTAACCTTGCAAGATCATCTTCCGAGGCCATCACCAAGTAAGTACTTCTTTTATATTCCGTAGTTATTACAATACTACGCCTATAATGATTTGTTAAATCTTGAAGTAGTGTTGGTGATTTGAATGTAGTTGGTTTGTATTGATACATCTAGTTGAGTGAAAGAATACGTATGGGTGTTCTAAACTTTGTTCCGATTTGTATTTTGGTTGTTATACACTGTCATCTTTTTGCGGAATTGAAATGGTAAAGTTAATCACATAATCGTGTAAGTCAAACGTTGGAATGTTTTGAAAGGCTCGTTCATCGAGATAAAGATCATGATTGAATACAAGCATGAGATGTGTGATTATTTCTATGCCATAAACTTGATTTGATCTCTACGTAGTAGTCTTGTTCCAAAAGTGCATTAATCCAAACCATACAGTATGGTCAAGTTTATATGAAATAGAGTTGAAAAGGATAGTGAAGATGACATGAAAAGTATGACTGCGCTGAATATATTGTTGGAACATAACACCTAAATGTATGGCGATGAAGTCTGAGTAATCGACATCGTTCACCTAATTAGTTTGTCACCACAAATTAAGTGTGGGGTGGTGCCACTACTGTTTGTTTGTCAATTGTATCTACCGAGATGAAGCTAACATGACTTTATTTTAATCTCAGGCACAATGGCACCAAAAAGTCGACCAGGAAAAGAAAAAGCATCCACCTCACAGAAAGGTCAGAAAAGGGGAAGAAAAGAGCAAGCTGAATCCTTCTCGCTGCAAATACCTCTCCGCATGTTCGGGATAAAATGGGTCCTAGAGAAGGACGGAAAGGAGTGGTACAAGAACAACAAAGTGAAAAAATATGTTCACGTGGAGTTAATACAAAAAGAGAGCCTAGCAAAGAATGAACCTCGTATTTTGGCTAAAATAATGGCGCTATATTTTGATTTCATTTTCCGAGATATGGGAGAGTGAAATCTTGATCTAACACGAGAATTCTATGCCAATTGGTCCCCAAAGACTACAGGGAGTGAAGTAAAGATTCGGGGCCAAGTCTTGCAACTAAATGCAGAGTTCTTCAACTCTTTTCTGGGTTTTCCATATGTAGATCCATCACCGCTCAAGGAGCTTTATAAAAGACCTCCGTACAGGGCAATCAGACACACACTATGCGGAACAAGATCAATGGCACGTTGGAGTCATCACAAGGATACCAGTCGGCACAATACCTTCCCATATGCTTCTTTGAACAGAGAAGCTTGGATATGGTTGCGGATGGTCAACTCTTGCTTGATTCCAGGAACACAGTACACAAAGATCAAACGTGATAGAGTGTGCTTGGTGTACGCTTTGATGACGAACACCTCCATCAACATTGGGGCGATTATTCAATCTTCAATGCATAAGGCTAGGCTACATAAGAGGTCCCACTTCAGCTTTGGCAATCTGTTGACTGCGATATTGAGGAAGAAGGACATCGAAGAGGAACCTGCAGATCATAATCTTCTACACAACCCAAAGGAAGTTGACCTCACAAAGGTGAAAGATGCTGAATCTATGCATGGAGTCAACCTGACCACTGCAGAAAGACATGCTCACGACGAAAGCTTCTTCCGCCATTTATATGGCATGACGAGGTTCACCATGATGAGCGGTGGTCGTGTTCCAACTTTTTCATAGCTCCAACAGTTGGATTATGACTACCCAATGAATGAGCATGCGAGGGCTATGTGCGGAGTAGGTGTATATTTCGAGGAACCTCTTGATGATGACGTGCCAACCGATGACGATCGCCGAATGCCAGACTCAGACGTGGAGGAGAAATCTGATGATGACAACTCTGATGATGATTCCGATGCAGGGGGTATGACCCCAGACATAGCGGAGGAGTCCGACTAATCAGGTTTTTCTTATTTATTTTCCACTGAGGGCAGTGTGTCCAGTCTAAGTGTGGGGTGTTGGTATTTGTATGCTACACTTCTTTGTCTGCATTTACATTTATTCTAGTTCTTGTTTGTTTTAATTAGTCATAATTAGTTAGTTTAATTTTAGATTTTTTTTTAGATTTTGCATGAAATTATTCTGATAGGAGGCATGGTATTATGACAAGAGTTTGTGCCAAAATCATTATTATTGAGACGTTTAGGCTCTATGTGTGACTCACTGTGTGATAAGTGTGTGGTTTAATTCATTCATCTGTTGGGTCAAGAGTCTATACTGCTCCCAATAAAGTTGACCATGTGCCTTGTGTGTGTGAGGTTATAGTATATTCTGTGTTGTGACTAATGCTAGAACTTGCCTGGTGTGTGTGTAAAGCGAAATAAAGAGTGTGAGTTTAGGAGATGATTTAGCCATTTCTTTGACAGCCTGTGATTGTTTACCTTCTTTTTACCTACCCGTGGACATTATCCTAGTTAACCCCCTTTGAGCCTTTAGCAATTTTCTTTGACCGCCTCATATGTAGCCTAATCCATTTTTTTTTCAAGACCATAATTTGATCCAAATTCCTAAGCGCTTTAAATTGTAGAGTCATGTGACAAAATAAGAGGAAATTGGGTGAGAGTGATGCCTCAGAGTGTATTAGTACTTGAAATTGTTGTGAAAAGGAGTGGCTATCATAGAGGTGTTTTAAAAAAAAAAGCAGAAATAGAAAAAAAAATAATAAGTTGTATATTCTCATCTTTGTGTTTATAATTGAATAACAAAATAGGTGAAAAGGGGTGTTAGATGAAAAGAAAGGTAGAAGGGTTGTTTAAAAGAGAGTGTTAATGACATAACGTAGTGTATTAAAGCGCTGAGGGAACATAGTCACTATTTCTGGCCAAAATAGTCCTACCTGTCCCTTAGCCTACATTACAACCTGTAAAGACCTACTTGATCCTAAGCTTAGCATTCTGATATTAGTGGAGCATTACACTAAGGGCAAGCCTATGGTCATCAGTTGCAACATATGAATTCTTTGTGAGAGTGAGAGCAAGGAGAATCTAATACCCATGTTCCGAAAAATAAAATACTTGTGAGTGATTATGGGTGATATATTGTGAGACACACATGGTTGATGAGTTTTGGGTAAGTTTTGTATGATTCTTTGTGCCTTAACTTGTGGATACGAATTAACCATCATCACGAGTCTATGTTGGAGGTTGAATTGTGTCTAGTAGTGAACAAGAAAACTACTCTTCGTTAATAATTGTCGTGCCTGTCTTGTTGAACATTTTATGTTGTTGCTGCGATATTCTAAGTAGATGATTGCATGGACGTAATATTTTGTTCGAGGACGAACAAAGCTTTAAGTGTAGGGTGTTGATGATAGGCGTATTTACACGCCTAAAGCACCATAATTTACCCATATTTTAGCTAAGTTTTAAGGACAAAATATATAATTCCTGCATTTTTAGTCCATTTTCCTGTAAGTGAGCTAACCAACGTGATTAGCATGTTTTCAGGTATTAATGATGAAGATTTCAGCACTTTGTGGACCTTTTGGTAGCAAGGGAAACTTCACATAAGAGGAAAGACAGCTTTTGGAAGCCTATGGACTGAAAGTGATGCATGGAGAACTTGTCCTGGGCAAAAATAGTATTTCTAAAGACTTGGGGATCAGCAATAACTTAATAGGACTAGGACAAGGATGTTATAAAAACCCTATTTTGCTGAATTTTTCAGCATTCATTCATTCAAGCATTCATTCATGCATTGATTCACGTTTGTTTTTTCAGAATTCATTCGACTTTCTAGTATTATTCACGTTACAGAATCTGTAAGTTTATACAGAGAAAAATGCTAACTTGTGAGCAACGAGGGGAGCAAAATTGTCAATCCCTTTTGACGCCAATCTCATCCCCACCGTGAGATTATTCGATCTTTGGTATGATGATGATGTCTATTGTGATCTTCGTTGTAATCATGAGTAGCTAAACTTCTCTGTTAGGGTTATGGAAGCCTTTTGATATACTATCTATTACTATGAGTTTGTGAATTCTTGATATGTATGCTACTTATATCATTACTCTCTTTATCTTAATTACATTCTTGTGGTTGCAAACATATAGAATACGCCATTATAGCATTAACTTGTTCGAGAGAAAAGTTACATGTTTGGAAAAGAGAGTGTGACAAGGAAATAGGGCTACCAACCCCTATTTACACGTTAGTGCCGTAACTGGATTAATTTCTTGGAGAGTTTGTACCGTTAGTTACACGTTTTAAGCTCGAGAGAGTTAAAGTGAAGTAATTCTTGATGGTTGAGAAACACTAGGATTTACCATTAGAATACGAATCTCTATAAGTGCATGCATGTATGAATTTCGCATTACTCATAGTTAATAGATACGTAGAACTCATAAGGTGGACATAACCCTAACTTACAATTCTCATTGATTAAAATCTTACTAAACAAAGCATTCCGCTTTTACTTTGCTATTTTGATACTTTTAATTCACGCCTAAACCATCCCCCCTTTCTGTATAACTTTCGACCAACAGTCTGCTAACAATTGCAACACTTAGTGACCAAGTATTCCCTGTGGGATTCGACACCCAACCCAGTTGGCTTCTATATTTGACAGCGACCGCTTACACTCTTATGAGGGCTGTAGTTTGGGCGTTATCATTTATGTTGTGTGCATGCTATTAAATTGAGTTGGCCTATGATACCTACTAGTACATAGTGGTTTGTACTGATATTACCCTGTTCTCTTCTTTTGTTGAGTGCAAAAGGTGTTCTAGAGGCTCAGACATGACCTCACCTCTAGAGTTTGATAGCAGATTTTGATCCAAGGGTGAGCACTCCCTCTCCAGGATACCATAGGTCATCCTATTTGTTCTTATCCATCTTTCGAGCCATGAAACATTCTTTATTTACTTTATCTTTTTGAATATCTCTTTAGACATGATCATGTTAGTAGTTCTTGTACGATGACTTTCGGGTCTTGGGAATTTTAGTAAGTAGTTCATTTGACTTCCGCATTAATAATGATTAGTGCCGGATTATTGTTATTATGTTGAATTTTATAATAATATCATCTTAATATTGACTAAGTATTTGGGTAATGGTTCGGTTTAGATGGTTCACCCACAGGAAGATTAGTGTGGGTGCTACTCACAGCCATTTGGGTCGTGATAAGTTGGTATCAGATCCCTAGGTTTGTTGATCTCGTCGTATAAGAACATGTCTAGTAGAGTCTTGTAGAACGGTACGGAGACATCTGTACTTTTCTTTGAGATGCTATAGGACACTAGAAAAATTCAAATTCTTCTTTCTTACGTGATATTACTTGATTTCAATTGGTATCTGGCAATTCTAATGGGTATCTGTCAATAACAACAATATCAAGTAGAGTTTCATAGATTGGTGTGTAGGGACCTACACCCAATCTTTGTAAGGCTATAAGGCATGTAGAAGTCATTTTCCTTTCTTTTTTTCCATTATATCGTCCTAATCTTGAACTACTAGATTGAATCCAATTGGTATCTCAATAATTTTAAATAAAAATCTAGGAGATTTTAATTGGTATCTGTTAATAAGGTCTACAGGTTATTGTTAATAGGTAAAGACTTGTGAAAGTTGTGAACTTATTGATTGCTTGCGTTTGATATTTTCCTAAACTTGTGTTGCTAGATTTTTGTCATTGTTGTGAATTATTTTTATTAAGTGATGAAAATTGACTAAGTTGTTTTTGTTGATAAATGTGATGGAATTGTTTGATTTTTTGTTACTGTGAAACTAGAAATTCTATGGTGCTTACTTATTTTTGGTACTATTATACTGATGAGATTTATTGTATGAGAATTGAGAGGATGATATGAGAATCTGATGTCAAGAAAAGATGGAAAAAAAGTGACATGAATAAAAGACTGAGGTGATATGTATTTTCCGTAATGAGAGGTTCTTGTTAATGATATTATGGAAGGACCCTTGTGTAGTTCGATTATTTGATATTATTTGGGGATCCTTGTGTGGTCCAACCATTGAGACTATATTTAGAATTTTTGTGCAGTTCTATTATTGAAATTATAATGGGTTCCTTGTGAGGACTAGCTAAGTGACATTATCTTTGAGTTCCTTATGTGAACGAATTCTTAATGCTTGGCAAAATAATAAGTTTTAAATAAAAGTGACAAAAACTAGTAGAGGTTGTTGATACCTACAAAAATTTGATCGATGACTTGTCTGGAGCGTGATATTGGTGATGAGACTGTCAATGACCTATAATCAATTTATTTTGTTTGGCTTTGCTTATGTGCTAGTGGTGTGGGGACCACTCTTGAGGTGATTAAGAGTTAAATAAAGCCCATAATAAAAATATTGTTAGGTAGAAATAAGAATGACTCTGAATATCTTAAATTGGTGTTAGTGATATAAGAGAGGTTTGGCTTGACCATGAAGTGTTTGTCATTGAGAAATATTGAGTTAGTGATTGTCAGGACATAAGTTGTAGTTGTGAATTTATGCATTAGAAAAAATTTTGGGAAGATAAATTATTATTAACTTGACCTTGTGGCTGAATTATACATTTGCATGTCCCACAAAGTTGGCTGATATATGACACTTTTAGAGGATAGTAATTTCCCTGATAGTGGCAATGCAAAATTAAATGGCTTAGTTATATTCATAAAATAATCAAGGATGATCCTGAATGGAGAATAAATGAATTATTAAGTGACATGATTGATCTTTCCTTGAGTGATACTTGGTGGATATTTCTTGTTGAGTGGTTAAGGTATGATGATTAGATAGATATTAACAATATTGTGGTGGATAATGTGTTATAGGCTCTAATTCTGCGGGACTCGTAAAATGGCATGTTTATACCCCTTTTGAATCCTATTACTTTTCCTCTCTAGTTTAGATTAGTTGTAGTGTGGCTATGATGTAAACCTATGTTTGGGGGGTGGTTTTAGAATTTGAAGCATGATTTGTATTTAGCCCTATTGGGCTAGTGTGGTAGTCTTGAAACTGTAAGTTGGGTTTTGATTTATAGTTATGATACTTCCTTTGGAAGTGATATTGGATATTTAGAGATGATATTCCTCCTAGCTACGTTATGTGGCCAATAGAGATGCTATTTATTCTTAGACTTGATGATTGGCCCATAGAGATGTTATTTTCTCTTAGATATGCAAATTGGCCTAGAGAGGTGATATTCCTCGTAGTCATGATGTATGACCTATCGATATAAGATATTCTATAAATGATTATATATATGTCTATCCATGTTATGCATCCAATATGTGAGATACATCCTATATATGAGATGATTAGAGATATGCTACGGCTTATAAATATGATTATCACTATGAGTTTTGGATATGTATATGGCCTATGGCCGTGATTAGGATGTTGTGATTATTCCAGATAAATTAGTAGGACAAGAATTGTGTTATGATAATGATTGAATATTCGAGGAGTGGTTATCAGTGTAAAGAATATGATTATAGTTTATAAATACATATATATTTTATACACATCTCTCCGGTATGGGACGAAGGAGGATGTGATATATTGCTTACGATTTTATTGATTGGATACTGGTGATCGCTAGGAATCTAATGTATTAGTTAATGAAATATGCTTAGCTGAAACATGGTAGCGAGAGATGGTTAATGCATGACTTATGGTGAGGTCGGGTCTAGCATAGGTGAAGAATAGTTGGTATTGATGACTAAGTTGAGATGTCAATTAGTTGATAAATGAGGAGTTGTGTGTTAATGAGGCTAGATAATAAGAGATGTTGGTAGTAAGAGGTGACTAGTTTATAACTTTGAATAGTTGCTAAATGATTAACTAATGAGTAGTTAAGCAAGGATTAGTTGGTAAATGATGGTTAGATAATGAATGGTGTGAGTTAATAAAATATGGTTAGGTGACAAGTAGTAATGTGTTGTATAGTAATGATTAACAGATATAGGATGATTAGTCGATAATAATGAACGGTAGATAAATGGCGGTTTTAGTCTAGTAATGAACCTTGAGTAGATGTTATATGTTGGCTATTAAATAAATAGTGGTTAGTTTCTATCCCATGAATAAGGATTATATGAAGGATAATGTTTAGGCTAATAACTAGAGGTTATGTGATGACTAGCAAACTAGTGATTCTATTATAATAAGTGTTGGTTAGCTAATAACGATTAGTTGGGAAGTATTGACTATATAGATATTCTATGGTGATATGTCTATTTTTTTATGAGTAATTTAGTGTATGTTATTCTGTAATGACTATTATGAGGATGTGTTAATATCCGGCAAGGCCGGAGGTTGATTATGATGATGATGGTTCTGATGAGGACAGTTTTGATGAGTTATGCTATTGATTGTGTATTTTGCATTCA
This sequence comes from Capsicum pubescens, assembly GCA_030864215.1. Lineage (NCBI taxonomy): Eukaryota > Viridiplantae > Streptophyta > Magnoliopsida > Solanales > Solanaceae > Capsicum > Capsicum pubescens. Next base: position 83,363,384 of record CM061548.1, read on the forward strand.
TCCCTGCGTGCGCATCGCCTATCATCAGTATGCACCTATACTTATCGGCCGGTATAGAATAGTTACATATATATGGGTGAAGAATATGACTTGTGTTATTGTGTGCTGATTGAACCTTTCGAGTCTGGGGCGGTGGGGTAGCATAGGCTAGGCTAGGTATTTGGTTGTTCGTAAGTTTAGGACTAAGGAGATTGCGTTTGTGAAGGTCCAGTGGAAGAACCGTCCTATTGAGGAAGCCACTTGGGAGACCTAAGCAGACATGCGTAGCAAGTACCCACATATTTTTGACGATTCAAGTAATTCTTTAGTTTCCTTTCTTGTCGCTTATTTGCCCATTCGGGGATGAACGGTTGTTTAATTGGTATCTGATGTAACGACCCTTCCGGTCGTTTGTGAAATTTTTTTGTCTTCCCTATTTTAACTCTCCCCGTAGTTTGTGTACGTGATTTTTGACTCATGGGATGAATAGTATCGATTCTTGAGGTGTTCGAAAGTAATTGAAGTCATTAGTTGGATTATTGAGTTTTAATAAATTTAAGCTTGATCATGGTCAATCTTTGGTTAAGACGGCCTCGATATGATATTTTAATATTTTCAATAGATCTGGAACGTACTTTTTAGTCAAAATACCTATTTGGTATATTTTCTCGAGGTTCCGAATAAATTTCGATGATCTATTTGAAGTTTTGAGTGTTTTATATAATTAATTTAATTAGTGATTTAATGAGTCAAAGTTTAAATTTTGTTTCTTATGTGGTCAATACAAGAATTAATTTAAGTAGAAAGAATTTAGCATATTTATTAAAATAAGGCCAGTTATATTGAGCAAGTAAGGCATGATGTTGTAGTTGCATTCTCCTTTCACGGCTTGTGGAGATACATATTCAGGTTAGTTTGTGATATTTTCTTTGTCAAATTAGTTCATGTTGTATGGCGTACGTAACAAGACTATTTGATAATTGTCAATAGTGGTATAGGATGGCACTAACGAATTATTCTATTGGAAATTTTGGAATCAGTTGTCCAGTAGGGATAGTTTAGTTAACATTAAGGTAATGATTGATTACTAAAGAATAATCATTAGTATATATAATAAAATAGTAGTATGCTAAGGATCTGTTAGGTTTGGTATAGCATTTTCGCTACTGTTTCTCGTAGAACGGCATCTGTGTCAATATGGGGTTACCAATTTATATTATAAAAGTGACGGATTGAAGTTTAGGTCTAGGATTTTAGAGTAAGAATTTATAAAAATGGGATCATTAGATTCGTATTCTTATGCGAATTATATACTTGCACAGATTTGGATCATTCGGAAGCTTTACGGAAGGGCAAGATCCTTGCAAGGTAGCTTGTATTGGAGTTCTTCGATTGAGGTAGGTTAAGGTTTAATTGGAGTTTAGACTCAACTTAATTGTGTGTATGCTCCTAAATTAGATACTTGTGGATTGGTATTCGGACATGCTTGAAATTGTTGATGTTTGGATTGTTGATTCGTGTATAAATGTTTATTGAAAATTGACTTGATGAAATTGTCTTATGACTTTAAGTGTACTTGTAAACTTGGTACATTGTGTTGTATGCTGTGAGGTTGTGTTAATTGATATTGATAATACTTGTTTATATTTATGTTGGATCGGGCACCACGCCGGTACGTTTATATTTATGTTGGATCGGGTACCAAGCCGATATCTTTTTATTTATGTTGGATCGGGTACCACGTCGGTACGATACATGAACATAAATTGTTCCCTGCAGGTCATGACTATTTGGGAAAAAATAAGTCTCATAGCATGTGTGTACATATTTGTGTTGATTCTGTGGATGTTTACGGTATGGTTGATACTCTTAATGGTTATGTGGCTTATTTGTGAGCACTGTTTGACCTGTTGTTGCTGTATTGTTAATTAATTGAATATTTGTTATGTGAAGATGCCTTTCTATTTGTATTTGATTTATGTTGTGTACATGCTATTAAATTGAGTTGGCCTATGATACCTACCAGTACATAGTGCTTTGTACTGATACTATCTTATACTCTTCTTTTGTTGAGTGCGGAAAGTGTTCTAGAGGCTCAGACATGACCTCACCTCTAGAGTTTGATAGCAGATTTTGATCCAAGGGTAAGCACTCCCTCTCCAGGCTGCCATGGGTCATTCTATTTGTTCTTGTCCATCTTTCGGGCAATGAAACATTCTTTCTTTACTTTATTTTTTTTTAATATCTCTTTAGACATGATCTTGTTAGTAGTTCTTGTACGATGACTTTCGGGTCCTGAAAATTTTAGTAAGTAGTTTCATTTGACTTCCGCATTAATAATGATTAGTCCTGAATTATTTTTATTATGTTGAATTTTACAATAATATCATCTTAATATTGACTAAGTGTTTGGGTAATGGTTTGGTTTAGATGGTTTCCCACAGAAAGATTAGTGTGGGTTCCACTCACGACCATTTCGGTCGTGACAGAAATACCACAAACTAGGATTTTCTTGAGTCCTCATTTCAAATTTAAGCAAAAAATATTGAAATTATTAACTCATACTAGAAAAGAAGTTAACTCAAGTTCCTCTTTTAGTTTTCTTCATAACTAAAAAGCTCTAATTTTTTACATGTGAAAGTCGAAAAGGAACAATGAAGAACTCAAAGTTGTCGTCGCCGGAGAATGATGTCACGTCGATTGACGGTTGAAAATTGAAAAGGAACTCGAAATTATTCATTGCCGGAGGTTGAAGTCACCGGGAATTCAAAGGAGAAATTTGCAGAATTATTGGTTGGGAGAAGTTTGAGAGAAACCGTCGGGAGAGAGGGGAGAGAGGGGAGAGAGGGGAGAGAGACAATTGATTTGAAAAGGAGAGGGGAGTTTGAGGGGTGTGGGTTGATTTGTATTTAAAAAAATTAGAAAGTTTTAAAAATATTAATTAAGTTCACAATTAACTTAACTAAATTTCTTAATTATGTTTGACCCTTTAATTTGGTCAATGCCACCAATACCACCAATACCACAATACAAACTTAAAACACATCTTCCCTTCAATTTTCTCCTCTTTAGCATGGAGTACTAAGATCGACTCATGTTACTCGAACTGGTGGTTCCAAACCTCAAATCATAAAACAAAATCCACAATGCCCCAAAACTTTTTTAAGTTGAGTAGTCTAACCAAAAACTAAAAAGTTGACTCGAGTACTGTCATGCCAAAAATTTGTTTGTATAGATCTAAAATTATATCCACTTGCAAGGTAATTTATATACAATTTGTGTAATTTAACCTATTGTGTCAAGTTACTTACCATATTTTCTAAGAGAAGCGGTTAGATTTGGCGTTGTACTGTTGTGATTTGAGATTGAGCAACTTAATTTGTCTAATTTTAATCTTTTTTTAAGGGATAAAGAGATTTTATTTTCACCCCTGACCCTTACAGATCTTGAAGGGTAATACTAATCATAGGCAAAGATAAAGAGGTAAATTCGAATGTTTTTTTTCTCGAAAAAACTTGGACAATGTGGAGTCCAGCAATTTCACGCTGAAGCTCTATTAATAATAAGGGAAAATATGAAATGATTGGCTAAAGGTAGGAAATGTAGGGCGAAGCTACGGTAGCTTTCACGCAGATCATATATTTATACAACTATATTCTGAATATTATTATTATATATAAGAGATAATTCAAGGACTTTGGTAGTTCTCACAAAAGTTTCCAACTTAATTTTAATTTTTTCATTTAATTATTTTTATGTCATGATTTTATCTTTTATAATAATTTAATTAATTTTTTAATCCTATAATATTGTCACATTTAATTGATATAGATTTACTTTTACTTCTTTATTGCTATACGGACCTTTGCACTTGGTGCATATGTCATAGTATAAGAAGCTATTATTAAGTTTTTTTTTGTAATTTTAATTATTTAATTAACTATTTAAAGTAATAATAATTGAGAGTAGGGCAAGGGAAATTAGGGAGGAGATTACAAAGCAAAAAATTAAATATTTACCAATAAAGTGGAGTTTGGGTAGTTAATCAATTGAAACATTCAAATTCCATATTGCTTAACTAATCGATAAATCACTTTTAGAATCTTCCATTATAATGTTTTGTTTCTCATACTTATATATTATTTAATCAAGTCAATTACGAAATATAAACGTCAAATATCCTTTAATTATTTTATTTATTAAATTACTTGCACTTCCCGCTTTATGAAGTACAAGACCGAAAAGCTTTAATTTTTTCCTGCTACTCACAAGACCAAAAAGTTTTAATTTGACTATCTTTTGTTAATTTTTTAATCAAAATTAATTATTTAATTAATTTTTTAAAAATATCAAACATATTTCATATACAGAAAATTAAAATTATTGATAAAGTTAAAAACAAAGGTAATGATATGAATTAAGATCAAATTATTTTTAAAATCTTTATTCTGGTCAATTGAGAATCAATATTCTTAAGCATCAACTACAAAGAGAGAATCAATTGATTCTCGGTGTTCATTTTAGTGAGTCTAATTTTTTTCTTAATTTAGTATAAATTCACACTTAAAGCACCACATTTAAGTAGCATGAATTCTTGTCACGTGAAATTATAAATAAAATCATATATTTTTCATCACACACAAGAAGACTTGAGTAAAATAATTGATCTACTTAATTACTTTCGTCTTCATCTTCATGATTGCAAAGATGAACATAAATAAAAAAATTAGAAAGAAATTAATTATATGCTCATAAAGTAGTTTACTAATATTTTTTAATTTTTATAAAACTAGACTATATATAAGGGAGAACATCTCATTTGGATAGTCCTCACATGACTGTATTTTGTTTATATATATATATATATATATATATATATATATATATATATATATATATATATATATATATATTAATCATCTTATTCATAAAATATCAAATTACTTAAGTTTGAGTTCGGATTTAGCACGAGCCTTATAAAATTAGACTATATATAAGGGAGAACATCTCATTTTGGTAGTCCTCACATGACTTTGTTTTGTTTATTTTATCCTTAATTAAGTTTTAATGTCCTTTCAAGATCTCATCCATTTTAATAAATTTGAAATATTAAATGGGCATTTAAAATACTATGCAAAAATGATGAGTCATAAAGAAGTGATAGTGACACTGTAAAATATCTATTTATCCAACTAAATTTAAAATTAATTCAAAATTTTACCATTGTCTTTTATGTGGGATAATAGTAATTTAATTAAAGAAATACTTTTTTTAATCTTCACAAGAAATTTGTGAAGCTTTAATAAACTTGTAAGGTCCCATTGAAGAAACATCTATAAAAAGTATTTTATTGAATCTAACTTTTAATTATTTAATTTATCATAAATCATACAATAGTTTATAGCATCAAATATTTTTATATTAATCAAATATTGTATTATTTTTTTTTTAAAAAAAAGAATTAGCCAATGTAAAGTTTAATTGAGAAGAAATAATGAAGTTAATTATACATAAGGCAAAAATCAATATAAAGCGTTAAAGGCTTCCATTCAGAAACTTTCAGTAAAATAAAAAGGAGAAAAATTTTCGTGTGTGCATTTTTTTGAAAATTAAAAGAAAGACTAAAAACTGTCATAAGAAAAATAATTATTTTAAACTTATAAAAGCTTTTACTCCCTCCGTTTTAATTTATTTGTTTGATTTTGACTTAGCACAAAGTTAAAGAAAAAGTAACGAATAGTTTTGAATTTTAGTGGTCTAAAAGTAAACATATGTAGAAAGAACCAAAATATTTGTTAATCTTGTTGTCTTAAACATGCCACGTGAAAAGTGGAATTAACCCAAGAAAGAAAAGAGACATTTTTTTAAGACAGACTAAGAAAATAGGACAAAAATCGAAACAAATATATAATTTAACATTTTAAAAATATTAAAAAATAATTAATCTAGACCGTTAACTAATATAATGGTACAAAAAGCAAAAAAAAACAAGTTAAAAAAAATACAAATATAAATGTTAATATAGTTTGGATCGGGCTAAGCACGGCTAAACGACACTAGTATGTATATAAAAATATAGTGCAAACCTACTAACAAAGATAGTCACTTGGCCTAGTGATAGAAGGATCATTGTTGAGGCCTTACTTGCCTCTCACACCTACGTTCAAACCCTAACAACAATACATGTTTTTTTCGTTGATTTTTTTATACTTTAAATGCAGAAACTATAAACTTTAAATCCTGACTTCGCCTCTGGTATAAGCTAATGCGAAATAAAGAACAAAATTGATCAAGATCTCGTATTTGTACTACTTTTTCCTCTTTAATCAATAAAGTTAACTCATTATAGATTTTGGATGTTATTACCTTTAATGACATATTAATGTAACAATGCTCTTAATTTGCATTGTTTTTTTATTTATTTATTTTTTATTTTTTATGCTTTAAATGCAGAATTCATTGACTTTAAATTTCGACTCCGCCTCTAATATTGGGCTAATGCGAAATAAATAACAGAATTGATCAAGATCTTGTATTTGTACTATTTTTTCCTTTTTAATCAATAAAGTTAACTTCTTATAGATTTTGGATGCTATTACCTTTAAATGATGTATTAATGTAAAAATGCTCTTAATTTGCATCGTTAGTGCATAAAATCAAATTCTTGTACTGTCAAAAAAACATAACAAAATCAACCGGAATTTACATAGGATAACTTTTTTAAGGTTTAGTATTTAATTTTTAAGCATATTAAAAACAGGTGTGCAAAAAATAAAACGTACAGCCGAATTTCTCCTCCACCCTCTACTTCATTTTCTCATTTCCTCTCTATGGCCGGTAGAAGCATGATGCAGCTAAAACTGTTGATTTAGCCCCCTAACTTTAGGGCCTCAAAATTTCATAACATGTATATATATTATAAATATCTCAATTTTATGTGATAGTGTTTGAATTTTGAGAGTCAAACAAATTTTTTTTTATTGTTATATATAAAATTTATTTTAAAACTATAATGATTCTATATGTAAGCATACATCAAAAGTTAAAAAGTTTGAATATTGAAAAGCAGAAAGTATTACATAAATTGGATCAAAAAGAGTATTTAAAATTATGAAAAAATTATATAACATCATAACTTATCTTTATAAAACTACATAAACTCCCTATTTTTTTTTTTATTAATTACCTAATTTAAAAAAAAAAAAGCAGTCAGATACACCCACAAACTCATAAATTTTATCTCCCTTTGGTCTAATTAATGTATTATGTATCTCGACTAAATAGTTTCAAAAATGAATGTATCTCAGTAATATCTCAACTTCAGAATTATGTATTCGAATTCTAATTATGTATCCAAGTAAAAATGGCATAATTAACTGCTACATTCTTAAGTTAAAAATTATGTATCCGGATGTTATATGTATCCAAAAATTGTAAAATAAGGAATTATTTGTAGTTTAATAAAGAGTAGGGATAGAGAGTAATTAGGATTTAGGGGTAAATTTGTTGGATTTATGTAAGTTTTACTTAAATTATCCCACATAGTCATTCGTCAATATAAATTTCTGTATAGGTTAGTGGCGGACCCAGAATTTAGGTGTCGTGGGTGCTCGAAAGGTTGGATTACATGGATTGACATGCAAAGCTTTAAGATTTTGCATGAAAACCAAAGCACCCAGCTATCTTTTTGGTTTCCAGGGTGCTTTTTTTCATCTTATATGAATTTTTATATATTTTTTATATAATTATACTTATTCCGCATCGAGTTTAATGGCTCCTAGAGCAACACCAAATTGAACCTAGGTCCGCCTCTGCTATAGGTTAACCTTTTAAAAGAGATTTAAAATCTTGAAAACAAGATATGTACCTTCTACAAGCATATAAATAGCATGGCTTTGATACCAATTGTAGGGGGGTGCGGATAACTTGGGTAACTTGCGCGGATAATTTGTAGTAGATAACTAGTACTTACTAGTTCTATAGCATTCCTTAGTTATTTATTTTAACCTTATTAATTCTTTTATATTATTTTTAAGGTATTCTATATGTTCCATATTTCTAGTTTTTATGTAGTTAAGTAGATTATTTTTCATTAGTATTTCAATTAATTTTATCTGCTCCATATTTTTTTTCAATATTCTAAGTATTAGTAGTTTATCATTTTATCCTAAAATAGTTGTAATACTGCAAATTTCTTTGTAATAATTTATTCTAATTGTACTATATCTGATATTAAATTCTAGGTTATCTATTTCGTTAATTATCCTGTCTTTTTCTTCTATGAATAATTCTATGTCTAAATCATAATCTAAACAATCTTTTAATTCTAGTTGTTCCAAGGTTTTATCTATCCAAATTAATCTTTCTTTTAATTGTCTTCTTCCTCTTCTAAGCTGGTTTCTATAATTAATTTCTTCGTATAACCAACTTTATTTTTCTCTAACTCTTTTAATATATTCTAATATTTTTTAATCTGTATAATATCCGTCTGAATAATAACTATCTAAATATGAGCAGTAGCTATCATTATATAAGTGTAATTTTTCTATAGAACTTAATAACTCTTCATTAAAATGAAATACCTTTTCGTATATAATTTTCTTATATCTACTATTTCTATATCCTTAAGTACATACAAAACAAGTATCTTAAATTTATCTATCATTCCATCAGATAAGTAGGTAGTCATTTTATTTCATATGATGCTATTTTTAAAATATTCCTTTCAACCATATACATAACAAAATATGATCATTTTAGATCATTATATACTAGATTATTCTTAAATAACATGTTCTTCGGTCACTACTAGCATGGTAATCTGGATACTTTTCCCCTAAACAGCGCCTCTACTCTGGTTACTCCCCTGTCACGGCTTCTTTGCCTCACCAGTTTCACCTTTAGGATGACATAGTTCTTGAGAATTTTTTTCCTTTTCCACTTTGCTAATAAACTTCTTAACATGTTATTCTTCGAATAATTCTACTATAAAGTAACTAACATGAGGTTATTTTATTATATCATGATTGTCAGGAATTTATGAATTTAGTTATTCATAATTATAAATAAAAATACTTGTTCTGGTAGATTTGATAAATCGTTGCTTTGCTCATCCATAGCTTTTCCTTAGAAATATATCTATTTTTATTAAATATTCAAAAAAAAATTGTGTACAAGAGAGAAGGCTTGCTTTCAACACATGAAAGTCTTGCCTTATCTTGGCAAATGACTTGCCTATTTATAATCTACAAAAACCGCGTAAACTATATTACATCTTTACACCTGTCCTAAAATAACTTTACAAAAAGCTATTTTTTCTATTCCTACTTTACATTTGTCAAACTTTACAAAAGTAGAAAAAGACTTAAGGTAAAAAATGTCTTAAAGCTAATCTAAAAAGACAAAAAAGTCAAAAAGGCTATTTAATAGGCCTAAAAAATAAAAAAATTCATAATAATTTACGTAGAAAAGTTATCTTATTCCTTCATATGTCACTTTCAACTTTAATATCTTGTTCTGATTTCTTTTCTTCATCTTTATCTTGGCTGATTTTTCTTCGTTTGTTGTCTCTTTCTTTTTTTGTCATTGGTCCATCTGTATTTGTTTTGATTAACTCTTGCCTTCTTCTTCATTGTAACTGAACCTCCGGTATAACGTTATCTTCTCCATGATATCTTGATCATAAATGGTCTGGATATTTATGTGCTATTATCTTACAGTATCTGGTCAATAACTCTTCTGAAATAAATTTTTTCTTAATTGCTCTGGTAGTAGGTTGCCTTTTTGGATTACGTAGTGTCATAATTCATCTTTGGACTTCCTGCATATCTTCTTGTCGTAACTCTCTTGAATTTGAATATATCATTATCTGGTCTCTTGAATAATAACTCCAAATCGGATTCTGATTTAGAAAATTATTCGCTAACTCTTGGATAATTGTGGATATTCCAATAAGCCTTTTATTTGTATAAAAATCTGGTATATCTGTTCTTGGTATTTTTGCCTATGGTTCAATATCTTCTGGTATGATCATATCTTTTGTCATTCCTATTTTCACAACTTGTATAACTAGTTTAATCTCATCATATAATATCTCTGCTGGTACTGTATAGAACTTTACAAAAAATAAATTGCCTTTAGTTATCTTTTTGTAAGTGGTGATTGCTTTATACACCTTTGGTATAGCTGCTAATTCACTTTCGTCTTGGGTATATGCAGTATTGAGTAGTCCATAACTGTAACATGTTTTAACTAGATTTGGGCTAGTTTTTGGTAATGCAATAAACTTATTGTATCCTTGTAACTTTTGGGGTTATATAATCGTATTTGGTTCTTGTATGTTTGTAGCTCTGGGTTAAGATTTAGATAAGTTTGTATCTTGTGGATGTTTTCAATAGATGATCTGGTTATGTGATTATAGGCTTTCTTATCTTGGTTTAGGCTATCTAGATATGTGGTAGTTTATGGGGGTATGAACAAGGGGTCTTTTGGTGTTTTTGGTATAAATGGCTTGTCAAATATCTTGTTCAAGTTAATATTTGGATTCCTCCTAACTCCTTTGCTTGTACCTGCAGAAGTAGATTGATAAATGTTATGGGTTTTATGGAGTATCCCAACGTCTCCTTTTAGCTTTGGAATTTTATTATTTTCCGATCGACATAGCTCTGCACATTGCTGAGTTATCTGAGTCATAACCTCAGACTTCAGTTTAACTTCATTAGTCTTTAACTTTTCTATCTCATTTCACATACTATCCACTTTCAGTGAAAGCGTAGTTAGGGTTTTGAGTATCTTTTCTAGAGTATCATCTTCTGTAATATTAGTTTGAGTAGCTTTGTCTTGATATGTAATATGCAATAACATTCTTGTTAGTCTTGATTACTTCAATTGTAAATGTAAAATTTAATATATTTAATACTAGTCTCCGAATCTCCTTCGTTGTAACTAAATTTTGTATTTTCTTTGTTAACCACCATCGTACCTATGTATTATCTGTTCGTACAATAAACTTGTTATATACAATAGATGGCTCAAATGTTAATAAACATTTATATAATGAACATAGTTCTTTTCTATTTATTTTTAATTTTATTTTTGTTTAATTAAACGTACCTGAGTAGTATCAACAATGATATTCTAATTTTTCTTCTTCATATCTATCTTTAAGTACTCCTCCATAATTATATTCACTTGCATCTGCTTCTACTATATATGTAAATTTTTTATTTTCGTCTGAAAATTGTAATTTTGGTAACTCTTTACAAAGTATTTTTATTTTCTGTACTTATTTTTTTATCTTCTTTGTTGTAATTATATTCTACATCCTTTTTTATTTTATTTTTTGTAATGGTTTTAGGTTTTCTGCTAATTTTGGTATATTGTGAATTCTTCTTTGTTCATTTTATCTACTTGATAGAGTATAGATCATATTGATATATGTATTCTAGACTATCTAGTTGTGATTCTAAATATGATATTTCTTTTTTTTGTGTTTTTATTGATTTTTGGCATACTCCAACAATCATGTTATATTGTAGTCTTTCTTTTTTTATTTTTAATTCTCTTCGTTTTTCAGATATTATTTGTTTTAGTTCTTCATATTATTGTGATTTAGTTATATTATTCATCTGTATAATATTTATAATATTTTGGTGGATACCGAAAGCTTATTTTATCATAATTAAGTGGTATATATCTCATTCTCTTAGATTTTAAATGAATTATTAATTTTGCCTCATTGCTAGATATTAAGGTAATTAAGTAAGTTAATCTGTGGGGGTTTTCTTTTGTTTTATTTATTTTTTTATATTCTGGGTAGTAACTAGTTAAAATTCTTTTAATTTCTCTAAAAGCTTGTATATTTTTAAATGGTCTTCTCATATTTAACAAATAAATAACAGCATAGTTAACAAGATAACGTAATTAATAATAGCTTAACAGTTAAATTAACATTTCTCATAATTAACACATATCTACTTGTATATTTTTTAAATAACACGGCTCTGATACCAATTGTAGGGGGATGCGGATAACTTGGGTAACTTGCGCGGATAACTTGTAGTAGATAACTAGTACACTTAAGGTAAAAAAAAGAAGTCTTAAAGCTAATCTAAAGACAAAAAAATCAAAAAGGCTATTTAATAGGCCTAAAAAATCAAAACTTCATAATAATTTACGTAGAAAAGTTATCTTATTCCTTCATATGTCACTTTCAACTTTAATATCTTGTTTTGCTTTCTTTTCTTCATCTTTATCTTGGCTGATTTTTCTGAAAAACGAAGAGAATTAAAAATAAGAAAAGAAAGACTACAATATAACATGATTGTTGGAGTATGCCAAAAATCAATAAAAACACAAGAAAAAAAAGAAATATCATATTTAGAATCACAAATAGATAGTCTAGAATACATATATCAACATGATCTATACACTATCAAGTAGATAAAATGAACAAAGACGAATTCATAATAGATGAAAAAACATATGAAAACCATGAAAGATTAAAAATAAGAATAGTATTTTCTAATTTGGGAAGAAGATATAAGAAAATAGGTGAACATTTATATTTAGTGTTAGAAAAAGAAGAATTAAAATTAGAAGATAAATTAATAGCTATGGTAAGAATAACAAAAGAAAAAAGAAATAGATAAAATAAAACAACAGACTGCAGAAGAAATACGAAAAATAGAAGAAACTAAAAATAATAGGATTGCTGAATTAGAAAAAGAACTACAAATGCTAAAAGATCTGTATGAAAAAAGACAGAAAGAAAAAGAAGAAAAAGATAAAGAACAAAAATTATTAATTGAGATAAATCAATTTAAAGAAAAATTAGAAAATAAAGAAGTAGAAAATAATGTAATAGAAATAAATACAATAGATGCTGAAGAAACAGATAATTATGATTCGGAAGATAGTGAAACATATACAGAAATCTTAACAAATATCGAAAAACTAGAAATAAATGAAAAACAAGAAGTAATTAATAAAGAAAACTTGGAAAATACAAACACGGAAATAAACACTCTTGATAAAAAGGACAATGAAAATATAATACCTAGTACATCAGAAATAAGAAAACCTACATATTATTTTAAAGATAAGTTTAAAAGCTATAACCTAAAAGATGAATATAACAAATGGACACCCAAAAATTTAATTAATAAAAATTATAACTTCTTAGACCTAGATTATGTAATAGATGTAGATAAAATGATACAATTATGGATAGAATATATAACAAAATAATTATTGGACAGTGGTATAAATGCAATAGATACACCAGAATATATAGAAAGAACACTAATAGGAACATCAAAATTATGATTTTTAAATTTAACTAAAAATAGTAAAAAGGTATTAAGAAATGATAAAGAAACAGAAGGAACAACAATAACTAAACTAACACCTATAGACATATTAAAAAAATATGAAATGACTATAAGAGATGAATTTAGCAGTATGACAACGGAAGAAGAAGAACAAAACAAAGAAAAAGATACAAATAGGAATTTAATGTTAAAACTAACAATATGTAGTATGTGCTATATAGATGAATATACGTGTGCATTTAAAGAATACTACTATAAGGGAGCATATAATACAGAAGAAAGTAAAGAAGTGAGAAGATTATATTTTAGTAAATTACCTGAACTATTTTAGTTAAAAAATAATAAAGAGTTGGGATGAAGCAAACATAGTAGATACCCTAGCAGCAAGAATAAAAATTCTACAACAATGGTATAGGAATATATGTGAAAAATACAGAGAAGAAATGGAAATGGAAAAAAACATTAATAAGAAATTTAGCATGTTGCAAAGATAAAATAACACCTCAATTTGGATGTAAAGAAAAATATTATAAGAAAAGAAAAAGACATAAAAAATATAAGAAATACAAAAAATCAAAATATAAGTATAAGAAACCGAGAAAAAGATATTATGTAAAGAATTATAAATATAAAAGACCATAGAGGAAAAAAAAATCTATAAAAGAATGTACTTGTTATAATTGTGGAAAACTAGGACATTTAGCTAGAGATTGTAAAATGCCTAAAGACCCAAAAAAGAAATAAATATCAGAAATAAAGATAGAAAATGCAGAATATATGCAAATAGATTATATAGATTACGAATTAGAAAGTAAAGATAGTATATATGAAATTTCGGAAAATGAAACAGATAATGAAATAGATAGTGAATTAGATGAATCAAATGACTGAAGAAGATATAAAAATAATAACAAAGGAAGAATATTTAAATGAAGAAGGAACAAATCAGAAAATAATATTTGATAATAATATATTTGACGAGATAAAAGGAAAAGAATTAGATTTAAGTGTAGAAAAAATATTTAAAATACCAATAATAAAAAACATATTTAGTAGACGAAAAGAAGAATACTACGTAGTAAGCCAAAAAGAACATGTAATAAACTGTAGATATGCAAAAAGTAGAGCTAGTATACCACTAGTAATAAAAAGAATATTTAAAAAAGAAATAAGCGATATAAAAAGTAAAGACCCAATAAAATACGTACACCTTGGAGGAACAAAGATATTAATAAAAGCATATTTTAGAGAAGGAATAGATACACCAATAGAATTATATTTAGCAGATGGTAGAATTACAAAACCTATAGAAAAAAGTATAATAACTGCTATAAGAGGAAATTTAATATACCAAAGATTTAAATTTATAATAAGTGCGAACTATTCAGTGGCAATAATAGATAAAAACATAGATAAATCATTAGTATTATATTGAAAAATATCAGGAATAGAACTAACCCCAGGAAGTAAAATATTTACAGCAAGATGTAAAAATCTATATCTAATAACAATAAAATATAAAATAACGGGAACAAATAAAATTAATAAAATAAAAATAACAATTTGTAAAGACAATTGATAACAATGATTATAGTTACAAAGACATAAATATAGAAGAAGATTAGAAATAATAAATGATAGAATAAGCACAACAAAAAGAATAGCTTTCGAAAAACCAGAATCATTAGGATCATCGAAAAGAACAAATTATGAAATAACTTCAATAGTTAATTTAACTCAATATTATATAATGGGAACAATAAATGAAAAAGAATATTTAATACTCCTAAATACAGGACAGGAAGAAAACCATATAGCAAAATACTTAGTGAAAAATGAAGAAATAAAATCTAATAGTAATATATGCCCAAATCTACCAAGACGTTTAATAACTATTAAAGATACGACAGAAAAGGAAATAATAATAGGAGTTAGAAAAATAAAAATAGAATTTGAAATAAAGGAAGATATGCAAAAAGCAGACATAATATTAAGAATAAAATGGTTAGGACATGTAAAACCCTACAATATAGAACATACACAAATAACTATAACCTATAATAGAGAAAGATTATTAATAAAAAGAGCTTTAACATGAAAATATATGTACTCATGAAAATAATAGTAGAAGGATATTATAACAGATATTATACACCTATGCTAGATACAGGAGCAGAAGCCAACTTATGTAGATATAATTGTTTACCAGAAGACAAATGGGATAAGCTAAAAACACCAATAGTAGTCAAAGGATTTAACAATGAAGGAAGCTTAATTACCTATAAAGCTAGAAGAGTTATTAATAAAATAAGAATGAAAACTGATTTGATAAAAGGAAGTGAAAAAATCACACAAAAATTAAAAAATACAAAAAATACTGAAGACACAATAGAACTAGTTATATTTTCAATAAATAAAGAAGAAATAACTATATTTTCAATAGATAAGGTAGAAATAATAAAGAAAAAATTAATACAACTATATAGTGAAGATACATTAAAAGGATGGGAAAAACATAAGACTAGTGTAAAAATTGAGCTAATAGATAAAAATAGTATAATAACCCAAAAACCATTAACATATAACTTTGATGATTTAAAAGAATTTAAAATGCATATAGATGAATTATTAGAAAAATAATACATACAAAAAAGTAATAGTAAACACAATAGCCCAACATTTATAGTAAATAAACACAGTGAACAAAAAAGAGGAAAAAGTAGAATGGTTATTGATTATAGAAACCTAAATGCAAAAACTATGACATATAATTATCCAATATCAAATAAGATATTAAAAATAAGACAAATACAAGGATATAATTACTTAAGTAAATTTGATTGTAAATCAGGATTTTACCATTTAAAACTAGAAGCAGAATCTAAAAAGTTAACTGCATTTACAGTACCACAAAATTTTTATGAATGGAATGTGTTACCATTTGGATATAAAAATGCACCAGGTAGATACCAATATTTTATGGATAATTATTTCAAACAATTACCTAATTGTATAGTATACATAGATGTATACTACTATATACAAAAACTAAAGAGGAACATTTAAAATTACTAGAACAATTTGCAAGTATAATAGAAAATTTAGGAATAAGTTTCAGTGAAAAGAAAGCTGAAATTATGAAAAATCAGATAGAATTTTAGGAATACAAATAGATAAAAGTAGAGTAAAAATGCAACGACATATAGTACAAAAAATAATAAATTCAAAAGAAGAATTAGATACAAAAAAGAAATTACAATCATTTTTAGGATTAGTAAACCAAGTAAGAGAATATATACCAAAATTAGATGAAAAACTAAAACCATTACAGAAAAAATTTAAAAAGGATGTAGAATATAATTACAACGTAGAAGATAAAAAACAAGTACAGAAAATAAAAATACTTTGTAAAGAGTTACCAAAATTATAATTTCTAGACGAAAATAAAAAATTTAAATATATAGTAAAAGCAAATGCAAGTGAATATAATTATGGAGGAGTACTTAAATATAGATATGAAGAAGAAAAATTAGAACATCATTGTTGATACTACTCAGGTACGTTTAATGAAACAAAAATAAAATGAAAAATAAATAGAAAAGAACTATGCTCATTATATAAATATTTATTAGCATTTGAGCCATATATTGTATATAACAAGTTTATTGTACGAACAGATAATACACAGGTACGATGGTGGTTAACAAAGAAAATACAAAATTCAGTTACAACGAAGGAGATTCGGAGACTAGTATTAAATGTATTAAATTTTACATTTACAATTGAAGTAATCAAGACTAACAAGAATGTTATTGTAGATTACATATCAAGACAAAGCTACCCAAACTGATATTACAGAAGATGATACTCTAGAAAAGATACTCAAAACCCTAACTACTTTTTCACTGAAAGTGGATAGTATGGGAAATGAGATAGAAAAGCTAAAGACTTATGAAGTTAAACTGAAGTCTGAGGCTATGACTCAGATAACTCAGCAGTGTATAGAGCTATGTCGATCGGAAGACAATAAAATTCCAGAGCTAAAAGGAGACGTTGGGACACTCCATAAAACCCATAACAATTATCAGTCTACTTCTGTAGGTACAAACAAAAGAGTTAGGAGGAATCCAAATATGAACTTGAACA
This sequence comes from Capsicum pubescens, assembly GCA_030864215.1. Taxonomy (NCBI): domain Eukaryota; kingdom Viridiplantae; phylum Streptophyta; class Magnoliopsida; order Solanales; family Solanaceae; genus Capsicum; species Capsicum pubescens. The sequence goes on from CM061548.1 coordinate 83,380,840, forward strand.
AGATATTTGACAAGCCATTTATACCCAAAACACCAAAAGACCCCTTGTTCATACCCCCACAAACTACCACATATCTAGATAGCCTAAACCAAGTTAAGAAAGTCTATAATCACATAACCAGATCATATATTGAAAACATCCACAAGATACAAACTTATCTAAATCTTAACCCAGAGCTACAAACATCCAAGAACCAAATACAAATTATATAACCCAAAAGTTACAAGGATACAATAAGTTAATTGTGTTACCAAAAACTAGCCCAAATCTAGTTAAAACATGTTACAGTTATGGACTACTCAATACTGTATATACCCAAGACGGAAGTGAATTAGCATCTATACCAGAGGTATATAAAGCAATCACCACTTACAAAAAGATAACTAAAGGAAATTTATTTTTTGTAAAGTTCTATACAACACCAGCATATATATTATATGATGAGATTAAACCAGTTATACAAGTCGTGAAAATAGGAATGACAAAAGATATGATCATACCAGAAGATATTGAACCACAGGCAGAAATACCAAGAGTAGATATACCAGATTTTTATACAAATGAAAGGCCTATTAGAATATCCACAATTATCCAAGAGTTAGCGAATAATTTTCTAAATCAGAATCCGATTTGGAGTTATTATTCAAGAGACCAGATAATGATATATTTAAATTCAAGAGAGTTACGACAAACATATATGCAGGAAGTTCAAAGATGGATCATGACACTACTTAATCCAGAAAGGCAACCTACTACCAGAGCAATTAAGGAAAAATTTATTTCAGAAGAGTTATTGACCAAATACTGTAAGATAATAGCACATAAATATTCAGACTATTTATGCTCAAAATTTCATGGAGAAGATAACGTTATACCGGAGGTTCAGTTACAATGAAAAAGAAGGCAAGAGTTAATCAAAACAAATACAGATGGACCAATGACAAGAAAGAAAGAGACAACAAACGAAGAAAAATCAGCCAAGATAAAGATGAAGAAAAAAAAGCAAAACAAGATATTAAAGTTGAAAGTGACATATGAAGGAATAAGATAGCTTTTCTACGTAAATTATTATGAAGTTTTGATTTTTTATGCCTATTAAATAGCCTATTTGACTTTTTTTTTTATCTTTTTAGATTAGCTTTAAGACTTTATTTACCTTAAGTCTTTTTCTACTTTTGTAAAGTTTGACAAATGTAAAGTAGGAATAAAAAAAATAGCCTTTTGTAAAGCTATTTTAGGACAGGTGTAAAGATGTAAATAATTTACGCGGTTTTTGTAGATTATAAATAGACAAGTCATTTTCCAAGATAAGGCAAGACTTTCATGTGTTGAAAACAAGCCTTCTCTCTTGTATACAAAAAACTTTTGAATATTTAATAAAATCAGATATATTTCTAAGGAAAAGCTATGGATGAGCAAAGCACCGATTTATCAAATCTACCAAAACAAGTATTTTTATTTATAATTATGAATAGTTAAATTCATAAATTCCTGACAATCATGATATAATAAATTAAGATCATGTTAGTTACTTTATAGTAGAATTATTCAAAGAATAGCATGTTAAGAAGTTTATTAGCAAAGTGGAAAAGGAGAAAAATTCCCAAGAACTATGCCATCCTAAAAGTGAAACTGGTGAGGCAAAAAAATGGTGATAGGGGAGTAACCAGAGTAGAGGTGCTGTTTAGGGAAATAGTATCCAGATTACCATGCTAGTAGTGACCGAAGAACGTGTTATTTAAGAATAATCTAGTATATAGTGATCTAAAATGATCATATTTTGTTATGTATATGGTTGAAAGGAATATTTTGAAAATAGCATCATATGAAATAAAATGACTGCCTACTTATCCGATGGAATGATAGATAAATTTAAGATACTTGTTTTGTATGTACTTAAGGATATAGAAATAGTATGTATAAGGAAAATTATATATGAAAAGGTATTTCATTTTAATGAAGAGTTATTAAGTTCTATAGAAAACTTACACTTATATAATGATAGCTACTGCTCATATTTAAATAGTTATTATTCAGACGGATATTATACAGATTAAAAAATGTTAGAATATATTAAAAGAGTTAGAGAAAAACAAAGTTGGCTATACAAATAAATTAATTATAGAAACCAGCTTAGAAGAGGAAAAAGACAATTAAAAGAAAGATTAATTTGGATAGATAAAACCTTGGAACAACTAGAATTAAAAGATAGTTTAGATTATGATTTAGACATGGAATTATTCATAGAAGAAAAAGACAGGATAATTAACGAAATAGATAACCTAGAATTTAATATCAGATATAGTACAATTAGAATAAATTATTACAAAGAAATTTGCAGTATTACAACTACTTTAGGATAAAATGATAAACTACGAATACTTAGAATATTGAAAAAAAAGATATGGAGCAGATAAAATTAATAGAAATACTAATGAAAAGCAATCTACTTAACTACAGAAAAACTAGAAATATGGAACATATAGAATACCTTAAAAATAATATAAAAGAATTAATAAGGTTAAAACAAATAACTAAGGAATGCTATGACATAATATTTCAATTAACATGATAGAACTAGTAAGTACTAGTTATCTACTATAAGTTATCCGCGCAAGTTACCCAAGTTATCCGCACCCCCCTACAATTAGGTTATCTATTTCATTAATTATCCTGTCTTTTTCTTCTATGAATAATTCTATGTCTAAATCATAATCAAAATTATTTTTTAATTCTAGTTGTTCCAAGGTTTTATCAATCCAAATTAATCTTTCTTTTAATTGTCTTCTTCCATTCATTAAGTTTGGCTAAAAATGTTAGTGTTTATTGTGACAAGACAAATTTTACCCATTAATTTACAATTCTGATAGTTGGACATAATTTTGCTTTTAATTTTAGCCTCCAATTTAATCTTGCATTTTTTTTATTTTAAATAGGGTCAAAACTTAAATGGACATCCGAAAATCCTACAAGAGTAAACCATTAGCATTAAGAATATAAACCATTAGCATTAAGAATAGTTTTTTTTTATTTTTAAAAAAGCTCTACAAGTGTAGCTTTCATCGGTGCTCATTGAAGAAGAAATTGACGTCTCCATAAATTTACAAAATGAAGTGACTGAGAATCATGAAGTCTTAGGTTCAAATTTCTGTAGATACAACAACACTAGACGATTTCTTTCATCTATTCTAACTTTGGTGGATAAAATTACCTGATATCTATTATCGGTGCGAGGTGATAGTTATCTTGTAGAATTAGTCAAGGTGCGCACAAACTAGCTCAGACACTAGGGTTATCAAAAAAAAGTTCACAAATGTATTCCTATGTACATAAAGTATTTGAAATCAACATCCCCTTTTCTTGATCACTGGACCCAATTGTGGGTGTGGAAGCTTGTTTTAATGCATGCTTAAAAATGGAGGGAAGATGGATATTGCAATGTTCAAGTATGTCACAATAGCACATAGCACGTAAGATTTAAATTGTGAAGACTTTTTTCTTTTGATGTAGCATCCACATCGGATTCACCAAAAATACACTACTTTTGAAGAATCTGACACACACCCTTTTGCAATTTTTAAGAGTCCGAGCAACATGACTTAATATTGATCAAGTTGAGCATAAATATCTACGCTTGCTGGACACCATTACAACGGCATTAAGAGTTGGTTAAATTGAATGATCGAATTTTTTGTTGAATAGCAAGTAATTAAATGTTTAATTCAAAAAACATCAAATCATTTCTTTAATTCATTATATTAACACAAGTAATTTTTCTACTTTTGTTAGTTTTTTTTAGTCCAATCTTTTTCGTGCTTTTTTTCTTCTTCAACTTTTCTCACCTTAATTCGTTGATAAACTTCTAAATTCAAGTCCTTTTACCTAGAATCAAGTCGTCCTTCTTTCAAGAGTCACAAAAATCTACTCCACCACAAAGGATATCTGATCGTAAAATGATCGAGCAAAGATAGTTCACTATCAATTTTTAGACGATACTTTAGGAGGTGAGTTAAGAGTTTACATACGAATTACGTGAGGCACTTTTCTTTTTACTAATATTGTTTGTTAAGTTTTGTAGGTACCATGTTGAATGAAGTGGGGAAGGCTCGAACCACATCATGGAGGTCATCATCCACCTCACCAAACAAATAGCGAAATGAGTGTAAATACTAAAGGAATGAGAGTGGAAATGAATGGAAGAATGGGAGGTATGGAGGAAAAGTTGGTATGGTTGGAGACAGGAAAATAAATTCAAATAGAAGATGAGAGGGTAAAGAGCGCATCGGTGCAATCCACGATGATTACTCCACGGCAAAATCATGAGTTATGTTACCCTCCATTAAGTCAAACCTGAAACTTCCAACAACCTACCTTCCAAATGAACAACACTCTAAATTTTTCAAGACAACCCTGCACCATATCCCCAACCACAACCCTATCATCATTCACAACCAAATCCGAGACCAAAATCCACTCTGAAATACATCAAATGCGGCCTTACATGATTTCCACATATTGATCTTAGGCATATTTATACTCTTAAACGTCATTATCTATGTCCGTTTAACTTAATATTAAGGACTTCTTGATGTTCTTAATAATTTTTTAAGGTGTAATTATGTATTTATATGTTACGTGACATGTTAGAGTGTTTAAGATGCATTTGAAATAAGTTAAGAATCAAAATGATCAAATAGAGTTTAGACGAGAAAACTAGTTGTGCTAGCTTGAGCTATGCTTGGTTCTAGTGTACTTTGATAAGCTCTATTGTGTTGTATGAACTGATGATTGTTATATGATGTTGTAGGATACCATTGGAGGTTTTTTTGGAAGCTAATTTAATCCTACAATCAAGTCATGATAAGTGGGTAAACAAGGATCAAACGTACGAGAAGTTAGGAGCAAAAACAAAGCAAATTCCTACCTATTTGGAGGTGCCTTGCACCGCACCCCCCAAATGTGGCTATGGGATGTGCTCCACATCACCTAGGGTGAGGAAACACTACCCCAGCCTTGATTTAGGTGGGCGACTCAGCCTCAAAGTCTAGCTTTAATCCTTGTGGCGCGAGGCCCATCCCGAACAATCAAAAGTCAATTTTTGTTGTCTTTATGTGAGAGGCGATGCTGTAAATTTATATACTTCATGTGAAGAATCCTATGAGAGACCTAAAATACTATAAAAGTACTTCTTCACAATTACAAGAGAGCTTTTGAAACAACATAAGATTGGGGAGGAGAGAAGGTATCAAGGGGCTCTACACTAGGGTTCTTTCCTATTTACTTTAGTTTACTTGTATTTTTACTTATGAATTCAATTATGGTAATTCTTTGTATGAGTATGAGTGGATAAAAACCTCATTTTAGGGTTAAGGATATGAACATGAATACTTAGCAAACAATCAAGCTGGTTTAAAGTTGATTATCATATTTGGTGGTTCATATGTTCATATGTTGTTGTTATTACTATTCTATTGATTTGCGACCTCTAGAATACATTTATACTTCGATTGTAATCCAGGAAGGAGTAATATTAGATTAGATCATGGAACATATGGAATGAGGTCTTGTTATTTAATTGAATTAAATAAAGAATTCATGGTTAGGATAGGAATATACCTAATTTGCACATACAAATGGGTTTGAATTAATTCTCACATCTCCACAAAATGATGTAGTTGTAGGGATAATTTAAATAGACTATTAGAGGCTCGGAAGAACATAATCATGTTACTAACACCCGTGAATCGACAACCAAGATAGTAAACTTAACAAACAAGATTGTATCACTTATTAGAATTGTTCAAATTGCCTTGACCTTGGATTTCTCCTAATTATTGTTTCAAACACTTTCTATTCTCGTTATTGTTTATTGTTACTTTTAAATTCTCAAATCTTAAACTCACTTGGTTACACTTTCACTTATTTAATCTAATTTGTAACGCTAAACGTGGACTGCTTGCCAAAACTAAGTCCTTGTGGGATCGTATTTGGCTCGAAAAGGCCACTTTATTACTTACATGAGCATGTATATTTGTGTGTACAGTAGGAGGCAACACATATAACATCCATAAAATGCACCACAAATTCCATAACAAGATTACCAATACCAAAAACCTCTCTATGATTAAATGAATGATGAGTTAAATAATGATGAACTCTGGGAGCATGAAGGTAGGGTGGGTATGGAGTACCAAAGGAAGGAGTCCAGTCTTAGGAATTAAGGTAAGGCCAAGGCATGCGAGGTCATGGATATGTAAATATAGGATATAAAATGGGATATAGATGTAATAGGATGGGAAATAGAGTAGCTAGGTTTGGGTAGATATGATTAAGATCGAGACTTAAGCAATATCAAGGTCACACTTCCAATGTTCAAAGGAAGTAGCGACCCAAATGAGTTCTTGGAATGGAAAGTTCAAAGTGAGTGGATCTTTCTCACAAATAATATATCAGAAACTTTGAAGTTGAATTATGCTCTTACACAATTTTAAGGATATGCATCCACTTGGTGGGAGTCCAAGAAGTGGGAAATGGAGAGCCATAAAGACTACGATTTGCCTACATATCTAGAATTGATTACTCTTAAGGACATGAGGTACTTGACACCAAAATACTACCAAGAAGTGATCAAGAAGATATATATATTGAATCAAGGTTCCAAAAGTGTGAAAGAATATTCAATGATTTAGATAACTTAAGAATGAAGTCAAAACTTAAAAAAAGCTTGGAATGTAAATTGATTCAATTCGTGCAAAATTAGAGGTATGATATTCTGAATCCTTTGAAGCTTAAACACTATGATAATCTTGAAGAAACCTTCCATGATGCCTCAAAGGTAGAAGAGTATTTAAAAAAAGAAATAACCTACAAGGCCAAGAGTTCTTCTACTTTCACATGGGACAAGAATAGAGATAATTGAAAGGCGACAACTTCTAAAGAGCAATCTAAGCGCATTGGTGAAGATACTCACGATAGTCTTAATTATAAGGCCAAAGCAAGTGAGAAGCCACAAAGAGGTAACTATGGAAAACCTAATTTTCTCAACCTTCTATCATTCAATGGTTTAAATATCAATAAAGGTGGCAGGTTGCTAGTGAGTGACCTAATAGGAGAACAATTATTGCACTTTGAGATAGGTATAGAATAGAAAATAAAAAAGAGGATGATGAAAAGAGTGAGAAAATGAGAGATAAAAGTAAGGAAGAGGGAGATGGTTTGGGGGATGAGGAAGAAAGGTTGGATAGGATGGTGAATTTTGCTTGTTTCGTTGAGAAGGGAAGACCCTTAATTGATGATGATAAAGAATTAAAGGTGAATGCCAATCTTTCATGTGTTGTGAGGTGCATTATGGGACCCCTTTCCAAAAAAAAACTTGATCAAATAGAGAATATATTTCATGCTAGGTGCAAAATCCAAGATAAATGTATTATTTGATTATTGATAGTGGGAGTTACACTAATATGGTGAATAGTTCTTTGGTGGAGCATATACAAATACCAATTAAGATAATATTCCAACCCTTAGAAATTTTAATGGCTCAATAAAAGTGGTGAGATGAAATTTCTCAAGCAAGAAAGTATCGGGTTTAGTATGGGAAAGTATAATAAGGAGTTGATTTATGATGTATTGCCTAAGTTGGCTTGCCATGTATTATTAGGACGACTGTGGAAATTTGATAAAGATGTTGTACACCATAGAAGGTCAAACAAGTAAACTTCTGTGACTGAGGGTAAAAAGTATGTGCTTGTACCTCTCACTCCCTACCAAGTGAGTGAGGACTGTAGGGTTGTGAATGAGCTTTGGGAGAGAATAAGGGTGGAAGGGACAAAGGGTGAAGGTAAAAGTTCCATCATTGTGATAAAAGATGGAGATGACTTGGATAAGAACAAAAAGAGCATGTGTATAATAGCCAAACAAGTGTCTCAAAGGTGTGTTGAGGAATGCTTTCTATAGTGCCTTTTCAACACCAAGCTATTGTTACATGTTAACCAAGATACCAACACTTCGAGTAATATTGTTTCTTCTATTTTAAAGGACTATATTGATCTATTTCTGAAAAAGATGCCTAAAGGATTACCACCCTTGAGGGTGATTGAGTACCAAATTGATTTTGTGTCGGGTTCACAAATTCCAAATTGGACGACCTATAGGAGAAATATAAAAGAGAAAAAACTACAAAGAAAAGTGGAAGAGCTTCTTGAAAAGGGGTTGATCAAAGAAAGTCTAATTCTTTGTGCCATACCAAACATTTTCCCCCCCAAAATAATGGAACTTGGAGGATGTGCACTGATTTTAGAGCTTTAAGATTACCATCAAGCATAGACATTGTAATGCCCCGAATCTGGTACTCGAAATGCTACACGGTGCTCGTGACCCTGAAGGACCACAAACTAACCCATGAATGATATCTATACCTGAATACTGCATAATATACTATATAAATGCAGAATAAAAGGGTGAAAGGCCATAAGGTTCAAATATCTGATAAAACACAACATATAAAAATATGGTTTATCAATACCAAAACAACTGAAATAACTATCTGAACAGACTATAGTCTGAAAGCCTCTAACATTGAACTGTCTGAACAAGGAGTTAATGGGATATGTCCCCAACTAACTCCAACTACTAAAATAAACTAATTACTGTAGAAGTAAAGTAATCAAAGCATAACATCCTCGAATGTTGAGGACTCACTGCTGACTCTGACTGCTGAAGATAGAATGCTACTGATGTTCTGAAGCTTGTACTTCTGCACCTATGTTATAAAACACCATACCACAAATACGTCAGTATGATTAAATATACTTGTATGCTAGTGAAGTAGGCTGAATGCAAAGGGTTCATATGTATGAAAAATACTAACTGACTGTATAATATGAACATAAGAATACATACATGAATAAGTAACTGCAACTGAATTCATGATAATACTGATATCATGAGTTATTGATAACTGATGTGATACTGAGTGACTATATCTGACAGTCTAGATTTTGATGGAACTAGCCGAGTTCCATACTTTATTGGGTGTCTATATCTGAGAGTCCTGAATTCTGTAGAACTATCTGAGTTCTATTACTAAGACCTGAGACTGAGACTGTGGAAAGTAGTCCTTTAACCGATATTCCCCTAATAAGCTATTATAGCTGAGTTGGGGTCCAATATGTAACCCCAATTAGAATGGTGTTAATACAGCACCACTGGCAAGGACAAGCTATGAGTGACCCTCATCTAACAGGTGCTCTAATGAGAACGGAGAGACCCTTATCTAAAAGGTTAAGCCACCTCATCTACCCTCATCTTGCAGGTTTGATGTCTCAACCTACACTGGCTACGTAGTTCTGGAGTACAAGGATTGCTTCTAAGAATCACACCCTCTACTCGTAGGTGAGTTCCCATCCTTAGGCTCACTCAGTGCTGAATCCTACTCCCATCTGAATAAATACTGAACTGAATATAGTGGAGTGAACTGGACAGAGTTTTCACTGAATTCCATTAATTGACGGAATATTATTGAGATCTAATAATTGACTAAGATTACTGAGATTTCTGGACTGATACTGAATTTGCTGAGTTTTCTTGAGTCATGTAACTGACTGAATTCTACTGATCATGGCTTGACTGAGATTATTATAAAACTGACACTGGCTCTAGGCACACAACTAAATTGTTGGGTACAAGTACCCCTAGGACTCGATAGAATGAAATTGACAAGACATGACATTTATTAAACACATGACCATAATCAATAATTCATAATACAATCACTTGAGAGTTTCATGAAGCACTTGGTTCTCATACTCTTGTAAATGAATAGGAATGCATTCAAATATATCATAGTTACACAATTCTAGTCTCATGGGCATTCCATCAAACAATTTTAACACATCACAATAGCATGCGATTCATTTTGAATCATAAGAATTAAACACAAATTCATCATTTAGGCCCTATTAAGTCAATAAGCATAAATCTTACTCTCTTAGGCATTTTATCAAACATCTAGTATGAATAACTTAGGGCTTAAGCATGAACATCAACTTAATACATCAAGTTTCTTCATTCAACTTAATTTCATCGATTTCAATCCATACATTAACAAATTTCATGAAAACTTATTAAAGCTTCCAACTTGGAAGTCGCACACCAGCATAAACATGATTATAATCAATCCACAACATGGGTTTCACAATTCATGATTTTAAAATAGGATTCTTGAGCTTCATAGGTGAAAGGAACCTATGAATCAACACTAAACATACCTAGGTGGATGATTTCTTGAAAATTGGTAGAGGAAAGCTTGAATTCTTGACTTGAAATTAAACACCTAGGGTTTCTTGTTCTTAGGGATTAATCTTTGAGAGAAATCCTAATTTGGTGTTGTGGATGAATAATGAAGTTATGAGCTCTGGGATGATATAATTAGGGGTTAAAATAGGTGGAAAAAGACCCAAATACCCTTTTAAAAATGACTTAAAATCACTGATCGGAAGTGGAAAAAATTTGGGTGACGGTCCTTCGCTGGCTCGATGATCCATCGGTCCATCCCGTCGTACTTGTCCAGAACCTGAACTTTCTACCTCATCTGGGACGGTTTGGGCGACGGTCCATCGCTATCTCAACGGTTCGTTGGTCTTGACTATCGTACTTGTCCAAAAGATTGGTTCAATGCCTTATTCGCGAAGTCTTGGGCGACGGTTCATCGCTATCTCAATGGTCCATCGGTCCTGACCATTGCTTCTGGGCAGTTCCGATAGTTCTCTGTAAAACATCCATAACTTTTTACTCCGATACCGGATTTGGAAAAAATTGGTATCATTGGTAAGCTAATTCAATTTTCCACATGATAAAAAGTTAAAATTAGGGAAATTCTATCTGGTTTAAACATTAATCATTTAGGAAGTCTTCAATAACTCTTCTGGAGACTAGATTTAACTTTAGGAAAGTTTGGGATATTACAGGCATCCAATTGCTAGACTTGATTACATGTTAGATTAATTGTATGGCTATGTATTTTCAAAGATTGAACTTTGAATTGGGTGCAATCAAATTTGCATTAAATTGGGTAATGAGTGTAAAATAGCTTTCAAAATAAATTTGGGTTGTATGAGTGGCTTGTAATGCCATTTGGATTGACCAATGATTTGATGAACCACGTTTCAAGATTTTAATCTAAAAGTTTATGGTGGTTTCTTTTGATAACATACTTGTGTATAATAATACCATTGAAGAATATACGATCCATTTGAAATTAGTGTTTGATCTCTTGCTACACGAGAGGTTTTTTGCTAATCTTAAGAAGTGCTTATTTTGTGTTGAGAAAGTCATATTTTTGGGATTTGTGGTTAGTAAAAATGGTATAAAGGTTGATGAAGAGAAGGTGGAATCAATCAAATCCTAGCCGTATCCAACCAATGGAATTGAGGTAATAAGCTTTTATCAGCAATTTGTGAAATGTTTTGGTTTAGTTGCTTCTCCTTTAACCGAATTGATAAAAAAAAAATTTACCATTTGTATGGGGTGATGAACAAGAGAAGTATTTCCAATCCTTGAAATCCATGTTGAATTTATCATCTTTACTTTAACTACCTATAATACCCCGTACCATTCTTAGCTTGATTCATCTTTCAGTTGCATTCATAAGGGGATTAAGGCCTAAAATTTTCACTAAGTGTTGGGGACTTAGTCATTTCTAAGGCCTCTAATTTTTGAGGATTTTTATTTTGGTCTTCTCGACCCTGAGATGTTGGTTTTTGAGTTAATTCATGTTCAAGGATGTAAGGAGCGTGTCTCGGAAAAGTTTTAATTTTTTTGGATGGAGTTTGGGTCATGTTTGGATCATGAAAATAAAGGGTTACCGCAATAATACCACGAAACGACATTAGTCTCGATGGCAGGTAGACTGCATCGCGGTGAGGGATATGTACTACCACGATTAGACCACATCGTAGTAAGCACGTCACGTCTAATTTCAAATTTAAATGCCTGAGAGGCAATTGAGTCTTTTCCCCCCTCAACCCAATCGTTCATAACACTACTTGGACATCAGTTACGGCATAATTTTGTCATTCTTCTCTAATTTTCCTCCTAAGAAAGCCATTCTCTTTCCCCAAGAATACAAATTCAATCCCTTTCTCCACAAAAAATCTAGAATTCAAGTTCCCTAATTTTAAAAACCTTCAAGAAAGCATCAAGATTGGTGTTTCTCATTCAAGTTAAAATCTTAAGGTATGTAGGGTGTTTGTCCATGTATTTCTTTCACCCATGGAGCTCAAAAACCCTCTTTTCGATTCAAGATTGAATTTCTCTATCATTATTATATTTTGTATTGCTTAAGATGGGTTTAATACATGTTTCCATAGTAATTTAAATACAATTTAGTCCATGTATGATCCGATGCAAGATTTTGAATTCTTCATGCTATGAATTTCAGTTTTCATGTCTTAGCCAAGTGAACTTCATGTTGTTGAATTCTCATGTTTAAAATACTCCCATGTATAAGTCCATGCTTTCTACATGTTTGAAATGCCCATATTTTTGAGTTGAACCATGATTCAATATCAAAGTTTAAGTTCAAATGTCATGTTTTAATGATCATTTAGTACTGGTGGGTTATGAATACCCGATACCTATGTGTTTTACATGATTTTCAAGTATGATACAGATCAACCATGAATATTCCTATTTACTCAGTTATTATGATCTGAATGAGCATTATTAGAAATAACATTTAGTTAAACTTAGTTAAGTTCAGTACCAATGTTAGTTCAGTTGGGAGTAGGATTTAGCACCGAGCAAACCTAGGGATGGGGGCTCACCTGCCAGCTAGGACTGGGTCCTTAGTAGAAGTCCCTAAGTTCTAGAACTACATAACTAGTGTAGGACTATGAGATGTCACCCGCCAGTTTAGGACTGACTTCCTAGTCCTTCGAGATATTAGATTAGTGTATCCACACAGCTAGTGTTAGTACTCATGGTATGGTACTAACACCATTTCAACTAGGGTTACAGTTTGGACCCCTAATTAGATGAGATTGGGGAATGTCTGTTATATGATACATCCTACATTCTTAGTATAGTATTTAGTGTATATTCAATTCAGGTTTGCTTGACCAAAGCATACAGATTTATAGTTATTCAGTTATATAGATTTTAGCCTTTCGGATTATAGATTATTTCAAAAATATGTATGTGCTTGGTCTTGCATTCTCATATATTACAGTTTTTATGCATTCATGCTCAGTTATTTCATGCTTTTGAGTTAGTACATATCTCATGTTCACAGTACCCCATGCATTTAAGCCAAACCTCATCTCATATACTAGTATATTCAAAGGACCACATACTTTTCTTTTCACTATGATGTCTTATATCATAGGTTAGAATTCTCTGTTTCTTGACCACGTTTAGACAGTTCAGCGTACCCCACAACAGTAGTGGTGAGTCCTCATTCATCGAGGGTAGGATTAATTATTTCAGTTATTTCAATAGTTCCATATTTCTAGTCAGTCGGAGTTAGTTGGGTTCTTGTCCCATCAACTCCTTAGTCATCAGTTAAAGGCTTTTCAGACAATCAAATAAGAAGATAATCAGTTTAACACTTATTCAGTTTATCAGCCTTTTCAGTATTATCAGTTATTTTAAATTGACAATTAGAATTCAGTACTTTATCAAATGTTTCAAGACATGTGGTTGAACCATATTTTTACTATTTAGATTAGTATTACATTTAGCAGACTATCTTTTGTACACGTGTACTAATATTACATTGTTCAGTGCTTACTACAGGTACCAGCTCATGGGTTAGATTATGGTCATTTGTAACTGTAAGCACTGTTGTCGCGACTAGGGAGTAGCCTTGGGTTGTGAAAAAACTTGGTATCAGAGCCTAAGGCTTTACAATGTCTAGCGTGTCAGAAAGCCACATTGAGTAGAGTCTTATGTATGGGTGTGAAACGCACCACACTTATGGACAAGAGACTATGAAATGTTTTAGGAAAATTTTCCCTTCTTTGAGTATTCATGTCATGCAAATGAGCATGAGCTCTATTTAAACTCTCTTTCTAACTCATCCTTTATTTCATTTATAGATAATGCCTCCTAAAAGAAAGAACCAAAAAAGGGATGAGGACCAGCCCACAACTTTACATGTTCAAGAAGATCCCCAGAATAAGCATGTCTCACATGTTAAGTTTAGAGCTGCTTTCACTACCTTAGATTATTAAGTAGTAGCTCAGAAAAACTAGCGAGCTGTTTCCCCAGCCAACCAAGTGGCAAATACAGCTGCAGCTAGGATTCAGGATTTCACCCGAATTAATCCCCCTTTGTTTTCAGGATCCAAGTTTGAAGAAGATCCATAAGAATTTCTTGATATAATTTAGAAGGTGACTGATATAATAGGTGTCGCCTCAAGTGAGAGCACAGAGTTGGCTGCATATCAGTTGCAGGATATAGCCCACACCTGATTGAAGTAGTGGAAGGAGGACCTTGGTATTGATGTAGGGACTGTTGAGTGGGAGGTGTTTGCCATGACTTTCTTAGACAAATTATTTCCATTAGAGTTGATGGAAGATAAGGTGTAGGAGTTCATCTATCTAAATCAAGGTAATATGAGTGTGAAGGAGTACTTGCTTAAGTTTACTTAGTTAGTGAGGTATGCTCCTAAAATAGTAGCTCACAATAGGTCTAGAATGAGTAAGTTTGTGTTCGGTGTAGATGATAGTGTGGTCAAGGAGAGTAGGACTGCAATGTTGATTAAGGAGATGGACTTATCTAGACTTATGGTTCATGCTCATCAGATTGAGGAGAAGTGTAAAGAAAAGGAGGGAAAAAAGAGGGCCAGAACAGGTAGTTTTAACATTTCTTAGCCAAGGTCGGAAGGTGGTAACCATTCTCAATTTCATCAGAAGTTTTCAGCCCCAACTCCATCCTCAGCTAGTTCACCAGTGCCTAAGTTCAGGCAAGATAGTTGGGATAGGGGTCCACGCTCTAAGTCCCAAGGTAGTGTGAATAGTGGTCACACTAATCTGCTTGGCAGAAAATATGGTAGGAATAATCAGGGTATGTGTATGGATGGTAGTGAAGTGTGTTTTAGATTTGGCAAGCCAGGCCACAAGGTCAAGGAGTGTCCAGTAGTTGCTCAGAGGGGAAAGAATCTGCGCCAATAGGGCAAGTCTAATCTATCATCAACTCTAGTAGGTTGCCCGACTCAGTAGGGTACCACCTCTAGTGCAACCAGTGGGATACACTAGAATAGGTTGTATGCACTTTAGACCCATTATGATCAATAAAGTTCTCATGATTTATTACTGGTATGTTACAAGTCTTTCATCTCCATGCTTATGTTTTATTAGACCATGGAGCTTCACTTTCTTTTGTAACTCCCTATATAATAGTCATTTCAGTGTCAGTGCCGAATCTTTAGTAGAACCTTTCTCAGTATCTACCTCTCTGGGTAAATCTATTATAGCCAGATGAGTGTACAGAAATTGCCTGATCACATTATCTCAGAAAATCAACTCAGTAGATCTTGTGGAGTTAGAGATGAACGATTTTGATGTCATTCTCAGCATGGATTAGCTCTACTCATGTTATGCCTTAGTTGATTGCAGAAATAGAGTCGTTCAGTATCAGTTTTCCAATGAACCAGTCATTAAATTGAAGGTAGTACCTCTGTGCTTAGGGGTCAGATCATTTCTTATCTTAAGGAAATAAAAATGATATCTAAAGGGTGTGTTTACCATCTTGTTCGAGTCAAGGACTCTAGTTTAAATATTATAAGTGTAGAGTTAGTTTCAGTAGTAAGGGAATTGTCACGCCTCAAATCCTATTGGGGCGGACAGGCACCCGTAGCTGTGAAGGCCCGAGAGAACCAACCCATAACCTTGGAATTCACATGCATGCAACTATAATAGGCAAAGGTTTTGCCATCTACGGATATAATGCCTTAATAAAAAAAAATATAAACGACAAGCCCTAAAACTATATACGTAATAGACTTGGCCGTTTGGGCCATAACATCTACAAGATAACACACTACCATGCTTAACTTTACATTGGTCTACAAAGACTCTAGACGATACATAGAACTTAGCTAAGGTCGGGAAAACCCCCCTCCATACTATTAACTTTTATACAATACCAAAAATATATAGAACCGACTCGAAAAGCCCCGAAGCAAACTGGAGCTCACCAGTAGCAGATGGATATCCTGGGTTCCTACTAAGGAGGCGTGTTTGCCGAAGCACCTGTGCCTTTAGCATGAAAAATAGGTCCCCCATAAGGGGAGTCAGTACGGAAATATGTACTGAGTATGCAAGGAAGAAAAGTAACAATACAAGAAACAAAGGTTCAATAAAAATCTGGAGCAAGTGTAAAAATAGTTCTAGAGACCACCTTTACATTTACTTGTGGAACAGGGTACATTACATTTCTTTCCTTCTTTTACCTTCTTACTTCATTATCTTTGTAATCCATATGATACGAATGACCAGCTGATTAGTGGTAAATAACAAATCAGGATCGACCCATGCTAGACTTATGCCCCTGAGCTGCCACCTGTAAATAAACATTGGGATAGGCCCATACTAGGCTTACGCACCTGAGATTCCACCTAAATATAAAGTATCGGGATCGACCCATGCTGGGCTTATGCCCCTGAGCTGCCACCCGTTTTACAGATTTCCATTACTTAGTTTAATTAGCCTTTGAGATTGTTACTTCGGTGGTCATAACATTATGGTACCTTGAAACAATGATATATCAATAAGAGACATGTAAATAGGAAATCAATGCAATAACAATGAAGTAAGGAGTTGTTGGCATGCTAATGAAGTGTTTAGGAGCTAAAAATAACACATGGGTCTTATTTGAGTAACCGGAGAAATTATGAAATTTACTAGTGAAAATAGACATGTAGGATTGGTGGCAAGCATGTATTGAGGTGTTTTAACTCATTAGAGAGTGGGATAAAGTTCATTAGTAACATGGGATATCATACGGTGCTATTATGTATCGCGTGTTATAGGATAATCTTGGAAGCTTGCTCGATGGAACAAGTGTCCGTTTTCATGCCAAGAGTGAAAAATAGAGTATGCCTTACATCCCTGGTTGTAAAACTCCAATACCAAACCAACTCGACTCTCCGCCCTTTTAGATTACTTATCTACAATGAAATATATGACAAACTAATATTAGCAACGAAACGTCACAATTTGGCTATTTAACTTCACCAAACTAGTGGCCGGGATTTATAAATAAAGGGTGTCAATTTAACCCTCTTATACTCCAATTACATCCACATATCATACATATTCATATAATATCCCCCGAAACAACTTTGTCTGCATTATACCTTCCAACCAAGACATAAAGCGAAATGAGCAATAGACGTACACAATCATTAATTCAGTGGTGTATCACCACATCCATCTTCTATAGTTAAATACAAACTAATCACACATTTTCCCAATAGCAACCGGGCATCCCCCAACCCAAACACCCAAAACAGTCCGCAACAACACTCCAATCATCCTTTAATAGCAACAAAATATGTGTAATCCTCCATCAACACATGTATATGAAAAAAGGACAAAAGTGGACAACAACCATACCTTGATTTACTTGGTAGTTTAGTCCTTAATGTGTATTTATTCAATAGTTTAATCCCTTCACACATACACCAAAAGAGAAAAGAGAAATCCCTTAATAACTAAGAACAATTGACTATCAAAACTTAAAGAGAGGGCTGTCCGGAAATTAATTGTGAAGAACACATAGTTTCCTTAGTACAAGATCATGAATTATTCACATACCTTTATCTTTGAAGGAAGTTCAATACAAAGAACCCTTGTGGAACTATAGAGTTACTTCATAGCCAAGAGAGAACAAGAGAGAAAAACCTAGAAAGCTGAAATTTTTGTCTAGGTTGAAATGAGAAAAAAATGCTGATTTCCAATCCATATATAGAAGCTGCTCTTTGATGACTTATTGACTATTTTTGGTCTATATTTTGTCAAGTAAATTATTTATATACTTTCCCAATATATTGGGCTTTTGTGGATCCAAAACTATTGGGCCTTTGTTGCCCATTCTCCTTTTTTTCTTTCCTTTAACTTGGGCGAAAATTTATTCAAGTAGGTGGTAGTGTATTTGTCCCAATAAGTTGGTAAAAGGAATTATTAGTAGGTTGTGTACATACTTATTTAATTCATAGTTGGGCTAAAATAAAATGTGCCTTTGTAGCTTTGAGTGTTGGGCCTTTTTTTATTTCTTTCTCTTTTACTTAAGTTAGGCCCAAATAAGTACCTTAACATAGGATCAAATCTGATCCATAACCTTGGGTCCATTAACTTGGTCCAAATATATCAAGTAAGTTATCCACCTACTAGCTTAAGTAAGTCAAGAAAGCACCTTAACAAAATACTCAATTATTAGTTCTTAACTCTTTAATCTAGCTTAAAATTTGTATATACTTGGTCACATTAAACCACATGGGAAGTATTTAGAACTCTATCTACACCACAAAGATATATCAATTTCCATATAAATAGAACAAGTACACACAAAAATATGGGGTGTTACATCCTTCCCCCCTTTAGAATATTCGTCCTCGAATGTTAGCATAATTGTCCAACCGAAACAAGTTCAAGCCTGAGGTTAATATTTCTATCATCACACAGTACTTATATATATATATATATATATATATATATATATATATATATATATATATAAACACTTACTTTTTATTGCTCTAATTCAGCATCTTGGACTTTCTCTTTGTACTTGAATAGATGCGGGTATTTGGATTTCATTGCTTCCTCAGCTTCCCATGTGATCTCCTCTACTTGCTGGTTTCTCCAAAGTACTTTTATAGATGCTATTTATTTATTCCTTATCTTCTTAACTTATCGATCTAGAATGGCAATAGGTATTTTCTCATAGGTGAGATCTTCCGTAACTTGTACGTCTTCAGTAGAAATGATATATAATGGATCTCTGATGCACTTTCGAAGCATTGAGACATGAAATACCGGATGAACTGCTTAGAGCTCTTGGGGTAGCTCTAACTCATATGCAACCAGGACAAACCTTCGAATAATCTTATATGGGCCTATATAACGTGGACTTAGTTTCCCTTTCTTACCAAATCTCATCACCCTTTTCATTGGTGATACCTTCAAGAATACCCAATCACCGATAGAAAACTCTAGCCCTCTTCTTCTAATATCTGCATATGACTTGTGTTGACCTTGGGTTGTTTCTAACCGCTTTTGAATTACTTTAACATTTTCCATAGCTTGATAAACAAGATCTGGCCCGAACAAGGCAGTTTCACCCACTTCAAACCATCCTATTGGTGATCTACAGTTTCTTCCATACAAATCTTCATATGGTGCCATTTTGATACTTGAATGATAGCTATTGTTGTAGGCAAACTCGATAAGAGGCAAACGATCGTCCCAGCTACCCTTAAAGTCTAATACACAAGCTCGTAGCATATCTTCAAGTGTTTGTATGGTACGTTCTGCTTGTCCATCTGTTTGAGGGTGAAAAGCTGTACTCAGATTCACTTTTGTTCCCAAATTCCTCTGAAACGACTTCCAAAAATTTGCAGTAAATTGGGCTCCCCGATTTGATATAATAGAGATTGGCACTCCGTGTAGTAGAACTATCTCTTTAATGTACAATTTCACATACTCTTCAACTGTGTAAGTGGTCTTAACTGGTAGGAAGTGTGCGGATTTGGTAAGCCTATCAACTATCACCCATATGGAATCAAACTTTTGAGATGTACGAGGCAAACCAATGACGAAATCCAAGTTGATCATGTCCCACTTCCATATTGGAAGATCTATGCATTGAATATAACCCCCGGGCTTTTGGTGCTCTACTTTAACTCTTTGACAATTTAGACATTCAGCTATAAATTCTGCATTGTTCTTCTTCATGTCACTCCACCAATATATTTCTTTCAAATCTTGATACAACTTAGTTGACTCGGGATGGATGGAATACCTCGAACGATGTGCCTCTGTCATAATCCTCTTTCTTAGCCCGTCTACATTAGGAAAACATAATCTATTTTGGCACTAAAGTACTCCTTCTTGCGTAAGCTCAAATGACTTAGTCGTACCATATTGTACATTCTCCTTAAGCTGTAATAAAATTGGATCTAGATATTGCTTCTCTTTCACTTCAGCTACTAATGAAGATTCCACAACATTATGTACAATAAGCCCCTCATCTGGAGTTTCAAGAAGGCGAACCCCCAAATTAGCTAGTTGGTGGAGATCTTTAATCATCCCTTTCCTTTCTATAGACGCCATCATAGCCTTATGACTTAGCGCATCAGATACCACATTTGCTTTCCCTGGATGATACAAGATATCAACATCATAGTCTTTTAATAGTTTAAGCCACCTCCACAGCCTCAAATATAGATCCTTCTGGCTAAAGATATATTGCAAACTTTTATGGTCAATATATATGTCAACATGAATCCCATACAAGTAGTGACGCCATATCTTTAAAGAAAATATAACTACTGCTAGCTCGAGATCATGCGTAGGATAGTTTTTCTCATGTGGCCGCAATTGTCTGGAGGAATATGCTATTACTTTACCATGTTGCATCAATACACATCCTAAGCCAATTCTTGAAGCATCACAATACACCTCTTACCCTTCTGTGCCTTCTAAAAGTACCAATACGGGTGTAGAAGTCAACTTATTCTTCAGATCTTTGAAACTCCTTTCACAGGCATCATTCCATTGAAACTTAGATGCTTTGTGTGTTAGCTTGGTTAAAGGTGCAGAAATTAAAAAAAAACCTTCAACAAACCTTCTATAATTACCTGCCAACCCAAGAAAACTATGAATCTCCGTAGGCGTTGTGGGCCTTGGCCAACTCTTCACGGCTTCTATCTTTTGAGTATCAACCTTTATTCCTTCATTAGATACATTATGACCCAAGAATGCCACCGATTTTAACCAAAACTCAAATTTAGAGAACTTTGCATATAGCTTACGATCACGAAAAATCTGCAACACCTGTCGTAAGTGATTGGCATGGTCCTCTTCTGATCTGGAATAAACTAGAATATCATCATTAAAAACTATCACGAACACATCTAAGAATGTCTTAAACATCCTATTCATCAAATCCATAAAAGTTGCGGGTGCATTTGTTAGCCCAAATGACATGACTAGAAACTCATAATGACCATCCATGTTCGGAAAGATTTATTGGGTATATCCTTCTCTTTGACCCTCACTTGGTGGTAACCTGACCTCAAATCAATCTTTGAGAAGCACTTGTCTCCTTGTAACTGATCAAATAAATCATCAATTCTTGGGAGGGGATATTTATTTTTAATAGTCACCTTATTCAGTTGTCGGTAGTCAATACACATTCTTAATAAACCATCTTTATTATGCACAAATAACACTGGTGCACCCCAGGGGGACATACTAGGCTTTATGAATCCTTTCTCTAGCAAGTCTTTCAATTGCTCTTTCAATTCTCGTAATTCTGCCGGGGCCATTCTATATGGAGGAACTGATATTGTTTGGGTTCCTAGAATCACATCAATACCAAACTCCACTTCTCGTTCAGGTGGCAAACCTGGAAGGTCTTCAGGAAATACATCAGGAAATTCATTTACCACCGAAATAGTTTGCAGAGTTGGTGGCTCCGCATTTGTATCCTTCACTCTAACTAGATGATATATGTAACCTTTGGAAATCATTCTTTTTGACTTAAAATAAGAAATAAATTTACCTCTTGGCGTACCAATATTACCTCTCCATTCAAGGACTGCCTCCTTTGGAACATGGAAATACACCCTTTTAGTTCGGTAATCTACTGTGGCATAACAAGATGCCAACCAGTCCATCCCTATTATAACATCAATATCTACCATTTCCATCTCAACAAATCATCCATCATATCGCGACCGAAAATAGTTATAATATGATTTCGATAAACCCTTCTAGCTATAATAGATTCCCCAACCGGCGTAGACACTTCCAATGGATTAGCTAGCAATTCTGGTATTCTTTTGAACTTTCCAGCAACCAATGGAGTGACATATGATAATTTATAACCTATATCAATTAATGCATATACATCAAGTGAAAATATAGACAATGTACCTGTAACCACATCTGGAGAAGCCTCTAAATTTTGTCGATCCGTTAGATCATACGTACGATTCTGAACTCCACTAGAACTAGTTGCTCCTTTATCACCCCTAACACGACCCATAGGTTGTGCACCCCTACCTGAATAATTTACCAATGATGATGATGCAATGGCTGATCCAGTAGGTCGTGCCATACCACCTATGCCCCTTTGTGGGCATTCTCTCATCATATGCCTTGACATACTACACCAAAAACAAGCATTTTTCCCAAACTGACATGCACCTAAATGAATCTTTCCACATTGTTTGCATGGATTTCGAGGAGGTATTAATTGGCTCATACTTCCTTACCCTTGATACCCCACTGTTCTTGAACTCTGACTCTCACTTCTTTGCCCAAATTGATTACTTTTAGACCCTTGAAACTGTGGTGGAGCACTAGCTGCAGAATAAGAAGATAATGGCCTAGTTGTTCTATTAGAAAACCAAGGCCTAAAATATCCTTGGGATGCCATAAACTACCCCGTAGATTTGTCTCTCTTGGAATATCCTCTTTCTAATTCTTGTGTTCTTCTCCTTAGCCTCCGATCCTTTATTTTTTATGCAAAAGCTTGTATCCTTGCTATGTCCATGTCTTTGTTCAAAGAAGAAATAGTACAATCTCTAAACAAATATGGATCCAACCTATCCGCATATCGATGAACTCTATCATCCATAGTAGCTACAACATTAGGAGCATACCTAGATAAGGAGTTAAATCGGAGGCTGTACTCCCTCACGCTCATATTTCCCTGGCGAAGATTCAAGAACTGATCTTCACGGGCCTGTCGAATATCAAATGGAAGGTAATGATCAAGAAATACCTCTTTGAAGTCTTTCCAAGTAGCTGAAGGTGCATCGATACCTCTAGATCATTTCCTATCTTCATACCAAAATATAGCCTCCCCTTTTAATCTATATGCTTCTAACTCAACTGTCTCTTTACCTGATATATGCATAACATCTAGAGCCCTTTAGATTTGATCAATGAAGTCTTGTGGGTCTTCATTAATGTCTGATGTGGTGAAGGTGGGAGGATCCAATTTAAGAAAGTCTTGCGTCCGAAGGCTAGCTACCCTATCTGCACTACTAGAACCTGTAGTAGGAATGGCTTGCCCTTGAGCTTGTCCAGCAACTATACGAGCCAAAAATTGCACCACATTTCTAAGATCTTGATCAGTAGCATTAATAGGTGGCTCTAAGGATGTGGTTTTTCTCCTTCTTAGCTCTTCTGGAGTAGAAGAAGTTTCTGATACATACTCATCTTGAGCCTCACTTTGATTAGCTTGTATAGGTGGTGACTTGCTAGTCCCTTCTACGGCAGCCACATCTACTCGCTTACTTTTATTCTTACTCCTTCTTGTAACTGGAATCCTTACTATAATAAGACAAACAAATAGATGCAATGGTTAAATATAACTTCATCTACAATATGGGCTCTATTGCACGATCTAAGATAAGAAGAAAAAGAGACAACCCCTAAATGTCCCATAGCCTCTTGTTTATAGATGTGGTGCACAACACACCCATAAACAAGAATCTACGTAGACACGGCTTTGTAGACTCCCTAGGAAAACCCGCTCAGATACCACTTTTGTCACGCCTCAAATCCTATTGGGGCGGACAGGCACCCATAGCCGTGAAGGCCCAAGAGAACCAACCCATAACCTTGGAATTCACATTTATGCAACTATAATAGGCAAAGGTTTTTCCATCTATGGACATAATGCCTTAATAAAAAAAAATATAAATGACAAGCCCTAAAACTATATACATAATAGACTTGGCCGTTGGGGCCATAACATCTACAAGATAACACACTACCATGCTTAACTTTACATTGGTCTACAAATCCTCTAGATGATACATAGAACTTAGGTAAGGTCGGGACAAACCCCCGCCATACTATTATATTTTATACAATACCAAAAATATATAGAACCAACTCGGAAAGCCCCAAAGCAAACTGGAGCTCACCAATAGCAGATGGATATCCTGGGCTCCTACTGAGGAGACGTGTTTGCCGAAGCACCTGTTCCTATAGCATGAAATATAGGTCCCCTATAAGGGGATTCAGTACGAAAATATGTACTGAGTATGCAAGGTAGAAAAGTAACAATAAAAGATACAAAGGTTCAATAAAAATCTGGAGCAAGTGTAAAAATAGTGCTAGAGACCACCTTTACATTTACTTGTGGAACAGGGTACATTACATTTATTTCCTTCTTTTACCTTCTTACATTATTATCTTTGTAATCCATATGATATGAATGACTAGCTGATCAGTGGTAAATAACAAATCAGGATCGGCCCATGCTAGGCTTATGCCCCTGAGTTGCCACCTGTAAATAAACATTGGGATCGGCCCATGATAGGCTTACGCCCCCGATCTTCCACCCACGTATAAAGTATCGGGATCGGCTCATGCTAGGCTTATGCCCCTGAGCTACCAACCGTTTTATAGATTTCCATTACTTAGTTTAATTAGACTTTGAGGTTGTTACTTCGGTGGTCATAACATTATGGTACCTTGAAACAATTATATATCAATAATAAATATGTAAATAGGAAATAAATGCAATAACAATGAAGTAAGGAGTTGTTGGCAGGCTAATGAAGTGTTTAGGAGCTAAAAATAACACATGGGTCTTATTTGTGTAACCGGAGAAATTCTGAAATTTACTAGTGAAAATAGACATGTAGGATTGGTAGCAAGCATGTTTTGAGGTGTTTTAACTCATTACAGAGTGGGATAAATTTCATTAGTAACATGGGATATCATACGGTGCTATTATGTATCACGTGTTATAGGATAATCTTGGAAGCTTGCTCGATGGAACAAGTGTCCGTTTTCATGCCAAGAGTGCAAAATAGAGTATGCCTTACATACCTGGTTGTGAAACTCCAATACCAAACCAACTCGACTCTCCACCATTTTATATTACTTATCTACAATGAAATATATGGCAAACTAATATTAGCAACCAAACGTCACAATTTGGCTATTTAACTTCACCAAACTAGTGGCCGGGAAGTAATCCCTTAATTTATAAATAAAGGGTTTCAATTTAACCCTCTTATACTACAATTACATCCACATACCATACATATTCATATAATATCCCCCGACACAACTTTGTCTTCATTACACCTCCCAACCAAGACACAAAGCGAAATGAGCAATAGACGTACACAATCATTAATTCAGTGGTGTATCACCACATCCATCTTCTATAGTTCAATACAAACTAATAACACCTTTTCCCAAGATCAACCGGGCATCCCCCAACCCAAACACACAAAACAGTCCGTAACAACACTCCAATCATCCTTTAATAGCAACAAAATATGTGTAATCCTCCATCAACACATGTATATGGAAAAAGGACAAAAGTGGACAGAAACCATACCTTGATTTCCTTGGTAGTTTTGTCCTTAATGTGTATTTCTTCAATATCTTAATCCCTTCACACATACACCAAAAGAGAAAAGAGAAATCCCTTAATAACTAAGAACAATTGACTATCAAAACTTAAAGAGAGGGATGTTCGGAAATTAATCTTGAAGAACACATATTTTACTTAGTAAAAGCTCATGAATTATTCACATACCTTTATCTTGGAAGGAAGTTCAATCCCAATAACCCTTGTGGAACTATAGGGTTACTTCATAGCCAAGAGAGAACAAGAGAGAAAAACCTAGAAAGCTGAAATTTTTGTCTAGGTTGAAATGAGAAAAAATTGCTGATTTCCAATCCATATATGTAAGCTTCTCTTTGACGAATTATTGAATATTTCTGGTCTATATTTTTTCTAGTAAATTATGTATATACTTTCTCAATATATTGGACTTTTGTGGATCCAAAACTATTGGGCCTTTGTTGCCCATTCTCCTTCTTTTCTTTCCTTTAACTTGGGCCAAAATTAATTCAAGTAGGTGGTAGTGTATTTGTCCCAATAAGTTTGTCAAAGAAAGTCTTAGTAGGTTATGTACATACTTATTTAATTCATAGTTGGGATAAACTAAAATGAGCCTTTGTAGCTTTGAGTGTTGCGTTTTTTTTTATTTCCTTCTCTTTTACTTAAGTTAGGCCCAAATGAGTCCTTAACATAGGATCAAATCTGGTCCATAACCTTGGGTCCATTAACTTGGTACAAATATCTCAAGTAAGTGATCCACCTACTATATTAAGTAAGTCAAGAAAGAACCTTAACAAAATACTCAATTATTAGTTCTTAACTCTTTAATCTAACTTAAAATTTGTATATACTTTGTCACATTAGGCCACATGGGAAGTATTTAGAAATCCATCTACACCACAAAGATGTATCAAGTTCCATATAAATAGAACAAGTACACACAAAAATATGGGTGTTACAGAAATTTCCAGATGTGCTCCCTAAAGACCTTCCTCCCATAATTAGAATAGATCTCCTTCCAGCTACCTATCCTATCTTTATTCTGCCCTATAGAATGGCTCCAGCTGAGCTTAGAGAATTTAAAAAATAGTTGAAAGATCTCTTAGATAAGATATTCATCAGGACCAGCATTTCCCCATAGGGCACTCTAGTCTTATTCGTCTTTAAAAAAGATGGTTCTCTCAGAATGTGCATCAATTACCATCAGTTGAACAAAGTCACAATCAAGAATAAGTATCCATTCCCTAGGATTGATCACTTGTTTGACCAACTTCAGGTTTCCAGTTATTTCTCTAAGATAGATCTCAAATCCGACTATTATCAGCTTAGAGTCAAGGAATGTAACATTCTGAAGATAGCTTTCAGAACTCGGTATGGTCATTTCAAATTCCTAGATATGTCTTTTGGACTAACGAATGCCCCTGAAGATTTCATAGATTTGATGAACAGAGTGTTCAAGAAGTACTTGTACATGTTCGTCATAGTCTTCATTGATGATATTTTTTTCTATTCTCATAACGAGAATGATCATGCAAACCATCTCAGAATTGTATTGTAGACCCTTAGAACTCATCAGTTGTTCGCCAAGTTTAGTAAGTGCAAATTTTTTCTAAAATCAGAAGCCTTCCTTGGCCATATTATTTACAGTGATGGCATTAGAGTTGACCCTCAAAAGACCAAAGCAGTGAGAAACTATCCTAGATCAGTCTCTCCATCAGATATTAGGAGTTTTTTAGGTTTGGATGACTATTACAGACAATTTTTTGAAGGGTTTTATTCTATTGCATTCCCCATGCCTCGATTGACTCAGAAGAAAGTCAAATTACAATGGTCCAATTCTTGCATGAAGAGTTTTCAGGAGTCGAAGACTTGACTCACTTCAACCTAGTATTGACCTTGTCAGACGGTTTATATGGGTTTATAGTTTACTGTGATGCTTCCAGAGTTGGTCTTGGTTGTGTATTGATGCATAGAGTTAAGGTCATAGCTTATGCCTCTAGACAACTTAAACCCCTTGAAAGAAATTACCCTACCCATGATCTTGAGTTGGCAGCTATTGTTTTTGCCTTGAAAATTTAGAGGCACTATCTTTATGGGATTCATGTTGATGTGTTCATGGATCATAAAAGTTTGTAGTATGTGTTCTCATAGAAAGATTTGAATATTTGTCAAAGAAGGTGGCTTGAGTTGTTAAAAGATTATGATATGAGTGTTTTGAATCATCCGGGCAAAGCCAATGTAGTGACATATGCCTTTAGTAGATTGTCTATGGGTAGTGTTGCTTATGTTGAGAATGATTAGAAGAAGTTATCCAGGGAGGTTCATTAGCTTGCTAGATTAGGTGTTCGGTTGGTTAATTCAGATGAGGGAAGTATATAGGTTCAGAATGGTTCAAAATCTTCATTGGTTGCTGAAGTAAAAAAAAGAAAGATAGGGATCCTAGTTTGGTTAGGGTGAAGGAAATAGTTAGAGATTAGAAAGTAGATGGTTTCTCCTAAAAGGGAGATGGTGTGCTTCATTGTCAGGGAAGGTTATGTGTTCTATGTGTTGATGGTTTAAGGCAACATATTTTGGCGAAAACGTATGGTGCGTGATATTTCATTCATCCAGAAGACACTAAGATGTACCGTGACATATGAGAAATCTATTAGTGGAATGGTTTGAAGAAAGATATTATAGAGATTGTGGCTAAGTATTTAAATTCTTAGCTAGTTAAAGGTGCCAGAGTCCTAGTGGTACATTGTAGGAGTTTAGTATCTCAACTTGGAAGTGGAAGTGGTGAACATGGACTTTGTGATAGGATTACCTCGTACTCATTGTCAGCATGATTCAATATGGGTCATTACGGATAGAATGACTAAATTCTCTCAATTTTTGCTAGTTCATACTTTGTATTCAGCTGAGGATTATGCCAGGCTTTATATTAAAGAGTTGGTTAAGTTGCATGGTGTTACTTTTCTATCATATCAGATAGAGGTAAACAGTTTACCTCTCACTTTTGAATGGCTTTTCAGAAGGATCTTAGTACTCAAGTTCATCTCAGTACAACTTTTTATCGTCAGACAGATGGTCAGGTAGAGAGGACCATTTAGACCTTAGAGGATATATTGAGAGCTTATGTTACTGATTTTAAAGGTAGTTGGGATGACCACTTACCTTTGATTTAGTTTGCTTATAATAATAACTATCACTCTAGTATTTAGATGGATCTATTTAAGGATCTATATGAGAGGAGATATAGATATCCTATTGGTTAATTTAATACAGGTAAGGCTGCTTTGATATGTACAGATTCAGTGTTTGATGTGATGAAGAAAGTTCAGTTGATTAGAGAGAGGCTGAAGATGGACCAAAGTCATCAAAAATCCTATGCAGATGTGAGGAGGAGAGACCTTGAGTTTGATATTGATGACTTAGTTTATTTGAAAATCTCACCCATGAAGGGAGTGAAGAGATTTAGCAAGAAGGGGAAGCTCAGTCCCCGCTATGTTGACCCTTATAGAATTTTGAGCCATTTTGGGAAGGTAGCTTATGAGCTAGAGTTTTCTGCAGATTTGGCTTCAGTACATCCAGTATTTCATATTTCTTTGTTAAAGAAGTATATCGGAGATTCAGCTGTTGTTATTCCTTTAGAAAGTACAGGTGTTAAGGATAGCCTTTCTTTCAAAAAAGTTCCAGTGGAGATCCTTGATCGTCAGATTTGTAGACTAAGAAACAAAGAAGTTTCCTTGGTTAAAGTTCTATGGTGGAATTAGTTCATTGAGGGAGAGACTTGGGAAGAAGAAGCACATATGCATAGCAAGTATACTCATCTTTTCTCAGTGAATTCAGACTCTGCTTGAGGTAATAGCTTTCCTAAGATTGACTCTTTACCATTCTTAGTTGCAGCTATATAATCATTCTCATGTCATTTCATGCATTCATGAAATCAATTCAGTTCATGTATCATTTTTCACACTTAGTTATATATTCATGTTCCCAGTCATGCATGTTCAGTATGTGATCTGAGTTGCCTTAGTACAATACTCTCAGTCTAACCAATCACATTAGAGGACGAATATTCCCAATAGGGAGATATTATAATACCTCGTACTATTCTTAGCTCAGTTCAGCTTTCAGTTACATGTATAAGGGGATTAAGGCCTAAAATTTTCATAAGTGTTGAGGACTTAGTCACTTTTAAGGCCTATAAACTTTGAGAATTTTTATTTTGGTCTTCCCGACACTGAGATATTGGTTTTTGAGTTAATTTATGTTCAGGGATGTAAAAAGCATGTCTTGGAGTAGTTTTAGATTTATCAGATGGGGTTTGGGTTATGTTTGGATCACAAAACTAGAGGATTACCATGATAAGCCTGCAACACGACATTAGTCCCGATGGAAAGCAGACCGCATCGCGGTGAGGGAAATGCACTACCGAGATTAGACCGCATCGCGGTAAGCCCGTCGTATCTAATTTCAAATTTAAATGCCCGAGGGGAAATTGAGTCTTTTCCCCCTCAACCCAATCATTCTTTACACGACTTGAGCATCAGTTAAGGCATAATTTTGCTCTTCTTCTCTAATTTTCCTCCCAAGAAAGCCATTCCCTTTCCCCAAGAATACAAATTCAATCCCTTTATCCCCAAGAAATCAAGAATTCAAGTTCGCCAAGTTTAAGAACCTTCATAAAAGTATCAATATTGGTTTTTCTCATTAATGTTAAAAGCTTAAGGCATGTGGTGTGTTCATCCATGGATTCCTTTCACCCATGGAGCCCCAAAACCTTCTTTTCGATTAAAGATTGAATTTCTCTATCATTATTGTTTTTTGTATTACTTAAGATTCGTTTAATTCATGTTTCCATGCGTTCATGCTTAGTTATTTCATGCTATTCAGTTAGTCCTTATTTCATGTGCACAGTACCCCATGCATTTCAGCCAGACCTCATCTCATATACCAGTACATTCAAAGTACTGACTGCATACTCTTGTTTGTGCTATGATGTCTTCTTTCATAAGTTCAGACTCTTAGTTTCCTGACCGTGCTTAGATAGTTCAGTGTACCCCACAATAGTAGTGGTGAGTCCTCATCCATCGAGGGTAGGATTGATAATTTTAGTTATTTCAGTAGTTCCATATTTTCAGTCAGTTAGAGTTAGTTGGGGGCTTGTCCCATCAACTCCTTAGTCAGTCAGTTAAAGGCTTTTCAAACAATCAGACAAACAGGTAGTTAGTTAGGCAGTTATTCAGTTTAGAAGTCTTTTTCAGCATTATCAGTTGTTTTAAATTGATAGTTATATTTCAATACTTTATTATATGTTTCAAGACTTATGGTTGAACCACATTTCTAGTATTCAGATTAGTATTACATTTAGCAGAGTATCTTCCATACAGATGTACTATTGCTACATTGTTCAGTGCTCACAACAAGTACCCACTCATGGGTTAGCTTGTGATCACTTGTGATCGTAAGCACTGCTGTCGCAATTAGGGGGTAGCCTCGGGTCGTGATACTACCCAACTTTGTCAAAACTTTTGAGATTGAGAGTGATAGTTTAGGTGTTGGCATAGGTGATATGCTGATGCAAAAAGGGAAGTAATTAACTTACTTTAGTTAAAATAAAAAGAGAGCTACTCTTAGGTACTCTACTTATGATAAGGAGCTAGATACACTTGTGCGGGTGTTGGTTCACTGGCAACACTACTCGTGCCATAAAGAACTCATAATAAGGAGCGATCATTAGTCCTTGAAACACCTTAAGGGGAAATCCAAGTTAAATAAGTGGCATGCTAAATGGGTTGGGTTTATTGAGACCTTTCCATATCTTATCAACTATAAGAAAGACAAGGGGAATGTGGTAGCGGACGCTCTATCTAGAAGGTATTTGTTGGTCAATGCTTTAGCTTCTAAGATGATGGGATTTGAAAGCTTGAAGGGATTTTATTCTATGGATTCCAATTTCAAAGAGGCTTTTGAAAGTCAAAATCCAGGGAAGTGGGTTGACAGGTTTCAAATGGTTGATGGTTTCTTATTCAAAGATGGGCGGGTTTGTGTACCCATGAGTTCATAGAGAGAATTATTCATCAAGGAAGCTCATAGTGGTGGTTTGATGGGTCATTTTGGGAAACCCAAGACACATGACATTCTAATAGAACAATTATACTAGCTTAAGACGAAGCATAATGCGCAGCAGATTTGTAGACAATGCCTAGATTGCAAACAAGCCAAATCCATGACTCGACCTCAAGGTAAGCATACTTCTCTTCATACCCCTAGTTATCCATGGATTGACATTTATATAGATTCTCACGACCTGAATCCGAGTCTGACCGTGACGGGCATCTCAAGTCCACCATGGGCCAGAGACAACCCCCCTTAGCCTTTACCTCAAGAGCACAATAAAGTAAATAACGAAAGCCAACCAAATCAATGATAGATAAACAAAACCAAAAAAAATCTAAAGAGTCAAAGTAAGATATAAATGTCATCCCAATCCTGTACATAAAAGCCTCTAAACCAAGAATACTAACTAAGTCAAGACATTCCCCTTACTCTGACAAAAGAAATACATAGATACTAAAGTGATAAAGGAAACCTAATGAAATGGAAGGGCCTTCCAAAGGATGGAGGCTCACCACTTCACAACTGATCAACATAGGTACCCAACCACCTAACACTACAAAGGAGTAATAAAAAAGTTCTTGAAACCTACATCATGAAATGATATAGTGTCTGGGGACAGTTAGTGGGATGAGAACTGACTTGTAACTCAAGGAAAGAGGATAAAATAATGCATTTACTAAAATCCGGTCATAAACCACATGCACAACATTCATACATATACATATAGGATGCAAAGAAAGGGACAAAGGTCATGAAACATGATAGTTTAAAACATTAGCCTAAAGAATGTATCTCATACCGACCTAAAGACACCCACGAGATATATGGGTCTGACTCCCCCTACCAAAAGGGACCCAATCTATGTTAGACACATGTATCGAGGAATGTCTAAAGACACCAAGGAGATAGCCATTTAAAATATAATGTGTGCATTAGATACGTAGTCATATAGACCCCCAACGTCGAAAATCATGGTTCCTAGTGTTGGTACCCTAGGGACTACACCTTCTCGGTAAGCTACAATTCTCTTTAAGCCCAAATTAAAACAATTTATACATAACCCAACAATTAACCCGGAGTCATTTATTAAGGAATTTACCAACTTGGTATCGTCATACCAATATACTTGCAAGCTATTTATTTATGCCAAACTAGTTCAAATGACCATTAGACTCCCAAGTTCCATATAAAATCCGAAACCATGGCCACCAAGGGCATTCCAAAATCATGTTCATCCATTTATCTATTCTTCTTTTAATGTAACACAATATTCTAAAAGGTAAGTTAAATTGTGTAAAATTCCATATTCAAAACCAAAATTTATAAAGCAGGTTGAGATTAATGCCATTATCGTATCAAAACTTCATCAATTTTGGGAAACCCATGTCACCCATTTTAACCATTATAATATGCATCAATGCAGTTCCAAAAGCCATAATTTAAAGCATGATCACATTTCAACATAATGGGAAAAGTAATTCAAGCATCAACAACCCAAAACCCTCAGCTCAATTTCAAACCCATCATTCAAAACACATGGATATGGAATAAATGTATGCCACAATGTAATATACAAGTTAAGGAATAAGTAACATGCCTGAAATATAAAAGGATTTGAAGAAAAGTCAAAGTTTCGAGACGAATAATGAAATCCTTGTAAAACTCTTAAATTTTCTTGGTTTGGGAGTTAAAGAGGAGAAGTGTAGTGTTTGATCTTGATAAATGAAAGCAATGGGGTCAATTGGGTGTTTTTAAGTCGTTTAAGGGGTAAAGGACCAAAAAGCCCCTAACCCCAAGTGGAAAAAATATAAAATTAAAAGAAATTAACATAGCAACTTGGCACGCTGCAATCGCGGTGACTAGCTAGTGTGCCATGGATTTATCACAGTAACTAAGTGGCGTGGCACGCCACTAGCACGGACCCTCACTACCTCGGGGTCCGAAAATGACCCCAAACCCCTTTAAAAAATTTCAAAACTTTCCTAATGTACCCCTTTAACACCTCTTATCATAATTCAAGTAAAAAATTAATGTCACACACACGGATAGGTAAAT
Organism: Capsicum pubescens; assembly: GCA_030864215.1. NCBI lineage: Eukaryota > Viridiplantae > Streptophyta > Magnoliopsida > Solanales > Solanaceae > Capsicum > Capsicum pubescens. The sequence continues at coordinate 83,414,608 of CM061548.1, forward strand.
AATAATTTGATCATAGTTTTATGGGGTCTTACATTATCCCCTTCCTTTGGATCATTTATCCCTAAATAAGGAGTTAGGACATTTTTAACACGATAGATAGAAAGAATACAATAGAATCCAAGGATAAGAACGAGTATTTGTCCTTAAGAACTTTAAGAACAAGGGAAATGAACCTCATACCTTAAGAACTTTCATTCAATGTTGGTACAAGAACAAGTATTTGTCCTTAATATTTTTCTTCAGATTCCCATGCAACTTCTTCTACATGTTGATTTCTCCAAAGAACCTCCACCGAAGCTATATCATTTGCTCTCAATCTACAAACTTGTCTATCTAATATTTCAATTGCGACTTCCTCATTAGACAACAAATCCGTAGCACCAACATCCTTAACAAGTACTAATAAGAAGGATCACCCATACACTTCTTAAGCATGGACACATGGAAAATGAGATAAATTAAAGCCAAGTTTGCTTGTAAATCTAACTCATAAACGACATTATAAACTCTCCACACAATCCGATATGGGCCAATATAATGGGGACTGAGCTTCCTCTTCTTCCCAAATCTCATGACTCCTTTCATATGAGAGACCTTAAAGAACATACAATCGCCAACCTCAAATTCCAACTCCCTTTTCCTTACATCCTCATAAGACTTTTGGCAACTCTGAGCAGTATTAAGTCTCTTTATAATCACCTTCACCTTCTCCATCACTTGGTGAGTTAGGGACAAACAACCTAATCTCCACACCTTAAACCATCCAATAGAAGACATGTACCTTCTTCCTTAAAGGGCCTCAAAAGGGGGTATTTTGATTCTGGAATAATAATTATTGTTATAGGCAAACTAAATAAGAGGAAAATGGTCAACCCAACTACCTTTGAAATAGATTACACAGGGCCTTAGAATATCCTCTAAGGTCAGAATAGTACATTCCGCTTGTCCATCCATTTGAGTATGGAAGGTGGTGCTAAGGTTTACTTGAGTACCCAAACATTTCTGAAATGAACGCTAGAAATGAGAATAGAACTACATACCTCAGTTTGAAATGATGGACACTAGAGCTCCATGGAACTTAAATATCTCCTGAATGAAAAAATTAGCATAATCCCCTCCTGAGTAGTTAGTCCTCATAGGTAAGAATTGAGCAGACTTGGTCATTCTATCTACAATAACCCAAATAGAATCAAAAGAATTTTAGGACCACAGAAGACTCATAATGAAGTCAATATTAATCATATACCACTTCCACATGGGCAATTCTATCTATTGGAACATGTTGCCAAGCCTCAAATATTCCACCTTAACTTACTGATAGACCATACACTTAACAACAAAATTTGTCAAATCCATCTTTATATTATTCCACAAGTAGATTTCCTTTATGTAATGACATATTTTGGTAAAACTCGAATGAACTGTATATATGGACTCATGAGCCTCAGTCAAGATCATTTCCTATAACCCATCTATAGCAGGAACACACAACCTACCTTGGTACCTTAAGATGCCATCTTTCGCAATCTCGAATGCCATAACCTTTTGCTGACTCATATCATCCTTGATATGTATGAGTATGGGATCCTTTCTATTTGATGTCAACACCAAGAGATGATTTCACCACTTCTTGAACAATTACCCCTCCATCCTCAGAGTCTAAAAGGAGAGCCTCTAAGTTAGACAGCCGGTGAATGTCCTTTACCAATACTCTTTTCTCCTCATTAACATGAGATAAGATTCTCATAAACAACCTGCTAAGTGCATCAACAAAACATTAGCTTTACCTAGATGGTAGTCCAAACTTATGTCATAATCCTTAAGCAATTCAAGACACCGCCTTTTCCTGAGATTTAATTATTTCTAGGTAAATACATACTGCGAGCTCTTATGGTCTGAATAAATATCCACATGCACCCCATACAAATAATGACACCAAATGTTCAAAGAAAAGCCCACAATCGTCAACTTTAGATCATGATTTGGGTAACTCTTCCCATGAACCTTAAGCTACCTAGAAGCATAGGCTATAAACTTACCATGATGCATAAAAATACAACCCAGTCCCATACAGGACACATCACAATATATAAAAACCTCTCAGTACCCTAGAGTAGGGTCAAAATAGGTGCAAAGTCAACTTATCCTTTAATTTCTCAAAACTAAACTCACAAGCATCGAACCATAAAAACTTAACCTTTTTCTAAGTTAACTTCGTCATAGGGGTAATAATAGAAGAGAAGCTCTCCACAAACTTCCTATAATATCCAGCCAAGACCAAGAAGCTTCTAATATCGATTGGAGTCGTGAGTCTAAGGCACTTCTTAATTACCTTAAATTTCTATAGATCCACCTTGATCCCCTCACCAAAAACAATATGCCCGATAAAAGTCACAACACTTACCCAAAATTTATACTTTGAAAATTTTGCATACGATTCCTGGTCCTTAAGAGTCTGCAACACAATTTGAAAGTTATCTGCATTATCCTTCTGACTTTTGGAGTATACCAAGATATCATTAATGAAGACTATAAAAAATAGATCCAAAAACTGTCTGAACACCCATTTCATAAGGTCTATAAAGACAACCAAAAAATTAGTCAATCTGAATGACATAACCAAGAACTTATAGTGATTATACTAGGTTTGAAAATTAGTATTGGGGATATCAACCTCTCTAATTTTCAACTGGTGATAGCCCAAATGAAGATCAATTTTAGATAAGCACTTAGCACCCTAAAGCTTGTAAAAAAGGTCATCAATCATCAGAAAGGGATATTTATTTTTCACTGTAACCTTATTCAGCTGATGATAGTCTATAGATATCTGAAGAGAACCATCTTTCTTTTATAAAAAAAATATAGGAGCAACCCACGGAGAAACACTAGGACACATAAAACCCTTATCAAGAAGATCTTTTAATTGATTCTTTAATTTCTTTAATTCAATCGGAGCCATCCTATCAGGAGGAATAAAAGTGGGATGCGTATTTGGTAGAAGGTCAATCCCAAAATCCATTTCCCTTTTTAGAGGAATCCTTGGAAGATCATCGGGAAAAACATAGGGAAATGCATTAACCACTAGGTTAGATTTAAATAAGGGACTTTGGGAGTTAGAATCCTTGACCCAAACTAGATGATACAGTCAATCCTTAGAAATCAACTTCTGAGCTCTAACATAAGAAATGGTTCAATATTTCTCCAAAGATGAATAACTACTGAAGTGAAGAGAATCCTATTGACAATCTTAAGATAATATTACTTAAGCCAGGTGTTGCTCCTTTTCATAACACTAAGTATTAGCTGCTGTAAATTTCTAAAGAAAAAATAGAAATTTATATGCTGTACAATGTAAGGCGTTAGGGTAGTTGTGCTGGAAAATTTCAAAAGTTTGCAAAGGACCTGCAAAAATATTGCTAAGACTCCATTCATGGAACTAAGAAGAGAAGAAGAAGAAGAGTATTCTATAACTACTTCAAAAACTATTTATAATGTGAGATGTTTAGCCTTATATAGGCTGGAAATAAGATGCAAAATATCTAATAACTAACTGCTTGTAGAATATTCTATTGACAGCTCATTGAGCTAACTTTATAGGCCGGTGAGCTAACTTTATGCACTAACTAACCAACTAACGGATGGGCCACTAACAACTTAGACATAGGTAATTAACTATTAGAAACTAGTGTGATCAATAATACAAAAGAAACCAATATAACAGTAACAATCCAATGTAACAATGAATAACAATGTAATCCAACATACCCCCTCAAGATGGAGGGTGTAAAACATTAAGCACACCAAGATTTCTAAGAAGATGGAAGTGTTAAGCCTGACCCAACCCCTTTGTGAGAAGATCTAAACTTGTTGATGTGTATGAATATACTCAATCTTTAGTAAACCTTCTTTGATTTTATGTCAGATGAAATGACAGCTAATCTCTATGTGTTTAGTCCTATCATGGAAGACAAGATTGGTAGCCAATTGAATGGATGATTTGCTATCACTCATAAGAGGCACATGTAGTTGAACTGAGACTCCTAGTTCAGTAAATAAGCCAAGAACCTGTGAATTCTGCTGCAATAGAATCTAGGCTCCTATACTCAGCCTCAACTAAACTTCTAGAAAATGTTTGTTGTTTCTAGGATTCCTAAGACACCAAAAATTCTCCAAACATAATTACATAGCCCGTGATTGACCTCCTGTGTTAGAACATACAACCCAGTCTGAATCACACCAACAAGTTAAAGTGGATGTAGGTGCAACATGCAACAAAATACCCTGACCCACAGTGCCTTTCAAATACTTGATAACCCTGGTAGCTGTATCCCAATGATACTTCCCAAGAGATTACAGGAACTGGCTAAGAGTCTGTACTACATAGGATATGCCTGGTCTAGTAATAGTGGCATACAATAATTCCCAACCAACATCTAATAACCAATGATATCATGTAATACATGATCACTAGTAAGACCATTTATCTTGTCATATTCAGCTGAAGTCAATCTCAAGTTAGACTCTAAGGGAGTAAGTTCCAGCTTGGCATCACTGAGACCTATGTCATTTATTAGCTATAGGATATATTTTCTCTGGTTTAGGGTAACACCAACACTATATCTCAATACTTTAATTCCCAAGAAGTATTTAAGTTGACCTAGATCCTTCAACTTAAACTTCTGATGTAGAACCTATTTAGGTGCATTAATTAACTGATCATTTCTCCCAGTGATGAGTAAACCATCCACATATAATAGCATAATTACTATCCCTTTAGTTTTCTTAAGAGTAAATAATGAACATTCATGAACACTCTAACAGAATCCAACATCTAAAAGAGCAGTGGTCATCTTGATGTTCCATTGTCTAGAATCCTGCTTTATACCATAAAGAGACTTAAGTAATTTGCAAACCTTTGTCTCTCCTGGTTGTTTAAAACCTTCATGCAAAGATATGTATACCTCTTAATATAGATCTCTTTCGATAAATGCATTATAGACCTCCATTTGGAACATATTCCATTCTTTAGAAACAGCCAGAGCAATGACACATCTGACTATCATCATTTTTACAATAGGAGAAAAGGTATCATGATAATCCAAGCCTTCTATCTAACTATATCCCTTTGTAACCAACCTTGATTTGTATCTCTCTACCTTATTATTTGCTTGGTATTTGATTTTATACACCCATTTTAGTCTAACTGTATGTTTACGATAGTAGATCAACCACTTCCCATGTTTGATTATCCTCAAGAGCCTGGATTTCTTGCTTCATAGTTGTAACCAATCTATCATCCTTGTCTACTTCTCTAAAAGTCTTAGGTTTTATAGGATTTGTAAGCTTGATTACATAATACTGATACTGAGGAGAAACATAATCATTTGATAGGTAATTAGCCATAGGATACCTAGTACTGCCCTGAAGTCTTTTGCCAATATAGAAGTCTTTTAACCAGGCTGGTTGTTTAGACATCCTGCTAGTTCTTCTGAGAGAACAAGTCTTTATAGTAGGTGTAACCTCATCTGGTGCATCTAAGCAAGGTAATGTTTCACCAGAAATAGGAGCTAAGTTGCCCTATCCTTTTTCTAGTATTGTAGTTTCAGAAACATTATCTGTTGAGTCCACATTATTTGTGTCATCATTATGACATAAATCATGAAACATTTCCAAAGAAAAACCATGTAAAGCTGACAGTGAGGAAGATCCATCAAGTTAAGCATCAATAAAAAGGAAAACATTTTCTCTAAAGAACATATACTGGACACAAAGGTCTTGCTTATGGATATATCCCACATTATGTACTCCTTCTACAACTCTGAATATCCCAATAAGACAGTAGAAATAGCTCTTGTAGAGAATTTTTCACCATTTGGTAATATAGATGCATGGCAAAGGCATCTTATGACCCTGAGATATGATAATATAGGCCTTCTTTGATAAAACAACCCATAAGAAGTTTTGTTGTCCAGAGATAATTACGGTACCCTATTCATTAGATACAATGAAGCCTTAACACTATATCCCCAAAATTTGATTGGGAGTTTGGATTGAAATCTAATAGCTCTAGCAATATCCAAAATATATCTATGCTTTCTTTCCACAATGCTATTCTATTGTGTAATATATTGATAACTACTTTGATACAATATCCCAAAGTGTTGAAAAAACTCAGTACATTGTTGATTAAGGAATTCAGTACCATTATCTGATCTCATAATCTTAACATGAGATTCAAATTGAGTTTTGATCTTTAACAAAAAACTTTTAATGGAAACAATGGTCTCAAATTTCAGTTGCAATAGATTAATCCAAATAAATATACTATAATCATCCACAATTGTCATAAAATAATGCTTATTATCAATAGTAGGAACTTTATATGGTCCTCAAAGATCTATGTGAACAATATCAAACAATGAAGATGCTCTAGAAGTACTAATAGGAAATGGTAATCTAGCTTGCTTAGATAATGGACAAACATGACAATTATGAAGTATCTCACTGTTATTAGTGCATTCCATCAAGTTCAAATGCTTAGATATTAAGAAGAAGGATGTCCAAGTCTAGAATGCCAAAGATTGACATCAAATTATGTCACATTTGCAATTACTATCCTTTTTGAGTGATATCAGGCACTTTCCATTTGCTTAAGTCCAGTTCCACTTCTGAATATGTACAATCCTCCATTCTCCTTACCAATACCCCTCACCCCATTACTCAAGATCCTAGAAAATACAGAAGTCAGGGTATAAAGACACATAACACGATAATTTCTTTATGAGTTTGGACATAGACAATAAATTAAACTTGAAACCTGGCACTAATACATTCTCTACTACTTGGTTTCCAAAGACATCTGCTTTACTAATGTGAGTTACCTCCCTCTTATATCCTGTAGAAAGGTGAACTTGATCTTGTTGTGATTTTATCAGTCATTAAACACCTCTTAACATGTAGTTATTAGAGGTTATACGATGATAAGTACTAGGATCTACTATCCAATTTTGTGTAAAACTAGTATGGGACATCAAACAAGGTTTGATACCTATCATGTTGACCTACTTAGATTCTGTGGCATCCTTATGAAGCAAGGTGAGGATCTTCTTATATTCTTATTCATAAAGGGCTGCCCTTTTGCAAAGACAATGTCATATCCTTCATGGTGTGTGGATGGCTTCCTGGTTGATGCTACATGAGTGTGATCACAGAATCCACTAGAAATGTTATTTGCTACAAAGTTACCTCTACCTCCTCCATGATTGCCATATCTATGTCCTATATTACTACCAAAAGCGATGTGATTATGCATATTTCTAAAAGTACCAATTTTATTCCTTTGATTCCATTCTACTGGATACCTAATCAGTTTAAAATAGTTCTTCTTAGTGTGACCAATAAAATTATAGAAATCATACTTCTTTCCTCTATAGGCTTTCTAACCGTAGTCTTTACACAAGCTGAGTACTGAATATCATCCTCTATCAGTATAACATATTCTTGATTTATGGTAGGAGTAGTCCCTTTTGACAAAATTTCCCTTCGAGCTTGGTCATAGGATTTATGGAAGCCACTTAGAAACTGGATCAACCTCATTTTTGATAAATGATCCATATAATCCTTTAATCTCAGACAATCATAGCTAGGTGAAAGTATAACAACATCATATTTATTCCATAAGATTTGTAATTTTGTGAAATACTAGGAGACAGAATCAGTGCCTTGTGATAATATGATAATTTCTCAATGTAATTGATATACTCGCATTTGATTTACCTTATCAAACCTCTCTTGCTGGTCATTCCACACAACATATGCACTGGTTGTATACATTATTCCACTAAGAAGATCTTTACTTACAATATTCATTATCCATGATAATACAATAGCATTGCACATCTCCCATTACTCATACAGTTCTTCTTTGTATGTCTTCTTTCTATATGTCACTGCAACAAACCCATACTTTCTTTATTCCAACAAGGCAATCTTTATTGACCTACTCTATATGCCATAGTTTTTAGATTCAGTTAATTTGATTAGAATAAGCACAGCTCCAATGAAAGCTGAAGAACTAATAAACAAGGGATCATTTTGATCACTTTTTGGTGATATTTCTTGCTATAAGGTTCTGCAACTAGGTGATGTAGAATAAACCTCAACTTTACTATGATCAACCAGATGAATAATGCTCAATTTCAATCTCGTATTTGAAGTAGAAACACCTAGTATTGGTGCTCTGATACCATGTGAAATATTGCTTAGACCCCATTAATAGATCTAAAAATAGAAGAAGAAGAAGATTGTTCTATAACTACTTTACAATCTATTTACAATATGAGATGTTTATACTTATATAGACCATAAATAAGATGAAAAATATCTAATAACTAACTACTTCTATAATATTATATTGAGAGCTCATTGAGCTAACTTCACAGTTCGGTGAGCTAACTTCACTCAATTACTAATCAACTAAAAGATGTGCCACTAACAACTAAGACATTGATAAATAACTATCAGCAACTAGTGTGATCAATAATATAAAAGGAACCAATGTAACGGTAACAATCCAATGTAACAATGAATAACAATACAATCCAACAGGACCCCTTCCTTTTCTATGTAATGGATAATTTTAAAGTGATATCTTTGTCATCTACATTAACAATTTTCTTACTGCAAGAACTAAATATGTCCATGAATGATCTTGAAGAGCAAATGACCAGTGTTGGCAAATCTAAAGCACTGAAATTGCTAAAATCTTCATTGACATCATCATCATCAGCTTTGACAGAGGGCCTAAATCACAAGTTAAAGAATACGATACATGAAGAACCCTTTCTGTACTGGTTAGCAAACATATTTTTGTGTGTAGCCAAAAAATCTTTGTTTTCCTAAACATCGTGATGTAGAGGGAAGTGTTTTCAGATTGAATCAGATATGGATCAATCGTTTGTTGTTTTAAAGGTTTCCTGAAAAGATGATTAGTCCATGAAGTAAATTTTATCTTAGTTGGTAAAAGGGTAAATTTAATTACCTGTCATAGGTGCAAGCCACTCTAAAAGAAACAGTAGGGATCTTGTTTTTCCTCCTTCATAATGAATCTTTGTAAATTCCACCTATCTTTATTACTTATTTTATTTCTTTGATTGTTTTACTTTTCAATTGCTTTTAACTTAGTGGGACAATTTCATATTTTTCTTTTCATTACATCTATTTCCTTGTAGAAATTTTAATATGTTCCATGCCTAAATAATTAATTCAGCATTCATGGGAGTGATAACTGTAATGAAGATTGAAGATCATAAGAAATTAGAGTTAAAATTTCAACAGGAAACAAAAACACTCATTGTCTAGGCTTGTTTGTAGACTTCATAGACTTTGCTCATTATTTGCTTTAAGTTTATTTTACAGGATCTCAATTTTCCACGAGATCGTGGTAATGTCCTTACCATCCGCTAAAGAGATTTAACCATTATTTGTTTTACAAGGCCTTTTGTTTCTACATTCTTAATATAAACAAACATGCTTTCTAATGTTTTTTTGGCTAACACTGTAAATATTACCATTGATGAACAAAACAACACCAAGAACAAACTAAAGAGAACCTCTACCATCTATTCTTGCATCAGGGAATATAGTCAAGGCCTCAAGAAAAAAATACTAGTTACATGTATATTCCATGCATGAGCCCACTACATTTAAGAAGTTTCCTATAATGACAAGGTATAGTTAATCTAACTAAAATTTCCTGCTTTTTCTGAGTGATGACCCTCTCTCTTTATGCACCTTTTCCTTTAAAAATCCTCCAGTAGCGAGCTCTCCATGGGTGGTAAATCAAAGCCCCCCATACTACTGCTACAATATTCTTCTGAATGCATTTCCAATATTTTCTCTGAATACCATCAAATACTTGCTTCACATTTACTTGCTACATATTAATTCCAAGCCAATCCAATAATTATTTCCTAATAGTTTTGAACCAGCTACACTCAACAAACAATTGCTTGGCAATTTCCTTCACTAATGAGGTATATAAACAATATGTCATATCATCTACCTGAATGTTTATTTGATTAGTCTACTTTTAGTGAGTAATCTCTCTTTAGCTAGTAACCATACAATAAACCTATGCTTTGATTGAGATACTGATTTCTATATTAAGTTAGCAAAATCCAATCTCTTTTGAGTTCCTCGAAGAACCATGTAGCTACTTATTAGAGAATATCTCCCCCACTATGTTTTTTAATGTTAACTCTCCATTGTCTGATGTGTTGCTACCAAAGAGAAAACACAAAAGAGCAATAGTTAACACCATCACAATATTTGAGTTTGGAAACTTGTAAGGAGTGCAGTGGAAGTAATGATTGAGCTTGAAATTTTAATAAAGGGATTCTAAGATAGAAAATGTACCTTTAATAATATATTACCAAATTTCTAATGTCAAGACTATTCCACAATGAGTATATGCACAAAAATATTATTTTTACTCTATGTATTTGTTTAATGATGATTCAAAACAAAGTAGGAATATGTAATGTGGGACATGGGTAGTTTGGTAGAACTAGTCTTTCGGATTCTGTTAAGTAGGTTCTCATATTTATTCAAGTTTAATAAGTGTTGCTGAAATAAAGTCTTAGTGGGTTATAGGATCTATATTTTAGGAGTAAGTGTTCATTATTTAGCCTATATACTTGGGCATCTTGTGTTTTATTTGAAGTACGTTGAGTTTTTAAAGAAAAAAAATTATAAACACAACTTTTCTTCTTTCTCCGTAGCTTTCCTTGTTTCATTGATTTTGAGATTTTCCTCTGTTCCTGTCCAATATTTCTTGGTATCGTAGAACATAGTGAGTAACGTCAGTTCATTGAGTGTAGGACAAACACTCATTCCCATATTCAAGGGAGAAATCTATAAATTTTGGAGTATAGGTATGGAAAATATACTCAAATCTCAAGATCTTTGGGATTTTGTAGAACGTGTGCAGATCCTGATGAAGAAAATAGATTGTAAGACAATAAAAAAGGATGCTAAAATGCTGGTGTTTATCTAGTAGGATGTCCATGACAGTGTTTTTCACGAATTGCAACATGAACCACATCAAAGAAAGCTTGGTCCATTCCGCAGAATGAATTTCAAGGTGATTCAAAGGTCATTGTGGTGAGACTGCAATCACTTCGGCGTGACTTTAAAACCTTGATGATGAAAATTGGAGAATCCATTACTGGATTTCTGTCAAGAGTAATGACAATTGTTAGACAAATGTGATCCTATGGAGAGAAGGTTACTGATCAGACAATTATGGAAAAGGTATTGAGAAGCCTGAATCCAAAATTTTATCACGTAGTTGTTGCTATAGAATAATCTAAGGATTTATCTATATTTTTCTTTGATGAATTGATGGGATGTCTTCAATCTCATGAGACAAGAATCAATTGATCTGTAGAGAAGAATGAAGAGAAATAATTCCAAGTAAAAGATACAACCACTAAATTGGGAGATAATAATGGCCCTGCATAGAGGTCGAGGAAGAAGAGGATTCCACAGTGCTCGAGGTCATGGTTATGGAAGAGGTAGAGGAAGAAATAATAGGCACAAGCAGTCCAATGAACAAGGCAACATAAAGAATGGCATTCAATGTCATCACTTCCATCAGTATGGGCATATAAAGGTTGATTGCTGGTATAAAGACCAGAAAATGAATTTTGCAACAGAAGAAAATAAGGAAGAGAATTATATTTTTATGACTTTGATTGATATAAACCATAGGTCAAGTGATTTATGGTTTGTAGATAGCAGTTGTTCAAATCATATGACAAGAGCCAAATCTATGTTCTGAGAGCTTGATGACAAGCAAAGGAAGAATGTGCAGCTTGGCAACATAAAAGAGATGCAAGTTGAAGGAAAATACAAGGTGGCTGTTGACACTGGCCAAAACAAAGTAAATGTTTTGGATGATGATCAGTTTGTACCTGATCTAGGATACAATTTGTTAAGTGTTGGAAAACTGATGACTGCTGGATATTACAAACAAGAAGTCAGGCAAAAAGGTTCACATTATCATGACGCCAAATAATATGTTTCCGCTGGACGTTTTCAATATGGAAAATTTTTCTCTCACTGCAAGTGAAAAGGATGACTCAATGTTATGGCATTTAAGGTACAGTTATCTCAATATAAAAGGCGTAAAATTTCTTGGTGATAAAGGTATGGTTCTTAGACTACCAAAAATTAGTTCTCTTGATTTATGTGAAGGGTGCAATTGTGGTAAACAAACCAGGAAACCTTTTCCCATTGGAAACGTATAGAGAGCTTCTAATTATTTAGGATTAATACATGCTAACTTTGTCGCCCTATGCAAACTAAGTCCTAAGGCAGGAGTCATTATTTTTTATTGTTCTATGATGATTATAGTCACATGAGTTGGGTGTATTTTTTGGAGAACAAGTCAGAAATATTTAAAAAGTTTCAGAAATTTAAAGCCTTGGTGGAAAACCAAAGTAGCTGCAGTATCAAGTTCTTCACACAGATAAAGAAGGGGAGTTCATGTCCAACGAATTTAATTTATTTTGTGAAAAAAATGGCTTACATAGGGAGTTAACAACACCTTATACTCCAAAGCTGAATGGGATTGCTAAATGGAAGAACCAAACCATTATGGAGATGGTAAGAAGTATGTTACGAGCAAAGGAACTCTCAAATCAATTCTGGGCAGAAGCTGTGGCAGCATCTACATACTTGCTAAATCTTTCACCAATGAAAGCTGTTATGAATAAAGTCCCTTATGAAGCTTGGAATTATAGGAGACCAAATGTAAGTCATTTACGGGTTTTTGGGTGTGTTGCTTATGCTTTGGTAAACTCACAAGCTTATCAAAAGCTTGATGAAAAATATGAAAAATGCATTTTTATTATATATTTCACTCAATCTAAAGAATATAGATTGTATAACCCTCTTAATAGAAAGATTTCAGTATGAAGGGATGTAATATTTGATGAAAATGCAAGCTGGGAATAGAGTAAAAAATTAGTCCGACAAAAAATTCCTTTGCCTCTTGGAATTACTGAAGATGAAGGAAAAGAGTTAACCCTTACAAGTCCACTTTTAGGTTCTTCCATGGAGTTACCAAGTTCACCGATTTCATCAACTCATAAAGAGTCTTTAGATGAGATAATTCCATTAAGAAGACCAACAAGGCCTAAAAGTCCAAATCCCAAGTATGCTAATAATTTTTATACAACTTGTAAACTTACTCTTTTTGTTTCATATCCCTTAAATTATGAAGAAGTTGCAAAAAAAGAAAAGTGGAGAAAGAAAATGGTGGATAAAATGCAGTCCATAAAAAGAATGGTACATGGGAAATAATGGAGTTACCGAAAGGGAAAAGTGTAATGACTTGAAATGGGTGTTTAGGACCAAATTTTCTGTGGATGGTAGCCTACAAAATCACAAAGCTCTTCTTGTGGCAAAAGTCTATGCACAACAATATTGTGTTGATTTTTAAGAAACATTTTCTCCGATAGCTAGCTTTGAGATAGTGGGGCTGGTTCTGGCAGTGGATGCACAGTTGTAATGGCCAGTTTACAAATTTAATGTCAAGTACGCATTCCTCAATAGAGACTGACAATAAGAAGTCTATGTAACATAACCTGAAGCTTTCATAAAGGAAGACAATGAAACAAAGGTGTTGAAGCTGACAAAGGCATTGTACAACTTGAAGCAAGCCCCTCAAGCATGGTACAGCAAGATCGATGGTTACTTCCAGAAAAATGAGTACATGAGAAGTGTGAATGAACCCACCTTGTATGTGAAGAAATAAGGTAATGATTTCATCTTTGTATGCCTTTATGTTGATGATATCATTTACACTAGCTCTTCTGGTTTTCTTATGGATAATTTCAAGTCTCAAATGATGAATGAGTTTGAGATGTAGGATATAGGGTTATTAAAATACTTTCTAAGCCATGAAGTCTATCAAACTGAACATGGAATATTTCTTACACTAAGGAAATATGGCAGAGACCTTCTCAATATATTTGGCATGCTTAATTGCAAGCCTGCGGCTACACCAATGAATATAAATGAAAAATTACAGAAGGTGAATGAAGAAGAAGAGTTGATAGATACAAGGAGGTTCAAAATCTTGGTTGGAGATCTAATATATTTGACGCACACTAGACCCGATATTGCATTTTCTGTTGGTGTTGTTTTCAGGTTTATGCAGCAACCTTCAAAGGTGCATTGGTGGAACTTTGTACTTTGGTATTTGGTATTTAAGTACCAATAATTTCAAATTGTGCGGGTACATAGATAGAAATTATGGAGTTCATTGGATGATAGACGAAGTGTTTCAGCAAATCTTTTCACTCTAGGCTCAGGCTTAGTGAGTTGGAGTTCAAAAAAGCAAGCTACAAAAACATTTTCAACCTTAGAAGCTGAGTATATTGTAGTAACTTAAGCAGTTTGTTAGGCAGTCTGGATAAGAAGAGTGTTAGTAAATCTTCAACAAGAGCAGAAGGGAGCAATGAAGATATTTTATGACAATAAAACAACTGTCTCCATGAAAAAGAACCCAACATTCCACAGTAGGAAAAAACATATTGATATTCTTTATCATTTTATCCGTGACTTGGTAGGAAAGGAGGAAATATTGTTGGAATATTGCAAAACACAAGAGCAGCTAGCGGATGTACTGACCAAGGCTTTATCAAAGGAGAAATTCTTTTATTTCAGAGGATTGTTTGGTGTATGTAGTTTTGAATCAAGAGGAAATGTTGAATGATGATTCAAAACAAAGTAGGAACGTGTAATGTGGGACATAGGTAGTTTGGTATAACTAGTCTTTTGGATTCTATTAAGTAGGTTCCCATATTTATTCAAGTTTGATTAGTGTTGTTGAAATAGAGTCTTAATGGGTTATAAGACCTATATTTTAGGAGTAGTTGTTTATTAGTTAGCCTATGTATTTGGGAATCTTGTGTTTTATTTGAAGTACTTTGAGTTTTTAATTTTTTTTTTTTATAAATGCAGCTTTTCTTCTTTCTCCATAGCTTTCCTTGTTTCTTTGATTTTGAGCTTTTCCTCTATTCTCTGTCCAACATTATGATCTGTAATAATTTTTCAATGAAGTAGTTCTAATTAAGTTTGTTCTCAATATGTGGCTCTACCACCGAGTGGAACCCTCCGGAAAGGGGATCCACTTTAGTATGAGTACTAGAACTCACTGCACAGTGAACTTTTTATGTCTTGAATCCATATTACTCAAACTACTAGTTCAAGAGATCAATCTATATAAACCATAAAAAGAATGCCCCAAAAGTTATAAGTTAAGTCGTCTAAGAAAACACAAAAGGTTGCACCGGGCGCTGATAAAATGTATGGTTAGATCTCAAAGCTCCAACAATGGAGAAACTCAGCAGGGAGAAGAAGATGTAGAGATGAAAATGCATATTGAAAATTTGTCGACTCGATCCACCAGTTGTACATGCTCCAATCTATTTATAGATAGACCAGGAAGATTAAAAGAAGAATGGAAAAACTTATGTCCCTCTCCACTAGCTTACTAACTATTTGCTTAACTAACTTATCACCAATCAACAATGGCATTAGTGTAACTAACTTTCCACGTGGATATGCCTCTTTCGATACTCCCCCAAAAGCTGGGGGTGCAGATTGTTGAGCACACCAAGCTTTCCCAGTAAATGCATATGTTTAACATGTCCCAATCCTTTAGTCAATAAATGTTCTACCTGATGTTGTGTAGGAAATACATTGTCTGTACCAGTAGATTTTGATTTTATCTCTAATAAAATGATAGTCAATTTCGATATATTTGGTGTAGAGATAAAATGATAATCAATTTCGATATGTTTGATGTGTTCATGAAAGTTTTGGAGTGGCAATTATTTGCTTAGGGGTTTCCTATCACTCACTACTGTGATAATAAGTTGGATGAGAACATCCAATTCTTTTTATAATCCAAGTAGACAGGTCACCTCTATCACAAGTGAGGTCATGCTCTTGCATTCAGCCTCACATAGAATCCTTGAAACAGTCTGAGGTTTCTTTGATTTCCAAGAAATTCAAGAATCCCCAAACCAGAATATATAGCCAGTCAGTGATCTTTTTGTATTTGGACATGTTGACTAGTCTCAATCTATTGGTTTTTAGTAAAAGGAATTTAGGGAAATAACCGAAAAAATTACTAGGAGTGTGTTTGGTATGACAAAAAATATTTTTTTAAAATTATTTTTCAATTTTCTCATGTTTGGTTGGCTTAAACGTTTTGGAAAATATTTTTCAAATCAACTTATTTTTTTCTAATCTAAGGAAAATGACTTCCGTTCAAAAAGTAAGAAAAATATTTTTCAAAACTCTCTTTCAACCTTACCCTTAAGTTGAAATGTTCATACAACTCCTAGAATCACCCACCTTACCCTGACACTCAATCCCCTACCACCCCTAATCCAAAAAACATATTTAGTTTTTCAAAAATATTTTAAATTTTTTTTATTACTCCATCCCCTACTCTGTCCCTCCAAAGAAAATATTTATTTTTTCAAAAAATATTAAATTTTTTTTCTTACCCCACCTCTTACCTGCCCCCAACCCCCCAAAAAGTATTTTTTTAAATATTTTTTTTTAATTTTTTTTTCTGACTCCACCCTTACATCCTACCTTGGCCCCCACCCCTTACTAGCCATCGCCCTTTCCCCCCAAAAGAAATATTTTAATTTTTTTGAAGAAAAACTCAAAACATTTTTCTTACCCCACCCCTACCACCTATTATGATCCCCCCAAACCCCACACACACCAACCCTCTTCCCTTTAAAAAAAGATTTAATTTTTAATTTATTTTTTAAAAATATTTTAAATTTTTTTCTTACCCCACTATTCTTTCTCTTTCCGTTCTCATTGTTTTTTTTATTAAATATGAACGTATATTTTTAGAAAAATTTGCATAATAAACACAAGCATATAAAAAACAACAACTTATTTTTCTAGAAAATATTTTCCTACTCTCTATTGAACACACCCTAAAAAAATATTTTTCGAGGTCAAAAATTATTTTTATAAAAGGTATTTTCTACTATTTAGCTAACCACTAAAATGTATTTTCTGAAAAATATTTTTTCATTCACCAACCGAACACTAAAAAATATTTTTCACTCAACAACCAAATATAAGAAAATAAGTAAGAAACCAACTTCTTTTACATGAAAACATTTTCTCGGAAAATATTTTTCATGAAAAATATTTTCCTTCATACCAAACACACCCCAAGAGAAAAAATAATGTATTGATATCAAAGGGAACTTTTTTAATTCAACTTTGTTGAGCTCTACATTTATAGAAAATTTACAGTAAAAATAAAATATATCCTAGACTAGAATATCTCGATAGAATTATATCTTCACCTCACTAGTTTCTAAAAATTAGAGATATTCACTAACCAATTATTAACTAGGATTTATTCAAAATATTAAAGCAGTAAAATAAAGTTACTGCAGTTCAAAAGCCCAATTCTAACAGTCCTCCTCACTTGAAGTTCTACAAATTTTAGACTTAGCTGGAATTGACCTTATGAACAAATTTTCTAATTCACCTTTCATTTTTTAGTTAGTTTGATCCACGTCTTTAAGTTGTAGCTCTTGATTATGCACAAATATTTAGCTTGTATTTATCTTCTATTGGATTAAATAGGAAATTTTTACCTATCATTTTAACTCGTAAAATCTCCTGCTTAGTAGAATCAAAGATTCGACAATAGTTGTCTTCAAATAACAATTTAAATACTTTTTTCATTAGCTAACCAATAGTCAACAAACTTTTATCAATATCAGATACATAAAGGATATCTGAAATTATTTTGTACCTAAACTTGTTATGATTATAATAGTACCTTTTCCTTTTGTAGGAATATAGTCACCATACCAAATTCCGACGTTTTATTTTCTTAGAAATAAACTCTTTAAAAAAGTTTCTGTGATATGTCATGTGGTTTGTACAACCACTATCAATCATCCAAAATAAAATATTTTGGTTGAAAAATAGGTTGCCACAAATAAATGATTTTCTACTTCGTCATTGGTGACATAGGCATCTGCTTCATCTTTTTAAAATTTGCTTTTGCAAATGACTGCATCATGACCAAACTGGTTGCTGATCTTGCACTATACATCTGGCCTTTTCCAACCTTTAAAAAGGATAACCATTTTTTCCATCATGCTGACAAGGTCGGGAATTTTAAAAAAATATATCATTGCTTTGTGTTTTGTGGTTCGATGTTAATTATTCTTCAAACATACCATCTTACCTCATAAGCCTTCTTTGCTCCTTTGACTGAAAAGAATTTAACAATTCTGCCAAGGTAATTTTGGACAGATCTTGTATGTTTTTCAAAGTAGTTATACATACTTTATATCTTTTGGTCACTGTTACAAGAACTTGTTCAACAATTCTCGGATCGTTAAATTTAGAGCCTAGCAATCTTATCTTGTTAGCAATGTCAAGCAATATGTCAGAGTATTTCTAGATTGTTTCAGAATTTTTCATTCTCTACAACTCAAATTAGTGCATTAAATTCAATAACTTCATTCCTCATATTCTTTCATCTCCAACATATCTTTTTTTGCAAATAATCTCAACTTTCTTTTGGTGATGTGAGAGTAATAATTCTTGTGCAAATAGTTATTGAAACAACAAAAAACAAAGTTGATTTTGTTGAGCTCTACATTTATCGGAAACTTGCAGTAAAAAATAGTAAAATAAAATCATTATCCTAGCCTAGAATATCTCCATAGAATTATATCTTCACCTAATTAGTTCCTAAAAATTAAACATGATTAACTAACCAACTATTAACAAGGATTTATTCAAAATGCTAAAGCAGTAAAATAAAGTACTGCTGTTTAAAAGCAATAATTCCAACAGAATCATACAAATATGTCAACTCTGCAGCAAACTTACCTTGCAACCAAACCCAACCAGATGTGCCTTTTAGGTATCTGACCACGCTGGTAGAAGCTTACAATGAGATATTTTGGATATTTCATGAGAGTATGGACTGCATAATTGATGTTAAATTTTGTAATGGTAGCATATATGAGCTTTCCGTAAGTTTGTGATGTAGCCTAATTTCTTTCAAAGCACCACCTCTTTTTTATTTCAGCGATCGACTTGATCATACTTCATTGTGGTTAATCTTAAGTCGGAGTTCAGAGGAGTAGCATTTGGTTTCTATCACTGATCCCTACAAAAGAAGTAAGCTCTAATATATTCTTCCTATGATTCAAAATAACCTAGCGTTGGATCTCAATACTTTAATTCTCCAGAAATATTTAAGTTCTCCTAAATATTTTGATTTGTATTACTTATGTAGCACCTACTTGGCCTCAGTAACCAGTTGTGAATTGATTCTTGTGATACTAAGGATGGAAAGTGGATTAGTCCGCGTAGAGAATATAACTATAGAGTTATGATAAATTGTAGTGATGTTATCATAGGAAAGATTATTGGTCATAGGATATCGGTTAGAATATGAGATTTTTCTAGACAATCTTTTGCTTAATAGTTTTTGAAAAAATATTATGTTTAGTTTGTAAAAGAATGGTAGTCCTTATCATATCTTATCATGTGCAACTAGAGTTAATGAACTATGTGCCATTGTCTGATCTTATCATCTGAACATGTGCACCAAGCTTGGTTTTTATTAGTAACAAAAATAATTTGACTGCTACAACTATTTTCAACTTAATTTTCAACAAATGAACCAAAGTGTATCTATTGCAATCATTACCAATAATTAGAAGTAATATTTGTTATCAATTATTGGAACCTTGGACCACCTGGTAAAGTTGCTGCCATGTGACCAGGAGGTCACTGGTTCAAGTCTTGGAAACAGCCTCTGGCAGAAATGCAAGGTAAGGCTGCGTACGATACACCCTAGTGGTGGGGCCCTTCCCCGGACACTGCACATAGCGGTAGCTTCAGTGCACCGGGCTGCCCTTTTTTTATATTAACCCCAAAAATTCATATGTATAACATCGAAACACAAAGAAACTCCAGAATTGCTAGAAGCAAAAGACAATCTAGTCTGCATAATTAATAAGAGAATTGGACAAAATTATTTAGTTCACGATCTTAACTGTTCTATAACAGTTCAAGACACTTCATAGCTTATGTTGAAGGGTGCCCAAGACTTTTATACCATAATATGCAGTCCTGAGTTGGTACGTTTGTTGCCAACTTTAAGCTTTTTATACCATAATATGCAATCCTGAGTTGGTACCTTTGTTGCCAACTTTCGATCTTTTATTCAATCCTCCATCTTTCTTACTAATCTCCTTCATCCTGCCATTGCAGAGGCCTGAAAGACACATAAGTTAGGGTAAAATGAAAAAAACCAAGATGATTCCTAGGTGATTTTGGATACTAATAGTAAAATGAACTAGAAGTTTGGTACAAATGGCTTATTTTTAACAATTTCATTCTCGAATATAGGCACATCACCAATATGTGAACTATCATCAATATCTCATGTGGGCAAGTTCACCTTGTTTCTCTTTGATTTAGCCAAACCATGATTTCCTATCATCATATATCAATTTGTTTTTATATTGGAGAAGCACCAGAATACTCTATCCAGTCAACTACAGAACATTAGTCATTAAACAAGTAGAAACGCCTATCACGCTGACTTGAGTATCCTTTATATTCTTGTTCAACAGACCTAGTATCTGTGTGTATCCTCCTTCAGTGAAGTTTTATCCCTTTGCTATAAAAACATTATTGACTTCATGAATAGTTAAAGTGGTATGGCCTTGATCATCATACTTCCCAAAGAAATTGTTTGAAGAAAAGGAAAGTTAACCATTATTTCTTGCTTGGCCTCAATTGCGTAACCCAAAATCTTAACGGGTTCTGATGGCAACTACCCCAACCCAATCATGGTAGGTAAGCCAAACTCAACAATCACAGTTAATTCAAAGTAAAGGGAAACAATAGGTTATCATTTCGATCCATCAATAATAATAACACCAAAAGTCATTCTCAAATGAAAACAGAACAATACAACCCAAAATTCCAAGACTCGGCTATCATAAGTATAAGAGCAACTCTAATACAAAATGTCAACAAAAATACAAAACTTTTTAAGAAACTAAGATAGAAATAAAAGATAGATAAAACTGGGGCAGTCTCCGAAGAATATGGGAGCTTAACACAACTTCAAATATTTCCACACCGCATGATCAAGTGATCGCTTACATAGGGAAATGTGCCAGAAGAATGCCAAAAAGTAAGGGTGAGTACAATCACTAGTGCTCAATAGACATCATAGACTAACTGATCTTAAGAAGAAAATATATCAAGTAAAGAATACTAAATAACCCTACACGTAGAAAAGTTTCAGTATTTCAATATCAATAGTCACAAAATATCACCTCAAAACAAAATAATAATCAAAGAATCACTCAATGCTATGGTATGAGATGATATGCATTGACCAATGTATACTGATATACACTCCTTCTGTAGTGGTATGTTGTAAGTTAAGGCATACAGGGGAATCAGGAGGTTCATATACCTAACATGATCTTTTCCTAGGGTCTTCCGTAGAGGGATCTTTGTCCACAGTGATATAAATAATAAAGCAAGTCAATTCTTTGTATACAGTCTAGCATAACATGATTTTTTCCCCGGTGGTATAAAGTAGTAAAACAAGAACCAAATCTTTTAATATATTATTTTTAAATAAATATCCAGGTTTATAACCTCGTGGAATGAGTATGAATGATCCTGCTAAATGTAGACCCTAATATGTATCATTGATGTATGGAAAAACCCAATAAGGCAAATTACGAATTAATCTTTTGAAATTTCAAAGAAATCATTCTCATAAGCCCCCACCTGGGCATCACAAAATCAGTCTATCTCATTAATACTATAATCAGCTAAGTCATGCAACCTTTTGCATGATTTACATAATAAGTTGCCACCTAAGCAAAGTCTGAAAAAAGTTAAATCATAACCTACTTCAAAGTTGAACTGCAAGCCACAATGATCATAAACTAGCCTTTCACTTCCAAGTGGATTCAAATACTTCCAATCTATCAAGAACAAGTTCCACAAGTAAATATGAAGCGATATTCATATTGCTATACTTCTATTATTGGGTCCAAAAAGTCAACCCAAAATCAACCCTAAGCTCCTAAGAAAAAAGTAGAATTTTATTAGAAAAATCATAATTTAAGGAGTTCAAATCTGAAATTTCATCAAAATCGGAGTTAAAATCAATCTTGAAATCATCAAATTATCATTCTTTAACTTTACCCTAAAAATTCCTAAATTTTCAAGTTGAAAATCCAATATTTTAATATGAAATCATGAAATAATCATTGATAAATGTGTGAAAGTTGTGTAAGGATCATACTAAGGAAGACTTATTGAAAAACACCTTTTTTATCTCTCAAAATTGACTTTTCAAGCTTCCAAATATTAGGTTTTGAGTCAAAATGAGATTTTAAAATCTATCTAAGTAATTTGTTCATCGCGATTAGGGGATAACCTTAGCGATTGATGCTTACCAGCCCGGGTCCATGGTGATCGTGATGGCATAGTCAGATTCATGAAGAACTACTTGGACTTGATAAAAAATCCCTCTTTCGCAATCGCAATCTACCTCACTACCATCGCGATGAAAGAGGTGATTTCTCATTGCGAATGCGAAGGCAAATACGGCAGTGCACCAACAATTATTGCATTAGTAACAAATAGATTAGAATATTCACTAAATGTATAGTTAAAATGAGTTCCAAACCATTTGTATTGGCACCCAATTTTGGCTCACCTTTTTGTATAATTTTTTTTTTATGCTTCTTAGTCCTGAATACTTGATCGAAATAATTTTTTTAACCTATCATACAAATTTTAGTAATTTTGGCATAAATAAAATATTTTATTTTGATATAAAATCAAATCTTAAAATATTAGTATTTTAACTTTTATTTTAAACTCTAAATTAATTTCGTATGATTATAATATTTTTCTAAATATAGATACGTTTGTCTAAATTTATATGTATGCGTACATTATGAAAATTTAATTAGAACAAAAGAAGCATCATTAAATTAGCTAAGTGAAAACGAGTGGTGAAAGATTAGATTTCTTGCAAATCTAATTCACCTGTGCACGATCTTGGACCATTTACTCCTTAACTTTTTAGCCAAAATAATGGCCTAATACAACATAAAGTTACCCAACTGACACAGTCCAAAACCAACCCTATCCAACCCAACAACCAAACTGTCCCAGCCTAAAATAGCCCCTGACCTACCCGACCCAAACCTACTTTTTCCCCTTTTCTTTTCACCTGTACAATATATCAACATCGGCAATACACAACCAACAATACCAAACCTCCCTCAGACCATCTAACAATGGCGAGTGTCAATGATCCTCACATTTCCCTTCCCATTTTCTTTCTTTGTTTCACCTTGTCTCTATCATATCACCTCATATCTACTTTTTCTTCCCTAATTTTTTGAAAATGTAGATCTTCTTTCCTCCTTCACTGTAAACCTTTGAAATGGGAGGGGTGCGGAGGTTTAATGGTCTTTGAATCATTCTTCTTTCAATTCAACAGATAAAGATCTTGTCTTTCTTGAAAAACTCAAGCCATCTATATCAAATTTCCAACCAAGTCTCAATCTTTCAAATCCCATATGAAAGGTGATTTTTATTCACCATTACTCTAAAATTATCATTTTTTCAAATTCAAATTTTAAATTCTCAAGGTTTCTCCAAGTATTCGTTGCATTTTTACCTATAGAAGGGGCTCTTTTTCATCTCTTTTGACATGGTTCAAGTGGTAGAAAGTTAGGGAATTTCTTGAGCTTACCATACTCTTTCACTCACTAAGTTTGCTCTATTTTATAGTTTCCAATTACACTTTCCTTACTCTCATTGATTTTTATTAGTTGCATTCAAAGTTAGAGTTCGAGTTTGTGTCTCAGATGAGAAAGCCCCAGTTTGCTGCCCCGCACAAGGTAAACTCTATCCCATCTTAATTACATTGCACTTAGTTTTGTTAATCATTTATCATGTGGTTGGTCGAGATGATAGCCGGCTGGCTCAAAGTATAAAATCTGAAATGAAAGAATTTTATGGGTTTGAGATCATGTGTATTTGTAACTTGTGATATCACTTGAGTATATTCTATCCCGTCTAGTTACATTATATCTAATTTTGGTGATTTGTTGATCGGCTATGTTTTTCATTCCCGTGTAGCTAATCAAGACCATAAAAATGTGAAATGGAAATAGTTTTCTAATCATTTTGATTGTCCATAATAAATTGAGTGTTTGTGAAATATTTACGAATTGTGATTTAGCTAGAACTAGCTCTATGATCTATGAGGGTATATGTGTGGCTAGCTGCCCACTATAAGATCATTACTATGTTCGTTTGGACGTTTCAAACTTAGTAGTAACTACTTAGTTTTTTTCTCTACTTGTCTATGTTTTTTGCAATGCATTAGCAACCACTAAGATGGTATGATGAGTCTCTAAAGGTTTAAAACTCAAATACATCCAAGTCGTGTATTTTGAGTATGTGAATATGTGGTCTGGTTACATGTTTGAACGTAGTGTTGCTGCTCCTTCTCTAGAAACCAAGCTCTAGGACATGTTTGTCTCTTTTATTTTTAAAAATTTGTTTGTTTAAAGAAAAGGTTGCTTTGCACCTAAAAGTGTGAAATAATATATAATTTCTCTTTATTGGTTTTCTTTTTGCCTACTTTTTGTTTCAAGGTATTTATGTGAATCCAAGAGTTTCATAATAGGGGGTCAGTTTCAAGCCATTTTTCTGAATTGAGGATATGAGGATGAGCTTCCTTTTGCTTCAAGCTAGTCACAAGATGCTTTGTCTTTAAATGGGTAATAATATGTCCGATTAGAATTAATAACATGGCTGGGGTGAGGTTGTGCTAAACTTGAAAACATAGAGCTATGTATATCATGTAAATTCATTCTTTCTCTCACTTTCATTTTCCTCTCCTTCTCCTCTATTTACTCTGGATTTCTGAGCATGTGAATTGTTTTGAGTTTCAAGTTTATGCATGAATCATTCTATCATGTTTTATTCATTACTCGTCCCGCCTTGCTTGTCACTATATGTGACTTCTTTCTGCCTCGTTTTGTTTGTTACTCGTCCCAACTTGTTTGTCACCATATATGACTACTTATGTATAAACATGTCGAACCTGTCATTGACTTGCCTGTAGGTTATAAGCCTCCAAGATTTGATTTGTTCAATGGAGTTGGTGATCCACCTTTATCTTTAAGAGCCTACTGTGATAAGTTGGTAGGAGTTGAGAGAAACAAAATGATTAGAATAAAATTGTTCATAAGAAGTTTGTATGGTGGAGCTCTTACTTGGTACACACAATAGGATCTTTGTAAATGGCATGGGTGGAATGATATGGAAAAGACTTTATGGATCGGTTTAGGTTCAACATTGAAATCACACCAGATAGGTTCTACCTGGTTAAGTTAAAGAAGAAGTCAACTGAGACGTTTTGTAAATGTGCTTTGCATTGAAGGGCAGAAGCAGCTAGAGTCCAACCACCAATGATTGAAAATAAAATGACGGCTACCTTTATTAAATTCCAAGATGATAGCCTATACTATGAGAAATAATAACTATGATGGGACAAAAGTTCATGGAAGTCGTCAGAATAGGGGAAATCTTGGAAGATGGGATCAAATCAGGGAGAATCCAAGACTATACATCTTTGCAAGCTGCAAGCAAAGCAATTTAATATGGTTCTATCAATGCGAACAAAAAGAAGAAAAAAATATGTATCAGCCCTTTTGAGTGACCAAGGATACAAGCCAAATTAAGTTCCTCTATACCCAAATCAACCATATCAGCCTATTTATCCTTACCAATATGCTGGAACTTCCCATACACTCTATCAACTTCCACCAACTCCTTACCCTATCTATAATACCTAAGAAAATTATGACCAATCTCCAGATCCTACTTACCAAGCTCCATATCCATACCGACCTATACCATCTCCAACCAATCAAAATTGGTCACATGCTGCACATAAAGTCTATCCAAATCCCGAAGTAAAAAATACTCATAACTACACAAAAATAGCCGAGTCAAATGCTCGGTTATTTGAAAGATTAAAAACAGTAGGTGTGATACAACCAATTGAAGAAAAAAATCCTAAATCCTATTCCAAAATGGTTTGACGGTTCCAAGCATTGTGTGTATCATTTAGGAGTTGCTGGGTAGAATACCGAGAATTGCAATGGTATTAAAAACATGATTGAAGCCTTAATTAAGGAAGGAGCAATCCAACTTACTAGCCTCAACCCAATGTGAACACAATCCCTTGCCTAACTACGAGAATGCTAATGTGAACATGATAACTATTAAGAAAGATTTTTATTCAAAACGAAACATTATACCAATTGAAAAGGTGGGAAATGACACATCATTGATCTTTGGCACTCCTATGATAACAGTCCAAGAGCCAACATCAATGCAGGTACCTGCTACTACCACCGAGATACCAACTATTTGGGGTGCCGAACAAGAGATAACTTTTAAGAATTGGACTTGTACTCCATCCCTGGTTCACCAGGGGTTTTGGTAGATTGAACAAGTTGTAAGACTTTTTAAAAAGGCACGATTCTAAAAGTTGAGGCTTGATTGTACTTTAAACTTTATGTTGTTTTGCCTCGTATTTTGGGAGCTTAATTGCAAATCTATGTATACATTTTCTATTTTTCTTTAACTTTCTATACGTTTTACTTTCTATCCTTTTATATAAATTATTAAAATCTATCAATTTATGATTGTGACACAATGTTCTATTCTTTTTACTTAAATTTTCAAAAGCTATCAATTTATGCTTATGACTTAATGAAATAAATGAACAAATCTTGGTACCAAAAAAGACCCTGAAGATATAAAGCTAGCTAAGAGTTCGATCAACCAATAATGAACAATAAAAATATAAAAATATTCAAGCACAAAGAATATCCATTCAAGAGAAGTCAATACACTACATCATTGGTCGACTTTAGATAGGCTTCATTTGTGTCATGACCCGAGCCGAGGCCCTATTCGCAACAGGAATTCCTAATCACGAAGGGCCAAGAGACCCTTTAGCATACTATCATAAGCATAATTCATACTAAATAGAAGTGCAGAAAACATAATGAAATTTAAGGTGATCTTATAATCAAAATATGTCAATAAAGTTGTGACAGTACAATAATCAAATCTCGTCTATGAAGCCTCTATTAAATACTAACTGTTTAGGCTGGGACAAGGCCCCTGGATGGAACATAAACTAAAAGAAGTCAACATATGAAAAATGTCTCCCGAAAGATGGATGCCTCACCAACTCTGTTATATCCAAATGTTCTACTAATGTGATAGACCATAAGACTGGGACTGGGCCTCAGAACCTACATTATGGGACATTTCAGCCACCACGAGGACAGTCAATACTTGGAATGTATTATAAGCAAAACAATCCAAAAATATGTATTTCTTATAAAAAAATTGAGAGCATTGTGAAAACAATTTGGGTTATAATTAAAAAGATTCACATCATTCTTGTAAAAGATTAACTCAACTCTTCATTTTAATTCTGAGCTAAATGGCATACCCGACATGGTCTAAAAATATTCCACAGGCTATGCAGGGTCCAACATTGACTCATCTGTCAAGCCTCCAATCCGCATTTGACACAAGGATTGGAGCGTCTGGTCTGGTATACAACTGCATATAGCAAGTATACAATGATCATCCATATTTCAAGAAAACATCAATCCCACATCGGAAAAATACAATTTTGGGCTATGAGTTATCTGAACTCGTGCCTTCTTGGTTAGCCACCTAACTCTATTTAAGCCCATATTAGCCTATTAAAATAGGCATACTTTCTCAAAAAATGGTGTGAAGTCTGTAAAGTCTGTATTCTGGTCTGGTCTGAGTCTGTCATGATATTTGTCTAATTTGGAATCATCATACCAAAATTTCCAAGTCATATAATCCATATCATATCATATCATAGTCTTTTCATTTAAAAATCATGTTAGGGACCACTAAAAGATTTAAACATCACATGAGAGTTCTTATCTCAACTGGCATGTGAAACTTATGCAAAATACTCTCTTTTCAAGACTTTACATAAGATGGCCACCTCTTTCATAAATCACATATAATTCTTCATTAGAAAAAAAGAGCACTTAGACTAAGAATCACCTCTTTCAAAATATGTAAAATAACAACGCATAATAGATACAGTGGCATTTAAAACTCACTATTCATCATCATTCATAAAACAGTCCCAACACTAGTCACAAATAAATCTCATGATAAAAATGATACTTATGGTTCATGCTCTCAAATCCATTTCGCGATTCATAACACATGCAAATAAATATAGTTTTACATTTATAGAAAACCCCATAATAGATTCAAAAATTTCATTAAAAAGAGGTAGATGATACACACTCTTAAAACAATTTCAAAATCCATACCATGTGTATATAAACACAACTTAGAGTACTATTAAACCATCTTTTTCAAGCCCATGAACAGTAGGAACTTCTACATACCTTTTGATGGAGAAAAATTGAATAATAACTTTGAGTTTGGAATCTAAAAGCTTTAGAATTGGGAAACCCTTTTTGATGTTCTTGGGAGAAAGCGAATGAGGATTTGGGTGACTTCTACTACTTTAGGAAGACTTAGGGTTTTAAAAACAAATTGGGAGAGTTATGGGGTGTGTGAGTGTGAAGGGACCGACCATTTTGCCCTTAATTTAATATGGTAAAAACATGATTTAACATCTGGGAAGGGAGGCTCGTGCCATGAGCCTAATTGCAAGGTTTCAGCTTTTCCTCTTAACCTCAAACGTGATGCACCAATATTGTCTCCTGACCCCAATCACGCATCCTGGATAGCGTCTCACTAAAATGCTTATAACTTTTGACTCCGAACTTGGATTGAAGAATGGTCGTTTGTATTGGAAAGAAGACTTAAAGGGATTTAATTTGATATATAATGTTCTACATAACTCTTTATATTATAAGAGTAATACTTGTTGGAATTTGACCCTAGAAAAATCATATTCTAAAATTCAATAGGTAGGAAAGTCCTCAACTCAACTTTGAGCTAGGAGATATTTATGACTTCAATCCATCTCCGAAGATGTTCCCCCCACAAAAAAGTTATTATTCACATTTATTTAAAAATAGAAATCATTGGGTTCGGATCTATATGCATCAAAGATTGTTCAAACTTTATCCTGAAAGTGTGGGTTGTTACTTTATCTCCCCCTTAGGATTATTCGTCCTCAAATGATGGGTCGGAACTTCTTGAAGCTATAGAAATATGGAATAAAGGATGTAACCTCACATTAGGAATTTTCCTTAACGAAATATACATAGGTATTCAAAAAGAGCTTCATGACATGACCAAGTGAATCGTGCAAGCACGAAGCATGAGAATCAACAAAGATATGACCTTGCACATGAGTTCTATGGATCATAATAATCACAACATAAGCCATGAGTTTATTTGGTGACCATAAGACTAGATTTATCTGATACCTAGCACGAAATAAGGTTTTACAATACATAGGAATAAAGATATCCTCCATCTTACATGATATGAACAATAGACCTTAAATTTAGTAACACTACTCGATTATGCTCTATACAATGACTTAGACACTTTATCATTTCCAACTAAAAATTCCCCCAAAACACACCTAATTACAAGAGTCTAAGTTTCACTGCATAGTACTAAGTCTCACTGCATAGTACTTAATCCATGTTGAAGCCTAACCCAGAGTTAAAGGTGCTATCTTAAGCTATGGCACCCTATACTCTACATACCTTTAAGAATATTACTTCACCTTATCACTATAATCAAACAACCTCCAGTCTTAAATCAAAAAGTGCTAACCACATAGCACATTGTTTTGTATATTCATCAATCACCATATTCACGCCTATATTTACTACACCCAATTTATAGATCTCCCAACTAAAAGGCAACACCTTCAATCACTCTCACAAAGATTTTTGCCTCATATCCCTTTCCTAACTATTTTACTTAACAAAACCTCATCTCCCTCTCTTACCTCTTCACCTATAACCTTAGCTCGACTAATCACACTAAAATTTTCACAATTGAGAACATCTACTCCCTTATCTATAACATTACTGTGCTTCCCTTACCACTATCATTCTAACATAAGTAGGGTCATTGAGGAACTAGAGCACATGCATCACGAATGAGAGTAATACTATTCAGTTATAACCTATATTAGTTGATCTACTCAAGGCGGGGCCTGAGATATAAGATACTATACAATAGGACCGAAGTTCTTAATATATAAAATGTCTAGATCATAAATACAGAGTCGTTCGAGCATTAACTTAATAGAACATAAGTTTTTAGGTCTAGGCACATGAGAAATATGAGCGCATATATCATAAGTTGTATAACACAAAGTCAAGATTCGTATGATAACTGCTCGAACTGTAGCTTCTCATTTTAAGAGTTCAGAATGAATATGAGTTTTCTTAAACCTTATCTCTCTGGGCTATACCCAACATAATATGACTCAGTAACATATAGAAAGCATAGTTTCTTAGAATTAAGAATGATAAAAGACATGGTTTTATGAATCACGAACATCATGACATAGAGCTTGAATACTTAAAAGATTGGATTGCTGAGGGACATTATTGCTTCTAGTTTGGTGGTCAGAACATGTACATAAGTTACATAGATGAATCAAACCTTAGGCATAGGCATGACTTGAATACGTTCGCCATTAGTAGAATGTCCTCTTAAATTAAAGTAAGAGGAGTTTACAATGATAGGAATAGATTAATCATGACTTTTCGCTAAAACTTTCCACCATGAGAATCCAAGACCTACCTTAGTCCATCATATTCCCCTTAGAGATAAGTCACCATATTATACTTGCAGACATATCCTCTCATCAAATCTATAACCACAACTCTCAACACAAAGATGGTATCACTATACACATGAATTCTAGGCTTGTCCTAATACACTATTATAGGAAAAGTACTAACTTCTTGCTATAACATTCCTACTAGGGGAACCACTCTTAATTTCCTCTATCCTCCAAGCTTGAACTCTAACCTTATTGCCTTTCAACCTTTTTTTGGGAAAGAAGAGTGACCCCCTTTTGAGAGAATACATAAGTTTTAAGGCTTAAAATGGCTTATGAAATATTGGATGGTCTATAGGCATAAAAGGACAAAAATAACTTTAAAACACTTTTAAAACAAAGTCCCATTAACGAAACGAGAGAGGTCCACAACGTAAATCACAAGGCAAACCTCTAGCTTTGTAGTGAGATGCCTAATGTGAAGCAGTAGCTTTGCTGTGTGTAGCCTAGCACAAAGCCAAGACAATGAGCCCTCAGAGGGTTCCCTAACAACACAAAGCCAACGCGAACCCACCCCTTCATGATGCACCACCTTTTTTTGGTTCTAATCCTTCCCCCAACACACCGAAACTCTTTTTGAAGTATTTTACGCTCAAGATAGAAGTTATGTAGGATCGGTAAAGCTAGATTTTAGACCTAGTAACACTTAGGGTGTTACAAACTCATTGTTCCAACACTAGTCCTCAAATACATGCACACACACACACACACATATATATAATACATATATCACAATTATCCCATCAAACCTTTCATAAGTTATCAACCTAGGCCCCTTTTACACACTATATCAAGCCTACTAATTCATTCCTACAAATCTTGCATCATAATTCTTAAGCTAACATTCTTGTCAGCACAATCCATATCCAAAGCTCAAACCTAGTGTTTGTCATCAATCATGTACAATCGATGAAATATGCCGCATAATATACTAGTCCACCGAATATAGAAATCAACCTAAATTCCTTATTTCCTTTAACTACGACATATAAACATATTTTTCTTCACAATGTTAGAACTATATCTTAATATTCATTACATGCCTTCTCTCATGCTGTACTAGTTTACAACTACTAGAGAAAAGAGAATCAAGGGGGTAAAGTCATATAATAAGGATAGTCGATCTTACTCTTATAATGTTACCTATTACGATAGTTTAACATATTCTAATATCTCACATCATATCTACTTACCCATGCATACATCCCAACTACCTTCAAGATTCTATAAACACCAGTGAGTCTTCTTTTTTTATAAATTTTTCCCCAAGTTAGTCTATACTTATATCTTATTGTCTAATCTACCCCTTTCCTTTCACAACCTATAAATGATCTTTTACAATCACCATAACTATCCATTCTGAGATCCTTCCCTATTTTAAATAAATAATTATCATAGCTAATCAGTTTCTCTATGAACTACCATATGGTCTAGAAATCTTGATACAATATTATTCAATCACCATAAAAGGGCATACCACCCTTCTTTCAAAGGTTATATGACTAAAACTATCCTCTTTACTCAAAAGTTACCTTCACTCTAACTTTTAAACTTATGGCTTCATATCACTAATTCTGGGATCATCTTACTACTCATAGTTTATAACACCTTAACTTATTTACCTTTCGGGTGAAAATGCTATTCCAATATTTTAATACATATCTCTACCCTTAAGCTTTCCATCTACAACAAAGCTTAGAAAGGGACAATATACACTTCTTACCTTAAGCTCAAATGCATAGTTGATAAAGATAGGGGTATACATTTGTATCAATACACTTTGACGCACTAATAGACTCCTCTTAAGTCCCATGTTGTTTCATAACTTTTTGATGACTCAACTAGAAAGGACTACATTATTTTGACTCCAAGCTTTTGCACTTTCACTGCCTCGACAATGAGAAATAGAAAATAAAATAAGAGCAATGAAAGAATGTGGATAACTTTCATATGGACAACACTATTGCACGATCTATAGTATGAAAAAATGACAAACATCTCTTAAATTCTTGGTATTCTCCTGATTATAAGTGTGGTGGACAACGCATCCATAAGGAAGACTTTACTATACATGAATTTGTAGACACTCTGGGACCCTTAACCATGCGCTGATACCAAGCTTGTCATGACTCGAACTGAGGACCTGGCTGCAATGGGCATCCTAAACCACATAGGCCCAAGAGACCCCTTAGTGTACTATCATAAGCATAATTCATACTAAACAGAAGTACGGAAAATATAATGAAATTTAAGTTGATATTTTAATCAAAATATTTCAATGAGGTTGTGATAATACAATAATCAAATCTTGTCTATGAAGCCTCTACTATATACTAACTGTCTAGGTTGGGACAAGGCCCCCAACTGAACCATAAACTAAAAAAGTCAACATATGAATAAATGCCTCCAAAAAGATGGATGGATCACCAACTCTGTCATATCCTAATGTTCTACTGTGATGGACATGGGACTAGGACTGTGCCTCAGAACCTACATTATTAGACAATGCAACCACCACGAGGATGGTCAATACTTTGAATATAGTAGTATGTAGAACAATCCAAAACAATATATATTTTATATTAAATAATTGATATTGTGAAATAAATTTTATTTATTAGAATTAAAAATAGATGGGCATAATTAAAAAACTTTAAATCATTCTTGTAAAACATTGACTCAACTCTTTGATTTAATTTTGAGCTAGATGTTGTACCTGACATGGTCTGAAAATACCCCACGGGCTATGTAGGGTCTGATATTGACTCGTTGGTCAAGACCCTAATCTAATTTTTCCACAAGGATTGGAGTTTCTAGATTGGTATACAGCTTTGTATAGAAAGTATTACAATAATCATCCATATTTCATACCAACATCAATCCTGCGTTGGTAAGACACAGTTTCCATCTATGAGTTATCTCAACTCGTCCTTCTTGGTTAGCTATCTAACCCTCTTTAAACTCATGTTTTAGCCACTTTAAACATGTATATTTTCTCAAAGCATGGTATAAAGTCTTAAAAGTCAATAGTCTGGTCTGAGTCTATCATGGTATTTGTTTGATTTGGTATCGACATACAAGGACTTGCAAGTCATATAAGCCATATCATATCATGCCATAGTCTTTTTATTTAAAAATCATGTTAGTGACAACCAAAAGATTTAAACTTCACATGAGAGTTCTTCTTTCAAATGACATGTGAAACTTATGCAAAATACTCTCTTTTAAAGACTTCACATATGGTGGACAACTCTTTTATAAATAATATGCAATTCTCCATTAGGAAACAAGAGCATTTAGACTAAGAATCACCTCTTTGGAAGCATGTAAAATAACAATGCATAATAGACAAAGAGGCATTTAAAATTCACTATTCATCATCATTCATAAAATAACCCCAACATTAGTCACAAATAAATCTCATGATAAAAAAGAAACTTATGGTACATGCTCTCAAATCCATTTCACTATTAATAACACATGTACATAAATATAGTTTTACGTTTATATAGAACCCCATAATAAATACAAAATTTCATCATAAAGGGGTTCATGATACATGCTCTTCAAACAATTTCAAAATCCATACCTTGTACATATAAACACAATTTAGAGTAATCCAAAAACATATTTTCAAGATCATGAATAGTAGGATAGTTCTACATACCTTTTGACGGAGAAAAATTGAATAATAACCCTAAGTTTGGAATCTACAAGCTTTAGAATTGAGAAACACTTCTCGATTTTCTTGGGAGGAAGAGAATGAGGATTTGGGTGCCTGCTACTAGTTTAGGATGACTTAGTGTTATAAAAATTGATTGGGGGAGTTATGGGGGATGAAAGGACCATTTCCCATTGATTTATTATGGGAAAACATGGTTTAACATTTGGGAAGGAAGGGTCGCACCACGACCCTAATTGCAAGGTTCCGTATTTTCCTCGAGACCCCAAATGTGATGCACTAACATTACCTCGCAACCCCAATCACGCACCCTAGACCATGCCTCACTAAAACACTCATAACTTTATACATCAAACTCGAATTGATGAACGACCAGTTGCATTGGAAAGAATACTTAAAGGGATTAATTTAATATATAATGGGGCATATAAATCATTATATTAGATGAGTAATATGCATAGGAAATTGACCTAAGAAAAATCATATACTAAAATTTAATTGTACGAAAAGTCCTTAAGTCAACTTTGATCTAGGAGATATTTATGACTTCAATCCATCTTTACAAGATATTCCCACCCTAAAGAATTATTATTTGTGCTTATTTCTAAATAGAAATCATTGAGTTTGGGTATATATACATAGGAAAGACTGTTCAAACTTTATCCTGAAAGTGTGGGGTGTTATAATTTAGATGTAACCCTTATGTAATTATAAACTACGTTCTAACTTGATTCCCTTGGCGAGATACGTAGGCAGCCCACATAGGATTCAGTTTTACAATAGAAAAAAAAAGGTCCAAAAATCTCTTATTTGTAATGGTAGAACTACACCTGACCTAATTCCCTCGGTGGGATACGTACGCCACCCATATACGGTTCGGTCACATTAGGGTAGAAACTAGAAATCCTTATTTATGTAATTTTAAACTACACACAGCCTGATTCCCTCAGTGGGATATGTAGTGTATTACCCCGTATTAGACTTAGTTTAATTCATGTCCTAGTGCTTCCATAGAAGGATTAAAGCATGAAAATTTAACTAAGTGTTGAAGACTTAGCCTTATTTTGACTTAAAAAAGATTTTTAAGTTGACCTTTTGAACTTTGAGATGATGGTTTTTGAGTTACTTCATTTTCATTGGTGTAAGGATCATGTCTCAGGGAAGTATTGGAATTTTCGGACAAGGTTTGGGCCGTGTTTGGATTTTGATTCCAGTAGCTCAATGCAATTCCACCATATCACAATGGGAATAGAAATGAACATGCCCTCGCATCATGCCAAGCCCACAAAAGTCATTCCAGTTGCGATTTTAATCTCCAAAAGGGCAATTAGGTTATTTACCACTACCCCAAGTCATAAAAATAAAAGATTAAACAATGGTTTAAGCATAATACATCCTTTTTCCATTAATTTTTCTCCAAGAAACCCTAACCTAATTATAAAAATTCCAAAACTCCTTTATATCCTCTTTAAGATAATCAAGAATTCAAGGCTTTTAATCTGAGAACTTTAACAAACAACCTTAAAGAACATATTTAAGAGTTCAAAGTCAAGCTTCTACATCAAGTTAAGACTAATAAGGTATGTGGGGTTATGAACAAGGGATTTCTTTCACCATTGTTCCCAAATTGCATGATTTTAAGATTTTATTTCCTTATTTGTAGGGTTTATACCCAAGTTTACATATCTTTTAAGCATGTGATTATTATGGGATTTAAAGCATTAAGTTGATCATAAAGTGCTTATGTTTATGTTTTATATTATGAGGTTTCTATCATGCATGAGATTGTAATATTTTGACTTGATGTTGTTGAAATATTTGATTTCAAGATCGTTATTGAGAATGAAGTTTTGTTATGTATTGACTTGAGTTTAAATGCATAGGTTTTAAGCCCTAAGTTTAAGTATTGTGATTTCAAGAAGATCATGCTCTTAAGTTTTATTTGAAAAGTTCATACCCAGAATGAGTTTGAGTTTTCAAGAAGACTATGGTCTTAAGTTTCTTTGATGGTTTTATAAAAAGATTTAAATAAAGATGGATCTTTTGATCCTAATCTAAAAGATAAAATCCACATTTGTTCATTTTAATTATAGTTTAATGCAAAGATATGCATAACTGGTTTTCAGTATAAACCCTTATACTATTTTAAGGTGAATTTCCTACTGTATGAGCATATAAGTAAGAGAGTAGTATTTAGCAAAGAGTTGGGTATGCATCCAAGGTCACATGCCCCAGAACTATGAGCCAACGTAGGTTTAGCTTATTACTAATATGAGTGAAGTTAGTGATAGTGATCACTTAGTTTAGGTCCTATTTCGATGGCAAGGGTAGGACAACTTTCCCTAATGTGAGCTCTACCTATTATGGGTAAGATGTTGGACTCCATGATAGCTCACATCATGTATGTTTGTTAGAAGAACCTCCCTAACCAAAAAGAGTAAAAGAAAAGCTTTTAGAACTAAGTGTTATATCTCACAAAGTTAGTTTTATTCATTATTTCTCATGTTTGTAATTTTGCAGCTTTGTTCATTCAAGCCAAGGTGAGTCATTTACACTTAGAATGCATTCTTGAAAAGTTATACAAACATTGAGTTGTTGATTTACTTAAGCATTCACCTCCACATGCTCAGTACATTCCAAAAGTACTGATCCATATATATGTCTATGTGCTGTATTGTCTTATAATGTAGGTCCTGGTGTTTAGTTCTAGCAACATGATTGATTTCGAGAATCTCCACCTACATCCAGCTCTTGGTGAGTCCTCATAGTTTGATGGCCCATTCTACTATATATTGATGTTAGTGAAGTGTTTTAGTTATTTGGTTTTCATTAAGTTTGAGTCAGTTGGGGCTTGTCCCAGTGTCTCTCTATTTAGAAGTAGAGGTTGTCCCAGTGGCTCTCTAGTTAGAAGTAGAGGCTTGTCCGACTGATTTTCATTTTAGTCTACAACAGTATTTTTTTTCAAGTTTACGACTTTCAGAAAGATGTTAATTCATTTTAGTTAAGATATTAATTCAGTATTCTGAGATGTTGCATATCAAGTTTATCATTGTTATGAATTCCAAAGTTGTTAGCAGGCTTAAAGAGTTAGCTTAGGATTACTCGTAGTCTTGAGGATTATGTGACATCTAGGGTATATTTCTGGGGTGTTACAAATTTGGTATTAGAGCCTAAGGTTTAAAGAGTCCTAGGGAGTCAAACAAGCCATATTACATAGAGTTTTGATCATGGGTGTGAAGCGCACCATATTTATAAGCAAGAGGCTACCGAACGATTTAGAAAATCATCCTCTTTCTTTAATGATCTATCTTTCTTAAAATTGTCTCTATCTTATTTAACTCATGATTTTATGTGATAGAATATGCTTCCTCGCCAAGCCAATGCATGCAGAAATGGTGACCAACCCCCAATGCAAGCTAACCTTCTAAATGAGAATGTGTCTCATGCTGAATTTCAGGTTGCCTTTCAGGTGTTGGCCCAAGTTATACTGCAAATGTTCAGGGAAATTATTAGGCTGCATCCCACTTTAGAAGAATGGCTATTTAGCTACAACCAAAATTCATGACTTCATGAGAATAAATCTACCTAAGTTCAATGGGTCCAAAGTTGGTGAGGACCTATGACTCTATATTTATGAGGTAAGAAAGATCACTCATATTATTCATGTTACTGAGAAGAAGAGTGTAGAGTTGGCATCCTATAGGTTGAAGGATGTTTCTTATGATTGGGTTGTTATGTAGAAGGATGGTAGGGGCGAGAATGCACTCCTATGAGTTTGTGGGTGTTTTAGGATGCATTTCTGGATAAGTTCTTTCCGCGTGAGATGAGAGAAGCTAAGATTGAAGAATTCATGAACCTGAGATAGGGGTCGATGGTAGTGAAGGAGTACTTTCTTAAGTTCACCCAGTTGTCTAAGTATGCTCCTGAGTTGATAGCTGACCTTATATCCAGTATAAGTAAGTTTTTTAACTGAAGTGTCTGGTTTGGTAGTCAAGGAGTGTAGGATTGCCATGCTTATTAGGGATATGGATCTTGCTAGTCTGAGGACTCATGCTCAACAGATTGAGGGAGAGAAGTTGAAGGAGAGAGAGAGGAAATAAGAAGTCTAGAACCAAATAGTTTGAGTATAGCCAACCAAGGTCTAGAGGGGGAAACTGTTCACAGTTTTACGGTCACTAATCTATACCAGCACCATCTTCAGCCAGTGCCCCTGCTCTCAGAACCATGCAAGAGCAATGGGGACAGACTTGTCATTCTCGATCTCAGAGTAGTGTGGGTGGAAGGTCCAGTTATCCGACATGTGTAAAGTATGGTAGAAACCATTCTGGTAAGTGTTTGATGGGAAAAAATATTGTTATAAATATGGCAAGTTGGGTCATAGAATCAAAGAGTGTCCGTATACTAAGAAAGGAAACAGGGATGTTCATCCCCAAACTCAGGATACTAGTGCACCAGCTCATCTAGGTTACCTAGTCCCTCCTCAGGGCATATTATCCAGTACCGGTGGCGGTCAGTGCCAGAATCAATTTTATTCTTTACCATCTTGGCAGGAGCAGGAGAGTTCACCATATGTTGTTACTGGTATACTTTGTGTTTTCTATTTTGATGTTTATATGTTGTTAGACCCCGGATCATATCTCTCTTATGTGACTCCTTTGATTGCGATAAATTTTGGTATAGATCTTGAAAAGCTCTGCAAGCCTTTTCTAGTATCCACCCCAGTAGGTAAGTCAGTTGTTGCCAGACGAGTCTATAAGAAGTGTCCTATCAATGTCTTGAATAAGATCATACTAACAGACCTAATAGAACCAGAAATGGTAGATTTTGATGTTATTCTAGACATGGATTGACTCCATTCGTGCTATCTATTAATACATTGTAGCACCTGTATGGTGAAGTTTTAGTTTCCTGATGAGGCAGTTTTTGAGTATAAAGGTAGTTCTGAATCTCCAAAGAGTCATTTTATATCTTATCTTAATGACAAAAAGTTGATATCAAAAGGGTGCATTTATCATTTCATTCGAGTCAATGACACTAAATCTGAAGTTTCAACAATTTAGTCAGTCCGTGTAGTCAATGAGTTCCCTAAGTTTTTCCTAAAGATTTGCCAAGGGTACCTCTTAATAGGGAAATAGAATTCGGTATTGATCTTCTTCTAATACACAACCCATTTCCATCCCTCCATATTATATGGCTCCAACCGAGCTTAAAGAATTAAAATAATGGATTAAAAACCTCTTAGATAAAGGTTTCATAAGGCCCAATATTTCTCCATGTGGTGCTGCAATCCTATTCATGTGCAAGAAAGATGGCTCTCTCTGAATGTGTATTGACTACCTCTAGTTGAACATAGTCATAATCAAGAACACATATCCTCTTCCTAGGATTAATGACTTATTCGACCAACTTCAGGGTGCAAGTTATTTCTCTAAGATAGACCTTAGATCTGGCTATCATTATCTTAGAGTAAGGGAATGTGATATTCCAAAGAAAGCCTTCAGAACCCGTTATGGTCTCATTGAATTTCTAGTCATTTCATTCGAGATAACGAATGCCCCAGTAGCCTTTATGGATTTGATGAATGGAGTGTTAAAATAGTACTTGGAAATGTTCGTCATAGTCTTCGTCGATGATATTCTTTTCTATTCCCGTAGTGGAATGACCATGCAGACTATCTCAGAATTGTGTTACAAACTCTTAAAGACCATCAATTGTTTTCCCAATTCAGTAAGTGTGAATTTTGGCTAAGATCAGTATTTTTCCTTGGCCATATTATTTCCGTTGATGGCATTATAGTTGATCCTCAATAGATTGAAGCAGTGAGAAAATAGACTAGAACCATCTCTCCATCAGTCATCAGGAGTTTCTTGGGTTTGGATGGCTATTATCGATGGTTTATTGAAGGGTTTTTGTCTATTCCATCCCCAACGTCCAGGTTGACTCAGAAGAAAGTTAAGTTTCAGTGGTCAGATTCCTATGAGAAAAGTTTTTAGGAGTTGAAGACTCGAATCACTAAAGCCCTAGTTTTGGCACTACCTAATGGTATAAATGGATTTATTGTTTTCTATGATGCTTCTAGAGTTGGTCTGGGTTGTGTTTTGATGCAGAGAGGTAAGGTCATAGCCTATTCCTCTATACAACTTAAACACCATGAAAATAACTATCCTACCCATGATCTTGAATTAGCAACTATTGTATTTGCCTTCAAAATTTAGGTGTATTATCTTTATCGGGTGCACATTGATGTGTTCACAAATCAAAAAAGTTTACAGTATGTGTTTTTGCTGTAATATCTTGAAAAATCCAAACCAATATTAGCACCATGTTTTGTAATACCCGTGCCTTTTTCCTAGATATAAATCATCTCAAGGATAATAGGAATTACTTTGAAATACAAACCTATCTTTGTACACGTGGTATTTTTGAGATTTTCACTTTCTATCATATGGGAAATTGAGTTAACTTTCCAACGGTACCAATTTTTTCCAAATCTGACATTAGACAAAGAAGTTATAGACATTTTACTTGGAACTGTCAAAAATGCCCAGGTATGACGACCAAGTTGATGGACCACCACATAAGTGACAGACCACAACTTTGACCGTCACAGCGAAGACAGTTGAGCCACGTAGTGGATAAGGACTGACGGATGAGTTGACAGACCATCAAAGTTGTGAAGGTGTATTATCTTTATCGGGTGCACATTGATGTGTTCACAAATCAAAAAAGTTTACAGTATGTGTTTTTGCTGTAATCTCTTGAAAAATCCAAACCAATATTAGCACCATGTTTTGTAATACCCGTGCCTTTTTCCTAGATATAAATCATCTCAAGGATAATAGGAATTACTTTGAAATACAAACCTATCTTTGTACACATGGTATTTTTGAGTTTTTCACTTTCTATCATATGGGAAATTGAGTTAGCTTTCCAACGGTACCAATTTTGTCCAAATCCGATACTAGACGAGGAAGTTATGGACGTTTTCCTTGGAACTGTCAGAAACGCCCAGGTATGACGGCCAAGTTGACGGACCACCATATAAGTGATATACCGCCACTTTGACCATCACAGCCAAGGCAGTTGAGCCACGTACTGGATAAGGACTGACGAACGAGTTGACGGACAGTCAAAGTTGTGACGGACCGTCAAAGTTGTGACGGACGGTCATCCAGGCCGTCAACTCTTATCCAGTGAACCCCATTTCTGGTCCACGTTTGACGGGCTAGTGACGGACCATAAAGTGTCTGACGGATCATCACATGCCATGTTCATCATATTTCTAGGTCATTTTAACAGGGGTATTTTGGTCACTTACCACTCGCCTATATACCCAAATGAGTCCGAATTTAGCCATTTTGCTCATTGTTATTCCACAAACAAAAACTAGGGTTTCTCTTTGAATTTAATACCCAAGAACAAGACCTAATACTCTTCAAGAATCAAAGGATTTCAAACCCTTCAAGTTCAAAAATGTCAAGAACCCTGAGTCAGGTATGCGTAGTGTTCATCCATGGAGCTCAAGAATTATGTTTTAAATTATAAATTGTGATTTTCAAGTTGTGTTATGACTATATTCATGTTGATGATTGTTGTTTGGATTCAAGGTTGTATCTTGATGTGTTTTTCATGAAGCATGTGAGTAGGTTAGTTTAAACCCATGAATTTTAGATGGATTAATATTGTCAAATTGATAAGTATACCTATGCCCAAAGGTTTGCATGTAAGGTGTTTGATAAAATGCCAAGAATGATAGAATCCATATTTTTTTGACTTAATAGTGCTTAAATGACAAGCCCATATTCTATTCTTTATAATTCCACATGAACTCCACGTTATTGTTGTGTGTTATTATTGTGATGTGGAATGAGCATGATATTAAAGCAACGTAAGTATATACATATTGTGTGCATCCCCTTCCATGTATAAGATGTTGAGAACCAAGTGTAGTATGAAATCCCCTACTTATGATATTGTGAATTGTGGATTATGATCAAGTCAGTCATGTGTGTCAGTTTCCTTCTATTGAGTCCTGGGGGTAATTTTACCCAAAATTATATAGCTGTGTGCCTAGTGCCATGTCATGTTGTCACGATAATCTCAGTTAATCCATGGTCTATAGAATTCAGTTAGTCATGTGTCTCAGGAAAACTCAAAAATCTCAGCAGTCTCAGTAGTTCAGTAACCTCAGTACTCAGTAATCTTAGTGATCTCAGTAACAACAGTATTCCTTGTGATCTCAGTAATTTCAGTACTCTTAGTCAATCCTCAGAACTTAGTACGTTCCTTCAGTCAAGGGAACTCAGTAAACTTAGTTTAGCTCCACTAAACAATGCCACTAGTATTAGTTCAGTTGATAAGTATTAGTTTAGCTAATCAATTCAGTTCAGTTATTCAGTTTAGCTCAGTTATCCAGTTCAGTGTCTTTCAGATAGGAGTAGGTTTCAGCACCGAGTGAGCCTAGGGATTGGGACTCAACTGCTAGAAAGAACCAAGATCCTTAGAAGCAATCCCTAAGTACCAGAACTACGTAGCTAGCGTAGGTACAAGATGTCACCCATTGATAGGACTGGCATACTCAGGGATCACCCGTTAGCACATTTATATGTATAGGACTGATCCCAGAAATCACCCACTAGATTAGGACTGACTCCACAACAGTTGTCTTTACTGGTGGCGCGGTACTGACACCCATCTAGTCAGGGCAGAGATTTGACCCCAGTCATCTTAGCATGGGGCATGTCAGTTAGATGAATACATCCCACAATTTTCGTTACAGATTCAGGACAGTCAGATACAGTCAACTTAGTTCAGTAGTACAAATTCAGTACTGTTAGAGACAGTCAATCCTTATCATTATAAATATTTCAAGATCACCCATTAGAAAGGACTGATCTCAACTATAGAAAATCAGTATCAGAATCATCAGATTTAAAGATTACCCGCTATATAAGACTGATCTCAAATTTAGTTACTCCGTATAGAATGGAACTCAGATAGTTCCATCAGAACTCAGACTATTAAATAAAGTTAGTCAGTATCAGTTACATCGTTCTTGTCAATCATCATAGTTATATCAGTTATGTCAGTTGTCATAGCTTATGTTATTAGAATTCAGTTTCAAGACTGTTAGACACAGTCAATCAGACCAGTTCTTCATAATTTGAACTGTCAGAAATAGTCATTCATCTATTTAGTATCTCAATATCAGTAAAGTCATGTCGTCAGTATTCAGACTCAATAGCCAGTATCACCATGAGTTCAGTTATAGTTGCTTATGCATGTATGTATTCTCACGTTCATATTAGTCAGCATTGTTCATGCATATAACCCTTTGAATTTAGCCTACCTTACTCGTATACTCAGTACATTTAGACGTACTGACGTATTTATGCTATGGTGATTTCTCTTATGTTACACCATAGGTTCAGAGGCACGTGTTCCAGATCAGCAGTAGCATTCCAGTCACAGAGTTTTAGTGAGTCCTCATCCATTTGGGGATGATATTATTTTATTTCATTTATTATTTCAGTTCAAGTTTACTAGACGGAGTTAGTTGAAGACATGTTCCTTCAACTCCGTACTCAGACAGTATTTAGAAGCTTTTAGATTTAGTTCAGATTTGATTTAGACTTCAGTTGTTTTTGGGTATTTGCCACCCATATGGATATTACGTTTGTCAGATATTTTATTCAATTAAACCTTATGGCCTATTTTTTATGTTTTTCTACATTATTATGTCATAT
This sequence comes from Capsicum pubescens, assembly GCA_030864215.1. Classification (NCBI taxonomy): domain Eukaryota; kingdom Viridiplantae; phylum Streptophyta; class Magnoliopsida; order Solanales; family Solanaceae; genus Capsicum; species Capsicum pubescens. The sequence continues at coordinate 83,459,066 of CM061548.1, forward strand.
ATTACAGTGTACAGGTACAAATATCCGTCATGGATTAGCTTGTGGTTCTTTGGGGTCATAAGCACCGTGTAGCATACCAGTTCTGAAAATTAGGGTATTACAAACTTGGTATCAGAGACTAAGGTTCATTACAGTCCTAAGAAGTATGAATGCCGCATCTAGTAGAGTCTTGTACATGCGTGTGTTGTGCACCACACTTATGTGCAGGAGGCTATGAGATGTTTTAGGAACAGTTTTCCTTCTTTCATGTCTCAGATTATGCTATAGAAAGGTTCTCTAAGAAACTCATGTAGATTTTCATCATGCTTCGCTCATGTTAATTCTATATTACTTTCAAGGTAATAGAAACAGAGAAGCTCAAAGTCCTTGAGATAGGTCTTTCTCAGACAGTCCATATAGACAGCTATGAGATTTCCCACATGCTTAATAGTACCCCTTTCGGTTCAGTTATGTTCTAAAGTTGTACAGATTTCATTCATGACCATGAGAACTCATTCATGAACCCAATTTTATATATTCCATCAGATCTCTTCTCAGAATCCTATGACAACATAGAACTACAATTTTTTTTAAGCATGAACTCAGGAGTTAACAGAGGTAGATTTGGGATAGTATTATCCAGTTTGATCAGATTATGTATTTATGGGGATAGTTGTACCAGAGTAAATCAATAGGCTTGAACAGTGTAAGCTAGAATTTCAGTTTATTGGTTTGAATTAAGTATGAAGGTATGGATGTGATATTAGTAGTATATGAAGCAACAGAAGAAGTTAATGGGCTTAGTAAGGCAAGCAACCAAGTTAGGCTCTCAAATTTAAGATGACTTAAGATGATCGCTTAAAGATAAGGGAGAGATTATAGATCAAGCAACCAAGTCAGGCTCTCAAATTCTTGTAGTAATGCCAGTATGTATAAAAAAATAGTAAGGGAAGACAATTCCTGAATCATACTTATCTCAGTGTAAGGTTTTGTACTTCAGTCAGCCTGATACCTATGCATGCTTTACATCTCTGTTCCATGAACAAAACTTATATTCACACGCATTCCATAGAATCATGTGAGATTCCAATTTCTATTATAAGGAGTATCAGCTCCCTCAGTGTTACGAATTATGTACCACGAATTCAGAAATTTCAGACTCAGGTCATGCAACTCATGACTCATGTACATATGTCACTCCTTACAGTATATTCAATTTCCATGACTCATGCTATGCCCCTACAGATAAGACAAATTCATACTATATCATGCATTATAGACTCAGTTCGGTTCATGTATCACGTTACAGACTCAGTTATGTTCTTATGTTTCCGCTCATGCATATTGAGTGATTAATCTCAGACTCATCGATATTTTCAGTTCAAGGTGATAGTCTTCTTTGATCATACTCATTCCCATCTTCAGATTTTAGTACCAAACTTTGTATTTAGTCCCATACTTAGTTTTCAGTTCGAACTTGGTACCTTTACCATTGCATGTTCAGCCATATATTCCTAAGCCCATTCAGTCATATATTCATGTGTCAGATATGCGTGATCAGCTTATCAGTACTTTCTGTCATGCATTCATGTATCATGTCAGTCATATAATTATGCATCAAATATGCATGGATTCAGCTCATCAATTAGGCATTAGATAAGCATTCTTATTATGAGAAACTCAGTTCATCAGAACACTCAGTCATGCATTCATGAATCAGTTACTCATGCATCAGATATGCGTGTTCAGTATGATGTATTCAGCTTATCAGTCATGTCAGTCCCGAAATCATGTTTCAGTAGTGTATGTATTGTACGTACTTCAGTTGATATTTTCTTCCATATCAGTCATTCTACTTCGAGGATGAATGTTCCCAAGGGAGAGATATTGTAATACCCAGAAAAATCCAAACTAATATTAGCTCCACATTTTGTAATACCCGTGCCATTTTCCTAGCTAGAAATCATCTCAAGGATGCTAGGACTTACTTTGAAATGCAAACCTATATTTGTACACATGGTATTTTTGAGATTTTCACTTTCTATCATGTGGAAAATTGAGTTATCTTTCCAACAGTACCAATTTTGTCCAAATCCGATACTAGACGAGGAAGTTATGGACATTTTCCTTGGAACTGTCAGAAACGCCCAGGTATGACGGACAAGTTGACGGACCACCATATAAGTGATATACCGCCACTTTGACCATCACAGCCAAGGCAGTTAAGCCACGTACTGGATAAGGACTGACGAACGAGTTGACGGACCGTCAAAGTTGTGATGAACGGTCATCCAGGCCGTCAACTCTTATCCAGTGAACCCCATTTCTGGTCCATGTTTGACGGGCTAGTGACGGACCATAAAGTGTCTGACGGACCATCACATGCCATGTTCATCATATTTCTAGGTCATTTTAACAGGGGTATTTTGGTCACTTACCACTCGCCTATATACCCAAATGAGTCCGAATTTAGCCATTTTGCTCATTGTTATTCCACAAACAAAAACTAGGGTTTCTCTTTGAATTTAATACCCAAGAACAAGACCTAATACTCTTCAAGAATCAAAGGATTTCAAACCCTTCAAGTTAAAAAACGTCAAGAACCCTGATTTAGGTATGTGTAGTGTTCATCCATGGATCCCTTTCATCCATGGAGCTCAAGAATCATGTTTTAAATTATAAATTGTGATATTCTTGTTGTGTTATGACTATATTCATGTTGATGATTGTTGTTTGGATTCAAGGTTGTATCTTGATGTGTTTGTCATGAAGCATGTGAGTAGGTTAGTTGAAACCCATGAATTTTGGATTGATTAAGATTGTTAAATTGATAAGTACACCTATGCCCAAAGTTGTGCATGTAAGGTGTTTGATAAAATGCCAAGAATGATAGAATCCATGTTTTTATGACTTAATAGTGCTTAAATGACAAGCCATGTTCTATTCTTTATGATTCCACATGAACTCCACGTTATTGTTATGATATGGAATGAGCATGATATTAAAGCAACGCGAGTATATACATGTTGTGCGCATACCCTTCCATGTATAAGATGTTAAGAACCAAGTGTAGTATGAAATACCCTACTTATGATATTGTGAATTGTGTACTCTATTCTTATGATCAACTCAGTCATGTGTGTCAGTTTCCTTCCATCGAGTCCTGGGGGTAATTGTACCCAAAATAATATAGTTGTGTGCCTAGTTCCATGTCATGTTATCACGATACTCTCAGTCAAACCATGGTCTATAGTATTCAGTTTGTTATGTGACTTAAGAAAAGAAAGAAATCTCAGCAGTCTCAGTAGTTCAGTAAACTTAGTACTCAGTAATCTCAGTGATCTCAGTAACAACTGTATTCCTAGAAATCTCAGTAATTTTAGTACTCTCATTCAGTCCTCAGAACTCAGTACGTTTCTTCAGTCAAGGGAACTCGGTAAACTTAGTTTAACTCCGCTAAACAATACCACTAGTATCAGTTCAGTTAATCAATATCAGTTCAGCTAATCAGTTCAGTTCAGTTATTCATTTTAGCTCAGTTATATATTTCAGTGTCTTTCAGATAGGAGTAGGATTCAGCACCGAGTGAGCCTAGGGATGGGGACTCAACCGCTAGAAAGGAAAGAGATCCTTAGCAGCAATACCTAAGTTCTAGAACTACGTAGACAGCGTAGGTATGAGATGTCACCGGTTAGATAGGACTGGTATACTCAGGGGTTACCCGTTAGCACATTTATATGTATAGGACCAATCCCAGGAGTCACCGGCTAGATTAGGACTGACTCCACAATAGTTGTCTTTACTGGTAGTGCGGTACTGACACCCTTCTAGTCAGGGTAGTTATTGGACCCCAGTCAGCTTAGCATGGGGCATGTCGGTTAGATGAATATATCCTACAATTTCAGTTACAGATTCAGGACTGTCAGATACAGTCAACTCAGTTCAGTAGTATAGATTCAGTACTGTTAGAGACAGTCAATCCTTATCATTATAAATAGACTTCAAGATCACCCATTAGACAGGACTGATCTCAACTATTGTTAATCAGTATCACAATCATCAGATTTAAAGATCACCCACTAGATACGACTGATCTCAAATTCAGTTACTCCATATAGAATGAAACTCAGATAGTTCCATCAGAACTCAGACTATTAAATACAATTGCTCAGTATCAGTTACATCGGTCTTGTCGACCATTACAGTTATATCAGTTATGTCAGTTGTCATAGCTTATGTTATCAGTATTCAGTTTCAGGATTGTTAGACACTATCAATCAGACCATTTCTTCATAATTTGAATGTTTAGAAATAGTCATTCATCTATTCAGTATGTCAGTATCAGTAAAGTCATGTCGTCAGTATTTAGACTCAATAGCCAGTATCACAACGAGTTCAGTTATAGTTGCTTATGCATGTATGTATTCTCACGTTCATATTAGTCAACATTGTTCATTCATATAACCCTTTGCATTTATCCTACCTCACTCGTATACTCAGTACATTCAGACGTATTGATGCATTTGTGCTATGGTGCTTTATCTTATGTTACACCATAGGTTCAGAGGCACGTGTTCTAGATCAGCAGTAGCATTCCAGTCGCAGAGTTGTAGTGATTCCTCATCCATTTGAGGATGATATTATTTTATTTCATTTATTATTTCAGTTCAGTTTTGCTAGACGGAGTTAGTTGGAGACATGTTCCTTCAACTCCGTACTCAGACAGTATTTAGAGGCTTTCAAATTTAGTTCAGATTTGATTCAGACTTCAATTGTTTTTGGGTATTTTCCACCCATATGGATATTATGTTTGTCAGATATTTTATTTAGTTGAACCTTATGGCCTATTGTTCATGTTTTTCTGCATTATTACGTCATATATATTGCAGTGTACAGGTATAGATATCAGTCATGGGTTAGCTTGTTGTCCTTCGGGGTCATAAGTAGCATTACATTTATAGAGAATGTTAAATCTCCATCAGAGAAGGTGGTTAGAATTGTTGAAGGACTATGATATGAGTGTTTTGTATCACCGGGCGAGGCCAATGTAGTGACAGACTCCCTTAGTAGACTATCTATGAGTAGTGTTGCCCATATTGTGAATGATAAGAGTAAGTTAGTTCAGGAGGTTCATAAGTTGGCTCGATTAGGTGTTCAGTTGATTGATTTAGCTGAAGGTAGTGTATAGGTTTGAAATAGTTTGGAGTCTTCTTTGGTTGCCGGAATAAAGAAGAAACAAGATAGGGATTCCAGTTTGGCTAAGTTGAAGGAGTCAGTCAGAGATCAAAAAGTATAGGTTTTCTCCCAAGGTGGTGATGGTGTGTTACGCTATCAGGGTAGATTGTGTGTGCCGTGTGTTTATTATTTGATAAAGTCTATTTTGGTGGAAGTGCATGGTGCACGTTACTCTATTCACCCTGGAGCCACTAAGATGTACCGCAATTTATAGAAAATCTATTAGCCGAGTGGCATAAAGAGGGATATTGCTGAGTTTGTAGCCAAATATGTTAATTGTCAACAGGTTAATGTGAGCACCAAAAGCCTAGTGGCACCTTACAGGAGTTAAGTATTCCCATTTAGAAGTGGGAAGAGGTGAGCATAGACATTATGATAGGGTTTCCTAGTTCGCGTCGTCAGCATGATTTGATTTGGGTTATTATTGATAGAATGACCAAGTCAGCCCATTTCCTATCAGTCCATACTTCATTTTAAACTGAATATTATGCTAAGATTAATATTAGATAGTCGGTCAGATTGCATGGAATTCCTTTGTCCATCATTTTGGATAGGGGTACTCAATTTACCTCTCACTTTTGAAAAGCTTTTCAGAAGGGTCTCGGTACCCAAGTTCATCTTAATTCAACTTTTCATCCTCAAATAGATGGTCAGGAGGAAACAACAACTTAGACCCTAGATTATATATTAAGGGCATGTGTTCTTTACTTTAAAGGAAGTTGGGATGGCCACTTGACTGTGATCGAGTTTGCCTACAACAACAATTATCATTCCAGTATGCAAATGGCTCCATTTGAGGCTCTCTATGGGACAAGGTATAGATCACCAATTGGTTGGTTTTAAGTGCAAGAAACTTCTTTTATAGGACCAAATATAGTGTTTGAAGCTATGGAAAAAGTTCAGTTGATTAGAGATGTAATACCCCATATATTTCTAAGCTAGAAAATGAAACGTTGCTCCTACACATGAAACCTTCTATCCTGCAATTCATATTTGAGTACTTGAATTAGGATGAGTATCCTAGTTATAATAGAGCATATGATATGTTAAGCATGTTCATAAGAGTCACTTAGAGTAAGCCAAGCTAAGAACTTTTGAATCCACCAAGTTTTCGTGTGTGATTTCACATAGGTCATCTTTGAATGAGCATAACTTGGTTTATTGGTGGTATTTTGGAAGATTTATACCCTATAATTTTTAATGAATTGAATAAGCTTTCCGTAGATACCAAAGTCTCCTAAAACGGACACCCGACGAAGACGTTATGGCGATTAAAAGTTTCAGTAGCGTCATTTCAGTCAGTGGCGCGTCGCGCCATAAGTCAAAATGACGTTTGTCAATTTACAGTTTCCCTCCACGATTCCACCAAATCACAGTGATTTTCTTGGTCACAAAAGAGTGGCAACGCGATATCTCCGCGTCTCGCCAGGGGCCTAAATTGGGTAATTTTCACAGAAATCAAATGATGCATCTAGAGGTGTATTTGGGTCATCTTTCCACCCCTATATATTCAATAAACACAGAATTTATCCCCAATCCAACCACATTATACTCTCTTTTCTCAAAATTCTCTCAAGAACCCCATAGGGTTTTCATAGGAGCTTTAAGATTCAAAGGATTTCACCGTAAATTTTCACGGATCTTCCATCTAAGGTATGCGTAGTGTTCATCTATGGATCTATTTCATTCATAGATATCAAGAACCATGTTTTAAATATTATTTTGTGATTATCTTGTTGTGATATGACCATGTACATGTTGATGATTGTTGTTTAAGTTTCAAGATGATATCTAAAGGTGTTTTCATGAAGTATATGTGTCGTTAGTGGAAATCCATGAATGTTATGTGGTTTAAAATGGGGAAATTCATGAAAACGCACCTAAGCTAAAAGAATGAATGCAAAGTGTTTGATAAAATGATTAAGGTGATAAGATTCATGTCCCATGATTTACTAGTGCTTAAATGACAAGTCCATGCTCTATGCTTTATGATTTCATATGAATTCCATATGATTGATATGCATCATTGTTGTGATATGGATTGAGCATGATATTGAAGATATGCAAGCGTACACATGTTGTATGAATTTCCCTTCCATACATAAGATGTTGAGAACTATGCTAAGTGTAAAATCCCCTACTTATGATATGGTGAATTGTGGACTCCATTTTTTTTATGATCAAGTCAGTTATGTGTGTCAGTTTCCTTCCATTGAGTCCTGGGGGTACATATACCCAAAAAATATAAATGTGTGCTTAGAGCCATGTCACGTTATCACGATAATATCAGTCAAGCCATGATCTATAGAACTCAGTCAGCCATGTGACTCAGGAAATCTCAGAAATCCCATGATCTCAATAAATTCTTAGATAGTAGTACTATTCAATCAGTCAACAAAAGTCAGTTACTCAGTCCATGTATAGCCAATTAAAACATGTTCAGTCTCTTCAGATGGGAGTAGAAGTTTGCACCGAGTGAACCCAAGGATGGGAACTCACCTGCCAGTTTAGGGTGTGATTCTTAGTAGTCATCCTTGTGTTCCAGAACTATGTAGCCAGCGTAGGTTGAGACATCTTAACCTGCCAGAGTAGGGTTGATGAGGTGTCTTAACCTGTTAGTTTAGGGTTCCCACCATTCTCTTTCGAGTACCTGCCAGCTAAGGGTCACTCACAGCTGTCCTTACCGGTGGTGCAGTATTGACACCCTTCTTATCAGGGCACAAATTGAACCCCAGCTCAGCTATTATAGTGCATTTAGGACATGTCAGTTAAACAACTACCTCCCATAGTTTTTGGACCAGTCTTAGTAAAAGAAATTAGATAGTTCTTCAAGATATCAGAACTGTCAGATACAGTCAATTCAGTCATAGTACGGAACTCAGGTAGTTCGTTCAGATTCAGGACTGTCAGACACAGTCATCCTTGTATTCAGAATTCTAGTATCAGTTAAGTTAAATATCAGTAAACCATGTATTAGTGTACAGATCCAGATATCACGTATTCACAATCTCAGTTACTATGTATGCATGCTTGCACTCTCACGTTCATATTAGTCAGTCAGTTAGCATTACTCATGCATATAAACACTTTTGCATTTAGCCTACCCCACTCGTATACTCAGTACTTTCAGTTGTACTGACGCATTTGCACTATGGTGCTTTCTTTTATGTTACACCATAGGCTCAGAGTCACGAGTTCCTGATCAGCAGTAGCAGTACCATTCCAGTACGCAGAGTGGTAGTGAGTCCTTATCCATTCGAGGACAATATTATTTTATTTCATTCATTATTTTAATTCAATTTTTTTAGACGAAGTTAGTTGGAGACATGTTCTTTCAACTCCTTATTTCAGACAGTATTTAGAGGCTTTCAGATTTAGTTAAGATTTGATTCATACTTCAGTTGGTTTGGGTATTTGTCACCTATGTGAATGTTATGTTTTGTCATACACTTTATTCAGTTGAACCTTATGGTCTATTGTTTATGTTTTCCATATTTTACATGTATATTATGCAGTTTAGAGGTACAAATATCTGTCATGGGTTAGTTTGTTGTCCTTCGGGGTCATAAACACCGTGTAGCATTCTGGTTAAGAAAATTGGGGTGTTACAAACTTTGTATCAGAGCCTAAGGTTCAATAGAGTCCTAGGAAGTCTGAAAGCCACATCTAGTAGAGTCTTGTGCATGAGTGTGTTGCGCGGTTATGTGCAAGATGCTATGAGATGTTTTAGGAACAGTTTTCTCTCTTTCTGTATTCGTGTCTTGCTAGTGAGAATAATCTTAAGTTAAACTCTCTGTCTAATCCATTTTTCTCTTATTTCAGAATATGCCTCCAAAAGAAATAAACCAACCAGCTCCTCATCCCGAAGATCCTTTGGGAGAACATGTTTCTTATGCAGAGTTTAGGGCCACATTCACCACACTTGCTCAGTCTGTGGCTGCCCAAAATAAACGGCCACCAGTTATTCCAACCAATCCAATGGTTAACTTAGCCGCAGCTAGGATTCAGGACTTCACCTGAATGAACCCTCCATCTTTCTTCGGGTCTACGTATGATGAATACCCTCAGGTATTCATTGACCAAGTCCAGAAGGTCATAGAAATCATGGGAGTTACTTCTTGTCAGAGTGCCGAGTTAGCCGCATACCAGTTGCAAGATGTGGCTCATACTTGGTACAAGAAGTGGAAGTCTAAGAGGTTAGAGGATACATGTCCCATTGAGTGAGAGGAATTTGTCACGACTTTCTTAGACAGATTCTTTCCCCAAGAGCTGAGGGAGGCAAAAGTTCTTGAGTTCATCAACCTCAGGCAGGGAAAGATGACGATTAAAGAGTATTATCTTAGATTTACTTAGCTATCCAAATATTCCCCTCATGTGGTTGTAGACAATAGGGCTAAGATGAGCAAGTTTGTGTCAGGAGTGAATGATAGCGTGGTAAATAAGTGTAGGTCATAGATGCTAAATAGTGATATGAGTTTAGCTAGCCTCATGACCCATGCTCAGTAAATAGAGGAGCAAAAGATTAGGACTAGGGAGAGGCAGAACAAGAGAGCAAAATCTGGCAGTTTTAGTTTTGCTCAACCCAAATTAGAAGGAGAAAACTGTTTGCAGTTTCATCCCAAGCCAACAGTTCCATATCCTTCCTCCGCTAGTGCCCCAATGCCTAAATTCAGAGATGACAACAGAGATCGATCACTAGGCTCTAAGTCTCAGGGTAGTATCAGCAGTGCCCGAACTAATCCCCTGTGTTAGACTTATGGTAAGAACCACAAGGGTACCTGTAGAGCTGGTAGCGATGTTTGTTTTAGTTGTGGAAAGCCTGGTCACAGGATTAGAGAGTGTCCGCAGTCAGGTCTACAGGGTCAGCAAAATTGTTCCACAGCCCAGTCCGATCGCCCAAATCAGTAGGGTACCGCTTCCAGTGCTACTAGTGGGCAACGCCCAAACAAACTCTATGTCCTTTTGACCCGACATTATCAGGAAAATTCTTCTGATGTCTTTACTGCTACGTTGCAGATTTTTATGTTCATGTTTATGATTTGCTAGATCCAGGTGCATCCTTGTCTTTCGTTACTCCTTATATAGCAGGTGATTTCAGAATCAGTCTCGAAATTTTAGCAGAGCCCTTTTCAGTCTCTACCCCAGTGGGTAAAACCATCATAGTTCGACGGGTATACAGGAACTTCCCGATTATGATATTTCAGAAAGCCACATCAGCAAATTTAGTCGAGTTAGAGATGACTGATTTTGGTGTCATTCTCGACATATATTGGCTTCATTCCTGCTATGCCATAGTCGACTACAAAAATAGGAAAGTTTAGTTTCAGTTCTCGAATGAGCCCATCCTAGAGTGGAAGGGTAGTACTTCATCTTTCAGGGGTCATCTTATTTCCTACCTTCGGGCAAGGAAAATGATTTCTAAGGGATGTGTTTATCATCTCGTTCATGTTAAAGACTCTGGTTCCGAATCTCCTAGATTTGAATCAGTCCCAGTGGTTAACGAATATTTAGATAGCTTTCCCAAAGATTTTCTAGGTATTCCTACCGAAAGGGAAATAGACTTCGGCATTGATCTTAATCCAGATACTCAGCCTATTTCTATTCTGCTATATAAAATGGCACCAGTAGAACACAAAGAACAGTTGAAGGATCTCTTAGATAAGGGATTCATTAGACCCAACATTTCCCCGTGGAGTGCACCAGTCTTATTCGTGCGCAAGAAAGACGGTTCTCTCAGGATGTGTATTGATTATCGTCAGCTCAACAAAGTTACGGTCAAGAACAAGTATCCTCTGCCCAAAATAGATGACTTGTTTGACCAACTTCAGGGTACCGGTTGATTCTCCAAGATAGACCTCAGATCAGGCTATCATCATCTCAGAGTTAGAGAATGTGACATCCCGAAGACAACTTTTCATACTCGATATGGTCACTTTGAATTTCTAGTTATATCCCTTGGTCTTACCAATGCCCCAACCGCTTTTATGGACTTGATGAACCATGTGTTCAAGTAGTACTTGGACATGTTAATCATAGTCTTCATAGATGATTTATTGGTCTATTCCCAAACTGAGCTTGATCATTCAGTCCATCTCAAAATTATACTTCAAACCCTCAGAGATCACCAGTTGTTCGCCAAATTCAGTAGGTGCGAATTTTGGCTAAGATCAGTAGCATTCCTCGGCCATATTGTTTCCGGTGATGGCATTAGAGTAGATTCTCAAAAGACCAAAGCAGTAAGAAACTGGCCTCGCCTTATTTCTCCATATGATATCAGGAGTTTCTTGGGTTTGGCTGGCTATTACAGACAATTTGTTGAGGGATTTTCTTCTATTGTATCTCCTATGTCCAGATTGTCTCAAAAGAAGGTCAAGTTTTAGTGGTCAGATTTTTATGAGAAGAGTTTTCAGGAGTTGAAGACTCGACTCACCTCAGCTCTAGTTCTAGCTCTTCTAGATGGTTCAGACGGCTTCATAGTCTATTATGATACATCCATAGTGGGTCTAGGTTGAGTCCTCATGCAGCATGGTAAGGTCATAGCCTACGCCTCCAGGCAGTTAAAGCCTCATGAGAAGAATTATCCTTCTCATGATCTTGAGTTAGCAGCCGTAGTATTTGCCTTGAATATTTGGAGGCATTATCTATACAGAGTTCATGTATATTTCTTCACAGATCATAAGAGTTTCCAATATGTCTTTTCTCAGAAGGATCTCAATCTTTGTCAGAGAAGGTGGTTAGAGATCTTGAAAGATTATAACATGAGTATCATTTATCATCCGGGCAAGGCCAATGTTGTGGACGACGCTCTCAGTAGACTCTCCATGGGTAGTGTTTCACATGTTGAGGATAGAAAAAAGAAAATAGCTCAGGAAATCCATCAGCTTACCAAACTAGGCGTTTGCTTAGTCTATTCTTCAGAAGGTGGTGTATGCATTCATGATAGTTCAGAGTCATCTCTAGTTTCTGAGGTAAAATAAAAGCAAGACAGGGATCCTAGCCTTGTCAAGATAAAAGAGTCAGTTCAAAATCAGAAAGTAAAGGTTTTCTCCCAAGGGGGAGATGGGGTCATTCGTTGTCAGGGTCGTCTCTGTGTTCTAGGTGTAGATGATTTAAAGCAGTGAATTCTTGCAGAAGCGCATGGTGTGCGATACTCCATTCATCCAGGAGCCACTAAGATGTACTGCGACTTGTGGAAGATCTATTGATGGAGTGGGATGAAGAGAGATATTGCAGAATTTGTGGCTAAGTTCCCTACATATCAGCAGGTTAAGATAGAGCATCAGAAACCTAGTGGTTCCATACAAGAGTTCACCATTCCTACTTGGAAGTGGGAAGAAGTGAACATGGATTTCGTGATGGGTTTTCCACGAACTCATCATCATGATGATTCAGTTTGGGTCATTGTAGACAGAATGACCAAGTCAACTCATTTGCTTCTAGTCTATACCTCTTATTCAGCCGAGGATTACGCCAAACTCTACGTCAGGGAGTTGGTCAGATTACACGGTGTTCCATTATCTATCATCTCAGATAGAGGTACCCAGTTCACCTCTCACTTCTAGAAAACATTCCAAAAGGGTCTTGGTACCCAAGTTCATCTCAGTACAACTTTTCATCCTCAGACAGATGGTCAAGCAGAAAGGACCATTCATACTCTTGAAGATATGCTAAGGGTGTGTGCAATTGATTTCAAGGGAAGTTGGGATGACCACTTGCCTTTGATTGAGTTTGCATACAATAATAGCTATCATTCCAGTATTAAAATGGCTCTGTTCGAAGCTCTCTATTGTAGGAGGTACAAATCTCCAATCGGGTGGTTCGAAGTTAGTGAGGCCTCAGTCATAGGGCCTGACTTAGTATTTGATGCCTTAGAGAAAGTCCAGTTGATCAATGAAAGACTTCGGGCTGCTCAGAGCCGACAGAAGACCTATACAGATATGCGCAGAAAGGATCTTGAGTTCAAGAATGATGACTATGTCTATCTAAAGATCTCTCCTATGAAGGGAGTGAAGCAGTTCGGCAAGAAGGGAAAGCTCAGTCCCCGATATGTCGGTCCCTTCAAGATTCTCAGTCGTTTAGGCAAGGTAGCTTATGAGATCGAATTGCCTTCAGATCTAGCCTCAGTTCATCCAGTCTTTCATGTCTCTTTGCTAAAGAAGTGAATAGGTAATCCATCAATCGTAGTCCCTATTTAGAGCATTGACGTTTAGAACAGTCTCTCCTACGAGGAAATTCCGGTCAAAATTCTAGACTGTCAAACTTGTTGACTGAGAAACAAAGAAATCTCTCAAGTCAAAATTATATGGAAAAATCAATCCATTGAGGGAGCTACTTGGGAAGAAGAAGAAGACATGCATACGAAGTATCCTTACCTTTTATCCACCAATCCAGATCAAGCTCAAGGTAACAGTCCTTCCTAAGCTTATTCAGTTTCCCATTCAGTATTCTATACAACTTGGTATTCAGTTCATGCTCAAGTTTCATCACAAATCTAGTATCAAGTACCATTGCATATTTAGTCATGCATTCATGTATCATTCCAGTGTATAATCATGCATCAAATATGCATTCTCATTGGGAGAACTCAGTTATCAGAAATCTCAGTTATGCATTAATGAATCAGTTACTCATACATCAAATATACATGTCCAACATGATATGTTTAGCTTATAACTCATGTCCGTCATGAGATCATGTTCCTGTAGTGTATGTCATGTATGTACTCTAGTTTATCATCTCTGCCAACCAGTCTCATTCGAGGATGAATGTTTCCAAGGGGGAGATATTGTAATACCCCGTATATTTTTAAGCTAGAAAATAAACCGTTGCTCCTACACATGAAACCTCCTATACTGTGATTCATATTTGAGTACATGAATTAGGATGAGTATCCTAGTGATAATAGAGCTTATGATGTGTTAATCATGTTCATAAAAGACACTTAGAGTAAGCCAAGCTAAGAACTTTTGAATCCACCAAGTTTTCATGTATGATTTCATATAGGTCATCTTTGAATGAGCATAACTTTGTTTATAGGTGGTATTCTGGAATATTTATACCCTCTAAATTGTATATAATTGAATAAGCTTTCCATTGATACCAAATTAGCCTAAAACGGACTCCCGGTGAAGAAGTTAAGGCGATTTAAAGTTTCAACAGCGTCATTTCAGTCAGTGGCGCGTTGCGCCATAAGACAAAATGATGTTTGTCAATTTCTAGTGTATTTACGTGGTTCCACCGCGTTGTGGTGATTTTCCAGGCCTAGATCCATGTCACGTTATCACGATAATCTCAGTCAAGCCATGATTAATAGAACTCAGTCAGTTATGTGACTCAGGAAATCTCAGAAATATCATGATCTTAATAAATTCTCAGATAGTAGTACTATTCCATTAGTCAACGGAAGTCAGTTACTCAGTCCATGTACATCCAGTTAAATCATGTTCAGTCTCTTCAGATGGGAGTAGAAGTTAGCACCGAGTGAACCCAAGGATGGGAACTCACCTGCCAGTTTAGGGTGTGATTCTTAGTAGTCATCCTTGTGTTCCAGAACTATGTAGCCATCATAGGTTGAGACATCTTAACCTTCCAGAGTAGGGTTGATGAGGTGTCTTAACCTGTTAGTTTAGGGTTCCCACCATTCTCTTTAGAGTACCTTCTAGCTAAGGGTCACTCACAGCTGTCCTTACCGGTGGTGCGGTATTGACACCTTTCTTATCAGGGCACATATTGAACCCCAGCTCAGCTATTATAGTGCCTTTAGGACATGTCGGTTAAACAACTACCTCCCATAGTTTCTGTATCAGTCTTAGTAAAAGAAATTAGATAGTTCTTCAAGATATCAGAACTGTTAGATACAGTCAATTCAGTCATAGTACGGAACTCAGGTAGTTCATTCATATTCAGGACTGTCAGACACAGTCATCCATGTATTCAGAATTCCAGTATCAGTTAAGTTAAATATCAGTAAACCATGTATTAGTGTACATATCTAGATATCACGTATTCACTATCTCAGTTACTATGTATGCATGCTTGCACTCTCACGTTCATATTAGTCAGTCAGTTAGCATTACTCATGCATATAAACACTTTTGCATTTAGCCTACCCCACTTGTATACTCAGTACTTTCAGTTGTACTGACGCATTTGCACTATGGTGCTTTCTTTTATGTTACACCATAGGCTCAGAGTCACGAGTTCCCGATCAGCAGTAGCAGTAGCATTCCAGTACGCAGAGTGGTAGTGAGTCCTCATCCATCCGAGGACAATATTATTTTATTTCATTCATTATTTTAATTCAATTTTGTTAGACGAAGTTAGTTGGAGACATGTTCTTTAAACTCCTTATTTCAGACAGTATTTAGAGGCTTTCAGATTTAGTTAAGATTTGATTCATACTTCAGTTAGTTTGGGTATTTGTCACCCATATGGATGTTATGTTTTGTCATACACTTTATTCAGTTGAACCTTATGGCCTATTGTTCATGTTTTTTGCATTTTACATATATATTATGAAGTGTACAAGTACAAATATCAGTCATGGGTTAGCTTGTGGTCCTTCGGGGTCATAAGCACCGTGTAGCATTTCGGTTAAGAAAATTGGGGTGTTACAAGAGAGAACCTTAAGATAGATCAGAGTCTTCAGAATCTTATGTAGATGTGAAGAGAAAGGATCTTGAGTTTAAGGTTGGTGACTCAGTGTATTTGAAGATTTCGCCCATGAAGGGGTTGAAGAGATTCGAAAAAAGGAGAACTTTAGTCCTCGATATGTTGGCCCTTACAGAATATTGAGTCATGTTGGAAGGTAGCATATGATATGGAGTTGCCTACAAATTTGTCATCCGTTCATCCAGTGTTCCATGTACCCTTATTGAAAAAGTGTATTGATGATCCAGCTATTGTAGTTTCTTTGGAAAACTCTAAAATTCCAGATAGCCTTTCTTATGATGAGATCCTAGTTGAGATTATTGATCATCAGATTCATAGGATAAGGAACAAAGAAGTTCTCTTGGTTAAAGTTCTTTGGTGGAATTAGTCCGTTAAAGGTGCAACTTGGGAGGTAGAAGGAGATATGCAGACCAAGTACCTTCATCTCTTCTCTGCAAGTTTAGACTCAACTTAAGGTAATGGTTTTCCTCAGATTATATCTTTTCCATTCTTAGTTCCATCTCTATATAATCATCTTTATGTCATAATCATATATTTAAATCCGTTCAGTCATATAGTCATATTTCCATTTATGCAAGTTCAGTGCGTAATCTCAGTTCCTCAGTATTCTTAGGTTAAGCAGCCTCATTCAAGGATGAATGTTCCCAAGGGAAAGATATTGTAATACTCCATAATAGAATTAGTTTAGTTCAGCTCCTAGTGCTTCCATAAGAGGCTTAAAGCCTAAAAATTTAACCAAGTGTTGAAGATTTAGCCTTATTTTGACTCCTTAATTTTGAAGATTTTTATGTTGACCTTTTGGGCTCCAAGACGATGATTTTTGAGTTGATTCATGTTAAGTGGTGTAAGGAGTATGCTTTGGGGAAGTTTCAGAATTTTTGGAAGAGGTTTGAGTCGTGTTTTGATTTTGATTCCAGCAGCTTAACATAGGTCCACCGCATCGCGTCGGGAATAGCGTAAGCATGCCATCACATTGTGCCAAGCCCATAAATGGCATTCCAGTTGCGACTTTAATCTCCAAAAGGAGAAATTAGGTTATTTACAACCACTCGAAGTCATAAAAATAAGGGATTAATTGACGATTTAAGCATAATACATCCTTTCTCCATCAATTTTCTCTCAAACAAACCCTAATCAAATTCCAAGAAATCCAAAAATCCTTCATATCCTCTTCAAGATAATCAAGAATTCAAGGCTTTTAATTCAATAACATCAAGAAATAACCTTCAAGAACATCTTTAATAGTTCAAAGTCAAGCTTCTACATCGAGTTAAGCCTAATAAGGTATGTGGGGTTATGAACAAGGACTTTCTTTCACCCTTGAGCCCAAATTACATGATTTTAAGATTTTTTTCCTTGTTTTGAAGTAGGGTTTATACCCAAGTTTACATATTCTTGAAGCATGTGATGATTATGAGATTTAAAACTTTAAGTTGATTATAAAGTGCTTATGTTTATGTTTTATATTATCAGATTTCTATCATGCATGAGATTGCACTATCTTGACTTGATGTTGTTGAAGTATTTTCAAGATTGTTAGAGTATAAAGTTTTATTATGTATTGACTTGAGCTTAAATGCATGGGTTTTAATCCCTAAGTTTAAGTATTGAGATTTTAAGAAAATCATTCTCTTAATTTTTATTTGAAAAGTTCTGCAATGCCCCGTAATCTCATCCCGAGACATCACACGGTGCTCAAGACTACTAGTAACCTTGAGCTAACCTTGTCTGCTTTCTACTAAGTCTAAATCTCATAGTAATGGAAATATAGACAAAAAAAGTCATACTAAATGCAGAAAACTATCAGAGATAGCTGAGAATAATCTGAAAATAATGTCTGAAAACACAATGTTGTACGTCTGAATCAACTCTATCAATCTGACAAGCCTCTACTACTAATAACTAGAGAATCATTGGGACAAACACCCAACTAACTCAAACTGTCTGAAAAGAATACTGAATCATATAAAATAATAAGCTACAAAATCTAAATGAATAACTCCCCAAACTATGAGGACTCACCAACTGTCGGATGTAGATGGAGATGCTCGAAATTACTCATGTTGCTGATACTGAGCACATGAACCTACATTATGAGACAATGTAGCACATAGGCATATATGCTGATCAGTACATTGATAATTTACTAAGTATATGGGGGTTAATTCATAAGTAAAACGATGCATGTTAAATGTAAATGACTCACATAAACTGGAATATCAGAAAAAAAACTGAAATCAGTTATCATGAATAGCAAATTATACTTTGTAAATCTAGTGAGTCATAACATTTAGTTTCGAAAGATGTACTAAAGTTCTGTTTGTAAATCATACTATCTAAGTGTAAAAAAAGCTCACTTTTACATATAAAATCTAAAAGCAAAAATCTATAGCTAATATCTTTCTATAAAGCATAATCTGAATAAAGTTTTAAGCCTTTACACTTGGTTTTTCTAAAATCTTTTTTGTTATGCTATAAGCTTAAAAAATTAGGGAAGTTCTTCTAATCGACATAAACCATGTGAGCTAACATGGAGTCCAACGTCTTGTTCACCTAAGGGGAAAACCTCACGATGGGAAGAGGTGTCATACTTTTGCCAAGGAGTATAACCTGAGCTAAGTGATCACATCTGTAACTGTCATCCATATAGAAATAGGAATAATATGATAATCTGTATAGTTCTATGGAAGTTAGGGCACGCTAATCCCGCACTTCTCGCTCGGTGCTAAAAACTACTGCTTTTAATCCGTATGCTTGTTCTGTTGGAAATCCACTTTAAAATCTAGCACAAGGGTTTATTATAAAACCAATTATGCTTTTATCTGAGTCACTCTTAAAATAAAGCTGATCTGAATTCTGTAATCTAAGATAAATCTGTAAACTGAATTCCAAATCTTATCTGAGGATCAAAGATCAAAACTTTATTTAAAATTTGTAAATAATCTGATCTTAGGATGCTTAAAGCATCATATTTCTTGTAATATCAACATATAAACTTGGGCTTGATAACCCATGCATCAGGTCACGTCAGAACATCATAATAATCATGCTTGACAATGAAAACAATGATAATTCATCTCAAAATCTAGAATTTACTGCAATAGACATAAAAATATGAAAATAAACATGCAATTCATCTTTAAAATCTCTCAAAAACTCATAATCTTGCAAATAGCAATAATGGGTATGAACCCTAATTCATATCTCATGGGTATTCATTCAAAATCATATGAATTTATAATTAAAACTTGGTTTTGGGCACAAGGATGGAATAGAATCTTTGTTCATAAATCCCAAATACCTTGGTAGATGATTAGATGAAGATTATTTAATTATTGATTCCTATTGGAGTTCTTGAAGATGAGTTCTTGATTATCTTGTCTTGGTAATCCTCAATTTGGAGCTTTCTTGGAGAAACAATGGAGGAATTTGATTTCTTCAAGAGTAAGATTTGGAGCTCTACGATTTTTCTTTGAGAGAAAATGGATGAAAATAAACATAAAGTGCTTTGAATATGATAAATTCCTTGTTTATAATGAATTGGGACCTTGGGAATTGACCAAAGTGCCCCTTTTATAATTTTAATCGAAACTGGAAAAGGGAACAAAAATCCCGATTTAACATGCCACCTTGATGCGCCACTATCACGGTGGCTCACTGGAAATTGACAACTGCGACCTGAGACTTCGACGCGATGCGCCACGATCACGGTGCTCTATTGGAATGCGATTTGGGCTATTTCCATTAGGCGCGACCATCACGGTGATCCACTAGAAATTGACAATTGGGAAATTGGACCTCACCACGACACGAGCTTATCATGGAGGTCCACTAGAATTTGACGAACGATTATTTAGCCTTTACCACAACGAGGTGCTTTCCCAGATGGCATACTGCTTTACTAAAAATGTCATAACTTCTCAACTGAGTATCAAATTTGGGCAAAATTGGTATCGATGAAAAGCTTATTCAACTTCCCACACAACGGAGATTCTAAATCTGAAAAATTCTACATGTAATAAAAGTTATCCATTTTTGAAGCTAGTCTTTGACATTCTAGAAGCAAAATTAAGCTAGGAAAAGTATGGGGTATTACAATATCTCTCCCTTGGGAACACATTCATCCTCGAATATGGATAGTTAAGCTAAGAATACCGAGGAATCTGAGGCTATAAGCTATCATGCACAACTGAAATATCTGAATGACTAAATAAAAAACATACTGAGCTACTGATCTGATATGCGAGTGCATGAATTTATATTAAAACAACTATATAGATGAATCTAAGACTGGAAAAGAACTGAATGAAGGAAGACTGTTACCTTTGGCTGAATCTGAGTTCGTGGAGAAGAG
Source organism: Capsicum pubescens (assembly GCA_030864215.1). Lineage (NCBI taxonomy): Eukaryota > Viridiplantae > Streptophyta > Magnoliopsida > Solanales > Solanaceae > Capsicum > Capsicum pubescens. The sequence continues at coordinate 83,479,305 of CM061548.1, forward strand.
ATGAGGATACTTGGTATGCATGTCTTTTTCTGCTTCCCAAGTATCACCCTCAATGGACTAATTTTTCCACAGAACTTTGACCAAGGGAACTTCTTTGTTCCTTAGTCTACAGATTGATGATCAAAAATATCTACTGGAACTTCTTCATATGAGAGGCTATTCTAAATATTTTTTACTTTCTAGAGGGACTATAACGGCTGAATCGTCCAAACATTTCTTCAACAAGGACACCTGGAATACTGGATGAACCGAGGACACATCTGCGTTTATGTCAAGCTCATACGCCACCTTCCCAACACGACTCAAAATCTAGAAGGGACCTACATATTGGGGACTAAGCTTCCACTTTTTGCTAAATCTCTTCACCTCTTTCGTGGGTAAAACTTTCAAATACACAAGGTCATCAACCTCAAACTCAAGATCTTTTCTTCTTACGTCTGCATAAGATTTTTGATGACTCTGAGATGCTTTTAATCTCTCTTGGATCAACTAAAATTTCTCTATGCACTCAAACATCATATCTGGCCCAATCAAAGCGGCTTCACCCACTTCAAACCAAACAACTGGTAATCTATATCTCCGTCCATAGAAAGCCTCAAACAAGGCCATCTAAATACTAGCATAGTAACTATTGTTATAAGTAAACTCAATCAATGGCAAACGGTCTTCCCAACTACCTTTAAAATCAAGAACACTTTCCCTCAACATATCCTCTGGAGTCTGAATGTTCCTTTCTGCCTAACCATCTGTCTGTGGATGAAAAGCTTAACTATGGTGAACTTGGGTACCAAGGCCCTTCTGAAATGCTTCCCAAAACTGAGAGGTAAACTGGGTACCCCTATCGGAGATGATAGATAATGGAACTCTATACAATTTGACTAATTATCTAATATAAAACTTAGCATAATCTTCAGCTGTGTAGGATGTGTGAACTGGTAAGAAATGCGCTGACTTAGTCAATCTATCTACAATAACCCAAATCGAATCATGCTGACGATGCGAATGGGGTAATCTAGTCACAAAGCCCATATTCACTTCTTCCCACTTTTAAGTGGAGATACCAAACCCTTGAAACATACCACCAGGTCTTTGGTGCTCTACCTTAACTTATTGATAAGTTGCAGACTTCGATACAAACTCTGCTGTATCTTTCTTCATACCACTCCACCAAAAGATTTCCCCTAAGTCACGGTACATCTTGGTAGCACCTGGATGAATGGAATAACATGCACCATGCGCTTCCGCTATAATCTGCTACCTCAAATCATCAACACATGGCACACACAATCTACTTTGGGATCTCAGCATACCATATCACCCTTGGGAGAAAACCCCTACCTTTTGGTCTTTAACCGGCTTCTTCAATTTGACCAAACTAGAATCCTTATCTTGCTTCTCCTTAACTTCCAAAACTAGGGAAGATTCGGAACTACTTTGGACCCAAACATTCCCTTCAGCTGAATCAACCAATCTAACACCCAATCTAGTTAACCGGTGAACTTCCTGAACTAGATCCTTCTTATTATTCTCCACATAAGCAACACTACCCATAGAAAATCTACTAAGGGCGTTTGCCATAATATTGGACTTTCTCGGATAATACAACACACTCATATCGTAATCCTTCAAAAATTCTAACCACCTTCTATGATGAAGATTTAACTCCCTCTGAGTAAACACGTACTGGAAGATTTTGTGATCCGTGAACACATCAACATGCACCCCATACAAATAATGTCTCCAGATTTTCAAAGAAAAAACAACAACAGCTAACTCAAGATCATGGGTTGGGTAATTCTTATTATGAGGATTCAGTTGTCTAGAGGCATAGTCTATAACCTTACCTCTCTACATTAACACACAACCCAAACAAATTATAAAGGCATCACAATACATAACGAAACCATCTAAACCATCGGGTGATGCTAAAATTGGGGCTAAACTGAGTCAAGTCTTCAACTCCTGAAAACTCTTCTCACAGGAACTTGACCACTGGAACTTAACTTTCTTTTAGGCCAATCTAGACATTGAGACGCAATAGAAGAAAAACACTCAACAAAACATCTGTAATATCAAGCTAAACCCAAGAAACTTCGAATGTCTAATGGAGAGATAGGTTGAGGTTAATTTCTTACTGCTTCTATATTTTGAGGATCAACTCTAATACTATCACTAGAAACAATATGACCAAAAAACTAACTAACCTTGGCAACAATTCATATTTGCTGAATTTGACGAATAACTGGTGATCTCTAAGAGTTTGCAACACAATTTTAAGATGGTTTTCATGATCATCCTCACTACGAGAGTAGATAAGAATATCATCGATAAAGACTATGACAAACATGTCTAGTACTATTTGAACACTCTGTTCATCAAGTCCATGAAGGCTGATGGGGCATTTGTTAGCCTGAAGGACATGGCTAGAAAATAAAAATGACCATAACTGGTTCTGAAAGTTGTCTTTCGAATATCATATTTCTTTACTCTTAGATGATGATAGCTGATAACTCTCAACTTACACATCAATTTAGTGCAAGGCGGTCGTCGTTAATATATTTACCCAACTTTGGAGTCGGGGTCGAATCCACAGGGAATAATGTGAGTGGCGATTAAACTAATTTGAAACTATAAATACAAGTTAAATTCTGATAAATGACATGAAAAGATAAAATGAGGATAATTAGACAATGGTTAGTGTTCAACTTGTTTCATAACTCAAAACTAAGATTTCAACGGTTCAAATCAATGATAGATAGAAACTAGGGTTGTGATCACAATGACTATTAATCCTTCATTGAATAATAACTGTAGTACTGGGTTCTCATGACTGGTGGGAAATACCAAATTATCAATTTCGACAGTTCATCTAAGTGTTTCTCAACCTACCTAGATGTTTTGCTTCCTAATTCTCTCGAACTTAGGAAACCCTCTTATTCATACTGATTTTATCTCAAGTTGGTCAATCTTGTTACAACATTAACCATTAGATGGGAGCTTAATCTTCCCAAATCCTTGTTGATAATTCACTACCTTTTATTTATTTCTCAGTTCGAGCAAATCAACATAAGGTGAGATCTATTGTTTGCAACCAACAGAAAATAATTAATACAAAAGAGTTATCAAGCCGTTCCCACAATCATTCAAACCTTGGAAAACTATTAAATCAATGGAGGAATCATCATAGATCCCACAACCCTAGTTGTGGGTTTTAGTTCCACATGGAATAGAAAAAGATAACAACAATTGAATCAACAACAATTGAATCCATAACTCAAGGTAAGTAAACTTACAAAATATGTAGTCAGAAGTTGATTCTCTAATAAATCCAAAAGGAATATCCCACAACTCAGTCAAAGAATTGAAAATTGAAATCAAAGTTAAGAGCCAAAACTACAGAGAAAAGTGACCAAGTCCCACCTTTTAGTTCAAGGTTTAGATCCCTCCTTATATAAGAAAACCCTAAATTATGCTTTAAATACTTCAACCTAATTATGGAAAAAAAATCACAGAGTGCAGTATTTTTCTCGAACAAGTGACGACATTTGTGATGCCTTATCAGGAGTCTGATGACTTATCAGAAATGTCGTCAGCTCCTTCTTCAGTTTTGGCACTTCCTGTTTAAGGCTCACGATGAAACCTGACGGCTTATCAGATATGTGATGACATATCAGAAATATCATCACTTTGTCACTCAAAATCTGATTCTCGGCCTAAGCCTGATGGAAATCCTAATGGCTTATCACACTTCTGACGGCTTATCACACGATGTTGTCACTTAGTTCAGCTGAAGTCTATTTTCTGTCTTGGTTGACGGTAACTCTGATAGCCTACCATAGGGCTGACGACTTATCAGAAATGTCGTCAGCCACACTTTCCTGCTTTTTGCATCAAAATTCATCTTTTTCACCTCCATTATTTTGGGTTCTCTGGCATCTTGACTTATACTGCAAAATCAAGGATAACACAATAAAAAATGACAAAAGTTGCTTAAGACCTTGCAATTATTTAGAGTTGAAAGCATCAAATGTGTTAGCATCTGCTCACACATCAACACCCTAAACTTAAAATAATTGCTTATCCTCAAGCAACCAAAACACAACTAAGAGGATACAAAGTACAATTGGCAGATAATAACTCATATAATCTCAAAATATCATCACCTTCTCCAAGGTCAATCAATTCAACAACAATTGTGTCTATTATTAGAAAACAACCATGTAACACACCGGAATCAAGATATGGCCAAATTCAGCAACAACAACCATGCATGTATCAATATTACACTACCCAAACAAGTTAGCAACAAGTAACATACTCAATGTGCCCTCACAATAATAAAATCCCTTCTTCACTCATATCAGCAATCACATGTTTAGGTACACAGATAATCAAAAGATACCCACTCTCATAATAAAGTTCCAATAAATGTATGCCAAATGCCATAGGCTTGCCCTTATATTCATTACCAAGGTTTTCAGATAGGTCAGTTAGGATCACTATAGGTCTTCTTCTGGTTTGTAATGTAGGCTAGGGTGCTGGTATGATATTCAAGGACATTTAGAGTGACTACGCCTCCTTGACACTACACTAACCTCTTGAGGTCTCACTTCTTAACCTTTTTTTCCTTTCTTGATTAAAGCACAGTCAAGATGGGTGAGGTCTTTTCGACAATCATTTTTTTTCACAACTTTTGTTTTCTTCTTCTTTTTCCATCGCACCCAACTTTTTTTCTTTTCTTTGCTTTTATTATACCTTTCTTCATACTCATTTTTCATCACACACCTTTATGATAGATACCCTCAACTTAGGTTATTTACCTAAGTCAAAGTGCACAATGTCCAAGGAGGACCAGGGCTATAATAGGTTTATTGTGATATAAATGGGAAGGTGATAGGTATAATAAAAAGAATAGGCATTCAGGCTCAATATCGGGATCAAGGGATATCATTCACACATGGAAGGTCATTTAGGCTAAAAGTGGACTAATATCAAAATGGCCTATGATCCTTTCCTAACTCCTAACCTACGACCTAGGCAAGACTAACTGGGCAATTTCTAGATTCAATCATACAAAGGGAACTCAGTACACCTCACACACACATGGCACACAAGTATATCACACATCGCTACTTATCTGGTTCATGCAATTATTTAGCAATGATTATCATGTCGCTAGAACTAATGCCAAAATCAAGATGCACAGTGGCCACAAATAAATATAATTCACACAGTTTCTAGATAGATAATTGGAGAGGTATTTATCATTCCAAGAAAAATCAACAAAAATATATCAACTGCCCTAGATACTTATTTTTCCTCCAGTTAACCATAACACATCACAAAAAAAACATAATACGCCTAAACATGCTGGCTCTACTAGGAACAAGACTCCGAAGAAAAGAGGCACGGCAACGAAAACCCATGGAGGACATCAATACCCACAAGTAGCCCCACCCTCAACTTAAAATCATGAAATTTCCCCAATCCATCAAACCAAAACAAGAGAGTTAGAAACATACCTGTGGCACCACGGTTGTGAAAATCTGATGTCAATCACATAATACGGATACAAATAACAAAATACCTTGGGTTTCCTCCCAAGAAAAGCCTAATTTAGTGTCGCGGCATAATTGAGTTATCTTGACTACTCAGACTTCATCAAGATACCTTGTTGATAATTAATTATGTCTCCACTTGGAGGATTTGAAACATCAACCAAACTTTTGATCAATACATCTTCGAGGCACATTGGGAAAACCTACGGATACAATGACACTTCATTTATCTTGCCACTTTGATGACTTGAATCTCTTACCCAACTTCATATCAAATTTCTAGATAGGGTCATTGGGTATTGATGAGATTATCAATAATCCACTTGATGCACATTGAATTTTTCCTTTACAGACCTTCAAGTCAGGGGTTTCATTTTGCTCTTTTTGAATGCCAAACTCTAAAATATAAGGATTATGTTCCTCATCCTCAAAACACCTCAGTTTCTTGGGTAGGTGGACTTCCATTTCATCCACCAAGCACAATGTTGAAAAATGGTTCGAATGAGGTCTTCTCCTTAATTTTAGAGTTGCATCCTTCTGGGCATCCTCACCCAAAATTGGGATACAGTTTTTAGAAGAGATTTGCTTGGTTTCTTCTTTTGCCTCTAGCACCATTTCCTCAATCTTGGCATCATCCCTCATGGTTGGTTCGGTTGGTTGGAAAATCATCGAGGGTTACTCAACATCAAGAACAACATCGATATAGGATTCTTGTTACTTATCTTCACACTCGTTAATTATGTTAAATGAATCCACAGACAAGATATCATCTAAACATAATATGGAAAAGTGCTTTGAATGCTTGGCCTCTATATCTATATCCTCTATCATTCTTCTTTCCTTGTTGTTTTCCCTTATGTCTTGATGTATATCAGGTATGATATCATTCATTGTGTGCACATAATCCAACATTAGTTGAAGTATAGCTTCAATGCCACTCTTTTCGGTGCTTTGTTCTTCCTGTTCTTGACCATAAGACCTATCAAAATCATAAGAAGAACTAGAATTTGGGTTAGCATACTGGGGGGAGGGGGAATTTGGGCAATCACTTCAATGTCCATCTTAGCCACCACATAAAGAACAATCATACTCCCAGTAGGATGGAGATAGTGCACACATCTCTCTCCGGGGAGTCTATCTACAATTTTCCCAAAAGTGAGGTCTATAACAATATGGAAATGGATCATCAAGATACGATTTCCAACCACCAAGATCAAGTTCATTCCAAGACACCATAGTAATAAGTAAACTAAAATAAAAATCTAGCTAACACCAAAAATAAAAGAAAACTAGAAACAAATATTTACAAGTTTAAATTCACGCAAGTGGGCTAAAATTCCAAACCAACTCAATACGCCAAATAGTTCCCCAGCAACGACGTCATTTTTTATAATGCTCAACTTACACGTCAATTTAGTGCAAGGCAGACTTCGTCAATATATTTACCCAACTTTAGAGTCGGGGTCGAATCCACAGGGAACAATATGAGTGGTGATTAAACTAATTTAAAAATATAGCTACAATTTAAATTCAGACAAATGACACGAAAAGATAAAATGAGGATAATTAGACAATGGTTAAGTGTTCAACTTGTTTCAAAACTCAAAACTAAGATTTCAACAGTTCAAATCAATGATAGAGAGAAACTAGGGTTGTGATCACTATGACTATTAATCCTCCATTGAATAATAACTGTAGTACTGGGTTTTCATGACTTGTGGGAAATACCAAATTATTAATTTCGACAGTTCATCTAAGTGTTTCTCAACCTACCTAGATGTTTGGCTTCCAAATTTTCTCGAACTTAGGAAACCCTCCTATTCATATTGATTTTATCTCAAGTTGATCAATCTTTTTACAACATTAACCATTAGATGGGAGCTTAACCATCCCAAATCCTTGTTGATAATTCACTACCTTTCGTTTATTTCTCAGTTCGAGCAAATCAACATAAGGTGAGATCTATTGTTTGCAACCACCAAAAAAAATTAATACAAAAGAATTATCAAGATGTTCCCAAATCATTCAAACCCTAGCCAACTATTAAATCAATGGAGGAATCATCATTGATCCCACAACCCTAGTTGTGGGTTTTAGTTCCACATGGAATAGAAAAAAATAACAATAATTGAATCCATAACTCAAGGTAATTAAACTTACAAAATATGCAGTCAGAAGTTGATTCTCTAATAAATTCAATAGGAATATCCCACAACTCAGTCAAAGAATTGAAAATTAAAATCAAAGTTAAGAGCTAAAACTACAGAGAAAAGTGTCCAAGTCCCACCCTGCAGTTCAAGGTGCAGATCTCTCCTTATATAAGAAAACCCTAAATAATGCTTTAAATACTTCATCCTAATTATGGAAACAAAATCACAGAGTGTAGTATTTTTCTCGGACAAGTGACAACATTTGTGACGCCTTATCAGGAGTCTAACGACTTATCAAAAATGTCGTCAGCTCCTTCTTCAGTTTTGGCACTTCCTGTTTAAGGCTGACAATGAAACCTGATGGCTTATCAGATATGTGATGACATATTAGAAATATCATCACTTTGTCTCTCCAAATCTAATTCTCGACCTAAGCCTGACGACAATCTTGATGGCTTATCACACTTCTGACGACTTATCACACAATATTTTTAGTTAGTTTAGCTAAAGTCTATTTTCTGTATTGGTTGAAGACAACTCTGATAGCCTATCACAGGGTTGACGACATATCAGAAATGTCGTCAGCCACACTTTCCTACTATTTGCATCAGAATTCATCTTTTTCACCTCTATTATTTTGGGTTCTCTTGCATCTTGACTTATACTGCAAAATCAAGGAAAACACAATAAAAATGACAAAAGTTACTTAAGACCTTGAAATTATTTAGATTTAAAAGCCTCAAATATGATAGCATCTGCTCACACATCAATAGCTGGATCTAAGGTCAATCTTGGAGAAATAACTTGCACCTTGGAGTTGATTAAATAAGTCATCAATTCTAGGAAGAGGATATTTGTTTTTTACTGTAACTTTATTTAGCTGATGATAGTTAATGGACATTCGCGAAGAACTATCTTTCTTTTGCACGAATAGGACTGGAGCGCCCCATGGAAAAACACTAGGCCTTATGAAACCTTTTTATAGAAGATCTTTATGTTGATCTTTTAACTCTTTAAGCTATGTAGGAGCCATAAAATACATAGGAATAGAAATAGGCTGGGTATATGGAATAAGGTCAATCCCAAATTCTATTTCCCTATTGGGAGGCACCCCTGGCAAATCTTTGAGAAAAATATCAGAAAACTCATTGACTATACTTACTGACTAAACTATTGGAATTTCAGTCTTAGTTTACTTGACTCGAACTAGATGATAGATAAACCCTTTAGAAATTAACTTTTTGGCTTTAAGATAAGATATGAAATAACTCTTGGGAGACACTGAACTATCTTTCCACTCAAAGACTGGATCATCTGGAAACTAAAAATTCACCACTCGGGTGAGACAATCTATGGATGTGTAATAGGAATAGAGTCAATCCATGCCAAGAATAAGGTCAAAGTCAACCATATCTAACTCTATTAGATCTGCTATAATGATTTTATGAAGGACAGTGATAGGACACTTTTTATAAATCTGTTTGGCAACAATTGACTCACCTACAGGAGTAGAAACCAAGAAGGGATCAGGGATCTTTTCAGGACCTATTTCAAAATTTAATGCAAATAATGGGGAGATTTAAGAGAAACTCAACCCAGGGTCTAACAACACATACACATTAAGATGAAAGACACGAAGCATACCTGTAATAACATCTGGTGAATCCTCCTGCCACTGATGGGATGGTAAAGCATAAAACCGATTCTGGTACTGACCGCGATTAGTACTGGATGAAGCACCCTAAGGAGGGACTGGGTGACCTAAAGGAGATGGTACACCAGTAGCCTGAGTCTGGGGACAAACATCTCTGTTTCTCTTCTTAGCATGCAGACACTCTCTAATTCCATGACCCAACTTAATACAACCATAACAACCCTTTTGTCCACCCAAGCACTCTCCAAGATGATTCTGACCACTCTTAGTAGATAAAGGATAACTGGGCCTTGCACTTATACTATTCTGAGATCTGGACATAGAAGACTTACCCCACTGCTCCTATCTAGCTCTAGGAGCGGAATCACGAGTTGAAGATGGTGCTGGCATAGATAAATGATTCTGAAACTGTGAGCGATTTCCCCTATGAGACCTACCTTAGCCATACTCAAACTGCCTAGTTCTAGATTTTTTATTTCCCCTTTCTCTTTTATTCAATTTCTCTACTTCAATCTGTTAGGCATGAATCATTAATCTATCAAGATCCGTGTCTCTAATAAGCATGGAAGTCCTAGACTCCTTAACTACCAATCTAGATACTCCAATAAAAAACTTACTCATACTTGCCCTAGGATCAGCCATCTTATCAGGGGCATATTTATACAACTGATTGAACTTAAGGTAGTAATCCTTCACTATCATTGAGCCCTGCCTCAGGTTCATAAAATCCTCTATCTTAGATTTCATCATTTCATATGGAAAGAAACTATCTAGAAATACATATTAAAATACCTGCCAACTCATAGGAGCTATATTGTCACCTCTACAATTCTTTCACAAAACTATCCAATCATACGCCATATCCTTCAATCTATAGGATACCAACTCTACACTCTCCTCCTCAGAAATATGCATAATCTGGGTGATCTTCTTCACCTCATCTAAATAAAGTTGTGGGTCCTCACCTGCTTTCGACCCAAATAACTCTGGCAGATTTATTCTCATGAAATCCCTGATTCTAGCTGCTGCTAAATCACCATTCTGCTAAAGTGGGACTGCAGCCTAATGGTTGCCCTGAATATTGGCAGTCACTACTTGGGCCAACGCCAAAAAGAAAGCCCTAAAATCAATATGGGATACATTCTTATTCAGAGGATCGACATGATAAGGTGGCTAGTTATCATTTCTGTGGGCATTAGCTCGATGAGGAGGGATTTTCAACTATCACATAAGAGCATGAGTTAAAATTAGATAGAGATACTATAAGCATGATAGATCATGAAAGAAAAAAATGATTTCCTAAAAATGTCCCGTAGCCTGTTGCTCATAAATGTGGCGCGCTTCACACCCATGATCAAGACTCTACGTAATGCATCTTGTCTAAGTCCCCAGGACTCTTATAAGCCTTAGGCTCTGATACGAAGTTTTTAATGCCCCAAAATTTGATCCGAAGATATCACACGGTGATCAAGACTTGAGTAGCCTTAAGATAACCCTGCCTGCCCTCTACTAAGTCTGAATCTCATAGTAATGGAAATATAGACAAAAAAGTCATACTAAATGCAGAAAACTGTCTGAGATAGCTAAATATAATCATAATATAATATCTAAAAATGAAATACTATAAGTCTGAATCAAGTTTAGCAGTCTAAAAAGCCTCTACTACTAATAACTAGAGAGTCACTGGGACAAACCCCCAGCTAACACGAACTGTCTGAAAAGAATACTGAATCATATAAACTAAAAAGATGCAAAATCTGAATGAATAAGTCCCCAAACTATGAGGACTCACCAACTGTCGGATGTAGATAGAGATGCTCGAAATTACTCACGTTGCTTATACTGAGCACCTGAACCTACATTATGAGACAATGTAGCACATTGACATATATGTGGATCAGTACTTTGATGATGTACTGAGTATACGGGGGTGAGTGCACAAGTAAAACATACTATCAATCATCATCATAGTTTGTAAAATAATGCATGCTAAATGTAAATGACTCACATAAGATGGAATATCTAAAAAAAAGATTAAAATCTATAATCATGAATAGAAAATTATACTTTGTAAATCAAGTGAGTCATAACATTTAGTTCTGAAAGTTGTACTAATGTTCTTTTTGTAAATCATACTAGCTAAGTGTAAAAAGAGCTCACTTCTATATCTAAAATCTGAAAACTAAAATCTGTAGCTAATATCTTTCTGTAAAGCATAATCTGAATAAAGTTGTAAGCCCTTACATTTAGTTTTTCTAAATGCTTTTCTGTTATACTATAAGCTTAAAACTTTAGAAAGGTTCTTCTAACCGACATAAACCATGTAAGCTAACATGAAGTCCAATGTCTTATTCATCTAAGAGGAAAACCTCATGATAGAGAGAAGTGTCATACTCTTGCCAAGGAGTATAACTTGAGCTAAGTGATCACATCTATAACTATCATCCATATAGAAATGAAAATAATCTAATAATCTGTACCTACGTTTGCTACGTAGTTTTGTGGAAGTTAGGGCATGCTAATCCCGCACTTCTCGATCGGTGCTAAATACTACACCTTTTAATTCGTATGCTTATTCTATTGGAAATCCACTTGAAAATCTAGCATAAGGGTTTATTATAAAATCAATTATGCTTTTATCTGAGTCATTCTATAAATAAAGCTGATCTGAATTCTGTTATCTAAGTTAAATTTGTAAACTGGATTCCAAAGCTTATCTGAGGATCAAAGATCAAAACTTTATTTAAAATCTATAATTAATCTGATCTTAGGATGATTAAAACATCATTTTTCTTGAAATATCAATATATAAACTTGGGCTTGATAACCCACGCATCAGGTTAACATCATAACATCATAATAATCATGCTTGACAATGAAAACAATGATAATTCATTTCAAAATCTGAAATTTACTGCAACAGGCATGAAAATATGAAAATAAACATGCAATTCATCTTCAAAATCTCTCAAAAACTCATAATCTTTCAAATAGCTATAATGGGTATGAACCCTAATTCAAATCTTATGGATATTCATTCAAAATTATATAAATTAGTAATTAAAACTTGGTTTTGGGCACAAGGATGGAAGAGAATCCTTATTCATAAACCCCACATACCTTGGTAGATGATTCGATGAAGAATCTTTAATTATTGATTCCTATTTGAGTTCTTGAAGATGAGTTCTTGATTATCTTTTCTTGGGAATCCTCAATTTGGAGCTTTTTTGGAGAAACAATGGAGGAATTTGATTATTTTGAGAGAAAGCTTTGAGTTCTAAGGTTTTTCTTTGAGAGAGAAAGGATGAAAATAAGCATAAAGTGCTTTGAATATGCTAAATTCTTTGTGCATGAGGAATTGGGGCCTTGGGAATTGACCAAACTTCCTCTTTTTAAACTTTAATCGAATCTAGAAAAGGGACCAAGAATCCCAATTTAATATGCCACCTCGACGCGCCACATCGCGGTGGCTCACTAGAAATTGACAACTAGGACCTGGTGTAACACCCCGATATTCTGAACCGGAATGCTACACGGTGCTTATGACCCCGAAGGACCACAAGCTAACATATGACTGATATCTGTACCTATACACTGTAATATATGACGTAATAATACAGAAAAACATGAACAATAGGCCATAAGGTTCAACTGAATAAAATATCTGACAATCGTACTATCTATATGGGTGGCAAATACCCAAAAACAACTGAAGTCTGAATCAAATCTAAACTAAATCTGAAAGCCTATAAATACTGTCAGAGTGAGGAGTTGAAGGAATATGTCTCCAACTAACTCCGTCCAGCAAAACTAAACTTAAATAATAAATGAAATAAAATAATATTGTCCTCGAATGGATGAGGACACACTGCAACTCTGTGACTGGAATGCTACAGTTGATCTAGAACACGTGCCTCTGAACCTATGGTGTAACATAAGAGAAAGCACCATAGCGAAAATGCATCAGTACGTCTGAATGTACTGAGTATACAAGTGAGGTAGGCTAAATGCAAAGGGTTATATGCATGAACAATGCTGACTAATATGAAAGTGAGAATACATACATGCATAAGAAACTATAACTAAACTCGTAGTGATACTGACTACCGAGTATGAATACTGACGACATGAATTTATGGATACTGAGATACTAATTAGATGAATGACTATTTCTGACAGTTCAAATTATAAAGAACTGGTCTGATTGACTATGTCTAATAGTCCTGAGACTGAATACTATTAACATAAGATATGACAACTGACATAACTGATATAACTTTGATGATTGACAAGATCAATGTAACTGATATTGAACAACTTTATTTAACAGTCTGAGTTCTGATAGAACTATCTGAATTCCATTCTATATGCAGTAACTGAACTTGAGATCAGTCCTATCTAGAGGGTGATCTTTAAATCTGATGATTCTGATACTGATTAACTATAGCTGAGATCAGTTCTGTCTAATGGGTGATCTTGAAGTCTATTTATAATAATAAGGATTGACTATCTCTAACAGTACTGAATCTGTACTACTGAACTGAGATGACTGTATCTGACAGTCCTGAATCTATAACTGAAACTGTGGGACGTATTCATCTAACCGACATGCCCCATGCTAAGCTGACTGAGGTCCAATCTCTGCCCTGACGGGAAGGGTGTCAGTACCGTGCCACCAGTAAAGACAACTATTGTGGAGTCAGTCTGGATCTAGAGGGTGACTCCTAGGATTAGTCCTATACATATAAATTTGATAACGGGTAACCCCTGAGTATGCCAGTCCTATCTAACGGGAGATATCTCATACCTACGCTGGCTACCTAGTTCTAGAACTTAGGATTTCTTCTAAGGATCTCCGTCTTTTCTAGCGGTTGAATACCTATCCCTAGGATCACTCGGTGCTGAATCCTACTCCCATTTAAAAGAAACTGAACTGGATAACTGAGCTAAACTGAATAACTGAACTGAACTGATTAGCTGAACTGATATTGATTAACTAAACTGATAATAATGGTATTGTTTAGCGGAGCTAAACTAAGTTTATTGAGTTCCCTTGACTGAAGGAACGTACTGAGTTCTGAGGACTGATTGAGAGTACTGAAATTACTGAGATCACTAGGAATACTTCTCTTACTGAGATCACTAAGATTACTGAGTACTGAGGTTACTGAACTACTGAGACTGCTGAGATTTCTGAGTTTTTCTGAGTCACATAACTAACTAAATTCAATAGACCATGGCTTTACTGAGAGTATCATGAAAACATGACATGGCAATAGGAACACAACTATATTATTTTGGGTACAAGTATCCCCCAGGACTCGATGGAAGGAAGCTGACACATATGACTAACTTGATCATAAGAATAGAGTCCACAAATCACAATATCATAAGTAGGGGATTTCATACTACACTACGTTCTCAACATCTTATACATGGAAGGGGATGCGCACAATATGTATATACTTGCATTCCATCAATATCACGCTCATTCCATATCACAACATTAATACACAACAATAATGTGGAGTTCATGTTGAATCATAAAGAATAGAACATGGGCTTGTCATTTATGCACTATTAAGTCATAAAAACATGGATTCTATAATTATTGGAATTTTATCAAACACCTTTCATGCACAACTTTGGGTATAGGTGTACTTATCAATTTGACAATCTTAATCCATCCAAAATTCATAGGTTTCAACTAAACTACTCACATGCTTCATGAAAAAAATATCAAGATACAACCTAGAATCCAAACAACAATCATCAACATGAATATAGTCATAACACAACAAGAAAAGACCAATTTATAATTTAAAACATGATTCTTGAGATCCATGGATGAAAGTGTCCCATGGATGAATACTACACATACCTTAAAGCTTGATCTTGAAAGAGATCTAATGTTTCTTGAAGGTTCTTGAAGAAATCCTTACGCTTGTTCTTGATTTTTCTTGACTAGAGTTTAAACCCTTTAGGAGAGAATGTTCTTGTTCTTGAGGAGATGATCTTGAGAGAAAACCTTAATCTTGGGGTTGACAGTGTATGAGAGAGCTTTTTGAGATGTTTAACTAAAGAGAATGAAAGATAATACGCTCTTTGAGGGTTATAAGTCATGGGAAGTGAAGGAAAAGACCAAAATACCCTTGCAAAAATGTCCCTCATTTTCTGCAAAAAAAAATAGCTGACGACATTCTTGACAAGCCATCATACTGGTGATTGGTTGTCACGAATTATCATCACAAAAAGGTGAAATCTTTGTTTTCTGGTTAAGGATGACGACATTGGTGATAGGACATCATGGGCATGACGGATTGTCACAAAATGTCATCACTGGGGGTGAAAATCTGCACAGGGTTGACGACATTGGTGAAAGGCCGTCACGGGCGTGACAACTTATCACGAATGTTCACTCAGTTTCCCAGCCTGACATGTCGGAGTAAAATGGGCATAACTCCTTGCTTCGATATCATATTTAGGAGAAATTGGTATCGTTGCAAATATAATTCAATTATCTATATTTTTTTGGGTCATTATCTCAAAAATTTATAGTATAACGAGAGATATACGTATTCGAAGTTGACTATAGCAATATCCTTCCCAAGAATTCAATCGGTAAGGAATGCTTTGATTCGTCTGATAGATGGGAGTTATTTGAAGAGTTAATATACATCTAAATTTCTCATAAAACTATAAAGGAACCATAATGTACTATGTATGATCTTGAAATGTGGCGCTAATATTGGTTTGGATTTTTTTGGGGTATTAGAATATCTCCCCCTTGGGAACATTCGTCCTCGAATGAGAATGACTGAGATGGAAGAAAAGATCAACTGAAGTACATATAATACATACTCTACCGAAACATGGTTTCAGGACTGACATGACTGATAAGCTGAATACATCACACTGAACATGCATTTCTGATGCATGAGTAATTGATTTATGAATGCACGACTGAGTGTTATGATGAACTGAGTTTCTCATAATAAGAATGCATATCTGATGCCTAATTGATGAGCTAAATCCATGCATATCTGATGCATGATTATACAACTGACATGATACATGAATGCATGACAAAAAGTACTGATAAGCTGATCACACATATATGACGCTTGAATATATGACTGAACGTGCTCAGGAATATACGATTGAACATGCAATGGTAAAGGTACCAAGTTTGAACTGAAAACTAAGCATGGAACTGAATACAAAGTTTGGTACTAAAATTTGAACATGGTAAGATAAAAGAATACTATCACCTTGAACTGAAAATATCGATGAGTCTGAGATTAATCACTCAATATGCATGAGCGGAAACATAAGAACATAACTGAGTATGGAACATGATACCTAAAATGAACGGAGTCTTCAATGCATGACATGGATAGAGTATCGTATCGTGGACTAAACTGAGCTATTGAGTACATGGCTTACTGCTAAGTTTTGGAGCTAGAGGGTCGACTCATAAGTAACACTTCCTCCAAGAAAGATTCATCAAAGAAAATGACATGTTTAAATCATGAAAGTTTGGGGGATATAGTGTATCTCCCCCCTTGGGACACTATGTCCCTTAAAGAATGTTGGACTGACGTTGCTGAGATATTGAAGAAGTTGAGGCAATGTACAAGGCATGTACAAACTAGATTATAACTGAACCTCAGGAGTTTGGGACTAATGTATGATACATGAACTGAACTGAACTTGCAACTTCTAGGAGGTTCTACATTGAATAGTTACCTTCCCTTAGATCTTGGATAGCATGAATAGATGCAAGGATGAGGAAACAAACTATACAAATCCGACTGCTCGATTACTAAACTGACTTGCTAGCTTTACTAATTAACTCATGCTGAAACATATGCCCAAATCAGAGAAAGAGATCTAACAATGCATACCATGAACATGAAAGACTGGTAACGTACCCAAATCTAGGTTAGGGAAACTTTTCGGATCATGATGGGTCTGGAGTACATAAAGTCTATTCTAACGTTGACCACTCTTGGTGACTTGCTGATGCAACTCTTTACCCCTCTGTGCTAGAACTCTACACTCTGTCATCCTGTGGCCTGGCTTGCCATACCCAAAGCATACATCACTACCTGCCCTACATGTACCTAGGTGATTCTTACCACACTCTTTGAAACTACCTGTCCTTGCTCTCTTACTCTGTCTCTCTCTCATTCTAATCTTCTTCTACTCTATCTGCTAAGCATGATTTATTATTATGGAAAAAGTTATATCACTATTCAACATAGGAGATCTGCACTCGTTTAGCATGCTATCGTTCACCCCTGACACAAACTTACTCATCTTGGCTCTACTGTCTGCAACCACATGAGGCGCATATCTGGTTAATTAAGTAAACCTAAGAGAATAATCTTTCACTGTCATACTTCCCTAACTAAGGTTGATGAACTCTAGCACCTTAGCTTCTCTAAGATCTAGCGGGAAAAATCTATCAAGAAAAGCAGAGGTAAACTCCTCCCACTCTATAGAACCTGCATCATCTAGCCTTTCTGATTCCACTATTTGTACCAAGTATGAGACACATCCTGCAACTGATATGCAGCTAACTCCGCACTTTCCACAGTATTCACCCCCATAATATTTATCACTTTTTGAATCTGATCTAAGAATTCCTGCGGGTCCTCATCTGATTTAGACCCCGTGAAAGAAGGAGGATTTATTCGAGTAAAGTCCCAAATTCTAGCTGCAGCTGAATTGGATACTGGATTGGACAGAATGACAATTGGTCATTCATTCTGGGCAGCAACTGACTGAGCAAGAGTGGTGAATGCGGTCCTGAACTTTTCATGAGAAACATGATCGCCCAAAGGGTCTTCGGGATGAGGGGCTTACTAATTTCCGTTTCTTCTTTTAGGAGGCATGTTCTGTAGAAGAAAGAGAGAAATGGATTAGACTGAGAGTGACTTGAGATTATGCTCACTGGCACGACATGAATACTGAAAGAAGGGAAACTATTTCTAAAACATCTCATAGCCTCTTGCACATAAGTGTGGTGCACAACACACGCATGTACAAGACTCTACTAGATGCGGTTTTTAGCATTCCTAGGACTCTAATGAACGTTAGGCTCTGATACCAAGTTTGTAACACCTCGATTTTCTGAACAAAAATACTACACGGTGCTTATGACCCCGAAGGACTACAAGTTAACCCATGACTGATATCTGTACCTATACACTACAATATATGACGTAATAATGCGGAAACACATGAACAATACACCATAAGGTTCAACTGAATAAAATATCTGACGAACATAATAACCATATGGGTGGAAAATACCCAAAAACAACTGAAGTCTAAATCAAATCTGAACTAAATCTGAAAGCCTCTAAATATTGTCTGAGTAAGGAGTTGAAGGAACATGTCTCCAACTAACTCCGTCTAGCAAAACTGAACTGAAATAATCAATGAAATAAAATAATATCGTCCTCGAATAGATGAGGACTCACTACAACTCTACGAATAGAATGCTACTAATGATCTGGAACAAATGCCTCTGAACCTATGGTGTAACATAAGAGAAAGCACCATAGCACAAATGCGTCAGTACGTCTGAATGAATTGAGTATACGAGTGAGGTAGGCTAAATGGAAAGGGTTATATACATGAACAATTCTTACTAATATGAACATGAGAATAAACACATACATAAGAAACTATAACTGAACTCGTGGTGATACTGACTACTGAGTCTGAATACTGACGACATGACTTTACGGATACTGAGATACTAAATAGATGAATGACAATTTTTGATAGTTTGAATTATGAAGAACTGGTCTGATTGACTGTGTCTAATAGTTCTGAGATTGAATACTGATAACATAAGATATGACAACTGACATTATTGATATAAGTGTGATGATCGACAAAACCTATATAACTAATACTGAGCAACTGTATTTAACAGTCTGAGTTCTGATGGAACTATCTGAGTTCTATTCTATATGGAGTAACTAAATTTGAGATAAGTCCTATCTAGCGGGTTATCTTTAAATATGATGATTCTAATACTGATTAACTATAGTTAAGATCAGTCCTGTCAATGGGTGATCTTGAAGTCTATTTATAATGATAAGGATTGACTGTCTCTAACAGTACTGAATCTGTACTACTGAACTGAGTTGACTGTATCTGACAGTCCTAAATCTGTAATTAAAACTGTAGGATGTATTCATCTAACCGGCATGCCCCATTCTAAGTTGACTGGGGTCCAATCTCTACCCTGACGGGAAGGGTGTCAGTACCGCGCCACAAGTAAAGACAACTATTGTGGAGTCAGTCCTAATCAAGTGAGTGACTCTTGGAATCAGTCCTATACATATAAATGTGCTAACGGGTGACCCCTGAGTATGCCAGTCCTATCTAATGGGTGAAATCTTGTACCTACGCTGGCTACGTAGTTCTGAAAGTTAGGGATTGCTTCTAAGGATCTCCGTTCTTTCTAGCGGTTAAGTCCCCATTCCTAGGCTCACTTGGTGCTGAATACTACTCCCATCTGAAAGACACTGAACTGGATAACTGAGCTAAACTAAATAACTAAACTGAATTGATTAGCTGAACTGATACTGATTAACTAAATTGATACTAGTGGTATTGTTTAGAAGAGCTAAACTAAGTTTACTGAGTTCCCTTGACTGAAGGAACCTACTGAGTTCTGAGGACTAACTGAGAGTACTGAAATTACTGAGATCACTAGGAATATGGCTATTATTGAGATCACTAAGATTACTGAGTACTGAGGTTACTGAACTACTGAGACTGCTGAGATTTCTGAGTTTTCCTGAGTCACATGAATAACTGAATTCTATAGACCATGGCTTGACTGAGAGTATTGTGATAACATGACATGGCACTAGGAACACAACTATATTATTTTGGGTACAAGTACCCCCAGGACTCGATGGAAGGAAACTGACACACATAACTAACTTGATCATAAGAATAGAGTCCACAATTCACAATATCATAAGTAGGGGATTTCATACTACACTTGGTTCTCAACATTTTATACATAGAAGGGGATGCGTACAACATGTATATACTCACATTGCTTCAATATCATGATCATTCCATATCACAATAATAACACACAACAATAACATTGAGTTCATGTGGAATTATAAAGAATAGAACATGGGTTTGTCATTTAAGCACTATTAAGTCATAAAAACATGGATTCTATCATTCTTGGCATTTTATCAAACACCTTACATGCACAACTTTGGGCATAGGTGTACTTATCAATTTGACAATATTAATCCATCCAAAATTCATGGTTTTCAACTAACCTACTCACATGCTTCATGAAAAACACATCAAGATTCAACCTTGAATCCAAACAACAATCATAAACTTGAATATAGTCATAACACAACAAGAAAATCACAATTTATAATTTAAAACATGATTTTTTAGCTCCATGTATGAAAGGGACCCATGGATGAACACTACACATACCTTAAAGCTTGATCTTTAAAAAGATCTAATGTTTCTTGAAGGTTCTTGAAGAAATCCTTACGCTTGTTCTTGATATTTCTTGACTAGGGTTTAAACCCTTTGGGAGAGAATGTTCTTGTTCTTGAGGAGATGATCTTGAGAGAAAATCCTAATCTTGTGGTTGAGAGTGTATGAGAGAACTTTTTGAGATGTTTAACTAAAGAGAATGAAAGATAATACGCTCCTTGAGGGTTATAAGTCGTGGGAAGTGAAGAAAAAGACCAAAATACCCTTGAAAAAAATGCCCCTCAATTGCTGGAAAAAAATAGATGACGAAATTCATGACAAGCCGTCATACTGGTGATAGGTCGTCACGAATTGTCGTCACAAAAAGGTAAAATCTTGGTTTTATGGTTAAGGTTGATGACATTGGTGATAGGCCAACACGAGTGTGATGGCTTGTCACAAAATGTCTTCATTGGGGGTGAAAATCTTCCCAGGGCTAACGACATTGGTGATAGGTCGACACGGGCGTGACAGCTTATCACGAATGTCATCACTCAGTTTCCCAGCCTGACATGCTGGAGTAAAATGGGCATAACTCCTTGCTCCGCTATCGAATTTAGGCAAAATTGGTATTGTTGGAAAGATAATTCAATTATATATATTTTTGTAGATCATGAAATCAAAAATTCGTAGTATAACAAGAGATATGATCATTCGAAGTTGACTATAGCAATATCCTTCCCAAGAATTCAATCGGTAAGTAATGTTTTGATTCGTCTGATAGCTGGGAGTTATTTGAAGACTTAATATACATATAACTTGCTCATAAAAATATAAATTAACCATGATGTACTATGAATGAGCTTGAAATGTGGCCCTAATATTAGTTTGAATTTTTTTTGGGGTATTCCACCTAGGACTTCGACGCTATGTGCCACCATCGCAGTGCTCTATTCGAATACCATTTGGTCCATAACCATGATGCGCCACCATCACGTTAAGCCACTATAATTTGAAAATAGGGAAATTGTACCTCACCATGACACGATCTTATCACAAAGGTCCAGTGAAATTTGACAAATGGGAATTTAGCCTTCCCCACCATGCGGTGCTTTCCCATATGGCATACTGCTTTACTAAAAATAGCATAACTTCTCAACGAAGTATCAAATTTGGGCGAAATTGGTATCAATATAAAGCTTATTCAACTTCCCATACAATGGAGAGTCTAAATCTAGAAAATTCTACATGTAAGAAAAGTTATCCATCTTTGAAGCTAGTCTTTGAAATTCTAGAAGCGAAATTAAGCTAGGAAAAGTATGGGGTATTACAAGTTCATACCCATAATGAGTTTGAGTTTTCAAGAAGACTATGGTCTTAAGTTTATTTGATGGTTTTATAACAAGATTTAAATAAACATGGATCTTTCTATCCTAAGCTAAAAGATGGAATCCAAATTTGTTCATTTTGATTGTAGTTTGAAGCAAAGATATGCATAAATGGTTTTCATTATAAACCCTTATACTTTTTTAAGGTGAATTTCCTACAGTATGAGCATTCAATTAAGGGAGTAGTATTTAGCACTGAGTTGGGTATGCGTCCAAGGTTACATGCCCCAAAACTATGAGCCAGTGTAGGTTTAGCTTATTCCCAATATAGGTGAAGTTAAATATAATGACCACTTATTTTAGGTCCTATTCCAATGGAAAGTATAGGACAGCTTTCCCTAGCATGATCTCTACCCACTATGGGTAAGATGTTGGACTCCATGATAGCTTACATAGTGTATGTCGGTTAGATAACCTCCCTAATAGAAAAGAGTAAAATAAAAGCTTTTAGAACTAAATGTTATGGCTCACAAAGTTAGTTTTATGCATTATTTCTAATGTTTATGATTTTGCATCTTTGTTTAATTCAAGCCAAGGAGGGTCATTTACACTTAGTATGCATTATTGAAAAGTTATATGAACATTGAGTTGTTGATTTACTTATGCATTCACCCCCACGTGTTCAGTACATTCCAGAAGTACTGATCCACATCTATGTCTACGTGCTACATTGTCTTATAATGTAGGTCCTGGTGCACAGTTCTAGCAGCATGATTGATTTTGAGCATCTCCACAAACATCCCATCTCTTGGTACATCCTCATAGTTCGAGGGCCAATTCTACTAGATGTTGATATTAATGAAGTGTTTTAGTTATTTGGTTTTCATTCAGTTTGATTCAGTTGGGGCTTGTCCCAGTTGCTCTCTAGTTAGAAGTAGAGGCTTGTCCGACTGATTTTTATTTTATACTGCAACAATATTTTTTTCCTAGTTTAAGGATTTCAGAACGATGTTAATTCAGTTTCAGTTACGACTTTAATTCAGTATTCTGAGATTTTTCATGTCAAGTTTATCATTATTATGAGTTCCAAAGTTGTTGCTAGGCTTAAAGGGTTAGCTTGGGACTACTCATAGTCTTGAGAACTATGTAACATCTAGGGTATATTTCTGGGGTATTACATGTTGGCAACCCGTATCAGGTTTAGTCCTTCATTAGAAAATTTTTAAATTTTTTTTTTTTTGTATCTCGAACTACTTTTTGACCTAATTCTCTTTGCGAGATATGTAGTCAACCTATATAAGGTTCGGTATCACCATAACATAAACTTAGTATATATTTTTAAAACTAAAGTTGAGGTAAATTGTGAGAAGATATGAACGGAGTGATTAGACATTGTCAAGATGCAATTGACTTTGACTACGAGAAAAAGAGTAAACAAATAAAGGATGTTCATTTTGTTTCCAAAGTGTCACAGTCTAAAATTGGCAGAAGTTTTAAGAACTATACATATCTTTGTATATATATATATATATATCTAAATCTTTCACTACTTTTTCGTTTACCAAGTATCAACAGATATCACAAAGTCTGAACAGAGAAGATGAATGGAGGGTCAACAATGTTAAAGCTTTGAGTCAATAGGAATCAACACCCCCTTTCAACTAAGAATTTTTCTTTGAGTGAAGGGAAAACAAAATACAGGATAACAACACTAGGTTGAAGTCAAGTCTACCAATCTGGACAAAACCTCTTTGTCCCCTATGAGAAATTGCTCATCAAGGATAAATGTCGAAGATCTGAAGATGACATTCAATCAATCACAATTACCATCTACAGCCAAACATCTCCACTTATTTTATTCATTACTCTATTTAATTCTTTATAATTCCCTTTATTAAATTAACAACTTCACCTTAAATTTTACAGGAACCAATGTCAAGTCTTTGAAGATAAATGAATATATCACTTGACCATGCCACTCCTTCATCATAAACTGACCGACTTTATTTCTTATTTATTACTTACTCTATTTTTACTTTATGACTATATTCAACACCTTTACTCTAAAGAAAAACAAGGATTTAGAATAATCAACATTGGTCCTCGTAGACAATCAGAGACATAATTTATTATTAGGTCTCCATAGACAATTAGAGTTCATCAATAGTGGTCCCCATAGACAATCGGATGCATATTTCATTAATAGGTCTCTATAGACAATTAAAGTCCATCAAACTTGGTCCGCAGAGACAATTAGAGATATTATTTATTACTAGGTCTTCATAGACAATCAGAGTTCATCATCAAGTCCCATAGACAATTGGAGATATCATTCATTATCAGGTCTATGTAGACAATCAGAGTCAATCATCAAGTCTCCGTAGATAATCAAAGACATTATTCATCAATATTGGTTTGGTCCCCATAGACAATCGGAACATCATTCATCATTAAGTTTCCGTAGACCATCGGAGACAACATTCATCATCAAGTCCCCGTAGATAATCGAAGTTATCATTCATGATCAAGCACCCTTACACAATTGAAGGCATCATTCATCATCAAGTCCCTATAGATAATCAAAGATGTCATGCACCATTAACTCTTTGAAGATAATTGGAGACATCATCGATTCCCTGAAGACAAACAACGTCCTCACTTAACATTAATGTTTTCAAAGACAACCGAAGACTTCATTACATCATCAACATAAGCCAAGAGGCTACTCTATTACTTTACCCTCTACTTTGCTAATCACTTTAAATCACTTGAACTACTCAATAACTTTACCTCAAATCTTATAGATGTCATTAATCATCATGTCTTGAAGAAGAATCACGGATGTCATGCATCATTCATCATTGAGCTCCAAAGACAAGAAGAGGGGTTATTTAAAAATAAAGCTTTCAAAGACAATTGGATACTTCATTACATCATCTGCATTAGCTAAATGGCTACACTCTTACTTATTCTTTTCTTATATATTTTTTTGTTCAACTAATAATTTTACTGTTAGTTTCATTTTGATAAGAAATACAATTTGCGATAATAAAACATGCACCACAACATAGAACTATCTCTTAGCATTAAACTAGGGCAAGCTAGTGGAATATAAAGCATTCCTAGCAGCGTCGACGATCAGAGCTCGACTTGACTCAATTTTTACAAGTTCTAACATAACTCTTAATCAATTCACAAATTTATTCTTATATTCCAGTACCATCATAAATATGGGATAAAATTTTGAGATCCTCTCAAAATTTTAGCATAACATAACTTTTGAACTACATTGACCTGATTGTCGTGAAATTTAGGATATGTAGGCAACTCAGAAACCAGGATTCGGTAGAATTTGTAATCACAGTTATTCTAGCTAAATCTACTCTATTCTTAGAAGGTTTATACCTTTTTGGTGAATTTTTTTTCAAATTTTTTTCTTTTAGTCGAGATAAAATTAGCTATTACATCGACCTCTTCATCCAAAGGTTCTTACATTATCTTCGGTTGAAGACGAACAAGTTGTTAACACTAAATTTTGGCTCTCCTTTTCTTATAACTATTTTTTAAGCTTCTTAGTCCTGAATACTTTATAGAATAGAATTTTTTTACCCATCATATCAATTTCAATAATTTTTTCATAAATGAAATATTTTATTTTGATATCGCATCAAATCTTTAAATATTTGTATTTTAACTTTTATTTTAAACTCTAATTGAATTTTGTATGATTATAATATCTATCTAAATACAGATACGTTTGTCTATATTAATATGTATACGTATATTATGAAAATTTAATTAGGAAAAAAGAAGCATAATTAAATTTGTTAAGTGAAAATGAGTGGGAAAGGTTAGATTTTCTTGAAAATCTAATTCACTTGTGCATGATCTCGGGAATTTACTCCTTATTTTTCAGCCAAAATAGTGGCCCAATACAACCTAAAGTTACCCAACTGACCCAGTCCAAACCAATCCTATCCAGCCAATAACCAAACTACCCCAACCCAAAATAGTCCCTAACCGACCCTACCCAAACCTCCCTTTCCCCCTTTCTCTTTGGCTCGTACAATATTGCAACATCGACAATACACAACCAACACTAGTAAACCTTCCTCAGACCATCGAACAATGGTGAGTGTCAGTGGTTATTTTGTTTCCCTTTAATTTTTCTCTCTTTTTCTCACCTTGTCGCTATCATATCACCTCATATCTACTTTTTCTCTCCCTATTTTCAAAAAATGCAGAGCTTCTTTCCTCCTCCACTGTAAACCTCTAAAAAGGTAGGGGTGTGGATGTTTAATTATCTTTGGACCATTCTTCCTTCCATTTGGCAGACAAAAAGCTTGTCTGTCTTAAAGAACTCAAGCCGTCCATATCAAATTTCTAGTCAAGTCTCAATCTCTTAAATCTCATCTAAAAGGTGATTTTTCCTTCACCACTACTATAAAACTGTCACTTTTTCAAAATCAATTTTTTAATTCTCAAGGCTTCTCCAAGTAGCCGTTGCAATTTTACCTATAAAAGGAGATCTTTGTCACCTCTTTGGACATGGTTCAAGTGGTAAAAAGTTGGAGAATTTCTTGAGCCTACCATACTCATTCACTTGCTAAGTTTTCTCTATTTATAATTTCCAATTACACTTTCCTTACTCTCGTTGCTTTTTCATTATTTGTATTTGAAGTTCGAGTTCGAGTTTGGATCTCCACTGAGAAAGCCCAATTTGCTTCCCCATACAAGGTAAACTCTATCCCATCTTAATTACGTTGTACTTAGTTTTGTTAATCATTTATCATGCAGTTGGTCAAGATGATAGTCGTCTGGCTCAAAGTATAAAATCTAAAATAAAATTATTTTATGGGTTTGAGATCATGTGTATTTGCAACTTGTGATATCACTTGAGTATACTCTATCCCATCTAGTTACATTATGTCTAATTTTGGCAATTTTTTAATCGGCTAAGTTTGTCATTCTCGCGTGGCTAATCGTGAACATAAAAATATGAATTTGAAAAGTTTTCTATTCATTTTGATTGTCCATATTATATTTAGTGTTTGTGAAATATTTATGACTTGCGATTTAGCTCGAATTATATCTATGAGGTATGAGGGTATATGTGTGGTTAACTGTCTACTATAAGATCATTACTATGTTCATTTGGACGTCTCAAACTTAGTAATAGCTACATAGTTTTTTTTCTCTTCTTGGTTATGTTTCATACAATGCATTACAAACCATTAAACTAGTATGATGATGTTCTAAAGGTTTAAAACTCAAATACATCCAAGTCATCTATTTTGACTACGTGAATATGTGGCCTGGATACATGTTTGAATGTGGTATTGCTACTTTTTCTCTAGAAATTGTGCTCAAGGACATGTTTGTCTCTTTTATTTTTTTATATTTCTTTGTTTTTAAAGAAAAGGTTGCTTTGCACCTAAAAGTGTGAAATAATGTCAAATTCCTTTGTATTCCATTACTTTCTCCCTACTTTTTATTTCAAGGTGTTGATGTGAATCCATGAGTTTAATAATAGGGGGTTAGGTATTTCGAGCCATTTTTCTGAATTGAGGATATGAGGATGAGCTTCCTTTCGCTTCAAGATAGTCACCACATGCTTTGTCTTTAAATGGGTAATAACATATCGTATTAGAACTAATAATATGGTTGTGGTAGGTTGTGCTTAAATGGAAAATATAGAGTTATGTCTATCACGTAAATTCATCCTTTGTCTCGCTTTTATTTTCCTCTCCTTCTCCTCTATTTACTCTAGATTTGTGAACATGTGAATTGTTTTGAGTTTCAAGTTTATGCATGAATCATTCTGTCTTGTTTTGTTCATACTTGTCCTACCTTTCTTGTTACTATATGCGACCACTTTCTATTTTGTTTTGTTAGTTACTCTTTCACCTTGCTTGTCACTATATGCAACTACTTATGCATATGCATGTGGTATATGTGATTCATATCGGATATTGATTTGAATTAGTGGAAAATAGTATAAAATATAGCATCAAAAATAGAATTTAGTTTATTAATCATTTCATACTGAAAAATTATATGTTGGGCAAATCTTTGAATAAATCTGTCAACTTGTTTATAGTCCACATTATCATTTTAAAAATCTGAAGCTAACCCCCTCCGTCATACACATTCTTGATCCTTTTGAAACTTAGAGATATAAATTATGTCGATAATTAATGTCCTTCAAATTTAGTAAAACTTCTTCCCCTGTCTCTTTCATTTATGATATGTCAATGTGTTTATATGTATTTGTTGATTGTACTTTTTTTTATCGAAAAGTTCACTAACATGCTAATCTAGTTTGTCTAAATTTTCAAATGTCTGGTTGTCATGTTTGAAAGATGCCAGCAACCTTAACTTAACATGAAAGAGGCTCTAAAATGCTTAAAAAACTCTACAAACTCTTGGCTGTCCATCATGAGAATTTGTATTTTTTCTTTTATTATACAAGTTCGCATTTGGCGGTAGTTACATAGTTATGTCCCTAACCGGTTGTTTCCTTACAATTTTTTTTAGTTTCAAATGAGAATGAAAAAGTCTATATGAGTTTGAATTTTAAAGTGTTACTAATTGTTTGTTTACAGATCAATATGTCATTTGTTTTATAATGCAAATATAGAAGCAGTAACTTGAATCTCAGTTATTTAAATAAGCACAAAAACTAACTGATGATGCTCTTACCAGGTTGTTCATGGGGTTTTTTGCTCACGTGGAGAAAGAAAAATGGAAATGGGTGAAGGATATTCACCACTTGGCTAATTTTGAAGTTCGTCTCTTGGACTCCAAGAATGGTAGTGTGATGGTACAAAAAGTGATTTGATAGTCTCTTAGTGCAGAGATCAAGGAGAAACAAGTGCTAGATTTAATCTTGATAAAAATCAAGAGTGATATTGGTGGGCCAAAAGTAATGTTCTTTGAAATCAGTGGCGATAGTACTTTGTGGTACCAAGGAAGGTTGTGTATTCCTGATGTCGATGGATTGTGACAAAATATTTTGGCTAAGGTGCATGAATCACACTAGGTTTTTCATCCTGATTTGAAAAAAAGGTATCACGATCTCAAGGATATCTACTAGTGGAATGGTATAAAAAGAGATATGGCTAATTTTATGGCTAAGTACATGGTATGTAAACTGGTTAAGTTTGAGTACATAAGGCCTGGTGGATTGTATTAAGATATTGAGTTGCTCGAATGGAAATCAGAGGTGATTAATATGGATTTTATTACTGGTCTTCCTCGGTCTCAAAACTAATTTAATTTGATTTGGATCATCATGGATAGTATGACAAAGTCTGCTCACTTCTTACCAGTGTGGACTACCTTTTCGATGGAGGACTATGCGAAGTTGTATTTTTAAGATATTGTGAAGCTGTATGGGGTACCTATTTTGAGTATCTTTGATCATTGTACGTAGTTTTCATCTCATTTCTCATGGTCTATTCATAAAAGGTTTGGTACAAAGTTTAGTCTGAGTACTGCTTTTTATTTGCAGATGGAAGGGCAAGCAGAAAAGACTATTCAGATGGTGGAGGATATGCTTCATGCGTGCATGATTGATTATGGTGGAAATTGGGTTGAGCATCTACCTTTGGTAGGGTTTTCTTACAATAATAGCTATCAATCTAGTATTAGTATGGGCCCTTTTAAGGCATTCTATTGTAGGAGGTGTAGATCTCCTGTTAAGTGATTTGAGCTTGGTGAGGCATATATGTTTGGTCTCAATTTGGTTTATCAGGCTATGAAGAAGGTGAAGGTGATTTAGGATAGGCTTAAGGCTTCCCAAAGTTGCCAAAAGTCCTATTCAGATGTAAGGCGTAGAGATTTGGAGTTTAAGGTTGAGGACAAGGTGTTCCTAAAGGTGTCTCCTGTGAAAGGAGTAATGCATTTTAGTTAGAAAGAGAAGCTCAGTCCCTAGTTCACTGGTCCCTATATGGTTCTGAGGAGGGTTGGTAATGTGGCCTACAAATTGGAGTTGCTTTCTAGCCTGAGCGTAGTTCATCTGGTCTTTTATGTTTCTATGTTAAGGAAGAGCATTGGTGATCCTTCTTTAATTATTCCTTTGAAGGGGTAGGGCATCTCAAATTATTTGTCTTATGAAGAGGTCCCAGTAGAGATATTAGATAGGAAGGTTCGTCGGTTTCTTACCAAGGATGTGGCTTCGGTTAAGGTCCTATAACAGAACCATAAGGTGGAAGAAGCTACATGGGAAGCAGAGGAGGACATGAAGTCCAAGATTCTGTATTAGTTCTCTGCCCATGGGATTCGTGCGAAAGGTATGTGTCTTTAACACAACTTTATTTTCTAAGTTTGTTAAAGGAAAAATTAATATCTTTGCCTTTTCGTTTTCAAACTTTGTTAAAAATTGGAAATATATTTGATAATGAAAATAACTCATGCGTGTTGTTACCCCTACCTTGTCCATCATTCAAGGACGAATGTTTCTAGTGGGGGAGACTCTAACACCCTAGGTTTTGATCCTTAGAAAATTTCATAGATTTCTAGCTTCTGGTCATGATACGAATATGGGGTACGAGTCATATACTAGGGTATGGTTGGTATGATCCAGTCGTACACTGACCAGTGTTTGTTGGTGGGATAGATTTTGGCTACTGGAATAGGTACGACTATGGGTTACGAGTCATATTGGTTGATACGTGGCATATGGTTCATTCAATTAACCTTAGGCTTAGTGATTTATGTTGGATCTGAGTACACGTGGATTACTACGAGTCATAAAATAGGGTACAAGTCATACCATGGACGTATGAGGGACAATGTTTGATCCTCTTGGGATTCAATTATGTCAGGGGTATGATTTATGGTTACCAGTCATACACTAGAATACGTTGGGTTTGGGTGTGTCGCACCTTGGATAGTGTTAGGTCCAAGGGGTATGCCTTAGGTATGAGAGGCTGGTACCACTCGTACGGGATGGGTATGACTCGTAAGGGTCAGCCATACCCTATGATGGGAATTTTATTCTGTTTAAATAAGGGAAATTTGGATATTTCCCCATTTATCCTAATAAGGCCCCACGACTTATATTCCTATTGGGAGGTTATTTGCCCTATTATTCTATTTTTAAACAGTTAGAAAACACTCTTAAATCCTCTCTAGATTTCTTGGGCAAAGGAAGCTAGGGTTTCATCAAAGGGATTGATTTGGGGATTGTCTTGGTGATTTCTCTCCATTATCATCTTGCTTTAAGGGAAGTTCTCTTCTCTCATTGTTAGTTCTAATTAAGGGCATGGTTTTATACAATGTTGGCATGGTTTGAATATTGTATGGTTTTGGTTTTCAAATATAATTTGGAGGTTTTATTTTTAAATGTTTAGTTATGGTTTCCTTATATTTTAATTATGTTTTATATGATTTAATGGTTGCTTTAGATGGTCGGATTTCATGGGAATGGTTATTGGTAATTATAATTGGTTTCGAAAATACTATGCCCCCAATGTGTTTGATAAAATGCCTATAACAATGTTTTCACAATATTATTGGATTTTTAATGGAACTTATGCATGGTTTGAACTTGGTAATGGAACCCTAAATGACGTAAATTGTTTTGGAATGGTTTAAAGAAATGGTTTAGCTTAATAAACCTACTTGTGGGGTACATGGGAATCCTCCAAGTAAATTGAATAATATGATTTGTGGGTAAATGGAAATCCCTTGATCACTAAAAGGTTTGGCAAAGGGCAATACTTGGAAGTTATAGTCGGTATGACTATACAACTATCTAATAGCCTTGCTTAATAAATGGTCAATGGTTTGGTTATTTGGTAATGGTTTTTATTAGGCAATAATGGCGGGGGTATGATAGCTAACCATGAAGGTGTGAATCTAAAGGAAAGACACTGGAAACTCATGTTTTCGACATGAGGAATGGCCTTGGTGTCCATATATTTGAGGGGTACATGGGAATCCCTAACACATGATTACATGTATCATATAGAGCAATTGTTACACGGGAATCCCTACTCTTATGATATCTCCAATTTGCGGCTGCATGCATCGAGGCCCGTTCGGGGGGTTACACTGGACTCATATTGCCTGTGGATGTTTTTATGATGGTTAAGCTTTACATGCCCAGGTTAATGATTTCAAATGAATGCTAAACCCGAATACCTAACCTGTATTATTATATATATGTATGGGTGTATGCATTATGGATTATTTTACTTTGTTTTATAAATGACATTATTTTATCCTTATCTTGAGTTAATGCTAGCATTTTCCTGCTAACCTGTCTTCGGGCAGCTGTATCCCCATGTGATGTAGGAATCGACCATTTTACTCCTCCTTCTTAACATTCAAACTCTCAGGGGTCAACTTTGGATTGAAGTGGTGAGCTTTCATCTTTTTGGAAAGCTCCATTTCATGGATGTTATTTCATACTTTAGAGTACTTATGGATTTTGGTTTTTGCTGTGGTTGGGGGCATGTCCCAACCAAATTTTATTACTCTTTTTGTAAGAGGCTTTATGGTACTGCTATGGGTTGGTATGGGTGGGATCGGTATTGGTGTCAACCATAGTACTGGTATTGGTATTGGGGATGACATCATTGGACATAATTTCTCACTTTTCTATTATATTTTATTTTAGTATTAATTATATTATATCTTGGAACCCATTTGGTTGCGGCCTGGTTTATGGCCTTTAGTTTGGTATTTGTTGGCTTGGTTGGTTTGGTCAGTTCGGTAAGGTGCACAAGATGGCTTGGTAGGGTTGGTCTAGGGATAGACTTATCTCAAAGTCAGTCCCCTTTGAATCACGTTATCTTGTTATATGTTTGAAATTCATCCCATTTAGGATAGGCGATTGTAGGTTGGGTTGGGTAATGGGGTTGTTCTCCGGTCCCTGTCGGACTTTGAACGCCCATAAGGACAAGACCCTGGTTCGGTTCGGGTCAAGATGGTTTAAGAGTATTAGGTTCATGGTTAATTAGGAGTCCACAAAGTCGTGTCTAGTAAAGTCTTTTTTAGGGGTGTATAGCACGCCACACTCATAAGAGAGAGGCTATGGGGAATTTAGGAGTGTTTCACTTTCTTGGTATTCTATTTTCAAGATTAAAATCTAAGTCCTGGAATCTCCTCTAATCCTTATTTGTTCGTCTTTCAGATCATGCCTTGCAGATCTGGAATACAAGAAAACTCTTTAGTCCCATTCGGGGATAATGTTGATGGGGTACATCCAATATCTAGAGTTCATCTTCGATGTTAGGATCCTATCCCTGATTGTTCTAGGAATCCTTTGGTTTCTACTAGTCCTCTTAGGGTGAGGTGGCCAATGTGGAATTTCTCTAATTTATTCATGTCATTGCTTAGTTAGTTTCTGCTCAGGCTGCGCGGGATACGTCTGGTGGATTGTCTATTGAGGCCACAAGGGTTGGCCAATTTATGAAGCCGAATCCTCTTACTTTTACTGGTGTAAAGGTGGAGAAGGATCCTCAGGATTTCTTGGATAAAATAGAGAAGATGTTCAGGGTAACACTAGATACTAATGTGGAAGGTGTAAACTTTGTAGCTTATCAGCTCAAAGATGTTGCGTTCTAATGGTATGAGTGGGATGGGGATAAAGGTGATGTGGAGTAGTCATCCTTATGGAATGCCTTTTCTGGTACTTTTCTGGATTGTTTCTTTCCTCAAGAGCTGAGGGTTGCCAAGATGGAGGATTTTGTAAATCTTAACCAAAGGAGAATGTCTGTCAAGGAATATGCCTTGAAATTCCATTAGGTATCAAGGTATCCTTCTGATTTAGTGTCTAACATGAGAGTAAAGATGAGAAAGTTTGATTCTGGGCTATCTTAGGATTTGATCTTGGAAAGCAAGACTACTTTGTTGATCAAGGATATGGATATTTCTATGTTAATTGTCCACATGCAACAGGTAAGGGATGAGAAAAGGAATTGGTTTTCTGACCTAAGAGGTTCTTGGTCGCAAAGTGGTCGGGATCAAGGTAAATAGACAAAAAAGATGTAGGGGAGTTCTTGTTCCTTCTCTACTACTAGTGCTCCTTACCTAAAGTAGTCAGGTGATAGGCGTCAACTAGGTGGTGATAACATCCAGACACAGGGTGCTCAATCTAAGGCAAACGGTGGATAGTCAATTTTCTTATGCCCTTCTTGTCAATCCTGTAGTCGTCCTCATTGGGGTAATTGTAATGAAAGAAGGGACAAATGTTACAGGAGTGGCCATCCAGGCAATCCTCTTAGGAATTTCCCGGTTAATAAGGTTGCTACGGGAGAAAATAAAATTGTGGTTTCTTCATCATTTTGTCCTTCACTTGATGGTACTGATTATAAATTGGTTACTGCTCCTGGTTCTAGTTTTGGATGGAATAAATTGTATACTCTTGCATCTCAGCAGGAATCTGAGGCATCTCCTGATGTCGTTACTAGTATGTTACAACTCTTTACTTGTGACGTGTATTGTCTACTTGATTTGGGGTCCACTCTTTTCTGTGTTACCCTATTTGTGGTTATATGTATTAGTTTTAATTCAGAAATAGTTTTGGACCCTCTTTCTATTTCTACCCAAGAGGTGACTCAATTATTGTTAAAAAAGTCTAGAGGTAGTGTGAAGTAACTGTTAGTGGTAGGAAGACTTTGGTGGATTTGTTTGAACTTAATATGGTTGATTTTCATGTTATTCTGGAGATGGATTAATTACACTCTTATTACATGTCCTTAAATTGTTGGACTCGTAAGGTTGTATTTAGGTTCCCTAGAGAATCGGTTATAGAGTAAGATGGTGGTACTCTAGCTCCTAGGGGGAGGTTCATTTGTTATCTTAGATCTAGGAGGTTAATATCAAAAGAGTTTCTTTATCACTTGTTCCGGGTTAAAGATTCTAACTCGGAAGGTCCTTCTTTTCATTTGGTCCCTGTGGTTAATGAGTTTTCTGAGATCTTTCCAGATGATTTTCCTAGTATTCCTCTGGATAGGGAAATATAGTTTGGTATAGATTTGCTTACGGACACTCGTCTAATATCTATACCTCTTTATAGAATGGCTTCGGATGACTTAAGAGAACTCAAGGAGCAACTTAAGGATCTTCTGGATAAGGGGTTTATTCATCCCAGTGTATCTCCGTAGGGTGCACCGGTGTTGTTCGTGTGCAAGAAAGATAGTTCCCTTTAGATGTGCATTGACTATCAGTAGTTAAATAAGGTAATGGTCAAGAACAAATATCCTCTCCCAAGGATAGTTGACTTGTTTGATCAGTTGCAAAGTACTAAGTTTTTTTCTAAGATAGATCTTTGGTAAGGGTACCATCAACGTAGGATTAGGGAGGTGGATATCCCTAAGATGACTTTTGCAATCGGTATGGGCACTTCAAATTCTTGGTGATGTCATTTGGTTTGACAAATTCTCTGACAATATTTATTGATTTGATGAATAGGGTTTTCAGGCAGTTCTTGGATCTCTTTGTCATTGTGTTTATTGATGACATTCTGGTTTATTCAATGAGTAAGGTAGATCATGCTAATCATCTTCGTGCGGTATTGCAGACCTTAAAGGAACAACAGTTGTATACCAAGTTCTCTAAATGTAAGTTATGGCTGAACGCTGTGACTTTTCTTGGTTATATTATTTCTAGTAAGGGGATCATGGTGGATCCTCAAAAGGTGGATGTGGTTAAAATATGGCCTAGACCCACGACTCTAATTGACATTCAAAGCTTCTTGGGTTTGGATAGGTATTATAAGTGGTTTGTGGAAATCTTTTCGATGATAGCTGCTCTGTTGACTAAGTTGACTCAGAAAAAGGTAATTTTTCTCGGTCATATACTTGTGATGGGATTTTTAAGAAGTTGAAGGAAAATCAAACTTCGGCTTTGATTTTGACTTTGCGGGAAGGTCTTGTTTGTGTCTTGATGGAACATGAAAAGGTGATTATCTATGCTTCCAGGCAGTTGAAGGTACATAAGAGGAACTATCCTACTTATGATTTAGAGCTTCTTACCGTGCTCTTTACTTTGAAAATATGGCAGCATTATCTGTATGGTGTACACATGGATATCTTTTATGATCATAAGAGTCTACAGTATGTGTTCACTCAGAAGGAGCTTAATCTCCGATAGATGAGATGGTTCGAGCTTCTCAAGTACTATGATATGAGCCTTCACTATTACCCAGGAAAAGCTAATGTGGTTTCTGATGCTCTTAGCAGGTTGTCCATGTTGAGAAAAGACAACGGGAATTGGTGTAGGATATTCACCGCTTAGTAATATTAGAGTTTGTCTCTTGGACTCCAAGGATGGTGGTATGATGGTACAAGAAGTGGTTCAGTCATCTCTTGGTGCAGAGATCAAGGAGAAATAAGTGCTAGATTCGATCTTGATGAAAATCAAGAGTGATGTTGGTGGGAAAAAGGTAATGGTCTTTGTGATCAAGTGCGATGGTACTTTGAGGTACCAAGAAAGGTTATACGTTCTTAATGTTGATGGGTTGTAACAAAGGATTTTGGCTGAGGCGCATGAATCACGCTATGTTGTTTATCCCGATTCGAGAAAAATATATCATGATCTCAAGGAGATCAACTGGTGGAATAGTATGCAAAGAGATGTAGTTGATTTTGAAGTAAAGTGCATGGTGTGTCAATAGGATAAGGTGAGCACATGAGGCTTGGTGGATTGTATCAAGAAATTAAGTTACCCAAAAGGAAAAAGGAGGTGATCAATATGGATTTCATTACAGGTTTTCCTTAGTATGGAACCAATTTGATTGAATTTGGGTCATCATGGATAGGATGACAAAGTCTTCTCATTTCTTGCCAGTGCAGACTACCTTTTCGGTGGAAGACTATGCAAAGTTGTATCTTTAAGAGATTATGAAGCTACATGGGGTACCTATTTTGACTATGTCTGGTCGTGGTACGTAATTTTCATCTCATTTCTTGCGGTCTTTTCAGAAAGGGTTAGGTACGAAAGTTAATGTGAGTACTGCTTGTCATCCACAGATGGATGGGCAAGTAGGGGCAAGCATAAAAGACTATACAGACGTTTGAGGATATACTTCGAGGGTGCGTGATTGATTATGGTGGCAATTGGATTAAGAATCTACCTTTGGTAGAGTTTGCTTACAACAATAACTATCATTCTAGTATTGGTATGTCCCCTTTTGAAGCATTGTATGGTAGGAGGTGTAGATCTACTATTAGGTGGTTTGAGCTTAGTGAGGCAGATATGTTAGGTCTGAATTTGGTTTATCAAGCTTTAGAGAGGTGAAGGTGATTAAGGATAGGCTTAAGGCTTCCCAAAGTCACCAAAAATTCTATGGAGATATAAGGCGTAGAGTTTTGAGTTTGAGGCTGGGAACAAGGTGTTCCTAAAGGTACCTCTCATGAAGGGAGTATTGAGGTTTCGTAAGAAGAGGAAGCTTAGTCCCTGGTTCGTTGGTCCTTATATGGTTTTGAGAAACGTTGGTAAGGTGGACTACAAATTAAAGTTGCCTTCTAGCTTGAGCTTCGTTCATCCAGTCATTTATGTTTCTATGTTGAGGAGGTGCATTGGTGATCCTTCTTCGATTGTTCTTTTAGAGGGGTTAGGTATCTTAGATTATTTATCTTATGAAGAAGTTCCAGTGGAGATATTGGATATAAAGGTTCATCAGTTGCGGATCAAGGATGTGGCTTTGGTTAAGGTTCTATGGTAGAACCATAAGGTGGAAGAAGCTTTATGGAAAGAAGAGGATGACATGAAGTTCAAGTATCTGCATCTGGTCTCTGCTCCTGTGATTTGTGCGAAAGGTATGTGTCTTTAACGCATCTTTATTTTCTGAGTTTGTTAAAGGAAAGATTAATATCTTTGCATCTTTATTTTCAAACTTTGTTAAAGATTGGAAATATAATTTATAATGCAAATGACTCATGCGTGTGGTTACCCCTACCTTATCCGTCAATCAAGGATGAATGTTCCTAGTAGGGGAGACTATAACCCCAGGGTTTTGACCCTTAAAAAATTTCTTAAATTTTGGCTTTTGTTCATGATACGACTATGGGGTACGAGTCGTACACTGGGGTTCGGTTAGTATGGTCCAGTTGTATGATGACTTATATTGGATGGTGGGATAGATTGGTTACTGAAATGGGTACGACTATGGGGTATGAGTTGTATTAATGGATACACGTCGTTTGGTTCATTCACTTAACCTTATACTTAGTGGCTTAGGTTGGATCTGAGTACAAATGGCTAACCATGAGCCATAAGCCAGGGTATGAGTTGTACCATGGACACGTATAAGGGGCAGTGTTCAATCCTTTTGGGATTCTATTCTGCCAGGGGTACAGTTTATAAGTACCAGTCGTACACTTGAATAAGTCTTGGGTTTGGGTGTGTCGTACCTTGGACAATGTTGTATCCAAGGGGGAGGCCTAGGGTACGAGAGGTGGGTACCACTCGTACAGGATGGGTATGACTCGTAAGGGTCAGTCATACCATATAACGGGAATTTAATGTAGTTTAAGAGAGGGAAATTTGGACATTTCCCCACTTATCATAATAAGTCCCCATGACTTATATTCCTATTGGGAGGTTATTTGACCTATTATTTAATTCTTAAACACTTAGAACACACTCTTAAATCCTCCCTAGAGTTCTTGTACAAAGGAAGCTAAGGTTTCATCTTAGGGATTGATTTGGGGCTTTTCTTGGTGATTTATCTTTATCATCATCTTGCTTTAAGGCATCTTCTCTTCCCTCGTTGTTAGTTCCAATTAAAGGTATGCTTTTATACAATGTTTGCATGGTTTGAATGTTTTATGGTTTGGGTTTTAAAATATGATTTGGGGGTTTTATTTATAAATGCTTGGTTATGGTTTCCTTATGTTTTAATTATGTTTTTATATTCTTTAATGGTTGTTTTGGATGAGTAGATTTCATGGGAATGGTTATTGGTAATTGGAATTGGTTTTGAATATAATATGCCCCCAATGTGTTTGATAAAATTTCTATAACAATGTTTTCACTCTATTATTGGATTTTCAATGGAACTTATGCATAGTTTAAACTTGGTAATGGAACCCTAAATGGCTTAAATGGTTTAAAAGAATGGTTTGAATTAATAAACATACTTGTGGGGTACATGGGAATCCCCCAAGTAAAACGGATAATATGATCTATGGGTATATGAGGATCCCTTAATCACTAAAAGGTTTGGCTAAGGATAATACTTCCAAGGTATAGTCGGTATGACGATACCACTATCTAATAGCCTTGGTTAATAAATAGTAAATGGTTTGGTTGTTTGGTAATGGTTTTAATTGGGCAATAATGGTGGGAGTGTGATAGATAACCATGAAGGTGTGAATCCAAAAGACAAACACTGGAAACTCATGTTTGCCTTTTGAGGAA
Organism: Capsicum pubescens; assembly: GCA_030864215.1. NCBI lineage: Eukaryota > Viridiplantae > Streptophyta > Magnoliopsida > Solanales > Solanaceae > Capsicum > Capsicum pubescens. Next base: position 83,518,858 of record CM061548.1, read on the forward strand.
TAGCCTTGGTGTCTATATATTTGAGGGGTACATGTGAATCCCTTAACACATGTATATATGTATCATATAGAGCGATAATTACACGGGAATCTGCAACTCTTATGATATCTTCGATTTGTGAGGCTACACATATTGGGGCCCATTCAGGGGGTTACACTAGACCCATATAGCCTGTGGGTGGTTTAATGATCTTTAAGCTTCAACTGCCCTGGTTAATGATATCATATGCATACTAAACCCGGTTCCCTATCCCTTCATGGTTATATATATGTATGGTTGTATGCATTATGGATGGTTTTACTTGGTTTTATAAATGACATTATTTTATCCTTATCCTTATTTCATGCTAGCGTTTGCCAGCTAACCCATCTTCGAGCGGTTGTATCCCCACGCAACACAGGAAGTGACCGTTCTACTCCTCCTTCTTAGCATTTAGACACTCGGGGGTAAGCTTTGGATTGAAGTGGCGAGCTTGCATCTTTTCGTAAAGCTCCATTTCATGGATGTTATTTCATTCTTTGGAGTACTTATGGATTTTGGTTTTGGCTATGGTTGGGGGCATGTCCCATTCGAATTTTATTATTATTTTGGTTAGAGGCTTTGTGGTACTGCTATGGGTTGGTATGGGAGGGATCAATATTGGTGTCGGCCTTAGTATTGATATTGGTATTATGGCTGACATCATTGGACATAATTTCTCACTGTTCTATTGAATTTCATTTTGGGAATAATTATATTATGTCTTGGAACCCATTTTGTTGCATCCTGGTTTAACTTTGGTTTGGTATTGGTTGGCTTGGTTGGTACAATATGGAGGACAAGATGGCTTGGTCGGGTCGGTCCACGGATAGACTTATCTCAAAGTCAGTCCCCGTCCAATCACACTATCTCGTTATATATTTGAAATTTAGACAATTTAGGATAGACGACTGCAGGTTGGGTTGGGTAACAGGGGTGGTCTCCAGTCCCAACCGGACTGAGGATGCCCATTATGACAAGACCCTAGTTTGGGTCGTGTCAATAGTCATACTAAGTTTTTAGAGAATAAATATAAATTTTATAAATAGAATGGGGCATAATTTTTAAAAAGCAAGAAAATGGGATTATGTTTAAAATTGGAAAGAAAAAGGAAAGAATTGACTTCTCATTTTAGATGAAATTTATGTAATAATTGTTGTAATTAGGAAAAATGCATAATTAAATGTGGCTAAGAAGATTAAATAAATAAAATAGAAAAAAGGAATAAAGAAAAAATCAAATGTAAAGGAATACCAAAGATTTGAATTTAATTGTATCATTTCCTTTTCTGATTTTGTTCTTTTCCTTCTTCTCATTTTTAGTTCAATATATATTAGCAAAATACATATAAATCTACATTTCTAATCTCTAATTTTTATCTCAAATCTCTAATCTCTAATATATTAAAAGTGTGCTTTAGAAATGTTGTTTGAACTTTTTGCCCTTCATTAAAAATTTTTGTTTTAGACAAAATCGTCTTTTCACCCTTTTTGTTCAATTATTAACTAATTATATTTATAGTTTTTAAAATTGAGGAATTTTGAAATGTATGGTAAAAGGAAAATATATGGTAAGAATATCCGAAAAAGTAATTACTAACAAGTTCTCAAATATACGGTATGGAGGTGTGAGAGGCTGGATAGGGATAGTTTTAAGCGGAGTAGAGTTAGACCGAAAAAATATAAGAGGAAGGTGATTAGGAATGAGATGGAGCAGTCATTTCTTATTGACGACATGAACCTGATATGAATGTGTGGAGGAGGTAGATTAGGGTAAAGGGTTAGTAGGTAGAGTACGTCCGTAATAGTAGGGATGTAACGACCTAAAAATTTGATGAAATATGTGAAATATGTGTTTCTGTATGATTTGACTATTTTAACCCTCCTCGTAGTTGCATTATTGTATTTCTGAAGTGTGGGGGTAATTGACACGATTTCCGAATGCATTTTGACACCATTTATGTTAAATTGTGATTTTTGATGGCTTTGAAAGCCTTATTTAGGATTTATATGGATATCTTTTGATCTGTGCTACAAATAATTGAATAGACTACACCAACATCTCAGAAATATTAATTTTAGGCTAGGAAGATCTTTGGTTTTGGTATCGATACACCCGTGCTCATTTTGACCTGTTGATCGGAAAGTTGAAAAATTTAAAATATAGGTGTGGAACCCACATTTCGTTGAAACGATCTTGGATGAAAAATTCAACTAAGCTAGCAACTTTGGAATGTTGATTTTAGGGTGGTAACATGTTTGGTGTAATTTTATGGCTTTTAAATCTCATTTTCACCCTCAATTTGAAAAATTATTATTTTGAGTTTCGGGGGTCAACTCTGTGAAAATAATATTTTTTTCTCAAAAATTTGACTTTGCCAACGCATCTGAAACATCGGATTTAGTATGATTGTATAGTTTATTTGCACTTCGAATGAATCTTGGACATCCTGTCGTAGTCAGTTTGGACTTAGAAAAATCTGCACTATAACAGATTTTTCTGCAATATATAGTAGCTTTTTTTACCCCTTTTTGGCTCATTTTGTCCATTCTTTCACCTTTCCTCTTGAGAGTTAAACCCTAAAGTAGTGTGAGAGCTTAAAAGTGAAGTTTGTGGGAGCTAGATTAATATCTATTTATTGATTCTATTTCGGATTTAAGGTGTGATTTCATCATTTTCTACTCTAATTCCTTAATTAATTTATCAAAATTCCAAAAATCTTAGGACTTGATTTTAAACCTTAATTTCACTACTTTTTATTTAAATAATGTTTTAATCTAATAATTACTAGTTTTCCATTAATTTAACCTTTAAAAAAACTCCAATTCTTGATTTTAACATGGATTTCAAAGATTTTATCAGGTAAAGCTTAAAAATGGTTTTTCTTTGTTTTGAACCTCATTTCTGACTCAATTTTACTTAAGCTTTCAACTATAGGCTTCTAAAAATATGAGAGGCACGTTTTTTTAAGTAAAGGTATGATATTGTCCTTTTTTAAAAAAAATCCATTCTTGGGATCCATTTTGACCCCAAACCAAAAGTAGGAAATATGGGTATCGTTGCTTTTTTTGATACGTAGATTCTATATTTCTTAATTTTAGTTGATTTCAGGAGCATTCGTGGAAAGTAAGGTCATGGGTTCAAAGTGTAGCGGACCGGTTTTGACATTCGAGGTAGGTTAAGGCTTAAATCTTTCAGACTATGCAGGGTAATAAAAGATGGTACAAAATGTATGTTAAGAGTGTAACTAATCATGAAAAATAGATATCTATGTATTATACCAATGTGGGGGCATATATGTGATATAATTATCGAAAAAAAGATATCATGTGATATGTATAGCCGTGTGGGGTCCTATATGATGCTGATAGTCTTGAATACATGTGAATAATTGTAATATGTTATTGCAAATGCCTATTGTGGTACCTTTAGTGTATTGTGATATATTCATACATACATACATACATACATACATATATATATGTATTCGTACTTTTGGCGTATGAAACATGTGGAAATTCATAGATGAATGGAAATATTAAATGGATATTAGCTCACATGGTTTTGAAAATATATCATTGTGGTTGGTTGTAGAAATATACATTGTGATTGGTTGTGAGAATTACATCCTCATATCATGCACATTCATAAAACAAATGGTACAACTGTGGCAACACCTGAGAAACACTGGCAACACCTTTTTATGATAGAAAATGTGACATCTTATAAAACCCTCCCTGAGGGATGTGCCGTGGATGAGCCATAAATATGAATATGGATATATATATGAGTTGTATATGGGTTGACAAACCCCTCATGAGTCTCATAACGGGAGGCTTTCCTCCCTAGGCGTATATGGGGATTGCACAACGATCTCGGAGGTTGTGCGACGACCTCATTCATCATTATTATCATCATCATCATATACATTGAACTTTTTTTTATTGTATTTATGTTTTTCTTGTATTTCCATATTGACTTTTCATCTCTCTATATGTTCTTAATCTTGACTTGTTAATGTTTAATTATTCTATGTTCTTTTATTTGTACTTGATGATCTTGATTATACATGTTTCTCTTTTGTTCTACTTGTATGTGATATTGTGTATATTTGTATCCCTATCTGGTGTGTTGTTGTATTATGCGTTGATATTGTAGAACTCTTAATGCAAGTGGTGTGGTCTACAGTTGTGAGATATTTACTGATTGCAGGTGATGTTCCCTTAGTGTATATTTTGTATGCTTTATTTACTACTTTATTTTGTTGTCCTATGATACATACTGAGTACAAGTGGACTGTACTTATGCCTACTGTTATCTTTCGATGCAGGTCCTAGCTCGAGTTCTTCTCAGCTTGCTTGACCTGGGCAATTGTTGAAGCTTCCAAGGTAGCCGTTGGACATTCATGCATCTGGAGGTCACCTCTATCTATCTATAGTAGTTATATGTTTGTTAGTATTCAGAGACAGATGTTTACCTTTTATTGATGTTGCTGATGTGTTTGACTCATGGTTTGTATTAGTAGTTCTTACACTAGCGACACCTGGTTTTGGGAATGTATGATATTTTGATATATTCTTTCAGTATTATTATAATTACTTGAATGGGTTGGATTCATTCTAGAAGACTTACCTTGGGGTATTTCTATCTTTTTCTTCTTTTTGTATCAGTTTGGGTGATAGACTTACTTGTCAAGGCACGCCGTGACAAATGCCATAATGACCCTTATTTTTGGGTCGTGATAAATTGGTATTAATGTAGCCAGGTTTTATTGGTCTCAATAGTGTAAGAATAGGATGTCTAATAGAGTCTCACGGATCAATACGTAGACGTCCATATCTATTTTTGAGAGGTTATAAGATGTATTTAGAAAATTTTCCTCATTTTATTCTTTATCTTATGAAGTCCTTTCATACCTTGTGTTTTGAGTTGTACTTCACTCTTTCTATATAAATGGTATGACTTATACTACAAATCAGCTGAGAGATACTAAGAGAGATTGGTGAAGATCATTTGTCAGGTGTAGGACTGCTGATTCTCCTGAGTTTTCATAGGATTAGTTTGTTAATGCCTTTTTGTTAAAATTTGTGCCTTACAGTTGAAGGGATTAGATGCATGACAAGTTTGATCATTTGGAGAAGGGATCCATAACAGTTGTTGAGTATGAGGCACGCTTTCATGCCCTGTGTAGATTTCCTATGATAGCATTTCCACCGAGTCTGAGAAAATAAAAAAGTTTGTCAAGGGTTTGGATATCTCCCTTCAGTTGAATACTTCTTAGATGATTATGTTTGGAGTGTCTTTTCATAGCATTGTGATTATGCCAAGATGACAAAGGATATTCTTCGAGTATCTCAGGGTAGAGCCAAGAAGTTGCACCATTTTGGTGAGTTAAGAGGTCAGTCGCCTCATAGTAAAGATTTTAGAGGTTTTTGTTAATATCAGGGTAGGAAAGTATAGGCGGCCTTATAGAGTTCAAGTGGTGGATCTTTGGGCTCAGCAGTGTAGGGTGGCCATTCGGGCCCAATGGTACCTTTTCCTATTGATGCGGGTTGTAGAACTTGTTAGGTGTGCGATGATATTTGTCATGTGGTCATGGACTATCCCCGTCGCGTGATTAGAGATACTCCTATTTTAGCTATGAGGGGTAGTGGTGCTACCAGAGGAGCGAGCAATAGAGGTGGTAGAGACCCAAGTGATAGTCGTGAGGACACTCATGTAGTTGGTGGTCGTGGATAGTGTTATGCTATACCATCTAGACCTGAGGCAAAGTCTTCAGATATTATGATCTCAGGTATCATCCCTATTTTTTATATCCGCATCGGTGTTATTCAACTCTGGATTGACTTTCTCCTATGTGTTTGCATATTTTACTTTGGGTTTTGATTCTGTTAGCGAGCCTTTTGCCATGCCTATTTATGTATCTACCCTTGTAGTAGATTCTTTAGTGACAGATCGAATGTGGCGATATTGTGTTATGACTTTTTGTGGCTATGAGTCTTGGGTAGATTTGATTGTATTAGATATGGTTGACTTCGATGTTATTTTGGGTATGGAATGGTTGGATCATTATGATTATGTCTTAGATTGTTTTTCTAAAATTTTGACTTTACCTTCGTTGGGTGTACCAAGGATAGCTTGGAAGGGTCTGCTTCATTCGGGTCCTAAGAGAGTTATCTCTTATGTTTAGGCTTGTAGATAGGTTGAGAGGGGACATTTATCTTATTTGTCTCATATTCATAATACTAGTATTTCTCTACCTCCTTTCTTGAATTCTGTCTGTGTTGTTTGTGAGTTTATAGATATGTTTCCTACGAATTTGCCCAGTATGCCTCCAGATCATGCTATTGATTTTTCTATTAAGGTTGAACTAGGCACCAAGTTCATTTCTATTCTTACTTATAGGATGGCCCTAGTACACTTGAAGAAACTGAACAATCAGTTGTAGAAGTTGTTAGATAATGGATTTATCTGACCTAGTGTAGCATCTTGGGGAGCGCTTGTCTTGTTTGTGAAGAAGAAAGATGAGTCTATGCAGATGTGTATTGACTATCATTAGTTGAACAAGGTGATGGTTAATAATAAGTATCTCTTCATCACATTGATGATTTATTTGATTAGCTTTAGGGTGTCACAACATTTTTAAAGATAAATTTAAGGTTTGGTTATCACTAGTTGAGGATTAGAGCATTGGATATTATGAAGATAGCTTTTCAGTCTCGATATAGTCATTATAAGTTTTTGGTCATGTCCTATGGGTTGACCAATGCCTCTGCCATGTTCAGGGATTTGATGAACTATTTTTTTATCATATCTCAACTCCTTTGTTATTGTATTTATAGATGATATCTTGGTTTATTCCAAGAGTGAGGCTGAGTGTGAGGAGCATTTGCAGATTGTGCTTAAGAGATTGAGGGATGAGAAGTTGTATGCTTTGTTCTCCAAATGTGAGTTTTGGTTGGAATCTGTTTCTTTCTTGGGTCATGTGGTGACTAAGGAAGGTATCATAGTTGATACAATCAAGGTTGCAGCGGTTCATTATTGGGCTAGACCTACTTCGCCCACCGAGATTTAGAGTTTTTTGGCTTGGTAGGTTATAATTGATATTTTGTTTAGGGTTTCTCATTTATTGCAGCTTTGTTGGCCAAGCTGACTCTGAAGAAGATTTCTTTTTAGTGGTCCAATTCTTGTGAGGCAAGCTTTTAAAAGGTCAATGATTTTTTGACTCTAGCTCCTATATTAGCTTTGTCTAAGAAGGGCGTAGGTTTCATCTTATTTTGTGATACTTCAGGTGTTGGATTGGGTGTTGTGCTGTTGCAGAAGGGTAATGTAATTGCTTATTCCTCTCATCAATTAAAGCTTCATGATAGGAATTATCCTACCCATGATTTGGACTTCTGCGCAATTATGTTTGCTTTGATGTTGTGGAGGCACTACTTATATGAAGTCTATTGTGAGATCTTCTTAGATCATCGTAGCCTTTGGTACTTTTTCACCCAACGTGATCTTAATATGAGGCAGTGTTGTTGGCTTGAGTTGTTTAAGGATTATGACTTGACCATTCTCTATCATGTTGGCAAGGTTAATGTGATTGTGGATGCCTTAAGCTGAATTCAACTAGCATGGGTAGCTTGGTGCACCTTTTGACCCGGGAGAGGCCTTTAGCCTTAGAGGTTCAGTATTTAGCTAACTAGATAGTTAGGATTGATATTTTTGAGTTGGGCATGTTTTGGCATCTATGAAGGCTAGATCTTCTTTGATGGAGCAGATTTGACCTCATCAGTTTGACGATGTTGTATTGAGGTTGATTCGAGATAAGGTATTGAGTGGCGAGGTGAAGGATGCTTCACTTGATTTGGATAAAGTTTTGAGAATTGGGGGCTGCATTTGTTTGCGGAGAGTAGGTGATTAGATTACGTTGATATTGGAGGAGACCCGTTATTTCAGATATTTTATCCATCTAGGAGTGACTAAGATGTACCATGATTTCAAACAACACCGCTGGTGGGGTGGTATGAGGCAAAATGTGGAATATTTTATGGCTCATTTCCTATGTTGTCAGTAGGTGAAGGCCGAGCATATGATACTTGGTGGTTTGCTTTAGAGGTTACCCATTCCCGAGTGGAAGTGGGAACAAATCACTATAGACTTTCTGACTAGGTTTCGTTGTACTTCTCATGATTTTTATAGTGTGTGGGTCATTGTGGATTGATTGACCAAGTCAGTTCATTTTTTTTCTAATTTAGGTTTTCTTTAGTTCTGAGAGGTTGACTCTTATCTATACTTAAGGGATTTTGTGCCTGCATGGTGTGCCAGTGTCTATAAGTTCAGATCGTGGTTCAGTATTCACATCTCACTTTTAAAAGACTTTTTAGGATGATTTGGGAACTTGGGTTGATCTTAGCATAATATTTCACCTCCAGACTGATGGTCAGTTAGAATGGACTATTCAGGTTTTAGAGGATATGCTCCGTGCTTGTGTGATGGATTTTGATGGCAAGTGGGAGTAATATTTGGCATTAGCAGAGTTTGCTTATAATAATATCTACCATTCCAGTATCGATATGGATCTTTTTGATGTATTGTATGGTAGATGTTATTTCTCTCTAGTTGGTCTATTTGATATTTCTGAGGTTAGATCTCGAGGTATGGACTTACTTCATGAGTTCTTGGATAGAGTTCGGATCATTCATGATAGACTTAGAGCATTTTAGAGTAGAAAGAAGTTTATGCTGATCATTGACTTCGTGCCTTGTGATTTAGTATTGGTGATCATGCTTTCCTTTAAGTTTCACCCATGAAGGGTTTGTTGAGGTTTGGGAGAAGGGTAAAGATTAGCCCCAGGTATATTGGTCCATTTGAGATTCTTCGAACTAGAGGTTATGTGGCCTATGAGTTGACTTTTCCTCCAGATTTATGAACTGTTCATCCAGTTTTTTGTGTTTCTATGCTTCTCCTTTACATTCTTGATGAGTCTCATGTCATTCATTGGGAGTCAGTTCAGTTAGATAAGAGGTTGTCTTTTGTTGAGGAACCAGTATCCATTTTGGCTAGGGATATTAGGCGATTGCACTCTAGAGTTATCCCTTTGGTTAAGGTTTAGTGGTGACATCGACCTGTAGATGAAGCTACTTAGGAGGTCTAGTCTAATATGTGTAGTTCCTATCCCCAGCTTTTCATTGATTCTGGTATTTCCTTGTCTTAGTTTGAGGACGAACTAGATTTTAAGTGGTGGATGATGTAACGACCTGAAAATTTGATGAAATATGTGAAATGTGTGCTTCTATGTGATTTCACTATTTTACCCCTCCTTGTAGTTACATTATGATATTTCTGGGGTGTGGGGGTGATTGGCATGGTTCCGATTGCTTGGCATTACTTATGTGATATTGTGATTTTTAATGGATTCAAGAGCCTTATTTTGGACTTATGTTGATATCTTTTGATTCTTGCAATGGATTACTCAACAAACTATGCCAACATCTCTGGATTATCGATTTTAGGCTAAGTAGACCTTTTGATCGGGTCCCGATGCACCCGAGCTCATTTCGACCTGTTGGTCGAAAAGTTGGAAAATTAAAAATATGGGTCTGGGACCCACATTTGGTTGAAACGACCTCGGATATAAAATATGATGCCAGCGACTCTAGAATGTCGATTTTAGGGTGGTAACATGTTTGGTGTGATTTTACTACTTTTAAATTTTATTTCTATTCTTGGTTTGAAAAATTGTGATTTCGAGTTTCGAGGGTCAACTCTGTGAAAATGATGTTCATTAGAAAATTCGACTTTAGTGTGGTTGCATATTTTATTTGCATATATCGGATTCCAAACTAATTTTGTGATCCCCATCGAAGTCCGTTTGGACTTAGAAAAATCTGCACTATAGCAGATTTTTCTGCAATATATAGCAGCTCCCCCCCCCTTTAGGCCTATGTTGTCCATTTTTTTACCTTGTCTCTTGAGAGTTAAACCCTAAAATAGTGTGAGAGCTTAAAACTAAACCTTGTGGGAACTTGGGAAAGCTATATTAACATCTATTTCTTGATTCTATTATAGATTTACAGTGAGATTTCGTTCCTTTCTACTCTAATTTCTTGATTAATTTCTCAAAACTCCAAAAATCTTAGAACTTGATTTTAAACCACAATTTCACTCCTTTTCACTTGAATAATAATTTAATTTTATAATTACTAGTTTTTCATCAATTTAACCTTCAAAACAATAATGATTCGTGATTTTAACATAGATTTCAAAGATTTTACCCGATAAAATATAATAATGGTTTTTCTTTATTTTGAATCTTGTTTTTGACTCTATTTGACTTGATCTTTTAGTTGTAGGTTCCTAAAAATACGGGGAATATATTTTTAAAGTAGAGTTACAATTTTGTCCTTCTTTTTTGAAAATCTATTCTGGGATCCATTTTGACCCCGAACCAAAAGTAGGTATTATGGATATTATTGGCTTTGTTTTGATATGTATATTCTATATTTCTTAGCTTTAGTTGATTTTGAGATTGTTCGTGGAAAGTAATGTCATGGGTTTGAAGTGTAGCGAATCAATTTCGGCATTCGAGGTAGGTTATGGCTTAACTCTTTCAGACTAGGCTTGGTAGTAAAAGATAGTATAAAATGCATGTTAAGGGTGGGAACTAATCTTGAAAATGACTATCTATGTGTTGTGGATGTGTGGTGGCCTATATGTGATATAATTGGTAAAGTTGTGTTATTACATGATATGTACAACTGTGTGAGGTCCTATATGATGTTGATAGCCATGAATACATGTGAATAATTTTATTGTATTATTGCAAATGCCTATTATGGTACCTTTTGTGTATTGTTATATATATATACACATATATATATATTTATACTTTTGGCATAAGAAACATGTAGAAATTCATGGATGAATAGAAATAATAAATGGATATTGGCTTACGTGGTTATGAAAATATATCATTGAGGTTGGTTATGAAAATATATCATGCGGTTGGTTGTGAAAATACTCATTGTGATTTTTTGTGAGCATTACATCCTCATATCATACTTATTCATAAAACAAATAGTACCAACATGGAAACACCTGAGAAATACTGGCAACACCTTTTTATAAAAGAAAATGTGACATCTTATAAAACCCTCCCCGAGCGATGTGCCAAGGAGGAGATATAGATATGGATATACATATATGTGTGTGTGTGTGTGTGTGGATTGTATATGGGTTGACGAATACGCCATACGTCCCATATCAAGAGGCTTTCCTCTATGGGTGTATATGAGAATTGTGCAACAATCCCGGATGTTGTGTGACAACCTTGTAAATTATCATTATCATCATCATTATCATTATATACCTTACACTTGCCTTATTATGTTTATGTTGTACTTGTATTGCCATATTGACTTGTCATCTATCTATTTGCACTATATTTTGACTTGTTAATGTCTTATTGTTCTATCTTTTTTTTTTGTACTTGATGATTTTGATTATACATGCTGCTCTTTTATTCTAATTATATGTGATATTGTGTATATTTGTATTCCTATCTGGTATGTTGTTGTATTATATGTGGATATTGTAGAACTATTAGTGTAAGCGGTGTGGGCTACCATTGTGGGACATTTTCTGATTGCAGGTGACATGCCCTTAATGTATACTTTATATGATTTATTTACTACTTTACTTTGTCTTCCTATGATACCTACTGAGTACAAGTGGACCATACTCATGCCTACTCTGCCCATTCAGTGTAGGTCCTAGCTTGAGTGTGCCTCAACTTTCTTGACTTGGGTGATTGATGGAGCTTCCAATGTAGACGTTGGGCATTCATTCGTCCGAAGTTCACCTCTATATTTCTATAGTAGTTATGTATTTATAAGTATTTAGAGATAGATGTGGACTTTGTGTGGATATTTTTGGTGTATTTGACCCATGGTTAGTATTAGTAGTTCTTACACTATTAACATCAGGTTTTAGGAATGTATGGTATTTGGATATGTTCTTTATGCTATTTGGATATGTCCTTTCCACATTATTATTGTTACTTTTATGGATCGGCTTCATTCTAGAAGCCTTACCTTGGATTATTTCTTCCTTTTTTTTCTCTTTTTGTATTAGATTGGGTGATAAGCTTACTTGTCAAGGTACGCCGTGACAAGTGCCATCATGACCCTCATTTTTAGGTTATGACAAGGGAAGAGTGCTTTGTTTGTTTCTGTGCCTGGTGTTTCTTGTAGTCTCTTGTTCATGGTGCTTTTGTGATGTCTATCATTTTGAATTACTTGCTGATAGTTTACCTTATGGGTATCTTGTTTTAAAGTATTTAGCAGTGTGATATTCCTTTTTGTTATTTTCTTTTATTTTTGGTTTGATATATTGTTATTTGTCCTGAGGTGGAGGTACTATTGGAAATAACCTCTCTACTTCATCCGAGGTAGTGGTATGGACTATGTACACTTTGTTGGTTCTATGTTAAATATGTGAATGGAAAATTAAGGGAACAATTTGGAGGGAAAGTGAAATATCACTTGAAGAAGTCAAGTTTTCCCACATTGGTGGGAGAAAGAAACTTTATTGTGTTTTTTATTTAAAAACACTCCTTCGTATGGATTATGAGAAAACAACAAAGTGATGCCCTGCCCCATCATCGTAGTTTCTTGGCTAGGCTTCGGATTCAGATTTGGATTTGTCAAATCATAGATCGAGAGTTTAATTTTTTGGAAAAAATTTATTTGAAACAAGTGAAAGTTTAATCCAAAAATTCAATGGAAATGTTTTTCTCCATGTGTGGACGCATTTCAGATGCTGCAAATGCACACGCAACGCACCTTAAGACACACTATTTCAAGGTAAAAGGCACACTGTTTCGAGCAGAAAAGTGACTTGTGCGCGCACTTAGTGACATGCGAGCGTAGGTTCAGCAATGGTGCTGTGCAGATGTAATGGGAATTTGAAAAGTGTCATCTGTGACTACAGGTTAGGTGTAGTTCCAGCGCAGACCGGGTAAAAACCCTAGTTTTTTAACCTTAGCAAATTTCCTTAATTAATGGTATCTGGGAAAGATACGATTTAGGGTAACAAGCCGGATGCTTGGGTATAGTTGGTATGGTCTAGTCGTATGTTGACCAGTGTTGATTTGTGGGATAGATTCAGTCGCTGGAATAGGTACGACTTGGGCGGTACGAGTCGAATATGTGGATACAGGTTGATTGGTTTCTTCATTTAACCTTAGACTTGTTAACATAGGTTGGATCTAAGTATGAGTGGCTCACCATGAGCCGTAAGCGAGGGTGAGAGTCGTACCTAAGACTCGTATGGTGGTTAGTGTTCAAACCTCGTGGATTCTATTTTGCTCGGGGTACAGTTTATGGGTACTAGTCGTACACTTGGATACGACTTGGTTTTGGGTATGTCATTCCTTGGATAGTGTTGGGTCTAATAGGGAAATCATAGGGTACAAGAGGTGGGTACCACTCATACAAGATAGGTGAGACTCATAAAGGTCAGTCGTACCCTATGATGGAAATTAAGTGCAGTTAAAGTGAGGGAAATCTAGACATTTCCCCGCTTATCCTAATGAGGTCCCATGACTTATGTTCCTATTAGGAGGTTATTTTCCCTACTATTCCATACTTAAACACTTAGAAAAAAAATGCTTAAATCCTCTCTAGAGTTCTTGGGAAAAGAAAGCTAGGGTTATATTTTAAGAAGTAAATTGGGGCTTGTGTTGGTGAATTCTCTCCATCATCATCTTGTTGTAAGGTATGTTCTCTTCCCTCATTGTTTGTTCCAACTAAAGGCATGGTTTTATGCAATGTTTTCATGATTTGAATGTTGTATGATTTTGGTTTTTCGAATATAATTTGGGGGTTTTGGTTACAAATGCTTGGTTATGATTTTTCCATGCTTTAATTATGCTTTTATAAGCATTAATGGTGGTTTTGGATAATTTGTTGCATTGAAATGGTTATTGGGTGATGGACTCTAAATTTTGAAATACTTTTCCCCCAATGTGTTTAATAAAATGCATATAACAATGCTTTCACTATAATATTATTTTTCAATGGAACTTATGCGTGATTTAAACTTGGTAATGGAACTCTAAATGATATGAATAGTTTATATGGTTTTGTAATGGTTTAGCTTAATAAACATACTTATGGGGTACATGGGACTCCCCCAAGTTAATTGGATAATGTGAACTATGGGTACATGGGAATCCCTTGATCATAAAAAGGTTTGGCTAATGACAATACTTGCAAGTTATAGTCGGTATGACAATACCACTACTAATGGCCTTGGTTAATAATAATTGGAAATGGTTCGGTTGTTTGGCAATGGTTTTAATTTCGCTTAAGGTGGTGGGGGGTGTAGCAAAGCCATGGAAGGTGGAGGTACCGGGGGGATCAAAACTGGAAACTCATATTTGTCGATGTGAGATTTGGTCCTAGTGAACATGTGCATGATGTCATACTTTATATTTTAGGGGACGAACTAATCATCCCAGGTTCTTTTCTCTAGTCGTGTGGCTTCATACACTAGGTCCCCTTCAGCACGGGGAGCTGAACCCATATAGTCTGTAGGTTATTTTAGGTCGGCAAAGCTACACAACCCTGATAAAGTTTTTAATGTCGTTCTAAATTCGGTTCTTTTTCCCATCATAGTTATATATATTTCTTTTGTTTGCATACAGATGGTTATACTTTGTTTTTTAGTTGGAATTACTTTATCCTTATCCTGAGTTCATGCTAACATTCACCTGCTAACCCATTCTCGGGAGGTTGTACCCCCATACGATGCGGTAACAAGCCATTCTACTCCTCTTAATTAGCATTCGGACACTCAAGGGTCAGCTTTGGATTGAAGTGGTGAGCTTTTATCTATTCAAAAGGCTCCTTTTCACGAATGTTATTTCATACTTCAAATTATTTTTGGATATGGTTGGGGGCATGACCCAACCAAATTTGTGTATTATTTTGGTTAGAGGATTTTGTGGAACTACTATGGGTTAGAATGGGCGGGATAGGTATTGGTATCAGCCTTAGAATTGGTATTGGTATTAGTGTTAATGTCGGTTGACGATATTGTTGGTTGTTCCATCCTCTTTTATTTTGAGATTATATCTTTAATTATTTATGGAACTTATTTTGTTATGGTTAGATTTATGATTTCAGCTTGGTTTGATATGGTTGGATACATGGCATGGAACAGTTGAACTAGATTGGGTCGATCACGGTCGTGATCTTATTCTAGAGTATTTATATGAGTTATTACATTATCTTGTTATATGTTCAAAAATTTTCCAACTCAAGGCAAGAGGCTGGAGGTTATGTTAGGTAGCGGTGGTGGTCTCTAGTCCTAGTCAGACATGGGATGCCCATTATGACAAGGCCTCGGGTCATGTTGTGTCAAGTTGGTATCAGAGCTTTAGGTTTATGGTCAATTGGGAGTCCTCAAAGCCGTGTGAGGTAGAGTCTCTTTTAGGGGTATGTAACGTGCCACACTCATAAAAGAGAGGCTATAGGGAATTTAGGAATATTTCCCTTTCTTGGTATTCTATTTTCAAGTTGGGAGTCTAAGTCCTGAAATCTTATCTAATCCTTGGTTGTTCACTTTTCAGATCATGCCTCGACGATATGGAAAATAAGGAGATTCTTATTTCCCATCTAGGGATGATGTTGATACGGTACGTCCTACACTTAAATTTCACACTCGTTCTCAGGATCCTATTCATGATTATTCTGGAGTTCCTTCGGTTGCTACTGGTCCTTGATAACGCTCAAACTACAGCTCTCGTAAGAGTGTAAGCGGTCGTTGTCAAATATATAACCCAACTGTGTTGGGTATCGATCCCACAGAGAATAGTCGGTCACTAAGTAAGCAAAGATTATTAGACTTTTGGTGCAAGTCTCGTAAAGGGGGGATTTTGTAGCATGCAATAATGTAACAAAATAGTAGAGTAAAAACGGAAAATAGCAAAGTAAAAAGGAAAAAATGTTCAGTAAGATGTTTAACCAATGAGAATTGAGAGTTGGGGTTATGTCCACCGTATGAGTTATACGTCTCTATTGGCTATGAGTTATGCGGAATTCAGACATGCATGTGCTTATAGTGAATTGTATTCTAAGGTAAATCCAGGTGTCTTTCGACCATCAAGGATTATTTCACTTTAACTCTTTCGAGTTTAAAGCGTGTCTAATGGTACAAATTCTCCAAGAGGTTAATCCAGTTATGGCACTAACTTTTTAACAGGGGTTGGTGCCCTATTACCTTGACATTATCTCTTTTCCAGACATATAACTTTTCTTTTGAACAAGTTAATGCTATACTGGCGTATTCTATGTGTTTGCAACCACAAGAATTTGCATTAAGATGAAGAGAATAATGATATAAGAAGCATACGTGTCACGAATTCACAATCTCATAGAAATAGATAGTATCTCATAAGGCTTCCATAACCCCAACAGAGAAGTTTATCTATTCATGAGTGCAACGGAAATCACAATAGACTTTATCATTATACCAAAATAAAGATCTCACGTGTAGTAGGGTTTGGTATGGCGTTAGGCGTGAATTCCCTTTTAGAATAGTGGTTCTCTTGTTGTGGAAATTAAGAATTGAATAGATGAAGAGAAAGTAATTAATTGAAAGAGAATTATTTTCGGAACTCCAGAATCAATGAAAATCTCTAGCAAAATAGGGTATTTATAACACCCATATCCTATTCCTACTAGGCTACTGCATTACTTAACCTAATCCTACTAGGTTAATGCATCATTATCCTAATCCTAATAAGTTACTGCTGATCCCCAAAGTCTTTGGAAATGCTATTTTTGCCCGGGACAGATATTCCATGCGTCACTTTTGGTCCTTGGCGTCCAAGCTTTCCCTTCCTTCTTTCGTGAAGCTTCCTTGGGCATCAAGTTATCCATAAAATGCTGAAATCTGCATCATTTATACCTGAAAACTTTCTAATCACGTTTGTTAGTTCACTTACAGGAGAAAGGACTAAAAGTGCATGAATTATATATTTTGTCCTCAAAACTTAGCTAAAATATGGATCAATTATAGTACTTTAGGCGTGTAAATACGCCTATCATCAACACCCCACACTTAAAGCTTTGTTCGTCCATGAACAAAATATCATGCCCATCTAAACATCTACTTAGGGTTTCACAGCAACAACACAAAATATTCATCAAGACATGCACGACAATCATTAACAAAGAGTAGTTTTCTAATCACTTCTAGATATAATTCAACCTCCAACATAGACTCGTGATGATGGTTAATTCGTATCCAAAAGTTAAGGCACAAAGAATCATACAAGACTACCCAAAACTCATCAACCATGTGTGTCTCACATAAGATATTACCCATAATCACTCACAAGTATTGCATTTTTCAGAACATGGGTATAAGATTATCCTTGCTCTCACTCTCACAAAGAATTCATATGTTGCAACTGATGACCATAGGCTTGCCCTTAGTGTAATGTTCCACTAATATCAGAATGCTAACCTTAGGATCAAATAGGTCTTTTACAGGTTGTAATGTAGGCTAAGGGACGGGTAGGACTATTTTGACCAGAAATAGTGACTATGTTCCTAAGCTCTTTAATACATCACATTATGTCATTAACACTCTCTTTTAATCAACCTTGCTACCTTTCTTTCATCTCTCACCCCTTTTCACCTATTTTTCCATTCAAGCATAACTATCTTTTTTTATTTAATCATAAACACAATTTGTCTTTTTATTTTTCTGTTTATTTTTCTTCTCTATAGCACACCTCTTATGATAGCCACTCTTTTTCATAACAAATTCAAGCACCAATACACTTTAAGGCATCACTCTCACCCAATTTCCTCTTATTTTATCACATGACTTTTACAATTTAAAGCGCTTAGGAATTTGGATCAAATTATGGTCTTGAAAAAATGGATTAGGCTACATATGAGGCTGTCAAAGAAAATGGCTAAAGGCTCAAAGGGGTTGACTAGGATAATGTCCACGGGTATGTAAAACGAAGGTAAACAAGTATCGGTTGCCAAACAAATGCCTAAATCATCTCCTAGACTCACACTTTTTATTTCACTTTACACACACACCAGGCAAGTTCTAGCATCAGCCACAAACACAGAATATACTATCACCTCACACACACAAGGCACATGGTCGACTTTATTGGGAGCAGTACAGACTCTTGACCCAACAGATGAAGGAATTAAACCACACACTTATCACATAATGAGTCACATTTAGAGCCTAAATGTCTCAATAGTAATGATTCTAGAACAAACTCTTGTCATAACACCATGCCGCTTATCAGAACAATTTCATGCATCAAAATCTAAAAAAAATCTACGAAAAATATGACCATAAATGTAGGCAAAGAAGTACAGCATACGAATACCAGCACCCGACACTTAGACGGGACACACTGCCCTTAGTGGAAAATAAATACGGAAAACCTGATTAGTCGGACTCCTCTTCTATGTCTAGGGTCATTCCCCCTGCGTCGAAATCATCATCAGAGTCGTCATCCTCAGAGTTTCCTCAAATTGTACCCACTTGATCCAAAAGTTCATTGAGGTATTTGTAGTGAGGAGGATTCAGCTTACTCTTTTCTTCCCCTTTTCTGGCCTTTTTGTGAGGTGGTTGCTTTGTCTTTTCCTTGGCGTGCTTTTGGTGCCATTGTACCTGAGATTAAAATGATAGTCATGTTAGCTTCATCTCGGTAGATACAGTCGACAAACAAACAGTAGTGGCACCACCCCACACTTAATTTGTTGGCACAAACTAATTAAGTGAACATTGTCGATTACTCAGACTTCATCGATATATGTTTAGGCGTTATGTTCCAACAATATTTTCAGCACAATCATACTTTCATGTCGTCTTAACTATCCTTTCCAACTCTATTTCATGTAATATTGATCATACTTTCATGTTTGGATTAATGCACTTTTTGAACAAGACTACTTCATAGAGATCGTATCAAGTTATGGCATAGAAATAATCACAACATCTTATGCTTGTATTCAATCATGATCTTTATCTCGATGAACGAGTCATTCAAATATTCAAGGATTCAATTTTGAAGATTATGCAATTAACTTCACCATGTCGACTCCGCAAAAGTATGACAGTGTATAACAATCAAATACAAGTCGGAACCAAATCAAGAGCATCATTACGTATTCTTTCACTCACTTAATTGTATCACAACAAATCAACAATATTCAAATCACCAATACTACTTCAAGATTTAACAATTTATTATAGGCGTAGTAGTGTAGTACTTACGAAATATAAAAGAAGAACAAAGAAGTACTTACTTGGTTGATGGTCTCGAAAGATGTTCTTGCAAAGTAAAAGAGCAAAAGGAAATTTTTTGAGAGATTTTGGAGAGGTAGGCGGCGCCTAGGTTGAGGTTGCAATGCATTTTTGTTCTAAGACTAAGGTTCTATTTATAGGACAAGCTTGGGTCGGGTTTTGACCCATTTGGAATCAGATTTGGAGACCAAAAGTGACCACGGGCGGCTCCTAATGCTTTGCCTATGCTTGGCATAGGCGGCGCCTTTTGCAAAGACTTGTTGAGCATAGGCGGTGCCTATGCTATGGAATTGTTAGGCATAGGCGGCGCCTATGCCATGGCATACTAGATTCAGAGACAAAAGGCTTTTTCATAGGCGGCGCCTATGCTATGGCATTGTTGAGCATAGGCGGCGCCTATCCTATGGCACTCTAGAATCCGAGATCTTAGGCCATAGCATAGGCCTTGCCTTGTTCGTGGCCTAGATTTACATAGGCCTTGCTTTTTTCTTTGCCTATATTTTCATAGGCAATGCCTAACCCATAGCCTTTTGCTTCTTCATTCCTAACTTACCACCTTCAACATGCAATACTTCCAAATCAAAATTTGAAACCAATCTCCTCCTTTACACCTCTTGCACCTACATTTACTCAAAAACAACAAAAATGATTAGAACGATGGGTTGCCTCCCATCAAGCGCCTTAGTTTTGGTCGTGGATCGACAAAATCTTAAGAAAACAAAACAATTAAAAACGATGGGTTGCCTCCCACCAAGCGTTTGATTTATTATCGCGGCACAACATAGCTATCTCAATTACTTAGACTTCATCGAGATAGATGGGGCATCGTTTTCTGAATGGATTCAAATGACGCTGATGCTTACTTGTAGGCATGAAATCTTCTTCGATATGACTCTTGTGCATACATATCCCAGGAGGGATACTAATTATATCATCAATAGTCCAACCCATAGCTCTCTTGTATCTCTTCAGAGCAGAGATGAGAGCCTCTACGTGTTGTTCACTTAAATCATCCACCACACTCACCGAAAGTGTATTTCCATTTCCCAAGAATGCATACCTTAGATAATTGGGGAGCTCTTTCGATTCTAGCACTGTGGGCTCTTCAATGGAAGTCTTCGCTGTTGGTGACGGTTGATTCTTAAGATCAAGGTCCGGTTTCTTAGGAGTATGAGAATAGGACCCTATTTCTGTTAGAGCACACATAGTTTCTTTATAATCTTCATCGTCCTCATGCTCAACATTCAGCAGCGCAGCAGACAATGGCTCAACAGTAAGCTGTTTCTCTACAGATAATGCTTTCTTATCCTCATAATGAACATCAGCTACGGAGAACACATTCATATCGCTGGGCTGCTTCATTGCTTTGCATATATCAAAGCGTACCACTTCATCATTCAACTGAAATAAAAGCTCATTAGCTCTCATGTCAATAAGCACACTTCCTGTTGCAAGGAAAGGACGTCCCAAGATTATGGGAACTTCAGAATCCACCTCGCAATCCAAAATCACAAAGTCTGCAGGAAAAATGAAGGTAGACACCTTCACCAACACATCATTCAAGATACCCACAGGTCGTTTTACCGACCTATCTACCATCACGAACCGCATATTGGTTGGTGTAGGGTCACCCAACCCCAACTTTCTATAGACGGATAGTGGCATCAAATTGATGCTAGCTCCCAAATCGCACAGTGCCTTAGCAAAATTCATAGATCCAACCGTGCAAGGAATAGTGAAAGCACCAGGGTCTGCCTTCTTCTGTACTAAGGACCTTGTGGCAATTGCACTGCAATGATGAATATTATCTGCCGGCTCATAGATTACTGCTCGTTTTTTTGTTAAAAGGTCCTTCATGAATTTAGCGTATCCGGGCATCTGCTCTAGCGCTTACACCAAAGGAACATTAATAGTCAGCTGCTTCAACATGGTCATGAATTTACTAAACCTGGTGTCATCAGCCTTCATCTTCAGTCTCTGAGGAAAAGGTGGTGGTGGAAGGGGAATAGTTTTATCCACCACTTTCTTTTTACCTTGCTTCCAACTATTAATCTTTTCAGGCTGTAGACGTCTAGGGGTGACGTCATGAACATACTCTTCAGCTTCTTCGGCCTCTTCACATTCTGCATCAATAACATTATCCGCTATATCATCAACTACCTGCTTGCCTTTAGATGGATTTTCCAACACTTTACCACTTCGGGTAGTAATAGCCATACACGATCCATCATTCCTCGAATTTTGCACTGTGTTGCTAGGTAGTGTTCCAGCTTTTCTTTGATTGAATGCCGCTGAAAGTTGACTCAATTGTTGCTCCAGCTATTTTATTGAAGTGGAATGTGAGTTAACCAATTGATTTATTGAAGACAAATCGTTCTTCACCTCTTTCACTCCTGTATTGTTTGCCTCCACTCCTTTCAGCAGCTTTGCCATTATATCTTCCATAGACATCTTCCGTGAACCAGATGTCGCGGCCTCACAATTTCCAGGAGGAATATACAAACTACTCCTGTCAGTCTTATTCTTCCAACTACCTTGATCGCGGTCCTTGTATCCAGATTTATCATAATAGTTCCGACCTTGGTTTCCTTGGGCATTGCCTTGGAAACCCCCTTGATTATTCAAGTAGTTGGCTTCTTCCTCTGAATCTGATTCGTTTCTTCCTTTTGACGCAACTGTTTTGACTTTTTCGGTCTTCCCTGATAATAGATGCTTTGTAAGAAGATCCATCTGCGTTTTCATGTGGGCCATATCTTGGTCACGTTCCTCTTGTCTTCACCTCTGCTCTGCTGTCATGCCAATAAATATAGTAGAGCTTGCTACCTCAGAATCCCTGGTATGCCAAGCTATGCTCTGCTTTGTCATACGATCTAGCATATCACTTGCCTCAATAAAATTAAGGTCCATGAATGATCCTCCATCCGCATTATCCACCACTGGATTAGTCACTGAGTTCAAAGCCCTTTATAATATCTCCATCAAGTGGACATTGGTTATATGATGGTTTGGGCACCGCATAAGCTTCTTCTTGAATCTCTCCCATGTTTCGTGGAGAGCTTCAGTTGGAAGCTGTCGGAAGTTGCTGATCTCATCTCTCAACTGTGCTCTCTTGGATGGCGGAAAGAATCTTTCTAGGAAAGCGTCTTTCAATTACCTCCAATTGGTGATAGAATCAGGAGTCAGCCCATTCAACCATAGAGTTTCCTCCCCAAATAGAGACAATGGAAATAAGCGCAGCCGAATTGTATTTTGTCCAACGCCTGGATTGTCGAATGACTTTCATGTAGAGATGAAGTTGATCAGATGCATATTCGGATCATTGCCTGCAAGTCCACCAAATAATCCCTTGAGCTGCAATAGTTGAATCATGGTGCTGGTGATATTGAACTTTGCTCCAGGTGCCAAGGGCGGAGGAATAATAGCTCCTGTAGCACCAGCTCCATCCAGATCGTCATCATCATCATCAAAAGGAGCCTGCACAGCTCGGCGGTCAGGTTTCATTCTAGCTTGATGATCTCTCATATGCATAGGTGCCGCCACTTCATCAGTACACCTAAGATTCAGTAGCTCCTCATCACCCAGGTCATCATCATCAGGATTTGTTGCACGACCTGTGTTATCAATATTCTATTGATGCACTTGAACAGCTGCCAGTGCAGCTAGTCTAGCCTGCTCCTGTTAAGCCGCCCTTCTGTCAATGTCACGTTGTGAATCCATTCTGCTAATAAGTTACGATTCAGGGTTTATGGGTAATAATGGTTGACCATAACTTTGAGTATTTGGCATACACTGAACAAAACTTGCAGAAAACAGAAACAACAACTAAAAGTAAAGTACGAGAATCTTTGACCAAAGGGTCTAGTAACTATCACAAACTTAGTTGACAACTGTATTCCGCGGCAACGACTCCAATTTTTGATAACGCTCAAACTACAGCTCTCGTAAGAGTGTAAGCGGTCGTTGTCAAATATATAACCCAACTGTGTTGGGTATCGATCCCACAGAGAATAGTCGGTCACTAAGTAAGCAAAGATTATTAGACTTTTGGTGCAAGTCTCGTAAAGGGGGGATTTTGTAGCATGCAATAATGTAACAAAATAGTAGAGTAAAAATGGAAAATAGCAAAGTAAAAAGGAAACAATGTTCAGTAAGATGTTTAACCAATGAGAATTGAGAGTTGGGGTTATGTCCACCGTATGAGTTATACGTCTCTATTGGCTATGAGTTATGCGGAATTCAGACATGCATGTGCTTATAGAGAATTGTATTCTAAGGTAAATCCAGGTGTCTTTCGACCATCAAGGATTATTTCACTTTAACTCTTTCGAGTTTAAAGCGTGTCTAACTGTACAAATTCTCCAAGAGGTTAATCCAGTTACGACACTAACTTTTTAACAGGGGTTGGTGCCCTATTACCTTGACATTATCTCTTTTCCAGACATATAACTTTTCTTTTGAACAAGTTAATGTTATACTGGCGTATTCTATGTGTTTGCAACCACAAGAATTTGCATTAAGATGAAGAGAATAATGATATAAGAAGCATACGTGTCACGAATTCACAAACTCATAGAAATAGATAGTATCTCATAAGGCTTCCATAACCCCAACAGAGAAGTTTAGCTATTCATGAGTGCAACGTAAATCATAATAGACTTTATCATTATACCAAAATAAAGATCTCACGTGTAGTAGGGTTTGGTATGGCGTTAGGCGTGAATTCCCTTTTAGAATAGTGGTTCTCTTGTTGTGGAAATTAAGAATTGAATAGATGAAGAGAAAGTAATTAATTGAAAGAGAATTGTTTTCGGAACTCCAGAATCAAAGAAAATCTCTAGCAAAATAGGGTATTTATAACACCCATATCCTATTCCTACTAGGCTACTGCATTACTTAACCTAATCCTACTAGGTTAATGAATCATTATCCTAATCCTAATAAGTTACTGCTGATCCCCAAAGTCTTTGGAAATGCTGTTTTTGCCCGGGACAGATATTCCATGCATCACTTTTGGTCCTTGGCATCCAAGCTTTCCCTTCCTTCTTTCGTGAAGCTTCCTTGGGCGTCAAGTTATCCATAAAATACTGAAATCTGCATCATTTATACCTGAAAACTTTCTAATCACATTTGTTAGCTCACTTACAGGAAAAAGGACTAAAAGTGCATGAATTATATATTTTGTCCTCAAAACTTAGCTAAAATATGGGTCAATTATAGTACTTTAGGCGTGTAAATACGCCTATCATCAGTCCTCCTCAGGGTGAGTTGACTAATGTGGAATTTTACCAATCTATTCATACTATTGATCAGTTGGTTGCTGCTCAGGCTGAGCGGATACGTATGGTGGGTTGTCTGTTGAGGCCACAAGGGTTTGCCAGTTTATGAAGCTAAATCCTCCCACTTTTACTACTGTGAAGGTGGAGGAGTATCCTCAGGGTTTCTTAGATAAAATAGAGAAGATATTTAGGGTGATATAGAATATTAATGTGGAAGGTGTAAACTTTTTAACTTATCAACTCAAGGATGTTGTATACCAATAGTACGAGGAGTGGGATAGGGATAAAGGTTATGTGGAGGGGTTGTCTATGTGGAATGCCTTTTCTAATGATTTTTTTGATCATTTCTTTCCTAAAGAGATGAGGGAAGCAAAAATAGAGGATTTTTTGAATCTCAAGCAAGGTAAAATATCTGTCAAGGAATATACCTTAAAGTTTCATCAGTTGTTAAGGTATGCTCCTGATTTGGTGGTTGACATAAGGGCGAGGATGAGAAAGTCCACTTTTAGAATATCTCAGGATTTGATCCTTGAAATCAAGACTGCTTTGCATATTAAGGATATGGATATTTTGAGGTTTGTTGTCCATATGTAGCAAGTGGAGAATAAAAAAAGGAAACAAGCAGAGTTTGGGGAAAGAATGGGTAAGAGGAGTAGGTTCTCTGAGCAGAGCGGTGCTCAGCAGTAGGGTAATTAGGATGGAGGTAAATGGGCGAAGAAGAAGAGGGGAAGTTTTGGTTCCTCCTCTACTGCTAGTGCTCCTTACCCGAGGCAGTCGGGTGATAGGTATCAATAGGGTGGAAATAATATTTTGGCACAAGGTGCCCAATCTCAGGCAAGTAAGGGTCAGTTGGCTTCTTCATGACCTCTTTGCCGGTTCTGTGGTCATACTTATTTGGGCTACTATGACAAAGCTAGGGATAAGTATTTTAAATATGGACAGCTAGGCCATATGCGTAAGAATTATCCAGTTGGTAAGGGAGCTTCGGGAGTGGTCAAATCTCTGATTTCATCATCATTTGCTTTTGTGCTTAGTGGTGGGGCTTTAGTGGTTGCTCCTACTTTTGGTATCGACAAAGGATGGAATAGGTTGTATGCTCTTGTATCTTGGTAGGAATCTGAGGCATCACTTGATGTCGTTACTTGTAAGTTACAAATATTTTCTCGTGATGTGTATTATGTGCTTGATTTGGGGTTTACTCTTTCTTATGGGACCTCATTCGTGGCTCTATGTATTGGTTTTGATTCTGAGGTTGTCTCAAATCCTTATTCTATTTCTACCCCGATAGGTGACTCAGTTATTATTAAGTGAGTCTATTGGGGGTGTGTGGTATTGGTTGGTAGAAAGAAGACCTTGATAGATATTTTTGAATTGGATATAGTGGATTTTAACATTATTCTGGAGATGAACTGGTTACACTCTTGTTACGCATCCTTAGATTGTTGGACCCATAAGGTTTTTCTTAGGTTCCCTGGTAAACCGGCTATAGAATAGGAGGGTGGTTCCCTAATTCTTAGGGGGAAGTTTATTTCTTATCTTAGAGCTTAGAAGTTAATCTCTAAAGATTGTCATTATCACTTAGACTGAGTTGAAGATTCTAGCTTGGAAGGTCCTTTTTTTATTCAGTTCTGGTGGTAAATGAATTTCCCGAGGTCTTTCCAGATGATCTTCCTAGTGTTTCTCCGGATAGGGAAATAGATATTGGTATTTATTTGGTTCCAGACACTCGTCTAATATTTATTCCTCCATATAGAATAGCTCTGGCTGAGTTGAGGAAACTCATGGAGCAACTTAAGAATCTTTTGGATAAGGGGTTTGTTCATCCTAGTGTATCCCCGTGGGGTGCACCTATGTTGTTCATGCACAAAAAGGATGGTTCCCTTTGGATATGCATTAAATATCGACAGTTGAATAAGGTGACGGTCAAGAACAAGTATCCTCTTCTGAGCATAGATGACTTATTTGATCAGTTACAAGGTGCTAAGTTCTTCTCTAAGATAGATCTTTGGTTTGGGTATCATCAACTTAAGATTAGGGAGGAGGATATCCCTAAAATGGTTTTTCGTAGTCGGTGTGGGCACTTTAAATTCCTGGTTATGTCTTTTGATTTAACTAATGCCCTGATGACATTTATAGATTTGATGAATTAGGATTTCAAGCAATTCTTGGATATCTTTGTCATTGTGTTTATTCATGATAATCTGGTTTATTCCAAGAATAAGGGGGATCATTCTAATCACCTCCGTGTGGTGTTGCTGACCTTGAAGGAACAACAGTTGTATGCTAAGTTCTCCAAGTGTGAGTTTTTGTTTAACACTATGATTTTTCTTGGTCATATTAGTTTTAGTGAGGGGATCATGGTGGACCCTCAAAAGGTGGTGGTGGTTAAAGGGTGTCCTAGACCCACGACTCCAACCAACATTCAGAACTTCTTGGGTTTCGTTGGGTATTATCGGTGGTTTGTGGAAAGCTTTTCGGCGCTACATGCTCTTTTGACTAAGTTGACTCAAAAAAGGTAAAGTTTTCTTGGTCGAATGCTTATGAGAGGAGTTTTGAGAAGTTAAAAGATAAGCTAACTTCGGCTCCGATTTTGAAATTGCCTGAGGGCAGTAAGGGATTTGTGGTTTATTATGATGCATCTAGGGTGGGACTTGGTTGTGTCTTGATGCAGCATGGGAAGGTGATTTCCTATACTTCTATGCAATTGAAGGTGCATGAGAGGAATTATCCTACTCATGATTTAGAGATGTTGGCGGTCATTTTTTCTTTTAAAATTTAGCCACATTACTTGTATGGAGTGCATGTAGACATCTTTTTTTATCATAAGAGTCTACAGTATGTGTTCACTTAGAAGGAGCTAAATCTCAGGCAGAGGAGATAAATGGAGCTTCTTAAGGTCTATGATATGAGTCTTTACAATCACCTAGGTAAGGCTAACATAGTTAATGATGGTCTTAGAAGATTGTCCATAGGAGTTTGGCTCATGTAGAGAAAGGAAAGAGGGAATAGGTGAAGGATATTCTGTGCTTATTTGATCTTAGAGTTTATATTTTCGACTCCGAGGATGGTGGGGTGATGGTACAGGAAGTGATTCGGTCATCTCTTGGTGTAGAGATTAAGGAGAAGCAAGTGCTAGACCCTATCTTGATGAAAATCAAGAGCAGTGTGGGTAAGAAAGAGGTAATGGTTTTAGATATCATTGGCGATGGTACTTTAAGGTACCAAGGGAGGTTGTGCGTTCCTGATGTCGATGATTTATGGCAAAGGATCTTGGCTGAGGCACATGAATTATGCTACATTGTACATCCCGGTTTAATGAAGATATATCATGATCTCAAGGAGATATATTGGTTGAATGGTATGAAAAAAGATATGGCTGATTTTGTGGCCAAGTGCATGGTGTGTTAACAAGTTAAAGTTGAGCACATGAGGCTTGGTGGATTGTATCTAGAAATTGATTTGCCCAAATGTAAATGGTATGCAATCAATATGGATTTCATTACCGATCTTCCTCGATCACGGAACCAATTTGATTCGGTTTAGGTCATTGTGGATAGAATGACAAAGTCTGCTAACTTCTTGACGGTAAGGACTACCTTTTTCGATGGAGGATTATGCGAAGTTATACCTTCAGGAGATTGTAAACATGCATGGGTACTAATTTTGATTATCTCTGATCGTGGTATGCTATTTTTATCTCATTTTTGGCAGTCTTTTCAAAAAGGGTTTGATACCAAGGTTAGTCTGAGTACTGCTTTCCATCCGTATTTGGATGGGAAGCGGAGAGGACAATTCAGACATTGGAGGACATGCGTGATTAATTATGGTGGTAGTTAAGTTGATCATCTATATTTGGTAGAGTTTGATTACAATAATAACTATCATTCTAGTATTGATATGGACTCTTTCAAGGCATTGTATGGTAGGAAGTGTAGATCCCATATTTGTTAGTTCGTGCTTGGTTAGGCGTATATGTTTTGTCCATATTTGGTCTATTAGGCTATGGAAAAGGTGATAGTGATTCGAGATAGGCTTAAGGTTGCCAAAAGTCGCCAAAAGTCCTATTCGG
Source organism: Capsicum pubescens (assembly GCA_030864215.1). NCBI lineage: Eukaryota > Viridiplantae > Streptophyta > Magnoliopsida > Solanales > Solanaceae > Capsicum > Capsicum pubescens. Next base: position 83,547,565 of record CM061548.1, read on the forward strand.
ATATAACGCATAGAGACTTAGAGTTTGAGGTTGGGCATAAGGTGTTCCTAAAGGTATCTCCTATGAAGGGAGTAATGTGATTTGGTAAAAAGGGGAAGCTCAATCCCCGATTAGTTTGACCTTATATGATTCTGCGAAGGTTTGGTAATGTGAATTATGAATTAGAGTTTTCTTTTGGTTTGAGCTTCGTTCATCCGGTATTTCATTTTTTTATGTTAAGGAAGTGCATTGGTGATCTTTCTTCGATTATTTCCTTGGAGGGGTTAGGTATCTAGGACTCTCTGTCGTATGAAGAGGTCCCGGTTGAGATCTTAGATAGGTAGGTTCATCGATTGCGAACCAATGATGGCGGGTTGGTTAAGGTTCTTTGGCGGAACCATAAGGTGGAAGAAGTTACATGGGAAGCGGAGGAGGACATGAAGTATAAGTATCTGCATCTATTTTCTAATCCTGGGATTCGTGCGGAAGGTATGTGTTCGTCAACACATCTTTATTTTCTGAGTTTGTTAAAGGAAAGATTAATATCTTTGCATCTTTGTTTTCAAACTTTTTTAAGGATGGGGAATATATTTGATAATATAAATGACTCGTGCGTGTGGTTACCCATACCTTGTCCGTCATTGGGGGATGAATGCTCCTAGTGGGGGAGACTAAAACACCATAGTTTTTGGACTTTAGAAAATTTCCTTGAATTTTGGTTTCTGGGAAAGATACCATTTAGGGGAACGAATCATACACTTGTGTACGGATGGTATGGTCCAGTCATATGCTAACTTGTGTTGGTTTGTAGGATGGATTTTATCACTGGAATGGATACGACTTGGGTGGTATGAGTCGTATCTGTGGATATGGGATGTTTGGTTTCTTTATTTAACCTTAGACTTGGTAACTTAGGTTGGATGTGAGTACGAGTGGCTCACCATGAGCCGTAATCCAGGGTAAGAGTCATACCCATGACTCATATGGTGGTCAGTGTTCAAACATTCTGGATTCTATTGTGCCAGGGGTACGATTTATGGGTACTAGTCGTACACTTGGATACAACTTGGTTTTAGATGTGTCATACCTTGGATAGTGTTAGGTCCAAGGGGGAAAACCTAAGTACGAGAGGTGGGTACCCCTCGTACAGGATAGGTACGACTCGTAAGGGTCAGTTGTACCCTATGATGGGAATTAAGCGTAGTTTAAGTGAGGGCAATCTGGACATTTTCTCACTTATCCTAATGATGTCCCACGACTTATATTCCTATTTGGAGTTTATTTACCCTACTATTCCCCTCCTAACCACTTAGAAAATACTCTTAAATCCTCTCTATTGCTCTTGGGAAAAGGAAGCTAGGGTTTCATCTTAAGGAGTAAATTGAGGCTTGTGCTGGTGATTTCTCTCCATATTCATCTTGGTTTAAGGCAAGTTCTCTTCCCAATATATTAGTTCCAACTAAAGGCATGGTTTTATGCAATGTTTTCATGATTTGAATGTTGTATGATTTTGGGTTTTTGAATATAATTTGGGGGTTTTTGTTATAAATGCTTGGTTATAATTTTTCCATGTTTTATTTATGCTTTTACATGCATTAATGTTGGTTTTGGATAATTGGTTGCATGGGATGGTTATTTGGTGATGGACTTTGGTTTTGGAAATACTATGCCCCCAATGTGTTTGATAAAATGCCTATAACATTGCTTTCACTATAATAGTGGTTTTTCAATGGAACTTATGCATGGTTTAAACTTTGTAATGGAACTCTAAATGATATGAATGGTTTAAATGGTTTGGCTTAATAAAAATACTTACGGTGTACATGGTAATCCCCTAAGTTAATTGGATAATGTGATCTATGGGTACATGGAAATCCCTTGATCTAAAAAAGGTTCAGCTAAGACAATACTTACAAGTTATAGTCTGTATGATGATACCACTAATAGTGGCCTTGATTAATAATAAATGCAAAATGGTCTGGTAGTTTGGTAATTATTTTAATTTGGCTTAAAGGAGGGGGCTAGGGGGTAGCAAAGCCGTGGAAAGTGGAGGTCCTGGGGGAATCAAAACTGGAAACTCATATATGCCGATGTGAGGTTTGGTCCTAGTGATCGTGTGCATGATATCTCACTTTATATTTTGGGGGATGTACTAGTCATCCCAGGTTCTTTTCTCTTTTCATGTGGCTTCACGTACTTGGCCCTTTCAGTAGGGGAGATGAACCCATATAGCCTGTGAGTGGTTTTAGGAAGGCAAACCTACACAGCCCAGGTAAAGGTTTTAATGGTATTCTAATTTGGTTCCCGTTCCCGGCATTGTTAAATGTATGTATGGTTTGTGTGCATATGGATGGTTTTACTTGGTTTCATAATTGGCACTATTTTATCCTTATCCTGAGTTTATGCTAGCATTCGTTCTAATCCATCTTCAAGTGGTTGTATCTCCACGCGATGTAGGAACCAGCCGTTCTACTCTTCCTAATTAGTATTCGGACACTCGGGGGTCATCTTTATATTGAAGTGGTGAGCTTCTATTTATTTGAAAGGCTTCATTTCATAGATGTTATTGCATACTTTGGATTATTAATGGATATTGGTTTTGGCTATGGTTGGGGGCATGTACCAATCAAATTTTGGTATTCACTTGGTTAGAGGCTTTTGTGGAACTACTATGGGTTTGAATGGGCGGGATCGGTATTAGTGTTAGCCTTAGCATTGGTATTGGTATTGGGGCTGATGCCGGTTGATGATATTTTTGGTTGTTCCATCCTCTTTGATTTTGGGATTATATCTTTAATTATTTATAGAACTTATTTGGTTATGGTCGAATTTATGGTTTGGTATGGTTGTACGGTTAGCATATGATGGTTGGACTCGGTTGGTTTGGTCACGCTTGTCATCCTATCACAGAGTCTTCATATAAGCTATTACACTATCTTGTTATATGCTCAAAATTCAGCCAACTCATGGAAGGTGGCTGGAGGTTAGGTTGGGTAGTGGGGGTGGTCTCCGGTCCCGGTTGGACTTAGAAGGCCTATTATGACAAGGCCCCGGGTCGGGTTGGGTCACCGGGCGTAGGTGATGTGAATATTCAAAAATGGTTCTTTATTTCTTGAAACATTGATTCCTTTCCAAAGGGAGACTTAATGGCTATAAATACCTAAAATTCTCCTCAAGTATTGACACGAATTTTAGAGCTGAAAACATTCTTCTTTGTCTTAAAAACTCTCTTGTGATCATCAAAATCGTTGAGTGTGTTAGAAGTTTCCCAAAGTTTGAGGTACCGCTACATTCAGAAAGAAAAACATTTTACCCTAGGAGGAAAGATTCCACAACCTCGGGAACTTGAGGGGAGTAAATTCCTTAAGGACATGCCGTGAAGTCAGTGGACTTGGTTTTAAGATTTTTGCTTCATCTTTATTTCTAAAAAATTGATAAAGACTTCATGTTATAGTTTATTTGAACTTGTGTTTAAAGGTGTTGAACTTCATTGTAGTTATTGAAAGATATTCTTGAACTTGTTGATATCTGTATTGAAACATACATATTTTGTAACAAAAGAACAACAATCTTAAGAAATTTATTGAATCTGTATTGTTTGGTATTTGGATATTAAAGCTTATTGCTTTCTACTCTATATGAACTCAACAAGTGATTTGAAGACATAAATACTAATCATGAGTTAAAGGTCACTCGATTAATGATTAGAAGAATATAAAAACTTCATTGTTAAACTAGAAATAAATGGTGTTTAAAGTTTTTAAAATCTTTATAATTAGTATTTTGATATACTAAGTTAGTTGTATTTTTGTGATAGAAAAATGACTACTGAAGGCCATGTAAATGATGGACTTGAAAATATAGCAGCAACAACTGTTGCTACGTCAAGCCGCACCACTCGGACTTCTTTTGTAAGAATTATATCCTAAGTGGCCTCCAATACCACATGTAACATATGTACAACAGTATGAAGATCTCGAAAGAGTTGTGGAATGCTTTGGAACGAAAGTATATAACTGAGGATACAGGAACTAAAAAGTTTTTTGTTGCAAAGTTCCTTGACCACAAGATGATTGACAGTAAAACTGTCGTCTCTCAAGTACAAGAATTACAAGTAATCATCCACGATCTCCTTGCTGAATGTTTGAATATAGTAAATACCTTATTTGAACATGTTAAGGGTGTTATTAATACTCATATGACCTTTAATGTAGGTTTGGTTGTGAATGAGGCTTTCCAAGAATTGGTAAAAATAGAAAAATTGTCACATTTGTGGAAGGATTTTAAAAACTGCTTGAAACATAAAAGGAAGGAGATGTCCGTCAAAGATCTCATTAAGAGGTTATGTATTGAGTAAGATAACAAAGCTGGCATGAAAAGGTTGAAAGGGAATTTCGCAATCAGTTGAGCTACACTGGGAAGGTTGACCGTAACAACTCTAAGAAACGAAAGAAAGCTTCTGGACAACAAAACAATTGGCAAAAGAAGAAATTCAAAGGGAAATGTTTTAATTGTGGAAAGGCTAGCCACAAATCTGTAGATTTTTGAACCCCTAAGAAAGGCAAGAAGAAGGATCAAGCCAACATGAATGAATCCAAATATGAAATGGATGATCTATGTGCCATGCTTTTAGAATGTGACCTGGTGAGTAATCCTAGAGATTGGTGGATAAATTTTGATTTCACCCGCCATGTTTGTGCCAACAAAAAGATGTTTGCTTCATATGTTCTGGCTTAAGATGAGGATAAGATTTATATGGCAAACTTTGCAAAAACAAAGGTTGAAGAGACGGGATAAATCAGCTTGAAAATGATCTCAGGAAAAGTGTTGACTCTCAACAACGCTCTTTATGTAATAGAGCTCAGAAAAAAACTTGATTTCTTTATCACTTCTGACAAAAAATGGATTAAAATATGCATTTGTTTCTGATAAGGTTGTAATTAGGAAAGCGGAAGTGTATGTAGAAAAAAGCTACCTCATTGAGGGCCTATTTAAGATGAATGTAATGACTATTGAGATCAATAAAAGTTTTATTTCTTTTTACTTGCTTAAGGGTATTGAATTGTGGGATGAATGATTAGGACATGTCAATTACAAAACTCTGCAAAAACTGATTAATTTAGAAGTTTTACCAAACTTTGAGAGCAATAGATCAATACACTTGGTAAGATGTCATCCACAGTGAATCAGAGACAACCTGGAACTCTTCCAAACAATAAAGTGGTAAATCCCAGTAGCGATAGTCAATTTTATGCCATTACCACTCAGAGTGGTAAGGCTACTACAGATCCACTTGTACCCACAGCTAATGAGTAGAAGAATGAGGATGAGTCGGTTGATGTTGGGGGAAGCAACAAGCCGAATGAAGGAGAAGAAAAGTCTACAATGCCTATGTTGAAGCCCATTCCAAGACCATTTCCTCCCTATTTCTAAAGACTAAGAAAGAAACAAGAAGAAGGTAAGTATCAAAATTTTTTATCTATGTTAAAAGAGTTAAATGTCAATATATTGCTTGTAGAGGCATTAGAGCAGATGCCAAGATATACAAAATTCATGAAGGATTTGATCACCAAAAAAAGGTCAGTCAATTACGAACCAGTTGAAAATATTCATTATTGTAGTTCTGTAGTCACTATATCTTTAGTAGAAAAGAAGGAGGACCTTGGCGCTTTCAAAATACCTTGCACTATTAGGTCTTTCAACTTCACTCAAGCATTTTGTGATTTGAGTGATAGCATCAACCTTATTCCCTTTGTTGTATTCAAACAGTTGGAGTTGGGAGCTACCAAACCCACTACCATGAAACTAGTAATGGATGACAAGACAGTGAAGAAGCCTATTAGTATCTTTTACGATATTTTGGTAAAAATGTCTTCTTTTATATTTCCTACTAATTTTGTTATATTACACTGTGAAGTGGAATTTAAAGTCCTCATTACCTTGGGAAGACCATTTATGGCTACAGGTAGGATGTTGATTGATCTGGAGAAAAGACATCTTATTCTGCGACTCAATGATGAACAGGAGACATTCAACGTATGCAAATCTATGAAGCAGCCTGATGAATTAAGAGTGGTGTCTGTGATTGATGTAGATAATAAGGATATAGATTCATTCCATGATGTTGATGGAGTTACTCTATGGGATGATGGTTCTGATACGATTGTTCCTATTGAAGAGAGGCTAGGTGTCGAAGCTCTTGCGACTGTAATTATGAATTTTGACTCTAAAGGTATCGGGGAGTATGAGGAGTTAGTGAGTGCATTGCATGGTGATGGTTATAATTTCTCACCAAAGAAGCTTGATTTAGATTTAAAGAATCAAACTACTCCACCTGCTCATCCATTCATCGAGGAACCATTGGTGTTAGAATTGAAGGTCTTCCCATCTCACTTGCAATATGCATTTTTGTGGTCAACAATACTTTGCCGGTTATTCTTACAGTTGATCTAAGCCAGTCAGAGGTAGAAGCATTGTTGTCACTATTGCAAAATTTCAAAAGGTCCATTGGATGGTTCATTGCAGATATTGTTGATAATCCACCTGGTTTGTATACTCATAAAATTCAGCTTGAGACGGATTGTGTCCCATTTATTGAACATCAGTGTCAACTTAATCCTCATATGCAGGAGGTGGTTAAGAAGGAGATCATCAAGTGGTTGGATGGTACTATTTCCCATTATATATAGCAAGTGGGTTAGTCAAGTTCAATGTATTTCGAAGAAGGGTGGAATAACTATTATGCATAATAAAAAGAATGGGCTAGTGCCTATGAGGCCAGTCACTGGATAGAGAGTATGCATGGATTATATAAAACTGAATGCATGGACTCAGAAGGACCATTTTTCTATGTTGTTCATGGATCAAATGTTGGACAGGTTAGTAAGCAGAGAATGTTACTATTTTCTTGATGGTTACTTCGGGTACAATAAAATCACTATTTCACCTAAGTATTAAGAAAATACTACCTTTACATGTCCTTATGGTACCTTTGCATTCAAATGAATGACCTTTGGGCTATGCAATGCCCTGGCCACATTTCAGAGATATATGATGTCCATTTTCTTTCATGTGGTGGAAGACCCCATTGAAGTTTTTATGGATAAATTTTCTATTGTTTTGAATTATTTTGCTGATTTTCTCAATAAATTGGCAAAATTTGTACAAAGGTTTGAAGAATGCAACTCGGTACTTAATTGGGAAAAGTGCCATTTCATGGTCAAAGAGCGAATTGTGCTTGGGCATAAGATTTCAAAGATAGGCACAAAGGTTGATCGAGAGAAAATTGAGGTGACTGAAAAATTACCTTATCCAATTTCTATTAAGAGACTTTGGAGTTTTCTAGGTCATGCAAGTTTTTATCAGTGATTTATCAAAGACTTCTCAAAGATTACTAGTCTACTTTGTAAGATTCTTGAGAAGGAGGTAAATTTTGATTTTGATGATGCATGTAAGAAGTCTTTTGAAATACTAAAGGAGAAATTGGTGTCTGCCCCAATCATTAGGTCTCGTTAAAAATTATGTGTGACTCTAGAGGATTGTCCTTAGGGGTTGTACTAGGCCTATGAAAAAAAATATTCTTTATCCTATCTACTATGCTAGTAAGGCACTAAATTTTTCTCAAAAGAACTATGCCATAACAAATCAAGAGTTATTGGCAGTGATTTTTGCCTTTGAAAAGTTTAGATCTGACTTAATTGGGACAAAGGTGATTATGCACACAGATCATGCGGCATTGCGGTACTTGATGGATAAGAAGGATGAAAAATTGAGGCTTATCCATCGGATGCTGCTATTGCAAGAATTTGATTTCGAGGTGAAAGACAGAAAAAGAAAAGAAAATCAAGTTATGAATCACTTATCTAGACTAGAGGAGGAAGCTAAGCTGAAGATTGCTAAGGGATTTGAGATTGATGACAGTTTTATAGACGAGCAGATATTGGCAGCCTCCCAAGATCTGATTCTATGGTTTGCAAATTATGCTAATTACTTATCAAGTGATCTAGTCCCAAAAGATCTTTCATATCAGCAAAGGAAAAAGTTCATGCACGAGGTAAGAAAGTTTTTTTGGGATGAACCTTATTTTTTAAAAATTTATGCAGATGGAATTATTCGTAGGTGCATGCCTAAAATGGAGATGATAAGCATACTTTAAGCGTGTCATTCATCGCCAGTTGGGGGTCATCATTGAGGGGCCTGGTCCGCTCATAAGATCCTACAATACGGATACTATTGGCCAACTATATTCAACGATGCTCATGACTATTCTTCCACATGTGATCAATGTCAATGACAAGGTACTCTTTCTAGAAGACATGAATTACCAATGACCCCCTATCTTTGAATTTGAAGTGTTTGATGTATGGGGCATAGATTTTATGGGACCTTTTGTGAGTTCATGTGGATTGAAGTACATACTTGTGGCTGTTGACTATGTGTCAAAGTGGGTGGAAGCAATTGCGCTTCCTAACAATGAAGCAATAAGTGTCAGTGCATTTTTAATAAATAACATTTTTTCTCGATTCGGTATGCCACATACAATTATTAGTTATGGGGGGTCACATTTTTGCAATCATCTATTCAAGAATGCTTGAAAATATGGTGTTAATCACATGGTGGAAACACCTTATCATCCGTACACTTGTGGAAAAGTTGAAGTATCCAATAGAGAAATCAAATACATTTTGGCAAAAACTGTGAATGCCCATAGGAGTGACTGGGAAAGAAAGTTAGATGATGTATTATGGGCCTACCGTACAGCTTACGAAACCCCCCACAGGTGTTTCACCCTATCAGCAGATGTATGGAAAGGCTTTCCATTTACCTATTAAGCTTGAGCATAAGGAACTATGAGCGTTGAAGAAGCTGAATTTAGAGTGGAAGGATGTAGCCAAGTCGAGGCTGAATAATATTAATGAGTTGGATGAATTCCATCTGCGGGTATAAGAAAGTTCAGAAATTTATAAAGATATGATGAAGATGCATCATGACCGTAAGATTGAGAAGACAGTTTTAAATAAGGTGACCAAGTGCTACTGTACAATTGCAGGCTTCATTTGTTTCCAGGTAAGATAAAGTCAAGATTGAATGGTTCTTTTACAGTGACAAAGGTTTACCCTTATGATCCTTTAGAACTAAAGAAGGATGGTGCAAGTCCATTCAACGTAAATGGACATAGAGTAAAGCACTATATGGGAAATATAGAAGAGGTTAAAGAATTATCTGACATTGACCTTAATAAAGTCTGAGTAATCAAGGCAATTGTGTCGTGCCATAACATTAAATCAAGCGCTGCATGGGAGGCAACCTATGAGGCTAGTTGGTGAAATTTGAGCATCCAACTTAGCCACGTTGTGCCGAGAATATAAATCAAGTGTTGCATGGTAGGCAACCCATGTTTTTGCACTTATTTTATTTATAGGGTAATCTATTTGTTCAATGTGCAGGGCTAAAAGAATGCAGAAAAAATCCAGAGAAGTTGAAAAGGTATCATATGGACTCTTTACGATTTGTATCTACATGGTACGACTCATGAGTAGGAGTCGCATTAGCCTGGTAAAACAATCAGAATTAGACAGTAGTTTCTGGAATGAATACGACACCTAGTACGAGTCGTACCCTTTGGGTACAATTCGTGACCAAGAGTCGGACCCCTGCCAGAACCCAGATAAGATCTCAGGACCGTACAAGTCAAAGAAATAACCCGTAAGTCTTAGTATGAGTCGTATAGAAAACTCATACCCTGACTTACTAGGTCAGTTCTTGGGTAGACCCGGCCCAATAATTAAATATAAGAGGAAATTAAGACCCGACAGAGCACCCGACATTTCTAACTCATACCCGCATATGTTTATCCGCAATTTTAAACTTTAATCATAAAAAGCAACTTGTTTTCAACTCTATCCACTTACCAACAACTTCAAATCGGTCAATTGGTGTGATTTTAACATGAATTCAAGGCTTCTAAAATCCCAACATCGTAATAAACTACTCTAAACTTACCAAGTAAGTTTCCTTATTTATTTTTGCTATATTGTAAGTTTAAATGAGTATTATGTGATATTGTCAACCTGGTTTAGGTGGAATTTCTTCATTTCATAGATTGTAGATACATTGTTTATGCTATTTGAGGGTAATATGGAGAATGGGGGTAGAACTAGGGTTTAGAAATAGTTTTTGGATATGATTTTGTGTTTAAATTGTTGGAAATAGTTTAATATAGTAGTGGGTACTTTGTAAATTTCATAGGAGTCAAACTTTCAAGTTGGAATTCTATGTTGCAGTAGATACGAGACTTTTTAAGACTCGTACCCACCAGTACGAAAGTCATAATGAGTCTCGTACCTAATGACAACATGGAAATCTAACAAATTTAAAGTTCTGGATGAGATACGATTCTTACATACGAGTAGTATCCTAACCTAAACACTTGTACACATTAATCGTACCCACCTGGGTAAATAACTCAACTGGAATAAATATTTCTGACTAGCTTCGACTGTTGTTCATGAGTCATACCTTTTTGGTATGACTAGTAAGGAAGAGTCATAAGTTGACCAGGGAACAACTATCATGTACTGTCTAGGAATGACTCGGGTATATGAGTCTTACCGAGTTGATACGACCAGTACCGACCACTCGTACCCAACTGAGACAAAGCATATCTAACTTTAGTTTTAAATTTTTCTTTTTTTTCTTTGCTTGGTTACTAATAATAATGTAATTTTTAGATACAATGCCCCCAAAGAATGCCTCATTCTCAAAACCAAGTGTTAATAAAGTGACCAAACAAAAATCAGTCGAAAGTGAGGAAACCAACTTCTCCAAAAGCTTGTCAAAAAGTAGTAGAGAAGAATATGATGAAACCGTATCAACAAAAGTTGTTCAGAAAGGAAAGGTAGTTGTCAAGGTAAAGGGGAAGAAGTTTGTTCCTCAAGAGCCTGAAACACCACTATAAAAGGGACCAGGGAGAAAGAATGCACTTGTGTCTCCTGCACACACACCATAACTTGTGGATGATGACGATGATGATAATGACAAAGCTGATTTTAGTTCAGCGGAAGAGAGTGCAGATGACGCTCAGGGTCCCAAGGAAGATGTGAACCCTATAGACAGATAAGACCTACTACTCTGATTGACCACTACTCTGGTTCCCATCATTGAACGTTGGAGGTACCCCGACATGCAGAAGATGTTTAACATAGGACTTTCTCTTCTTTAGGGTGGTAAGATATGAAAATTATTGTGTCTGAAGAGAAGAATGACCACTACAGGGATGGATGAATTACCCAAATTTGCAAAATGTTTCTGGAATTGTGGTTTTTACTGGATGATGAGAGAACCGGGTAGATACAATGAGGTGTTTGTTTATGAGTTTTATGTTGCACATAAAGGAGAAATTCAGTGGCAATATCCACAAGGTATATTGTGGAAGGGAATGACCCTATTACCTCCCTCATGATTCAAGGAGTCAGAGTGGATATATCTCCCCAATCCATTGGGAAATTTCCATATGGTCTGGAATATCAAGCCCCGATAAATACAGGGGAGATAGATTATAGAATGGCCAAAATAAAAAAGGTCATAAATAGAATATTAGGTATGAAAGGTAAAATGGTGATGTTTAGGTGTATGGCATAGAGGATAGCTTTGAATGATGTTTATATTACTTGGGTAGAAGGTGATTTTGGAGATTCACAATAAATCAAGAACGGTACCCTCAACTTTAAGGGTAAAGCTTGGTGGGCACAAGCCCGACACATGTTGTGTTCGACTGCTGGAGATAATGTCTTGATCCTGGTCCAGGAAGCATGATAGCTAGTTTTATAACTGGCTATGGTTTCTACTTTGGCGAGTTCCTAGCCCGAGAGATCAGAGATAGGGCTGTTGGGGGTCAGAAGGCATTGTTGGCCTACCCCTGTATAATTACTCAGATCTACTTGGTAGTGGAAGTTGTAGAGATACCCAGGATCAATGAAATGATTGAGACCTGGAGGACATTCTCCATAGGGTGCATAGACTAAGGCTGTACTTATACTAGACAGACGCCCCTGCTCCTACTAAAGCAGGTGCATAGACTAAGGCTGTACCTACAGATACAATGGGTACTTTTAGTGACCCACCGTCAGTCCATTCTATGCCACCTAGGACACGTGGTACACCTTCCAGTGTCATGTTAATTTCTCAGGCTGTATGGACAGAAGTTGTGACCAAATTAGCTATGCTCCTTGAAAAGGTTAGTCACATGGAAGGCAGAGTACAAACTTGTATAGAAAGGAAGATCGAGGCATAGGATAGGCGAGTATAAGGGTGCCTAGATGTATTTGAGTTTTGGATTACTCAACATTTAGATACGGGCCAGGCACTGAATGTTGTTGATATCCGAGAAGAGATTGCGGTGATAAAGAAGCTAGTTACTATGTTGTATGAGAGGCCAGTTATTGATAAGCCTATTGTGGAGACTGTGATTCCCATATTCGAGGTGCCTAATATTTGGACCATCCTAACAGATGTGCATGCCGAGTAGATAGAGAAAGAAAGAAAATAAAAAGAAAATGAAGAAGGAATCTCAAATGGCAAGGAAAAACTCCAAACTTGATAGCATATAGAATAAGAAGGACCATCAGACATGGGTCCTAGAGATGGCTAGGGAAGTTAGTGGTTCGAGAGCTCCAGTTCTCAATATTGAGGGGGTTACTATTGTGCCCCCGACTGCTGTTATATTACTCCCAATGTATAGGATGGTTGCTAATGAGAGTGGGACCTGACCTGAGGTCCCACATCCTGATGTTGATGCTTCGACGCCTTGAGCACCTAGGTATGGCCCTATTCCTTACTCTATATTTTTTTGTATCACTGAGGACAGGGCAACATTCTTAAGTTGGGGTAGGGGTACCAAAAAATTTAGGAGCAGTTTGAAAATTTTTAGATGTAGCTAAAACTGAAAGTCGATTATTACTTGTAGGTTCGATGTGGGCAACTGAGATAGGGAGTAGATCAGCGCACCTATGGAAGCAGAGATTTTTTATTTTTCATTATGATTGATGTATTTTGATTAATTTTTTTATTTCTATGTATTGAAAGATTTTGATTCTGTTTGGAGTTGTACTTTGTGATAGATGGAACACTGTTGACTTTTTTTAATGCTATTGAGAAAAGTGGTGTTAACGTTGTGCTAAAAAGAATAAAAAATGAGTGAAAATATTGAACCCCCTCAAAAAATTTTATTTAATGAATTGCATGGTTTATATAGTTTTGTGAGGTTGTTGAGTATCTGATAGTTTCGTTAGGATTAAGGATAGTAGAGATTGGGAAAAAATAATTGCATAGTTGAATAACAAGTACTTAGTAGTGTATCCCTGTGAAAATATGCCTATAAGGTTTACTGAGTTCCAGGTTGTATGGGAATCTAGAACTTTCCCGGTTGCTTTTACCTGGGTCTATGGTGGTTAAGTAGGAGATGATCATAGAACTTTTTATGCATGAGTCCACTCGAGCCTAAAATGCCTTAACCAAATAAATAAATCCCCTTGATCCAAATATTTGATCCTTTCTAGACCAATTTTTCTTGTTACACCTATCACCTTCCTATTTATCTTACAATGAACTCGTTTTGGCCCTGGTATTCCTATGGATATTGTGCACTTCAACTCAGGAAAATCACCTAATTTGAGGGTTGTTATTATAGGGGTGCGTAAGAGAAAAATGAGCATGAAGATAAAGGGAAGAAGAAAAATAGTTGAAACATGGGCAGGTATGTTGAAAAGAAAAGAAAGAAATGTACAAAGTATAGAAAAAAAGGAATAAGAAAAATAAGTACTAGAAAGCAACACCTGACCCAAGTGGAGTGTACTTAGAAGAAAAAGAGACGCATAAGGGTGGAAATAAATAAAGTTAAAAATAGTGGACCCCAAAACGAGTATAGGTGTCCAGGAGGCTTAGTCACTTTATATATCCATATGTATCATACACACCCCAAGCCTGCATTACAAGCCAAATAAACTCCTACAGTGATCCTATTGTGACTATCTCATAACTTAGGAAAAGAGCATAAGGGCAAGCCTATGGTATTTTGTGCACACCGGTGATACTTCTTTGTATGAGAGAGATTCACTTGTTATATCCCTGAATAGAGTAGTCTATCCATGAAGAGTGAATGGGATTTCTTTAATTGTGAGTGAACATGAGCTATATTACTAGGTTGTCGTATTATTTAATGAATGTAAAGCATGTCTATGCCCAAGTGTGTCTTGCTAATGTAATGCCATCATCAAATTCCTTTGGGTTTCTACATGTGCTAAATTGCTATACACAAGTTTGAGTTGAAAAGTTGAAAATTAAGAGGGGAAAAACAAGATTGAAATTTAATTCAAAATCAATACCATGGGTTTTGTTGACATCTTCCTATTTAAGCACCAGCACTGTGCTAGAAATTAGTTGTTTGGTTTAGTTTGCCTGAGGACATGCAAAAGTTTAAGTTCAGGTTGTTGATGTGTCATGGAAACATGACACTTTAGATGCTTGAAACCACGAATTTATGCGGAAAATTAGGGTATTTTATTGGATATGATGTACTTTGGTGTGAATTGCAGGTAAAACAGGTCGACAATAGTACTTGAACAAAAAGAGAAGAAAAAGATCTGAAAAAAACCAACTCTGATTAGTATACGAGTCAATCTTTGAGTGGTAGCCAATCGATATGACTCATATACTGAATCAAATGAATAACAGAACCAAAATCCAAACTGCGGAGCCAAGTATGAGAAATATATGGCTCAAGTACCCCAATCGTAAGCCAGGGTACGAGTCATATGCTGAATTTGTAATCATGGCAAAATCTAAGATAACATCCAGAAGTTGAAGTGTCAAAGGTATACGAGTCGGAAGCCAGAGTACTACTCGTATAGGGATGTCGTATACAAACCAGTGTTCAAGACTTGGAAGGGAAGAAGTCCCAGGTGGATACGGATGGAGGACATAGGTAGTACACTTAAGTATGACTCGTAAGAAGAAATCATATGCTAAAAAGAGAATTGAAGCCTTGGGAAGACCGGACACTAAATGGATATGACAATGTAGGGTATGACTTGTAAGCTGAGGATACGAGTGAATAGTCGTACCGACTGCCGACTTAACTTTACTACTTTTAATAGGATTTTTATGTTATTTTGAGATACTATAAATACCCTAGAGTTTATCTTTTATTAGGTTATGCGTTGTGATTTTCTTTTACGCGCTATTACACATGATTACATACTTTTACAATTATTCTTGAGATTTTAGGGTTTTATTCAATTAAAGTTTTTGGAGTTTATTCATCTTATTATTGTGCAATTGATTTTATGTGTTCTTCTTTGATAATCATGGTTTCTTTCATGATAACGCTCTAACTACACCTCTCTAATGAGAATGTAAGCGATCGTTGTCAATATAAAACCCAACTAGGTTGGGGTCGAACCCAAAGGGAATATGGTGAACTTAAGTCGTTTGCAATTTAATCAACTGATAGCTGGATGTTTCCTGAAATGGGGGTTTTTAGTTTAGCAAGTAATTGTTGGTCACTTTAGTTACAGTGTTCGTAATCAAGAGTTTATGGAAAAAACTAGAATTATGTTCACTAGGGGTTTTGGTACTTGACAAATGCTAATGGTGGTTCAAGATTCTAACAGTAGGTAGGACAACAAGTTATCTTTATTGAAGTTATACCTAAATGTCTCTCGACCTACTTAAGCATTTAACTACCTAATCCTCTCGAACTTAGGGAATTTATATTCATGACCAGATTTTACCTCAGGTTAATCAACCTTGTTACAGCGTCAATTAATAAATGAAAGTTTTTAGTGCTTCTAAGTTACTGTTAATAATTCACTTCCCACTATATTTGATTTCTTTCTCAAGAAAATCAAAGTAGGTGTTATCTATCATTTACAACTAATAGACGATAATCAAAACCACAGAATTATCAAAGAGTCCTACCACCTTTTGATTCTTGAACACTCAGCACCTTATCAAGACTTAACCCTAGATCCCATAATTCAAGTTAAAGGAATTTAGCCGCTCATAGATGTAATAATCAAAACAACTAGTTATATTCATGATTTGAAAGATAAACTTACCACGCGATGAATAGAAACTAGAGATTCTCAGATTAGATCACAATAGTAATCCCAAAATAATTATGATAATCTCTTCAAAGTAATTGTTTGTTCAAGTCAAGAAACTAGAGAGAGAAAATATCAAAATACGTGTCTCCAAAAGATGTTCAGAATAAACAAGAAAACCCTAAACAAGACTTTAAATAGTTCATCCTAAATAAGGAAACAAAATCATAGAGTTTAATAATCCCTCAAATTAAGTGACGAAATTCGTGACAACTTATCAGGAGGCTGATGAGTTATCACAAATGTCGTCATCTCCTCTTTACTTTTGACACTCGCTGCTTTAGGATGACGATAAACTTTGACGTCCTATTAACTTCTTGATGACTTATCACGAATGTCATCAAGTCTCTACCTCATCTCTCATGTTCTGCCTTAGGCTGACGGCAATTTTGATGACCTATTAGCTCCTTCACGGCTTATCATAAAATGTTGTCACAACTCTCAACTCAGGCGCATTCTCTTTCTGAGGCTGACAATGAAGCTGATAACTTATCACAAGGCTGACGACTTATCAGAAATGTCGTCAGCCATACTTCTCTTCGAATTACTTTAGATTTGAACTCCCTTGCTTCCATCCTTGTTGGTTCTCTTGCATCATAGGTTCTACTGCAAAATCAAACATAAAATAATAAAAGATGACAAAAGTTGCTTAAGACTTTGCAATTATTCTTAGTTAAAAGCCTCAAATGTGTTAGCATTAGCTCACACATCAACACCCTTAACTTAAAACAATTGTTTGTCCTCAAGTATCTCAACACAACTAAGAGAATACAAAGTACATTTGGTAGTCAATCATCCATATTATCTCAAAACACTTTCACCCTCTCCAAGGTCAGTCAATTTAAGAACAATGAAGAACACCAATGCAACACACAGAAATCAATATACAACGTTAATTCAGCTATATTAACCATGCATATATCAGTATTACATCTCCAAACAAGTTAGTAACTAGTAACATATCTGGTGTGCCCTCACAGCAAAGAAATTCCCCTTATCTCATATCAGTAATCATATACGTAACCATGGGGACAATCAAAACACTTACTCTCAGAACAAAGTTCCAATTAATGTATGCCAAGCACCATAGGCTTGTCCTCATTTTCATTACCTAGATCTTCAGATACTTTATCTAGGATCACTATAGGTCTTCTCTTAGGCTTGTGATGTAGGTTAGGGGATGGTATGATACTCGATGATATTTAAAGTGACTAAGCCTCCTTGATGCTACACTAGATTTTTGGGGTTTCACTCATTATCCTTTTCCACTCTTCTCTTTTATTAATCACACTTATTTAGGTTGGGTGCAGTCTTTTCCTCAATCACTTATTCTTTTTCATAATTTTTCTTTTTCTTGCTCCTTTCCTCCGTACCCAGCTTTTTAATTCATTTATTTTATGCTACCTTTACTTATACTCATTCTGTATCACGCACCCCTATAATATCCACCCTCAACTTAGGAAATTTGCCTAAGTCAAGGTGCACAGTGTCCAAGGAGGACCAGGGCCAAAATAGGTTCATTGTGATCTAAATGGGAAGGTGACAGGTGTCATAAAAAGAAATAGGCTAATTAGGATCAAAACAGGGATCAAGGGATATTATGCACATAGGTAAGGTCATTTAGGCTAAAGTGAGCTCATATCAAAATGCCCTATGATTATTTCCTAACCTCTATCCTTCAACCTAGGTAAGACTAACTGGGCAAGTTCTGGCTTCAGCATACAAAGGGAACTAAGTAACATCTCACACACACTTGGTACACAGGTATATAGCAATCTACTACTCATTTAGTTCATGCAGCTGGTTAGCAATGATCATTGTGTTACTATAACTAATGGCATGCAAAGATGCACAGTGGTTACACTTAAATGCAAATCACACAGTTAAAGAAGCAGACCACTTGAAGAGGTGTACAAAAATCACAAAACAATTCAACTGCCTCAAGTACAAGTATTTCTCCTAATCGACCTTAAAACTTTACAACAACAATTTACCCTACACCCTCAACTTAAAATAAAAAAAAATCTAAACTTAGGATTAGAGTATACCTGGAATAGATCAATCCCGGAGGTCATGGGTTGCTTACCCTGCTTCCGCATCCTTAGTTTCCCTATCTCTATCAGGAGCCTTTCTCTGTTTTGGTGTAGCTGGTCTATCAGTCTCTGAAGGCCTACTAGTAGAGGCCCCTGTGGATCTTGCTTCGATGGATGCCTTACATCTCTCATTATCCACTAAGGACTCAATCCTCACCTTTGTCATCTCTTCCTTTTCAGACTTCTTTCTTGCCCACTTTTCTACATTTCTTTTTTCATTATTGCCAGGCCTCTCTCTCTTACCTTTGCCTTTCTTCTTACCTTTCTTCTTCTTTTTCTTCACTGGCTCTTCTGTGAGATCAAGCATCAGGATTTCTCCCTCAAACTCCTCAGCTGCCAGATCTTCTGACAATATAAAGTGGTATTGTTGTAGCTTCCCAACCTCCGCCTTTACTTTGTCTAGGTCTGATCTAAATAATGCCATCTCTAGAGTTGACCTCTCTTTCGACTGTGCGTTGAAGTGGTTCTCCAATTCATCAATTCGACCCGGAAGAGCCTTGTAGGGCTCGATTATAGCCTTAACACTCTTGTCCACTGCAGTCACAAATTGCTTTGCAAAGAATTTAAACTGAACCTCGCACCACTTGGACTGCTTTGCTACTCTTCTGAAATTTATAGGGTTGAAGGCAAATTCTGTTGTAGGCACCGTAGCTAAAGGGTTTGTCTCAGTTCCAAATACTGGACCTGCTCGTGCTGAAGATGTTGGTGGTGCAGCCTTGGAATCTTGTACTTCTACATTAGGCACTGAGCTAGTACCTATAACTGGTGGATCAGTTGGAATCTCTGCACCCCTGTCAAGCATTAGCCTCGGCTGATTTTCCTCATTTCAAATAGGATTGTGGGTCTTCATGGCAAGGATTTCTTCTTCTAACCCTACAATCTTGGGCACATTGGCTACCCTACACAATTTTTTAATCAAATAAGGGAAGGGATATGTTGTATCATACCTTGAGACCTGAAGTTTTATCTCTTAGGTGATAATCTCTCCAAAGTTCAATTTATGGTTAACTACAAAACTTGTGACTAGTATTACTCTGTCATACCCGAGGATATTATCGCCATCTGTGGGCATCAACAAGGTACGCACAATACCCCACCAAAATCTTGCCTCTGAATTCAGGGAGGCCTTGAAGATTCTTTCACTTGGGTTGGTCAGCCATTCCGGTTCTCCATCATCTATGAGCGTGGCTAACCAAGACCTTTTATTTTCTCAATCCTTCAACCAGGCATAGAAAGTAGGTGAAGTGGCCTGAGGAGTGAAGTTTGGGACATGAAGGAACCTGTTGATTGTTGCTTCAGAAACATCCACCATTACACCCCGTACTGGGACTTTATCCAACAAAGGTTAGTCAGCTACTTTCTCCCCTTCTCTACACATGTTTTCTAAGTGATCTTGGTAGTTTGCATAGAATTCCCTAACTAGTGTAGGGCAAAATGAATTTCCTCCTCTTGTCGTCCATCCCAAATTGTAATCACGAAATTTCTTCTCCACCTCGAGATATCTACTCAACCCTCTAATCATGATTCTCTTCTCTTCAAAGATTGGCCTCTTAACAGACCTTCTGTTAGTTCTGTGAAGCCCATCAAAGAAAATTTTTTGAGCTTTGGGAATCTGCAACCTAGTGTCATCTCGAACTTTAGTATTCTTGCATTGAACCATAGTTCCACTAATTAGAGATTCTTCCTCATCTTGTGGCTTGGAAGAAGGGGACTCAGTTGATGGTCCCGTAGATTCAGGTTGCCCAGACTCATGCTCCCTGGAATCAGGATGATCTGAATCATGCTATTCAGATTCAGCATGTTCAGAATCTTGTTGCTCAGAGGTCATCTGCTTAGAAGCTATATGTTCAGATGTTGTTGGCTCAGTTTTACTCTCTTCACTCTCCTCCACTTCAAATGGTGGAGGTGGTGAAGGCTTTTTAGGGATTTTCTTCTTCTTTTGCTGCCTGAGCAGAGGCTTTTCCTCTTCATAGTCAGACTCTTCGTTGAAGAGTCTCTGAGGTACACTTCCCTTGGTCACTTTCTTTGTAGATTTTGAGCTATTTCCTTTAGGTTCCATTTCACAACCTGGTGGGTACTTTCACTTGGATTACACGAGCAAGAGAAAGTAAAGAAATATTCTTGATTTTGATTGTAAACCCACACACACAAGGAAGCATTCTTTTCTTTTTTTTTGGAAACACTTTGAAAAAGGGAAGAAAATAAACTAAGTATGGAAAGAAAATAAAACCTTAAGTAAAATAGAGGAAATAAGCGGGAAGGTGGAGAGATAGTGTCTTAGGTTGGGTCGGATCTTTTTACCTGGGCCCAGACATTCAGCTAATTTTGGGGTTTTTTTTTGTGACGACATTTCTGATAAGTCATCACAAATGTGATAGCCTATTAAAAATGTCGTTAGACTTAACAGACCTTACCTCAGAGTTGATGTCTCTGATGACAAATCTGACGGCTTATTACAATTGTGACAGCCCATCAAAAAATGTCATCAGGAGCACTTGGCTGAATACATCGATTCCACCTTCTTTTCACTAGAACCTAACAACAAAAAAATATAATTTGCTGGAACATAAAAATTTTGGGTTGCCTCCCAATAGCGCCTGATTTAATGTCGCGGCACGACTTGGTTATCTTGACTACTCAGACTTCGCCAAGACAACCTGCTGATACCTCTTTA
The DNA here is from genome assembly GCA_030864215.1 of Capsicum pubescens. NCBI lineage: Eukaryota > Viridiplantae > Streptophyta > Magnoliopsida > Solanales > Solanaceae > Capsicum > Capsicum pubescens. The sequence goes on from CM061548.1 coordinate 83,568,471, forward strand.
CCATCTTCATAGAATACGTCCACAATTAAGAAAACACTCATCTCTTTTTGTTGTGTCATAGATAAGTGTATTTTGAATCGTGTTTTTTATCATTTAACCTAAACTTCAGCTCATTCAGATCCATATCTATGATCACTCTCCCAGTTGCAAGGAATGGTCTACTCAAGATGATGGGCACTTTGAAATCCACCTCACAGTCTAGGACAACAAAATAAGCAGGAAGAATAAATTCGGCCACCTTTACCAATACATCATGTAATATGCCCACTGGTCGCTTTACAGACCTGTCTGCCATCACCAATCATATGTTCATCGGGGTAGGATCCCCCAAACCCAGTTTCTTGTACACTGCAAGTGGAATTAGGTTTATATTGGTTCCCAAATTGTATAGCGCTTTTGTGAAATTCAAGGACCCAATAGTGCACGAGATGGTAAACGCACCTGGGTTTACCTTTTTCTGCACTAAAGACCTTGTAGAGATAGCGCCCCAATAAAGAAGATTGTCCTCCAGCTCAAGGTTAACCTTCTATTTCTTCGTGAAAATGTCTTTTATAAACTTCGTGTATCCTACCATTTGCACAAGTGCCTCAACCAAAGGCACATTTATTGTCACTTGCTTGAGCATTTCCATGAATTTGATGAATTTTGCACCATTAGTTTGTTTCTTCAACCGCTGAGGAAAGGGATGTGGTGGTCTTGGGATAGTTTTCAACACTACCTCCTTTTCATTTTCTTTCTCTTTTTCTGGAGCATCATCAGAATTATCCAACTTCTCAGACTCCACTGGACCTCCTTCTTTCGGTGCATCATCAACTACCTCATTAACAACATGTTTGCCCACAGAAGGTCCAGGTAATATCTTACTACTTCTAGTGTTAATCACCATAAATGATCCATCATTCTGCATATTTTGGACCATATCACTTGGTAACATTTCGCTCTTCCTCTGGTTAAATGCTACAGAGAGTTGGCTCATCTGCTACTCACACTGTTTAATTACGTTGGAGTGCGAGGTTAGCAACTGACTAATAGATGATAGATTAGTCTTCAAGGTAGTCACACCAGAGTTGGTAGCTTTTACTCTCTTCAACAACTTAACAATCATGTCCTCCATGGACATCTTTTCAGAACTTATTATAGCATCCTCATGATTTCCAGGAAGAACATAGAGCCTTCTCCTATCATTTTTGTTCCTCCAATTTCCCTGCTCTCTATCTTTATACCCAGGCTTATCATAATAATTTCAACCTTGATTCCCTTGGCCATTTTCTCAGAAACCCCCCTGATTATTAACATAGTTTGTCTCTTCTTCTGCATCAGCATCAACTCTGTCTTGAGATCCCACAGCTTTCACCTTCTCAGTCTTTCCTGATATCAAGTTCTTGGTTAACAAGTCCATCTTCATTTTAAGATGAGCCATGTCTTGGTCACGCTCCTTATCTCTTCTGCATTGTTCCGCAGTAATACCCCCAGACACAGTGGGGCTAGCTACCACAGAGTCTTTGGTATGCCATGCTGGACTCTATTTGGTCATTCTTTATAGCATCTCTAAAGCCTCTAGGAATGTAAGATCAACAAATGAACCACCAGCAACATTATCTACAATTGTCTTTGCCACAGAGTTAAGAGCCCTGTACAAAGTCTCTATCAAGTGTATGTCCGTCATATTGTAGTTCAGATACTGTGTCAACTTCTTGTTGAATCTTTCCCAGGTTTTATGCAAGGCTTCGGTTGGGGGATGCCTAAAGTTGCTAATCTTATCCCTCAACTATACCCTCCTGGAAGGAAGAAAGAACCATTCTAGGAAAGCTCCTTTCAACTGCTTCCAGTTGGTTATAGAATCGGGTGTTAGCTCATTTAGCCACAAAGTTGCCTCCCCAAACAGAGACAACAAAAATAATCTCAACCAGATAGAATTTTATCCCACTCTTGGGTTATCAAAATATTTACAGATAGTGATAAAATTCACCAGATCCGAGTTTGGGTCATCCCCAGGAAGGCCACCAAACAACCACTTCAGATTGAGGAGTTGAATCATAGTACTCGTACTGTTGAATTTATCCCCAGGTGCCAACGGTGGAGGAATGATTGCACCCATTTCACCTTCTTCATCCATTCCATCATCATCATCATTGAGGTCATACTGGACCGGCTGGTACTTTTGCCTTTCTCAGAACGGACGGTTCCTGTTAATATCACGCCGTCTGGTGCAACTACTTGCTTTGCACACCTTGGGTTACCAGGATTTAGTAACTCCACATCTCCCAAATCTTCATCCTCAGGATTTTGATGTCATGCTTGTTGACAGACATTTTGCACATTCACCTGAGCTCTAGCTAAGGCTGCCAATCTGTCAGCCTCTTGCTATTCTTCCATTCTTCCAATTCATTGCGGTTCTAGATTAAGTGGTAATAATGGCTCTTCGGAACTTCTGGTGCTTGGAAGACACTACAAAGATCCTGTAATAAATAAAAACAACAAATAAACATAAAACTAGGAAACTTAACTAACAGTCAATTAGCGCACCCAACTTCAATTTACAACCGTATTCCCTGACAACAACTCCATTTATTATGACGCTCAAACTACACCTCTCTAATGAGAATGTAAAAGTTCATTGTCAATATAAAACCCAACTAGGTTGGGGTCGAATCCCACAGGGAATATGGTGTGAACTTATGTCATTTGCAATTTAATCAACTGATAGCTGGATGTTTCCTAAAATGGGGGTTTTTAGTTTAGCAAGTAATTGTTGGTCCCTTTAGTTACAGTGTTCGTAATCAAGAGTTTATGGAAAAAATTAGAATTATGTTCAATAGGGGTTTTGGTACTTGACAGATGCTAATGGTGGTTCAAGATTCTCACAGTAGGTAGGACAACAAGTTATCTTTATCGAAGTTATACCTAAATGTCTCTCGACCTACTTTAAGAATTTAATTACCTAATCCTCTCGGACTTAGGGAATTTATATTCATGACTAGATTTTACCTCAGGTTAATCAACCTTGTTACAACGTCAATTATTAAATGGAAGTTTTTAGTGCTTCCAAGTCCCTGTTAATAATTCACTTCCCACTATATTTGATTTCTTTCTCAAGAAAATCAAAGCAGGTGTTATCTATCGTTTGCAACCAATAGATGATAATCAAAACCTCAAAATTATCAAGGAGTCCTACCACCTTTTGATTCTTAAACACTCAGCACCTTATCAAGACTTAACCCCAGATCCCATAATTCAGGTTAAAGGAATTTAGCCGCTCATGATATAATAATCGAAACAACTAGTTATATTCATGATTTGAAAGATAAAATTACCACAAGATGAATAGAAACTAGATATTCTCATATTAGATCACAATAGTAATCCCAAAATAATGATGATAATCTCTTCAAAGTAATTGCTTGTTCAAGTCACGAAACTAGAGAGAGAAAATATCAAAATACATATCTCCAAAAGATGTTCAAAACTCTCAACAAAACCCTAAACAAGACTTTAAATAGTTCATCCTAAATAAAGAAACAAAATCACAGAGTTTCATAATCCCTTGAATTAGGTGAGGAAATTCGTGACAACCTATCAGGAGGCTGACGACTTATCACAAATGTCGTTAGCTCTACTTTGCTTTTGATACTCGTTGCTTTAGGCTGACGACAAACTGTGATGTCCTATCAACTTCTTGATGACTATCACAAATGTCATCAAGTCTCTACCTCATCTCTCATGTTCTGCCTTAGGCTGACGACAATTTTGATGGCCTATCAGCTCCTTGACGGCTTATCACAAAATGTCATCACAACTTTCAACTCAGGTGCATTCTCTGTCTGAGGCTGACAATGAAGTTGATAACTTATCACAGGGATGACGACTTATCAGAAATGTCATCATCCACACTTCTCTTTGAATTACTTCAGATTTCAACTCATTTTCTTCCATCCTTGTTGGTTCTCTTGCATCATAGCTTCTACTGTAAAATCAAACATAAAACAATCAAAAATGACAAACGTTGCTTAAGACTTTTCAATTATTCTTAGTTAACATCCTCAAATATGTTAGCATTAGCTCACACATCATTTCACAAACATGAGAGGCTAATATCCTTAGTTAGGGTTGTGGGAACCCTATCAGATTAGCAATGTAGAGGAAGTGTGAGCCTCAATTATCTATTGTTTCTAGATGTATCTTAATTTTTCTTCAAAATAATTAGTCTCAAGTAGCTGCAGTATCTTGAGATTGCCAGTATTAGCATCAATTTGATAACCAAGAATATTGCAATTGGGAAAAGAAGATTAAGACAATGATACGATAACCAAGTATAACTAAGGTTGTAGCAAGGGCCAACAAGGCGAAACCCTAAGACAATAACCAAGTCAAAAATGCGAAATTTATCTTCTAACCAGTATATAATACCTATCCTGTAGGCTTTGCATACAGAACAATAGAATAATTGGGTTGATCATGAGAAATTTATGCATTTGAGAAGCCAGTGATAACATAGACCTAGATTTCATCTCATATTGATTTCAACTCAAAAGCACTCAAAAATTGGTTCTATTTGCGATTGATAACAAAATTCCCCCATTTACTTTCATGTACTACTCATGGATTACATCAAGGCAAGCAACTATTCACGTTTTTCTCGTAGGATTGACCCCAACCTTGTTGGGTTACTATATTTGCAATCGATCACATTATACTTCTAATTGAGGTGTAGTTTTGGGCGACACCAGTCCTCTAGATGCAAAGAGGACTCACCACAATCTAATATATGAAGATCTAATGATAGGTCTGACTGTGGTTCTTAATCTGTATGTTGGATCTAGATCATAAAATAATATAGAGCAAAAAAAACGTCAATACTTTGAATGTATTGGTACATAAAAGAAGAAAGAAACTGAAACTGATATAACCTTAAAATTTAAAACATAACATATGACATATCTATGGAGATGTAAAACAAAAGACTTACCGATTCTTTCTTTTCTAATTTTTCGGGACTAAAGTGGCGTGATGAATAAATGAAAGAAAAACATATAGAAACTTAAATAGTGAACATCATGAAATGATCTCAAAAATACTGAATTAAAATGTTGAAGAAAACTCCCTTCATACAATCATCATAAATAATAAGTAGCTTAAACAAACATCTGGTTTTTCTAAATTAGGGGAATTTCACTTAACCGATATAAATCATGTGAGCAACATGATGGAGTCCAATATATTTCCCACATTGAGAAGAGCCTTCCTACACCTTTCCGTGGTGTAAGATGAAACATAACTTATGGATAAATTCTCTTAACCCGAAGGCAAACCTACGGTGGCATGTAGTTTTGGGGCATGTGACCTCTACACATACTCAACTGGGTGCTAAATAATCCTTCCAAAATATAATAGTTGTTAATATTATAAGCCTTAAAATACTTTCTAGAAATCATATTAATCACTACATAACAATACCAAGAAAATTATCTTTCTCTGCATGCCTTGGTACTAAATCATTATAACTTGCCTTTGCTTTTCAAGATACGTTAATTTCTCTTCACTTTATTTTAGTTAAGATATGTTATTATATAGGAATTTTCATAAATATTTTATAAATTTCTTACCTTTAAAAGTACTTAATGACAAAACTATAATTAAATCATCTGGAATATGAATGAAAATTTTTCAATACAAACTCCCAAGTCATAAACTTTAAGTGAAACTAACTTTCGGATATAGAAATAGACTGTATGTTCAATAACCACTTTAATTTGAAAAATAATTTGCAATACTTAAAATATATAGAAGAAAATTATGACAGAACTCAAGAACAACACTTAGAATATTTAAACCTTCAAAATCCTAACTTGAAATCATGACTTAAAATGGGATTATCACTAAATTATAGGGATGAACAGGTTTTCCAATGAAAGGTATTTCTCTTACATACATTAAATATGAACGATGGGAAAGAATCCTTTAGATTTGGATCCCTAGCTTGATTTCTCTTGCAACTTGTAGGTTGGAATCTTGAGAGAATGGGATAGGGTTTTTGATTTTAAAGTGTGGAGGTTTTCTGATGTTTAAGGAGTTTCTAAGGTAGGAGGAATGATTTCTAAAATAGACTAGACCATTGTACCCCTAATAAAACTTTAAGACTTGATTTCTTTATGAAGTGTACACATGAAAAAGTTTTTGGGGCGTTACAGATGTTTAATATTTATCATGAATTGTACACAGACAAACATAGTATGTCCTATTAGTAAATTAAGTCAATACACGAGTAATTCGAATAAAACTCACTCGATGGCAATGAAAAAAGTTTTGGGGTATCTTAAATACATTCAAGACTATGTTTTGCATTACAATAAATATCTAGCGGTCATTGAAGAATATAGTGATGCGAATTATATCATTGGATTGAATGAAGTAAAATCCAAGAGTGGACATGTATTTACTTTAGATGGAGGTCCAGTCTCTTAGAAATCATCCATGACTTGTATTGAACGCTCTATAATGGAATCTTAATTTATTGCGTGAGATAAAACTGATGAAGAAGTTGAATGGCTCCAAAATTTCTTGGAAGATATTTCTTATTGGATCAAACCATTGGCACTAGTATGTATACACTGTGATAGCCAAATGACAATAAGTAAGTCTTGGAGCATGATGTACAATGGTAAATCTCATCATATAAGACGAAGACATAATATCGTCAGAGAATTTCTCTCTAGTGGAATTATCACTGTTGACTATGTTAAGTCAAATAATAATATGTCAAATCCACTTACAAAATGCATATCTAGAGAGGTAGTCGAGAGAACATCAAAGGGAATGGGTTTACGGCCTAGGAGAAATCAGCATGATAGTAACTCTACCTAACAGACTAGAGATCCCAAGAGCTAGGTTCAAGTAGATAAAATAATATTGTGACTGATGATTCAACATTGTCAATATATTCAACCCATTCTTATTATGTATACAATGTTCAGCAAATAAGGATAAGGTTTATGGTTTGAAGCTTTGTAATGGTTTTATATGTTTGGCAGATTTGACCAAATTGTTTGATCTATTGGATTAAATGTTCGAAATCACCTATGTGAGGGTGAAGTGGAATCCACTTCAAGGAGAATGTTAGTAAAGGCCTATTCTCTATGCTCTCATGAAACCAGAACGTGTTCATGGATAAAATGAATAAAACCATAAATGTTAAAAGGTTTGTTGTCTGACATATGTTGTCTAGGTTAACATTAAAGTTCAAAAGATCAAAGATATCAAATCTACCAATTGACCAAGTGTATCGGATGCATATTCACTACGGAAAGTTCAAAGAAAAAACCATATATCCAGATACAATTAGTCTTTGATTGCTTATCACATACTTGTCCATAAATTTTTTGATAATATAGTTATTCCCCATTCATGTGGGGTATTTTTGGGTTCTATGTTAAATTTGTGAATAGAAAATAGAGGGAACAATTTGGAGGAAAAGTGAAATGCCACTTGAAGAAGTCATGTTCACCCACATTGGTGGGAGAAAGAAACTTTATTATGTATTTTATTAATAAACACTCCTTCATGTGGAATGTGAAGCAAGAACAAAGATATTCCTTGCGCCGTCATCGTTGCTCACTCATGTAACACCCAAATTTGTTGAACCAGAATGCTACACGGTGCTCATAACCCCGAAGGACCACAAGCTAACCCATGACTGATATTTGTACTTGTATACTGCATAAAATACTGAATAATGTGGAAACATGAACTAAAATTCCATAAGGGTCACATAACTAAAGTTAAACATAACATCTAATCAGGGTATGAAATACCAAACAAAAAAAAACTAAAAATACTGAAGTTTGAAATATGATAGTCTAGAAAGCCTCTAACGGACTGAACTATATAAGTAAGGAGTTGATGGCACATCTCCCCAACTAACTCCAACTAATAAACTAATTAATGAGATAATAGGGAATAATCAGGTCCTCAAATGATGAGGACTCACTTCTAACTCTGACTGCTGAAACTAGAATCTACTACTGATCTGGAGCTCGTGTCTCTGAACCTATGGTATAAGACACCATAGCTCAAATGTGACAGTACTTTAAATGTACTGGTATGCAAGTGAGGTAGGCTGAATGTATGGGGTTCATATGCATGAACAATAATAATAACTTACTAACTATCATGAGCGTGAGAATACATGCATGGGACATAACAACTGATACTAATACTATGATAACATGGATACTTAATCTGAATATAACTGATAACATGAGTGATTGTATCTGACAGTCCTGAATTTGATGGAACTATCTGAGTTCCGTACTATGTCTGAGTTGACTGTATCTGACAGCCCTGAATTCTGAAGAACTATTTGAGTTCTTTTACTGAGACTGATACTGACACTGTGGGAGGTAGTCATCTAACCGAAATGCCCTAACTGATGCATTATAGACGAATTGGGGTCCAATTTATTCCCTGATTGGAAGGGTGTCAATACCGCGCTACTGGTAAGAACAACATATGAGTGACCCTAATATAATAGGTAACTCTAGTGAGAACGGTAGGAAACCTCATATAGAAATTTAATACACCTCATCTACCCTCATATAGCAGGCTATGATGTCTCAACCTATGCTGGCTAAATAGCTCTGGAACGCAAGTATTGCTTCTAAGAATCCCACACTCATATAACCGGTGAGTTCCTATCTTTGGGTTCACTCGGTGCTAATTTCTACTCCCATCTGAATAGACACTAATCATAATTTACTAAACTAAACATGGATTGAGTTACTGAATTTCATTGACTGATGAAATATTACTGATATCTGACAACTGACTGAGTTCATGAGATCATGGAGATTTCCTGAGTCATAAGATTGTATGAAGTCTAAGGATCATGGCTTGACTGAGAGTATCATGAAATCATGACATGGCTCTAAGCACACAACTAATGTTTCGGGTACAAGTACCCCCAGGACTCGATGGAAGGAAACTGATCAAGCATAACTTATTTGAACATATAACTAACATCATAATCCATAATACATTTATAGAAGCATTCCATCAAAACATGTGATAGTCATAACTTGTACATACATGGGAATTTCATGATATCATACCAGTTGGGGATTGTTCTTTCATCTAGGCATTTAATCAAATACATGGTAGGCATAGCACATGTAGACAACATTATACAACAACTAATCATAATGATTTATATCTAATTTCATCATCTAGGGTTTATTCATAGGTTCACATGAATATACATCTATACAAATCAATTCCACATAAAATTGATCACCTAACATAGATTTGAATTCAATTGATTAATATCAACATAAACAAAACAAACCCAACTTGAAATTCATTAAGAAATCCAAAAACTTAAAATTAGAAAAGAGATTCTTGGGCTTCATGGATGAAAGGAGTCCATGAAAGAACACTACGCATACCTTCGTTCATGGATTTGTGAAGATTGACGGTGAAACCTTCTTGAACTTGAATCCCCAATAGAAACCCTAGGCTTGTTCTTGAGAGAAATTTGAGACAAACATAGTATATTTTGAGTAAAGAATGACTAAATCACGTGTTATTGGATTTAAATAGGGGTAGAAAATTGACCTTTTTAACCCTGAACGCGTCATTTAGTTTTAGTAAAATTTTCTCAAATTAGGCCCCTAGTGCGACACGGCATTATCACGCCGTGTCACTGGAAAATGACAATTGGAAAATTAAGGGATGGCGCGATACAGAGCCATCGCATTTCCCCTTCCATCGTGACCTGGAAATTTTGCACGACACGGAGAAAATCATGCTGAGACACTGGAAAAATGACAATTATGAATTTGAGTATTGGCGCGATGCACTATAATCGTGGACACCTACTAGAAATTTCCAAATGTCATTTCCTCTTGTGGCGCGACGTGCCACTGACTAATATGGTGTTATTTTACGATGGGAACTTAAAATAATCATAACTTCTGACTCAGTTATTGGATTTGGGCGAATCTTATATCGATGGAAAGCTTATTGAATTTCCCACATGAAAAAAAGTCAAAATCTTAAAGATTCCTCATGGAATAAACATCATTTAATTTAGAAGCAAATACTAGACATTCTTGAGATGAAATTAGTTAGGAAAAAGTATGGGGTATTACAATATCTCCCCCTTGAGAACATTCATCCTTAAATAAGACTGACTGAGAGGGAAGAAAAGACAACTGTCGTACATACTGAACATGAATAACTAGAACATGATCTCATGACTGACATGACTAACAAGCTGAACGTATAATACTGAACATGCATATCTGATGCATGTGTAACTTATTCATGAATGCATGACTGAGTATGCAATGGTACTTGATACCAAGTTTATAATGGGAACATGGGCATGAAACTGCATACAAAGTTTTTGATGAACACTGAACATGAAACTGAGTAATCTTAAGAAGAACTTTTACCTTGAGCTTGATCTGAGTTGGCGAAGAAGAGGTGAGGATACTTGGTAAGCATGTTTGGCTCTGCTTCCCAAGTATCTCTTTCGACAGACTGATTTCGCCAAAGAACCTTGACAAGAGGGACTTCCTTGTTCCTCAATCTATGATTTTGATAGTCTATGATTTTGACTGGAATCTCTTCATAAGAGAGAGTGTTCTAAACATCAATGCTCTGAATAGGGACTATAATTGATGGGTCACCTATGCACTTCTTGAGCAAAGAGACATGAATGACTGGATGAACTAAAGCTAGATCTGAAGGCGATTCGAGATCCTAAGCTACCTTGTTGAATCGTCTGTGAATCTTGAAGGAACCGATGTATTCGGGACTGAGTTTCCCTTTCTTGCCGAACCGCTTCACTCCCTTCATGGGAGAGATCTTTTGATAGACATAGTCATTTCTTCTGAGTCAATCTGGACATAGGGGATGTAATAGAAGAAAATCCCTCAACAAACTGTTTGTAATAACCAGCCAAACCTAAGAAACTCCTAATATCTGATGGAGAGACAGATCTGGGCCAGTTTTTTACTGCTTTGGTCTTTTGAGGATCAACTCTAATGACATTAACGGAAATGATGTGACCAAGGAATGCTACTGACCTTAGCCAAAATTTGCATTTACTGAATTTGGCGAATAGCTGATAATCTCTAAGAGTCTCAAGTACTGTCCTGAGATGGTCTGCATGATCACGCTAATTGTGGGAATAGACCAGAATATCATCTATGAAGACTATGACAAACATTTCCAAGTACTTCTTGAACACACAGTTCATCAAGTCCAAGAAAGTTGTTGGGGTGTTGGTAAGACCAAATGAGATGACTAGAAATTCTAAGTGACCATAGCGAGTTCGAAATGTTATTTTTGGAATGTCACATTCCCTAACTCTGAGCTGATGATAGCCAGATCTAAGATCTATCTTAGATAAATAACTGGCACCCTAAAGTTGGTCAAACAAGTCATCGATTCTGGGAAGAGGATACTTGTTCTTGACCGTGACCTTATTGAGTTGGCGATAGTCTATACACATTCTGAGAGAACCGTCTTTCTTGTGCACGAATAATACTGGAGCACCCCACGAGGAAATGGTTGGCCTGATGAATCCCTTATCTAAGAGATCCTTCAATAGTTCTTTCAGTTCTCTGAGTTCTGTTGGTGCCATTCTATATGGCGGAATAGAGATAGGCTGAGTATTTAAAAGAAGATCAATGCTGAAGTCTATTTCAATTTTGAGAGAAATTCCTGAAAGATCTTCGAGAAAGACATCTGTATATTCATTCACTACTGGGACTGATTCAAGGCTGGGAGTTTCGGAACTAGTGTCCTTAACTTGAACGAGATGATAGACATATCCTTTAGATATTATTTTCCTTTCCCGAAGGTAGTGATACGGGTGTACTAAGCTATCCAATAATTTCTACAAGTTGTCCAACAAGTTCACGACCATTCACACATAGCCAAGCTTGAGAATTACAAAAACTCCAAGATATGTTAATGCAAATGGACGTGTGTTAGTTGGTACTTGAGCCTTCCAATGGATTAAATGTTTTTAAGTGTGAAGAGGAACCTTGAAGTGTAATAAACTTACACTCCAAGGCCACCCCTTGGCAAGGGTAGGATGGTCATTTGTTATCTCCCTTTGTGGACTAATATAAATAGATAGTGTTAGGGTTATTTTTAAGTTAGTTCATTCCTATTATTGAAGAAACACAAGTCTTGTAATATTTTGAAAATTTATCTCTCTTGTTCTTGAGAGTGAACCCAAAACTAGACAACAAAGTGAGTAACACTTTTGTTGTTCTTAGGCTAGAAACTTGGGGGTCTTGAGGTTCATGAGTTCCTCTTGATTCAAGTAAGAATTTGGTGTAAATATCTTTTAGTCTTAGGTTCCTAATCTTCATGTTAGGGTTCTTAGATTCTAGGATATTTTGTGTCAAATTACTATCCATTATTTTGTAATATTGTTGTTTGTATCTTGATATAGTGAAGCCGTGTGGGGATCTTTCGATTCACTATAGTTATTGCAATATTGTGTTATTTATCTATCTTGTTGAATATTGTCTTTGTTGCCTTGAAAACCTAGAGAAGCCGAGTGGGGCCTTTGATTCTCTAGTGATATTGTTCTTGTTGTTCTCTTGATTATTTATTGTAAGTTTGATCTTTTGTATCATTTGGTATCAAAGCTTGTGGTTGATTTTGTTCCAACAAAATCAATCATGGGTTTGGTATTTGAAAAATACCAAAAAAAAAAAAGAAAAAAAAGGTTGCTGAAATCTGAAAATTTCAGAAAAAACAGAGAAATTTGTCCATCTTGTTCTTGGCCGAGAAAATTGTGTTCTGTTGTTATCTTGGCCAAGATTGATGTTTGTGTGTTTATATCTAGATGTTCTTTTGTTTGTCTAGTTTGTTTATTATGTTGATTTCTTTCTCATTAACACAAAAGGTGTCTAAAGCTAAGTTGAGCTTAATATATTGACATTGCTATTGTGCACTTGAAGTGGTAGTATGATGAACTTGAAGTAGGCTGAGTTTGTGTGTTGTTGCTTGACTTTAAAGTGGGCTATTGTTGGTAAATTTTGTTTGTGTTCTTTAAGCATTGTTGTTGTGTTCATCTTTATCTTCTCATCATCTCATATCTTAACCACTATAAAGACTAAACCTCTTCCTTGACTTAACAACCATTTTTCCTTAAAACAAGGAGCCTTGTCTTGTGGAACTAGTAAAGTCAAGCCCCATCTTTTTGATTTGGAAAAAGTTGGAAAAAGTTGAAAATTTACAAGACTTTACTTTCCCTCCAAAAGAAAATTCATCCATTACAAAATTGTGAAGATTAAGGCTTCAAGTTGTTGAACAAAATGTATGGACCCGTGACCAATTTCATGATTTCACATCATCTTAATCACTGTTCACGTCATTAATTAAGCTCAATTTGGCTATTCCAATTTCTAATTATTGATTCTTAGTTTCTTCTAATTGACTCGAGAAGTAATTAGCAAGCTAGTACATTCCTACTAGGTTGTCAATTAGTCTTTTGAAGCCTTGTATTCGTGTCATCGTTTGTTTGTGTACTTTTATCATTTGAATACGTTGTAACTCCTTGACTCTATTTCAACAAGAATTCTTTGAGTTTCAAACAAAAATCTACTCTGGACAAGATCATACTCAAACCTTAAGGATTCATGGGTTACTAGCCAATCTACAACACTTGTAGATCTCGAGTGTGAGTGATCCGAGAGTGTATGAGTGAGGAGTGGTTTTAAACTAACTTGTTTGTTGCTTGTGTAGATGATACCTTGACAATGGAGGGAACCACGTATCAAACTGTGGATTCTAATGAAATGGAGAATATGAGGGTCACTCTTGAGGCTATGACCCAAGGTATTTAAAGGTTGAGTACGGAAGTGGGATCCATAAGGTGAGAAGTGACGACTATTAGTGGGAGTTTAGAACAAGTGGAGAGTCAAAGAAACTCTCGTCCTTCTACTCCTTGACATGTTTTGTCAAGTGGACATTATAGAAATTGCTCCGCCACCGTTACTCCCTAAACATGGCCATAATTTCCAAATCCTTCACTAGATCCACTAAATGCCACAAGCCAAACCACTCATAACCCTCTAAACTAAGACTCTAATAGACCAACCCATTCCCAAACTTTTTAAGTTTTGCAAGAGGGACTCGGGCGTCAAATGCCTCCACAAAATCTGAACCCTCCCTTCCAAGCTCCACTAAACCAAATACCACCACCTCCACAAAATCCAATCCCTCCAAATCAAGTTCCAAACGTCCAAAACCATTCCGTCCACTTTGAGGAATATGATAGAGAGTATTATGAAGGGTATGGAGCCTTTGACGATGCTTATATGTGGAAATAAGAGATCAAAGGGGGACTTGTGGATCCAAGAAGATACCGAGGGTGTGGAGAATGGGGAAACTGACACCAAGAAAGAGACGTAGGCATCAATACCATCAAATTAAGCCTACCTATCTTTAACGGTGAAAGTGACCCCGAGATGTATCTTGCTTGGGAGTCGGCGTGCAATAATATGTTTCAAATGAATGATATATCGTAGGAGAGGAAGAGTTGTTATGCCATAGCTCACTTTGAAGGTTATGCTAACATATGGTGAGAATATGTCAAATAGTTTGGTAATGAGTTGATTGAGTGACAACCACCACCATGGTTTCAGTTGAGGTATCTAATGAGGCAACGCTATCTTCCCAAAAGTTATCATCATGAGTTTCTTGCTAGGTTGTACAATTTGTGACAAGGGAATCGAAGTGTGATGGCATATTATGATGAGTTGCAACAACTCATGTTGAACCTTGATCATCGTGAAGAAAAAATTGGCCATGACATCATTCGGTTCAAGTATGGGTTGAACAAAGATATCTCTACTCATTTGATACTTCACAAGTTTGATACCGTTGAAGGAATGTTCCAAGCAGCTCTTGAGATTGAAAGTTAGCTTAAAGAGAAGTCGTAGTTCAAGGAAAAGGGACCATCAACCTCGGGTTGGCCAAGGAGCAAAGATATGGTTCAACCATCTTCGGTTTGGCCCAAAAACAAGGACCATCCCACCACTATAAGGCTGCTTGAGCCTAAAACAGTCCACAAATTTCCTCCCCGATAAGAAGCTTACAAGTATCCTAATCCTAAAGTGTTCCAATGTTTCAAGTGCCAAGGTTGGCGACATAAATCCAATGATTATCCAAACCGACACAATGTGATCCTAAGGGAAGGGATATTGTATTACCTTGGTGAGGAAATGGGTCTTAAAAAAGAAAAGTATAAGGTCGATCCTCAAGATGGAGAGAAACCCAAAAATGAGCCACATAATGATGATGATGATGATTGTGAGGATGCTTATCCACAAAAAGAGGAGTGCGTGATTCCAAACTTTTTAGTAAGGCGTTCCATGATTAGTAAGGCGATAGATGATCCTAACCAATGGGAGAATCTATTCCATACTAAATGCCTTGTGAAGGGAAGTGTGTGCACTTTGGTGATAGATAGTGGTAGTGATGCAAATGTTGTTAGTATTTCTATGGTGAACTTCTTGAAATTTCCAACTGCACTTCATACTAGACCTTACAAGTTGCAATGGTTGAATGAATGTGGCAAATTGAAAGTCATGATTCAATGTGTGATATGGTTTAATGTAGGAAACTACCACGATGAAGTGCTTTGTGACGTAATACCAATGCAAGCATGTCACTTGTTGTTAGGTAGACCTTGGAAATATGATAGGTCTACTAAACATGATGGGAGGTCTAATCGATATACACTTGAGAAGGATGGCCGAAAGGTCACACTTCATCCAGTTTTGCCTTCACAAGTGAACGAGTTGCATCAAAGGATGAGAGAATTGAAAAAAAGGGGAAGAAATCCAAAAATAAAGAAAAAGAGAGGGAACCCGTAGGTGGGGTAGTGGGGATATTCGGGGTTACCTCAACATTAAAGGGAAAAGATAACATGGTTATGTTGGTTAGAAAGAAGGAGATCAAAATGGATCATGATGAGGAGACACCCATGCTTCTTTTGGCACATTCTTTTAACACTAAGCCCACTAATTCTTTTATTTCTCCTTTGATTTCTTGTGTGTTGCAGGATTATGAAGATGTTTTTCCCAAAGAACTTCCACAAGGGATGCCCCCGCTTCGGGGAATTGAGCACCAAATAGATTTTATACTGGGATCACAATTGCCTAACAAACCGGCTTATAGGCGCAACCTGACGGATACCAAGGAATTGCAACGCCAATTTGAGGAACTCCTCAACAAAGAGTATATCAAAGAGAGTATGAGCCCGTGCGCGGTCCCGGTGCTACTAGTTCTAAAGAAAGACAGTATTTGGTGTATATGCGTTGATTGTCGAGCCATCAACAAGATAATGGTAAAATATTGTCACCCTATTCCTAGGCTAGATGATATGTTTGATGAATTGGGTAGTTCGTGTTTGTTTTCTAAAATTGATTTGAGGAGTGGTTATCACTAAATCCGTATGTAACCAGGTAATGAATGAAAAACCGCCTTCAAGACCAAATTTGGTCTCTATGAATGGATGGTTATGACATTCGGCCTAAGAAACGCTCCAAGTACTTTCATGAGGCTAATGAATCATGTGATGAAACCTTTTATCGGAAAGTTTATTGTTGTCTACTTTGATGATGTGTTGGTGTATAGTAGGTCCTTAGATGAGCATGTAAAACATTTACAATGTGTGTTTGATGTCCTCCAAAAGGAGAAGTTATATGCTAATTTAGAAAAGTTTTCTTTTTGTGTCCAAGAAGTTGTATTTCTCAGTTTTGTGTTGAGCTCAAGATGGGTCGAACTGGATGAATCTAAGATTAACGCTATCAAAAATTGGCAAACTCCCAAAACCATAGGTGAAGTGAGAAACTTCCACAGGTTGGCTAGTTTTTATAGATATTTTGTCAAAGGATTTAGCATTATTTCTGCCCTCTTGACCGAAGTGATTAAAAAGGATCGGCCTTTCAAGTGGGGAGATGAACAAGCTAAGGCCTTCAAGGTCTTGAAAGCTATGCTCATCTCGGTCCCTTTGTTATAATTTCTGAATTTTGATAAGACTTTTGACGTTGAATGTGATGCTACCAAAGTTGGTATAGGCACGGTTTTAATGCAAGAATTAAAGCCTATTGCCTACTTTAGCGAAAAGCTCAAAGGAGAAACTCTAAACTACTCTGCGTACGGTTTAGAGTTGTATGCCTTGATTAGAGCCTTGTCCACTTGGCAACATTATTTATGGCCTAAAGAATTCGTGATCCAAACGGACCATGAGTCCTTGAAACATCTTCGGGCACAAGATAAGCTTAACAAATGGCATGCCAAGTGGATTGAGTTTCTTGATACTTTTCCTTATGCTATTCATTACAAAAAGGGTAAGGACAATGTGGTTGCCGATGCTTTGTCTCAAAAAAACGTTCTTGTGTCTACTTTATCTTCAAAATTGGTGAGTTTTGAGATATTAAAGGAATTGTATCCTGAGGACCCTCACTTGGCTCCTATCTATAGGGAATATGAAGAATGGGGTAGGTACAAGTGGGATTCGTCTAGGGGTTCAAATCCCTATGCCAAGTTTGATGGTTACTTGTTTAAAGGTAGGCGATTGTGTGTACCCTCTAGCTCTTGGAGAGAGTTATTTGTGAGAGAAGCACACAATGGTAGTCTAGGGGTCACTTTGGGGTCGAAAATACCCTTGGAATATTGGAGGAGCAATTCTATTGGCCAAACATGCACAAGGATGTGTCTAGGATTTGAGGCCAATGTGTAGATTGCAAAGGAGGCAAATCTCATATCCAACCTCATGGGTTGTACACCCCGCTACCCACCCCTTTACATTTTTGTCTTGATATATCTATGGATTTTGTGTTAGGGTTGCCAAGGACTAGAAGAGGTCGGGATAGTATCTTTGTTGTTGTTGATCGGTTTTCTAAGATGGCACACTTTATTCCATGCTGTAAATGTGATGATGCACCTAGTGTGGCTTCCCTATTTGTTGATAATGTTGTCAAGTTGCATCTGAGGACCATTATGAGTGATAGGGACTCTAAGTTCCTAAGTTACTTTTGAAAGTCCATGTGGGGTAGGCTTGGTACCAAGTTTTTGTTCTCCACTTCTTGCCACCCACAAACCTATGTCCAAATGGAAGTATTAAATAGGACTTTGGGTGCTTACTACGTTCCATGATTAAGGGAAAATTTACTTCTTGGGAGGAACACCTACCATTAATTGAGTTTGCCTATAATCGTGTCATACACTCAAGTACGGGAACGACTCTCTTTGAGTGTGTATACGGACTCAACCCCCTTACCCCTTTGGATTTAACTCCTTTGCCAAGTGATCTTATGATTAGCCTATATGGAATAAAGTTGGTAGATTTTATGAAAAAATTGCATGAGAAGGTGCGGCTTTGACTTGAGAAGAAAAATCAAGAGATTTCAAAGTGGGCAAACAAAGGAAGAAAGAAACTCATTCTTGAACCGAGAGATTGGGTGTGGGTGAACCTTAGGAAGGATCGGTTTCCATCTCAAAGAAATACCAAATAGATGCCAAGGGGTGATGGACCATTCCAAGTACATGAAAGAATCAATGATAATGCCTACAAGATTGACCTTCCCCCGAAATACCAAGTGCACAACACTTTCAATGTGTGTGATCTTTCTCTAGTGGATGCGGTTGAGGATGACCAAATGTCAAATTTGAGGTCAAATTCCTCTCAAGATGGAGAGTATTATACGGGTGTACCAAGCTGTCCAACAAGTTCTACAAGCTGTCCAACAAGTTCACGACCATTCACACGTAGCCAAGCTCGGGAGTTACAAAGAATCCAAGCTATGTTCATGCAAATGGCCGTGTGTGAGTTGGTACTTGATCCTTCCAATGGATTAAATGTTTTTAACTGTGAAGAGGATCCTTGAAGTGTAATAAACTTACACTCCAAGGCCACCCCTTGGCAAGGGTAGGATGGTCATTTGTTATCTCCCTTTGTGGACTAATATAAATAGATAGTGTTAGGGTTATTTTTGAGTTAGTTCATTCCTATTATTGAAGAAACACAAGTCTTGTAATATTTTAAGAACTTCTCTGTCTTGTTCTTGAGAGTGAACCCAAAACTAGACAACAAAGTGTAGTAACACTTTTATTGTTCTTTGGCTAGAAACTTGGGGGTCTTGAGGTTCATGAGTTCCTCTTGATTCAAGTAAGAATTTGGTGTAAATATCTTTTAGTCTTAGGGTCCTAATCTTCATGTTAGGGTTCTTAGATTCTAGGATATTTTGTGTCAAGTTACTATCCATTATTTTGTAATCTTGTTGTTTATATCTTGATATAGTGAAGCCGTGTGGAGCTCTTTCGATTCACTATAGTTATTGCAATCTTGTGTTATTTATCTATCTTGTTGAATATTGTCATTGTTGCCTTGAAAACCTAGAGAAGTCGAGTGGGGCCTTTTATTCTCTAGTGATGTTGTTCTTGTTGTTCTCTTGATTTTTTGTTGTAAGTTTGATCTTTTGTATAAGGTAGGAAATAAGTTGACCCCTGAAAGTGGATTCACTAACCTTCCACTCAAGGACGGGTTTATTTGGGAACTGAAATTGGACTATTCTATTTCTACAGTCGACTGTGGCATAGCAGTAATAAAGCCAATCCATGCCGAGAATGACGTCAAAATTAGTCATCTCTAATTCGACTAAGTCTGCTGAAGTGACTTTTCAAAATATCATAACCGGGCAGTTCCTGTATACTCGTCGGGCTATTATGGTTTTACCCACTGAGGCAGAGACTGAAAAGGGCTCTGCTAGGATATCGGGACTGATTCCAAAATCGCCTGCTATATAAGGAGTAACAAAAGACAAAGAAGCTCTTGGATCTAGTAAAGCGTAAATATGCACATGAAAGATCTGTAACGAACCAGTAACTACATCAGGAGAATTTTCCTGATCTTGTCAAGACTGAAGAGCATAGAGACGATTTGGGTGTTGCGCACTAGTAGCACTAGAGGTGGCACCCTACTGATTTGGGCGATCGGACTGAGCTGAGGAGCGATTCTATTGACCCTGAGGACCTGGCTGAGGACAGTCTCTGACTCTGTGGCCTGGTTTGCCACATCCAAAACAAATACCACTGTCAGCTCTACAAATACCCTGATGGTGCTTGCCACAAGTCTGGCAAAAAGGTTAGGTGCGGACACTGCTAACACTTTCCTTGGTCTTAAAGCTTGGTGCTCTATCTTTGTTACCCTCTCTGAACTTAGGAACTGGAGCACTGGATGAAGAAGGAGCTGGAACTGATGACTTAGGATGAAACTGAGAACGGTTTCCTCATTCTGATTTAGGCTAACTAAAATTGAAGCTACCTATCCTAGCTTTCTTATTCTGCTTCTCCCTTATCTTAATCTTTTGCTCTCAATCTGCTGAGCATGAGTCATAAGCCTGTCTAAAGTTATGTCACTATTCAGCATGGTGGATCTTCACTCATTAACCACGCTATCATTCACCCTTGAAATGAACTTACTCATCCTTGCCCTTCTATCTGTAACCACGTGAGGGGCATATCTGGATAATTGAGTAAACTTAAGAGAATACTCTTTCACTGTCATATTGCCCTGCCTAAGGTCGATAAATTCTAACACCTTAGATTTCCTAAGCTCTAGGGGAAAGAATCTATTGAAGAAAGCAGACGCAAACTCCTCCCACTCAACTGGCCCTGCATCATCTGCCCTCTCTGACTTCCACTACTTGAACCAAGTGTGAGAAACATCCTGCAACTGATATGCAGCTAGCTCAGCACTCTCAACAGTAGTCACCCCCATGATGTCTGTCACCTTCTTCACATGATCTAGGAATTCCTAATGGTCCTCATCTGTCTTAGACCCGAGAAAGGATGGAGGATTTATTTGGGTGAAATCCGGAATCCTGACTGTAGCTGAATTAGCCACTGGGTTGGTCGGAACGATAGCTGGTCGCTCATTATGGGCAGCTACTGACTGAGCAAGAGTGGTAAATGCAGTCCTAAACTCTGTATGAGAAACATGCTCGCCCAAAGGTTCTTCAAGCTAAGGGGATGACTGATTTCTTCACTTAGGAGGCACATTCTGAAATAAAGAAAAGAAACGGATTAGACTAAGAGATTGACTTTTGATTATGCTCACGGGCACAACATGAATACTGAAAGAAGGGAAACTGTTCCTAAACATCTCATAGCCTCTTGCACATAAATGTGGTGCGTAACACACCCATGTACAAGACTTTACTAGATGCGGCTTGCAGACTTCCTAGGACTCTATTGAACCTTAGGCTCTGATACCAAGTTTGTAACACCCCGATTTGATGAACCGAAGTGCTACACGGTGCTCATGATCCCGAAGGACCACAAGCTAAGCCATGACTGACATTTGTACCTATATACTGCATAAAATACTGAATAATGCGGAAACATGAACTGAAAGGCCATAAGGTTCACATACCTGAAGTAAAACATAACATCTAAACGGGGTATGAAATACCAAAAAAAACAAAACTAAAAATACTGAAGTCTGAAACATGATAGTCTAGAAAGCCTTTAACGGACTGAACTGTCTGAGTAAGGAATTGATGGGACATGTCCCTAACTAACTCCAACTAATAAACTAGTTAATGAGATAACAGGGAATAATTTGGTTTTCAAATGATGAGGACTCACTTCTAACTCTGACTGCTGAAACTGGAATCTATTGTTGATCTGGAGCTCGTGTCTCTGAACCTATGGTATAAGACACCATAGCGCAAATGCGGAAGTACTTTGAATGTACTGGTATGCATGTGAGGTAGGCTTAATGCATGGGGTTCATATGCATCAACAATAATAATAACTGACTAACTATCATGAGTGTGAAAATACATGCATGGGACATAACAACCGACACTAATACTATGATAACATGATTACTGAATCTGAATATAACTGATAACATGAGTGACTGTATCTAACAGTCCTGAATCTGGTGGAACTATCTGAGTTCTTTAATGTGTCTGAGTTGAATGTATCTAACAGCCCTGAATTGTGAAGAACTATTTGAGTTCTTTTACTGAGACGGATACTAAAACTATGGGAGGTAGTCATCTAACCGACATGCCCCAAATGATGCATTATAGCCGAATTGGGGGCCAATCTATGCCCTGATTGGAAGGACTCAATTGAAGGAAACTGACCAAGCATAACTTACTTGAACATATAACTAACATCATAATCCATAATACATTTATAGAAGCATTCCATCAAAACATGTGATAGGCATAACTTGTACATACATGGGAATTTCATGATATCATACTAGTTGGGCATTGTTCCTTCATCTAGGCATTTATTCAAACACATGGTAGGCATACCATATGTAGACAACATTATACAACAATTAATCATCATGATTCATCTCTAATTTCATCATCTAGGGTTTATTTATAGGTTTACATGAATATACATCTATACAAATCAATTCCACATAAAATTGATCACCCAACATGGATTTGAATTCAACTGATCATTCTCAACATAAACAAAACAAATCCAACATGAAATTCATAAACAAATCCATAAACTTAAACTTAGAAAAAAAATTCTTGGTCTTCATGGACGAAAGGAGTCCATGAATGAACACTACACATACCTTGGTTCGTGATTTCGTGAAGATTGACGGTGAACCCTTCTTGAATTTGAATCCCCAATAGAAACCCTAGCTTGTTCTTGAGAGAAACTTAAGAGAAAAATAGTATATTTTGGGTGAAGAATGACTAAATCACGTGTTATTGGGTTTAAATAGGGGTAGGAAATTGACCCTTTTAACCCTGGACGCGTCATTTAATTTCAGTAAAAAATTTCCAAACTGGGCCCCTGGCGCGACACGGCGTTATCGTGCCGTGTCAGTGGAAATTGACAATTGGAAAATTGAAGGATGGCGCTTCGCGGATCCACTGTGTTGTCCCTTCCTTCGTGACCTGGAACTTTGACGCGACGCGGGGGAAATTGCACTGATACACTGGAAAAAGGACAATTATGAATTTTAGTGCTGGCGCAATGCACCATAATC
The DNA here is from genome assembly GCA_030864215.1 of Capsicum pubescens. NCBI lineage: Eukaryota > Viridiplantae > Streptophyta > Magnoliopsida > Solanales > Solanaceae > Capsicum > Capsicum pubescens. Next base: position 83,591,536 of record CM061548.1, read on the forward strand.
GCGGACACCTACTGGAAATTGCCAAATGCCATTTCCTCTTATGGCGCAGCGCGCCACTGACTAATATGGCATTGTTTTATGACGGAAACTTAAAATAATTGTAACTTCTGGCTCAGTTATCGGATTTGGGCGAATCTTATATCGATGGAAAGCTTATTGAATTTCCCACATTACAAAAAGTGAAAATCTTGAAGATTTCTCATAGAATAACCATCATTCAATTTAGAAGCTAATACTAGACATTCTTGAGATGAAATTAGCTAGGAAAAAGTATAGGGTATTACAACTCAACTCTGTTTTGACTTCAGATTCAGATTCAGACTTGGATTTGGATTTTTCAAATGATCGATTGTGAGATAATTTTTTTGGACAAAATTTATTTGAAACAAGTGAAATTTTAATCCAAAAATAGAATAAAAATGTTTTTCTCCATGTGCGAACGTATTTCGGATGCCATGCAAGTGCATACACAACGCGCTTCAAAGGGACGTAGCCCTTTGAAGTAAAAGGCACACTATTTTGAGCTGAAAACTGACCTGCACGTGCACCTGGTGACCTGATGGCGTAGGTGCTACACAGACGTCATCGAAATCTACAAACTGTCACCTGCATCTGCAGGTCAGGTGCAGTTCCAGTGTAGATCGGGTGCAGGTGACATGACTATTAAGAAATAGTGCCTCTTTTTATAAGCCATTGCTTCTTTTTTGAAGGGACACTTAATGGCTATTAATTACCTGAACTTCTCCTCAGGTATCGACATAAATTTTAGAGATAAAAACATTCTTCTTTGTCTTAAAGACTCTCTTGGGATCATCAAACCATTAAGTGTGTTTGAACTTTCTGAAAGTTTGAGGTACCGCCATTTTCAGAAATAAAATTATTTTATCATGGGAGAAAAGATTCCACAACCTCGGGTACTTGAGAGGAATAAATTCCTTAAGGACACACTCTGAAGTCGGTGGACTTGCTTTTAATATTTTTGTTTCATCTTTATTTCTGAAAAATTGATAAACACTTCATTTTATTGTTCATTTGAACTTGTGTTTGAAGATGTTGAACTTCATTGTAGTTCTTGAAAGATATTCTTGAACTTATTGTTGATGTTTGTATTGAACATACATATTTTGTACCCGAAGAACAACACACTTTACCCTCCAAGACCCCACTTTCTGGGAATATAATGTATATGTTGTTGCTGTTGAAGAATTCTACAATATGTCTGTCATACTATTGGGTAAGTTTTTCCTTTTAAAAGTTAAAGGAAACAACCCATTTATCTTACAAAAGGGTAAGGTTTATAATTACACAGAGTATATTTTTATTGTTGTATAAGTATTTATTGTGAGCCGATAATCTATCAAAAATAGTCTCTTCATTAGGAGATTTTTAGTTGATTGATTTTGTTCTACCATACGCCTTTATATATTTGTTAATTTTCTTACAAGTGTTATTTTTATGCTCATAATAATGTAGTTCATTTTTTCTCCCAATTATGTCATTATAAATTTAAGTTTTGTATTGCAAACAACTTGGAATAAACGTGCAACACACGTTTTTATAGACCAGTATATTAAAAGTGTGAAAGGTATTAAAAATGTTGTTTGAATTTGTTGCCCTTAATTAAAAGGAGTCTTTAGCTTTCCCTAAATATAATAAAGTGGATCTCTTTAAAATTGTATAATTGGAAAAAAATTCTTAAATTTTTTTCTCCTTAAATATACTCCACGTTAATTTCTTTCTTTCATTTTTTTTTTTTTGAGAAAAAAAATTAAAGCTTTTATAAATGGAAAAGAAAATTTTCATAAATATATTAAAGTGGATTTTTTTTTTTTTTTGTAAATAAAGAATTGTATAATTCGGGAAAAGATTCTTCCTTCTTAAATATACTCCACGTTGATTTACTTTTTTTAAGAAGTCTTTTATAACCTGGAAAATGAAAATATAGTAACACCATTATAAATATATTTTACGTATTATAATAAATGTCAACTTTATTTCTTTTGGGGTTAGTTACTTTAAGGAGTGAATTCCCTAAATAGTCACTCATGTTTTGGGAATTTTCTTCAAATATCACTTATGTTTTATTTAGGACCACAATATCACTCAATTATCACCTTTTTCCTCAAAATATACTAAACACCTCAAAAATATTCTTCTCTCTTAGTTGGCATGTCATATCATTAAAATATCATTTTTCTTTAATTAATAAATCATTTAATTCATTAAACTCATTTAATCAAAATTACACCTTTATTATTTATTTTTTTTGAAAAAAATGCATTAGTTTATTTTCATTCTTAGGAACTTTTTACCACACTTAAACTTTACCATATTATTTTACATGCAAATTAAAATTTATGGATAACTTATTTAATTTGTTGATAATATTTTCTTTAGAAAACAACTAATCTTTGTAAGTAATTATATATAAAAACTCGAATGACCATTTAAGAAAATAACTCTAGAAAAAAAAGTACAAATACTTAAGTATGAGAATATCTTCTTAATAAATTAATGTAATTTGTTTTAAAAAATAAGATTATAATTTTGGTTAAATGAGTTTGATCAGTTAATATGTTTATTATTTAAAAATGTGATGGTTTACTGATATGACATGTTAATATGAAGAGGAGACTTTTGAGATATTTAGTGTTTTTTAGAAAAAATATTGATAGTTTAGTGATTTTGAGAAAAAATATTGATAGTTGAGTGATATTATTGTCTTAGCAAAAACAAAAGTGATTTTTATAAGCGACTCTAAAAACATGGATAACAATCCAAGAAAATAACTTGTAGAAAAGATTGAAAGTTTAAGTAACGGTTAAAGATTCCTAAGCATGAAAATTCCTTTTTAATAAACTAATGCATTTTTTTAAAGAAAAGAATAAGAATATAATTTTGACTAAATAAGTTTGATGAGTTAAATAGGTCTGTTATTAAAAAAATAATTTAATGAAATGGTATGTGAATTAGAAGAGAAAGAGACGTATGAGATATTTAGTTTTTTTTTTTTAGAAAAATAGTGATAGTTGAGTCATATTATTATCTCTAAAAAATAAAAGTAATTTTTGTAGGCAATTCAAAAAATATGAGTGACCATTCAGAAAAATAATTCTTGAAAAAATATATGTCAAGTTTTAGTACCGATAAAGTTTTTCTAAGTATAAAAAAAAAAATTAATGAACTAATGCATTTTATAAAAAAAAAAAAAGAGAGAGAGAGAGAGAGAGAGAGAAGAATATAATTATATTTTGATTAAATGAGTTTGATGAGTTAAATGATTTATTATTTAAAGAAAAAAATGAGATTTTAATGACATGACATGCCAACTAAGAGAGAAGAATAATTTTGAGGTGTTTAGTATTTTGTGAGGAAAAAAGTGATAGTTGAGTGATATTGTGGTCCTAAATGAAACATAAGTGATATTTGAAGGAAATTTTCATAACTTGAGTGACTATTTAGGAAATTCACCCTACTTTAAGTCCAAGTTACTTGGGGCAAATTTTTTTATGTGAAGGTATGGAGGTCTTGTGTGTTAGGTTTCTCTTCTACTTCTATGAGGTTTTGTTAGGATCGAATTTGAGTATTGTTATCTAGAAAATATTGAGAATTTTAATTGTAGAAACAATTTCGTCGTTTGGAATGTGCCCGAGTTCTCTAGAGATAGATTAGTCATATAACTCTTTTACATCTCTCTCTCTCTCTCTCTCTCTCTCTCTCTCTCTCTCTATATATATATATATATATATATATATATATATATATATATATATATATATATATATTCGACTCCCAATTCTAAAAGTAATTATTTCTCGAGTAGTTAGTAAAAGAACCTATTTGTTTCATAGTTTGTATTACTTTGGTTTAGTTTTAGATCATTAACAATTCAAGTTTTGTATTACATAACTTGAAATAAACGTGTCATGCACGTTCCCATAAACTAATTTATTTATACATGAATAATGTAAAGGTCGGCAAAGTGTAGGAGACGTGTTTGACTACCATTTATTTTTATATTTTTTCTCATGTTTTTGGCATTTTTCTTATTTTCACTTGGGATTTTCATTAAATAATTGTCCCTTTGCTAGAAGTTACACGCTATTAGTGTTATGATGAATACATTATTAATGTTATGATGAATATTGCACATTAATGAATCATTATGGTAGAAAAGCAAAAGTCTAATGATAGAATTTGACTGGCTTTTATGATTCATAATAAATAAGCAAAATAGAGTGATTAGGTAAATCGTGAATTGTTATTTTGATGAAGAGAAATTTACCTAAAAAAAATTCATAACGCAGAAGAAGGAAAATAGAGGAATGTTAGGATACTTTTGAAGCGGTGCTTTAATTGCTTCTTTAACAATTAGAAAAAAATTTAGTAAGAACTGAAATTAATTATTATAATGAATTAAAAACCTGAAGGTTTTGGTTTGAAATTGGTGATTTCACAAAGAATTCTCAAATTGGTGATTTCACAAAGAATTCTCAAACGGTATTCGCCGAGTTTGATTAGTTATTAAAGAACTGCGTTAAAATAGGTAATTGTATAGTTATTGACTTGTAAGTATTTGTAAAATTTAGTGCTATCAAATATTTTATTTTATAAATGAGAAAAAAGACCCAAAAAAAAAATGCTAAATAGAATTCTCAGCTAAAGGGATATGCCACAGACTCCTTCTAAAGAAAATTTCACGAGTCATTGTACAAATTGAAAACAATAGTGAGTGGGTGGTTTTGACATTAAATTCAAGTGAGTGATGTTTTCAGATTGTATTTTTGGAGTTTCGAAATTTCTTTTTTATGCTCGATGAAAGAAAGGACATATGATATAAAGAGAGGGAGGTGAAACGAACATTTAAATATGGGTTTAATGTTTAATGTTCTTAGTGTTATAAATATATTACCATATATAGTGAATATCTACTTACCATATATAGTGAATGTCTACTTTATCATATATAGTGAATATTTATTTATGGAAAAGTAAGAAACCCCAAGGTTAGTTTTTTCCTATAAATAAATGAGTTTTTCTTCATTGTAATTAACTCCATCAAGAATCCCCATGAGAAATAAAGAAATATCTTCTCTTCTCTCTCTATTCTTCTTGTTCTATTTTATATTTTATAACACGTTATCAGCACGAGACTCTGGCCAACAAGGTGAGATTATAAATGTAAAGGTAATTTTGAGATTATAAATGTAAAGGTAATTTCAAGGTTAGTAATTTCTTATGTTATTTGTCTTTTTCTACTAATGATATAATTATTGTTGGATTTGTGAAAAAGATAATTAGTTTGGAATCACTTATACTTTAAATTTGTTCATGAAGAACAATGTTGTTAAAAGATATGATGATGAATTTAAATCTCATCTCATTAAGAGGGTAAGACAACAACAACAACAACAACAAACCCAGTATATTCACATCTAGTGGGGTCTGGGGAGGGTAGAATGTACGCAGTCCATACCACTACCTCTAAAGAAGTTCCAATGCATCATGATGATAACATGTTGGGTTCAAGTTTCATCGATTTATGCCCAAGGCGCCTTTATTTGGATAAGACATTGAGATTGGATCTCAATGCACCATATTGATGATATTATGAAGGCTAAGACAAAATAACGGGTGGTTGATGAAAAGTCATGAAACAAATCTCATTGATATGCTCTATTCCATGAAGTGAATATGGTAGCAATATATGATGAATATGAAAGTTGACAACTTGTTTCGTTCTCGAAAGGAACGTGGTAGCAGTGCATAATATGTCTGAAAGAAAACAAGTGATTGAATGCACAAATATAAGTGTGGGAGAAAAATATGATAATGATCATCAAAAGTGATAATATTTTCACACGTATATTATGATCAAAAGAAATATGAGAGAAAAATTCTCTACATCATATGTATGTCTTGATTTGCTCCTGAAGTAGCAATATCTTGAAAGAGGTTCTAAGCTATCATAATTTGATATGCTTAAGGTACGATTATATTTTATTCTTAGGGAATGAGATTTTTTTATTATTATAAATACGGATCTAGACCCTGGAGGTAAATGAAACTGTATATAAATTCGAACGTGCTCGTGGTTGTAAGAAAATCACAATCCTCTTCTGAAAGAGGCAAAATAATTGAGAAGAGTTTTTTTTGAAATCTATTTCTGAAGTAGTAAAGCTGAAATCTATTCATGTCATAGTAAATCTAAAATTTACTAAAGTAAAAAAGGCACATGTCATGATAAACTTGGAGTTTACTAGTATATAAGTTCATAAGTTAACATGAACGATTATGACATCTCGAAGATGTGCATATTGAGTATTGGACATGTAATGAAGATTTAGAAGATTCTTCAGAATTATTCATGTTGTTTGTTCTCATGATAAGTTGGTTGGACCAACTAATGTTGGGATTGGATCCCTTAAATCTGAAAAGTATAAAAGGTAAATAAGGTCTCGTTCACCTATCATGTGATATGTTGAAAAGATGCATCAATAAGATGATCACATGTACATTCATTGTCAACCTATGTTTGACATTCATAAAGTTGTTTGCTCAATAAAACTGAGTTAAAAGCATAACTTTCATATTGTGTAATCAAGACAATCTTGATTATGATAGTTTGGCATTGAATGCCTCCGATAAATAGCTAAACCATTACTAAGGAGAAAAAAGCTTTATTTGTTCGTTTGAAATATGAAATATTATATACAATAGCACTTGTATGCATCAAATCAATAAATTATGATTAACTCCCTTCATAGTTGGTTCTGAGTCAAGAACCATACATTGTCCATCTAATAGTTTTGATGTATGGTATACAATTAATAACTATATCATGATGCACAAAAATGGAATCCTCAAAGAAGATAGAGAATGTATGTTAGTTTTCCTAATATAAGGGGGAGATTATAAGAAGCCATGAAATATGTTAGGAATTATCATCATATCCTCATTCAAAAGATAGTTCAAGTCAATTGCCAAAAGCATCTCATATTAAGATGCAAATGCTCCTATTTTGTGTTCCTAAAGGAAAATGTCTATGCATGTGTGAAGCGTAGTAGACCAATCGATTCTAAATGAAATAATCCTTGAAAAGGATAAGGTGCAAATAATCATATTAAGAAGGCAATGTTCTTTTGAAGAGCCTATGACATAACACTTCATGAAACCTTATGAGAGATTCAGGTACCTGAAAATAATGAAGTGATGAGATCTCAAAATATTATGTCACACTGCGAACCGATACAAAATGAGAAACCGTCGACTATATCTTAGATACAATATTGATGCAATATTGTAAAAGATTATGAGGATCTGAATTCTATGTTAAGCATGCTTACGTAGAAACATTTATCAAGTGACATGAAAGGATGCATCTTGGTAAGCATAAAACTTATTTGATTTTCAATCCAAACATTTGACGATATCACATGTGAAATGCTGAATACTGTCACTTGATAAAATTTATATGAAATTTTGTAAGGATTCAAAATGTTTGAAGCATATAAAAGTTTCTGGGAAATTTATTTATAATCCTTATATTGCATTAGTTTATAACTTGAAAATCATTTGAACTCTTGGAGAGTTTTCAAAGCAATAGATTATTTGCTGACATGAGAAATATACCAATTTGAATTGGTTACGAAGTACTATATCTTAGTGCAGTTGGTGTACTCATGTATCTTGCAAATACTACAAGGTTTGATATAATCTTTTTCAGTTAATTTATTAGCAAGGTATAGTTTTGCTCCTACTAAGAGACATCGAAATAGGATCAACATGATCTTATTTTATTCTAAAAATTATCTTTCGGATCTTATTGATTATGCTGATGTTGGGTATTTATTTAACCCGCATAAATCTCGATCTCAAACATGGAATGTATTCACATGTGGGGACACTTTCATATCTTGAAGATATACAAAGCAGTCTATCTAGCTACTTCAATGAACCATACTGGGATAATAGCTATTCATTAAGCTATCCGAGAATGTGTATGTTTGAAGTCTATAATACATCTCATTCGAAAAAAATGTGATTTTAAATGTGACAAAGTACCCATGATTTTTATGAAGATATGCAACATGTATAGCACAACTTAACTGAAGATTCATAAAAAGAGATAGAATGAAGCATATTTCGTCAAACTTTTTCTACACACATGATCTCTAAAAGAATGGTGATATTAACACACAACAGATTTGTTCAAGTGACAATGCAATCGATTTATTCACCAAGTCTCCTTCAATTACAATTTTCAAGAAGATAGTGCACAAGACCGGAATGCAAAAACTCAAGAATGTTCTCATTAGGGGAAGTTAATACTTATTGTACTCTTTTTTTCTTATGAGGTTTTGTCCCACTTATTTTTTCTTGTAATATTTTTAATGAGGCAGCCTATATGGGTATTGTTAGACATGCGTACTCTTTTTCCTTTACTAGATTTTTTTAAACTGGGTTTTTCCTAGTAAGGTTTTAACGAGACACATTATCTATCAATTAGACATTCAAGGGAAAGTGTTATAAATATATTACCATATATAGTGAATGTCTACATACCATATATAGTGAATGTCTACTTTATCATATATAGTGAATATCTATTTATGGAAAAGTTAGAAACCCCAAGGTTAGTTTTTCCCTATGAATAAAGGGGTTTCCTTCATTGTAAGTCATCCCTCAAGAATCCACATGAGAAATAAGAATTACTATCTATTCTCTCTCTACTCTTCTTCTTTATTCTTTATTAGTTTACAACACTTAGAACTAAGTCGTTATATTTTTAAATATATGGGTTCACTTATACTATTTATTATAATTTTAATGAATTTTGTGAATGTATAAATTTATGTTTTTCGTGAATACACTAAATTTGATAAATCGAGTAGGTGACGTCTCATTTAGAAACCCCAAGATTAGTTTTTCCCTATAAATAAAGGGATTTTCTTCATTGTAATTCATCCCTCAAGAATCTACATGAGAAATAAGAATTACTATCTATTCTCTCTCTACTCTTCTTCTTTATTCTTTATTAGTTTATAACATTTAGAACCAAGTCGTTATATTTTTAAACATATGGGTTCACTTATACTATTTATTATAATTTTAATGAATTTTGTGAATATATAAATTTATGTTTTTCGTGAATACACTAAATTTGATAAATCGAGTAGGTGACGTCAAATTTAGAGTGATAGAAAATTCTATCAAGATATTATTATATTATTGTTTAACAATTATTTTTCATTGAAGGTCCAATAATTAATGTATTTTAATAGTATTATACAATTATTTCACATTGTAAGATACTTTTCAGACATTCAGGGGGGAAATATCAAAAATATGATATTATGATGTAGATTAAAGATTTTATTTTATTGAATATGTAATAAAAATGGAATAAATTAATAAAATATGTAATAAAAATGGAATAAACTATTATTAGGAAATATATTTAACTTACTAATGAAGAATATATTATCCCCATGTAATAGATGTTAAATTTGTTAAGCTTTATTTTCTCTCATTACTTACAATCAATTCAAAAAAAAATTAAAAATTTTTGAAACAAAATCATAATATAATTAAAAAAAGTGATAATATATTATTAAAATTAGATAATAGAGTGATTATAAAATTGATCATAAAAAATTAATCTTCGCGCAGCCAAATTACCTAGTAAGCAACTAAAGGAGAAAAAAATGAGAAGAAGACCGGAAAAGGAAGAGGATGATGGAGGATGAGAAATTATGCCGAAGCCTTTTTGTAACATGGTCAAAAATTAAAGACCAATTCTTAGGATAGCCATCCATGTAAATTCCTGTTGATTTTGTTTTATTGACAATACAATAGTTCAATTTTATACACTAATAATGTAAATTAAGTTCAGTTTTATACACTAATAATGTAAATGACGAACATGTTATTATTATGACATCTTTAAAGGTAATAACATGCAACTATCTTTGATAAGTGAAATTTCTCAAGTAGAAAAGAAAAAAAAGTCCAACTTTATATTTGTACTATTAGAAATTGATCAATTTTATATTTTTGTTGCTTCTAAGTCATTCATGTCCTACCGTTAGCAAATCGTTTCATATTTTCCCTTGCTATTAACTAATCTTTAGAGTGAAATAAATGGACTTCACTTGTCCAATTTTTTTTGAGAAAAATATGTTCAAAGTTACCTCTCTACTTTTGTGTATGATTAATGTTACCCTTTGTAATGATCCGAAACACGTTACATGTCGAACGCCTCACAAAAAAATTGTGATAATTTAAATGCTCTAAATGGACTAAAAAAACTATTATGTGGAGAAAAATGAGGCCCAAAGTGATTTGGGTCAAAAGGCTCAAAAGGAAATTAGACTGGTCTGCGGGCTACCACTGTAATAGTAGGTTATCCGCAACAACGCTACCGTTGTAGAGGTAAAAATACTACTATAGCAGAACCCGACAATAGCCAGGCCAGGATAAAATTTCAAAAACTCTCTTTAGTTTTAACCCTCCCCAGTCGCCCTTTCCCCTTAATAAATACCCAGAATAAACTCCACTTGCCTAGTCATAAGATTTCAAATACCTAGCTTAATGAGGGCTATTTCGAGGTACATTAGGTAGAAACCTAACATGGAAAGATTCTTAGCACTCGCTGGATAGCTCTCTCCACTAAGTAGCACCCTGTTTCGTTTACAAGGTAGGTTATGGTTTATTTACTGTTATAATTAGACTTGGGATAGAGTCCTATAACATTGATAGTAAGGTCTGGAGTTCTCATGCGTTAGGCCATGGGGCACGGTGTTTTAAAGGATGAAAAAGATAAAAACTCGGTATTGATGTGATATTCATGTAGTGGAATAGTTTGAATCTTGTGAGAATCTTGACTAACTGAGTGAACATTGTAGTTCCTAAGCATGGTATGAGTTAGGTACGATAAAAATGGAGTGTAATATTAAGTTAGGATGTTATAGAGGGTGCTCTTGATAAATTTGATAGTTACACTCTTTAATAAGGAGGGTCAATGAAACATAAATGTGGAGTAGGGATTAATCATGGTCTAAAAGAGATTTAGGTGACCTACGAGCATAAATAAAGGTGGTAGGACCATTTAAGTGACAACCTAGCTGAAACATCCCATGTCTCGGACCCTTGCAAGATTTCCTAAGTTTTAGACTCACTGGGCTTGGTACGACTCAAGGGTACCACTCGTACCCATAGGATATGAGTTGGGGGCTGTCTTGAGGGTTCACTCGTACCCTAGGTAGTATGGGAGGCTTGGCTACTACCCAATATATAACTCACAAGGGTAAGAGTCGTATAGGAACGTATAAGTGGTGCAAAGCAAGTCGTATGATGCATGTTTGGGTTGTCTTGTGGAATCTGTCCAACATACGAGTGATGGGTACGATTGGCGGTGTCACTTGTACCCTTAGGAATGAGTGGGGAGGTGTGAGTCGAATAGAAAGTAGTAGGTAAGGTCTTGGAAGGTCTTGGGTACGAGTTGTGGTACCACTCATACCCTAGGATACGGATGGTAAGGGGGAGTCATACCCCTGGGCGTGGCTTATTTTAATTATTAAGTCGAGGGTAGTTTGGATATTTTCTACTCCTAAACCCTTATTCTATCACATTATATAACCTGATATGGCCTTCCATAACACTTATTAAAGGATTATAACACATCAAATACTCTCTCAAACTCACTCTTGGAAGATTGGAGGCTAGGGTTTCTCATGTGTTCTTTAAAAGGGATCAAGAGTCATGTTTCTCTTCGAAATTTTCTTGGATAAGTCATGTAATCCTTTCCTCATTGTTATTTCAAAATAAAGGCATGTGTATTATGTTTTAAACATTGGTTTATGAATCATGAATAGTGGATTTTGAAATATTATTGAAGGTATTTATGCATATGGTTTGGTATTGGTTTAAACTATGTTTTTACATGTTTTTGGTAATGGTTTTCATATGTGATTGGTTTTTGGTTATGTTTTAACTAATGTGTCTTGATTAACCCTAATTATGGTGATTTACACTTTGGTTTTGGCCTTGGTAAAGGTTTGTGATGTTAGGTGAATTTATGCATTTTAGCGTTGCTATTCTAGCCTTTTTAGCCTTGTTTTGAGGATAATTCATATTCTTAGTGTGTTTATAATGATATAAATATGCATTTAAGTGTCAAAGTATGTGTTTACAATATTTAATGGCGGTTTCATATGAGTTTTGACTCAATTTGAGCATTTAGAGTTCAACCGAGAAAACTAGTGTAACTAGCTTGAGCTAGGTGTTTTTCTAGTCTATTGTGTTGGGTTCTAATGTTTTTTTAATTATTTACTAAGGTTTTTAGTATGTATTTATATGTGAAACAACTTATCCATAATGTTCAAGGGTGAATTGGATCAAGCCAAGGGTCAAAACAATGAGTTAAAGATCAAAGAGAAATTTGCCTATGCTTAGCTCTTATTTCTATTTCATCATGTTGGGTGTTGTGTTGTTTTGAGATCTAAATTGTTGTGTTTAATTCTATAGGATTCTTGGAGAATATATTATAATGATATATTAAGGATATAAAAGCTTCAAATCAAGTGGGAACAACTCAAAAAGGCTCGGAATGGCTCAACGAAGGCACAATACGCAGATTGACGCACTTTTGGACCCCTGGAATGCCTTGGGAGCATGTGAGTTTTAGGATTGGACAAATGACGTGTGAAAAACACCAATGGATTCAGAAGATGCCCAAAATATCAACAATAGGCACGTGAAGCTCCTAACAGCAATTAGCATGCGACTCACGCTTATTCTAGTGCTCCCTTGACTTAGAAAAAATTGTGAACAACAATTCCAGCAGCACCGTGCGATAAGCGTGCGACGCATGCCCCACTCTACACCTGCCAAAAATGCTGAATCCTTGTCCTACATGACGTGGGCTTACTCCAAAGTTATAAATACACTTTGTAAATATTTTTAATCACTTTTGGACGTCTTGGAAGATTGAGAAGGCTACAAAACTTATTTTTAGGGTTTATATGTATTTAATTTAGTTTCTTTTATGGTTTGTATCATCAATCCAAGGGATTGGATGATGAATATGTCCATTAAAGGCTAAAACTCCTTTTCCGGGGTTAAGGACACGTTCATGATTACTTTTGTTTTGAATTAAGTTTGTTAGATTATTTATCCTTATTGGTTGTTTGTTTATGCTTGTTTTAACTATTTTAAGGATTATCTACCCTTAGAATACATCAATTGTCAACCTTGTGAACTCGGGAGAGGGAATAAGGCAATAGAACATGTGAATAAACAAAGTTTGGTTTTTTTTTTCTTTAAAAATAAGAACTTTGAATTAGTATCTAGGACAAGGATGTACTTAGATGCCTTACTTGATTCATATTTAGGATGATATTTGTAAAGAACTTAAGTGAAATATTACATCCCCGCTCAACAATGTAGTTGTAAGGTTCAACTTAGGTAAATGATTAGAGGTTGGAAAATCGTAATCATACAATTAACCCAACGAATCAAAAACCAAGATAAGCAAGTTAACGAATGAAGTTCAATAATATATTATGATTGTTTGTAAGCCTTAAACCTAAGCATTTGCAATAATAGAAAAAAAAGGTGAATATAGTGGGCGCATAAGGTAAATCTATTATACATGATGAGTCTGACTCTATGACAGAAGAAAAGTACTTAGATAGAGAGATGGTAAGTTTCTGAGACAAGGTCTAAGGGTCTAATCATGACACTTAGAATTCGAGAAAAGGGAATTGAGGTTGAAACTATTATTGGTATAGGTATAGGTACATGAGAAGAGAGTGATATGGTGACTGGAGAAAAAGGGATAATTATACAGAGAAAAGTGGTTTTTATATTCCACTAGGGTATTGTGATGCTGACTCTAGAATAAAAGCATTACTTTCTAAGATAGTTAAAGGTCAAAAGAGCCAAGAGAGTTTCCATAAGGAGATTAAGGTAGATATCTCAGGGCTAAGCCAGAAAGTAGAATCGCATACTATCACAATTAAAAAACTTAAGCAATAGTTTTGTTAGATGTCAGCTATATTGAATCAGTGTCAACCGGGCACTCTTCCAAGAAATACCATACAAAATCCTAAGAATGGTAATCACTACCTATCCATCACTACTCGAAGCGGTAAGGCTACTATTAATCTTTTGTGGTTAATGATATGGATGAAGCTGAAACTAAAATATTGATAAATAATTGGCATCTCCGAAGCCTACAGTTGCAGAGAATGGAGATGAAAATAAAGAAAAAGTTAAGGAGGTCACACCACCACTAAATCCTATTTCATGACCTCCCCCTTATTTTCCTCAAAGGTTGAAATAGAATAAAAGAAAGGGGAGTGTAAGAAGTTTATTGCTATGCTGAAGGAGTTAAGTGTGAACATCCCTCTTATTAAAGTTTTTGAGAAGATGCCTAGCTATATAAAATTTATGAAAGATTTGGTGTTAAAGAAGTGAATTGTCTGTCATGACGATATAGATGGATTACATCATTGTAACGTTATTATATCTAGATCTCTTATGCAAAAGAAAGGTGACCCCGATGCCTTTATAATTCCTTGTGATTGGGTCATCTAGATTTTCCAAGGCTTTGTATGACTTAGGTGCAAAAATTAACTTGATGCCACTGGCAGTGTTCAATAATTTGGGTTTGAGACCTCATAAACCCACAATGATGCACTTATTAATGACAGATCATACGATTAAGAAGATCATGGGCATATCATTTGATGTGTTGGTCAAAGTGGACAACTTTATATTTATGGCTGACTTTGTTATCGTGGATTATGAGTTTAATTTTAAGATGCCCATAATTTTAGAGAGACCATTTTTTGCCAAGGGTAGAGTATTGGTGGATATGGAAAGAGGTGAGCTTAAGTTCAGGATAAATAATAAAGAAGTCACGATCAATATGTGCAGAGCTATGAAGCAGCAAACTAACATGAGGGTGTTTTTGTAATAAATAGTGTTGATGACCTTGTAGGACAACCCTATGGCTACCTTGATGAAGTTTTAGTAATCAAGGTCCCCACATTGTGCTGCGATGTTAAATCAAGCGCTACTGGGGAGGCAACCCAAGGTGTTTTGTAATTTCTACATTTGTGATAGTTTGTGTTATTTGTTATTTATATCATATCTATGCACCTAAGGTGCCAAAGTATATTCCTATATCTCTTGATTTGTAATTGCCTAACGCATTGGGGACAAAGCTTTCTTATTTAATATGGGTAGGGCTATATGTGGGTCTGTATGTCCTCTTGATGTTTTTGTTGCCATGCCTCTTTTCCCCAAAGTATGTTCATAGTAGAGCTAACATGTTTATGCTTTTTGTTGTGTCGTGTGATATGTTATGTGTTGTTTATGTTTAATTAGAAGAAAAATAAGGAACCTAAGTGCAGTTGACATGGTTTGTTTTGTGTACCCCTCCAAAAATATTTTGTGAACTGTGTGATGTAACTATATGTGTGACTATTGTTTGGATCTTATTATGGGATTAGTATTAGGTACAATATAATCAAATCTTAGTATTGTATGAATGTGATAGGTAGTAGTTAGTGATATAAATTTATACCATATGTGTGTGAGGTGCACAACTAGTTTACTTTGTGCATTTTATCCCTAACTTACCCGGTTAGTCTTTTTATAGGTTGTAAAATAGTTTGTTAGGACATCATCATAGGCCCTTTCTGAATTAGTCCACTCTTAGCATAAAAGACTATCCAAATATGAATAAGTCTCCCTTGATCCTTTTTTAGCCTAAGTGACCTAGTTTCTTGTTTTTAACCCTTTCACCTTCTCATTAAATTATAATGAACCTGTTTTGCACCTGGTCCCACCTTGGACACTATGCAACTCAACACAGGCAAATCGCCTAAGTTGAGGGTGGCTATCATAGGGGTTGGTTGTTGAAATTGGGTATGAAAATGGGTATTGAACAAAAGAAAAAACAAGTAGGGTTAGTTGAAGAAAAGTGTGAAAAAGAAAAAAATGAATGATGAAAGAAAAAATGGAAAAGTAAAAAAGAAAAAGTGAATACATGTAAAGAAGAAGAAAACCACACCTAATCCGAATAATCAATAAAGGAGAAAAAGAGAAATAAAATAAGAATGGTTGAAAAGTGGAGCCTAAAATAGAAGTGTAGTGTCAAGAAGGGTGAGTCATAATATCTTAAATGTACCGTACCTACATTACAAGCCTAGAGAAGTCCTATGGTGAACCTAGTCCAACTTCTCGAAAAACTAAGGTATAGAAAATAAGGACAAGCCTGTGATATTTTAGGCACATTGTTGGACTTTCTCTTAGCTTTTAGCACACAACCCACACATTCAATCATTTCCCTCTTCCTTTCTACTCCCATTGAATGTAAATATGCAATACCAAGATATCGCATGATTTTTACAGTTAATCTGAACCCTAGGCGAGTTCAAGTAAAGAATCCAAAGCAAAATTTACTTCACATATCAAGCATTACTATGAATTAGAAAATAATTTTTGCATACTTACTTCAAATTGAAAGATGCTTGGATGCTTTGCTTTTCTTAACCCTGTTCTTGATGTGATGGGAGTTTTAGGAGTAGTTATGGGTTTGAATGGGGTGATTAAAGGGGTTGAGAAATGTATTGGGAGTTAGAGAGATAGTTATAGAAGATGGAAGGAGTTACACAAGTTGAAAAAAAGGAAAAGGGGTCGTTTGGGGTTTGATTTTCCCTTTTATTACGTGCGAAACGGGTCAGGTAAGATTATTAGATCTACATCAATCAATGTTGACCATGACTTATGGTCAGTGACATCACCTCCTCCTGTTTAGTGCTAGAACTTACCTGGGTCCCCAGTCCTTACGACTCAAGGAGATGAATGGTAGTCAGTGACTATAACTTAGATTTGTAGGGACTCTAAAGATCAATTACCCGATTGACTTAGAATTGTTCTTCCCTGACGATTCTGGTGATGAGTCGTAGGGTGTTCCTACAACTTGTAGGGTCCCCCGTGAAGACCTAGACACTAGATTTTTTTGAGTCTTTCCTGTATAGTATGGCCCAGCATATTTGAACACAAATATTACCATAAAACTTAACTTAGTACAAAACATGGGTTGCCTCACACACAATGCTTGATTTAACATGGTGGAACAACATTGCCAAGTTGGGTATTCAGATTTCACCAACTGGCCCATGGGTTGCCTTCCATGAAGCACCTAATTTAACATTGCATCCCGATTCATCTCCCTTGGCTACTCAGACTTTCCCAAGGCTAATATTCTCATATATTTTTAACTCTTCCATGCTTCCCATGTAATTCTTAACACGATGCTCGTTCACCTTGAATGGGGCATCTCTATATTGCTATAACTCAATCGCATCATATGGAAATACTCGTACCAAGGTGAATGGTCCCAACTACCTAGATTTCAACTTTCCAGGAAACTAGCGAAGTCTCAAATTATACAAAAAAAAACACATCACCAGGATTGAATATCTTCTTCTCAATTCTCTTTTCATTGTACAATTTCATTTTCTCCTTATCCAAGGCTGAAATATCATAAGAATGAAAGAAAAATCATATATCTTATTTATATTATCCAATATCAAATGCGCAGTATCACTCTAATCATAGTTCAGCTTCTTCAATGCCCATAGTACTTTATGCTCAAGTTTAACCGAAAGGTGGTATGCCTTGTCGTACACAAGTTCATAAGGTGAGGCACCTATGGGGGTTTTGTACATTGTTTTATAGGCCCAAATTACATCATATAACTTCCTTGATCAATTAGCATAGTTGGCATTTACAGTATTTGCCAAAATAGACTTTATCTTCCACTTAGAGACCTCAACTTGCCTGCTTATCTGCGGATGGTAAGGTGTTGCCACCTTATGTTTTACACCATATTTCTCAAGTAGGCTTTGAATAGACGATTGTGAAAATAGGACCCACCATCACTGATTATAGTCGTGGAGTACCAAATTGAGAGAAAATATTTTTCTTCAAAACCCAGTGATACTTCGACCTTTATTATTGGGAAGCTAAATTGTTTCTACCCACTTGGACATATAGTTGACTACAACCAAGATATATTTCATCCTATGTGAACTCACAAACGGACCCATAAACTTAGTACCCCATACAACAAACAACTTAATCTCAAGAATGGGATTCAAATGGAGCTCATGCTTTTGTGAGATATTGCCCTTCCTTTGGTATTGGACACAGGACCTGACATAATCTTTGCATACTTAAAGATTGTCGGCCAATAGTAACCACATTGCAGAATCTTGGGGGCAGTGTGAATACCTCTATGGTGACCCCCAACTGGGGAAGAATGACAGGACTCCAAAAAGCTCATCATCTTAACCTTAAGAATACACCTCTGAATCAGAAAAGAACCTCTATACCTTATGCATAAATCATTTTAAAGAGGAAACATGTTTTTGGGGATGAGGTTACTTGCCAAATAATTGAAGAAGTCAGCAAACCAAGGGATTAAGTCTTGTGATTCTACCATGATGCGCTCATATGGAAAACTATCATTAATCTCAAGATCATCCCCTAGTTTAAGCATTGCCTCCTCTTCTAGGTGGGATAGATGGTTTAAAACCTGATTTTTTGTTCCCTTCTGGTCTTTTACCTCAAAGTCAAATTCTCTTAGTAATAGTACCTATCAAATAAAAATGGTGTAGCATCATTCATCACCATAAGGTACCTAAGAACAACATGATTAGTGTGCACAATGACTCTGGTACCAACCAAGTATGACCAAAACTTTTAAAAAGTCAACATCACCACAAGTAATTTTGTTCAGTCACTTTGTAATTTTCTTGTGCAGGGTTGAGTGCTTTATTGGCATAATACATCGCATGATGTATCTTCTTAAGTCTTTGGCCCAGAACTGCTCCTAAGGCTACACCACTAGCATCACACATCACTTCAAATGGAAGGGTCCAATCTGTATACACAATGATAGGAGCAGAAATCAACCTCTCTTATAGGCACTCAAATGATACAAGCATTATAAAAAACAAACTACACCTCCTTCTCTAATAATTTGCAAAATGGATTCACAATTTTATAGAATTCCTTGATAAACTTCCTATAAAATCCTACATGACCAAGAAACTCTGAATACCCTTCATTGAAATCTGTGGAGGCAATTTTTTAATCACCTCAATTTTAGACTTGTCGATCTTAATCCTCTTCTTTGAAATTTTATTCCCAAGAACTATCCCCTCCTTTAATGTGAAGAGATACTTCTCCTAATTCAACACTAGGTTACACACTTTACATCTTTGCAGTGAATTGGCCAAATGTACCAAACAATCATCAAATGAATTACCCACAATAGAGAAATAAGTCATGAAGACCTCGATAGTATCCTCCACCCTATAAAAAAAATAGACATCATGCAACGCTGAAAAGTAGCGGAAGCATTACAAAGATCGAATGGCACATCTTTAATGAAAAGTACCTTATGGACAAGTGAAGGTGATTTTCTATTTGTCCTCGGGAGAAATATAAATCTAATAATACCCCAAATAACCATAAAAAAACAATGCCATCCTCTAGTCGCAAGATGGTCTAACATCTGGTCCTTAAATGGCATTGGAAAGTGATCTTTCTGAGTTAAAGTATTCAACTTCTGATAATCCATACAAACTCTCCATACCATGATTAGATCATAGGAACTATCTCGTTCTTCTTATTAGGGACGACAGTGATCCTACCCTTCTTTAGCACACAATGAACTGGGCTCACTAACTTGTTATCGACAATAGGGTAAACCATCTCTTGCATAGGTAGATTTAGAATATGTTGATGCTTAATGCTAGGCACACATTTTGGTTCAAACTAAATCTTATGAGTGATTCTGAGTGAAATTACAATAATATCAGTAATAGTCCAGCCAATAGCGTATTTAAATCTATGCAACACCAATATCCAGGCCTCAACCTGAGACTCTAACAAATCTACTACAATAATAACCAAAAAGGTATTATTAACCCCTAATAATGCTTAACACAAATAAGAGGTGAGTGCCTTTAAGTCCAAGAATAGTGGCTCCTTAATGGATGGCTGAGATGGCGGGGTCGCTCTATTCTTCAAATCAAGGTCTAATTTCTTTAGTGCATAAGTATAAGAACCTCTTCTAACAAGTACGCTCACCATCTCATCATACTCATTGATACATCACTAACAAAATTCATGATCACTAGTGATAGTGCCTCGATACCAAGCCTCACCTTAACGGGTGCAACCAATGCATCTTCATCTATGGTGTCTATCAAAGAAATTACAAGCATATCTTTTGGATGACTCATCAATTAACACACATTAAAAGTGACATGTTTATCATTAAACCTGAATTTGATTTGTCCCATCTCCATGTCAACCAATTCCCAACCTGTATCTAGAAAGGGCTTTTTCAAAATGATAGGGACATAAAATCAACCTCACAATCGAGGATTATAAAATATGTTAGGAATATGAAAGAGTATAGCTTCACCAACTCATCACACTATACACCATTCGGGTTTTCACAGTGTGATCAGCCATCAATAATCTCACAGAGGTCAGCTTAGGTGATCCCAATCCAACTGTTTGTATAAACTAGCGACATCAAATTACTTCTAGTTCCCAGGTAACATAATGCTCGTGCAAAATTGAAGGACCCAATAGTACAAGGAATAGTGCAATCTACATGATCCTCTTTCTTCTCAACCAAATATAGCAAGGCAATAGCACTACAGTGATGGATATTATCAATTGGCTCAAAAATCACTGTCCTCTTTTTGGTCACTAAATTCTTCATCAATTTTTCATAACCATGCATCTTTTCCAAATCTTCCATAAAAGGGATATTCACAAACAATTCCTTCAACATCAACATATATTTATGATATTTTCCTTCTTTTATTTTCTTTAACATTTGAGAAAAAGGTGGGAGAGGTCATAGAATGGGTTTCAATACTAGTGTGGCCTTGTTACCTTTCTTTTCACCATTATTAGCTTATTTCTTTGAAAATGTCAGTTTCTTATATGCCTCCCCATTAGTCACTAACTTCTTAGTTTTAGTTTTGAGTGTATCATCAACATCCATAATATTATTCCTTTTCTTATCAACCACAGGCATAGGTGGATAAATAGTCTCCTTATCACTCTAAATGGTGATAGCTAGGTAGTGAACATCACTTTTTAAATTCATAATAGTAATTCTAGGGAGAGTGCTTATTTGAAGTTGATTCAATATAGGAGACATCTGGCCAAACTATTGCTCAAGCTTCTTAATTGCAGTTGCATGCGACTACTTTCTAGCACAACCATGATATGTCCACATTAATCTCGTTAAGGTAACTCTTTTGGCTCTCTAAACCCTTCACAAACTTAACAAAGAATGCTTCCATTCTTGAACTTCAAAACTCAGTATAACGGTTCCTCGATGGAACATAAAGGATATTCTTTTCCTTATAATCATATTTCCTTCTCCAGTCTCCATCATGCTCTCCACTCCTTTCCTCGTACCTATCTCTATAGTTTTTTTGACCTTGATTCCCTTGTCTTAAGTTCCAAGTGTCTTGATTAGATGATTGTCCCTTGTCTAAGAAACCCTCTATCTTTTTATCCAAGTACTTTGCTTCTTTTTTAGGTAGGGCATTACTTGGTAGATGTATTATTCTTGCTAGGACACTTTGTTGCATACTTTATTATGAATTTGTTTACTATTCTTTGTTTATTATTCTTTGTGGGTGGCGTATTTATGTCTTGACATCTTGTTCCATGCTTTATTAAGTATTTGTTTATTATTCCTTGTCTTGAGCCTAGGGTCTATCAGAAATAACCTTTCTACTTCTCTTGAAGTAGTGGTATGGATGGAATACATCTTACCCCCCTCAGACCCCACTATGTGGGAATACACTGGGTTTGTTATTATTATTATTATTATATACTTCGCTTCTTTTTTAGATTTAGACTCCTTAGGTATAGAAGCCTTACCTTAAGAACCTACCACATTTACCTTTTATTCTCTCATTTCTGCAAAGTACTTAGTAAGCAGGCCAATCTCAGTCCTCAATTGTTCTACCTCTTGAGAAACTATCTTATCTAAGGCTCTCTTCTCACCGGATACACCAATAGCATAAGTACTAACCAATTTATCTGCCACCTAATTATTCCACCCTCAATTTGTTTTACTAATCTAGTCTATGATTTTTGAAGCTTGGTCCCACCAAAGACTTGTGAAATTTTTTCTTGTAATAGTATCAACCAAAACCTTGGTATTGGCATTCAAGGCTTTAAGAATATCTCAAGCAAGTTTCTCCCAATGATTTTGTGATTTGGATCATTAACCATCTTTTTATTAAACTTTAACCATATCTCATAGAGTACCTCTTAATATAAATGTCTGAAATTATAGATCTTGTCTTTCAATTGTTGCATTCTAGAGGGTGGGAAAAATCAATCCAAGAACTATTTCCTCAACTTATTCCAAGTGGTAATAGACCCACAAGGAAGCTCTTCTAACCATAAAGCCACTTTTCTTATAAGAGGGCATGGTAACAACCTGAGTCGTATAACTTCCTGACTCACCCCAAGTAGATTGTACGAAGTACAAATCCCCACAAATTTTATAAGGTTTATGTTTGCATCATTAGTAGGAAAACCAATGAACACTTCCTTCAAGTTTGGAAACTGGATCATTGTACTTGTAATATCAAATTTTGTTCCTTGGGGCAATTTTGGAGGAATGATAGCACCCATCTTAATTGGTTAAACATACCCCAAATCTTTTTCTAGATCAGGAAAAATTGGCAAATACTAATGAAATGGTGGTTGAACTCTGTTCCTTCTTATTTGATCTCTTTCAAGTGCTGCTCGATGATTTTTCTCCTTTTATCTATCCCTCTCTTCAGCACATCAGGAAAGTACTAGCCTACCATTTTCTTTGGCCATTAACTAGGAATATTTTGCTTAGCATTTTCTTAAACACCATGCTGAGGTAGCCTATTCAATATGGCTTGGTAATCCTAAACCCCTTCGTCCTGGATCCTTGATCATACTCCTTGACTCTATGCATATTACGATTCTATTGGAAGGTTTGTTCAACCTTAGGATTAAATGAAATTAGAGGATTTTCATGACTGTAAGTACTGGAAATACACCAACATGTGCCTTATAAATAGTAGAAAATCAAAAATTAACAAACAAAACCAGTAACTTCAACAAACTTAATCAATCGAGGTAAAATTGTATTCCCTATAAGAAGTGCCAAAATTTAATGTCTCTGAAATTATACCTCTAAGATATTGTAAAATAGTCTCTAGTCATATATAGAACCAAACCAGGTTGGGATCGTTCCCCCGAAGAATAGGTCAAAAATCTATCACGAGATTGTTGATGTAATTGGAAATTGAAAAAAGTAAAAAGTGGTTTTTTTAAAAGTAAGAGTAATAGTAACAATGTTGGGGAAATTAGAGTTTCTATCAATATGAGATGGTTACTAAGATTGAATTCCCCTAACTTTATAACTCCACAGACTGAATCGGTCTTGTCAAACTATCTTAATGTCTTGCAAGTAAAATCTAACAAGTTATGTATAACCTAACCATCTATCAACTTTGGTTTAGGTGAATTTCACTCATCTCCTCTTGGTCTCAGTGTCGCATTAACTATCTCCTTTTGGTATCAAGTTAATTAGATGAAGGTTAGTAGATTCAAATTACTATTATGATCTACTTTTCCTAATATCTACCTCTCTCTCAAGAAAGTATCAAATATGGAAAAGTTACTAGTGTTTGCAACTATTAAGAAAGCAATCAAAGCAAAGAAATCCCTAATGCATGCAAGAACACCATTCAAGAATGACTTTGCACTTAACCTACTTTGTTAACCCATTAGGGTTCCCACAACCCTTATTATGGGGTTTAGTTACTCATGGTTGTAAGAACAAGCTTATATTTGATAGATAAAAGTATAATGATGAACTTATGTAGAATAAGAATGAAAACACAAAATCTCTAATTAATTGTAAATCCTAAAAACCAAGATCAATAATTCCAAGATCAAGAATGTATCTCAGAACTCAAAATAATGTCAAAATTGTATAAAGTGCATAAATTAATGATAAAACATCAAAGGGATGATTATAGTTACATTACACTTTACCAAAGCAAACAAGAATGCAAAAGTCGATAGTGACGATGCCTCAGGCAATGAGTTGCCTGGAATAACGATGACTCATTGTTGGCCTCCATTGTCTATATTCCCTGTGGTTGGTGATAACTCATTAGGTCATTGTACGAGTTGTTGCCTAACTTATAGGACCCAAACTAAAAACTTTAATATTCAAAACTTTTTCCACCATATACTTAGAGCGAATGTTCACTATGAGTCATAGCCTGACCCTATGAGTCCTTACCGGATTTTGTCTCTATGACTAGCCAAATTCACCTTTTTGGAATTTATTCCTCTTTACTTAGAATGACTCTCTTTACAACTTGTAGTCTGTCCTTATGAGTCGAAGTCACTGATTACTTAACTTTTTATAGTCTAAACATTCACTGGTCTGACTACGACCTGGACAACTAGTCATAGTGTGACCCAACGACTTGTTGTCCAAGCAGTCTTTTTCTATTTCATGCACTTTTCTTCCTTGTTCTATTCCACTAAATTCCGATCATATTTTTCTACAAAATTCTATAAAAACATTATACCTAGATAAAAATATGTAACGCCTAAAGAGTACACCCTGGGTGCCACATGGTGCTTACAGTCCCGAGGGACCATAAGCTAACCCATAAGTTGGTACCTGTTGTAAGCACTGAGTAAAATTGATATCAAAAGATCATATGCAAAATTTAACTGAGGAATGCCATAAGGTTTTTAAGTCATAAATATGATAAAGTCTGTTAGACAAAACTGATAAAACGCTTGAAATGACAATGAAGTATGAAAACTAACTAACCGTCTGTACTAGTCTGAAAAGCCTCTACTGACTGAACAAGAGTTGATAGGATAGGCTCCAACTAACTCCAACTAAATACTAAACTGAAAGTATGGAAATAAATATAGTCCATCCTCAAAATATAAGGACTCACCACTGCTACTGCTGATAGTCTGAAATGTCTATGCATAATCTGGAAACTGATTGTCCGAACCTATGATATGATACATCATAGCGCAAGAAAAGAGTATGCGATCAGTACTTTGAATGTACTGGTATGCTAAATAAGGTAGCCTGATATGCATGGTTTCATGAACATGAGTAATGACTATCTGAATATTTATATATATAGCATGACATACTGAATAGGATGCATGAAAATTGTAGATACTGAAGATACATGAAATCTGTAAATACTGAGGATACATGACCAAGCATAAAACATATTCTGAATATAATCTGTAAACTAAAATACTGAGATCTAATCACTAAATAACTGATATTTGTATGCTATGGTCAAGCAAACCTGAAATTGAATTACTGAATTGATTTTTCGAGTGAGACTGTATCATCAAACCAACATGCCCCAATGAGCTAATTTAGGGTCCAACATGTGACCCCAGTTTGAAGGGTGTCAAAACCGTGCCACGGGTAGTAACACTGGCTGTGTGGGTCCACTAAAGTGTTGTCACGAAGGACTAAGAGTTACCCTCAACTGGTAGGTTAACATCTCAACCTACGCAGTCTATGTAGTTAATAAATGTGGGACTACTACTAAAGGTCACACCCTCAACAAACATGTGATCCCCTATCCCTGGGTTCACTCGGTGCTAAATCCTACTCCCAACTAAACTGACTTGGAATACTGAGCTATTCTGAGTTTAACTAATTATGATGACTAACTTAACTAATAATAATCATAAGATTTTCAAAACTAATCTAAAGATACTGAGACAAAGTAAATAGTTATGTTTTTGGGTATTCATAACCCCAAGGACTCGATAGCAATAATAGCAAACTAATACTAAAACTTTGAGGGCATAATGTGAAAGCATTTATTCAAAATTCCTACTTGTAAGCATTTTATCAAACACTTGATATGCATGGTGTAAATTAAGCATGGAAACAGCTTAAAGCTTGTAGTAAAAATATAATTTCAACACTAACATCACTAATCATGAATTAAATCAGTGGACAACAACTTTTAAACATGTGGAGTGTAACAATCAACATCAATTTCATAAAAACATGGTGTAGGACAAGACTCATGGGGATTCATGGTTAGAAATCACCTTTAAAATCATAAATAACTTGTAAAATTCATAACTTTGGATTTAAAGTTTGATACTTAGGCTCCATGGGTGAAAGGAATCCATAGATGAACGCTTAACATACCTGGGTAATGAATTCATGAGAATTGATGGTGAATTCTTGAGATTTGATCTTGAATTGTGGAGGGTAGGGTTTTTGTACTTGAAAGAAGGCTATTCTGATTTGACTAATTTGTGAAATAATGAGAAATTAGTGCTCTTTTAGGGCTTAAATCCCATGTTTAGATTGACTAGGTGAGGGAAAATGACTTAAATTCCCTTGGAATTAAAAACTTGGAAATGACTGAAAATCTCAATTTTGACATCCACCTCGACGCGACACTATTATGATGGCTCACTGGATAAGGGATAATCTCAATTTTGAACAACATTATGATGCGGTACAATCGCGATGGGCTTTCTGGATAAGGTAAGAATCTTATTTTACACCTCACCGCGATGCGGTGCCTTTCTCAATTAGGATTTTGGCGCAGTACCGGCCAATTACATTGAGTTACTGGTTAAGGCATGAATGGGAACTGGAACTGCACCATGACACGGGCTAATTGTGGTGCCTTACTGGAAATTAATCAATTGCGAATTTGTCCTTCACCGCAATGCAATGCTTATCACGGTGATATACTTCTTTACTAAAATTGCCATAACTTCTTAATCGTGTATCGGATTTAGACAAAATTGGTATAGTTGGAAAGCTAATTCAATTTCCTACAATTTGATGGGTATTGATCTGGAAAAGTTTCATTCGATCCAAAGATATACTCATTTAAAGTTGTTCCTTAACTCACTAGGAGCTAAACGGAACTAAGAAAAAAGTAACGTATTACAATATCTCTCTGTTGGGAACATTCATCCTTGAATGAGACTAATTAAGATGAGACACTAAAGTATTTAGGTTACATGCTGAATATTCTTGATGAAAATGTGATTATGTGACTGATTCTGTAACATAGCACATGACTAAACTGATTCTATAAATGCATGGCTTACATGACAATGATATGCAACTGAAACTGAATATGGAAAACAGAAATTCTAGGAAGACTATTACCTTAAGCTGAATCAGAGTTGTCAAATAAAGAATGAGGGTACTTAGTCCACATACTGCTTCCCAAGTGTCTCCCTTAATGCACTGATTCCGCCAAAGGACTTTGACAGGGGAACTTCTTTGTTCCTTAGTCTACGAATCTGACGATCTAGGATTTCAATTAGAATTTTTTCGTAAGAAAAATTATTTTGAACATCTATGCTCTCTAAGGGAACAATTACAGCTGGGTCACCAATACACTTCTTCAACAATGAGACATGGAACACTGGTGCACTGATGCTAAGTCTACAAGCAACTTAAGCTCATAAGCTACCTTTCAAAAATGGCTCAAAATTTTGTTAGGGACAACATATCAAGGACTAAGCTTCCCTTTCTTACCAAACCTCTTTACTCCTTTCATAGGAGAGTTCTTTAGATACATGAAATCTCCAATCTCAAACTTAAGATCTTTTCTCCTCACATCTGTATATGATTTTTGTCTTCTCTGAGCTACCTTAAGCCTCTTCTTAATCAACTATGTTTTCTCCAAAGCATCAAACACCAAGTCAGTCCCTACTACTGCAGCGTCACCTACTTTAAACCAACCAATCAGAGATCTACATCTCCATCCATAGAGAGACTCAAATGGAGACATCTGAATATTGGAATGATAGTTGTTATTATACGCTAAGTCAATCAAAGGTAAGTGGTTATCCCAACTACCCTTAAAGTCAATAGCACACACTCTCAACATGTCCTCAAGGGTTTGAATGGTCCTCTCTACCTGACCATCTATCTGAGGATGAAAGGTTGTACTGAGATGAACTTGGGTAACAAGACCCTTATGACAGGCTTTCCAAAAACTAGAGGAAAATTAGGTACCTCTGTCTGAAATGATAGATAGTGGAACACCGTAAAACCTAACCAACTCTCTAATATAGATCTTGGCATAGTCCTCGGCTGAAGTATGGACTGGCAATAAATGGGCTAATTTGGCCATCATGTCTATAATGACCCAAATCGAATTATGTTGACGATGAGTACGAGGCAAACCTATCATACAATCCATGTTCACTTGCTCCCACTTCTAAGTGGGAATATTGAACTCCTTCATAGACCCACTAGGCTTCTGATGCTCAATCTTAACCTGTTGATAAGTGGGACATTTAGCTACAAACTCTGCAATATCTCTCATTATCCCACTCCACCAATAGATTTCCTGCAGATCGCGGTACATCTTTGTGGCCCCTGGATAAATAGAGTAACATGAACCATGCACTTCTACAAGAATTCACTATCTCAACACATCAAAAAATAGCACACACAATCTACCTTGCAACATAACACCCCATCGACCACTTGGGAGAAAACACCTATTTTTTTATCTCTAACTGACTCTTTCAACATAACCAGACTGGGATCCCTATCCACCTTCTCTTTTACTTCGGCAACCAAAGAAGAATCCAAACTATTCTAAACTCAAACACTACCCTCAGCTGAATCAACCAAATGAACACCTAATGTGGAAAGCTGATGAACTTCCCGAACTAACTTCTTATGATCCTCAACATGAGAAACACTACCCATAGACAATCTACTTAGGGCATCTGGCACTACATTGTCCTTGCTCAGGTGATACAAATCACTCATATCATAATCTTTCAATAATTCTAACCATATCCTATGACGTAGATTCAAATCCTTCTAAGAAAACACATTCTTCAAGCTTTTGTGATCTATGAACACATCAACATGCACTCCATACAATAATGCCTTCAAATCTTTAAGGAAAACACAATAGTTGCCAACTCAAGATCATGAGTAGCGTAATTCTTTTCATAGGTCTTAAGATATCTAGAGAAATAGGCTACAACCTTACCCCTCTACATCAAAACACATCCCAACCAAACTTTGGAAGCATCACATTACACAAAAAACACATCTGAACTATCTGGCAATGTCAAAATTGGGGTTGTAGTGAGTCGAGTCTTCAACTCCTAAAAACTTCTCTCACAAGAATTTGACCACTGAAACTTAACTTTTTTGAGTTAATCTGGACATGGGGGATGCAATAGATGAAAATACTTTAACAAATCATTAGTAATAGTCATCCAAACCCAAGAAACTCCTAATATCTGATGGAGTGATAGGTATGGGCTAATTTCTCAGCGTTTTAGTCTTTTAAGGATCAACTCTAATGCCATCACCAGAGATAATATGGTCAAGGAAAGTTGCTGATCTTAGCCAAAATTTGCACTTACTGAATCTAGCGAACAACTGATGGGCTCTAAGAATCTGTAATACTATTTTGAGGTAGTCTGCATGCTCATCCTCGATACGAGAATAGACAAGAATTTCATCAATGAAGACTATGACGAACATGTTTAAGTACTTCTTGAACAATCGGTTCATCAAGTTCATGAAAGCTGCTGGGGCATTTGTGAGACCAAAAGACATGACTAAAAACTCATAGTGACCATACTGAGTTCTGAAAGCTATTTTCAGAATGTCAGTTTCTCTGACTCTGAGCTAATGATAGTCGAATCTGTGGTCTATCTTGAAAAATAAATGGCACCCTAAAGTTGGTTGAATAAATCATCAATTTTGGGGAGTTGATATTTGTTCTTGACTGTGACTTTGTTTAGTTGACATTAATCAATACACATTCTAAGAGAACTGTCTTTCTTACGCATGAGTAGAACTAGTGTTCCCCATGGAAATATGCTGGTCCTGATAAATCCTTTATCTAGAAGGTATTTTAGTTGTTCTTTAAAATTTTTGAGTTTAGCTGGAGCCATTCTATATGACAGAATAGAGCTAGGCTGTGTATCTTGAAGGAGGTCTATTTCGAAGTAAATTTGCCTCTCGGGAGGAACTCCGAGAATATCTTCAGGGAACATATCTGGAAATTCCCACACTACTAAAACTAACTTAAGATTTAGAGTCTCCGAATTAGAATCTTTGACTCGGACAAGATGATAAATGCACCCCTTGGATATCATCTTCATCGCTCTAAGGTATGAAGTAAGCTGACCCTTAAGCATTGTAGTACTGCTCCGCTATTCAAGGACTGGTTCATTTGAAAACTAAAAATAAACTATTCTATTTCTGCAATCAACTAAAGCATAGCATGAATGGAGCCAATCTATGGCGAGAATGACGTCAAAATCTGTCATCTCTAGTTCTATAAGATGTACTGATATAACTTTCTATGACATTGTAATCGGGAAGTTCCTATATACCCATAGGTCTATAATAGAGACACTTATTAGGGTAGACACTGAGAAAGGATCTACTAATATTTTGGGACTAACTCCGAAGTTGACGGCTATATAAGGGGTTGCAAAAGAAAGAGAAGATCTAGGGTCTAGTAAAGCATAAACATGTAAATGAAAGACTTGTAACATACCAGTAACCACATCAGGAACTTTCCTGATCTTGTTGGGACTGAAGAACATACAATCTATTTGGGCGCTGACCACTAGTGGACTGGAGGCGGCACCCTGCTGAGTCAGGCGGCCGGCTGGAACTGGGGGACGACTAGACTGACCCTGTTGAACACTCCTTGGAAAATCACTAACTCGGTGGACTGTCTTTCCATACCTAAAACATACATCACTGCCAACTCTACAGATATCCTGATGGTTTCTACCACAGTTTTTGGCAAAGGGGATTTGTACGATCATTGTTCATATTTCCTTGGGACTTAGAGCCTGGCGCTCTATCCTTATTATCGTTTTTGAATCTTGGTATTAGGGCACTAGCTAAATATGGAGATATGACTAAAGATTTATGAAGGAGCTGAGGATGATTACCACCTTCTGACTTTGGCTGAGTAAAATTAAAGCTACCTGTTCTAGCTCTCTTGTTCTCTCTCTCCTTCTACTTATTATTCTGCTCCTCAATCTGTTGAACATAGACTATAAGACTAGATATGTCCATCTCTTTAATTAATATCGCAGTCCTGCACTCTTTGACCACACTGTCAGATACCCTAGACATGAACATGCTTATCTTAGACCTGCTATCTGCCACCATATGAGGACCATACCTAGCTAACTAAATAAACTTAAGGGAATAATCCTTCACACTCATATTTCCCTACCTCAAGTTGATAAAATCTAACACCTTTGCCTCCCTCAGCTCCAATAGAAAAAATCTATCTAAGAAGGATATAGCAAATTCCTCCCACTCTATAGACCCTGCATCGACTCCCTTATCTTCTTTCCACTACTTAAACCCTGTATGAGCTACATCTTGTACCTGATAGGAAGCTAACTCAGCACTATAACTAGATGTCAATCCCATGATATTTGTTACCTTCTGTACCATGTCTAAAAATTCCTATGGATCCTCTTCAGACTTGGATCTCAAAAATAAAGGAGGATTTATTTAGGTGAAGTCTCAAATTCTGGCGGCGGTAGTATTAGCCACTGGGTTGGCCAGAACAGTGGCTGGTTAAGCATTCTGATCCACTAAAGAGTGAGCTAGAGTAGTAAATACAACTCAGAACTCTGCATGAGAAATATGCTCATTCAGGGGATCTTCCTGAATGGTATGGTGTGTTATTTGATTTATTTTTCTTTTTCCATTTGTCTTTCTGGGAGGCATGTTCTATAAACAGAAAGGAGAACATATTAGACAGAGAGTTTAACATGATCTCATGCTCTTTCGCATGGAATGAATACTAAAAGAAGGGAACTTTTCCTAAAAAGCCTTGTAGCCTCTTGTCCATAAGTTTGGCGCGCTTCACACCCATGCACAAGACTCTACTTGACATGGATTTGAGAATCCCTAGGATACTTTAAAACCTTAGGCTCTAATACCAAGTTTGTAATACCCCAAGAGTACACCCTAGGTTCCATACGGTGCTTACAGTCTCGAGAGATCACAAGCTAACCCATGAGCTGGTACCTGTTGTGAGCACTGAGTAAAACTAATATCAAAAGATCATATGCAAATTTAACTAAGGAATTCCATAAGGTTCTTAAGTCATAAATCTGATAAAGTCTATAAGACAAAACTGATAAAACATCTGAAATGATAATGATATCTGAAAATTAACTAATTGTCTGTACTTGTCTTAAAAGCCTCTACTATCTGAATAAGAGTTGATGGGAAGGCCCCAACTAACTCCAACTAACTACTGAACTAAAAGAATGGAAATAAACATAGTCCCTCCTCAAAATATGAGGACTCACCACTGCTATTGCTGATAGTATGAAATATCTATACGCAATTTGGGAACTGAGAATATGAACCTATGATATAATAAATCATAGCACAAGAAAAGAGTATATCATCAGTACTTTGAATATACTGGTATGCTAAATGAGGTAGTTGATATGCATGGTTTCATGAACATGAGTAATGCCTATCTGAATATTTATATATATAGCATAAAATACTAAATAGGATGCATGAAAATTATAGGTACCGAAGATGCGTGAAATCTGTAAATACTGAGGATGAATGACCAAGAATAAAACATATTTTGAATATAATCTGTAAACTAAAATACTGAGATCTGGTTACTAAATAACTAATATCTGTATGCTATGGCCAAGTAAACCTGACACTGAATTACTGAATTGATTTTTGAGCTGAGACTGTGGGAGGTATCATCTAACCGACATGCCCCAATGAGCTAATTTGGGGTCCAACCTATAACCCTCGTTGGAAGGGTGTCAGTACCATGTCATGGCTACTAACACTAGCTATGTGGATCCACTAAAGTGTTGTCTCGAAGGAATAAGGGTTACCCTCAACTAACAGGTACCCATATGAGATCAACCCTCAACTGGCAGGTTAACATCTCAACCTACGGTAGATGTATATTTATGGAATGTGGGGACTACTACTAAAGGTCACTGTAATAACCCACAAAGTCCTCTTCCAGTCTGAGACTTACAGCTTATTCAGTAAAGTAGAAATCTGAGTCTAAAAGTTTTAAAAATATCTTCCTAAGTATGAAATACTTTAAATCGTGTGGAATTTCCTTAATTTTTTCTTTTTTCCATGTAGAGCCTTGAATAAGATTTCCATCGATACAAATTTGCCTAAATCGAACACTCGGGTGAAAAGTTAGAGCCATTTTAGTGAGACAGTGTGCCACCTGGCACCTTAGCGCATCGCGGAGCCAGCCAAAATGATAATTGTCAAATTCCAGTGAAACTCCATGACTCCACCGCATCGCAGTA
Organism: Capsicum pubescens; assembly: GCA_030864215.1. Classification (NCBI taxonomy): domain Eukaryota; kingdom Viridiplantae; phylum Streptophyta; class Magnoliopsida; order Solanales; family Solanaceae; genus Capsicum; species Capsicum pubescens. The sequence goes on from CM061548.1 coordinate 83,625,043, forward strand.
TAGTTTTAGTTTAAAACCAAGAGGGAAATGTGATGTCCACCGTGTCGCGCCATCGTGCAGTTTCCCAATTGTCCAAATTCCAGTGAGCTGGCGTGATTATGGTGCGTCGCGCCAGCATATAAAATTGAGGATTTTCAGTTTAATTCCAAGGGATTTTTTGGTCTTTTTCCCTTTTCCCCAGCCTCTATAAATACCCGGTTGAGGGCCTTCAGCCTTATTTTCTCTCCTTACACTCCAAAAACTAGGGTTTCCAAAATCAAAACCCTCTCTTTTTATTCAACAAAAATCATGAGAGAATCAAGAGGAATCAAGAAATCTTTCCAATAACCTTCAAGAAAAGAGTTTCCCCAAGTAATTAGATGTTGATTCTTGGGTCCCTTTCATCCAAGAAGCTCAAGTACCCTTTTCTAAAACTCAAAGATTTTATGTTTATAAGTTGTTAATGATTCATGTGAGTTGAAATTGATGTCCCATGTGTTGTTGAGTTTTGATTCATGTTTGTCTACAAGATTTATGAACTTGAACCCTAGTATGTGGAATTCTTTTGAGGGTGGTGATGAAATTTCTTAATGATGTTTCCTATATGAAGTGTTCATGTTAAATAGGAGTAGAAATGGTTGAATGAGCGAAGCATGTCCCCCATAAGTTTGATAAAGATCTTAGGTGAAGCATAAGGTCCATTATAGTATCTTGAACAGGAAACCCCCAAATTAGGGGCTAGTCCATGCATGCCTAGTGTTTGATAAAATACATTAGTGAGTGAAATATGCCATGATAGTATGAAATCCCCAAGAAGGTGTAAACCCGTACTTGCTTAGTGTTGTTGAAAGAACTTAGTGAACAAGTTGAGATATCATGGTTTTAAATTCCCCAATTATGTGCTCTCTGATATATGTTAAGCTTTTAATACATGCCAAGTGGTTATCAAGTAAGTTGAGACATGATAGTATGAAGTTTCCCCTAAATCATGTGATGTCCAAATACATGTCAAGACTGATTTAGGTGTGAACTACTTAAGGTAAGACCTTGTTGAAAGAAGTATAATCTAGTAACATGTTTCCCTACGCTAGTATATGTTGATGTTTCCTAAATGCTTGACGCAGTGCCTTAATGATTGTAAAGGTGAAGGTATGTTATGTTTCCTAAATACTTGAAGAGATATTTTAATGATAATGATGATGAATGAATGAATGTGATGATAAATGAATGATTGTGATGATGATGATGAATGAATGGTTGTGATGATGGAGGAATGATTATTCTTTATTTTATGTTATCGAGTCTTGGGGGTATTTATACCCAATAATTTAGCTGTTTTCTAGATCCCGTGTCAGTTTTACGATAATTCCAGTCGATCCATGACTCTTAGAACTCAGTGAATTATAGAACGCTCTATCCTCAGACAGTTACAGAACTTAAGAAATCTCAGTTACCTCTGTAATCTCCATATTGCTTGTAATCTAGCCTCAGTCCTGTGATCGGCTCAGATCCAATAGTATTCAAGTGTTCAACTCTAATCTCAGAAGTGATTCCAATAATCTATTCAAGATCTGTATTATCAGTCAGATACCATTATTTAATACCATTTCTGTTAGATACGGAACTAAGTGATCTCAACGTAACTCAGTCAGATCTTTTGAGAAACATGCTCAGTGTCAGAATTTAGTTCAGAGTCTTTCAATTGGGAGTAAAAACTAGCACCAAGCAAGAGAAGGTATAGCGGATCCTCCCATTCAGTGAGAGAGAGGCTAGAGTCGTTAGTAGCAATCCCTGACCTTCAGAACTACGTAGCCAGCGTAGGATGCAGAAGTCTCCATTAGTAAAGGTTTTCACCTCCAGAGAGAGAGTATTTGACAATGATATTGCCTTAGGTCGACCTCCTATTGAGGGTCATCCGTCAGAGAGGATTGACAAGATAGAGGTCTTTACCCATGGCACAATATTGACACCCTTCCAGCTGGGTTTACAGGTTGGACCCCACTTTTGGTAGGTTGGGGCATGTTGGTTAAGTAACTACTTCCCAAAGTTTCAGTTTTAGTTTTAGATTCAGTCTCACTATCAGTATCAATCTTTAGAAATTAGGACTTTTAGATACAGTTATTTATCTCTATCAGGAACTCAGATAGTTCCATTGATTCATGGACCATCAGTCAGATAGGCTTGGTCTCATATACAGTTATTTGATGTCATATTCAGAGATACGCCGCCAGACAGGTTTGATCACATTCTCAGATTCTATTTAGTATTCTTGTTGTCAGATTCTGATATGATCATTTCCTTACCATTGATAATAGCTTCCTTAATCATCTGTTAGAGAGGTTGATCTTTAATCTTGTCAGTCGAGATCATTAAGATTAGAATTCAGTCATCAATATAAGTACATCCAGTTTCTCAATCATCAGTATCAGATGAGTTAGTGTCTTAGTATCTCAGTATCAGTAGTGAGTTTAGTCCGTAGTAAGGTAGTATCCGAGTTTCAGTCTCTAGAGTTGTGATGATTGTGACTATGGTCTATGAATTCATGTATGTGTATGTGTTCTCGTGTGGAATTTTCATGATTATCAGTTTAGATATTATGTATGCATGAGCCCTTAAATTTAACCTACCTCATCTACATACACGGTACATTCCTATACTGACGCATTTATGCTATGGTGTTCTATTTGACACCATAGGTTCAGAGGCACAGGATCCAGAGTTTCCTCAGCAGTTCAGTCCCAGCCAGTAGCAGTAGCTATAGCCGTGAGTCCTCTTCTTTCGAGGATGAATCTCAGTTTACTATTATTGCATCAAATTTTGTTTACTTTCAGTTGACGGAGTTAGTTGGGGACATGTCCCATCAACTCCACAGTTCATATAGTTTAGAGGCTTTTCAGACGGATGTATTAGTATTCAGTTTTTAGTTTTGTGTATTCATAGATGTGTTGAACCTTATGGCTAGTTTCTGTATTTATTTCAGATATTATACAGTGCACATGTACAGATATCAGTAAAAGGGTTAGCTTGTGATCCTTTGGGTCATAAGTTCCGTGTGATGTCTCGTGATGGGATCTTGGGGCGTTACAATCACAACCTCAACTAGTAGGTGAGACCCCATCACTGGGTATTCTCGGTGCTTAATCCTACTCCCAACTGAACTGACTTGAAATATTGAACTATTCCGATTTAACTGATTTTGATGACTGACTGAACTGATAATACTCATAAGATGTTCTGAAACTATTTTGAAGATACTGAGACTAAGTAAGAATCTATATTTTTGGGTATTCATAACCCCAAGGTATCGATAGAAATAATTGCAAACTAATACTAAAACTTTGAGGGCATAATGTGAAAGCATTTATTCAAAATTCCTCCTTGTAGGCATTTTATCAAACACTTGATATGCATGGTGTAAATTAAGTATGGGAATAGTTTAAAGCTTGTAGTAAAATCTTAATTTCAACACTAATATCACTAATCATGAATTAAATCAGTAGACAACAACTTTTAATCATGTGGAGTGTAATAATCAACATCAATTTCATGAAAACATGGTATAGAACAAGACTAATAGGGATTCATGGTTAGAAATCACATTTAAAATCATAAATAACTTGTAAAGTTCATAACTTTGGATTTAAAGTTGGATAATTGGGCTCCATGAGTGAAAGGAACCCATAGATGAACACTTAACAAACTGGGTAATGAATTCATGAGAATTGATGGTGAATTCTTGAGATTTGATCTTGAATCGTGGAGGCTAGGGTTTTTATTATTGAAAGAGGGATATTATGATTATGGTAATTTTTGAAATAATGAGCAATTAGTGCTCTTTTAGGGCTTAAATCTCATGTATAGACTGACTGGGGTAAGGGAAAAGGATTTAAATGCCCTTGGAGTTAAAAACACAAAACTGACTGGAAATCCTAATTTTGACATCCACTGCGATGTGTCGCTTTCACAATGGCTCATTGGATAAGGGATAATCCCAATTTTGACCAACACCATGATGCGGTACAATCGCGATGGGTTTTCTGGATAAGGGACAAATCCCATTTTGCACCTCACCGTGATGCAGTGCATTTCTCATGTAGGAATTTGGTGCGATACAATCCAATCGTGGTGATTTACTAGTTAAGGGACAAATTGAAACTAGAAATTAACTGCGACACGGGCTAATCACAGTGCCTTACTGGAAATCGGACAATTGCGAATTTGTCCTTCACCGCGATGCGATGCTTATCATGGTGATATACTTCTTTACTAAAATCATCATAACTTCTTAACCGAGTACCAGATTTAGATAAAATTTGTATTGTTGGAAAGATAATTCAATTTCCTACAATTTGGCTAGTCTTGAGATAGAAAATTTTCAATAGATCAAAAGATATATTTATTTGAAGTTGATACTTCACTCACTAGGAGCTAAACAAAACTAACAAAAGTGCGGGGTATTACAAAATATCTCTGGATTTTCAAGAGATTCTCAGTTTAAGAATCTTAGGTGTTGTAATTCAAAGACATATCAGGTCCTGAGGTTTAATTTGTTGAAAATGATCTCTTTTTGAAAGTTTAACATTGTCATTGAGTCCGTAATGCTAAAATTAACCTAGTAGTATTATTGGTTTATTTTTGTGGTCTCTGATAAATCCCAATGGTACATTTAGAGAGTTTTATTTGTGTTTTTGCTGGTTTTCAACAGTAATTCGGTGTAAGCTCTCTTCTTCTTTGAGTTTGAAAAGCTCTATTATCCTTTCCTTCACATTTGCAGCCAGAGGCTTGCTTTCGCGAAGGCTTGAGTAATTTCTCCTTGTATTTGTGTCCTTAGGGATCACATTCTCTAAGTTATGGGTCGATCAAAGGCTTGCATTTGCAAAGGCCAACGAACCTAGACAAAATATAAACACCATTTTCGGCTCCAAATCATATTTTCTCTATTTTCGGACTTCTAGATCTCGAATTAAGGAAATTTCAAAGGGGTTTTAATGAGTTCTTCTATGGGTAAGTTCCTAGATAATTATTCCATATTTTCTCAATGATTTCATCTTGAAAACAACTTCATATCCATGATTTTAAATGTATTTTTGGGGTTTTTTACCCAGTAAAGTGTAAATTGGTTTTTGTTCAATTTAAGATCCTATTTTTGCTCTTTTTTGCTTGAGTTTTCAATGCTAGACTCCTCTTGATATGGGAAACATTATACTTTAATAAAATTCTTGTTTCACCTATTTTTTTCAAAGTCATTTTTTGAGCCCATTTTGGACCTGCCTTATATAGGGTCAATACAAATATTATTAGCTTTATTTTGAGTTATAGATGACACAAAGATAATATTGGACAAATTGGTGTTTTTTTAGGGATTCGAGCATATATTTGGGACTTTGGATGGTGTTTGGGCTTATGATTCTTTCATTTAAGGCAATTTCAAATGCACCTTAACTTTTTTCAAAGTGTTTATATGTTGTATGCTTCTTTGTCTATATGTTGTAATTTTTTAAGGATTGAGGGTCCCGCTTAGGTGAATTGCCAAGCACTCTGCGGGTAACAGAGTCTTTGATGGATAATAGTTAGATTATTTTTTTACTAGTTAGTATTACTTGTTAATATCTTTAGATTAGAATATAGATATATAACCTACTAATTCTCGAATAATTGATATTGGATGTCTATTTTAGAGTTTGAATTTTATTAGTGCACTTTATTGTGATGATTTTGATTTAGGGCCTTGTTAGTGGGTAATTACATTGTTATAGTAATTATTGATGGAATGATTGAGGTTTTAGAGGATAAAAAAGTATGAATAGACTTGCAATCATTGAGGCTTAATGTATAGACCAAGTAAGCTTTAGGTAGTCCACGATTTATTGTTATTAATATTGTTGTTTATTTTGTGTTGCTCGTGTGGGGCTTATATGAACTTCATTATGGACTTGAGTGATTAATTATGATAGTGTGCCCGATTGGGGACTTATATGCATATTATTTTTTATTTGAGAGGATATACCATGATGATTCCCGAGTAGGGGCTTGATTTGATATTGTTAGTCATGTTTCTGTGTATTAAATTCCTTATTTATTATTACGTCGTCCGAGTGGATGCTTTACATGACATTATAGGTCTTATATGAGTATTTAATTACATATTCATTATAGTTATGCCCGAGTGAGGAGTTGGAAATGATAATATTGATGACTACATTACTATTTATTCTGGTGGTGCCAAATGGAAATTGATAAATCAATTATTGATACATTGAGTTGATTCTGAGCTAACTTATACCTGTATTGAATGAATTTTGATCTTCATACTGATTAATTATGACCATTACATCCTCATATCATGCATGCATATTCATGAGACATTGATACCATTAAAATATTTTAATTTTTTAAGAAAATAAGATACCTTATAAAATGCCTATATCGAGGGATGTGCCGATAAGGTTGATTTGAGACATGATATTAAGATTATATGAGTATATTGGTTACAAACTCCCCATGGGTCCTACCTAGTAGTTTAACGCCCCGAGATTATGTAACGCCCCAAACCTGGTACCCAGAACGCTACATGGTGCTCATGTCCCCGAAGGATCACAAGCTAACTCATGACTGATATCTGTAACTGGGTACTGCATAATATACTGTATAAATATGGAATAAAAGGTTGAAAAGTCATAAGGTTCAAATATCTAATAAAACATAACATCTGAAAATACGGTATATCAATACCAAAATAAAACTAAAATAATTATCTGAACATGCTATAGTCTGGAAGCCCCTAAACAGTCTAAAAACTCTAGAGTTGATGGGACATGTCCCCAACTAAATTCGGACTACTAAAATAATAAAGTAATAAAATAATCATGCTATTGTCAAATGATGAGGACTCACTGCTAGTCTAGCTGCTGAACGTCTGATCTACTAAGGGTGCTCTGGAGCTCGTACTTCTAAACCTATGGTATAAAATACCATAGTGCAAATGCATCAGTACGATTGAATGTACTGGTATGCAAGTGAGATAGGCTGAATGCAATGGGTTTATATGCATGAACAATACTAACTGACTGAATAACATGAGCATGAGAATACATGCATAAATACGTGAACTGTAACTGAGATCACAACATCACTGAATCTGAATACTGATAACATAAGTTTTGTAAAGCTGATATACTATTGTCTGAATGACTATGTCTAACAGATATGTTTCTGATGGAACTAGATGAGTTTCATACTAAACTGGGTGACTGTATCTGGCAGTCCTGAATTCTATAGAACTATCTGAGTTCTATTACTGAGACTGAGAGTGAGACTGTAACTATGGGAAGTAGTCATCTAACCGACATGCCCCAACTAAGATAATATAATTGAGTTGGTGTCCAATATGTAACCCCAATTGGAAGGGTTTCAATACCGCACCACTAGTAAGGAGAAGCTGTGAGTAATCCCTCATCTAACAGGTACTCTAAGGAGAATGGTGGGATCCTCATATAAAAAGTTAAGCCACCTCATCTACCCTCAACTAGAAGGTTTGATGTATCAACCTACGCTGGGTACGTAGTTCTGGAGCGCAAGGATTGCTTCTAAGAATCACACCTCTAATAACAGGTGAGTTCCCATCTTTGGGCTCACTGGATGCTGAATCCTACTCCCATCTAAATAGACACTGAACATGATTAACTAATGTGAACTAGACTGCATTCATTGAGTTCCGTTGACTAATGGAACACTACTGAGATTACTGAATTTCTGAGATTTTTGAGATTACTGAGTTTACTGAGTTTTCCTGAGTCACATGACTGACTGAGTTCTATGAATCATGGCTTGACTGAGAGTATCTGGAAAACATGACTCTGGATCTAGGCACACAGCTAAATTGTCGAGTACAAGAACCCCCAGGAGTCAATAGCATGAAACTGAAAAGACATGACACTTCTTGACACATAACCATAGTCAACAATTCATAGTACAATCATTGGGGATTTTCATGAAGTATTCACATGCTATAAGCTTACACATGAATAGGAATGCATGTAAACATATCATAATTTCATAAGACTAATATCATGAGCATTACGTCAATCCATTACAAAGCATAACAATAATGTGGGAGTCATATCAAACATAAGGGAGAAACATGGATTCATCAATTTTGGTCACAAATGAGTCATAAGACATAATTCTTATTCTCTTAGGCATTTTATCAAACACCTTGCATGCATATCTTTAGGATTATGCATGAATATAGAAATAATACTTCATGGAAATATTTTACACTTTCAATGCAAGAATTTCAACCACATACTAACATATTTTCATGATAGTCATTAAAGACTTCAACTTGGAAATCAAACAACAACATAAATATGGATATAATTCAATTCATACCATGGAATCCAAAGTTGTATTTCAAATAGGGTTTCTTGAGCTTCATGGGTTAAACAAAACCATAAATCAACACTTGACATACCTGGGTGGATGATTTCTTGAAGATTGGTGGAGGAAAGCTTGAATTATTGACTTGGAATAAACACCTACGGTTTTTTGTTCTTGGGGATTGATCTTTGAGAGAAACCCTAATTTGGTGTTATAAATGAATAAAGAAGTTATGAGCTCTCGTCCGGTATAATTAGCGATTAAAATAGGTGGAAAAAGATCCAAATACCCTTTTAAAAATGGCTTAAAATCACTGATCGAAAGAAGCAACGGTTTGGGTGATGGTCCATCGCTGGCTCGATGGTCCATCATTCCATCCCATCATACTTGGTCCGAACCTGAACTTTCTACCTCGTCTGCGACAGTTTGGGCGACATTCCATCTCTAGCTCGATAGTTTGTCGGTCCTGGCTGTTGCACTTGACCAGAAGTTGGGTTTACTGCCATAGTCGCGACGGCTTGGGCAACGGTCCGTCACTAGCTCGATGGTCCATCGGCCTGACCATTGTTTCTGGACAGTTCCTACAGTTCTCTGTAAAATATCCTTAACTTTTTACTCTGATACCGGATTTGGACGAAATTGGTATCGTTGGAAATTCTATCTGATTTAAACATTAATCATTTAGGAAGTCATCACTAACTCTTCTAGACACTAGATTTGACTTAAAGAAAGTTTTGGGTATTACAGATTAACCCCTGGACGTCACGCAATTCTTAGAACCACAAGTAATCCTAAGTTAACCGATTATAATGGAAGAATTCATGAGCAATTGAATAAATGCATGAAACTAGAAATAATAAGTGGAAGAGATGTCATTGGCAGAACATATTCATTACAAAACTATTTGAAATATTCACAACACTGGAATATACAAAAGTAAACTTAAATTGAGTACCACGAAATACATCAACTCTGACTAACTATCAATAAATTCTCTTCTAATACTGACTATCGGTAGCTGGTACATGACCCCCTGCTATTCTTAATCAATACAACTGAATAAAATATATAATACTGGAACTATAGCTGACTCGAGTCCACGAATCAATAGAACTCATCACCTGCTGGCTGGAAGCTATGAACTGTTTGACCTTGATGTATGGTCTACAACTGATGCCTACATTATGAAACAATGTAGCCACACAGACATATATGTTATCAGTACTTTTGGAATGTACTGAGTAAGTAGGGGTGAATGCTATTAGTAAAATTAAATTAATGCATAATCTTAAAACATGCATACTAAGTGTAAGTAGACTAACCAAGAGACTGAAATAAATTGAAAGTTGAAATATCATAAAAACATGAGTAACAAACATAATATGATAAGCTGAGTGAGATACTACACTTAGTTTCTGAAGACTCTCTTTTCTATGAAATAAATAAAACTAAATCTGAGTACACTTTCAAATCATGTCGGCTAAGTGTAAAAGGACTCACCTTTATCATAGGTAAAACTAAAAGCTTAAATCTCATAAGGAATGATTCATAACATAATCCCTGAACAAAATTATGAGTCCTTACACTTAGTTTCTAAAATACTCTTTTTTCTGTGGTAGATTCTCATAACCGAGATAAACCATGTAACCTAGCATGGATTCCAACGTCTGACCCATATTGAGAAGGGTTATTATACCCTTGTCTTTGGAATATAACCTGAACTAAAATTGGAGTGATCGTTAAACTGATCCCATATTGGGAAAGGGAGATGCTTTTATAGTGAGGACCCTAAACCTACAGTGGTATGTAGTTTCTAGAGAATAGGATGTGTTGAACCCACATTCCCTTCTAGGATAAATACTACTCCCAAATATACATATTGTATGCTCATACTGATGAAATTCACCTTAAAATAAGCAGTTGTGTTTATAAAATCTGAAAACCAATCATTCTTCTGTTAATAAATCATACTCATGAATATCTGTGTGAATTTCATATCAAGTCTGAGATCATAAGATCAAAATTGAAATATAAATCGTACTGTAGTAATTTGAAATAATAAATCTAAACTTCTTATAAATACAGAGTCTTGATAAATTCATATGCTCATATTTTTAAACTGACTGAATCATGCTTAAAATCATGCATATTTATCAACTCATGGGAATTCATGTAAAAATATTAAAATTCATCTCATACGAACAATCATGTTTGTAAAAAACATGAGTAAAAGGTAAATTCTTGTGCTAACTGAACTTTATAGCACACTATAATGACATAATCTCTAAAATATAGAAATTGAATATGAACCCTAATTGAAATCTCATAAATTTCATTGCAAAAAACAAAGCTTTTGGGCCAAAGGATGATGTCTTTGTTCAAACCCCACATACTAATTACTTTTGATTCTTGAATTAAAGTTTTGGGGATTCGGACTTGAAGATGAAAACCCCCAATTTGTTGCTTTGGAGAAGAGAAAATTGTATGTTTATTTAAGTAACTTGTATTTTGTGTTGAAAATAAGGGATTTGGAGTTATTTTGACTTTTTATTCAGCCTTAAAATAGCTTAAACAAAGTAGTTTTGGGGTTAAAAGAGTAGAAAAGACCAAAATAACTCCTTGGAAACCGTTTGGAAGTCATCGGGAAGTAGTCCTAATGACTTAGGTCATGACTCGTAGGGTTTGGCCACGAGTCGTGAATTGAGTCATAGTCAAAATCCCAATTTCATCCTCTACTACCCATATTATGACTCCCTCTTAACGACTCGTAATATGACATTACAAGTCGTAATCTGGACAGCTTTGACAATGCTACAGTATTTTGGCCATAGCTTTTCACTCCGATATCGGATAAAGACAAAATTTGTATTATTGAAAAGATAATTAAATTATCTATCTATATTTTTGTTTTGAACTCAAAATTACTTAGTATACAAAAATTTATGCTCGTTTGAATCTGACTATAGTTATGTACTTCACAAGAATTTAATCGCTAAGGGATGTTTTAACTCTTCTATATGCTAGGAGATATTTTTGACCTTAATATGTGTCTAAATCACTATAAAACTATTAGAAAATGAGTAAATCATGGTTCTAACATTGGCTTAGATTTTTGGGGTTTCACAAGTAGCCGCAAACTCAGTGGATGCATACAGAAAGTCATGTCATGACTTTTCCATACATTATCATCCCGTCGTCATCACTACATTACATCATATCATTTACATTGCATTGAAATTCCTTTATATAATTTGGTATTATGTTAGTATTTGGTTTTGTATTGTATTTCTGTGATAGAACCCTTTTTGTGATATAGTGTTTGAACAATTATTTTGCTTTATTACATTATATTATTTTATTTGATATTGGTTGGGAGGTTGAGGTACTATGAGACATGGGGTTATTACGTGTCTTTATCAAAAGATAAATGGGTAGCACTTTTTGGTAGCACTAGATACACCCTTATATATATACTCTCTCCCTATTGCTATCTTGTAGTATTTATTAATGATAATTTTAAGGCCTATTCTATCGCATTTGTGAGTCTTCTTCAAAAATGACTACCCTTTTTTAACATAAATAAATAGTACTGACTCACCTAGATTAATGTGCAAATTGTGTGTTTGATACATCTATTGATTGTTGTGTTGGGTTATCCAGATTAGGATAAGAAATGTATATACTAGATTTTAGGTTGTTCAAAATCCTTGGGTAGTCGGGGTGGGGTTTCTCACCATCGTTTTGAGTTGGGTTGGTTATCAATGATGCTTACTAAGTACATATGGTTTCGTACTCACCCTTGCTTCTTATTTTTTGTCTTATTTTCTACACCCCGTGTAGGTATTGAATTGAGTAGTTGATTGTAGATTGTTTTCTTCCAGCATTGACATTGTGAAGATTGAGGTAGTGTGGTGGACTCCAAGCTTACCCAGATCTCTCTTTATTTAACTTATGTTTTCTCATATTTAAGATACTTTAGTTATTGTTATCATTCTTTCTTTAGAGGTTTGTACTAATGACAACCAAACTCGAAATGTATTTTTGAGGCTTGCGTCTCAATTATTCTATATATTATATATATATATGGGTTTACTCTCTTTTCTTTCACTTTTATCTTTCTATAATTGTAATTTTGAATTGGGTTAGGCTTACGTTTTTAGAGGGCTAACAAGTGCCATCACATGCCTATTTTGGCTTGTGAAAATAGAATAATAAAGGTATGGTTAGTAAAGTTGACTAGGAAGAAATGTGATAGTTATGTTAGAAACATGAATGAGAATTATGCACAACCAATATTAGTAACGACACCTAGGTAGAACTATTATGGTCTTATAGGGGTGTAGAATAATGATTATAATAATGCATTTATATTAGAATATGTATTAAATGAAGACTGATATTTTTATGATTACATTTGTGAAAATAGTGAGTGTGTTTACTTTTGGATAATACTTGTGATTATTGATGTCATTGCATATTCATACACTTTGATGTCATAGAAGATAATGATGAGGATGTTGTTGATAATGATGGTGATATTGTTACTGAAATCATAATGTGCATGATGTGGGTAATTGATAAGTTGATGTTGATAATGTTGATTTTGTTATTGATTATGATGTTTATGATGTGAATAATAGTGTGATGATGTTGAGGAGAGAAAGTGATATTGCTCGTATCTTCATACATGCATTCATCTATATTCCTTGACATGTTATTATGTTTTGTATATTATTGTTGATTTCCTGAGTAGATTGATCTATTTTGTCATATAGATGGAATATAGTAGCAAACCGTGAATCTAAGGTACATCCTAATTCAAGTTTAGTGTAACTATTCTAGGTGTGTAGTTATAGGAGCATATTGTATGGTTTTGTTCCTTCCCGTAGGGTTTTTAGAATTCTTGGTTGTGGTGGTGGTAAGCCTTGTAATACATTGTAACAGTGAATTATCAAGAAGATCTGGTCTAGTGTGAGTTAGGAGTTATGGAATTTAGGATAATAAATTATTGAAAGGTGGAAAGGTGTAGGTTTGAGTGGGTGGTTAATGGACAAATATATATGGAAATGTTAAGTAGCAGGTAGGTCAAAGAGATATTAATATATGGTGTTAATGAATTCAAAATTTTGGATTAGAAATCATAACTTTAGTTGATGTTATCATCCCTCCCTATATGTTATTAATGTATTTTATCTCTAACCCTGGTTGGTTAATGATTCTTACCAGTATTTGTGGTTGTACTGATGCTACACTTACTATATCGCCAATTAGGTATATAGCCATAGTGTACGTCAGTTAGTGTTTTTTTAGCAACGATTATGATCACTCAGTACCAACTCATCCCCTCTTTATTCTGGATGGATGTTGTGTCATGGATTCTCTTATTTGTTGTCTAGTGATCTTGAATCGATTTTGTCTAGTTTCTTGGGATTCCTTATTGATTATATTATATATTACTTTTACTTACCAAATGTATAAAACCAAAGTTATTATGTATGAGTTGACTGAATTATGTTGTTGAAAAATAAATTGTTGAAACTTCTGTACCAAATGAATGGTTGAGTAGCAAGGGTTCTCCTCTCTAGGGTAGGTGTTAGGTAGGTGAACGCACGATCCATGGGTTGGTTCATGACAAGATATTATCAGATCCTAAGTTACCAGTCTCCTAATACAAGAGCAAACATCGAGTAGAGTCATATGGATTGGTGTGTTGACGTCCAGATCAAATCTGTAGGAGGCTACAAGGCATCTAGGAAGATATCTTACCTTTATCTATCTTATCGTGCTATTCAAGTTTCATCTCTTTGAGTTGGTTCCAACTGGTATTTCAACCATAACAATTGGGACTAGTTGGAGTAAAAGTATTTAAGTCAATACGTGAAAAAGAAATGTAGGAGTTGAATTGTTATGTTCTAAATCCATTTGGTATTGTATTAATGTTTTGGTACTTTAAATGTTTTGTTGTTGTATGAAATAATATATCGAGTGTTACTTATAAGGGTATTTATTATTTGATCATACTACGATTGAGTTGTTGGATTGTCAAACTCCTTAAGTGCGAAACAATTATGGTGTATGTTTATTTGTATGTTGTGTGGCCAAGGGACCCGGGGATCGTGAAGATCGATATGAACTCGAGGTGTATCTTTATTTTTGAAACTTGAGGACACCTCATATTTTCGTGATTTGGAGTATTCCTTAATTTCAATCCAAATTTGGATGAACTACCTAGGTGCCTTTCCATTTTGTGAGAAAATTTGTGTTGGATGTAGTGTTTGATAAGAAAGAAAGGTAAGAATGTATTATAATTAATCGAGTTTAGGAATTAGTTACATTTATAATAGTTTGATCACAATATAATCACTCTAGACTTTAAAAACTATAGGACATGAGAGTTAAAAGCTATAATAGTGTTCAAGGGATGGTATAGTTTGAGAAACGACCTGGAAACAGTTAGCAAAAAGGGAAAAGTGGAACCACTGAGGGTAATCGATGTAGCAGTAAGATTAATCACTACAGCACCTCTAGGCAGTGAGTTGCCAAGCTTTCCCCTGTTTTGTTATTTTTCAATTGTTACAAAGCAACCCTATATACGCGATGCTTAAAAATAAAAAACAATTCTGACATTCAATATAAGACAAAAAGATTGTTATTATAAATTTGAGAATTCTTTAAAATGCAAGAAAAAAATATAAAAGGAATTGTTTGTTACATTCTCCAAATGAGGGCAACCTAAATCCAATAATAATAATAATAAATGGGTGGTTTCTAGCTGGTGGAATTATCTCCAAGGCTTTATGCGTCTGAATCCTCCTATTCTATCCTAATGGGGAAGGAGAACTCCTCGACATCCTTCTTGGTCTACTTTGGGAGCTTCTTTGTAGGGTAGGTACATGCAAACATGACCTACATAGCCTTCCACATCATCTCGAGTATGTAGTCCTAAGATTTGCATTTTTTTTGTTCTCTTCTATCTCCCTCTGGAGCTTAGTGTAAGAATGGGTAAGGTTTACTAGAGCAGTCAAGATCAAAGGGCCAACCCTAACCGAGGCATTTAAGCCCTTTCTAATTAGCCCCGCACTGCAGCAAAATCAACCTCCTAATCACCAGGGGGAGTAGGTGTCTGAATAAGGAGAGTACCCGTGCTCCCTCTACCCTTACTGCTTTCACCCTTCTCTCCCACTTTTTTTCTTCTTGCTTCATCCTTGTGTACCCATAT
Source organism: Capsicum pubescens (assembly GCA_030864215.1). Lineage (NCBI taxonomy): Eukaryota > Viridiplantae > Streptophyta > Magnoliopsida > Solanales > Solanaceae > Capsicum > Capsicum pubescens. The sequence goes on from CM061548.1 coordinate 83,640,620, forward strand.
CCCTTAAAGGGTTAAATGTTATGTCATACTCCTCATAGGTATCCTGATCCTCTGTGGGTATGCCCACCCTCTTTCATAGAATGGTGTTCAAGGACAGTGAGAAAAGATCCTTACTAACTTCTCCTAACACAGAAGTACTGCCAATAGTCCACAATCTCCGTCCTCATATTTAAATTGATCACTATTAGAACACAAGTCACTACTATGGCTTAGAGAAAGACCACATCCATCATATTTCTCGAAGGATAAATCTTTCGAGACACAACTGCAACCACACTCTAGATTCTACTAAGAAGTAGATACTCTTAGTATCTTTAAGACCAGACCATTTCACCTTTCCCTCTTGGCCCTTCGGTGCTAAGATCATATCTGCCTACTTTAAGTCCAACTTTTGGAATTAGGCCTCAAAAGAAGCATTGGAGGGTTTTAGGACCCTTAAGGCATCATTAATGGTGGAAAAATCCACCAAAATCTTCTTTCCCTAAATTTAGCACAGACCAATCAACGGTTGGGAGGATTACACAGAACTCCTAAACTAGATCCATCTTGAACCTTGGGACAAACTCAATTTGTATAACCTACCCAAATACCATCAGTTGGTTGTAAAACTTATGTTCCTCATTCTCCACATCCTTTATCATAAAACCCTACTCATGGAGGAAGTCCCTAGAACTTAATCCCTTCTCATAATGATCGGGACTAGTAGTGTCTGAAATCTTTGGTAGTGTTGTTATTAGGCCATAATAATCTTGTAAGCACCATTACTTTAGAATTAAAAACCATATCGGGTATCATGAGAGAGAAGAGAATTTAAAAACTACTATAAAATAAAACCTAGAAAGGATACTGCCAAGTAACACCGCAATAGTTAATTAATCACTGCAGCAGTACTTTTATGGTGCAAAATTTACTGCTGCAGCGATCCATTATTCCCAACCCGTCAACCTTCTCTCTCATAGAATGCTTTTTCTTTTCTTTGAAATATTAAGAACTAAGGGTGTATCGGGATTAGTAAAGTTTGTATGAACCTCCTTACACGAAAATAGGAGTTTATAACACTCGATTTTACCCCAAAATTACCTAAAATCATTGGCAAAGTTAAATTTTAACTTCTACTCCTCATATGGCCAAAATTCACTATAAACTATGTCAATATTATGCCTAGAATGTTGTAGAAGTGTTTTATATGTAAGAGAACCTAACATGCTCGTCATTTCATTCAAAAAAACCATCAAAGGTCAAGTCCAACAAGTTACACAAAAAAACCAACTAAAAAGTCTCTATTCTAATGGAATTCTTAAGATTCTACAATGACAAATATGTTAATAAAGTAGTAAGGAAGATAAAATTACCTTAAAAATTGAAGTTGAGAGGATATTACACATCGGGAATTGAAATAATTGAAGAGTAGGTATGAAAATGGGTAAAATAAAACATTCCCACCTACTTAAACTATTGTGAGCGGTTTTGTGGTATATTTATCTCTACAGTAGTACCACAATAGTGATAATCAATCATTGTAGTGGTAAAACCCTTAGGTCCCTTTCTGATCTAACTTTTAATGTATTATGGAATTGTGCAACCGCCAAATTGGAACGTGAATATTTTGCAATTCAATCTGTAGTTCTCATTAGTTGGGTAAGTAAAAGTGAACTAGTTAAAAGACCTACTAAAGTGTTAGGAGGGTCAGTACATAGTTCCGTTATTATATTAAATCAAGGTAGACCAATTCAAACTAGTGAAAAATTAAGGTCATCTTACTTTTTAAACAATCGTAGACAAAATTTCCTTGTATAGTCATACAAAATACTCTTTAATCCTCACTCGTGGTCGTTTGTGGATAAATGATGGGTAAATTGGTATCTGATGTAATGATCCAAACCATTGTTATGTTTGAAATGCCTCAAAAAAATTTATAACAATTAAAATTCTCTAAATGGACTCAATAAAATTATTTTGGGGAGAAAACTGAGGCCCAAAGTGATTTGGGCCAAAAGGACCAAAAGGGAATTGAGCTAGTTTGTATCCTGCCACAACAATGATAGGTTTCCATTACAACAGTAAAATAAGTGTTGAAGAAGAACCTAATAGTAACCAACCTAGGATACTATAAAAATCCTATTTTGTAAAACATCTTGGGTTTTGACCCTTAGAAAAATTTTGGGAACTCCGTTCTTCGGACCCCATACGACTCATGGGTATGAGCTATATGTTGGGGTATGAGTGGTATGGTCCTATAGTATACTAACCAGTGTTAGTTAGTGGGATGGATTTGGTGACTAGAATGGGTATGACATAAGGGTATAAGTCGTAGGTCTTGGTACGAGTCATATCAAGGACTCGTATGGTGGGAAGTGTTTGATTCTTCATGTATTTTATTCTTCCAGGGATACGGGTCATGTCTACGCATTGTGTATTGTGGTTATGACTTGGTTGGATGAGTCGTATATTGTATAGTGTTTTATCCAAGGGTTGAGGCTTGGATACGAGTGACAGATACCGATTCTATAGGAGGGTACGATTTATATGGGTCAGTTGTATCCCTTTGATGGATTCTTAAGGGATTTAAGTGGGGTATTCTGGACATTTCCCTACTTACCCTAATTAGGACCCATGACTTCTAATAAACTTAGGAGGTTATTTTCCCAATTATTCTATTCATTAACACTTAGAAACTATTCCAAAACATCTTATACTTCTCTCAAGAGCTTTTGGGGCAAGAAGGCTAGGGTTTCATCTTACGAATTGCTTTGGGGCTTGCTTTGGTGATTTCTTTCTATCAATTCTTCGATATTAGGCATGATTATCTTCCCTCATTGTAATTTAAACTAAAGGCATGGTTTATATGATTGATTTCATGGTTTTACTATTTCATGATTATGGTTTTCAACTATTATTTGGGGGGTTTATACTAAATGCTTGGTTATGGTTTCCTATGATTTTAATTATGCTTTTATATGAATTAATGATGGTTTTAGAGAATTGGATTGCATGGTAATGGTTTAATGGTCTTTGGAATTTGTTTTGGTTATATTTTGCCTCCAAGGTGTTTGATAAAATACTTATAAAGATATGTTCATTGCATTGACTTCTTTTAACGAAACTCTCACATGTTTTAAACTGGATAAAGGATTTATGCATGGTTCAAATGGTTTGAAAAGGCTAAAGACTAAATGGTTAAGCTTGTGGAGAATATGGAAGTCTCCCGAGTGGATTTAATATAGAAATTAGAAGGTCACCTAAGGTCCCCTAACCTAAATGGTTGGCTATGGATATTACTTACGAGTAATGAGGTAGTATGATGATACCACTAATATTGGCCTTGGTTAATAAATAGTAAATAGATTATTTGGATATGGTTTGAGTTGGGAATTAATGGCGGGGTATGTAGCTAAGCCATGGAAGGTAGCGGTCCTAGAGGGACCAAAACTGAAAACTCATAGTTGCCACTATGAGGGGTCTTGATGACCATGTGTGTGTATCACATTTAATATTGGTGGATATACTAGTCATCCTATGGGATATTCCCTAGTCATGCAGCTACACATACTAGGGCCTTTTAAGCAGGGGGTGTTGAACCCATATGTCCTGTAGGAGGTTAAAATAGCAAAGCTACACAACCCAGGTAAAGGTTTTAAATGCATACTAAACCCGATTCTCATTCTCAGCACTTATATATGTATGGTTGTATGCATTATGGATGGTTTTACTTAGTTTTATGACTTGTAATATTTTATCTTTATCCTGAGTTTCATGCTAGCGGTCATTCGCTAACCCCATCTACTGGAGGTTATATATCCATTCTATGCAGGAACTAGACATTCTACTCCTCATGTTTAGCACACAAATTCTGTATCAGCATTTGAACTGGATTGGTGAGCTTCCATTCTTTTTAAGGCATCATTTTATATTATGAATTTATTTAGATACTTATCTTTTATTTTGGATGTTGGTTTTGTCCATGGTTAGGGGCACGTCCTAACTAGATTTGTTTATTCTTTTGGATAGAGGCTTTATGGTACTTCTGGGGTTGGTATGGACGGGATCAGTATTGGTGTCGACCTTGGCATTAGAATAGCCAGTGGGCTGATATCATTTCATGATATTATTGGTTGTTCCATCCTACTATATTTTAGGATTGATTTTCATATTATATTTTGGTCTTCTCTTTTGGTTTATGGTCTATGGTTTGGTTCGGTATGGTTGGGCGGTTGTTATGAAATGGTTGGACTCGGTTGGGTCAGTCACGATTGTGACCCTATCCCAGAGTCTTAATAAGAATAATATTACTATCTTGTTATATGTTTAAAATTCAGATCATCTAAGGTAGGATATAGGTGGTTGGGTTGGGTAACAGGAGGCGATCCCTGGTCCTGGCTGGAATTGGGATGCCCATTATGATAAGGACCAGGGTCGGGTCGTGTGAAGTTGTTATCAGATCCTAGGTTCATCGTCAACTAGGAAGTCTACAAAGCCATGTCAAGTAGATTCTCTTTTAGGGGTGTGAAGTGTTCCACACTCATAAGAGAGAGGCTACAAAACACTTATTAATGTTTAACTTTCTTCAAATTCTATCTTCAAGAGCGATTTCTCAATCCTGGAATCTCTTATAATCCCTGTTTGTTCGTCTTTCAGATCACGCCTCTTAGTTTTGAAACACAAGGAAATTTTTCCATCCCATCTGGGGATAATGTTGAAGGGGTACGTCCTATGTATGGAGTACATCTTTTGTATCATTGTCTTATTCTTGATAGTTCTAGAGTTCCCTCTATTCTGGCTAGTTCTTCTCAGGTCCCTCGGGGCAACGTGATGAATGTAGAATATTATTAGTCTATTTGTGTCATTGCCCAATTTGTTGTTGCTCAGGATGAGCGGGGTACAACTGGTGTTTTATCTGCTGAGGCCACAATGGTTGGTCAATTTATAAAGATTGGTTATCCAACTTTTACTGGGTGGAGGTGGAAGAGGATCCATAGGGCTTCTTAGATGAGATGTAAAAGATCTTTCGGGTGATACAGGCAACTAATGTAGAGGGGATTAACTATGCATCTTATCAGCTCAAGGATGTCTCTTATCAGTGGTATGAGAAGTGGGACAGGGATATAGGTGATATGGAAGAGGATGGATTATGGGAAGCCTTGTTTAATGCCTTCATAGATCGATTCTTTCCTCAAGAGTTGAGGGAAAAAAAAATGGAGGACTTTGTGAACCTCAGGCAGGGGAGGATGTCAGTAAATAAATATGTTTTGAAGTTCCATCATCTCTCAAGGTATGCTCCTGCCTTGGTGGCTGATATGAGGTCGAGAATGAGGAAGTTCGCTTTTGGGTTTAATAGAGATTTGATTCTAGAGAGCAAGACTGCCTTGCTGATTAAATATATGGACATCTTGAGGTTGACTATTCATATACAGCATGTTAAGGATAAAAAAAAGAGAAAGCAGGCAGATTTTAGGGATAGACAGGGAAAGAAAAATAGGTTTTCTCATCAGGTAGGTGCTTAGTCTCAAGAAGATAGGGATGGTGGTAGATGGCATAAAAAGAAGTAGAGCAGTTTAAGCAACTTTTCTTCTAGTTCTCCTTATCAGTCGGGAGATAGTCATCATTAAGGTGGTGATAATTCTCAAACACAGGTTGCCCAATCTCAGGTGAGCAAAGGTCAGTTAATTTTTTTGTGTCCTCATTGTCGACTATGTGGTCATCCTCATTGGGGTTATTACAAGGAAGGAAGGGACAAGTGTTTTAAGTATGGATAGGTAGGCTATCGGCTCAGGTATTATCTGGTCAATAAGATTGCTACGGGAAAGAATAAGATTCTTGTGGTTTCATCTTCTGCTCCTACACCTGGTGGGGTGACATCTTCTTCTATTACTTCTCCTGGTTCTAGTGTTAGTCAAAATAAATTGTATGCTTTAGTGTCTCGACAGGAATTTGAGGCATCACTTGATGTCGTTACTGGTATGTTACAGCTTTTCTCTCATGACGTATATTGTTTGCTTGATTCAGGGTCCACTCTTTCTTATGTAACACCATATGTGGCTATGTCTTTTGGTTTTGATTTAAAAGTTATTCGGATTTTTTTTTATTTTTACCCAGTAGGTGACTCATTTATTGCTAAGAGAGTCTATAGGGGGCGTGTGTCATCTGTTGGTAGCAAGAAGACCTTGGCGGATCTGTTCAAGTTGGGTATGGTAGATTTTGATATAATTCTAGGTATGGATTGGTTGCATTCTTGTTATGCTTCTGTGGATTGTCGGGCCCATAGGGTTATCTTTAAGTTTCCTGGTGAACCAACTATAGAATAGGAAGGTAGTTCCTTACCTCCTAGGGGGAGGTTTATTTCTTATCTTAAAGCTCAAAGGTTTATCTCTAAGGGTTGTTTTTATCACTTGGTTTGGATTAAAGATTCTAACTTAGAAGGTCCTTCTTTGTCTTCGATCCCTGTGGTTAATAAGTTTCCAGAGGTCTTTTAGGATGATCTTCCTAGTGTTCCTCTGGATAGGGAAATAGAGTTTGATATTGATTTGCTTCTGAACACTCATCAAATTTCCATTCCTTCGTATAGAATGGCTCCGGCTGAGTTGAGGGAACTCAAAGAGCAACTTAGAGAATCGTCTAGATAAGGGGTTTATTTATTCTAGTGTTTCTCCATGGGTTTCACTGGTGTTGTTTGTGCGCAAGAAGGATAGTTTCCTTTGGATGTGCATTGACAACAGCCAGTTGAACAAGGTGACGATCAAGAACAAGTATCCTCTTTCTCAGATAGATGACTTATTTGACCAGTTACACTGTGCCAAGTTTTTCTCTAAGATAGATCTTTGGTCTAGGTACAATCATCTTAATATTAGGGAGGTGGATATCCCTAAAATGGCTTTTCTTACTCAGTATGGGTATTTTGAGTTCTTGGTGATGTTAATTGGGTTCACCAATGCTCCGACAACATTTATGGACTTGATTAACAGAGTGTTCAGGCAGTATTTGGATCTCTTCGTTATTGTGTTTATTGATGACATTCTGATTTATTTGAAGAGTAAGGTGGATCATTCTAATCGCCTCTGTATGGTGCTACAGACCTTAAAGAAACAAAAGTTATTTGCCAAGTTCTCTAAGTGTGAGTTCTGGTTGAACACGGTGACTTTGTTGGGTCATATTATATCTATTGAAGGGATCATAGTGGATCCATAGAAGGTTGATGTTGTGAGATTTGTCCTTAGCCCACGACTCCATTCGATATTTGGATCTTCTTGACTTTATCCAGGTATTATAGGCAGTTTGTGGAAAACTTTTCTTTGATAGGTACTTCTTTGACTAGGTTAACTCAAAAGAAGGTTAAATTCTTTTGGTCGGATGCTTGTGAAGGGAGTTTTGAGAAGTTGAAGGATAAGTTGACTTCGGCTCTAATCCTGACCTTGCTAGAGGGCAATGATGGATTTGTGGTTTATTGTGATGTATCTCGAGTAGGGCTTGGTTTTGTTTTGATGCAGCATGGGAAAGTGACTGCCTATGCTTCTAGACAATTGAAGGTGCATGAGAGGAATTATCCTACTCATGATTTGGATTTTTTGGCGGTTGTGTTTGCTTTGAAAATATGGTGGCATTATTTGTATGGTGTTCATGAGGATATCTTTTCTAATCACAAGAGTCTTTAGTACGTGTTCACTCAAAAAGGACTTACTCTTAGGCAGAGAAGGTGGCTTGAGATGCTCAAGGATTATGCTATGAGTCTTTACTACCGCCCAGGTAAGGTTAATATGGTTGTTGATGCTCTTAGCAAGTTATACATGGGGAGTCTGACTCACGTGGAGGAAGGCAAGCGAGAATTAGTGAATGATAGTCACCGTTTGGCTAATCTTAGAGTTCATCTCTTGGACTCTAAGGATAGTGGTGTAATGGTGCAAAAAGTTATTTGATCGTCTCTTGGTGAAGAGATTAAGGAGAAGCAAGTGTTGGACCCTGTCTTGATAAAAATCAAGGGTGATATTGATGGGTATAAGGTAGTGGTATTTGAGATCAGTGGTGATGGTACTTTACGGTACCAAGGCAGGTTGTGTGTTCCTGATGTCGATGGGCTACGAAATAGGGTTTTGACTGAGGTGCATGAGTCATGCTATGTTGTTCATCTCAGCTCGACTAATATATATCATGATCTCATAGAGATCTATTGGTGGAATGGCATAAAAAGAGATGTGGTTGATTTCATGGCCAAGTGTATAGTGTGTGAACAGGTTAAGGTTAAGCACATAAGACCTGGTGAGTTGTATCAAGAAATTGATTAGCCCGAATGAAAGTGGGAAGTTATCAATATGAACTTCGTTAACGGTCTTTCTTGATCTTGGAATTAGTATGATTTGATTTGGGTCATCATGGATAGGATGACCAAGTCTGTGCATTTATTGCTAGTGCGGACTACCTTTTCAGTGAAGGATTATGTACAGTTGTATCTTTAGGAGATTGTGAAGTTGCATGAGGTACCTGTTTTGATTATCTCTGATCATGGTAATGTAGTTTATGTCTTATTTTTGGCGGTCTTTTTAGAAAGGGTTGGGGACTAAGGTTAGTCTGAGTACTGCTTTTCATCCATAGTTGGATGGTCAAGCGGAGATAACTATTCAGACATTGGAAGATATGCTTTGGGCCTTGGTGATTCACTATGGTGGTAATTGCATTGAACATCTTCCTTTGGTGAAGTTTTCTTACAACAATAGCTATCAGTTGAGTATTAGTATGGCTCCTTTCGAGGCATGGTATGGTAGGAGATGTAGATCTCTTATTGGGTGGTTTGAGCTTGGGGAAGCGAACATGTTTGATCCAAATTTAGTTTATCAGGCAATGAAGAAGGTCAAGGTGATTTGGGATAGTCTTAAAGCTACCAAAAGTCGCCAAAAGTCCTATGCATATGTTAGGCATAGAGACTTGGAGTTTGAGATCAAGGATATGGTGTTCCTCAAGCTGTCTCCCATGAAGGGAGTGTTGCGGTTTGGCAAAAAGGGGAAACTCAGCCCTCGATTTATTGGTCCTTATGTGATTTTGTGGAGAGTTGGCAATGTTGCTTATGAATTGGAGTTGCCATCTAGATTAAGTTTGGTTCATCCGATCTTTCATGTTTCTATATTCCTAGTGGGAGAGACTAAAACATCTTGGGTTTTCACCCTTAGAAAATTTCCTGGAAATTCGTTCTCCAGACCCAATACGACTCATGGGTATGAGTCGTATGCTGGGGTACGATTGGTCTGGTCCTATCGTATGCTAACCATTTTTAGTTGGTGGGATGGTTTTGGTCTCTAAAATGGGTACAACTTAAGGGTATGAGTCATAGGTCCTGGTAGGATTCGTATCAAGGACTCGTATGGTAGGTTGTGTTTGATTCTCCTGGTATTTTATTTTGCCATATAAACGGGTCATGGGTACGGATCGTATGATGTGGTTACGACTTGGTTAGATAAGTCGAATACTGGACAGCATTTGATCTAAGGATTGAGGCTTAGATACGAGTGGTGGATACCAATCGTATAAGAGGGTACGACTCATATGGGTTAGTCGTATCCCAGTGATGGGTTTTTAAGAGAATTAAGTGGGGGTATTCTGGATATTTCCCTACTTACCCTAATTAGGACCCACGACTTCTAATACACTTAGGAGGTTATTTACCCTATTAATGTATTCATTAACACTTAGAAACTATTCCAAAACTTCTCATAATTCTCTCAACAGCTTTTAGGGAAAGAAGGCTAGGGTTTCATCTTATGGATTGCTTTGGGGCTTGCATTGGTGATTTCTTTCCATTAATTCTTCAGTATAAGTCATGATTCTCTTCACTTATTGTAATTTCAACCAAAGGCATGGTTTATATGATTGATTCTTGGTTTTACTATTTCATGATTATGGTTTTCAACTATTATTTGAGGGTTTTGATACTAAATGCTAGGTTATGGTTTCCTATGGTTTTAATAATTCTTTTATATGCATTAATGGTGGTTTTGGAAAATTGGATTGCATGGTAATGTCTTAATGGTCTTTGGAATTGGTTTTGATTATATTATGCCCTCAAGGTGTTTGATAAAATGCTTATAAAGATATGTTTATTGTGTTGACTTCTTTTAACAGAACTCTTACATGTTTTAAACTGGATAAGGGATTTATGCATGGTTTAAATGGTTTGAAGAGTCTAAAGGCTAAATGGTTAAGCTTGTGGATAACATGGAAGTCTCCCAATGGATTTAATATGGAAATTGAAAGGGCACCTAAGGTCCCATAACCTAAATGGTTTGGCTATGGATATTACTTACAAGTAATAGGGTAGTATGACGATGCCACTAATATTGTCCTTGGTTAATAAATGGTAAATGGATTGTTTGGTCATGTTTTTAATTGGGCATTAATGGTGAAGAGTGTAGCTAAGTCGTTGAAGGTGGCAGTCTCGGGGGACTAAAACCAAAAACTTATTATTGCCGATATAAGGGGTCTTAATGACCATGTGCGTGTATCATATTTTATATTGAGGGATGTACTAGTCATCCCATGGGATATTCCCTGGTCGTGCGGCTACACGCACTAGGCCCTTTCACCATGGGGAGATAACCCATATGGCCCGTGGGTGGTTAGGACGGCAAAGCTTCACAACCCAGGTAAAGTATTTAAATACATGCTAAACTCGGTTTCCTTTCCCTGTACTTATATATGTATGGTTGTATGCATTATGGATGATTTCACTTGGTTTTATGACTTGCATTATTCTATCCTTATTCTAAGTTTCATGCTAGTGGTCATTCTCTAACCCCGTCTACTAGCGGTTGTATACCTACGCTATGCAGGAACCAGTCATTCTACTCCTCCTATTTAGCACATGGATTTGGTATCAGGTTTTGGACTAAAGTGGTGAGCTTCCATCCTTTTGGAAGGCATCATTTCATGTTATGGATTTATTTAGACACTTATCTTTTATTTTGGATAATGGTTTTGGCCATGGTTGGGATCATGTCCCAGCCAAATTTGTTTATTCATTCGAATGGAGGCTTTTTGGTACTTTTGGGGGTTGGTATGGGTGGGATCGGTGTTGGTGTCAGCCTTGGAATTAGAATAAACCAATGGGTTGACATCATTGGGCGATATTTTTGGTTGTTCCATCCTACTATATTTTGGGATTGATTTTCATATTAAATTTTAGTATTCTCTTTTGGTTTATGGTCTATGGCTTGGTTTGGCATGGTTGGGCGGTTGTTATGATACGGTTGGACTCAGTTGGGGCGGTCACGGTTGTGACCCTATCTTAGAGTCTTAATGAGAACAATTATCGTTTCTTGTTAAATGTTTGAAATTTAGCGTATCTAAGGCTGGATATAGGTGGTTGGGTTGGGTAATAAGGGGCAGTCCCTGGTTCTGGCTGGACTTGGGATGCCCATTATGACAAGGACCGGGGTCGAGTCATGTCATTTTGTTTAACCCTCCATAGTTGCCCTTTTTCCCTCAAAAATAGCTAAAATAAACCCCACTTTCCTAGTCATGAGATTTCAAAGGCCTCACGAGGGTAATTTCAAGGCACACCCGATAGGAACCTGACATGGGATGACTCTAAACACACTCGGGACAGCTCTTTTCACTCAATAACAACCTATTTTTTCTGTAAGGTATGTTCTAGTTGATAGACTGTAGAAATTAGGATTGGGCTAGATTAATATAATATTGATAGTAAGGTCAGGAGTTCTCATATGCTTGGCCTTTGGGCATGGTGTTTAGAAGGATGGAAATGATAAAACTTGGTTAGGCTCTAATAATGAGTTTAATTATTGTTTTACCTCAATTATGTGATATTCGTTCTGTGAAGTGAGTTTAATCTTTTGAGAATCTTGACTAACTTAGTGAATACTATCATTCATCAACATGGTGTGAGCTAGGTATGGTAAAAAGAGGGAGTAAAATTAATCTAGGATGTGATAAAGGGTGCTGGTAAATTGGATAGTTACGTCCTATTACAAGGAGTGTTAACAAAACATAAATATGGAGTAGGGATTAAGCATAGTTAACAAGAGTTTTAAGTGACCCACGAGTGTATATAAAGAGGTAGGACCATTTAAGAAATAGCCCAGTAATAGTACATGGCATTATATGTAATTAATAAAAGTCATAGAATTATAAGGTAAAGGTTAGTATGGTTGAGCATGTTTACCCTAAAATAAGTATTTAGGAAGAAATGTGAGAGTTGTGTAGGGAACTTGAATGAGAGTCTTGTTGATAGCGATGATTAGTAACGACACCTAAGTGGAACTACTGTGGTCTTTTAAGGGGTGTGGCATAATAGTTATAATAATGTAAGTATCTAAGGACATGTATTGAACTAAGGCTAATGTTTTTATGATTACATGTATGAAAATAGTGAACTAAGGCTGATGTCTTTATGATTACATGTGTGAAAATAGTGATTGTGTTTGTTTTCGAGCAATGCTTATGATTATTGATTGCATTACACATTCATGTACTTTGATGTTATGGAATGGAGATGATAAGGATATCAATGATGATAGTAATATTGTTACTAAATCATAATGTTCATGATGTGGGTAATTGATGAGTTGATAATAGAGATGTTGTTACTTATCATGATGTTCATGATGTGGATATGATGTGATGATGTTGATGAGATAAATTGATGGTGCACATATCTTGCATAAATGCATTCATTTATATTCCTTTAAATTCTATTTTGTTTATTGTTGTTGATTTCTTAAGCGGGTCTATCTATTGGTAGTGTAGATGGAATATAGTAGCACACCATGAATCCGAAGTCTGTCCTAATTCAAGTTTAATGTAACATTTTTATGTGTTTAGTTATGGGTGTATATTGTATGATTTTTCCCTCTCCATAGGGTCATTAGAATTCCAGGCATTAATAATAGTAAACCCTATAGTACATTGTAATAGTGAATTACTAAGAAGAACCGATCTAGTTTGAGTGAAAAGTTGTGGAATCCAGGATAATGAATTAGTGTGGAGTGTGAAGGTGTAGGTTAGAGTGGGTGTTCAAAGGACAAAGATATACTAAAATGTTAAATGGCAAGTAGGTCACGGAGATGTTAAACATATAGTGTTAATGAATTCATAATTTGGGATTAGAAATTGGAGCTTTACTTGATATTATGATCTCTCCCTATTTGATATTGATATTATTTGTTTCTAACCTTGGTCGGTCGATGTTACCTACCAGTAGGTGTGGTTCTATTGATGTTATACTTACTATATCTCAGATAGGGTATATAGCCGTGGTGTAGGTCCGTTGCGGTTTCTATCGCAACCATGGTGGTGACTCAACAGTAGTTCATCCCCTCTCTATTCTGCATGGACGTTGTGTCATGGATTCTCAAGTTTCTTGTTTGGTGTTATTGTACCAGTTTAGCATAGTTTCTAGAGATTCAATGTTGATTATATTTAACAATTGTTTCACTTACCAAACATATTAAAATAGAGTTATTATGTATGAGTCAATTTAATATTATTGTTGAAAATGAGTTATTTACACTTCTGCATCAAATGAATGGTTGGGTAGTAAGGGTTCTCCTATCTGGGGTAGGTGTTATATAGGTGCATGCATGACCCGTGGGTTGGGTCTTGACACACTTACATTTGGTCTTCATTAGGGTCAAGTATAAAAATGATTATTCACCCTTAAAGATGGGAGTAATAATAGATAAAGTTGCTCAATCTCAATATTACAATGTTGAAACTGACAAACTTCTCTTAGAAAACATGATAGGTAACTTAATATAATAAGTTAAATCATATGACCAATACATAAATTCTTAGTTTGTGAGCAGATTTTTAAATCTATTCCAACATTTTGTTCCTGTGGCTGAGGAATTGTAGTGTAGCTTTGGCATTATGGTCCAGCTCTTGATGAATGTTGCTTTGTTTGACAAGACATGCCCTTGTTATGTTTCTATTGCTGCAGGCTCAATAAAATTCTTGCTTGACACTCAAATTTTTTATTTTGAATATGAGAAATGTTTGAAAAATGAGATTGCCTGTTGAAAGTGACTTATCCAAGTAGCAAGCTAGTTACGTTATTTTCCTATTAATCGATGCATAGTAGTTAGTAGTCAATAATGTAGTTAGTCGGTTAATGAAGAAGTAGAAAATATTTTTCCATCCATCTTTGGTTTGCTTATATATAGATAGGATATAATAAACCAGAAGAGAGAACCTAATCCAAAAGACTAGTCTGACAGGTAGGAGAACCCATTTAACCTATAAACTCATTAGCATTTCTCTATTAATTCGATATGGGACAATTGACACATAACAACCACCCTACTTTAGAACCAACTACCTCATTGGTCGTGGATGAACCCTGTTGTTCACGAATGGGCCTAGTTGGTCACGACAGCACCATTCTTAGGTCCAGACACCACTCTGAGTTACGGTCCCATGTAGGGATCAATCCACTCTCTTAATGAAAGAACCAATGTAATGTAATGAACTCAAATAATAACTAATTTCTCCACTATATTAATATGCCTAAAGATCAATTACAATTTTTAAAAGTAAATGCAACACTACAAAAGGCAAAATCCAAAATAAAATTGCAAATGTATTGGAAGTAAGAACTATATAGATTAAATAAGGAGATGAGGAACTAGACTTAGAGACAGCAAGATGAGAAATATGAATTTTCCTAAACATGATCATAAACTCTTTTGCCTAACCTCAAGTCCATTTTTAAACCAATGTTGATGCTAATTGTGCCTGAATCCCAATAAGACTCTCCAACATTTTAATCGGCCCAATAAAGTCATCTTGGTACACAACATATGAGCATGTACAACTAGTGGATTTAATTATTTAATTCAAAATATACATTTATATTTCTGTATCTTTTTCTCCCTACTGGGTTTCTCTATTGATGAAGTTGTGAGCACTGGGAGACATGCAACGCCATTATGTTGTCATAGCTGATAAGTACTGTCACTAAGGAACTTCTCAGTGGATTTGTGTATGTTATGAGCACCCATATAGTTTGAGAAAGAATCAAAGAAGTGATTTGACAAATTCAATTGAATTAAAATGTACCAATTGCACAGAAAGAGTATAATTATCTTGCAAAATACCGATTACATCTCAATTTACTTAACCAAATTGAAAGGTCCTGGGATGAATATGATGTTTTTATGCCTTCAGCAAGTTTTGATTGTCCTAAATCCAAGGATTATATAGATCATATGTATCAATTGAGACTAATACAATTTTTAAGATGGATAAATTATTCATATGATTAGTGTAACACGCTGAACTTTAGGGCTAAAAAAAGCAAATTGGAACCCTATTCGTATGTATTTAGACCTGAATCTAGAAAATTTATTGTATCTAGGTGTAAAGGTCATGTCTTAAGTTTAGGAGGGGTATTAGATATGAATTAAGGGCATAATAATCTCTAAAACAAATTTAAGTTGAAAAGTCCTTTAATGATTAAGTTTTTGTATAATTTCATACAAGGATAAACTTTAAATAAGCATTTATCCTACAATATTTAGAGTTATGTGACCCATTCTTTACTTCTTCGGAGGTAGCGGTATGGAATGTGTACATCTTACCCTCCCCAGACCCCATTTATGGGATTACACTGGGTTTGTTGTTGTTGTTGTTGTTGTGACCCATTACCTTTCAAATTAAAGCTTTTTGGTTCTTCATTACAATGTCACCAATAGATCGTCAATCTGAGTCCCTAGTAAAAAGTTATGTATGTTTTACGAAGAATAGTTATAACAACCCTATACTAGATGAAATTTTTTCTATTCTTTTCAGATTCTTGGAGGGGTAATTTTGTCTTTTACTTATCCCATAACCCCCAATACGTTTTAAAACCTCCTTTTTCATCAGTTTCCAATATTTTTTTCAGCCCTTATCACCTCTCTCCTTTCTCTAAAACTCAAGCTTAAGAAATCCAAGAGAATTGGCTAAAAAATCAAGTGTAGTTCCCTCCTTCACAAACACTAGTTCCTCTAATGGTTTGTAGTATGTATGACTAATCTTGTAATGACCTCTCCGTCTTTACATATGAGTCCTACATTTAAATCTCATGTCCAAATTCCTTGCAATTTAGAAGTTACAAATTTTCAACTAGGCTAGTTTCAATCAATTTTAGAGCGAGGTGTGGTATAGGGAAATCTGAGGATGATTTGGACTGAGTTAGTGGTATTTGCCTTGATTTCTAGTTAACAAAGACAATAAGTAACCCATATAAATTTGCAAAATTGAATTTGGGCAAGTATAACTCCCAAAATTGATCATAGCATAAAGGGAACTATTCAAAATATTCCAAGTTTAAGGTGTGTTGCAAAAAGTAGGATTCTTGGGTGAAGACGGACATTTTGTCCAATCAACACAATTACAATGGTTAGTACACCGCTAGAGCGCTTAGTAGAATAGTTCTATCTATAGTGGCGGTCAACGACCACTATAGCGGTGGCGCTACAACGTTGCCGCTATAGTGGTCAAGTACTACTATAGCAGTAAAAATTATAGTTTTAGTGAAATAATTTGTCAAAATAGTTTATTTTTCAAAACATTATTTTGTAGAAAAGAAAGGGTGATTTAGGGTGAAATACATTAGAAATTCTTTGTTTGGATTCATTAAGGTAAGTAATTCAACCTTGTTAACTCGTTTTTAATTATTAAGCCTTAAAATTGTTAATTCACGAAGTTTGGGGAGGGTTTTAGGGCGGATTTTGGTTAATTGTTGGTGCAAGGGGAAAATTAATAATAAGTCAATGTATTTTGATTATTATCATTTAATTTACCCTTGTATTCCATTAATTCCCTAATTTATCAATAAAATTGATATCTTTATGGAATTATAGTGGAAAAACCCTAGCATGGGAAGCGAGTAATCAAGAATTTGACCTTAAGAAATAGGTGTGAGTTATAAATCCTGACATGTTAGGTAATTTATTTAATTATGGATTTATGTGCATGTTAAGAGGTTAGAATTACCTCCCCCACCTTAGGATCATTTGGAGAAGATGTGTAATAAAGGAGCAGTGTGTAGAGCCCGAGGTAGTGGCTCAAGTTGGGGTTGTAGGACTACCCTCTATGTCTGCTGAAGTTGTTCAATAGGTATTAACTTTTCTGAGTGGGTTGGATGGTACATGAGATACACCCATGGTACCATTTTATTAGGCTCCAGTTGTTCATCCTACTAATGCCATGGCTCCTAGAATAGATGAAGACTTAGGGATTGATGTTTTTCTGATCCAATGTTGGGTTTAATGATGATTGGTATAGAATATGAATTGCTGATAAAATTTTTAAAATAAAACCTTTAATTTTCTAAGGCACTGAGTCTGAGGATACCTTTAAGTTTATTATCAATTACTATAAAAGTTAACATAAGATAGGTATTATGAAGCAACACGGAGTTGATTTTGTAACTTTTCTATTAGAGAACATGCTAAGTAGTGATGGACAACATATGTCGAATGTCGGTAACCAATTTTGCCTTCATTAGCTTGGGAGCAATTCCATGATTTGTTCTTAGAGAAATATGTACCACGGGTTCTCCATGACTGCAACAACAATGAGTTCTTGGCATTGGAGCAGGGTGATATATCAGTTGTGGCCTACGAGTCCAAGTTCCATGCCTTATCTTGCTATGCAACACAACTATTGAATTTTGAAAGGGAGAGAATCTACTTCTAGGTTAAAGGTTTGAATTATGACCTTCAAGTATTGTATGTGTGTATGACTTTGGTAGGGAAATATCAATGAATTTTTTGACTATGTGAAGAAGTTGGAGAGGGTTACCCTAGCGGGTTTGACTAAGACGTTAGACAAGAAATCTCAAAATGCTAGGAATTTCAGTGGGTTTTACTCTAAAGGCCACAATCAGCAGGCCTATTCAACCTGACCTATTCAGTCGGCTTTTGCATCTTCTACTATGATTCCAATTAAGGGCTCTTCTCAGGCACAAGTTTTTACGGGCTAAGGGGATTCTTACTCTTCAACCAGTAGGCCTTCTCTCGAACAGGAATGTTACTATTGTGGTATGGCTGGTCACTTTAAGAGGGAGTGTACTTTGAGGTGGGTGAATACCCAAATATAGTAGACTCAAGCTATAGTTCCAGTAGGTAGAGGGGGAAGAGGTAATGGTAGGGTACGTCCATAGGGTAAATATGGAAATCAGGTAGGTTCGAGGAGATTGAGGAGGTGTTAACACAAGGGAGGATTACAATCGAGGAGGGAATTAGATCAGATTGATGGTTGGGCTCATTGTTTTGCATTTCTAGGAAAGGCTAATGTCGAGACTTTTGATGCAGTGATCATAGGTACTATTTTTTTTGTGTCCGAATGGCTTCTATTTTATTTAATCTGAGGTCAACTTATTCCTATGTATCTTTCTAGTTTGTGGTGGGTTTTAATCTAAATTTTGATGTACTTGATTATCCTATTTATGTTTCTACATTGATGGGTGAGTCTGTGATAGTGACCCATGTTTATCGTTCTTGTTCTATAATATTTGTGGGTTGTTAGACTTGGGCTTGGTTATTTTTTATATGTTTAACTTTGATATAATTTTAGGTATGACATGGTTATCTTCATATCATGTTGTTTTTTACTTCAATGCTAACATAGTGACTCTTACTATGTTGAGGATGAAGGAACTAGAGTGGAAGGGAGTGTATAAGGCCAAACCAATAAAGGTTATATCATATGTCCATGCTAAGAGTCTATTAAGGAATGTGTGTTCATCATTTTTAGCTCATCTTCGGGATGTAATGCGGGGTCCCCTTCTATAGAGTCGTTTTTGGTAGTATTCAAATTTAAGGATGTGTTTTCTTCGGACTTACTATGTATGCCTCTAGATAGGATATCGATTTCTGTATTGACTTATAGCCGGGCACTCCCCCTTATTTCTATTCCACTTTATTGAATGACTCCATTAGAGTCAAGGGAACTCAAAACTAAACTGCGAGCTACTTGACAAAGGTTTTATTCGTCCAAGTGCTTCACCTTGGGGTGTTGCAGTCTGATTTGTTAAAAAGAAAAATAGTTGTATTAGGATATGTATAAATTATAGATAGTTGAATAAGGTTAACATTTGAAATAAGTATCCCTTGACTAGTATAAACGACTTGTTTAATCACTTATAAGGTGCATTCGTGTTTTTAAAAATTTATTTGAGGTCGGTTATCATTAGTTAAAAATTATATTGAAGGATATACCAAAGACAATTTTTAGAACTCAGTATGGCTATTACTAGTTTCTGGTGATGTCTTTAGGGTTGACTAATACACCTGCAACCTTTATGAGTTAGATGAATGGAATATTTAAGTCATTCATGGATTCATTTGTTATTGTATCTATTGATGATATCCTTGTGTACTCCAAGAGTAATAAGGAGAATATTGTCCATCTTCTTACAGTCTTGGATATTCTAAGGGAGGAGCAGTTATTTGTTAAGTTTTTGAAGTGTGAATTCTGGTTGTTCTTAATTACCTTCTTGGGCACGTGGTTTTTTAAAAGGGTGATGGTTTATTCCGAGAAAATTGAGGTAGCAAAGACTTGGGCTCGGCCTAGTTCAGTGATTGAGATAAGGAGTTTTGTAGGAATTGCTAGCTACTATCATTGATTTGTCAAGAAGTTTTCATCCATTGCAATGCTCTTGAAAAGGTTGACTCAAAAAGAAGTGCCATTTTTTCGTCTGACCAATGTGAAGAGATCTTCAAAAAAAATCAATACACTCTTGACTTCAACACCTATTCTTTCACTACCAATTAAAGGTAAGGACTGACTATATTGTTTTTTGTGATGCCTCACTACTGGGTTTGGGTGTTTTGTTGATGCGGGATAAGAATGTCATTGCCTGCACTTTGAGATAGTTGAAGCCTCATGAAAGGAACTACCCAATCCATGACTTGGAGATGGTAGTGGTTGTGTTTGCATTAAAGATTTGGAGACACTATATTTATGGTATAAAGTGTGAGGTCTTCATAGATTATCATATCCTGCAACACGTGTTTACTCAAAAGAATTTAAACCTAAGGCAACAGAGGTAGATGGAATTGTTGAAGTATTATGATGTGAGTATTCAATACCATCTGAATAAGGCTAATGTTGTGGTAGATTCATTGAGCCAAAAAATTGTTAGTATAGGTAGTTTATCATTTTTTAGGGTATCCAAACAACCATTAGCTAGAGAGTTTAAAACCCCAACATATCTAAAAATGCATTTTGGGGTATTAGACATAGGTGGTGTATTTGCTAGTATAGAGGTAAAGTCAATGTTGATGGAGCTAATTAAGGCTAAGCATTTCAAAGATAAGAAGTTGAATGCACTATAAAATAAAATGGTACGAAGTAAGGTGGTGGATGACACTCTTGACACGGGAGAGGTGTTGAGGTTGAAGGGAAGACTATGTATTACTCGCGTTGGTGATATGATTCATGATGTAATTTAAGAGGCTCATTGATCGCATTATTCTATTAATATGGTATAACCAATATGTACCGTGACTTGAAGCAACATTATTGGTGTCCCAAGATAAAGAGAGACATAGTGGATTTTGTGTTAGAGTGTCAAAATTGTTAGTAGGTAAATTATAAACACCAAAGTCTTGTATGATTGCTTCAGAGGATGCCTATACCCATGTAAAAGTGGGAGCATATTGCTATGGACTTAGTGGTGGGTCTCACTAAGACTTTGAGAAAGAATGACTCTATTTGGGTGATAGTAGATCGGTTGAATAAGTCAACTCACTTTTTACCAGTTCGACTAGACTACAAGTCTCAGCAGTTAGCTTAAATTTATGTCAAGCAGATTGTGAAACTTCACGGGGTGCCACTTAATATTATTTATAATAGAGATGCAAAGTACACTTCAAATTTGGGAAAAATTGTCTGAGTATTTGGGTACCAAGCTCTCATTTAGCATAGTTTTTCCCCCTCAAACTGATGGGAAGTTGGAGATGACAATTCAGGTGCTAGAGGACATATTGAGGGCATATGTGACTGATTTTGGTGGTCATTGGGATCAATTTATTCTATTGTGGAGTTTTCATATTACAATAATTATCTCTCTTGTATTGACATAGCACCATTCGAGGCACTTTATGAAAGGAAATGTAGGTCACGTATTGGGTGGTTTGAGTCGGGATATGTTAAACCTTTGGGCACGAATTTGGTACAAGAGATTGAGCAAAAGCTAATATTCATTCAAGCCAAGTTGTTGGTTGCTCAAAGTAGGTAAAAAAAGTACGTAGACTGTAAGGTAAGGGACATGTTCTTCAAGGTTGGTGAGTAAGTTTTTCTCAAGGTGTCTCCTAAAAAGGGAGTCTATAGGTTTTAAAAGAGGGATAAGCTCAGCCCTCCATATATAGGTCCTTTTGAGGTTATAGAGAATATGGGATTTGTTGTGTATAGGTTAGCTCTACTATTAGGTTGTTAGGGGTCCATCTAATTTTCATGTTTCAATGATGAAAATGTACTATAGAGATGGAGACTATATTATTAAATGAGACTCAGCTCAAGTAGATAAGGATTTGTCTTTCGAGGAAGAACCAGTAGTGAATTTGGATTAGGATATTGGGAAATGAGGACAAAAGAGATTTGTTTTGTGAAGTTGTAATGGAAGCATAGTTCGATCGAGAAAGCCACTTAGGAGACTGAGAAAGACATGTGAGATAATTACCTTCAATTATTCGAGGATGCATATACTTTCCTTCTTCCTTGTGTAGCCTATATTTCTCATTAATTGTTCAGAGATGAAAAATGGATAAATTGGTACATATTATAATGACCTTCTACATCGCTAAGTTTGAGTACGTTTAAATCTCATTAAATCAATATAATGTACAAATTTCAGCCTAAGCTAGTTTTGATTTATTTTAGAGCGAGGTATGGACTATGAAAATCTGAGAATGATTTGGCTCAGGATATTGGTATTTGTCTTGGTTTTGTAATACCCCATCCCTTTTCTAGCTATAATCCATACCTAGGATGTTAAGGGATAGCTTCCAAGATGAATATTATTTAATTTATGTGAAATTCTTTAGATTTGAACTTTCCATGGCATAGGAAATCGAATCAGCTTTCCAACGATATAAGATTCGCCTAAATTCGATAACCGGGTAAGAAGTTATGGCTATTTTAAGTTCCAGTCGCAAAACACCATCATTTGGACCCTTAGTGTGTCACGTAGCAGTGTTAATTACTAATTGTCAATTTCCAGTGGCTCTCTGCAATATTAGCGCATCGCGGAGAGAGCCAAATTCTGAATTGTCCAATTCCAGTGAAAAACCGTGATATTGGAGCGTCGTGCCAAGTGTCCAGGTCCCATCCAAGGTGGCAACGCGATACCTCCACATCGCGCCACCAATCATTTTCCCAGTTGGCACTTTCTAGTGGCATAGTGAGATGGTGGCGCGTCACGCCAAGGCCAAAAATTGGGACCCCAATTTATTTTTTTTCCAATTTCGTTTGGAGTTTAAGGGGGGTATTTTGGACTTTTCCCCAACCCCAATCCGTCCAAGAACTTGATTAAAGCCTTTTAGAAGAATTATATGCTAAGTTAAATTAGAATTACTCTCATCCAAAACCCTAGGCTTCAACATTCATCTCCAAGTAACTCAAGATTCCACCATCCTTTTTCCAAATTGTTTTAAGATTTAAGATCCCTAGACCAAGAGCTTCAGTAATCCTCATTCAAGAGAACAAATAGCATCTCAAAAAGAAAGCTTATTCATTTAGTTCATCATCTAAGTTATGTGGGTTTTGAACAAGGACAATCCTTTCGTCCTTGTTCCTAACAAAAAAACTTGATTTTTATTAAAGATTACATGATTTGCAAGTTAGGGTGATACCCAATTCTTATTATTTTAGTTTATGAAATTATCATGTTATTTAAGGCTTCAATTACAAGAGATTTACATACATCCATGTTTGAAATCATGAGATTCATATTAAAAGTAATTTTCCACAATCTTGATTGAGATTGTCGAAAGCTTTTACGATGATTGTTGAGCCTAAAGTTTAAGTATGATTATTGATGTATTAAAGTTTTATATTTTGAGTCCTAAGTACCATTGATGATTTTATAAGGAGATTATGATCTCAAGTTCTATTGACAAGTTTGATAAGTTTTTTTAAATGCAAATATTGATATTTTGATTCTAAGCTAAGCTAAGGAATCCACATTTACACATAGTTTGAGATTTAAAGAAGAGAAGCATAATCAGTTTTAATTATAAACCCTTATGCTATTTCAAGGTGGATTTCCTAAAAGTTCTGAGCATAAGTATGGGAGTAGTATTTAGCACCGAGTTGGGTATGATTCCAAGGTCTCATGCCCCAGAACTATGTGCCACCGTAGGACTAAGATTATTCCCACTTCCTCATTGATGACTAAGATTGTGATCACTTAAGTTAAGGTTCTATTCCGATGGAAAGGGTAGAACAGCACTCCCTAACATGGGCAAGACGTTGGACTCCATGTCCTCTCACATGGTTTATGTCGGTTAGAAGAAACTTCCAAGCCTAAAATCTCTAAGTCCCAAAGCTTCTAAGTTTCAAAAGGAAAGAATGATAGAAAAGATTTTATAAGACTAAGTGTTGTGACTCACTAGATTTATAAGTATGATTGATTATACATGATGTTATATTTTGATATTTTGGATAATCAAGCTTATGTGAGTCATATACATCCGCATGCATTTACTTTCTAATTATAATGATGTTTACTTATGCATTACACCCTCATATACTCAGTACATCCTTATAGTGTTGATCCACATATATGTCTATGTGCTACATTGACTTATAATGTAGGTTCAGGTTCTCAGTATCAATAGCATGAGTAGATAGAGCATCTCTATCTACGCTCCCACAGTTGGTGAGTCCTCATGATTCAAGGGCCTACTTCTTCATATTTCCATCTTTCATAGTAATTGATTTATCATTTTCAGTTTAGCCCGAGTCAGTTGGGGGTCTGTCCCAATAGCTCTCTAGTTCTTTAGTAGTAGAGGCTTGTCGGACTACGAGTTTAACTACAGACTTTTTGTATTTGTTATTCAGACAGTATCTATAGTTTATTCAGTTTAGTTTTTGGTATAATACAACATTATTTCTTGATTAAATTATCTTCAAGGTAGGTTCAGATCTAGTAGCTAGCTCAAAGGGTTAGCTTAGGGATACTCGTAGCCCTGAGTGTCGTGTGATGTGTTGGGATTAGATTTTGGGGTATTACAAACTTGGTATCAGATCCTAAGGTTTAGAGAATCCTAGGGAGTCAGACAAGCTGCGTTACATAGAGACTTGATCATCGGTTTGAAGCGTGCCACATTTATGAGCAAAAGGCTATGGAGCATTTTAGGAAAATCCTCTTTTTCTTTCATAATCCATCGTGCTTATAGCTGTCTATATCTGCTATTAACTAATGCTCTTTTATGAAAGAATATGCCTCCTCACAGAGCTAATGCCCACAGAAATGATAACCAGCCACCTCAGCCCACAGATCCTTTGAATGAGAATATGTCACATGCAGAGTTTCGGGCAGCTTTTCAGGCGCTATCCCAAGCTGTGGCTGCTAATGTTCAAGGTAATCATCAGGCTACAGTCCTACCTCAGTAGGATGGGGATTTAGCCGCAGCCAGAATTCGGGACTTTATGAGAATAAACTCGCCAGAATTCCTTGGGTTGAAAGTAGGTGAGGACCACAACTGTATCTTAATGAGGTGAAGAAGATCACCAAAGTGATGCATGTTAATAAGGAAGAGAGTGTAGAATTGGCATCTTCTAGGCTGAAGGATATTGTTAATAATTGGGTAGTGATGTGGAAGAAGAGTAGAGGGGAGAATGCAGCTCCCATGACTTGGAAGACGTTCCAGGATGCATTCTTAGACAAATTATTCCCACTTGAGATGAGGGAAGATAAGTTAGAAAAGTTCAAGAACCTGAGCAAGGCTCCATGGAAGTGAAGGAGCATTGCCTCAAGTTCAACCAGTTGTCTAAGTATGCCCCAGATCAGATGGCTGAACCTAGGTCCAGCATGAGCAAGTTTGTGACTGGTGTGTCTGGATTGATAGTTAAGGAGTGTAGAACTGCTATGCTCAATATAGACATGGATCTTTCTACATTGATGATGTATGCTTAATAGACTGAGGAAGAAAAGATGAAGGAAAGAGAGAGAGTAAATAAGAGGTCTAGAATAGGGAAGTTTGAGTATGGTCAGACTAGATCCCATAGGGGAAATCACCCATAGTTTTAGAACCGCTCATCTATGCCAGCGTCATCTTCAGCTAGTGCTCCTACACCCAGAAACAGGCAAGAACAGTGGGTAAAGTCTTCTATGTCTAGATCCCAGAATAGTGTGAGTGGTAAGCCCAATTATCCTCCATGTGCTAAGTGTGGTAGAACACATCCCGGTGAGTGCTTGGCCGAGTAGAAGGGTTGTTTTGGTTATGGAAAGTTGGGACATAGAATTAGAGAGTGTCCATATGCTAAGCATGGAAACAGAGATATTCGTCCTCAGACTTAGGCTACTAGTGCACCAGCCCCTGTAGTTTTCCCCGTCCCTCCTCAGGGTGCTTTATCCAGTACCGGTGGCGGATAGCGTCAGAATCGGTTATATGATCTACTATCCTACCAGGAGTAGGAAGATTCGCCAGATGTTGTTACTGGTATGCTTTGTGTTTTTCATTTTGATGTGTATGTGTTGTTAGACCCCAGGTCGAGTTTCTCTTATATAACCCCGTTAGTTGCCATGAATTTTGATACAAGTTCTGAAAAGATTCTCGAGCCTTTCTTGGTTTCTACCCTAGTAGGTGAGTTAGTTATTGCTAAAAAGATTTACAAAAAGTATCCTATCACTGTCCTTTATAAGGTCATGGTCGCAGACTTAATAGAATTAGATGTGGTTGATTTTAATCTTATTCTTGGTATGGATTGGCTCCATTCCTGTTATGCTTCTATAGATTGTTGTACCTGAGTGGTGAAGTTTTAGTTTCCAGATGAGCCAGTCTTTTAGCGGTAAGGAAATTCAGTATCTCCCAAGAGTCATTTCCTATCTTATTTTAGGGCCAGAAAGTTGATTTCCAAAGGTTGCATTTACCATCTAGTTCAAGTTAAATATATTAAGTCTCAGACTCTAACAGTTCAGTCAGTCAATGTAGTAAATGAGTTTCCAGATGTCTTTCCAAAAGATCTCCCAGGGGTACCTCCCGATAGAGAGATAGAATTCGGTATTGACCTTCTCCCAGATACTCAGCCTATTTCTATCCCTCCTTATCATATGGCTCCCGCAGAGCTTAAGGAGTTAAAGAAGCAACTCAAAGATCTTTTAGATAAAGGTTTCATAAGTCCTAGCGTTTCTCCATGGGGTGCTCCCGTCCTATTCGTGCGAAATAAAAATGGCTCTTTGCGCATGTGCATTGACTATCGTTAGCTAAATAAGGTCACAGTAGAGAACAAATATCCTCTTCCTAGAATTTATGACCTGTTTGATCAATTGCAAAGTGCAAGTTATTTCTCAAAGATAGACCTTAGATTCGGCTATCATCATCTTAAAGTTAGGGAGTGTGATATTTTGAAGACTGCCTTTAGAACCCGTTATGGTTATTTTGAGTTCCTAGTCATGTCTTTTAGGCTAACCAATGCTCCAGCAACCTTCATGGACCTCATGAATCGAGTGTTCAAAGAGTATCTTAATATGTTTGTCATAGAGTTCATAGATGATATACTTGTATACTCTCGTAGTGAGGATGACCATGCAAATCATCTTAGATTTATCTTGCAAACTCTTAGAGATCATCGATTATTCGCTAAATTCATCAAGTGCAAATTTTGGCAAAGATCAGCAGCCTTTCTCGGTCATATTATTTCCACCAATGGCATTAGAGTTGATCCCCAAAAGATAGAGGCCATAAGGAATTAGCCTAGACCTATCACTATGATAAATATTAGAAGTTTCTTAGGTCTAGCTAACTATTACCGCCATTTTGTTAAAGGTTTCTCATATATTGCATCTCCTATGTCTAGATTAACCCAAAAAAAAGTTAAGTTCCAATGGTCAAATTCCTGGGAAAAGAGTTTTCAGGAGTTGAAGACTCGACTCACTTTCGCCCCAATTCTAGCATTACCCGATGGTACGGATGGTTTTGTTGTTTATTGTAATGCCTCTAGAGTTGGTTTGGGTTGTGTGTTGATGTGGAGAGGTAAGGTCATAGCCTATACCTTTAGACAGTTGAAGCCTCATGAAAACTATTACCCAACCCATGATCTAGAATTAGCTGTAGTGGTGTTTGCTTTGAAAATTTGGAGATACTATCTATATGGTGTTCATGGTGATATGTTCACGGACCATAAAAGTTTGCAGTATGTGTTCACCCAGAGGGAGTTGAACCTTCGTTAGACAAGGTGGTTAGAGTTGCTAAAAAATTATGATATGAGTGTGTTGTATCATCCAAGAAAGGCCAATGTAGTGGAAGATACCCTTAGTAGGTAGTCTATGGACAGTATTTCTCATGAGGAGAAAGATAAGAAAGAGTTGGCTCGAGAATTACATCGTTTGGATAGATTGGGTGTTAGATTGCTTGATTCACCTGAAGGAAAAATTTGGGTTCAGAGTAGTTCTGAATCTTCCCTAGTTTCGGAAGTGAAGGAGAAACAAGACATGGATCTTAGTTTAGTCAAACTGAAGGAGTTGGTTAAAGACCAAAAGGTAGAGGTTTTCTCCCAAGGGGGAGATGGGGTGTTAAGATACCAAAGTAGATTGTGTGCCTTATGTTGATGATCTGAGATAGATAATTATGGCTGAAGTGCATGGTGCATGTTATTCTATTCATCTCGATGCTACCAAGATGTACCACAATTTGTGGGAAATTTATTGGTGTAGTGGTAAGAAGAAAGATATAGCAGAGTTTTTAGCAAAGTGTACAACTTATCAATAGGTTAAGGTAGAGCACCAAATACTTGGTGGTACGTTGTAAGAGTTCAGTAGCCCTACTTGGAAGTAGGAAGAGGTAAATATGAATTTTGTGATTGGTTTACACCAATCGTGTCGTCATCATGATTCGATAGGGGTTATTGTAGATAAATTGACTAAGTCAGCATATTTCTTGCCAGTTCATACGTCCTATACAGCTGAAGATTATGCTAAGTTGTATATCCAAGAGTTAGTCAGATTGCATGGAGTTCCCTTGTCTATCATTTCGGATAGGGGTACTCAGTTCACTTTCCAGTTCTGGAAAGCTTTTCAGAAGGGTCTTGATACCCAAGTTCATCTCAGTTTTGCCATTCATCCTCAGGTAGATAGTCAAGCAGAGAGGACCATCCAAATATTAGAACATATGTTGAGGGCATGTGCTCTTGATTTCAAAGGTAGTTGGGATGAGCATTTGTCATTGTTTGAGTTTGCTTATAATAACAGTTATCATGCTAGCATTCAGATGGCCCCATTTGAGGCTCTATATGAGAGGAGATGTAGATCACCCATAGGTTGGTTTGAAGTGGGTGAGGCCTCTTTGCTTGGGCCTGATGTAGTATTTGTGGCAATGGAGAAAGTCAAGCTGATTAGATAAAGGTTGAAGATAGCCCAGAGACATCAGAAATCATATGCAGATATAAGGGGAAGGGACCTCGAGTTTGATGTTGGTGATTGAGTATATCTGAAGATTTCACCCATGAAAGGGGTGAAGAGATTTGGCAACAAGGGAAAACTTAGTCCCCGGTATGTTGGCCCTTATAGAATTCTAAGTCGTGTTGGGAAAGTATCTTATGAGCTTGAGTTTCCCGCAGACCTATCAGTATTCCATCCTGTATTCCATGTCTCTTTTCTTAAGAAGTGCATCGGTTACTCAACCATTGTAGTTCCATTAGAAAGCTCAGAAATTCAGAACAAACTTTCATACGAAGAGATTTCAGTTGAGATTTTAGATCATCAGATTTGTAGATTAAGGAACAAAGAAGTTTCCTTGGTCAAAATTCTTTGGCGAAATCAGTCAGTTGAGGGCGCTACTTGGGAAGCAGAAGCAGATATGCGAGCCAAGTACCCCCACCTTTTCTCCACAAACTCAGATCTAACCAAAGGTAATACTCTCCCTTGATTCAGTTCCTTTCTAATCAGATAGTCAGCAATATAGATATCCTCGTGTAAGTTCATGCACTCATCGAGTGACTCAAAAGCTCAGAATGATTTAGATTCAATTGCTTAGTTCATTTCAGTTGTTCTTGCTATCTTATATTCTCAAATTCCTTAGAAATTTCAGCTTAACTAGCCACATTCGAGGACGAATGTTTCCAAGGGGGAGATATTGTAATACCCCATCCCTTTTCTAGCTAGAATCAGTCCCTAGGATGTTAAGGGATAGCTTCCAAGATGAATATTATTTAATTTGTGTGTAATTCTTTAGATTTGAACTTTCCATGATGTAGGAAATCGAATAAGCTTTCCAACGATATAAGATTCGCCTAAATCCGATAACCGGGTAGGAAGTTATGGCTATTTTAAGTTCCAGTCGCAAAACACCATCATTTGGACCCTTAGCGCATCGCGGAGCAGTGTTAATTCCTAATTTTCAATTTCCAGTGGCCCTCTGTGATATTGGTGCATCGCGGAGAGAGTCAAATTCCTAATTGTCCAATTCCAGTGAAAGACCGCGATATTGGTGTGTCACGCCAAGTATCCAAGTCCCATCTAAGGTGGTAATGTGATACCTCCGCATCGCACCACCAAGCATTTTCCCATTTGGCACTTTCCAGTGGCTGGGCGCAATAGTGGCGCGTCGCGCCAAGGCCAAAAATTAGGACCCTAGTTTATTTTTTTTCCAGTTTTATTTAGGAGTTGAAGGGGGGTATTTTGGACTTTTCCCCAACCCCCAATCCATCCAAACACTTGATTAAAGCATTTTAGAAGCATTATATGCTAAGTTTCATCACTAGTAATAAAAAGAATAATTAATAAAGAAATAAACGATATAAAAAGTAAAGACCCAATAAAATATGTACACCTTGGAGGAACAGAGATATTAATAAAAGCATGTTTTAGAGAAGGAATAGATACACCAATAGAACTATATTTAGCAGGTGATAGGATAGTAAAACCTATAGAAAAAAGCATAATTAGTGCCATAAAAGGAAATTTAATATACCAAAAATTCAAATTTATAATAAGTGCAAATTATTCAGTACCAATAATAGATAAAAATATAGATAAATCATTAGTATTATATTGGAAAATATCAGGAATAGAACTAACCCTAGGAAGTAAAATATTTACAGCAAGATGTAATAATCTATATGTACTAACAACAAAACATAAAATAACTGGAAAGAATAAAATTAATAAAATACATATAGAAAGTCCTTTTGAACAATTCGTAAAAACAATTGATAACAATGATTATAGTTACAAAGATATAAACATAGAAGAAGATTTAGAAATAATAAATGATAGGATAAGTACAACAAAAAGAATAGCTTATGAAAAAACAGAATCATTAAGCTCATTAAAAAGAACAAATTATGAAACAACTTCAACAATTAATTTAACTCAATATTACATAACAGGAACAATAAATGAAAAAGAATATTTAATACTCATAAATACAGGACAGGAAGAAAATTACTTAGCAAAATATCTAGTAAAAATGAAGAAATAAAATCCAATAGTAATATGTGTCCAGATCTACCAAGGAGTCTAATAAACATTAAAAATACAGAGAAAAAAAAAATAATAGGAGTTAGAAAAATAAAAATAGAATTTGAAATAAAGGAAGATATGCAAAAAGCAGACATAATATTAAGAATAAAATGCATATAGATGAATTATTAAAAAAATAATACATACAAAAAAGTAATAGTAAGCACAATAGTCCAGCATTTATAGTAAATAAACATAGTGAACAAAAAAGAGGAAAAAGTAGAATGATTATTGATTATCGAAATCTAAATGCAAAAACTATGACATATAATTATCCAATACCAAATAAGATATTAAAAATAAGACAAATACAAGGATATAATTACTTTAGTAAATTTGATTGTAAATCATGATTTTACCATTTAAAGCTAGATAAAGATTCTAAGGAATTAACTGCATTTACGGTACCACAAAGATTTTATGAATGGAACGTATTACCATTTGGATATAAAAATGCACCTGGTAGATATCAACATTTTATGGATAGTTATTTTAAACAATTACCTAATTGTGTAGTATACATAGATGATATACTACTATACATAAAAAACATAGAAGAACATTTAAAATTACTAGAACAATTTACAGATATAATAGAAAAATCAGGAATAAGCTTAAGTGAAAAGAAAGCTGAAATTATGAAAAATCAAATAAATTTTTTAGGAATACAAATAGATTAGAGTGAAGTAAAAATGCAACAACATATAGTACAAAAAATAATAAATTCAAAATAAGAATTAGATACAAAAAAGAAATTACAATCATTTTTAGGATTAGTAAACCAAGTAAGAGAATATATACCAAAATTAGCAGAAAACCTAAAGCCATTGCAAAAAAAATTAAAAAAGGATGTAGAATATAATTACAATGAAGAAGATAAAAAAACAAGTCCATAAAATAAAAATACTATGTAAAGAATTACCAAAATTACAATTTTCAGATGAAAATAAAAAATTTACATATATAGTAGAAGCAGACACAAGCGAATATAGTTATGAAGGAGTAAAATATAGATATGAAGAAGAAAAATTAGAACATCATTGTAGATAATACTCAGGCACGTTTAATAAAAAGGAAATAAAGTGGGAAATAAATAAATAAAAATTATGCTCATTATATAAATGTTTATTAGCATTTGAGCCATATATTGTATACAACAAGTTTATTGTACGAACATATAATACGCAGGTACGTTAGTGGTTAACAAAGAAAATACAAAATTCAGTTACAACAAAGGAAATACGGAGACTAATCTTGAACATATTAAATTTTTACATTTACAATTGAAGTAACTAGTACTAACAAAAATGTTATTGCAGATTACTTGTCACGACAAGGCTACTCAGACTGATTTAACAATAGAAGAAGTTACTATTGAAGTTACTCAGAATGATTTACTAGTTCGATTATTTGAACAAGCGAAATTATTAAAAAAATAAGTTACTCTACTGACTACTGAAGTCGCAGAATTAAAAGTGCAATCTGAGCACTCTAAAAAATAGAAAAAAGCCAAAGGCATAGAAATAGTGCAGGAAGAGAACTTTAAAAAACTAGACCTAGAAGGTGACGTTCGGACACACCTTAAAACCGAAACGATTGTTACATGTGCAAGAACATCAGGTACAACTAAGGAATTACCCACTACAAAAAATTTATCAAAATATGAATTACCAAAGAAAAAGAATTACAACCTAAATAAGATATTTGAAAAACCTTATGCACCACCAATTATCCTAAAGAATGAATTATTTGTACCCCCGCAGTTATACCCTTATTCAGAAGCAATTAACCAGAAAAAACAAGCTTACAACCATTTAACTCGTGTTTATATTGAAAATTTATATACAATCCAAACCTTACTAAATACCAAATCCGTCCAAGATATTGAGCAAGCCAAAAAACACTAAAGCTATATAACCCAAAAGTTACAAAATTATAATAAACTTATTGCGCTCCCAGGAACCAACCCAAATTTAATCGCTACATGTTATTTTTATGGATTATTATCAACAGTATATACGACAGATGGTAAAGAATTAGCCATGATTCCTAAAGTACAAAAAGGAATTAGGACATATATAAAAATTACAAAAGGACAACTATTTTACGTAAGATTTTATTTGGCCCCCGCTGAGATACTATTTGATAAAATTAAACCAATGGTTACAGTAGTAAAAATTGGTATGACAAGATACTACATTATACCAGAAGAAATATCTGAACAAGATGAAATACAGAAAACCGAGATACCAGACTTTTTCAAGAACAAATAAGTTATTGGCTTGAGCACAATTATACAAGAGTTAACACATAGCTATTTGAACCGTAATCCAGTTTGGAATTATTATTCTAGAGATCATTTATTGGTTTATTCAACATGTAAAGACATAAAAGAAAATGATATGGAAGAAATTTGTAGATGGACAATGACATTATTAAAACCAAAAGATAACCCTCTCAAAAGATCTATCATAAAATGAGTTAATTCTGACGGACTTATGGAATAATTCTGCAAATTAATTGAAAAAAGATATGATGATCATCAATGTAGCTGTTGTAGCGGACGACATAATATTATTCCAAAAGTAACACTACATTAGAAGCAAACAAAAAAATTAGAACAGCAGGAGAGACACGACAAAAAAGATAAACAACGGAGCAATAATGAAAGAGATAAAAGACAAGATATTAAATTATAAAAGCGACATCTGAACAAGTTAGATAAATTTCTTTACGTAAATAATTGTATAGGAATTATTAGCTTTTAGATTTTTTGATTTTTTGGCAAGGCTTTTAATAAGTCTTTGTCTTTTTAGGTTTTAAAGTCTTTCTTACTTTTTGAAAAGTTGTAAGAATTTAGGACAAATGTAAAGACTAGAAACAGTATATAGAATACGTGTAAAGTAGAATAGTATAAAGTAGTTTACGCATTTTTCTTTTAGTCTATAAATATGTAAGCCTTCTGCAAGTTAAAGGCAAGACTTCATGAGTTGAAAAAGGTCTCCTCTTGTACACAAAGAACTTTAGAATATTTAATAAAAACAAAGATATTTCAAAGGAAAAACTATGGATGAACAAAGCCCAGAATTATCAAACCTACCAGAACAGGTATATTTATTTATGATTATGAATAGCTAAATTCATAAATTCCTAACAATCATGATATAATAAAATAAGCTCATGTTAGTTACTTTATAGTAGAATTATTCGAAGAATAGCATGTTAAGAAGTTTATTATCAAAGTGGAAAGGGAGAAAAATTCTCAAGAACTATGTCATCTTAAAGGTGAAACCGGTGAGGCAAAGAAGCCGTGATAGGGGAGTAACCAGAGTAGAGGCGTTGTTTAGGGAAAAAGTATCCAGATTACCATGCTAATAGTGACCGAAGAATATGTTATTTAAGAATAATCTAGTATATAGTGATCTAAGATGATCAGATTTTGTTATGTATATGGTTGAAAGGAATATTTTGAAAATAGCATCATATGAAATAAAATGACTACCTACTTATCTGATGGAATGATAGATAAATTTAAGATACTTGTTATGTATGTACTTAAGGATATAGAAATAGTAGATATAACGAAAATTATATACGAAAAGGTAATTCATTTTAATGAAGAGTTATTAAGTTTTATAGAAAACTTGCACTTATATAATGATAGCTACTGCTCATATTTAGATAGTTATTATTCAGATGGATATTATACAGATTAAAAATATTAGAATATATAAGAAGAGTTAGAGAAAAATAAAGTTGGCTATACGAAGAAATTAATTATAGAAACCAGCTTAAAAGAGGAAGAAAATAATTAAAAGAAAGATTAATTTAGATAGATAAAACCTTGGAACAACTAGAATTAAAAGATAGTTTAGATTATGATTTAGACATAGAATTATTCATAGAAGAAAAAGATAGGATAAATAACAAAATAAATAACCTTGAATTTAATATCAGATATAGTACAATTAGAATAAATTATTACAAAGAAATTTGCAGTATTACAACTACTATAGGATAAAATGATAAACTACGAATACTTAAAATATTGGAGACAAGATATGGAGCAAATAAGATTAATAGAAATACTTATGAAAAAGAATCTACTGGACTACATAAAAACTAGAAATATGGAATATATAGTATACCTTAAAAATAATATAGAAGAATTAATAAGGTAAAAACAAATAACTAAGGAATGTTATGACATAACATTTTAATTAACATGTTAAAACTAGTATCTACTAGTTATCTACTAATTATTTAAGTACAAGTTATTCACGCAAATTACCCGCACTATCTGCACCCAATTATAGGGGGGTGAGAATAACTTGGGTAATTTGCGTGGATAACTAGTAGATAACTAGTACCAATTGTAGGGGGTGTAGATAACTTGAGTAATTTGTGTGGATAACTAGTAGATAACTAATACTTGCTAGTTCTATCATGTTAATTGAAATGCTATGTCATAGTATTCCTTAGTTTTTTGTTTTAACTTTATTAATTCTTCTATATTATTTTTAAGGTATTCTATATGTTCCATATCTCTAGTTTTTAGGTAGTCAAGTAGATTCTCTTTCATAATTATTTCTGTTAATCTTATTTCCTCCATATCTTTTCTCTAATATTCTAAGTATGCGTAATTTATCATGGTTGATGTGTAGGTTTGGTATATAGGTATTTGTAAGAGTAGGTAGATAGGTGTGGTATGTAATTTATTCTAGCCATAAAATATTTATCAAATATTTTTTTTCATATGATTTTTCTTATATCTACAACTTCTATATTCATATAAGAGCCTAAATTGAAAAATATTCCAAATTAAGGATAAATTAAGGCTAAAGCTTCTTCGGAAAGTGTTCTCAATTTTTTTTTCTTTTTTTTTTCCTCACGGTTCCAGCTATTTTTCGACTTCTTTATGCTTCTTCTGCGCTTTTGCTTTTTTAAGTTGTACTTTTTCTTTTACTTCTGCTTCTCGTCTACTTCCTTCTTATATCACCATTGGGTACATATGAAATTTGAAACACATCGCAAAAGTATCATTCTATCCTACTTCTGTAAATTTATACTCCACAAAGTTCATGAAAAATGAGATGGCGAATGTATATTTGTATGACTGTTTCTATAGTATTTTTTTTTTAAAAAAAGTTTTAATGGTAAACCTTTCAAATTCTGTAATTTAGTTAATGGAGAATTATCTTGTAATTGAAAGAATTTACTTAGAGAAAACTAAAGAGTCTTTTGTTATAAAGGGTGAGAATTAATTAATTTTAACATTGAAATTTTGTGAAAAAAAATCCGAAAAAATGAAAAAAAAAAAAGAAGATAAATTCCAATGCCGGCTTTACAAGTATGCCATATCAACTGGCTTACAACCTCCTTTAAATAAACTAGTATTCGTACTCGCGCGATGTGCAGATAATATTAAAGAATTTAATTATGTTATCTTATTAAAACGCCTATTAACTTAATCCAAATATTCAGGTGGTGATTTTTTCATAACCGTAAGATGACTTAATATACTAGCTTATAATAATTGTAAATTATTACATGACTTATTTGAATGTTATAAATTATATAGTATGTGCTTTAAATAAATTTCAATTGCTATTATGTTTTTCAATATAGTTTATCCGCTAACAAAAAATATACTAAATTAAAGAAAATAAAATAAATAATCGTTGAATCAATTTTGTGTCCTTTATGTTATTTTGAAATTCTAATTTTATTATTTGGAACTTTTTGGTTGATTAACCTTATCATTAGTCAATAGTATGTCTTAAATATCTAATTTATATTGTCTTTCTAAGCTAATTCAGTTATATATAATCTCAAATTGTCTCTATTTTATTTTATTTGCATATATTTTTGTTTCTAGTTTTGTCTATTAAGACTTTAATTATGTGGTCTTAGTAAAATAGTAAAAAATATGATAATATAAAGAACTTAAAAGATATTTATCTTCAATTCACATATACTACTAATCATACCGTTTTAATTTTATAAATAAATTTTGCAAATTATGTTGGAGAGATTATTTGAACTAATTCAAAATCAGGATAAAATTATCACTACAATTCATTAAAAATTACATAGTTTCAAACTCGATTAACCAACTTTTAAATTGGTATGCTCAAACTAATAATAGAAAATTTGTTTAATTATTTGTTTTCAGCCCCTTCAGTGAATAATAATGAGAAAAAAGGATCAATGCAATTTTTTAATTAAAAAATCTTTATTTTATTCTTCTTAGAACTACACCATGATTAATGCATAAACATACATACTTTTAAAATTTATGAATATTGTAATATTAAAGTAAAAGATTTAGAATATAAAAATATAAAATATACCTCTTTTTCATCAGAAAGAACTTCAAATTTGCATGCATTTCTTCTTCAAGTGCATAATTTAATAAAACATGCATTGTCATCTACTAAAGATGAAAATCGATTTCATGCATCTATTATGGAACTTTCTAATTCAATACATCAGTTGAGATATTTATAATATATTAAAAGTGTGAAGATCTTTAAAAAAATGATTTAAACTTTTTGCCCTTCATTAAAATACGCTGCAATAGATATAATCGTTTTTATGCTTTTTAAAAAATTATTATTTTAAATTTTTTTTTTATATATATATATATATATATTATAATTTAAAGTAAAAATTTCTAAATTATATGGTAAGTTTTACAAATTAAAGAGTACTAAAAGATATGGTAAGCATTATTAAGAAAATTAATAATACACTTTTTTTTCAAAGAAAAAAGCAAACGTTAACTTCCTTTTAAAGAAGAAGTTAACATTGTGTAAATTTCAAAAAGGCAAAAAAATAATAAAATAACTAAAAGACCTATTACTATATGAATAAATTAAAACCAACTAAATATGTTATTAAATTTATCACTCACATTTCTTTTTAGTTTGGTAAAAAACATTTGCCTAATTTAATTATTTCTCTAATGAGTTTGAAATCAACTAAAATAATTTATTATTTTTTTCTTATTTGAGTTATGAAATTTAGAATTTTCAAACCGACTAATATAGTATATTAAGTTTTTCTTATTTGGAACTCTCTTATATATAGAGATAAAAAAATAACAACATCACAAAATTCTCGAGGTATGATTCTAATCTTGAGCATTTTTTATTCGGTGAATTTTACACTTTTGTTCTTTAAGATTCAAGATATTTATTTTTTCTTCAAAATATAATTGCATGACATGAAAATTTAAATATTTTTTTTTTCTTCGGCATCTATGTTGGTTCTTCTTCTATTTTATTGTTTTTCCTTCGGCATTGATAATTAATTTGCTCCTTAATTGTTAATGTGATGATGAATTATCATTATATTAATTTTAATTTTTTATAGGAACCTGCAAATTTAAAAATTTATTCTATGTTTATATAAACATATCCATGTTTATATAGCTAATTATAGTTATGACTGCTTAAATATATTAAGTAGAAACTGATAATTATAGAGACATCAAATCTCAAAGTATATTGTTAATTGACGAAAAAACTTTATAAAGAAGGGGACATAAAACCTTCCATGATTACATCCCAAGGTAAACATATCATATTTACACATTCAAAAGATAATTCAATCATTGTACCTGTATAATAACATTAATTTTCATTATTTAAACAAATATTGCATTTCGTGTAATATTAATAAGTTTTTTCTAAATAAATTGTTATTCTTATTATTATATATTAACTGCCGCAATATACACGTGCAAAGCACATACAATGAACTAATAATTATAAAAATAAATAATACACTAAGTAAAATGAGCATCTAACCTTCTATAGCAAAAAATTCTTGATCATTAATATGATCTAACCTTTGCAACATGATAGAAGAAGCTTCTAACATTCACAAGCATAGAAGATTTACTCATGCATGTGGTGTTTCTTGGTCTTTAGTGATAGTGAATGAGTGCATCATCTTTTTGAAAATGTTTATCCAAAAATTGATTGCATTACTTGTTAAAAAACGTGGGGAGAAAATGGGTGAATGGAGTTGGTTTTAGTTAGTTTTCAAATGGATAAATAAAATAATTTTAACCACTTTCAATTCAAAATTCAAAATATTTAAAAGTCACTTTTGAATTTGATAAATACTACAAATACGTAATGTTATGGATAAAAAATTGTAACCGCTAAATTTCATAACTGTAGGTATTAAATTAAAATTTTTAAATTTTATCTTGAATTTTTAAAAATCAAAAGTCAATTAAATATATTTTAACAAATTAGATTTTAGTGATATACAGAATGTACTTGTTTGATAATACTATTCCAATGCTCCCTGCTCCCTGCTCCACTGGCACCACGTGCACCCCTTCCCCACTTTCCTCTTCTTCGGCCACCTTTAAATCTTTTTCCTTTTTCTGGATGACTACTCCTTTTGATTAGATAGTAGTAATAATTGGATAGATCTTTTTATCCCATTTAGTATGAACATAAAAATTATTTTATCAATCTATAAAAAAAATAAAAAAATCCAATAAAGACTATTCTTTTTGATAGTATTGGTGAGTTTACATCTCAATCTCTTAATGATTATTTTATATCCATTGAAATAAAAGTTGAACATCCGGTTGTTCATGTTTACACTCAAAATGGTCTAGCAGAATCATTGATCAAATATCTTCAATTGATATCTACACCGATGTTAGTGAGGACAAAATTTTCTATTTCAATATAGGAGCATGCTATTTTGTATGCAACAACACTTGTGCGCATAAGATCAATCAGTTATCATAAATTCTCTCCATTACAGTAGAATTTTGATCAATAACCAAACATTTTTCATCTTAAAATTTTTGGGTGTTGATACAAATCGACCCACGAGGACTCGAATCTAAGACGCGAAAAATAAAGATAGAAGGATAGAATAACCAAGATAGGAAGATAGACACAAAAATCAAAATTGATACCGAAAGGACAATCGAAGGATGTATCAAATCCTAAAACCTCCCTGACTATCAATAGACACCTAACTCTTACGGTGACCGCAAAGGGGATTAGATCGCCCTTACAACCAACATTTCTAAACAAGGTTCAAAAAATGGTTTTCCAAGCACTCAAACACTCCCATGGAGTATCATGAACATCACGTAAAATTATCACCCAAAAAATAACTAATGAAATGTCTAAGGAACCTATTTATATTAGTTGCCTTTGCAAAACTAGCCTATTACAAAAATAGCCCAAAAGTGGCTATTTTAAAAATAACCCACAAGGGCTCTTTATTCCATGTGCTATGTCTTTCCTCAGCTTCAAGCTATCTTCCAAACATGACGTTGCTTGCTTAGTAGCTCGAAGTAGGTCCTCCAAGTGCATTCTTGAGCTCATTACTTGACCATGGCTTGGACCTCTTTATATTGGCCTCGAATGATGTCATCAAAAGCTATGATGGCCATTTGGCTTGTATCAGGTGTTCTATATATGTTCCAATTGC
This sequence comes from Capsicum pubescens, assembly GCA_030864215.1. Taxonomy (NCBI): domain Eukaryota; kingdom Viridiplantae; phylum Streptophyta; class Magnoliopsida; order Solanales; family Solanaceae; genus Capsicum; species Capsicum pubescens. The sequence continues at coordinate 83,680,767 of CM061548.1, forward strand.
TACACCACTATGCACAAAGATGAACCCCAAAGAAGATTGGGGATATGTGCTGGGTATGAATCTCCTTCCATTATAAAATATTTGGAACCTATGACAAAAGATTTACTTATGAAAAGATTTGCTTATTGTCATTTTGACGAATCAGTAAACCCAACATTAGGGGGAGAACATAAGCAGCTGAAACATGAGATAGATTACAATGCATTATCACTATCTCATTTCTCAAACAAATCAATGTGAACAAGAGATTCAAAAGATAATTTACTTACAAAATGTTTCAAATGAACTTTCAGATGCATTTACTGACCTTCCAAGGATTACTAAATCTTATATTCCAATTGTAAATACTTCAGTTCAAGTTGATGTCCCGATAGGATAGGTGGTTAATGAAAATAAATATAAGCCATGTTTGAAACATGGTAGACCAATAGGTTTTAAGGATAAAAATCCTTGAAAAAAATAAAATAAATGATCAGAATGATCACGATATGATGGAAATTGCTCAAAAAAGCCTTAAGATCTAACAAATGATAAGATCACTGAGGTTAAAATATTTAAAACTAATGAGAATGAAGAAATCTCAGTAAGTTTTGTCTCGACGAGATATAGGTGAAATCAAAATAATATTATGGTGGACAAAATTTTTGCTTACAATGTTGCTACTGAAATAATGCAACAAGATGAGGATTTAAAATCAAATTCTGTCAATGAATATAAATAGAGAAATGATTGGCCAAAATGAAGAAAAATAATTCAAGCGGAATTGACTTCACTTGAAAAATGTGAAATTTCGGACCAATAGTCCGAACACCTAATGGTGTCAAGACAGTGGGGTACAAATAAATTTTTATGCAAAAATGAAATGAAAAAGGTGAAGTTGTAAGATATAAGGCATGACTTGTGGTACAAGATTTGTTGCAAAGGCTTGGCATTGACTATGTGGAGACATATTCTTTTGTGGTGGATGAAATTACTTTCAGATATATAATAAATCTAGCAGTTCACAAAAAGCTTGATATGCGCCTAATGGATGTTGTCATGGCTTATTTGTATGGCTCATTGGACAATGATATTTTTATAAAGATTCTAGAAGCTTTAAATGTGCCTGAAACATGTAAAAGTTCGCATGAAATTTGCTTAATAAATATTCAAAATTCCTTATATGGATTGAAATAATTAGGGAGGATGTGGTACAATTATTTTAGCTAATATTTGCTAAGAGAAGGATACAAAATGACCCTATTTGCCCTTGCATTTTGTAAGAAAGTCTGAATATGAATTTTCTATAATAGTTGTGTACGTTACTGACTTGAATATCATTGGCACTCCTAAAGAACTTTCAAAAGATGTTGAGTGTTTGAAGAAAGAATTTAAAATGAAAGATCTGGGAAAGAAATTTTTTTATCTCAGCCTACAGATTGAGCATCTAATAAATGAAATTTTTATCCATCAATCAACCTACACTAAAAATATTTTAAAGCAATTTTACATGGATAAATCACATCCATTGATTATCCCAATGGTTGTGAGGTCACTTGATATAAACAAGGATTCATTTCGACCTTAAGAAAATGATGAAAAGCTTTTTGGTGCTAAAACTCCGTATCTTAGTGCAATCGGGGTACTAATGTATCTTGCCAATAATACTCGACCATATATTTATTTTGTGGTAAGCTTATTGGCAAGATTCAGATCTTCCCCAATAAAAATACATTGCATTGGTGTCAAGCATATATTCAGATATCTTTGGGGAACCATTGACTAGAGATTATTTTATCCTAATAAATCCAAGTCAGAAATGATTGGTTATGCAGATGCAGGATACTTGTCTGATCAACATAAGGTTCGGTCTTAGATGATGTATTTATTTACATATGGTGGCATAGCTATATCATGGAGTTAAATGAAGCAAACATTAGCTGCAACTTCTTCAAATCATGCAAAAATCATTATCATTCATGAAGCAAGCCGAGAGTGTGTTTGTTTGAGATAAATTACTCAACATATTCAAAATATTTATGGATTTCCTCTGAATAAGGATATTCCAACTACATTGTATGAATATAATATTATATGTATTGCTCAATTGAAGGGAGGTTACATTAAAATAGACAGAACAAAACACATTTCACCAAAATTCTTTTTCACTCATGATCTTGAGAAGAAAGGTGAAATAAATGTTCAACTAATTCGTTCGATCGATAATTTGACAGACTTGTTTACTAAAGTATCACCAACCTCAACATTTGAGAAAATGGTATTAAAGATTGGGATGCATTATCTACGAGAAATGAAATGATGTTTGCATTAGAGGGAGTAAAGTATGTGTAGCACTCTTTTTTCCTTAGCCTAGGTTTTGTCCCAATGGATTTTCCTGAGAAAGTTTTTAACAAGGAAACAAACAATACGTATAAGAATATATGTGTACTATTTTTTCTTCACTAGGATATTTTTCACAGATTCTTTTCTAAGGTTTTTTTATGATCGGACAAAATAAAGCAAACCAAAAGCAGAAAGAAAAATAAGAACACATAGATTTACGTGAAAACCCTTGCAAAAAAAAACCACGAGCAGAGGAAGATGAGTTTCACTATAATGGAGAGGAGAGTACAATGTGGAGACTATGTCTCAATTTTGTGTATTTTTTTTAACACCAAAAATAACCCCCTAATTGCACTTATATAATACGTACATACAAATAAGTCCTAGGACCAAAAATATAAAGGTCCATACCGTTTGGGCGACGCCTCTCACCCCTATTGGGATCAGTGGTGGGCTCCGGGATCAAGCCTATCAGCTCGATCCTTACGCTACCATCACAGACCCCATTTAAAATCACAAACATGAGTCGCACCACAAAAATTTCTGGGCTGATTCAACAAAATTTGGGTCACAACTCTAACAATCTATAGCTTGACACGAATTCTAATTCAGAACTCAAATCCACTTCAAGACAAACTCTCCACCTCTTTCACAAAATTCCCTACGAGAATATCTCAATAGCTAACACCAACCAGATCCAAGAAATGCTCAAACTTGGTACTTGGTAGTGTCTTGGTCATCATATGAGCAGGGTTATCATGGGTACTAATATTTCTTACCACAATATCACCACGAGAAATGATTTTATGCAAAAAATGATAAAGAACATCGATGTGCTTTGTCCTCTTGTGAAATATCTGATCTTTCGTAAGGAAGATAGCACTATGACTATCGCAAAAGACTATAGTAATCTATAAGTCTTTGCTAAGTTTACCAAACAGACCCTTCAACCAAATAGCTTCCTTGAAAGCCTCAGTAATAGCCATGTACTTTGCCTCAGTAGTTGACAGAGCAACCGTAGTCTATAAGGTAGCTTTTCAACTGATAGCACAACCACCAATGGTGAAAATATAGCCTATAAGGGATCTGTTTTTATCATGGTCTCCTGCAAAATCAGAATCAACATACCTGATTACTCCATCTCAATTTTGCCCAAACTGCAAACAAACATCAGCAGATCCATGGAAGTATCTGAAAATTCACTGAACTACTTTCCAATGTTCTTTACTAGGATTTGCCATATATCTGCTAACTGCACTTACAACATATGATAAATCTAGTCAGGGACACACCATCACATACATAAGAGACCCGACGACGCTAGAGTATGGAACTCAAGACATATAATCACGCTCATCATTTTTATTTGGAGATAAAGTGGCCAAGAGTTTAAAGTGAACAGCTAATAGAGTACTGTCATGCTTGGTATTTTGCATATCGAACCTGTGAAGTACTTTCTCCAGTATATCTTTCTGACTTGAGTATAACTTAAACTTCTGTAAGACCCCGCAAAAAAAAAATCCTAATCGTAACTCAATCTGTTAGAGCTTGATAAAGGGTCCCAAACATAGAAAATTTCATCTAAGTGTTGGAACTTAGTCTTTTATAAAGCCCTCAAACTTTAAGGAATTTATTTATGACCTTCCCGACCTCCTAAAGTTAATTTTTAAGTTAATTCATGATTGGAGGAGTCAATAGTACATCTCGGGTGAGTTTTGGAATTTTTGGACAAGCGTAAGGGCGTATTCGAAACTCCAAAATAGCAGCGTAGGGAGATTATCCCGCGGCGCCTCTCCCAGTCCGGTGCTAGGGGAATCCCATGATGGAGACCACAACGCCTTTCCCAGAGCGGCGCTCCAGAGCCTGAAGTGCCCTGGCCAGCCTGGTCTGGGTAAATTTTGCAGTCAGGTTTTGCATTTTTAAGGGCAAATGGGTCGTTTTCCCTACACCCAATGGCTCCATAACACGGGATTAAATACCCAAATACATAAATCACTCATTCTTTTCATAAAATCCTCTCAAGAACAAGCCCTAGATTCATCAAGTTCAAGAAGAAAACCTCAAGAATTTACCCCAATCTCCACGAAGTTAACAATTAAGGTATGTGAAGTATTCATTCAAGGGTTCCTTCCACCGTTGGATTTCAATAAACTAATTTTAAAACTTCAAGTGTATTGATTTTGTGAATTCCATGTTGGATTTGATTATAATGATTAGTTGGGTTTTTAATCCATATTTTATTACAAGTTTCATGGGTAGTTAATTGATATATGTGTAGTATCATGTGAATCTATGTTAAACCCTTGAATGTGTAAATTTATTATGGTAGTCATGATGAATTAGTATGTTGTTCATGTCCAAGTATAAGGTTATGCCTTCCATATATTTGAAAAAATGCCTAAGTGAATAAATTGTGCATTGTAGTCCATTGGTGACCTTATGATGAATTCATGCTAGAATTACATATTCCAAATTTGCTCCCATGTTAAAGCTATATTTTGTAAGTGATTGATGGAATGTCCATGAAAATTAAATAGTGAAATTATGATATGCTAGCATGCGTTCTCATTCATGTACAAGCCCAAGAATATGGCAAAATGACTCAATGACTTCATTGGGAATAGTTAACTGTTGTCATGTTATCAAGAAGTGCCATGTCTCAGTATTATCTATGCTATCGAGTCCTGGGGGTATTTAATACCTAGAAATTTAGCTGTTTACCTAGAGCGAGTGTCAGTACAGAGTATTATCAGTCATGTCATGATCAGTAGTACTCTCAGTCAGATACAAAACTCAGTAGAACTCAGTCAGTTACAAAACTAAGAAAAACTCAGTAAACTTAGTATTAGTCCAGTTCAGTGTCTTTCAGTTGGGAGTAGGATTCAGCACTGAGTGAACCTAAGGATGTGGACTCACCTACCAGCAGAGGGTGTGATCCTTAGAAACGGTCTTTGTATTTTAGAACTACGTAGACAACATAGGTTGAGACATCAACCTGCCAGTTGAGGGTTGATGAGGTTTTTTATCTTCTAGATGAGGGTACTACCATTCTCATTCAGAGAACCTACCAGATGAGGGTGACTCAGCATTTGTCTTTACTCGTAGTACGGTACTGACACCCTTCCAACTGAGATTATAATTTGGTCCCCAATTAGTTCAGAGAGGGGCATATCGGTTATATGATTACCTCCTACAGTGTCAGTTTCAGTTCCAGTCTCAGTATAGAACTCAGTTTAATTTTATAGAAATTAAGACTGTCTGACATAGTCGCTTAGTTCAGAACAGAACTCAGAATAATTCTATAGAAATCAGTACTAATAGATACAATCACTCAGTTATCAGTAATACAGTATTAGTAAACTTAGATATTAGTAAACCAATGATTCATAACTCAGTATTTGGTGTTACCATGACCCCAGTTATAGTTTATGCATTCATGAATGTACAGTCTTTTAGTTATGATCATGTTATTCAGTCAGTTATTGTTCAGGCATATGAACCTATGCATATCAGCCTACCTCACTTAGCATACCAGTACATTCAAAGTACTTACATATACTGACACATACTTTTCTTTTACGCTATGATGTCTTATATCATAGGTTCAGACGCACGGGCTCCCGACCGTACTTAGCAGCCCAATCTATCAGCAACAGAGTTAGTGGTGAGTCCTCATAGTTCGAGGATAGATTTATCATTTCATTTATATCTATACTCAGTTTACTTTAGTAGTCGGAGTTAGTTGGGGACTTTTCCCATCAGCTCAATGTTCATACAGTAGAGGCTTTTCATATTAGAGTATTTCAGACAAATGTATCAGTATTTAGTTCTCAGTATTTATTTCTTATTTGAACCTTATGGCGTATTTTTTCCTAATTTATGCTTAATTATAGTATTGTCATTCAGTTATTGTAGCAGGTACCAGTCATGGGTTAGCTTGTGGTCCTTCGGGATTATGAGCACCGTGTAACGTCTGAGGTATAGACTCGAGGCATTACAAACTTGGTATCAGAGCCTATGGTTCAACAGAGTCCTAGGAAGTCTGAAAGCCACATCTAGTAAAGTATTGCGCATGGGTGTGTAACGCGCCACACTTATGGATAGGAGGCTATTATATGCTTTAGGAAAAGTTTCCCTTCTTTCAGTAATCATGTCTTACGGGTGAGCACATGCTCAAGTTAAACTCTCTATCTAATCTAAGTTTCTCTTATGTTTATAGAATAATCCTCCAAAGAGGACTAAGGGAAGAGAAACGGGAGACCAGCTAGCACCTCAGCCCATCCAGCCAGATCCCCTGGACGAACATGTCTCCCACGCTGAATTGGGAGCAACTTTCACCATCCTATCCCATTCTGTGGTAGCCCAAAATGAAAGATCAACTACCGTTTTGGTCAACCCAGTGGCCAATACTACTGCATCCATGATTTGGGACTTCACCCAAATGAACCCTCTATCCTTTACTGGTCTAAGTCAGATGAGGACCCTCAGGAATTTCTTGATCAGGTGTAGAAAGTTATGGATAATATGGGGGTGAATGCTATTTAGAGTGATGCATTGGCTTTATATCAGTGGTAGGATATGGATCACTAATGGGTTAAATAGTGGAAAGCAGAAAGGGCCGCAGATGCAGGGCCCGTAGAATGGGAGGAGTTTGCCACTACTTTTATGGATAGGTTCTTCCCATTAGAGTTAAGAGAGGCAAAGGTTTTAGAATTTATTAACCTGAAGCAGGGAAACATGACAGTGAAAGAGTATTCTCTCAAGTTTACTCAGTTAGCTAGATACGCTCCTCATGTGGTGGCAGATAGCAGGTCCAGGAAGAGTAAGTTTGTATCTGGGGTTTCTAGCAGTGTGGTCAAAGTAGGGAGAATAAGAGAGAGCGATGATAGGTGTTTCAACTTCGCCTAGCCTAAGTTAGAGGGAGGAAATCATTCTCAGTTCCGCCCAAAATCCTCAGTTTTAGTTCCATCCTCAGCCAGTGCTCTAGTGCCAAAATTCAGAGACAACAACAGAGATAGGGTGCTAGGCCCTAAGCCTCAAGGTAGTGTTAGCAGCGCCCGAACCAATCCCCTTTGCCAGAAATATGGTAGAAAACACCAGGGTATCTACAGGGCTGGCAGTGATGTGTGTGGCAAGTCAGGTCAAAGAGTCAGAGATTATCCCCATTCAGGTTCCTAGGGTCAGCATAATCATCCCCCAGCTCAGTCAGGTTTCTCGAATTAGCAGGATGCCTCTTCCAATGCCATAGTAGGCAACACCCAAATAGACTCTATGCCCTTCAGTCTCGAAAGGATCAGTAAAGTTCTCCTGATGTGGTCATTGGTACGTTACGATTTTATCATTTACATATTTATGCTTTTCTAGATCCAGGAGCTTTATTGTCCTTTATTACTCCTTATATAGCTGTTGATTGTGGAGTCAGTCTTAAAATTCTAGAAGAGCCTTTCTCAATATCTACCTAGTGGGTAAAGCTATCATAGCTCGGTGAGTATACAAGAACTATTCGATTATGGTATCTCAGAAAGTTACCTCAGCAGACTTAGTCGAATTAAAGATGACCAATTTTGATGTTATTCTCGGCATGGATTGGCTTCATTCCTACTATGTCTCAGTCGACTGTAGAAATAAAATTGTCCTATTTCAGTTCCTGAATGATCCCCTCCTAGAGTGGAGGGGTAGTACTTCATCACTTAAGGGTCATCTTATTTCTTACCTAAGGGAAAGAAAAATGATATCTAAGGGGTGTGTCTACCATTTCGTTTGAGTCCAAGACTCTAGCTAAGAAATCCCTAATCTTGAATCAGTGTTAGTAGCATGTGAATTCCCAGATATATTTCTCGAAGATCTTTTCGGAGTTTCTCCCGAAAGGGAAATTAACTTCGGAATAGACCTTCTTCCAGATATTCAGTCTATCTCTATTCTTCCATACAGAATGGATGCAGTAGAACTCAAAAAGTTAAAAGAACAGTTGAAGGATCTCTTAGATAAGGGATTCATTAGACCCAACATGTCCCTATGGGGTGCACCAGTTCTATTCGTACGTAAGAAAGATGGTTCCCTCAGAATGTGTATTGATTACCATCAGCTAAATAAAGTTACGATCAAGAACAGGTATCCACTCCCCAGAATCGATGACTTGTTTGAAAAACTTCAGGGTGCCAGTTATTTTTTCAAGATAGACCTCAGATCAGGCTATCATCAACTCAGGGTCAGAGAATGTGACATTCCGAAAACAGCCTTTAGAACTTGGTATGGTCATTTTGAATTCTTAGTCATGTCATTTGGTCTTACCAATTCCCCAGCAGCTTTCATGGACTTGATGAACCATGTGTTCAAGTAGTACTTGGACATGTTTGTCATAGTCTTCATAGATGACATCCTTGTCTACTCCCGCAGTGAGCATGATCATGCAGACTATCTTAGAATAGTATTGCAGACTCTTAGAAACCATTAGCTATTCGCCAAATTTAGTAAGTGCAAATTTTGTCTAAGGTCAATAGATTTCCTTGGTCATATCATTGATGGCATTAGAGTTGATCCCCAAAAGACTAAATCAGTAAGAAACTAGCCCAGACCCATCTCCCCATCAGATATTCAGAGTTTCTTGGGTTTTTCTGGCTATTACCGATGTTTTGTTGAGGGATTTTCATCTATTCCATCCCCAATGTACAGATTAACTCAGAAGAAGGTTAAATTTTAGTGGTCAGATTCTTGTAAGAAGAGTTTTCAGGAGTTGAAGACTCGACTCACTACAACCCCAGTTTTGACTCTACCGGATGGTTCAAACAACTTTGTTGTGTATTATGATGCTTCTAAAGTTGGTTTGGGGTGTGTTTTAATGCAAAGAGGTAAGGTCATAGCCTACGCCTCTAGACAACTCAAACCCCATGAAAAGAACTATATCTTGAGTTAGCAGCTGTAGTATTTGGAGACACTATTTGTATGGTGTGCACGTTGATGTGTTCACTGACTATAAGAGCCAACAATATATGTTCTCTCAGAAAGACCTAAACCTCAATCAGAGAAGGTGGTTGGAGTTGTTGAAAGACTGCGACATGAGTGTCCTGTATCATCTGGGTAAGGCCAATGTAGTAGCTGATGCTCTCAGTAGGATGTCTATGGGTAGAGTTGCTCACATGAAAGATGATAAGAAGAAGTTAGCTCAGGAAGTTCATCAGCTTGCCCGACTAGGTGTCCGCTTAGTCGATTCAATAGAAGGTAGTGTATGGGTGCAGAGTAGTTCAGAATCATCTCTAGTTTCGGAGGTAAAACAAAAGTAGGATAGGGATCCCAGCCTAGTTAAGTTGAAAGAATCATTCAGAGATCATAAGATAGAGGTTTTCTCCCAAGGAGGAGATGGTGTATTACATTGCCAGGGTTGGTTATGCATGCCAGGTGTAGATGACTTGAAATAGTGGATTCTTGCAGAAGCTCATGGTGCACGTTACTCTATTCATCCAGGAGCCACTAAGATGTACCATAATTTGAGGGAAATCTATTGGTGGAGTGGGATAAAGAGAGACATTGCAGAGTTTGTAGCTAAGTGCTTGACATATCAGTAGGTTAAGATTGAGCACCAGAAACCTAGTGGGTCTATACAGGAGTTCAGTATTCCTACTTGGAAGTGGAAAGAGGTGAACATAGATTCTATGATGGGTTTGCCGCGTACTCGTCGTCAGCATGATTTAGTTTGGGTCATTGTAGATAGGATAACCAAATTAGATCATTTCCTACCAGTCCATACCTCTTATTTAGCTGAGGACTATGCCAAGCTCTATGCTAGAGAGTTAGTCAGATTACACGGAATTTCGTTGTCCATTATCTCAGATAGAGGTATGTAATTCACCTCTTATTTCTGAAAGCCTTCCAAAAAGGTCTTAGAACCCAATTTCACCTCAGTACAACCTTCCACCCTTAGACAGATAGTTAAGTAGAAAGGACCATTCATACTTTTAAACCCTTGAATGTGTAAATTTATTATGGTAGTCATGATGCATTAGCATGTTGTTCAAGCCCAAGTATAAGGTTATGCCTTCCATGTTTTGACAAAATGCCTAAGTGAATAAATTGTGCATTGTGGTCCATTGGTGATCTTATGATGAATTCATGCTAGAACTACATGTTCCAAATTTGCTCCCATGTTAAAGCTATACTTTGTAAGTGATTGATGGAATGTCCATGAGAATTAAATAGTGAAATTATGATATGCTAGTATGCGTTCTCATTCATGTACAAGTCCAAGAATATGGAAAAATGTCTTAGTGACTGCATTGTGAATAGTTGATTATTGTCATGTTATCAAGAAGTGCCATGTCTTAGTATTATCTATGCTATCGATTCCTGGGGGTATTTAATACTTGACAATTTTGCTGTTTACCTAGAGCTAATGTCAATATAGAGTAGTATCAGTCATGTCATGATCAGTAGTACTCTCAGTCAGATACAAAACTCAGTAGAACTCAGTCAGTTACAGAACTAAGAAAAACTCAGTAAACTCAGTATCAGTCTAGTTCAGTTTAGTACATTAGTTCAGTGTCTTTCAGTTGGGAGTATGATTCAGCACCGAGTGAACCTAAGGATGGGGACTTACCTGCCAACAAAGGGTGTGATCCTTAGAAGCAGTCCTTGCATTCCAGAACTATGTAGTCAGCATAGGTTGAGACATAAACCTGCTAGTTGAGGGTTGATAAGGTATCTTACCTGCCAGTTGAGGGTACCACCATTCTCATTCAGAGCACCTGCTAGATGAGGGTGACTCAATATTTGTCTTTACCTGTGGCACGATACTGACACCCTTCCAACTGGGGTTACAGGTTGAACCCCAATCAGTACTGAGAAGGGCATGTCGGTTAGATGATTACCTCCCACATTCTCAGTTTCAGTTCCAGTCTCAGTATAGAACTCAGTTCGGTTCTACAGAAATCAAGTCTATCAGACACAGTCACTCAGTTCAACACGGAACTCATAATAATTTTATAAAAATAGGACTGTCAGATACAGTCACTCAGTTATCAGTAATACAATATCAGTAAACCAGTGATTCAAAACTCAGTATTTGGTGTTACCGTAACCTCAGTTGCAGTTTAAGCATTCATGCATGTACACTCTTTCAGTTATGATCACGTTATTCGGTCAATTATTGTTCATGTATATGAACCCATGCATATCAGCCTACCTCATTTATCATACCAGTATATTCAAAGTACTGACACATACTTTTCTTTTGCACTATGATGTCTTAGATCATAGGTTCAGACGCATGGGCTCTCGACCGCACTAAGTAGCCCAATCTATCAGTAGCAAAGTTAGTGGTGAGTCCTCATATTTCGAGGATAAATTTATCATTTCAGTTATATCAGTACTCAGTTTACTCCTTATAATAATATGGATGTCCATAACTTCTTTGTGTAATTTCTTTTTTAAGTGTAGTAACTCCCACACCTCCACTACCTCCTCATTGATCATCCATTCTCCCATATTCTTTTCTATTTTTTTATAAATTAATGTCATGTTTATGATACCTGTTGAAACCGCCCTATGTAATACTATAAATAGAGGTCTTGAGGAAGATGTTCTACATACTTGAAAAGAAGAATTTATCATATATTGCTCTCTTGTTATTTTGTTCTTTATTGTTCTTCTTATCTTGTTCTTTACATTGATATTCTTGTTTTTAATATTCAAATATTTTTTATATACTTACTACTACACGTGCCTGCGCGATGCATGAATTATATTTAAAAAATATTAATATGTCAAATAGTGATCTGATTTATCTTAGCAGGATCAATTTTATTGAATTAACGAAAAGTTAACGCATATCTTATTTCTCATTAAAATTCATATACACCCAATAATCAAATTTTTAAATAACGTACATTTCTTATTCTTATTTTCCTTATTACATCATCATCTAATTATTAGTATATATGTGTTATCAATGTGACTGTTAATCAAATTATTAATAAGCCTAATATCACTATCAATATTTTTATTTATTTATAAAATAATGGTATGTTAACTAAAAGGGTATGTGTGAACCATTATGTAATAATTGGAGTATATATGAGCAATTTTTTAAATATGGGCATATCAGCTCTAAATCGTAAATTATGGGGTAAATCAGAACCTTTTTTCTGTATAAAATACAATATAATTTAGACTGACCGAGTTTGTAACCTCACTAACTTATCAATCGTTTGGGTTCTCCCGGTTGAATTAAAAACTCCATAAATGCAAGATAACATTGCATATCTATGTAATCACTACTAAAGTCATCCTTCTTGAAGGTAGTACAAAATGTAGCTCAACCACGTAAATGACTAAGGAAGTATTCTTGATGTCAAAACTTAGTAACCAATATTTTTCTAAATAACTTGGTTAATCTTCATCACAAGTTATATTGAATGGTTCTTCATCCTTTTGAACATAATAACCAAATAATTGAAACTTTGTCTCTGTTTGCTGATTTCTAGATGCAAAGTGAAAACTTTAGTCAGCTAACATTGGTTGAAAAGAATATGTAGAGCATTTCAAGAGAAAAAAAGAAATATTTTCCAAAAGAACTTGGATAGAATAGATCAGTTGCATGAAGAATGAGGACCAAACAATATTTGATAAACACACATCATCCATTGGGTCTGCGTACATGTAAAACATTTACATGTGGAATTGTAAAATCAATGAAAAAGAAACGTGTATGTATACACATGGTCTCTAAACATTTCAGAATTTCAGTGCCATCACATAAACTTACCCAGTCAACTACATGCAAACATTTTAGAATTTCAGTGCCATCATATAAACTTACCCAATCAACTAAATGAAAACATTTTAGAATTTCGGTGCCATCACATAAACTTATCCAATCAACTATATGCATTTAAGTTTGAAGGAATTTTAAATGTTTCCAAAACTACAATACTTTGATAAGTATAAAATTGCAACAGGTTCAAAATATGATCATGTAGAGATACATATGGCAAAAAACACGAAACAGAAGGAAACTAACAACATTGCCTAGCAATAACTTTGTGCTAAGATTTTATAAAGTACGCTTTCATGACAAAATTTGTTATTCAACATATTCTACTTAAATTAATATTCATTCAAAAGCAAGAATAACTTTATTTTATATCAAACAGAGTAAAATTATCCTTCATAGAATAAACGATATGTTATTTACATAGTTATGCAGTAGTAGAGAATCTGTCTCAGCTATAATGTGATTGAAACCCCTATCATTTCACCATTTCAAGCCAAAAATAAGAGCTATGGTATCTGAACAATTACTGGACCCTTATCTTAATCGTTCAGCAAAACAAACATATGATGAATCAACTGGCTCTATCCCTTACTACACCACCCCCTGTGCACTTACCATTCTCACTTTTACCATTAGTCTTCAGTTTTACAAAGGATATGTGTGGTTTTAACCAATAAATCAAGGTGAATGAGGTCTTCATAATGAATTGAATAGTGTAGTCCGATCTTTCAAAGTTACTCTTGAGGATCATAAATCATAAACCTCTTTGAAATAGAACACCACCCCCCCCCTTCCCAAAAAAAAATTAATTAGATGCTATGTTGTGGTAGCTAAATCATAAATTCACTCTTTTTTGTTTCAAATTGATAAGTAAACATAAATTCTTCTTCATCATCTTTAGATTTACCTTATACATATAGACAATCTCAGTAAAAGCATGACTAAGAGTTTTAAAATAAACTGTAATTGAACATTTAATCGAACAAAATCAAAAAAGGATTTGAGATAATAAAAGAAAATTTCTGAAATTCTTTTTTTGTTTGCGTAAAAAATAAGCTTGAACTAAGGAGAGGACCAAAGCAATATCCTGAAAAGACCTCAGTAGAAGATGTGATTTACTCAAATACTGAAACTGAGATGCAGTATCGAAACATAATTGTAGATTGAAAAAACATGTCCATGATATCAATAATTGATTAAAATATTTATATATATATTAGAAGGGAATATGTCTGGCCATTTAAATTTAGGTAAGTCAGTTATGCCTAACTGCATAATGACACTTAAAAACAGATATACAAATACACAAGAAGCAACTTCACACATGTCAAATTATATAGCAAACTCCTGCAACACATCAGGTAGAAAACATAAGCTGATTATATAGTTTTTAAAGGATATATTAAGTCATAATTATATCGAGTCCAACAAAACTACCTTTACTGTTATTTTATATATCTTCACTGTCTAAAATGTACACCAAATTTTCTAGGATAAACCTTCATAAAATATTTTCATTGTATAATGTTCATTTAGCCCATGAATTTCAATATTCAAGATTTGTTAGAAAATTAACGAAAGTATAAAAATCTGTTAAGATAACTATGCGGAGACATATCAAAATCACAAACCTAATTCTTCATCATATCCTAGTCTAGAAAATCTGATTTGTGAAAAATAACATTGCGAAATTGAAGATGCTCTCTTCCTTTGATCAAACATGGAGAGACTAATTTCTGTAGACATAAATTGAGATAGACATAAAGCAAATTTAAAAAAGGAACGGGTGAAAATGAGATTTTCAAAGAAAACAACAATAATATTTTGATTTGTCACTAAAATTGTCAAAACTTATGAAAAGTTCTGCTATATTAGTCCTCTTCTTGATTCTCCCTTAATCCAGATAAATGCAAAAGAATAGTAAACACATTAATACACAACAAGAGATAGAGGTTGGAAGGTTGCATTTAATACACATTGAAATATGGGTACCAAAAAGTCTCAGGAATTTGCAAAAATTGCTTGAAAAACTGGATTATGAAAAGTACCAACATGACAATGGATAATTTTACCAAATTGACTAAAGGCATCTTCTTATCATTCATAGAGAATTCAAATTGAAACCCAAAATAACCACCAATTTCATAATTCAAGAAAAACATCTTCTCTATGTTTGCCAGCCTGGAACTATTTATCATGCATTTAAGAAGAACCAAGTTCGTTAACTATCTCAATAAAAATCACATACTCAAATCAACAACAAAAGAACACTAAGAGAATATGTTTGAAGAAAGTACTGTAACAGTTGATGAGAAAGAAATGGATCTTCCAAAAAAAATTTGAAATTCTTGAAGAATCGGAGACTCAAACATATCGACAATGAACCAAAGAACTGGAACAAAATCTTAACTCTTAAATCAGTAATTCAACTTTAAATGGGTGTTTTCTGATTTGATTTGCGAAGATCGGGAGGCATATGGATGGAGATTTGGTGGTTCTCAGTGGTTGTGGGTGAATTGCGGTGAAATTATTTTAAAAGTGACGTGGTTCCTCTACATGATACCTTAATTTGAAAGGGAAGTTCATTTTTCCATTTTTTATATTATAGTTTGAAATATTTTATTTTATTAATTTTTTAATAATAAATACAGTTTTATGTGGTGTTGACACGTGACTTTTTTGCCTCTATTATTAGATA
Organism: Capsicum pubescens; assembly: GCA_030864215.1. Taxonomy (NCBI): domain Eukaryota; kingdom Viridiplantae; phylum Streptophyta; class Magnoliopsida; order Solanales; family Solanaceae; genus Capsicum; species Capsicum pubescens. The sequence goes on from CM061548.1 coordinate 83,696,552, forward strand.
TAAATAGAGTAGTCAAATTATCTCCTATTTTTTAGTCTTTAATATTCTGTCTCTCTTCATTAACTTTTTTGATAATTATGGTAGGAATAAATTTTGGTTTTATTAATTATCCTTATTTGTAATTTTTTTAACTTTATCAGGAAAGTTATAACATTTGTTCTTAAATTAAGGAATAAAATTTGCTAAAAATATTTTCTACATTGATACACGTTAATCCTTCAATTCTTCTTTCATTATTGAAGATAATCATAGATTTCATCTTTTTACCACAATATTACTTCTTACTTCTTTCATTTTTGAAGAATCAGATGTACCACCATTCTTTTATAAACTGGATTCTTTTTTTTTCAGTATGAAAGATAATAGTGTTTATTGAAATTTCTTTCTTTTTCTTCCTCCAAAAGTCAAAAATCAAATTCTAAGCGAAATCCAATATTATCCAATTTTTACTATCTTAATAATCAATTTTTTTTAATTAAAAAATAAATTTTACATATTTTGATTGCAACATTGGAGAAAGTGTTATACAAAAGTTTAACTTTTATTTCAATATCATTTTCATCCACTAAGAAATTAGTAATTTTGCATCATTCTTGTATTATTTTACATACTAATTTCATAGATAAAAAATTTAAAAATAAAAAATAATATTGTATATGATATTGGTATATAACATGGCTTAAACTTGGTTGAAAAACTAAATGAAATGTAATACACATGGTCTGTCTATGTAATGGGTATAAACCTTGTTTTAAAATAAAAATTACATAAATTAAGATCCCAGAGAGAAATACTATTTCGTAAATGAGATGGATATATAAACTAATTTCAATATAATTTGTTATAGCATTCCTCAAATTTTGTATTATTTCCATTCACTAAACTTTATAAGACTTTATATTATTTTCATAAACCAAAATCAAAGAATTTAATGATGAGATAAAAGTAAAAATAAAAGTAAATCAGTTAAGGAAGAGAGTGCATTATTAGGAAGGAATTTTTAATATATAAAGAAAATAGAGATTTAGGTTTTTGTGAAGGGATCTCATCATCAAAATCGAAATCTGAAACTTCCTCAACCAAAGCATTTTCCTCTTGTTGTTCCTCTTTTTTTGAGGTATAACAAATTTCTTCGACAAACTATCACTTTGCATGTTTAGAATAGCCTACTTCAATGGTGTGGTTGTTCACATCAACAATTATATCTGAAATCAACCAACTTTGATTGTTTAATATACAGTCAATCTCAACTTTCTTCTTTATATTATTTTTGATTGGAGAAAGGATGAAGTACTCCAAATCGAATAAAAATTTAAAGAACTTGAAATTTACATAAAATACTCAAATTTCAATTTCATATCAATTTGAAGGACTGTAATATCGACTAAAATAGCAAAATTTTAAGGAAGATTTTGGTTGGAAAAACATATGTTTGTTGATATGTGTAGGAACAAAAATGAAAAAAAGACATTGACGAAGAAGCAGTATGTTGTCAGAACCCGAGACTACTCCCTACGCATAACATGGTGCTTAAGGCTATAAGTGACCCCAAGCTAACCCATAATTTAGTATCTATTGTGAGCACTAATAAAATAATAATAAAATATCATGTACGAAAGCTAAACAGATAAAAATACTGTTAAGATGTAATACTAAAATAATACCCAATGTGTTTGGACTGCTGATAAAAACTAAAAACAAATCTAACTATATGAAAGCCTCTAAAATATGAGGAGTTGATGGGACAAGCCCCAATTTACTCTGACTGATTGAAATAAAGAAAGTTCTGAGAATAGCTGTAAATAACTTGTCTTCGATAGATGAGGACTCACCACAACTGCTGCTGAGTAGTACTAAATTGACTAAGTGGAGATCGGGGAACTGAGTGACCAAACCTAAGTTATAAGACAACTGTAACGACCCAAAATTACCCCCCCGGGACATCACACGAAGCTTAGGGCTATAAGTAGCCCCAAGCTAACCCTTTGAGCCTATCACTTCTCATATTAACATATTCAAGAAGAAATATACAAAAACAATGGCACTGTCATATCAAATGAAAGGAAATGTGAAGGTAATACTTGGTCTAAACGACCACAATACTAGAAATTTCAGCAATAATCACAGTCTGATAACTAGTCTGGCAAAGCCTCTATTATTCTATGAACTCGAGAGACGTTGGGATAGGTCCCCAACTGACTCAACCTAAACTGAAAGTAATAACATAAACACTCGAATACTAAAATTTTTGAAGATAGGTCCTCAAACCATGAGGACTCACCACTATAGAAATGTAGACAAAGGTACTCGGGAATCACTGACAAGGCTGAGACTGAGCACCTGAACCTACATTATAAGACAATGTAGCACATAGACGTAAATGTGGATCAGTACTTGGGAATGTACTGAGTATATGGGGGTGTATGCATTTATATAAAACAATATCAATACTCTTTAATCAAATCTTGTATGCAAATAGGAATGACTCACATGGCTTGAATAAGTCTAAAATGTAAAGCTCATAAATCATGTAGAATGAAACATGTAACAAAAATATCGTGAGTCATTATACTTGGGCATTAAAATCTGTGCTCTTCTTTTATTCCCATTACTCATAGGATGAAGGAAGCTTTTAACAATACTTTTAACTCATGAATATATTTCATGGAGAGTAAAAACTTCTTTATTGCTCAAGAACTTATAACTCTTTTGAACTCAAACACTTGGAACTCAAAATCATATGACTTTTGTTTAAAAACTGATGATCGACTCTTATTAGTACAGAAAACTACTTCCTTCTCTGGAAAATACTCAAAAGCAATTCGTTCACTTTAGAAAATATCTCATCTCAAAGCTTCAGGGAAAATATTCTATCTCAATGGAAAATTCTTTAATTTGGAGAGGTCGTCTTAACCGACATAAACCATACGAGCTACATGGAGTCCAACATCTTGTCCTCCTAAGAAAGAAACTTCACGTTGGGGAGAGGCATCATACTCTTTCCAAGGAGTATAACCTCAACTCAGTGATCACTTATCTCGGCCTCGGGCCCAATCATCTTGGCCTCAGGCCCAAAATCTTAAACCTACGATGGCACGCAGTTCTAGTATAAGAAACCGGGGTAACTTACCCAACTCGGTGCTAAATACTACTCCCTTTAGTTTATCTTGCTCATCTCATGGAAATACACTTTCAAACTGATCTCATGGTTCATAAGAATCCAACAATCAAATCTGTAATCTCATGTGGTAGAATGGATTTTAAAACTCTATGACCATTAGGTCAAAACATTTCTCATCAATCTCAAAATACTCAAATCATGGGTGCTTATAGCACAATAGTTCATAAAATTGCAAGTCTCAAGTAGGGCTTAATGACCCATAATTAAATCTCAAGTTAAAACTCATCATAATGCATAATAGATAGCATATAGATCCATAATTCATGTAGAAATTTGGAAGTTACAGCAATTTATCTCAAAATATCAACATACTCATATACTTCAATTTCTAGAACATTGAAACTCTTAAATTCTCAAGGAGTAATAACATAGGGCATAAACCCAGCTTTAATTTCATAAGAAAACATGCAAAATCATGCTATTTGACTTTTAATTCATGGGAAACATCAAGATATTGCAATCAATAACAATGGGTGAAAAACCCTAATTCAATATCAAGTAAAATCTCATAATTTGCAGAAAATTATAGTTTAAATAAGCTTTTGGGCATAAGGGTGAAAGGATTACCCTTGTTCAAAACCACACATACCTTAGATTATGAAATTGGATGAACAAACTTGCTTCAAACTCTTTTTCTTACTCTTGAGAGAGGGTTTTTGCAACCCTCGAACTTGGGAAACTTAAATCTCAACTCAATTTGTAGAATCTATGGTGAGTTCTTGGATTTCTTGGAGAAGGGTTTTAGATTTGATCTTGAGGGAGAAACCCTAGTTGTCTTGTGTTTTGGATGATGAATTTAAGTGATTTTCTTCGTTTAGAATATATCTGGTTGATAAAAGAGTGGAAAAGACCGAAAAGTCCCGCAACTGATTGGTTCTGCCACAACACTTTGACCAAGGGAACCTCTTTGTTCCTCAGTCTACGAATCTAAAAATCTAGGATCTCAACAAGAATCTCATCAAAGGAAAGACTATTATGAATATAAACACTCTCTGAAGGGTCTACTACAACGGAATCACCAATATGCTTCTTAAGCATAGTGACATGAAACACAGGATGAACGGCTGATAACTCCGCAGACAACTCAACCTCATAGTCTACTTTCCCAACACGACTTAAAACTCTATACGGGCCAACATAACGGGAACTCAGCTTTCCCTTCTTACCAAACCTCTTCACCTCTTTCATGGGTAAAATATTCAAGTATACCAAATCACCCACTTCAAACTCAATATCTCTTCTCCTCACATCGGCGTAAGACTTTTAATGACTTTGGGCTATCTTAAATCTCTCCCTAATCAACTTAACTTTCTCCATAGCTTCAAACACTGCATCAGGCCCAATCATGACAGCTTCACCCACTTTAAACCAACCTATTGGTGATCTACATCTCCGACCATACAAGGCCTAAAATGGTTCCATCTCGATGCTAGCATGGTAACTATTGTTATAGGTGAACTCTATCAATGGAAAATGCTCATCCCAAATACCTTTGAAATCAACAGCACACTCCCTCAACATATCTTCCAGAGTTTGAATGGTCCTCTCAGTCTGACCATCTGTCTGCCGATGGAAAGCGGAATTAAAAAGAACTTGGGTACCAAGACCCTGTTGAAACACCCTCCAAAATTGAGAAGTAAATTAAGTACCCCTATCTGAAATGATAGACGAGGGAACTTCGTGCAGCCTGACTAACTCCTGGATATACATTCTAGCATAATGCTCCACTGTATAAGATGTATGCATGGACAAGAAGTGCGCGGACTTAGTCAGCCTGTCTACAACAACCCAAATAGAATCATGATGACGATACGAAAGAGATAACCCGATCATGAAGTCCATATTCACCGCCTCCCACTTCCAAGTGGGTATACCAAACTCTTGCATCACACCACCAGGTCTTTGGTTCTTTACCTTAACCTGTTGGTACGTTGCACACTTTGCTACAAACTCAGCGATATCATTCTTCATACCATTTCACTAATAGATTTTCTGCAAGTCGCGGTACATCTTGGTAGTGCCGGGATGAATAAAATACCACGCGCCATACGCTTCATCCATAATCCTCTGCCTCAGATGATCAACACATTGAACACATAATCTACCCTGCAATCTCAACACGCCATCTCTTCCTTAGGAGAAAACCTCTACCTTTTGGTCCTTAACTGCCTCCTTTAGTCTGACCAAACTAGGACCTCTATCTTGCTTCTCCTTCACTTCCGAAACTAAAGAGGATTCAGAACTACTTTGCACTAAAGTACTTACCTCAGATAAATCAAGCAACCTAACACCCAATCTATCCAGACAATGCACATCACGAGATAACTCTTTCTTGCCCTTCTCTACATGAGCAACACTACCCATGGACAATCTGCTAAGGGTGTCCGCCACTATATTGGCCTTGCCCAGGTGATACAACACACTCATATCATAGTCTTTTAACAACTCTAACTATCTCCTCTACCTAAGATTCAACTTCCTATGAGTAAACACATACTGCAGGCTCTTATGATTAGTAAACATATCAACATGAACACCATAAAGGTAGTGTCTCTAGATTTTCAAAGCAAAGACCACAACAGCTAACTTAAGATCATAGGTTGGGCAATTCTTCTCATACAGCTTTAACTGTCTAGAGGCATAGGTTATAACCTTACCTTTTTGCATCAACATAAAACCCAAACCAATTCTAGAGGCATCACAATACAACACAAAACCATTTGTACCATGAGGCAAAGTCAACATAGGGGCTGAAGTAAGTTGAGTCTTCAACTCCTGAAATCTCTTCTCACAGGAATCTAACCACTGGAACTTAACTTTCTTTTGGGTCAACCGGGTCATGGGAGATGCAATAGAAGAGAAAACTTCAACAAAACGGTAATAATATCCTGCTAGACCCAAGAAACTTCTAATGTCAGATAGAGAGATAAGTCTAGGCCAATTTCTTACCACTTCTGTCTTTTGGGGATTAACTCTAATACCTTCAGCTGAAACAATATGACCCAGAAAGGATACAGACCTTAGCCAAAATTCACACTTACTGAATTTGGCGAACAACTGGTGACCTCTACGAGTTTGCAAGACAGTTCTAAGGTGATATGCATGGTCATTCTCAGTACGGGAGTACACAAGGATAGCATCTATGAACACTATGACAAACATATTAAGATAGTTCCTGAACACTCGATTTACAAGGTCTATAAAAGCTTCTGGGGCATTGGTTAGCGCGAAAGACATGACTAGAAACTCAAAGTGACCATAGCGGGTTTGGAAGGCTGTCTTTGGAATATCACATTCCCTCACATTAAGTTGATGATAGAAGTATCTAAGGTCTATCTTGGAGAAATAACTTACACCTTGTAATTGATCAAATAGGTCATCGATTCTCGAAAGAGGATACTTATTTTTTACTATGACCTTGTTAAGCTAATGATAGTCAATGCACATACACAAAGAACCATCTTTCTTTTGTATGAATAGAACAGGTGCGCCCCGAGGAGAAATACTGGGCCTTATGAAACCTTTGTCTAAAATATCTTTGAGTTGCTCTTTCAACTCCTTAAGCTCAGCAAGTTCCATACAGTATGGTGGAATAGAAATGGGATTAGTGTCGGGAAGAATGTCAATCCCGAATTCTATCTCTCTATTAGGAGGTACCCTTGGGAGATCTTCCGAAAAAACATTTGGAAACTCATTAACAATATCAACTAACTGAATAGTTGGAGCCTCAAACATAGTGTCTTTGACTCTAACTAGGTAATAGATACAACCCTTGGATATTAGTATTTTGGCTTTGAGATAGGAGATAAAATGACTCTTGGGAGATACCAAACTCTCGAACCACTCAAAAACTGGCTCATCAGGGAACTGAAACTTGACTATACGGGTACGATAGTCTATAGATGCATAATAAGAATGAAGCCAATCTATACCCAGAATAAGGTCAAAATCCACCATGTCTAAATCTATCAAATCAGCAAGTATGACTCTATGAAGAATAGTAAAAGAACAATCTCTATACACTTGTTTAGCAACAACTGACTCCCCTACTGGTGTGGAGACTAGGAAAGGTTCAGGAATCTTTTTGGGACTCATTTTGAAATTCACAGCCACAAGTAGGTTCACATAGGAGAGACTTGACCCGGGGTCCAACAACACATAAACATCAAAACAAAAGACGCGGAGCATACTAGTAATAATATTTGGAGAGTCCTCTTGCTCCTGATGGGATGGTAAGGCATAGAATTTATTCTGGCGTTGACCGCCAGCAGTGCTAGATGAAGCGCCCTAAACAGGGGCAGAACAAGGGACAAGAGCTGGAGTACAAGTAGTCTGTGCCTGAGGTCGGGCATCTCTAGTCCCCTGCCTAGTATGTGAATAATCTCTAAGTTTGTGGCCCTACTTCCCACAATCGAAAAAACCCCTCAAATCTGTAAAACACTCACCGAGATGATCCCTACCATATTTAGCACAAAGAGGATAACGGGGCCTGTTACCAACACTGTTCTGTGACCTTGACATAAAAGACCTGCTTCCTTGCTCCTTCCTGCCTCTAGGTGTGGGATCACTAGCTGATGAAGGCGCTGGAATAGATAGACATCTCTAAAAATGAGGGCTATTTCCTCTATGGAACCTAGGCTGACTATACTCATGCTGCTCAGATCTAGCCCTATTGATACCTCCCCCCCTCTCTCTCTCTAATCTTATCCGCCTCTATCTGCTGTGCATACATCATCAACCTAGACAAATCCATATCTATATACGACATCGCAGTTCTACACTCTTTCAGTATTAAACCAGAAACACCTATCACAAACTTTCTCATACTAGCTCGGGTGTCAGAAATCAAATCAGGAGCATACTTGGCCAATTAGTTGAATTTCAGGCAGTACTCCTTAACAGTCATGGAGCCCTTCCTTAAGTTCATAAACTCCTCAATCTTTTCTTCCCTCATCTCAAGAGGAAAAAACTTATCCAAGAATGCATCTTGAAACACCTGCAAAGTCATAAGAGCAACATCCTCACCTCTACCATTCCTCCATGATACAACCCAGTCATAAGCTATGTCCTTCAACCTGTAAGATGACAACTCAACATTTTCTTCCTTAGAAACATGTATCACTTGTGTGATATTTCTCAACTTCTCAAGGTAAAACTATGGGTCCTCACCTGCCTTAGACCCATAAAACTCTGGCGGATTCATCCGTATGAAATCACGGATCCTAGAAGCAGCTACATCACCTCCTTGCTGATTTTCAACTGTCGCCTGGTTATTGTCCCGAACATTAGCGGTGACTGCTTAGGCTAACGCCTGAAAGGCCGCCTGAAACTTAGCATGAGACACAGTCTCATTCAAAGGATCAACAGGTGGGGGTTTCTCATCATCGTTTCCGCGGGCATTCGCTCTTTGGAGAGGTATTTTCAGAAATATAAGAGCATGAATTATTAGATGAGAGGGACAACTGTAGGCACGATAGAATCTAAAAGAAAGAAACAACTTTTTCCTAAAAAGTCTTGTAGCCTCTTGCTCATAGATGTGGTGCACTATACACCGATGATCAAGACTCTACTCAATGCAGCTTGTCAGACTCCCTGGGACTCTTTTTAAACCTTAGGTCAGATACTAAGTTTGTAAATACCCAAAATAACCTCCTGGGATGTCACACGGTGCTTAGGGATACAAGTAGTCCCAATCTAACCTTTTGAGCCTATCACTTCTCATATTAACTCATTCAAGAAGAAAATATACAAAAACACTGGCATTGCCATATCAAATGAAAGGAAATATGAAGCTAATACTCACTCCAAACGACCACAATACTGTAATCTCAACACAACCATAGTCTGATAACTAGTCTAACAAAGCCTCTATTACTCCATGAACTCGAGAGCCGTTGGGACAGGTCCCCAACTGACTCAAACTAAATTGAAAGTAATAACATAAACACTCGAATACTGATATGTCTGAATATAGGTCCACAAACCATAAGGACTCACCACTGTAGAAATGTAGACAAAGGTACTCAGGAATCACTGACGAGGCTGGGACTGAGCACCTGAACCTACATTATAAGACAATGTAGCACATAGACGTATATGTGGATCAGCACTTGGGAATGTATTGAGTATATGGGGGTGTATTGATAACGCTCAATCTACAGCTCTCGTAGGAGTGTAAAGCGGTCGTTAGCAAATATAGAACCCAACTGGGTTGGGTATCGATCCCACAGGGAATAGCTTGGTCAACAAGTAAGTGAAGATTACTAGACTTTTAGTGAAAGTCTCGAAAAAAGGGGGGATTCTTGTTGTGCAAGTAATGTAACCAAATAGTAGCTAAAAACGGCAATAGCAAAGTAAAAAGAGAAAGAATATTTTAGTAAGATGTAAACAATGAGAATTGAGGAGTTGGGGTTATGTCCACCTTCTGAGTTATACGTCTCTATTGACTATGAGTGTGTTGAATTCAGACATGCATGTGCTTATAGAGAATTGTATTCGATGGTAAATCCAGGCGTCTTTCGACCTATTCGAGGATTATTTCACTTTAAATCTTTCGAGCTTAAAGCGTGTCTAACGGTACGAATTCTCCAAGAGGTTAATCCAGTTACGACACTAACTTTTTAATAGGGGATGGGACCCTACTACCTTGACATTATCTCTTTTTCAGACAGATAACCTTTCTTTCGAACAAGTTAAATGTTATATTGGCGTATTCTTGCGTTTACAACCACAAAGAATTTAGATTAAGATGAAGAGAATAATGATATAAGCAACATACGTGTCACAAACTCACAAACTCACATCAATAGACAGTATCTCATTCGGCTTCCATAACCCAAACAAAGAAGTTTAGTTACCCATGAGTGCGAAGGAAATCACAATTGACATTGTTGTTATACCACAATAAAGATTTCACGTTTGTAATGGTGTGGTAGGTGTTAGGCGTGAATCCCTTAGCAAAGTAACGTTTCTCTTGTTGTGGAATTTAAGAATAGATGAATAGAAGAAGAAAAATAGAATTAATGGAAGAATTAGAAGAAGAGTTGTAGCGTAATAGAATTGAATGTAAGAAGATATAAGAAGATGTCTTAAAATCTCTAGCATGATAGGGTATTTATAATACTCATATCCTATTCCTACTAAGCTAATGAAATGCTTAACCAAATCCTACTAAGCTAATGAAATACTTAACCTAATTGTACTAGGTTAATGTATCATTATCCTAATCCTAACAAGCTAATGAAATACTTAACCCAATTGTACTAGGTTAATGTATCATTATCCTAATCCTAATAAATTACTGCTAGTCCCCAAAGTCTTCAGAAATGTTGTTTTAGCCCGGGACAGATTTTCCATGCGCCATCTTTAGTCCTTGGCGTCCAAGATTTGCTTTTCTCCTTTCGTGAAGCTTTCTTTGGCGTCTAGTTATCCATAAAATGCTGAATTCTGCATCATTTATACCTGAAACTTTGCTAATCATGTTCGTTAGCTCACTTACAGGAAAAAAGGACTAAAAGTGGATGAAATATATTATTTTTTCTCAAAACTAGGCTAAAATATGGGCAAAATATAGTGCTATAGGCGTGTAAATTCGCCTATCATCAACACCCCACACTTGAAGCTTTGTTCGTCCTCGAACAAAATATCATGTCCCTCTAAACATCAACTTAGGGTTTCACAGCAACAACACAAAATATTCGTCAAGACAAGCACAACAATTATCAACAAAGAGTAGTTTTTCGATCATTAGTAGAAACAGTTTAACCTCTAGCATAGACTCGTGATGGTGGTCAACTCATATTCAAAGGTTAAGGCACAAAGAATCATACACGACTACCCAAAACTCATCAACCATGTGTGTCTCACAATATATTTCCCATAATCACTCACAAGTATAGCATATTTTTCAAACATGGGTATCAAAATATCCTTGCTCTCGCTCTCACAAAGAATTCATATGAAGCAACTGATGACCATAGGCTTGCCCTTACTGTAATGCTCCACTAAATGTCAGAATGCTAAGCTTAGAATCAAATAGGTCTTTTGATGGTTGTAATGTAGGCTAAGGGACGGGTAGGACTATTTTGGCTAGAAATAGTGACTATGTTCCTAAGCACTTTAATACATCACATTTTATCATTAACACTTTTCTTTTAAACAACCTTTCTAATTTGTTTTATTCTACCACTCTTTTTCTCCTCTTTTGTTTTTCAATTTTAAACATAACTAACTTTTCAGTTTTCCTTTCCTTTTTCTTTTGATAACATACCTCTTATGATAGCATTTTCTTTTTCATAACTCATTCAAGCACCAATGCATTCTAAAGCATCATACTCACCCAATTTCCTCTTATTTTGTCACATGACTTTTTCACTTTAAAGAACTTAGGAATTTGGATCAAATTATGGTCTTGAAAAAAATGGATTAGGCTTACATACGAGGTTTGTCAAAGAAAATAGGCTAAAGGCTCAAAAGGGTTTAACTAGGATGATGTCCATGGGTAGGTAAAAAGAAGGTAAATAATCATAGGTTGCCAAAGAAATACCTAAATCATCTCCTAGACTTGCACTCTTTATTTTCGCTTTACATACATACCAGGCAAGTTCTAGCATCGGCCACAAGCACAGAATATACTATTATCTCACACACACAAGGCACATGGTCGACTTTATTAGGAGTAGTATAGACTCTTGACCCAACAGATGAAGGAATTAAACCAAACAATATCACATAGTGAGTCACAATTAGAGCCTAAATGTCTCAATAGTCATGATTTTAGCACAAACTCTTGTCATAATCTCATGCTGCCTATTAGAATAATTTCATGCGAAGCTAAGCTAAAAAAACAATTAACTACAAACAAACATAAATAAATGCAAATGTGGATGGAGAAGTATAGCATGCAAATACCAGCACCCCACACTTAGACGGGACACACTGTCCTCAGTGGAAAATAAATAAGAAGAACCTGGTTAGTCGGACTCATCCTCTATGTCTGGGGTCATACACCTTGCATCGGAATCATCATCAGAGTCGTCATCCTCATAAGTTCCTCATAATTATCCCACTTATTTCCAATAGTGAGTTGAGGTATTTGCAGCGAGGAGGGTTCTCCTTGCTTTTTTCGGCCTCTTTTCTTGCCTTTTTGTGAAGTGGTAGCCTTATCTTTGCCTTGTCTTGCTTTGGGTGCCATTGTACCTGAGACTTAAAACAATGTTCATGTTAGCATCATCTCGATGGATACAATCTATAAACAAGCAGTAGTGGCACCACCCCACACTTAGTTTGTTGGTACAGACTAGTGAAGTGAAAGTGGTCGATTACTCAGACTTCATCGACATACGTTTTAGGGGCTATATTCCAACAAGAAATTTAGCTATGTAACACTTCTTGCAATCTTTGCAATACTTTCATGTTAGGTATATCAAGACTTCTACATAGGGATTACATCATGGTATAGTTTCTATCAATAATCACAATCTCCTATGTCGGTAGGCAACTATAAGTCTTATTCCGATGAGCGAGACATCCCAACATGTAAGTATTCAAGTGACAAGAGTATGCAATGTTCATGAATATAGAAATTCCGCAAGTAGTATGACAATGCATTAAAATCGAATTGAAGTCGGAAACAAGTTAAGATCATCCTAACGTATATGTTCACTCACTTGGTTGTGTATCAACAATTCAAACACATTCACATCTCCAATACTTCTTCAAGATTTAGAAATTCATAATATACATATTAACGTAGTACTTACAAAAAATAGATGAAGAACACAAGAGTACTTACGTGATTGAAGCCTTTGGAGATGTTCTTGTGAAGTGGAAGAGCAAAAGTTTTGAGAAGATTTGGATGCTATGTGTGGCGCCTATGTTAGGTTTTCAATGTGTTTGTGCCTCAAGACTAAGTCTCCTTTATATAGGAAAATAATGGGTCGGGTTTTGACCCATTTAAAATCGGTTTTGGAGACAAAAAGTGACCATAGGCGGCGCCTTTAGCTTTGCCTATGGTGACCATAGGCAGCGCCTAATGCAAAGCCTATGGTGAGCATAGGCGGCGCCTAGTGCAATGCCTTTAGTGACCATAGGCGGAGCCTTTAGCATGGAATATGAGATTCATAGACCAAATGCTTTATCATAGGCGGCGCCTATGCTATGGCATACTTGAGCATGGGCGGCGCCTATGCTATAGCACACTAGATTCCGAGACCTTGGGCTATAGTATAGGCTTTGCCTTGTTCGTGGCCTAGTTTTACCTAGGCCTAGCCTTGCTCGATGCCTATTTTGTCATGAGCAATGCTCAATCCATAGCCTTATGCATCTTCATGCCTAACTTACCACCTTTACCATGCAATACATCCAAATTTAAATTTGAAATCGATCTCCTCGTTGAATACCTCTTGCACCTACATTTGCTCAAAACCAATAAAAATGATTAGTACGATGGGTTGCCTCCCACCAAGCGCATTAGTTTTGGTCGTGGCACGACTCTTATTTTTGGATTTTTATTTATCAAAAATGAAACACATACTAGAATGAGAGAAAGACAAAAAAAAATGAAAAACAATAAACGATGGGTTGCCTCCCATCTAGCGCTTGATTTATTGTCACGGCACGACATATCTATCTCGATTACTTAGACTTCATCGAGATAGATGGTTGATCGTTTTCTGAATGGATTCAGACGATAATGAGGCTTACTTGTAGGCATGCAATCTTCTTCGAGATGACCCTTGTGCATGCCTATCCCAGGAGGGATACCAATTATATCATCAATAGTCCAACCCATAGCTCTCATGTATCTCTTCAGAGCAGAGATGAGAGCCTCTACGTGCTGTTTACTTAAATCATCCGCACTCACCGGAAGTATATTTATACTTTCCAAGAACACATACCTTAGATAATCGGGGAGCTCTTTCGATTCTAGCATTGGTGGCTCTTCAATAGATGGCTTGGCTGGTGGTGTGGGTCGATTTTTGAGATCGAGGTCCAGCTTCTTGGGAGTATGGCGATATGTCCCTAATCCTGATAGAGCACAAATAGCTTCTTCGCAATTTTCAGCATCCTTACTCTCTTCATTCATGAGCACAACCGCCACTAGGTCATCAATAATTTGCTCTTCTTCAAGTAGTTCTTTCTCATCATCAAAGTAAACATCATCTACCGAGAATACGTTTAGCTCTTTGGTTTGCTTCATTGATTTGCACACATCAAAGCGAACTACTTCGTCATTTATTCGGAATGAGAGCTCATTAGCTCTCAAATCAATAAGCACACTTCCTGTAGCAAGGAAAGGGCATCCCAAGATTATGGGAACCTCTGAGTTCGCTTCACAATCCAAAATAACAAAGTCTGCTGGAAAGATGAATGAAGAAACCTTTACCAAGACATCACATAGGATACCAACAGGTCGTTTTACCGACCTATCCGCCATGACGAGCCTCATATTGGTTGGAGTAGGATCACCCAACCCCAACTTTTTATAGATAGATAATGGCATCAAATTGATGCTGGCTCCTAAATCACATAATGCTTTGGCAAAATTCAAAGATCCAACGGTGCAAGGAATAGTGAAAGCTCCGGGGTCAGCCTTCTTCTGAACTATTGATCGGGTAGAGATTGCGCTGCAGTGATGGACATCATCTTTCAACTCATAACTTGCTGCCCACTTCTTTGTCAAAAGATCCTTCATAAATTTCGCATACCCAGGCATTTGTTCAAGTTCTTCCACCAATGGAACATTAATGGTCAGCTGCTTTAACATAGTCATAAATTTGCTGAACTTCGTATCATCCGCCACCTTCTTCAATCTTTGGGGAAAAGGTGGTGGTGGGTATGGAATTGTTCTCTCCACGGCTTTCTTCTCCTCTTCCTTCCATTTTTCAGCTTTTCCAGGCTGCACGTCGTGAGGAGTGACGTTAAGGACGTTAGGATCGGCTGCTGCAGCATCTTCCCCTTTCGCCTTATCATCAATTTCAGCTTCTTTGTCAACCACTTGCTTGCCTTTTTTTAAAGTTTCCAGCACCTTACCACTTCGGGTAGTGATGGCCATGCATGACCCATCATTCCTTAGGTTTTGCACAGTATCGCTAGGTAAAGTACCAGCCTTTCTTTGATTGAGTGCTGCTGAAAGTTGGCTCAATTGCTGCTCTATTTGCTTGATTGAAGTGGAATGAGAATCAACTAATTTCTTCATAGAGGACAAATCATTTATTACCTCCGTTACTCTTGCGCTCATTGCTTCCACTCCTTTCAGTAGTTTAGCCATCATGTCTTCCATACTTCCAGAACTAGATGTGGTGGCGTCACGTCTTCCAGGGGGAACATACAAACAACTACTATCATTCTTGTTCTTCCAAATACCTTGGTCCATATTTCCAGATTTACCATGATAGTTCCGACCTTGGTTTCCTTGGGCATTGCCTTGGAAACCCCCCTGATTATTCAAGTAGTTGGCTTCCTCTTCCGAATCAGATTCGTCTCTTCCTTTTGACGCAATAGCTTTCACTTTTTCGGTCTTCCCTGATAATAAATGCTTTGTAAGAAGATCCACTTGTGTTTTCATGTGCGCCATAGCTTGATCACGTTCTTCTTGTCTTCTTCTTTGGTCTGCAGTCATGCTAATAGATAAAGTGGGGCTTGCTACCTCAGAATCCCTGGTATGCCAAGCTCTACTTTGTTTCATCATACGATCTAGCATATTGCTTGCTTGACCAAAGGTGAGATCCATAAAGGATCCTCCAGCCGCATTATCCACCACTGGTTTAGTTATTAAATTCAGGGCTCTATATAATATCTCCATTAGGTGAACATTAGTCATATGATGGTTTGGGCACCTCGCTAGCTTTGTCTTGAACCTCTCCCATGTTTTATGAAGAGCTTCAGTGGGAAGCTGACAAAAGTTGCTGATTTCATCTCTCAATTGTGCTCTTTTAGATGGCGGAAAGAATCTTTCTAGGAAACCGTCTCTCAATTGCCTCCAATTTGTAATAGAATCAGGAGTCAGCCCATTCAACCATAGAGTTGCCTCCCCAGACAGAGACAATGGAAATAGACGTAATCGAATTGCATTCTGACCAACTCCAGGATTGTCAAACGACTTGCATGTAGAAATAAAGTTGATGAGATGCATATTCGGATCATCGCCTGCTAGTCCACCAAATAATCCCTTGAGTTGCAATAACTGAATCATGGTGGTCGTGATGTTGAACTTGGCTCCGGGTGCCAATGGTGGAGGAATAATGGCTCCTGTGGCTCCGGCTCCATCAAGATCATCATCATCATCGTCGAAAGCTGGCTGCATAGCTTGGCGTTCAGGCCTAAACCTAGCTTGATGATCTCTTCTGTTGGTAGGTGTTGCGATCTCAGCGGCATGCCTAGGGTTTAGTAGCTCGTCATCACCTAGATCTTCATCGTCAGGATTTGTTGCTCGCCCAGGGTTATCAATATTCTGTTGATGCACATGAGCGGCGGCTAGCGCAGCTAGTCTCGCCTGTTCCTGTTGAGCAGCCATCCTTTCAATTGCGTGTTATGCCTCCATTCTGCGAATACGTTGTGGTTCAGGATTGATAGGTAATAATGGTTGACCAGAATTTTGGGTATGGGGCATGCACTGAATAAAAACCTGCAGTAAACAAAAACAAAAACTAAAAGTAAAAGTACGAGAATCTTTGACCAAAGGGTCTAGTAATTATTACGAACTTAATTGACACTTGTATTCCCAGAAAACGGCGCCAATTTTTGATAACGCTTAATCTACAGCTCTCGTAGGAGTGTAAAGCGGTCGTTAGAAAATATAGAACCCAACTGGGTTGGGTATCGATCCCACAGGGAATAGCTTGGTCAACAAGTAAGTGAAGATTACTAGACTTTTAGTGAAAGTCTCGAAAAAAGGGGGGATTCTTGTTGTGCAAGTAATGTAACCAAATAGTAGCTAAAAAACGGCAATAGCAAAGTAAAAAGAGAAAGAATGTTTTAGTAAGATGTAAACAATGAGAATTGAGGAGTTGGGGTTATGTCCACCTTCTGAGTTATACGTCTCTATTGACTATGAGTGTGTTGAATTCAGAAATGCATGTGCTTATAGAAAATTGTATTCGATGGTAAATCCAGGCGTCTTTCGACCTATTCGAGGATTATTTCACTTTAACTCTTTCGAGCTTAAAGCGTGTCTAACGGTACGAATTCTCCAAGAGGTTAATCCAGTTACGGCACTAACTTTTTAATAGGGGATGGGACCCTACTACCTTGACATTATCTCTTTTCCAGACAGATAGCCTTTTTTTCGAACAAGTTAAATGTTATACTGGCGTATTCTTGCGTTTGAAACCACAAAGAATTTAGATTAAGATGAAGAGAATAATGATATAAGCAACATACGTGTCACGAACTCACAAACTCACATCAATAGACAGTATCTCATTTGGCTTCCATAACCCCAACAGAGAAGTTTAGTTACCCATGAGTGCGAAGGAAATCACAATTGACATTGTTGTTATACCACAATAAAGATTTCATGTTTGTAATGGTGTGGTAGGCGTTAGGCGTGAATCCCTTAGCAAAGTAACATTTCTCTTGTTGTGGAATTTAAGAATAGATGAATAGAAGAAGAAAAATAGAATTAATGGAATAATTAAAAGAAGAGTTCTAGAGTAATAGAATTGAATGTAAGAAGATATAAGAAGATGTCTTAAAATCTCTAGCATGATAGGGTATTTATAATACCCATATCCTATTCCTACTAAGCTAATGAAATGCTTAATCAAATCCTACTAAGCTAATGAAATACTTAACCCAATTATACTAGGTTAATGTATCATTATCCTAATCCTAACAAGCTAATGAAATACTTAACCCAATTGTACTAGATTAATGTATCATTATCCTAATCCTAATAAATTACTACTAGTCCCCAAAGTCTTCAGAAATGTTGTTTTAGTCCGGAACAGATTTTCCATGCGCCATCTTTAGTCCTTGGCATCCAAGATTAGCTTTTCTCCTTTTGTGAAGCTTTCTTTGGCGTCAAGTTATCCATAAAATGCTGAATTCTGCATCATTTATACCTGAAACTTTGCTAATCATGTTCGTTAGCTTACTTACAGGAAAAAGGACTAAAAGTGCATGAAATATATAATTTGTTCTCAAAACTAGGCTAAAATATGGGCAAAATATAGTGCTATAGGCGTGTAAATTCGCCTATCCTCATGTATGCATTAACATAAAACAATATCAATACTATTTAATCAAATCTTGGATGCAAATAGGAATGACTCATATGGCTTGAATAAGTCTAAAATGTAAAGCTCATAAATCATGTAGAATGAAACATGTAACACAAATCTCGTGAGTCATTATACTTGGGCTTTAAAATTTGTTTTCTCCTCTTATTCTCATTACTCATAGGATGAAGGAAGTTTTAAACAATACTTTCAACTCATGGAGAGTAAAAACTTCTTTATTGCTCAAGAACTTATAACTCTTTTGAACTCAAACACTTGGAACTCAGAATCATATGACATTGGTTTAAAACTGATGATAAACTCTTATTAGTAGAAAAAAGTACTTCCTTCTTTGTAAAATACTCAAAAGAAATTCGTTCACTTTAGAAAATATCTCATATCAAAGCTTCAGGAAAAATATTCTATCTCAATGGAAAATACTTTAGTTTAGGGAGGTTCTCTTAACCGACATAAACCATCCAAGCTACATGGATTCCAATGTCTTGTCCTCCTAAGAAAGAAACCTCACATTGGGGAGAGGCATCATACTTTTGTCAAGGAGTATAACCTCTACTCAGTGATCACTTATCTTGGCCTCGGGGCCAATCATCTCGGCCTCAGGCCGAAAATATCAAACCTATGGTGGTACGTTGTTCTGGGGTAAGAAACCGTGGTAACTTACCCAACTCGGTGCTAAATACTACTCTCTTTAGTTTATCTCGCTCATTTTATAGAAATCCACTTTCAAAATAATCTCATGGTTCATAAGAATCCAACAATCAAATCTGTAATCTCATGTGGTAGAGTGGATTTCAAAAATCTATGACCATTAGGTCAAAATATTTCTTATTAATCTCAAAATACTCAAATCATGGGTGCTTATAGGACAATAGTTCATAAAATTGCAAGTCTCAAGTAGGGCTTAATGACCCATAATTCAATCTCAAGTTTAAACTCATCATAATGCATAATAGATAGCATATAGATTCATAATTCATGTAGAAATCTGGAAGTTACAACAATTTGTCTCAGAATATCAACATACTCATACACTTTAATTTCTAGAACATTGAAACTCTTAAATTCTTAAGGAGTAATAACATAGGGTATAAACCCAACATCAACTTCTTAAGAAAACATGGAAAATCATGCTATTTGACTTTAATTTCATGGGAAACATCAAGATATTTGAATCAATAACAATGGCTGAAAAACCCTAATTCAATATCCGTTAAAATCTCATAGATTGCAGAAAATTATAGTTTAAATAAGATTTTGAGCACAAGGGTGAAAGGATTACCCTTGTTCGAAACCCCACATACCTTAGATTATGAAATTGGATGAACAAACTTGCTTTAAACTCTTCTTCTTACTCTTGAGAGAGGGTTCTTGCAACCCTCAAACTTGCGAAACATAAATCTCAACTCAATTGGTAGAATCTATGGTGAGTTCTTGGAGAAGAATTTTAGATTTGATCTTGAGGGAGAAACCCTAGATCTCTTGTGTTTTGGATGATGAATAAAGTCATTTGCTTCGTTTGGAATATATTTAGTTGATAAAAGAGTGGAAAAGACCGAAAAGTCCATTTTTAAAAATAACTTAAAATACTGAACGGGGAATGCAACGGTTGAAGTGATGGTTCGTCGCTAGCCTGACGGTCTGTCGGATCGTCCGTCGTACATCGGTCAGAAAAAGAACACACTGCCTCAACGTGACGGTCTCAGCGATGGTCCATCATAAACTCGACGGTCCGTCGGATCATCCAGCGTACGTTGGCCAGGAAGAGGCCACACTGCCCCAGTGGCGACGGTCTCAGCGATGGTCAGTCGGATCATCCATTGCACGTTGGCCAGGATGAGGCCACACTGCCTCAGCGGTGATGGTCTCAGTTATGGTCCATCGAAGTCTTGACGGTCCGTCGTCTTGGCCGTCATACTTGGTCCAGAAAGGGAGTTATTGCCTTGGTTGCGATGGTTCGAGCGATGGTCTATCGCACACTTGACGGTCCGTCAGCCTGTCCGGTGCACCTGGGTAGTTCCGACAACTCTCGGTAAAATGGACATAACTTCCCACCTCGATGCCAGATTTGAACGAAATTTGTATCCTATACTATAGGAAGTCATTTTCAGGAAAGTTCAACAAGATTAAAACAATAATCACTTAGGAAGTCTCTTCTCAATCTTTTAGGGACAGAATTACACTTCACTTGACACGCTCAAGGCTCAAACTACCAGGGAACTTTGCGGGGTCTTACAACAATATAGCACAAAAAAGAGTATGCAATCAGTACTTTGAATGTATTGGTACTTGTGATAAGGACTAATTGAAGGGCATATAGATACTAAGCATGGATGCAGGATCATGTAAAATGAATGCATGACCAAGTAAAGCATGTACTAAAATAATCTGTAAAACTGATAAATGAATAACTGATAAACTGAACACTTTGTCATGCAAACCTAAGCTGATATGATCCGGGTACTGAAATGAGACTGTGGCGCTATCATGTAACCGACATTCCCCATTCTGATTTGATTGAGGTCCAACCTATAACCCCAGTTGGAAGGGTAATGGTACCTTGCCACGGGTACCAATACATTGCTGACTATGTAAATCCACAAGGCTGATGTCCAAGAAGACTAAGGTTTCACCCTCTACTGACAGGTTCCCCTAAGAGAGTGTCAACCCTCAACTGGCAAAAATACCTCACAAATCCTATGCTAGCTACGTAGTTCTGGAACTCAAGGACTGCTACTAAAGGTCACACCCTCGACTGGCAGGTGATTCCTCATCCCTGGGTTCACTCGGTGTTAATTCATACTCCCAACTGAACTGATACTGGTTCTGATTAAAGTTAACAAGACTCATAACTGATAATTTCTCAACATGAATATAATAATATGAATTTGATAGTAAAACCATAATTTGACTTATATCGCTTCTTGAAATCAGACACATGTATAAACATATAGGTATCGGGTGTTCATAATCCTCTAGCACTGAATAATACTTTAAATATAGTGTCATCATTTAAACACTGTAAGGAAATTCCTGATTTAGAAACCCAAAACATAAAATATATCACTAACTGATGAAAACTAGGATTATAGGTATGGAAATATGTTAAACTTATATGGACAACATGCTCACATGGTTCAATTCATAGATTGGTAAATTAACATGGTGTCAACTGAACATGATATGGGTGACTGAGATTATAAAGCATGTAAGAACATAATTCACGTGGGAAACATATTTATCATGACTTGTATTCAAAACTATTATGAGAAAATTGAGTGATTTCATACTTGACATTGAAATTTCATATGAAGAGGAAAAAGGGTTTATACTTGAAAAACAAGGGATTTGGGGACTCAATGGGTGGAAGGAACCCGTTGATGATTATTCCACATACCTAAGTTGCTTGAATACTTGAAGAAAACTTGGAATTAATACCTTGGATGGTTGAATTCTTAGAAGGAACTCTTTATTAGTTGTTAAGAGTAAGAGAGGGATGAATGAGGTTAATTGACTGAGAAAAGGGAAAATTAGGTATATTGGGGGCTCTTGGTCATGAATTGGGTGTTTAAAAAAGAGTGAAAAAGACCAAAATTCCCCTTACCCCTTTAATAAAATTGCAGAGTTTACACAGCCTCCATGGCAAGGAAGCTATTGTAAAGGCTAGCCTCCGTGACATGCTGTGTATCGCGGAGACTAAACTTCATGACAAGTTGCATATCACGGATGGCCAGTCTCCGTGTCACGTCAAAATTGAGGAGGCACACTGCCTATGTGGTCCAAAAATACCATAAACCTCTTCTAAAAACTCTAAAATTCTCTCAGATTACCTTTTAACATTCTAAATATTTTTCAACTCATAAATCAACGTTCCAAGCATAGAAGACCAAAATAAAATATTCAAAATCTTAGGGGTATCAAAATGTCCATGTCACTTGTACTTAGTATGAAATAATGACTTTGGGACTTCTAAACATGTAACAAATTGCTGAAAACTTATCTAAAATCTTGCGGGGTATTACAATATCTCCCCCTTGAGATCATTCATCCCCTAATGAAACTGCCTGAGCTAAGATACTAAGATAACTGAGATCATGTAATGAATACTTGTGTGTTAAGCCATGATTTAATAACTAAATATGAAATATGATGTATGGGCTAAACTGAATTTATGAATACATGCTATGACATGAGGATGGTTATATAGCTGAGATAGAAAATAAGAGAATCAATCCATTACCTCAAGCTGAATCTGAATTTGTAGAAAAAATATGGGGATACTTGGCTCACATATCGGCTTATGTTCCTAAGTAGCTCCCTCAACGGACCGATTTCTCCATAGAACCTTAAGCAAGGAAACTTCTTTATTTCTCAGCCTATGAATCTGATGGTCAAGGATCTCTACTGGGACTTCTTCGCAGGAAAGGATATCTTTCATACCCACACTCTCTAAAGGAACGACATAATCTGGGTTATCGATGCATTTCTTTAGCAAAGAGACATGAAATAATGGATGCACTAATGCTAACTCTGCAAGCAACTCTAACTCATAGGATACCTTACCAAAATAGATCAAAATCCTATATGGACCAACATAGCGGGGACTGATATTACCTTTCTTACTAAACTTCTTCACCCCTTTCAAGAGTGAACTTTTCAAATAAACCAAGTCACCAATATCAAACTCAAGATCTCTTCCCCTTACATCCGCATAGGATTTCTATTAGCTTTGGGCAGTTTTCAGCCTGTCTCGAATATACTAAACTTTCTCCATTGCCTCATAAACTAAATCTGGCCCTATAAAATCAGCTTCACCTACTTCAAACCAACCAATAGGGGATCTACACCTTCTTCCATAGAGATCCTCAAACGAAGCCATCTGAATACTGGAGTGATAGTTGTTGTCGTAGGAAATTTTAATCAAATATAAGTGGCTATACCAACTACCCTTGAAATCTATAACATAAGCTCTCAACATATCCTCTAAGGTCTGAATGGTCCTCTCTGCCTGACCATTTTTCTGGGGACAAAAGGCCATACTAAGACGAACTTGGGTACCAAGACCCTTCTGGAAAGCTTTTCAAAAATGAAAAGTAAATTGGGTACCTCTATCATGATGGTCAACGAAACTCCATGTAACTTTACAAACTCCCTGAGATAGAGTCTAGCATAACCCTTGGCTGAATACAAAGTATGAACTGGAAAGAAATGGAATGACTTAGTCATTCTATCTACAATGATCTAAATCAAATCATGCTGAAGATGCATATGAGGTAACCTATAACAAAATCCATGTTCACCTCATTCCACTTCTATATGGGGATACTGAACTCCTAAAATGTACCACTAGGCCTTTGGTGCTCAATCTTAACTTGCTGACAATTCGAACACTTAGTCACAAATTCTGCAATATCTTTCTTTATATAATTCCACCAATAGATTTCCCTCAAATCACGGTACATTTTGGTGGTCCATGGGTGAATAGAATATCATGTACCATGTTTCTTTTTTAATATTCATTGTCTAAACCATCCATACTCGGAACACATAACCTACAGTGATAACGAAGTACACCATATCCCCCTTAGGAGAAAACCTCAGCCTTCTGATCCCAAACTACCTCATTTAACTTGACCAAAATAGGATCCCTGTCTTGCTTTTCTTTCACTTCAGCCACCGATGAAGATTCTGAATCATTCTGAACCCATATACTACCTTCAACCAAATCTACCAACCGAACACCCAATCTAGCAAGATGATGAACCTCCAGGACTAACTCCTTATTATCTTTCTCAACATGCGCAACACTTCTCCTAGACAATCTACTAAGGCCATCGGCTACTACATTAGCCTTACCCGGGTGATACAACACACTCATATCATAGTCTTTTAATAATTTAAGCCACCGTATCTTACAAATATTTAGATCTTCATGAGTGAACACATACTATAAACTCTTATGATCCAAAAATACATCAACATGAACCCCATAAAGGTAATGCCTCAAAATTTTTAAGGCAAAGACAACTGCTTCCAACTCATGATCATGGGTCGGGTAATTCTTCTCATGAGGTTTAAGCTGTCTAGAGGCATAGTCTATGACCTTACCTTGCTGCATTAACACACAACCAAGACCAAATCTAGAAGCATAATAATAAACTACAAACCTATTTGAACCCTCTGGTAGAGTCAATACTAGAGCGAAAGTGAGTCGAGTCTTTAACTTCTAAAAATTCTTTTTGTAGGAATCTAACCACTAAAATTTGACTTTTTTGGGGTTAGTCGAGAATCGGAGAAGAAATAAAAGAAAATCATTCAACAAAATGTCTGTTTAGTAACCAGCTAAACCCCAGAAACTCCTGATATATGATGGAGAGATGGGTCTAGGCCAGTTTCTCATTGCTTTGGTCTTTTTAGGATCAACACGAATGCCATCACCAGAAATAATGTGACCAAGGAAAGCTACTGATCTCAACCAAAATTTTCATTTACTGAACTTAGCAAATAACTGGTGATCCTTAAGAGTCTTCAATACAATCCTCAAATAGTCTGCATGATCGCTCTTACTACAGGAATAGACAAGGATGTCATCTATGAAGTCTATGACGAATATGTCCAAGTACTGCTTCAACACCCTATTCATCAAGTATATAAAGGCTACAAGAGCATTCGTTAACCGATAAGACATAACTATAAATTCAAAGTGACCATACCGAGTTTGAAAGGTTATCTTTGGGATATCACACTCTCTATTTCTAAGCTGATAAAAGCTGAATCTAAGGTTTATCTTAGAGAAATATATTGCACCCTAAAGTTGATCAAACAAGTCATCAACTATGGGGAGAGGATACTTATTCTTGATAGTTACTTTGTTCAACCGACGGTAGTCGATGCATATTCTGAGGGAACCTTCTTTCTTGTGCACGAAGAGAACTGGAAAAGCCCATAGAGAAACACTATGCCTGATGAAACCATTATCTAAGAGGACTTTCAACTGTTCCATTAATTTATTAAGCTCAGTTGGAGCCAATCTTTAAGGTGGAGTTGAGATAGGCTGAGTATCTAGAATGAGATCTATTCCGAAGTTAATTTTTTTTCGGGAGGAACTCTGAGAAGATCTTCAGGAAACACTTCTAGAAACTTATTCACCACTGGAACTGACTCAAGACTCGGAGTTTCAGAATTTAGGTCATTGACTCAAATGAGATGGTAAATACAATCCTTGGACATCATTTTTCTTGCCTTAAGATAGGAGACTAATCGAACTATAGGCACTAAAGTACTACCCCTGTATTCTACAATAGGTTTATAGGGAAACTAGAACTGGACTATTCTGCTTCTAAAATAAACTGAGGCATAACACGAGTGGAGCCAATCCATGCCAAGAATGACATCAAAATCAGTTATTTCCAACTCCATAAGATCAACTGAAGTAACTTTCTAAGATATTATAATTGGGAAATTTATGTATACTCGTCTGGCTACAACAGAACTACCCACTTGGGTACATACTGAGAAGGATTCTGCTAATATGTCATGACTGACACCGAAGTCTACATCTTTATAAGGAGTCACTAAATAAAGTGAAGCTCCGGAATCTAACAATTTATAAACATAAAGGTGGAACACTTGTAACGTATTCATAACCATATCAAGGGAAATCTCCTGATCATGTCGAGTCTAGAGAACATAAAGTTAGTTCTGACGCTGCCCACTGGTGGTATTGGAGGTGGCAACCTGCTGGAGCTGATGAAAAGTTGGACTGACCTATTGAAGAAAATCCTTCCCCCTCTAGGCAAACCCTGGGAAATCCTTAATCTTGTGGCTTGGCTGCCACAAACACATATCGTTGCCTGCCCTACACTACCCCTAATGATTTTTACCATATCTTCAACAAAGAAGATTGGTGCAACCACTATTCACACTATCTTGGGACTTAGATCTTGGTGATCTATCCTGATTGTCCTACCTGAACTTAGGAACTGGTGCACTAGATAAAGATAGGTCCAGAGCAAAAAATTTCTGGCGGAACTGAGAATGATTCCCACTATTATACCATTGTCATGAGAATTTGAAGCTACTGGTTCTTACCTTCTTATTCTTCATTTCCTTGTCTTTGAGCTTCTCCACCTCAATATGTTGAGCATGAACTATCAGCTTAGAAAGGTCCATATCCCTAATCTACATAGTTGTTAAACACTCCTTGACTACACTATCTGACACACCAGACACAAACTTACCCATCCTGGCCCTAGAATTAGCCACCATAGTTGGAAAATACCTCACCAACTGGGTAAACTTGAGTGAGTACTCCTCCATATTCATGTTACCCTGCTTTAAATTTTTAAACTTTTGTACTTTGGTCTCTCTCAACTCGGTGGAAAGAATCTATCAAAAAAAGAAGGTAGAAAACTCCTCCCACTCTATGGTCATGCCTCAATACCTCAATCCTCCTTCTACTACTTTAACCAAGTATGAGTCACTCCTTGTAATTGGTAAGCAACTAAATTAGCACTCTCACTAGAAATAACACCTATGACATCTATCACTTTCTGTACACCATCCAAAAACTCTTGCGGATCCTCCTCAAACTTGGATCCAAAAAACAATAGAAGATTCATCCGAGTGAAGCCTCAGATCCTAGTTGCTACAGTGCTCATTACTGGATTAGTTGGGACAACAACTAGCTGGTTATTCTGAGCAGCCATAGTATTAGCTAAAATAGTGAAAGCGGTCCTAAATTCGATTTGGGAAACATATTTGTTAAGAGGGTCTTGATGACATATTTGTTAAGAGGGTCTTGATGAACAAGTGGCGGTGCAGGCTGATCCTCGTTCCTCCTTTCGTTGTTTATTCTGGGAGGCATTTTCTATAAAGGGATAAAAGACGAGTTAGAAAAGGGAATTCAATAGAGCTAATGTTTTTTTGCACGACATGAATACTGAAAGAAGGGAAACTTTCCTAAAACATCTTATAGCCTCTTGACTATAAGTGTGGCGCACTTCACATATGCATAAGACTCAATGCATATTTCAACCACCCTAGGGTACTTTAAAACTTTAGTCTCTAATACCAAGTTTTGTTATGACTTGAGACTACCCCCTAGTCATAACACGGTGCTTAAGGCCACAAGTGACCCCAAGCTAACCCATAATCTGGTATTAGCTGTGAACACTGAATAAAATGATAATAAGACAACATATGCGAAAGCTAAATTGATAAAAGCTTTGTTAAGATGCAATAACAATACCCAACGTATTTGAACTACTGATAAAAACTAAAAGTAAATTTAACTATCTGAAAGCCTCTAAAACTTGAGGAGTTAATGGGACAAGCCCCCAACTAACTCTAATTGACTGAAATAAAAGATGTTTTGAAAATAACTGCAAATAACTTATCCTCGATGGATGAGAATTCACCACAAATGTTATTGAGTAGTCCTAAACTGACTAAGGGTTATCGAGGAGCTGAGTATCCGAACCATGTTATAAGACAACATAGAGCAAAAGAAAGAATGCAATCAGTACTTTAAATGTACTGGTACGTTAGATAAGGACTAACTGAAGGGTATATAGACACTGATCATGAATGCAAGAACATGTAAAATAAATGCAAGACCAAGTAAACAATATACTAAAATAATGTGTAAAACTGAATAATTGAATAACTAATAATCTAAACACTTGGTCATACAAACCTAAGCTGATTTGATTTTAGTACTGAAATGAGATTGTGGGAGCTATCAAGTAACTGACATGCCCCAATTAAAGATGATTGGGGTCCAACTTGTAACCCCAGTATGAAGGGTGCTTGTACCTTGCCACGGGTACCAACACATGGCTGACGATATGGATCCACAAGGCTGATATCTTGAAGGACTAGGGTGTCACCCTCTACTGATGGGCGCTCCTAAGAGAGTGTCAACCCTCAACTGGCAGAAAGACCTCTCAAAACCTACGCTGGCTACGTAGTTCTGGAACTCAGGGACTGCTACTAAAAGTCACACCCTTGACTCGAAGGTGAGCCCTCATCCCTGGATTCACTTGGTGCTAAGTCCTACTCCGAACTGAATTGACACTGGGTCTAATTAATTAAAGTTAACTGGACTCATAACTGATAATGGCTCAACATGAATATGATAGTCTGAATTTGATAGTAAAACTATAATCTGACTGACATTGTTGGTTGAAATGAGACACATGCATAAACATATAGTTATCGGGTGTTCATAACCCTCCGGGACTGAATAATACTTTAAATACAGTGACATCATTAAAAATATTATTAGGAAATTCATGATTTAGAAACCCAAAACATAGAATATATCATTAACTGATGAACACCATGATTATAGGTATGGGAATATGTTAAACTTATGAGGATAACATGTTTATATGGTTCAATTCATAGATTGGTAGATTAACATGGTGCCAATGGAACATGTTATGAGTGGTTGAGATTATAAAGCATGTAAGAATATAATTCACATGGGAAACATATTTATCATGACCTGTATTCAAAACAATTAAGAGAAAATTGAGTAATTTCATACTTGACATTGAAATTTCATAAGAAGAGGAAAATGGATTAATACTTGAAAAGCAAGGAATTTTGGGACTCAATGGGTGGAAGGAACCCATTAATAATTATCCCACATAACCGAGTTGCTTGAATTCTTGAAGAAAATCTGGAATTGAGACCTTGGATGGTTGAATTCTTAGAAAGGAACCCTTGTTTTTGTTCTTGAGAGTGGGAGAGAGATGAATGATGTTAACTGACTGGGGAAGGGGTAAATTATGTATATTTGGGTCTCTTAGTCGTGAATTAGATGTTTAAAAAAGAGGAAAAAAGACCAAAATACCCCCATCTCTTTAATGAAGCTGCAAAATTTATACAACCTCCATGGCACGGAGGCTATCGGGGAGGCTAGCCTTTGTGACACGCTGTGTATCGCGGAAGGCCAGTCTCCGTGGCACATCGAAATTGTGGAGACACACTTCTTTCATGATCCAAAAATAGCCCGCACCTCTTTCAAAAGTTCCAAAACTCTCCGGAATGACCCTTTAACATCCCTAAATATTTTTTAACTCATAAATCAATGTTTCGAATACGGAAAGGCCAAAATAAAATATTCAAAATCTTGGGGTATCAAAATATCCATGCCACTTGTACTTAGTATGAAATAATGACTTTGGGACTTCTAAACATGTAACGAATATTTGAAAACTTGTCAAAGATCTTGCGGGGTATTACTCATGTCTTTTTAAAAGGGAAAAGAAAATGATTCAAGAGAGATTTTGGGGTGAGATTGGTATCTGTTATTAACTGTAATCTGTTTTAAAGGAAGGTCTATTTAATTTTTTTTATATAAAATATATTATTTCCTTATTTGATGGGTGTCTATTTAGTTTTTTTTCTAAACAAAAATTTCATTTTTTTTTATAAGAACTTGCTATAAGTTGCAAAATCAAAAGATTTGCCATAAATTTCATTAAACAATCTAATGTTGTTTATTTAGATTTTCTTCCTTTTTATTTTTGATCTATTAAAAAATATAATTACATTCCTTTTCATTTCACATTTCAATTTTTTTTTCTGTTAATTTAACTTCAACAACTAACTACACTCTTTTTAAAAAAAATTATCCTTCATTCCGTTTCGAATCCCAAAAGAATTTAATTGTGTAAATTATAAAACTTCCAAAATTTAAATTTCAGCACTTTAAGTTCAAAAACTAAGAACCTACAATTTTATTATTTTATTTTAATTTTTCAGATTGTTCTCCTGTTCATAATTTTTTCTGTGTTTGATTTTATTATTAATATCTTTAACTATTTATTTATGTTTATTATTATATTTTCTAAATTAATTCAATTAAGTTGTCCAAAACCACTTTTAAAATACCTACTCCACCAAATTCCACACCCATCCCCCCTTTCCCACCCCAACCCCCCAAAATTTTTATATTTAATTTTTTAAAAAATCTTACCTCACCAATCGAATTCCACACCCAACCCCCCTTCCCCACCACCCCACCCCCATTTTTATTTTTAAATTTATAAATTTTTTTAGAAAGAATATCTTACCTCACCCATCGAATTCCACACCCATCCCCCCTTCCCCACCACCACACCCCCACCCCCATTTTTATTTTTAAATTTATAATATTTTTTTTAAAAAAAATTCTTACCTCACCCACCTCTTACCCCTATCCAACCCTAAAAAAAAAGAATAAATTTATTTTATTTTTTAAATAAACTATTTTTTGCCCACCCCACATGTACATGCCACTACCTATCCTGACCCTCTACACAATCCAAAAATATTTTTTTTTTCTATTTTAAAAAAAAAAATTAGAATTTTTTTTCTAACTATCCCCTGCCTTGACCCCCCCCCCCTTTTTTTAAATTTTTTTTTAATTTTTTTCTACCCTCAACCCCATTCTACCTACATCCACCACTCTGCCAACCTCACCCACGTATCCCACCCCTACCTCTCCCCAATCAACTTAATTCCCTATCCTTCCCATCCATCACGATATTTATCACTTCACTCGTATTTATTTTTATTATTTTGTATTAGATATATACAAATACTTTTAGGAAAATATCTTATATTGTATTGATAAGATATCAAGTGTAAATTTATTTTAGCATATATGCTATTACTATTGCTGAATAATCACATAAAACAAAGTTATTTATTTTTTAAGTTCAAAATTAATTAATAGCTACTAATTAATATCTTCATTATCTTAAATAAATAAATCCTGATTAAATCAAGCATGTCATCTCTCCAAATAAACTTTAATTTTTGTTGTATGTTGAAAACAATTTGAGATACAGAGGATTAGTTCATAATCGAAATGAAACAAAAATATAAGCATTTTTGGTTAAACATATATGCATACTCTGTTAAAGATGACGATAAATTCATATACAAAGATTAATAGTAAACATTCAGTAATATCATTTCAAGTAACCCTTTGTAATAAAATTGATATGTGAATTCAGATAAATAAATTTTCATAAACTTTAACAAACATGAAAGCAATAAAAAGAGATGAATGTGGAGATACATGATTATGGTGAAAAATACTAGTGACAACAATATTATTCCATAAGTTGAATCATTAAAAAAAGAAATACTATTATCAATTTAAATTAGTGGACCTTGAACAGTAACAGAGAAAAATGAGGATGAAAATATTATATCATTCCTACATACAAAAAGAAAAATGTTAAATGAAAATATTAAAAAACTGAAGAATGAAGAACAAAAAAAGCAGTAAATAAAGTTATGAATAACACTAAGAATATAGGAGTGTATCTAATAGTGGCTAAGCAATAGAACTCCATTCCAATTCAAATTCAGATATCATATAGACTCATCAAAAGCAGATTAGTTTATTATTTTTTTTATCCTTATTTTTTCAAATATAATACATATTTATATTATTTATTCTCTCTCTCTCTCTCTCTCTCTATATATATATATATATATATATATATATATATATAGAAGAGTTGAGATAAACATTGAAATCAATGAAATAATAATAATAATAATATTAATAATAATAGTTATTATTGTTAATCACATTTTATCTATTCCATACATTTTTTTCTCTTTTTATTCTTTATCTTATTCTTTTGATTCCAAAAATAAATTAAAATTTTCTTTCCCGATACATAAGTTTAAGTAAGTTTAATTATACTAATGCAAACATTTGATATAAAATATATGAAAACCTCCCACAAAAAAGGAAATTCTAAACTGCTTATTAATTTTAATCTTTAGTTTAAAAATTTAATGTAAACGACCTGTAATTTGTTTTTGCTACGAAGGAGTAGTTAAGGAAAGTAAGTTTAAATATTTAATTTAAACAATCTGATAACTTTTTAGATAAAATTTTAAAATATTGACAAGGTTTATAAAGATATATATATTAGGACTCCATAAAAAAATATTACGTATGTAAATCAAATATGATATTATTATTATTATTATTATTATTATTATTATTATAATAGTAATAATAATAATAATTATTAACTCCTATCACTAATAATACCACTACGCCATGCCACAAACTACTATTATTTATTTATTTATTTATTATTATAATTATGATCATTATATATATATATATATATTTTGATAGATAGATAGAGAGAGATGTTGAGTCTACATTTATAGGAAACTTGCAATAAAACATCAGTAAAAAATCATTAACATAGCCTAGAATATCTCTATAGAATTATATCTTCACCTAACTAATTCTTAAAAATTAGAGATGATTAGCTAACCAACTATTGACTAGGACTTATTCAAAATAATAAAATAGTAAAATAAAGTTACTGCAGTTCAGTTAACTCTGCAACAGTCTTAGCTTGCAACCAAACCCAACCAGATTTGCCCTTAGGTATCTAACCACGAGATATTTTTGGAACAATAATTCTAACAGATCATTTTGACTTGTTGGTCGGATAGTTGAAAAATTAAAAATATAGGTGTGGGATCCACATTTGGTTGAAATAACTTTGGATAGAAAATCTGACTTTACCAATGCGTTTGTAACGTAGATTTTAGGATGGTAGCTTATTTGGTGTGATTTTACGACTTTTAAATCTCATTTTGACTCTCGATTTGAAAAATTATGATTTCGGATTTCGGGGGTCAACTTTGTGAAAACGATATTTTTTTAAATTCTGATATCACCACTGAGTTTGGAGAATTGAATTTAGTATGGTTTCATAGATCGTTTGCGTATATTGGAATCCGAATGAATTTTGGGCACCCCATCGAAATCCATTTGGACTTAGAAAAATCTAGTACAGAAAAATCTGCACTGTAAAATAACTCTTTTGATTCATTTTGCTCATTCTTTCACCTTCTTGAGAGTTAAACCCTAAAATAGTGTGATAACTTAAAATTAAAGCTTGTGGGAGCTTGAAAAGCTAGATTAACATCTATTTTTTTTATTTTATTATGGATTTAAGGTGATATTTCATCCTTACTCTAGTTGTTGATTAATTTCTCAAAACCTCAAAAATTTTAGAGCTTGATTTTAAACCCCAACTTCACCCCATTTTTCACTTGAATAATATTTTAATCTTAATTACTAGTTGTTCATCAATTTAACCTTCAAAACAACTCTGATTCTTGATTTTAACACGATTTTCAAAGATTTTACCTGATAAAGCTTAAAAATAATTTTACTTTGATTTGAACCGTATTTTTTTCTTGATTTGACTTGGGTTTTTAATTGTAGATTTTCTAAAAATATGAAAACATATTTTTGAACTAAATTTACAATTTTTCCCTTCTATTTCGAAAATTCATTTCGGGGGTTCGCTTTGACTCCGAACCAAAAGTAGTCAATATGAGTATCGTTGTCTTAGTTTTGACATGTAGATTTTATATTTTCTAATTTTAGTTGATTTCAGGATTGTGCGTGTAAAGTAAGGTCATGGGTTCGAAGTGTAGCATACCGATTTCGATATTCGAGGTAGGTTATGACTTAACTATTTCAGACTGGGCTGGTAATAAATGTTGGTAAAAAGTTCATTTCAAGGTGGAAAATAATTATGAAACATGGCTATCTATATGTTGTGCCCATGTAACGGCCTGAATTTGATTTAATTACTGAATTTGAGATATCTAGTCATATGTGTGACCGTGCGGGGTCTTATGTGATATTGATAGCTTGGAATACATGTGAATAATTTATTGTGTTGTTATAAATGACTATTATGGTGCCTTTTTCATATTGTGAGATATATATATATATATATATTCATACTTTGTGGGCATATGAATCATGTGAAAATTCGTAGATAGTGAAAATAGTAAGTGGATGTTGGCTCACGTGGTTGTGGAATAGTAACATTGTAGTTAGTGGTGGAAATATCTCATATGTATTGGGTGTGAAAAATACACTATATAGATTGATTATGAAAATACTCATTTTGTATGGTTGTGAACATTGCATCATCATTCTCATGCCGTCATGCGCATCATTTCACTTGTTTGTTTTATTGCTTTATATTTACTTATTGTCATGTATTTGTAATTGATTCGTGTCTTATGTTATGTATGTGTTTTGGAAATACTGAAAATATTAAAATACTGAAAACACTGAAAATACTAGAAACACCAAAAATACTAGAAATACTAAAAATGCTTGAAATATGCAGGATGTATGCCAAACCTAAGGTTGTGTACCACACTCAAGGTTGTTTGCCAACCTCAAAGCTATGTGCCAACCTCATGCATCCTTGCCATCCTCCTCCACATTATCATCATCAGCATCATTATCATCATCATATATATTACAGTTGCTTTATTGTGTTTATGTTGTGCTTGTATTGCTATATTATCTCGTCATCTATCTGTTTGTTCTATATTTGAACTTGTTAATGTCTAATTATTCTATCTTCCTTCATTTGTACTCGATGATCTTGAATATACGCACTCCTCTTTCATTGTACTTGTATGTGCTATTGTGTATATTTATATCCCTATTTGGTGCGTTGTTATATTATTATATGTGGATATTGTAGAACTGTTAGTGCAAGCAGTGTGGGCTACCATTGTGGGATATTTTTTAATTATAGGTGACGTGCCCTTAGTGTATGTTTTGTATGCTTTATTTAGTACTTTTCTTGGTCAGCCTATGATACCTACTAAGTACAAGTGGACCGTACTCTTACCTACTGTTCCCTTTTGATGTAGGTCCTAGATCGAGTGCGCCTCAGATTGGTTGATTTTGAGTTCCTTCAAATTTACTCAAGAAAGAAGTTGGACATTCATGCATCTGGAGTTCACCTCTATATTTCTATAGTATTTATGTCTTTATTTATATTTGGAGATAGATGTTTACCCTGTGTGGGTATTTCTAATGTATTTAACTCGTGGTTGTAGTAGTAGTTCTTATACTGTTGACACCAGATTTTGGGAATTATGGTTGCAGTGTTAGTTATATTTTTCTATATTTATCGTACTTGTTTGGTTCGACTTTGTTCTAAGATCCTTACCTTGGGGGTATTTCTATTTTTTCCCTTTGTGTATTAGTTTGGGTGATAGACTTACTTGTCAAGGTACGCAACACAAAGTTCCATCACGACCCTCAGTTTTTGGGTTGTGACAAATTGGTATCAAATTATCTAGGTTTCATTGATCTTAAGGTGCAAGAATGAGATGTCTAATAGAGTCTCGAAGATCATTACGCAGATGTTTGTATCTATCTTTGAGATGTTATTGGATGTCTTTAGGAAACTTCTCTCATTTCATTCCTTATCATGCAAATTTCTTTTATATCTTATGTTTTGAGTTGTGTTTCACTCTTTCTGTGCAGATGCTGTTAATTAGGTCTCATGAGGTCAGTGATGTGGAGCTTATTTCTTGAGAGAGAGTTCAGTTAAGAGGGTGAGCCTCGAGTTGTGGATGAAATACAGGGAGGGGATGAGCCTATGGTTCAGCCCTGTCTAGGACTAGTACTAGAGAACTATCCCCTGAGCCTCGTGTTGAGCATATTGGAGGTGTAGGTTCTACTCTATTTCCTCAGAGTTCATATGCCTCAGTTTTGGAGGGATTGTTGGTGCATTTGCTGACTCATTTAGAGAATTCTACTTTGGTTATGCCGGGTGTTCCTCCAATTCAGAGTGTGGATCCTCCTGTTGCACCTTCTTTTATTTTGGGTACTCCTCATAATCAAAGTAGTATTCCTCCGTCAGTGCCGGTATATGAGTATGTTGCTCCAGGGTTAGTAGTTTAACCTTCATCTATGTTACCTCCCCTGTCGGTGTCTTGGCAAGCTAGCATTGTTTTGTCTCTTGCTCTTCAGCGAGCCACGACTCAGATAATAGTGTTTGGGGCGTTACTCTAAAGTATAGGGGACCAGGCATAGATGCAGGGATCTGCACCAAGAGGGTGTGCCATCAAGACAAGTTTAGAGGTTACTTTATGTGTGATGAGTTGGCCATTTGGCAAAGGACTATCCCCGCCATGTGTTTAGAGCTACTCCTATTTCGGTTGTGAGAGGTAGGGGTTCTATGAGAGGTATGAGAGGTAGAGGTTTCGAAGCTCGTGGTGGTAACTAGGGGGCTATTTAGCTAGTTGGTGGTGATGGATAATGCTATGCCATACCAGCCAGACCAAAGGTGGAGGCTTCTAATATTGTGATCACAGGTATCATCCCTATTTGTTTTAGATTTGCATCTGTGTTATTTGATCCCGGATCAACCTTCTCCTATGTTTCTATGTATTTTTCTTTGGGTTTTGATTATATTAGTGAGCCCCTTGCTATGACTAATTGTGTATCTACCCCTATAGGAGACTCTTTAGTGGTGGATTGGTGTACCGATCTTGTGTTGTGACTTTTTTTATCTTAAAATGGGCAGATTTGGTTGAGTTAGCTATGGTTAATTTTGATGTTATTTTGGGTTGAATTGGTTGGATCCTTATCATGTTGTCCTAAATTATTTTGCTAAAACTATGACTTTAGCTTCGCTGGGTGTGCCAAGGATCGCTTGGAAGGGTGCACTTAATTCAAGATCTAAGAAGATCATATCTTATGTTCAGTATCATTGATTGGTTGAGAGGGTATTTTTGTTTTATTTGTCTCAAATTTTTTATACTAGTGTTGCTTTACCTTCTTCCTTTGATTTTGTTTGTGTTGTCATAAGTTTATAGATGTGTTCCCTATGGATTTGTCTGGTATGCCTCTGGATTGTGATATTGGTTTTGTCTTTGATGTTGAGACGGGCACCATGCCTATCTCTATTTCACCTTAAAAGATGGTCCTAGCCAAATTGAAGGAATTAAAGGATCAGTTCCAGGTGTTGTTGGATAAAGGATTTATTCGACCTAGTGTATTGCCTTGGGGTGCGCCTCTCTTATTTGTGAAGAAGAGGGATAGGTCTATGCATATGTGTATTGATTATTAACAGTTGAATAAGGTGATGATTAAGAATAAGTATCCTCTTCTGCACATTAATGATTTATTTGATTAATTTCAGGCTGCTCTAGTATTTTCAAAGATTAATTTGAGGTCTGGTTATCACCAGTTAAGGATTAGAGCTTTGAATATTCTGAAGATAACTTTTTGGACTCGATATGGTTATTATGAGTTCTTGGTCATGTCCTTTGGGTTGACTAAATGCCCTTGGCGCATTCATGGGGTTGATGGAGCGGATTCGGTCTCATCTTCAACCATATCTCAATTCTTCATGAGCAGGCTGAGCATGAGGAGCATTTGCGGATTGTGCTTCAGAGATTAAGGGATGAGAAGTTGTATGCCAAGTTCTCCAAGTGTGAGTTTTGGTTTGTGTCTGTTTATCTCGTGGATTATGTGGTGACTAAAGAAGGTATCATGGTTGATCCAACCAAGGTTGCAGCAGTTTGTGATTGGGCTAGACCTACTTTGCCCATCGAGATTCAGAGTTTTATTTGCTTGGAAGGTTATTATTGGTGTTTTATTGAGGGTTTCTCTTCTATTGCAGCTTCTTTGACTAAGTTGACTTAGAATAAGATTTCTTTTTAGTGGTCTGATGCTTGTGAGTCGAGCTTTAGGAAGCTCAAGGATTTGTTGACTTATCTCCCATATTGACTTTGCCCAAGGAGGGTGTGGGTTTCCCCATGTTTTCTGATGCTTCAGATGTTAGATTGGGTATTGTGTTGATACAGGAGGGTAAGGTAATTGCTTATGCATTTCGTCAGTTCAAGCCTCATGAGAGAAATTATCTTACCCATGATTTGGAGTTGTGCATGGTTGTGTTTTCCTTGAAGTTTTGGAGGCACTACTCGTGTGAAATCCGTTATGAAATTTTCTCAAATCATCGTAGCCTTCAGTACTTCTTCACCAAGCGAGATTTTAATATGAGACAGTGTCATTGTCTTGAGTTGCTTAAGGATTATGACTTGGACATTCTGTATCATCCAGACAAGGCTAATGTGGTTGCATATGCCTTGAGATGGAAGTCGACTAACATGGGTAGCTTGGCGCATCTTTTGACCCAAGAGACGCCTTAAGTCTTACAGGTTCAGTCTTTAGCTAACCAGATGGTTAGGCTGGATATTTCAACACTTGGGCATATTTTGGCATATTTGGAGGCTAGAACTTCTTTAATGGAGCGGATTCGGGATCATCTATTTGATGATGTTGAATTGAGGTTGATTCGAGATAAGGTGTTGAGTGGTGAGGCTAAGGAATCCTCACTTGATTTGGATGGAGTTTTGAGAATTGGGGGCCGAGTTTGTGTTCCGAGAGTATGAGATTGGATTAGGTTGATCTTAGAGGAGGCCTATTATTCCAGGTATTCCATCCATCCAAGTGTGACTAAGATGTATCGTGATTTGAGACAACACTATTGGTGGGGTGGTATGAGACGAGATATAGTAGATTTTATGGCTTGTTGTTTATGTTGTCAGCAGGTAAAGGTCAAGCATACGAGATCTGGTGGTTTGTTTAAGAGGTTACCCATTCTCGAGTGGAAGTGGGAATGAATCACCATGGACTTTGTGACTAGTTTGCTTCATACTTCTCATGGTTCCGATATTATTTTAGTCATCGTGGATCGATTGACCAAATCATCCCATTTCATCCTAGTTCAGGCTTCTTTCAATGCAGAGAGGTTAGCCTGTATCTATGTTCATGAGATTGTGCATTTGCATGGTGAGCCGGTGTCTATTATTTCAGATCAACATTTTGTGTTTGCATCTCACTTTTGGAAGACTTTTCAGGATGAGTTAGGTACTCGAGTTGATCTTAGCATGGCGTTTCACCCCCATAATAACGGCCAGTCAGAGCAGACTATCCAGGTTTTGGAGTATATGCTGCACTCTTGCATGATGGATTTTGGTGGCCAATGAGAGCAATATTTGTCTTTAACAAAGTTTGCATATAACAATAGCTACCATTCAAGTATTGATATTACTCCTTTTGAGGAATTTTATGATAGGCGTTGCCGCTCCCCAGTGGGTTGGTTTGATGATTCAGAGGTGAGACCTCAAGGTACGGACTTGTTTCGTGAGTCTTTGGATAGAGTCTGAATCATTCAGGATAGACTTAGAGTGGCTCAAAGTAGGCAAAAGTGTTATGCTGACTGTAGACTTCGTGCCTTGAGATTTAGTGTTGGTGATCATGTTTTTCATCAAGTTTTACCCATGAAGGGTGTGATGAGGTTTGGGAAAAGGGGAAAGCTTATCCTTAGGTGTATCAGTCCATTTGAGATTATTCGCGTTGTTGGTGGTGTGGCCTATGAGTTAGCTTTGCCCCTAGATCTAACGGTTGCTCATCAAGTTTTTTATGTTTCTATGCTTTGCCATTATATTTTTGATGAGTCTCATGTCATTCATTGAGAGTTGGTTCAGTTAGATGAGTAGTTGTCCTTTGTTGAAGAGTCAGTCTCCATTTTGGCTAGGGATGTTAGGCGGTTATGCTATAGAGTTATCTCTGTGGTTAAGGTCCAGTCGCGACATCGACCTGTAGATGAGGATACTTGGGAGGATAAGTCTGATATGCTTAGTTCTTATCCCCAGCTCTTCATTGATTCAGGTATTTTTTTGCCTTAGTTCGAGGATGAACTAGTTTTTTAGTGGTGGATAATGTAACAACCTGAAAATTTGATGAAATATCTAAAATTTGTGATTTTGTGCGATTTAACTATTTTACCTCTCCTTGTAGTTGCATTGTGGTATTTGTAGAGTATGGGGGTGATTTACATGATTCCCAATGTATTTTGGTGCCTTTTGTGCGATATTGGCTTTGAGAGCCTTCTTTTGGATTTATGTGGATATCTTTTGATCCATGTGACAGATGGATGAACAGACTGCACCAGCAGCTATGAAATATTAATTTTAGCCTAGGTAGACCTTTGGTCGAGTCCCGATGCACCCAAGCTCATTTCGACCTATTGGTTGGAAAGTTAAAAAATTTAAAATATGGGTGTGGGCCCATATTTGGCCGAAACGACCTCGGATGGAAAATCTAACTTCTTCAACTTATTCAGAACTTCGATTCTAGGGTGGTAGCATGTTTGGTGTGATTTTATGTCTTTTAAATCTCATTTCGACCCTTAGTTTAAAAAATTATAATTTTGAAATTCAGGGGTCAAATTTGTAAAAATGATATTTTTTTAAAATTATGATATCACCATTGAGTCTAGACCATCGAATTTGGTGTGGTTTCATAGTTCGTTTGCATATATCAGACTTCGAACGAATTTTGAGCACCCATCAAAATCCATTTGGACTTTGTAAAATCTGGTGTAGAAAAATTTGTACTACAAAATAGCCCTTTTGGCCCGTTTTGCTCATTCTTTCACCTTTCATTTTGAGAGTTAAATCCTAAAATAGCATGACATCTTAAAAATGAAGCTTATGGGAGCTTGGAAAACTAGATTAACATCTATTTCTTGATTCTATTACGGATTTAAGGTGAGATTTCATCCTTTCTTACTCTAATTCTTGATTAATTTCTCAAAACCCCAAAAATCTTAGTGCTTGATTTTAAAACACAATTTCACCGCTTTTCACTTGAATAATGTTTAATCTTATAATTACAAGTTTTTCATTAATTCAACCTTCAAAACAACTTTGATTCTTGATTTTAACATTGATTTCAAATATTTTACCCAGTAAAGCTTAAAAATGATTTTTCATCGATTTGAACCTCATTTTTGACTCAATTAACTTGGGTATTCAGATGTAAATTCCTAAAAATATGGGGAATACATTTTTGAAGTAAAGTTATAATTTTTCTTTCTTTTTCAAAAATCTGTTTCGGGGTTCGTTTTTATCCCAAACCAAAAGTAGTCAATATGGACATTGTTGTCTTTGTTTTGATGCGTAGATTCTATATTTCTTGGTTTTGGTTGATTTTGATATCATTCATGAAAAGTAAGATTGTGGTTAAAAGTGTAGCGCACCAATTTCGAAGTGTAGTTTATGACTTAACTCTTTCAGACTGGGCTGGGTAGTAAATGTTGGTATAAAATACATGTAAAGGGTGGGAACTAATCATGAAACATGACCATCTATATTTTATGCCCGAGTGGGGCCCTAAATATAATGTAATTATTGAATCTGAGATATCCTGTGATATGTGTGACCGTGTGGAGTCTTATGTGATGTTGATAACCTGGAATACATGTGAATAATTGTATTGTGTTGTTAGAAATGCCTATTGTAGTTCCTTTGGCGTATTGTGATATATATATGTATGTATGTATGTATGTGTATGTGTGTGTTCATACTTTGTGGGCAGATGAATCTTGTAGAAAATTCAAGGACAGTGGAAATAGTGAGTGGATATTGGGTCACGTGGTTGTAGAGAAATAACATTATGGTTGGTGGTGGAAATACTCATTTTGTATGGTTGTGAACATTTTATTATCATTCTCATGTCATCATACACATCATCTCACTTGTTTTCTCTATTGCTTTATATTTACTTCTTGGCATGTATGTGTACTTGATTTGTGTCTTATGGTATGTATGTGTTTTTGAAAATACTGAAAATATTGAAATACTGGAAACACTGGAAATATTAGAAACTCCAAAAATACTGGAAACACTGAAAATACTGGAAATATGCAAGTTGTGTGTCAAACCCAAGGTTGTGTGCCAAACTTAAGGCTGTGTGTCAACCCCAAGGATGTGTTCCAACCTCATGCATCCTTGTCATCATCATCATCATCATCATATATATATTGCACTTATTTTATTGTGTTTATGTTGTGCTTGTATTGCCATATTGACTCGTCATCTATCTATTTGTTCTATATCTTGACCTGTTAATGTCTAATTATTCTATCTTCCTTCATTTGTACTCTATGATCTTGAATATACATGCTCCTATTTTGTTCTACTTATATGTGATATTTTGCTAATTTGTATCCCTATTTGTTGTGTTGTTGTATTATTATCTGTGGATATTGTAGAACTGTTAGTGCAAGCGATATGGGATACCATTGTAGGACATTCTTTGATTGCAGGTGACGTGCCTTTAGTGTATATTTTATATGCTTTATTTACTACTTTGCTTGGTCGGCCTATGATACCTACTGAGTACAAGTAGATCATACTCACGCTTGCTGTGCCCTTTTGGTGTAGGTCCTAGCTCGAGTGCAACTCAAATTAGTTCATTTGGAGCGCCTTTAAATTTACTCAAGGTAGCAGTTGGACATTCATGCGTTCGGAGTTCACCTCTATCTTTCTATAGTAGTTTTATCTTTATTTGTATTCAGAGATAGATGTTGACCCTATGTGGATATATCTGATGTATTTAACTCATGGTTGTATTAGCAATTCATATACTATTGACACCATGTTTTAAAGACATGACTGCATTGTTGATTATATTCCTTCCTTATTTATCTTACTTCTGTGGTTCGACGTCGTTCTAGAAGCCTTAACTTGGGGGTATTTCTTTCTTTTCCCCTTTCTGTATTAGTTTGGGTTATAGGCTTACTTGTCAAGGTATGCCGCTACAAGTTCCATCATGACCCTTGGTTTCTGGGTCGTGACAAAAGAGTAGCATTTGGTTTTTCACCACTAAGACCACATAAGAAATGAGCTCTAATACATACTACCTATGATTCAAAATGACCTAACTTTGGATCTCAATACTTCAATTCACAGGAAGTATTTGAGTTCTTCCAAATCTTTCTATTTGAATTGTTTATTGATGTAGCACCTACTTGGCCTTAGTAACCAATTATGCATTGCTCTCCGTGATACTTTGTCACGATCCAAATAGAGTACGTGATGGAACTTATCACACACTTTTATATGGGTAAGCCTATACCAGTTTAAACACGATAATTAAAATAAATCAAAAGGGAAAGAAGAAGAAGCAAGAGAAGACAATGATCGTAAAGTATTTAAAAATAAATAATAATTACAGAGATACATTACAGGTTTGGTTGTCAATAGTACAAACCTCTAAAATACAGAGTGATATAAAAAACTAAAGTATCTTAAATGTGGATAAAAATAAGATAAATAAAGAGAGAACCGGGTAAGTTCTAGAAGGCGCAACCACTACCTCGGTCTCTACAATTTCAACACTGGAAAAATGCAATCTATTATCTACTACAAG
The DNA here is from genome assembly GCA_030864215.1 of Capsicum pubescens. NCBI lineage: Eukaryota > Viridiplantae > Streptophyta > Magnoliopsida > Solanales > Solanaceae > Capsicum > Capsicum pubescens. The sequence continues at coordinate 83,740,077 of CM061548.1, forward strand.
AACCAATATCTGCAGGGGGTGTAGAAAATAAAAAATAAGGGAAAAGAAGAAAGGGTAAGTACAAAACACATGTACTTAGCAAACATCTTCAATAATCGACCCTAATCTAAAGCAATGGAGAGAACCACCACCATAACTACCCAAGTTCCCTCTCCCCCTCAATCTACCACCGATAAGTACACCACTTCATCCTAACAAGGTATCCCAACTCATCCGTCATAAGAATATCAGTATACAGTGTAGAAAACTAGTCTAAGTGAGTCAACACTAGTCATTTTATGATTCACAAATAGAGAAAGTCATTTATAAGAGAGACTCACTAACATAGTTATCAAGATTAATTATCATGTTCAACCAATAATCCATGATAGAAAAGCTGAAAGTGTACAATTATGTGTATATTATACTACCAAAAAGTGCGACACTATAAGTCTCACTAACCAAGCCATAGTTATACCCCCATGTCTCATAAGTATCTCAACTTTCAAAGCTAACCAAGAGGTAGTACAATAAGATATAATATAATGAAATGAATGAGGAATACAAAATATCACAAACAAGGTTCAATCACGATACTTCGATACAAAAGTAAATACTCAAACATAGTATTAAAACATATCAAGAAAATGCAATGCAATACAATGTAGTGATGATGGTAGGATATTTCATATACACCTTTCAAGCCTCAGCGATCTGGACATGACCCATGGGGGTTTGCAACTCATATACTTTCACAATCTCAACTCCATATCTCAATTAACTCAATCGGCGAATCCCTCGGTCTAGGTATATTTAAAATATTTCTCATATGTTAATCAACCTGACCAACATATTCCTTGATCTAGGTAATTTTAAAAATATCTCATTTTCTTTTAAAAATTAGTGCTTCTCAGTGGTACTATTTTTTATGAATAAGAATGAATGAGATAAGGATGCATGCTCATAACCAAATCAACATTAAGACAATGAATCAATTCAATAATGACATAAAGGAGCTAAAATCTCCTCAATATTTTAGCCGTAATGATATAAGATATTTCAGTATGGAATAAAAATTCATGTAAGAAATCAATAATATCATTTAAGTTCAAGCCCCTTTCTCGGGCATCACGCAATAATAAGGCAGATTAATGCACAATAAGGACTATAATGTCAACTCAAGACCCAACTTAGGCATCATTATAATAATAAGACAACTAATGCACAAATATGGTCAATAATATCAATTCAAGCCCCCACTCGGACATCTCAATAGTAAAAATCTCTTAAGTCAATAATAATATTCACATAAGCCCTTATACGGACAACACAGAAATAGTAAATAATGCATACAACATTATATATATATATATATATATATATATATATATATATATATATATAAACTTACCTAAAACTTGCTTATTTTGCATAATAAGTTTCTTATATCCTAAAGATGATATCATTCGACTAAATAACTAAAAGAAGAACTACTCTAGTTAAGAAAATGCCTTAATGAGAGATACTAAACCCTGATAATCACCTTGACTATTGCAAGTCCATTTATACCCTAAGTATTTTTTAAATTTAAATCATTCCATAAAATAATAATAATAACCTAATTATCCCCTAAAAGGTCACTAGTCTCCAATAATCATATCAAGATCCAATAAACACGATTTAAGCTCTAAAATAGGCATTCACTATTAATTTATTTAAGATTAATAAGTTATTTATCTATAGTCGACACTAAGCATGCTGCAAGAGTAACTAAGGTAAGCAATTATGTAACTACAATCTATTAGAAGACTTCAATTCCTGTGGAGATGCTCGCCATTTCACCTAAGTGGGATCCCTAATTCTAAGTGATTCACAAAAACATGAACAAATAAGCGTACAATGAATAAACACATCAAAAAAAGTCAAGGTATATTACAACCTGCCTTTGAATTTGATTCGCAAGCTAAAACGCAGTTTGACGCATTAATCGAAATCTCTAATCCCTCGAATCATCAGAAAACATGTCCAATCTAATCAAATATGACATCTATAAGTCAAAAGGAGTCTATCGATACCCATATTGATATACTCTTATTCCATATAAAAAAGTACTTCAAAAATTTAATTTGAAAGTAAAGGTAAAACTGAAACTCTATTTAAGAATCATATTTCCCATACTCTTAGGGTTCTAACTCTAAAAATCCAACTAAAATGAGTTGAAATCGGACTTGAAATCGAAGAAAAAACTAATTTTATAATTTTACAGAGTAAAACCTCAAAATTGATTATCAAATGCGGTTTACAATGAAATTTTTTGGAAAGCTTTTATCAAAGTCTTTTATTCATGATACAAGGACCTTAAATCTAAAAAATTAATGGAAACATATTTCAAATCGACCTTAAAATCAAGTATTTTTGATTTCATAACATTTGTATTTTAAAACTCAAATTTATAGATCGAAATCATGAAAAAAAGAGCGAATAATTTTAAAAAATGAATAAAATAAAGATAGAATCACATACCCAATGATTATACGAAAAAACGTATATCACGGAGTTTCTTAAAACTATTGAATCAATTCTCTAGTATGTACGAATATTTTTAGCTTATCTATTTCATAACTTAATTACTCATATGTTTTGTTAAACTTGATAATTCGGAAGAATAGTATTGCTATTCCTAAAATGTATCTCTACTTCAAATTTATGCATTTTTTAATCTTACCCAAGCTAAATATATATTTAATAACTTTTCTCTTTTTTTTTTTATGAAACTTTTAGATTTTGGATATAATTTCAAAGTTATTGATCAAGATTGATTTCGGAACAAAAAAAGTTACGCCTTGCTGGATTGTCTCTACAATTATATCCAGGAAAAAATAAGGGAGAACAATTTTAGGACCCGTTTGGACATATATATCACAAGTAATATTTGAAAAGGAATTAGTAAAAAGTCTTTGGTCATACAATATGTTATTATTTAGCAAATATTTTGGGAAAATAATCCAAATTGTCAAATATTAGAAAAAATTAGTTTTTGGAACAAATTCTATTATTTGAGAACTTTTAAAAAATTTAATTTTACTCCAAGCTTTTAGATAAAAATACCCCACCGTATATTAATCCCAAATAATATCTATTTCCCAACCAACCCCATTAATAAAATATGGTATTTGACTCATGTACGTGATAGTATTGTTGCATAGCACTAATTAAAAGTAACGTACATAGAAAAACTGGATGCGCCTTTGTGAGTTGTGAATACTTCGATAGCTTCTACACTTATGTGTGAAATTTTTTATAAGGAGGTTGGAGCTTATAATTTATGAGTTTAATTTTTATCATGGAACATGTTTATTATAAACTGATAATTGTTTATAAGGAGGTTGGAGCTTATAATTTATGATTTTAATTTTTATCATGGAACATGTTCATTATGATAATACAAAGTTATGGTTAATTTTAACAATTTTTAGAACTTATGGGCATAAATCATATTTCTTTAAAAAGTCAAATATTTTTTTCAAAACTATGGCAAAACACAAGGTGAGACTTCACCCAAATTTTGATCCAAAAATAATTTACCCAAATTATTTGAAAATCTATGTCCAAACTTGACGTGGAAAAACTAGCAGTGTTATATTCTTCAAACTTACATTGGAGTAATTCTTTGTTTAACATTCTAAAAAGACATGCAAGGATCATTTATTTACATAAGTGCACAGAGCAACTAATGTAATACAATGAAAAAGTAAGGGCAAATTATAACCAACAAAAGTGGGCTCGGACATGGGAGCTACTACAACATTAAAAATTTATCGAAAGTGGAATAGATAAAATTAGTGAAAAGGGTTTTTGCTTCAGCTGGTAAAAAGGTACAACATTTAATGTGTCAATTCACAAGACATCTTAGCAACAAATTTATTTAATACCCAAATTGCCCTCATGGTCAACAAGCATGTCGACCATGAGGTGCTTGGTGTTTCCACTTATTTATATATATACACATACAGACACACACACACTCTACTAATCTTTACTTGATATCTAATATTTACTTGGTATCAGAGCCACGGGGAGAAGTAAAGATTATTATTCTTGTATCTAACTTGTTATTTTATGGTATTGTCTGATCTATAATTTAGAAGGTAAATCCTTAACCAATCTATACAACTTAGAAAAATCTATTTTATGATAAAAGGATCAATTTGAAGATGGTGTTGTGATCATTTATATCTACACAATAGGTTGTATACATAAGCAATGATAGTTGGATTGTCGAAGAAGACTTAGTTACATATGGTTATTTATTACCTTTAGACAATCTGATTGAAGAACTTTTAAAATAAATTTATCTAGCTAACGTGCATAGAATTGAAACAGTATTCCACTAATTTAACTGCCAGATCTGACTCTTCCATATAGCACTGAGTTAATGTGATGACCCGAACCGGGGTCTTGGATGTGACGGACATTCCAAACCATGAAGGCCCGAGATCCCTTCTAATTTGTAATCATATATACAATTCATATATAAATAGGAAATGCGAAAATAAAATATACTACAAAAACATGGTCATAATCTATATTTAGTTTAACGATGAGGAATAAAATCCAATATCAACTAAACATCATTTAAAAAATCATCTGCAAAATCTCTACTACATGGTCAAATAAAAACTGTCTGAAAACTGGGACAAGGCCCCTAGTAGACCAAAACCGTAACAAATAATAATTTTCTGAAAGGAACTAGGCCTTCTGAAATATAGAAGGCTCACCAACTGGTACTCTTCACTCCTGTCTGATGAAATCTACTGCTTATCAGGACCCCTAGACTGTTCCTCAGAACATGAAGGGAGGGGGTTCAATACAGATGTACTGGTATGCAGAGCAAATTCAAAATAATCATTTATATTCAACATATATGAGAGCAATTTAAAATATTTCATAAACATATCATATAGTAAGAAATCACATGGGCATTTTAAAAGACTCTGTGAAAACATCTGAAATCTGTGACACTCTTTGTATTACTTCTTCTCTAGGTGGTATACCCTACAACTCTGAAATTCCACGGGCTATATGGAAACTGCCATTAACTCGGCAGCCAAGCCCTCAATCCAAGTGTGCCGCAAGGGTCGGAGTCTCTGAATCTACTACGCCACATAACCATCGCCAGCGTACAATAATAATTTATTCGTATCGGCAAATACGGTTTCAGACTAAGAGTTACTTGAACTCAAGCCCTCTTCGGGTAACCACCTAACCCTCTTTAAGCCTATTTTTAACTCTTTTAAAATCATGTATTTTCTGGAAACATATTCTGAAAACATACTCTGAAATCTCTTATCTGTTATGACATACATAATTATGGTATCGTCATACCATTGACTTGCAAGACACATCTCTGAGCCATTATTAACATATTATAATCTCTGTTTTCAAAATATAAGTTAGGGACCACCATATCAATAAATCAATTCAAAGAAACTCTTTCTCAAACATCGTGTAAACACAGGCAAGGAACTCTCTTTGTCAAGCATTTCAATAATACAAGGTGGTCATGTCAAAATTCTCAATCACATGTAAATCTTTCTCATTTAAAACAAGGATATAGTTATATCAAAAAGCTCCCTCTCATCATCTCTAAATCATGCTCAAACACTATGGTATTGAGAAAACTATTTTCAAATCATAAATCATGCATTTCAAATCGTTCACAATAAGATCATAAACTTGAATTTATCACAAGAGAGGGACTTCATATTTTGTGCTCTCAAACAAATCTTAAATTTTAATTTCATACATATACACATACTTGTAAATCAATTTAAGGGGATGCGGCCTAAAGGCCAAAACAACAATATCATTAATATGCATAAAGCATAATAAATTCATGGATTTCAAACCCCTTTAACAAATTCATGCTTGATAATCTTTAAATCATAATTGAGTGTTTTCAACAAGCCTATGTATTTTTAGGATAAGCCCCACATACCTCAAATTAGGAATTTGATGGATGCTTCTTGAAGCCCTCGGTTTGGGGATTCTAAATCTTCAATCAATTTCTGAAACTGACGATTGAATCTTGAGTTATTCTCTATGTACAAGGAGTTATGGTCGATGGAAGTTGGCCCAAGTTTAAACATACACTAAAACTTATTTGGTAGAAATGCTTTCAACTCGTCTTAAAGTTAGGGGACCTCTATGATCTCAATTCATGATCAAATGGGTTCCCACACTACATAATTGATTAACATGCCAAATTTGCATAGGATTTATGGCTTTTGGATCATCTACGCATAGAAACGACGGTTTTCATTCTATCCCAAAATGAGGGGTGTTACATTATCTACCCCTTGGGATCATTCATCCCCGAATGATGGGTAGGAATGTTAAAGTCTTAAAGGTATGAAATAACATGGACATGATATGTATTCTAAGAAAAAATATACTGATCTAAAACATTTAAACTTCCATCATGAAACTGAATTCTGAGCTGACTTGCCCTTACTTTCTTTAAGGAGCTGATTCATGCTGAGAATTTACGATTCCCTTGAAGTTGTATGATACAATCGTACATATCGAATTGAGAAGTGTTAACTTATATAAGTACGAATCTTGAGACAACAAGATTTAGATTGTACAAAGGTATTACACTGTCTGATCTAAAATACCTGGAAAGATTTGAGACTGCGCTGAACTCTTATGAACTGAGTCATGACTAAATAGCTGAATCTGAAACATGATGCCTGGACTGAACTGAATTCACAATTTACATGGATGCGAAAAATTATCTCTTAGGTATGATCATACACATGAGACTTTGTATAGTAGGATTGGGTGAAAAGGTGGAACACCACAGTAACTTGCCTGCCCCATCTGTTAAACTGAATTGCTGGTCATGAAAGAGGAATTATACTGGAAACTTATTCTTAACTGGAGTATCTCTTCAACACTCTTTCTAGAAAAGTCATAGTAGCATTAGAGAGCAAAAAATCTTGGGCATGAGTTACACAAGACATCCAACTAAGGAATCATAACAATGACATCACTCTATAGCATGGAATATAAACATATAACTCATAAACTAGGATAGAATTACCAAGCCTTAGGCAGTGCAACTTCTTACTATCAAACTCCACACATTTCTAGAATATCCCTTAACTATACTATTCCCCTCAAGTACCATGCTCATTTGATTCTACTTATAATTCTCAAATGGGCATTTATAAATCTTTCTACTAATGTCTATAGTAGCTTAAATCTGCTCACCGTGATCAAGCCTAACTCCAATTCACAAAATACACATGCCTCACTACGATACTAGTCCAAACCATATGATTCAACCTTCTATATCATTTTAAAGTTCACACCTTACGCATATCGTGCCTTTTCACTTCAATGACTAACTCTGATCTCTTACTATGGATTCACTAGCGCATATTGCGTTCCTCCACTTAAATCCCAACATGTCATTCAAGCCTATATTTATAACCACATATGAACTTTAAGGCAAATACCCATAAAGACATACTTCACATATTCTCTAAACCACTATCAATATAACTCCCATGCGCTACCCCAAGAACATACACGCAGAAATTTCCACTAACCATTACATATATCAAAGACTTGGCCCCAGATCTTACTTCACACTTATGGCCTTATCTAAAATAAGCATACCATGATCTTTCATCAACAAGAAACATTTACTCATCACTACTATCATCATATACGGAGGAGTCACTAAAAGTTCAAAACATAAGATCTTAAAGCACGGAAGGATATTATACGAGACTTGACACTTAACTGAGGCCTGAGGAATAGAGAATCAACATTAGGGATTCATCAAAGTGATCTGAATTGAGAGTATACCTGTCTATAAGCTGAATCTCGCCAATCATTTGGTGTGTAGCATGAGTTATGGGAACTGATCACACTATAAAGAGTGAGTACATGAGTCATGAGCTACGTGACCTCAATTTGGAGTTTATATCCTATGGAATATGATTCCGTCTACTGAATGAATTGAAACTCCTCATTTTGGAACTGAAAGAGTACATGATTCTCTATCATAAGTATAAACATGAACTATGATCATGGAACAGAAATGTGAGGCATGAGTAAGCATTGGGAAAACTGAAAAACACTGAGATAAGAATGGGTTACGTGTCCTATCATCTCCCCCTTAGCTTTAAGCCATCATCTTCAAGTCTGATAGATCCCTTACTAGACTTTAAATCTAACTACACTCACTGCACTCTGGGGTCGGGAATAAGACAATACATGAAATTAATAGAACTTAACCCGAAATACCACACCTGAAAGTGGAAAACCCACTGGTACTATTGCCTTTTGAGATACACTCTATCTTTCTAGAGTCCCCATAGTTATCAGATGATCCTTGAACACTTACTAACTTTGAACCCATGTGAGCCTCCTCATAGTCAGAGTATACACCCTCTAGCGCTTCAACTCTTATTTCTATGAGCTCAACCTTTAAGAACTCAAACTTATCTTCTAATACTTAACATGGATATCACCAAGCCTTTGATGAACCATAATACTTCCATCATAGCCTACCAATATCGCAACTCCAAACTTATATCTTTTTACCATGAGAATCAAGATCATATAAAAAGGCTCAACACTATCAATCAAATCTCCTTAACTCGTCTATTTAGAACACTATATACCATCTAACTAGCCTTTCTCTACCTCGAAACTCATTGGTACCACTAGCCAGACACGACATGTAATAGTCTTAGAAAATGCCACAACTCCATATCACCTTGGGCATACTTCTACATCATACATATAACATCATACTTCATTATGAATCAAATAAACTTAAGCCATTGCATAAACTGTTCAAGCCTATTAGATCACTTCCATATAACTAGTATCATTAATCAATAAATCATCACATCCACCTTCTGTAACACCCCGATTTGCTGATCTAGAATGCTACACGGTGCTCATGACCCTGAGGGACCACAAGCTAACCCATAACTGATATCTGTATCTGTATACTGTAAATCATGATATCATAATACAGAATACATAAAACTGTAAGGCCATAAGGTTCAACTGAATAAAACCATGTGGGTGAAAATACCCCAAAAAACTCAATCTGAAAGCTAAGTCTGAACGTAAATCTGAACATAAATTTGAAAGCCTCTAAACTATCTGAATAAGGAGTTGAAGGAACATGTCTTCAACTAACTCCGTAAAACTGAACTAAAGAAATAAATAAATGTATCAAATCCTATTGTCCTCAAATCAATGAGGACTCACTGTGTCTCTGCGACTGGAATGCTACCGCTACTGCTGGCCTGGAGCTCGTGTATCGGAACCTATGGTGTAACATGAAAAGAATGTACCATAGCGCAAATATGTCGGTACAACTGGAGTATTGAGTATACGAGGAAGATAGGCTGAACATAAAGGGTTTCATGCAGGAACGACACTGACTGACTAATATGAACGTGGGAGTGCAAACACATATATATAGAAACTAAGACCGTGAATACGTGATAGCATAACCTGTAAGCTAATACATGGTTTATTGATAACTGTCATGAATGAGACTAAAACTGATAACTTGGATGAATATATCTGAAAGTCCTGTATATACTGAAATCTGAAGAAAGCCCTAAGTTTTTTTACTGAGACTGATACTGAAACTGTGGGAAGTAGTGTTTAACCGATATGTCCCATGTATGCCTATTATGGATAAGCTGGGGTCCAATCTCTTCCCCGACTGGAAGGGTGTCAATACCGTGCCATGGGTAAGGACAGCCTGTGAGTGACCCTTATCTGGCGGGTACTCAATGAGAATGGTGGGAACCCTAAACTAATGGGTTAAGCCACCTCATCAACCCTAATCTGATGGGTTAAGATGTCTCAACCTACGCTGGCTATGTAGTTCTGGAACACAAGGATGACTACTAAGAATTACACCCTGAACTGGCGGGTGAGTTCCCATCCTTGGGTTCACTCGGTGCTAACCTCTAGTCCCATATGGAGGGTATGGACATGAATAACTGACTGTACATGACTTAATCTTACTGAATTCCATTGACTGGTGGAATGTTACTGATATCTGACAACTGACTAAGATCATGAGGTTTTCCTGAGTCACATGACTGACTGAAGTCTATGGAATCATAGGTTGAGTTCGGATATCGTGAAACATGACATGACTCTAGGCACACAACTATAGTTTTTGGGTACAAGTACCCCCAGGACTCGATAGGAGAAAACTGACACACATGACGACTTGATCACAAGATTTGAGTCCACAACTCACAATATCATAAGTAAGGATTTCATAATAAGAATGATTCTCAACAAACTATCACATGATCGGGAATACACACAATATGTATATACTTGAATGGCTTAAATAACATGGTCATTCCATATCAAAAAAATATCATGAGCATCTCATACAACATCTTCAATTCAAGACAATAGCATGAGGATCATGTTGAACATAAACTTAGAACATGGAATAGTCATTTAGGACTTATTATGTCATAAAAGCATGATTTCTATTCCCTTAGGTATTTTCACAAACACCTTACATGAACATCTTAGGCATAGGTGTATTCATCAAGATTTAAACATTCAACCACCAATTTCACATGTTTAAACATTAAATACCACCATATCCTCACACAAAACATACAAAGATCCCATCTTAGGCATCATCAAACTCTAATCATATAAACATCAACCACCAACAACATAAACATCATAATACATAATTTAGAAGATGGTTCTTGAGCTTCATCGACGAAAGGAGTCCATGAATCAACTCACGCATACCTTAGAAGGAAGATTCTTGATGATTGACGGAGGAATTTCCTTGAAATCGGATCTTCAAGCTTAGTTATGCAACCCTAGTTTTTTTTCTCTTTTAGTGCTCTTGGATGATGAGCTTTGAGATGATAATAGGGTTGTAATATGTTTAGAAGCTATATATTTCATAGGGTTAAGTTTAGGGATGTGTAAGGAGTGTTAAAAGACTTAATTACCCTTAAAATAACTCAAAATGGAGTGTTTTTGGCACCTGGAACTGACTTAGGTGGCGCCCAAGTAATTGCCCAAGCTAGGTTGGGCGGCGCATAACGAATCGCCTATGTTTGGTTGGGCGGCGCCTAACCAATCGCCTATCCTTACTGTCTCTTACGAAATTGGGCATAACCTTTCACTCGAGTTTTGGATTAAGGAAAAATTTGTATCGTTGGAAAGATAATTTGATTCTCTATAATTTTGTGGGTCTAAATCAACCAAAGTACCACATTAACATCGAGTTATACTCGTTCAAAGATGACCCTTGCAAAATCGAACACTAAAACTTGATGGATTTAAAAACTCTTAGCTTGTATTACCTTAAGTGACTCATGTGAACATTCTTAATGCATCATAAGCTATCCTATCACTAGGATATTCATTGTAAGTCATGTACTCAAGTATGAATCACAGGATAGGAGATTTCATACGTAGGAATACTTATTCACTTCCTAGCTTAGAAATATACGGGGTATTACAATATCTCCCCATTGGGAACATTCGTCCTCGAATGAGAATTTACTGAGAAGGGATACAAGACAATAGAACCTGAATTGAACATGAAGAACTGAAACTTGATCTCATGACTGACATGATAAATTTACTAAACTCGTGCATATCTGATGCACGAACAACTAACACGTGAATGGATGACTGAGTATGAAACAGTTAATAGGTACCAAGTTTATACTGGAAACATGAACATGAAACTGAATAAGTTTAAGGAGAAATGTTACCTTGAGCTTGATCTGAATTGGCAGGGAAGAGATGAGGATACTTGGTATGCATATCTGTTTCTGCTTCCCAAATAGCTCCCTCATGAGACTAATTTCGCCAAAGAACCTTGACTAGAGGGACTTCTTTGTTCCTCAATCTACGAGTCTAATAATCTAAGATTTTAACCTGAATCTCTTCATAAGAGAAGCTGTTCTGAATGTCGATGCTCTGAATAGGGACAAAAACTGCTGGGTCACCTATGCACTTCTTGAGCAGAGAGACATGGAAGACTGGATGGACTGAGGCTAGATCTGAAGGCAACTCAAGCTCATAAGCTACCTTGCCGAAACGACAAAGAATTCTGAAGGGACCGACATATCGGGGACTGAGTTTCCCTTTCTTGCTGAACCTCTTCACTCCCTTCATGGGAGAGATCTTAAGATAGACATAGTCATTGACCTCGAACTCAAGATCCTTTCTACGAACATCTGCATAGGACTTCTGTCGGCTTTGAGCAGCCCGGTGTCTCTCTTTGATCAATTGAACTTTCTATAAGGCGTTGAATACTAAGTCAGAACCTATAATTAAGGCCTCACTAACTTTGAACCAACCAATCAGAGATCTACATCTCCTACCATAGAGAGCTTTGAATGGAGTCATCTGAATACTAGAATGATAGCTATTGTTGTATGCAAACTCAATCAAAGGCAAGTGGTCATCCCAACTTCCCTTGAAGTCAATTGCACACGCCCTTAGCATATCTTTAAGAGTCTGAATGGTCCTCTCTGCTTGACCATCTATCTGAGGATGAAACACTATTCTGAGATGGACTTGGGTACCGAAACCCTTTTGGAATGCCTTCCAAAAGTGAGAGGTGAACTCGGTACCTCTGTCTGAGATGATAGATAGTGGAACACCATGTAACCTGACTAACTCCCTGATATAGAGTTTGGCATAATCCTCGGTGGAATAAAAAGTACAAACAAGAAAGAAATAAGATGACTTGGTCATTCTATCTATAATGATCCAGACTGAATCATGCTGATGACGAGTTCTAGGCAAACCCATCACGAAGTCCATGTTCACTTCTTCCCACTTCCAAGTAGGAATGGTGAACTCTTGCAAGGAACCACTAGGTTTCTGATGCTCTATCTTAACCTGCTGACATGTAGAGCACTTAGCCACAAACTCTACAATATCTCTCTTCATCTCACTCCACCAATAGATCTCCCGCATGTCGCGGTACATCTTAGTGGCCCCTGAATGAATAGAGTACGGCGCACCATGCACTTTTGCAAGAATTCGCTACCTCAATTTATCTACACCTAGAACACATATACGACCCTGACAACGAAGAACACCATCTCTCCCTTGGGAGAAAACTTCAACTTTTTGATTCTGAACTGACTCTTTGAGCTTGAAAAGGCTAGGATCCCTGTCTTGTTTCTCTTTTACCTCAGAAACTAGAGATGACTCTGAACTACTATGAACACATACACCACCCTCTGAAGAATAAACTAAGTGAACTCCTATTCTGGCAAGCTGATAGATCTCCTAAGACATCTTTTTCTTACTATTCTCAACGTGAGAAATACTACCCATGGAGAGTCGACTGAGAGCGTCGGCCACAACATTGGCCTTGCCCGGATGATAAAGAACACTCATGTCGGAATCATTCAAGAGCTCTAACCTCCTTCTCTGGCAAAAATTAAGATCTTTCTGGGAAAAGACATACTGGAGGCTTTTATGGTCTGTGAAGACATCTACATGAACTCCATAGAGATAATTCCTCCAAATCTTTAAGGCAAAAACTACCGCTGCTAACTCAAGATCATGAGTAGGATAATTCTTCTCATGTGGCTTTAACTGTCTGGAGGCGTAGGCTATGACCTTACCATGCTGCATGAGGACACAACCTAAACCCACTCTGGATGCATCAAAATAGACTACAAAACCGTCTGAACCATCTGGAATAGCTAGAACTGAAGCTGAGGTGAGTCGAGTCTTCAACTCTTGAAAGCTGTTCTCGCATGAATCTGACAACTGAAACTTAATCTTCTTCTGAGTCAATCTGGACATGGGAGATGCAATAGAAGAACATCCCTCGATAAACCGACTATAATAGCCAGCCAAACCCAAGAAACTCCTAATATCTGATGGAGATACGGGTCTGGGACAGTTTTTTACTACCTCGGTTTTCTGAGGATCTTCTCTAATGCCATCACCGAAAACAATATGGCCAAGGAATGCTCCTGATCTTAGCCAAAATTTGCACTTGCTGAACTTAGCGAATAACTGGTGATCCCTGAGAGTCTGAAGAACAATCCTGAGATGGTCTGCATGATCACGCTCTGTGCGAGAACATACCAGAATATCAACTATAAAGACTGTGAAAAACATGTCCAAATACTGCTTGAACACACGGTTCATCAAATCCATAAAAGTTGCAGGGGCATTAGTAAGACCAAATGCCATGACTAAAAATTCGAAGTGACCATACCGAGTACGGAAAGCTGTCTTCGAAATATCATATTCTTTAACTCTGAGCTGATGATAGCCTGATCTGAGGTCTATCTTGAAGAAGTAATTGGTACTCTGAAGTTGGTCGAATAGATCATCAATCCTGGGAAGAGGATATCTGTTCTTGACCGTGACCTTGTTGAGTTGACAGTAATCAATACACATCCTGAGAGAACCATCTTTCTTGCGCACGAATAATACTGGCGCACCCCATGGGGAAACACTGGGTCTGATGAATCCCTTATCTAAGAGATCCTTCAACTGATCTTTCAGTTCCTTGATTTCTGCTGGTGCCATTCTGTATGGCGGAATAGAAATAGGTTGAGTATCCGGAAGAAGGTCTATGCCGAAGTCTATTTCCCTTTCGGGAGGAATGCCTGGAAGATCTTCGGGAAAGACATCTGAGTTTTCATTAACAACAGGGACTGTTTCAAGGCTGGGAGATTCAGAACTGGAATCTTTAACATGCACGAGATGATACACACACCCTTTAGAAATCATTTTTCTTGCCCGAAGGTAGGAAACAAGTTGACCCCTGAACGCTGAAATGCTACCCTTCCACTTTAGGATGGGGTAATTTAGGAAATGAAATTGAACTATCCTATTTCTGTAGCCGACTGTGGCATAGAAGGAATAAAGCCAATCCATGCCGAGAATGACATCAAAATCAGTTATCTCTAACTCCACTAAATTTGCTGATGTGGATTTCTGAGATATCATAACCGGGCAGTTCCTGTATATCCACCGGGCTATGATGGTTTTACCCACTGGGGTAGAGACTGAAAAGGGCTCTGCTAGGACTTTGGGACTGCTTCCAAAATCGCCTTCTATGTATAGAGTAACAAAAGACAAAGATGCACCTGGGTCTAGCAAAGCATAAACATGAACATGGAAAATCTGTAACGTACCAATAATGACATCAGGAGAATTTTTCTGATCCTACCGGGACTGAAGAGCATAGAGTCTGTTTGGGCATTGCCCACTGGTAGCACTGGAAATGGCACCCTGCTGGTTCGGGCGACTGGATTGAGCTGCAGAATAATTTTGCTGACCCTGAAGACTTGACTGCAGACACTCCCTAATTCTGTGGCTTGGCTTGCCACAACCAAAACAGACATCACTACCGGCTCTGCAAATGTCCTTGTGGTTCATACCACAAGTCTGACAAAGAGGATTCATTCGGGAACTGCTAACAAAGCCCTGAGATTTAGAGCCTGGAGCTTGGTCTCTATTGCCATCTCTGAACTTCGGCACTGGAGCGCTGGCAGAGGAAGGAGATGGAACGGCTGACTTGGAGCGAAACTTTGAACGATTTCCTCCATCTAATTTGGGGTGAGCAAAGTTAAAGTTACCTGACCTTGCTCTCTTGTTCTGCCTCTTTCCAGTCTTAAACTTCTGCTCTTCTACTTGCTGGGCATGGGTCATGAGTCTGGTTAAGGTCATATCACCGATCAGCATCGCAGACCTACACTCATTTACTATGCTATCGTTGACCCCTGACACAAACTTGCTCATCTTAACCCTATTGTCTGCAACCACATAAGGAGCATACCTGGCTAGCTGAGTAAATCTGAGAGAATACTCCTTAAGCATCATATTCCCCTGACTGAGGTTGATGAACTCAAGAACTTTGGCTTCCCTCAGCTCTTGGGGAAAGAATCTATCTAAGAAGGCCGTAACAAATTCCTCCCACTCGATAGGGCCTGCATCATCTAACCTCTCAGACTTCCACTATTTGTACCAATCATGAGCAACATCCTATAACTGGTAGATGGTTAACTCAGCACTCTCAATAGAAGTAGCACCCATGATGTCAATGACCTTCTGGACTTGGTCAATGAACTCCTGAGGGTCCTCATCATACTTACACCCATGAAAAGATGGAGGGTTCATCCGGGTGAAGTCCCGAACCCTAGCTTCTTTGGGATTGGCCACTGGATTGGACAGAATGACTGGTGGCCGTTCATTCTGTGCAGCCATAGACTGAGAAATTGTGGTAAATATGGTTCTAAACTCTGCATAGGAAACATGTTCGCCCAAAGGATCTTCGGGATGAAGAGCTGGCTGGTTTCTTCTCTTTGGGGCCATGGTCTGGAATAAGAGAAAAATGTATTAGACTGAGAGTTTAACTTGTGATTAAGCTCACTAGCATGACATGAATAATGAAGAAAGGGGATTGTTCCTAAAACATCTTATAGCCTCCCGCACATAAATATGGTGCGCAACACACCCATGTACAATACTCTACTAGATACGACTTTTAGACTTCCTAGGACTAAATTGAACCTTAGGCTCTGATACCAAGTTTGTAACAACCCGATTTGCTGAACCAGAATGCTACACGGTGCTCATGACCCCGAGGGACCAAAATCTAACCCATGACTGATATCTGTATCTGTATACTGCAAATCATAATATCATAATGCGGAATACATAAAATTGTAAGGCCATAAGGTTCAACTGAATAAAACCATGTGGGTGAAAATACCCAAAACAACTCAATCTGAAAGCTAAGTCTGAACGTAAATCTGAACATAAATATAAAAGCCTCTAAACCATCTGAATAAGGAGTTAAAGGAATATGTCTCTAACTAACTCCATAAAACTAAACTGAAGAAATAAATAAATGTATCAAATTATATTGTACTCGAATCAATAAGGATTCACTGTGTCTCTGCGACTGGAATGCTACCGCTACTGCTGGGCTGGAGCTCGTGTCTCGAAACATATGGTGTAACATGAAATGAAAGCACCATAGCGCAAATGCGTCAGTACAACTGGAGTACTGAGTATACGAGGAAGGTAGGCTGAACATAAAGGGTTTCATGCATGAACAACACTGACTGACTAATATGAACGTGGGAGTGAAAACACACATATATAGAAACTGGGACCGTGAATATGTGATAGCATGACCTGTAATCTAATACATGGTTTACTGATAACTTTCATGAATGAGATTGAAACTAATAACATAGACGATTGTATTTTACAGTCCTGTATATACTAAAATCTGAAGAACGCCCTGAGTTCTTTTACTAAGACTGACACTAAAACTGTGGGAAGTAGTGTTTAACCGACATGCCCCATGTATTCCTGTTATGGATAAGCTGGGGTCCAATCTCTGCCCCGACTGGAGAGGTGTCAATACCGTGCCACAGGTAAGGACAGCCTGTGAGTGACCCTTATCTGGCGGGTAATCAATGAGAACGGTGGGAACCCTAAACTGACGGGTTAAGCCACCTCATTAACCCTAATCTGATGGGTTAAGATGTCTTTATCTACGATGGCTACGTAGTTCTGGAACAGAAGGATGACTACTAAGAATCACACCCTGAACTGGCGGGTGAGTTCCCATCCTTGGGTTCACTCGGTGCTAACCTCTACTCCCATCTGGGGGGACTGGACATGAATAACTGACTGTACATGACTTAATCTTACTGAATTCCGTTGACTGGTGGAATGTTACTGATATCTAACAACTGACTAAGATCATGAGGTTTTCCTGAGTCACATGACTGACTGAAGTCTATGGAATCATAGCTTGAGTTCGGATATCGTGAAATATGACATGGCTCTAGGCACACAACTATAGTTTTTGGGTACAAGTACCCCCAGGACTCGATAGGAGGAAACTGACACACATGACATGACTTGATCACAAGATTTGAGTCCACAACTCACAATATCATAAGTAAGGATTTCATAATAAGAATGATTCTCAACAAACTATCACATGATCGGGAATGCACACAACATGTATATACTTGCATGGCTTCAATAAAATGGTCATTCCATATCAAAACAATATCATGAGCATCTCATACAACATCTTCAATTTAAGACAATAGCATGGGGATCACGTTGAACATAAACTTAGAACATGGAATAGTCATTTAGGACTTATTATGTCATAAAAGCATAATTTCTATTCCCTTAGGTATTTTCACAAACACCTTACATGCACATCTTAGGTATATTCGGATACATCAAGATTTCAAACATTCAACCACCAATTTCACATGTTTATACGTTAAATACCACCATATCCTCACACAAAACATACAAAGATCCCATCTTAGGCATCATCAAAATCCAACCACATGAACATCAACCACCAACAACATAAAATTCATAATACATAATTTAGAAGATAGTTCTTGAGCTTCATGGATGAAAGGAGTCCATGAATCAACTCATGCATACCTTAGAAGGAAGACTCTTGATGATTGACGGAGGAATTTCCTTGAAATTGGATCTTCAAGCTTAGTTATGCAACCCTAGTTGTTTTTCTCTTTTTGTGCTCTTGGATGATGAGCTTTGAGATGATAATAGGGTTGTAATATGTTTAGAAGCTATATATTTTGTAGGGTTAAGTTTAGGGACGTGTAAGGAGTGTTAAAAGACTTAATTACCCTTAAAATAACTCAAAACAGAGTGTTTTTGGCACCTGGAACTGACTTAGGCGGCGCCCAAGTAATTGCCCAATCTAGGTTGGGCGGAGCCTAACCAATCGCCTATGTTTGGCTGGGCGGCGCCTAACCAATCATCTATCGTTACTGACTCTCACGAAAATGGGCATAACTTTTTGCTCGGGTGTTGGATTAAGGAAAAATTGGTATCGTTGGAAAGCTAATTCGATTCTCTACAATTTTCTGGGTCTAAATTATCCAAAATACCACATTAACATTGAGTTATACTCGTTCAAAGATGACCCTTGCAAAATCGAACACTAAAACTTGATGGATTCAAAAACTCTTAGCTTGTATTACCTTAAGTGACTTATGTGAATATGCTTAATGCATCATAAGATATCCTATCACTAGGATATTCATTGTAAGTCATGTACTCAAGTATGAATCATAGTATAGGAGATTTCATACGTAGAAATAGTTATTCACTTCCTAGCTTAGAAACATGTGGGGTATTACACCTTCATGGCCATCAACTGTTCAAACTTAATGTTTAGTGCTAATCATGATTTACAACCCAACCTTACACACAATTCTCACAAAACATTCATCATTAATCTTAAGCCACTATTCTTACATCCACATTCTACATTTGAATTTATGCCTATAGTTTAGCATCAATCATCTACCACCAATGAAAAATGCCACATAATATACTAGTCCATCAAATTGGGACATTCTACCCAAATACCTAAAAAATCTACTACATACCTTCTCACAAGTAGTACTGGTTTACAACTACCAACGAAAAAAAGGTCAAGGGGGTAAAGTCACATAATAGACATGGTCAACCTTAATCTTATATTATAACCCCATACAATCTTATCTACTTATACGATTTTCTCACATCACATTTACTTACCCAAGCATACATTTAGACTACCTTTAAATTCATCTAGCCAATTTCATACTTCAAGCAAACAACAATTCACCTTGACTGATAACTCCTTCTCTACCTTCAACAATAGTTCAAATGATGAATTGAACAAGATTTCAACCAATTTGACTATGATGACTTGTAATCTTCCCAGTCTGACTAGGAAAACAAAAAAAACAACTTGAGATCAATGTTCTATCAAAAGAAAAAAAAAGATCTCCTCCCGAAAATTATAAGTAATTTGTTGGATTCTAACCAGAAAAGATATTATCTAGACCAATTTAATTAAAAACACTATAGATAAAACTTTAACATGTTTGTCTAATATATTTTCTCATTCTCAAATAGCGAATACTTATAATAACTCTAATGTTTTAAATAGGTTCCATCTAGTAAAGCTAAGGTAGTGACTGTTCATGATCTCCAATCAGAAATAGTACTTCTTATAGAAGAAATTATAGAGATAAATGCCAGGCAAGAACTAGATAGATTTGTCCTCCAATAATTCTCCATAAAGACTGAACTATCTCAACTAATAGAGACTAAACTAGCAATCTAAGAGATTGAATAAAGAGATTTTCTCAATTATCTATCAAGGATTTCCATTAAGATATGGCACACTAGGATAACTTTAGTAGTCAACAAATCATTTATTTTAGATATCATTACCTTATATGACATAGGTGCAGATCTCAATTGTGTCCAAGAAGGACTCATCCTTACTAAATACTTTAAAAAAATTAGGGAAGCCCTTTGAGCTGCAAATATTAATAAACTAGAGACTAGTTACAAGCTTTCTGATGTCAAAATACAAAATTCTATAAAAAAATTACATTTGTCATCCTCTACTTCCTCTGTCCTAGTAATAAGTCTAACCAATCATGTAATACTAGACACATTTTTATTGAAACACTCATACCATTTAAAGTTACTCATCTAGGAATAAATATTGAATATAATAAGATGTTTCTTCCATCTAAATGTCACAACCAAAAACAAGAACAATAACTACAATTTAATTATCATCAGATTCATTATCTTCCTCGTCATGAAATAGTTGTGGCATGTGCTTCTTAACCAACGCCTCCAATTTATCAAATTTAGCAAACCTAGCATCGTTAGCTGCATATTTCTGCGTCAATTCCATAATTTGCATTTTCATCGCTTCCATTTCTTCCACAGTTTACAAAAAGTAGAAGAAGAACTAGGAAACATCGAAGGAGTACTCGAGGATTGGAGAACTCCTGCCCCATAGGTTTTACCTATCTTTGGACCACCTACCACAGCTGTCCACATATTATTCATCTCTGCAGGTGATAGTTGGACCATGGTACCATCCTTTGAAGTAGGTTGGGTTTGACGCCACTCTTCTATGCTTTTTTGAAATTCTTCCTGAAAGAAAAATTATTTGTTTGTACGTAAACAAGCAAAGTTGAGTAATAATAAAACAATGTATGTAAAAGTTATTATCTTACATATGTAATCCTAGCACAAGGTTATACCCAATCTCTTCTTGTACCGTCCTTATTTTTCTTCCTATGCGTCTCTTCATAGACCTCAAGAAAAGGGCGCTCTTTTCCCCAATTTTCATAGTCTGGTAAAATTAGATGAATATGATAATGGTGCTAATCATGATTATGACAATGGTGTTAATGGTGCTGAACTATGTCTAGTTGATCCTACCAGTGGTGCTGAGTCAAGATTAGATGATCATAACAATATTGCTGAAACTCTTTTTTCCTTGAACTCATATTAGATGCAATAAAATAAGGTGATATAAAACCATTCATCTCTTCAACAATAACATACACAAGAGAAATTACAAAGCAATCATATAGGTTATTGATTAGAAAATAGTACAGCACTCGTGCAATATTCATACCAAAAATTGAGTAATAAATTTAAGAAACTTTTGAAGTGAATGAGTTTAAAAGAGAAAGTCACTGTAAATGATTACCAAAACACCAAAATAAAGAAAAACAAGTCCATTTTTTAGTAGGAAAAATCTACCATGAATCTCCACTCCATACTATAACTCTTCCTCTTATTATCATCATCATCTCTTCTACTCCACACTTAGTTCTTAAAGATTTTTGTTTTTCACTTTTCATAACAAAAACTATTAGAAAATCTTGAGCTTACCCCCACCACCTACCCACCATATCCAGAACCATCCTTTATTTGATGAATCTTTTTCCTCTTTTTTACTTCATGCCCTCTATCACACTTTCGTCAATTAGATGTGAAGAATTCTTCTTGCATGGTGTTTTTCAAGAAGAGGTTTATGCCATTCAACAGTCGTAGCGAAGATAAGATATTTTGCACATACAAAACCGTAGTCCTCAGTAGAGGCTAAAGCAACAACAGTTGTTGCAGCATCTGCTACCAATGTAGTGAGCCCATTTACTATAGCAACTGCAGTTAAGGCAATAGTGACCCAGACAAGATAAAGGTCGAGATAATCTTAAGAGTCCAAGCTTAGTAGGCGGGAGTGCATTCTTGCTAGTAGATAGGAGTGCTTTGTTCATAGATGTACCCATGGTTGTAACTGTTATGCTTGTGTCTTAATCCAGAGGAGGTCTCTCAATTTAAGGTTATCTGATTTTAATAGATTATGCCACCTTTCAATTGATTTGAAGTGTGAAAGATTGGCCATAACAATTTTTAGTTCATTAAGAAATACTTGATTTGATTTTCTATTGATGAAAAGATACTATTAGCCACTCCATTTTTGTGGTAGGGGTAACGCTTGCGTACACTCTAACCTCCCTACACCCACTTTGTGGGACTATGATGGGTATGTTGTTGTTTGCCAAAAAGATTCTATTAATTTATTCATGTGGATCTTTAAGTGATAGTGAATTATCTTTTAAAAAATGAAGATAATTAGTAAATGTAGAAAATTCTTGACAGTTAACTACTGTCAACTCATCAACTGTATCTTAACGAAGGCTGAATACATACACAGACGCTTAATTTTGTTAGAATTTTTCACCTAGTTGCCTGAACTAAGCTTATATCTTATGGAACACTTGATCTATGACGAAAATCTTCCTATTTGATGCATGTGGCTGATGTGGCACATAGCATGGATATCACATAGATTAAGCACGTGAATGCATTGAAAATAAGCTGCCATGAATTTTTTCCCTCCTTTTTCAATTCTTTTCTCATCTCTCTCAATAAAACAAAACCCATCGTCCATCTATTTTGGTCGTAAATCTCCACAAATAGACCACCAGAGTGACCCTTTTCCCATAACATAAACAAAAAGCAATTCTTCACCGCCACCATTACAGACCAAAAATGAACTTGCTGCCATTAGATTTCTTATGCTATAGCTTCTAAAACAAATACAAAAAATAGAGACCCAACACATCATACACTCTATGGGTCTCTCTCTAAACCCTTCAATAATCTGCCATCCTAGAATTCAATGTAAAATTCAAAGTTACAACTTCTCTAGCTCAAGCCAAACCAAGATCAAGAATGGGTACATTTTCAAATTTCAGGTACTTCATTTATTGAGATCTTCGCCAGCCGTTACTAACTAAAGTTAAATACAGATAATGAACTTAACAGGGGCGAGATTCTCAAATGATGCTCCATGCGTGTTTATCTATAAATAACCTTCTATCTACATGGTGCAAACCACCTGACTTTTAGTCATTTACTAGCAATACAGTTCCATAGCTTTCAGGAGTTGTAATACAAAAAGGCTCACAGTCTTCTTTCAGATGGCACTGCCCGCCCGCTACACTGAGATTCTGACTAATTTAACTACTTAATTTCATTATTAAGACTTTATTTGTTTTTTTTTCTTCCAGCTACATTGACAACTCCACACCAACGACTGGCTTATACTAAGTCTATTACTATAAATACTTTTCTCATTACTTCCAATTAAGTCATCACCTCTCTAACTAAACCACTTATTATCTTCTTTTTACTTTCTAAAACTATTATGCAGTGTGATACAAGATCAAGTTCACAACAAAAGAAATAAGCAATAACAAGAGAAACAAGATGTCAACAACAATGCTAGTGAATCGAAATAGGCCATACACGGCTTCACTAGACTTCAAGATGAACAACAAGAAGAAGATAACAACAACAGTGAATCGAAAGAGCCCCACACGGCTTCACTATGTCACGGTTTAGAACATTGAAATAAACTGAACAAATCAAAGATTTAAGCTAATATTACTAGTCTTCATCGGTGGGTAGTGAAACTCATTAAACCTCCTGTGCGCAATGAGCCACCCGTTTGAGACGCTCTATTTGCCTTTGCCCGTTCCCTTCCCACTCTATATTTAGGAGTATCCCATTTTTCCAAGAACTAGACTCACATATCAGCATTCAGCCAACCAGGTTTTTCCAAGTTCTTTCGGGCCTCATATAACTGTTCTTTGATCCGTAGAGCTGCTTTGAACTTGAAAATGCATTGTATTTAATTTTCATGACAAGAATTCCATACACACTTTGTCTGCAAAATAGTTTAATATAAAGTCATGAAATGAGTTGACGGATACAAAGGTAAATTCATCATTGATATCATAATGAAATGTTAAATTCTTTGATTTTGACTATACCATAAACTGGTTCCACATAAGAATTTTGACGTCGAGTGTAATCTCGTTCCAAATACCCCACAGCTCTGTGTAAAATGGTTTAATTGCTTCTATAATCATATGCCTGCCGCTATATGTGGGAATGAACCTGCAATAAAATTATATTAAATTATCTTATCTTTAAATTTTTTTAAAAATTATGAAAAAATATAAGGTTTACTTACCCATTACCACCATCAAGGGCGATAATTAACCGAACGTTGCCATCATATTCTACTACCTCTTTAAATTTCAAAATCTGAGAAGCAGCTGCTGTGGCATTAGATGTTGTAGCACTATCAACGGATGGCGATGTTGATGTGCTAGCACCTCCAATTTCTAATCTAGAAAGGCTAGGTATGGATGATATTGAAGGTACAGATGAAGAGCAACTATGCAAACTATTGTGGGGAGAAGAGGGCTAGAACTGGTGGGGCGGTAGGGGCATGAAAAATGCATTTGGTAGTGAAATATTTTCCCTTGGTGGAGGAAGAATATTTGTAGTAGCTGGTTGAAGAGTTGTGGTAACAGGTGGTGGTGGTGTTGGTGTATATTGACCTGCGGGAAGATTATCAGTTCCTTTCTTACCTTTCTTACGTTGTTCGTTACCATGACCTTTTGATGGCATTGATTTTCTTTATTAAGCACCTGAAAAAAAAGAACCACAATATAACAACATAAACAACTGATTCAGCAAATGAGTTACAAATATATAATTACTCATACAGGAGTTAGCTATAGCAAACAATAGACAACAAGAGATCAAAAGAACCATCAATGAGTTGGAGTATGAAAAATAAGGTTGTGAACTCATTAGCTGTATATAAGGACTGGTTATACAGTGCAAGTTCAACCATTGACTCTTCACATATAAAGGTAACAAATTCAACTTGCTGATGTAGAATAAGTACTTTTCATTAATACCCACACTGATGTAGGACTGGAGAAAAAAATGGAACTTTTAAGAGTCCATATTGTAGAACAAGCATACAATACTAGTGACAATAACTCCCTGCTTTGACATCTCAACTTAAAAATGGCAGGGTTAGATCCCACTGTAGTGATATATTACAGATACAAAAAAAGTCTAGCACAAATGATAGTTTCAAGTAAGTCATTTTCACCCTGTACAGAAGGAGAAAACAATCTGATTCCATATGATATAGATAGAACAAGCATACAGATGAGTTCAATGTAATAAGAAAATGCATTTGATACACTAATTCATCATCCACCCTTTCTTCAACACTTGAAATGTCATTCTGATACGCTACATCTAATGCATCCTCCACTATAACTCTACCCAAAGGCTTTGTTTTTATAACTACCCGCCATGCAGATTTATTATTTTTCAAAGGATAAGGAGCGTAATACACTTGTTTCACATTTTGTGCAATGACAAATGGATCTTAGAGTCCATACTCTCTTGTACGCGTAATTTTAACTATTTTGTACTGAGGGTGCACCTTTGTACCTAACCTAGGCGTAGGATCATACCACATATACCGAAAGAGAACCAATTTTTTCTTTGGCCAACCAACATGATAATCGAGTTCTAAAATCTTGTGAAGCACACCATAATAATCAACACCGCCATCACCTTTCACCCCAAACCCCACTATTGTTGGTTTTCTTGCCCTTAGAGAACTTTTTTGTATGAAATCTGTACCCATTGACAGAGTACTTAGAAAACTTTCTGACTTTAGCATCAGGTCCCCAAGCTATATCACGTAAAAATTGGCCATTTGGGTCATAATTAAGTGGATTATGAACCTATAAAAAGTTTTAAAAAGTAAGAATTTAAATATACATGAGATTTAACAAAAGTGTAAATCATGTTAAATATTTAAGTTACACTTAGATATTCTCTAAACAACATTGAAAACATAGTATAAACAACAACATCCCTGTATAAAGCTACGAAGTAGCTGTCCGATAAAGTTATAACTTTCATTAGTTAAAGCTTAGATAGACCTTGAATGATTGTACTTAATATAAATATACTCACTTATAAAAAGGCAGAACCTTGGGACAATTTAATAATACATGTGTTGTAGCTGACTTAAGCTCCACCTCATTCAAATATCAAACTGGACCACTTTTCGGACTTTCTTTACCTGGTTGATTAATATTGAAAATGGTGGTGCCGAAGGATCTGTATTGTCTCCATCATCATGCCTATTAGGTCGGTTTCTCGGACATGGTACATCCTGTTTAAAATAATATGAACAAAAATAAGAGGTCTCTTTAGCCAAATAAGCCTCACATATTGACCCCTCAATTCGGGATCTGTTTGTTTTTGTCCGCTTACATTTGCCAATAGTCCTACATAGTATGATCTTTTTGATGAAATAATGTTCAATTAAAACAAATGAAGGTAAATGTTAAAAGTAAATACCTCTCAAAGGGATAAATCTATCAACATTGAACAGGCCCTCCAAGTCGTGCCTCTCACACAAGGTGAATTGGAAGATGCTCCATAACATAAAAAAATAGGAGAATTTTTTTTTGAAAACTTGTTTAAGGTTAAGCGAATGTTGATATCAATCAAAGATAGGTTCTCTTCCCTTAATGTGTTAGAACATAAATCTTTGAAAAATAAGCTTATCTCTGTTATGGGCTTCCAAATTCTATCGGGCAATGCACAGAATGCAATAGGCATCAATGACTCCATGAAAATGTGACAATCATGGATCATCATAGAAGTCAACTTTCCTTCCTTCATGTCAACACACCTAGACAAATTTTACGCATATCCATCTGGCATTCTCAAATTGTTAACTCAATCACAAATCACTCTTCTATCCTCCAAAGTGAATGTGTAACTAGCCTTGGTCTTCTAAATCTTATTGTTTAAGTATGTTAGGTACAACTCACTGCACCGACAATACTCCTTTAAGTCCATCCTAGCCTTCAAGTTATCTTTTATTTTGTTACTTACATCCATCACAGTATTAAACAAGTTGTCAAAGAAGTTTTCTCAATATGTATGGGATCTAGATTATGAGGCAGAAGATTATCCTTCTAGTAATCTAACTCCCAAAATATGCTCCATTTAGTCCAGTTATGTGTAACACCATAACCAAGTATCCTGGATGGTGGAGACTCTGTTACCTTAGGAAGATTCCTCACTCTATCCCAAATTTTTTCTCGCGACAAAATTGGTGGTGGCTCCTCAAAATCGATCTTATTCTTCATAAAATCACTAGTATTTCTCCTAAACTCATGTTGTATTGCAAGAATCGACGGTGACAGTCAAACCATGAGTTTTTACCCCCATGTTTCAAAGTGAATGCTTTTGTGTTTTCCATACAACAAGGGCAAGCTAACTTTCCCACAGTCAACCACCCAGACATCATTCCATAAGCAGGAAAGTCATTTATAGTCCACATCAAAGTAGCACGCAATCTAAAGTTTTGTTTCATTGATATATCATATGCTTCCACACCTTCATACCACAATAAGTTCAACTCATCAATCAATGGCTGCAGATGTACATCAATCAAAACTTTTGGATTGGGAGGACCTGGAATTATGCAAGTTAGAAATATATACTGACTCGTAATACACTATTCAGGCAGGAGATTATAAGGAGTCACAAACACTGGCCAACATGAATATGGTGTAGCTGAGACAGAAAATGGAGTGAATCTATCAGTAGATAATCCTAACCTAATGTTTCTTGGTTCAATAGCAAAATCCGGATACACACTATCAAAATGTTTCCATGCTTCTCTATCTAACGGATGACATAAAACACCAGGTGGTCTTTTATTTTCATAGAGCCATCTCATATAAGGGGCATAGCTCATTGATGGATACAACCTCTTTAATTGTGGTATAAGAGGTAAGTAATGCATCGACTTCACAGGAACCTTCTTCCCTTTAGCATGTGTGACTTCCTTATAATGAGGCTGATTACAAAATTTGCAATGTTCTAAATTTGCATCTTCCTCATAGAATAACATGCAACTTTTCTCGCAATAGTGAATCCTCTCTGATGAAAGTCCTAACTTAGAAACCAACTTCTTTGTTGTGTAGAAATCTTTGGGTAAGTCAAGTTTATTTGGGTTAAGTTCATTCATAAGTCCAATGATAGAGTTCATGCCCTATTGAGAAATAGAATAATCTGATTTAATACTCAGTAACTGAACAATAATAGATAACTTAGAATGCACTGATCCTTATACAATGGATGACTAGCTTCCTTTAACTGTTCGTAAAAGTGCTTAGCCTCATCATTTGGTTCATTTTGAGCCCCTGAGTGTGTCCCAAAAGCATCCCTGACCATCTCACTATATCGTGAACTTTCAACACTATTCTCTCTTATTGAACTTTCAACATAATTCTGAAAAGCAGAATTATTAGCAGTACTATTCTCTCCATGAGCTATCCACATAGTATAATTCAACATAAAACCCTTCCTATAAAGATGTAATGTAACAGCATCTGGACTCAATAACTTGCAACACTTGAAATTCCAAAAAGGACACCTAATAGTCCCTTCAATAAAAAAATCATTAAGTGTCATTGGTTTAGCAATAAATCCAGCTACCCCATGTTTAAATTCTTTCCTCAACCCCGCACGATTAGGATAAAGTCTATTATACATCCATGTACGATCTTCATTTTCCATCTACACAAGAACAATAACAATAATAATATAGAAGAGAAACAAAAACAAGAGAAATAAAATAATAACAGATTTATTTAGAGATGCTAATACGCAGTGGACACAAGAAGAAAACCAAGATTTTCAATACAACATAGTAAAGTAGCCAGCAATGAACCTTTATTTTGTGTCTCTACAATTATATCATTACAACTGGTTCAACACCATCATGCGATGGATGAGTAAATATTGGATGTAACAAAATGAAAGCAACCTACGAATACACCTATGTCCCAAATTTATTAATATCTCATAATATGTCCAAAATGAAGAAAAACACTTATCTAGTCTTTGCCTACTGTATATGCCTAATATTGTCAAAAGGTCAAAATAACTTTTAACACCATTTTCTTAAAATTAACCTATTTATTCAACAGAAAGAATACAAACAATCAAGCATAATCAGAATTGATAGGCATTGCACAGACCTTAGGTGTGATATCTGAAGTAATATGCTCATTCCAGGAAACATACCGAGAAACTTTATTTGCTTTTGTTCTGCCTATATTCAAACCCTTTTAAGCTTGTTATGCATCATATAACCAGTAAAACTAATGACAACTAGAAAAACATGGATGAAACAGATAAACTTTCGAGTTCTACATTTCTAGACTTGTTGATACGAAAGGGAGTAATGGATTGCAAATCCAAACAGGGAGAAAGTCACAAAACAGATAACTAGCAGTAGAATCTCATAAACCTGTTGATAAGAAAGGGGATGAATAACTGCACACTAACTTCCAAGCAGCAGTTAGGAGTAATGGAATGCAAATCCTGGACCTGAAGAAAACACAAGCAGGTGAGTCATATAGACAACTCAATGACAGCTCGATATTGATGCCAACGATATTTTTTTTTTCATGGCTACTGATAAAGGTATATGAAAGAAGCAGGAAAACCCCATTTTAAAACTAAAAGAAGTACCAATTCTCACAGTTTCATATCTAATAGTAGAGGTCAAATTTTATATAGGAAAATTAAAGTCGTATTCAGTGATTAATCTGCATTGATCTGTACAATAGCTTGCATAGTGATATAACAAGAAATTATAGAAACAACAGATAAGTAACACCAACAGGTTTGAATCAAACAAATCATCAGTTTATCATCAATGTGTATAACCGACTATATACTTTAAAAATAGAAATCATCTATCTCCAGCATGGATTTGAAGCAGAAAGCACAATGCTAGTTACTACGTTCCCTTTTTGATCAAGTTATTTTGAAACACCCAAATTTCAGTACCCGAAATCCTAACAGGTTTTGGCCTATTTCAGTACCCAAAACCCCCAAAATTCCACCATTATTCCCTAAGTTTTTTCTAAGTGCAACCCTTTTTTGGAACAGTGTTACTATATGTAAAAATCGACTGTACAAGGAATAGTAGACATGGAATAGAAACAAACAAGTGAAACAGAAAAGGAAAAACATCAAATAATGCATCGAATCATAATAAGTTATAGATCTTTACATATACACCAACAACCAACTGGCATAATACTTTGTCGAACTTCTTTCTTTTAAGACTTCAAGTGGTAACCATTTTATCCTTAATTAGAAAGGGAACGTACATATGCAGAAACATATACATATGCATCTTATTTCCTTGCTACGTCTATCACTAGCTCTAACCCTAAATGAAAGTGATTGACCAATTAATACTGAATTTGTTTGCCAATTTTGACCCCAGTTCCTACTCATAGTAATCCAATCAGTCTTCGAACCTTTGATGCTAAGACTTACGATATCCCCTGCACCCGCAATGTTGGTTACTAAAACCAAGTTGAAGTCACTATATACATTAATAAACTAAAAAACAAACCCCAAAACAACAATCTTACAGAAATGCAGGTCACTATATACATTAATACACTAAAAACAAACCCCAAAACAACAATCTTACAGAAATACAGGTCACTATATACATTAATACACTAAAAAATACCCAAAAACTATAAGTAAATTTCTTGCAAGTCTGTCCACTTTTTACCTTGAATCAGTGAAATTGACTGTCGCTGTTACTACTTTTTGCGAGAGACGCAGCCTGCACAGTCAATTTTGAGAGAGAGACGCAGAGAGAAGAGAGCCGAGAGAGAAAACTGCGTGCCCTAACTTAGAGAGAGAGGAAGTGAGAGAGTGAATTGGGAAATCTGTGTGTTTAGTGTATATTAAATGTGAATTTTCGACTACTTCAGTCGGATAGAAAATTAATATGTTTAATTATTTAATGTTTCCGACTACTTCAGTCAGAAAGATATTTAATATAATTAAATTATGTATTTAAATCAATTATTTATAATATTTTCGACTACAATGGTCGAAAATATATATTTAATTATTTAATTATTTAATTTATATTTCCGACCACAGTAGTTAGAACAATTTTATTATATTTAATTATTTAATATTTCCAACTACAGTGGTCGGAAATATATATTTAATAATTTTTTTAAATAATTATTTAATTTTGTATAAGGATCTGATTTTATATTAAGTAATATATTTATTTAATTATTTATATTTCCGACTACTGTAGTCAGAATCTATATTTTTCGGAATTTGCCGTCAAATATTCTGATTGTTTTTGTCACAAATAGTATTGAAAAAATATTTTGTAAAAAATCAAAATAAAAAAATAAGATTTTCGATGGAAGTAGTCAGAAATTTCCGACTACTGTGTTTGGTCAAAAAATTTTGATCGGAAAATAGCGAATTTCTGGTAGTGATTCAATCCAAGATCAAGGCCTTCGAAATAAAAAAAAACTCTATGTAGATTCACCCACAACATTCTGGAATCACAAAAAACACATGGTCAGACTTCCTTACAAACCTAACTTTGTCGAGAAAACTATTCTTACAAAAGCCTGACCTATTTAAATGAATCACGAGCTAACAATTCACTACCTAAAAGAAATCAATAATCTTCTTAAAAATAGATCATCTCTCCAAGCAAGTTCCCTTGGAGTTGTGATGCTTTTTATGTCAATAAAAGTTATGAAATTGAATGAGAAGTCCCCTCCATCAATTATAAGTCTTTAAACCCCGCCCTTCGATGGATTAGATATCTCATTCCAAAAAAGAAAGATCTACTCTAACGACTTTGTGCTACCACAGTTTTCTCAAAATTTGGTCTAAAATCAGGTTATTAAAAATTTTAGATTGATCCAAAAGGTTGATATAAAACTGCTTTTATGGCATTAGTTAGGAAATTGAGTGGAATGTGATGCCCTTTGAATTGAAGAATACTCCTTCAAAATTTTAAAAAATAATGAATGATATTTTCAATCATTTTTAAAAATTCATAATAGTCTATATTGATGATGTTTTAGTATTATCTACTAGCATTGACCAACATTTCAAACATTTGAGAGTTTTCCTTAATATCATCAAAAAAATGGCTTAGTTTTATCCAAGACTAAGTATAGTCTTTTTCAAGTTAATATTAGTGTCATAACTCAAACTAACAGACCGTGTGGGCACCTACGTTATCCTAAGTATCTAGGAGAACCCTTATTACCCAACTAAAAATATATGGAAGACTTCTGTTTTTAAGAAAATACAGGATTAAATATAATAATGTAAATTAAATATCATTAAATAATTTTTTTCAAAAACCTCTTAAAATTGCCCTTCACTATCCCAAGACTTGGTCAGACATGTAGAAAAGCTAACTATTACAGCATAGATTGACCATAAAATAAATAATATAAAGACTCTAACATTTGTCAGGAAGAAAGTGCAGAAGTTAGCTGAATATCGTCATCCATCAGGTAACTACAAACTAACTTGGATCTAGTCTACACCTCAAGAAAGAATATAGAAGAGTAGGGTCAGTACAACCACACGTACTGGTAGGCTTCATCGTCCAATCGTGTTAGTCCATATAATCCTAAAATAAAATTAAGAAAAATAAAGAATGACATCTTGAAAGGAATATAATTCAACTAAGGTTGTAATAACATGATTACTTTACCTATATAAGTTACATCATCCAACTACTCTTCCAACGCCATCAGTATTATATTGACTACTAACATACTCTAGCCTCGTTAATTCACTCTATCAACAACAATCCAATGCTAATACATCACTATTCCTCTTTATTCACCTTACCTTTTTCATTACTCACATTCACAAGAACAATACCGTAATCATAGACAACCCACACTAAACTCTCAGGCTAACAAACAAATGCTCTCTTATAATATATAAGAATGATAACTAGCCATTCTAGTAAGCAACGATTACAACACGTATAAATAAAGCAAGTCAACCAATATATAAGTCAGTATGAAGTTTCACTTTTTCAATATATATCACACAATCAATCTTAAGGATACAATCAAGTTGGGATTACAAGTCAACTCACATTTCAATAAGACACCATAGAACTCAAGTCTAATTAGCAATATTATAAATACTCTTAAAGAAGGATTAATTCAATTATTGAAACTTAAGAATTTTGTTTTTTGAATTATTAGTTGTATTCATCACTCTATATAATTTTATTTTCAGTTTCTTTGTTATTATTATCACCATGCCGGCTTATGGCATCCGATCCAATCACATCTCGTAGCAATACTAAAATTTAACATCTACCATATTGCTTGAGAAACTAATAAAGTAGTAATATCGTAATTTAGCGTCAGCCACATTACTACTAGCTATCTTTTCATAAGTAACAAGTACGTCCTTCTAAACCTCATAATTAGAACACCATTAGCATGTTATAAGGTCATTAAACCACACAACCTTTCAATATCAACATAAATTTGTACACACATGCTATGGGACATATTTTTGTCCAACTCGTCATGACCTGCAGAGGACAATCTAAGTCCATGTACCGCACCGGCATGGTACTCGATCCTCCGTAAGAATGTAATATCAATATTCATATTCATACCGGCATGGTACCCGATCCTCCATAAATAAGTAATACGAATATTCATAGTCGTACTGACGTGGTATCCAATCCGCCATAACCATATAATATACATTTTATCAAATTCACACTATCTCTCAGGATATAATGCGACCTGCCAAATTTTAAGTGCACTTAAAATCATAAGGCATTTCAGTCAAGTTCTTTTATTTATCAATATTTTGACCCTCTCATGGGCATTATTTCAATATTTTTTTCTTGATCATCAATAAGCCATTCATGGCATCAATTCAAGGAGATATCATTATCAAATAAGCCTTTAATAGGCACAACTCAACAAATCATCATAATCACAAATTTAGCATCTCATGAGCATTCAGTAGATAAAGTAAGTTTATCAATAACAAAGAAAGATTGTCATAAAATAAATCACAATTTGACACTTAAGCATACAAGTCATCATCAAAGCCGTCATTACTCATTAGTAATTAAAATAAAACTCCCTCCTTAAATACTATAACTTGGGTTCTAATATCACCACCTATGACTAGCACATTCAAGCATATTATTATCTCTACCTCTTTTCACCTAATATAATTTTCACAATAATTCAATTCATCTATCCCTTAGATATTACCATGCTCATTACTATTCGGCCCTAGCATAATTCTCCTCATTGAATTATAGCATAATACATACAACTTAATACCATTATAACTCAACTAGGTTCATCACTAGAACAACTAAGAAATAAAATGTTCACATACTTACAACAATCTCCTTTCAAGCACATAACACAAAATATCATAAATATAACATACTTGATCAATAACATAGTTTCCGGGATTAAAGTAAAATTCTTATGTTTTTATCTACCTTAACTCCATGCCCGTTGTCCTAGATATGCTTTCTCCCATTAATTTTAAATTATAAAAATATAAAATAACACAATCTTCTACTCATTAATCTAGCCTACCTGGATGCCAAGCTTTTGAGAGAAGCAAGTTGAAACAAGGATGTTCTTTTCTTTCCTTCATGCCTTGGAATAATCAATCATATAAAAATCAAGCAATAATAAGAGTAATTAAATAATTGCCCTTCAAACAAATATCTTGGGGATTCAAACCCACTAATTCTACCCTTAATTCAAGACCTATATTATTTTCCAAGGTCAATCAACCGTTAATCAGCTCTTTTAAGCTTAACCCATCTCCATTAATAAAGTTTTTATGCTAAAGGTCTCATCTGTAGTGAATTTAAGGTTCCTAACCATCAAAATTCATAATCTAGTTTACGAAATTCATGTTTAGAATCTTTAATTTATTATTTAGAATCAGATCTAGGTCGTATAAAAAATATCCATGAGTTTTCTCCGAAAATTTTTCACCATTAAAGGTCTTTCTAAGGATTCTAAGATGTTAAAGGATTAAAAGATAAAGAAAATAATGGGAAAACTTACATCAACGAAGAACTTTCACCTTAAGCTTGGGAAAATAAGCTCTCTAGGGTTGTGGAATGAAATTTGATATTTTTAGACCTAAAATACAGTTGAAGCTGATTTAAATACCCTCATAATTTTGCTACAGCAAAATCTTGTTTCATCCAGGACAATGCTTAGTAATACTGTTATAACATTTTACTCCAAATTCAGATTGATGAACTATTTATTGCTTTGGAAAGAGGACTCAGAGATCTTTATTTTGGTTTGTATTGGCCCCCTAATTCCTTATATTCTAGGAAATATGATTGTTTGAAGTTGATCCTAATAGAAACACATATCAAAACTCTATCGAAAAGAAAATTTTAAATTAACTTTGTGTTAGGGATATTGTACAACCTTAATTCATATCTAATGAACTTCCAAACTACAGAATTGATATTAGTACTCATGAATAATTTAATTCATTGAGCGTGAGTCTATATAGACACATCAGAGAGGTGACACAATAAATTAAAAAGATATCTATTATAGACTCAAGATAATATTGAGGAATGAAAATAAGATTTTTCATGAATTTATCATGGATAATTTAGTAACGAAAATGGTTCGTTACAATCAGATACCAATTTACCATTTATTTATCTCTGAATAGGCATTTAGTGGAGAGAGCACGAGGTTGGAATTAGAGAGACATTACAAACAAAGTTTCATATATTGCACCCTATTGACTCACTTGATATTTTTATCAACCAACGCACATTCTATACTCAATCATTCTATCAAAGATTTTCAATCTAAAAAGATGCAGATTCCAACATTTATGCACAAATCACTTAGTCTCCTTTCGATGACATAAGTCTAAAACTTGAGTTTTATGAGTCAAAGCTAAATAAAAAAGGTTAAAAGATTCACCTTGAAGAAGGCAACCATCCAAAAGCACCTCTATTTCATTATTGAAGCTCTAGAATCCCGAATTCAATTCTAAAAAGTGTTACGAGATGCTACATGAATATGCTATTGGAATTTCGACATTAGACAAGTCATACCTAATCTACCCAACACACAAAATCTCTTTGAGACACCTGACTCAGTTTCTAGCCCAGACTACGTTATGGAGAATCTACATCTTGATCATATATAAGTTACCACCCCATTTATAAGTCACATAACTTAGATACTCACATGCACTCAATCAAGACTACTAGATTTATTATCTAAAACTAGCTTTAACATCTTACAAACACTATCCTTTTTACCTCAAGATCACCCCCGGTTCAAGCTTAGTGTTTGCTACTATACATAGGTGACAACACAACCTCTCACTCATTACATAGACTTACCACTATTAGTTATATATATCTCACATAATTAGAGACTACAACACATTCTCCTCCACAACATTATTGATATCTATTTAATCATCATAACTTAATCACTCAACAAGCACTATCCACTAAGTATCATCCAAAAAATTATCAATCATGCCATTTAATAATTCACTTATTCTCCCATTCAGGGTCATTCTCAACTATTTTATGGACAAAACTAAGTTATTTGATTTTACATTGTCATCATCATGGGGATTACTATCCTCTAAAAGTGTCATATATCAGCCAACTCTATGGGATATGTAAATGCATAATTCAACCACAAGGTCAAGTCAACACTAAGTTATCTTCTGAATATTTTTCCTAATACACAAATCCATAGCTAAAACTTATTCTCACACAATCACTAACTCAATATTTTTGAACGACAAACACTTCACAGTCAAGCCAAACCACTCTTATATCACTAACACTAATTTAAGATATATAGAGTCATTCTCATTTCTATCTAACAATATTTTTATTACGGGTTTTACTTAACTCTTAAACACCACAAGAGTGGTCCCCACCCCACTAGCACATAATCAAGGCCAAACAAAATAAATCAACTATAGGTTATTAGCAGTCTCATCACAAATATCATAGTCTAGACAAGTTATCAAGCAAATTTTGTAGGTATCAACAACTTCTACTAGTTTTTGTCACTTTTATTTAAAATTATTTCACCAAGCATTAAGAATCCATTCATATAAGGAACTCAAAGATACTTTCACTTAGCTATTCCTCACAAGGAACTCATTATAATTTCAATAATAGAATGGCACAAAAACTCTAAATACAATTTCAGTGATCGGACCATACAAGGATCCCCATATGATATCAAATAACTAAACCACACAAAGATCCATCCACAACATCATTAGCAAGAACCTATCCTTAGGGGAAACACATATCACCTTAGCCTTTTATTCATTCCTCTTTCCCACCTTGTTTTCTTTACATCATGTTCTCATATCATCTTCTCAATTCTCATGTCATGACTTTCATTAGTATAATAGTACCAAAAACAATTAGGTACCATAGAATTACTAGTTTCACAACAACAAGAAATCAAATAATCTTATCATAATTGTCAGCAAAAAATAACTTAGTCAATTTTTATCACTGAAATTCAAACAAAAATAATTCACAACAATGACAATAATCTAGCAATCCAAGTTCAGCCAAATATCAAGAACAAGAAACTAATCAGTTCACTACTTTCACAAGTCTTTACCTATTAATAATAACCTTTAGCCCTTATTAACAGATACCAACTGAAACCTCTTAGATTTTTATTCAAAATTACAAAGATACTAATTGGAATCAACTATATTCCAATTGAGCTCTGTTGAGATACCAATTAGAATCATCTAAATACCAACTGGATACAACTCGATAGTCAAATATTAGGATGGCACAATGGACAGAAAGAAAGGAAAACGACTTATATATGCTTCATAACCTTCTGAAGATTGGGTGTGGGGTCCTACACACCAATCTATGAAACTCTACTTGGCATTACTCATATACTTGTGCGATTAGTTAACCTAACGCTCTGATACCAACTGTCACGACCCAAACTAACGGATCGTGCGGACACCTATGTTATCCTAAGAATCTAGGAGAATCCTTATTACCCAACTAAGAATATGCGAGTGACTTCTGTTTTAAAAGGAATACTAGATTAAATATAATAAAGTAAATTAAATATCAAGTAATAATTATTTTCAAAAACTTCTTACAACTTTCCTTCACTACCCGAAGACTTGGTCAGACATTTACAAGAGCTGCCTATTATAGCATAAACTAAAAATAAAATAAATAATACAAAAACTCTAAAATCTATCAGGAAAAAAATGCAGAAGTTAGTGCTGAATATCATCATCCATCTAGTAACTGCAAACTAACATGCATCCAGCCTACACCCCAAGAAGGAACGTAGAAGATTAGGATCAGCAAAATCACACGTACCGGCAGGTATCATCGTCTGATTGTGTTAGTCCATATAATCATAAAATAGAATTAAGAAAAATAAATCATGACATCTTGAATGAAATATAGTTCACGTAAGGCTGTAATAACATTAATTACTTTACCGATATAAGTTACATCATCCAACTACTTTTCCAACTCCATTAGTATTATATTCGTTATTAACATACTCTAGCCTCAATAATTCACACCATCAACCACAATCCATCGCTAACACATTAATATTCCTCTTTATTCACCTTACCTTTTCATTACTCACATTCACAGGAACAATAGCGTAATCATAGACAACCCACCCTAAACTTTCAGGATAACAACTAAATGCTCTATTATAATATTAAAGAATGATAACTAGCCATGTTGGCAAGCAATGATTACAACACGTATAAATGAAGCAAGTCAACCAACATATAAGTAAGTACAAAGTTTAACTTTTTCAATACATATCACACAAAAGGACACAATCTAATAGGGAATACAATTCAACTCACACCTCAATGAGACAACCAAAGAACTCAAGTCTCATTAGCAGTCTTATAAATACTCTTGAAGAAGGATTAATTTAATTTCTGAAACTCCGAAATCATTTCTTTTGAATTATTTGTTGGATTCATCACTCTATATCATTTTATTACAAGATTCTTTGCTAATATTATCACCATGCCAACTCATGGCATTCAATCCAATCATATTTCGTAGCATACCAAAATTTAACATTGGTCACATTGCCTGAGAAATTAATAAAGTAGTAATATCAAAATTTAGAGTCATCCACATTGCTACTAACAATCTTTCAATAAGTAACAATTATGTCCTTCTAAACCTCATAATTTGAAAACTATTAGCTTGTTATCAACTCATTAAACACACGGCCTTAAAAAATCAACACCCATTTGTACACACTTCCTTAGGGACTTATTTTTGCCCAACTAGTCATGACCTGCAGGGGAAAATCAAAATCCATGTACTGTACTAGTATGGTACCCAATCCTCCATAAATATTTAATATCAATATTCTTATTCATACCGGCATAGTACCCGATCCTCCATAAATAAGTAATACCAATATTTATATTCGTACCGACGTGGTACCCAATCCTCCATAACCATATTATATATATTTTATCAAATTCACACTATCTCTCAGGATATAATGTGACCTACCAAATTTTTAAGTGCACTTAAAATCATAAGGCATTTCAGTCAAGTTCTTTTATTTATCAATATTTTGACCCTCTCATGAGCATTATTTCAATAATTCATCATGATAATCAATTAGTCATTCATGGCAATAATTCAAGGAACTACTGTTATCAAACATGCCTTTCATAGGCACAATTCAACATATTGTCATAATCACTAATTTAGCCTCTCATGGACATTCAATAGATAAACTAAGTTTATCAATATCAAAGGAAGATTGTAATAAAATAAATCACAATTTAACACTTAAGAATAAAAGTCGTCATCGGAGCTTTCAATACTCATTAATTATTAAAATGTCACTACCTCCTCAAATACTGCAACTTGGGTTCTAACATCACTACCTATAACTAGTACAATCAAGCATATTATTATCTCTACCTCTTTTCACATAATATAATTTTTACAATAATTCAAGTCATCTATCCCGTAGATATTACCATGCTCATCACTATTCGACCCTAGCATAATTCTTATCATCACATTATAACATAATACATACAACTTAATACTATTATAACTCAACTAGGTTCATCACAAGAACAACTAAGAAGCATCATGTCTACATACTTTATATACAACAATCTCCTTTCAGGCGTATAACACTTAATGTCATAAATATCACATAATCAATAACATAGTTTTTGAGATTAAAGAAAAGTTCTTATGTCTTTATCCACCTCAAGTCCATGCCCACAGACCTAGACATGCTTTCTCCCATCAATTTTAAATTATAAGAATATAAAATAACACAGTCTTTTACTCATTAACCTAGCCTACCTGGAATCTAAGCTTTTGAGAGAAGCAAGTCGTAACAAGGATGTTCTTTTTTGTTTTCATGACTTGAAATAAGCAATCATCTAAAAATCAAGAAATAATAAGAGTAATTAAATAATTACTCTTCAAACAAATATCTTAGAGATTCAAACCCACTAATTCTACCCTTAATTCAATATCTATATTATTTTCCAAGGTCAATTAATAATTAATCGCTCTTTCAAGCTTAATCCATCTTCATTAATGAAGTTTTTATGCTAAAGGTCTCATCTGTAGGGAATTCAAGACTCATAACCATCAAAATTCATAATCTAGTTTCCAAAATTCATGTTTAGAATCTTTAATTTATTATTTAGAATCAGATCTAGGTCATATTAAAAATACCCATGAGTTTTCTCCAAAATATTTTCACCATTAAAGGTCTTTCTAAGGATTCTAAGATGTTAAAGGATTAAAAGACAAAAAAATAATAGAAAAACTTACCTCAACGAAGAACTTTCACCTTAAGCTTGGGAAAATCACATCTCTAGGTTTGGAGAATGAAACTTAGAATTTTTAGACCTAAAATATGGCTAAAACAAATTTAAATACCACCAGAATTTTTGCTATAGTGAAATCTCATTTCAGCCCGGACAGTGCTCAGTAATACAATCATAACTTTTTACTCCTAATTCGAATTGATGAACTGTTTGTTGCGTTGGAAAGAGGTCTCATAGATATTTAATTTGGTGGGTATTTAACCTTTTAACTCCTTATATTCTATGAGATACGGTCATTTGAAGTTGATTCTAATAGAAATTCATATTGAAACTCTATCGGAAAGAAAGTTTTAAATATAATTTTGTGTTAGGGATATTGTACGACCTTAATTCATACCTAAAGAAATTTCAAACTATATAATTAATATTGGTAATCGTAAATAATTTAATTCATCGAGCGCACGTTTATATAGACACATCGGAGTATTAAATCTTAGCCGAAAAGTTTGAGGTAACATAATAAATTAAAAAGATGGCTATTTTGGACTCAAGTTAATATTGAAGTATGAAAATAAGATTTTTCATGAATTTATGATTGATATTTAGTTGAGAAGAAATGGATCTTCACAATTAGATTTCTTGGGCATAATATCCAATAAGGTACTATTATTCATATTTATCGATTCATTCAATTTGCTAATATATTTTCTAATCAATTTTTTGATAAAACGTAACTCCAAATATTTTTGGGATATGTCAATTACATAGAAGATTTTATTCCTGGACTTAACAATTAACTAAAACTTCTCCATGATAGGATGAAAAAGCCTCCTCCTTCGTGGACTAACACCCACACCAATGTTGTTATAGAAATCAAATTGAAGGCATCCCTTGCCTATCCCTCCTTGATCCTTTGCATTAAATTAATTGAAATAGATGCATCGGACATAGGTTATTGTGGCATTTTAAAATAAAATAAATGATAAAGAGTATATTGTTGCATTTGCATCTAAGCATTGGAATAAGGATCCACAAAATTATCCAATTATTAAAATAAAAATTTTAACAATTGTGTTATGCATTTCTAAATTTGAAGATGATTTGTTATATCAATTTTTTTTTATCAAGGATTGATTGTAAAGCTACAAAATCTGTTTTGCAAAAGGATATACAAAATCTTGCCTCTAAGCATATATTTGCTAGATTGCAGGTTATTTTATCTATTTTTGATTTTAAAATTAAATAGATTAAAGGGAGATACAACTCTATCCTAGACTTTCCTACATAGAAATTCTTGTAGGGAACATAAAATGACCAAAAAAAAAGTAAAAATCAATGTCTCTAAAAATTTCAGCCTTTTCTCCTCTAGAAGAAAATATCCAAAAAGTTGTCACCACACAACAAAAAATTATTGTTGCCTCAAAGCAACTTCCAACAGTAGTAGTTGGACCAAATCATCCAAGATATCAAAGATCAGCTAACTACACCATGTGGGGAATTCATTAATTATATATGATGAAAACAAGTCTAACTCCAATATCAATTTCCACACCCCCAAAATGAGATTGAGGAAGAAGAAGACACGATTTGCCCAAATAATGTCTCTCCAATTTATAGAAAGAGATTCTAAATAATTACACTTATTCAGGGATATTAAGGAGCCACTATCATGACAAGTGCCAATAGGAAAGATTTGATTAGAGATTATCAGACCTTTCAAAAAATATTTTCAGAAGCAGAGGCCCAAAGCCACACATCTTCTTCATATTCTGTGGCTGCAAAAATCACCATAAAATATACTATGGAGGTAGAAAGCCCCACTGATTTTTTAAATTTTTTCACAAAAATAATTCAAAAGTTTGTCCAATGCCAATTAATACAGTTTCATCACCTATAGCACAACCAATTTCTTCTAAGTAGAGAATTTTTTTTTTTATGATCTGACTTATTTAAAAAATGATAGTGTTTACCCACTCATAAAAAATTAACCGAATTTTGGCACTCCAACCCATGGGAGGTAGCTAGGTAAATACTTAACCCTTCAATAAATTTTATCTAAAAAAACTCCTGCCTATAATCAATAGTACTATGAATTTATCCTTACGAATACTAAGTTTTGCTTATTAAAGCCCATAAAGATAAGAAAACACAATCTTTTGTTACTCATACCACAGTATGGATTGATAAGATAATCTTACCTAAAGAATGAGGCATGCACCCGA
The DNA here is from genome assembly GCA_030864215.1 of Capsicum pubescens. Classification (NCBI taxonomy): domain Eukaryota; kingdom Viridiplantae; phylum Streptophyta; class Magnoliopsida; order Solanales; family Solanaceae; genus Capsicum; species Capsicum pubescens. Next base: position 83,783,375 of record CM061548.1, read on the forward strand.
CAAAACATCAAAGGCTTATTAAAGATTTTGATCCCCAACATTATAATTGTTTTGGCTATCAAAAAGAATGGATGAATGAATTCACCTTTCATAATAAAATGGGCAAGTACTCTTCGTTTTTCCTCTAGAGAAAGCAATTGGTCTCTGCATATCCTCGGTGGTTCTTGCACCAATGATGGTCTATATATGATCCCAAGTTTGAGATCCTTCTTCTACCTCTCCTCTCCCCATAGTAAGAGAAGGATATGAATATTTTGCTCAATGATTTCATACCGAATATCAAGTTCCTTTACTTTTTCAATTTTCCCACAAGTTTCGTATCCCATAGATATTTTCTCAGAAATTTAACTTTCTCAGGTCGGAGGGACACAAAGGAGTTTCATGGATAGCCCTCTAAGTCTATTGCAAGTGGTATCAAAATTAAAATTCAGCGGAGGCTTATGTGTTGAATGTGAAAAAAATAATTCCTATGCAATATGGATATCTGGCCCCCAACAAATGTTGTCCAAATCTTATTTTTATAGCAAAATTCAATTGCAAATGCACAATTAGGCAGGTCGGGTAATAGAGGAGATTCATTCAACAGATGAAAAAAATCCTCCAACAAATCAAAGTTGAGATTCCCAGCAATCAACGGTCATCAAAAATCTGAAACTAATGATGAAGAATATTTTGAACCAATTTTACATCACTATACCATCACTCATTGGTCATCAACATTGATGTCATACATGACATCAATAAGCATTTGCTGAAAAATTATTGAGGGTGTTACTATAGCTTCACTGTGGCACTAATGTAGCACTCTTACTATAGTAAATTTTTGCGTATAAATAACCTACTTCTCCACTTGTGGGTAACACGTTATTTTCTTTGAAAGAATCTTTCTCTCTCTCTCTCTAGAAGTTTTGATTAGAGTTTGCTCTCTCTCTCTCTCTCGTATCTTTGAAGTTTATTTTTGGTATTAAGTTCATTTTTTTCAATTGTGTCTTTTTTACTATTTTATTAATTTATATTTTTATTTTATTTATTAATTATGGTTGGTCCCGTCACTACTTTAATTAATTAATTGCATCATTTAACACATGATAGGCCCTGCCGCCTAATTTAATTATTACATTTTCATTTGCATATCCGCTAATTTTTTTATTTACCTAATTGACCTTCTTTTATCCTGTGCTTACATCAATCTCTTTGATAAGAAAGTTATACACTAACATAGAAAATTTGACTTAGCACATTTTATTTTTTTTCTATAACTTAAAATTATGATAGCAAATGTTAGACATAGTTAATCAATTTGTTATCTTATCTGGATGAAAATTCTCTTTAAAATTTGAGTAATATGCAATACACATTGACATAATCACTATAATTTTATATCTATATCTATAATCTATAATATATAATATATTAAAAGTGTGAAGACCCTTAGAAAAGTGATTTACACTTTTTGCTCTTCATAAAAGACTGCACTTTAGACAAAATCATCTTTTCTCCCTTTTTCTATAATTAAATTTCTCAAATTAAAGATTAGTTAAAGTTGCATTTGATAATTTCTTGTCCAAATTTTTGTTCTAATTGATCTTTCCCAAATTTTCTCCAACTTGATTTGGTTTACCAAAAAGATGTCGACATTTTCCAAGTTATTTCCCAAAAATATACTGCCTTTTGCCAAGTTTTGGCCAGAATAATATTATTTCTGTAACGCCCCAAGAACCTATCCTGAGACGTCACATGGTACTCAAGGCCACACGTGGCCTCAAGCTAACCCTCTAAGCTTGTCAACACTTTCAGAACTCATTATATCGCAAATCATGCTAAGACAAAGAGGAATAACCATGTCATGAATATACTAAAATATGAAGTAATACTTCCCTGTACAAATAAAATACTGAAATCTCTGTACACGCTGGTACACTAGTCTGATAAAGCCTCTACTACATAGGACTGAGGAGCCATTGGGACAGATTTCCAACTGACTCGTACTGAACTGAAAGTAAACAACCATCTATTAACCAGACAAAATTGGAGACACAGGTCCTCAAACCATGAGGACTCACCAACCGCAGAAATGTAGATGAAGGTACTCAAAGATCACTGTTGCTGCTGAGACTGAGCACCTGAACCTATATCATGAGGAAATATAGAGTACAAAAGAGTATGAGAGTCAGTACTTGGGAATGTACTGAGTATGTGGGGGTGGATGCAACATTTTAAATAATATCATAAATGTATAAGAAAATCATGCATGCTGACAATAGTAACTCTCTTCGCTTGAATTATTTAAAACATCATTTCCGTAAGTCATTAGTAATAACATATTCTTCATAAATCTCATAAATCATTTAACTCAACTCAAACTCTTTGATTCATGACTTAGAGTGACTCGATAACTCATGGTACTTAGATCATTATGGACGTGGGAGTTTCTTATAACTGACATAACTACATCATGTGAGCCGCATGGAGTCCAACGTTTTGCCCTCCTAAGGAGAGAACCCCACATTGGAAGGGGTGTTGCACTCTTGCCAGGGAGTACAACCTCAATCTCATCATCACAATCTCATACTCGGCCTTTGTCCCATAATTGTCAACATCAATCCTACGGTGGCACGTAGTTTCGGGAAAATGCCAAATTTTCCGCTCGGTGCTAAATACTCCTCCCATACTCAACTCAGAACGCATTAGAAAATCCACCTTAATCAATATCAACTCATGGGTCTATTATAAAGACCAAAACATAAATATATATCTCGTCTGTAAATCATAAACACCTTGTGGATTCCTAAATCGACTCAACTCAACACAATCTTTCTCAACATCAAGTACATTTGTTTATCAAATTATTTCAAATATCAAAAGCTTCAAGGAAACATCATAGTACTCATTCTTGACTTTCAATCTTAAATATTGATATATATTCAATACTCAAATCTCTCATAGAAATGCTTAAATCATGACACCAATCTCAAATCATCAAAAAGAATTATCAACTCGTAATGACAATATTCAACTCATGGCATAAATTCTCAATCTAAGAAACATGATGGTGAAATACTCATAAATATCAAACTTATTCAATTCAAATCTCATAAATCATAAATAAGGAAATTTGGGTGTAAACCCACTTGCAAAATCATATAAATAAATAATAGAAAGTAAATCTTTAGGCACAAGAACGAAATGAGTGTTCTTGTTTAAACCCCACATACCTTGGATTTTGATTTTGAAGATGTAGAAACTTGTTTGAAACTTCTTCTTTACACTTTTGAGCCAAGATTCTTGATGCCTTTGACTTGGGAAACTTAGTTCTTGAACAACTTGGAGAAAGTCATGAAAGATTCTTTGAATTTCTTGGAAGAGGATTTGGATTTGGATTTTGGATCTTGGAAGAAACCCTAGGTTTCTAGATATTTCTTGAAAGATTAGAGAAAAATGAAGAAAGAATGAATGTCTCTTCTCTACTAGAATATATATATAAAACCATATGGGGCGTAAATGACCAAAATGTCCTTTTGAAAAAGCTGAAATTTGCGGATCGGAGCCTGTGATGGTCGATCTGACAGTCCGTCAAAGGGACTAACGGTCCACCAAGTCGTCCATCACTCGAAGGCAAGAAATGATACATCCTGTCTCGAGTTGACGGTAGGATCGACGGTCCATCAAGTGACTGACGGACCACCAGAGTGTCCGTCACTCAGGGGTCCGAAATGGGTCATTCTGTTTTAGACCTGACGGTCCAGTTGACGGTCCGTCAGCCATTTGACGGTCCACCACTTTGGCCGTCACACGAAGGACCAAAAAGTAGGTTACTTCCTTGGCTTGACAGTACACTTGACTGGCCACCAGGGACCTGAAGGTTCACCAGGTCGACCGTCAAACCTGGGCGTTCTGATACCGTTTAGTAAAACGACCATAACTCCTTCGTCCGATGTCAGATTTCGATGAAATTGGTATCGATGGAAAGCTTATTCAATGCTCTACATAACTAAAAGTGAAAATTAGAGAAATACAACAAGTTTTAAACATTAATAACTTTGGAAGTCATGCATATCCACTCAAATGACAGATTTAGGCTTAAGAAACGATCGGGGTATTACAATTTCATCTCCTATTTTTTTTGTACATTCTCTCCTTTTATGTAAACGCTTGTAGTTTTCAATTTTCTTCATTGTTTTTTTGTCCAGATTTAATTATTCATCGTTCATCATTTTTCGTTTCAGCAACAATAATTTTATTTTCAGTTTTTTGTCATCATAACATCTCTCTCTTTTTACATTATTAATTTGAAGACATTGTTACTTGCTATGTCAGCTTAAATTACTTAGTTTAATTTAGATTGAAGTGTACATTTGTCTACTAAGATTGAGGTGTACATTAGTCTATTTCACTTTCTGTCGATTCTGTTATTACCTGAATGTGTCTTGTTAGTTGAATAAGTTTTAATTTTTACTGCGCATAACTAACTTTCTTCATCTAGACACCTACTAACAAGATTCATATATTCATATATAATTCTTCTCATCTCATAAAATTACCTATGTTATGAAATTATATATTCTTGTCATTCTAACTTTTATGAATAATTTCTTAAATATTATCTTACGATAGATTCTATTACTGAAGTTGTGAAAATCAACACATTGAAGCCAAACGATTGTATCTGGATGATCAAAGTTCCAACAAAAGCGTTAAAGAATGGAGGTGATTCTAAAAAAATGGTGATATTAGTTGACAAGGAGGTAATATTATTCTCCCATGTTTTATATTTTTCATATATTCTTTATTCATTAAACTATAATTTATTTACAGGGAGCAAAAGTTAATGATACACTTTTCAATGAACATATTGAAACGTCCGGACATTCTTTACAACAATTCAATATTTGCTCATCATAAATGGTCACATTAATAGGGCCAATCCTAATTTCTAATTCGTCAACAAGGAGATTGAACTTGAATTATTAACGCCCACTATAGTTTAAGAATGTCACAACCCATTTTCTAAACTTTCTTTTTCGGACTATTTCATTTCGTTCGAAGATGAAAGATTACATATCAAGAAAACAATGTTAGGTAATGTATTTAGCTTTCATTAACTAACCTAACATTCCCCCTATTTTACTCTTGTTAATCTAATCATACATGCTTAATTTTCTTTGAGATATATTTAGCCTCTCTGTGTCTTAAACTCATCACAGAAGGCATAATCGGAAGAGAGATGGTACTTATGAATCAGGAGTAAGTTAAACTTAGTTTTTTAAAAAGATTCATGATGAAAAGTCTTTGCAGAATACATCAATTGCATTATCAATTTAATAATTTTATTTGTTTAATTGAAAAATAAAAGTGTGACCAAGAAACAATTATATTATGGGGTGAATTCTCAAAAACAGAGGATGAGCTGCTAGAAAAGTTATCTACAGAAAATTCTGTTGTAACATTTTGTAATGTAAGGACTACACTATACCAAGGTACTAATGTATGACTCAAGAAAGGGCTTTAGCATTTAGGGATCGTTTGGTTGAAAAATAAGTTATGTTGAGATATGTTATGCTAAGATTAGTTATACTAGGATTAGTTGTACTGAAATTAGTTATCCTGGTATTACTTTTTACTAAGTTAAATTCTCATAAAATTTATTATTGCCAAACAAAACTAAAATTAGATAGCATTTGGTCATAAATTTCGAATCAGAGTTTGAAATTTTACCTTCAAATATCTGTTTGGCCATGAAATCTTCAAATATTTTTTAGTTACCAAAAATTTACTCAGAGAAAATTTTTAAGATAAAATTCACTTTCACTCATAAAAATTTAAATTTTTCCCCAATTAAAATTGCATGTCTAAACATAAATCCAAAAACTCAAAAATTTAAGTTTCAACTTTAAAATCTACAATCAAACAGCAACTGTCACAGTCACAAAATCAAAACAATGTATAATACTTAAGAAATATATAAAATCTTTATGTTAAAATTAGAAGCGAAAACTCAATATATCATGCACAGAGGTCAGAGGAAGATGAAAATACATTTTAATTCATTATGGAAAAAGTACATAGACTAGCAAAATTAAGTCCATAATTAAACTAAATAGTAATACTTTAAAAAAAAATTAAGTAGAATAGAAAAATAACAATAGTTTAGTGACTCCTTATCCCCCTTATTTTTTCTCTTTCTCTCTCTTATATATCTAACATTTTCTTCCGTTTCTTTTTTTTTCTTTTTTCTTTTTCGTTTTCACTTTTCTTTCTCTTCTGTTTCTAGCCTCTATTTCTTTTTTGTTACTGTTTCATTTTTTTTCTTTATTGGTTTTTTCTTTTTCATTTTTATTTGTTTCTCCTTTTTTGTTTTTGTTTTTCTATTTTCATCTTTTTCTTCTTTTTTATCCTATTTTGTTTTTTTCTCTTTCTTTTCACTTTTTTCTTTACACTTTTATATTTAGCTTCTATTTCACTTTCTTTTTTTCTTTCTCATTTTTTTCTTACTTTTGTTTTTCCTCTTTTTTGGCTCTTCTATCTCTAACTTTTATTTCTCTTTTTTTTGTATTTTTTTCTTTCTCATTTTTTTGTTATAATTTTTTGAATTTCTAAAAAATAAGGCTACGTCGAGAACAAGTCGTGGATGATAATGAAAATATCGCAATTGTTTATTGCATTTATATTTGTACCATCGTTTATATTTTTGTATTCACTAATACAATTGTATTTGTATTTGTATTTTATAGTCCACATTTGTATTTGTATGTATTTTAAAGTTCACACTTATATTTGTATTTTATAGTTCACACTTGTATTTTTATTTTATAATTCGCACCATCATTTAAATTTTTTACAATTGACACATGTATTTTAAAAAATTATTTTGTATTTATATTTTATTATTGACTACATATTGTATTTATATTTTGTAGGTTTATTTTGCTTGTAGTTGTATTTGTACTATATTTTCGTTGATACACTTGTATTTTTTTTTAAAATTATTTTATTTATATTTTTAAGTTGATCGCTTATTGTATTTATATTCATAATTTTATTTATTCCTATTTGAATTTGTAGTTGACTGCATCATTTGTATTTTTAAACAAGTGAAAAGAATTGTAATTTTTTCTATGAACAATTGTGTTTATATTCATTGGTACAAATTATATATTATTGATACGAATTGAACCATACAAATATAAATGTTATATTTATATCAAATGATACATGTTTATACAACTTGAACCATACATATACAAATGATACATGTTTATATACAATACAAATGATAAATTTGACATACAAATACAAATGATACATTTGCGTTAATGATACATTGCATATTTGTATATTTTAGTCTCAAGAAAATATAATTAATACATATACTTGTTTGTATATGAAAACAAATGATAAATTGTACATATTCACGGCAAAACTATTAAAATACAAATAATATATTTATTCAAAGTATATAGTTGATACAAATCTATATCTATGATTTATGATCTATAATATATAATCTACATCTATATCTATAATATATAATCTATAATCTATATCTATTATCTATAATCTATAATATATTAAAAGTGTGAAGGCCCTTTGAAAATTGATTTGAATGTTTTACCCTTTATTTATATACTATGTAATAGACAAATTCGTCTTTTTATTATTTTTTAATTTTTTTATTAAATTAATAATGTTAAATATTGACTATAATAATAAAGGTATATTGATGAACAAACTCCTTAAATATATGCGAAGAATTCTAAATATACGGAAAGTCAATATAAGGAAGTTTATTTCTATTAAAACTATAACTATTATTGTAAGAGATATTCTACCAGTAAAAAAAGGTTATCAATTTGGTATAGAATTTTTTTACCTTTAGTTAAGTCACAAACATATAAAGAAAATTACTTTAAATATGGTAATACTTTCTAATGTTTATGGATTTTCTCTCTTCCCGAACCTCTCTTTGCTCCTTTGTTTATGCTCATTTCTTCCCTTTATTTCCTTTTTAAAAAATTATGTGTCGTCATTTTCATTTTTGTTCGTCCCAAAAAAATATTACTTTTTTTTTATTTGGTTACTATTTAAAGACAAATCTACTTTTATCCTTGTTGGTCCAATTTATAAGGTCTCACTTAATTAAAAATAGAAATAATACGTTTTCTTTAATAAAAGATAATTTGATAAAAATCATCAAATCTTTTCTTATTTCTTAAACTCCATGCCCGATCAAACATGACACATAAAATGAAACGGAAAAAGTATATATAAATTATCATAATTAACAATTGACAATGAATTCTCTCATTTTAGTAAATTTTTAGTGTTTCTCTTTCATTGAAAGTTTCTCATCAAAATATTGTTGGAAAAACAAAGTTTACAGCTGCCGAATGAAATAGCCAAAAAAACAAAGATTTATCCCATTTCTTTTCTTTTTTCTTTGTTTAATTCTAACATAGTTTTGATTATGTTCTTTAACTATGTTTTGGTGTGTATTATTCGTTAGTATTGTAGTTGAATCTTTAATTAAAGTTCTCTTCTCCAATTAATTAGTTCAAGTTTAAAAATATTTCTCACTATTAACTTTGTTATAATATTAAAAAAAAAATGCATGAATGATAGTTTCTTTTGATTTAGTAGAGCGAAAGTTCATCTTTCCTAATCTTTAAAATTAAAATTTTACACTAAACAATATCATTTATTATTGTATGATATTTAGGACTTTGTTTAATTATTAGTAATTAAGTCTAACTTTTTATTTTTAGTGTTTGTTATAAAATTAGGTGCACGTTTTAATTAGGCAAACTTTGTTTTACTATGACTACAATCTGTTCACCTTGCCCAATTATTATATATCGGATTTCAAGATAAATGTTATGGTGAGACTCATTGCAACAGATGACTACAAGAGACCAGGTCCCTAAATGTTTGAGGCAACAGTACAGCTGGCACGCATCTGCATAGTTTTGTTCGTTTGTGTAAAAAATTGACAGGTGTTGCTTGTACTAATTAGGAAATCTGGTCAAATAACATTTCATCCTTAATCATCACTCATCTATAAAAGAAAAAAGATGTTTCTTTATCAAATAATTTTTGCAAATACAAAAAAGAGTGTTGAAGATAGAGAAAGGCAAAAATTCCATATCTGATATTGCTCAAGCTCTTTTACCATATGTGTGTGTTGATTTAGAGAGTGTCTTGAGTAAGTTCTGATTTGTAATCAAATTACTCATGATATAAGAGTAAGAATCTTTTTTCTTTGTTTAGAGAGTACTTAGGTAGAGTTGCCTAAGTCCAAAACTGATTAGAGTTAATCAGTTTAGAGAGAGCCTTGACAGAGTTGTCAAGATGAGCTTATAGTAGAGGTATTATTAGTGAGAGGAACCTAGAGTTAGGTTCAAGTTCGAATTTGTAATCAAAAGGTTGATTATAGTGAACTTTTATGGTGCTTGTGAGGGCAAAGCATGTTTTTTCCTCCCTTGAGTAAGGTGGTTTTCACGTTAAATATTATGTATTGTTATTTTGTTGCACAACCTTTAGTTTTCCTGTACATAATAGTTTGATTATCTGTGATTGACTTTGAGGGACCTAGTCCCTCACTGTATGGTGCAACCCCCAAGGATTCCAACAATTGTTAGCATAGCCAGAACACTCTAAAAGGTTCACACCTAGAATGATTTAGTCAACATGACTATTCTACCTAACCTGAAAGAAGGGCAATCTACTATTAGACCATCTAGATTTAATGGACAGTACTATGGGTGGTGGAAAACAAGGTTGTTTGACTTCACTATGGCTGAGGATAGTGAGTTGATGGATACAATGCTTGATGGTCCTCATGTACCTATAAGAGAAGCCAAAGAAGGAGATGTTATAAGAATGGTTATCAAAAGCAGGAGAAAATTTGATGATGAAGACTGGAGAAAAATAAGCAGAACTACAAGGCAAAGAAAATGCTAGTGCGTGGTATAGGTCCATATGAATACAATAGGATTTTTGCATGTGAAAATTCTAGAGAAATCTGGGACTGCTTGAAAACTGCTTATGAGGTACTAAAGATGTGAAGGATTCTAAAGTTGACATGCTGATAACACAGTACGAAACCTTCACTGTAAAAGAAGGAGAGACAATAAAAGAAATGCATACAAGGTTCACTTCCATCACAAATGAGATACACTGCTTCAGAGAAGTTATTCCATTTTATAAACAAGTGAGGAAAATTTTGGGTGTTCTTCTCAAGTCATGGGAAAGCAAAGTGGATGTCATAACTGAGGCAAGAAACCTGAAGACCCTCACTTTGGTTGAACATATTGAGAACCTGAAAATCCACGAACTCAAAAAACAACAAGGAGAAGAGAAAAAAAAGTAAAAAAGGAAAACTCCTTGGCTTTAAAATCTTTAAGGTCAGGTTCAAATAAAGAAGACATTGATGTTTCCTACTTGACAAAAAAAATTGTTAGAGCTATGAGGAAAAGTGACCAGTTTTAAAGAAGAGGAAGTAGCAACAAAAAAGAAGTCATTATAGAAGTTTGTTATAGATGTGGAAGTGCTGAACATTTCATTAAGGATTGTCCAATAACCAATCCTTAATACTAGAGATGACAAAGAAAAGAACAGCTACTAGGTCCCCGCAAAATCAAGAATACAGGTTGCAGCTGATCTTGCAGTTAAACAAGCCTAAGCTGGTTGGGGTGACTCCTCCAGTGAATCTTATGAATTTGAGAAGCCTGCAAATGTCTCCATGCTTGTTGTGAAGTATAAGAAGGTGACCTTTGATTCCTTGTTTGCTTTTATGGAAAACACTGAAGATGAAGAAGAAAATGAGGCAACACTTTCTAACCTTAAAGAAAAGTTGGACAACTATTCAGCTAGATAGATAAAAAGGCTTGCAATTGTGCTGATTGACTCTATGTGTGAAATGACTGAGAAAAAATTTTCTCTAGAAGAAAAGTGGAAAGTTAAGAACTTGATTTAATTGCTTTAACTATCCAATTATCTAAAACTGAAGAGCATGTTACCAAGTTAAAATCTGAAAATCTAAATTTAGTGAGTCAACTAGAGAAAAATGATGATGCTTCTAATAAATAAAAGAATAATGCTCTAGAAAAAAATAGAAGATCAGGAGCTTGAGCTAATAGCTTTGACTCTCCAGATATCTAAAACTGAAGAACAAGTTGCTAAGCTGAAATTTGAAAATCTGAGTTTGGTAAGTCACCTGGAGAAAGTAGATGCTTCTGAGTGTAAAGGAAAGAAAGAAGCCTCAAGGTTTCAGGTTGAGCTTGAAGAAAAATTGGAGGATTCTCAAAGGCTTCTCACGAATGCACTTTAGAAAAATAAGGAGTTAGAAAGGGACTTGGTCCGTCTAAGGGAAAAACTCAAAAAATCCCTTCAGTGGACTTCACCCTTACAAATCCTTTCTAATTTAACAGGTCAAGGGGTCAATAATGGTAAGGGCCTTAGGTATCAGCACAAAACTTATTCATCTGGGACACAAGGCAAGGATGATCAAAATGTTAAAAACATAGCATATAAATCCTTGTGCACTCACTGTGAAAGAGATGGACACCTGAAAGAAGACAGTCAAAGCTGGGTTAGAGCCAAAATAATAGATGTTAGACACGTCCACTAGGCGAGAACCTATCCCAAAGTTTTAAAACCTTGGAAAAACATAAAAATCTCACATTACCAAGATACACAAAGAAGGATTTAATCACATCTCTATCCTGCTACTGGGGACTCAAACTCAAATGGGTTCCCAAGTCTAATAAATAATTGTAAGTGTATGAGGGATAAAGGGTTTGCAATCAAAACAATATTCTTGATATGTAATTGCTCAAGGCTATGAATAAAAGGTCTGATTGTATTCTCTTTTCTGAGAAATTTCAAGGTGAAAGTTTCTTATATGATTGATAACGCTCAACTTACACCTCAATTTAGTGTAAGGAGGTCGTCGTCAATAGATTTACCCAACTTTGGAGTCGGGGTCGAATCCACAGGGAACAATGTGAGTGGCGATTAAAATAGTTTGAAATTATAGCTAAAAGCTAAATTCAAACAATTGATATAAAAAGATAAAATGGGAGTTTAACGTTCACTTTCAATATTTTAGTGTTTGAAATTAGTCTAAATGGGAAACCAGAGCTATGTTCACCAAGGGTTTCGGGAATTGACAGATACTAGGTAATGCTAGAGATTCTCGGAATGAGTAGAACAACAGAATATCCCTGACGATTATACTATCTGACTTATCTCTCGACCTCGCCAGACAATTTATTATCTAATTCTCTCGAACTTAGATAAATTATCTATTTCCAATAGGATGTTATTTTAGGTAGATTAATCCAGTTACGACATTAATCATTAAACAGAAGGTTGGTAGCTTCTGAGTCCCTGTTGATAATTCACGTCCTCTAGTCTATTTCTCCGTTAGAAGAAAATAAAACCTAAGGCATAATCTAATGTTTGCAACTACTAGATTTTAGTTAAAACAATAGAATTTCAAGATGTTTTACTACTCTTTGAATTTGTTAAACACCTAGTATCATATCAAACCCTAATTCATAGATCCCATAACTCTGGCTAATGAAATTAGTCGCTCATGATTTAATGAACGAAATAACAAGTTGAATTCATGATTATAATGATAAACTTACGAATGGATAGAAAACAACAAGTAGTTCCTCCGATTTAATCACACGGTAGAAACCCCAAAAATAGTTGATACGAAAACATAAGAATATTTTATGAAAGAGAGCAAAAATATGTGTCTCTCTTCTTAGAGTTGATTTCTAATAGATGAATTATGAATCCCCCCATTTAAAAACCCTAAAAGATGCTATTTATACTAAATCCTAATTAAGGAAATAAAATAACTAAAATTAATAAAATTCTCGAAATAGGTGATGCCCAAGCTGACGCCGCGTCAAGTGTCTGATGCCGTATCCCGAATTGCGTCATCAATGCTTCAGTTGCCTTCAAAATTTGTATGCTTCAGTTGCCTTCAAAATTTGTCTTAGGCTGATAATGTAGCTGACGCCGCGTCACTGATCTGGCGGCGTATCACCAACGTCGTCAGATTTCTTCTTCAAACTCAATTATCTGGTTTAGGCTGACGCCCTTCGTGACGCTTTATCACCAACTTGACACCTTATCACCAACGTCGTCAGAAATTCTTCTCAGGCTTTAAGTTTCTGGTTAAGGTTGACGCCAATGCTGATCAACTATCACAAGGCTAACGACGTATCACGGAGGTCGTCAGCCATGATTTCTTCTCTTTTTGCTCATATTTTCAACTATTTTGCTCCATTGTCATTTGTTTTTATTGCTCTACCCTTTTACTGCAATATCATGAGCAAACACATTAAAACAACAAGATTTTCTTCAGAATTCATAATTATTTTGAGCTAAAAAGCATTAAATGTGTTAGCTTTTGCTCACACGTTAACACCCTCAACTTAAAACAATTGCTTGTCCTCAAGCAAAAAACTAACTAAGAGAATACAAAGAACATTCAGCAGTTAACAACCATTTTAGCTCAAAACTCAGTTACCACCTCCAAAGTCAACCAATTTAAACTACTGTGTATCTGATTGAAAAGCAACAATGTAACACAAAGGATTCCAATCATGGTGTCAAATAATTACCAACAATCATGCTTATGTCAATATGACACTACTCAAACAAGTAAGTCACCTAGCAACATACTAGTGTGCCCTCACAACAAAGAATTTTCCTTTTTTTTTCTCTCATGAAAAGTCACAATATAAGCACGGGGATAATCACAAAAGCACTCACTCTCAGAATGAAGTTCAAACCAATGCATGCCAAATACCATATGCTTTCCCTTATCGTTATTACCAAAGTGTCCGGACCGGTAAGCTAGGATCACTATAGGTCTTTCTTCGGCTTATAACATAGGCTAGGGGTTGGTATGATATTAGATGTCATTTAGAGTGACTAACCTCCTTGGCACTACCTTAACTTATGGGGTCCACTTATTAACCTCTTTTTCTCTCTTTTTCTTTTCTTTTCTTTTTCTCTTTATCACACATTCAGAATGGGCGTGGTTATTCTTTTTATTCAAACAAACTTCTTTTCTTGCTTTTTTTCACCACCACCCAATTTTTTATTTATTTTTCACTTATTCTTTTTCTTCTACTCTACCCGTCTTCATACCCAATTTACATTACGCACCCCTATGATAGCCACCCTCAACTTAGGATGTTTTCCTAAGTCAAGGTGCACAGTGTCCAAGGAGGACCAGGGCCAAAACAGGTTCATTATGATTTAAAAAGGGAAGGTGATAGGTATCATAGAAATAAAAATGGTTAATTAAGGCTCAAACCAGGATTAAGGGATATCATGTATTAGAGGAAGGTCATTTAGGCTAATAGTGACTTAAATTAAAAAACGGCCTATGATCCTTTCCTAATCCCTATCTTTCAACTATGGTAAGACGAACCGGGCAAGTTCTAGATTCAGCAGTACAAAGGGAACTAAGTAAGATCTCACATACACACATGGCATACAAGTGTATTACCAACTACTACTAATCCAGTTCGTGCAATTGTTAGCAGTGATTATCAAGAAACTAAAACTTAATGCCATAACAAGATGCACAGTGGTTACACCTGAATGCAATTCACACAACTACCACATAGACAATTAGAGAGGTAGTTACCATTCCAAGAAAAATTAACAAAAAATATGTCAACTGTCGTAGATACTTATTTTTCTCCTAGTTAACCACAACACATCACAAAGAAAAAACAATACGCCTAAACATGCCGGCTCTGCTAGGAACAAGACTCCGGGGAAAAGATGCACGACAACAAAAATCCCAGGGGGACATCACACCCACAAGTAGCCCCACCCTCAACTTAAAATCATGCATTGTTCCCAACACGTCAAATCAAAACAAGAAAGTTAGAAATATACCTGTGGCACCATGGGTGCGAAGATCTGATGTCAATCACATAATACGAATACAAACAATAAATTACTTTGGGTTGCCACCCAAGAAGCGCCTAGTTTAACGTCGCAGCACGACCCAACTCAGCTTTTTCCTCCACCTTGAGGATATAAATTTCACCCTCAACTTAGAGTCCATCTTCTTGCCTCGCTCATAGGGAGGTGGTACAAATATTAAGAAACCGAGTAATGAATGATGCATGGTAAACAACTCGACCTTAAAGTGAGGTGTGTTTTTATGTTGTTTATCAAGTGTAAAATAAAGAATATAGGATTCTTGTTCCTCATCTTCACAGTCTTCCACTAGTTTAGATGATTCCACAGACAAGATATCATCTAAACATAATGTGGAAAAATGCTTTGAGTGTGGCCCAACAAATCCTACGTCGAAATTTACACTATCCTCTACACACTCACTTTTATTCATCTTCTCAATATTTTCACTTTGAATTGGGCTAGAGTCTTCATAAGAGATTGGCTTATTTTCTTCTTTTGCCTTTAGCACCATTTCCTCAATCTTGGCATCATCCCTCATGGTTGGTTCAGTTGGTTGGGAAATCTCCAAGGTCTGCTCAACATCAAGCACAACATCGATATAGGGTTCTTGCTCCTTATCTTCACACTCATCTATTATGTTAAATAATTCCACAGACAAGATATCATTTAACCACAATGTAGAAAAGTGTTTTGGATGATTGACCTCGATATCCATCTCTTCTATCCTTTCTCTTTCTTCGTTAAATGCCCTAATGTCTTGACGTATGTCACATATGGTATCATTCGTTGTGTCTGTACGATCCAACATTAGTTGAAGCGTAACTTCAATGTCACTCTTTCCAGTGCTTTGTTCTTCCTTTTCTTGACCATAAGACCTGTCATACTCATAAGAAGAACTAGAACTTGGGTTAGCGCAATTGGGGGAAGGGAAATTTGGGCAATCACTCTAATGTTCATCTTGACCACCACATAAAGAACAATTATACTCCCAGCAGGCTAGAGATGGTGCACACATCTCTCTCCGAGGAGCATATTTACAATCTTGCCAAAAGTGAGATCCATCACAATATGGACATGAATCATCAAGATACGATTTCCAACCACCAAACTCATGTTCATTCCAAGATGCCATAGTAATAAGTAAACTAGAATAAAAATTTACCTAACAGAAGAAATAAAAGAAAACTAAAAATAAATATTTACAAGTTTGAATTCTAGCAAGTAGGCTAAAATTCCAAACTAACTCAATACGCCAAATTGTTCCCCGACAACGACGCCACTTTTGATAACTCTCAACTTACACCTCAATTTAGTGTAAGGCAGTAAAGTTCTTCTCAGGCTTTAAGTTTCTGGTTAAGGTTGACGCCAATACTGATCAGCTATCACAAGGCTGACGACGTATCACGGAGGTCGTCAGCCATGATTTCTTCTCTTTTTGCTCAGATTTTCAACTCTTTTTCTCCATTGTTGTCTGTTTTTATTCCTCCACCCTTTTACTGTAATATCATGAGCAAACACATCAAAACAATAAGAGTTTCTTTAGAATTCATAATTATTTTAAGCTAAAAAATATTAAATGTGTTAGCTTTTGCTCACACATCAGTGATTAGCTAAAAGGGATAAAAATTGCATACAACTTATGAAATGGTAAAGAGCCTAATAATAAAGAAGAAAATAATGAATGATGATCCTAGAATCTTAATCACAAATGTCCGTTTAAGTAGAAGAACTCCAAAGAAGTGTCTAGTCAGAATTCATAGGGACCTGGTCCTAGTGGAGCTCTCCTAAGAAGGACAAATTAAAAGAACATGTCCTCGCTTCTTACAAGACATTATAACATTATATCTGGAGGCAAGAGTGTAAATAAGAGCATAAGTTAGAAATCTCATAGCTTTTTCCCGCATTCCTATCCTAAGAATAATCTCACAAAGATGTGAAAGAGGTAGGCAAGTTTAAAGCAATGCAAAAGAAACTCTAGACCTTTGAAGAATGCCAAGTCTATGACCTGCTCCTCATACCTATTCCATAATAAGTCGTGGTATGATGTGGTGTAATAAATTTAATAAGCTGATGCTGGGATTGGACAAATTAGCCTGACCTACTATCAATTGAATCAATGTTTCTTCACAAATTTGGCTATGTTTTAGACATAGGTATCTTTGGTACATTAGGTACATGTTGGTCTAACTTACTATAATACCTTTGTGGGTCTACACCATGGGAACAACTTTGGAGGTAGACAAATATGGAAAACACAAAGTTGAATATTTACTCAAACTAGAGAGGGACCTAGTCCCATTTCTCAAGTTAGTATCTTGTATGTGCAAATTTTGTTTGTTCTATCAAGAAAAAGTCGTGTCCTCCCTATCCTTGTGTTAGAAAAAGTTGTCCTAATCTAAAAAAAAGGTGAGTCACCTAAAATCTGAAATTGATCATATCTTGTTCCCACAGAAAACCCTTCCTGGTTCTCATTATTCCTTAAATCTTTCTCCACACACTCTTTATCTTATCAAAAAGGAAATTCATAATACCAAATAGCCCTTCTAAGAAAAAGACCTTCCTGATAGCTGAAGCTCTCCTATTTTTATGTCCTTCAAATAATTCTGAGCTTAGCATTGTGAAAAAGTCCTTCCCAAACCTTCCTAAAATACATACTTATTCTCCTACTTTTCTAAAGTTTAACTCATTCATCATTCAACCCATTGATGAAGAATCATCCCTAAATCCTCAAAACTGTTCTGATGATGTTATGATGGATGAAAAATGGGTTGTTGAAAACCTTATATTGTTGTCAAATAGCCTAGAAAAGAGCATAGTTGATCATAAGAAAAATAGTATCAGTAAAACACCAAGAATCTCTGGAAAATGGTTTGGAAGTTTTATTAAGAAACAACTGACACTTGAGGGACCTGGTCCCAAGAAGAGGAAAGTAACTGAAAAAGAATTTGTGATCACTTATACTAGAAGGAATAATGGGGAGAAAAGCAAGATTGTATCCAAGGAAGTTATAATCAGGTTCTTGAATAGTTAAAAAGTATTAAATTGAAGGATTTTTTATTCAAATATGCTAACAGAACCTGGTATAGTGGAATTAGTTGAGCTAGTTAAACATCAAGGTTGGATGCATCTCATAGAAGGACCTATTCCCACTATTTTTGGTGATATAGTCAGGGAATTCTATTTCACTTTGGAATTCTCAAAAGATGGGTTAAATCTGATTGCACAGGTCCAAGTAAAGAAAATAAAGTTGAATGGATAAATACTAGGAAGAATTTTGGAAGTTCCTATATATGGAGTGAGAACTGCCTCAAAACAACTGCCTTTAATAGAATTCTGAGAAAATGTATTGAAGGTCAAAGGGAAATTTGTGGCTGCAGTGAATAGAAAATCACTCAAGAGTGAGTTTCAATTGATCTTTTACTTTTTGAACAAAGTAATTCTGCCTAGATCACAAAAGAGAAATATTACCTCAACCACTGATTTGTATATGATGGAATGCCATAGTAGCTTTGAATTCATTAATCTACCTGCATTGATGATGGAACACATACACAAAGTGGTTCTTGGAAAAAATGGCTAACATGGTATGCCTTATGGTTATAGGTTAAATAAGGTTTTTAATCACTTTGGTATAGTATATGAGAATGGAATTACTGAAACTGGATTACAAATGTTGGAATGAAGACACTGATCAAAATTGAGTCTATCAAGAAAAACTCAAGCACCAACTATCAAAGGGAATTCAACAATGATATAGAGAATTTATAGCTCAATATAGCTTCTAAGGATGCAAAAATCAACAAGCTCCAAGTGACAATTCAGCATCTCTCCAAAAGAAGCCTATATGGCTCTGAAATGCTAAGAACTAAGAATGCTGAATTGAAGAAGAGGGTGTCAATCTTTACTAATGAGGTCCTTAGCCTGAATGTAGAGATAAGGTATCTCACCAACAAACTAACCCTACTCCTTCAAAATCTTTTTTCCAATCCTGCATCTGTTAATCCTTCTTGATTCCTAGGGATTTTTCCCTAGAACATTTAAATTATGCATCGCAGTGATACTTATCCTCTACTTATAAATGAATTTTTTATTTGTGTGTTACATTTGTTTCCTTTAAATTGCAAGTTATTCTTCATGTTAGTATTGCCCCAGTGGCCATGAGTTAACTAATTTATGCTTATTTTACTCTTGGTTTATTGTACTCACTTTTCAATGGTGTCAAAGGGAGAATATTGACTTCATATGTAAGGCCTAGGTATGTGTGTGCTCATATGTGGTGCATGCTGATAGGGGGAAGTATGGTAAGGCACAATAACAGGGGGAAGCAAATGTGCTCAAAGTTTTTACTGCAAATGACAGCAATGAAATAAGTCCCGGTGTTGCATAATGATGGAAGCATAATGATAGGGAGAACATGTATCTTCAGTAGTGGTAAGCACACTGATTAAATGTGATGGATGTATACTGATGGTCAATGCTTTGTGATTAGTTTGTTATCATCAAAAATAGAAAAAATTGCTATATGTAATTTTGATGATGAGCAGATGACTGCAAGGGACCAGGTCCCTAGTTGTTCGAGGCAACAGTACAGCTGACATGAGTCTACATAGCTTTATCTGTTTGTGTAACAAACTGGCAGGTGTTACTTGTACTAATTAGGACACCTGATCCAATGACATTTTAGCCCTAATCATCACTCTTCTATAAAAGAAAAAAGATGCGTCTTTATCAAATAATTTTTGTAAATACAGAAAACAGTGCTGAAGAGAGAGAATGGCAGAAACTATATTTATGATATTGCTCAAGATCTTTTACCATATGTATGTGCTGATTTAGCAATTTTTTTGAGTGAGTTCGGATTTGTAATCGAATTCATGATATAACAGTAATGATTTTTTTACTTTGTTTAGAGAGTTCTTAGGTAGAGTTTCCCAAGTCAAAACTAATTAGAGTTAATCAGTTTAGAGAGAGCCTTGAGAGAGTTGTGAGGAACCTAGAGTTAGGTTCAAGTTCGAATCTGTAATCAAGAGGTTGATTTTAGTGAACTTTTGAGGTGCTTGAGAGGGAAAGCTATGATTTTTCTTCCCTTGAACAAGTAGGTTTCCACGTTAAATATTGTGTACTGTTATTTTGCTGCACAACCATTAGTTTTCATGTCCTTTATTCTTTTATTTCCTATGATTAACTTTGAGGGACCTGGTCCCTCACTATGTGGTGCAACCCCCAAGGGTTCCAACATTATCTCTGCACTACTTTGCTATTAATTTTTATGTTTCTCTTCGCGATTGTTGTGCTTTTAATACTTTTATTTGCTTCACTTGAGTTAAAGGCCTTTTGAATTAAACTTTCTACCTCCAAGAGGTAGTAGTAAGGTTTGGGTGCACTGTACTCTCTCGAGTATGTTTTTGTTGTTGTTGTTTAGAAATTTAATACAAACTAGATTTTACCTTAGGTAAACTCTTTTTAGCATATTATTTTACCTAATAATAAAAAAATATTTGTTGGTCTCTAACACTTTCTGGCGATATATGAATTTCTCCATATATCATAGTGGAAAAGTTCTTTAAGCTTATTTTTTTGGGGCGTTCTATAGCCTTGATACATATATTTTTTTTTAATTTAGTTTAAAGTTAATTTTAATTCTTTTATATGATTTTGTATGAATATATTAATTTTCTGTTTAAGTGTTTTTTATTTTTAATGAAATCATCAATTTATTTATTAATCCAAGCATATTTTATTTTTATAATATCGAAGTAATTTCATAAAGCTGAACTCATTAAGCGAGGTACACGCACGTGGCATGTATTATAAGACTAGTAAATATGAAATATAAAAAACATATAAATATAAAATACAACAACAACAACAACAAAAAAATGAATGAGAAAAAATATTTAAAAAAAAAGAAAAAGGAAAAAAAGAAAGAAAAAAATGATCCAAAAAACTCAATAAAAAAAAAAATACAAAAATAAAAGTGCAAAGAAAAAAAAAGAAACAGTAAAAAAAGGCAGGTACAAAAAATACAAAAAAAAAAGTAGAGAGAAAAAAGAAACAATAAAAAAACAAAAAAAGGAAAAAAAACTTAAAAACAAGAAGAAGAGAGAAAAATAGGAAAAAGATTTTTTTTTATCATTCAAACCTATTTTGAGTTTCGAAACTCATTATAAAAAGCTTTTTGTTTTCAGAAATACAATCTTTAATTAATTGGGTGAGCTTGATTTAAGGATGATGGAATTCTTTTGTCTTATTAAACTCAAGTTGTTAACTAAAAATAAGATAATTAATTGTATATGTATATGTATTTAATATTGTCTTACGCATCAAATACATATACATGTTATTTAAACTAATTAGTAAAAAGTTGATATGTCTTTTAATTAATAAATTTAGTTTGCTATTTCTCAACTTTTTCCTTGATTCTTCCTGGACAGATAATGCGCAGAATATGGTGTTTTTGGAGAGAGAGATAGAGGGGAGGAAAGTGGCTAAGTGTTGAGAAATTAATTTGAGGGCTCAATTTGGACTGGAGCACAAGTTTGGCTTTGGTTTTGGGTCTATGGGCTTTGACAAAAGTTCAAAGTAAGTGCACCAAAAATTCACTCAAATAGTCGTTTATATAAGTTTTAAACTCAAAATAATTATATTTTATTTTATTAATTTTTAGTTATTATAATCAACTTCCATGAGTTAACTTTCCCTTTATTAGATAGATAAATAATTTGATAAAGTGTTTGGATTAATTTTTTTTAAGTGACTTAAAAGTTAAAAGCCTTGATCTAATTCGAAGTCGAATATGCATAGTCGAACACTATTAATTAGGCACAAACAATGCAAAAAGAAGCTTACCAAAGAAATGGAATAGAACAATACCTCACAATAGTTATCTTTTTTTCTTAAAGAAATATATTGTTCTTTGATTGTTTTTTTTTTTTTTTTTTTTGGGGGGGGGGGGGGTGTTTGGTGGTAAATTTAATAAAAGAAAAATCGAGGAACATATTTAGCATGCAATTCTTTCGTGTTAATTTCTAAACATGAACTCGTACATTTTCAATTCCAACTTCCTACTCAAACACGCAATTCTTGGGGGTCGTTAGGTACAAGAGATAACGAATAACTAATTGTAGGATTAATCTTGAAATGATCTTATTTCATACTTGATTGGGACAAAAGACATGTGATAACTCATCTGTTAATTAATTATCTCGAAATTGTAGTGTTATTTTTATCCCAAATCTTAAGGGTGAGTAACTAATCCCTGAATAACTTGCTTTCCAACCAAACAACCCCTTAATATATGTTATTTGATTGAAATTGTCCTTAATTCATGAAAAGATGTGCTCTTTTGGTCCTTAACGTGATACTTAACAAATATGTCAAGAAAAGGTTTTGAGTTTAACTTATGGATCCGATGTAACTAATAAAATCCACCATTGTTGACTTCTTTGATTGCTCCAAAGAAAAAACTTCATAAAATCTAACATCATTTTTTCTACCTTAAAAACAAAATATTCACTATTTTTTTTTAAAAAAAGATATATTATTTTATCTTAGCACGCCTAAATTACTAATATTGGGCACAAACACCATAAAACTTTCTTCTGATTTTTTTTTGCATTGATTGTAAGAAATAGCATGTATCAGCTCTTGAGTTGAGAATATCTGAGACAAAAAAAACTAAACAAGAGGCACAACATAAACAAGTGAGACCTTATAGATTATGAATGTTGAGTTCAATTGGTGTAAATGGAAAATGGAGGGACACAACCTTTTATGAAAAGACATATTGTTTTGGAAAAGGAGTGACTGTTTAGATAGTTGTGTCTATTTAGAAAAAGACACAATGTTTCAACTGAATAGACATGACTCTTCCAAAGGATACACCTTTTCGGATGAACCATTGCCACCTTTCGGAAGGGGCACTTGATGGCTATATAAACCTGCATTTATCCACAGGTTTTGAAATGAAAAATTTTCTGAATATACAAACTCTTCTTGTCTTCAAAACATTTTGGGTGATCAATCAAATCGTTGAGTGAGTTCGAAGAGATTCCAATTGTTTGAGGTACCGCTACAGTTGGTTTGTTTGTCCATTTTATCCTGGGAGAAAAATTTTGCAACCTCGGGTACTTGAGGGAAATTATTTCCTTAAGAACACTCCGTGAATTCGGAGGACTTGGCCTTTTCTGTTTCATCTTAAATTTTGAAAACTAAAACACACTTTTTTGAAAGATTACTTTGATCTTGTGTTGAGGATGTTGTTGTACTTCATAGTATTCTTGTTTTAAACTTGAACTAGTATTGAAGTTATTCTGTCAAATTACAGATTTCGTGTACCCGAAAACATTGAAAAACAACAATCTTAAGGAAACAATTTTTGAAAAAAGGCAAAAAAAAACTTTTGTTTTTGCTTGTTTTGTGAAATTTTCTTTTCACTAAAGTTTTTTTTTTTTGAAATCTGTATAGCTTGATTTCTGGAGATTAAAGCTTTAAGATTTCTACTCTTTTTGAACTTAACTAGTGATTTGAAGACAAAAAATCTTCATCACAAGTTAAAGATCACCCGATTGATGATTCGAAGTTATAAAAACTTCATCGTTTAACTAGTAAAAAGAGGTGTTTAAAGTGGTTGCAATATTTTAATAAGTATTTAGATATACTAAATGTACTGTCTTGTTATTTGAGGAAAATAACAAATGATAGTCAAATGCATAATGCTGGAACGACTATGGCGGCAACTAGTATTGCCACGACGAGTCTTACTAATGCTCCGCAAACTATGGCACCGGCGGAGAAACCCGAAAAGTTCACGGATATTGACTTCAAGAGATGACATTAGAAAATGTTCTTCTACCTAACAACTTTGTGTCTTCAAAGGTTCACGGTTGAGGAAGCTCTGGAGGTGCCTGAGGAAATCTCTAAAAAAAATACTTCATGATTGTGTAGGCTTGGAAACACTCAGATTTCCTTTGCAGGAATTATCTTTTGAGTGGTCTCCAAGATGACCTTTACAATGTGTATAGTGGAACCAATATTGCAAAAGAGTTATGAGGAGCGCTAGAATGGAAGTACAAGACGGAGGATGTCGGAACTAAAAAGTTCTTTGTTGCAAGATTCTTGTAGTACAAAATGCTAGACAACAAGTCTGTTGTTTCCCAAGTGCAGGAACTGCAAGTGATCATCCATGATCTCCTAGCGAAAGGTTTGATTGTGAATGAAGTGTTTCAAGTAGCGGCAATAATAGAGAAGCTACCACCTATGTGGAAAGGCTTTAAAAACTATTTGAGACACAAACATAAGGAGATGTCAGTCAAAGATCTAATTGTATGACTATGTATTGAAGAAGATAACAAGGCTACAAAAAAAAGGTCAAGAGGTAATTCGGAAATGAGTGGAGGAAACATTGTAGAAGATGACCAAAACAACTCTAAAAAATGAAAGAAAGCTGGAAACGAAAGCAATCAACCCACGAAGAAATTCAAGGAAAAGTGCTTCAACTGTGGCAAGATTGGCCTCAAGTCTACGATTGTTGTGCCCCAAAGAAAGGGAAGAAGAAGGACCAAGCAAATCTGACTGAGTCTAAGAAAGAAATGAACGATATACGTGTTATGCTTTTCGAATGAAACTTGGTGGGAAATCCTCGTGAATGGTGGATGGATTCTGGTGCCACCCTCCTTTTTTGTGCTAACAAGGAGTTGTTTTTTATGTTCGCTCTAGCTCAAGTAGAATAAAAAATCTACATGGCAAACTCACTACTGCAAAAGTGGATGGAACAGGAAAAATGTACTTGAAGATGACTTCTGGAAAAGTGTTGACACTTAACAATGTCTTGTATGTTCCAGAGTTCTGAAATAACTTGATTTCTGTATCAGTTCTAGACAAGAACTGATTCAAATGTGTATTTATTTCTAGAAAAATTATACTTAGTAAAGGAGAAGTGTGAGTCATGTTCTGGAAACTGATTTACTTCAGTGTTTGTGAGTAAAGTTTTTCTCCTTGTTTTAGTTGTTTTTGCATAGATAGAGTTGACTAAGGATGACTGGCTAGAGTTAGTTGACTGAGTGGAAAAGTAAGACAAAGTTGGCTTGAGTGGTTTGTAATAGAGGTATTGCAAACTTTAGGATTTAGAGTTAAATCCTGTTGGAGTCTTTAATTAGAGTTGATTCATTATAGTGGATCTTGGGAAAGCCTGTGAGGACAGGTAGTGGTTTTTGTCTCTTGGGCAAGGATCTTTCCAGTTAAAATCTCGTGTATTGATTTATTTCGCACATTTACTTTGTTTTTGTGTTTTACTATTATTTATAACTCCTCAAGTACTTGGTCCCTTAGTGGTGGTGAAACCCTACGATTCAATAATTGGTATCAGAGCGGTGTACTCTAAAAGGTTAACACATAGAGTAGATCCTTATCTATGACAGCACCACCAAACTTGGAGGAAGGATAGTCAACCACCAGACCACCTAGATTCGGTGGACAGTATTATGGTTGGCGGAAGACAAGGATGCACGACTTTATCATAGCTGAAGAGTAAGTTGTAGGATATAATTTATGGTGGACCGCATGTTCCTGTGAGAGAAGTTAAAGAATGAGAAATTACTAGGCTAGTGTCCAAAACTCGAAGGAAATATATGAGGAGGATAACAAAAGATTGAAAAGAATTTCAAGGCTAAGAAACTCTTGGTATGCGGAATAAGACCTGATGAGTAAAATGTTATTTCTACTTGTGAAAGTGCAAAGAAAATTTGGGATTGTCTAAAGATTTCTCATGAGTGAACTAGTGTAATACCTCGTACTAATCTTAGATCGATTCGGCTCTTAGTTGCATGCTTAAAGGGATTAAGGCTTGAAATTTTCACTAAGTGTTGGGGACTTAGTCTTCTTCAATACCCCAAAACTTAGAGAATTTTTATTTTGACCTTACTGACCCCGAGGCGTTAGTTTTTGAGTTAATTTATGTTTAGGGATGTAAGAAGTATGTCTCGGAGGAGTTTTGGATTTTTTGGACAAGGTTTGGGTCATGTTTTGGTCATAAATCCAGCAAGTCATCGTGATAGGCTCGCGTTGCGGTGCTGTTTCCTTTATAATACATACCGCATAGCCGTGAGTGGAATTCCCCACCATGATTAGACGACGTCACGGTAAGCTCGTCATGCCTAGTTACAAATTGAATTGATTGAGAGGAAATTGGGTCTTTTTCCCCTCAACCCAAATCATACATAACAGGAATCGGGACATCATTTAGGGTATTATTTAACCTTCTTCTCCAAATCCCTCTCAAGAAAACCCTCCCCTTTTCCCCAAGATTGCAAATTCAATTCCTTTCTTCCTAAGAAATCAAGAATTCAAGTTCCCCAAGTTCAAGAACCTTCAACAAAGCATCAAGATTGGTTATTCTCTTTTAAGTTAAAGGTTTAAGGTATGTGGGAGTTCATCCATGGGTCCCCTTTCACCCATGGAGCCCAAGATTCCTTTTTGATTTTAAATTATGAGTTTATATGATTAAGTTGAACTATCTCCATAAATCTTTTGTTAATTCAATTTCATGTTATGATTATATGTTCTTTCAAGTGTAATGAGTCATATCATGTTTTGAATGTTGTAATTCCTATGTCATATTCAGTTGATTTAGGATAAATCCTCAAGTTATGATTTTTGTAATGAAATCCTATTGTTTTCCTCATGTTTACGATATTCTCATGAATAAGTTTATGATTTTCACATGTTTGATGAAATAACTTTGTTTGGGTATTTGAACCATAATCACTTATTACAATATTTCAAATTTTATATCATATTTTATACCCATTCAGTGCTAGTGGGTTATGAATACCCGATACCTATATGATTCACATAAATTCAGCTTTTCAAGTACTCAGACAGTTAATCCATGAATCTTATCAGTATACTTAAATATTCATATTCATGATGAGCATTATTATCTTATATGTTAATAATTACCCCAGAATTTGTATGGACTGTTATTTTTAAAATACCATGACCTGAGCTTATCAATTATCATATCAGTGCATGCACCAGTTAGTATTTCAGTGTCTTTCAGCTGAGAGTAGAATTTAGCACTGTTCGAAACCAGGGATGAGGGATCACCTTCTAGTAGAGGGTGTGACCTTTAGTAGCAGTCCCTGAGTTCTATAACTACGTAGCCAGCGTAGGTTAGAGATGTCAACCTGCCAGTTGAGTGTTAACAAAGTGTTTACTTACTAGTTGAGGGTAACACACATCTCATTAGAGCACATGCCAGTTGAGGGTGACTCATTAGTCCTTCAGGATATTAGTTTAGTGGATCCACATAGCCAGTGTTAGTACCCGTGTCATGGTACTAACACCCTTCCAACTGGGGTTAGAGGTTGGACCCCAATTAGCTTAGATTGGGGCATGTCGGTTATATGATACCTCCCATAGTCTCAGTATAGTATTTAGTGTATTCTCAACCTAGGTTTGCTTGACCAGTTGTACAGACTTTTAGTTACTCAGTCATACAATTTACAGTCTTTTAAATTTCAAAATTATTTTAGATTATACATTTATGCTTGGTCTTGCATTCTCAGATATAGTAGTTTTCACACATTCATGTTCAGTTATCTCATGTTGTTTAGTTAGTCCTTATCTCATTTGCACAGTACCCCACAGTTTCAGTCCAGTTATCCAGACTAATGATAGTTCAATTTTACATGACCAATATTCAGTTATCAGTATATAGTTATCAGTTAATCAGTAGACCAACAAATTAATATCCAGATACCAGTTATTCGGTATTTAGACATTAACTCTTCAATATTCAGCTATCAATCATCTAGTTAATCAGATCAGATTAGTATATGTTATGTTTGGTATTGTATGTTTATGCCTTCGTCTCAGTATATTTGTATATTCAGATCATCGAGTTATTTCAGTTTCTGTCACGTAGTTTCTGACCCAATATTCATACAGTATCCATGTTTTACTGTTTTCCAGCTTTAGTTTTACTTATTCTACAAAAGTAAAGTTTTAAGAAACAAAGTGTATTGACTCACCAGCTTCTCATATTTTATTTATTAATCATGTTTTAAGATATATCATCTTTCATCTTATTCTAGTATCTTGGTGAGTCTACCTATACTTAGCATGCATGTATAAGATTATGCATGAACTCAGTTTTACTTATTGTATTTACCCCACTTACTCATTACATTCCAGAAGTACTGATCCACATATATGTCTGTATGGCTACATTATTTCATAATGTAGGCACCAGTTGTAGCCCACACATCATGATTAGACGATTGCATTTTCCAGCCAGCAGATAATGAGTTCTCCTATTTCAGGGACTCCAGTCAGATGTTAATCATGTAATTTATATTTTTATTGTTCATATATATTGATTAGTGGTAGATGGAGGCATGTCCCAGCTATCTATTGTCAATATAGTAGAGGCTTCATAGATGTTATTCCGAGTTAGACATGTAATTTGAGTTTCTTTCTTTAGTTTTATCATGATGTAAATTTTATCAGCATTAGCTTTATTCAGACTTTTCATGAGTATTATTTCTCTCAACAAATTAAGTTTTGTTTTACATATTAAATCAGTTGCTCAATAGTATATGCCAGTTCATGGGTTAGCTTGGGATCACTTGTGGTTCCAAGCACCATGTTATGACTAGGAGGTAGTCTTGGGTCGTGACAACCAGTCAAGTCAAGGAATTCAAGGTGGACATGCTTACTACCCAATATAAGGCCTTCACTATGATGGAAAGTGTAACCATTCAGGAAATGCACAACAAGTATACCTCAATCACTAATGAATTACACTTTATTGATAAGGTTATTCCACCTAGCAAATAGGTGAGAAAGATATTGGGTGTTTTTCCTAAGTCATGGGAGAGTGAGGTTAATGCCATTTCTGCAGCTAGAGATCTCAAAACTCTCACCATGGATGAGTTCATTAAAAACCTAAAGATTTATGAACTGAAGAAGTAGTAGGATCAAGAGAAGAAAGAGCAACGTCTCATTCTAGTGAGGAAGATGATGATGTTGCCTATCTAGATAAAAAAATCATTAGAGCTATGAAGTGATGGCAAATTTCAAAAGGAGAGTAGCAGTACCTAACCTGTAGGTGCAAATAAATTATGTCATAAATGTGGAAAACCAGGACATTTCATCAATGATTGTCCCTTACACAAGATGGATTATCAAGATTACTTGAAGTCTGGAGGTGACAAAGCAAAGAAAAAGGACCAAATCCCACACAAGTCAAGAAGAAAAGTTGCAACAGACTATGCAGTAGAGTAAGCCTTAGTGTAATGACCCGAGACTACCCCCTAGTCGTTACATGGTGCTTACGGTCCCGAGGGACCACAAGCTAACCCATAAGCTGGTACCTACTATGAACACTGAATAATATAATCATGAATGCGGAAGAATAACTGAATTGCCATAAAGTTTTAATAATGAAACGACTACTAAATTATGAATCTGGCATAATACTGAAAGCTGAATAATCTGAATAGCTAACTATAGTGTCTGAAAAGCCTCAAAACTAAATACTGTGAATTGATGGGACATGGCCCCAACTAACTCTACTAACTACTAAGATAAAGATATGAAGGAATATAATCTTTCCTCGAATGATGAGGACTCACCACTGCAACTGTATTGCTGATAATCTGAGTATCTAGGTGCGATTCGGAAACTTAGCGTCAGCACCTATGATATGAGACATCATAGCGCAAAAGAAATGGTATGCGATCAGTACTTTGAATGTACAGGTATACTAAATGAGGTAAATTGACATGCAAGGTTTCATGAATAGGAGTAATAAACTATCTGAATATACATATAAAGCATAAGGTACTAAGTATAGGACGTGCAACCTATAGATACTAGAGATATGCAAAGCACGAAAAAACTGTATATGCATGAGATTCTATAAATACTGAAAATACATGAAAATCTAGAGACCCTGAGGATGCATGACCAAGCATATAACATGGACTGAGTAAAATCTATAAAATGAATTACTGATGAAATACTGATATCTGTATGCTTTGGTATAAAAACTCTAAGACTGCATAACTAAACTTGGACTATAGCTGAGACTGTGAAAGGTATCATCAAACCTATAAAACCAGTTGGATGGGTGTTAATACTGTGCCAAGGGTACTAACATTGGCTGTGTGGATCCCCTAGACTGATGTAATGTCCAAAGGACTAAGGGTGTCAAGCCTGAACTGACGGGTGACCCCTGTGAGACAGTCAAGCCTAATCTGACAGGTGACTTGTCATATCCTACGATGGCTATGTAGTTCTGGAGTATAGGGACTGCTTCTAACAACTCTGCCTATCTGAAGGGGAATCCTCCATCCCTACACTCGCTCGATGCTAAATCCTACTCCCAACTAAAAGACACTAAGATACTAGACTGTTCTGAGTTTAATAACTGATATCTGACTATTTTGATAATGCTCATAGTATAATCTGGAGACTATTCTCTAATGTACTGAGACTAGACTAAATAAACAGCTATGGTTTTTTGGGTATTCAATACCTCCAAGACTCAACACAACAATACTAAAAAGACTCTAAAGCTTTGAGGACAAAGCATGAAGGCTTTTATTAAATCCATCACTTTTGTAGGCATTTTATCAAACACTTGTAGTTCATGGTTTAAAACAATCATAGGAATGTCATGAAACTTATAGAAATAGCATGAATTCGACATAATAGTATTAAATCATGGTTTAATCTAGTAAATAATAATATTAAAACATAGAGGATTGGATAACAACAATAATTTCATTGAATCATGGTATAAAATTAATAGTACGTGGAGATTCATGGGTGAAATCACAATTTAAATCAATTAACTTGAAAAGATGATAGATTTGTAATTAAAATGGATACTTGGACTCCATGGATGAAAGAGATCCATGAATGAACATCTAACATACCTGGGATGATAAATTTGGAAGGATTGATAGAAAGTTCTTAAGATTTGACCTTGATTCTTGAGGGTTAGGGTTTTGCTAATTCAGAGAATGTTCTTAATTTTGGGGAAAAATTGATTAGAATAATGCACAATTAGGTTATTAGGGACTTAATTTCATGTTTGAGGATGACTGGATTAATAGAAAAGTACTTAAAAACATTGGAATTAAAACTCGGAACGGACTGAAAATCCTAATTTTTTAGGCTGGCGCGACGCGGTGCTATCGTGCCGTGTCACTGGAATTGGACAACTGGGAAACTGGTCTATGGCGCGACGCGGGAAATTGCGGTCCTTCATTGATTGGGACCTGGAAGTTCACCGCGATGCAGTGATATCGCGCTTCGACACTGGAAATGGACAAATGTCAAGTTAGCCTATGGTGCGACGCGCCAAAATTGCGGACCCTTTCTGGAATTTTCCAAATGGGAGATTGGCCTGCTCGCGACCCGCTAAAGGTTAAAATGACGGTGTTTAATGACTGAAACTTAAAATTGCCATAATTTCTTACCCGGTTATCGGATTTTGGCGAATTTTATATCATTGGAAAGCTAATTGAATTTCCTACGCAATGGCAGGCACTAAACTAAAAAATAATAAGTGTTTCAAAAATTTCATATACGAATACTCACATACTGGGACTTAGATTATGCTAGGGAAATATGAGGTGTTACAATATCTCCCCCTTGGGATCATTCATCCCCGAATGAAACTGGTTAAGCTGAGGAAACAGATGGACTGAGTGCGCATTGCACACTAAATATGCATGTACGATCATGCATGACTAAACTGATTCATGAATGTACGACTGACATGAACATGATGTGCAGCTGAAACTGAGCATGATAGAGAAAAATCTTAAGAAAATTGGGACCTTATACTGAATCTGGATTCGCGGAAAAAAAATGAGGGTACTTGGTCTGCATATCTTCTTCTGCTTCCCAAGTGGCTCCCTCAACGGACTGATTCCGCCAAAGAACCTTGACTAATGAAACTTCTTTGTTCCTTAGTCTACGTCATTGATGATCAAGAATTTCTACTGGAACTTTCTCATAGGAAAAGTTGTTCTGAATATCTACACCTTCTAAGGGAACAACTATAGCTGGATCACCAATACACTTTTTTAACAATAAGACATGAAACACTGGGTGTACTAAGTCTATATCTGAAGGCAACTCAAGCTCGTAAGCTACCTTTCCGAAACAACTAAGGATTCTGAAGGGACCGACATATCGGGGACTAAGTTTTCTCTTCTTGACAAACCTCCTCACTCCCTTTATGGGAGAGATTTTCAAGTGCACAAAATCCCTAACCTCAAACTCGAGATCCTATCTCCTCACATCTGCATACGATTTCTGTCGGCTCTGGGCAGCCCTAAGCCTTTCTCTGATCAACTGAACCTTCTCTAGCGCATCAAACACAAAGTCGGGCCCTACTACTGCGACCTTACCTACTTTAAACCAAGCAATTGGAGATCTACATCTCCTACCATAGAGAGACTCAAATGAAGCCATAAGGGTATTGGAATGATAGTTGTTATTGTATGCAAATTCAATCAAAGGCAAATGGTCATCCCAACTACCCTTGAAATCAACAACTCATGTTCTCAGTATACCCTTAAGAGTTTGAATGGTCCTTTTTTCTTGACGATCTATCTGAGAGCGGAAGGCTGTACTGAGATAGACTTGGGTATTAAGACCCTTTTAGAATGCTTTCCAGAAGTGAGAGGTAAACTGAGTACCTCTATCAGAGATGATAGATAAGGGAATGTCGTTCCACCTAACCAACTCTCTTAGATAGAGATTAGCATAGTCCTCGGCTGAATAAGAGGTATGGATTGGCAAAAAATAAGCTGACCCAAATAGAATAATGTTGATGATGGGTACGAGGAAAACCTATCACAAAATCAATGTTCACTTCCTAGCCCTTGAATCAAAAAAACTCACCACCTGCTGACTGGATACCACGAACTGACTGTATCCAAAGGTGCAACTATACCTTGTACCAACATTTCGAGAAAATGTAGCCCACATATGAATATGTAGGTCAGTATCATGGAAAGATACCGAGCATATGGGGGTGCAATGCATATATAAAATAATATCTTAATATCATCACAGTTTATAAAATTATGCATGCTGATATAGATGACTCACTTAGCACGAATTAAATCATCAAAATCATGGATGAATAATACATGTAAAACAAGTGAGTCATTACAATACATTCTCAATTCACTTTCATCTCAATTTCAAATCATCAAAACAATTAAATCTCATGTCAATTCTCAGTAGAATATATTCCTTAAATCTTTTAAGAATAATGACTTTCTCAAACTCAGCCTTTTAAGCAAATATTTTTTCATCTCAGATAGAAGAGTACACACACACACATTGGGAGATCCTATAACCGACATAAACCATGTGACCCACATGGAGTCCAATGTACAATCCATGTTGGGGAGAGTCGTTCTATCCTTGCCATCAGAGTAGGACTTCCAGTATCAATTCAAAAACACTAGTGATCACTATATAAATCAGCCTCAGGCTCACATCCTACGGGGGCACGTAGTTCTAGGGAAGTAAGGTCACTTTATACCTCCCACTCGGTGCTAAAGATTACTCCCGGACTTAGCTCAGAAATTTAAATCAGCCTCAGGCTCACATTAAAGAAAATTCACAATAAACACTTCAACAATTTTCATCGGGAGCCAATTTGCTACCCCTTTATCATAATCAATAAAAACGTGGATTTATTTCACAGTCGAGTTCAAAATAACTCATTCACGATCAAAAGGTCAAATCATTCAAAACATCTCAAATATTCAACATCAACGTGTTTTCCCAAAGACACAATTTCAAATGGGGTTCAAGACCCAAATATCAAAATCATAGTAAATTTCTTTCAAGCATCATGCTTTAAGTCATAATTTCATATAAATTCGACTTTTCAAAGTCATAAACATCATAATCTCAAGATAACCAAGATAGAATATAAGTTCATGCTCCAAAATCATAATAAACATATAAAAATCATATCTTCGTAAAGAAAATTACTTTTGGGCACAAGAATGAAAGATTGTTCTTGTTGAAAAACTCCACATACCTTGAATGATGAAGTTTAGATCGATTCTCGTTTTTGAGATGTTAATCGTGACTTTGAATGATGGTTCTTGGAGTTCTTGAACTAGGAACTTGGAATCTTGAATAAATTTGCAGAATTAATGGTGAACTTTGGAGGTTCTTAAAGTTGGATGTAGGAGCTTAGGGTTTTCTTTTTGAGGAAATTTAATGAAATATAACATATAATGCTTCTAATAGGCTTTAATATAGGGTTTGGACGGATGTTGGGTGAGGGGGATTGACCAAAACGCCCCTAAAAATCAAATAACTCTCGAATCTGTCCTTTGGTGGACTATTTTGATAGTCTGAAGTAGATCAACCATAACGTTTTACTCCGATATCTAAATTGGATAAAACTAATTTCATTAGAAAGAGGACTCTCATTTATTTCCGTTGATATATAGTATCTCACCCAAATCATTGTGTACGAGGAGTTATGTTCGTTTGAATTTGACCCAAAAATTCACTTTTGATAGGCTGAAGTAGATCGACCATAACTTTTTGCTTCGATAGACAAATTGGATGAAATAAATTTCATCGAAAAGAGGACTCGCAGAGATTTCCGTTGATATATAGTACATAACCCAGAACATTATGTACAAGGAGTTATGATCGTTTAAAGTTGGAGAAAAAATACGCCAGGCCTCAGTACATTTTTTTTCCTGCACGTTTTACTGTTCACTACTATTCACAGTTCGATTGGAATGTTCATAAGTCGTCGCTCGGGTGTCCGTTTTGGATGATCTACATATCGTTGGAAATATTATTTGATACTCTAAGAAATGGTGGGTCATAATATAAGACATTCCGCATGGAAAATTTATAATTCATTCTAGAAGATAGAACCCAACACGTTTACGCACAAAATTTCAGTGAAAAATTTCCTGGGGTATTACACTGACATACAAGGTTTCATGAATAGGAGTAATAAAATATCTGAATATACATGTAAAGCATGAG
Source organism: Capsicum pubescens (assembly GCA_030864215.1). NCBI lineage: Eukaryota > Viridiplantae > Streptophyta > Magnoliopsida > Solanales > Solanaceae > Capsicum > Capsicum pubescens. The sequence goes on from CM061548.1 coordinate 83,818,400, forward strand.
GTACTGAGTATAGGACGTGAAAACTATAGATACAAGAGATATGTAAAGCACGTAAAAATTGTATATGCATGAGAGTCTATAAATACCGAAAATACATGAAAATCTGTAGACGTTGAGGATGTATGAACAAGAATATAACATGGACTGAGTAAAATCTATAAACTGAGTTACTGACAAAATACTGATATCTATATGCTTTGGTCGAACAACTCTAAGACTACATAATTGAACTGGGACTATATCTAAGTCAGTGGGAGGTATCATCTAATCGACATGCCCCAATCTAAGCTAATCGGGGTCCAACCTGTAACTCCAGTTAGATGGGTGTTAATACCATTCCATGGTTACTAACATTGGTTGTGTGGATCCACTAGACTAATATAATGTCCAAAGGACTAAGGGTGTCAAGCCTGAACTGATGGGTGACCCCTATGAGATAGTCAAACCTGATATGATGGGTGACTTATCATATCCTACGCTGGATATGTAGTTCTGGAGTATAGGGACTGCTACTAAAGACTCTGCCTATCTAAAGGGAAAGCTTCCATCCCTACACTCACTCAATGCTAAATCCTACTCCCAACTAAAAGACACTGAGATACTAGACTATTTTGAATTTAATGACTGATATCTAACTATTCTGATAATGCTTATAGTATAATCTGGAGACTATTCTGTAATGTTCTGAGACTGGACTAAATAAATAGCTATGGGTTTTCGGGTATTCAATACCCCCAGGACTCAAAATAACAATACTAAAAAGACACTAAAGCTTAGGGGACAAAGCATGAAGGCTTTTATTAAATCCATCACTTTTGTAGGCATTTTATCAAACACTTGTAGTTCATGGTTTAAAACAATCATAGGAATGTCATGAAACTTATAGAAATAACATAATTGATTTGTAATTAAAATAGATACCTATAATTGATTTGTAATTAAAATAGATACTTGGACTACATGGATGAAAGGGATCCATGGATGAACATCTAACATACTTGGAATGATGAATTTGGAAGGATTGATGGAGAGTTCTTGAGATTTGACCTTAATTCTTGAGGGTTAGGATTTTGGGGAAAAATTGATTAGAATAATGCCCAATTAGGTTATTAGGGACTTAATTTTATGTTTGGGACTGACTGGGTTAAGGAAAAGTATTTAAAAGCCCTTGAAATTAAAAATCAAAACAGACTGAAAATCTTGATTTTCTGGGCTGGTGCGACGTGGCGCTATCGCACTATGTCATTGGAATCGGACAACTGGGAAACTGGTCTGTGGTGTGATGTGGGGAAATCATGGTCCTTCAATGGTTGGGACCTGGAAGTTCACCGTGACGCGGTGGTATCATACTTCGACACTAGAAATGGACAAATATCAAGTTGGCCTATGGCGCGATGTGCCAGAATTATGGACCCTCACTGGAATTTTCCAAATGGGTGATTGGCTTACTCTGTGATGCGCTAAAGGTTAAAATGATGGTGTTTCACGACTGAAACTTAAAATTTCCATAACTTCTTACCCAGTTATCGGATTTGGACAAATTTTACATCCTTGGAAAGCTAATTAAATTTCCTACGGAATGGCAGGCTCTAAACTGAAAAATAATGAGTTGTTAAACAAGTCCATATACAAATACTCAAATATTGGGACTTAGATTATGCTAGGGAAATATGGGCTGTTACACTTAGCTGCCTGGGAGAATCATTAAGTGAATCATATACTCCTCCATATCTCCTTGGTTAGGAACACATTTAGGTCTGATTTAAAATAGACCACGCCAAGAGGTACGAAACCTCACTTTTCCTATTAGACCAAACTAGTCAGTCTCGGGGGGGAGGCGCCTGGGTTTAAGTTAGAAAAACTTAAAGATGCCTCTATGCTGGTTGTAGAAGATAGTGAAACTACCTATAATTCTTTCTTTGCTCTCATGGCTAGATCAGCTGATAAAGAAGAAGATGAGGTAACTCCTTTTAACATTAAGTAGAATCTGAGTGACTATACTTTTAAGAAGTTAAGAAAACTTTCAAATGTCTTGATTGATTCTCTATGTGAGCTTATTATTGAGAAGGATTTTCTTGAAGAAAAGGTAGAAAATCTAAAATATGAAAAAATAGCCCTAACCATTAAGTTGTCTAAGCTAGGAGAACATTCTTTAAAATTAAATTCTAAAAACAAGATATATTGGAAAAACTGAGAAAATTAGATAAATCTGACTGGAGAGGAGAAAAAAGGCTAGTAGTCTACAACTTAAACTTGAGGAGAAGATGAAAAATTCTCAAAAGATTCTCATAATTCTCTAGAGAAGAATGAGTTAGAATGGGACCTGATCCACATAAGAAAACATCTTAACAAGTCTCGGAAATGGACTACCTCCTTACAGATTCTTGCAAATATGAAAAATCATAGAGTAAATAGCGGTACAAGTGTTGGTTCTCAACACAACTTTTTCCTTTCAATCGTTATAGAAAGTATATTTCAGTGGCTAACAATCTTCTATGCATTAATTATGGAAGAAATGGCATAAGAAGGATGACTGCCAAGCAAGGATTAGAGCTAAAATAAACGTTGCTATGTTTGTTCAGCAGATGCAGTCACTTACAAAGGGACACAATCCCTTGAAAATATTCAAGAATGATAGATTTCCTAGTTGGACCCAGAAAGTTTTGATCACTCCCCTGTCCCCTTATTGGGCACTCAAACTCAAATGGGTTCCTAAATTTATCAAGTGATCTCTATATGTAGGTGGGAATAAGAGAAAATGGTCAAAGTTGGTTCATGGATAATGGATGCTCTAAGCATATGACTAGAAGAACTGAATATTTTCTCTCACTCAAGGCACTTCAAGGTGGAGGTGTTTCTTTTGGAAATGTCAAGAAAGTCTACATTCTTGGTGTAGGTAAAATTAAGGAAATGTTTAAGTCATTCAGTTGAAGATATTTATTATGCAAGTGGTTTGAAGTACAAGCTACTAAGTGTATCACAAATATGTAATAAGGGAAATGAAGTAAATTTTTTATCTGACTGGTGCACTGTAACTAGTTTGAAAATTAGAAATTTCATTCTCAGAGCTAAAAGCTATAAAAATATTTATGTGGATGATTTGGATTCAGTTCCTGGATATGAATTGACTTTTTTAAGTTCTCAAAGTGAGAATGCAAAACTTTGGCACAGAAGATTAGGTCATGTAAGCTCTTACTCTCCTTAACAAACTGATCTCAAAGGACATGTCCTGGGGTGTTCCAAAGTTGCAGTTTTAGATATCAAGATTTGTGATGCTTGTGTCAAAAAAACAAACCAGGTCCTCATTCAAATAGAAGAAGTAGGTAAATTTCTTGAGACCTCTTAAATTGCTGCACATGAACTTATGTGGACTTGTCAAGGTTGAAAATAGAGGAGAGAAGAAGTATGTTTTTGTTATTGTAGATGACTACTCCAGATTCACTTGGACCATGTTCTAGAGATCTAAAGATGTGACTTATAAAGTCTTAGTAATCTTTGCTAAACAAATTCAAGTGAAGCTGGATACCAAAATAGCAGGAATCAGGCCTGATCATGGAACAAAATTTGAAAATGATAAAGTTTAGGAAATTTGTGTTGAAAATGGAATTAGTCACAACTTTTCAGCTCCGAGAACTCCTCAATAAAATGGAGTGATTGAAAAGAAGAATAGGACTCTAATTTATATTTCCTGAACTATGCTAGTAGAGAATAGTCTTCCTAAGATTTTTTGGGTTGAAGCTGTGAATATTGTTTGTTATGTCACCAATAGATGTCTGATCAGATTTGTTCTCAACAAGACTCCTAATGAACTTTTATTCAAGGAAAGACCCAAACTTAATTATTTTAGGCTTTTTGGTTGCAAGTGTTTTCTTCTGAACAATGGCAAGAATGAGTTGGGAAAATTTGACTCCAAAAGTGAAGTTATTTTTGTAGGCTAATCCTCAACCACTAAAGCCTGCAGGGTCTACAACATGAGAACCTTTTGTATAAAGGAGAGTGTGTATGTTATCTTTGATGAGTCAGGAAACATGAAGAACCCTTCTAGAAATGATGACATAAATATAAAGGAAAAAACTTATTCCTATTCAAAGAGATGGTTAATCAAAATTTAAGTCTTAAGGCTGAAATACTTAGGATGATGTGGTAGGAGAAGAAGAAGTAGGAAGAGAACCAGGTCCTCAGTCGCAGGATCCTAACATAGATGAGTCCTAACAAGGGATTCATGACCAACTCTCTCAAGGAATTGGTCCCAACATACCTCAATGAACTTCAAGAAGGTAAAATTGGAAGCATTAGACCTCTTATACTATTGATAATCTTACTTCCCCATTAGAATCAAGAATGCAAAAAAGGTCACAATCCAGAAACTTTGTGGTTTTTTCAGCTTTCATATCTCAAATTGAGCCTAAAATGTGAAAGAAGCTCTCAAAGATGCTGACTGGATAAATACTATGCAAGAAGAACTTTATCAATTTTAGAGAAGAAAATCTTGGCACTTGGTCCCTAGACCTATTGACCAAACCATTATTGGAACAAAATGGGTGTATAGAAATATGCAAGATGAACATGGAATAATCATTAGAAATAAAGTTGATGTTAGGCGTATTTATACGTCTAACCACCATAACTTACCCGTGTTTTAGCCAAGTTTTGAGGATAAAATACATAATTCTTGCACTTTGTCTATTTTTAGTTAAGTGAGATGACCTATGTGATTAGCATGCTTTTAAGGTACTAATTAGGAAGATTACGACACTTTGGGGACCTGTGGATAGCAAAGGAAACTTCACATAAAAGGAAAACAGCTTTTGGACTTAATGTGATATATGGGAACTTTTTCCCGGGCAAACTCAATATTTTTAAATAGTTAAGGATGCAGTAGCAATTTATTAGAGAAGGATGTTATTAAAATCCTTATGGCTGAATTTTTAGGGATTATTCATTATTCTGTATTATTTTCAGAAAAGGAAGAGAAGCGGCTTAGCTAAGGGTGAGACAAGAGAAAACGTTTTCTCCTCTTGATTTCTCTATTGTGTGGACACGAAGATCATCCTCTAGTTTTGGGTATGATGAACATTCCTATGGTTATTTCCTTTTAGTTCATGAGTAGCTAAGCTTATTTGTTAGGGTTATGGAAACCTTGTAGTATACTCTCTATTGCTATGGGTTTTTGAATTTATGATGTGTTGATCCACTTATATCATTGCTCTCTTTGTTATTATTGAATTCTCGTGGTTGCAAACATAGGGATTGTTCCATTATAGCAATAACTTGTTTGATAGAAAAGTTAATATTTAGAAAAGAGAGTAGTGACAAGAAAATAGGGTTTCTAACCTCTATTTTACACATTAATGCCTTAATAGGATTGATTACTTGGAGAGTTCTTATGATTGGTTGTACACTTTGAATTCGAGAGAACTAAAGTGAAGTAATCCTTGATGGTTGAGAAACACTTGGATTTAGAAATCAAATACATCTCTCTATAAGTGCATGCATGTATAAATCCTTAATACTCATAGTTAATAGAGAAGTAAAAGCTACAAGGTGGACATAACCCTAACTTGTCTTTCTCTGCAATAAAATACTATTACACATATTATCTCATTGTTACACTAATAATATTATTGTGCACTTAAACTGAAACCCCTTTTTACTTTGGAACCTTTGATCAACAGTCTAATAATAATCACAATACTTAGTGATCATTGTATTTCCTGTGGGATTCGACACCCAACCCAGTTGGGTTCTATATTTGACAGCGACCGCTTGCACTTTCTAATGAGATTTGTAATTTGGGCGTATCAAATTTTGGCGTTGTTGCTGGGGAATACGGTTGTCAACTAAGTTTTTGATAGTTAATAGACCTTTTGGTCAAATATTCTCAAATTTTACTTTTTGTTTGTTGTTTTTGTTTTGTTTAGGTTGAGTGGATTGCATGCCAAATACGCGGAGATCGGGTCAGCCATTATTACCTATAAATCCTGAACCACATCTCATTGGCAGAATGGATGCACAACGAGACCCTGAAAGGATAGCTGCTCAACAGGAGCAGGCTAGATTAGCTGCATTGGCAGTTGCGCAAGTAAATCAACAGAATGCTAATAACCCAGGTCGGGTACCAAATCTTCATGATGAGGACGTAGGTGATGATGAGTATTTAAATACAAGGTATGAAGATGATGTGGCTGCACCAGTGAACAGGAATGTCAACAGAGATCGTCAAGCTAGGATGAGACCCGAACGCCGAGTTGTGCAAGTTGCTTTTAATGATGATGATGACGACTTGGATGGGGCTAGTGACACAGGGTCTATTATTCCTCCTTCCTTGGCACCCAGAGCCTAATTCAATATCACTAGCACTATGATCCAGCTATTGCAACTCAAAAGGCTATTTGGTGGACTTGCAGGCGATGATCCGAATATACATCTGATTAATTTTATCTCAACATGCAAATCGTTTGACAATCAAGGGGTTGGACAGAATGTGATCCGACTGCGCTTATTTCTATTGTCTCTATCTGGAGAGGCAACTCTATGGTTAAATGGGCTAACTCCTAACTCTATTACCAATTGGAGGCAACTGAAAGACGTTTTCCTTATAAAGATTCTTTCCACCGTCCAAGAGGGCATAATTGAGAGATGAGATAAGCAATTTCAGACAGCTTCCAACTGAATCTCTCCACGAGACTTGAGAGAGGTTCAAGAAGAAGCTTATGCGGTTCCCAAACCATCAGATAACCAATGTCCACTTGATGGAAATATTGTATAGGGCTTTGAACTCGGTGACTAAGCCAGTGGTAGATAATGTTGTGGGTGGGTCATTCATGGACCTTACTTTTCTTGAGGCATCTGACATGCTGGATCATATGAAAAAGCAGAGTAGATCTTGGCATACCAGGGATTCTGAGGTAGCAAGCTCTACTGTATCTATTGGCATGATGGCAGAACAGAGGCAAAGGGAAGAGGAACGTGACCAGGATATGGCTCACATGAAAATGCAGATGGACCTTCTTACTAAGCATTTATTATTAGGGAAGACAGAAAAGGTCAAGCCTGTTGTATCACAGGGAAGAGCTGACTCCGATTCTGAGGAAGAAGCAAATTACTTGAATAATCAGGGGGTTTTTGAGGCAGTGGCCAAGGAAACCAAGGTCAGAACCATCAAGGAGATTGGAAGAATAAAAATAACAGGAGTGGACTGTATGTACCTCCTGGAAGTCGTGATAATGCTGCCACTAGTTCAGGTAAAATGTCCATGGAGGACATGATGGAGAAAGTATTAAAGGGGGTTGAGACGACTAATTCTGGGGTGACTACCATGAAGAGTGACATATCTTCCATGAGTCAACTAGTAAATTCGCACTCAATTGAAATTAAACAACTGGAGCAGTAGATAAGCCAATTATCTGCAACATTCAATCAAAGACAGAATGGGACTCTACCAAGTGATACAGTTCAAAATCCAAGGAATGATGGATCGTGTATGGCCATTACCACTAGGAGCAGTAAGATGTTGTCCAGTCAAGCATTGGGAGCATCCTCTCATACTGATGTAGTTGAAATAGATTGGGAGATGATTGATGAATCTCCAGTGGTGCCTATGAAGTTGGGAGGTTCAGAAAAGAAGAGTGCAGAAATGGAACAACCACCTAAGAAGAAACATATTAGTGATATGGAGCAAGGCACAAGAAAAGAGGTAGAAGTTGTTCCAATTGAAATCCCAAGGCCACCACCCTTATTTCCACAACAATTAAAGAAGAAAGAATATGATGGCAAGTTTAGAAAATTCATGGCTATGTTGAAGTAGTTGATAGTGAATATGCCCTTAGTTGAAGCACTGGAACAGATGCCCGGATATTCTAAGTTTATAAAAGACCTGTTGACGAAGAAAAGGACTGTGAGCTATGAAACAGTAGACAATCTTCATCATTGTAGTGTTATTTCTACAAGATCTATTGTCCAAAAGAAAGCTGATCCGGGAGCATTTACTGTTCCATGTACGATGGGATTGCTAAAGTTTGAATAGGCCCTTTGTGATCTTGGGTCAAGTATAAATATTATGCCATTGATGGTTTTCAAGAAACTGGGTTTGGGATATCCTACGCCCACCAATATGCGACTTCTAATGGTGGATAGATCGGTAAAAAGGCCTATTGAGATTCTACATGATGTACTTATAAAAGTTGTTGATTTTATATTTCCTGTCGACTTTGTAATTCTTGATTGCGAAGTGGACTTTGAAGTACCCATAATTTTGGGTAGGCCATTCTTAGCAACTGGGAGAGTGTTAGTTGACATGGAGCTGAATGAGCTAAAATTTAGGCTCAATGAGAAAGAAGTTAGCTTTGAAGTATGTCATTCTATGAAACAACAAAAGGAGATGAGTATCTTCTCGATTGTTGATGTATTCTACGAAGATGAGCGAGATGTACCAGTTAAGGATATGTCTTTTGTGGAGACCATAGCTGGTTTGGTTGAACTTGCAAGCATGGATGTGAGTGACTTCAAAGTGGTTGGACATTGTGTACCTCAACTAAGGAAAATTGCTTAAGTTGAGGGTGGCTATTATAGGGGTGCGTAACGTGAAAAGGGTGCAAAAATTTTTTTTTTGAAAGGGTTGCATACTCCTACCATAGTGTTATTAATTAAGCTTAACGAGTTGGGGTGAAAAGCAAATCTGTGAAGATAGAAGAAGTGGAAATTGGTTGTTAGAGATTGATCTTAATTGCATAATGTAGTGTATTAAAGCGCTTAGGGAAGATAGTCACTATTTGTAGCCAAAATAGTTCCTACCCATCCTTTAGCCTGCCTTACAATCCGTAAAAGACCTATTTGATCCTAATCTTAGCATTCTGATATTAGTGGAGTATTACACTAAGGGAAAGCATATGGTCATCAGTTGTAATTTGAGAATTCTTTGTGAGAGTGAGCGCAACTTGATTCTTGTACCCATTTTGTTAGAAATTACATGATTGTGAGTGATTATGTATAACTCTTTTGTTATGAGGGCACATGGTTGATGAAGGTTGGGTAATTTATATGATTTTTTTCTTGAACGATATGCATGAAATTTCCAACTTAATGAGTCTATTCTTGATGGTAGGTTGTATCTAGGAATGATTTTTGAAGCTACTTCTTGTTCGTAATTGTTGTGTGAGCCTATTTGAGCATCTTGTCTTCCTTTATGAGCGATAAGGCTTGTGTAGTATGCATAAATAGATATGTTGTTCGAGGACGAACAAATCTTTAAGTGTGGGGTGCTGATGTTGGGTGTATTTATACGTCTAAGCACCATAACTTACCCATGTTTTAGCTAAGTTTTGAGGATAAAATACATAATTCTTGCACTTTGTCTATTTTTAGTTAAGTGAGCTGACCTATGTGATTAGTATGCTTTTCAGGTACTAATGAGGAAGATTACGGCACTTTGGGGACCTATGGATAGCAAAGGAAACTTCACATAAAAGGAAAGCAGGTTTTGGACTGAATGTGATATATGGGAACTTTTTCCCGGGAAAACTCAATATTTTTAAATAGTTAAGGATGTAGTAGCAATTTATTAGAGAAGGATGTTATTAAAAGCCTTATGGTTGAATTTTTAGGGATTATTCATTATTCTGTATTATTTTCGGAAAAGAAAGAGAAGCGGCTTAGCTGAGGGTGAGAGAAGAGAAAAAACGTTTTCTCCTCTTGATTTCTCTATTGTGTGGACACGAAGATCATCCTCTAGTTTTGGGTATGATGAACATTCCTATGGTTATTTCCTTTTGGTTCATGAGTAGCTAAGCCTATTTGTTAGGGTTATGGAAACCTTGTAGTATACTCCCTATTGCTATGGGTTTTTGAATTTATGATGTGTTGATCCACTTATATCATTGCTCTCTTCATTATTATTGAATTCTCGTGGTTGCAAACATAGGGAATGTGCTATTATAGCAATAACTTGTTCGATAGAAAAGTTAATGTTTGGAAAAGAGAGTAGTGACAAGAAAATAGGGTTTCCAACCTCTATTTTACACGTTAATGCCTTAATAGGATTGATGACTTGGAGAGTTCGTATGATTGGTTGTACACTTTGAATCTGAGAGAACTAAAGTGAAGTAATCCTTGATGGTTCAGAAACACTTGGATTTAGAAATTGAATACATCTCTCTATAAGTGCATGCATGTATAAATCCTTAATACTCATAGTTAATAGAGAAGTAAAAGCTACAAAGTGCACAGAACCCTAACTTGTCTTTCTCTGCAGTAAAATACTATTACACATATTATCTCATTGTTACACTGATAATATTATTGTGCACTTAAACTGAAACCCCCATTTACTTTGGAACCTTCGATCAACATTCTAATAATAATCACAATACTTAGTGATCATAGAATTCCCTGTGGGATTCGACACCCAACCCAGTTGGATTCTATATTTGACAGCGACCGCTTGCACTTTCTAACGAGAGTTGTAATTTGAGCGTATCAAAAGAAAGACTTATTGTACAAGGATATAATTAAGAATAAGGAATTGATTATGATGAGACTTTTGCTCCTATCGCAAGAATTGAAGCAATTAGAATTATCATTGGCTTTGCTTCCTAAGTGGGTTTTAAGCTGTTTCAAATGGATGCGAAGAGTGAATTCCTAAATGAAAATCTGAAGGAATAAGTCTATGTCAAACAACTTTCTGGCTTTGAAGATATTCATCTTCCACACCATGTGCTAAAATTAGATAAAACTCTCTATGGTTTGAAGTAGGCTCCTAGATCTTAGTATGAATTGTTTTCTAAATTTCTTATTGCAAATGGTTTTAAGAGAGAAAAAATTGACAACATACTATTTTTGAAGTCTATAGAAAAAAGATTGTTGATTGTGCTAATTTATGTTGATGACATTATTTTTGGTAAAACTTTTGAGTTGCTATGTCAAGAATTTGAAAAACAGATGGGAAGTGAGTTTGATATGAACATGATGGGAGAATTGAGCTTCTTCCTTGGGCTATAAATTAAGAAAATATCTCAGAGATCCATGATTTGTCAAGAAAAATATATCAAAGATTTGATGAAGAAGTTCAACTTGGGTGATGCCAAACCCATTAATACACCTATTGGAACAAGTTCCAAAATAGAGCTGATGAACCTGGTCCTTCAATAAATAAAACTATGTATAGATGAATTATTGGATCTCTCTTATATCTATCAGCTAGTAGGCCTGATAAAGTGTTTAGTGTAGGTATGTGTGTCATATTTCAGGCTTGTCCAAATGAGTCTCACTTGAAGGTTGCTAAAAGAATCCTCAGATATCTAAAAGGTACAAGGGACCTGGTCCTGTTCTATCATTCTAGAGATATTTTGATCTGATACGGTATGCTGATGCTAACTATGTAGGGTACCTAGTAGATAGGAAAAGTACCTCCGAAATGGCTTATTTTCTTTGTTCATCTCTTATCTCTTAGGGTTTAAAAAAGTAAAATTCAATTTCTCTCTTAACTGTAGAAGCTGAATATGTGGTTGTAGCTTCATGTTGTTTTCAACTACTTTGGATCAAACAATAACTGAAAGACTTTGGAATTGTTACCGACACCATTCCATTGATGTGTGATAACACAAGTCCTTTAAATAAGGAAAAGAACCTTTTGCAACACAAAAAGACAAAACACATTGATGTGAGATATCACTTCTTAAGAGATAATGTGGAAAAATAAGCCATTACTATGAAGTTTTACAAGACTGAAGATCAAATGACTAATATCTTCACAAAGTGTAACACCCCGCATTTTGAGCTAGAAATCGAACCGTTATTCCTACATGTGTAAACTCTTATCCCATAATTTGTATTTGAATACATATGTCATTGTCTTTTTCCTAGTGTGTGAAGTTCTTACGAGGTGAAAAATATTCATAGGAATCACTTAGAGAAAAGTTGAGCTAAGAGCCTTTGATTCAACCAATTTTTGGTATTTGATTCTTCAAGGGTTAACTTTGCATGTGTATAACTTTTGACATATATGGAATTTTGCAGATCAATACCCACTAAATTATACATAATTGAATTATCTTTCCACTGATACCAATTTTTCCTTAATTCGATACCTGAGCAAAAAGTTATGACCATTTTTGTCAGAAATAGTAAGCTAGTGCGATAGCTCCGCGGCGCAGACTTAAGTCACTATGTCAAGATCTGCGATGTAGAGGATATTTTTCCTGGATCTGTAAATACAAAACTAAGGGAGTTTTAGTCATTTTTCCTTTCCCCCAAGCACCCAAGTGACGGATTAAAGCCCCCAAAGGGCATTATTTTCCCACTTCTCATAATCAAACCCTTATGTAAACCCTCCTCCTTCCCAAGAACAAAATCCAAACTCTTTTCCCTAAGAAATCAAGAGTTTAAGCTTCAAAGTTCAAGAATCTTCAAGAAAACATCAAGAATAGGGTTCCTTTCACAAGTTCATCATTCAAGTTCCACCATTTCAAGCTTTATTCCTCAAGAATTCAAGGATTAAAGTTCCAATTTCAAGTTTCTTCAATAATTCATTCAATTAAGGTATGTGGGTGTTCATCAATGGGTTCCTTTCACCCATTGATCCTAAAAAATCTCTTCTTTGATAAAAATATAAGTTTTTTCTTTATTATGAAGTTGCATACATTGAAGATGAGTTTAATTCATGTTTTCCCTTGTTAGTTTGAACACAATTCATGTGCATATGGATTCCATGAAAAGTTAGGTTATCTCATGCTTCAAGTTTTAGTTTCCCATGTCATATTCAAGTGAATTTCATGTTAAATCCCCAAACTATGAATTTAGCCATGTAATCATGTTGTTTTACTCATACCTAACACATCTCCATGTCCAAGGTCATGATTCGCACATGTTTTATGAAATGTCTATGTTTGGATCTTTGAACTATGATCCCATACTATAGTTTTAAAGCTTTGTTATCGTATTTTATAGTTATTCAGTGCTGACGGGTTATGAGCACTCGATACCTCACTACTAGAAATTACCCCTATTGCAATAAATTTTTTTGCAACGGTTCCAAAAGTGTTGCTATAGAGGGTCTATTGAAACGGTTGGAATCGTTGCAAAAAAATTATCCTAGTAGAACTATTTGGAGATATAATCATTGTTGTTGGTTGATAACCGTTGTAATAAGGTGTTTTATCACAACAATTTCCATAACCATTGCTATAGAGTCACTATGGCAACACTTTATTAGGAAAAAGAAGCTATTACAACGCTTTGTTTATTTATTCCACCCAAAATAACCCCTTTTCCATATAATAACAATCCTTCTACATCCACCATAGGAACACACCCACGATGTTTTAGTCTTTCATTTCCCCTCCTTCTTATTCCCATTCCCAATTTCATAATCTTGACCTTTTGAAATATTAGAGTAATTTATAGTCAATTTAGATGGAACATTTTTAGTGGCCCAACCTTGTACAGAGCCATTGCTACTACACCGACCAAAAATTTATTGGTTAATTAAGCTTGTTCATAGACTGTCATTGCTGGAGAAGCGGTCTTGCTGGTACTATTAGAAATAACTATCTCCAGCTATTTCTCTGACATTGGTTAACTCAGCTAGTTCTAGTACTGGTTAACTGATCTTGTTCAATCCCTTCCCAACTTGGAACACTCGAATAATTCAGAATGTGCGACCACCATACCTCAATTTCAAAGCTGCTCCAACTTCAACTGCTCCACTACTCTGACAACCACTTCAATTTCACTTCAATTTATGAGAAAATTTGGGGTTTTCTTCTAAGGTTAGTTAATTCTTCTAATTGATGATTTTAACCTAATTTTTTGAGTTTCTATTTTGGAGTTTTCTTCTCGTTCACTTTGATTGCTGACTGAACATTTGGGGATGGGTTTAATTTGGGTTTAAAGTTGTCGATAATGCATTTCCTTATTTCTTCTCGTATTGTGCTAAATAGATGTAAACTAACAGTGAGTACTTGTCTATTCATAACATTATTGGTAACAATGTTCATGAAAGATGGACTAATTTAGGATATTATTCATGGTAGGCTTTGTCATGGTAGGCTCTTGCAAAGAAGCAAGACCTTGAATCTGAAAAGAAAAAGAATGTTGAGAACCAAAAGTTGATCTACAACAAGGCAAAGTTGTATGCAAAGGTGTATGAGCAACAGGTACTATTGAACTCCATAATTTCTTGATAACATGCTTGTTTGATGTTAAGCTTGGTTATCAGTTTTCAATTTCCTCTTTTTAGGACTAGGTGTTGATTCATTTAAAATGTGAGGCTCGATTGAAAGGTGGTTTCTATGTGGACCCTGAGGCAAAGTTGTTGTTTATCATCAGGATATGCGGGGTAAGAACTATTTTGATGTTCTTTATTCTATAGTATTATAAATGGGGTAATACTATGGTAATCATAAAATTTGATCCTTCAAGATTAATTCTTTGGCCCCATAAGCCAAAAAGATTTTATAGCTACTACGTTTGCGATAGGTACAATTAGCTCCTTTCTTATATCCCTAATTTTAATGTTTTGCTTAGATCATTCTAGACTATGTTACATGTATATCTGCTAAATTTCTTATCATATTGTAATACCCTACATTTTGGGCTAAAACGAAAACCGTCAATTCTATGCATAAATGATCCAAAATCCATAAATCCAATGCAAATATAGTGTGTTAATCCTTTATGTAGTGTGTGAATCTAGTTGGGCATGAGTTGAGATCATAGAGGTCCCTTAACCCAAGGACTAGTTGAAAGCTTTCCTATCGTTCAAGTTTTAGTGAGCGTCAAAACTTGGATCAACTTTAATCGACCATAACTCCTTGTATATGACAAACTGGGGGGGGGGCCTACTATATATCAAATGAAATTTCTTTGAGTCCTCTTTCCAACGACACCAATCTTTCTAAATCAGATATCGGAGTAGAAAGTTATGCTCATTTTACTTTGAAGTATCTGTCTGCCAAAATGTGTTGACGAGGCTGATGACTTATTAGCTGTGTGACAGCCCATCATACCTGGTCATCAGCCTAAGGCAGTGAATGGTGAAAATCAACCCAAAAGTGATGACTTGGGTGATGAATTATCACCTGAGTGATGGCCCGTCAACCCTGGTCGTCAACTGATGCAATTATGTGTTTTTTTGGGTTCCTTAGGGGTATTTTGGTCGTTCCCTCACTCCAAAAACCTTTCACACAAATTAAATCACCCCTTAAGCATTATTAGTCAATCACTATCAGTTTTACAACATCCAAAACTTTCTCTTCACTCTCAAAATAAGATCAAACTAGGTTTTTCTCCAAGAACAAGAAATTTAAGAAAATCAAGCCTTAAGTTCAAGATTTCCAAGGAACGAATCGAGATTTGAGTTCTTCTTTTTAAACTAATTAATTTGAGGTACGTGGGGTTCATCCTAAAAACTACATGGGCTTGGAAATACTAGAACATAATTTAAAGATTTTCAAGAATGATTTTAGAAAGGGATTTTGAAATACATGATTTTATTATGCAATATAAATGTTCAAATGCATTGTTGATTTGTCCCTTAGGCCTTTTCCCTTAAATTGATTTACATGTATATGTATATGTATAAAAAATTTAGATTTGAAGATTGTTTGAGAGCATAAATTATGAAATCCCTCTCTTGTGACGACTTTAAATTTGTGATCTTATTGTGAATGATTTGATATGCATGATTTATGGCTTGAAAATACTTTACTCAAATACCATTGTATTTTGACCCTGATTTATAGATTTTGAGAGGGAGTTTCTTGATCTAATTGTGTTTTCTTAAAGAGAGTAAGATTTGCATAAGATTAAGAATTTTGGCATGACCACCTTGTATCATTTGAAATATTGTCAAAGAGAGTTGCATACATGTGTTTACATGAGTATTTAAGCAAAGAGTGCTTCGAACTGATTTATTGATATAGTGGTCCCAAATTTATGTTTTGGAAACAGAGATTCTAATATGCTAATAATGGCTCATAGATATGACTTGCAAGTCAATGGTATGAAGATACCATAAGTATGTATGTCATAACAGAGTATGTTTTTAGAGTATGTCTTCAGAATATGTTTTTAGAGAATGCATGTTTTAAAGAGTTAAAAATTAGCATAAAGAGGGTTAGGTGGTTACCCGAAGAAGGATTGAGTTCAACTAACTCTTAGCCTAAAACCGTATTTGTCGATACGGGCAGATTATTATTGTACGCTGGCGACGATGGTGTGGCGTAGTAGATTTAAAGACTATGACTCTTGCAGCAGACTTGGGTTGGGGGCTTGGCTGCCGAGTTAATGACAAACTCTATCTAGCTCGTGGAATTACAGAATTGTAGGGTATACCACCTTGCGCAAAAGTAAAACAAAGAGTGTCACAGAGTTCACATAATTTTACAGAGTCTTTCAAAAATGCCCATGAGATTTCTTACTATATGATATGTTTATGAACTATTTTAAATTGCTCTCATATATGTTGAATACAAATTATTATTTTGTATTTTCTCTGTGTACTAGTACATTTGTATTGACCCCCTACCTCCCAGGGTTTAAAGTTTAGTTCAGAGGTCCTACTAAGCCACAGAGTTTTCAGACAACAGTTATGTGTGCAGTTAGTGAGCCTTCTTTATTTTAGAAGGCCTATGTCTTTCAGATTATGTTACTTATTATGGTTTTTGTCTTCTGGGGGCCTTGTCCCAGTTTTTAGATAGTTGTTATTTTCAGATGTAGTAGAGATTTCACAGACTGGTTTAGATGTTGTTTTGTTGATATTTGGGTTTTATCCTTCATTGTTAAATTAAATTCAGAGTAGGACCATGTTTCCATATTCGATTATATTTTTGTATTTTCTTTTATTATATGAATGTTGTTCATGATTACCAGATAGAGAAGGGCGTTCTCGTCCTTCATTGTTTGGGATGTCCATCATGGCCAGGCCCCTGTTCGGGTCATGACAAACTTGGTATCAGAGCACGGTTCATGGTCCTAGGGTGTCTGTAAAATCACGCCGGGTAGAGTCTTATTTATGGGTGTGTAGCACGCCATACTTATAAGCAGGAGGCTATAAGGCGTTTAGGAATGTCTCCCTTTCTTCTTGTTCTAGTTTGTTCTATGGAGTCAAAATATTTCTCTTTCATACGAAAGTAAAGTTATCCCAATTCTTTCCTCAATTTGATGTGCTCAGATATGTCTCATTGTTGAGGTGAATCAAGTGCAGAAGTTTAGAATTTAAATGTTATGGTCCTTTCTGATTGAGCCATATAAGATTTTGAAATTGTGCAAGGACTCGTGAAGAGTCCATTAGTGCTTTAGGGTGTATTGATTCTAGTGTGAACTTTGATTTTGATGAAATCATGCTTTTTAGCCTGCGGTGTGTAGCATAATGCTGGAACTATATTTTCACTAGAGTAGTAGTATAAGTTAAAGTGTCGGTGTCATGACCTATTAGTAGTGATGTTGGACCAAGAAGTTGATGATGTGAAGTCACAAGGTTAGAAGTCTGAGTGAGGATGACTTTTGTGTAAATAAATATTTTAGTTGAATAACCGATGTTTGAGAATGATTTACCCTTTTATAGTGATAGACTCATGTGGTAGCTAGTAGTATGTGTGGATTGTATGGTAGTCTATGGGAGGAGTATTTGACTCAATTTTTTATTCATACAGAGTAAGATATGTATTCTTAGATCATGGATTATTGTGTATCAAGTTTCTGTCTCTTGTAATCTTATAATCATTGTGTTGTTGAAACTCAAAGTCTAGTGAATACGTGTGAGGCTCTTTCGATTCACTAGAATAGTTTCCTTGTCATTCCTCTCATTTTCTTGTTCAAAACACAAAAAAATCAAAGTCTAGTAAAGCCGTGTGAGGCCTTTTTTGTTTCACTAGCAACTTGTTGTTCTTGTGTTGGTTGAATATATGTATAGCCGAATCTTTTTGCATGGGATTGAGTTGGTAATGAAGTGATACGTCCTTGTGTGTTAGTTTAGTAGTAGGTAGAGAAGGAATTCTTAGTTAAGGTGAATTATTGTCTGCTTGAAGTATGAAAATGGCTAGATGAGCCAGTAAGTTATAATTATAGACTCAACGTTGTTTGTGGAATTTCAAGGTAGTCTAAATGTACGCTTGGGTATGTAAGTGTGATGTGAGAAATCCGTATAAGTAGATAAGATTGTATGGGGTTATAATATAAGATTAAGGTTGACCATGTCTACTATGTGACTTTACCGCCCTTGACCTTTTTTTCATTGGTAGTTGTAAACTAGTACTACTTGTGAGAAGGTATGTGGTAGATTTTGAGGTATAGTAGTAGTAATGTCATAAAGGTGTTTTGGTCATGGGTAGTATCTAGATAAAATAAGGTATTTGGGTAGAATGTCCCAATTTGATGGACTAGTATATTATGTTCCATTCTTCATTAGTGATAGATGATTGATGCTAGACTATAGGGTTGAATTTAAATATAGAATGTGGCTAGTAGACATAGTAGTACCATTGAGTTGCTAGGTGGAGAAAGACTAGTAGTATTCATCAAAGGCTTGGTCATATCCATGTTAAGTGTTAGAATCTAAGTTTGAATTTTTGAAGGTTGAATCGACAGAAATAAGAGTTAAAGCGCTATAGGGTGTGCACTCTGACTATGGGGATACTCACGAGGATTTGAAGTTAGCAAGTGTTCAAGTATTATTTGATTAACTTCTGGGGCTATAGAAAGATAGAATGTGTCTCAGAAGGTAGGATTAGCAGTAAGTTTTCCACTTCCAAGTGTAGCCATTCGGGTTAAGTTCTATTAATTGCGTGTATTGTCATATTCCAGACCCCAGAGTGTAGTGAGTGTAGTTCAGTTTGGAGTCTACTAAGGGATCTCTCAAATTTAAGATGATGGCTTAAATTTAAGGGGGAGATCATAAAACAAGAGACCAAGACAGGCACTCAGATTCTAGTAGTGATGTCAGTATGATATAGAATATCAGAAAGTGAGGGTGAGGCTCAACCCATTCTTATCTCAGTAGTTTTCAGTTATCCTAATACCTACTCACGCCTTACGTTTTAGTTCTATGATCATGGTTCATGTTCATGCATATGATAGAAAATCATGTACTCTTCTAGTCCCAAAATGAGGAGTTCCAGTTCATTCTGTAGTCAGAATTACATTCCATATGTTATGAACTCCAAATTGAGGTCATATAGCTCATGAGTCATGTACTTACGCTTTATAGTGTGCTCAGTTCCCATAACTCATACTACATGCCAAATAATTGGTGAGATTCAGCTTATAGCCAGGTATGCCCTCAATTCAGATCACTCGGATGAATCTCTGATGTTGATTCACTATTCCTCAGGCCTCAGTTAAGTGTCAAGTCTCATATAATATCCTTCCATGCTTCAAGGTCTTATGTTCTAACCTTTTAGTGACTCTTTCTTATGTAATGATAGTGGTAATGAGTGAATGTTTTCTTGTTGATGAAAGATCATTATATGCTTGTTTTAGATAAGGCCATAAGTGTAAAGTAAGATCTAGGGCCAAGTCTTGAATACATGTGATGGTTAGTGGAAATTGGTATGTGTATGTTCTTGGGGTAGCGCGTGGGAGTTATATTGATAGTGGTTTAGAGAATATGTGAAGGGTGTTTATCTTGAAGTTCATATGTGGTTATAAAGATAGGCTTGAATGACCTATTGGGATTTAAGTAGGGGAACGTAATATGCGCTAGTGAATCCATAGTAAGAGATCAGAGTTATTCATTGAAGTGGTAAGGCACGATATGCGTAGGGTGAACTTTAAAAGGATATAGAAGGTTTAATCATATGGTTTGGACTAGTATCGTAGTGTGGCATGTTGTGGTTTGTGAATTAGAGTTAGGCTTGATCACGGTGAGAGGATTTAAGCTACTACATCCATTAGTAGAAAGATTTATAAATGCCCATATGAGAGTTATAAGTTGGATTGAATGTATATGGTATTTAAGGAGAATGGTATAGTTAAGGGATATTTGAGAAGTGTGCTAATCTTGAAAGTAAGAAGTTGTATTTCCTAAGGTCTGGTAATTCTATCCTAGTTTATGATTTATATGTTTATATTCCATGCTATAGAGTGATGTCATTGTTGTGATTCCATAGTTAGATGCATTGTGTAACTCATGCTCATGATTCTTTGCTCCCTAATAGTACTAGAACTTCTTTAGAGAGGGTGTGGAATAGATACTTTAGTTACATATAAGTTTCCAGTATAGTTCAGTCTGAATAGCCAGAAATTCAGTTTAACAGTCAGGCAAACAAGTTGCTGTGGTTTTTCACCTTTTCACCCGGTCCTACTATCCGAAGTCTCATGCATATGACCATCCCAAGATATAATCTATTCCATCCATGTAAATTGAAAATCTAGTTCAGTCAAAGCATCATGTTTAAGATTCAGCTATTTAGTCATGACTCAGTTCATAAGAGTTCAACGCATAATCTCAAATTTTTCTGAGTATTTTAGCTCAGACAGTGTAATACCCTGGTACAGTCTCAGTCTTGTTACCTCATGATACGTACTTTCCTAAGTTATCACTTCTCAATTCAATATATATTATTGGATCATGAACACTTCAAGGGAATCCTAAACTTTCAGCATGAATCAGCTCCTTAAAGCAAGTAAAGTCAAGTCAGCTCAGAATTCAGTTTCATGATAGAAGTTTAAATGTTTCAGCTCGGCTATATCCCTTCTTAGAATACATATCATGTCCATTTTATTCCATACCTTTAATACTTCAACATTCCTACCCATCATTCAGGGATGAATGATCCCAAGGGGGAGATAATGTAACACCCTGTATTTTGGGCTAGAACAAAAACCATCAATTCTATGCGTACATGATCCAAAAGTCATAAATCCAATGCAAATATAGTGTGTTAATCATTTATGTAGCGTGTTAATCTATTTGGGCATGAGTCGAGATCATAGAGGTCCCTTAACTCAAGGACTAGTTGAAAGCTTTCCTATCATTCAAGTTTTAGTGAGCGTCAAAACTTGGATCAACTTTAATTGACCATAACTCCTTGTATATGATGAACTGGGGGGGATACTATATATCAAATGAAAGTTCTTTGAGTCCTCTTTCCAACTCCACCAAATTTTCCAAAATCTAATATCGTAGTAGAAAGTTATGCTTATTTTACTTTGAAGTGTTTGTCTGCCAAAACATGACGACGAGGCTAACGACTTATCAACTGTGTGAAGTCCCGTCATACCTGGTCGTCAGCCTAAGGAAGTGAATGGTGAAAATCATCCCAAAAGTGATGACCTGGGTGACGACTTGTCACCTGAGTGATGGCCCGTCAACCCTGATCGTCAACTGATGCAATTATGCAATTTTTTGGGGTTCCTTAGGGGTATTTTGGTCTTTCCCTCACCCCAAAAACCTTTCACATAAATTAAATCACCCCTTAAGCATTATTAATTAATCACTACCAGTTTTACAACATCAAAAACTTCCTCTTCACTCTCAAAATAAGATCAAACTAGGGTTTTCTCCAAGAACAAGAAATTCAAGAAAATCAAGCCTTAAGTTTTATGATTTCCAAGGAACGAATCGAGATTCGAGTTCTTCTGTTTAAACTAATTAATTTGAGGTACATGGAATTTATCCTAAAAACTACATGGGCTTGGAAACACTAGAACATGATTTAAAGATTTTCAAGCATGATTTTAGAAAGGGGTTTCGAAACACATGATTTTATTATGCAATATAAATGTTCAAATGCATTGTTGATTTGGCCCTTAGGCCTTTCCCCTTAAATTGATTTACATGTATATGTCTTCAGAGTATGTTTTCAGAGTATGTCTTCAGAGTGTTTTCAGAATATGTTTTCAGAGAATGCATGTTTTAAAGAGTTAAAAATGGACATAAAGAGGGTTAGGTGGTTACCCAAAGAAGTCTTGAGTTCAAGTAACTCTAAGCCTAAAATCGTATTTACCGATACGGGCAGATTATTATTGTGTGCTAGCGACGGCCGTATGGCGTAGTAGATTCAGAGACCCTAACCCTTGCGGCACACTTGGGTTGGGGGCTTGGCTACTGAGTTAATGAAAGATTCCATATATCCCATGGAATTAGATAATTTTAGGGTATACCACCTAGCGCAGAAGTAAAA
Source organism: Capsicum pubescens (assembly GCA_030864215.1). Classification (NCBI taxonomy): domain Eukaryota; kingdom Viridiplantae; phylum Streptophyta; class Magnoliopsida; order Solanales; family Solanaceae; genus Capsicum; species Capsicum pubescens. The sequence continues at coordinate 83,840,518 of CM061548.1, forward strand.
CAAAGAGTGTCACAGAGTTCATATGATTTTACAGAGTCTTTCAAAAATGCCCATGAGATTCCCTACTATATGATATGTTTATGAACTATTTTAAATTGCTCTCATATATGTTGAATACAAATCATTATTCTAGATTTGCTCTTTGTACCAGTACATTTGTATTGACCATCTACCTCCCAGGGTCTAAAGTTCAGTTCAGAGGTCCTGCTAAGCCACAGAGTTTTCAGACAGCGGTGATGTCTGTAGTTAGTGAGTCTTCTTTATTTCAGAAGGCCTATGTCTTTCATATTATGTTACTTATTATGGTTTTGGTTTACTGGGGGCCTTCTCCCAATTTTTATATAGTTTTTATTTTCAGATGTAATAGAAATTTCGCAGACTGGTTCAGATGTTGTTTTGTTGATATTGGGGTTTTATCCTTCATTGTTAAATTAAATTCAGAGTATGATCATGTTTCTGTATTTGATTATATTTTCGTATTTTTTTTATTATATGAATGTTGTGCAGGATTAGCAGATAGAGAAGGGCATTCCGGGTCTTCATGGTTCGAGATGTCCATCACGGCCAGGCCCCAGTTCGGGTCGTGACACATATTATATTCACAAGTGTAATTTGATGTTTTTTGGTGTATTAGCTCATTTAATATTCTTATATTATTCTATTTGCTGGAAATTCATTTCTGAGCATGTGTCAGGGTTATTGCTCTCCCACTTGAAAGTTATGTCCCTGTGTTTATCCTGATGATATGACTGGTTTATTACATATCTGATCATCAACCTACGTCTGGTTTTTTCTTAGAGTTGTTTCATGCTCATATAATTCCTTAAATATTGAGTTATTTTATTTCTACATCACTGCTCTAACATTGAGTTCTTCTTCCTTCTCGCATTTCTTGGGACAGATCATTAATGGGATCCTTTTGAAAGTTAACAAAGCCATAGTGTATATGTTGCATAGGGTTGAACCATACGTTAACTATGGGTAGGTTGATACTTAATGGTATACTATATTCTAAAGTTTTTCTCCACTGCTCTTACAATCTTAGGGTTTCTTATTTTCGGTGTATCTTGCAGTTATCCAAACTTAAAAAGTGTTAGGGAATTGATCTACAAGAGAGGTTATGGAAAGCTCATTAAATAGATAATTTCTTTAATCGATAATTCTATCATTGATCAGGTAAGTTTCTGTCAGTTTTTCATCTATGAATTTAAAGTATCGTGATGTTGACATCTCAGAGTCATCCGTGTATGTTGACAAGTACTCATTTTCAGAAAATCACCAGGATTCCTGATACAATATCATGGGACTACAATTTTAAACCTGCTGGAAGCACTCCTTTTAGTTTTACTATGAATGTAAATATTCCCTTTGGCAGCAATTACAAATAGTAGATCTTGGTATCCGTTTGTTGGTGACCACCAGCTCTACAAAAAGCATGTATCGGTTTTCTTCACATCTTATTCACATAATATATGTTTATGAACCAAGAGTGACATAAAAGGAGTGACATCTTACATATTTAGGAAGATGATCATTCTTCATTAGTTTGGATTGCCCTACTTCTACTTTGAATTATTTTCATTAAACTTTGGATTGTTGTCATTACTTATAAGCTATAACTACAAAAAAGTAATATATAATCAATATATCCCTATTTACATAAAAGGCTATATATTATGGCTAGGACTAGTGCACTTTCTCATACTGTAACTAAAACAACTTCCTGGACTCTGTGTGACCGACAAGAGTATTGGATTGTTTTCTGTTTCTTGAACTTCTACTCTGCAAAATGTACAGAGCAACTTTTGCTTCATATGGATGATGTTGTTGTTTTCTGTGTTATTCATAGTTTGCTGTTGGAAGAAGTAACATATGTATTGCTATTTTTTCTTAAGTTTGTGATTATTTTTCATTCAATTATATTCCAATTAGCAGTACTAAAAAGGTTAGTCTTTGTCCTTACTTAAAAGGAGGATCTATCAGAAGTAGGAGTAAGATTTGTGTACTCTATCCTATTTAAGACCTCTTCGCTATTTCACTAGGTATGTTGTTGTTGTTGTTGTATTCTTAATATACTTTGTTGCACCTCAGTACTCATACCATCAAAATATATGGAAATTTTCTCGGCATTCTCTGGAAAGTCTCATACAATAGGTTAACTAACTAGACCTCGCCTTTACAGGAAAGTAATAATTTATCTGGAAAGGCTAATTGGACTATCTTCAATTTGGAGCACCTGGGTTGAAACTTGAAATAACTTTTGATATTGTAAGTTCCTTAGTAACCTGGATAAATACTCCATAGAGAGCATAAACAAGAAGGGGGACATAGTGTCCCCCTATCTCAAACCCCTCTTCGCTGGGAAAGATACCGTGGTTTGAAATTGATCATTATCAAATAAGAAATAATTTGAATGCATCTCATAATCAATGAATAAATTTGGGGGGTATTTCAAACATGTCAAAACTTGTTCCAAAAATACCCACTCTACGGAGTCGTATTCTTTCTGCATATCTATTTTCAACATACATCTAGGTGTAACTCCTTTCTTTCTATATCCTATAATTTTGTGGCTCATGATTATATTATCTTCTATTTCTTTTCTTGGTACAAATGCAGACTCTACAAATGCTATTTTGTGTCTAAATCTATAAATGTCTTAATTTATAAGGCATTAGAAGACAAACCCCACTTCAAAAATATTAATTTCTTGGATTTTGGCTCCACCTGGAGTAATTTCTAGTGTAAATTTCCTAAAAGAGATTTGGTTATTGTTTCAAAATCATATTTTCGATGCGGGGTTCTTAAATCATTATGAAATATCAAGATCTAAGGTATAAAGATTTATTTTTTCATCAATTTTTTTGGATTTGAAGCTCAAAGTTAGCATTTTTGAACTCCAAAGGTATTCTTGAAATACTAGTAATTGTGGTGTTCTTATTATTGACAATCTTACAAAAAATACTTCATCTCAAATATTTTGAAATATCAAACATATTTTGTCTACACTTGTTTCCTGTTTAGTGGTAATGGTTAAATCGTCAATGAGCAGAATGCTAGCAGCAAATGGTTTGTTTTATCCAATTATTGGATTTGCATCTTTTATTGCTTTTCTGTATTTTTCATTTGGAAACTTATGGTTGAATTATAGTAAGGAGATAAACTTAAGTTTTGTTAAGAAGAATGGAACTTAGTTCTTTGTGTATGATAAAGTTTTTTACATTAATGGATGGAATTCTTACTGGTTAATGGAAAGATTTTTACATTAATGGATGGAATTCTTACTGGTTAATGGAAAGATTTTTACATTAATGGATGGAATTCTTACTAGTTAATGGATCATGCTGCTGATTATAGTACTCGACCGCGAAATCAAACAATGCTTCAGGTGGGTGCTAAGATGGGATTTACTATTTGTAGAACTTGTGCTTTTAATGATGGTGGTTATAATTCTTTGCAGATTTCACCTGGAAAATTTGATGAGAAATGGTTTATGGTAAGAAAAAAAATGTTTTTTAATGTTTCATTTGGATAATTATGTTATCTACTTTAGTACTATGCCCTTTTTAGAGAAATTATGGAGTAATTCTTAGTTAGTAATGATCTCTTGTATGTATAGTATGTGCTTTAATTATGACTAATTAAGTTAAATCTACAATTCATTTAGTTATCAAAATCTGAAGTAGCCTAATATGTGGTATGATTGCTTTAATCTTTAAAGTATATCCAATTTGGTTCCTAGTTTTCTCATTTCTAGTTCTCTTGTAGTTTCATCTGTTGTGTCTGAACCAACATGTGTGTACCTTGACTTATTTCATGCTAATTAATATTATTTATTCTCTTTTTATAGTTGTCCAAAATAAAGAAGGAGATGAAGAAAGAAGTGATGAAAAAAGTAATCTTGAGAAGATTTTTGAATTGTTTATAGATGTGTTAATATTGGTCTTTTTGATATTAAATTTCGTGAAACTTATCGCCAATCAAACTTGATACTATTTTGGAATAACTAATGATCATTCAGCTTAAACATTTTGATTTTGAATTTAGACTACTAGTTTATTGCATATTTGAATTTGGATTATTATTAATGAAAATTTTTGTTGTAATGAGTATATATAATTTTGTGTGTGTGTGTGTATATATATAGAGTACTAATTTACAATATAGGGGTGACTATTTCATCTAAATTGTCAATTCGTATTTCAAGTAGTTGCAATAGGTGGTAAAAATCGTTGCAATAGCTAATTAAAATAGTTACAATAGGTAGCAAAAAAATGTTGCAAAAGATTTGAAAATCATTGTAATAGGTGTCAAAAACGGTTGCCATATGTAGTGAAAAACTATTGCAAAAGACCAATAGTTGTTGCAGTAGATATTCAAAAATTATTGCAATAGAGCTATTGCAATGCTTTTCTGTCGTTGCAATATAGTCTATTGAAACGGTTCATTACCGTTGCTATAGACAATATGAGGTATCCCAATAGGAGGTAAAAATAATTGTTGTAAGAGATAGACCTATTGCAACGGTTGTTGTAACTATCGCAAAAGTCAATGTGATACATCAATCATAATGCTCACCTATGCAATGCATGACAAACCGTTGTGGTAGCTCTATCGCAATGGATTTTGTATATATCGCAATGGTTTTTGAACCGTTGCCATTGGGGTAATTTCTAGTAGTGCCTATGTTTTTTAAATGATTTTGGATTTTCAAGTAATGATTTAGTTAAACCATGGATATTATTATTTTACTCAGTTGATGTAATCATGTTGAGCACCATCAGAAATAATGTTTAGTTAAACTTAGTTCAGTTTAGTACCAGTGTCAGTTCTGTTGGGAGTAGGATTTAGCACTGAGCGAATATAGGGATGGCGGCTCCCTCATCAATTTAGGTAGAGTCGTTAGTAGCAGTCCCTAAGTTCCAAAACTACATAGACAGTGTAGGATATGAGGTATCACCCATCAGTTTAGATTTGACTTCCTCTCAGGGGTCACCCATCACTTTAGGCTTGACACCCTAGTCCTTCGGGACATCATATTAGTAGATCCACACAGCTAGTGTTAGTACCCGTGGCATAGTACTGACACCCTTCCAACTGGGGTTACAAGTTGGATCTCAATAAGCTCAGATTGGGGCATGTCAGTGTCACGACCCAAGACTACTCCCTGGTTGCGACAACGGTGCTTATGGCCACAAGTGACCACAAGCTAACCCATGAGCTGGTACCTACTGCGAACACTGAATATAATAATAATGAATGACATATGCGAAAAATAGTTGATATGCTATAAGGTCTAAATACTAAAAACACAATTGAATCTATAAGTGTGAGACATCTGTCTAACTAACTATCTGAATGTATGAAAGCCTTTAACTAACACGAGTCAGTATGCTTTGGTAAAGCAAGCCTGAACTGAAACTATATTGAATACTACACTGAGACTGTGGGAGGTATCATTTAACTGACATGCCCTAATCTGAACTAATCGGGGTCCAACCTATAACCTCAGTTGGAAAGGGGCCAGTACCATCCCACGGGTATAACACTGGCTGTGTGAATCTACTAAACTGGCATCCCAAAGGATGAAAGAGTCACCCTCTACTGGCAGAAGTACTCATGAGATATGTGTCAAACCTAAACTAATAGTAAGACATCTCGAACCTACACTGGCTACGTAGTTCTATAATACAGGCATTGATACTAAGGGTTAGACCCTAAACTGGCAGGAATACCCCCATCCCTGGGTTCACTTGGTGCTGAATCCTACTCCCAACTAAATGACATTGTTTACTGGACTGAACTAAACATAACTAAGCAAAAAACTGATCATAACCACTAACTAAATGACAATTCTCATAGTTTATCTAAAATCATTCTGAAGATACAAAAATTATATAAGCAACTAGGTATCGGGTGTTCATAACCCACCAGTACTGAATGGGAATAAAAACAAGGACATATAAAAGCTTTGAAAACCATATTAGAGAATTATTATTCAAAACCCATCACTTTAGGATTTCATCGCACATATGAAGATCAAGACCTTAATATAGGATGCTTTTAAACATAAGGAGATAGCATGATTACATGACAAAAACCATAAATTGAGGTTTTATTCGGACTCGCATGATAATGATATGGGAACTCAACATTCAAAACATATTATAATCCATTCCACTTGAAAACACATATAATCTTAACTTGAAATTGAAATAACAAGGGGTTTATGGTGATAGTTCAACAAAATTATGTAAAAACTCCTAATTTAAGATTAAAAGGGGTTCTTGGACTCCATGGATAAAAAGAGACCATGAATGAACATCACACATACCTTAAACCTTTAAGCTTGAAAGAGAAACACTAATCTTGATGGTTTCTTAAAGGTTCTTGGGTTTGGGAACTTGAATTCTTGGTTTCCTTGGAGAGAAAGTAATGGAAATTGATGTTCCTGGGAGGTGAATGGGTTTATTTGAGAGGAGAATTGAAGAAGATGGGAAATAATGCCCTAAGTAACATTATAATTCGTAAATTGATGAATTGAATTAAGAAGGAATGACACAATTTTCCCCATGTAATTAAATTCATAACTGGAATGCAGATTAAAAGTTCATCGTGATGCAATAATGGTTCCATCACTATTTCCACCACGATGTGGCCCTATCGTGATGAGCTGCTGGAATTATGATCCAAACATGAGCCAATCATCATCTGAAAATTCTGAAACTTCTCTGAAATATGTACCTTATAGACATGAACATAAATTAACTCAAAAACCAACGTCTTGGGGTTAGGAAGACCAATTTAAAAATCCTCAAAGTTAAGAGGCCTTCAAATGACTAAGTCCCCAACACTTGGTAAAATTTTTAAAATTTAAGCCTCTTATGCATGCAACTAGAAATCGAACTTAGCTAAGAATATTATGGGGTATTACAATATCTCCCCCTTTGAAACATTCGTCCTCGAGTGAGACTGATTAAGCTGAGAGTTCTGAACTAAGGCAACTGAGATAACATATTGAACATGCATAACTGGAAACATGATTACATAATCGAGTCTAAAACATGATATATGAACTGAATTAATTTTGTGAATGCATGAAATGGCGTGAGAATGATTATATATTTGGAACTGGGAATGGAAAAGAAATAATCTAAGGAAAATTGTTACCTTAAGCTGAGTTTGAGTTTGTGGAGAAAATAAGGGGGTACTTGGTACACATATCCATTTCTGCTTCCCAAGTGGCTTCTTCAACTGACTGATTCTGTCAAAGAACTTTGACTAAGGGAACTTCTTTGTTCCTTAGTCTACGAATCTGTTGATCGAGGATCTCAACTGGGACTTCTTCGAAGGAAAGGCTATCCTTAACCTCCATATCCTCCAAACCATAGAAGAATCACCAATACACTTCTTTAATAGGGAAACATGAAACACTAGATGCGCTGATGCCTAATTTGTAGGCAATTCTAGCTCATAAGCCACCTTCCCAAAATGACTTAAGATTATATAAGGGCCAACATATTGGGGTCAGAGCTTCCCCTTTTTTCCAAATCTCTTTACTCCCTTCATGGGAGAGATTTTCAAATAGACTAACTCCCCAACTTCAAACTCAAGATCTCTTCTCCTTACATATGTGTAAGATTTCTAATGACTTTGGGTTGTCTTAAGCCTCTCCCTGATTAATTGAACTTTTTTCAATCGCATCAAACACCGAATCTGGTCCTATCAAAGCAGCCTCACCTACCTTCAACCAACTAATAGGATATCTATATCTTTTCTCATAGAGAGCCTTAAACGGGGTCATCTAAATACTGGAGTGATAACTATTATTGTAGGAAAACTCAATCAAGGGTAAGTAATCATCCCAACTACCTTTAAAGTCAATAATGCACGCCCTAAACATATCCTCTAGGTTTTGAATGGTCATCTCTTCCTGACCATCTGTCTGGGGATGAAAAGTTGTACTGAGATGAACTTGGGTACCTAGGCCCTTCTGAAAAGCCTTTTAAAAGTGAGAGGTAAACTGAGTACCTCTATATGAAATGATAGACAATGGAACTCCATGAAACCTAATCAACTCTCTAATATAGATCTTGGCGTAATCCTCGGCTAAATAAGAATAATGAACTGGTAAGAAATGAGCTAATTTGGTCATTCTATCTACAATAACATATATCGAATCATGCTGGCGATACGTACGAGGCAACCCTGTGAAAAATCTATGTTCACCTCTTCCCATTTCCAAGTAGGAATGCTGAACTCCTACAATGTGATACTAGGCCTCTGGTGTTCAACCTTGGCTTGTTGATAGTTAGAACATTCAGCTACAAACTTTGGAATATCCCTTGTCATACCACTCCACCAATAGATTTCCCGCAAATCACGATACATCTTAGTGGCCTATAGGTAAATGGATTAACGCACACCATGCACTTCTAGTAAAATCCATTGTCTTAAATAATCAACACACGACACACGCAACCTACCCTGATAACGCAACACGCCATCTCTCCCTTGAGAGAAAACCTCTAATTTCTGATCTCTAATTGATTTCTTCAACTTAACCAAACTGGAATCCCTATCTTGCTACTTTTTCACTTTAACAACCAAAGAGATTTTGAACCATTCCAAACCCATATACTACCCTCAGCTGAATCAACCAACCGAACACCTAATCTAGGAAGCTGATGAACCTCCTAGACTAATTTCTTCTTATCATTCTGAACATGAACAACACTACCTATAAATAATCTACTAAGGCCATCTGCCACTACATTAGTTTTCTTGGATGATACAACACACTCATATAATAATCATTTAATGACTCAAGCTACCTTCTCTGAAAAAGATTTAATTCCTTATTCAAAAACACATGCTGCAAACTTTTGTGATCCGTGAACACATCAACATGAACTCCATAAAGATAGTGCCTCCAAGTTTTCAAGGCAAACATAATAGTTGCTAACTCAAGATCATGGGTAGGGTAAGTCTTTTCATAGGGCTTAAGCTATCTAAAGGAATAGGCTATGACCTTATATCTATATGCTAATACACAACCAAGACCAACTCTAGAAGCATCACAGTAAACAAAAAACCCATCTGAACCATCTGGCAAAGTCAAGGTTGGGGCTGAAGTGAGTCGAGTCTTCAACTCCTGAAAACTCCCTTCACAAGAATCTGACCACTGAAATTTGACTTTCTTCTGAGTCAATCTATACATGGGGGATTCAATAGATGAAAACCCTTCAACAAACCATTGGTAATATCCAGCCGAACCCAAGAAGCTCCTGATGTCTGATGGAGAGATAGGTCTGGGCCAATAGTATTTTGAAGGTCAACTCTAATTCCATCATCAAAAATAATATGGCCAAGGAAATCTAATGATCTTAGACAAAACTCACACTTATTGAATTTGGCGAACAACTGATGGGCTATAAGAGTCTGTAATATAATTCTGAGATGGTCTGCATGATCGTTTTCACTACGAAAATAAGCAAGTATATCAATAATGAAGACTATGATGAATATATCTAAGTACTGCTTGAACACTCTATTCATCAAGTCCATGAAAGCTGTTGGGGCATTCGTTATTCCAAAAAAAAAAAAAACTAGTAATTCAATGTGACCATATCGGGTTCTGAAGGTTGTCTTCGAAATGTCACACTCTCTGACTCTAAGCAGATAATAGCCGGATCTGAGGTCTATCTTAGATAAATAACTGGCAACTTGAAGTTGGTCGAACAAGTCATCAATCCTCGGAGTGGATATTTATTCTTGATTGTGACTTTGTTCAACTGACGGTAATCGATGCACATTCTTAGAGAACAGTCTTTCTTATTCACAAAAATAACTAAAGCGCCACATGGGGAAACACTGGGCCTGATGAATCTCTTATCTAAGAGATTTTTCAACTGTTATTTCAACTCCCTAAGTTCAGCTGGAGCTATTCTGTAAGGTGGAATAGTGATAGGCTGGGTATCTGGAAAGAGATCTATTCTGAAGTCAATTTCCTTTTCAGGAGGAACTCTGGGAAGATCTTTAGGGAAAACATCTAGAAATTCCCTAACTACTAAAATTAACTCGATATTGGGAGTCTCAAAATTAGAGTCTTTGACTCGAACAATATGGTAAACTCACCCTTTAGGTATCATCTTTCACACTCTAAGATATGAAATAATTTGACCCCTAAGCACTGAAGTAATACCCCTCCATTCAATGACTGGTTCATTAGAAAACTAAAAATGAATGACTCTGTTACTATAGTAAACTGAAGCATAGCATAAGTGGAGCCAATCTATGCTGAGAATGACATAAAAATTAGTCATCTCTAATTCTACAAGATCAACTGATGTGACTTTCTGAGATACTATAAATGGGAAATTTCTGTATACTCATCTGGCTATGGTAGACTTACCCACTGGTGTAGACACTGAGAAAGGCTTTGCTAAAACTTTGGGACTGACACCAAAATTGACAGCTATATAAGGGGTTACAAAAGAAAGTGAATCTCTAGGATCTAACAGAGCATATGCATGAAGATGAAAGACCTATAACGTACCTGTAACCACATTAAGAGAGATTTCCTGATTATGATAGGACTGGAGTGCATACAATCTATTCTGGAATTGTCCACTGGTTGCAGTGGAAGTAGAACCCTGCTGAGTCAGACGATCGGCTGTAACATGGGAACAACTGTGTTGACTATGCTGACCCACCTGTGGGCATTCTCTGAATCTGTGGCCTGTCTTACCATATCCAAAAAATACATCACTTCCAACCTTACACACACTCTGATGATTCCTACCACACTTCCTGCAAAGTGGATTAATACGGCCATTGTTAACACTACCTTAGAACTTGGAGCCTGGCACCCTATCCCGACTGTCATTCTGGAACTTTAGAATTGACGCACTAGCTGAAGATGGAGCTGGGGCTAAAAATTTTTGATGGAATTGAGAACGGTTACCACTCTCTAACCTTGACTGAGAAAAGTTAAAACTACCTATTTTGGCCTCTTATTCTCTTTCTCCTTGAGTTTCTGTTCCTCAATCTGTTAAGAATGAACCATAATCCTATATAGGTGCATCTTCTTAATCAATGTAGCATGAGTATTCCTTACTCATTCTAGACTTATTATCAGCCACCATCGAAGGAGCATACCTCTCCAACTAAGTAAACTTAAGTGAGTATTCCTTCACACTCATATTACCGTTCTTCAAATTAATAAACTCTAGCACCTTAGATTTCCTCAACTCTAGTGCAAAGAACCTATCTAAGAAGGCCATGGAAAACTCCTCCCACTCAACATGCCCTGCCTCAACACCTCTATCCTCCTTCCACTGCTTATACCATGTATGAGCTACATCATGCAACTGGTAAGCAGCCAACTCTACACTCTCACTCGAGGTGACACCCATGATGTTAGTCACCTTTTGAACCTTATCAAGAAACTCATGCGGATCCTCCTCAGACTTGGATCCCAAAAAGAAAAGGGAATTCATTTGGGTAAAATCATGAATCCTAGCTGCAGCTGTATTTGCCACTGGGTTAGATGGGAAACAACCTTCTAGTTATTCTAAAAATCTACTGAGTGATATAAGGTAGTGAATGCAGCTCTGAACTCAGCATGAGAGATGTGTTCATTTAGGGGATCTTCCAAAATAGACGAAGGTGTGGGCTGAATTCCATTTCTTATTCCGTTGTTCCATTTGGGAGGCATTGTCTGTAAATAGAAGGAAAAATGAGTCAGAAAGAGAGTTTTAAATAGAGATTATGCCCATTCACATGACATAAATACTGAAAAAAGGGAAACTTTTCATAAAACATCTTGTAGCCTCTTGTCCATAAGTGTGACGCATTTCAGACCCATGTACAAGACTCTACTCAATACGTATTTCAGACTCCCTAGGACACTGTAAAACCTTAAGCTCTAATACTAAGTTTTGTCACGACTCAAGACTACCCCTTGGTCACAACAATAGTGCTTATGGCCACAAGTGACATCAAGCTATCCTAGGAGTTAGCACCTGCTGCGAGCACTGACTATCATAATAATAAAGGACATGTGCAAAAAATAATTGATATGCCATAAGGTCTAAATACTGAAAATACAACTGAATCCATAAGTCTAAAACATCCATCTAACTAACTGTCTGAACATCTAAAAGCCTCTAACTTACTGAGAAGTAGATGGGACAAGCCCCCAACTAACTCTAACTAAATGAAAAATACTGAAATACTAAAATAAATGAAATAATAAACCATGTCCCCGATAGATGAAGACTCACCACTATTGTTGCTGAGTAATGATGAAATATCTAACTGTGGTTGGGAAACTAAGCGTCCGAACCTATGATATTAAACATCATAGCACAAAGAAAAGTATTCGATCAGTACTTTGAATGTACTATATATGAGATGAGGTTAGGCTGAAATTCATCATTTAACTGTACATGAATTAATGACTGACTGAATAGCATAAGATAACTGAACATGAATGCACGAAAGATGAAATATCTGAGAATGCAAGACCAAACATATAATATTTCTAAAATAATCTATAAACCCAAGTACTAAAATTTGATAACTGAATAACCATGAGTCTGTATGCTTTGGTCAAGCAAACCTGAACTGAAAATATACTGAATATTGTACTGAAACTGTGGGAGGTATCTTATAACTGATATGATCCAATCTTAGATAATCGGGGTCTAACTTGTAACCCCATTTAAAGGGTGTCAGTACCGTTCTACAGGTACTAACACCGGCTGTATGGTTCCACTAAAATGGCATCTCGAAGGATGAAAGAGTCATCCTATACTGGCAGGAGTACTCATGAGATATGTGTCAACCCTAAATTCGCAGAAAGATATCTCATACCTATACTGACTACATAGTACTGTAACTTAGGGATTGCTACTAAGGGTCAAACACTAAACTAGAAGGAATGCTCCCATCCCTGGGTTCGCTCGGTGCTGAATCATACTTCTAACTGAATGACATTATTTACTGGACTAAACTAATCTTAACTGAGAAAACAACTGATCATAACAACTAACTGAAAAATAATGCTTATGGTTTATCTAAAATCATTCTGAAGACGCAAAAATTATGTAAACAACTAGGTATCGGGTGTTCATAACCTACCAGCACTAAATGAGAATAACAATAAGGTCATATAAAAGCTTTTGAAAACCATATTAGAGAATCATTATTCAAAACTCATCACTTTGGCTTTTCATCATACACATGAAGATCAAGACCTTAACATAGGATGTTTTTAATCATAAAGAGATAGCATGATTACATAAAAAAAACCATAAATTGAGGATTTATTCTAACTCACATGATAATGATATGGGAACTACAACATTCAAAACATACTAAAATCCATTCCACCTGAAAACATATATAATCTTAACTTGAAATCGAAATAACAAGGGGTTCAGGGAAATAGTCAACAAAATTATGTAAAAACTCATAATTTAATATCAAAAGGGGTTTTTGGACTCCATGGGTGAAAAAGATCCATGGATGAACATCACACCTACCTTAAACCCTTAAGCTTGAAAAACAAACACCAATCTTGATGGTTTCCTGAAGGTTCTTGGATTTGGGAACTTAATTCTTGGTTTCCTTGGAGAGAAAGTAATGGAAATTGATGTTCTTGGGAGGTAAATAGGGTTTATTTGTGAGGATAATTGAAGAATATAGGTAAATAATGACCTAACTGACGTTATAATTTGTGAATTGACAAATTAAATTAAGGAGAAATGACAAAATTTCCCCCAGGCAATTAATTTCATAACTGGAATGCGGTTTACAGGGCCACCACAGTGCAATGAGGGTTACATCACTATTACTACCATAATGTGGACCTATTGTGATAAGCTACTGGAATTGTGATCTAAACATGACCAATCCTCGTCTGAAAAATCTGAAACTTCTCCGAGACATGTACCTTACATCCCTGAACATGAATTAACTCAAAAACCAATGTGTTAGGGTCGATAAGACCAATTTAAATATACTCAAAGTTAAGATTCCTTAAAATGACTAAGTTCCCAACACTTAGTGAAATTTTTTGTAATTAAGCCTCTTATGCATGCAACTAGAAGCCGAACTGAGCTAAGAATATGTTGGGATATTACAGTTGGTTACATGATACCACCCACAGTTTTAGTTAGCATTCAATATGTCTCAGCTCAGGTTTGCTTGACTAAAGCATATAGAGTTTTAGTTAATAAGTTATACATAATTCAGCCTTTCAGATTACAAATTAACTCAGAAGCATATTAATGCTTGGTCTTGCATTCTTAGGTATAGCATGTTCATATTTTTCATGTTAATTATCCATACATGAACCTTAGTTCAGTTTTACAACATGAGATTTACATACAGTATTCATGTTTTACCACTTCCCAGCTTCAGTTCTAATTATTTTACAAAAGTAAAGATTTTGAGAAACTAAGTGTAGTGATTCACCATCTTATCAGATTATGTTTATTACTCATGTTTTAAGATACCTCATATTTTAGCCTATTTTAGTCTCTTGGTGAATCTACTTAAACTTAGCATGCATGTTTTAAGATTATGTATGAAATCAATTTTACTTATTCCATTCACCCCCACTTACTCAATACATTCCAAAGTACTGATCCATACTGTAATACCCCGAGTCTAGTACCCCGGATGCTACACGGTGCCCATAATCCTGAAGGACCACAAGAACCCTTAACTGATACCTGTAACTGAGCACTACATAATATACTGAAAATGCAAAAAACTGGCAGAAACTTTCCATAAGGTTCAATACTAAAATAAAACTAAATAAAGTTTATCAATATCAAAACTAAAAAACTATTTAAACAAGTAGTCTAAAAGCCTCTAAACTTTCTGAACTGTAGAGTTGATGAGACAATCCCCCAATTAACTTCATCTACTGAAGAATACTGAATCTAATACAATATAATAAAATAATAGAACTATTCTCGAATGATGAGGACTCACTGCTAAGTCTACTGCTGCTGCCTGAGTCTGAAATACTAAGGGTGCTCAAGATCCTGTGCTTCTGAACCTATGCTATAAGACACCACAACGTAAGAGAAAAGTATGCCTCAGTACATAAGAATGTACTGGTATGCTAGATGGGTTAAGGCTGAGTGCAAGGGCTCATATGCATGAACTATACTAACTAAATAATTTTAGTATACTGATTGATGATACATGCATGAATGCATAAACTATAACTAAAATCATAGTGATATTGAATACTGAGTCCCGAATGTTGATTTACTAACATCTGAGTTTACTAATGCTGGGATACTGAATAACTGAATCTACTAATATTGATATCTGAGGTTACTAAAACTTATTAACTATATCTGAGATCAGTCTTATCTAATAGGTGATCTCTGAATTCACTGATAATGCTAATAAGTGATTGTATCTAACAGTACTAAATCTGAAATACTGAGTTGAGTTCTTTTACTGAGACTGATTCTAAAACTAAGATTGTGGGAGGTAGTCATCTAACCGACATGCCCAGAATCTGAACTAATGGGGTCCAAATTGTAACCCTAGATGGAAGGGTGCCAGTACCATGCCACGGGTAAAGATAACTGCTATGGGGTCAGTCCTAATCTAGCGGGTGACCCCAGATATCAGTCCTGTACTAGCGGGTGATCTCAAAGTATGTCAGTCCTATCTAACGGGTGACATCTCATACCTACGCTGGCTATGTAGTTCTTGAACATAGGGGTTAATTCTAGGGATCTCAGTCCTATCCAGCGGGTGAGCCCCCATCCCTAGGTTCGCTCGGTGTTGAATTCTACTCCCAACTGAATGACACTGAACTTTCCTACTTCATACTAGGCTTGACTAAGCTTTTATTGATCCTACAGCTTAACTTAACTAAACTGAGTAACTGAGTTTTCCTAAGTTCTATAACTGACTAAGTTCTATTGATTATGGCACGGCTAAGATTATCTTGAAAACTGACACTGGCTTAGGTAGTAGCTAAATTATTGGGTATTAAATACCCCAGGACTCGATAGCATAAACAAGAATAAAATATGGCAAGTATTGAATAACATTACAATATTCTATCATTCACAGTACAATCAATAAGGCATCTCTTCAAGCACTTGAAAGTCATAAACTTATGCATGGATAGGAATGCATACAAATGTCTCATAATTCATTCACTAAAGCCTTTCAACAAACACTTAGCATGCATTATCTTGTACATAAGTGGGGACTACATGTTTACATGCTATAATGGCACTATTTCATTCATATAGGCATTTAATCAAACATATGGGAAGCATGCTTTGGTTATATAATAATTACCACATCTAAGTATCATGGCTATATCAATAAACTTGCAACTTGAAGGGTTTATCATGAACATTATGCTATTCATCACATACTAGGTTCAAATCTTGAAACTCATGATCTAAAACATGAATCAACCCCCAACAACAACATGAACAGGAATTTCAATTCTCATAAATCATGAAGACTCATAAAAATATAATCTTTGAATTTAGAAAAGGATTCTTGAAATTCATAAGTGGAAGGGACCCATAAATCAACATCTAACATACCTTAGTTCTTGATTCTATGAAGATTGATGGTGGAATTTCTTGAATTTGGATATTCAATTGAAAACCCTATGCGTGTTCTTAAGGAAAATTAAGAGAAAAATAGTATATGTGGGTAGATAATGGCTGAATCTGGTGTTATAGTGTTATATAAAAGTGGGGAAAAGACTGATACTTGATGCATCATTCCATAATCGTATTGAGCCTCAGTACTTTTAACTACCAGTACTGGAAAAATATTGGCCAATGCAATACGCGTCGCGGCGCGCCAAGATCACTTTGGTCCACTATTTTGGGCACTAGAACTTGATCTAAATGAGGTTCAAAAAATCTGAAACTCATCCGAGATCCCCTATTGACATTCTTGAGCATGAATTAACTTAAATATCAAACCTTTATAGACATAAAGGTCTTGAAATAAGAACGCCAACTTTCGAAGGCTAAAATAAACTAAGTCTTAACACTTGGCCAAAATTTTCTAAGTGTTGGAGCTTCTCTTGACATGATTTAAAGACTTTTAACGACTAGGAAAATTTGCAGGGTCTTACAATATCTCCCCTTTGGGAACATTCATTCTCGAATGGGACTGATAAAGCTGAAAAATACTAGTAGGCTAGACTTACTTACTGGACATGAATATCTGAAACAAGACTATATGAATGGAACCACTGATATACTAAAATCTCATACTTAACATGCATATCTGATGTATGGATATCTGACTGAGTTGATTTTCATGAAAGCATGACTGAATATGTAATGATAGCTGATACTAAGTTAGTAAGGGGAATCTGAGCATGAAACTGAATGGATTTATGGACATGAAAGCATCGGGGAATTCTAGGATATCTCCCCCTTTGGACACTATGTCCCCCTTAAGAATGCTTACGTTACTGAGATATTGGGAAAACTTAGGCGATGCACAAGTCACTCATGAACTGGATCATAACTAAACCTTGAGAGTCTAAAACTAATACATGACTCATGAACTGAACTGAACTCGCAACTACTAGGCCTTTCTATCTTGGAATAGTTACCTTTCTGAGATTTCTAATAGCATGACTAAATGGAAATATGGGATACAAACTATACAAATCTGACTTCTTGACTGCTAAATTGACTTGCTGGATTTACTAACTAACTCATGCTGAAAACTTATGCTCAAATGGGAGCAAAGGATCTAACAATGCATATCATGAAGATAAAGGACTTATAAAATACCCGAATCTATATTAGGGGAACCTTCTGGATTATGACGAGTCTGGAGTGCATAAAATCTATTCTGATATTGACCACTAGTGGTACTGGTAGTGACGCCTTACTGACGTAAATTTTAACCCCTCTGAACTAATATTCTACACTCCAGCAGCCTGTAGCCTGGCTTACCATATCCAAAACATACCTCGTTGTTCGCTCTATACACTCCTTGGTGATTCTGTCCATACTCTTTACAAAGCTGATAGGTACGCTCACTTCTCATACCACCCTAGGCTTTGGAGCCTGGCGCCCCATCATGACTAACATTCCTGAATTTTGGTGTGGGCACACTAGCTGAGAATGGAGTTAGGACTGAAAACTCCCGACTATGCAGAGAACGATCACCACCCTATGACCCTGGCTGAGAATAACTAAAACTACCTGTTCTAGCCTTCTTACTTACTCTCTCTCTTTCCTTAGCTTTCTCTACCTCAATCTTCTAAGTGTGCATCATCAATCTAGAAAGGTCCAGATCTCTATTGATCATAGAAGTCCTACACTCTTTAACCACTACCCCAGACACACCGGTCACAAACTTACTCATGCTTGCTCTAGGGTCAGCCATCTGATCAGGGACATACTGAGCCAATTGGTTGAGCTTGAGACAATACTTTTTCACTGTCATGGGGCCTTGCCTTAGGTTTATGAACTATTTTATCTTAGCTTCTGTCATCTCTAGTGGGAAAAACTTATCTAAGAACGCATCCTGAAATATCTGCAAAGTCATGGAAGCTGCATCTTCCCCTCTACTCTTCCTCCACATCACTACCCAATCATAAAAAACATCCTTAAGCCTATAGGATACCAATTCTATGCTCTCCTCTTTAGAAACATGCATGACCTGAGAGATCTTCTTCATTTCATCAAGATAAAGTTGTGGGTCCTCATCTTCCTTAGACCCAATGAATTTTGGCGAGTTCATTCTCATAAAGTCTCTAATTCTGGCTGCGACTAGACCCTAATCTTGCTGAGGTAGGGATGCATCCTGATGGTTACCTTGAACATTAGTTGTCACAGCTTGGGCTAGCGCTTGAAAAGCTGCCCAAAACTCTGCATTTGATATATTCTCAATCAAAGGATCTGTGGGCTGAGGTGGTTGGTTATCATTCCTATAAGCATTAGCTTTGCAAGGAGGCATACTCTATAAATAAATGAAAGAGGTGGATTAGACTGATAATTAGCTTGAGCTCATGCTTACTCATACAACAAGAACATTGAAAGAAGGAAAACTATTCCTAAAACATCTTACAGCCTCTTGTACATAAATGTGGCATGCAACGCACCCATGTACAAGACTCTACTAGATGCGGCTTTCAGAATTCCTAGGATACTATTGAACCTTAGTCTCTGATACTAAGTTTGTAACACCCCGTGTCTAGTACCCCGAATGCTACATGGTGCTCATAATCCTGAAGGACCATAAGCTAACCCTTGACTGATACCTGTAACTGAGCACTGCATAATATACTGAAAAATATGGAAAACTGGAGGAAAATTGCCATAAGGTTCAATACTAAATAAAACTAAATAAAGTTTAAAAATATCAAAACTAAAATGACTGTCTGAACAGCTAGTCTAAAAGTCTTTAAACTATCTGAACTGTGGAGTTGATGGGACAATCCCTCAACTAACTCCATCTACGGAAGAATACTGAATCTAATGCAGTATAATGAAATAATAGAACCATCCTCGAATGATGAGGACTCACTGCTAAGTCTACTGTTGCTGACTGAGTTTGAACTGTAAAGGGTGCTCGAGATCCTGTGCTTCTGAACCTATGGTATAAGACATCATAGCGCAATAGAAAAGTATACATCAGTATGTGAGAATGTACTAGTATGCTATATGTGGTAAGGCTGAATGTAAGGACTCATATGAATGAACTATACTGACTAAATAATCTAAGTATGCTGAATGAGGATACATGCATGAATACATAAACAATAACTGAAATCGTAGTGACACTAAATACTGAGTCTCGAATGCTGATTTACTGACATATGAGTTTACTAATGCTAGGATATTGAATAAATGAATCTACTGATATTGATATCTGAGGTTACTAAAACTGATTAACTATATCTGAGATCATTCCTATCTAATGGGTGATGTGTGAGCCGATGCTAAAACATTTAAAGCTTTTAACTCTGAATAATTGCGAGTTCTTCAGCAACTTTTGTTGTTTTTGATTTCTTTTAATGTGTTAATGCAGATACAAGTGATCGGGGAGGAAACCAAAGGAAATAAAAATAAATCAGCTGAAATTTGGTGTAAATAAGTTGAAGTATAGCTGACGTCAATTCTAAAGCACCGTCATTCATGGTACAGGCTGTCAAAGTTGCCGCCAAGCTTAGAAAGAACCTGAGAAACTAAGATGAAATGTGATGACGTTTAGGACGGGCCATCAAATATGTGACATGGCATCAAAATCACCGTCAACTAGAAACAGAGAATACTGATTTCTAGTGAAGTTGGGACGGCAGTTGTCACGCGCTGTCAAGAAGTTTGACACGCTGTCAGGTTTGCCGTCTGAAGAGTAAGAAGATAACAATTCACTGGAACCTTTGATGACATCTCTCACACATAGTCAGACATCTAACATGCCGTCAAGATTGTCCTCATCCAATCCGAAGAGAAAACTGAAATTTTAATTTTATTTCCTTATTAAGGGTTGACTATTTAAAGACTTGTTTTAGGGATTTTAAGGGAGATCATTAATTATTAGAGAAGAACTTCTAAAGAGAAGAACGTAACATTGCTCCATCTTTACCATCAAATATTTTTCTTGTTTCATTACAAAAGCACTTATCAACTATTTTTGGGTTTCTATCTCGTGAGTAAATTGAAGAAACTACTTGTTGTTTTTCATCCATTCGTAAGTTTATCCTTATTATGATGAATTCAACTTGTTATTTAGTTCATCAAATCATGAGCGTCTAATTCCATTATCCAGAGTTATGGGATCCATGGATTAGGGTCTGATAGGTTACTAGGCATTTAACAGATTCAAAGAGTACTAAGACGTCTTGAAATTCTGTTGTTTTGACTGAAATCTATTGGTTGCAAACATTAGATTATGCCTTAGGTTTTATTTGCTTCTAACGGAGTAATAGACTGGAGGACGTGAATTATCAATAGGGACTCGGAAGCTACCAACCTTCTGTTTATTGATTGATATCATAACTGGATTAATCTACCTGAGATAACATCCTATTGGAAATAGATAAGTTATGTAAGTTCGAGAGAATTAGATAATAAATTGTCTGGTGAGGTCGAGAGATAAATCAGACAGTATCATAGTCAGGGAAATTCTGTTGTTTCTACTTACTCCAAGAACCCCAAGCATTACCTAGTATTTGTTCACTCCCAATACCCATGGTGAACATAACTCTAGTTTCTCATTTATATTAATTATAACACTAAAATATTGAAAATGACAATTGAATCTCTGTGAAAATTAAACCCCCATCTTCGGAGATAGTACCAGTAAAGTATTTTGTAAACAAATTGAAGTTCACACCTTATTCCCTATGGGATTCGACCCCAACCTAGTTGGGTTTTATATTGACAACGATCACTTACACCCATTCAAGAGTGCAGTTTTAGCGTTATCAAAAATGGCGCCGTTACCGGGGAATACGGTTGTAGACTAAAAGCTTGTACGCAAAAATTTGTTGATAGTTAAGTTTCCTTGATTTACATTTATTTTTTGTTTTTGTTTATTTTAGGTACTGTGTTGTTTATGCCCAACACAAGAAGTTCCGGAGAACCACTATTACCAATCAATCTGGAATGGCTAAACAACAGAAAGCAGAAAGACTAGCTGTTATGGCCAGGGCTCAGGTGAATATGAAAAATTTGGTCAACAAGCACATCACCAGAACCCTGATGATGAAGACTTGGGTGATGAGGAATTGCAGAATCCTCAAAACCCAAGGTGAGTTGAGCAAGTTACTGCACCAGTGCAGTGAAACATTAACAAAAATCATCCAGTCCGAGAAAGATTTGAGCAATAGCCTATGCAATATGAGGCTGATGAAGATGATGAGGGAATG
This sequence comes from Capsicum pubescens, assembly GCA_030864215.1. Taxonomy (NCBI): domain Eukaryota; kingdom Viridiplantae; phylum Streptophyta; class Magnoliopsida; order Solanales; family Solanaceae; genus Capsicum; species Capsicum pubescens. The sequence continues at coordinate 83,862,434 of CM061548.1, forward strand.
GACGGAGTTGGTGCAACGGGTTTTATCATTCCTCCACCGTTGGCACCAGGTGCAAAATTCAGCATAACAAGTACCATGATCATATTCCTGAATCTGAAGGGGTTATTTGGAGGCTTTCCTGGTGATGATCCTAACATGCATTTGGTGAACTTCATCACCATTTTCAAATCCTTTGAAAATCTGGGAGTAAGTCAGAATGCGTTCAGGTTGAGCTCGTTTCGTTTGTCTCTGTCTGGGGAGGCAACAATGTAGTTGAATGAGTTAGAGCCTAATTCTATAACCAACTTGAGACAGTTGAAAGATGCATTCCTAGAATATCTCTTTCCACCCTCCAGAAGGGTACAGTTGAGGGACGAAATTAGAAACTTCAGACAGTTTCCGACTGAAGCACTGCACGAAACCTGGGAAAGATTTAAGAAGAAACTTACACAATGTCCGAACCATAATATGATGGACCTACACTTGATGGAGAATTTTTATAGAGTTTTCAACTCTGTGACGAAGCCTATTGTTGACAACGCAGTAGGTGGTTCGTTCATTGACCTCTCTTTTCTAGATGCTTTTGGCATGCTAAATAGAATGACCAAGCAGAGTCGGGCTTGGCACACTAGGGATTCTATATTGGCTATCCCGACTGTTGCTGGTGGTATTACTGTGGAGAAGTATAGAAAAAATGAGGAACGAGATCAGGACATGGCCCATTTGAAGACGCAGATGGACTTGCTGGCCAAGAACTTGCTATTCGGCAAGACTTAAATGGTTAAGGCTGTGGAATCTTAGGGTACTATGTCTACAGGTGTTGATTCTTAGGAAAATTATGTGAGTAATCAGGGGGTTTTCAAGGCAATATCCAAGGGAACCAAGGTCGGACTTTCTATGACAAGCCTGATTATAAAGATAGGGAGTAGGGACATTGGAGAAACAATAATGATAGGAGTGGTTTGTATATTCCTCCTGGAAGTCAGGATGCTGCGACGACTAGTTCTGGCAAGATGTCCATGGAGGACATGATGAAAAAACTGTTGAAGGGATTTGAAGCTATCAACTTGGGGGTAACTACTATGAAAAGTGAATTTTCTACCCTCAGTCAGTTGGTTAGCTCATACTCTTCTTCTATTAAGAAGATGGATCAATAGATGAGCCAATTTTTGGCTACTCTGAACTAAAGAAAAATAGGTACTTTACCTAGTAATACGGTTCAAAACCCACGGACTGATGGCTCTTGTTTGGTGATTACCACTAAGAGTAAAAAGATATTATCTGGCCCTTCTATGGGCAAAGCTGTGGAGAAGGAGGTAAGTGTTGATGTGTCAGAAGGAAGAAATCCAGTGGAGTTTGAGAAGCTGGATGGCTTTATTAATATTTCGGAGAAAGAAGACGAAAAGAAAGGGGAAGTGGTATTGAAAGAAATGCCAAGACCACCACCTCTCTTTCCTTGGAGATTGAAGAAGAAAGTAGATAACGAAAAATTTAGCAAATTCATGGCAATAATGAAACAACTGACGGTGAATGTACCATTGATGGAGGCACTTGAGCAAATGCCGAACTATACTAAATTTATGAAGGAACTGTTAACAAAGAAGTGGAAGGTAAGCTGTGAACTAGTGGATAAAATCCACCATTGTAGTGTTGTTTCTTCACAATCCTTAGTGCAGAAAAAGCCTGACCCTGGAGCATTTACCATACCGTGCATAGTTGGGTCCATGAAGTTTACCAAAGCTTTATGTGACTTAGGAGCAACTATTAATCTAATTCCACTTGATATCTACAATAATCTTGGATTGGGGGAACCTACCCCCAAAATGATACATCTTGTGATGGCAGTCAGATCGGTGAAACGACCAATTAGTATATTGCATGATGTGCCGGTAAAGGTGGATAACTTTATTCTGCCTGCAGATTTTGTGATATTGGATTGTGATGTTGATTTTAAGGTACCCATCATTTTTGGTAGACCACTATTAGCCACGGGAAGAGCATTGGTTGATATGGAGCTCAATGAACTAAAGTTCAGGTATGGAAAAAGGGAGGCCAGATTCAAAATGCACCCTCTTATGAAGTAGTTGGAGGAGATGAATATCTTCTCAGTTGTAGATGTATTCCAAGAAAATGTTAATGAGGTATCGATATGGTATTTTGACAAAGTCTGAGTAGTCAAGATAATCAAGTTGTGTCGTGACGTTAAATCAGGTGCTTCTTGGGAGGCAACCCAAGGTATTTTGTTGTTTGTATTCATATTATATGATTGACATCAGATCTTCACACCCATGGTGCCACAGGTATGTTTCTAAATCTCTTGTTTTGGTTTGACACATTGGGTACATTGCATGATTTTAAGTTGAGGGTGTTGGGGCTACTTATGGGTGTTGATGTCCTCCTAGGGTTTTTGTTGTCGTGCCTCTTTTTCCCGAAGTCTTATTCCTAGTAGAGACGGCATGTTTAGGCGTATTGCACTTGTTTTTTGATGTGTTGTAGTTGACTAGGAGAAATATAAGTAACTAAGGCAGTTAACTTGTTTTTGAGATTTTTGAACACCTCTCCATTGGTCTGATATATTACTATGTGAATTGCATCCATTTGTGACCACGGTGTATCTTTTTGTGGGATTAGTCTGGAAACTAAATAACCATTGTTAAACAAGTGCATGAACTGGATATGTAGTGATATGCGAGATACTTGTGTGCCTTGTGTGTGTGAAAGGGTCATAGGCCGTTTTTGAATGTTAACCCATTTTAGCTTAAATAACCGTCCAAATGTGAATAATATCACTTGATCCCTTTTTGCACCTAAATAGCCTAGTTCTTTCTTATACACCTTTCACCTTCCCATTACATCACAATGAATATGTTTTGGCCCTAGTCCTCCTTGGACAATGTGCACCTCGACTTAGGCAAATAACCTAAGTTGAGGGTGGCTACTATAGGGGTGTGTGATGCATTATGTGTATAAAGAGAGGTAAAAGAAGAAAAATGAACAACAAGTTGGGTGTAGTGAAAAAGAAAAAGAGAAAACTAAAAAATTTAATCTAATGCTTGAACAGACAACACCCATCTTGAGAATGCTTGACAAATAAAAGAGTGAAGCAAAGAAGGTCAAAAGTTGAAACTCCATGAGTTAATGTAGTGCCAAGGAGGGGTAGTCACTATGAAATACCCATGAATATCATACCATCCCTGAGCCTATATAACAAGCTCAAGAAAAGCCCTATAGTGATCCTAATTGACTTGTCTGAAGACTTTGATATTGACTATAAGGGCAAGCCTATGGCATTTGATGCGCAATGTTGGAACTTCATTCTGAGAGTGAGTCTTATGTTCATCCTATGTCTATACATGTGAATCTGAGTGAGGGTTGATGTGAATCTGAGTGAGAAAGGGATTTCTTTATTGTGAGGGAACACCAGGTATATTGCTATTAACTGCTTTATTCGGATAATGTAATTTGGGTATGTGCTAGGCTGTTATTGCTGAGATTTTTGCCATATCTAGATACATGTGAGTTTCATGGGTGTTTTCAAAAATTAGACGCAATTGATTTTACTTTGATTGATCATGGAGATGGTGCATGTATTCTGACCTGATGAGAGTAGTTAGCTGCCGAATTGTACTTTGTATACTCCTAGTTATGTTTTGGTTGCTTGAGAACAAACAATTGTTTAAGTTGAGGGTGTTGATGTGTGAGCCGATGCTAACACCTTTGAAGATTTTAACTCTGAATAATTTTGAGGTCTTAAGAAACTTTTATTGTTTTTTGATTGCTTTTAATGTGTTCATTCAGATACAAGTGATCGGGGAGGAAAACAAAGGAAAGAAGAATAAATCAGCTGAAATCTGGTGTAAAAAAGCTGAAGTATAGTTGGTGTCAATTCTGAAGCGCCATCATACATGGGACAGTCTATCAAAGTTGCCGTCAAGATTAGACAGAACTTGAGAAACTGAGATGAAATATGATGACGTTTAGGATGGGCCATCAAATATGTGACATGGCGTCAAAATCACCGTCAACCAGAAGCAGAGAATACTAATTTCCAGTGAAGTTGGGAAGACAGTTGTCACGCGCCGTCAAGAATTTTGACACGCCGTCAGGTTTACCATCTGAAGATTCAGAAGATAACAATTCACTAGAACCCTTGACGACATCTCGCACACGTCGTTATACATCTGACACTCCATCAAGATCATCGTCGTCCAATCCGAAGAGAAAACTGAAACTTTAATTTTATTTTCTTATTTAGGGTTGACTATTTAAAGACTTGTTTTAGGGTTTTTTAGGGAGATCATTAATTATCAGAGAAGAACTTCTAAAGAGAAGCACGTAACATTGCTTCATCTTTACCATCAAATATTTTTCTTGTTTCTTTACAAAAGCACTTATCAACTATTTTTGGGTTTCTATCTCATGAGTAAATTGAAGAAACTACTTGTTGTTTTTCATCCATTCGTAAGTTTATCCTTATTATGATGAATTCAACTTGTTATTTCGTTCATAAAATCATGAGCGGCTAATTCCATTAGCCAGAGTTATGGGATCCATGGATTAGGGTCTGATAGGTTACTAGGCATTTAACGAATTCAAAGAGTAGTAGGACGTCTTGAAATTCTATTGTTTTGAATGAAATCTATTGGTTGCAAACATTAGATTATGCCTTAGGTTTTATTTGCTTCTAACGGAGAAATAGACTAGAGAATGTGAATTATCAACAGGAACTCGAAATCTACCAACCTTTTGTTTAATGATTGATGTCGTAACTGGATTAATCTACCTGAGATAACATCCTATTGGAAATAGATAAGTTATCTAAGTTTGAGAGAATTAGATAATAAATTGTCTGGTGAGGTCGAGAGATAAGTCAGACAGTATAATAGTCAGGGATATGCTGCTATTTCTACTTACTCCAAGAATCCCAAGCATTACCTAGTATTTGTTCACTCCCAATACCCATGGTGAACATAACTCTGGTTTCTCATTTATATTGATTATAACACTAAAATATTGAAAATGACAATTGACTCTCTATGAAATTTAAACCCCCATCTTCAGAAATAGTAAACTACCAGTAAAGTATTTCGTAAACAAATTGAAGCTCACACCTTATTCCCCATGGGATTCGACTCAAACCTAGTTGGGTTTATATTGACAACGATCGCTTACACCCATTCAAGAGTGTAGTTTGAGCGTTATCAATGGGTGATCTCTGAATCCACTGATAATTTTAATAAGTGATTGTATCTAATAGTCCTGAATCTGAGATACTGAGCTGAGTTCTTCTACTGAGATTGATTCTAAAACTGAAACTGTGGGCGGTAGTCATCTAATCGATATGCCATGAATCTGAACTAGTGGGGTCCAACCTATAATCCCAGCTGGAAGGGTGTCATTACCGTGCCACGGGTAAAGACAACTGCAATGGGGTAAGACCTAATCTAGCGGGTGAACCCTGAGATCAGTCCTGTACTAGCGGGTGATCCTAAAGTATGTCAGTCCTATCTAACGGGTGACATCTCATGCCTACACTAACTACATAGTTCTGGAACATAGGGGTTGCTTCTAGGGATCTCAGTCCTATCTAGCGGGTGAGCCCCCATCCCTAGGTTCGCTCGGTGTTGAATCCTACTCCCAACTGAATGACACTGCACTTTCCTACTTCATACTAGGCTTGAATGAGTTGTTACTGATCGTACGGCTTAACTGAACTAAATTGAGTGACTTAGTTTTCCTAAGTTCTGTAACTGACTGAGTTCTACTAATTATGGCACGACCAAGATTGTCTTGAAAACTGACACTGGCTCTAGGTAGCAGCTAAATTGTTGGGTATTAATACCCCCAGGACTCGATAGCATAAACAAGAATAAAACATGGCAAGTCTTGATTAACATAACAATATTCTATCATTCATATACAATCAATGAGGCATCTCTTCAAGCACTTGAAAGTCATAAACTTATGCATGGATAGGAATGCATACAAATGTCTCATAATTTATTCACTAAAGCCTTTCAACAAACACTTAGCATGAATTAGCTTGTACATAAATGGGGACTACATGTTTACAGGATATAATGGCACTACTTCATTCATATAAGCATTTAATCGAACATATAGGAAACATGCTTTGGTTATACAACAATTACCATATCTAAGTATCATGGCTATATCAATAAACTTGCAACTTGAAGGGTTTATCATGCACATTATTTAATTAATCACATACGAGGTTCAAATCTTAAAACTCATACTCTAAAACGTGAATCAACCCCCAACAACAACATGAACATGAATTTCAATTCACCTAAATGTTGAAGACTCATAAAAATATAATCTTTGAATTTAGAAAAGGATTCTTGAACTTCATGGGTGGAATGGACCCATGAATCAACATCTAACATACCTTAGTTCTTGATTCTACAAAGATTGACGGTGGAATTTCTTGAATTTGGATTTTCAATTGAAAACCCTAAGCGTGTTATTGAGGTAAATTGAGAGAAAACTAGTATATATGGGTAAACAATGGTTGAATCTCGTGTTATAGGGTTATATAAGAGTGGGAAAAAGACTGAAATACCCTGGGGTTGCGGCTGTTTTAATGACTGATAATTGGGTACTGACGCGCTGGTCAACGCGATACCCAACTCATCGCGCCATAATCGTATTGAGCCTCAGTACTTTTGACTGACAGACCTGGAAAAATATTGGCCAACGCGATAGGCGACGTGGCGCACTAAGATCGCGTTAGTCTACTATTTTGGGCACTATAACTTGGTCTAAACGAGGTCCAAAAAATCTGAAACTCATCTGGGAACCCCTAGTGACATTCTTGAGCATGGATTAACTTAAATATCAAAATTTTATGGACGTAAAGGTTACAAAATAAGAACATCAACTTTTGAAGGATAAAATAAACTAAGTCTTAACACTTAGCCAAAATTTTCTAAGTGTTTGAGCTTCTTTTGACATGATTTAAAGAGTTTTAACGATTAGGAAAATTTATGGGGTCTTACACACATATATGTCTATGTGTTACATTGTCTCATAATATAGGTACCATTTGTAGCACACATCATAATCGGACAGTTGCAGCTTCTAGCCAACAGGTGATGAGTTCTCCTAGTTCGAGAATCTCCAGTCAGATGTAGTTCATGTCCTTTATTTTAATTATTCATATGTATTGATTAGTGGTAGTTGGAGTTATGTTCCAACTATCTATATTCAGTATAGTAGAGGCTTCATATACCGTTAGTTAGAGTTACTCTTGTAATTTAAGTTCTTCCTTAAAATTTATCGTGTTGTAAACCTTTTTAGTATCACATGTATTACAGTTTTCTTACGATTATGCTTCCATTCAAAAAATTTAGCTTATAAAATTAGTTCAAATCGGTTTCTCAAGAAGTATGTCAGATCATGTTAGCTTGGGATCACTTTTGGTCCTAAGCACTGTGTTATGACTAGGGGGTTGTCTTGGGTTGTGAAACAAAGGATATTCATAGGGAGTAATTTGTAAAGAACAAGCTAAGATTGGGCCTAGTCAAAAATGAATTAACCTATCTCAGTGGATAAAATTCCTTAATTCTTGGATATGATTAGGAAACAGGTATCCTAGTTCTTAATTTGTGCAATTGGTCTAACTCAGTACCATACCTTTGTAGGTATACATGCATGGTGAACAAGTACTTAAAGGATAAGTGATAAAATAGACATCAAGAAAAAAGAATTCCTTTCAAGTAAGGGAGGGGCCTGGTTCCATCCCACAGGTTAGTACCATGCTTGTCCTTCTTAAAATTTTCACAAGTGATTATTATAAAAGACATGTGTCCTTTTCTGCATCTCTGAAAAGTTGTCACATTTTTAGAATCAAAAAGGGTGTGCCAATAGGGACCAGATACATCTCTTGCTCTTTAAGACCAAACTTACACCCTTTCCCCTCTTTTAAAACACATTAAAATTCTATTTTCTCTCATTATCTTTTAAACCCTCATTAAATCTTTGTCTCTCAATGATCATCTTCATCCTTTTCTCTAAACTGGAGGAATTCTCTCCTCTACCATCTAAGAATGATCCACAATAGATAATGAGATCAATGTAGTACCTCAGGTAAATACACAATACTCCAATATTGTTAAACCTAAAGCCAAACCTTGGAGTAGAGTTCCAGGTAATCATGTTACACTGAGACCAACGATAAGATGGAAAAACTCAAAGGTTAATGTTATGCTAGAAAATCTGCAATATGTTGTGGTAGGACAGTTTTTGTATGGCAAACCAAATATGAATAATTTAAGAAGAGTTATTCCAAGTTAATATGGAATAAAGAATGCATACAAAATTGGTGTATTTGATTCAAGATATATTCTGATACGATTCAATACTTTATAGGATTATGCTCATATGTTATCAACTACAACTTTTTTGGGAAGACCGGGGAGATGTATTGGCAGATGAGAGCTTTCAAGTGGGATCCATGGTTTGAGCCAGAGGTAGAAAAACAATAGGTGTAGAACTGATATTATTGTGCCACCAAACTTCTTTGCAAAGGATGTTATTTTTTCTATTACTTTAGCAGTAGGGAAACCAGTAATAGTAGATATGGATATGAGGAATCTGACTAGACCTAGTTGGGAAAATGTAAAGATAGAAGTGGATCTGATTACAAAATTAACAGAAAGATTTAGAATTAATTATGAGAATAATAGTATAGGAGAGATTAAGTCAAAGTTGATAAAGATCTAATATGACTACAAGCCAAAATATTATAGGGAATGTTGTTAACAAGGACATGATGAGGAAATCTGTTGCCATACAACCAGAATTATTAGAAAAGAAACATAAAGAAAGACATAAAGAAGATAATATGAAAAAGGAAATATTATGGAATCAACAACTCAAAGTGAAGAATTACAAGGTAGAAATGAATTAGGAACAACCAAAAACAAACAAGAATAGATGGCTAGGAGAAAAAATAAATATGAGAATGCAGATATATTAGTAGAGAAATTGACTATAGATGAAAATTTTTTTGAGGAACTTAATGAAGTAGAGGAAGTAAGACAGGATGATAAGGAGAATCAGGAAGAAATCACAATGAAGGAAAACATAAAAGATTAGGTGACTCAATGTTTTGGAAAAGTACAACAGTTCAAAGAGTCACACAACAATCAAGATGATCAGGATAAAAGAGATGGAGAAAAATAGAGAAAGGCCAACAAACAGTGGAGGTCAATGTTCAGGAGAAATAGTTAGGAGAAAATACAACAATAATCTAGGAAAGAGTGATCAATATAAGCAACAGATTGAAACAAAGACAGAGTAAGAAAGGAGATTTGATAGCATAAATATAGAAAGAGAATAAAGATAGTTTACAAGGTGCAGAGGAAGAAAGTGCACTAATAGTAGCTAAGGTTGATAATAATGAAGTGCTACCTTTAGCAGTGCAGTCAGGAGTATAAGAAAATAATGAAATAAACTAAAATATTGGCCAGAACAATAATGATATGGACAATAACAGTAGGGATGTGGTTATTGAGGGTGATCAAACACCCAAATATATAAACAAATTAAAGGATAATCACTCAAAAAGAAAGAAAAAAAGTGGAGCAAGTCTGCTGACAGATCAAGCCAAGTCTAGACAAATAAGGAGTACTGTGCTTAAAAATAATAAGTCTCAATGAATTATATAATTTAGAATATAAGGTTTGTGAATACTCAAAAAGCATTCACAAAACTTGTTAATTTGAATAGGAGATATAAATTTTACTTTGTTAGGTTGATGGAACTATTTCGAAATAGATATGAACTAAAAGCTTACAAAAGAATACAAGGGTTCAAGCATGGTTTTGTAAATGATAATAGAAAGATTTGGGAATTTATAGATTATTTGATAGAGTTGGAAATCTTGAGAGATGAGTAACACCACCTCACTCTTAGGATGATGAAATAAAATTTAGGAGTAAGCATTGTAATAACTCTAGTCTATGCTAAATGTTAGCAAGGAGAAAGGTTGCAATTGTGGGAATCCTTGAGTGAATTATGTTTTGATTTTCAAAAACCCTGATTAGTGAGAGGAGATTTCAATGTTATCACTAAATGAGGAAGAAAACCTAGGGGGTCTTCTTGTTACAAACTGAGGTGAGAGATTTTAATCATTATAATAATGTCTGCAACCTTGTAGACATGGGTTTTAAGGGAAGTAAATTTACATGGTGGAATGATAGAACAGATAAGGAGTGCATTTTCAAAAGATTGGATAGAGTTATGTGTAATTTGTTAATGCTATTAAAATTTTCTGTGATTAAAGTGGAACATCTTTTTAGAAGTGGATCCGATCAAGCCCCACTTCTTATTTATTTAAAGAATAAGGTAGAAGAAGTGAAAAAATGTTTTAGGTTCCTAAACTCTTGGCTATAGGAAGATTCCTTTATAGAGGTGGTCAAAAAAGTTGGTAGGTTGATTTTGTAGGAAACCCATTTTTTATGTACTAGTTCAAGATGAAGAAAGTTGAGAAGGCTATTTCATAGTGGAGTAAAGAAACCTTTAGTAATATTTTCCAGTAAATTGATACACTAGATGTGGTGATTAAAGTGCATGAGACTCTATTTGAGATAGATCCTTCAAGTACAAACAGAGAGAGATTGCATGAAGATCAAGAAAAATTGGATAGGTATTTTCACAGAGAGCAATAATTTTGGTAGCTAAACGAAAGAATGGGATGGTTTAAGGATGGAAAAAGGAATACTAAATTTTTTCATACAATAGTTAAGGGAAGAAGAAACAGACTAAGGCTAAATAGAATCCAAAATGAGAAAGGATAATGGTTAAAGCAATCAGACGATATTGTGGATGGAGCAGTGTTGTTATATAAAGACTAATTCAAGAAATAGACATGTAATACTAATTTTGATATTCTAGAGGAGTTACCTACTATTATTGGGAGTAAGGAGAATGATGAAATAAAAGAATGCCAACTAAGAAAGATGTATATGAAGCATTCATGGGATTAAATATAAATAGTGAAAGTGTACCAGATGGCATGATTAGAGCTTTCTATCAGGATGCATGGCATATAGTGGGAGAAGATATTTATAAGATGGTACAGTATTTTTTTTGTAGAGCAAAACTTCCTAGGTTTGTAACTCATACAAATTTGATTTTACTCCCTAAGAAAGTGATGGTGAATATATTTTTTGATTGAAGGCTTATATCTCTAAGAAAATTTATCAAAAAAAAACTTCTGAAGCATCATACATGGCAGAATGAAGGTTGTACAACCCAAAATCATTTCTAGTGAACAGGCAGGCTTTTGTGCAGGGAAAAAGCATTGCTGAGAATATATTATTGGTACAGGATATAATAGTAGAAATCAAAAAAAGGGTAAGCCTCCTAATCTAGAAATCAAGTTGGATATGATGAAAGCCTATGATGGAGTAGAATGTCATTTTCTTATGCATGTTTTGAGGAAAATTGGATTTAGTGAAAGAATAGTGAATATGCCGTATAGGCTTCTAAGTAACATTTGGTATTCAATTTTGTTAAATGGTCAGTGTCACAACCCAAAAACAAGGGTCATTATCGCACTTGTCACGGCATACCTTGACAAGTAAGCCTATTACCCAAACTAATACAAAAAGAGGAAAAGACAAAAATACCCTAAGTAAGGCTTCTAGAGCAAAGCTAAACCATATAAGTAATTTGTAATAATGTGGAAAGAACATATCCAAATACCATACAATCCAAAAAGCAGGTGTCAATAGTGTAAGAACCACTAATGCAAATCATTAGTAAAATACATCAAAAATTTCCACACAGGGTCAACATCTGCCTCCGAATACAAATAAGACATAACTACTATAAAAAGATAGAGGTTAACTTTGGACGCATAAAGGTACAACCGCTACCTTGAGTAATCTGAAGGCACATAAAATCAATCAATCAGAGGCACACTCGAGCTAGGACCTGCACCAAAAGGGTGCAATAGGCATGAGTACAGTCCACTTATACTCAGTAGGTAACATAGGCCAACCAAACAAAGTAGTAAATAAAGCATACAAAATATACACTAAGGGAACGTCACCTACAATTAGAAAATGTCCCACAACGGTAGCCCACACCGCCTACACTAACAGTTCTACAATATCCACAGATAATACAACAACACACTAAATAAGGATATGAACATACATAATATCACATACAAGTAAAGCAAAGAGGAACATGTATACTCAACATCATTAAGTATAAAAAAAGTATTATTGAATAATTAGACATTCAAAATTCAAGATATAGAACAAATAGATAGATGACAAGTCAATATGGAAATATAAGCACAATATGACATAATAAAGAAAGTGTAATATATGTGATGAAGATGATGCATGAGGTTGTTTCACAACCTCAAAATCATAGAACAATCCTGATATACACCCATAGAGGTAAGCCTCCCAATGCGGGCCACATGGAGGGTTCCTTTTTCTCCATATCAGCTTTGAGTTCTTCATCATCCCTTTTCTTCTTTCACAGGTAAAAAATTATGGCCTTTTAGTTTTGAAGAAAAAGAGGAACTTAAGCCAACTCCTCTTATAGTATTGGTTAACAATTTCAATATTGTTTCTTTAATTTGAAATGCGATCGGAATAAAACCCTAATTTTTAGTATTTTTTCTCTTCTCTTTTTGGAGTGAAATATGATTTTTTGTTGTTTGTTGTATTTTTTTAAGTTTGATTTTTGTTGTTTGTGTTTGTACAAACAAAATAATGATGTTGGTGTTTTCATGTTGCGCCTGCTGCTAGGTTGATTTGCTCTTGTTCTAGGTAAAAATGGAGATATTGTTGTTGTTCTATTGAACAAAATCATACTACTAGTTTTTTTGTAGGAGATTAACCTTCTGATGCAATAGATTATCCTTCTAATACCACAGATTAACAATTTAATGCAACCAATTTACTATCTAATGCAATTGATTTACCATCTGATGCAATAGATTTATAATCTGATGCAATAGAGGAATCATCAAATTAAAAATTTAATGCAACAGATTAACCATCTAATGTAAAAGATTTACTATATGATGCAGCTGATTTACCATCTGATGCAACAGATTTACCATCTAATGCAACAGAGGAACCATCAAATTAAAAATTTGATACAATAGCTTAACCATCTGATGCAATAAATTTACTATTGGATTAAAAATTTGATGCAACAGATTAACCATCTGATGAGCAGATTTACCATCAGATTAAAAATTTGATGTAACAGATTAACCATATGATAAAATAAATCAATCATCAAATACAATAGAGGAACTATCTAATTGATATATGAGCTGATGCTAACACATTTAAAGCTTTTAACGTTGAATAATTTTGAGGTCTTAAGAAAATTTTGTTATTTTTGATTGGTTTTAATGTGTTAATGCAGATACAAGTGAGCGGGGAGGAAACCAGAGGAAAGAAGAATAAATCAGTTGAAATTTGGTGTAAATAAGCTGAAGTATAGATGACGTCAATTCTGAAGCACCGTCATACATGGGACAGGCTGTCAAAGTTGCCATCAAGCTTAGACAGAACCTGAGAAACTGTGATGAAATGAGAAGATGTTTAGGACGGGTTGTCAAATATGTGACATGGCATCAAAATCATTGTCAACCAGAAGCAGAGAATATTGATTTCCAGTGAAGTTGTGACGGCATTTGTCACGCACCGTCAAGAATTTTGATACACCGTCAGGTTTGCCGTCTGAAGAGTCAGAAGATAACAATTCACTGGAACCTTTGAGGACATCTTGCACATGTCGTCAGACATCTGACACGCCGTCAAGATCATCGGCGTCCAATCCAAAGAGAAAACTTAAACTTTAATTTTATTTTATTATTTAGGGTTGACTATTTAAAGACTTGATTTAGGGTTTTTTAGGGATCGATCATTAATTATCAGAGAAGAACTTTGGAAGAGAAGCACGTAACATTGCCTCAATTTTTTCATCAAGTATTTTTCGTGTTTTCTCTTCAACACTTATCAACTATTGTAGATTATTATCTTGTGATTCAATTGAAGAAACAATTGTTGTTTTTATCCATTCGTAAGGTTATCCATACTATCATGAATTCAAATTTCTATTTCGTTCATCGAATCATGAGCGGCTAATTCCATTAGCCCCAGTTATGGGATCTATGGATTAGGGTTTGATATGCTGCTAGGTACTTAAAGGGTTCAAAGAGTAGTAGGACGTCTTGAAATTCTGTTGTTGTAACTTAAAATCTATTGGTTGTAAACAATAGGTTATGCCTTAGGTTTATTTTCTTGAACAGAGAAATAGACTAGAGGACGTGAATTATCAATAGGGACTTGGAAACTACCAACCTTTTGTTTAATGATTAATGCCATAACTTGATTAATTTACCTGAGATAACATCCTATTGGAAATAGATAAGTTATCTAAGTTCGAGAGAATTAGATAATAAATTGTTTGGTGAGTTCGAGAGATAAGTCAGATAGTATAGTCGTTAGGGATATTCTGTTGTTCCTACTTACTTCAAGAGTCTTAAGTAGTACCTAGTAGCTGTCAATTCCTGGAATCCACAGTGAACATAACTCTGGTTTTCCATTTATATTGATTACAAACATTAATACTAAAACCCCATTTTATATTTTTGTATCATTTGATTGAATTTAACCTGTAGCTATAATTTCAAACTAGTTTAATCGCCACTCACATTGTTCCCTGTGGATTCGACCACGACTCCAAAGTTGGGTAAATATATTGACGACGACCGTCTTGCACCAAATTGAAGTGTAAGTTGAGCATTAACAAAAATGGTGCCATTCTTGGGAAACAATTTGGCGTATTGAGTTGGTTTGAAATTTTAGCTTACTTGCTTGAATTCAAACTTGTAAATATTTGTTTGTGATTTTCTTTATTTTTTTGTGTTAGGTAGATTTTCTTTATTTTTGTTTATTTCTTACTATGGCATCATGGAATGAATGTGAGTTTGATGGTTGAAAATCTTATCTGGATGATCCACGTCCATATTGTGATGGACCCCACTTTTGGCATGATTGTAGATATGCTCCCTGTAGAGAGATATGTGCACCATCTCCATCCTACTGGGAGTATAATTGTTCTTTATGTAGTGGTCAAGATGGACATTGGAGTGATTGTCCAAATGCCCCTTCCCCCTGTTGCGCTAACCCAAGTTCTAGTTCTTCTTATGAGTATGACAGGTCTTATGGTCAAGAAAAGGGAAAATGCAGCACTGGAAAGAGTGGCATTGAAGCTATGTTTCAACTGATGTTGGAACGTATAGACACAATGAATGATATCATATATGATATACGTCAATACATTAAGGCATTTAACGAGGGAAGAGAAAGGATAGAAGAGATGGATATCGAGGTCAATCATCTAAATCACTTTTCTACATTATTTTTAGATGATATCTTGTTTGTGGAATCATTTAAAATAATGGAAGAGTTTGACGATAAAGAGAAATATTCCTATACTGATGATGAGCTTAATGTTGATCAACCCTTGGAGATTTCCCAACCAACCGAGCCAACCATGAGAGATAATGCCAAGATTGAGGAAATGGTGCTAGAAGCAAAAGAAGAAGCCAAGCCAATCTCTTATGAAGACTCTAGCCCAATTCAAAGTAAAAATGTTGAGAAGATGAATAAAACTGAGTGTGTAGAGGATAGTGTAAATTTTGAAGTAGGATTTATTGGGCCACAGTCAAAGCATTTTTCCATATTATGTTTAGATGATATCTTGTTTGTGGAATCATCTAAAATAGTGGAAGACTGTGAAGATGAAGAACAAGAATCCTATATTCTTTATTTTACACTTGATAAGCAACACAAAAACACACCTTACTTTAAAGCTGAGTTGTTTACCATGCATCATCCATTACTCGGCTTCTTAATCTTTATACAACCTCCCTATGAGCGAGGTAAGAAGACGGACACTAATTTGGGGGTGAAGTTCATATCCTCAAGATGGAGGAAAAAACTAAGTTGGGTCGTGTCGCGACACTAAATTAGGCGCTTCTTAGGAGGCAACCCAAGGTAGTTTTTTTTTGTATTTGTATTGTGTGATTGACATCAGATTTTTGCACCCATGGTGCCACAGGTATGTTTCTAACTCTCTTGTTTTGGATTGACGCATTGGGAACACTGTATGATATTAAGTTGAGGATGGGGTTACTTATGGGTGTGATGTCCTCCTGTGGTTTTTGTTGTCGTGCCACTTTTCCTCGGAGTCTTGTTCCTAGTAGAGACGGCATGTTTAGGCGTATTGTATTTTTTTTGTGATGTGTTGTGGTTAACTAGAGAAAAATAAGTATCTAGAGGAATTGACATAATTTTGTTGATTTTTAAGACAAATAAACACCTCTCCGTTGGTCTATTTTATAACTATGTGATATGCATTTATATGTGGCTACTGTGAATCTTTTTATGGCATTAGTAGTAGGGACATGATAATCACTGCTAATAATTGCATGAACCGAATGGGTAGTAGCCTGTAATGTACCATTGTGCCATGTGTGTGTGAGGTCTTACTCAATTTCCTGTGTGTGTTGAATCTAGAACTTACTCGGTTAGTCTTACCTTGGTTAAAAGATAGGGGTTAGGAAAGGATCATAGGTCATTTTGATTTTTAAGTCACTTTTTTTGCTAAATGACCTTCCATGTATGCATGATATCTCTTGATCCCTATTTTGAGCCTGAATTTACCATTTCTTTCTATAATACCTATCACCTTCCCGTTTAGATCATAATGAACCTGTTTTGGCCCTGGTCCTTCTTGGACACTGTGCACCTTGACTAAGGTAAACAACCTAAGTAGAGGGTGGCTATCATAGGGTTGCGTGATGTAAACTGGGTATGAAGAAAGGTAGAATAACAGGAAAAGAATAATTATAAAAGAATAAAAGCTGGGTGGTGTGGAAGAAGAATAAGAAAAGAAAAAGAATGAAAAAGAAAAACCACATCCATCCTGAATAATGTGTGATCAACAAAAGGAGAAAAAGAATAAAAAGGTTAATAAGTGACCCCCGAAAGTTACGGTAGTGCCAAGGAGGCTTAGTCACTCTAAATTCCATTAAATATCATACCATCCCTTAGCCTACATTACAAGCCAAAAAAAGACCTATAGTCATCCTAACTTACTTGTCTGGACACCTTGGTAATGAAAATAAGGGCAAGCATATGGTATTTGACATGCATTGATTGGAATTTCTTTCTGAGAGTGAGTTTCTCTTGACCGTCCCCGCATTGACATGCTTGAATTCATATATGAGTGAGGAGGGAATTCTTTGTTGTAAGGGAACATGGGTTGCATTGCTAGCTGTTTACTTATTTGGGTAGTGTAACTTGTACATATGCATGGTTATTGTTGCTGAATTGATTCCATATTTTGATTCCTTTGGGTCACATTGTTAATCTTCATTGATATGCACAATTGCATTTATAAGTAATTGAACGTGGAGAGTGGTATGAGTTTTGAGCTAAACTTGATAATCAACTGTCATAGGTATCTTATGTGTCTCTAGGTTAAGCATCGTAGTATGGTGTTATGTAGTTTCTTGAGCACAAGCAATTGTTTAAGTTGAGGGTGTTGATGTGTGAGCCGATGCGAACATATTTCAAGCTTTTAACTCTGAATAATTGTGAGGTCTTAAGCAACTTTTGTTGTTTTTTATTTCTTTTAATGTGTTAACGCAGATACAAGTGATCGGGGAGGAAACCAAAGGAAAGAAGAATAAATCAGTTGAAATATAGTGTAAATAAGCTTAAGTATAGCTGACGTCAATTCTGAAGCGCCATCATACATGGGAAAGGCTGTCAAAGTTGCTGTCAAGCTTAGACAGAACCTGAGAAACTGAGATGAAATGTGACGACATTTAGGATGGGCCGTCAAATATGTGATATGGCATCAAAATTTCCGTCAACCAGAAGCAGAGAATACTGATTTCCAGTAAAGTTGTGACGGCAGTTGTCACGCGCCGTCAAGAATTTTGACATGCCATCAGGTTTGCCGTCTGAAGAGTCAAAAGATAATAATTCACTGGAATCATTGACGATATCTCGCACATGTTGTCAGACATCTGACATGCCATCAAGATCATCGTCGTCCAATCCAAAGAGAAAACTGAATCTTTAATTTTATTTCCTTATTTAGGGTTGACTATTTAAAAACTTGTTTTTGAGTTTTTTAGGGATCGATCATTAAATATCAGAGAAGAACTTCTGAAGAGAAGCACGTAACATTGCCTCATCTTTTTCATCAAGTATTTTTCCTATTTTTCCCTCATCACTTATCGACTATTGTGGATTATTCTCTTGTGATTCAATTGAAGAAACAATTGTTGTTTTCATCCAGTCGTAAGTTTATCCATACAATTATGAATTAAAATTTTTATTTCATTCATCGAATCATGAGCGGCTAATTCCATTAGCCCGAGTTATGGGATCCATGGATTAGGGTTTGATATGCTGCTAGGTACTTAAAGGGTTCAAAGAGTAGTAGGGCGTCTTGAACTTCTGTTGTTTTAACGTAAAATCTATTGGTTGCAAACAATAGGTTATGTCTTAGGCTTATTTGTTTGAACAGAGAAATAGACTAGAGGACGTGAATTATCAATAGGGACTTGGAAGCTACCAACCTTCTATTTAATGACTAATGCAGTAACTGGATTAATCTACCTGAGATAATATCCTATTGGAAATAGATAAGTCATCTAAGTTCGAGAGAATTAGATAATAAATTGTTTGGTGAGGTCGAGAGATAAGTCAGATAGTATAGTCGTCAGGGATATTCTGTTGTTCCTACTTACTTCAATAGTCTTAAGCAGTACCTAGTATCTATCAATTCCCGAAACCTACAGTGAACATAACTCTGGTTTTCCATTTATATTGATTGCAAACATTAATACTAAAACCCCATTTTATATTTTTGTATCATTTGCTTATATTTAACTTGTAGCTATAATTTTAAACTAGTTTAATCGTCACTCACATTGTTCCCTGTGGATTCGACCCCGACTCCAAAGTTGGGTAAATATATTGACGACGACTGCCTTGCACCAAATTGAAGTGTATTGACGATAACTCAAAAATATATTTTTGATAACGCTCAACTTACACTTCAATTTGGTGCATGGCGTTCATTGTTAATATATTTACCCAACTTTGGAGTCAGGGTCGAATCCACAGGGAACAATGTGAGTGGCGATTAAACTAGTTTGAAATTATAGCTACAAGTTAAATTCAAACAAATGATACAAAAATATAAAATGGGGTTTTAGTATTAATGTTTGTAATCAATATAAATGGAAAACTAGAGTTATGTTCACTGTGGGTTTCGGGAATTGATAGATTCTAGGTACTGCTTAAGACCTTGAAGTAAGTAGGAACAACAGAATATCCCTAACGACTATACTATCTGACTTATCTCTCGATGTCACCAGATAATTTATTATCTAATTCTCTCGAACTTAGATGACTTATCTATTTCCAATAGGATGTTATCTCAGGTAGATTAATCCAGTTACGGTATTAATCATTAAACAGAAGGTTGGTAGCTTTCGAGTCCCTATTGATAATTCATGTCATCTTGTCTATTTCTCTGTTCAAGTAAATAAACCTAAGCCATAACCTATTATTTGCAACCAATAGATTTTAAGTTAAAACAACAGAATTTCAAGACGTCCTACTACTCTTTGAACCCTTTAAGTACCTAGCAGCATATCAAACCCTAATCCATGGATCACATAACTCGGGCTAATGGAATTAGCCGCTCATGATTCGATGAACGAAATAAAAAGTTGAATTCATGATAGTATTGATAAAATTACGAATGGATGAAAACAACAATTGTTTATTCAATTGAATCACAAGAGAATAATCCATAATAGTTGATAAGTGTTGAAGGGAAAACAGGAAAAATATTTGATGAAAAAAATGAGGCAATGTTATGTGCTTCTCTTCAGAAGTTCTTCTCTGATAGTTAATGATCGATCCCTAAAAACCCCTAAAACAAGTCTTTAAATAGTCAACCCTAAATAAGAAAATAAAATTAAAGTTTCAGTTTTCTCTTCGGATTGGACGACGACGATCTTGATGGCATGTCAGATATCTGACGACGTGTGTGAGATGTCGTCAAAGGTTTCAGTAAATTGTTATCTTTTGACTCTTCAGACGGCAAACCTGACGGCGTGTCAAAATTGTTGATGGCGCGTGACAACTGCCGTCACAACTTCACTAGAAATCAATATTCTCTGCTTCTGGTTGATGGCAATTTTGACGCCATGTCACATATTTGACGGCCCATCCTAAACGTCTTCACATTTCATCTCAGGTTCTGTCTAAGCTTGACGGCAACTTTGACAGCCTGTCCCATGTATGACGGTGCTTCAGAATTGACGTCAGCTATACTTTAGCTTATTTACACCAGATTTTAGCTGATTTATTCTTCTTTCCCTTGGTTTCCTTCCCGATCACTTGTATCTGCATTAAAACATTAAAAGAAATCAAAAACAACAAAAGTTGCTTAAGACCTCGCAATTATTCAAAGTTAAAAGCTTCAAATGTGTTAGCATCGGCTCACACATCACTAATGCAATAGATTTACCATCAGATTATAAATCTAATATAATATATTAATCATCTAATACAACAGAGGAACCTTCTATTTGATAAAATCCTATCAACTATTCTAATAGGGCAAGTACAAACTTAATTTTTCCAACCGATCATTCATCTGTTATGATAGACGACTCTTGTGTTAGAAGAAATCTAAATAATATTAATCGTTGATAACATTTCCAACAGATCACTCATATATTGGAATAGATGTGTGATCTGTTGCACAGACCAGTCATTTATTTCAATCGATGAGTGATCTATTATTATTGTTGCAACAAATTACTTATTCGTTGCAACAGGTTTGGTATATATTTTAACAAATAACTACCTAGTGCAACAGATGTGAGATCTGTTGGAACTGTTATTTTACTGTTGCACATGTTAGATATATTGTTATCCTTTTTTAATGATGCATTAATCAAATATAGTCTATTTTATGTTCCTGTTATTTCAGATTATATGGCTCCCAAAAGAATAGAAACCAAATCAAGTTCAAGTAGCTAGCCTACATCCACCACTCTATGAGCTTGCTTTACAAGTGTTATCTAAATTAGAAGAAGAAGATAATAAACTTGGGGAGAAGGAATATTTTAAAAGAGATGATCCAAATGCTAATAGCCCTTCCACCGAAGAGTTGGTTAAAACCTTTAGCATTGATAGTTATCCTGTGAGAATGCAGTACGATGGTGCCACAGATTTAACAGGTGATTTCGTGGGTAAGTCATCCATGGGAAAATCTATCAACGCCTTAAGAAAAATACTTCAAGAACAAAATTTGGATGCTTTTTTCAGGGACAGCTTCTTTGGGCAATATCTTGATTTTTTCGAAGGACAACAATTCTCGTTTCCAAATGAAAATGGTATATGATCTTCTCAAGTGTAGGTTTATGTATGAAAACAAAGATATGATGGATGAGGTGTGGATAAATTATTGTGGTATGCCTGTTTGTTTTGGTTGGAAAGATTTTCCATAGTTACTAGACTAAAATATTATCCTTGTTTTCCTTCACAAGTTCTACCTATTCTAACCTAACAAAGCACCCCGCACACCCAAAAAGTCAATTGCAAGTCAATTGATCGAGAAGACTTGGTGTACCTTGTTAGTTCAAGCTTTAAAAATAAAAATTTGATAGAAGTGTTAAAAGGTAAAAGACTTTCAAACAAGAAAAAGCAATCATTGTGCTTGGTTTGGTTTGTACATAATATTCTTTGGGCGAGGGATGTTAACCATAACATACCACTTGGTTTAATAAGTCTCTCCTAGGATCTTGAGGCATTTAACAATTATCCTTGGGGTTATGAAAGCTTCAAAATGACTGTCAAATATTTGTTGACTCCTTTAGCGCCAAAGACAGTCAACTTATATGGCTTTTCATGGACTTTCATGGTAAATATTTCTTTTATTATGATATAATTCATTTTTTTATTCAGTAATGCTTTTAATTTATTGGCATTATTTTATAGGCGTGGAAATTTAAAGACATTCCTTATTTGAGACAACCAGTGAATGACCAGGAAGAAATTTTTTGTCCAAGAAATCTGAGATGGTTGTCGGCCAAAACTGACAAAAATGCAAAAAGAAATTATCTCTTCAACCCCTAAAAGGATGTTGTAAGTCTAATTATAATTAAGTTTTTGTTCTAATTAATGATTTTTTGAATGATCTAATCATCATTCTAATATATGTACTGATTTATATTAGATTGTGCATTCGTCTCTTGTTTTGACCAATCAAGAGTTAATGATGTCATTTTTTCTTACTTTACAGTCTTTTCAAAATTTATTGGACCCTAAGGTCACTGACAGAATAAAAATAGAATTGTTTGGAGCAATAACCATCACAAGAAAAATGATTTTGGAGGTTGGGCATGTTATTGTTGATGATGTTAGTGGTGATGGCGCTATTGGTGGTGGTAGTGGTGTTGCTGTTGGGGCTACTGATGCTCCTATTACAGTTTTAAAAATAAACCATTATGAGTATGATCATTTTGGTTATACGAATTTTGCCCCTCCCAGCAAATATTCTGCATACAATGTCAAGACTGCAAGGTAAAACATAATGTAGTGATTAATGCTATCAATGTATTAACTGCTTCTATAAAGGAATTAGCATCTATGAGGGGTATCATTCCATCAAAAAAAAATTCATATTCATCCACTCCATTAGAGATTAAGGCTAAGGGGAGAAGAAAAGTATTTTCCAAGGCATTATCAAGCATCCAAAAAAGCAAAATTTCAACTTCGTTGTCTTTGTGTTACACTATTGAGCAATGTGCAAGGGCCACAAGAGAGCAGCATGAGTTGAAGAAAATGTATATATAACATCTGTTCCAACTAAAAAGCAGACACATATCTGTTTCAACAGATGACACACCTACTGAAAATTATCAAACAAATATATACATTTATTGCAACAGTTGACTAACCTGTTGCATCAGATGCAGTATTTGTTGCAACATATGTCTCATCTATTTTAGAAAATCAAACATCTCTACGTACCATTTTTATTTGTACCAATAGATGACCTATCTGCTGCAACAGATGGGTCATCTGTTGGGACAAATTAAATCAAGACTTTCTACCATTTTAGTTTTTCCAAACAGATGAGTCATATGTTGCAACATATGGTTCATCAGTTAGAAATTATAATATAGGTCTTCCTCATGTTTTAATTTGTCCCAATAGTTGATCCATATGTTGCAACAAAAAGATAATCTATTTTCTAAAACAGATGAGTTATCCTTTTCTATTTTTTTATATCTCTGTGATTTGCATTGACAATTCTGGATTTCCAGGTGGATGTCAAAGTAGAAGTTATTTCTGAACAACATTGACAACATGCTACTCTTTTCATGAAAATACGGAGAAGCAAAAGCGCAGAAATCATACGCAAGCGACATTAAAGATCCATGACGATCAAAGTCAAATTTCATAGCACCGGATGAAGAACAACTTATCCATATTGAGTAGATGGTTATACCTTGAGTTTGTCAAAGTAATAACCTTACCCCTCCATAGGAATTGTTGACATCAAAACATAAATTGTTGATTTATTTATTAAGATCTGTACCCATAATAATTTTTTTATATTTCATTTATTTGTTAATTTATTTCATATAATTTCTGAAGGCTTTGATTTATTTTATGTTGTCTATGTATTTTATTTTATCCTTAGATTTGAACTTATTAATTAAAATGAAATACTAGATTGAAATATATCAACAGATAAGGTATTTGTTGCAACAGACGGCATATCTGTTGGAAAATATCAAACAGATTTAGACATATGTTGCAACATGTAGGTCATCTATTGAAATTATCAAACAGGTCTTCCTGTTGTTGCAATAGATAGACCTAGATAGAAATATTGACATGATGCAATAGATGACAAACCTATTACAATAGATAAACTATCTGTCAGAATAGATACAGCAAATAGACAATCTGTTGAATTATACAAAAAATCAACTTTCATTAGACATAAAAAGTTGCCACTACATGTAAAGTGAAGTGACTTGAAATAAAAAAAGGCAGAACCGATCAACAGGCACCTAAAGTTGCAGCGATCTTTCACTTTTGCACCTCAAGTAGATAGTGTTCATTTTAAAAATCTAAAATAGGCATCAAATGTGTCAGTTTGACACTTTTTTCCTTATTGATATGTCGCGTGTAATTCAAGCAGCCAAGGCGTGTTGAACCCCTATTTTTGCTGACTTGGCGTTTGATTTGGCCCCCAACGGTTATTTTTCTCTCATTGTCTTATATATTCATCTTCTTCCTAAAATTTAACCTTAAATTTCCAAAACTTCTTCTTCATCATCTATTTTTCTCTATCCAAATTATTTAAATTATTTGTTTTTGATTTTTTTCATATTTTTTTCATTTTTTCTAATTGAGATTGACAATGTCGAGCTCATCTTCCATTATTTTTTGTGATAAAGATTTTTGATATTGTAAGTATGGTCATGAATCTCTATTGAATACTTTTTGGACTCAACAAAATCTAGGTCATAGGTTTTTTACTTCTAAGATTTTAAAGGTAATATTTTTTTATTTAATTAGTTGATTAATTATTGACTTGTAATTGTTTTGTAATTGTGGTCTTGTTTTTATAGAAATTGGGTGGATGTGATTACTTTGATGGGTATGAAGAATGACACCTTTCACAAGAAAATTGTGTAATTTGGGTTTGTTGAAGAAAGTCAAGGCTTTTGAAAAGAAACAAAATCAAGCAAGAAGATATACATTGTTGGAGTTATTGCTACTTGTTTGGTGTTGTTGAGCACATGGATATTCAAGACTAATTGCTGAAATTTTCATAGTGGTTTATTTGCTACTGGTTTGGTGTTGTTGAGCACATGGATATTCAAGCGTAATCACTGAACTTTTCATGAAATAATTTCTACTGGTGTAATTCAACTATTGCAACAGATAGACTTAGATAGAAACATCGGCATAATTCAACAGATGACCAACCTATTACAATAGATAAACTATCTGTCAGAACAGATAGAAGTTACAATAGATAGACACTCTGTTTTATATAAAAAAATTCAACTTTCATCAGACCAAAAAAATTGCCACTACATGTAAAGTGAAGTGACTTGAAATAAGAAATTGTTATGGTGTTTGTGTTTCTACATCTTATTCTTTATACACAGGATCCAAGCGTCCAGTTAGTACCCCATGAGCCTAGACCTCGTGCATGTTTACCATAGCGTTGTCGCATAGAAAGGTCATTGGCTCGGTTATTTTTGTGCTGGTCAGCAAACATTCAATATGTTCAAGTGCGTACGACCTGCATGCGGCAGCGGTTTTATTTTTTGGAAGGTCCATGTCCTTATTTTGACCTTCAAAATCTCATGTTTGCTTCATCAATACTTCTTCTGGAAAATGATCCATCAGTTTACTCTGCCTCAACAAGTTAGGGTACAACTCCAATAGTGGTTATATGTGGGTAAAAAAATAGACTCAACGAAGGCAGGTAATTTGCAGTCATAAACCTTGATCTTTTCCTCCTCGAGTAGTATCTCAATAGCTAGAAAATATATGACGTCCACGTTTATGACTGCAACAATTTTCTTTGCCTTGGTACAGCTTTATCCATGTGGATTTATCCTCTCCCTTATAATATATTTAAATATTTTTTCATCCCATTGGAACCCAGAAACTAATGAATCAAATCCTGAGCCACCGGGAGTTGACACTAGCTTAATAAGTTTATCGTACCTATCCTTGAAATTGTTGTAGAAGTTGAGGTCTATTATCCTATCGGGAGCATCATAAGCTTCTGGGTACACTAATTGCCTTCTCCTTATAAGGCAGAGAATTTATTCAACATACTGTGATATAAGAAAACAATTTCTAAATAGGTTAGTAATTATAAAGAAGGAAAACATAGTGGAAAGATATAATAGATAGTCCATCTGTTGCAAAGGGTTCTCTGAATCTATTCATAGATGACCCATCTAGTGTAACTTATGCAACAGATGGGTAATCTGTTGCAATAGAACAATGACCAGTTGCACCAGAATATCCAGTTGTTGCAACAAATAATACATCTATTGCATAGCTTCTTCTTCACGAAGTAGATTACAAGGCTAGGTTAGTAAAAGTAAACTTACCTTGCCCACGTACCAGCTATGCATATCTATCATATTCTTAAAGTCTTGGGCAGAAAAGGTATGCATGGGGTAATCTTATATGGGTTGCTTGGAATTCATGGACTGTCGCAGATCCCTCTTCTCTTTGGCACCAAGTTCCGCGTATATGTCCACCTTCTTCAATGGCCCTTGAACTTCAACAACTTTTGGAGGGAGGATTTGCAATTTTTTTTGTTTCTGATTAGATAGTATTTGGCTAATTGCATTTTTCTTCCTCTTAACCACCACTTTAGGAGTGTATGGCTCCCTCATCTTCTTGGATGGTATGACACCCCTCTTGGATTTTAATTCTTCGACAGTTTTAGTGATAGCCTCTACTTTTTCAAAGAGTTTATCCTGTCTGTCGTTGCAGTCTTTATATTTGCAATGAGAACATAAAGGTAAAGAACGGTGAGAGGGACTACTGTAGGGGTAGAAGGGACTTGTGTAAGGGTGAGAGAGACCTGTGTAAGGGTGAGAGTTACCTATGAAAAGGGTGTTTCAAACATATTTATTTTTCTTGAGCATCAATATGTTCATCATCACAACTGGATGCAGCAGCAGCAGCAGCATGGCTACCACCAACATCAACAACTCCTCCAGAAACACCCTAGAAGTAGCACCCGAATCTATTGCAATAGGTTGATCATGATGAGCCTCAATATTAGGTTGACCTTGCCTAACTTCTCTTCTTATGGTTGTTGCTCCAACCAATTCCTTCCTTATTAACTCCACCGTTGGGTCTCCTGTTGTATCAACAAGACCTAGAGTAATAAAAGAAGCCATCCCCAACTCCTGCTCAGTAGGCACGATCCATGGATGCACAACCTATAAAAAAATAGATATATTTAAATAATATAATAATTTGTAGTTTGTTGGGTTACATATTAACACAGACAACTTATGCAACGGATGATCTACCTGCCACAAAAAATGATTCATATGTGGTAACAGATTAAATATATGTTGCATCAGATTACCCATCTGTTGCATAATTTAAAGTAGATGGGTAATCTATTGATTTTAGTTCAGAGAATCAAAGCAACACATGGGTAATCTATTGAAAAATATGAATCATCTTTCATAACAGATTATCTCTCTGTTGCACCAGTTTTAGTAGACGCGCAATTTGTTGCAACAGATGACCCATCTGTCACAATGGATGGCACATCTATTTCAATATCTTTCTTTGAGTCAAATTATTTTACATGAATGAAGACTTGTTGCATCATCCGAAGGGTTAAAGAGGTCGTCCTCCTTAATTTTTATGCTGCTTTTTGCAGCCAACCACCTAAGGATCCTTGGATGAGAAACCTTATCCAGGTAATTCTTGACCTGCTTTTGGAGGGAAGGAATGGCTTCAAATGCCCAAGCCTAGAAATGTAAACAGGAAGCAAGCAAAAAAAAGTCAAAATAATTATTCAATATAAATTAATGGAAGAGTAAACAAATAGTGATTAAATTTACCATGAAAACCCAAGGAAAGTCATATAATGTGATCGTCTTTGGGGATAGCTTTGAAAGCAAATATTTGACAGTCAAGTTGTAGCTGTCATATCCCCAGGGATAATTGTTAAATTTCTCAAAATCCCCAGTAAGCTTCAACAAATCATTTTCTATGACTTTGTTGACGTCTCTTGCCAATATAATGGAATGGGCAAACCAAACTATTGGGCAAACAAAACTAAGAACAATTTCTACTTGTACTTCTTTGCTATGGTTTTATCCTTGGTATTTTCTATCAACTTTGTGGCTCTGTATCCACGTCCATCAATGTCCAAAAATCCATCTATTTCCTTGCGTTTGTTGGTTTTGGTGGGTGGTCTCTTGGACAATGCCTTTCCTCTATTTGATGGTGGTGGTTTGGATGTATTGCTTGCCTTGAACCTTTTGCGTGGTGTTTCTTTGATGAGAGATTCTTCTGGATGATCGCATCTCAAGACTGTCACTATGGCAAACTCTTTTAAGCCAAAACAAACTAGCATGCCACAGTAGTTGATCCATATTTCATCCTTCTTTTTGCCTCTCTCCTTCTAATCATCCCCTACATACTTGATCCAACGTTTGAGAAGAACATATACGATGCTCATTTGGAAATGGGTAGTGCGGTCCTCCGGAAGCTCAAGAAAGTGTCCAAAGCAGCTCTTCTTAAAAAGTTTGCCTATGTTTTCATTCTTCATAGTATTCCTAAATTCATCAAAAGGTTTCCCCAACTGACATTTAAGTACAAGATCACCAGTTAGTTCTGCAGGGTCATCTATCGGCATAGCAACTTGAAACCTGTCAATACTAATAGTTTTGATAGCCTTATGCTGGGATTTCGATATTAATTCACACACCATTGGTGATCCATTATCATCATATTGATCATTATTCTTTTTCTCACTTTCTTCTTCCTCCACTTCTTGTTTATCTTCTTCTTCTTCCTCTTTACTTTCATTTTCCTCATCACCTTCTATGGACCCTTGTCCATCTCTCTCAACGTTGTTTTTATATCTTTCCTTAGCTTCACTTTTTCCTAACTAAGATTGTTCCAGAAGCTCCTCTGAATCAATCTATACTCTAGCCTTTTTCGTTGGGTGGTTAGAAGTTGATCCACTTTCACTTTATTTTCTTTTGGAAGACATGTTTTACCTACAAACAACAGAAAAACAAAAAATACATTACAATTGATGTATGTTTAAATTTTTTAAAAAAGGTAAGACAAATTTAAACAAATTTTTATGCGCCATATTACAAAAAAATATTCCAATAGACAACCCATCAGTTGGAACAGATGGATCATCTGTTACAGATGATGAATAACCTGTTGCAACTGATGAACAACCTAATGGATGAGATCAAAACAGTTTTGCTACTGATGAAACATTTTTTGCAACAGATAGGAAATTTGTTTGAAGACCTATTTTAATATCTCCCAATAATTGTTCCACCTGTTGCAACAAATAGGCCACCGACACCACCACAAATACCAACAACCAATGCCACCACCACCAACACCAACAGACAGTACAAACACCACCAATAGCTACCACAAACACTACCAATACTGATACCACCAACACCACCAATACCGCCACCACCAATACTGACACCACCAACACCACCAATACCGCCACCACCAATACCACCAACCAATGCAACTAACGCGACCACAAATACCACTAATACCAACCCCACCAACCAATGCCACCAACATCATCACCAACAGCCACCATAAACACCACCAATGCCACCAGTACCACCACCAACACCACCACTAAACCACCAACACCAATACTAATATCAATTTCACCAATGCCAATACCAATAACAAGATCACCAACACCACCAATGCCACCACGATGACCACCAACAGCCACCAACACCAATAACAAGACCACCAGTACTACCACCAATGTCGTCAACACCACCACCAAACAACCAATACCAATACCAACACGAACATCACATTCAATGCCACCTATACCAACACCACCAACAACAGCCACCAATAATACCACAAACACCATCCAACAATACCACGATAGTTAACGGAACATTGCAATAAAAACTAGGATTTTCTTAGGTTCTTCCTATGATTTTAGCATCAAAACTCAAAATTGTTGACCCATTCTCGAAGATAACACAACTAAAAGTCTTTTTTTATTATTAACTAAAATTCCCTAATTTCTTAGAAAAGGAAACAAATGTAGAACTCTTCTCCAACTCTATTACCTATGTAGACAGAGAAAATGATGGATACAAGCAAGAATGAAGTAAAAAATAACAACTATATGATAAAAAAATAGGAATAAAATTGATCTATTGGGAAGGATTGAGAAATATATTGCGTATTTATGGTCTGTATTATTAAGAGAGAAAGAAAAAAGTGAGAACTCGAGATTTAAAATGATAAAATATTTTTTCCGCAAATGGATGATTTGTATAGGTGGATTTGTATTTTGGAAAAGAATGACAAATTTTGAAAATATTAATTTGGTCCGAATAATTTGCTCATCCCTAGTTGTAGCTAAATCAATTTAGGTATTTTAAATACTAAGCTAATATGAATCATTTTAACTCAATTAGGTCGATTGACAACTCGGGTCAAGAGAAAGACAATACCAATATTATTCAATATAGTTGACCCTATAAAATCATCCCTAGTTATAGCTAAATCAATTTAGATATTTTAAATAATAAGCTAATATGAATTATTTCAACTCAAATTGATCAATTGACGATTCAGGTCAGGAAGAACGCAATACCAGCATCATGCAATATAGTTAACCCTATCAATGCATCCCTAGTTGTAGCTAAATCAATTTTGATATTTCAAATAATATGCTAATATGAATCGTTTCAACTCAGTTTGGTCGATTAATGACTCGGGTCAGGAAGAATGCAATATTAACATTATGTAATATAGTTGACCCTATCAACTCATCATTAGTTGTAGCTAAATCAATTTAGGTATTTCAAATAATAATCTAATATGAATCATTTCAACTCAGATTGGTTAATTGATGACTCGGGTCAGGAGGAGCGTAATACCAATATCATGCGTTATAGTTGGACCTATCAATTCATCCCTAGTTGTAGCTAAACCAATTTAGGTAGTTCAAATAATAAGCTAATATGAATCGTTTTAACTCAGATTGATCTATTTATGACTCGAATTAGAAGGAGCGCAATACCAATATTATGCAATATAGTTGACCCGATCAACTCATCCCTAATAATAGCTAAATCAATTTAGGTATTTTAAATAATAAACTAATATGAATTATTTCAAATAAGATTGGTCGATTGATGACTCGGGTCATGAGGAACACAATACCAATATCATGTAATATAGTTGACCCTATCAACTCATCTCTAGTTGTAGCTAAATCAATTTTGGTATTTCAAATAATAAGCTACTATGAATTATTTCAACTCAGATTGATCGATTGACGACTAGGGTGTCAGGAGGAGTGCAATACCAACATCATGCAATATAGTTGACCCTATCAACTCATCCCTAGTTGTAGCTAAATCAATTTAGGTATTTCAAATAATAAGCTAATATGAATTATTTCAACTCATTGGTCAATCGACGACTCGTAGGAACATAATACCAACATCATGCAATATAGTTGAACCTATCAACTTATCCCTAGTTGTAGCTTAATCAATTTAGGTATTTCAAATAATAAGCTAATATGAATCATTTCAACTCAGTTTGATAGATTGACAACTCGGGTTAGGAGGATCGCAATACCAACATCGTGCAATATAGTTGATCCTATCAAATCATCCCTAGTTGTAGCTAAATCAATTTAGGTATTTCAAATAATAAGCTAATATGAATAGTTTCAACTCAAATTGATCGATTTATGACTCGGGTCAAAAGGAGCGCAATACCAACATCATGCAATATAGTTGACCCTATCAACTCATCCCTGGTTGTAGCTAAATCAATTTAGGTATTTTAAACTTACTAATATGAATCATTTCAACTCAGATTGGTTGATTGATGACTTAATTCAGGAGGAAGGCAATACCAATATCATGTAATATAGTTAACCCTATCAACTCATCCCCAATTGTAGCTAAATTAATTAAAGTTGAAGCTGAACGTATGAACTCAATTAAAATTATATAAAAAACAATGTTCAACCTGTTGTAATAGAAGACTTATTTATTGGAATTTATCAAACAGATTAATGGATTTGTTATAATATATTACCTATCTATTTTAAATTAACAAATAGACGTTGCCATTTGTTGCAACAGAGTACTGAGCCGTTGGAAATTTTCAAACAGAAATTGACATCTGTTACAACAGATGACTTATATATTTTAAGATTTTTTTTATTTTAAAGCAATTTTCTGTCTAAGATAAAAAAGATAAAATGTTAAGCGATAAAAAGTATTACTTGGATAGCTCAAAAATCTCCTCCTTGAGTAGTCTTATATTGTCTTTTCAATTTCACTGTCTCTTCTTTCCCCTTCAAATTTATTAATAATTATTTAAAACACATCTCTATAATTCTCCCTCCTTCAGCCATAAATTAACTTATCTCTCTTCTTTCTTTAGAATTCTCTCTCTCCTCTTTAGGGTAATCACAACCTATCTCTAGAATTCTCTTTCATGTAAGGATCCTTTCGTATCTCAACCGATATATATCTTTTCTCAATTGAAATGCGTGTTCTGATCCCTTTGCTTTTTTGACATTACAGGTATGATTCACTATTGCTCTTTCTTTCTCGTCTTTTTCTTTGTATGTTATTTAAATTAGATATTTACATCTATTAATTTTATTAATTTATCCATTACCAGTATCCCATTTATTAAGAAAATTAAAGAAAAGGTGTCTTTTAAGTCTTGAATGAAAGAACCATTGTTTTTATTACAATATACAAAAAAATTCATCTATTGGGAGAACTTAAAAAGCCTTATTGTCAGTATCATTTTTATGTCTTTTGTTTGTTTCTTTATTGGTGGTGCTGTTGTTGGGGGTATTGGTGTTGTTGGAACATGTGGTGTTTGTGTTATTTATGGTTTTGGAACATGTGGTGTTGTTTTGTTGTTGTTGATGTTGTTGTTGATGTTGTTGGTGGTGTTGCAATAGTTTCCTCAAATATTGCAACTAATGAATCAGCTATTGGAATGGATGGAGCAACTGTTGAAAGAAATCAAACAAGTAGCAATGTTGGTTTGATTTATTCCAACAGATGACCTAGCTTTTGCAACATGTCAGCCATTTATTGCCACAGATGTGTCGTCTGTTGCAACAGATGACTCGTCTGTTGAATAGATGATGAATTTGTTGCAATAGATGGGTCATCTGTTGGAACTCTTATTGTAATATGTTGTATTCATTCAATTTTGTGTTACCTTTTAGTAATGTTCTTTTTGTTCTTTTGTTATTTGAAATCAAATATTTTTCTCTTGTTTGCAGATAAAAGAAAGTGAAAGTGGATCAACTTTTGCCCGACCAGCATTAAAGGCTAGAGTAAAGATGCGTTCATTGGAATAAGCTACTTGCAGATGGAACCAATTCATATGTGGGAGATATGTATTACTGATCAACCTATCCTGAAAACACACATACAGTACAATGATTTTGTGAATGTTAGTTCATTACCTATATTAGGCATTAATCATTCAAATAAGATATTGCATTTTACAGTTTAGATTGTTAGGTTAGAACCGATAAGGTTGAGGGACAAAGTAGGTGGTATCGATACCTTGTTATAGTTTAATAAAGATTTTGCTAATGTTTATATGTCAAGTTTGGATAAGGGTTTAAGTTTTTGGTGACAGTGTAAATATTAAACATTGATTGGACTAATTTTAATGAGATGCAAATTGACATAAAAATTGACATAATATTAAACACAGGGTAGGAAGGAAGGAACATGTAGCGAATCTGGCTGATTAAATTGACATAAAAAATGAAAAAATTAAAGGAGATGCAAATGTAAAAGTGTATCCAAAAATAAAAATCCATCAGTCCATTTTGAAAATAAAAATATTGAAGTGGTTTGGAGCTGTGAGCTTTATTAGGGGGCTGCAACTTACTAGCGTGGCCTGAATGAAGACCCACAAAATACAGGACCAGAACTCTAAGATTGCATCTTCTCAAGAACCGAAGGTGATAAGATTGTCGATCAAGAATGAAACCTGAACCAATAAATTCTAAAGTAAAAATAAGAGATCAAGCCAACATGGCAATTTCTGAAGTTAAACTTGCATCCCAGTCCTTTTGCTTGTGGTTCTGGTCTGGTCAAAGGTAGTGGAAACAACAAGGCATGGGATTTCTTCCCAACTTCAGACCTTTTTGTCTCTACTGCCATTGATCGGATCAAAAACAAAAATAGAAGGCATCGGATGTAAGTTAGACTTTAGAAATTGACACCTTGGGTTCCCTTAACTTTACTTCTGGAGTTGTTGGTTTAGGTTTCATTCTTTACAGAAAATCTTACCAATCCTCTACGCTTGCCAAGCTACTTTCTTTGAGTTTTGGTCCTGTATTTTGTGTGTCTTCATTCAGGCTATGCTAGCTAGTCGCAGTCCCTAAAAAAGTGTCCAACTCCAGTCTTCTTTAGCATTTTTCTTTTTCAAGAACGACTGAAGGATTTTAATATTTGGATACACTTTCACATTTGCAACTCATTCAATTTTTTCATCTTTCAAGTCAATTTCATTGGCCAGGTTGGCTAGAAGTTCATTAATTATTTCCCTTTGTTTCCTCTTAAACAAGGTTTGAGATGATATATGGTCTACTCCACCTCCCCTTTCCCGCACAGGTATTCTCCCAAGCACCTTTTGTTATATAATAGTCTCCTCGAGTAACCCATCCTTATAAATTTGGACTAGTGGAATTTTTATTAGTTTTTCATTCTTGTTTGTTGTAGTGGAAGGCTTCGAAGGTCATCTCAAAGTCCATTTCACTATTAAAATTGGTCTAATAACTATTTAAAATATCTACAATGCCATAAAATATTAATCCCTTCTCAGAACTTGATGCATAAACATGAGCAAAACCGTGATTAAATTATAACAAGGTATCGATACCACTATTTTTGAACCCTTCATCCTTATATGTTTTCATCTATCAAATGAAACTATAAAATACAGGATCTTATTTGAATGATCGATGTCTAATCAGTAAAAAACTACATTCACAAAATCATTATACTTTATGTGTGTCTGTCACGAAAGCCTGATCAATAATACATAACTCCCATGCATGAAGGTAGATCCCTCCATCTGCATGCACCTTATTCTTTCTACCCCATCAATGTTAGACAGTGGTTATTCCTTACTTCCCATCGTTAAGTAGTGTACAAGACTACGAAGGCTCAAAGGGTAACCATCTTTAATGTTAGAGGACTACATGCCCATCAAGAAAGAACAAGTGCTACAAGTTTTGACTTTTTACCTTTTTTATTTTTAAATTTATTTTTAATTTTATATAATAAATAGTCACCAATTTGGATTAATTAAGGTATGTGATGACAATTAAAAAGAAGTGAACAATCGTGACTTTTTGTCTAAAACATTCAAAGTAGTTGATGAATTGAATTTCCTATCTGTTGCAACTGATGAATTAGCTATTAGAAGAAATTAAAACATGTCCTCCAACAGATGGTGTCCATCTGTCACAACAGATAATCCATATGTTGCAACCGATGTCTCATCTATTGCACACATAGACCATCTGTTGCAATAGATAATAAATTTGTTGCGACAGATGGACGATTTATTGCAACATCTTAATAATAGCGGTTGTTGTTAAGAGAGAAACTATTTTGAAAAGGTGAAAAGTTTGAATGTAAAAGAAAAAGTCATAACTTTTCACAGAAAATAAAAAATCAATAGTTTGAATGTAATTAATACAATGGAGCTGAACAGTCGTGTTTTGTTTTCCTAACATATTCAAATTTAATCCTCTATAAATACATCCCTCCTTAATCTTCATTCTACTTTATTTTATTTATTTCTTGCACTTTGTTTTTTCGTATTACATTTCCAACCACTTCTCTTCAAAGAGCATATTCTTTTCTCGTTAAGGTAATTTTTTTTGTGTGTTTGTAAATCTACCAGTTGGTATTATACAATGTATTACATTTGAACTCTTTTCTTTACTTTTGTGTTTACGCTTTTTGTCAATTCATTCGTGTTCTAGATATGACTGATCTTGTTTGGGACATTGCTATTCTGCCCGACACCGTGCGGAAACTTCAGAGGCAGGTTAATACCTGCAGTGGGAGTTGGTCCCATGAGAGCAAGGTGCTTGGAGAGATGCGTAGGCCGAGGAGGACCCTACTGTTGCCGGTTGACGATTGGCCGGCTGATAATAATAATAATAATAATATTTAGGTGATGTTTTATCTTTTAGCGTATGTATTTTAATTTTTCTATATCGAATCTATACCTAATGTATTTTATTTTTGTTTAATGAAAAAAATATTTTTGGTCAACTTTGGCTTTTAAATTCTAATTTAATTTTCATTCTGTCTATTTCTTCTTCTCAACAAACATGTCGATTGTTAGATGTAAATCCAATAGCAATTGCAAAAGTTTAGAGTTCTTTCAACAGATGGACCATCTGTTGAAACAGATTGATCATCGGTTGAGTTTCTGTCAGCAGATTATTCATCTGTTGCAACAGATTTGTCATCTGTTGGAGGAACACATTCCATCTTGATAAACTGTATTGTGTTTTTCTAGCTAATGTCCATCTATTACAACAGATGGGTAATCTGTTGAAAATAGTTTTGTGGTCTGTTGTATTTAGTTCTTGTTTTTCCTCTTATTGATGCACAAGTTATTAAAAAAGATATTTTATATAATAAATGATAATATCTACGTTCATAACAGTGAGTTAAATGTATAAAAGTCCATAACAAACAACAACACAAGTTTTTGTTATTACAACAATCATGGTGGATTACGATCTGGGCATGTAGTTCTTTTGTGGCCAACGTTCTTATATACGGAGCACTTGTTTTTTCTTGATGTAAATGATTCCTGAATCCATGCCTCCTCGTATATATCCTTCTTCCCAGTTTGAACGTGCTTGGGTCAATATATAGAAGAGGTATTAATCTCCCCAAAAGCTCTACAGGAACAACCCAAGATTCTTCGGCAGACACCAGATTAATATTCTCACTATATGTCATTATATATTTTTCCACCAAATAATATGAAGAGGATCACTCATAAATTTTAGTTTCATATTGTGCACCGTATTAAGCTTGAAGCATTGTCATAGAATGTGGACAGGGTATTTTGTCCAAGTCAAAAGCTCTACAAGAATAGGATCTTGTTTGACGATTGACCGTGGCAAGATCACCATGACTGTAGATACTGAATTTGTAATCTTCTATTAGATGAGAAAAGAACCTATTCCCTAGACTGATGTTCATTGATATTATTTTTTCTGCTTCTAGAACAAATTTGGTTCCTGCGTTCCCAAACTTCACAAGCTTTTCGTGAAAAAAATTGTCATACTTCTGGTTTATTATATGATAATGCTCAAACTACACCTCTCTAATGAGAATGTAAGAGATCGTTGTCAATATATAACCCAACTAGGTTGGGGTCGAATCCCACAGGAAATATGGTGTGAATCTGAGTTGTATGTGAGTTAATCAACTGATAGTTAGTAGTTTCGATAAATTGGGGGTTATGAGAATTTAGCAAATAATTGTTGGTCACTTTAGTTTCAGTGTTTGTAATCAAGAGTTTATGGAAAAACCAAAGTTATGTTCACTATGGGTGTTGGGATTTGACAGACCCTAGTAACGATTCAAGATTCTTGTGGTAGGTAGGAACAACAGATTATCCTTGTCGAATTTATGTCTAAATGTCTCTCGACCTACTTAAGAATTTAACTACCTAATTCTCTTGAACTTAGGAAGTTTATATTTCATAACAGGATGTTATCTCAGGTTAATTAATCTTGCTACAACATTAATTATTAAACGGAAGGTTGGTAGCTTCCAAGTCCCTGTTGATAATTCGCTTCTTATTAGGGTTGATTTCTTAGTTCAAGCAAATCACTAGTAAGCAGGACCTATTATTTACAACCAATAGATGAAGTGTAAAGCAAAGGGATTACCAAGAAGTTACTACCACCATTAGAATCCTGAACACTTAGTTGCGTTACAAACCCAAACCCATAGATCCCATAACTCGGGTTAAGGGGTTTAGCTACTCATACTGTAAAGAGGAATACAACTTGTTGAATTTAATGCTATGGAATAATACTTACAGCAAAAGTGAATAGCAATAGTTGTATTTCGGATTAAATTGTAGTAGAAAAATCCCAAAAAATAATATGATAATATCTCCAAAGCTAACTGTAAACTAGTATCAAAAAGTACAGAGAAAACACATGAAGTTCAAGTCCAAAATGTCGAGTACCAGCCCCCAAGAAACTAAACAATACTTTAAATAGTTTACCCTAATTATGGAAACAAAATCACAAAGTTCAGTGATTTCTCGGAAACGTGACGATATTTTGTGATGCCTTATCAGGAGTCTGACGAATTATCACAGATGTCGTCAGCTCATCTTCGATTTTGACATTTTTTGCCTTAGGTTGACAATGAATCATGATGGCTTATCAGATCTTTGATGACTTATCACAGATGTCATCGATGATTTACATTAGCTCGTAAGTTCTGCCTTAGGCTAACGACGATCTTGACGGCTTATCACAACTCTGATGGTTTATCACATGTCGTCGTCACTTCTTCCAGTTGAATCCTATTCTCTGTTTAAATCTATTGATGAAGCTGATAAGTTATCAGAGTGCTGACGACTTATCAAGAATGTCGTCAGCTACACTTTTCTTCTATTTGCTTCAGATTTCAACTCGTTTACTTCCATCATTGTTGGTTCTCTTGCATCTTGACTTCCTCTGCAAAATCAAAGCTAAAACAATCAAAAACGACAAAAGTTTCTTAAGACTTTGCAATTATTCTCAGTTAAAAGCCTTAAATGTGTTTGCATCTGCTAACACATCAATACCCTCAACTAAAAACAATTGCTTGTCCTCAAGCAACTAAAATACAACCAAGAGGATACAAAGTACATTTGGCAATCAATCATCTATATTATCTCAAAACCATCTTTATCTTCTCCTAGAATAATTAATTCCAAATCAACTGTGTATGCTACTGAAGAAAAACAATGGGACACACAGGAATCAAGACATGGCATCAATTCAGCAACAAAAACCATGCATGTATCAAGCTTACACTATCCAAACAAGTTAGAAACTAGCAACATAACCAGTGTGCCCTCACTACAAAGATGTCCCACTTCACTTATATCAGACATTACATATGTAACCATAGGGACAATCACTAGACACTCACTCTCAGAATGAAGTTCGAATCAATGTATGCCGAATACCATAGGCTTGCCCTTATTTTTATTGCCAAGACTTTCAGACAGGTCAGCTAGGATCACTATAGGTCTTCTCTTAGGCTTGTAATGTAGGCTAGGGTCTGGTATGACACTCGATGATATTTAAAGTGAATAAGCCTCCTTGACACTACACTAGATTTTGTGGTTTTACTCATTAGCCTTTTTCTATTCTTCTCTTTTCTTGATCGCACTTATTCAGGATGGGTGCGGTTCTTTTCTACAATCATTTCTTCTTTTTTACAACTTTTCTTTTCTTGTTCTTTTCCACCGCACCCAGCTTTTTATTCTTTGCTTTTACTCTACCTTTCTTCATACTCATTTTACATCACGCACACCTATGATAGCCACCCTCAACTTAGGCCATTTGCCTAAGTAAAGGTGCACAGTGTCCAAAGAGGACCAGGGCCAAAACAGGTTCATTATGATATAAAAATAGGATAGTGATAGGTATCATAAAAAGAAGTAGTCTATTCAGGCTCAAAATAGGGATCAAGGGATATTAAGCATACAGGGAAGGTCATTTAGGCTAAAGTGGGATAATATCAAAAAGGCCTATGATCCTTTCCTAACCCCTATCCTTCAACCTAGGTAAGAATAACTGGGCAAGTTTTGAATCCAACATACAAAGGGAACTAAGTAAATTCTCACACGCACATGGCACACAAGTATATCATAAGTTACTACTTATCCAGTTCATGTAATTGTTTAGCAATGGTTATCAAGTTACTAGAACTAATACCATACAAAGATGAACAGTGGTCACAATTACATGCAAAACACACAGTTAAAGAATTAGACCACTTGAGAGGTGTTCACAAAATAACAAAACCATGTTAACTACCTCAGGTACTTGTATTTCTCCTAATCAACTACAAAATGTTACAACAACAACTCACCCTACACCCTCAACTTAAAATCAAAGAAAAACTGAACAAAGGGTTAGGGTATACCTGGAGTAGATCAAGCACGGGAATCGTGGGTTGCTGACCCTGCTGCTGCATCCTCAACTGCCTTTTCTCCATTGGGAGTCTCCCTCTTTTCTAATGCATCTGGCCCAGCAGTTGTTGAGGGCCTACTCATTGAGGCACCTATGGCTCTCACTCGAATAGCTGCCTCTTATTTCTCATTGTCAACTAAGGACTTAATCATCGCCTTCTTCATCTCCTCTTTTTTATCCTTCTTTCTCGCCCTCTTCTCTGCTTTTCTTTCTTTATCACTATCAGGACTTTCTCTCTTACCCTTTCATTTCTTCTCACCCTTATTCTTCTTTTTCTTCACTGTTTCCTCTATGAGATCAAGCAATGGGATTTCACCCTCAGACTTATCAACAGTCGAATATGCCAACACCATAAGTTGTTGTTGCTGTAATACTCCAATATTCGCCTTCACCTTGTCTAGGGCTGCTCTGAATTGTGCAAGGTCTGAGCCTGACATTTCTCTTACCCGTGTATTAAAATGATTTTCTAATTCATCAATTCGACTGGGCAAGGCTCGGAAGGGCTCCAGTATGACCTTAATCCTCTTGTCCACCGTAGAGGCAAATTGCTTGGCAAAAAGTTACAGCTGAGCCTCACACCACTTGGCTTGTTTGGCCACTCTCCTAAAATTCATCGGGTTAAATGCAAATTATGTGGTAGACACAACAGCTGACGGATTTGTTTCATTTCTTGGCACTAATTCTGCTATTGCTGAGGAGTTTGGTGTTGCAGCCTCATAATCCTGCACCGCTACATTAGGTGCTAAGCTGGTACCTGTAACTGGTGGGTTTGTTTCAACCCCTGGTCCTCTATCAAGTGTCAATCTCGGCTAATTTTTATCATATCGGATGGGATTGTGGGTCTTCTTGGCAAGCAGTTCTTCGTCTAACCCTACAACCTCAGGTACATGGGTTGCCTTACATAACCTTGTAATTAGAAAAGGGAAATGATATGTCGTATCGGGCCTTGAGACTCAAATTTTCATCTCCTCAGCAATGATCTCCCCGAAGTTCAAGTTGAGTTTAGCCACAAGACTTGCGACCAATATTGCTCTATCATCTCCAAGGATATTATCTCCCTCAGTAGGCATCAAATGGGTGCGCACTACACCCCACTAAAACTTTGCCTCTTGAGTCATGGAAGCCTTAAAAATCCTCTCATTAGGATTGGTCAGCCATTCAGTTTTTCCTTCATCTCTGAGGGTCTCTAACTAAGACCGTTTATTCTCACGATGCTTTAACCGAGCATAGAAAGTAGGTGAAGTGGCCTGAGGAGTGAATCCGGGGCCATGAAGAATTCAGTTGATTGTCGTTTCTGAGAGATCCACCATCACACCCCATACTGGAACTCTATCCAACAAGGGTTGATCTGCTGATTTCTCCCCTTCTTTACACATGGTTTCCAATCGAGCATGATAGTTCGTATATAACTCCCTAACTAGTGTAGGGCAAAATGAGCTTTCTCCTTTCGCGGTCCATCCCAAGTTGTAGTCTCAGAATTTCTGCTCCACTTCAGGATATTTGTTCAGCCCGATAGTGATGATCTTCTTTTCTTCAAAGATTGGCCTTTTAATGGGCCTTCGTTTTGTTCTGCGAAGCCCATCATAGAAGATTTTCTGTGCCTTAGGAATTTGCCACCTAGCACTGTCTCGAACCTCAGGGTTCTTGCATTTAACCATAGTTCCCTAAATCAGAGATTCTTCATCATCTTGTTTCTCAGCAGAAGGGGACTCAGATGATGGTCCCTCAGATTCATATTTCTCAGACTCAT
This sequence comes from Capsicum pubescens, assembly GCA_030864215.1. Lineage (NCBI taxonomy): Eukaryota > Viridiplantae > Streptophyta > Magnoliopsida > Solanales > Solanaceae > Capsicum > Capsicum pubescens. The sequence continues at coordinate 83,904,369 of CM061548.1, forward strand.
GTTTCTCGGAATCAGGATGATTTGAATCATGCTCTTCAGATTCAACATGTTTAGAATCTTGTTGCTCAGAGGTCGTCTGCTCAAAAGTTGTATGTTCAGATATTTTTTGCTCAGTATCACTATCTTCACTCTTCTCCACCTCAACTAGTAAAGGTGGTGAAGGCTTTTTCGGGCTTTTTTTTTTCTTTTGCTTCCTGAGCAGTGGCTCCTTCTCCTCATAATCTGATCCCTCATCGAAGAGTCTCTGAGGTATACTTCCCTTGGTCCTTTTCTTTGTATATTTTGGGTTCTTTCCTTTGGGTTCCATTATAAGACCTGATAAGTTCCTTCAACTTGGTTACACGAGTAAGAGGAAGTAAATGAAAGAAGAACTCTTGATTTTGACTTCAACCCACACTCACAAGGAAGGAAGTTTTCTTCTATTTTACTTGGAAATACTTTAAAAAGGGAAGAAAATAAACTAAATATGGAAGGAAATAAAACTTAAAGAAAAGAAAGGAAATACGCGGAAAGGTGGAAAGACAAAGTTGTGGGCCGGGTCAGATCTTTTTAATTTGGCCCATAATTTCAGCTACTCTTTTAGGCTTTCTAACGACAAAGGCTGACGGCTTATCATACTTGTGATAGCCTATCACGAATGTCGTCAGCCTTAACAAAACATGCCTCAGGTTTGATTTATCTGACGACTTATCACAATTATGACAGCCCGTCAAATATGTCGTCAGGAATACTTAGTTGGATACATTGACTCCACCTTCTTTGAACTAGAACCTAACTACAAAAATAAATATTTTTCTGGAACATAAAAAATTTGGGTTGCCTTCCAATAGCGCTTGATTTAATGTCGCAGTTGGTTATCTTGACTACTCAGACTTCGTCAAGACAACCTACTGATATCTCTTTACCATCTTCATAGAATACATCCACGATTGAGCAAACACTCATCTCCTTTTTCTGGGTCATGGATGAGTGTATTTTGAATCTTGCTTCTTTGTCATTGATCCTGAACTTTAGCTCATTCAGCTTCATGTCCACTATCACTCTCCCAGTTGTAAGGAATGGTCTACCCAAGATGATGTGTACTTCAAAGTCCACCTCACAGTCTAGGACTACAAAATCAGCAGGCAGTATAAAGTCGGCCACATTTACCAATACATCATGTAATATGCCCACTAGCCACTTTACAGACCTATTCTCCATCACCAAACGCATGTTTTCCAGGGTAGGATCCCCCAAACCTAGATTTTTATACACAGCAAGTGGCATTAGGTTTATACTGGCTCCCAAATTGCATAGAGCTTTTGTAAAATTCAGGGACCTAATAGTGCATGGGATGGTAAATGCTCCCGGATCTACCTTTTTCTGCACTAAAGACCTTGTGGAGATAGTACCACAATGATGGAGATTGTCCTCTGGCTCATGGCTAACCTTCCATTTCTTCGTGACAAGGTCTTTCATAAACTTAGCATATCCTGGCATTTGCTCAAGTGCCTCCACCAAAGGCATATTTATTGTTAACTATTTCAACATCATCATGAACTTGCTAAACTTTGTATCATCAGCTTTTTTCTACAATCGTTGAGGAAAGGGAGGTGGTGGTCTTGGGATAGTTTTTACCACTACCTCTTTCTCCTTCACTTTACCTTTTTTTGGAGCATCATCAGAACCATCCATCTTCTCAGACACCACTGGAACACCTTTTTCCGGTTTATCATAAACTACCTCATCAACTATATTTTTGCCTACAGAAGGGACACGTAATATCTTACCACTTCTAGTGGTAATCTCCATACATGAGCCATTATTCCGTAGATTCTGGACTGTATTACTAGGTAATATTCCACTCTTCCTCTGATTCAGTGCTGGGGAGAGTTGGCTCATTTGCTGTTCCAACTGCTTGATCGAAGCGGAGTGCGAGTTTACCAACTGACTAATAGATGACAGATGGTTCTTCATAGTAGTCACTCCTGAGTTGGTAGCCTCCACTCCCTTTAACAATTTAGCCATCATGTACTCCATGGACATCTTTTCAGAACTTGTTGTAGCAGCCTCACAATTTCTAGGAGGGACATATAGCCCGCTCCTATCATTATTGCTCCTCCAATTTCCCTGCTCCTTTTCTTTATAACAAGGCTTATCATAATAATTTTGACCTTGATTCCCATGGCTATTGCCTCAGAAACCCCCATGATTATTAACATAGTTCGTCTCTTCTTCTGGATCAGCATCAACTCTATCTTGAGATCCCAGAGCTTTCACCTTCTTAATCTTACCTGATAGAAAGTGCTTGGTTAGCAAGTCCATCTGTATTTTTAGGTGTGCCATGTATTGATCACGCTCATTGTCTCTCATGCATTATTCCGAAGTCATACCCACAGAAATAGTAGGGTTTGCTACCACAGATTCTCTGGTATGTCATGCCCAATGACATTTCTGAAGCTTCTAGGAATCTAAGATCAACAAACTAACCACCAGCAACATTATCTACAATTGATTTTATTACAGAGTTAAGAGCCCTGTACAAAGTCTCCATCAAGTTTATGTCCGTCATATTATGGTTCGGACATTGCGTCAGCTTTTTTTTAATCTCTCCTAGGTTTCATGCAAGGCTTCGGTTGGGAGATGTCTAAAGTTGTTGATCTCATCACTCAATTGTACCCTCCTGGAAGGTGGAAAGAACCTTTCTAGGAAAGCTTCTTTCAACTGTCTCTAGTTGGTTATAGAATTGGGTGTCAGCTAGTTAAGCCACAATGTTGCCTCCCCAGATAGAGACAACAGAAACAATCTCAAATGGATAGCATTCTGACCCACTCCTAGGTTATCAAAAGATTTACAAATGGTGACAAAGTTCACCAGATGCAAGTTTGGGTCATCCCCAGGAAGGCCACCAAACAACCCCTTCAGATTGAAGAGTTACATCATAGTATTCGTAATGTTGAATTTTTCCCCAGGTTCCAAAGGCAGATGAATAATTGCACCCGTTGCACCTGCTCCATCCATTCCATCATCATCATCATCATTGAGGTCATACTGGACCGGCTGGTAATCTTGCCTTCCTCGAAACGGACGATTCCTGTTAGCATTAAGTTGTACTGGTGCAGCTACTTTCTCTGCACGCCTTGGGTTACCAGGGTTTAGCAACTCCTCGTCTCCCAAATCTTCATCCTCAGCATTTGGATGTCGTACTTGTTGACCGACAATCTGCACATTCACCTGAGCTCTAGCTAAGGCTGCTAACCTGTCAACCTCCTGCTGGTATACCATTCTTCCAATTCATTGCGGTTCTGGATTAAATGGTAATAATGGTTCTCTGGAACTTCTGGTTCTTGGCATACACTACAAAGATCCTGCAATAAACAAAAACAACAAATAAACATAAAACTAGGAAACTTGACTAATAGTCAATTAACGCACACAAACTTCAATTTACAACTGTATTCCCCGACAACGGTGCCATTTTTGATAACGCTCAGACTACACCTCTCTAATGAGAATGTAAGTGATCGTTATCAATACATAACCCAACTAGGTTGGGGTCGAATCCCACAGAGAATATGGTGTGAATCTGAGTTGTATCTGAGTTAATCAACTGATAGTTAGTAGTTTTCGATAAATTAGGGGTTATGAGAATTTAGCAAATAATTGTTGGTGACTTTAGTTTCAGTGTTTGTAATCAAGAGTTTATGGAAAACCAGAATTATGTTCACTGTGGGTTTTGGTACTTAACAGATGCTAATAGTGATTCAAGATTCTCACGATAGGTCGGAACAACAAATTGCCTTTATCGAAGTTATGCCTAAATGTATCTTGACCTACTTAAGCATTTAATTACCTAATCCTCTCAGACTTAGGAAATTTATATTCACTGACCAGACTTCACCTCAGGTTAATTAACCTTGTTATAGCATTAATTATTAAACGGAAAGTTGGTAGCTTCCAAGTCCCTGTAGATAATTTGCTTCTTACTAGGGTTGATTTCTTAGTTCAAGCAACTCACTAGTAAGCAGGATCTATTGGTTGCAACCAGTAGATAAAGTGTAAGGCAGAGAGATTACCAAAAAGTTACTACTACCATTAGAATCCTGAACACTTAGTTGCGTTACAAACCCAAACCTATAGATTCCATAACTCGGGTTAAGGGGTTTAGCTACTCATACTGTAAAGAGCAATACAGCTTGTTGAATTCATAATGTTATGGAATAATACTTACAGCAAAATTGAATAGCAACATTTGTATCTCGAATTAAATTACAGTAGAAAAATCCCAAAAAATAATATGATAATCTCTCCCAAGCTAACTGTAAACTTGTATCAAAACATAGAGAGAAAACACGTGAAGTTCAAGTCCATAATATCAAGTACCAGCCCCCAAGAAAACGCTAAACAATACTTTAAATAGTTCACCCTAATTATGGAAACAAAATCACAGAGTTCAGTAATTTCTCGGACAAGTGACAACATTTTATGATGCCTTATGAAGAGTCTAACGACTTATCACAGATGTCATCAACTTATCTTCATTTTTGACATTTGCTGCCTTAGGCTGATGATGAATCATGACGGCTTATCAGATCTTTAATGACTTATCACAAATGTCATTGATGATTTACTTCAGCTTTTATGTTCTTCCTTAGGCTAACGACGATCTTGACGGCTTATCACAACTCTGACGGTTTATCACATGTCGTCGTCACTTCTTCCAGCTGAATCTCATTCTCTATTTAAGGCTAACGATGAAGCTGATAACTTATCAGAGTGCTACGACTTATCAGGAATGTTGTCATCCATACTTCTCTTTTATTTGCTTCAAATTTCAACTCTTTTACTTCCATAATTGTTGGTTCTCTTGCATCTTGACTTCCACTGCAAAATCAAAGATAAAACAATCAAAAACGACAAAAGTTTCTTAAGACTTTGCAATTATTCTCTGTTAAAAGCCTCAAATGTGTTAGCATCTTCTCACACATCATTATATCAAATAGAGCCATGATGGGAAATTCTTTTTCATCACCAAATAATGAATTCACCGATGTTTGACATCATAATATTGTACCTATACAAAAGAATCACTTAGTACGACATCATTCTAAACTAGTAACTATATTAAATTCATAAGAATGTACCTATTTTCCAGATAGAATGCCCGACTCCATCTCTCAAAACCGACATGTACGAGATATTCTACTGCTTTGGGATGTATATCCATTATTTGATTGAAATGGTCTAAAAACTCCTCTCTATTGTATGCTCTTGCTGCTCTATAAAAAAGGTCACAACTCTTTCATTATGAAAGTTATTCTGAATATTATCTCCAAGATGTCTTATGCAACAACCAAAGTGAGATAAAGTATAGAAAATTGAACCCATCTTTGGAATACTTGGATGTCTATCCAAAACAAAACATAACTCTTCGGTATCTTCGATGCAGCTTTGCATCTGTTCAAAAAGATATGCATAAGGGGCATCAAATTCCTTGTCTGCTACACAAAAAGTGACAGAAAAGATATGATTCTTCACATCCTGCTACCATCGCTAGCAAAACTCCACTATACCTTCTCCTCAAGAAGGTCTCATCGACGGCTATGACTTTTCTCAAATATTGAAAACCTTGAATCCAAGCACCATATGATACAAAAAAGTAGTTGAACCTTAAGTTTTCATTAACATGCAACGTCCTCTTACTTCTGGGATTTATGGTATCAAGCATGCAACGGTAGGCATCGAGGACTGAAAACCCGTGCTCGGGTGTCCCCCTAACCAAGTCCTTGGTAATCCCTGTGGATGTATATATCTTCCAATAACTGACCATGACACTCAATTCTGTAAGGAGTTGATTGTCCATATCCCTTGTAGAAGGGGCTTTTCCATTGGGGAATCGATTCTTTAACTATTGACTGAGGACCTTTGTTGTGGCGTGACGATTTTGGCTCAAAATATGCTCCGAACCACATGTGTGATACTTTTCATATTTATGAATGACGAATCTATTATAACTTAAATACAACACCACTCTCAACCACCACTTGTAGTTCAGATTAGTACATCTGAAGTAAAAGACTTTGCTTGAATTAATCACCTTCGTTATTCTGAAATAATTTTTCAAGAAAACAATAAATAAAGAAGTAGATTACTCGTTCTTATACTTGAATGAAATTCCCTTGTAAAATCCAGTCTCATCATCTTGATGATTTCCAGGCTGTATCGATTGAGAAGAACTTCTCACCGTATTGCTCATAGCAATGGGCGTAGGTGTTTGATCATCATATGAAATATTCATGTCCAGATCATCCAACATACCATTAAGATGTCTTGTTCTTCTTTTTCTTCTACATTCTAGTTCTCATTCTCTCTCGGTTTTCCAACCACGTACACCCTTAACACCGACTTAGCTGGATCACTAAGATAAACATGCAACCAAATATGATTGATTATCTTGAAAGGTAGTGCCTTCTGATTTTCAAAGGAGTTGTGTGTGTAGATGATGACGAGTTCTTCCGGTTGAAACTTCAGTACACAATAGCTGATGATTAAGTTTACAAAATCATCATATGAAACATCACTTTAGACTGTCATAGTTATCGTCTCTTGTATTTCACCCTCCTTTCAACACTATACATATCAATTGCTCTTCTCGATCCATTGACCATAACAATCCACCCCTATTGTTATTGATCCCTCCATTAGTGGTACCTAAATAAAGTCATTTGTTAAAAAAAGTTAATAATGATATCATAATAAAATTAATAGTGATTTCATAGTGTCGTAACATGAACCCCAACTGATATGTAATCTGTTGCAATAGGTAAAAAATATATTAAAACAGGTAAGTGATCAGTTGCAATAGATTACTTACCTGTTAGGATTCATGTTATGCTCCTGAAGCTGATTTTAATAGATGAGCTATCTGTTATAATAGGTGAATCATATGTTGCAACAGACTATATATCTGTTGCAAGATGAAATGCCTATTGGGATAGATGTTACAGTACTAAAGAACCTTTGAAAATGATTCCAATAGATGAGTGATATGTGCAACAAATAACTAACATGTTACGACAGATGACTTTCCTATTGCAACAGACAACGCGCCTGTTGGAATCGAGTTTAGGTTCTGTTGCAATAGGTGACTAATCTGTTGCAATAGATTTTTACTCTTTTGCAATAGATAACTTATTTATTATAATAAATAACTAGTCTGTTGCAACAGAGGGGTCATATATTGCAACAGATGACCTATCTGTTCGATTCATGTTACGGCACTATAGAACCATAAAAATGAATCCAACATATGAGTCTTTCATAGCAACAAATGGTCCATCTGTCGCAACAGATAAGTAATTTATTTAAACAGATGGCTCTTATGTTGCATTCATATTCGCGTGCTATTTATTGTTGAAAAAATAACACAATAGCAGTTACCCAGGTGACAAATTCAACTAAAAATTATAATTTGACTTACCAAAGTTTCATATGAAGTAATGCAAAAGTGGAAAGTGATGTAAGAAATAAAATTAGACCTAAGAAATTGGTCAAGTAGCAGCAGTAGTGGTAACAACAACAACTACTACGGTCAACAAGAAGAAGATGAAGATGATAATAAAGTAGAAGATGATGATAATGAAGCAGAATATGATGAATAAAGCAGCAACAATAATGAACAACAAAAATCGCTAAGAGAGAGAAAACAACAATGGATGAGAAGAGAGAGAAACACGTTTTTTTTTCCTCCGTTTTCTGTTATATTAGGTTAACATTTGGATCAAAGTGTAAATTTAAAACTTATGGGCTATTCTCAAACTTTCTCAACTTTCTTAATCCATAATAAAGTAATTGTCATCTTCACTCAATTATTAAGACTTGAGTCACCTATACCTCTTTTTGAAACTCTTTTATCACTTTTAACAAAATGCCCCTAGATACTAAAACATGTTGATGAAATGTTATCACTAATTTCAAGTACAAGAAGGTTGCACAATGTATTCATAGTGTACCATAGGTTTGAAATAATGAAATCACATGTTGACTTTTTTCTTGAGAAAAAAAAGTTTTTTAGTTTGATTTTTTTTAAAACAAATACAAATTTGCATTGTTGGTAATATAGTTTCTTGATTATATATTATTTTGTGGTCTTGCATAATTATGATATAAAGATAATTGACTTCCTTGTCATTTCTTTAATTCTTTGAACATAGATTTCGGTAGAATATGAGTCCAAACATGTTGATGAAATGTCAATACGTATTCAAATGAGTTTAGTGAAAGAAAAAACGCATTAGAAGGTTAAATATTGCATTCACACCACATGCTTGGAACAAAAAGATCTTTTATCGAAAATGATTTTAAACAATTTTTCTTTAGAAAAGATAATTTGATAAGTTTGGTAATTTTTCTAATTAAATATAGAAATAATTTATTTTTGTATAACTGTTGTGTATGACAATAAGAATTTTAAATAAAAGTAAGTTATTGAGTAATAAATTTTAGCATCGTTAGATTGTAAACTTAAGATAAAATAATATTAGATAATGAGGTCTATAAACATATTAATAAAGAAAAATGTAAGAAATATGACTTGGACATTGATTGACTGAGATTTTTTAATAAAAATTTTGACTTCCTTTTATATTCATTTGGTAAATTTATAAATCTAAATTATTTTTATCTATATTTTTGTTATCATTTTGTTTCTTAAATATTAATTCTAATTGTCATCTAAAACCAATTTCTTACTATATAATTTGAATATTAAAATAAAATTAAAACCTACCTATAATAAACTTTAAAATATCCGCTTTGTGTAAGAAAAGGTTCCCACCTGAATGTGATATAGTTAAACTCCACGTAATAAGCAACACTTACTAGTGCCCCTGTTGGAGGTGAATTATGTCTTTAAACTTCTAGGTTCACTTTATAAATTGGTTAAGTTGACACTCAGTAACTGCTAAAGACATAATTGGGGATTGTTTAAATTTTGATATTGGGATATGGAAATATAATACCATCAAATCAAAGTTGTATAAATTGGGACAGCTAATTATGGAAAACTAGTCAAGGTTAGATAAAGGGATCAAAAATAATGTTCACTACATAACAATTTATGTACACAATCTTGTAAAATGCGCAAAGCAATAAGGATGATGTCTAAAAGAAAATTAATGATCATTTTCGGGTCAATGAGGATTCTTTTGGTTTTTGTTAGCTCAATAGTTCAATAGTTCAATAGTTCAATAGTTCAATAGTCCAAAAGTTGTTTGGTTGAGGGTCTCTGGGTAAGAGTTAAAATTGTGCATTAAAGTAGTTGTTTTCCTCAAATATAGAACAGTTAGATTTGTATATGAGGTCAAGTGCACGCATTTTAGGTAAACCTTTTCTAGATTACCTTAGGGTTTTTTATGTACCGAAATAAGGTAGTCAATAAAGAAATAAATATGCAGAGTTGAGAGTAAAGAAGGAAAGAGATTGCATGCAATGTTCCATAGCTCTGGATCCGATTCCAATCCTTCGGATTCGTTGCCGAGGAACACAATTCCTCGGAGATTAGTAAATATAGGATAAGATGGACTCAAATATTATTCTTTCGATGCCCCCAAGATTGAGGGAGTAGGCTATTTATATATTACATAAATGGGACTTGATAAAATTTCCACCACGTCCTAAGGACTCATACTAATCACTGCAGTGTGTTCATCTCTCATTTGTGCCAGCTAATATTCTGTTGTGCTCAGCTCCGTACTTGGCTCGTCCGCGCACCAGACCTGCTGGACATTCTTGTCTCCCTTGTTTTCTTGTCCAAGTAATGCATCAGTCGTCCTTCGAAATCGTCCTCAGCAATGAGGTTGCCTCCTAGACTTCCTATTGCCACATACACTCCATGCTATATCTTGTCTCTGCTACGTGTCTGCCATAGTGACCGAGCAGATATTACCTTATACAGTAGCACATATCTGTTTCTTTACTAAACAGCATTAAAGTAGCACTAAAATTTGCAGTGTTGAATCCTTTTCATCAATCTTTGCAATTCTTTTTAACAAAAACTATTAATTAGTGCAAGAGGATAAAACAACAATGTTTTGAACAAGTGTACGCATGTTGTTTGGATTATTCTGTCTCAAAAGTTAATAAGTTGTAGAAATGACCTTGATGCTTCTTTCAGGCCCTTTATACTTTGATTATGCAAATTCTATTGGAAATTTCCCGAAATTGGAGTTGAACTCAAATTCTTGGACCAAGGTCTTGTAAGCTTACCCTTTTACCATTTGCTTATATTTTCATTGTTGATCGCCCATATAAGCAGTATCTGGTTTTAATTACTAGGTGGCCAACATAATATTTATAGATCAACCTGCTGGCACAGGGTACTCATATGCAAAGATTTCTGAAGCTTACAACTGCAGTGATACCCTCTCTGTCACTCTAACTTTTGACTTCCTTAGAAAGGTGAGAGAATTTTGTTCTATGAAGATTCATTGAGATCTTTATGTGTAGCTGAAACTGCTTCTTGTCATCTCGACCAATATGGCTAGATAGTATACCCTTTTTGGATATTTCTGTCTCTAGCTAGCTAGCAAAAGACAAATATGTATTTGTTAATAAAAGTTCACGTGAATGTTTCAGAAAACAAAAACAAAATGTGGTCTTCATTTAGCTTCTGGCTCATTTTTGCGCAGTTTGGGAACACGGTTTATCATGCCAAGTCTGGAACATAATATCTTTCTTTTGCCTGGCATTGTAAAAGAGGAATATGTTCACTCTTATATGATAGGTGGAGAAACAGTATTTATCTTCTTCCTCCTAAATTATTTTTAGGAAAAAGAGTCAAATTTACACTTTATTTTGAAAAATTGGTTAAATATACCCTCGTCACACTTTGAAATCAAATTTATCCCCATTGTCATATTTTGAGGTCAAATTTACCCCTCTATTTTGAAAAATTGTTAAATATACCGTGCGTTGTATTTTGGAGTCAATTTTACCCTTTATGTCATACTTTGGGATCAAATTTACCCTCGTTGTTAAGAAACTTTTCACATGTACCTTTTGTTAATAGAAAAACGCAAATCAACGTTAAATGACTCATTTTTTAAAAATAAAATACTCCTTAATCTAACTCGTTCGGTCTGTCTCGAGCCACAAAAAAAGACACAAATAAACAACCCTCTTCAATTTTGTTGGTCAAATTATCCAACGAGATTAAGTCGCTGGATATTTATCAGTGCATAGCTCATGAAAAAATTGATCAGCATCAATGCAAACACAGAAATATATCTCTCCCTCAATTCATGGATCTGCATCAGTACAGAGGTTATGAAAAATAGCACTTGATGGAAAAATGCAATAGATTAGGCTCATTGGATATTTCTCTGAATGATTGAGTTAAGAGGTCTCACTATATGTCAATTGTGACATCTCTTCATTCATATATCTTTATATGTTATTTAGATCTATACAAATTTTCATCATGTCGTTTGCTTAGAAAATTTATTCACTAATTCTAGAATCTAGATGCACATAAAATTGCATATCAAATTTTGAAATTTGAACATAATCGAACAAGAGCAGAGTTTGTAACAGACATTTTTTTAGTTCCATGCTTCTATGTTATCCCATTCCGTTTTACATTTTGTTCATTTGTAAACAACCTACCAGCGTTGCACATTAAAAGAGAAGTATTTTTGTTCGTTGGGAAAATTCGAACTACAGAACTGGGTGGGGTATATTTGTTTGTTATTTTTTGTGGATCAGATCGGGATTAGGGTGTTATTTATTTTGAAAAATCGGGCAATTTAATGTTGATTTGGATTTTTCTAAAGGAAGGTTACAAATGAAAAGTTTCTTAATAATGAGGATAAATATGACCCCAAAGTATGATATCGAGAATAAATTTGCCCCAAAGTCTGATGAAAGGTATATTTAGCCAATTTTTCAAAGTAGAAGGTAAATTTGGTCCCAAAATATGACATCGAGGGTAAATTTGGATCCAAAGTATGGCGAAGGATATATTTAGCTATTTTTTCAAAGTAAGGGGTAAATTTGATTCTTTCTCCTTCTTTTTACCTATGTGTAATTTCTGTAGATGTTTTAACACTAAATTTCAAAACCATGGTCTGCTATGTTATAAATTTTGACTAGTTCTGGAAATGTTAATTCGTTGTAGTTTGATTATCCATTGGTACTTCAGATCTTGAAAAAAAAGAAACTTTACGATTTGAGACCTGATGAAAAAAGTGACAAGAGCTCGGCCTGTTGAGTCTTATTCTCCAACAACATTTATTTATCTCACATCTAAATTGAGACAGAACTATATTCTCTTGCATAAAGTAGCATCTAACCCATGAAACTTTCATAAGCAAATTTATGAGACTGTGAAATTGTTGTGCTGTAGTGGCTTATGGATCATCCTGAATATCTCAAGAATCCACTACATGTTAGTGGTGATTCCTATGCTGACATTTTTGTTGCACTGCTTACTCACAAAATATACGATGGTATTGTATCTTGTATCTGAGTTCAGGATCTGTCTTTTTGTTATCTCGTTTCATGACCTTTTTCTTTCTCTCAAGGTATTGAAGTTGGTGACAAGCCTCGAATGAATATCAAAGTATGAACTCCAATGCATTGAGTTTACCTCTTCTTGCTGTTCTTATATTGAGGTCTGCTGTCAAACATGAGGCTTTGGATTGAACGTAGGGATATATACAAGGCAATGCTCTAACAGATAGATACATCGACGTTAATGGTAGAGTTAAATATGCTAATCATATGGGACTTATTTCTGATAAGATCTATCAGGTATCTAGTAGCTTATTCTCTGTATTCGAGAAAGTAACTTCTAGTTAACAACTGTCTAGAAAGAACCCCCTCTCCCCCCAGAACAACGCGAAGTCTTTGTAAATAATAGAAGTTACGTACAATTCTGCAATTAATCTCCCTTATGTTACTGAGTAGTTCGCTAAAGCAAATTGCAATGGGAATTACGTTGACGTTGATCCAAATAACGCATTATGTCTTAATGATCTTCAGAATGTAGCTTGGGTAAGGGATCAAGCTCTGCACTTATAAAATATTAAGATATCTTCAAAGTTCAATTATACTTAACTTAAATAGTCCGTCATTGCATGTGCATAGTGTCTCAAGAACATACGACGGGCACATATATTAGAACCTTGATGTGACCTTCCATTTTTAATGTGCATTCTCCAAGAAACTCCTACAAATGCCCAGTCAATATTTCCAATTGCAGGACCATGTTGTAGAGTAAGCAGCCTCTGTTTCTCCCTGTAAAACAGGCCTTCTTAGCATCAAGTATTGTGTTAATTCTGCTGGTATATTATACAAGAATTTGCAGAGTTTAACTTTTTAAGCCCAAAAAATAGGAAAAAAATTACATATACTCATATGTTTGGGCAAACGATAAAGCTGTCCAGAAAGCACTAAACGTTCGTGAGGTATGCAAATACAGTTTTCATTCCTACTGTCAATATCCAATGCTAGCTCTCCCCAACCCCCATGTCATGAAGTAGGTTTTAAACCTAGCTGAGAAAAAAAAAGTGAAAGGGAAGGGAAAAGGGCTTTGAATGATATGGTCATTGGAAAACACCAGGGAACAGCACTGGAGTGGGTGAGATGCAATGAAAGCATGCATTACAGAGGTATGAAGAGAACCGAGTCATATGTGTATGATGTCCAAAGTGCTATTGATGATCATCAGCATCTCACCAGAAAATCCTGTCGAGCTCTAATTTATAGGTATTACTCCAAGATGGCTTTTTTTTCTTCATGTTACATTTTTCTTCTAAGTGACCTTAATGTATTAGTTACTAATGTTAGAATGATCTTTCTTTGCGTTCTACTAATCAGTAGACAAGATAGAAAATGGAAAGACAAAGAAGAAGCGGTAATATATCAACTCGATATTGAGTAGAGCTCTTCATTGTGTTATATCCTCGATTGTTCTGGCTTAAGAAAAATAGGCAATAAAGCTATTAGTATTATATTTTAAGCCTAATCACTGGAAAAAAGTTACCGGAAGAGACTGATAAGTTTTTACTCTGATAGTGGTGACCATGACATGGTTATTCCTCATTTGAGCTCGGAAGAATGGATAGACACTTTGAAACTGCCGACTGTAGATGATTGGGAACCTTGGTTTGTAGACGGTCAAGTTGCAGGGTTGGTTCCTTGGTCTCTAATGCATTTTTTACTCATCAATCATGAAGATGTACCAGCAGTTGCTAATTTTTCTCATAATGTGTTTATGTAGATACAAGGTGAAGTATTCACAAAATGATTATGAGCTGACTTATGCAACTGTTAAGGTAAGGACTATTCCCTATTGCATCAACTCTAAACCTACAGAACATCTTAATCTTCCATTCTGTTCTTTTATCTTTTGTTTTCATAAATTAATTTATTTAGGGTGCGGGTCATACAGCTCCTGAATACAAGCCGGAACAATGCCTGCCCATGGTTGATAGGTGGTTTTCCGGTTACCCACTTTAGTTTCACCTGCAGCACATTAATGTACTCATTTGTTTCTCTGGGCATACGTTAGAGAAAGGAAATACTTGAATCTATTCTGTTTCTTAAGAATCATACTCATGGCAGTCGTATTTAATCTACTAGTTTTTGGGTACGCTCTTTGCTTCTCTACCTCACCTCTAAAGTAGAGGTAAGATTTTCATACACTTTACCCTCCTCATACCTCTCTTTGTGGGACTACCCAGGATATGTTGTTTCTTGTTGTTGTTGTTGTTGTACATTAAAAAATTAAATAATATTTGCTTGATGCACAGTCGTTAGTGACTTTTCAAAAGCATTTCTAGAATTTAATTTTGAGTTAAATATGTCTTTTCAATTTTTATTTTTTAGAAAAAATCTTACTGAACTTAATAAGAGTTCATCCATGGTGAACTTTGCAATCTGTTAATGCAGAAGAAGAGGAGAAAAGAAGAAGTAGGAAGAAATTGTAGAGAAGAAGAGAGGGAACTTGTTTATTGATTGAATCTTATTGTTCTGCTTTTTACATTCACTAAGTGGACTCTATGTATGGAGAGTTACATGGAAGGATATAGAAGCTAATAAATTAACTAACTTATAACAACTCCACTTCATAGAGTTAGTTATGTTGAGCTCTGTTGAGACCTTTAGTTAGTACATCAGCTGGTTGATCTCTGGTAGGAATGTAGTTGACTGTTACTAGTCCTTGATTGATCTTCTTCCTTATAAAATGACAGTCTATTTCAATGTGCTTGGTCCTCTCAAGATATACAGGGTTAGACGCAATCTGCAATAGAAGATTTGCTATCAGGGTAGATCTTCACAGGTTGTTTGACACTAATTCCAATCTCCTTAAGTAGTCCTAGTAACCAAACCAGTTCATCCACAGTTGCAGCAATGCTTCTTTATTCAGCTTTAGCTGAACTCTTAGAAATAGTGTTCTGCTTTTTAGACTTTCAGGAAATAGTAGTTTCTCCTAACTTCACTAAATAGCCAGTAATGGGTCTTCTTGAAAATGGACATGATGCCCAATCTGCATCACAGCATGCTGAAACATCAGTATTTACCTGACTTTACCTGACTGGACATCAACATTCTTTGTCCAAGTTTCTTCTTAATATATTTGACCATTCTGATGGTTGCATCCATGTGAGATTTCTTTGGTTGTTGTAGGAACTGACTGGGAGTTTAGACACTGTAAGCAATGTCTAGCCTAGTCATTGTAAGATACAAAAACTTTCCTATAAGCCTCTGATAAGCATGCACATTTGCTGGTGGATCACTGGTTCCTTGTTCATTCTAGTAGACATGGTCATCATACTCCTTAGTAGTCAACTTGATGTTTGTAGCTATAGGTGTATCAATTGGTTTAGCTGCACCAAGTACCAGCTCAGACAAAAGCTCTAATGCATATTTCCTTTGGTGCATCAGTATACCTTCTTTTGATCTTCCAAATTCAATACCTAAGAAAAATTTGAGTTTACCTAGATCTTTTACCTTGAAGGCTTGTTGCATCTTGTCTTTGTATCTTCAATTAGTCTTAGAGTGTCTCATGTGATTAATATATCATCTACATAGACTAGGACAATGGTAATACCTTCACTATTGTGCTTTATGTACATAGAATGGTCTAGTTGACTCTGCTTGAATCCTATTTTCATCAAAACTTCAGATAGCTTGGCATTGCATTCCATTGCCTAGGAGCCTGTTTGAGCCCATATAGGGATGTCAAGAGTCTACACACAGGTTTTTTCTCCCCTGGCTCTTGAATCCATGTGGAAGGTCCATGTAAATCTTCTCATAAAGATCACCTTATAGGAAAGCATTGTATACATCCATCTAATGTATGTACCACTATTTTTGAGTTGCAATAGCAAGAATTGTTCTCACTGTTTTCATCATAACAATAGGTGAGAATGTCTCTTGGAAGTCTATTCTCTCTTGTTGACTATAACCTTTGGCAACTAACCTATGTTTGAATCTTTCTACTTTACCAGTAGCTTTGTATTTTACTTTGAAGATCCATTTGCGGCCTATAGGTTTCTTCCCTTCAAGTAGACTAGTGATCTCCCAAGTTTGATTCCCTTCAAGTGCATTAATCACATTCTTCATTGTTTCTATCCTTGTAGGATCTTCACAGCTTCACTGTAGTTGGTAGATTCTGTAGTAATAGATGCATTTTTTATGCATGCCTGGTACTTAGGAGATAGTTTATCATAAGTCAGGTATTTACCCAAAGCATAGGGTGTTTCCCGATGAATGTTTATGGACACAAATTCCTTTAGCCATAAAGGAGCCTTTCTTGTTCTGGTAGTCCTTCTTACAGGTACTAGTACTTGTTCTTCAACTAGAGATATGTCTACAGTCTGATCGTGATCAACCTGCATCTCTGCAAGTTGTTCTTCCAATATATGATCAACAGGTCCATTTGATTTTGTTTGAGCAGTTGATGTATCTTGTGAACTCTTAGTTTGAAAGGGAACACATCTTCTCTAAAGCTGACATCTTTGTTTACAAAGAACACCTAATTAGTATGATCATATAACAAATAACCTTTCCGAGTTTCAGTGTAGCCCATTAAAATACATTCTCTAGTTGTAGGTTGCAGTTTATCTATTTCTATTTTAGCATAACATAAATAACCTAAAGTTCTCATATGACTGATGTTAGGTTTCTTGCAATATAGTTTCTCATATTGAGATATGTAATCTAATACAGTTGTAGGCAGCCTGTTAATGATATAGACAGTTGCTTTGACTCACAAACCCAAGAATTTTATAGGTATTACTCCTTGAAATCCTAGGGACCTAGTTACTTCTAAAATGTGTCCGTGCTTTCTTTCCGCCACTCCATTCTATTGAGGGTTGTAGGCACATGATGTTTGATAGATGATGCCTAACTTTGTGAACAAAGTATGACATACTGAGTTTACAAACTCATTTCCATTATTAGACATAATGATTTTAATGTTTTTGTCAAATTGAGTTTTAACAAACTGAATGAATTGAGAAATTGAAACACACACATCAAACTTAAGCTTAAGTAAGTAGATCCAAATCATTCTAGAGTAGTCATCAACCATTTTTAAGAAATATCTATTTCTTTCAAATATGGAAACTTTATAGGGCCCTCATACATTCATGTGAAGCAACTCAAAGATGCTAGAAGTCTTAATACATGTAGCAGGAAAAGAAATTCTTACTTGCTTAGCACGTGGACAAACTACACACTCAGAGACTTTACTGGTTGATATGCTCTTATATATGGATAGGTTCTTTTGAGTATATTAGTTTAAGCATGGCTTAGTATTTTATGCCATAACACTATATCTAGCTTATCAGTATCACTAGCAGAATCACAAACAGAACTAGAGACAAAATCAGTAAGTACAGGAGGTCTTTATGTAATCATCTCTGTATCACTCTTAGTAGTGGTATTGGCAAATATGTATAATCCATCAGCTTCTCTACCGATCCCCTTCACCTTCCCATTGTAAAGATCCTGAACAATACATAGACCAGGATAAAAACAACAAGGCAGTGTAACTCTTTAGTTAGTTTAGATACTGAAAGTAAGTTGAATTTAAGCTGAGGTAAGTGGAAGACATTAGTAATAGTGTCTTGTTTAAACACATTACATACCCCAACATAAGTGACTAGAGATATATCTCCATTTGGTAGGTACACTTTTTTTGGCACATCAGTGGTGGTTATAAATGTATGAATTAGAGCACTGAGATCTGCAACCATGTGATTGGTTGCACCAGTGTCAATAATCCATGGACCCATTTAGGTGGAGTTTATTGACTCCGCCATTTTACCTGTAGCATGAGCAGAATACTTAGTCTTGTCTTCATTGTTTAGTAATTGCAAGATTTGAGCATAGTGTTCATTAGTAAAGAAGCATGGACTTAGTTGGTGTGCAGATCCTTCCATCATGGATTTGATAGTAGTTGTAGTGATAGGATCTTAAGTCCTTGTAGATTGAATGACATGTATAATTTTTTTTGCATTCTCACTTTCAGTGTTACATGCTGCATTTGCATGTGCACTAGATCCAGTTCTTTTCTTAAACTTGAAATCAGCAGGGTAACCTACTATTTTCCAGCAATTATCTCTTGTTGACCCTTGATTTTGCAGATTTCACAGTATAATATTTGATTTTTTTTATTGTTTGTGTTGTTAACCTCCTCTTATGAATATTGACTCATTTCTTCTAGAATAAGGATCATTTCCTCTTGAGAACATAGCTGACTCATATCCAGTTGATGATTAGACCCAATAATACCAACAGTAGCTCCTACAACCTTTTTAATCTCATCACTGATCACCATAGCATATGCTTGGTTAATGGGAGAGGATTCGTCAACAAGATTTGACTTCTTGCCTGTCCATATGATTCATTTAACCCCATCAAGAACTGAAATAGCTTAAGTTTTTAAAGATGAGCCACATAGTCTTTGGAAGTCTCACAACTGCATCCTGGGATAGGTACTAATGCCTCAAACTCTTCCCACAAATCTTTCAATCTAGAATAATAGAGAGACACTGAAGTTGTTCCTTGAGATAAGGTAGCAATTTCTTTTTGAAGATTGAAGGTTCTTGAGCCATCCACCTTGTTGAACCTATCACAAAGATCACTCCATACAGCCTGTGCACTGGTAGCATACATAATTCCTCCAAGTAGACTTTTAGCTACAAAACTCAAGATCCAGGATGGAACAATTGCATTCACTTTTTCCCAGTGATTTCCTATTTCAGGAGGAAATTTATCTTTAGAACAAGAATCGTATATCATTCCTAACTTGTTCCTCCCTAACAATGATAATCTCATAGATCTAAACCACATTGAAAAGTTTTCAATTCGAGTTAGTTGAAATAAAATAATCCGCAAACCACTTATATCTGAAAGATGCAAAAATAATGGATGATTGTAGTCAATCCCAATAGAATTTTGTGCTCTAGTCACTCCATTTGCAGAGCTTACAGACTCCTCAGTCTTTGAACCATTATTAGAGGGAATCACCATTGCCGAGAGCTGGTTTCTTGAATTTCTTGAACACACCTCTTGTGTAAGATTTCTATTGTGTGAAACTCAGTAGATTGCGGGAAAAAAATACTACAAATAACACAATTAGATTGATACTCTGATACCATGAACTTAATTAGAGTTCATCCATGGTGAACTATGTGATCTGTTAATGTAGAAGAAGAGGAGAAAAAAAGAAGTAGGAAGAAATTGTAGAGAAGAAGAGTGAGAACTTGTTTATTGATTGAATCTTATTGCTCTGCCTTTCACATTCATTGAGTGGACTATATATAGAGAGTTACATGAAAGGATCTAGAAGCTAATAAATTAACTAACTGATAACAACTCCACCTCATAGAGTTAGTTAGTCGACTAACTTCCTGAAATAGTCAACTAACTTCCTGAAACAATTATTACCATTTCATTGGTTTCACACATTTGTGATGAGCTCAATCTCCTTCTTTCAATACTTATCAAATGTATCAGTGCTCATTATGTGAAGTATTCGTCAAACCTAAACGAAATTTAGGTTTTCATCTTCATTAAGTTGATGATAGACATATAGAGCAAAAATTGCGCAAATAATTTAAGCCACAACCTATGCAAGAGCAGAAAAACTAAACAAATGAACAGATAAGCCTACCCCTTTGTTATATGGGTAACTTACATAAATTCCAGAATCTTTAAGTGATATTATATAAAATCCCGACTATTTTATTAATTATATTTTATCCTGATTTTTTGAAATGACGATACATATGTTATATGGTGATACATATAAAAAGTGATACATTTGAAACTAACAAGATATTTATTTAAGGAAATAATGGATTCTCTTTTATTCATTGCATTCTTTTATTTAAGGAAGGATATCTAATTTTTCTCCCTTTTTAGATTAATTTAGGTGTTTTAATTATATTTCTCTTTTTTCGTCTTTAATTATGAAAGATATATTTTTTTGGTCTTTCTCTATTTTCGTTTTTAATTTCGTCTTTAATTTTAATCTGCTTTTTTAAAATTTAATTTTAATTATGTTTGAATTTTGCTTTTAGTCTTTTTTTAAATATTGTTACTTTTATTTTCTACACTGACTACATCATTACCTTTCGTTAATAACATATGAATCACCCAATAATTGAAATAAATAATTGTATCTACCATATGAATCACCATAATACCATATATATCACCCATTAATATCATATGAATCACCCAATAATTGAAATAAATAATTGTATCTACCATATGAATCACCATAATACAATATGTATCACCCATCAATATCATATGTATCACCCGTTAAAATCATACAAAATGTATCTATCGTATGAATCACCATAATACCCATATAATGATATCATATTTATTATTCATATGAATCACCATTAAAAGAATAAACATATATGAATAGCTCAATAAATTTATATATGTATCAATATATTTTTAAAAAAAAAATGGGAGAAGTTTTAGAAAAGGAAAAAAAAAGTTGCATACATTAATGGAGGAGAAAAAATCAGGAAGAAAAATGATTTAAGCATTAATGGAAGAGAAAAAATCAGGAAGGAATATGATTTAATTATTGATAATTAGGGAGATATTTTAGGAAATGAAATCTTGAATGAGTTAATGGTGGAGTAAAAATAGGATGTGAGATTTTCTTATATATATCAAGAGTAAAGTTGAAAAATGGAATTTTATGTAAATTTTAAAAAATTAAGGAATCTTACATAATATAATCTCTTAAATATGACATTTATGTAATTCATCCTTGTTATATATCTACACAAAGTGAAACGTGAATCCGGAACCAAATGGGCCCTTAAGAAAGTGGCCGAAATATGTCATGGTTTTAATTGGTGATATAAATAGGTTTAGCGCACAGAAAAAATATGCGCTATATGTCAAATTGAGGATTTGTTGTTAGCAGAAATGTTGATAACATCAAATTGAGTCTTCATTATCATCACCAGAGATGCAACATGAGGTTCTATTGTAAGGACTGAATCCTTTGAATCAGTACATAAGAAAATGGATAAGGACAAAGAAGCAGCAGAAAGTTCAACACAAGGATGATGACGACATACTGTTTGAAGAGGTTATGAAAATCATATTGTAAAAATATTATATTATACTAACCAAGAGCACAAACTAAATGTTGAATAAAAAACAATGAAAAACTGATATACAAAGCAGGAAGGGAAAAAAAAAAGAAGGAAAAATTACAGGAAGTGAAGAGCATAATTATGATAAATAGTAATACTTTTACAAAATTATATTTTATAGTAAAAATAATATTTTTTTAGTCATATACTCTACACATGCGTGTTTCTTGGTAATCTCTCCTATTTTTCACTCCAACACTTTACCTGTCATGATCCAAAACACTACTAGAAAAAAAAATAAAAAATCGACCACAAAATGTGGTAGGAAAAAACCGACCACACGTGGTTGGTTTTTTATTTTATTTTGCAAAAAGCGACCACATGTGGTCGCTTTTATATTTTAAAAATTAAAATAATTATTTCAATAATTTTTATATTAATTATAATTTATTTTAGAAATAAAAAAATTTTAAAAAATAACAAAACCGACCACATGTGGTGGTTTTTTTGGAGAAAAAATTTAAAAATATTTTTAAAAACCGACCACAAGTGGTCGGTTTTTAAAAATTCTTTTTCAATTTATTTTTAGAAAAACCGACCACCAGTGGTCAGTTTTTAATTTTTTAAAAAAATACTTTTCAAAAAACCGAACACTTGTGGTCGGTTTTTAATTTAAAAAATAAAAGAAAATACTTTTCAAAAAACCGACCACTTGTGGTCGATTTTTAATTTTAAAAAAAATACTTTTAAACATAATCTTTATATGTAATTAATAACTATATATATATATATATATATATATATATATATGTATGTATATTAGTTTAATAAAAAAGAATTATTCTTAATCAGTATAATAATTTTTTAAAATTACATTGATCACACGTAGTCGATAATCAGTATAATAATAATAAAAATCAATCACTCTTTAAATTTTTGAAAAAATTACACTTAAAAATATATCAAATAAAATCAACAAATTACGTTAAACATAATCTTTATCTTTTACTTATGTTTCAAAACATAATATTTTCCTTCGTATATATGTTAAATGACGTTAACATATATATATATATATATATATATATATATATATATATATATATATATATATATATACATACATATCATATCATTGAGATAATGATATTATGTTACTATTTTAGTCGTAATAATGTAATATATAACCGATAATTCATCAGAATATAATGAACGTGTTCTATTATAAGGTAATACACTTGTGGATGTGATATATATATATATATATATACGCATTCAAGAGTTCATAAATATAAATATCTTTATATATCTATATATATATACACACACACACACACATCATGTAGTGATCGATTGATGAACGATTTAGTCAAAACCTAGTATATTAAGCTAATCAAATATAATTAATCGATCACTCATCTGAGTATGTTATGAAACACATTGCATTATATTATTGGATAATATACTTGTGTACATATGTGATATATATAGTATGTATTTAGAACTTGATATAGTCGATAGTGTGTATATGTGTGTGTATGTATAGGTATATGTATATATATATATATATCGTGTAGTGACGTATCCAATAATCGATAATTGTGTGTGATGTTTATATACTTATTTGATGTTTATCTATGTGTATATGTGTGTGATGTTTATATACTTATTTGAAAGTTGATAGACAATTGAATATATGTATATATATGTATATCTCGTGTAGTGACGTATGCAGTAATCGAAAGCTCGATAACTGAATCTATATGTCAAAATATTTTGAATAATACATTGATATCATACTATTGAAGAAATAGATATACTATTTAGTGTGAATATGTAGATACACGTATATTGTTGAAGTTGTAATAACGTACGACAAGTAATCAATAATTTATTTGATTAACATATTGTATAACGAGGTATATATATATATAAATAAATTTTGTAATTTACGATTAATTTTTGGTTAGTTAGCATTTAATTACGATATTATATATATAATATCGTAATTAAAAGCTAATTAACCAAAAATTTATCGTAAATTGCAAAATTCATTGATATTATTATACGATTGAGGAAATATACTACTCGTGTTATTGTTAAAAATATTTTAGAATTTATTACAAAATTAATTTATTTAAAATTAATTTTAATTTGTTAATTGATTGATTTATTAATTGTACAAATTAAAATAATATTTTTTATTATTTTTACAAAAACCGACCACATGTGTTCAGTTTTCTGAAATATAATTAATCGATCACTCATCTGAGTATGTATATGAAACACGTCACATTATATTATTGGATAATATACTTGTGTACGTATGTGATATTTATAGTACGTATTTAGAACTTGATATAGTCTATAGTGTGTATATGTGTGTGTATATATATATATAGTATATACATATTAATTATATAGAGAAGGTATGTTAATGTCATAAAATAAAACTAACTGATAATTCATCTAATCAGTATATGTGAAATACGTTATATATTAATATCATGGGGTAGTATATTAAAATCGTGTATGTGATGTTTATAGTCCTTATTTGAAAGTTGATGGACAATTGAATATATGTATATTCATGTATATCTCGTGTAGTGACGTATGCAGTAATCTAAAGCTCGATAACTGAATCTATATATCAAAATATTTTGAATAATACATTGATATCATACTATTGAGGAAATAGATATACTGTTTATAGTATCAATATGTAGATACACATATATTGTTGAAGTTGTAATAACGTAAGACAAGTAATCAGTAATTTATTTGATTAACATATTCTATTAAGAGGTATATATATATATATATATATATATATATATATATATATATATATATATATATCAATGAATTTTGCATTTTACGATAAATTTTTGGTTAATTAGCATTTAATTACGATATTATATATATATATATACATACATACATACATATATAATATCGTAATTAAAAGTTAATTTACCAAAAATTTATCGTAAATTGCTTTATTCATTGATATTATTATACGATTGAGGAAATATACTACTGGTGTTATTGTTATAAATATTATGGAATTAATTAAAAAAATTAATTTGTTTAAAATTAATTTTAATTTATTAATTGTAGTAATTAAAATAATTTTTTTAATTATTTTGTTGAAAATCGACCACGTGTGGTCGGTTTTCTAAAATTTTATTAAAAACCGACCACATGTGGTGTGGTCGGTTTTCAACAAAATAATAAAACAAATTAATTTTATAACTCCTACCCGACCCACCACCACATGTCATGACCCGACCCGCACGTTATAAACTATTTCATATCGACCTAAACACCAAAATACACAAACACACATAAATTCACGCAAAACCCTAAACACACCCAAATTAATTTCCCAATCGCAAAAATCACGCCAAAATCACCCTTACCACTACTCCGGTGAGTGCTCCGACCACTGTTCCGGCGACCGCAACTCATCTCATGTATGAAATTTGTTGTATTTTGTTGTTTTTATGCCTTTTGAGGTTGATTTATAGGTGTACTAGTTTATATAATTGTGAAATTTATAATGTTGAAGATTAGGTTAGTTTGAACTAGTTTTTTTAAGCTCGTTTGAAGCTCGAATTTTGTTTAGTTATTTGCGGAATTTTTGAGCTATAGACATAATTGTTTGAACTAGTTTTTCTTGTTTAGCTTGTTGTTTTTGATTCTTGAATGGATTTTATGGTTTAGCTTGTTGTTTTTGATTCTTGAATGGATTTTATGGTTTAGCTTGTTGTTTTTTACGAGGGTTTAGCTTGTTGTCTTTACAATGAATGGATTTACTTTTATGGTTTTGCACTTTAGCTTGTTGTTTCTTATATGAGTTTTGCTAAATCACTCAACGTTGGAATATTTTATCTTGATTTTTCTAGGTTCTTGATTCGGTGACCTATTATCTCTTTCACTTTAATTTAGGCCAAGCAAAGGTAAGTTAATTTCTCTCGATTCACTATTGTTGTGATCTTCTTTTTATTGTTTATATTGAATTCTAGTGAAGCCGTGTGTGGCCTTGTTTGATTCACTAGCATTGTTGTTATGTTCTTGTTATTATTTATATTGAAGTCTAGTGAAGTCGTGTGAGGCCTTGTTCGATTCACTAGCATTGTTGTTTTCATCTTGTAGGCCTTGTTGTTGCTTGTTTCGTAAATGTGGTTTTGTTTTTATACTTAGTTTGTTGAAAATGGTTAAGTCTAGGGACTTTGAAGGGAATTTTGTGGTTTGAATGTGATACTTAGTTGCTTGAAAATGGTTAAGTGTAGGGACATGAAAGGGAATTTTTTTATTTTGAATGTGGTTTGGTAGGTGATGTAGTTGCTTGAAAATGGTTAAGTCTAGGTACTTTGAAGGAAATTTTGTGGTTTGAATGTGGTTTTGTTTTGATACGTAGTTTCTTGAAAATGGTTAAGTCTAGGGACTTTGAAGGGGATTTTGTGTTTTGAATGTGGTTTTGTTTTGATACTTACTTGGTTGAAAATGATTAAGTGTAGGGACTTAAAGGAGATTTTTTTGTTTTGAATGTGGTTTGGTAAGTGACTTAGTTGCTTGAAAATGATTAAGTGTAGGGACTTTAAATAGAAATTTTTTATTCTGAATGTGGTTTGGTAGGTGACTTAGTTTCTTGAAAATGGTTAAGTGTAGGGACTTGAAAGGATTTTTTTTGTTTGTTTTGAATGTGGTTTGGTAGGTGATGTAGTTTCTTGAAAATGGTTGAGTCTAGGGACTTTGAAGGGAATTTTGTGTTTTGAATGTGGTTTTGTTTTGATACTTAGTTGGTTGAAAATGGTTAAGTGTAGGGACTTTAAAGGGGATGTTTTTCTTTTGAATGTGGTTTGGTAAGTGACTTAGTTGCTTGAAAATGGTTAAGTGTAGGGACTTTAAATGGGATTTTTTTGTTTTGAATGTGGTTTGGTAGATGACTTAGTTGCTTGAAAATGGTTAAGTGTAAGGACTTGAAAGAGAATTTTTTTTTGATTTGAATGTGGTTTGGTAGGTGATGTAGTTGCTTGAAAATGGTTAAATCAAGGGACTTTGAAGGGGATTTTGTGTTTTGAAAGTGGTCTTATTTTGTTACTTAGTTGGTTGAAAATGGTTAAGTGTAGGGACTTTAAAAGGAAATTTTTTGTTTTGAATGTGGTTTGGTAAGTGACTTAGTTTCTTGAAAATGGTTAAGTGTAGGGATTTTAAATGGAATTTTTTTTGTTTTGAATGTGGTTTGGTAGGTTACTTAGTTGCTTGAAAATGGTTAAGTGTAGGGACTTGAAAGAGAATTTTTTTGTTTTGAATGTGGTTTGCTTGGTGATGTAGTGGCTTGAAAATTATTATGTCTAGGGACTTTGAAGGGGATTTTGTGTTTTGAATGTGGTTTTGTTTTGATACTTAGTTGGTTGAAAATAGTTAAGTGTAGGGACTTTAAAGGGGATTTTTTTGTTTTGAATGTGGTTTGGTCAGTGACTTAGTTGCTTGAAAATGTTTAAATGTAGGGACTTTAAATGAGATTTTTTTGTTTGGAATGTGGTTTGGTAGGTGACTTAGTTGGTTGAAAATGGTTAAGTGTAGGGACTTGAAAGGGAATTTTTTTATTTTGAATGTGGTTTGGTAGGTGATGTAGTTGCTTGAAAATGGTTAAGTCTAGGGACTTTGAAGGGGATTTTGTGTTTTGAATGTGGTTTTGTTTTGATACATAATTGGTTGAAAATGGTTAAGTGTAGGGACTTTAAACTGAATTTTTTTGTTTTCAATGTGGTTTGGTAAGTGACTTAGTTGCTTGAAAATAGTTAAGTGTAGGGACTTTAGAGGAGATTTTGTGTTTTGAATGTGGTTTTGTTTTGATACTTAGTTGCTTGAAAATGGTTAAGTGTTAGTGACTTTGAAGGTAATTTTTTGTTTTGAATGTGGTTTTGTTTTGATACTTAGTTGCTTGAAAATGGTTAAGTGTAGGGACTTTAAAGAGGATTTTTTTTATATTTTGAATGTGGTTTGGTAAGTGACTTAGTTGTTTGAAAATGGTTAAGTGTAGGGACTTTAATGAATTTTTTTTTGTTTTGAATGTGGTTTGGTAAGTGACTTAGTCACTTGAATATGTTTAAGTCTAGGAACCTTAAAGGAGATTTTTTTGTTTTGAATGTGGTTTGTTAGGTGACTTAGTTGTTTGAAAATGGTTAAGTTTAGAGACTTTAAAGGGGATTTTTTTGTTTTAAATGTGGTTTTTTTGGTGACTTAGTCACTTGAAAATGGTTAAGTCTAGGGACTTTGAAGGGGATTTTGTGTTTTGAATGTGGTTTTGTTTTGATACTTAGTTTCTTGAAAATAGTTAAGTGTAGGGACTTTGAAAGGAATTTTGTGTTTTGAATGTGGTTTGTTAGGTGACTTAGTTGCTTGAAAGTGGTTAAATTTTTGTGACTTGATCTAATTAGTTGGATCTGATTGATTGAGTAGATGGAACCTAATTATAGCTGGATATATCAACGGAACAATGATAATAGAATGGGTATTAGGGAGGAATTTGTTGAAGGTTTCAAAAAATTTGTTGAACATGCTAAGATACTTGATATGTGGACACGTTATCGGGTTATTCGTTGTCCTTATGTTAGATGTGATGGTATCAATCTTGTAAGTGAAGAAGATGTAAAGGAATATCTTTATACAAAAGGATTTCACGAGGACTTTTTAAGATTGCATGGTATTCATGGGGATGTTGTGCAAAATAACTTTGTTGTTGGAGAAAGTAGTAGGTCTCCAGGGCATAATGAATATCAAGATACTAGAATGACAGAAATGGTGCAGAATGCTTTTGGGATACAACACGGGGTTAACCTTAGGGAAAATGTTGAAATTGTTCCTAATAGGAAAGCAAGTAATTTCTACAAAGAATTGCATGCTGCTAGTCATCCTTTGTTTGACGGGTGTTCGCACTTTTGTTTATCTATTGATGTTAGATTATTAAGTATTAAATTTGACTGGAATATTGCTGAAGGAGGAATGGACTCAATGATAGACCTTATTAAAGAGTTAGTTGACCCCGGCTTGGAGGTTCCTGATTCTTTCTATAAGGCAAAAAGATTGGTGTCAAAGTTAGGTCTTTTCTCGGTTAGAATTGATTGTTGTGAAAATGGCTGCATGTTATACTCTAAGGAAGATGCTAACCTAGAGTTCTGTAAGTTTTGCCAGCACTCTCGATACAAGTGTGGTTCTATTGGAAATCAAATTGCTAATAAGGCAATGCATTATTTACCTCTTATACTAAGGTTGAAGAGGTTGTATGATTCAAATAACTCAACTCCTCATATGAGATGGAACAGTGAAAATAAAAGGCCCACTGGTGTTATGTGTCATCCATCTAATAGCGAGGCTTGGAAGCATTTTGATGCAACTTATCTAGATTTTGCAGCTGAGCCACGAAATATTTGATTGAGATTATGTGCGGATGGGTTCTCTCCTTTTTTAGTTGGTGGTGCGCCATATTCATGTTGGCCTGTATTTATCACTCCTTATAATCTTTCTCCTAAAATGTTGATGACTAGTCCCTATATATTTCTGAATTGTGTTATTCCTGGCCTGCGTAATTCAAAAAGCGGAGTAGATGTATACTTGCAACCTTTGATTGATGAACTTCAAATTTTATGGCATGAGGGGGTTGAAACTTTGGACATCTCTCTTAAAAAAATTTCAATCTGCGTGTATATCTAATGTGGGCTGTTAATGATTTTCTTGCTTATGGAATGTTGTCTGGGTGGATGACTGCTGGAAAGCTGGCTTGTCCATACTGCATGGAAAAACCTAAATCTTTCACATTGATACATGATAGGAAAAATTCATGGTTTGATTGTCATCGTTGTTTCTTGCCACCTGATTATGAACTTAGGAGTTCAAGAATGTATTTAGAAGGAATAGAAGGGAACATGATGGTCCACCTCTAAGGATGTTTGGTCATGACATCTGGGAAATAGTTTAGGATTTGCCTAAAGCCAGCGAGTAATGATTGTACAGGCTTGATGGATATGACGTTTTGCATAACTGGACTAAGCAAAGTATATTTTGGGAGTTAGAATATTGGCCAGATAATTTACTTACACATAATGTTGATGTCATGCATACTGAGAAAAACTATTTTGACAACTTTTTCAACACAGTTATGGATGTCACCGACAAAACAAAGGATAATCCTAAGGCCAGACTTGACTTACCAGAATATTGCAACCACAGAGAATTACACTTACAGTAGGGGCCCAACGGCAATGTTCTTAAGACGAAGGCTAGTTTTACATTCAAGTTGGACCAAAAGCATCAAATATATGAGTGGGTTCAAAGTTTGAAAATGCCCGATGGATATGCCTCAAATTTGGGAAAGAGGGTTGATATGACACATGGATTCTTGCATGGAATGAAAAGCCATGATTGTTATATTTTCATGGAACAATTACTTCCAATTGCTTTTATTGGTTTATCTGAAAACATATGGAAACCAATAGCAGAGATCAGTTTGTTCTTCAAAGACTTATGTGCTACCACATTAAAAGAAGAAAATCTGGCGCGAATGGAAAGTAATATTTTTGTTATCACCAACAAGATGGAGAAGATTTTCCCACCAGCATTCTTCGATGTGATGGAACATCTTCCCATTCACCTTGTGCACGAAGCTCGACTAGGTGGTCCAGTTCAAACTAGGTGGATGTATCCATTCGAATGGTAAGCATTTACAACATATTTAAATTCATACATATCTTTTTTAAATATAGTAAACATCTAACCTTAAGATTGTACAGGGCAATTGAAAAATTGAAAAGGGGTCCCAAAAACAAACATAGGGTAGAAGGCTCTATAGTTGAGGCATATCTTGCAAGAGAAACTTCTCAATTTTTTTCATACTACTTTTGCGATGAAGTTTCTTGTTCAAGAAACCGATCGAATCGTCATCAGGATGATGTGAATGAGCCTCATTTGCATTCGACCATACCTTGCTGGCTCACTCCCACGGAGCACAAATCAACAACTTTGTATGTCATGCTGAATTGCCCAAAAATTGAGCCCTTTCTGAAGTAAGGAGATTAAAATTTTAACATATCTTATTTGTTTACTCATTCCCTTAAAAAAACTAATTGTGTTTCCCATGTTGGATGTTCAGTTCATTTAAGACTCAATTCCACGAAAATAAAGTGTATGAATCCTTTGCAACATAGTTTAAAAATAAGGTTCGTAAGTGTATCAATATTTCTACAAAGTTTAAACATTTACACATTCCTCAACTAAAATATATATATGTATACTATTTTTAGGTACACCATTCACCAAATGTAGCCGCATACGATCAGCGCTTGAGAGATATTTCTTTGGGTCCAATTGAAGCTAATGCAATATCCCAATACAAAGTAAATAGGTTTAAATTTTCCACCGAACAACACTCCAGAACAAGGAAAACAAACAATAGTGGTGTTTGGGTTAAGGGTGATGATGATGTTGATTACTTTGGCATCATACACGAGATCTTAGAAATGGAGTATGTTGGTTTTCCAATAAAAAAAATTATCCTCTTTCGATGTAAGTTGTTTGATCCAAGAATAAGAGGAACAAGAGTACATAGGGAGCATAACATCATTGAAGTGAAGCACAATAGATCATATCCTATTTACGATCCATTTGTTGTAGCGGAAAATGCTAAACAAGTGTATTATGCTCCTTATTCGTTGTGCAATGACAAGTCTGATTGGTGGGCTGTAATAAAAAAAGCCTATAGGCCAGGTGGAAGTTGAGAATGTACTGGAGACTACGTATCAAAATGAAATGCAGATTGATCACCAACTAGTGCACGTTGAATTAGTGGACGGTTTGAATAACCCAAAAAATATATTTGAAGAAGTTAATATTGCGGAAGAAGAGACTGAGTGGATAGAAGATGAAGAAACCTCCGAAGAGGGTGAATGGTTTAGTGGAGAGTCTTCGTAAAAGGAGGATTAGTTGTGTAGGTTGTATTTATTATGTATTGATGTCTTTATGCTTTGTACTATATATTTTCCTTTATGTTTCTTGTTTAAGATTGATATCTAATATACTGTTTAAGTTTGTTGTTTCCACTTTTCCATGATTTATATAGTAATAAAAATATTCTTGTCTATATCTCGTGTTGTATTAGAGCGATTTGAAATGTGAATTAGTAACTTGAAATTAGTTACTTGGAATGTTTTCTTATATATTCATTTTGTAGGAACTAACTACTTGTTAACTTAACTTAATTTAGATGTCAGGCAGAGGTGACAAGGGTAAGGGAAAAGTTGATACTACGAAACCAAAAAAGAATAGACAACCTCTAACCTATAGATGACCCATAGGTATTCATATATCTGAGGGTCGGTTTGCTGATGCGACAACACGACCCTCATATTCTAGGTCGTCCAAGGATTCAATACCTACTCCTACGCATGTCGGGCCACTACATAGGTCCACACTGACTCATTCTTCTCCTATGACCATGCCACCACCAGCACAGTACTATCGGACGGCCGCTGGCCCCTCCAGACATCTACCATCATCGATACCCTCCTTCAGCAGTCACACAGCTTTGCACAGTGATTCTGCTGGATCTATTGGGTTTTTGGATATTCATCTTCGAGGCACTCCATCTAGTACTTCAGATCCACCCACGTCAGTGCATCAACCATCACTTACTATGCATCCAGGAGACAGAGATGATTCTGGGAGGATTCATCTTGTTCCAGTTGCGAGATGGTAAGATTTCTAAATATAATAACGTTACTCATTTTTTCATTACTATATTATTATGTTTTATGAAATTACTGTTTCATCTTGTGTTGTAGGTTTAGGCCGGATGCTGGAGTTAGACAAAAGGTGCGAATATGCATTACTCGGCACTTCAATGACTACTGGACCAGCTGTCAAAAGGTTCCAGAACTTGACAGGGATAGAATGTTTGAAGAATTTAAGGTAAGGATTTAACTTATCGACTACTTATTAATACTTTCTTAGAACAAAAGATTGAATATTGTATTTTTTTTGAAGAAATTTTACTAGTGGGATGATGCAAATGCATTTCTTATAAAGAAGAACTTTTTCATAAGATGTAGAGCCAACTTTAACGATCTCTTGGATTATGCTTGAAAGAAATTGGTAAAACCTAAGTGTATTCCTGAACCCGCATGACAACTGTATCTTCGCCATTGGAGTAGCGCAAAATACCAATTATTGAGGGAAAAAGGAAAGAAAGCCCGGGCATCATCAAAGGGTGGCTCCCTACATACTACGGGTGCCAGAAGTTCTTTTACTTTGAAGGAAAAAATGGTATGTAAGTTTTACAGTTTTAATTATTTGTTTCTATTTAATTTTATTTATTATTTGAACATTGATAATTTTTTCATATGCAGGAAAAAAAATATGGTAGGGAAATACCAACTGATGAACTATTCGAGCAGACTCATCTAAAACAGAAAAAGAACCCGACTGATGAAGATGTCTGGGTTGAAGCTCGTGCAAAAGCTGTCCACGTTAGAAACAAATTTTGAATTTATGAATCTTTTTCTCAAAGTTGATATTATTTAATTATACAACAACACCAAACCTAGTGTATTCCCACATAGTGGGGTCTGGGGAGGGTAAGATGTACGCAGTCCATACCACTACCTCCAGAGAAGTAGCAAGGCTATTTTCGATAGACCCCCGACTCAAGACAAAGAATATTAATCAAATCCACAAAAAAGCATATAACAAGATGACATGACATAAATACACCACCCACAAGGAATAACAACCAAAAGATTAGTACACCATCTCAATACAACATGCAACAAGGTAGCATACCAAGAATAATACACCCACCAAGCTACGCCCTACCCTACCGACCCAAACTGGCACTAGCCTTCTATCCTAATGCGTGACCTTCATAACTTCCTATCTAGGGTCATGTCCTCAGTGAGCTGTAACTGCTCCATGTCCCGCGTAATCACCTTTCTCCAATATTTCTTTGGCCTACCCCTGCCCCGTCTGAAGCCATCCAAAGCTAGTCGTTCACACCTATGAACCGGTGCATTCGTTCCCCGACTTCCCACATCTTATCCTCCACTGAAGACACTCCAACCTTCTCCCTAATAGTCTCATTTCGAACTCTATCACCCCTAGTAAGACCACACATCTAACGCAACATCCATATTTCTGCCACATTCAAATTTTGAATGTGAGAATTCTTGACTGGACAACACTCCGCTCTATACAACATGATCGGGTGGACTGACACCTTGTAGAATTTACCTTTAAGCTTGGGTGGAACCTTATTATCACATAACACCCCTGAGGCGAGCTTCCATGTCATCTATCCCGCCCTAATATGGTGAGAGAAATCCTCGCCGATCTCACTATCTCCCTGAATCATGAACTCGAGATACTTGAAACTATCTCTCTTACACACTACCTGGGAATCCAACCTAACTACCACCTCGTCCTCCTATATCAAGCCATTAAACTTGCATTCCAAATACTCGATTTTGCTCCTACTCAACCTGAACCCTTTAGACTCAAGGGTCTGTCTCCATACCTCTAATTTTTCATTCACACCTCCCCGTGTCTCATCAATCAAGACAACATCATCTGCAAAAAGAATACACCAATTCACCTCTCTTTGAATACGCTGCATTAAACCATCCAACACCAAGGCAAACAAAAATGGGCTAAGAGTAGATCCCTGATGTAACCCTGTCAAGACAGGGAAATGCTCTGAATTGCCTCCCGCCGTCCTCACCTGGGTCTTAGCTCCATAATACATATCCTTGATTGCTCTAATATACGCCACCGGGGCCCCACTAATATCCAAGCATCTCCAAAGAACCTCCCTAGGGACTTTATCGTATGTTTTCTCCAAGTCGATAAACACCATGTGCAGGTCCTTCTTCCTTTCCCTATATTGTTCCACTAGTCTCCACACCAGGTGAATTGCCTCTATTGTCGAGCGCCCGGGCATAAATCCAAATTGGTTCTTCAAAATAGACACTATCCTCCTCAACCTCAACTCGACCACTCGCTCCCAAATCTTCATAGTGTGACTCAATAACTTAAAACCCCTATAATTGTTGCAACTCTGAATGCCACCCTTATTCTTATATAGAGGGATCATAGTACTCCATCTCCAAGCCTCGGGAATTTTTGCTGACTTGAAAATGCCGTTAAACAAATCAGTCAACCACCTTAAACCCGCCTTGCCAGAAAGCTTGCAAAATTCTACGGGTATCTCATCAGGCCCCGTCGCCCTACCCCTTCGCATCCTGCGAACAACCTGTCTGACCTCCTCCACCTTAAAACGTCTACAGTAAATTAAATCACGACACTCCTCAGAGTGCTCCAGTTCCCCTAACACAATAGCTTTATCCCCTTTATCATTCAAGAGCCTATGAAAATAAGACTGCTATCTTTTCTTAATGTGACCGTCCTCCACCAACACTCTACCATCCTCTCCTTTAATGCCCTTCACCTGGTCGTGGTCATGACCCTTTCTTTCTCTAGCCATAGAAAGTCTAAACAACCTCTTTTCCCCTCATTTTTTCCTCTAACCCCACAAACAAGCTCTCAAACGCTGTCGTCTTAACAGTCGTAACTGCTAACTTAGCCTCTTTCCTAACTGCTAACTACTTTCATATTTTTTAACTTTTAGTATTAACTTTACTTTGAATATAGGACGAATATACGCATATTTTTGGTGAGTATCGCAGTAGTCAGCCTCCTGAATGTCAGGGTGACCCAATACCACAACATGTACAGGAGGAGTTATGGACAAAAGTTGTGGGTCCTGCAAATAGAGGTCATTTCTACGGATACCACACAAAAATTTTTGGTGATAATATTAGGTGTTCATCCGGCGCTGCATACTTTAGCTCTTCAGTTGATAGAGAAACCATTGAAAGACTACAAAATATGATTTCTCAACTCACTGAAGAGTTTGCTGAACAGAGAGAGAGATTTACTGAACAGAGAGAGAGGCAGAAGAAGACAGAGAAGGCAACAACATCACAAATCAAGATGCTGCAGCAGCAGTTCAGCTCTTTCATTCAGACCGCGGGGGTTATTCCTCCATGTCTTGGTAATGCAGTTCGGGCTGCAAAAGGTCTAGGCTCCCTGGATGATTTCAACACGGATGATGATATGGAAGATGAGGACGAATTTGATGATGATGAATTTTAGTTTTTTTTATTTTTGTATGTGTTCTACTTTGAATTTAGACATTTTGTTGTTTGAAACTATTGTTGTGGTTTTTTCATACTAACTTTTGTTAAACATTTTGTATGTGTTGTACAATTTTGAAAGTATTTACATATGGTTTTTGGTTGTTGCTGCTGTATTTGATTTGGTTACTGCTGTATTGGATTGTTGTTGTTGCATGCTGCATTTGGGTTTTGATTTTTATTTTCTTTTAATTTCTCGGAAAAACCGACCACAAGTGGTCGGTTTTTGGACTTTTTTTCCAGAAAACCGACCACTGAGGTGGTCGGTTTTTTAATAAATTAATTAATTAATTTATTAGAAAACTGACCACTTGTGGTCGATTTTTTTTCTTTCCTAAAATTATTTTTTTCAATTTTAATAAAATAATAATGAATTTTAAAAATATTTTAAAAAAAATCGACCAAAGTGGTCTTAAAAAACTACCACTACTTTATTGACCACAAATTTTGGTCGGTTTTGTGGATGGAAATTGGGGAAAACCGACCACATGTGGTCGGTTTTTGTGGTCGGTTTTTCCCTTTTTTTTAGTAGTGAAACTCAATAGATCATGATGACACTTGTCGCGGCAAAACTTGACAAGTAAGCCTCTCACCCAAATTGATACACATGGGGAAAAGATAAAAATGCCCCCAAGGTAAGGCTTCCAGAATGAAGTCGAACCACATATCTATATCTATATCTATAATCTAAAATATATTAAAAGTGTGAAGGGCCTTAGAAATGTTGTTTGAATTTTTTGTCCTTCATTAAAAATCTTTATTTTAGACAAAATCGTCTTTTCACTATTTTTTTTAAATATTTAAGAGTTGAAAATTAATTAAATATATTTATGATAAAACGTTTTCCTATTAGAAGTCATCAGAATATTAGTGATTTTTCCTAATATTTAACTGTCGAAAATTAATTAAATATATTTATGACAAAACCTTTCCTTATTAGAAGTCATCAGAATTAATGACAACAAATACCTTTTTCATTAGTTTAACAATTTTAAATCAACTACATTTGACTTTAAGAAAATTTAAAAAATCTAGAAATAAATATAAAAGCACTAGAATAAGAAAAATTTAAGAAGTACCAAATAATAAAAGTCTTAAGTACGTAATAAGAATGTAATCAATTGTTTTCTAAAAATTTGACTTTAAAAATAAGGAAAGATTTTAAATATAATTATCACACTACAAATATGGGAATTGATGCGTCTCTCTTAGCCTTTGGCAGTAAGGGAAAGAGGTATTGCATGGTAAACGCAAAAGTGATGATTGATCAACCACTTAAAACTTCTGGTGCTAAAATATATATGTGCTTAAACTAAAATATATGCTTATGTTTACATTATTATATTAAAATGTGAATGATCTTTAAAAAGTGAGTTGAAGTTTTTACACTTCACTAAAAATCTCCGGAATAGATAAAATCATTTAATTTAAAATAATCAAACGTTACACATGCGAGACATGTGTAATTAAACTAGTAGATATAATAAAAGAAAAAGGAATAAAATCAACACATGCAGTCATAACTCCCAAAACCTAGTGTCAACAGTATAAGAACTACTTATACAATCCTTGAGTCAAATACATTAGAAAAATAACCATAAATGAAAATATTTATCTCTGAGAACACTAATAAAGAAATAACTAATATAAAAGATAGAGGTGAACTCCGCACGTAGGAATGTCCAATCACTACCTTGAGTAATTTGAAGGCACCCAAAATCAACCAATCTGAGGCGCACTCGAGCTAGAACCTGCACCAAAAGGGCGTAGTAGGCATGAGTACGTCCACTTATACTCAATAGGTATCATAAGTCGACCAAGCAAATTAGTAAATAAGGCATACAAAATATATACTATGGGAACGTCACCTGCAATAAAAAAATGTCCCACAATGGTAGCCCACACTGCTTGCACTAACAGTTCTACAGTATCCACACATAATACAACAACTCACTAGATAAGGATACAAATACACATAATATCACATAGAAGTAGAATAAAGAGGAACATGTATAAAGGAAGATAGAACAATTAGACATTAACAAGTCTAGATGTAGAAAAAATAGATATATGACAAGTCAATATGGCAATACAAGTACAACATAACACAACAAAGCAAGTGCAATGTATATGATGATAATGATGATGCACGAGGTCGCCGCACAACCTTCGAAATCGTTACATAATCCCCGTATATAACTACGGAGGCAAGCCTCCCAACGCAGGACCCATGGGGGTTCGTCAACATGTATATAATTCACATTTCTCATATTTCCTCACCGGCATATCCCTCGGGGAAGGTTTTATAAGGTGTTACAATATCTCCTCCCCGGCACTTTTCTCGAGGAGGATTTTATAAAAGGTGTTGTCAATGTTTCTCAGATGTTGCCACGGTGGTACTAATATTTCATGAATGAGTATGATGTGAGGATGTAATGCTCACAACCAATTACAATGAGTATTTCCTCAATCAATCACAATGATATATTTCCACAACCAACCATAATTATACATTATCACAACAACGTGAGTCAATATTAACTCATTATTTCCGTTTCATCCATGAATTTCTACATGTCCTATATAACAACATCTATGAATATATTAAAATACGCCAAAGGTACCTCATTAGGTATTTCAATAACACAATACAATTATTCACATATATTCAAGGTTATCAACATCACATAGGACCACACACGGTCACACATATCACATAATGTCTTAATTT
This sequence comes from Capsicum pubescens, assembly GCA_030864215.1. Classification (NCBI taxonomy): domain Eukaryota; kingdom Viridiplantae; phylum Streptophyta; class Magnoliopsida; order Solanales; family Solanaceae; genus Capsicum; species Capsicum pubescens. The sequence goes on from CM061548.1 coordinate 83,942,975, forward strand.
CAACAATTACATCAGATATAGTCCCCACACGAGCATAACACATAGATATTTATTTTTTATGTTTAATTCCCACCATTAACATGCATTTTGTATCATGATTTACTACCTAACCCAGTTTGAAAGAGTTAGCCATAACCTACCTCAAAAGTCGAAATCGGTCTACTACACTTTGAACTCACGACCTTACTTTTCACAAATGATCCTAAATTTTACTAAAAATATCAAATATGAATTCTACACATTAAAACAAAACCAACAATACCCATATAGACTACTTTTGATTCGGGGTCAAAATGAACTTCCGAAATGGATTTTCGAATAAGAAGGGTAAAATCATAAATTTACTTCAAAAATGTGTTCCCCATATTTTTAGAAATCTACTGCTGAAAATCCAAGTTGAATCGAGTAAAAAACGAGGTTCAAATCAAATAAAAACCATTTCTAAGCTTTACTGGGTAGAATCTTTGAAATTCATAGAATCAGAGTTGTTTTGTAGGTTAAATTGATGAAAAACTAGTGCTTATAAGATTAAAAATATTATTCATGCGAAAAGGAGTGAAATTGGGGTTTAAAATCAAGTCCTAAGATTTTGGATTTCTTAAAATTTAATCAAGAATTGCTAAGAAAAGGGGTGATTTCTTACCTTAAATTCATAGTAGAATCAAGAAATAGATGTTAATCTAGCTTTCCAGGCTCCCACAAGCTTCACTTTTAAGATCCCACACTATTTTAGGGTTTAAATCTCAAGAAGCAAGGTGAAAGAATGGACAAAATTGACAAAAAAGGGGTAAAAAAAACTGTTATTTATAGCAGAAAAATCTGCACTGTAGCCGATTTTTGGAAGTCCAAACGAACTTTGATGGGGTGCCCGAGATTCGTTCGGAGTTTGATATGTGGAAACGAACTATGCAATCACACTAAATTCGACGTTCCAATCTCAATGGCTATATTGGATTTTTTTTAAAAACATCATTTTCACAAAGTTGACTCTTGAAACTCAAAATCATAATTTTCTAAATCGATGATCGAAATGAGCTTTAAAAGCCGTAAAATTACACCAAACATGTTACCACCCCAAAATTGACATTCTGGATCTTTTGGTAAAGCCGTTTTTCCATCTAAGGTCATTTCGACCAAATATGAGTCCCATACCCATATTTTTAATTTTTCAACTTTCTGATCAATAGGTCGAAATGAGCTCGGGTGTGCTGGGACTCAAACCAAAGGTCTACCTAACCTAAACTCCATATTCTGAAGTTGCCGGCGTAATCCGTTCAACCATAAATTGCATGGATCAAAAGATATCCACATAAGTCCAAAATAAGGCATTCGAAGCCACTAAAAATCACAATATCACATAAATGGTATCAAAATGCATTGAAAATCGTGCCAATTACGGGGAGGGGTAAAACAGTTAAATCACATAAAATTATAAATTTTACATATTTTATCAAATTTTCAGGTTGTTTCATCATCCACCACTAAAAATCTAGTTCGTCCTCGAACTAAGACAAAGAAATACTTGAATAAATGAAGAGTTGGGGATAGAAAGTACGCATATCATACTCAACCTTCCAAGTAGCCTCATCTATAGGTCGATGTCGCCACTGAACCTTAACCACAAGGATAACTGTACAGTGCAACCGTCTAACATCCCTAGCCAAAATGGAGACCGCCTCCTCAACAAAGGATAACTGTTTATCTAGATGAATCAAATCCTAACGAATGACATGAGACTCATCATGAATATAGTGGCGAAGTATAGAAACATGAAAAACTGGATGAATAGCTAATAGATTAGGGGGCAAAGACAACTTATAAGATACATCACCAACGGTCTGAAGAATCTCAAATGGGCTGATATACCTACGGATAAGCTTGCCCTATTTTTGAAACCTCATCACACCCTTCATGGGTGAAACTCGAAGGAAGACACGATCACCAACACCAAATCTCAAGGCATGAAATCTACGATCAGCATAACACTTTTGCCTACTCTGAGCCACTCTAAGTATGTCCTGAATGACCCAAACTCCATCCAAAGAATCATAAAGAAAGTTTGCACCTCGAGATCTTACCTCGAAGACATCAAAACAATCCATTGGAGAGCGGCAAAGCCTACCATACAATGCCTCAAAATGAGCCATATCAATACTGGAATGATAGTTATTAATATATGCAAACTCTGCTAAAGCCAAATATTGCTCCCACTGGCCACCAAAATTCATCACACACGCGCGGAGCATATCTTCTAAAACCTAAATTGTCCGCTATGACTGGCCATCATTCTAGGGGTGAAATGTTGTTCTAAGATCAACGCGAGTACCCAACTTATCCTGAAAAGTCTCCCAAAAGTAAGATGTGAACACAGACCCTCGATCTGAAATAATGGACATTGGCACACCATACAGACGCAAAATCTCACTAATGCAGATATCAGCCAACCTCTCAACACTTAATGAGTCCTGAACCAAAATAAAATGAGTTGACTTGGTCAATCGATCCACGATGACCCAAACACTGTCAGAACCATGAGATGTACGAGAAAAAAATAGTCATAAAGACCATAGTGATCCATTCCCACTTTCACTGAGGAATGGGCATCTTCTGAAGCAATCCACCAGGTCTCATATGCTCGGACTTCACCTGCTGGAAACAAAGGCAATGAGATATGAAGTTTTCCATATCTCACCTCATACCAACCCACCAATAGTGTTTCCTTAAATCACGATACATCTTAGTAACACCTGGATGGATAGAATATCTGGAACAATGAACCTCCTCCAAGATCAACCTAATCTAATCACCTGTTCTCGGCACACAAACTTGGCCCCCAATCCTCAAAACTCCATCTGAATCAAACGAGGCTTCCTTAGCCTCCCCACTTAACACCATATCTCGAATCAACCTTAATCTAACATCATCAAACTGATGAGCTCGAATCTGCTCTATCAAAAAAGATCTAACCTCCATAAATGCCAAAACATGCCCAGGTATTGAAATATCAAGCCTAACCACATAGTTTACTAAAGACTGAACCTCTAACACCAAAGGCCTCTCCTAGGTCAAAAGATGCACTAAGCTATCCATGCTAGTCAACTTCTGACTCAAGCATTCGTAATTATATTAGCCTTGCCCGAATGATAGAGAATAGCGAATTCATAATACTTAAGAAACTCAAGCTAACTATGATGCCTCATATTAAGATCTCGCTGGGTGAAGAAGTACTGAAGGCTACGATAATCTGAGAAGATCTCACAACGAACTCAATACAAATAGTTCCTCCATAAGTTTAAGGCAAACACCACTACGCACAACTCCAAATCATGGGTAGGATAATTCCTCTAATGAGGATTCAATTGACGAGATGCATAAGCAATCACCTTGCCTTCTTGCATCAACACCGCACCCAATCCAATACCTGAAGCATTACAAAACACGATAAAGCCCACGCCTTCCTTGGGCAAAGCCAATATAGGAGCTGAAGTCAACAAATCCTTAGGCTTTTGAAAGATCGCCTCGCAAGCATCAAACTATTGAAAGAAAATATTCTTCAAAGTCAACTTGGTCAATGGAGATGCAATGGATTAAAAAATTCTCAACAAAACGCTGATAATAACCTGCTAAGCCAATAAAAATCTGAATCTCGGTGGCGAAGTAGGTCTATCCCAATCACAAACCACTATAACCTTGGCTAGATCAACCAAAATACCTTCCTTAGTCACCACATGACCCAAGAAAGAAATAGACTCCAACCAAAACTCATAATTAGAGAACTTAGCATTCAACTTCTTATCCCTTAATCTCTGAAGCACAATCCACAAATGCTCCTCATGTTCAACCACACTCTTAGAATAAACCAAGATATCATCTATAAATACAATAATAAAGAAGTTGATATACGGTCAAAATACTCGGTTTATCAACTCCATGAATGCGGTAGGGGCATTGGTCAACCCAAAGGACATGACCAAGAACTCATACTGATCATATCAAGTCTGAAAAGTTGTCTTCGAATTATCCAAAACTTTAATACTAAACTGGTGACAACCGAATCTCAAATCAATCTTCGAAAATACTGCAACACCCTAAAACTGATTAAATAAATCATCATACGAGGAAGAGGAAACTTATTCTTATCCGTCATATTATTTAACTACTGATAATCAATACACATCTGCATAGACCCATCCCTTTTCTTCATAAATAAAACTGGCGTACCCTAAGGTGAAACACTAGGTCAAATAAATCCTTTATCCAATAACTCTTGCAACTGATCCTTCAGTTTTTTCAACTCTGTTGGGGCCATCCTATAAGGAGAAATTAAAATGGGCTTGGTGCCTGACTCAACATCAATAGCAAAACCATATCACGATCTAGAGGCATACCAGACATGTTCATAGGGAACACATCTATAAAATCACGGACAACATGGACAAAATCCAAGGAAGGAGGTGAAAAAACACTAGTATCACTAATATGAGCCAAATAATATAAATATCCCATCTCAATCAATTTACGAACATGAACATAAGATATAATCCTCTTAGGACCAGAATGAATTATACCCTTCCAAGCTATCCTTGGCACACCCATCAAAGCTAAAGTCACAGTCTTAGCAAAATAATCTAAGACAATATGATAAAAAATCAACCAATTCATACCCAAAATAACATTAAAATTGACCATATCTAATACAAGCAAGTCCACCAAAGTCTCATGCCTAGCAAAAGTAACAACACAATATCGGTACACCCGATCCACCACTAAAGAATCACCTACAGGGTAGATAGATGAATAGGCATGGCAAGAGGCTCACTACCAGAATCAAAACCCAAATCAAAATACGCATACATTGAAGAAAGTGACCCGGGATCGAATAATATAGATGAAAGTCTGAAATAAATAGGGATGATACCTGTAGTCATAGTATTAGAAGTCTCTACCTCAGGTCTAACTAGTATAGCATAACACTGACCACGACTACCAGCTACTTGGGTGGACCCATGACCACCCCCACGAGCTCTATTATCTCTTCATTCGCACCTCTGGTAGCACCCCTACCCCTCACAGCTGGAATAAGAGTAGATCGAACCACCCAGCGGGAATATTCCCTGGACACATGACCAATCTCATCACACACATAGAAAACTCTATGACCAGTCTCAATAGAAGAAGGTACAACTGGGCTTGAACAACCACCCTAAACTACTGAAATAGAAGATCCACCACCTGAACTCTATAAAGACGCCTGCACTGGCCTACCCTGGTACCTCTAACATAAGAAACCTGACTACTAAACTTACCAAAATAGAGCACCTTCTTGGTGACTCCCTATAATACCTAAAGAATGTCTTCTGTCATCTTCGTATAATCCATAATGCTCTAAAAAAGTCATCAAATACAATCATCTAAGTCATAGCCAACTGAAAAGAAACATCCAAACCCTTCACAAACTTCTGTATCTACTCTAACTCAGTGGAAATACTATCATATGAATATGTTGATAGGGCATGAAAGTGTGCCTCATAATCAACAAGTGTCATGGAGCCCTGCTCCAAATGATCAAACTCATCCCACATATGGTATCTCAAACTTAAAGGCATAAATCTCTCTAGGAAAGACTTGAAGAACTGATATTAAGTCATCTCAGAAGAATCATGGGGTCTATAACTGACAAGTGGCCTCCACCAATCTTGTTGCATTTATCAACTGATAAGATGTAGTATAAGCCACACCATTTGTGCAGAAAGAGTGAAACACAACTCAGAACACAAGGTATGAAAAAAATTTGCACGATAAAAAATAAAATAAGGGAATTTTCGTAAAGACATCCTATTGCCTCTTGAAGATAGGTACGGACGTCTATGTACTAATCTGTGAGACTCTATTAAATATCCCATTCTTACACCGTTGAGACCAGTGACACCTGACTCTGATACCAATTTGTCACAACCCAAAAATTGATAGGTCATAATGGCACTTGTCATGGCGAACTTTGAAAAGTAATCCTCTCACCCAAATAAATACGCACCGGGAAAAGACATAAATGCCTCTAAGGTAAGGCTTCAAGAACAAAGGCGGGCCAAATAGATATAATAAAAACGGAAGGAATAAAATAAACACATAAAGCCATAACTCCCAAAACCTAGTGTCAACAGTATAAGAACTACTAATATAATCCTAAAGTCAAATACATCAGAAAAATAACCACAACGCAATGAAAAATATCTATCTCTGAACACTAATAAATACATAACTAATACAAAAAGATAGAGGTGAACTCTGCATGTAGGAATGTCCAACCAATACCTTGGGTAATCTGAAGGCTCTTGAAATCAGCCAATCTGAGGCGCACTCGAGCTAGGACCTGCACCCAAAGGGTGCAGTAAGAATGAGTACGATTCACTTGTACTCAGTAGGTATCATAGGCCGAACAAGCTAAGTAGTAAATAATTCTTACAAAATATACACTAAGGGCACATTACTTGCAATCAGAAAATATCCTACAACGGTAGCCCACTCCACTTTCTCTAACAGTTCTACAGTATCCACACATAATACAAAAATACACATAATATCACATAAAAATATAACAAAGAGGAACATAACACAATAAATCAAGTGCAATGTATATGACGATGATGATGCACGAGGTCGTCAGACAACCTTCGAGATCGTCGCATAATCCCCGTATGCACCTATGGAGGCAAGCCTCCCAATGCAGGACCCATAGGGGAATATTCAACCCATATACAATCCATATATCTCATATATCCTCCCCAAAATATCCCCCGAGGAGGGTTTTATAAGGTGTTACAATATCTCCTCCCTGATACTTTTTTCGGGGAGAGTTTTATAAAAGGTGTTTCCAGTGTTTCTCAGATGCTGCCACAGTGGTATCAATATTTTATGAATGAGTATTATATGAGGATGTAATTCTCACAACCAATAATAATGAGTATTTCCATAACTAATAAAAATAATATTATAACACCCCGTACTTTTGCTTAGCTTAAATTCATTCAAAAAATGTCAAAGACTTGCTTTAAAGATTAGTACACTCTTATACATGTGTAATTTTCAATATTTTGACTTTTCATTGAGTAGGAAATTCAATTATCTTTCCAACAATATAAAATTTGCCAAAATCTGATAACCGGGTAAGAAGTTATGGCGATTTTAAGTTTCAGTCGTTGGGCTTATTTGATTTAAATGTCATTTGCCATTGTGATTTTGACCATGTTTACGCTAATATTGAAGCAGAAAAAAAGATAAAAAAATAGAATTGTGGACTTCTTTTACCACTGTTTGCTGAGAGAGTTGGGAACTTGGTACAGAAAAGACCATAAGCTTCGGTTAAACCTACTATTCCTCCTCTTTTTCCCTCTTAGCTTGGCACGCTAATCTTTATCATTGAATTTATATACTCTTGATTACCATAATAATAACAATAATAATCCCAAACAAGTAGGAATTGATGGTTATATAAATCCTCATTTTCCATTGGGGCTTATGGCATATCACCACACTAAAAATAAACACAAATGGTTTTCATTGAGGCTCATTGCTTATCATCACACTGAAAAATAGAAGAAAAAATGGAACGACAACACCAACTACTACAACTACAATTATAATAGTTCTATTAAGTGTAAAACCTCTTCTCAATTGGTGACTATCTCATTTTAGTCATCAGCGCATTGCGAAGCCAGTGTAAATAGAAATTGTCAGTTTTCAGTGAGACTCCGCGATCATGGCGCATCACAAAACATAATTTCCTGTTTGGAAATTTTCAGTAGGTCTCCGCGATGTTAGCGCATCGCGGATATAGTAAATTGGCATTTCAAAGGCTTTCCGCGATAGCCCCGCGTCATGGTGTTTGTCCAGGTCCTAATTGTCCCTTTTCCAGTGGCTTGGAATGATAGTCGTGCATCACGCCAAGGCCAAAAATCGGGATGGTCAATTTTCATCTTCCGTTTTAAATTCATTCAGGGGTATTTGGGTATTTTTCCACGACTCTAATTAACTTAAAACACAAAATTTAACCCCTAAACACCCTAAATAGTCATTATTATTTCAATTCTTATCACAATCAAAGATCCCCTTTTCAAGAACAAGAACCCTAGCTCTCAAATTCAAGGCCAATCCATAAGAACTCACCCAAAACTTTAAGAAATTCATTATCCCAGGTATGTTAGATGTTCATCTATGGGTTTCTTTCACCCATATAGTCAAAGAATCCCTTTTTTAAACCTACAAGATCTCATATTTATGATTTCTTTGTTTGATTTAGATTGAATTCATGTTCATGATATTAGTTGGGTTCTAATTCATGATTTAAATGCAAGTTTCATGAAATTAAATAACATGTGTGATGAATATGTGATTATCTTGATAAACCCTTGAACGTACAAAGTGATTAATGCATCTATGATGTTAATTTGGTTTGCAATCCATGATTATGATAAGATTCATGAAAAATAGAATAGTATTTAGGGGGAATTATATGAATTACATTCTAAACCCTTGAATTTACAATTAAGTATTGTATTCATGGTGTTTATGTGATGACCATTATTACGTGAAATACTCATGCTCTCCAAGTATTTGCTAAAATGCCTATGTGAAGTAGATAGAGGAATCATGAGATGTTATTATGAGATCTTAATTATGTACAACCTTATGCCCTACAAGTGTTTGATAAAATGCTTATGTGAATTGACTAGTGAAGGCAGGACATGTTATTATATGATCCTATTTATGTACAAGTTATTACATTACAAGTGTTTAATGAAATGTCTCTATGAATGAATTATGACCAAGTGAACCTTGTTATGTTATTCAAGATTATGCTTTGCTTTACTTTTCATGCTATCGAGTAATGGGGGTATTTAATACCTGACAAGTTAGTTGTTTACCTAGAGCCAGTGTTAGTTACAGAATAGTAGCAGTCATGTCACGACCAGTAGCACTCTCAGTCAGTTACAAAACTCAGTAGAACTCATCCAGTTACAGAACTTAGGAAAACTCAGTAAACTCAGTCTCAGTATAGTCCTGTTCAGTATACTCATTTCAGTGTCTTTCAGTTGGGAGTAGGATTTAGCATCGAGCGAGTGTAGGGATAGAGGCTTCCCTTTCAGATAGGCAGAGTCGTTAGTAGAAGTTCCTATGCTCCAAAATTATGTAGACAGCGTAGGATATGAGAAGCCACCCATCAGACTAGGCTTGACTATGTCGCAGGGGTCACCCGTCAGTTCAGGATTGACACCCTTAGTTCTTTGGACATTATATCAGTTTTGGATCCACAAAGCCAGTGTTAGTACCCATGGCACGGTATTAATACCTTTCCAACTGGGGTTATAGGTTGGACCCCAATTAGCTCAGATTGGGGCATGTCAGTTAGATGATACCTCCTACAGTTTTAATTTTAGTTTCAATTTTCAGTAGGGAACTCAGTTTAGTTCTACAGAATTAGGACTGCAAAACATAGTCAATTCAGAACCAGTAATTTAGTTATCAGTAACTCAGCTATCAGTTACTCAGTTATGAGAATTCAGTACTTAGCTTTAGAAAAACTCAGCTACAGCATGTATATAAATGCACAGTATTGCATACTCAGTATTTTTTGTAGTTCAGATTATCCATGTACTCTCATGTTCAGTTATTCTATATCACTTAGTCAGTTATTGTTCATGCATATGAACCCTTGCATTCAGCCTTACCTCATCTAGCATACCAGTATATTCCCACGTACTGACACATACTTTCCTATGCTATGATATTTCATATCATAGGTTCGGATGCTCAGGGTCCTGACCACGCATAATAGATTCAAATTTAGCCAGCCACAGTAGATTTAGCAGTGAGTCCTCATTATTCGAGGATATTCTATTATTTAATATTTTCAGTAGATGTAGTAGTTCAGCAGATAGAGTTAGTTGTAGGATTGTCCCATCAACTCCACTTTCAGACAAATTTAGTTAGAGGTTGTTCAAACTATATTTTCAGATAGTATTCAGTTTTACAGATGTTATATTTTATCAGTATTTCAGATATTTTGAACCTTATGGAATTTCAGCCTATTTTCCATATTAATTACAGTATTATTATTTAGTGCTCACAGAAGATATCATTCATAGGTTAGCTTGTGGTCCTTTGGGGTCGTAAGCATCGTGTGACAACTAGGGGGTAGTCCAGGGTCGTTACAAACTTATTATCAAAGCCTAAGGTTCAATAGAGTCCTAGGGTGTCTGAAAGATGCATCAAGTAGAGTCTTATGAATGGCTGTGTAGCGTGCCACACTTATGGACAGGAGGCTATGAGATGTTTAAGGAAAAGTTTCCCTTCTTTCAGTTTTCATATCGTGTGAGTGAGCATGAGCTCAAGTTAAACTTTCAGTCTAACTCTCAATCTAATTCATCTATTTTTATGCTTTTAGAACATGCCTTCTAGAGAAGCTAATGAAAGAAGTAATAAAAATCAGTCAGTACCTCAGTTCGTTCAGGCAGATCCCCTGGACAAGCATGTCTCTCATGCAGAATTCAGAGTTGCTTTCACTACTTTAGCCTATTCAGTAGTTGCTCAGAACAACCTATAGGCTATTGTCCTATCTAGGCTTGGGGTTTATACTCAGCAGAGCAAGAGAAAGAAGCATAAGAGGGATGATAGAGAGAATAAGAGAGTCAAAACAAGTGGTTTTAGGCCAAGGTCAGAGGGTGGTAACCGCTTCCAGTTCTGCTAGAAATTCTCATCCTCAAATCCTTCTATAGCTAGTGCGCCAGTGCCAAAGTTTAGAAATAACACTCGAGGTAGCACGCCAGGCTCTAAGCCTCAGGGTAGCCTGAAAAGAGGTCCTACCCACCCTCTTTATTAGAAATATGGCAGAAACCATCAAGGTATCTGCAGAGCTGGCAGTGATGTTTTTTTTTAGTATGGTAAGCCATGCCACAGATTCAGAGATTGTCCTTAGCCAGGTCCTCAGGGTTAGTCCAACCGTCCTTCAGTTCAGTCTGGTCGCCCGACCCAACAGGGTGCCACTACCAGTGCCGCCAGTGGGCTATGCCCAAATAGGCTTTATGAACTTCAGTCCAGAAAATACGAGGAAAGTTCTCCTAATGTAGCCACTGGTATATTACAAATCTCCTATTTACATATTTATACCTCATCAGATCCAGGAAATTTTTTGTCTTTTGTATCTCTTTGTATAACAATCAACTTTAAGGTCAGATCAAATCTTAACAGAACCTTTCTTAGTACCTACCTCAGTAGATAAACCTATCCAGCTAGATGAGTATACAAAAAAAATTGATCGGTTACAATACTCCTGAAAATTTCTTCAGTTGATTTCCAGTAAAAGAGTCATTTTGTTTTAGTTTTTGATGGACCAATCATTGAATGAAGGAGTAATACCTCAGTTTTAGTTGATTTGAGTTTGAATTTTGAAGATTAAGCTAATAGAAAGAAGAGTAAGAATTCTAAGCTAGTCAGTGTTGAGGTTGCTATATGATGATTGTTGGGGCTATAGAAAGCTAATAATTGTGTATTAGAAGAAAGTACTAGCAGTGGGCCTTTCGTTATCAGGTGTAGTCCTTCAGAATGAGTTTAGTGTTTATAAGTATTATTATACCCCAGACTTTAGAGTAAAGTGGTGAAAGTTCAGTTTAGGGTTGTTGATTTATTGGTTCACAGTTTTAGAATAATGGTTTTAATCCATAGGGAAATGGTAGAACAAGTAACCAAGTCAGACTTTTAGATTTTAGTATTAATGTCTACTTCAGCTATCCCTATATCTAGTAATGCCTTACATGTTAGCTCTATGATCATGGTTCATATTCGTGCACATTAACAAAAATTATGTATGCTTACAACTCCTAGTATAAGGAGTTCTAGATCACTTAGTTTTACAAATCATGTTCCATGAATATAGAAACTCCAAACTCAGGTCATGCAGCTCATGACTCTGTACTCATGCTTTATATTATGTTCAATTCCAGTACTCATGCTACGCTCCTAATAATTAGCTAAATTCAGATTATGTCATGTATACCCTCAGTTAGACCTCTTGATAAATCCATAATGTTGATATTCTATTTATCAGGCCTCAGCTAAGTATCAAGTTTGGTGTAGTGTCCAGTCATGCTTCAGGTCCTCATGTTTTAGCCTTTCAGTGAACTCCCCTTATGAGATGATATAGTGATGAGCGATTGCTTAGAAAGGAGAGAGTAGGGTAAATGTTTCATGTTAAGGAAAGATTGGTGCATGCTTGTTTTACCCGAGGCTATAGTTATAAATATAGGCTTGGATGTCAGGTTATTGTGCAAGTAAATGGCTAGTAAGAAGTTGTATTTAGTTATTAGAGAAAAAATTAGAATCCTTCATAAGATAGAAGTTGAGAAAATGTAAAGTGTGAGTATACATTCAGATCCTCAATTAATGCTAGTCCCCATCATGGGAGCTATCAAAACTCAATCCAGTTTCAAGTTTGCTTGACCAAAATGTACAGTTATCAGTTATCAATATCGTAGTATTTCAGAATCATGTCATGCATTTAGTCTTGCATTCCCAGATAATACCGTTCCATAAATTCATGTTCAGTTACCTCACATTCCTCAGTCAGTCCTTCCCTCATATGCATAGTACTCTACAGTTTCAATTAATTTATTCAGGTTAAGAACAGTTCAATCTTATATGACCAACATTCAGCTATCAGCTATTCAGTTAATCAGATAAGTTAGTATATTTATGCATTCGTGCTCAGCGCCTGTGTAAATATTTTTAGTAGTTTCAAGTGAAGTGTTGTGCTAAGGTGGAGAGTATAGTTGAGAAATTATTCAACAAAAATGTGTTAAAGCCTAAAAATTTGTAGCTGCAATGCACAAGGCTTAGCAACTCTATCTTAGAAGGTGTTTTGTAGCCCTTACTCCATCTTACAAAATTGGAGCCATGTTGTGATTCAGATGTCTTATTCATACTATGCCCAGATTCCTTACTCCCTAAAGTCACTAGAACTCTATATAAAGAGTGTCAAGAAATGCTCCAATCAAGTATAAGTTTTCAGCATGAGTTAGTCCGTAAATTCATTAATTTAGTTAGCAGTCAGGAGGACAAGTTTGTATGGTTTCCTATCTTTCCATCTAGTTGTACTATCTGAAGTTTCATGAATAAGACCATTCAAAGATAGATCATCCTAGTAGTAATGAGTACAACCCAGTTCACGTATGATGTCTCAGTTTTAGATTGTAACACCCCGTGTTTTTACTAGCTTAAAAATTCGTTCCTAAAATGTTAAGAGTGTGCTTTAAAAATGAATAACCTTTATTTTATATGGAATTTTATCGATTTATACCTTCTATTATGTGGAAAATTGAATAAGCTTTCCATCGATATCAAATTCGCCCAAATCCGGCACTCGGTGAAGAAGCATTTTTGGTAATGCAGTATCCCACCTGGGCATTCACCACGTCGCGGTAGATGCCAAAATGGCAATCGTCACATTCCAGTGGACCTCCATGATATTAGTACATCGCGGAGAGGTCCAAATTCCCAATTATCAATTTTCAGTGGCGCAACGCGATAGCACCGCATCGGGCCAGAGTGCAAATTCGCACTCGTCCTTTTCTAGTAGCTTAACGTGATTTCATCGTATTGCAGTGAAAGTGTAATTGTCGTACTCTTAATCCATAATTTGAATTCATGTGTCATGACTTTAATCCTAAGTATGTGAAGTCCTTATTAGGTGAATAATGTTCATAGAAGTCACTTAGAGCCAAGTGGAGCTTAGAATATCATATTCGTCCAAAATTTGGCATTCAATCCTACAAGGGTCTACTTTAAATGTGTATACCTTTTTATATACGTGAAATTTTCCATCCCAAGACCCACAATATTGTAGATAATTGAATTATCTTTCCAACTATGCAAATTTTTCAAAAATCCGCTACCCAAGCGAAAAGTTATAGCTATTTTAGTGTGAGGCAATGAGCTGCCACGATGGTAGCGCATCGCGCTAAAGGGCAAAATCGGGATGCGGGTTAAGAATTTCTGCTTAAAATTAATGAGGGGCAATTGAGTCTTTTTCCACCTCAACCCAGGTCGTAAAAACACAATCTAAGTCTTCAATTGGGGCATTATTTGCCCCCATTCTTCAATTTGTCCCTCAATAACAACCCTAATCAGTTCCCTCAAGAATCATCAATTCCATCTTCTTCTTTTCAACAAAAAGATCAAGAACTTCGGGTTTCTAATCCAAGAACTTTATGAATGATATCAAGATCATCTCCAAAGGATTCAAAGTTCAAATTTTTCCATTCAATTCAATAAAATCCAAACTATTAAGGTATGTGGGGTTTGAACAAGAACAAATCTTTCGTTCTTTTGCCCAAAACTTATTTTAAATTATAAATTACTGAATTCTATAAGATTCCTCATGAAATTGGAGTTAGGTTTTATACCCAAATCATATTGTTTTAAGCTTATGAGATTTCAAGTGATTGAATGTTGAATTACCTGATAAATTTCATATACTTATGCATGTAATTCGAATTTCTAGATTTTCCCAATTGAGTTTAAGCAAGATATTGAGATTCTTGATTTTATTATTTTGAAATTGTTAAAGTATGATTCAAGAAGAATATTGAGCCTAACGTTTTTGCTATTATTTTGAATGTTTATTCATGAGTGTGAAATTGGAATTTATACCCATTATCACTATTGATAAGATTATGATTTTTGAGAGATATTAAAGACAAGTTTCATGTCTATTCTCTTATTTTCATGCCTATTGTAGAATTTTTAAGATTATAAGTTTCATTATTATTGAGTGCATGAACAAGCATAAATGTAATAATTTTACATGAGTTTGAGACATGGGTTATTAGGCCCTAATTTGAGTATTGATATTTCTAGAACTTGTGCTTTAAGCACCCTGAGATTTACATATTTTGAGTTATATAATAGTATTTGATCTTCGGATCCTCAGTTGAGTTTTGGAATCCACTTTTCAGATTTTATTACAGATTACAGATATGAATTTGGTCTTCATTATAGACCCTTGAGTTACTTTAAGGTGGATTTCCTAAAAGTTCTGAGCCTCAGTATGGGAGTAGTATTTAGCACCGAGCGGGAATGGTCGGTTTAGCGTATCCTACTTCCCTAGAACTACGTGCCACCATAGCATTGAGATTTATGGGCCTGAGGCTGAGATAGTAATCACTTAAGTTAAGGTTCTATTCCGATAGCAAGGGTGAAACAGCTCTCCCCAATGTGGGTAAGACGTTGGACTCCATGTCAGCTCACATGGTTTATGTCGGTTAGAAGAACCTCCGAAAGATTTCCCCGACTCTTGAAACAGTTTGATTGATTTAAAGTATTGAGATAAAGAGTTTACTATATAGAATGAGTTTCATATTTCATCTAGCTTACAAGTTTTGAGAATAAGAAGAGCACACAGATTTTAGAACTAACTGTAATGACTCACGAGATTTATATTACATGCTTTCTTATCCATGAGTTATGAGATTTAGATTTCAATTTTTGCTCAATCTATGTGGGTCATTTATATCAGCATGCATAATTTCTATAAAGATTAATGATATGGTTTAACTATTACATACACCCCTATATATTCAGTACATCCTCAAAGCACTGATCCACATATATGTCTATGTGCTACATTGTCTCATAATGCAGGTACAAGTTGTAGAGCATATACCATATTCAGTCTGTCCACAGCTTTCAGTCAGTAGGTGATGAGTCCTTTTGATTCAAGGGTTCGAGTTAGTTATACAGTTTGAGAAGTATTGTATTTTCTTTATTCAGTTGTATTGAGTTGGGATAGTTGAGAGTCATGACCCAACTACCTATGTCAGTACTAGTAGAGGCTTCATAGACAGTCAGTGGTGTTAATGTATTAAATTTCAGTTTTGTTGGTAAAAGCAGAGCCGTAATCCTGTAATTTAGATTTGTATTGATCAAGTTCAGAGATGTTTTATATTTCCCCTGATTTTGTTTCAGATTTAGTTGTTTGTAAGTACGCCAGTAGAAGGGTTAGTTTGGGATCACTTGTGACCCTAAGCACCGTGTGACACCTCGGGGCCTATTTTTTTGGCATTACAAACTTGGTATCAGAGCGCAAGGTTCAAGTGACCTTGGGTGTCTGTGAAGCCATGTCTAGTAGAGTCTTGCAGAATGCTACGGAGATGTATGTACTTTTCTTCAAGAGGCTAGAAGGCATTTAGTAAATATTTTCATTCTTTCAAGTCTCAGATTATGCTATAGAAAGGATCTCTAAGAAACTTATATAGATTCTCATCTTACTCTGTTCGGGCCATCTTTGCCTTATTTTCAAGAAATCAGAAATATTCAAGCTTAAACCTTTTCTGCTAGGGCTTTCTCAAGTAGTCTCCTCAGATAGTTATGGGATTATAAGGATGCTAGAAAGTATCCCATCAGTGCTTTTAAGTTCCAAAGTTTGAAGGAATTTATTCATGTTCATGGAAAGTGGTGCACTAAGACCAAGTCAGGTATGCTTTCAGATTCCTCCTCAGAATCCATAATGATAATCTATACTTCTCTATCTATGTACTATTCTTGAGGTAACATGATCGGCAAGTTCCAATTCCCTCCCCTGATAATGCTCTTAAGACTTACTAGCAAGAAGTTTCAGAAGTCTCACAAAGTGGCTTGAGAAAAGCCTTCTAGTGTGTTATAAGTCCCTCAAGTTTAAAGTTATGTCCTCATTCTTATGAGCCATTTAGCTAAGATAGAGTAAGATGTGTATTCTTAGATTATCGAATATTGTGTGTCAAGTTTCCATCTCTTGTAATCTTGTTATCATTGTGTTGTTGAAACTAAAAGTCTAGTGAAGCCGAGTGGGGCCCTTTCGATTCACTAGAATAGTTGCTTTGTTATTCATCTCATTTTCTAGTTCAAAACACAAAATCAAAGTGTAGTGAAGCCGTGTGAGGCCTATTTCAATTCACTAGCAACTTATTGTTCATCTTGTTATTCTTGTGTTGGTTGGAACTGGGGGTTTAGAGGTGTAGTGACAAGAAAAAATAGTAAGGACAATTTATTGAATGTATATATAGCCGAATTTTTTTTGCATAAGATTGAGTTAGTAATGAAGTGATATGTACTTGTGTGTTAATTTAGTAGAAGGTAGAGAAGGAGTTATTAGTTAAGGTGAATTATTGTTTGCTTGAAGTATGAAAAGAGTTGTTGACGGTGTTTGTTGTGCAAGAAAAGTATAGGTTATTGATGAAGGTACTTGGTGAAGGAGTGTTGTTAATTTAGGCATCCCTGAGATTGCCAGGGGGAGTTTATTTGAAACTTATAGAGCTATGAACTAAGTTTAGCAGTATAAAATGGGTAGATAGTAATGATGTGTACACGGAAGATGTGTTAATGGATTTTAAATAAGATATATCATAGGATTGAGATTGATCCTTACTGTTATGAAGTTTTGGTGGACTCGTGTTTTCAGATGTTTGGCATTGTAAGAATATTGTGTGAAGTTGTGGTTCATCATAGCTAGAACTAGACGCTAAGTTTGAATAATAGATGGTGATCAAGGTGGGTGTAATGATTGATGTGTTGTGAATATTAGTTGTATGGAATTTATCTAATAGGCTTGAATAGTGTATGCAAGATCTTAAGTTTACTTGATTCGTAATCAAGCCTGATGTTGTAGGTGCGATGTAGGAATATGCCCAAGTTGCTATGGGGCTGCATTATTTTCAAGGATTATTGCACGTTGTGTGGTTGGTAGTACCGTTGAGTTGCTAGGTGGAGAAATACTAGTTAGGTAATGTATGATGTTTTAGATAGCTAAGTTAAGGAGTTTTGATTTATAGTGTTGATCCTTTTGATATGATCTTGATTCTCATAGTTTAGAAGAAAAATATAAGTTTAGAGATGTGATATTATGTGATTATTAGTAGAGTATGAAGGAAGTTAGTATGGTTCAGCAAGGGTTTAAAAATATCCATGTTAAGTGAAGATTCTAAGTTAGTGAGTGTTTAAGTTGTTATATGATGACTTTTGGGGCTATAGAAATCTAAGAGTTGAATCTCAGAAGGAGGTACTAGCATTGGGAGTTACACGTTAAGATACAATTATTCAGGGTAAGTTTAGTTTTATGTGTATTGATTTCAGTTTACATTAGAGCTTATTCAGTGATCCACAGACTTAGAATGATAGCTTAAAGATAAAGGGGAGATGATAGGATAAGTAACTAAGTCAAACTTCCAGATTCTAGTAGTGATGATGAATACTTGTGTGGATGGGAGAAAGTAAATATGTAATGGTTGGGAAGATTATTGTATGATTGTATATATGTGGATGGATGTATTGTGCGTTAGTGAGATCCTAGTAGAAGGTTGAATGTAGTTGTTGAAGTGGAATGTATAGTCTGAGTTAACCCATTTAGCCAGTAATTCAGTCTAGCAGCCATACAAACAAGTTTCTATGGTTTTTAATCTTGCCATCTAGTCATATCATTCTAAGAGAAAATTTGCTCACTTCGTGTACCTTGCGAATTCATCTCAGTTTATGCATCATGCATCAGTTTCAGACTCTAGATGATCAGTCATGATTCAACTCCTAAGCTTCCCGCCCATAATCTCAGTCTTTTTCTAGTATTTCAATCAAATGGTATCATTCGGGGACGAACGATACCAAGAGGGAGATGTTGTAATACCCCGAGTTTTCATGTCATAAACCTCTCATTCATTTTCTCATGAAATCAGATCCAGCCTAAAGTAATGGTTACTCATAAGTTGGCGCTCTCGTTTCTATCTTAGCCATATAGTTATTTTCTTGAGAATTCATGCACTCGTAGCTCAATTTCGTAGCTCATCATGTTTAAGATTCAGTCATTCTGTTTATTTCAGTTGTGCATAATAGCTTATAACCTCAGATTCCCCAGTATTTTCAGCTTAATTATCCATATTAGAGGACGAATGTTCCCTAGGGGGAGATATTGTAACACCCTGTGTTTTTCCTAGCTTAAAAATTCATTCCTAGAATGTTAAGAGTGTGCTTAAAAAATGAATAAACTTGATTTCATACGGAATTTTCCATATTTAGACCTTCCATTGTGTGGGAAATTGAATAAGCTTTCCATCGATATCATATTCGCCCAAATCCGGCACTCGGTGAAGAAGTTAGAGAAGTTTTGGTAATGCAGTATCCCACCTGGGTACTCACCGCGTCGCGGTGGATGCCAAAATGACAATCGTCATATTCCAGTGGACCTCAGCGATATTGGTGCATCGCGGAAAGTTCCAAATTCCCAATTGTCAATTTCCAGTGGAGCAACGCAATAGCACCGCATTGCGCCAGAGTGCAAATTCACACTCGTCCTTTTCAAGTAGCTTAACGCGATTTCACCACGTCGCGGTGAAGGTGTAATTGTCGTACTCTTGATCTATAATTTGAATTCTTATGACATGAATTTAATCCTAAGTATGTGAAGTCCTTATTAGGTGAATAATGTTCATAAAAGTCACTTAGAGCCAAGTGGAGCTTAGAACATCAGATTCGTCCAAAATTTGGCATTCAATCCTACAAGGGTCTACATTAAATGTGTATAACATTTTATATACATGGAATTTTCCATCATAATACACATCAAATTGTAGAAAATTGAATTATCTTTCCAACGATACCAATTTCACAAAAATCCGATACCCAAGCGAAAAGTTATAGCCATTTTAGTGTGAGGCAATGAGCTGCCGCGATGGTAGCGCGTCACGCTAAAGGGCAAAATCGGGATGCGGGTTATGAATTTCTACTTTAAATTAATGAGGGTCAATGGTGTCTTTTCCCACCTTAACCCATATCGTAAAAACACGATCTAAGGCTTCAATTGGGGCATTATTTGCCCCCATTCTTCAATTTTTCCCTCAAGAACAACCCTAATCAATTTCCTCAAGAATCATAAATACCATCTTCTTCTCTTCAACAAAAAGATTAAGAAATTCGGGTTTCTAATCCAAGAAATTCAAGAATGATATCAAGATCATCTCCAATGGATTCAAAGTTCAAGTTTTTTCATTCAATTCATCGAAATCTAAACTATTAAGGTATGTGGGGTTTCAACAAGAACAAATCTTTCGTTCTTTTGCCCAAAACTTATTTTAAATTATAAATTACTGAATTCTATGTGATTTCTCATGAAATTGGAGTGAGGGTTTATACCCAAATCATATTGTTTGAAGCTTTTGAGATTTCAAGTGATTGAATGTTGAATTACCTGATAAATTTCATATACTTATGCATGTAATGCGAATTTCCAGATTTTCCCAATTGAGTTTAAGCAAGATATAGAGATTCTTGATTTTATTATTTTTATATTGTTAAAGTATCATTCTAGAAGAATATTGAGCGTGATGTTTTGCTATTATTTTGAATGTTTATACATGAGTGTGAAATTGGGATTTATACCCATTATCACTATTTACAAGATTATGATTTTTGAGAGATTTTGAAGATAAATTTCATGTCTATTCTCTTATTTTCATGCCTATTGTAGAAATTTTTAGATTTTTAGTTACATTATTATTGAGTGCATTAACAAGCATAAATGCAATGATTTTACATGAGTTTGAGACATGGGTTTTTAGGCCCTAATTTGAGTATTGATATTTCAAAAAATTGTGCTTTAAGCACCCTGAGATTTGTATATTTTGAGTTATATAATAGTATTTGATCTTTGGATCCTCAGTTAAGTTTTGGAATCCACTTTTCAGAGTTTATTACAGATTACAGATATGAGTTTGGTCTTCATTATAGACCCTTGAGTTACTTTAAGGTAGATTTCCTAAAAGTTCTGAGCCTAAGTATGGGAGTAGTATTTAGCACCGAGCGAGAAGTGTGGGTTTAGCGCATCCTACTTCTCCAAAACTACGTGCAACCATAGGATTGAGATTTATGGGCCTGAGGCAGAGATAGTGATCACTTAAGTTAAGGTTCTATTCTGATGTTAAGGGTATAACTGCTCTCCCCAACGTAGGTAAGATGTTGGACTCCATGCCAGCTCATATGGTTTATGTCGATTAGAAGAACCTCCCAAAGATGTCTCCCAATCTTGAAACAGTTTTATTGATTTAAAGTATTTAGATAAAGAGTTTACTATACAGAATGAGTTTCAGATTTTATCTAGCTTACAAGTTTTGAGAATAAGACGAGAACACAGATTTTAGAACTAACTGTAATGACTCACGAGTTTTATACTACATGCTTCCTTATCCATGATTTATGAGATTTAGATTTCAGTTTTTGTTCAAGCTATTAGAGTCATTTATATCAGCATGCATGATTTCTATAAAGACTGATGATATTGTTTAACTATTGAATACACCCCTATATACTCAGTACATCCTCAAAGTACTGATCCACATATATGTCTATGTGCTATATTGTCTCATAATATAGGTACAAGTTGTAGCGCATATGTCATATTTAGTCAGTCTGCAGCTTCTAGTCAGTAGGTGATGAGTCCTTTTGATTCAAGGGCTCGAGTCAGTTATACAGCTTGAGAAGTATTGTATTTTCTTTATTCAGTCGTATTGAGTTGGGATAGTTGATAGTCATGACCCGGCTACCTATAGTCAGTACTAGTAGAGGCTTCATAAATAATCAGCGGTGTTAATGTATTAAATTTCAGTTTTGTTGGTAAAAGCAGAGTTGTAATCTTGTAATTCAGATTTGTATTCATCAAGTTCAGAGATGTTTTATATTTCCGCTGATTTTGTTTTAGATTTATGTATTTTATTTAGTTTCTTTTAAGTATGCCAGTAGAAGGGTTAGCTTGGGATCACTTGTGACCCTAAGCACCGAGTGACGCCGCCTCGGGCCCCATTTTTGGGGCATTACATAGATCCCAAATATTCAGTTATGATTCAATTCGTAGGTACCCCATGCATCATCTCAGTTTTTCCTCAGTATCTCAGTCAAGTCAACATTCTTCAAGGGATATAGAGTCCTAAGGGGGAGATGCACTATAAACCCCGAGCTATCATGATCTAAACCTTCCATGTTCTCTTCACGTAACGAATCCAATTTGAGTAATGGGTCCTTACAGTTGACCCTCTAGTTCCAATCTCAACCTTAAGTTATGTACTCAAGGGCTCAATTCAGTTTATGATATTCAGTTTGTGTGTCACAGTTCAGACTCATTCATGTTCTGATGTTCCCGTTCATACATGTTCAGTAAATGATTTTAGGCTTATCTGTGTTCTCATCTTAAGATAACAGTCTTCCTTAGATCTACTTAGTTCAATGTTTAGTTACAACTATAATCTTATTATCAGTTATCGTTGCATATTCAGTCACGCATTCAATAATCAGTTCAGTCATGTATTCCATGCATCAGATATGCATGTCCAGCATATTAACAGTCCTCAGCTTAATTAGTCTTACTCGAGGACGAATGTTCCCAAGGATGAGATATTGTAACACCCCGTACTTTTGCTTAATTTAAATTCATCCCAAAAATTTCAAAGACTTGTTTTAAAGATGAATACACTGTTATACATGTGTAATTTTCAAGATTTTGACTTTTCGTTGGGTATCAAATTTAATTAGCTTTGCAACGATATAAAATTTGTCAAAATCCGATAACCGGATAAGAAGTTATGGCGATTTTAAGTTTCAGTCGTTAGACCCCATCATTTTAGTCATCAGTGCATTATAGAGCCAGTGTAAATAGCAATTGTCAGTTTTCAGTGAGACTCCGCGATCATGGCGCGTCGCGGAACAGGCTAATTTCCTATTTGGAAATTTCCAGTAGACCTCCGCAATGTTGGCGCGTCGTGGAGATGGTCAAATTGGCATTTCAAAGGCTTGCCGCAATAGCCCTGCGTTGCAGTGTTTTTCCAGGTCCCAATTGTTCCTTTTTCAGTGGCTTGGCACAATAGTGGCGCGTCGCGCCAAGGCCAAAAATTGGGATGGTCAGTTTTCAGCTTCCATTTTTAAATTCATTCAGGGGTATTTGGGTCCTTTTCCACATCCCTAATTAACCTAAAATATGAAATTTAACCCCTAAACATGCTAAGTAGTCATTATTATTTCAATTTCTCTCACAATCAAAGATCCCCTTTTCAAGAACAAGAACCCTAGCTCTCAAATTCAAGGCCAATCCACAAGAACTTACCCAGAACTTCAAGAAATTCATTATCCCAGGTATGTTAGATGTTCATCTATGGGATCCTTTCACCCATAGAGTCCAAGAATCCCTTTTTTAAACCTACAAGATCTCAGATTTATGATTTCCTTATTTGATTTAGATTGAATTCATGTTCATGATATTAGTTGGGTTCCAATCCAGGATTTAAATGCAAGTTTCATAAAATTAAATAACATGTGTGATGAATATGTGATTATCTTGATAAACCTTTGAACGTACAAAGTGATTCATGCATCTATGATGTTAATTTGGTTTGCAATCCATGATTATGATAAGATTCATGAAATATAGAATAGTATTTAGGGGGAATTATATGAATTACATGCTAAACCCATGAATTTGCAATTAAGTATTGTATTCATGATATTTATGTGATGACCATTATCATGTGAAATACTCATGCTCCCCAAGTATTTGCTAAAATGCCTATGCAAAGTACATGAGATGTTATTATGATAACTTAATCATGTACAACCTTATGCCCTACAAGTGTTTGATAAAATCTTATATGAATTGACTAGGGAAGGCATGACATTTATTATGTGATCCCATTCATGTACAAGTTAATTCATTACAAGTGTTTGATGAAATGTCTCTATGAATGAATTATGACCAAGTGAACATTGTTATGTTATTCAAGATTATGTTTTACTTTACTTTTCATGCTATCGAGTCCTGGGGGTATTTAATTGTATTACCCCATACTTTTTTCTAGCTAATTTCATCTCAAGAATGTCTAGTATTAGCTTCTAAATTGAATAATGGTTATTCCATGAGGAATCTTCAATATTTTCACTTTTTTTCATATGGGAAATTCAATAAGCTTTCCATCGATATAAGATTCGTTCAAATCCGATAACCGAGTCAGAAGTTATGATTATTTTAAGTTACCATCGTAAAACAACGCCATATTAGTCAGTGGCGCACCGCGCCACAAGAGGAAATGGCATTTGGCAATTTCCAGTAGGTGTCCGCGATTATGGCACACCGCGCCAACACTCAAATTCAGAATTGTCCTTTTTCCAGTGTCTCAGCACGATTTCCCCTGCGTCGCGCCAAAGTTCTAGGTCACGAAAAAAGGAAAAATATGATGGCTCCACGTCGCGCCATCCCTCAATTTCCCAATTGTCAATTTCTAGTGACACGGCGCGATAACTCCGCGTCGCTCCAGGGGCCTAGTTCGAGAAAATTTTACTAAAATTAAATGATGCGTCCAGGGTTAAAAGGGTCAATTTCCTACCCCTATTTAAACCCAATAACACGTGATTTAGTCATTTTTCACCAAAATTATACTATTCTCTCAAGTTTCTCTCAAGAACAAGCTATGATTTCTATTGGGGATTCAAATTCAAGAAGGTTTCACCGTCAATCTTCACGAAATCACGAACCAAGGTATGTGTAGTGTTCATTCATGGACTCCTTTCATCCATGGAGCCCAAGAATCTCTTTTATAAGTTTAAGTTTATGGATTTCTTTATGAATTTCATGTTGGTTTTTTTTTGTTTATGTTGATACCATATTGGGTGATCAATTTTATGTGGAATTGATTTGTATAGATGTATATTCATGTGAACCTATGAATAAACCCTGGACGATGAAATTAGAGATGAATCATGATGATTAATTGTTGTATAATGTTGTCTACATGTGATATGCCTACTATGTGTTTGATTATATGCCTAGATGAAGGAACAATGCCCAACTAGTATGATATCATGAAATCCCCATGTATGTACAAGTTATGCCTATCACATGTTTTGATGGAATGCTTCTATAAATGTATTATGGATTATGATGTTAGTTATCTGTTCAAGTAAGTTATGCTTGGTCAGTTTCCTTCTATCGAGTCCTGGGGGTACTTGTACCCGAAATATTAGCTGTGTGCTTAGAGCCATGTCATGATTTCATGATACTCTCAGTCTTGCCATGATCCTTAGACTTCAGACAGTCTTATGACTCAGGAAATCTCCATAATCTCATGAACTCAGTCAGTTGTCAGATATCAGTAATATTTCATCAGTCAATGGAATTCAGTAACTCATTCCATGTTCAGTTTAGTAAATTATGATCAGTGTCTATTCAGATAGGAGTAGAAATTAGCATCGAGTGAACCCAAGGATGGAACTCACATGATATGTTTGGGTGTGATTCTTAAAAGCAATCCTTGTGTTCTAGAACTATGTAGCCAGCATAGGTTGAGACATCATAGCCTGTTATATAAGGGTAGATGAGGTGGCTTAGCCTGCTATATGAGGGTTCTCACCGTTCTTACTAGAGTTACCTGTTATATCAGGGTCACTCATATGTTGTCCTTACCAGTGGTGCAGTATTGATACCCTTCTAATTAGGGCATAGATTGGACCCCAATTCATCTATAATGCACCATTTAGGGCATGCCAGTTAGATGACTACCTCCCACAGTCTCAGTATTAGTCTCAGTAAAAGAACTCAGATAGTTCTTCATAATTCAGGGCTGTCAGATACAGTCAACTCAGACACAGTACGAAACTCAGATAGTTCCATCAGATTTAGGACTGTCAGATACAATCACTCATGTTATCAGTTATATTCAGATTTAGTAATCATGTTATCACAGTATTAGTGTCAGTTGTTATGTCCCATACATGTATTATCACGCTCACGATAGTTAGTCAATTATTATTATTGTTCATGCATAGGAACCCCATACATTCAGCCGATCTCACATGTATACCAGTACATTCAAAGTACTGACGCATTTGCGCTATGGTGTCTTATACCATAGGTTTAGAGACACGAGCTCCAGATCAGCAGTAGATTCTAGTTTCAGCAGTCAGAGTTAGAAATGAGTCCTCATCATTCAAGGACCTGATTATTCCCTATTATCTCATTAACTAGCTTATTAGTTGGAGTTAGTTGGGGACATGTCCTACCAACTCCTTAATCAGACAACTCAGTCAGTTAGAGGCTTTCTAGACTATCATGTTTCAGACTTTAGTATTTTCAAATTTTTTTTTTGGAAATTTCATACCCCGTTTAGATGATATGTTTTACTTCAGTTATGTGAACCTTATGGACTTTCAGTTCATGTTTCCATATTATTCAGTATTTAATGCAGTATACTGGTATAGATATCAGTCATGGGTTAGCTTGTGGTCCTTTAGGGTTATGAGCACCATATAGCATTTCGGTTCATCAAATCAGGGTGTTACAAGCTTGGTATCAGAGCCTAAGGTTCAATAGAGTCATAGGAAGTCTGAAAGCCGCATCTAGTAGAGTCTTGTACATGGGTGTATTGTGCTCCACATAGAGGCTTTGAAATGTTTAGGAACAGTTTCCCTTCTTTCAGTATTCATGTCGTGCCAGTGAGCATAATCACAAGTCAATCTCTCAGTCTAATCCGCTTCTTCTCTTTATTTCAGAATATGCCTCCTAAGAGAAAAAATCAGTCAACCCCTCAGCCCGAAGAACCTTTGGGCGATCATATTTCTTCAATGGAGTTCAGGACCGTATTTACCACTCTTTCTCAGTCAGTAGCTGCCCATAATGAGCGACCAGCTATCGTTCCGTCCAACCCAGTGGCCAATTCAGCTGCAGCCAAGATTTGGGATTTCACCCGAATGAATCCTCCATCCTTTCTCAGGTCTAAGACAGATGAGGACCCTTAGAAATTCCTAGATTAGGTGAAGAAGGTGACAAACATCATGGGGGTGACTACTGTTGAGATGAACTCAGTTTTCCGATAATCTCAATCGAGCGATGAACAATGAACTCCCGGTTAGTTTCAAAACTTGGGGAAAACTCAGTAATCTCAGAAATCATTCTTTATCGAATACTTGAGCCATGAAGATCTGAAATCTTACATATCAATTCACTCTGTTACAGACCTCTGTATATTTTGTGAGATAGTAAGCTTATCTTAAAAGTAAGTGGCATTTAGAAATACTCCATCAGAGAACGGAATCAAGCGAACTCTGTCATATTGATAAAGTATCATAATGTGAGAACAGGTTCAGCTCAGTTGAGTACAGTTAAGAACTAGTTAAGTGTCTTTCAGTTGGGAGTAGGATTCAGCACCGTGCGAGCTAAGGATGGGAACATTCCTGCGAGTAGAGGGTTTGATTCCTGGTAGCAATCCTTATGCTCCAGAACTACGTCGCCAGTGTAAGTTGATACATCTATCCTGTGAGTAGAGGGTTAGATGAGGTGGTTTTCCTTCGAGTAGAGGGTCCCACCGTTCTTGTTTGAGGCCCTGATAGTAGAGGGTCCTATGCAGTTGTCTTTACTGGTGGCATGGTATTGACACCCTTCTAGCTGGGGTACAGGATGGATTCCACTTGTGATAAGTGAGGCATGTCGGTTAAATGATCACTCCCACAGTTTCAGTAACAGTCTAAAAAAAGAACTCAGTTAATGTGCAGAAGTTGAGGCTGTCAGATACAGGCCTCCCGGTATTGCTATCATTATCATTGAGTAGAGAGACTTCCTGTGAGATAAGGGTTGCTCTCGAACTTATTTACCCATTATCATTGAGTATAGAGACTTCCTGCTATATGAGGGTTGATCTCAGATTCAGCTGTTCAGTGTTCCAGAGTTGGTGAATTTGAATATCAAATATCAGTAATATCAGTTATCCGATTTCTCAGTATGGATAAGTACAGATGTCAGCTCTAGTAGCTTCAGATACTCAGTATCTTATTGTCAGTATTATTATTTTCGAGTGTCAGCATTCAAAATGTAACATTCGGTGTCATGATGATTTCAGTTGTACTTTATGCATCCATGTGTGTATTGTTGATCAGACATGTTTCAAAATTGGTAACTGCAGAGTTTCTATATATGTTTATTCGAGTGAATATATATTATTCAGATTGTTATGTTTATGCATAAGCCTTATATTTCACCTTACCCCATCCTTGCATACTCGGTACATTCTTTGTACTGACGTATTCGCGCAATGGTGTTTTCCCCACCATAGGTTCAGAAGAGTGAGATTCAGAGTATATTTATCTATCAGATCTTGTAGCAGTGGGTGCAGCAGTGAGTCATCATCATCCGAGGATATTCTATTTCAGTGTTTTGATGATTTTAGTAGACGGAGTTAGTTGGGGAATTGTCCCTTCAACTCCACAGTTCAGACAGTGTAGAGGCTTTTCAGACAGATGTATTGATATTTAGTTTTCAGTACTGTATATTTAGATGGTTGAACCTTATGTACAGATTTAGCCAGTTTCTGCATTTATCGTATTATATTATACAGTGAACAGATACGGATATCAATGAAGGGTTAGCTTGTGGTCCCTTGGGGTCACGGGCACCGTGTGGCATTCCGATTCATGGGAATCGGGGTGTTACAGAGATCCCAGCCTTGTCAAGTTGAAAGAGTCAGTTCAGGATCAGAAAGTAGAGGTTTTCTCCTAAGGGAGAGATGGTATCCTTCATTGTCAGGGCCATCTCTGTGTTCCAGGTGTAGATGACTTAAGGCAGCAAATTCTTGTATAAGCGCATGGTGTGCGTTACTCTATTCATCCAGGGGCCACAAATATGTACTGTGACTTATGGGAGAACTATTGGTGGAGTGGGATGAAGAGATATATTGCAGAGTTTGTTGCTAAGTGCTCTACATGTATGCAAGTTAAGATAGAGCATCACAATCCTAGTGGGTCCATGCAGGAGTTTAATATTCCTACTTGGAAGTGGGAATTTGTGAACATGGACTTTGTGATGGGTTTGCCTCGAACTCGTCATCAGTAGGATTCAGTTTGGGTCATTGTAGATAGAATGACCAAATTAGCTCATTTCTTTCTAGTTGATGATACCTCTTATTCAGCCGAGGATTACGCCAATATCTACATCAAGGAGCTGGTCAGATTGCACAGTATTTCGTTGTCTATTATCTCAGACAGAGGTACCCAATTTACCTTTCACTTTTGGAAAGTATTCCAAAAGGGTCTTGGTACCCAAGTTCATCTTAGTACAACCTTTCATCCTCAGACTGATAGTTAAGTAGAAAGGACCATTCAGACCTTAGAAGATATGCTAAGAGCGTGCACAATTGATTTTAAGGGTAGTTGGGATGACCACTTGCCTTTGATTGAATTTGCATACAATAACAGTTATCATTCCAGTATTCGGATGGATCCATTCGAAGCTCTCTATGGTAGGAGATGTAGATCTACAATTAGTTGGTTTGAAGTTAGTGAGGCCTCAGTCATAGGGCCTAACTTAGTATTCGATGCCTTAGAAAAAGTCCAGTTGATCAGAGAAAGACTCTGGGCTGCTCAGTGCCGACAGAAGTTTTATGCAGATATTCGTAAAAAAGATCTCGAGTTTGATATTGGTGACTATGTCTATCTAAATATCTCTCCCATGAAGGGAGTGAAGCGGTTCAGAAAGAAAGGGAAACTCAGTCCCCGATACGTCGGTCCCTTCAAGATTCTCAGTCAATTCGGCAAGGTAGCTTATGAGCTTGAATTGACTTCAGATTTAGCCTCAGTTCATCTGGTCTTTCATGTCTCTTTGATCAAGACATGCATAGGTGACCCATCATTTGTAGTCCCTATTTTGAGCATTGATGTTCAGAACACTCTCTCTTATGAAGAAATTCCAGTCGAAATCTTAGACTATCAGACTCATAGATTGAGGAACAAGAAGTCCCTCTAGTTAAGGTTCTTTGGCAAAATCAGTCCGTCAAGGGAGCTACTTGGGAAGCAGAGGCAGACATGCGTACCAAGTATCCTCACCTATTCTACGCCAACTCAGATCAAGCTCAAGGTAACATTTCTCCTTAAGCTTACTCAGTTTCATGTTCAGTGTTCATCACAAACTTAGTATGCAGTTTCATGCTCATGTTCCCATTATAAACTTGGTATTAAGTACCATTGCATACTCAGTCATGCATTCATGAATCGGTTACACATGTATCAGATATGCATGTTCAGTATTATACGTTCAACTTGTCAGTCATGTCAGTCATGAAATCATGTTCTAGTTATTCATGTTCAGTATGTATGTCAGTTGTCTTTTTTTCCCTCTCAGTCAGTCTCATTCGAGGATGAATGTTCTCAAGGAGGAGATATTGTAATACCTCGTTCTTTTTCCTAGATAATTTTATCTCAAGAATGTCTAGTATTATCTTTCAAATTTAAAGATGGTTATTCCATGAGGAATCTTCAAGATTTTCACTTTTTGTCATGTGGGAAATTCAATAAGCTTTCCATCGATATAAGATTCATCCAAATCTGATAACCGAGTCAGAAGTTACGATAATTTTAAGTTCTCGTCATAAAGCAGCACCATATTAGTCAGTGGCATGACGCGCCACAAGAGGAAATGGCATTTGGAAATTTCCAGTAGGTGTTCACAATTATGCGCGTCGCGCCAGTACTCAAATTCAGAATTGTCCTTTCTCCAGTGTCTCAGCGCGATTTCCCCCGTGTTGCGCCAAAGTTCCAGGTCACGAAGAAAGGGGAAATGCGATGGATCCGCATCGCGCCATCCGTCAATTTTCCAATTGTCAATTTCCAGTGACATGGCGCGATAACTCCACATCGCGCCAGAGGCCCAGTTCGGGAAAATTTTACTGCAATTAAATGACGCATCCAGGGTTAAAAGGGTCAATTTCCTACCCCTATTTAAACCCAATAACACATGATTTTGTCATTCTTCACCCAAAATATACTATTTTCTCTCAAGTTTCTCTCAAGAACAAGCTAGGGTTTCTATTGAGGATTCAAATTAAAGAAGGTTTCACCATCAATCTTCACGAAATCACGAACCAAGGTATGCATAGTGTTCATTCATGGACTCCTTTCGTCCATGAAGCCTAAGAATCTCTTTTCTAAGTTTAGGTTTATGGATTTCTTAATGAATTTCATGTTGGGTTTGTTTTGTTTATATTGAGAATGATCAGTTGAATTCAAATCCATGTTGGGTGATCAATTTTATGTGGAATTGATTTGTATAGATGTATACTCATGTGAACCAATGAATAAACCCTAGATGATAAAATTAGAGATGAATCATGAAGATTAATTGTTGTATAAGTTGTCTACATGTTCTATGCCTACCATGTGTTTGATTAAATGCCTAGATGAAGGATCTATGCCCAACTAGTATGATATCATGAAATCCCCATGTATGTACAAGTTATGCCTATCACATGTTTTGATGGAATATTTCTATAAATGTATTATGGATTATGATGTTATTTATCTGTTCAAGTAAGTTATGCTTGGTCAGTTTCCTTCTATCGAGTCCTGGGGGTACTTGTACTCAAAATATTAGTTGTGTGCTTAGATCCATGTCATGATTTCACGATACTCTCAGTCAAGCCATGATCCTTAAACTTCAGACTGTCTTGTGACTTAAGAAATCTCCATGATCTCATAAACTCAGTCAGTTGTCAGCTATTAGTAATATTTCGTCAGTCAACGAAATTCAGTAAATCAATCCATGTTCAGTTTAGTAAATTATGATTAGTGTCTATTCAAATGGGAGTAGAAATTAGCACCGAGTGAACCCAAGGATGGGAACTCACCTGTTATGTGAGGGTGTGATTCTTAGAAACAATCCTTGCATTCTAGAACTATGTAGGAAGCATAGGTTGAGACATCATAGCCTGCTATATGAGGGTAGATGAGGTGGCTTAGCCTGCTTATGAGGGTTCCCACCGTTCTCACTAGAGTTACCTGTTATATTAGGGTCACTCACTATTGTCCTTACCAGTGGTGCAGTATTGACACACTTCCAATCCGGGCATAGATTGGACCCCAATTTGTCTATAATGCATCATTTGGGGTATGCCAGTTAGATGACTACCTCCCACAGTCTCA
Source organism: Capsicum pubescens (assembly GCA_030864215.1). NCBI lineage: Eukaryota > Viridiplantae > Streptophyta > Magnoliopsida > Solanales > Solanaceae > Capsicum > Capsicum pubescens. The sequence continues at coordinate 83,974,979 of CM061548.1, forward strand.
GTATCAGTCTCAGTAAAAGAACTCAGATAGTTCTTCAGAATTCAGGGCTGTCAGATACAGTCAACTCAGACACAGTATGGAACTCAGATAGTTCCATCAAATTCAGGACTGTCAAAGTCAGTCACTCATGTAATCAGTTATATTCAGATTCAGTACTCATGTTATCACAGTATTAGTGTTAGTTGTTATGTCCCATGCATGTATTGTCACGCTCATGATAGTTAGTCAGTTATTATTATTGTTCATGCATATGAATCCCATGCATTCAGCCTACGTCATATGCATACCAATACATTCAAAGTACTGATGCATTTGTGCTATGGTGTCTTATACCATAGGTTCTGAGACACGAGCTCCAGATCAGCAGTAGATTCTAGTTTCAGCAGTCAAAGTTAGAAGTGAGTCCTCATTATTCAAGGACCTAATTATTCCCTATTATCTCATTAACTAGTTTATTAGTTGGAGTTAGCTGGGGACATGTCCCATCAACTCTTTACTCATACAGTTCAGTCAGTTAGAGGCTTTTTAGACTATCATGATTCAGACTTCAGTATTTTCAGTTTTATTTTTTTTTGGGAATTTCATACCCCGTTTAGATGTTATGTTTTACTTCAGTTATGTGAACCTTATGGCCTTTCAGTTCATGTTTCCTCATTATTCAGTATTTAATGCAGTATACAAGTACAAATATCATTCATGGGTTAGTTTGTGTTTCTTCGGGGTCATGAACATCGTGTAGCGTTTTGGTTCAGCAAATCAGGGTGTTACATTAATACCCGACAATTTAGTTGTTTACCTAGAGGCAGTATCAATTACAAAATAGTATCAGTCATTTCATGATCAGTAGTACTCTCAGTCATTTACAGAACTCAGTTAGCTACAGAACTCAGGAAAACTCAGTAAACTCAGTCTCAGTCCAGTCCAGTCCCGTTCAGATTACTCAGTTTAGTGTCTTTCATTTGGGAGTAGGATTTAGCACTGAGCGAGTGTAGGGATGGTGAATTCCCCGTCAGATAGGCAGAGTCGTTAGTAGCAGTCCTTATACTCCATAACTACGTAGCCAGCGTAGGATATGAGAAGTCACCCGTCCGACTAGGCTTGACTATCTTCCAGGGGTCACCCACCAGTTCAGGCTTGACACTCTTAGTCCTTTGAACATTATATCAGTTTAGTAGATCCACACAGCCAGTGTTAGTACCCGTGGCACGATATTAACACCCTTCAAACTGGGGTTACAATTTAGACCCCAATTAGCTCAGATTGGGGCATGTCGGTTAGATGGCACCTCTCACAATTTTAGTTTCAGTTTCGATCTTTAGTAGGGAACTCAATTTAGTTCTATAGAATTTGGACTGTCAAACACAGTTAATTCAGAACCAGTAATTCAGTTATCAGTAACTCAGCTATTAGTTACTTAGTTATTAGAATTTAGTACTTAGCTTCAGAAAAGCTCAGCTATAGCATGTATATAAACGCACAGTATTGCATACTCGATATTTTCTGTAGTTCAGATTACCTATGTACTCCTATGTTCAGTTATTCTATATAATTTAGTTAGTTATTGTTCATGCATATGAACCCTTACATTCAGCTTTACCTCATCTAGCATACTAGTACATTCCCACGTACTGATGCATACTTTTCTATGCTATGATGTTTCATATCATAGGTTCGGACGCTCAGGTTCCCGACCATGCATAGTAGATTTAAATTCGGCCAGCAACAGTAGATTTAGCAGTGAGTCCTCATCATTCGAGGATATTCTATTATTTCATATTTTCAGTAGATATAGTAGTTTAGTAGATGGAGTTAGTTGGGGGATTGTCCCATCAACTCCACTTTCAGACAGATTCAGTTAGAGGCTTTTCAGACTAGATTTTCAGACAGTATTTAGTTTTACAGATGTTATATTTTATCAGTATTTCAAATGTTTTGAACCTTATGGCATTTCAGCCTATTTTTGAACTTGTGAAGTTTATTTGATTTGGGTGTTGTTGAGGTTTACTTAGTTTTAGCATGTTAAGGCTTAATCACACCATCAAAGTATTTTTTGTTTCTATATTTTCAGCATTAAGTTGTGAACTTAATGAGATTTGGATGTTGTTTTAGTATTGTTTTGTTCATTTTGTCATGTGGATTTTGCTTAGTTTTGTCTTTGAACTTTATGTGATTTGTTGGGTGTTGTTTTAATGATATCTAGTTCATTTTAGCACGTCGGATTTAGTTATTTTTGGCTGTGCACTGATTCAGTAACTGACCAGAAAAAAAGATAGCATATTAAGGTCTAATCACACCATTAAAGTCTTCTTATTTCTATATTTTTTCAGCAGGTATTCTTGAAAGTTATGAACTTTTTGTGATTTGGATGTTGTTTTAATGTTGTTTTGTTTATTTTGGCATGTGGGTTTTACTTAGTTGGCTACATTACTAATTTCATTGAAAAACGGCTTTTGCCTTGTTTTTTCATTGAATAATAGCTTACCTAGAGAAGGCTTAGCTTCAAGGCTAATTCTCAGCTCTTCACATCTGCTCTGCTGCTACCTGTTTAGTCTGGAATTAGCAAACCAGAACTTTATTTTTGGTTATGGTTGGAGGGGTGTGGAGGGGCTTCTTATCCTTTAATATACATATAATTTTCATTTGTACAGATTGTAAAAGTAAAGCAGATTCATATCTGGTTTAAGAAATTTTCCTCATTTCTGCAATCAATTTGCATAGAATAATAATATATACAAAAATTTTGGTAGCCTTGTCAAGTTTATTGCCCCACTGAGTTTTATATCGTTTCAGTGTAGATAACTCAATATAAAAGAAGATGGATCATATGTTAATGAAGTGGTAAAAGAGATTTGTGTAAGTACTCTTTTGAGAAATTTTTATCGTTTTAACATTGTGTTGTTGAATCTATAGTCTAGTGAAGTCGCGTGGAACTCTTTCGATTCACTAGCATTATTGTCTTGTTATTATCTCATTTTCTTGTTCAAAACACAAACTCAAAGTCTAGTGAAGTCGTGTGAAGCCTATTTCCTCAAAGTCTAGTGAAGCCGTGTGAGGCCTATTTCGATTCACTAGCATTGTTACGTTGTCTTTCATCTAATTTTCTTGCTCAAACACATAAACTCAAAGTCTAGTGAAGTCGTGTGAGGCCTATTTCGATTCACTAGCACCTTGTTGTTCATCTTGATGTTATTGTATTGGTTGAAATCTGTTGATACACACATAGTCTTCTATCAATACAACATTACAATATACATTGTTGTAATGCTCTGTGAAGCGTATGTATATGTATTCTGGTTAGCTGACAGGTTTTTGATAGGCCTATTTACAAAGGAAACTCTAGCAATTTTTTTCGTAAATTTTGAGAGTTAACAGAATTTTAGGACAACATAATGGATAAAATGAAGTGGAAGTTAAGTAAATAATCTCATGAGTGTCTTAGATAATTCTTAAGTAAATCCTTGAGAAAAAATATGTTAGGAATTGATATGCCTAGCATGAATAAGTTTGGTGGTGTTAGCTGAATTGAGATCTTTCTTTTTTACTGGCCAGATCTTTTTGTTAGTTTCATTGTCCTTTTAGTCTATTTTGGTTTAACTAAGAGTAGTTAAAAAAAAAGTTCATTTCCTGGAAAACAGAAAAGGGCAGAATTTTTATTGAGTCAAAGTTCCTAAGCTTTCTTAATGTAATTCATCATTTGAGGAATTAAAAGTCTTATCATTTTGAAAGAGCCAGTCTGATAAGTATGTTTTTATCCCCATTTGTAAGATGAGTATTGAGGGAGATTACCATAGGGGGCAAACTAGTTTGTGCATTCTGAAATCTTTAATGTATTCCGTAGTATTTTAATTCAAAGATATTATTGTCATCTCTTTTACAAAACAACATTAAGATTTCTCAAATCATTTCTTGTATTTTAACAAGTTAGAATTGAAACTTCGCTTTATTTTTTATTTTAGGGACAGGTAATTTCATGATGGAAATTGTTAGCCATGAGAAGTTTGAAGATATTTTGTGATTTTGTTTCTCATATGTATATCACATTGATTTGTTACCCATTAAAAACTATATAATTCTCTTCTGGAGAAATATATTTTAATATCGTCTTTGTATCTTTAAGTACTGTAGTTGTATTATTGGCAACGAAGTAGACAATATATAATTTATATTTTTTTTTGGGAAAAAAGTGGTATTAGTGGCGACCCATAGTTGCCACAAAAAAGTGAGTATTAGTGGCGATCCATAGTTGCCACAAAAAAGTGAGTATTAGTGGCGACCCGTAGTTGCCACAAACAGGGAGTATTAGTGGCGACCCATAGTCGTTGCAAAAAGTCATTTTTAAAAATAAAATAAAATTCAACCTTTTGTGGCAACAAAAGATCGCCACTAAATCATTGTTTTGTGGCATATTTTCTTGCTTTTTTGTGGCAACTTTTGTCGCCACAGAATGTATGTTTTGTGGCGACTTACATATGTCGTCACAAAATACTTTTAGTTACGGAAGTAATTGCTACGACCCTAATGTCGCTTCTAAATATATTTAGTGGCGACTTTTGGTTCTTTTGCGGCGACTTTTGTCGCCACTAAAAACCAGATTTCTTGTAGTGAATCCACAATCTCTAAATTTGTTTACCCGACCTACCGTTTGCCTACCACTTTCAGCCTATCATGATAATATCACATTCAACAACATCAATAAATCAAAAAAGTTCATATTCACTTTTATCGATGTCAATCCTCCCCAAATTTCATTCTCAGTCAATGATTAACTTAATTCTTCAACTAGCAATTCAATTTTTCTCTTTTCAATTTTCCCAACAGTCGAATCCAAAATCAACCACATACACATAACAAGAAATCAAACATGTCAAGTACACAAGTCATTCATTCCTACAACAACAATCAAAATTCAAGATAAGGTTAAGAACGTCAGAAGAAATAAACCTCAATGCTTTTCAATTGAAATGATTCTTCCGAATAGAACCACAACTGAAGTCTCAAATTGAACCTCGACAAATGAACCCCATCTTGGGTATACACCCCTTTTTGTTTGTCACTAATCAACTATAGAAATCACGAAACAGAGAAGAATTGAACCCGACTTCATACACAACGATGTTGTCTCGGTTTTTTTTAGGTGGATTTCTCTGTAAATCAAAATGAGGGGGTTGGTTTTGGAGTTATTTGGGTTGGAATAACGAAGGATAGGAGTGATGTATGAATTTTTGGTGTCTTTCCATCGCTGGAACAGTAACAACGGCGGGAAGGGTTGGATTTTATTGGATTTTATGATGGAGGAAACAAATTTTCCAGTGATGTCAATTTTTGGCAAGAATTCACTGGAAAAATCAGTTTCTGCGCCTGGTTTCACTCTCTCTTTTCTCTATTTTTCTTCCCTTCTCCTCTCTTCGATTTTCCACTGTTTTCACTCTATCTCTCTCACGTCTTTCTCCTCTCTCCTTTAATTCTCTCCCATTTTCTTCTCACTGTATGTAACGCCCCATGAGTACACCCTGGATGCCACATGGTGGCTACATCCCTAAAGAACCGCAAGTTAACCCATGTTGGTACCTGCTGTGAAAACTATATAAAATAATAGAGAAACATATGCGGAATTTAACTTAAAGCGCCATTAGGTTTCAAATACGAAGACAATATTGGGTCGAAATATTGAAAACGCCTGTCTTAAAACAATATTGTAAGACTGTCAATAACAACTGATAACTGAATAACTAACTAAAAGTGTCTAAAAGCCTGTAACTGTCTAACTTTAGAGTTGATGGGGAAAGTCGCCAACTAACTCCGGCTGACTACTTAACTGAACTGAAATAAACATGTATGATCCTTAGAATATAAAGACTCACCACTGCTACAGCTGCGGGTATGCTGGGATATCCAGGTACGGTCGGAAACCTGAACATCCAAACCTATGATATGAGACATCATAGCATAAGAAACGAATATGCGATCAGTACTTTGAATGTACTGGTATGCTAAATAAGGTTAGGCTAATATGGATGGTTTCATGTACATGCTTAGTAACTGACTGAATGTATAGCATGAAGTACTGAGTAAAATGTATGAAATTTGTAAAGACTGAGAATGCATGACCAAGCATAAAACATGTTCTAAATATAGTTTGAAAACTGAAATACTGAGTACTGATAAATGAGTAACTGATATTTGTGTACTATGATCAAGTAGAATTGAAACTGAATTACTGAATCAAATACTGGACTGCGACTATGGGAGCTAGCTATAATCGACGTGCCCTAATATACTATCAGGGTCCAACCTATAACCCCAGTTGGAAGGATGTCAGTATCGTTCCACGGGTACTAATACTGGTTGTGTGGATCCACTAATCTGAAGTCCCAAAGGACGAGGGTGTCATGCCTAACTGACGGGGGACCCCTCAAAATATACGGTGGCACCATAGGTCTGGAATGTAGGGACTGTTTCTAGTGCCTCATGCCTAACTGATGGGGAAGACACTATCCCTACGCTCACTCGGTGCTAAGTACTACTCCCAACTGAATGACACTAATTATTAGATTGAACTGAGTTTAACTAAATGTAATAAATGGTTGAACTGATAATGCTCATAACTATTTTGAAACCATTCTGTAGATACTGAAAACTAGGTGAGCAGCTAAATTTTGGGTATTCAAACACCTTGGACTCGATAGTAATAATAGAAAGATCATTTTAAAACTTTGATGACATGATATGCAAACATTAATTCAAAACTCATTCTTGTAGGCATTTCATCAAACACTTGCAATGCATGGTTTAAGCTAAGCATGAGGTTAGTTTTAAAGCTTGCAGTAATAACCTGATTTCAATAATAAAATCACCAATTAAGGCTTAAATAAATGAACAACACCGTTCAAATATGTGGGGTTGAATAACAATAACAATTATGTGCAAACATGGTATAGAATCGAAATTCATGAGAATTCATTGTTAAAAATCATAATAATTATGTAAAAATCATAACTTTGAATTTGAAATTGGGTTCTTGGACTCCATGGGTGAAAAGGGCCCATGGATGAACATCTAACATACCTAAAAAGGTTGAATCTTAAAATAAAGTAGCTTTTCTTGAAGGTTCTTGAATGGTGACGCTTTAATTTTTTTGTTCTTGGGAATGGAGGAGGGTTTTTACAGGAGTTGATTTGAGGAAGATGGGAAAATAATGCCCCCTTTTGTGTTGTTATTTGTGTTTGGATGGCTGGGGATGAGGGAAAAGGACTAAACTACCCCTTGGCACCTTTTTCCCATGTAAATGACCTTTGGGGCGCAACCCCAAAAAATGGGAATGGGCCTCGTGTTGCACCTCCAAGAAATGGGAATGAAACTCGCGTCGTGAGCCTATCGTGGGAGCTTACTACCTCACACAAAATATGGCATAACTTTTCACTCGGGTATCGAATTAAGGAAAAATTGGTATCGTTGGAAAGATAATTCAATTATCTACAACTTGGTGGGTTTTAATATACCAAATTATTTATATACAAAAAGTTATACACATTAGAAGATGACCCTTGTGAAATTGAACACCAAAAATTAGTTGAATCAAAGGGTATTAACTCACTTTGCTCTAAGTGACTCTTATGAACATATTTTATACATCATAGGCTCTCCTATAACTAGTATATTAAACATGAGACATGCATTAAAATATGAATTATGAGATTGAAGGCTACACACGCAGGAACAACAGTTCGTTTTCTAACTTAGAAATATGCGAGGTGTTACACTGTAATTGGGGTGCTCAACTGTGATATGTAGCGTGTGTATACAATATGCATTATATGAATAATCTCTGTTCCAATAAGGTTCCGTGTGTGTTTAGTGAGTTAATGAATGAAAATATGGAGGTTTGTGTATGTGAATTGTATAGTGTGTCAGATTGTAAAATCTGTTAATGGGTGTGATATAGCTGATGGTTGTTTTTTTATTAGGGAGAGGGTAAGAAACATGGGTAATGGTAGGGGTAGGGGGTGGGTAATTTGTTAGGAACTAGTTACATTTAGTTATGAATTTGTTATTTTGTTTTTTTTATGGAAAAGTTATTAAATAAGGTGAGGTGTATGGTAAGGTGGGGTAAAATGGATAAAATTGACTTTTGGAGGGGAAAAATTAAGTGTCTACATTATGCTCCTCTTTGTTTCTGAATACAAAGTGTTTGTGGACAAAGAAGTAAAGAATGAGACAAAATTTTGATCCTACCATTATTCAAAAGAAAGAGAAAAAAGATAGAATGCAACCAAAACTTGATTTTGGCCATTCCACATATCCCAGGTTATGTGGGGATCAGGTCACATGTAGTTTCAAGGTTGAAAAAAGAGAGGAACTATACCAGTTAGAGAGTCGAGTGAGGTCTCATCGAGGTTCTAGTCCGCGACTCTGTCATTACATCAAAAATGAAAATTACAACTTAATAAGATAAATAAAATTACAAAAGTCCTATATATGCAACATCTCTTGATTCTTTTCTCAAGTCTTTAATGCTTCTTCAAGTGTTTGGGTTGAACTTGAAAGTGAATCCTTTCTTCATGCCAGATTTTATGTTGAAGGTATACTTGAACATTGACTATATTCTTCATGTGGTACTTCTGAACTTTGACCTTGAAGTTGAAAATCTTCACACTATGCTCCAGGCTAGTTCCTGACTTACTATTTCTTTCACATTGTTGACTTTTGATTTCTTTATTCTATTCTTCAGATGGGCTCCTGACTTACGATTTCTTTATCTTATTGACTTTCAATCTCTCTAACTTGTTCTCTAGGTGGGCTCCTAACTTTTAATTTTATCACCCCATTCTTCGGGCGAGCTCTAGACTTGAAATTTCATCACCCTGTTCTTCAAATGGGTTCTCGACTTTCAATTTCATCACCCTATCTTCTAGGCGGACTCTCGACTTGCAATTTCATCACCCTATTATTCGGGCGGGCTCCCAACTTGTAATTTTATCAACCTGTTCTCTGGGCGGGCTTCTGACTTGCAATTTCAACACTCTGTTCTCTGGGAGGGCTCCTACTTGCCAATTCATCACCCTGTTCTTCGGGTAGGCTCCCGACTTGCAATTTCATCTCCCTGTTTTCTGGGCGGGCTCCCGACTTGCAATTTTATCACCTTGTTCTCTGGGGAAGCTTCTGACTTACAGATTTATCACACTGTTCTTTAAGAGGGATCCTTACTTGCAATTTCATCACCCTATTCTCTGGATGAGCTCTCGACTTGTAATTTCATCACCCTGTTCTCTAAGGGGGCTCCCGACTTATAATTTCATCACCCTGTTCTCCGACCTGGATTTTGACTTGCAATTTCATTATCCTATTCATCAGGTGGGCTCCCGACTTGTAATTTCATCACCCTATTCTCCGAGTAGTCTCTTGACTTTCAATTTCATCGGTCTATTCTCCAAGCGGGCTCCCGATTTGCAATTTCATCACCCTATTCTCTGGGCGGGCTCCCAACATGCCATTTCATTACCTATTTTTTGGTTGGGCTCCCAACTTTAAATTTCCTCACCTTGTTCTCCAGGAAGGAATCTAACTTTTAATTTTATCACTCTGTTCTCCGGGCGGGCTCCCAATTTGCAATTTTATCACCTTGTTCTTGGATTCTCTCAACTTGTAATTTTATTATCCTGTTCTTCAGGTGGGCTCCTTATTTGCAATTTCATCATCTTGTTCTCTGAGCGAGCTCCCGACTTGCAATTTTCTCACCCTGTTCTTCAGGCGGGCTCCTGACTTACAATTTCATCACCCTGTTCTCTGGGCGGGCTCCCGACTTGCAAGTTCCTCGCTCTGTTCTCCAGGAAGGCTCCTTGTTGTCAATTTCCTCACCCTATTCTCCAGAAGGGATCCGAACTTACAATTTCCTCACCCTTTTCTCTAGGCGGGCTCCTGAAATCAAAATCAAAGCTAGAACAAAAATTATCCCAAACAAAGATTATGATAAAAAAAGATTTGATTTTTTAGAAAAATAAAGTCCCATTTTCTAGGAGGGTCCTAAAGTGAAGTTCCAAATAAAATGAATTTTTTTGCCCTAGTTTATCATTAAAAAACTTCTCTGGGTGTCAAATCCAATCACAAATTCTTACAAAAATGCATAATGCAACGATGAATCAAGACTCAAATAAAAAAATGCACCTCTTGAGGATAAAATTGAATGACCAAGACCAACAAGTGCATCTCTTAAGAATAAAAGTGAGAGATTCTAACTAAAAAGTGCATCTTCTAGGATTAACAGCTTATTAGGAAGTACAGCTCCTAGCCATGAAACATGAAAGACCAATTGGAGAGTGTGTTTCTCAGCGGTATAGGATGATAAGTTTTACCATAATTGTGGTTATCAAACCTGTACAACCACATTACCTCTTGCATTTGCAGAAGTGAGGAATTGCGCCTTTGAATATTTGTGCTTTGAAGTCTTTGATTTGATGATAGCAAGTGTTCCTGTTTCATAAAAAGAAAACTTATTAGTTTAAAACATGGTGGTTGGCTTGCGGCTTTGGCTTTTGAGTCAATTTCACTAGCACTTATCCTATGTAATTTTTCTTCCAACTAATGGCATATTTCATTAACTTGTTGCACCATTAACCCAAACTCAAATTATTGAAAGTGACTCTGAAACAAACTTAATATCACCATTTTGCTATGTCTCTCAGATCAATCCTTCGAGCCTTGGTATTTCCCTGAATCCCAAAACTTATTTTCTGACAAAACTTTCTGTTTGTCTTGTTTCGTCTTACAATCATGTTTCTTTCATGTGCTGATCTTTTGTCTTGCTTTATGCAATTGAAGAAGTTGGTTGCAAGTTTTGAGATCCTTTCTCACTTTTTTTTTTATATGAACTTGACTGAAAGACACAAGAAAAATGACAATGATTTTTTATTTGAATAACTAACTCAAGAAAATAAAAATAGCAATATAGACAAGAAATAAAAGACAATTAATGTCCCTATTTGAAATAGAGAAAAGAAAAATTAATCTGAAAATGACAGTCAACTCTAATGGTTATGCTATTCATTTTTGGATTAAGATGCCTGATCTTTCCATCCGAACTTTCCACCAATTGCTATTGAGTTAATGACTCTAAAACTAAGTTGTTTTCTCAAATCCATTGCACTCATAGACTTCATTCGGCTAGTGACACCTTGAAGGATTTTCTCCAACAAGCCTCTCTCATTCATATTCTCTCAACTCAGTGCCTGTGAGGATTTTTACTAATGAGACTCTCTCCTTTTTATTTCTCTCAACTCATATTCATTTACGGTGCCCATGAGGATTTTCACCAATAGGACTCTCTCATTTTTATTTCTCTCCTGATTTCTCATGCTGATAAAGACAAGTAGTACCCAAAATGCGTCATCATATTCATTGCATGCTTAGCCTTAACATTCTCAAAGATTGAACTGAAGGTCTTTCTTTGGTTGCAACGTAGATTTTGGATAGGGTTAGAAATAAAGGATGGTATGGGGCCCAAGCGACACTTGAGGTGTGGTGAAACTTACAACTTATAGAATCGACTCAAACAATGAAGATTAATGCATGCCCTATTTTCTTTTGATATGGTAATTCTAAATTGTTTATTTGGTTGGACCAAGCACAGAGTAAGGCTGCCTACGCATTTCACCCTCCGAGATAGGAGAATCAGGTCACACGTAATTCTGAAAACTTGTTCTTTTGCTTGATTATGATTACTTTTCTTTTTTTTTCCTTTATTGACTCTTTTTTCTTTGGAACTTTTCTGACTCTATTTTTCTTGACTCTCATCTCTTTTATTTCTTTTGACACATTTTTTCTCTCTTTTTTTTGGAAATTTTCTAACTCTACTCTTTTGCTCGACGCTTTTTCTCTTAAACTTTGTTGACTCTATCTTTATTCCAAAAGAGGAGTATGAAAGAAAAATAGAATAAAATATCAAACGGGATAAATTAAGGATGGCACAATGTTTGGATAGAAGAATGAAATGCCTTCGTCAAATTAGTCCTTATAAATGCAAGAACATAACATGCAATATGAAAGTGGGAGATGAAAATCATTTATGACATTTTTTATAGCACTAACTTTAACTGAGCTTGTGCGTCACTACTTCTTCTACACTTGTCCAACATACAACTCTATCTTTGTTGTACATTCCTCACATTGAATGATCCATGCTTTCGTGGAGTTAATTCTCTTTCTGTTCCTCTTGATATAGGATCGCGCATCCACCATTTGACCTAATTGAGATATGCCTTCAATTAATGACCAAGTTATTCTTGTGATTCTCAAAATAATTGCCTTAATTTTTAAAGAAGGCTTCAACTTGGTCACCAATGTCTCAATACTCGACCTATTTTTCATATGATTTTTATTCTAACTTTAGCCCTCTGATTCAATGTTTCATGATTAAAATGAATTTTAAGATCTGGCTGAAAATTCCGCAACCATGTCATATCACTAGAACCAACATAAAATGTATTATGTAAACAAAAAAAACTTAAAATAAGACAAAACAATAAAGGACACCCCATTCATTGAAAGGAAAGATGGAAGGGTTTGAATAAATACAATATAGACACAAAACATGATAGATACCGAACTACAATCCATAAATAATTTTAAAAACAGAAAAAAGCTACCAACAATCCTTTCTAGTAAGGAGAGGAGTGACTTCTCAATTGTTGAGCTTGATATCTTAGCCACTGATTTGCACATCATCATGATTAGATTTTCATCATCATCAAATACATTTCCATCAACAAATAAGTTCTGGATACTCATGCCTAACTTATTGCTTTCCTCGTATTTTGCATTACCATGTGTTCGTGAAGGACTCTTTGTGACACTCGTAGTGTCAATGTTTTGTACTACGATTAATTTTTCTTCCATCATCCTTTCTATTTCTCTTTTCAAAGTATGACAATCTTTAGTACTATGACCTTTAATATAAGAATAATATACACACCGTATATTAAGATCAAAATTTCTTGAATATGGTTCAGGTGTATACCTGAGGAGAAGAGTAATCATACCTCACTATCTCAATCTCTGGAACAAACTGGTATAGGATTCCCAAATTGGTGTGAAATTATACTTTGACTTTCTCCTCTTTGAAAACTTTAACCTCGGTTGAAAGTTGGATTTATAGGTACCTTGGTAAATATGTGGGGGTCGAGGACGATGTTAAGGGATCGGTGTATTCCATTGTGGATAATAAGATGGATGAGTACAGAGTGGTACATTGTTCAAAGGATATTAAGGAAGTGGAATGAGATATCTTGGATTTTGGAGAGAGAAACCTAGTTGCAGGTGAGTATATGGATATGATGTGTAGGCTTGAGGTTGAGGCTGACAGTATTGGCAAGTTGGACCTCTCGAGTTTCGCTTTGGTCCTGGCACCACAATAACTATGTTTTCCTTATTCTTTCCTTCAATTCCCCTCAATTGATTGCAATATCGTCCCAAATATTTCTCAGAATCCTCATGTCCATCATGGTTCTCAAATTTCAATATCTTAAAGCTGGGAGAAAGGTTAACACTTGAAGACATGCCCATTTTTTATAAGAAACATATTCATAACCCGCAAGTCATAGGGAACTTTTCATAGCATTTTTTGAACTCTTTATTTTTCTAACCATTTTCTCTTACTCTGCTGGCATGCTAGGCTTCTAGGTAAGAAATTTTGGTGGACCAATTGAATTAAATATAGGCTTAAGAGTATAACAGTGATCATCAAGGGTATTGAATATAGACTCACTAGCAGATTGGAAAAGCATAACCATTGGACAGATAGATAAGGTGGGAGTCTAAATATAGGGTTAATCAATAAAATCACAGATGGTATGTGGTGTTTTGAATATGGTAGGATTATAATGTGGAGCTAGAGAATGATTGGTGGAAGTCTTGGGATGCATTTGGCATGGAGTAAATTCTTAGGCATGTCGTGGTATATCAACAATGGTAGAAAACCGACTTTGCAATTTTGGTGAAAAACTCAAGGTATTTATAGGTTCAATAGCTAGGAAAGGAGGAGGAGGCAACCCACTTGCCTAACCTCAGTGCATTTCTATCATTTGTTGTCTTAGTCTCAAAATCTCTTGCTTTAAACGCTCATTTTCGTGACTCTTTGTTTTATCCATGATGTCACTTAGCTAACTCTTTCTTGAATTTGGCGTGATATGGAGGACCAGCCAAAATTACATAAATCAACCACCATAAACTAACTAAATTACAGATAATAAATGCGTTAGAGTTCAACATTTCCTCAAAAATCTTTTTTAGAACCTGTTTTTATTCTTTTTCTTTCCATTTTTTGAGATCACCGAACCCTAGAAGTCCGCCTACGTATATCACCCTCGAGAGAGGAGAATTGGGTGTGCATAGTTTGTGAAGTTTGTCCACAAAACAGCCAACAAAACTCTCTATATCTTTTTTTCATGAAATTTTAGAGGAAAAGGAAATAACAAATCTTCAAAAATAGACGAAAATAATTTTTTTAGCGTTGAATTCCCTATGCAAAATGAAACCTATGATTATCAAAGATTTTTTTTTTTGTATTTTCATATGAAGAAACATGTGAAACAACTAATCCAAATGAAGATTAAAGATTTTTTTTTCTTGTTTTCTTTTTTCAAAAGATATTTACACAAATTATTTTGAATTTTTAAATTCTGAATTTTATACAAAAATAAAACCAAGACTATTAAAAGAAAATCATTTTGTATTTTTCTTTTTCAATGCATATATGAAACACATACTCTTAAATAAAGAGTGAAGAAAATATTTTTGAATTTCTTAAATAAGATCACCTAACTAAGAAGAGTTGTCTATGTATCTCACTCTCGAGAGAGGAGAATCAGGTGTGCGTAGTTCATCCAAAATGAATAATGAATGATTAAATAACCAACTGAACCCTGACTTGAGAGACACAACCACAAACAGACGATGAAAAACATCAATAAAATCTTTTTTGAGTTTTCAATTTGACACTTCACATAAAAATGACACCACCAACTATGAAAAGGAAATCTTTTTGTGTTTTCAGAGGAATTGTTCTAAAATAACGCATCAACATAAATAAAATATTTTTGAAATTTTAGACATAGAAATACATCAAGACTCTAAAAGAATTTTTTTTTGACACTTTCACTCTATGACATGTACTGAAATCTTTTTGATTTTTTTTTTTGAGAAAATAAGTGCAAAAAGTAAAAAGAAAATCTTTTGAATCTTTTATTGTAAAAAATAAAAACCATAAAGAACTCCTATGAAACTATATTTTTTGACTTACTTTTTTTCCTAAACACACTTTTTTCTTAATTCTAGAATATGCTTAACCAAATTGGCCCATCAAATGACCTTATTACCCTAAAAAATGCAATAATTAACATGTAGGGATGCTTTAGGGGTAAGTCTCCTACGAAGGATTAGGCGGGTCCTGCTAGGTCTCAGCATGATGAAAATAAGAATGACCTAAAAGTATGACCTAGGTCGGGTTCAACTATCAAGACCGTTCGGGGGAGCGTATGGTCAATAGTGACTACGACTGCTTTCTACCCACTTTATACTAGCTGACAGCTCTCCCTACTAAGATAAGGGTGACTCAATGAATGATTGTGTACACAGTGTGTACTACGAGACTTATTGCAAAAGAATAACTCGGGGTAATGCATATGATGTCAGATATAAAGAGGTAACACATAAGAGAAAATCTATAAACACGTAGCACTCCGGCACTCAACAATGATAAAACAATGACACAAACGATAACACAAATAGGGTGTCTATATACCTATAGTGTCAAACTAAGATGATATAACTCAACATTAAAATAAAATTCTAAAAATTCTCAATAGAGTCGCCAAAGTTGTCACATCTTTTTTTCACCTGAAAAAGATTCGATTTTTTATTTTAAGTTTGAAAAGGGTTTTATTATTAAAACGACTAAAAATAAAAAAAAATTCCAAAAATAATTTTTTACATTTAAAATTAGAGTTGCCACTTGGCATAAATTTGGTGTGCCAAGTTATCTTAGAAAATTCTTTTTCAAAATGATTTTTGACTCTTTGATAAACTGATCCATGAATAGAGATTTCAGTTAAGAAATTCTGTTGACCGAGGGGAAGGTGTTAGGCATCCTCGGTCCTTTGGTTCGACCGCGGCCACTTCGTAGAGTATATCAGCTAGTAAGACACTATGAAATGCATAAACCACACAAAAGCACATAAGCCAAAAAGCACACAAACAAATACGAAGATCCAAAATAATGTCTAATTATACAACCCCGAAAAATGAAAAATGTGGAAATGTAAACTACTATATTCTAAACTGAACCTAAACTACGCTCCACCCGACATTTCGGGACTTGCTCATATGCCATCTTCGAGTACAACTCTTTTGGAGGTATTTCTTGAATAAATCAGTACAGATAACCTCGAGCATTCCCAAGATAAATAAATATAGATAACCTCGGGATATTCCCTGGTCAAATGAGTACAATTAATTCAAATGCGATAAAACAAAAATCATTCAATAATAATTCAAACATCCAACAATCCAAAATCTCTAAACTTGCCTACCCGAGCAACCGTTTGCCTACCAATTTTGACCTATCATGATACTATCACGTTCAACAATATCAATAAATCAAAAAATTCATATTCACTTTTATTGATGTTAATCCCTCCCAAAATTTCATTCTCAATCAATGATTAACATAATTCCTCAAGAAGCAATTCAATTTTTCTCTTTTAAATTTTCCTAACATCCGAATCCGACATCAACAACATACACATAACAAGAAATCAAACATGCCAAGCACATAAGTCATTCATGACTACAACAACAATCAAAATTTATGATAAGATAGAGAACGAGAGAAGAAATGAACCTTAATTCTTTTCAATTAAACTGATTCTTCCAAATAGAACCGAAACCGAAGTCTCAAATCGAACCTCAACAAATGAACTCCAACTTGGGTATACACCTGTAACAACCCGCATTTCGGGCTAGAATGTAAATTGTCATTCCTACGCGTAATGGTTCTAAAAGCCAATAAACATTATACAAATTCAATGTGTTAATCAATTATGTAGTGTGGGAATCTATTTGATCATGAATTGAGATCATAGAGGTCCCTTAACTTAAGGACGAGTTGAAAACTTTCCTATCATTTGAGTTTTAGTGAGGGTCTAAACTTGGGTAAACTTCCATCAACCATAACTTCTTATATATATCAAATAAGAGGGCCTACTATATATAAAATGAAAGTTCTTTGAGTCCTCTTTCCTACTAAGCCAATTTCGCCTAAATCTGACAACCGGGTAAAAAGTTATAGTATTTTTCGTGTGAGGCAGTGGGATGCCGTGATTACACCACTCGGCGGTGCAATAGCGGTGAAGCCAATACCGCTCAGTGGTAAACCTTTAAATCAGAGTCATCCTAATGCAGTAGGTCACCACTATTAGCCCTCTCATCGGTGCTATAGTGGTGGGACCAATACCGCTCATCGGTAAGCCTCAAAATTGGGATTTTTTTGCAACTTTTAAGTCTGAGGGCAGTCTCATCTTTTACCTACAATTCCTAATCATATTAACTGATGATTAAAGCATTTTAGGGCATAATATGCCCTCTTTTACTCAAATTTATCAAGAACAAATACTTTAACCTTCCTTCCAAAGATCAAGAGTCCATACTCTAAGTTCAAGAATTCAAGAAAAGTGTCAAGATTGGAGTTCTAATTTTCAAATTAAACTACTTACGGTACATGAGGTTGTCCTAATATCACGGGCATGTGTTTTATACAAAATTTTAACAAATTTTCAAATTTTATAAGTATATATATAAACATGTGGCGAGTTTGGGAATTTGTTTTAAAAGCATGTATTGTGAACATAGTTCGATAAAGGTATCTAATGGTCATGGGAGTTCTTTTCATAACCCTGATTTATGATTTCATATATATATAAATATGTTCTTTGAACTTGAAGTATGGTTTTGAATATGAATTGTGAATCCTTTAAATCCATGATGATATTTATGTACTTGTATGGTATTGAATTATACACTATTGAGAGCATGGTTTAAGAACCCTTTTGGAATAATAAGGCTTACGCTAAACCAACATTGAAGGCTAATTTTAAAAAAAATGATGATTTTCTTAAGTTTTAAGGTTTTGATAATCAATATGTATGTGTTGAATGATTGATATGCAAATGGCTGTGAAATGGTGGGCCATAAATGACTTGCAAGTTGGGGGTATGGCAATAATTTAAAACTATACTAATATGAGTTGGATGGTTACCCGAAAAAAGCATGAGTTAGGAGACTTTGTGCTGGAAATCATAATTTGCCGACACGGGACTTTGGTACCCTGCTATGTGATCTTGTGTACCTTATATTATGTCATCCTAATTCGAGACTATGTTTAGGAGCCTTGCTTTGTGATCTTGTTCCCAACCATGACATATTGAATTGAATGGGGAATACTACACCCTGCTTTGTGATCTTGCATGTTCTCCACTCACTAGAACACCAAGCTTAGTGGAAAGTCAAGATTAGGTGGTCTGTGTAAACATGAATTTGTTGGGTGCACCATCTAGTGCAATAATGCTAAAGTAAATTGAGATACAAAGGAAATAAATGTGTTTGGAAACTCATCCTAATATGACCATATGCTTTAAAATTATTTTGTGACACTGTTTATATAAAAGCTCTAACCTATGTTGTGTAAAAGTTGTATTTTATTTTTGGATTACTCTGCGTACCAGTACATCCGTATTGATCCCTATATTTTAGGATCTGAGGCATAGTCCCAGGGTCTAGTGAAGAAGTAGAGAGGTGTTTCATAGATTTGTAGTTGGTGAGCCTCCCCTATTCCGAAAGGCCGGGTTTACAAAACATTGTCATTCATTTAGTTTATGGTCTGACTGGGGGCCTTGTCCAAGTATTGTTTTAGATTTATGATGAATCCTGTAATGCTAGATATTTTGTAGATAGGTGTCACATGTTTTGACTATTCAAAACTTTCCCTTTTAAGTGTTTAAAGTTTATGATATTAACCATGGTTCTGTTATGTGTTGTTTTCCTGTAAATTTTCTTATATCATATGATCATTGTGCATGATTACCAGATAGATAAGGGCGCTCGACCCTTCATGGTTCGGGATGGTCATTACGGCCAGGGCCTTAGCTCGGGTCATGAAAAACTTGGTATCAGAGCACGGTTCATGGTCCCAGGGTATATGCAAAATTATGTCAGGTAGAGTCCTGTTTATGGGTAAGTAGTGCGCCATACTTATAAGCAGGAGGCTACAAGGCATTTTGGAATATTTCTCTCTCTTCATGTTTTAGTTCATGCTATGAAGTCAGAATGTTTCTCTTTCATACTTTAGTTCATGGTATGGTGTCATCCATACAAAAGTAAAGTTATCCCAATTCTTTCCTTACTCTGATATTCTTAGATATGTCTTATTGTTAAGGTGATTCAAGTGTAGAAGCTAAGAATCTAAATGGTATGGTCCTTTCTAATGTAGTCATAAACGATTATGAAATTGCACAAGAATTTGAGAGGAGTCCACAACTGCTTTAAAGAGTATTGATTTGATCTTATATCCCTATTTACATCAATCATGCATTTGAGCCTGAGGTATGCAGTATATTCAGTCCCTTTCAAAAATTCTTATTGCAGATGTCATGCTTAAGGGAAATGATATATGTCAGAATGTTGGAACAATATTTTCACCCGAGTAGTAGTATGTGTTAAGGTGTCATACCCTATTGGTAGTAAGATGATCCTAAAGTTAGTGATATGATGTCACAAGCTTAGAAGTCAGAATGAGGGTGAATTTTGTGTAAGAAAGCTAGTTTAGTTGTGTAACCATTGATTGGGTGAAGGTTTGGTATTTATAGTAATAGACTAAGGTGTTAGCAATAATTGTAGATTGTATGATAGTCTGTGAAAGAAGTGGCTGGCTACAATTATTATTTAATCAAAATAGGGAAGGATCTCAGAATGGATAGTTATGGTGGTTGTAGAAATAATTTATAGGCTATAAATGGAAAGGGGTAGATTAGTCAATAAGTTATAGGTATAGACTTATTGTTGTCTATGAAATTTTGAAGGTGGTTGTGATGTATGCAAGAGTAAGTAAATATGATGTAAGAAAGTGGGATATGTTAATAGATGGTAATGGGTTATAATATAAGATTAAGATCGACTATCCTTATTATGTGACTTTAGCCCCCTTGATTTTCCCTTTTCTAGGAGTTGCAAACTAGTACGTCGTGTGAGGAGAAAGGTAGTAGATTTTGAGGCATACTAGTAATGTCGTTGTAATACCCCGCAAAATTCTAAGCTTGACTCAGTCCTTTAAAGCCTACTAAGGGGTCCCAGACTAAGAAAATTCAGCTAAGTATTTATACTTAGCGTCACTTTAGCCTTCATAGTTTTTCAATCCTAGTTCACGTCCTTCCCGACCTTATTTTGTCAATTTTTAAATTGATTCATGATCAGGGTCACTTGTAGGCCATCTTGGGTGAGTTTTGGGTTTTTCCAACTAGCGTAAGGGCGAGTTTGGACGCTAAAAATAGTGAGGGGTCGCGATGGCCTCGCCCAGTCAACCCAGATAGGGGTTGCATCGAGATAGGTAGTCAACCCAAGTAGGGGTCGCGACACGAGGGGCAGCCCAGTTCAGCAAATTTCAGTTGTGGGTTATGGGGGTAAATTTGTTAATTTCCCCTCCCTCATTCACCCCAAAACATGAAATTAAGCCCACATTCCCTAAAATATACTCACTTTCTCTCAAACTCTCCCAAGAACCAGTATTAGGGTTTTCAATTCAAGATTCAAATCTCAAGAATTCTACCATCAATCTTCTAAAAAACAAGCATAAAGGCATGTGAAGTGTTCATCCAAGGGCCCCTTTTACCCTTGGAGTTCCAGAAACCCTTTTTAAAATCTTAAATCATGATTTCCATGTTGTGGGTTGTTTGTATTCATGTTAATCTTGTTGTGTAATTTCCAAGATGATGTCTTTAATGAATTTCATGAATTTATGTTAGCATGTGGGTTGAAATCTTTTAAATTGAAGTGATTAATGTAGCCATGATGTATTGAATTATTATTCATGCCCAAGTATAATGTGATGCCTCCCATGTGTTTACCAAAATTCCTATGTGAATTATTGGTGTATTTATGACATAATAGAATGCATCCCTATACATGTACAAGTTCAAGATTTACAAGTGTTTGATGAAATGCCTTAGAAAGTGAATTATGAACATGTGGCCATTGTTGTGCCTTCAAGATTTATGTTACACTTTACTCTTTAAGCTATCGAGTAATGGGGGTATTTAATACCCAACAATTTAGCTGTATACCTAGAGCCAGTGTCAGTTACAAAATATCCTCAGTCAGGTCACGATCAGTGGTACTTTTAGTCAGTTTTAGAATTTAGGAAAACTCAGTAAACTCAATACTAATCTAGTCCAGTTCAGTATTCAATTCAATCCACAGTAAAATCAGTCAATTAGCAGGATTTAGTAGTATTCCATCAGTCAATAGAATTCAGCGAACTCAGTCCAATTCAATCAAACAATATAATCAGTAACAGTTCAGTCAAGCCTGTATGAACTAGAAAATCAGTTTAGTGTCTATTCAGTTGGGAGTAGGATTCAGCACCGAGTGAAACCAAGGATGGGGACTCACCTGCCAGTAAAAGGTGTGATTCTTAGAAGAAGTCCTTGCATTCCAGAACTATGTAGCTAGCATAGGTTCAGACATCAACCTGCCAGTTAAGGGTTGATGAGGTGATCTACCTGCTAGTTGAGGGTACCACCATTCTCGTTCAGAGTACCTACCAGATGAGGGTGAATCAGTACTTTTCCTTACCCGTGGCACGGTATTAACACCCTTCCAATTGGGGTTACAGGTTGGACCCTAAAATTTATTCAGAAAAAAGGGCACGTTGGTTAGATGATTACCTCCCACAGCCTCAGTTTTAACTTCAGTCTCAGATTAGAACTTAGTAGCGTTCTACAGACTTTAGGACTGTCAGATACGTTCATCCAGATAATCAGTAATACAGTATCAATAAACTCAGATATCAGTAAATTAGTATTCAGACTCAGTATCCGGTATTATCATGATTTTAGTTACAGTCTACATATTCATGCATGTACTCCCATTCAGTCATATTCATGTTATTCAGTTAGTATTGTTCATGCATCATGAACCAATGTATTTCAGCCTACCTCACTGAGTATACCATTACATTCAAAGTATTGACACATGTCTTTTTTGCACTATGATGTCTTATATCATAGGTTTAGATGTACGGGCCCCAGAGCATCCTCAGTAGTACAGTTTCTCAGCAGACATCGTAGTGGTGAGTCCTCATATTTCAAGGACATAATTATTTTTAGCATTTCAGTTATTTCAGCAGTTAGTGGGAGTTAGTTGGGGACTTGTCCCATCAACTCCATATTTCAGACAGTTTAAAGGCTTATCAGACTAGAGTGTTTTTAGATAGTTATTTTCCAGCATTCAATTTTCCGTATACAGTATTATTTTCAGATTTGAACCTTATGGAAGTTTCCGCATTTACTTCCTTATTTAGTTATTACAGCGTCTTTATTATTCAGTGCTCGCAGCAGGTACCAGTTATGGGTTAGCTAGTGGTCCTTCGAGATTGTTAGTGTCGTGTAGCATCCGGGGTACAGACTTGGGGCATTACAAAACTATGTATTAGATCCTATGGTTTAAAAGAGTCCTAGGAAGTCTGAAAGCCACATATAGTAGAGTCTTATGCATGGGTGTATACCGCGCCACACTTATGGACAGGAGGCTATAAGATATTTTAGGAGCAGTTTCCCTTCTTTCAGTATTCATGTCGTGCGAGTGAGCATGAACTCCAGTTAAACTCTCTATCTAATCCAAGTTTATCTTCCATTTATAGATCATGCCTTCCAAAATAAATAAGGAAAGAGGAACGGGAGACCATCCAGAACCCCAACCCATCCAGCCAGATCCTCTGGACGAACATGTCTCCCATACTGAGTTTAGAACAGCTTTCACCACCCTAGCTCATTCTGTAGCAGCCTAGAATGAGTGCCCAGCTATTTTTCTGACTAACCCAATGTCCAACAACGCGGTTGTCAGTATTCAGGACTTCACCCGACTGAACCCTCCATCTTTCACCGGGTCTAAGTCAGATGAGGACCCTCAGGAATTTATTGATCAGCTGCAGAAATTTACTGATATTATGGGAATTCAACTGAATATTGCAAAAGAAAGAAATATTTCAATACAAATGCATATTTTGGCATGCTTATTTAATCTCTCCTGTCTTTTCTTTAATAGACACGTACAGAGTACCTGCGCGCGCATACACCCAAATACATACTTTATTTCCTTATATTTATTAAAGGGTGATATGTAGTGGCTTCATTTATACATAAACATCTGCTTATCCCATTATCTAGGTACTTTCTATGTGTAGGGTTCAAAAAAGAGTTCGACCATATTGTTAAATGGAGTCAGGAAGCAATAGGTTGTTAAACTTATTTTAAGTCTTCGTTGTGTTAAGTACTGAGTGCTTAGATGATTTTGGATTAGTCAGCAGTAATTTTGTAGAAATGTGGCGCTTTGGATTTTGAAATTTAAAAACAGTGACCAATAAAATTCAGCAAAAACATCTAAAATAATAGGGAATAAGTAACATGAAGAAGCAGTTGTAGATGTAGCTTTTTCAATGGCAGAGAGGGAGAGTTCTAATTAAAATGAGAAAATAGATGTGGTACAGTTTATACCTGGGGATAATTTGAGTAGAGCGCTTGCATTATATAAAAAAATATTGGGCTTGAGGAGGTGCATCTTGTTAATGGAGTTATACTGAGCATGCCATGGAACAGACGTCTTGATTCTGATTTGTGATTGTGAGGCCGCCATCTATGTAAAACGATTCACCCTATAAAAATTGAATGTGTTATTGGTTATTGTTGCAAAATATTTAAATATTTTATGTCAATTGTTGCTATTCTTACTGGTGTTAGTATTTGGATGTCGGATATGAGAATTGGTTGTTCTTCAAATGGAAAAAAGGAGTCGGTTGTGGATGTGCTTTATGTTGTGTATTCAATGAGTAGTTGCTGAACTGTTTTCGCCCTACAATTTTTTTTAATTAATTTGGTTGGTGAAGCTAATTTTATTAACAGGTAATATTTGTCAGAGGCGGAGCCAGGATTTGAATCTTGGGGGTTCTGAAATTTAATACATGATAATGATTTCAAGTTAATATACAATAACCATCAAACTAGCACACAAATATCGATATTGAAAAACCAACGAATTATTTAAGTACTAAATAAGTACAAATATTATCGTCACAATTGCACTCAACAATTTGTGATGTTTTGAAAATAATTAATGATCTTATCATTAGGTAAATTTTCAAATACTTTATCCTTTATATAACAAACTAACAATTATTTAAAAAGTCATCATCAATTCTATTTCACAAGTCATTTTTAATACACTGAATAAAGGAAAAAAGCTCTTTCCACTGTTTGTGTCTATGTCTCATTGTTAATTCATATAAAAATTATAAATTATGAAAAATAAATTACATTATAAAAAAATCAAAATATGAAAGGGGCCATCTACTTGTCGTGATGAGTTCTGGATTGAAATTTTGGGAAGCACGATAAAAATAATAAATATAAAAGAATAATATATGGGATAACCCTAAAATCAAAGAATAAAAAATAATTTTCGAATATATATTACACATTATAATAGATAAACAAATTGAAAATATTAAATAGAAAAAGAGAAGAAAAAATCGAAAGAATTTTCTAAACGTAATAGTCATAAGATTTGTACTACAACAACAAAGTGGGTGGCGAATAGACCAAAGACTCTGTGTCTTTTGGAGAAGAAAACAAGAAGACCTAATAAGTTTTCTAAAAGAAACTGAGACCTT
Organism: Capsicum pubescens; assembly: GCA_030864215.1. Lineage (NCBI taxonomy): Eukaryota > Viridiplantae > Streptophyta > Magnoliopsida > Solanales > Solanaceae > Capsicum > Capsicum pubescens. The sequence continues at coordinate 83,999,958 of CM061548.1, forward strand.
TTTAATTTTGTGGGTAAGCTTGGGGATTATTAATAATTTTATGTTTTAATTTTTTAAAAATAAATTCTTTTTTTTTGAAGGAATATGCATATAAGGAATCTGCACATGTGTATTTTCTTAGACATAAATTAGAGGTCTTTTAAAAAAAAGAAGAGATCTACACAGGTATGTTTTCCTTAAAAGGGAAAAATATGCATGCTCACACAGCTAGGCTCGAACCCACAATTTTCGACGCGTGATAACTTTTATTTTTTTAGCATAGATAACAAATTTGTTGTCTGAGATTGTCAACTTTGTTATGAGATGCTGTCAACAACTTCCACTTGAATATAAAAATAATGATTTGAAATTTGTGCTTGCTCTTCTTGAATAAGTCAGTTTCTTAGTTTCCTTTGATATGTTGCTCTAGAGGGAAGTGGTACAGAGTGACTGATTCAAGTACTTTTGAATTTGAAGTGGCCAAGTAAATAGAAACAATCTGCGTGGATGTGGAAGGAGTCCCAACAATTCATTTCCAAAGATGGTAACTTGACTACAGTTAATTTTACATGGATTTTATATTCTTTGTGAACCAAAGAGCCATGCGACGTATGGTCCAAGTTTTGATTTTACTCTTCTTAATTTCAGAGAAATTTGTAAAGTTAACACTAAAAATTTAGATCACACAATTAAGAGTAAAAAAAGAAGGTGAAAAAGTATAAACCTAGTGAGCATCCATAATGATAGATTCTTGTACTTTTTCAATTGCGCATAACTTGGGGGCAACATTAACCAGCAGTGCAATAACATCTACAGGTAAAAAGACAGAGAATAGATAAATAAAAGTTAAAAGAATAAAAAAATATATTTTAATAATAACGAACTTTTATATCTTGAGATGTAGATGGTTAAGCTTTTTCGATTACCAAATTGAGAGCATTTAACTTGTGCGTCAAAATCATCAAAAGGAACTATAAGTAAACGGGGTAGGTAGGGGTAGTGGATTTTAAGGAGAAATGACTTTGTCAACCGATTAAATGATGGTAGTTTTGTCAATTATCCAGGTGTATGTAGTGAATGGATTAGCATATCCTCAATTTGATTCTTTAACCAGTGCAACTGACACCAAATAGATTTCAAATAGCTTGAAATATTTTTCAAAGTGTGGTATATCAGTATTCCATATAATTTCTTGAATTTGATTTTCCTGCAATTTATAATAATAGAAGGCCGAATATAAAGTCTTGCAAAATATGATTGTGTATGTAAAAATCAGTATACATACCCGCGCGATGCGCGGATGATATTAAAATATTTTTTTCTAATCATTTCATTATGAAATGTCTTATTCCAATATGTTAAATCATATCACCTTTAGAAAAAAGTTCAACTTTCATTTTGTTTCTCAGTGAAATATGGGGGCGGGGATCTACATCCCACCCACTTCCCAATCCTACCCCCATCCGCATCCATATCCATTGTGTAGATTTATCTATATTTTAAATTGTATTTTTATATTTATATAAAATACAAATAGAGATACTGGCTATTTATTTAAATTTACTGATTTTGTCCCAAGAGTTATAAGAAATTCAATAAGGTAAGAAAATTTCTCGAATATGAATTTAAAGGACAAATAAACAAAAAAATTTGTTCTACATTAAAAACAACAACTATGTAATCTGTGTACAACATGTTAAGATATTATATTAAAAATTTACCTTTTTAGGCTATGATTTTATTTTATTTTTTTAATTTTCTTTCTCTATATTATGAAACTAGGTGCTTTGAGTTGTAGGTGACAAAAGAGTTTTAAAATGAGGTGTAGGTGACACAAGTCTTAATAATTGAGTGGAGGTAACAATTAGTTTATTATGGATTAAGAAAGTTGGGTAAGTTTAAGAATAGCCCAAAAGTGTATAAATTTACACTTTGATCCAAATGTTTACCTAATATAACGAGAAATTGAGGGAAAAAGGCGTCTTTCTCTTCTCATCCATTGTTGTTTTCTCTCTCTTAGCAATTCTTGTTGTTCATTATTGTTGCTACTTTATTCATCATCTTCTACTTCATTATCATCATTTTCTAATACATTATCATCTTTATCTTTTTCTTGTTGACCATTGTTGTGGTTGTTGTTACCACTACTGTTGCTATTTGACCAATTTCTTAAGTCAAATTTTATTTCGTACATCACTTTTCACTTTGGCATTACTTCATAAGAGACTTTGGTAAGTCAAATTATGACTTTTAGTTGAATTTGTCATCTGGGTACTGTTATTGTGCTATTTTTTCAACAATAGATAGCACGCGAACATGACTGTAACATAAGAGCTATTTGTTTAAACAGATCAATCATCTGTTATGACTGATAAGACATCTATTTCAAAGAAAGACTCATATGTTGGATTCATATTTATGGTTCTATAGTACCGTAACATGTATCGAACAGACGGGTCATCTGTTGCAACATATGACCCATTTGTTGCAACTGATTAGTTATCTGGTACAACATAATAAATATCTATAGCAATAGATTAGTAACCTATTGTAACAGAACCTGAACTCGATTCTAACAGACGTGTTGTCTGTTGCAATAGGGCAAAATATCTGTTGCAACATATTATTAACCTGTTGCAATAGAACCTGAACTCGATTCCAATAGAAGGTAAATATCTGTTGCAATATGTTAGTAACCTGTTGCGATAGAACCTGACCTTAATTCCAACATATCGTCGTCTGTTGCAACAGGTAAGTCATCTATCACAATAGGTTAATTATCTGTTGCAACATGTCACTCATCTATTGGAATCATCTTCAAAGGTGCCTTAGTACCGTAACATCTATCCCAATAGACGCTTCATCTATTGCAACAGATATATAGTCTATTGCAACATATGATTCACCTGTTACAATAGATGATCGTCTATTAAAATCAGCTTCAGAAGCGTAACATGAATTCAACAGGTAAGTAATCTGTAGTGACTGATCACTTCCCTGTTGCAACAGATTACACATCTGTTGGGATTTATTTACGGCACTATAAAATCATTATTAACTTTTTTAACAAATGACTTAATTTAGGTACCACTAATGGAGGGATCAATAACAATTGGGGTGGATTGTCATGGTCAATGGATCGAGAAAAACAATCGATATGTATGGCATTGAAAAAAGGGTGAAATTCTAAAGACGATAGCTATGACAGTCCAAAGTGATGTTTCATATGATGATTTTGTGAACTTAATCATCAACTATTATGGACTGAATTATCAACCGGAAGAACTCGTCATCATCTACATTTATAGCTCCTTTGAAAATTAAAGGGTACTACATTTCAAGATAACCGATCAGGTTTGGTTACATGCTTATCATAGTGATTCATCCAGGCCAGTGTTAAGGGTGTACGGGGTTGAAAAGATGAGAGAAAATGAGAACCAAAACGTAGAAGAAGAAGAAGAAAAATAAGACATATTTGATGACAGGTTGGATGATCTAGACATGAATATTCCAGATGATGATCAAACACCTACGTCCATTGATATGACCAATACGATGGGCAGTTCTTCTCGATCGACATAGTCTGACAATCTTCAAGATAATGGGACCAGCTTTTTCAATGGAATGTCATTCAAGGACAAGAATGAACTATCTACCACTTTGCTTATTTCTTGCTTGAAAAAAGATTTTAGAATAAAAAGGGTGATTAATTCGAGCAGTGTCTTTTGCTACAAATGTGCTAGTCTGAACTACAGGTGGTGGTTAAGAGTAGTGAAGTATGTAAGTTCTGACAAATTTTTCATTCATAAACATGAAAAGCATCATACATGTGGTTCGGAGCACATCTCAGGCAAAAATCCTCACGCCACGACACGGTTCCTCGGTGAATATTTCAAGAGTTGTCTCATCGATGGCAAAGGCCCTTCTACAAGGGTTATGGTGTAATACCCCGAACTTTTCTTAAGCCTAATTTCGTCTCTATAAGATTGAGGAATGACTTCCAAAGTGAGTAATATTTAAATCATATAGAATTCTCCTAATTTTGACTTTTAATCGTATGTAAAATTGAATTATCTTGCCAATGATATAAGGTTTTCCCAAATTCGATTACCGGACAAGAAGTTATGGCTAATTGAAGTTCCTGTCATAAAGCATCGTCATTCAGACCCTTAGCGCATCGCGGCGAGGAGTAATATCCCAATTGTCAGTTTCCAGTAGCCTAGCACGATTGTGGTGCATCGAGCTGAAGTTTTAGGTTCCAACCAGTGGGACAACGCGATGGTTCCGCATTGCGGTGACCCTCAGATTCCTATTCATCAATTTCCAGTAAGCCACCGCGATAGTGGCGCATTGCGGTGGCCCATAAAATTGGGCTTTCAGTTATATTTTTTCAGTTTTTTCAAGGGTTAAAAGGGGGTATTTTGGATAATTACCCCACCCTCAATCCATCCAAAACTTAAAATCTATCATATTACAAAGATCTTTATGCCCTAAATCCTCATTCTCTTCAAAAAAAAAAAAATACCCTAAGCATCCAAATCCTCTTCCAAGAAACTCAAGAGTTCACCATAGTTTTTACAAATTGAGTCAAGATTTAAGACCTCCAAGTCAAAAGCTTCAAGAACCCTTATTTAAGAGTTCCAATAACTTCTTAAAAGCAAGTTGTTAATCCAAGTTTATCAATCTAAGGTATGTGGGGTTTGAACAAGAACAATCCTTGCATTTTTGTGCCAAAAAACTTCTTTTAAGATATAAATTTCTGAATTTTACTATGATTTCCATGAACATCAAGTTAGGGTTTATACCTATTACCATAATTTGCAAGATTATATGATTTCCCATGGTTTAAAAGTTGAATTACATGATTTTGTTTATATTTCCGTGCCTATTTATGAATTTTCCAGATTTTAAGATGATTATGAATGTTTTGTTATCAAAGCATGAATTTTGAGATGTTGAAATCATGAGATTCATATTATGAGTTATTTTTCCAATATCTTGATTAAGATGATTGTAAGTTTTTTAAGATGATGGTTGAGCATGAAGTTTAAATATGATTTTGATGCATTAAAGCTTTACATTTTAAGTCCTAAGTACAAGTGATGAGTCTTAACTTGAGATTGAACTATGGGCCACTAAGCCCTACTTGAGAATTGCAATTTTAGGAATTTCTTGCTATAAGCACCTATGATTTGAGTACTTTGAGATTATTGAGAAATATTTGAAATTTTTGGTCCTAATAGAGTTGGAATCCACATTGATGTTCCATTAAAGAAAATAGTAATATATTTTGGTCTTCAGTATAGACCCTTTAGTTATTTGAGGTAGATTTCCTAAGAGTTCTGAGCGGAGTATGGGAGTATTATTTAGCATTGAGTTGGGTATGATTATGATGTCTCATACCCTAGAACTACGTGTCACCATAGGACTGATATTTACGAGCCCGAGGCCGAGATAGTGATCTCTGAGTTAAGGTTATACTCCCTGGCAAGAGTATGACGCCTCTCCCCAACGTGAGGTTTCTTCCTTAGGAGGACAAGACGTTGGACTCCATGTATCTCACATGGTTTATGTCGGTTAGAAGAAACTTCTGAGTGTCCAAAGTTATGAAATTTCAAGAGTCACAGAGTTCCAAGTCTTAAAGTTTCAAAGAGTCCTGACTCCTTGAGTTTCAAAGTAGTTTTACCTTCCATGAGATAAATGTATGAGTTTGAAAGCATTGTTTAAAGTTCCTTTAGCCTTCAAGTACGGAGAATAAGAGGAGAGTAGAGATTTTAGAAGTAAATAGAATGACTCACGAAATTTGTACTATATGCTTCATTATACATGATTTATGAGATTCAGATTTCAGCTTTTACTCAAGCTATGTGAGTCATTTATATCAGCATGCAGATTTTCTATAAAGATTGATGATAATGTTTATTTAAATGTATACACCCCCATATACTCAGTACATTCGCAAGTGCTGATTTACATATATGTCTATGTGCTACATTGTCTCATAACGTTGGTACAAGTTGTAGTATGTGCACTCAAAATCAGACAGTTGCAGATTCCAGCCAGCAGATGATGAGTCCTTCTATTTCGAAGACTTCTGTTAGATTCAGTATTGTTCTTTACTTTTTTATTCTTATGTAGTGATTAGTGATAGTTGGGGTCGCATCCTTGCTATCTATAGTCAGTATTAGTAGAGGCTTCATAGACAGTCAGTAGAGTTAATGTATTTAGTTTCAGTTTTCATTGTAAAAGCAGAGTTATAATCCTGTGAATTCAGTTTTGTAGTGATTTGATTCAGAAAAGACTTATCTTCCGCTGATATTGTACAAATTTATGTATTTTATTCAGTTGCTTATGAGTTTGCCAGTAGAAGGGTTAGCTTGGGGTCACTTGTGACCCTAAGCACCGTGTGACATTTTGGGAGCCATTTTTAAGGTGTTACAAACTTGGTATTAGAGAACAGAGTTCAAGTGTCCTAGGGTTTCTGTGAAGCTGTGTCTAGTAGAGTCTTGCGGAACGGTACGAAGACGTCTGTACTTTTCTTTGAGAGGCTATGAGGCATTTAGGAAATGTTTTCATTCTTTCAAGTCTCACATCATGCTATAGAAAGGTTCTCTAAGAAACTTATACAAATTTTTATCTTATTCTATTCAGGCCATCTCTGCCTTATTTTCAAGGTATCAAAAATAGTCAAGATTAAGTCTTTACTGATAAAGCTTTCTCAGACAGTCTCTACAGATAGTTATGGGATTGTAAGTGAGCTAGAAAGTATTCCATCAGTGCTTTTGAGCTTTGAATATTGAAGTGTTTTATTCATCTTCATGAAAGTTGTGCACTAAGCCCAAGTCAGAGGTGTTTTTAGATTCCTCCTCAGGATCCATAATGTAAATCTATACTTTCCTACCCTTGTATTATTCTTGAGATAGCAGGATCAATAAGTTCCAGTTCCTCCCCTGATAATGCTCTCAGACTTGCTAGCAAGAAGTTTTAGAAGTCTCACAAAGCGGCTAGAGAGGGGCCTTCTAGTGTGTTATAAGCCCCTCAAGTTTAAAGTTATGTCCTTATTCTTATGAGCCATTCAGTTAAGACAGAGTAAGATGTGTATTCTTAGATCATTGAATATTGTATGTCAATTTTTCATCTCTTGTCATCTTTTTATCATTGTGTTGTTGAAATTCAAAGTCTAGTGAAGTCGTGTGAGGCCTATTTCAATTCACTAGCAACTTGTTATTTACCTTGTTGTTCTTGTGTTGGTTGGAACTGGGGTTTAGAGGTGTATTGGAAATAAGGGTGGTAAGTGCGATTTATTAAATATATGTATAGCCAAAACTTTTTGCATATAATTGAGTTAGTAATGAAGTGATATGTCTTTGTGTGTTATTTTAGTATAAGGAAGAGAAGGAGTTATTAGTTGACGTGAATTGTTGTTTGCTTAAAGTATGAAAAGAGTTGTTGACGGAGTTTTTTGTTCTAGAAAAGTATATGTTATTGATGAAAGAACTTGGTGGATGAGCGTTGTTAATTTAGGGTTCCCTGAGATTTCAAGAAGGAGTTTAGTTGAAACTTATAGAGCTATGAAAGAAGTTTAGGTGTATAGACAGGTATATAGTAATGACGTGTGGATGGAGGATGTGTTAATGGATTGTGATTAAAATAGGCCATATGATTATGATCGATTATTGTTATTATGAGGTTTGAGTGGGCTAGTGTTTCTTGAGGTTTTGTTTAATAGTTTCCAAGTGAGAATTGTGTGTGATGTGGGGTTGTAAATCATATTGAGTGCTAGACATTAAGTTTGAACGATTGGTGGTCATGAAGGTGGATGTGATGATTTCTTGGTTAATGTTACTAGTTATAGGGAAGTGATCCGGTAGGCTTGAATAGTGTATACAAGAGCTTAAGTTTATTTGATTCGTAATAAAGTATGATGTTGTATGTATGATGTAGAAGTACGCCCAAGGTGCTATGGGGCTATATTCGTTTCGAGGATCATAGCATGTGGTGTAGTTAGTAGTACCGTAGAGATGCTACTTGGATAAAGACTAGTTAGATAATGAATGATGTTCTTGATAGCTAAGTTAAGGAGTTATGATTATGATTAAAGATGTTGAGATTTTTTAAGTATGATTTTGATTCTCATGGTTTAGAAATATAAGTTTACAGGCGTGATATGGGTAGGTTATGACAGAAGTAGTATGGTCCATCAAAGGCTTTGAAGTATCCATGTTGAGTATTAGAAATCTAAGTTTGAAAGTTTGAAGATTCAGCCAATAGAAATAAGAGTTGAAGCATTAGATGGTGTGCACTCCGACTATGGGGATGCGCATGCAGATTCAAAGTTATTAAGCGTTCAAGTATTATATGATGACTATTGGGGCTATAGAAAGATAGGGTGTAATTTAGAAGGTAGTATTAGAAGTTGGTTTTACGCTTTTAGGTGTAGTCATTCGGGCTAAGTTCTATTATTCATGTGTATTGTTATATCCCAGACCCTAGAGTAAAGTGATTTCAGTTTAGTCTAGAGTGTATATAGTGGTTCACAGACTTAAAGTGATGGCTTAATTCTAAGGGGGAGATGATAGAACGAGTAACTGAGTCAAGCTTTCAAATTCTAGTAGATGTGCCAGTAAGTTGTAGAATAGTTGTGAGAAATATTGATGCTTGACCCAATCTTATTTCAGTATTTTTAGTTGTCCCAATACCTACTCATGCTTTACGTGTCAGTTCCATGATCTTAATTCATGTCCATGCATATGATAGAGATATGTACTCTTCTAGTTCCCAAAAGTGGGAGTTTCAATTCTTTCAGCAGTTGGAATCACATTCCATAAGTTATGAACTCCAAATCTGGGTCATGCAGCTCATGACTCATGTACTCAAACTTTACGGTATGTTCAGTTCAAGTGCTCAAGAAATACTTTTAATGAGAAGGGAAATTCAGATTTATATCATGCATATCCTTGGATTAGACCTCGTTGATAAGTTCATGATGTTAAATGCCCTATTCCTCAGGCCTCAGATGAGTGCCCAAGTTATGCATGGTATCCCTTCATGCTACAGGCCCTCGTGTTCTAACCTTTTAGTGACCTTTTTCTTAGGTCAAGAATTGTGATAATGAGCACTTATGTATATAGGAGAGAGTAAATGGGTCATGTTAGGGAAGATGGTCGTATGCTTGCTTTATGTAATTCTATGAGTCTGAAGAAGTATTGAGTGAAGTTTTTGTATATGACCTGATCAGTTCAGAATATGTTATGTATGTCTTCTTAAGAGTGGTTCATGGAAGTTTTTCTTGGTAGAGGTTTGTAGGTTATGACAAGGGCCTTTTATGGGAGTGTGTTTAGAAGTGCATATGTGGTTATAGAATTTAGCTCAGTATATGTATCAGGCATCAGTTTCAGAATTTGGATATCTAGTCATGATTCAGTGCGTAAGTATTCACGGAGTGATCTTCGTTTCCAAGTGTTCCAGCTCAGACAGTGTAATACCCATTGTGTAATCTTAGCCTTGTTTTTCTCATGATTTATGCCTGCATAAACTATCACTTTACAATCTATAAGTACGATCACACCATGAGCACATCAAGCAAGTTCTAAACTCTCAGCATGAGTCAACTCCTTATGATAAGTAAAGACAAGTTCAGTCAAAGGTAATAGTCTTCCTTCATTCAGTTCCTTTCTAATCAAAGATTCAGCTATATAGTTATTCTTAATATAAGTTCGTGCACTTACAGAAGTACTCAAAGGTTTAGAATGAGGTAGAATCAGTTTAGCAAGTTATTTCAGCTGTGCACCCTCAGTTTTCCTCTGTATTCTTAGCCTAGCTAGCCACATTCGAGGATGAATGTTCCCAAGGGGGAGATATTTTAATACCACAAACTTTTCTTAAGCCTCATTTCATCTCTATAAGATTGAGGAATGACTTCCAAAGTGAGTGATGTTTAAATCATATAGAATTCTCCTAATTATGACTTTTAATCGTGTGGGAAATGAATTATCTTTCCAACAAAATAAGATTTGCCCAAATTCGATAACCGGACAAGAAGTTATGGCTAATTGAAGTTCTTTTCATAAAGCACCGCCATTCAGACCCTTAGCGCGTCACGGAGAGGAGTAATATCTCAATTGTCAGTTTCCAGTAGCCTAGCGTGATTGTGGCACGTCGTATTGAAGTTTCAGGTCCCAACCAGTGGGATAACGTGATGGCTATGCATCGCGGTGACCCTCAGATTCTCATTTGTCAATTTCCAGTGAGCCACCGCGATAATGGCGTGTCGTAGTGGCCCATAAAATCGGGCTTCCAATTATATTTTTCCAATTTTGTTAATGGTTAAAAGGGGGGGTTTTTTGGACAATTATCCTACCCCCAATCCGTCCAAAACATAAAATTTATCATATTACAAAGCTCTTTATGCCCTAAATCCTCATTCTCTTCAAAACAAAAATAAAAACTAAGCATCCAAATCCTCTTCCAAGAAACTCAAGAGTTCACCATAGATTTTACAAATGGAGTCAAGATTCAAGACCTCCAAGTCAAAAGCTTCAAGAACCCTTATTTAAGAGTTCCAATAACTTCTTAAAAGCAAGTTGTTAATCCAAGTTTATCAATCTAAGGTATGTGGGGTTTGAACAAGAACAATCCTTGCATTTTTGTGCCAAAAAACTTCTTTTAAGATATAAATTTCTGAATTTTACTATGATTTCCATGAACATCAAGTTAGGGTTTATACCCATTACCATTATTTGCAAGATTATATGATTTCCCATGGTTTAAAAGTTGAATTACATGATTTTGTTTATATTTCCGTGCCTGTTTATGAATTTTCCATATTTTAAGATGATTATGAATGTTTTGTTATCAAAGCATGAATTTTGAGATGTTGAAATCATGAGATTCATATTATGAGTTATTTTTCCAATATCTTGATTAAGATGATTGTAAGTTTTTTAAGATGATGGTTGAGCATGAAGTTTAAATATGATTTTGATGCATTAAAGCTTTACATTTTAAGTCCTAAGTACAAGTGATGAGTCTTAACTTGAGATTGAACTATGGGCCACTAAGCCCTACTTGAGAATTGCAATTTTAGGAATTTCTTGCTATAAGCACCTATGATTTGAGTACTTTGAGATTATTGAGAAATATTTGAAATTTTTGGTCCTAATAGAGTTGGAATCCACATTGATGTTCCATTAAAGAAAATAGTAATATATTTTGGTCTTCAGTATAGACCCTTTAGTTATTTGAGGTAGATTTCCTAAGAGTTCTGAGCGGAGTATGGGAGTATTATTTAGCATTGAGTTGGGTATGATTATGATGTCTCATACCCTAGAACTACGTGTCACCATAGGACTGATATTTACGAGCCCGAGGCCGAGATAGTGATCTCTGAGTTAAGGTTATACTCCCTGGCAAGAGTATGACGCCTCTCCCCAACGTGAGGTTTCTTCCTTAGGAGGACAAGACGTTGGACTCCATGTATCTCACATGGTTTATGTCGGTTAGAAGAAACTTCTGAGTGTCCAAAGTTATGAAATTTCAAGAGTCACAGAGTTCCAAGTCTTAAAGTTTCAAAGAGTCCTGAGTCCTTGAGTTTCAAAGTAGTTTTACCTTCCATGAGATAAATGTATGAGTTTGAAAGCATTGTTTAAAGTTCCTTTAGCCTTCAAGTACGGAGAATAAGAGGAGAGTAGAGATTTTAGAAGTAAATAGAATGACTCACGAAATTTGTACTATATGCTTCATTATACATGATTTATGAGATTCAGATTTCAGCTTTTACTCAAGCTATGTGAGTCATTTATATCAGCATGCAGATTTTCTATAAAGATTGATGATAATGTTTATTTAAATGTATACACCCCCATATACTCAGTACATTCGCAAGTGCTGATTTACATATATGTCTATGTGCTACATTGTCTCATAACGTTGGTACAAGTTGTAGTATGTACACTCAAAATCAGACAGTTGCAGATTCCAGCCAGCAGATGATGAGTCCTTCTATTTCGAAGACTTCTGTTAGATTCAGTATTGTTCTTTACTTTTTTATTCTTATGTAGTGATTAGTGATAGTTGGGGTCGCATCCTTGCTATCTATAGTCAGTATTAGTAGAGGCTTCATAGACAGTCAGTAGAGTTAATGTATTTAGTTTCAGTTTTCATTGTAAAAGCAGAGTTATAATCCTGTGAATTCAGTTTTGTAGTGATTTGATTCAGAAAAGACTTATCTTCCGCTGATATTGTACAAATTTATGTATTTTATTCAGTTGCTTATGAGTTTGCCAGTAGAAGGGTTAGCTTGGGGTCACTTGTGACCCTAAGCACCGTGTGACATTTTGGGAGCCATTTTTAAGGTGTTACAAACTTGGTATTAGAGAACAGAGTTCAAGTGTCCTAGGGTTTCTGTGAAGCTGTGTCTAGTAGAGTCTTGCGGAACGGTACGAAGACGTCTGTACTTTTCTTTGAGAGGCTATGAGGCATTTAGGAAATGTTTTCATTCTTTCAAGTCTCACATCATGCTATAGAAAGGTTCTCTAAGAAACTTATACAAATTTTTATCTTATTCTATTCAGGCCATCTCTGCCTTATTTTCAAGGTATCAAAAATAGTCAAGATTAAGTCTTTACTGATAAAGCTTTCTCAGACAGTCTCTACAGATAGTTATGGGATTGTAAGTGAGCTAGAAAGTATTCCATCAGTGCTTTTGAGCTTTGAATATTGAAGTGTTTTATTCATCTTCATGAAAGTTGTGCACTAAGCCCAAGTCAGAGGTGTTTTTAGATTCCTCCTCAGGATCCATAATGTAAATCTATACTTTCCTACCCTTGTATTATTCTTGAGATAGCAGGATCAATAAGTTCCAGTTCCTCCCCTGATAATGCTCTCAGACTTGCTAGCAAGAAGTTTTAGAAGTCTCACAAAGCGGCTAGAGAGGGGCCTTCTAGTGTGTTATAAGCCCCTCAAGTTTAAAGTTATGTCCTTATTCTTATGAGCCATTCAGTTAAGACAGAGTAAGATGTGTATTCTTAGATCATTGAATATTGTATGTCAATTTTTCATCTCTTGTCATCTTTTTATCATTGTGTTGTTGAAATTCAAAGTCTAGTGAAGTCGTGTGAGGCCTATTTCAATTCACTAGCAACTTGTTATTTACCTTGTTGTTCTTGTGTTGGTTGGAACTGGGGTTTAGAGGTGTATTGGAAATAAGGGTGGTAAGTGCGATTTATTAAATATATGTATAGCCAAAACTTTTTGCATATAATTGAGTTAGTAATGAAGTGATATGTCTTTGTGTGTTATTTTAGTATAAGGAAGAGAAGGAGTTATTAGTTGACGTGAATTGTTGTTTGCTTAAAGTATGAAAAGAGTTGTTGACGGAGTTTTTTGTTCTAGAAAAGTATATGTTATTGATGAAAGAACTTGGTGGATGAGCGTTGTTAATTTAGGGTTCCCTGAGATTTCAAGAAGGAGTTTAGTTGAAACTTATAGAGCTATGAAAGAAGTTTAGGTGTATAGACAGGTATATAGTAATGACGTGTGGATGGAGGATGTGTTAATGGATTGTGATTAAAATAGGCCATATGATTATGATCGATTATTGTTATTATGAGGTTTGAGTGGGCTAGTGTTTCTTGAGGTTTTGTTTAATAGTTTCCAAGTGAGAATTGTGTGTGATGTGGGGTTGTAAATCATATTGAGTGCTAGACATTAAGTTTGAACGATTGGTGGTCATGAAGGTGGATGTGATGATTTCTTGGTTAATGTTACTAGTTATAGGGAAGTGATCCGGTAGGCTTGAATAGTGTATACAAGAGCTTAAGTTTATTTGATTCGTAATAAAGTATGATGTTGTATGTATGATGTAGAAGTACGCCCAAGGTGCTATGGGGCTATATTAGTTTCGAGGATCATAGCATGTGGTGTAGTTAGTAGTACCGTAGAGATGCTACTTGGATAAAGACTAGTTAGATAATGAATGATGTTCTTGATAGCTAAGTTAAGGAGTTATGATTATGATTAAAGATGTTGAGATTTTTTAAGTATGATTTTGATTCTCATGGTTTAGAAATATAAGTTTACAGGCGTGATATGGGTAGGTTATGACAGAAGTAGTATGGTCCATCAAAGGCTTTGAAGTATCCATGTTGAGTATTAGAAATCTAAGTTTGAAAGTTTGAAGATTCAGCCAATAGAAATAAGAGTTGAAGCATTAGATGGTGTGCACTCCGACTATGGGGATGCGCATGCAGATTCAAAGTTATTAAGCGTTCAAGTATTATATGATGACTATTGGGGCTATAGAAAGATAGGGTGTAATTTAGAAGGTAGTATTAGAAGTTGGTTTTACGCTTTTAGGTGTAGTCATTCGGGCTAAGTTCTATTATTCATGTGTATTGTTATATCCCAGACCCTAGAGTAAAGTGATTTCAGTTTAGTCTAGAGTGTATATAGTGGTTCACAGACTTAAAGTGATGGCTTAATTCTAAGGGGGAGATGATAGAACGAGTAACTGAGTCAAGCTTTCAAATTCTAGTAGATGTGCCAGTAAGTTGTAGAATAGTTGTGAGAAATATTGATGCTTGACCCAATCTTATTTCAGTATTTTTAGTTGTCCCAATACCTACTCATGCTTTACGTGTCAGTTCCATGATCTTAATTCATGTCCATGCATATGATAGAGATATGTACTCTTCTAGTTCCCAAAAGTGGGAGTTTCAATTCTTTCAGCAGTTGGAATCACATTCCATAAGTTATGAACTCCAAATCTGGGTCATGCAGCTCATGACTCATGTACTCAAACTTTACGGTATGTTCAGTTCAAGTGCTCAAGAAATACTTTTAATGAGAAGGGAAATTCAGATTTATATCATGCATATCCTTGGATTAGACCTCGTTGATAAGTTCATGATGTTAAATGCCCTATTCCTCAGGCCTCAGATGAGTGCCCAAGTTATGCATGGTATCCCTTCATGCTACAGGCCCTCGTGTTCTAACCTTTTAGTGACCTTTTTCTTAGGTCAAGAATTGTGATAATGAGCACTTATGTATATAGGAGAGAGTAAATGGGTCATGTTAGGGAAGATGGTCGTATGCTTGCTTTATGTAATTCTATGAGTCTGAAGAAGTATTGAGTGAAGTTTTTGTATATGACCTGATCAGTTCAGAATATGTTATGTATGTCTTCTTAAGAGTGGTTCATGGAAGTTTTTCTTGGTAGAGGTTTGTAGGTTATGACAAGGGCCTTTTATGGGAGTGTGTTTAGAAGTGCATATGTGGTTATAGAATTTAGCTCAGTATATGTATCAGGCATCAGTTTCAGAATTTGGATATCTAGTCATGATTCAGTGCGTAAGTATTCACGGAGTGATCTTCGTTTCCAAGTGTTCCAGCTCAGACAGTGTAATACCCATTGTGTAATCTTAGCCTTGTTTTTCTCATGATTTATGCCTGCATAAACTATCACTTTACAATCTATAAGTACGATCACACCATGAGCACATCAAGCAAGTTCTAAACTCTCAGCATGAGTCAACTCCTTATGATAAGTAAAGACAAGTTCAGTCAAAGGTAATAGTCTTCCTTCATTCAGTTCCTTTCTAATCAAAGATTCAGCTATATAGTTATTCTTAATATAAGTTCGTGCACTTACAGAAGTACTCAAAGGTTTAGAATGAGGTAGAATCAGTTTAGCAAGTTATTTCAGCTGTGCACCCTCAGTTTTCCTCTGTATTCTTAGCCTAGCTAGCCACATTCGAGGATGAATGTTCCCAAGGGGGAGATATTTTAATACCACAAACTTTTCTTAAGCCTCATTTCATCTCTATAAGATTGAGGAATGACTTCCAAAGTGAGTGATGTTTAAATCATATAGAATTCTCCTAATTATGACTTTTAATCGTGTGGGAAATGAATTATCTTTCCAACAAAATAAGATTTGCCCAAATTCGATAACCGGACAAGAAGTTATGGCTAATTGAAGTTCTTTTCATAAAGCACCGCCATTCAGACCCTTAGCGCGTCACGGAGAGGAGTAATATCTCAATTGTCAGTTTCCAGTAGCCTAGCGTGATTGTGGCACGTCGTATTGAAGTTTCAGGTCCCAACCAGTGGGATAACGTGATGGCTATGCATCGCGGTGACCCTCAGATTCTCATTTGTCAATTTCCAGTGAGCCACCGCGATAATGGCGTGTCGTAGTGGCCCATAAAATCGGGCTTCCAATTATATTTTTCCAATTTTGTCAATGGTTAAAAGGGGGGGTTTTTTGGACAATTATCCTACCCCCAATCCGTCCAAAACATAAAATTTATCATATTACAAAGCTCTTTATGCCCTAAATCCTCATTCTCTTCAAAACAAAAATAAAAACTAAGCATCCAAATCCTCTTCCAAGAAACTCAAGAGTTCACCATAGATTTTACAAATGGAGTCAAGATTCAAGACCTCCAAGTCAAAAGCTTCAAGAACCCTTATTTAAGAGTTCCAATAACTTCTTAAAAGCAAGTTGTTAATCCAAGTTTATCAATCTAAGGTATGTGGGGTTTGAACAAGAACAATCCTTGCATTTTTGTGCCAAAAAACTTCTTTTAAGATATAAATTTCTGAATTTTACTATGA
Source organism: Capsicum pubescens (assembly GCA_030864215.1). Classification (NCBI taxonomy): domain Eukaryota; kingdom Viridiplantae; phylum Streptophyta; class Magnoliopsida; order Solanales; family Solanaceae; genus Capsicum; species Capsicum pubescens. Next base: position 84,016,554 of record CM061548.1, read on the forward strand.
TTTCCATGAACATCAAGTTAGGGTTTATACCCATTACCATTATTTGCAAGATTATATGATTTCCCATGGTTTAAAAGTTGAATTACATGATTTTGTTTATATTTCCGTGCCTGTTTATGAATTTTCCATATTTTAAGATGATTATGAATGTTTTGTTATCAAAGCATGAATTTTGAGATGTTGAAATCATGAGATTCATATTATGAGTTATTTTTCCAATATCTTGATTAAGATGATTGTAAGTTTTTTAAGATGATGGTTGAGCATGAAGTTTAAATATGATTTTGATGCATTAAAGCTTTACATTTTAAGTCCTAAGTACAAGTGATGAGTCTTAACTTGAGATTGAACTATGGGCCACTAAGCCCTACTTGAGAATTGCAATTTTAGGAATTTCTTGCTATAAGCACCTATGATTTGAGTACTTTGAGATTATTGAGAAATATTTGAAATTTTTGGTCCTAATAGAGTTGGAATCCACATTGATGTTCCATTAAAGAAAATAGTAATATATTTTGGTCTTCAGTATAGACCCTTTAGTTATTTGAGGTAGATTTCCTAAGAGTTCTGAGCGGAGTATGGGAGTATTATTTAGCATTGAGTTGGGTATGATTATGATGTCTCATACCCTAGAACTACGTGTCACCATAGGACTGATATTTACGAGCCCGAGGCCGAGATAGTGATCTCTGAGTTAAGGTTATACTCCCTGGCAAGAGTATGACGCCTCTCCCCAACGTGAGGTTTCTTCCTTAGGAGGACAAGACGTTGGACTCCATGTATCTCACATGGTTTATGTCGGTTAGAAGAAACTTCTGAGTGTCCAAAGTTATGAAATTTCAAGAGTCACAGAGTTCCAAGTCTTAAAGTTTCAAAGAGTCCTGAGTCCTTGAGTTTCAAAGTAGTTTTACCTTCCATGAGATAAATGTATGAGTTTGAAAGCATTGTTTAAAGTTCCTTTAGCCTTCAAGTACGGAGAATAAGAGGAGAGTAGAGATTTTAGAAGTAAATAGAATGACTCACGAAATTTGTACTATATGCTTCATTATACATGATTTATGAGATTCAGATTTCAGCTTTTACTCAAGCTATGTGAGTCATTTATATCAGCATGCAGATTTTCTATAAAGATTGATGATAATGTTTATTTAAATGTATACACCCCCATATACTCAGTACATTCGCAAGTGCTGATTTACATATATGTCTATGTGCTACATTGTCTCATAACGTTGGTACAAGTTGTAGTATGTACACTCAAAATCAGACAGTTGCAGATTCCAGCCAGCAGATGATGAGTCCTTCTATTTCGAAGACTTCTGTTAGATTCAGTATTGTTCTTTACTTTTTTATTCTTATGTAGTGATTAGTGATAGTTGGGGTCGCATCCTTGCTATCTATAGTCAGTATTAGTAGAGGCTTCATAGACAGTCAGTAGAGTTAATGTATTTAGTTTCAGTTTTCATTGTAAAAGCAGAGTTATAATCCTGTGAATTCAGTTTTGTAGTGATTTGATTCAGAAAAGACTTATCTTCCGCTGATATTGTACAAATTTATGTATTTTATTCAGTTGCTTATGAGTTTGCCAGTAGAAGGGTTAGCTTGGGGTCACTTGTGACCCTAAGCACCGTGTGACATTTTGGGAGCCATTTTTAAGGTGTTACAAACTTGGTATTAGAGAACAGAGTTCAAGTGTCCTAGGGTTTCTGTGAAGCTGTGTCTAGTAGAGTCTTGCGGAACGGTACGAAGACGTCTGTACTTTTCTTTGAGAGGCTATGAGGCATTTAGGAAATGTTTTCATTCTTTCAAGTCTCACATCATGCTATAGAAAGGTTCTCTAAGAAACTTATACAAATTTTTATCTTATTCTATTCAGGCCATCTCTGCCTTATTTTCAAGGTATCAAAAATAGTCAAGATTAAGTCTTTACTGATAAAGCTTTCTCAGACAGTCTCTACAGATAGTTATGGGATTGTAAGTGAGCTAGAAAGTATTCCATCAGTGCTTTTGAGCTTTGAATATTGAAGTGTTTTATTCATCTTCATGAAAGTTGTGCACTAAGCCCAAGTCAGAGGTGTTTTTAGATTCCTCCTCAGGATCCATAATGTAAATCTATACTTTCCTACCCTTGTATTATTCTTGAGATAGCAGGATCAATAAGTTCCAGTTCCTCCCCTGATAATGCTCTCAGACTTGCTAGCAAGAAGTTTTAGAAGTCTCACAAAGCGGCTAGAGAGGGGCCTTCTAGTGTGTTATAAGCCCCTCAAGTTTAAAGTTATGTCCTTATTCTTATGAGCCATTCAGTTAAGACAGAGTAAGATGTGTATTCTTAGATCATTGAATATTGTATGTCAATTTTTCATCTCTTGTCATCTTTTTATCATTGTGTTGTTGAAATTCAAAGTCTAGTGAAGTCGTGTGAGACCTATTTCAATTCACTAGCAACTTGTTATTTACCTTGTTGTTCTTGTGTTGGTTGGAACTGGGGTTTAGAGGTGTATTGGAAATAAGGGTGGTAAGTGCGATTTATTAAATATATGTATAGCCAAAACTTTTTGCATATAATTGAGTTAGTAATGAAGTGATATGTCTTTGTGTGTTATTTTAGTATAAGGAAGAGAAGGAGTTATTAGTTGACGTGAATTGTTGTTTGCTTAAAGTATGAAAAGAGTTGTTGACGGAGTTTTTTGTTCTAGAAAAGTATATGTTATTGATGAAAGAACTTGGTGGATGAGCGTTGTTAATTTAGGGTTCCCTGAGATTTCAAGAAGGAGTTTAGTTGAAACTTATAGAGCTATGAAAGAAGTTTAGGTGTATAGACAGGTATATAGTAATGACGTGTGGATGGAGGATGTGTTAATGGATTGTGATTAAAATAGGCCATATGATTATGATCGATTATTGTTATTATGAGGTTTGAGTGGGCTAGTGTTTCTTGAGGTTTTGTTTAATAGTTTCCAAGTGAGAATTGTGTGTGATGTGGGGTTGTAAATCATATTGAGTGCTAGACATTAAGTTTGAACGATTGGTGGTCATGAAGGTGGATGTGATGATTTCTTGGTTAATGTTACTAGTTATAGGGAAGTGATCCGGTAGGCTTGAATAGTGTATACAAGAGCTTAAGTTTATTTGATTCGTAATAAAGTATGATGTTGTATGTATGATGTAGAAGTACGCCCAAGGTGCTATGGGGCTATATTAGTTTCGAGGATCATAGCATGTGGTGTAGTTAGTAGTACCGTAGAGATGCTACTTGGATAAAGACTAGTTAGATAATGAATGATGTTCTTGATAGCTAAGTTAAGGAGTTATGATTATGATTAAAGATGTTGAGATTTTTTAAGTATGATTTTGATTCTCATGGTTTAGAAATATAAGTTTGCAGGCGTGATATGGGTAGGTTATGACAGAAGTAGTATGGTCCATCAAAGGCTTTGAAGTATCCATGTTGAGTATTAGAAATCTAAGTTTGAAAGTTTGAAGATTCAGCCAATAGAAATAAGAGTTGAAGCATTAGATGGTGTGCACTCCGACTATGGGGATGCGCATGCAGATTCAAAGTTATTAAGCGTTCAAGTATTATATGATGACTATTGGGGCTATAGAAAGATAGGGTGTAATTTAGAAGGTAGTATTAGAAGTTGGTTTTACGCTTTTAGGTGTAGTCATTCGGGCTAAGTTCTATTATTCATGTGTATTGTTATATCCCAGACCCTAGAGTAAAGTGATTTCAGTTTAGTCTAGAGTGTATATAGTGGTTCACAGACTTAAAGTGATGGCTTAATTCTAAGGGGGAGATGATAGAACGAGTAACTGAGTCAAGCTTTCAAATTCTAGTAGATGTGCCAGTAAGTTGTAGAATAGTTGTGAGAAATATTGATGCTTGACCCAATCTTATTTCAGTATTTTTAGTTGTCCCAATACCTACTCATGCTTTACGTGTCAGTTCCATGATCTTAATTCATGTCCATGCATATGATAGAGATATGTACTCTTCTAGTTCCCAAAAGTGGGAGTTTCAATTCTTTCAGCAGTTGGAATCACATTCCATAAGTTATGAACTCCAAATCTGGGTCATGCAGCTCATGACTCATGTACTCAAACTTTACGGTATGTTCAGTTCAAGTGCTCAAGAAATACTTTTAATGAGAAGGGAAATTCAGATTTATATCATGCATATCCTTGGATTAGACCTCGTTGATAAGTTCATGATGTTAAATGCCCTATTCCTCAGGCCTCAGATGAGTGCCCAAGTTATGCATGGTATCCCTTCATGCTACAGGCCCTCGTGTTCTAACCTTTTAGTGACCTTTTTCTTAGGTCAAGAATTGTGATAATGAGCACTTATGTATATAGGAGAGAGTAAATGGGTCATGTTAGGGAAGATGGTCGTATGCTTGCTTTATGTAATTCTATGAGTCTGAAGAAGTATTGAGTGAAGTTTTTGTATATGACCTGATCAGTTCAGAATATGTTATGTATGTCTTCTTAAGAGTGGTTCATGGAAGTTTTTCTTGGTAGAGGTTTGTAGGTTATGACAAGGGCCTTTTATGGGAGTGTGTTTAGAAGTGCATATGTGGTTATAGAATTTAGCTCAGTATATGTATCAGGCATCAGTTTCAGAATTTGGATATCTAGTCATGATTCAGTGCGTAAGTATTCACGGAGTGATCTTCGTTTCCAAGTGTTCCAGCTCAGACAGTGTAATACCCATTGTGTAATCTTAGCCTTGTTTTTCTCATGATTTATGCCTGCATAAACTATCACTTTACAATCTATAAGTACGATCACACCATGAGCACATCAAGCAAGTTCTAAACTCTCAGCATGAGTCAACTCCTTATGATAAGTAAAGACAAGTTCAGTCAAAGGTAATAGTCTTCCTTCATTCAGTTCCTTTCTAATCAAAGATTCAGCTATATAGTTATTCTTAATATAAGTTCGTGCACTTACAGAAGTACTCAAAGGTTTAGAATGAGGTAGAATCAGTTTAGCAAGTTATTTCAGCTGTGCACCCTCAGTTTTCCTCTGTATTCTTAGCCTAGCTAGCCACATTCGAGGATGAATGTTCCCAAGGGGGAGATATTTTAATACCACAAACTTTTCTTAAGCCTCATTTCATCTCTATAAGATTGAGGAATGACTTCCAAAGTGAGTGATGTTTAAATCATATAGAATTCTCCTAATTATGACTTTTAATCGTGTGGGAAATGAATTATCTTTCCAACAAAATAAGATTTGCCCAAATTCGATAACCGGACAAGAAGTTATGGCTAATTGAAGTTCTTTTCATAAAGCACCGCCATTCAGACCCTTAGCGCGTCACGGAGAGGAGTAATATCTCAATTGTCAGTTTCCAGTAGCCTAGCGTGATTGTGGCACGTCGTATTGAAGTTTCAGGTCCCAACCAGTGGGATAACGTGATGGCTATGCATCGCGGTGACCCTCAGATTCTCATTTGTCAATTTCCAGTGAGCCACCACGATAATGGCGTGTCGTAGTGGCCCATAAAATCGGGCTTCCAATTATATTTTTCCAATTTTGTCAATGGTTAAAAGGGGGGGTTTTTTGGACAATTATCCTACCCCCAATCCGTCCAAAACATAAAATTTATCATATTACAAAGCTCTTTATGCCCTAAATCCTCATTCTCTTCAAAACAAAAATAAAAACTAAGCATCCAAATCCTCTTCCAAGAAACTCAAGAGTTCACCATAGATTTTACAAATGGAGTCAAGATTCAAGACCTCCAAGTCAAAAGCTTCAAGAACCCTTATTTAAGAGTTCCAATAACTTCTTAAAAGCAAGTTGTTAATCCAAGTTTATCAATCTAAGGTATGTGGGGTTTGAACAAGAACAATCCTTGCATTTTTGTGCCAAAAAACTTCTTTTAAGATATAAATTTCTGAATTTTACTATGATTTCCATGAACATCAAGTTAGGGTTTATACCCATTACCATTATTTGCAAGATTATATGATTTCCCATGGTTTAAAAGTTGAATTACATGATTTTGTTTATATTTCCGTGCCTGTTTATGAATTTTCCATATTTTAAGATGATTATGAATGTTTTGTTATCAAAGCATGAATTTTGAGATGTTGAAATCATGAGATTCATATTATGAGTTATTTTTCCAATATCTTGATTAAGATGATTGTAAGTTTTTTAAGATGATGGTTGAGCATGAAGTTTAAATATGATTTTGATGCATTAAAGCTTTACATTTTAAGTCCTAAGTACAAGTGATGAGTCTTAACTTGATATTGAACTATGGGCCACTAAGCCCTACTTGAGAATTGCAATTTTATAAACTTCTATGCTATAAGCACCTATGATTTGAGTACTTTGAGACTATTGAGAAATATTTGACCTTTTTGGTCCTAATAGAGTTGGAATCCACATTGATGTTCCATTAAAGAAAATAGTAATACATTTTGGTCTTCACTATAGATAGACCCTTGAGTTATTTGAGGTGGATTTCCTAAGAGTTCTGAGCTGAGTATGGGAGTAGTATTTAGCACCTAGTTGGGTATGATTCTGCGGTCTCATACCCCAGAACTACGTGCCATCATAGGACTGAGTTTTATCAGCCCAAGGCCGAGATAGTGATCACTGAGTTGAGGTTATACTCCATGGCAAAAGTATGATGCCTCTCCCCAACGTGAGATTTCTTCTTTAGGAGGACAAAATGTTAGACTCCATGTATCTCATATGGTTTATATCGGTTAGAAGAAACTCCCAAGTGTCCAAAATTATGAAATTCCAAGATTCACAGAGTTCCCAAGTCTTACAGTTTCAAAGATTCCTGAGTCCTTGAGTTTCAAAGAAGTTTTACCCTCCATGAGATAAAAGTATGAGTTTGAAAGCATTGATTAATGTTTTTTTAGCCTTTAAGTATACAGAATAAGAGGAGAGTAGAGATTTTAGAAGTAAATAGAATGACTCACGAGATTTGTCCTGTATGCTTCATTATACATGATTTATGAGATTCAGATTTTAGCTTTTACTCAAGCTATGTGAGTAATTTATATCAGCATGTAAATTTTCTATAAAGATTGATGATAATGTTTATTTAAATGCATACACACCCATATACTAGTACATTCCCAAGTGTTGATCCTCATATATGTCTATGTTCTACATTGTCTCATAATGTAGGTACAAGTTGTAGTATGTGTAGTCAAATTTCTGACAGTTGCAGATTCCAGCCAGCAGATGATGAGTTCTCCTATTTTAGGGACTTCAATTAGATTCATTATTGTTCTTTACTTTATTATTCTTATGTAGTGATTGGTGATAGTTAGGGTCACGTCCTTGCTATATATAGTCAGTATTAGTAGAGGCTTCATTGACAATCAGTAGAGTCAATGTATTCAGTTTTAGTTTTTGTTGTAAAAGCAGAGTTATAATCCTGTGAATTTAGTTTTGTATTGATTAGATTCAGAAAAGAGTTATCTTCCGCTGACATTGTATAAATTTATGCATTTTATTCAGTTGCTTATTATTTTTCCTGTAGAAGGTTTAGCTTGGGGTCACTTGTGACACTAAGCACCGTGTGACGTTTTGGGACCCATTGAGTCATGACTAAATAGCTGAATCTGAGATGGAATACTTGGAAAACTGAGGTTATGCACTGAACACTTGTGAATTGAGTCATGACTAAATAGCTGAATCTGAAACTGATGCATGATGCATTAACTGAGATGAATACGTAATATGCATGAATGCGAACATTTCACCTCATGGAATGGCCATACTCGTGAAAATTTAGGTAGTAAGACTAAATGGGAAGTGAGAAATCTATAGGAGCTTATCTGCGTGATTGCTAAACTGGATCACAGGCTCTATGAACTGGACCATACTGACTGCCTCTACTTAAATGGAGTATTTCACCAACACTCTTCTAAGAAATTCTAATAATACGGCATGATCTGAACAAGACATATAAATCATAAGCTAGGATAGAATTACTAGGACATAGTCAATTCAACTTCTTGCTTTCAAGCTTAGCCACATTTCAAAATACTCCCTCAACTATACTATTCCCCTTAATTACCATACTCATTGATTCAGCTAATAATTCTCACATGAGAATAGATACATAAATCAATGTAAATTCTAAACTTAACTAAATTCTCTCACCGTGATCAAGCCTAACTCAAAATCACAAGGTACAACATGCCACACCATAATACTAGTCTAAGCCACATGATTCAAACTTTTATGTCTCTTTTAGAACTCACACCCTAAGCATATCACGCCTTACCACTTCAATGACAAACTCTGAACTCTTACTATGGATTCACTAGAGAATATTGCATTCCTCCACTTACATTCCAACATGACATTCAAGCCTATCATTATAAACACATATGAACTTCAAGATAACTACCCATAAAGACACACTTCTTATATTATCTAAACCTCTATCAACAACAACTTTCTTGTACTATGCATTAAGAAGACATACCCAAAATTCTCAACTAACTATGACATATACCAAAGATTTACCTCAATATTCCCTCATCCTCTATCCTTAGACAGAAAAGAATAATTTATCTTTCTTAATGAGGGTCATCTACTCCCTCTCATCTAAATCATTTCTTATCCATTATCATCACCACTATCTTAACATAATAAGAGTTCACTAGAGGGATAACATATAAAGACCTGAAGCATGAAAGAATATTATACATAACTTTGACACTTAGATAAGGCCTGAGGAATAGAATGTCAAAGGCATGGATTCATTAAAGAGATCTAAACTAAGGACATACAGGATATAAATCTAAATTTTTCTGATCATTAAGAGTGTTGCATGAGTACTGGAACTGAACATACTGTAAAGCATGAGTACATGAGTCATGAGCTGCATGACCTAAATTTGGGGTTCATCATTTAGGGAATATGACACCGACTGCTAAGTGAACTGGAGTTCCTTATACTGTGAATTGGAAGCATACATGATTTTTCTATAAGGTACATAAATATGAATTGTGGTCATGGAGCTGACATGTAAGGCTTGAGTAGATATCGTGATAACAGAAGTATAAAACTTCGTACTGAGATGAGAATGGGTTGGGCATCATCCTCTCTTATTGCTTTTCTACACAACACTAGCCTCATTACTAGAATATGGAAGCCTGGCTTCGTTAATCATTCTACCATCTCCCCTTAGCTTTAAGTCATCACTCTAAGTCTGTGGGACCTTTTACTAAACTATTATATAAATTGAAATCACTTTACTCTAGAGTCTGGGGTTTAATCAATACACATAAAACTAAACTTACCCTGAATGACTATATCTTAACGTCAAACACCCACTGCTAATACCTCCTTCTGAGATTCAACTCTTACATTTCTATAGCCCTAAAAGTCATCATATAACAACTTAAACATTCACCAATTTAGATTCTAACACTTAACATGGATATCTCCAAACTCTTGTTGAACCATACTAACTTTTTTCATACTCTACTAGTATCACATCTCTAACTTATATTTTTCCTTACACCAACACCATCAACCTGTAACCCATGAGTTAAATAACAAGGACATCGTATACCACATATCCTCATTCATACTTTTCAATTCATGGGTACAACTAACAACACACAATACTTAATAACCTTCCAAAATAATGCATCCCCATATCACCTTGGGCACAACACTACATCATACTTAATTATGAATACATGAACTTACACTCTTGTATACACTATTCAAGCCTACTAGATCACTCCCATATAATTAGCATAACTAGCTACGCAATCATTACTTCCACCTTGATGATCATCCACTGTTCAAACTTAACATCTAGTGCTAAACATGATTTACAACCCAACCTAACTTACTATTCTCACTTGGAAGCTATAAAACAAAGCATCAAGAAACACTAGTACACCAGAACCTCATAACAATGATAATCGATCATAATCCTATGTCATACCTTATTAAAATCTACTTGCACATCCTCCTTCTATACATTGTTATTGTTCACCCATCTGTATACTTAAATATCTTTCTTAACTCTATAAGCCTAAATTCACAATACTCAACCACCCAATACTTTCATCAATAGCCTATACTTTTCTAACACAACAAATACCTTCAATGACTCTTTTTATACTTCGAGCAAACAACAATTCACCTTAACCAATAACTCATTATCTTTCTTCCACTAAACTAACACACAAGGACATATCACTTCACTACTAAGTCAATCGTATGCAAAAATTTAGCTATATACATTTAATAAATTTCCCTTACCACCCTTCTTGTCACTACACTTCTAAACCCATACTTCCAACTATAAGAAGGTTCTACTACTTATCATAACACTCTAGGTTACAATATCTCTCGAATGCAAACTCTATTTAACAATCCAGGTTCATACTATCTCATCTTATGAGCACTATTTGGATTGAAAGGTTAATGAGGTATCGAAACACACATCTTATTCTGCCTTAACTGAATGAATCATAAGGATAAGGACATAACTTTTAACTCGAGAAACTTATAACACACTAGCGAGCTCTTCTCAAGACCTTTGTGTGACTTCTAAGACTTCTGCTAGCAAATCTAAGAGCATTATCTGGGGAGGAAATTGGAACATGCTAATCATGTTATCTCAAGAATAAGTCATAGATAAAGAAATTTGGAGTAACACATGAATAGATAGGAGATTCTGAGAGAACAACATTATTGCATGATCTAGAGTAGAAAATAGGGGAAACTTTTTCTCAAATGCCCTGTAGCCTCTCGAAAAAAAGTACAAACATTTTCGTACCATTCCACAAAACTCTACAAGACATGGATTCATAGAAACCGTAGGATACTTGAAATCTGCGCTCTGATATCAAGTTTGTAACAACCCAAGACTACCCCTAGTCATAACTCGATGCTTGGGACCACAAGTGATCCCAAGCTAACCCTTATACTGGCATAACTTATGAGCAACTGAATAAAACAAATAAATCTGAAGAAGAATGTAAAAGCCAAATCTTTTCTGAACTTGATTAATACAAATCTATATTAAAATGATCACAACTCTACTTATACAAAACAAAACTGAAACTAAATACATCAATTATACTGACTGCTTGTGAAGCCTCTACTATACTGACTATAGATAGTTGGGACGCGACTCCAACCACCACTAATCAATACATTTGAGTAAGAAACTAAGGTACATGAATAGCATCTAACTGAAGTCCCGAAGTAGGCGGACTCATCATCTGCGGGTAGGAATCTGCAACTGTTTAATTATGATGTGTATGCTACAATTGGTACCTATATTATTAAATAATGTAGCTCATAGACGAATATGTGGATCATCACTTTTGGGATATACTGAGCCTGTGGGGGTGAATGTATAAGTAAAATAATAAGGCAATATTCAAATAAACTTTCAAAACTGTATGCCAAATGCGAGTGACTCGCCTTGTCTTGAATAATCTAAATTGTCAAATGATAAGTCATGAGTAATAAAGCGTAAAAGTAATTCTTGTGAGCCACCACACTTAGTTCTAAAAAGTTGTACTCTTATTTTTCTTTAAAATCATGTAGGCTAAGTGTAGAAAGGACTCACCTTTATCATCTAAAAATTAGAAGCTAAAATCTAATAACTGATGTGTTATGTAAGATAATATCTGAGTTAAACTATGAGCCTTTACACTTAGTTCTAAAATATTTTCGGTTATTATTTCTCTGTTAGGGAGGTTCTTCTAACCGGCATAAACCATATGAGCTATCATAGAGTCCAACGTCTCTTACTCACATTGGTAGAGTTATTCTACACTTTCCATCGAAATAGAACCTAGGTAGAGTGATCACTATACGAAACCCGCTATGGGTATTAAAACCTATAGTGGCACGTAGTTTTGAAGCATGAGACCTTGGAATAATACCCAACTCGGTGATAAATACTACTCCCTTACTTATATCCTCATTCTGTAGAAAATCCACCTTAAAATAGTATAAGAGTTTACAGTAGAAACCAGTTATGCATCTGCCTATTTTAAACTGTAATCAAAGCTAACTGTGTGGATTCCATATCTTAGCTGAGGATCAAAAGATCAAATCTTTCTTAAAATCTAAATACATGCTTATCAAAGAATGTTTAAACTTCATCTTTCTTGAACTATCAAGACTGAAACTTAGGGATTATAACCCATGCTTGGAAATTATGTCAAATCACAACAACTTCGTACTCAACAATTAAAATCTTGAAATACTTTAACAATTCTAGTCAAGATAATGAAATTCAATTCTCAATAAATAAAATCATGTCGCGCATAAACAAAGTAGAAATAGCTATGCAATTAAACACTTAAATCACTTATGACTTCATAAACTTTAAATACTGATAATTGGGTATGAACCCTAAATTACAAATCATGTAAATTCATGTAATTTTAACTTTAAAAACTAGTTTTGGGCACAAGAATGAATGAAGTATCCTTGTTCATAACCTCACATATCGTATTTGGCTTGATTCGAGGAAACAAGTTGACTTTGTAATCCTTGAGAGCATTCTTGAATGCTTTTCTTGAAATTCTTGGATTAGGAACCTTAAGTTGTTGATTTTCTTGAAAAGAATGTAATGGATTCTTGAAGTTCTTGAAAGATGGACTTAAGGAGAAACCCTAATCTTATTCTTGTGAATAAAAAGGATTAGGGGTTTTCAAAACTGATTTATGATGGCCATGTATGTGCTTTTGGTGATTTAGGTTGTGGGAGGTGAGATGAAAGACCAAAATACCTCTCCAAAACTTAATGGGAATTGCTGAGTTTTAAGGGTGACGACTTGGGCTGATAGTTCATCACTTAGGTGATGGCCTATCAACTTAGGTCATTACTTGGAAGCTGATTTTATGAGTTACTGGTCTTGGGTGACGACTTAGGTTGATAGGTCATCACTTAGGTTATGGCTTATCAACTCAGGTAGTCACTTGGAAGCTGATTTTAATGGCTCACTTGTTTGGGGTGACGACTTGGATGATAGGTTGTCACTTAGGTGATGGCCTATAAACTCAGGTCGTCACTTGGTTGATAGAAAAACATATTGAAGTAAAATGAGCATAACTTTTCGTTCTGATATCGGATTAAGGTGAAACCAAGTGCGTTGGAAACAAGACTCAAACACCTTTTATTTGATATATAGTTGGACTTTTAACATATTATATACAAGAATTTATGTTCGATGTAATGTAACGACCCGAGACTACCCCCTAGTCGTCACACGGTTCTTGGAACCACAAGTGATCCCAAGTTAACCCATGAACTAGTATACTAATAAGCAACTGAATTATAACATAATAAATAGTTGTTCTTCTATGCGGAAACATAATCATACTAAAAATCTAAAATAGATACAATACTAATAAAGCTCTACAATCTAATAAATCTGAAGGACGAAACTGAAATTACATGACTGACTCTGACTGACATCTATGAAGCCTCTACTACACTGACTATAGATATTTGTGACATCCCTCCAACTACCACTAATCAATACACATGGAAAATAAATAAACTGTACATAAACTAAAACTGTCTGGAGTTCCCAAAGTAGGAGAACTCATCACCTGCTGGCTGGAATCTGCAAATGTCTGATCATGATACGTAGGCTATAACTAATACCTATATTATGAGATAATGTAGCACATAGACATATATGTGGATTAGTACTTCTGGAATGTACTGAGTATGCAGGGGTGAATTTAATAAGTAAAACTAATTTCATATGTAATCATAAAACATGCATGCTAAGTGTAAGTAGACTCACCAATAGGCTGGAAGAAACTAAAAACTAAAATATCTTAAAGCACGAGTGACAAACATTCTCTAATAAGATGGTGAATCACTTAACTTAGTTTCTGTAAACTTGCTTTAATGATATAAGTATAACTAAAGCTGGAATATGATAAGACATGGATACTATATGAATACTGGGTATGAAACTACATAATAGAGACTGACATAAACTGAGGATCTAAATTTACAATCACACTGAGCACGAATGCATAAATATACTAACTTATCTGATTAATTGAATGTCTGATAAACGAATAGTAGGCATGTAAAACTGAACTGTACTTAGTCTAAATAACAGGACTAAAACTTTAGATTATTATGCATATGAGATAAGGACTGACTGAGTAACATGAGATAACTAAGCATTAATTCATGAAAACTGTATTATTTGAGAATGCAAGACCAAGCGTAATACATAATTTGAAATAGTCTATAAACTGAAGTATTGAAAGACTGATAACTGAATAACTGATAATTGTACGCTATGGTTGATAACGCTCAAACTACAGCTCTCGTAAGAGTGTAAGCGGTCGTTGTCAAATATAGAACCCAACTGGGTTGGGTGTCGAATCCCACAGAGAATACTTGGTCACTAAGTAAGCAAAGATTAATAGACTTTTGGTGAAAGTTTCGTAAAAGGGGGGATTGTAACGTGCAATAATGTAACAAAGTGAAAACGGAAAATAGCAAAGTAAAAAGAAAGAATGTTTAGTAAGATGTTTAACCAATGAGAATTGAGAGTTGGGGTTATATCCACCTTATGAGTTATACGTATCTATTGGCTATGAGTTATGCGGAATTTAGACATGCGTGTGCTTATAGATAATTGTATTCTATGGTAAATTCAGGCGTCTTTCGACCATCAAGGATTATTTCACTTTAACTCTTTCGAGCTTAAAGCGTATCTAACGGTACAAATTCTCCAAGAGGTTAATCTAGTTACGGCACTAACTTTTTAACAGGGGTTGGTGCCCTATTACCTTGACATTATCTCTTTTCCAGACATATAACTTTTCTTTCGAACAAGTTAATGCTATACTGGCATATTCTATGTGTTTGCAACCACAAAAAATTAGATTAAGATGAAGAGAGTAATGATATAAGCAGAATACGTGTCAAGAATTCACAAAATCATAGCAATAGATAGTATCTCATAAGGCTTCCATAACCCCAACAGAGAAGTTTAGCTACGCATGAGTGCAACGGAAAACACAATAGACATTATCATCATAAAAATCTCACGTGAATTCCTTGCAAATAGCTTTTCTCTTGTTGTAAAAATTAAAAGTCGAATATATGAAAAATAATGTCAACAATGAATTAATGAAGAAAAAGGGGAAGGATAGAATAGGGATGAGGGTGGTGGAGAATTATTTTGATGGATGGATGGATGGTGGATGGATGGGAATAATAAAAATCTCCAGCAAAATAGGGTATTTATAACACCCATATCCTATTCCTACTAAGCTACTGCATTACTTATCCTAGTCCTACTAGGTTACTGCATCATTATCCTAATCCTACTAAGTTACTGCTGATCCCCAAAGTCTTTAGAAATATTGTTTTTGCCCGGGACAGGTTTTCCATGCGTCACTTTTAGTCCCTAGGCGTCCAAGCTCTCCTTTCCTTCTTTCGTGAAGCTTCCTTGGGCGTCAAGTTATCCATAAAATGCTGAAATCTTCATCATTTATACCTGAAAACTTGCTAATCACGTTTGTTAGCTCACTTACAGGAAAAAGGACTAAAAGTGCATGAATTATAAATTTTGTCCTCAAAACTTAGCTAAAATATGGGTAAATTATAGTACTTTAGGAGTGTAAATACGCCTATCATCAATGGTCAAGAAAACCTGAAACTGAACTGAGTTACTAATATGATTACTAGATTGAGACTGTGACTGAGACTGTAACTAAGATGGTAACTGGGACTGTAACTGAGACTGTAACTAAGATCACATTAACACTGGATAATGAGTTTTAAATACTGATTAACTGATATCTGAGTTTACTAATAATGTAGTACTGATAACTGAGTGACTGTTTCTGACAATCCTAATTCTGTAGAATAGAACTGAGTTCTATACTGAGCTGGGTGACTGTGTCTGACAATCCTAAATCTGTAGAACTGAACTGAGTTATATATTGAGACTAAAACTAAAACTATGGGAGGTAGTTATATAAACAAAATGCCTCTCTCCAAATGGATTAGGTTCCATCCTGTAACCCCAGTTGGATGGGTGTCAATACCATGCCATGGGTGAAGATAAGTTGTGAGTTAACCCTCTCTGACAAGAAGGACTTTCATCAACCCTTGATGACAGGAAAACTCATGTGAGATGTATCAACCCTAGTCTGTCAAGAAGATATCTCAGCCTACACTGGCTACGTAGTTTTGTGACTCAGGGATTACTACTAAGGGTCAAACCCTATGCTAGCAGGAATACCCCCATCCCTGGGTTCGCTCGGTGCTGATTCCTACTCCCAACTAAATAGACACTGAACTGATTTCTAGACGGTACTAGGCTTGACTGAATTATTACCGATTGTGTTGTTTAACTGAACTAAACTGAGTTTACTGGATCCCACTGACTGACAAAATACTATTGCATTCTGTTAACTGACTGGGTTCATTCAGTTCTGAACTGACTACTGAACCGAGTTTGGGACTGATTACTGAGTATTACTATTTGTGCCATACTGAGACTATTCTGTAACTATTGTAGCTCTAGGTAAATAGCTAGATTGTCAGGTATTGTATACCCCCAGGACTCGATAGCATGGAAATTAAAGCATAGTATGATCTTGAAAAGCATAGCCATTGTCAATTGTTCACAATTTACTCACTGTGACATTTTATCAAACACTTAGAGGTTATATACTTGTACATAAATGAGAATACATGGTAACATGTCATGATTACCCTATTTAATTCACATGGGCATTGTATTAAGTGCTTGGAGATTAATACTTTAATATGGGGTAATTCGCCCAACACATGGGGATCATGAACATGGACATGGTAATATCTTAAACACGGGAGCATAGCATGATTACATAACTAACATCATAAATTGGGAAATTCACATGTAATTCACTTGAAATAGGACCTGAGTGTTTCATCAAAACATGTAAAGTTCATAGCTTGAATGTAACAATGTCTTAAACATGAGGGAACAATAGAGTTACATGGAAAAAATCATGACTTGGGGATTCATTTTGAAATTGACTTAACATGATATGGGAATTTCATCATGCATTTGGAAGGCATGAATTTAAAACATGGAAATATTGCTAAACATCATGAATTTAGGATCTATCATGGAATCTACTTGAATAAAGCATGGGAAATTCAAATTCGTAGCATGAAGAATTTAAAATCTTGCATGGAATCATACATGGGATGATTAGAATTAAAAACCACCATGAAAACAAGACATTCAATCTTTCTTGAATATACATAATACCATAATAATGGAAAATTCATTCATTAATTAAAAGAAAAGAGTTTTTGGACTCCAGAGGTGAAAGAGGACCTATGGATGAACTTCCACATACCTTAAAGCTTTAATCTTGAAGAAGAAACACAATCTTGAAAGCATTCTTGAATTAGGAAGCTTGAGTTCTTGCTTTTCTTGAAGAAAAGTTGATGAAGTTCTTGGTGTTCTTGAGGAAGCTAGGGTTTTTCTTTGAGGGAAAAGATGAATAATTAAGTGTATATTGCTTTTGGGGGCTGAAATTAAGTGTTATGGGCAGATTTGTATAAGGGAAAGTGACCAAAGTGCCTCTAGACCCTTTAAAAACTGAATTAGCATGTGAAATAGTTCTGTAACATGCATACCGACGCCTCGCATTGCTATCACACCATCTTACTTCCTCACACGAAAAATGCCACAACTTTTCTCTTGGGTATCAAATTTTGGAGAAATTGGTATCGTTGGAAAGCTAATTCAATTATCTAAAATTTGGTGGGTCTTGAGATGAAAAATTCTGTGTATATAAAAATTTATACACGTTTAAAGTAGACCCTTGTAGAATCGAATGCCAAACTTGGGATGAATCAAAGGCTCTAAGCTCAACTTTGCTCTAAGTGATTCTTATGAATATTTTTTTACCTCAAAAGCAAATCAAACATGATTATAAAGATCATAAAACTTATATTCACCTGGGAATCATTTGAATTATAGCTTATACACGTAGGAACGATGGTTCAAAGACTAGCCTGAAAATGTGGGCTATTACATTATCTCCCCCTTGGGAACATTCATCCTCGAATTAGACTTGTTAGACTGAGAGTACTATATAAAGGTAAATAAGATTATATTCTGAACATGCATGACTTGGAACATGATTGCATAACTGATTCTGAAACATGATAGATGAACTGAACTGATTTCGTGAATACATGCACTGATATGAGAATGATTATAAGGCTGAGATAGAAATGAGAGAGTCAACTAATGAGTAACCATTAATTCAAGATGGATCCTATTTCATGAAGAAAAATGAAAGTTTTAGGACATGAATACTCGGGATATTACAATACATCTCCCCCTTGGGATACTTCGTCCCCCAAATGGTACTGACTTTGTTGAGATACTACGGAAAGACTGAGATGATACACGGGAAACATTTGGACTGAATCATGACTGAATATTTGGGATCTAAAACTGATGCATGATTCATGAACTAAACTAAATTTATGACTTGCATGGTCGTGAATGAATTACCTCGTAGATAGGAAAAATAAAAAATCATAGGAACTTGTCTGTCTGACTGCTAGACTGGATTGCTAACTATACAGACTGAATTATACTGAAATCTTACACTCAACCATACATTCCACTTGTAAACCAACATTGAATTCAAGCCTATCTTCATTATCACACATGAACTTGTAGGAAAACAACCACAAAAGCATCTTTCTCATTTCCTCTAAACCTCTATCCTTAAAACTTTCAAGCACTAGCCTAAGAAAACACACATAGAATTTTAACTAATTATGACATAAGGAGAGGTCACTGAAAGTTAGAACATAAGGACCTAAAGCATGAAAGAATAACTTTGACACTTAATTGAGGCCTGAGGAATAAAGTATCAATGACATAAATTCATCAGAGAGGTCTAAACTGAGGACATACATGGCATAAACTAAATTTCATTGATCAATATGAGTGTGGCATGAGTATCTAGATCTGAACATTCAGTAAACCATGAGTACATGAGTCACGATCTACATGACCTGATTTTGGAGTTCATGATTTCATGGAACATGATTTATACTGCTGAGTGAACTGGAACTCCTCATACTAGAAATTGAAAGCGTACTTGTTTTTTCTATCAAGTGCATGAATATGAGTTGTTAACATGTAAGACATGAGTAGATATCGTGATGACTGAAAAACATTGCACTGAGATAAGAATAGGTTGGGAATCATCTTCCCTTACTGCTTTTCTATACACACTGGCACTACTACTAGAATCTGAGATCCTGACTTGGTTATTTGTTCTATCATCTTCCCCTTTGCTTTAAGCCATCATCTTAAGTCTGTGACTACTTTACTAAACTTTAAACTGAACTGCAATCACTTTACTCTAGAGTCTGGGGTATAATAATACACATGAATGATAAACTCATCTACACCATCATACTTAATCTCAAATAAAAAAACTTAAATTCTTGCATACACTGTGCAAGCCTACTGATTCACCATTCGTACAACTAGCCCCATGAATATAAAATATTCTCAATCTGGATAACACTATCCTGACTCTACTACTGCTAAACTTCTGGGTTCATACTTTTAACTCTAAATCACATATTATAAAAGGGATTCTGAGAAGGAAATCTGAAAGCACATATGACTTTGGCTTAATGCACGATTTTCATGAACATGAATAAAATATTTCAAACTTTAGGACATAAAGGCACTGATAAGATACTTTCTGAGCCAATATGCAATCTCATAATGTCTGTGGGGATTGGCTGAGGAAACACTGTCTGTAAGGACTTAAGCTTTAATGTTTCTGTCACCTCAAAACTAAGGCAGAGTTAGCATGAATAGAGCAAGATGAGGATCTGTATAAATTTCTTAGATAATACTTCTACTGCACAATCTGAGACTTAAAAGAAGGGAAATATTTCCTAAATTCCCTGTAGCCTCTCAAAGAAAGGTACAGACATCTCCGTACCGTTTCGAAAAACTCTACCAGACACGGCTTCATAGACACCCTAGGACACTTGAAACCTGGCTCTGATAGCAAGGTTATAACAACCCGAGACTACCCTCTAGTCATCACACAGTGCTTGGAATCACAAGTGATCCCAGGCTAACCTATGAAGTGGCATACTGTTAAGCAACTGAATTATAACATAATAAATAGTTGTTTTGTTGTGCGGAAACATAATCATACTAAAAATCTAAAATAGATAAAATACTAATAAAGTTTTACAATCTAATAAATATGAAGGATGAAACTAAAATTACATGACTGACTCTAACTGAAATTTATGAATCCTCTACTATACTGACTATAGATAGTTGGGACATGCCTTCAACTACCACTAATAAATACACATGGAAATTAAATAAATTGTACATAAACTAAAACTATCTAGAATTCCTGAAGTAGGAAAACTCATCACCTGCTGGCTGAAATCTGCAACTGTCTAATCATGATGCGTATGTTATAACTGATACCTACATTATGAGACAATGTAGCACATTGACATATATGTGGATCATTACTTCTGGAATGTACTGAGTATGCAGGGGTGAATGTAATAAGTAAAACTGATTTCATACGTAATCATAAAACATGCATGCTAAGTGTAAGTAGACTCACCAATAGGCTGGAATAAATTGAAAACTAAATTATCTTAAAGTATGAGTGAAAAATATTCTCTGATAAGATGCTGAATCTCTACACTCAGTTTCTGTAAACTTGCTTTAATGATATAAGTATAACTGAAGTTAGAATATGATAAAACATGGATACTATATGAGTACTGGGTCTGAAACTATGTGATTGAGACTGACATAAACTAAGGATCTAAATATACAATCACAGTGAGCACGAATGCATAAACATACTAACATATCTGATTAACTGAATGTCTGAAAGCTGAATACTGGGCATGTAAGACTGAACTATACTTAGTCAAAATAACGGGACTGAAACTGTAGAGTATTATGCATATGAGATAAGGACTGACAGAGTAATATGAGATAACTAAGCATGAATTCATAAAAACTGTATTAATTGAGAATGTAAGACCAAGCGTATAATATTATTCTGAAATAGTTTTTGAACTGAAGTACTAAAATACTGATAACTGAATAACTAATAACTATATGCTATGGTCAAGAACCCTAAAACTTAATTGAGTTACTGATCTGATTACTCGACTGAGACTGTAACTAAGATAGTAACTGAGACTGTAACTGGGACTATAACTAATATCACATTAACACTGGATAATGAGTTCTGAATATTAATTAACGGATATCTAAGTTTACTGATACTGTAGTACTGATAATTGAGTGATTATTTTTTATAGTCCTAATTCTGTAGAATAGAACTGAGTTCTATACTGAGTTGGGTGACTGTGTCTAACAGTTCTGAATCTATAGATCTGAACTGAGTTCTATACTGAGACTGAAACTTAAACTGTGAGAGGTAGTTATTTAACCAACATGCCCTTCTCCAAATGGATTGGGATTCAACCTGAAACCCCAGTTAGAAGGGTGTCAATATCGTGTCATGGGTAAAGACAAGCTGTGAGTTAACCCTCTCTGATAGAAAGCACTTTCGTCAATCCTAGCTGGCAGGAAAACTCATGTGAGATGTATCAACCCTAGTCTGGCAGGAAGATATCTCAACCTACGCTGGCTATATAGTTCTGTAACTCACGGATTGTTACTAAGGGTCAAACCCTATGCTGGCAAGAATGTCCCCATCCCTAGGTTCGCTCGGTGCTGATTCCTACTCCCAACTGAATAGCTACTAAACTGATTTCTAGATGGTACTAGGCTTGACTTAATTGTTACTGATCGTGTTGTCTAACTGAACTAATCTAAGTTTACAGGGTCCTACTGACTGATGGAATACTAGTAAGTTCTATTAACTGATTGAGTTCACTGAGTTCTGAACTGACTATTGAACCGAGACTAGGACTGATTACTGAGTATTCCTATTCGTGCCACTACTGAGACTATTCTGTAACTACTGTAGCTCTAGGTAACAACTAGATTATCGGGTATTAAATACCCCCAGGACTCGATAGCATGGAAACTAAAGCATAGCATGATCTTGAAAAGCATAGCCATAGTCAATTGTTCACAATTCATTCATTGAGACATTTTATCAAACACTTGGAGGTTATAGACTTGTACATGAATAAGAACACATGGTAACGTATCATGATTACCCTATTCAATTCACATGGGCATTCTATCAAGCACGTGGATATTAATACTTTAATATGGGGCAATTAGCCAAACACATAGGGATCATGAACTTGGACATGGAATATCGTAAACATGGGAGCATAGCATGATTACATAACTAAAATCATGAATTGGGGAATTCACCTATAATTCGCTTGAAATAGGACATGACTGTTTCATCAAAACATGTAAAGTTCATAGCTTGACCATAAGAATTTCTTAATCATGAGGGAACAATAGAGTTACATGGCAAAATTCATGACTTGGGGATTCATCTTGAAATTGACTTAACATGATATGGGAATTTCATCAAGCATGTGGAAGGCATGAATTTAAAACATGAGAATATTGCTAAACATCATGAATTTAGGATCTATCATGGAATTTACTTGAATAAAGCATGGGAAATTCAAATTCATAGCATGAGGAATTTAAAATCTTACGTGGGCTGATTTGAATTAAAAACCACCATGAAAACACGACATTCAATCTTTCTTGAACATACATAATACCATAATAATCTCAAATTCATTCTTTAATTAAAAGAAAAGAGTTTTTGGGCTCCATGGATGAAAGAGGACCCATGGATGAACTCCCACATACCTTAAAGCTTTAATATTGAAGGAGAAACACAATCTTGAAAGCATTTTTAAATTAGGAAGCTTGAGTTCTTACTTTTATTTAAGATAAGTTGATGAATTTCTTGGTGTTCTTGAGGAGGCTAGGGTTTTTCATTGAGAGAAAAGATGAATAATTGAGTGTATATTGCTTTTGGGGGCTGAAATTAAGTGTTATGGGCGGATTTGGGAGAGGGGAAGTGACCAAAGTTCCCCTAGATCCTTTAGAAATTGAATTAGAGTGTAAAACAGTTACGTAATGTGCATGCCGACGCATCGTATCGCTATTGCATCGGCTTACTGCCTCACATAGAAAATGCCATAACTTTCGCTCGAGTATCGAATTTTTGCGAAATTGGTATAGTTAGAAAGCTAATTCAATTATCTTAAATTTGGTGGGTCTTGAGATGCAAAATTCTATGTATATAAAAAGTTATACACGTTTAAAGTAGATCCTTGTAGAATCGAATGCCAAACTTTGGATGAAGCAAAAGCTCTAAGCTCAACTTTGTTCTAAGTGATTCTTATGATCATTTTTCACCTCAAAAACAAATAAAACATGAGGATAAAGATCATGAAAATTATATTTATATGGTAATCATTATGATTATAGCTTATACACGTAGGAACGACAGTTCAAAGACTAGCCTGAAAATGCGTGGTATTATATGTAAGTTGACCCAAGTTGAGACGTTCACTAAAACTTAATCGATAGAAATATTCTCAACTCATCTTTGAGTTAGGATATATTTGTGACCTCAATTCATATAAAAAGGTAATCACACACTATATAATTGATCATCACACATATATTAACATGGAATCATTGGGTTTGGGTCTATACGAATAGGAGCGATGGTTTGAATTCTAGCCCAAAAAATACGGGGTGTTACATTATCTCCCCATTGGAATCATTCATCCTTGAATGATGGGTAGGAAATTATTAAAACACTAAAAGTATGGAATAATGAAGACATGACATATATGCTAATGAAGGATATAGCTGAGCTGAAACTTTACAAAGTCTATTATGAAGCTGATTACTAAGCTGACTTGACTTTACTGACTATAAAGAACTGATTCATGCTGGGAGTTCAGAACTCACGTGAAGTTTCCATGATATTATTAATATAGAACTGGGAATTACTAACTGATACATTAAAATTCCAAGAGTTACTAGGGATGGAATAGAGTATGAAATTTTTCATTTAGGAATTACCCCTCAACAAGACATGGGGATCATGAACTTGGACATGGAATATCTTAAACATGGGAGCATAGCATGATTACATAACTAAGATCATGAATTTGAGAATTCAAATGTAATTCGCTTGAAATAGGACATGAGTGTTTCATCAAAACAATTAAAGTTCATAGCTTGAACTAATAACTATTTATTATTTAGTAAAGTTACCGCGCCTAAATCCGCACCCCCCTACAATTGGTATCAGAGCCTATGTTCTTTAAAGTTACGAAAGTGGTATACATTTGGATTTATTTGATGAATTTACTAATTATGATTTATTTGATAAAAGTAGATTTAGATATTCCCCAAAATATTATTTAGATTAATAATGTACAAAAATTACCAAAATATAAAGAATTAAAGCAAATAATATCTGAAAAACGTAAAGAATTAAAAATAAGGATAGAAAGACTACAATATAACATAATTGTCGGAGTTAGCAAAAACTCAATAAATGCACAAAAAGAAGAAATATCAAATTTAGAATCAACAATAGATAGTCTAGAATATACATACCAACATGATTTATTAACAATTAAATAAAAATGAACAAAGAAGAATTTATAATAGATGAAAATATAATACCTAGAACATCAGAAATAAGAAGACCTACATATTATAAGAATAAGTTTAAAAGATATAATCTAAAGGATGAATATGACTAATGGACACCAAAACAAATAGTTAATAAAAATTATAACATTTTAGACTTAGATTGTGTAATAGATACATAAAAAACAATACAATTATGGATAGGATATATGGCAAAACAATTATTAGATAATAATATAAATGTAACAGATGCACCAGAATATATAGAAAGAACACTAATAGGAACAGTGAAATTATGAATTTCAAATCTAACTGAAAATAGTAAAAGAGTATTAAGAACTGACAAACCTATAGAAGAAACATCATCAACAACTACAACTAAATTAACACCTATAGAATTATTAAAAAAATATGAAATAGCTATAAAAGACAAATTTAGCAGCATGACAACAACAGAAGAAGAACAAAATGAAGAGAAAGATACAAATAGGAATTTAATGTTAAAATTAGCAATATGTAATATGTGTTACATAGATGAATATACTTGCGCATTTAAAGAATATTATTATAAAGGATCATATAATACAGAGAAAAGTAAAGAAATAAGAAAATTATATTTTAGTAAATTATCTTAACCATTTAGTTCAAAAATAATAAAGAGTTGGGATGAAGCAAAAATAGTAGATACTCTAGGAGCAAGAATAAAATTTTTACAACAATGTTATAGAAACCTATGTGAAAAATATAGAGAAGAAATAAAAATGGAAAAAACATTAATAAGAAATTTAGCACGTTGCAAAGATAAAATAGCACCTCAATTTGGATGCGAAGAAAGATATTATAAGAAAAGAAAAAGGCATAAGAAATGTAAGAAATACAAAAAATCAAAATATAAATATAAGAAACCAAGAAAAAGATATTATGTAAAAAATCATAAACATAAAAGACCATATAGGAAAAAGAAATTTATAAAAGAATGTACTTGTTACAATTGCGAAAAATTAGGACATTTAGCTAGAGATTGTAAATTACCTAAAAACCCAAAAAATAAACAAATATCAGAAATAAAAATAGAAAATACAGAATATATGAAGATAGATTATATAGATTACAAATTAGAAAGTGAAGATAGTATATATGAAATTTCAGAGAATGAAACAGATAATGAAATAGATAGTGAATTAGATGAATTAAATGACTGAAGAAGATATAAGAATGAACCAAATAACTGAAGAAGATATAAAAATAATAACAAAGGAAGAATATTTAAATGAAGAAGGATCAGATCAAAAAATAATATTTGATAGTCCTTTAGAACAATTTGTAAAAACAATTGAAAGTCCTTTAACAATTAACTACAAAACACAAAATAACAGGAAAAAATAAAATTAATAAAATACAAATAGAAAGTCCTTTAGAACAATTTGTAAAAACAATTGATACTAATGATTATAGTTATAGGGACATAGATATAGAAGAAAATTTAGAAATAATAAATTATAGAATAAGTACAACAAAAAGAATAACTTATAAAAAAACAGAATCATCAAGTTCATCAAAAAGAACAAGTTATGAAACAAGTTCAACAGTTAATTTAAACCAATATTTAATAATAGGAACAATAAATGAAAAAGAATATTTAATACTCTTAAATACGGGACAAGAAGAAAATTATATAGCAAAATATCTAGTAAAAAATGAGGAAATAAAATCTGATAATAATATATGCCCAGACCTACCAAGAAGCTTACTAAATGCTAAAAATATAGCAGAAAAAGAAATAACAATAGGAGTTAGAAAAATGAATATAGAATTTGAAATAAAGGAAGAAATGCAAAACGCAGACATAATATTAGGAATAAAATGGTTAGAACAAGTAAAACCATATAATATAGAACATACACAATTATCTATAACATATAAAAGAGAGAAATTATTCTTAAGAAGAGCTTTAACATGATATGAAAATATATGTATTAATGAAGATAGTAGTAGAAGGATATTACAGTAGATATTATACGTCTATGATAGATACAGGAGCAGAAGCTAATTTATATAGATATAATTGTTTACTAGAAAGTAAATGGGATAAACTAAAAACACCAATAATAGTTAAAGGATTTAATAACAAAGGAATCTTAATTACTTATAAAGATAAGAATGTAAAAACACAAGTATGGGATAAATATTAAAATAGAAGAAATCTATAATTATGAGCTAACATCAAAAGATATACTTTTAGGAATGCCGTTTTTAGATAAATTATACCCACATATAATAACTAGAACGGATTGGTAGTTTACAACACCATGTAAACAGAAAGTAAGAGAAAAAAGAGTTATTAATAAAATAAGAAAGAAAACTGATTGGTTAGAAGAAAGTGAAAAAATTACAAAAAAATTAGAATATATAAAAAATACTGAAGATATAATAGAACTGGTCGTATTTTCAATAAATAAAAAGGAAATAACTATATTTTCAATAAATAAGATAGAAATAATTAGGCAAAAATTAAAACAATTATATAGTGAAGATCCATTAAAAGGATGGGAAAAACATAAAACTAAAATAAAAATTGAATTAATAGATAAAAATAGCATAATAACTCAAAAACCATTAACATATAATTTTGATGATTTAAAAGAATTTAAAATGCATATAGATGAATTATTAGAAAAACAATATATACAAAAATGTAATAGTAAACACAACAGTCCAGCATTTATAGTAAATAAACATAGTGAACCAAAAAGAGAAAAAGTAGAATGGTTATTGATTATAGAAATTTAAATGCAAAAACTATGACATATAATTATCCAATACCAAATAAGATATTAAAAATAAGACAAATACAAGGATATAATTACTTTAGTAAATTTGATTGTAAATCAGGATTTTACCATTTAAAGTTAGAAGAAGAATCTAAGGAATTAACCGCATTTACGGTATCACAAGGATTTTATGAATGGAATGTACTACCATTTGGATATAAAAATGCACCAAGCAGATATCAACATTTTATGGATAGCTATTTTAAAAAATTGCCTAATTGTATAGTATACATAGATGATATACTATTATATACAAAAACTAAAGAAGAACATTTAAAATTATTAGAATAATTTAAAGATATAATAGAAAAATCGGAAATAAGTTTAAGTGAAAAGAAAACAGAAATAATGAAAAATCTGATAGAATTTTTAGGAATACAAATAGATAAAAGTAGAGTAAAAATGCAACAACATATAGTCCAAAAAATAATAAATTCAGAAGAAGAATTAGATACAAAAAAGAAATTACAATCATTTTTAGGATTAGTAAACCAAGTAAGAGAATATATTCCAAAATTAGCAGAAAACTTAAAACCATTACATAAAAAATTAAAAAGGGATGTAGAATATAGCTATAATGAAGAAGACAAAAAACAGGTACAGAAAATAAAATTACTTTGTAAAGAATTACCAAAATTACAATTTTCGGATGAAAATAAAAAATTTACATATATAGTAGAAGTTGATGCAAGTGAATATAGTTATGGAGGAGTACTCAAATATAGATATGAAGAAGAAAAATTAGAACATCACTGTAGATATTATTCAGGAACGTTTAACGAAACAGAAATAAAATGGGAAATAAATAGAAAAGAATTATGTTCTTTATATAAATGTTTAATAGCATTTGAACCATATATCGTATATAACAAGTTTATTGTTAGAACAGATAATACACAGGTACGATGGTGGCTAACAAGAAAAATACAAAACTCAGTTACGACAAAGGAAATTCGAAGATTAGTATTAAATATACTGAATTTTACATTTACAATTGAAGTAATCAATACTAACAAAAATATCATTGCAGATTACTTATCAAGACAAAGCTACTCAAACTGATTTACCAATGAAAGAGGCTGATGCCAAAGATACCCAGACTGATTTATTGCTCCAAATGTTTAAACAAATGGAGTTATTACAAGAACGAGTTATTACACTAACTACCGAAGTTGCAAATGTAAAAGTGCAGGTCGAGCACTATAAAAAACAAGATACTGTGCAGGAAGAGCACATTAAAAAACTAGACCTAGAAGGTGACGATGAGAAACACCTTAAAACTCAAATTACTGACGAAACTTCAATTACAGCTGCAGGGACATCTAAAGGAAAAAATATAGTAACTCAAAATAGACCTGAAACACCAAAGAAAAAGAATTATAACCTCAGCCAAATATTTTCAAAACCATATACACCAAATATACAAAATTTAGAATCATTTGCACCTCCTCAGATATATACATATTCTGAATCACTTAACTAGGAAAAATAGATATACAACTATGCTTCTCGTAAATACATTGACAACATATACACCAGACAAACCATATTAAATACCAAACCTATTCAAAGTGAAGAGCTAGCCGCACAACAAAAAGGATATATTACCCAGAAATGCCAAAATTACAATAAACTTATTGCCCTACCAGGAACAAACTCAAATTTTATTAAATCATGTTACTATTATGGATTATTATCTACGGTTTACACAACCAATGGAGAAGAGTTAGAAGGAATCCCAGAAATTCACAAAGAATTTATGACTTACAAGAGAATTACAAACAGACAATTATTCTATATTCGATTTTATTCCGCACCAGCAGAAATATTATTTGACGAAATTAAACAGACTATCAATGTGGTCAAAATGGATATGACCAGAGATTATATTATTCCGGAAGAAATATGTGAACAGAACGAGATATCAAAAACACAGATACCAGAATTTTACCGCAACAAAAGAGTTATTGGAATAGGTAATATATTATCAGAGTTACTTAATAGTTATTCAAATAAAAAACCAGTTTGGATATATAATTCAAGGAATCAATCATTAATTTATTCAACTTGCAAAGAAGTTAGAGACCATGTGTAACGCCTCGAAATCGGGTCGCGAGACGTCACACGGTGCTTAGGGTCACAAGTGATCCCAAGCTAACCCTTCTACTGGCATAACTCATAAGAAACTGAATAAAAATACAAATCAGCAGAAATTTACTCTTTTCTGAATCTGATCAATACAAAAATGGAATTTTATAGGATTACAATTCTGCCTTTACAACCAAAATTGAAACAAAATACATCAACTTCTACTGACTGTCTATGAAGCCTCTACTAGTACTGACTGTAGGTAGCCGAGTCATGACTCCCAACAACCCCAACTCAATATGACTGAATAAAGAAAATACAACACTATAAACTCTGCATAACTAACCCAAGCCCTTGAATCAAAATAACTCATCACCTGCTGACTGTATACCACGAACTGACTGGATTCGAAGGTGAAACTATACCTTGTACCTACATTCTGAGAAAATGTAGCCCACATACGAATATGTGGGTCAATACCATGGGAAAATACCGAGCATATGGGGGTGCAATGCATATATAAAATAATATCTTAATATCATCACAGTTTATAAAATTATGCATGCTGATATAGATGACTCACTTAGCTCGAATCAAATCATACAAATCATGGATGTATAATACATGTAAAGTAAAACAAGTGAGTCATTACAATACGTTCTCAATTCACTTTCATCTCAATTTCAAATAATCAAAACAATCAACTCTCATGTCAGTTCTTATTAGAATATATTCCTTAAATCTTTTAAGAATAATGACTTTCTCAAACTTAGCCTTTTAAGCAAATATGTTTTCATCTCAGATAGAAGAGTACACACACACACATTGGGAGATCCTATAACCGACATAAAACATGTGAGCCACATGGAGTCCAATGTCCAACCCACGTTGGGGAGAGCCGTCCTATCCTTGCCATCGGAGTAGAACTTCCAATATCAATCCAAAAACACTAGTGATCACTATATAAATCAGCCTCA
This sequence comes from Capsicum pubescens, assembly GCA_030864215.1. Classification (NCBI taxonomy): domain Eukaryota; kingdom Viridiplantae; phylum Streptophyta; class Magnoliopsida; order Solanales; family Solanaceae; genus Capsicum; species Capsicum pubescens. The sequence continues at coordinate 84,047,132 of CM061548.1, forward strand.
GGATCACGTCCTACGGGGGCACGTAGTTCTAGGGAAGTAAGGTCACTTTATACCTCTCACTCGGTGCTAAAGATTACTCCCGGACTTAGCTCAGAAATTTAAATCAGCCTCAGGCTCACATTAAAGAAAATCCACAATAAACACTTCAACAATTTTCATCGGGAGCCAATTTGCTACCCCTTTATCATAATCAATAAAAACGTGAATTTCTTTCACAGTCGAGTTCAAAATAACTCATTCATGACCAAATGGTCAAATCATTCAAAACATCTCAACTATTCAACATCAACGTTAATATAGCACACATTTTCTCAAAGACACAATTTCAAATGGGGTACAAGACCCAAATATCAAAATCATAGTAAATTTCTTTCAAGCATCATGCTTATAGTCATAATTTCATATAAATTCGACTTTTCAAAGTCATAAACATCATAATCTCAAGATAACCAAGATAGAATATAAGTTCATGCTCCAAAATCATAATAAACATATAAAAATCATATCTTCGTAAACAAAATTACTTTGGGGCACAAGAACGAAAGATTGTTCTTGTTGAAAAACCCCACATACCTTGAACGGTGAACTTTAGATCGATACTCATTTTTGGGATGTTAATCGTGCCTTTGAATGATGGTTCTTGGAGTTCTTGAACTAGGAACTTGGAATCTTGAATAAATTTGCAGAATTAATGCTGAACTTTGGAGGTTCTTGAAGTTGGATGTAGGAGCTTAGGGTTTTCTTTTTGAGGGAATTTGATGAAATATAACATATAATGCTTCTAATAGGCTTTAATATAGGGTTTGGACGGATTTTGGGTGAGGGAAAATGACCAAAATTCCCCTAAAAATCAAATAATTCTCGCATCTGTCCTTTGGTGGACTGTTTTGATAGTCTGAAGTAGATCAACCATAACGTTTTACTCCGATATTCAAATTGGATGAAACCAATTTCATTAGAAAGAGGAATCTCATATATTTCCTTTAATATATAGTATCTCACCTAGATCATTGTGTACGAGGAGTTATGATCGTTTGAAGTTGACCCAAAAATTCACTTTTGATAGGCTGAAGTAGATCGACCATAACTTTTTGCTCCGATAGACAAATTGGATGAAACCAATTTCATCGGAAAGAGGACTCGCAGAGCCTTCCGTTGATATATAGTATATCACCCAGATCATTATGTACAAGGAGTTATGATCATTTTAAGTTGGAGCAAAAATACGCCAGACCTCAGTACTTTTTTTCCTTCACGTTTTACTATTCACTACTATTCACGGTTCGATCGGAATGTTCATAACTCGTCGCTCGGGTGTCCGTTTTGGATGATCCACATATCGTTGGAAAGCTTATTCGATACTCTACGCAATGGTGGGTCATAATATAAGATATTCCGCACGGAAAATTTATAATTCATTCTAGAAGATAGAACTCAACACGTTTATGCACAAAATTTCAACAAAAAATTTCCTGGGGTATTACATCATCTCCCCCTTGGAAACATTCATCCTCGAATGTCGATGAATAATTATAGAATACCATGGAAATAAGGACAAAAGGCTGGGAGAACGAAGTCAATCCACTTACTTCACTCCAAACTTTCGAATACTTCATAGAACATGCGATTCATAATGAGAATGGTCACATAGTTGGATCTTAAACAAAGGAGACTGATTTTAAGGAATCGATATCTTTGGTTTATTCAGAGACTGAGAATCAAAGGTCTCGAAGGGGATCTCATCAAAATAAGGACCACTTGCGTCCAAATGAAACGTCCCTTAACACTCTCTCCAAAAGATTCAAATGACATTGTTCGGGGAGAAAATGAACCATAATTTGATACAATCCTATCGTATGGGAACAAGGACCCATATGGAATAAATTAAGATAGGAATTTCTAGGTCTTGGGAAACATAACTCCTTTCTTCCAAACTTAGCAACACTTCTCAATTACTCCCTCGACTATGTTCAAGCCTAACTCCAAGTACTCATGAGATACACCACATAACACTATAATATTAATCTATATCATGAACCTCAATACACACTGAGCCTCACAACTCCTCACTTCAAACATAACTCTTATTGCTACTCCAACAACCACATACAATCTTATACTAGGGATCCGCTAACTTGCGGTGCATTCTTTTAGATATACAACCATAACATTCAAGACTATACTCATAACCACATACGCACTTCGCACATGCACCTCTAAACGAACACTCATAAAGCATCTTCCTCGCTTTCTCTAAGATTGCATCAACTACATCATTCACACATACTGGTCAATTCTTTAAACGGCACACATAACATTTTCTCAACCAATTGAACTATACACAAAAACTCTGTATTACTATTCCTACAACCTCATAGAAGTGCATAAAACCGACGCACAACAATCTTTCCAAATAAACATTTAAAACTTCAACTAACCACGGCATGTATCAAGGACTTAGCCTCAATCTAACTTCACTTCACCACCGTGAGCACACCACCTTATATCATAGATAAGGAAGTATCTTCTCTCCTTTCTAGACAACTTCTCAACACCATTAGCTTGACTTAACGAAAAGGTCACAAAATTTTAAAACAGGAAGACTTGAAACATGAAGGGATAATATAAATAACTTGACTCTCTCTATTGAGGCCTTAGGAATAAAATATCAAATACAATGGGTTCATTAAGGTATCAAAACTGAAGACACCCATAACGAAAACTGAATCTCACTGATCAATAAGAGTATTGCCTGAGTACTGGAACTGAACATACTGTAAAACTTGAGTATATGAGTCATGGGCGGCATGCCCTGAATTTAGAGCTCATAACTTATGGAATGTGATTCCAACTGCTAGAAGAACTTGAATTTCTCATTTTTGGAAACTAGAAGATTATGTAATTCTCCATCACGTGTATGAACATAAATTAAGATCATGGAACTGAAATGTAAAGCATGAGTAGGTTTTAGGATAGCTGAAAATACTGAAATAACATTGGGTCAAGCACCGATCTTTCTCACAGCAAATTTACAACTTACTGGTACTTCTACTAAAATGTAAAAGCTTGACTTGACTACTTGTTCTATCATCTCCCCCTTATCTTTAAGCCACCACTCAAATTCTCAAATGCTTACAACTTGTGTACACTGTTCAAGCCTATTATGTCACTTCCGGCAACTAATACCATTAATCCAGAAACCGTCACATTCGGCTTCATGATCACAAATCGTTCAAACTTAAGGTCTCACACTTCACATAATTTACAACTCCATCTCACGCATAACTCCCACGTGAAGATTATAAAAAAACACATCCATGAACACTAGCCCACTTAAACTTCATAACAATAATAATTGGTCCTAATCATATAGCCTATCTTATTCACAATCCATTAACACCTTATTCTTTCACCCGTCACTACTATCTATCCTTCATACACAACTTAACATAGTTCATAGCTCTCTACGTCTTAACTTAACTTCCTCTTGCAATCTGGAGAGCGCCTAGATTAACAACACTTACCCACCGAGTACTTCCATCACTAACCTATACTCTCTGTCATATAAATACCATCAACACCCGTTTCATACCTCGAACAAACTATATCACTTCCTATTAACCCAATTGCATGCAAAAAGGGATTTTGCTATACTTATGCTCAACAAATCACACTTACCATCCTTCTTACTACTACACCTCCACATCCCACATTTTTAGCCAGCACAAAGAACAAGATGAACTATAAGTTGCTGGTGGATCGTAATAGGCCTCACACGGCTTCACTAGACTTTAGTTTTGTGTTTTGATCAAGAAAGTTATATGAATAACAAAGTAACTATGCTAGTGAATCGAAATAGGCCCCACACGGCTTTACTAAACTTTGGTTTGTATTTTGAACAAGAAAATGAGATGAATAACAAAGAAGCTATGCTAATGAATCGAAAGAGTCCCACACGGCTTCACTAGACTTTGATTTTTCACAAACATAATGATAACAAGATTACATAATACAAGAGATAGAAACTTGACACACAATATTCAATGATCTAAGAATACACCTTACTCTGTCTTAATTAAATAACTCATAAGAATGAGGGCATAACTTTCAACTTAAGGAACTTAACACACTAGAGAGCTCCTCTCAATCCCTTTGTGTAACTTTTGAAATTTCTTCTAGAAAATATAGAAGCATTACCTGGGGAAGAACTGGAGCTTGCGAATCATGTTATCTCAAAAATAATACATAGAGGGAGAAGTATAGATTAACATTGTAGATTCTGAGGAGGAATCTGAAAGCACATCTAACCTAGGCTTAGTTCACGACTTTTATGAACATGAATAAAGTACTTCAATCTTTAGAACTCAAAAGCACTGACAGGATACTTTCTAGCTCTCTTATAATCCCATAACTATCTATGGAGAATTAAGCTTAACTGTTTTTGATACCTTGAAAATGAGGCAGAGTTGGCCAGAATAGAGTAAGATGAGAATCTATATAAGCTTCTTGGAGAACATTTTTATAGCACGATCTTAGACTTGAAAGAAGGGAAACATTTCCTAAATGCACTGTAGCCTCTCGAAGAAAAGTACAAACGTCTCTGTACCGTTCCGCAAGAATCTACTAGACACGACTTCATAGACACCCTAGGACACTTGAACTTTGTGCTTTGATACCAAGTTTGTAACGCCCCAAAATCGGGTCCCAAGATGTCACACGGTTCTTTGGGTAACAAGTGACCACAAGCTAACCCTTCTACTGGCATAACTCATAAGCAATTGAATAAAAATACAAATCCATACAAATCAACAGAAATTTACTCTTTTCTGAATCTGATCAATACAAAAATGGAATTTTACAGGATTACAATTCTGCCTTTACAACCAAAATTGAAACAAAATACATCAACTTCTACTGACTGTCTATGAAGCCTCTACTAGTACTGACTTTAGGTAGCCGGGTCATGACACCCGACTACCCCAACTCAATACGACTGAATAAAGAAAATACAACACTATAAACTCTGCATAACTAACCCAAGCCCTTGAATCAAAAGGACTCATCACCTGCTGACTGGATACCACGAACTGATTGGATCCGAAGGTGCAACTATACCTTGTACCTACATTCCAAGAAAATGTAGCCCACATACGAATATGTGGGTAAGTACCATGGAAAAATACCGAGCATATGGGGGTGCAATGCATATATAAAATAATATCTTACTATCATCACAGTTTATAAAATTATGCATGCTGATATAGATGACTCACTTAGCTCGAATTAAATCATCAAAATCATGGATGAATAATACATGTAAAGTAAAACAAGTGAGTCATTACAATACGTTCTCAATTCACTTTCATCTCAATTTCAAATCATCAAAACAATCAACTCTCATGTCAATTCTCATTAGAATATATTCCTTAAATCTTTTAAGAATAATGACTTTCTCAAACTCAGCCTTTTAAGAAAATATGTTTTCATCTAAGATAGAAGAGTACACACACACATATTAGGAGATCCTATAACTGACATAAATCATGTGAGCCACATGGAGTCCAACGTCCAACCCACGTTGGGGAGAGCCGTCCTATCCTTTCCATCGGAGTAGGACTTTCAATATCAATCCAAAAACACTAGTGATCACTATATAAATCAGCCTCAGGCTCACGTCCTATGGGGCACGTAGTTCTAGGGAATTAAGGTCACTTTATACCTCCCACTCGGTGCTAAAGATTACTCCCAGACTTAGCTTAGAAATTTAAATCAACCTCAGGCTCACATTAAAGAAAATCCACAATAAATATTTCAACAATTTTCATCGGGAGCCAATTTGCTACCCCTTTATCATAATCAATAAAAACGTGAATTTCTTTCACAGTCGAGTTCAAAATAACTCATTCACGAACAAAAGTTCAAATCATTCAAAACATCTCAAATATTCAATATCAACGTGCATATAGCACACATTTTCTCAAAGACACAATTTCAAATGGGGTTCAAGACCCAAATATCAAAATCATAGTAAATTTCTTTCAAGAACCATTCTTTAATTTATAATTTCATATAAATTCGAATTTTCAAAGTCATAAACATCATAATCTCAAGATAACCAAGATAGAATATAAGTTCATGCTCCAAAATCATAATAAACATATAAAAATCATATCTTCGTAAATAAAATTACTTTTGGGCACAAGAACGAAAGATTGTTCTTGTTGAAAAACCCCACATACCTTGAATGATGAACTTTAGATCGATAATCATTTTTGGGATGTTAATCGTGCCTTTGAATGATGGTTCTTGGAGTTCTTGAACTAGGAACTTGGAATCTTGTATAAATTTGCAGAATTAATGGTGAACTTAGGAGGTTCTTGAAGTTGGATGTAGGAGTTTAGAGTTTTCTTTTTGAGGGAATTTGATGAAATATAACATATAATGCTTCTAATAATCTTTAATATAGGGTTTGGATGGATTTTGGGTGAGGGGGAATGACCAAAACGCCCCTAAAAATCAAATAATTCTCGCATCTGTCCTTTGGTGGACTGTTTTGATAGTCTGAAGTAGATCAACCATAACGTTTTACTCCGATATCTAAATTGGATGAAACTAATTTCATTAGAAAGAGGGATCTCATATATTTCCGTTGATATATAGTATCTCACCCATATCATTGTGTACGAGGAGTTATGATTGTTTGAAGCGACCCAAAAATTCACTTTTGATAGGCTGAAGTAGATCGACCATAACGTTTTGCTCCGATAGACAAATTGGATGAAACTAATTTCATCGGAAAGAGGACTCGCAGAGTTTTCCGTTGATATATAGTAGATCACCCATATCATTATGTACAAGGAGTTATGATCATTTAAAGTTGGAGCAAAAATACGCCAGGCCTCAGTACTTTTTTTCTTGCACGTTTTACTGTTCACTACTATTCACGGTTCGATCGGAATGTTCATAACTCATCGCTTTGGTGTCCATTTTGGATGATCCATATATCGTTGGAAATCTTATTTGATACTCTACGCAATGGTGGGTCATAATCTAAGACATTCCGCACGGAAAATTTATAATTCATTCTAGAAGATAGAACCCAACACGTTTACGCACAAAATTTCAACGAAAAATTTCCTAGGGTATTACACCGTGACAAGGAAGAACTTAGGAAATGGAGATTAACACTCCTTAGACCAGAAGAACAACCGTTAACGAGATCTATCAGAAAGGGAATTATATCAGAAGAAGCTATGGATCAATTTTGTAAAAAAGTTGGCCAAAAATACAAAGACCACATATGCAGTAGATGTAGTGGCAAGCACAACTTTATTCCAAATGTGATGCTACACTGACAAGAAAATAAAGAAGATCACCAAAGCAGATACAAGGAAGAAAGAGATAAAAAAGACAAGCTATTAAATTGTGAAAGAGACAAATAAGTAACTTTCACAATTTCCTTTACGTAAATTGTAAAAAGAAAGTCTTAGGTATTAATAATTTTTTGTCTTTTAGTAGTTTAAGATGAAGACTTTTTTAGCATAAAAGTTAGGATAGCTATAGCCTATAGCCTAGCCTTTTTGACATTTTTTGTACACTAATTATTAAGTTTTTTTTAGCCTTTTAGATGTAGACATGTGCATGTAAAGTTTACAACTTTAGCTTATAAATAAACGAGCATTTGCTTAGATGAAGGATAACCCTTCATGCGTTGAAGCAAAAAACTCTCTTGTCTACAACAAATATTTTGCTTATTTATTAAAAAACAGGTATATTTCAATGGAAAAATCTAAGCAGGAACAAAACATAGAATTATCAAACCTATCAGAACAGGTATATTCATTTACAGTTATGAATAGCTAAATTCATAAATTCCTAACAATCATGATATGGTAAAATAAGTTCATGTTAGTTACTTTATAGTAGAATTATTCGAAGAATAGCATGTTAAAAAGTTTATTAGCAAAGTGGAAACGGAGAAAAATCCCTAAGAACTATGCCATCCTAAAGGTGAAACCAATGAGGCAAGAAGCCATGGTCGGGAGTAGCCAGAGTAGAGGCACTGTTTAAGGGAAAAGTACCTGGATTACCATGCTAATAGTGATCGACGAACATGTTATTTAAGAATAATCTAGTATATAGTAATCTAAAATGATCATATTTTGTTATGTATATGATTGGAAGGAATATTTTGATAATAGCATTTTATGAAAAATAAATAATTATTTATTTGATGAAATGGTAGATAAATTTAAAATACTTATTTTGTATGTGCTTAAGGATATAGAAATAACAGATATAAGAAAAATCTTATTAGAAAAAATATTTGGTAAAGGTTATATGACTAGAGTAAATTACATACCATACCTACCTAACTACTCTTACAAATACTTACGTACACACCAACCATGATAAGTTACATATATCTAGAATTTTGGAAAAAAGATATGAGAAACATACAACTAGTAGAAAAACAAATAAAAACAAATTTAGAAAAATATATGGAAACTAAAGATATAAAATATATAGAATTTCTTAATGAAAATATGCAAGAATTATTTAGACTAAAACAAACAACTAGTAAGTATTATGAAAAAGCATTTAATCAAGCCTAAATGACAGATGATATTAAAATACTTGTTTTATATATACTTAGAGATATAGAAATTATAGACATAAAGAAAATAATATGGAAAAAATTACAAGATTATGAAGAGGAAGAATTATTAAACAGTATTGAAAACTTACACATATATTATGAACATTAATATTATTTAGATTCAGATGGATATTATACAGACTAAAAATATCAGAATATATTAAGAAAATTAGAGAAAACCAAGAAGACCTACAGAAAGAAATTAATTATAGAAAACAAATTAGAGAAATAATGAAAAATCTAATAGAAAAATTAAAATGGATAGACGAAACCTTGAAGAATTTAGAAAAAAGCAAAGATAAAAGTTTAGATAGTTTAAAAAATTCATTAAGAAGAGAACAAGAAAAAATAGTTAGTAGTATTAATAACCTCAAACAAGATATTAAATATAGTACAAATAGAATAGATTATTATACATTTACTTTAGAAGAATAAAATGATAAACTACGAATATCTAAAATATTGGAGACAAGAAATGGAAGAAATAAGATTAACAGAAAACCTTATAAAAACAAATTTAATTGAATATTTTAATACAAAAGATATAGAATATTTAGAATATCTTAAAAATAATATAGAAGACTTACAAAAACTAAGAGAAAAAACTAAAGAATATTATAGCAAAGCATTTAATCAACTATCATTTAATCACCCCCAAAATATGAATATCAGTAAAATTTAATATGTTAATAAGATATATGAAAATAAAAGATACAAGAACAAAGAAAAACAGTTAATGAATATTACTACAAAGTATTTAACAATTACATAAATTAATGGATACTTCTTACGATAACAATAAATCATTAAAAAAAAATAAAAAATAAACTATATAGTTTATACCTAGAATACAAAAGATTACATAATAGCAACGAGGATCCTAGAACACTAGATAATTTAATTACGATAATATTTAATTTAGAATATGAATTAATAAAACATCTTAAGTCAAGAAGATAAAAATAAAAATTAATCCAATCAATAATATTCACAAAATACATTATATAAAAATAAATACTTATTACCTAATAACTATTTATTATCTAGTAAAGTTACCGAGCCTAAATCCGCACCCCCCTATAATTGGTATCAGAGAACATTAAAGAACATTAAATCCGCATTAATCCAATCAATAATATTCACAAAATACATTATATAAAAATAAATACTTATTACCTAATAACTATTTATTATCTAGTAAAGTTACCGCGCCTAAATCCGCAGCCCCTACAATTGGTATCAGAGCCTATGTTCTTTAAAGTTACAGAAATGGTATACATTTGGATTTATTTGATGAATTTACTAATTATGATTTATTTGATAAAAGTAGATTTAGATATTCCTCAAAATATTATTTAGATGAATAACGTACAAAAATTACCATAAGCTCGGTAACTTTACTAGATAATAAATAGTTATTAGGTAATAAGTATTTATTTTTATATAATGTATTTTTTGAATATTATTGATTGGATTAATTTTCCTTTTTATCCTTTTGACTTAAGATGTTTTATTAATTCATATTCTAAATTAGATATTATCGTAATTAAATTATCTAGTATTCTAGGATCCTCGTTGATATTATGTAATCTTTTGTATTCTAGGTATAAACTATATAGTTTATTTTCGATTTATTTTAATGATTTATTCTTATCGTAAGATGTATCCATTAATTTATGTAAGTGTTAAATACTTTGTAGTAATATTCATTAACTGTTTTTCTTTGTTCTTATATCTTTTATTTCCATATATCTTATTAACATATTCAATTTTACTGATATTCATATTTTGGGGGGTTATTAAATGGTAGTTGATTAAATGCTTTGCTATAATATTCTTTATCTTTTTCTCTTAGTTTTTGTAAGTCTTCTATATTATTTTTAAGATATTCTAAATATTCTATATCTTTTGTTTTAAAATATTCAATAAAATTTGTTTTTATAAGGTTTTCTGTTAATCTTATTTCTTCCGTTTCTTGTCTCTAATATTTTAGATATTCATAGTTTATCATTTTATTCTTCTAAAGTAAATGTATAATAATCTATTCTATTTGTACTATATTTAATATCTTGTTTGAGGTTATTAATACTACTAACTATTTTTTCTTGTTTTTTTCTTAATGAATTTTTTAAACTATCTAAACTTTTATCTTTGCTTTTTTCTAAATATTTCAAGGTTTCGTCTGTCCATTTTAATTTTTCTATTAGATTTTCCATTATTTCTCTAATTTGTTTTCTATAATTAATTTATTTATGTAGGTCTTCTTGGTTTTCTCTAATTTTCTTAATATAGTCTGACATTTTTAGTCTGTATAATATCCATCTGAATCTAAATAATATTGATGTTCATAATATATGCGTAAGTTTTCTATACTATTTAATAATTCTTCCTCTTCATAATCTTGTAATTTTTCCCATATTATTTTTTTATGTCTATAATTTCTATATCACTAAGTATATATAAAACAAGTATTTTACTATCATTTGTCATTTAGGCTTGATTAAATGTTTTTTCATAATACTTACTAGTTGTTTTTTTAGTCTAAATAATTCTTGCATATTTTCATTAAGAAATTCTATATATTTTATATCTTTAGTTTCCGTATATTTGTCTAAATTTGTTTTTCTACTAGTTGTATGTTTCTTATATCTTTTTCCCAAAATTCTAGATATATGTAATTTATCATGGTTGGTGTGTACGTAAGTATTTGTAAGAGTAGTTAGGTAGGTATGGTATGTAATTTACTCTAGTCATATAATCTTTACCAAATATTTTTTCTAATATGATTTTTCTTATATTTGTTATTTCTATATCCTTAAGCACATACAAAATAAGTATTTTAAATTTATTTACCATTTCATCAGATAAATAATTATTCATTTTTCATAAAATGATATTATCAAAATATTCCTTCCAATCATATACATAACAAAATATGATCATTTTAGATTACTATATATTAGATTATTCTTAAATAACATGTTCGTCGGTCACTATTAGTATGGTAATCCAGATACTTTTCCCTTAAACAACGCCTCTACTCTGGCTACTCCCCACCATGGCTTCTTGCCTCATTGGTTTCACCTTTAGGATGACATAGTTCTTAGGAATTTTTCTCCGTTTCCACTTTGCTAATAAACTTCTTAACATGCTATTCTTTGAATAATTCTACTATAAAGTAACTAACATGAACTTATTTTACCATATCATGATTGTTAGGAATTTATGAATTTAGCTATTCATAACTGTAAATGAATATACCTGTTCTGGTAGGTTTGATAATTCTAAGTTTTGTTCCTCCTTAGATTTTTCCATTGAAATATACCTGTTTTTTAATAAATAAGTAAAATATTTATTGTAGATAAGAGAGAGTTTTTTGCTTCAACGCATGAAGGGTTATCCTTCATCTGAGCAAATGCTCGTTTATTTATAAGATGAAGTTGTAAACTTTACATGCACGTGTCTACTTCTAAAAGACTAAGAAAAAACTTAATAATTAGTGTACAAAAAATGTCAAAAAGGCTAGGCTATAGGCTATAGCTATCCTAACTTTTATGCTAAAAAAATCTTCATCTTAAACTACTAAAAGACAAAAAATTATTAATACCTAAGACTTTCTTTTTACAATTTACGTAAAGGAAATTGTGAAAGTTACTTATTTGTCTCTTTCACAATTTAATAGCTTGTCTTTTTTATCTCTTTCTTCCTTGTATCTGCTTTTGTTATCTTCTTTATTTTCTTGTCAGTGTAGCATCACATCTGGAATAAAGTTGTGCTTGCCACTACATCTGCTGCATATGTGGTCTTTGTATTTTTGGCCAACTTTTTTACAAAATTGATCCATAGCTTCTTTTGAAATAATTCCCTTTCTGATAGATCTCGTTAACGGTTGTTCTTCTGGTCTGAGGAGTGTTAAACCCCATTTCCTAAGTTCTTCCATATCATGGTCTCTAACTTCTTTGCAAGTTGAATAAATCAGTGCTTGATTCCTTGAGTTATATATCCAAACTGGTTTTTTATTTGAATAATTATTAAGTAACTCTGATAATATATTACTTATTCCAAAAACTCTTTTGTTGCGGTAAAATTCTGGTATCTGTGTTTTTGATATCTCATTTTGTTCACATATTTCTTCCGGAATAAAATCGAACATAGAATAATTGTCCGTTTGTAATTCTCTAGTAAGTCATAAATTCTTTGTGAATTTCTGGGATTCCTGCTAACTCTCCTCCATTGGTTGTGTAAACTGTAGATAATAATCCATAATAGTAACATGATTTAATAAAATTTAAATTTGTTCCTGGTAGGGCAATAAGTTTATTGTAATTTTGGCATTTCTGGGTAATATATCCTTTTTGTTGTGCGGCTAGCTCTTCACTTTGAATAGGTTTGGTATTTAATATGGTTTGTATGGTGTATATATTGTCAATGTATTTACGAGAAGCATAGTTGTATATCTCTTTTTCTTGGTTAAGTGATTCAGAATATGTATATATCTGGTGAGGTACAAATGATTCTAAATTTTGTATATTTGGTGTATATGGTTTTGAAAATATTTGACTGAGGTTATAATTCTTTTTCTTTGGTATTTCAGGTCTATTTTTAGTGACTGTATTTTTCCCTTTAGATGTCCCTGCAGCTGTAATTGAAGTTTCGTCAGTAATTTGAGTTTTAAGGTGTTCCTCATCGTCACCTTCTAGGTCTAGTTTTTTAATGTGCTCTTCCTACACAATATCTTGTTTTTTATAGTGCTCGACCTGCTCCTTTACATTTGTAACTTCAGTAGTTTGTGTAATAACTCGTTCTTGTAATAACTTCATTTGTTTAAACATTTGGAGTAATAAATCAGTCTGGGTATCTTTGGCATCAACCTCTTCCATTGGTAAATCAGTTTGAGTAGCATTGTCTTGATAAGTAATCTGCAATGATATTTTTGTTAGTATTGATTACTTCAATTGTAAATGTAAAATCCAGTATATTTAATACTAATCTCCGAATTTCTTTTGTCGTAACTGAGTTTTGTATTTTTCTTGTTAGCCACCATCGTACTTGTGTATTATCTGCTCTAACAATAAACTTGTTATATACGATATATGGTTCAAATGCTATTAAACATTTATATAAAGAACATAATTCTTTTCTATTTATTTCCCATTTTATTTCTGTTTCGTTAAACGTTCCTGAATAATATCTACAGTGATGTTCTAATTTTTCTTCTTCATATCTATATTTGAGTACTCCTCCATAACTATATTCACTTGCACCAGCTTCTACTATATATGTAAATATTTTATTTACATTTGGAAATTGTAATTTTGGTAATTCTTTACAAAGTAATTTTATTTTTTGTACCTATTTTTGACTTCTTCATTATAGCTATAGTCTACATCCTTTTTAAATTTTTTCTGTAATGGTTTTAAGTTTTCTTCTAATTTTGGAATATATCCTCTTACTTGGTTTACTAATCCTAAAAATGATTGTAATTTCATTTTTGTATCTAATTCTTTTTCTGAATTTATTATTTTTTAGACTATATGTTGTTGTATTTTTACTCCACTTTTATCTATTTGTATTCCTAAAAATTCTATCTGATTTTTCATTATTCCTTCTTTCTTTTCACTTAAACTTATTCCCGATTTTTCTATTATATCTGTAAATTATTCTAATAATTTTAAATGTTTTTCTTTAGTTTTTGTATATAATAGTATATCATCTATGTATACTATACAATTAGGCAATTGTTTAAAATAGCTATCCATAAAATGTTGATATCTACCTGGTGCATTTTTATATCCAAATGGTAGTACATTCTATTCATAAAATCCTTGTGGTACCGTAAATGCGATTAATTCGTTAGATTCTTCTTCTAACTTTAAATGGTAAAATATCGATTTACAATCAAATTTACTAAAGTAATTATATCCTTGTATTTGTCTTATTTTTAATATCTTATTTGGTATTGGGTAATTATATGTCATAGTTTTGCATTTAAATTTCTATAATCAATAACCATTCTATTTTTTCCTCTTTTTTGTTCACTATATTTATTTACTATAAATGTTGGACTATTGTGTTTACTATTACTTTTTTGTATATATTGTTTTTCTAATAATTCATCTATATGCATTTTAAATTCTTTTACATCGTCAAAATTATATGTTAATGGTTTTTGAGTTATTATGCTATTTTTATCTATTAATTCAATTTTTATTTTAATTTTATGTTTTTCCCATCCTTTTAATGGATCTTCACTATATAATTGTTCTAATTTTTTCCTAATTATTTCTATATTATTTATTTAAAAAATATGGTTATTTCCTTTTTATTTATTGAAAATACGACCAGTTCTATTGTATCTTCAGTATTTTTTTTATATTTTCTAATTTTTGTGTAATTTTTTCACTTCCTCCTATCCAATCAGTTTTCTTTCTTATTTTATTAATAACTCTTTTTTCTCTTACTTTCTGTTTACATGGTGTTGTAAACCACCAATCCATTCTAGTTATTATATGTGGGTATAATTTATCTAAAAACGGCATTCCTAAAAGTATATCTTTTGATGTTAGCTCATAATTATAGATTTCTTCTATTGTTAATATTTTATCCCATACTTATGTTTTTACATTCTTAGCTTTATAAGTAATTAAGCTTCCTTCGTTATTAAATCCTTTAACTATTATTGGTGTTTTTAGTTTATCCCATTTACTTTCTGGTAAACAATTATATCTACATAAATTAGCTTCTGCTCCTGTATCTATCATAGGCGTATAATATCTACTGTAATATCCTTCTACTACTATCTTCATTAATACATATATTTTTATATCATGTTAAAGCTCTTCTTAAGAATAATTTCTCTCTGTTATATTTTATAGATAATTGTCTATGTTCTATATTATATGGTTTTACTTGTTCTAACCATTTTATTCCTAATATTATGTTTGTTTTTTGCATTTCTTCCTTTATGTCAAATTCTATTTTCATTTTTCTAACTCCTATTGTTATTTCTTTTTCTGCTATATTTTTAGCGTTTAGTAAGCTTCTTGGTAAGTCTGGGCATATATTATTATCAGATTTTATTTCCTCATTTTTACTAGATATTTTGCTATATAATTTTCTTCTTGTTCCGTATGTAAGAGTATTAAATATTCTTTTTCATTTATTGTTCCTGTTATGTAATATCGGTTTAAATTAACTGTTGAACTTGTTTCATAACTTATTCTTTTTGATGAACTTTATGATTCTGTTTTTTCATAAGCTATTCTTTTTGTTGTACTTATTCTATCATTTATTATTTCTAAATCTTCTTCTATATCTATGTCCCTATAACTATAATCATTATTATCAATTGTTTTTACAAATTGTTCGAAAGGACTTTCTATTTGTATTTTATTAATTTTATTTTTTCCTATTATTTTGTGTTTTGTAGTTAATACATATAGATTTTTACATCTTGCTGTAAATATTTTACTTCCTGGGGTTAGTTCTATTCCTGATATTTTCTAATATAATACTAATGATTTGTCTATATTTTTATCTGTTATTGCTACTGAATAATTTGCATTTATTATAAATTTAAATTTTTGGTTTATGAAATTTCCTTTTATTGCAGTTATTATACTTTTTTCTATAGGCCATATAATCCTATCATCTGCTAAATATAGTTGTATTGGTGTATCTATTCCTTCTCTAAAACATGTTTTTATCAATATCTCTGTACCTCCAAGGTGTACATATTTTATTGGGTCTCTACTTTTTATATCGTTTATTTCTTTATTAATTATTCTTTTTGTTACTAGTGGTATACTAGCTTTACCTTTTGCATATCTACAGTCTATTACATATTCTTTTTGGCTTACTACGTAGTATTCTTATTTTCTTCTACTAAATATATTTTTTATTGTTGGTATTTTAAATATTTTTTCTACACTTAAATCTAATTCTTTTCCTTTTATTTCATCAAATATATGACTATCAAATATTATTTTTTGATCTGCTCCTTCTTCATTTAAATATTCTTCCTTTGTTATTATTTTTATATCTTCTTCAGTTATTTGGTTCATTCTTTTATCTTCTTCAATCATTTAATTCATCTAATTCACTATCTATTTCATTATCTGTTTCATTCTCTTAAATTTCATATATACTATCTTCACTTTCTAATTCATAATCTATATAATCTATCTGCATATATTCTGTATTTTCTATTTTTATTTCTGATATTTGTTTATTTTTTGGGTTTTTAGGTAATTTACAATCTCCAGCTAAATATCCTAATTTTTCGCAATTATAACAAGTACATTCTTTTATAGATTTCTTTTTCCTATATGGTCTTTTATGTTTATAATTTTTTACATAATATCTTTTTCTTGGTTTCGTATATTTATATTTTGATTTTTTGTATTTCTTATATTTCTTATGCCTTTTTCTTTTCTTATAATATCTTTCTTCGCATCCAAATTGAGGTGCTATTTTATCTTTGCAACATGCTAAATTTCTTATTAATGTTTTTTCCATTTTTATTTCTTCTCTATATTTTTCACATAGGTTTCTATACCATTATTGTAAAATTTTTATTCTTGCTCCTAGAGTATCTACTATTTTTGCTTCATCCCAGCTCTTTATTATTTTTGAACTAAATGGTTCAGGTAATTTACTAAAATATAATTTTCTTATTTCTTTACTTTTCTCTGTATTATATGATCCTTTATAATAATATTCTTTAAATGCACAAGTATATTCATCTATGTAACACATATTACATATTGCTAATTTTAACATTAAATTCCTATTTGTATCTTTCTCTTTATTTTGTTCTTCTTTTGTTGTTGTCATGCTGCTAAATTCATCTTTTATAGCTATTTCATATTTTTTTAATAATTCTATAGGTGTTAATTTAGTTGTAGTTGTTGATGATGTTTCTTATGTATGTTTGTCAGTTCTTAATACTCTTTTACTATTTTCAGTTAGATTTGAAAATCATAACTTCACTGTTCCTATTAGTGTTCTTTCTATATATTCTGGTGCATCTGTTACATTTATATTATTATCTAATAATTGTTTTGTCATATATCATATCCATAATTGTAATATTTTTTCTGTATCTATTACACAATCTAAGTCTAAAAAGTTATAATTTTTATTAACTATTTGTTTTGGTGTCCATTTGTCATATTCATCCTTTAGATTATATCTTTTAAACTTATTCTTATAATATGTAGGTTTTCTTATTTCTGATGTTCTAGATATTATATTTTCATCTTTTTTTTTATCAAGAGTATTTATTTATGTGTTTCTATTTTCTAAGTTTTCTTCATTAATTACTTCTTGTTTTTCATTGATTGCTAAATTTTTTGTATTTGTTAAGATTTCTGTATATGTTTCACTATCTTCTGAATCATAATTATCTGTTTCTTCAACATCTATTGTATTTATTTCTAATTTTTCTTTAAATTGATTTATCTCATTTAATAATTTTTGTTCTTTATTTTTTTCTTCTTTTTCTTTCTGTCTTTTTTCATACAAATCTTTTAGCATTTGTAGTTCTTTTTCTAATTCAGCAATCCTACTATTTTTAGTTTCTTCTATTTTTCGTATTTCTTTTGAAGTTTGTTGTTTTATTTTTTCTATTTCCTTTTTTCTATCTATTTCTTCGTTTTCTCTTTCTATCCTTACCATAGCTGCTAACTTATCTTCTAATTTTAATTCTTCTTTTTCTAACACAAATATAAATGTTCACCTATTTTCTTATACCTTCTTTCTAGATTAGAAAATACTATTTTTATTTTTAATCCTTCATGGTTTTTATATAATTTTTCATCTATTATAAATTCTTCTTTGTTCATTTTTATTTAATTGTTAATAAATCATGTTGGTATGTATATTCTAGACTATCTATTGTTGATTCTAAATTTTATATTTCTTCTTTTTGTGCATTTATTGAGTTTTTGCTAACGTCGGCAATTATGTTATATTGTAGTCTTTCTATCCTTATTTTTAATTCTTTACGTTTTTCTGATATTATTTGCTTTAATTCTTTATATTTTGATAATTTTTGTACATTATTCATCAAAATAATATTTTGGGGGAATATCTAAATCTAGTTTTATCAAATAAATCATAATTAGTAAATTCATCAAATAAATCCAAATGTATACCACTTTCTTAACTTTAAAGAACATAGGCTCTGATACCAATTGTAAGGAGGTGCGGATTTAGGTGCGGTAACTTTACTAGATAATAAATACTTTACTAAAAATGTCAGGAAGCACTTTCATCAGCCCTCGGTGGCAGGAAAACTCATGTGAGACGTATCAACCCTAGTCTGGTAGGAAGATATCTCAGCCTACACTGGCTACGTAGTTTTGTGACTCAGGGATTGTTACTAAGGGTCAAACCCTATGCTAGCAGGAATACCCCCATCCCTGAGTTTGCTCGGTGCTGATTCCTACTCCCAACTAAATAGACACTGAACTGATTTCTATACGGTACTATGCTTGACTGAATTATTACTGATCGTGTTGTTTAACTAAACTAAACTGAGTTTACTGGATCCTACTGACTGACGAAATACTACTGAGTTCTGTTAACTGGCTGAGTTCACTGAGTTTTGAACTGACTACTGAACCGAGACTGGGACTGATTACTGAGTATTACTATTCGTGCCACTACTGAGACTGTTCTGTAACTATTGTATCTCTAGGTAAATAGCTAAATTGTTGGATATTGAATACTCCCAAGACTCGATAGCATGGAAAGTAAAGCATAGTATGATCTTGAAAAGCATAGGCATAGTCAATTGTTCACAATTTACTCACCGTGACATTTTATCAAACACTTGGAGGTTATAGACTTGTACATGAATGAGAATACATGGTAACATGTCATGATTACCCTATTCAATTCACATGGTCATTCTATTAAGCACGTGGAGATTAATACTTTAATATAGGGTAATTCGCCCAACACATGGGGATCATGAACATGGACATGGGAATATCTTGAACATGGGAGCATAGCATGATAACATAACTAACATCATGAATTGGGGAATTCACATGTAATTCACTTGAAATAGGACATGAGTGTTTAATCAAAACATGTAAAGTTCATAGCTTGAATGTAAGAATGTCTTAAACATGAGGGAACAATGGAGTTACATGGAAAAATTCATGACTTGGGGATTCATTTTGAAATTGACTTAACATGATATGGGAATTTCATCATGCATGTGGAAGGCATGAATTTAAAACATGGAAATATTGCTAAACATCATGAATTTAGGATCTATCATGGAATCTACTTGAAAAAAGCATGGGAAATTCAAATTCATAGCATGAAGAATTTAAAATCTTGCATGGAATCATACATGGGATGATTAGAATTAAAAACCACCATGAAAACAAGACATTCAATCTTTCTTGAACATACATAATACCATAATAATAGAAAATTCATTCTTTAATTAAAATAAAAGAATTTTTGGACTCCATAGGTAAAAGAGGACCTATGGATGAACTTCCACATACCTTAAATCTTTAATCTTGAAGAAGAAACACAATCTTGAAAACATTCTTGAATTAGGAAGCTTGAGTTCTTGATTTTCTTGAAGAAAAGTTGATGAAGTTCTTGGTGTTCTTGAGGAGGCTAGGGTTTTTCTTTGAGGGAAAAGATGAATAATTAAGTGTATATTGCTTTTGGGGGATGAAATTAAGTGTTATGGGCAGATTTGTGTGAGGGAAAGTGACCAAAGTGCCTCTAGATCCTTTAAAAACTGAATTATCATGTGAAATAGTTATGTAACATGCATACCGACGCCTAGCATCGCTATCACACCAGCTTACTTCCTCACACGGAAAATGCCATAACTTTTCTCTCGGGTATCAAATTTTGGAGAAATTGGTATCGTTGGAAAGATAATTCAATTATCTAAAATCTGGTGGGTCTTGAGATGAAAAATTATATGTATATAAAAATTTATACATGTTTAAAGTAGATCCTTGTAGAATCGAATACCAAACTTTGGATGAATCAAAGGCTCTAAGCTCAACTTTGTTCTAAGTGATTCTTATGAATATTTTTCACCTCAAAAGCAAATCAAACATGAGTATAAAGATCATAAAACTTATATTCACCTGAGAATCATTTGAATTATAGACTATACACGTAGGAACGATGGTTCAAAGACTAGACTGAAAATATAGGGTATTACATTATCTCCCCCTTGGGAACATTCATCCTCGAATTAGACTGGTTAGACTGAGAGTACTATATGAAGGTAAATAAGATCATATTCTGAACATGCATAACTTGGAACATTATTGCATAACTGATTTTGAAACATGATAGATGAACTGAACTGATTTCCTGAATGCATGCACTCATATGAGAATAATTATAAGGCTGAGATAGAAACGAGAGAGTCAACTGATGAGTAACCATTAATCCAAGATGGATCCTATTTTATGAAGAAAAATGAAAGGTTTAGGACATGAATACTCGAGATATTACAATACATCTCCTCCTTGGGATACTTCGTTCCCCAAATGGTACTGACTTGGTTGAGATACTACGGAAAGACTGAGATGATACAAGGGAAACTTTTGGACTGAATCATGACTGAATATCTGGGATCTAAAACTGATGCATGATTTATAAACTGAACTAAATTTATTACTTGCATGGTCGGAAATGAATTACCTCATAGATAAGAAAAATAAAAAATCATAGGAACTTATCTGTCTAACTGCTAGACTGGATTTCTAGCTATACAAACTGAATTATACTGAAATCTTACACTCAACCATACATTCCACTTGTACACCAACATTGAATTCAATCCTATCTTCATTATCACACATAAACTTGTAGGAAAACAACCACAAAAGCATCTTTCTCATTTACTCTAAACCTCTATCCTTAAAACTTTTATGCACTAGCCCAAGAAAACACACATAAAATTTTAACTAATTATGACATAAGGAGAGTTCACTGAAATTTAGAACATAAGGACCTAAAGCATGAAAAATTAACTTTGACACTTAATTGAGGCCTGAGGAATAAAGTATCAATGACATAAATTCGTTAGAGAGGTCTAAACTGAGGACATACATGGAATAAACTGAATTTCATTGATCAATATGAGTGTGGCATGAGTATCTAGATCTGAACATACTGTAAAACATGAGTACATGAGTCATGAGCTACATGACCTGAGTTTGGAGTTTATGATTTCATGGAACATGATTTATACTGTTGAGTGAACTGGACCTCCTCATACTAGAAATTGAAAGCGTACTTGGTTTTTCTATAAAGTGCATGAATATGAGTTGTTGACATGTAAGACATAAGTAGATATCGTGATGACTGAAAAACATTGCACTGAGATAAGAATAAGTTGGGAATCATCTTCCCTTACTGCTTTTCTATACACACTGGCACTACCACTAGAATCTGAGAGCCTGACTTGGTTACTTGTTCTATCATCTTTCCCTTTGCTTTAAGCCATCATCTTAAGTCTGTGACTACTTTACTAAACTCTAAACTGAACTGCAATCACTTTACTCTAGAGTCTGGGGTATAATAATACACATGAATGATAAACTCATCTACACCATCATACTTAATCTCGAATCAACAAACTTAAATTCTTGCATACACTGATCAAGCCTATTGATTCACCTTTCATACAACTAGACGCATGAATATATAATATTCTCAATTTGGATAACGCTATCCTGACTCTACTACTGCTAAACTTCTGGGTTCATACTTCTAACTCTAAATCACATATTATAAAAGGGATTCTGAGAAGGAAATCTGAAAGCATATCTGACTTTGGCTTAATGCACGATTTTCATGAACATGAATAAAATATTTCAAACTTTAGGACATAAAGGCACTGATGAGATACTTTCTGAGCCAACATGCAATCCTATAATGTCTGTGGGGATTGGCTGAGGAAACACTGTCTGTAAGGACTTAAGCTTTAATGTTTGTCACCTCAAAACTAAGGCAGAGTTAGTATGAATAGAGCAAAATGAGGATCTGTATAAATTTCTTAGATAATACTTCTACTGCACAATCTGAGACTTAAAAGAAGGGAAACATTTCCTAAATGATCTGTAGCCTCTCAAAGAAAGGTACAAACATCTCCGTACCGTTCCGCAAAACTCTACTTGACATGGCTTCATAGACACCCTAGGACACTTGAAACCTGGATCTGATACCAAGTTTGTAACAACCCGAGACTACCCCCTAGTCGTCACACAGTGCTTGGAACCACAAGTGATCCCAGGCTAACCTATGAACTGGCATACTATTAAGCAACTGAATTATAACATAATAAATAGCTGTTTTGCTATGCGGAAACATAATCATACTAAAAACCTAAAATAGATACAATACTGATAAAACTTTGCAATCTAATAAATCTGAAGGATGAAACTGAAATTACATGACTAACTCTAAGTGACATTTATGAATTCTCTACTATACTGACTATAGATAGTTGGGAAATGCCTTCAACTACCACTAATAAATACACATGGAAATTAAATAAATTGTACATGAACTAAAACTATCTGGAATTCCTGAAGTAGGAGAACTCATCACCTGCTGGTTGGAATCTGCAACTGTCTAATCATGATGCGTATGCTATAACTGATATCTACATTATGAGACAATGTAGCACATTGACATATATGTGGATCAGTACTTTTGGAATGTACTGAGTATGCAGGGATGAATGTAATAAGTAAAACTGATTTCATACGTAATTGTAAAACATGCATGCTAAGTGTAAGTAGACTCACCAATAGGCTGGAATAAACTGAAAACTAAATTATCTTAAAGTATGACTGACAAATATTCTCCGATAAGATGTTGAATCTCTACATTTAGTTTCTGTAAACTTTCTTTAATGATATAAGTATAACTGAAGTTAGAATATGATAAGACATGGATACTATATGAATACTGGGTCTAAAACTATGTGATTGAGACTGACATATACTATGGATCTAAATATACAATCACAGTAAGCAAGAATACATAAACATACTAACTTATCTGATTAACTGAATGTCTGAAAGCTGAATACTAGGCATGTAAGGCTGAACTGTACTTAGTCAGAATAACGGGACTGAAACTGTAGAGTATTATGCATATGAGATAAGGACTGACTAAGTAATATGAGATACCTAAGCATGAATTCATAAAATCTGTATTATTTGAGAATGCAAGACCAAGCGTATAATATTATTCTGAAATAGTTTTTGAACTGAAGTACTAAAATAGTGTTAACTGAATAACTGATAACTATATGCTATGGTCAAGAAACCCTAAAACTTAATTGAGTTACTGATCTGATTACTCGACTGAGACTGTGACAGAGACTGTAACTAAGATAGTAACTGAGACTGTAACTGGGACTATAACTAATATCACATTAACACTGGATAATGAGTTCTGAATATTGATTAATAGATATCTAAGTTTACTGATACTGTAGTACTAATAATTGAGTGATTATTTTTGACAGTCCTAATTCTGTAGAATGGAATTGAGTTCTATACTAAGCTGGGTGACTGTGTCTGACAGTCCTGAATCTATAGATCTGAACTGAGTTCTATACTGAGACCGAAACTGAAACTGTGAGAGGTAGTTATCTAACCGATATGCCCTTCTCCAAATGGATTGGGGTTCAATCTGTAAACCCAGTTAGAAGAGTGTCAATACCGTGCCATAGGTAAAGACAAGTTGTGAGTTAACCCTCTCTGATAGAAAGCACTTTCGTCAATCTAGCTGGAAGGAAAACTCATGTGAGATGTATCAACCCTAGTCTGGCAGGAAGATATCTCTACCTACGCTGGCTACATAGTTTTGTAACACAAGGATTATTACTAAGGGTCAAACCCAATACTGGCAAGAATGCCCCCAACCCTGGGTTTGCTCGGTGCTGATTCCTACTCCCAACTGAATAAACACTGAACTGATTTCTAGATGGTACTAGGCTTGACCTAATTTTTACTGATCCTGTTGTCTAACTGAACTGAACTAAGTTTACAGGATCCTGCTGACTGATGGAATACTACTAAGTTCTATTAACTGATTGAGTTCACTGAGTTCTGAACTGACTACTGAACCGAGACTGGGACTGATTACTGAGTATTACTATTCGTGCCACTACTGTAGCTCTAGGTAAACAACTAGATTATCGGGTATTAAATACCCCCAGGACTCGATAGCATGGAAATTAAAGCATAGCATGATCTTGAAAAGCATAGCCATAGTCAATTGTTCACAATTCATTCACTGAGACATTTTATCAAACACTTGGAGGTTATAGACTTGTACAAGAATGAGAACACATGGTAACGTATTATGATTACCCTATTCAATTCACATAGGCATTCTATCAAGTACGTGGAGATTAATACTTTAATATGGGGCAATTCGCCAAACACATAGGGATAATGAACTTGGACATGGAATGTCGTAAACATGAGAGCATATCATGATTACATAACTAAAATCATGAATTGGGGAATTCACATGTAATTCGCTTGAAAGAGGACATGAGTGTTTCATCAAAACATGTAAAGTTCATAGCTTGACCATAAGAATGTCTTAATCATGAGGGAACAATAGAGTTACATGGCAAAATTCATGACTTGGGGATTCATCTTGAAATTGACTTAACATGATATGGGAATTTCATCAAGCATGTGGAAGGCATGAATTTAAAACATGGGAATATTGCTAAACATCATGAATTTAGGATCTATCATGGAATTTACTTGAATAAAGCATGGGAAATTCAAATTTATAGCATGAGGAATTTAAAATCTTACATGGAATCATACATGGGTTGATTTTTATTAAAAACCACCATGAAAATATGACATTCAATCTTTCTTGAACATACATAATACCATAATAATCTCAAATTCATTCTTTAATTAAAAGAAAAGAGTTTTTGGGCTCCATGGGTGAAAGAGGACCCATGGATGAACTCCCACAGACCTTAAAGCTTTAATATTGAAGGAGAAACACAATCTTAAAAGCATTTTTGTATTAGGAACCTTGAGTTCTTTCTTTTATTGAAGATAAGTTGATGTAGTTCTTGGTGTTCTTGAGGAGGATAGGGTTTTTCTTTGTGATAAAAGATGAATACTTGAGTGTATATTGCTTTAGGGGGCTGAAATTAAGTGTTATGGGCGGATTTGGGTGAGGGGAAGTGACCAAAGTGCCCCTAGATCCTTTAGAAATTGAATTAGCGTGGAAAATAGTTACTTAATGTGCATGCCGACGCATCGCATCGCTATTGCATCGGCTTACTGCCTCACACAGAAAATGCCATAACTTTCGCTCGGGTATCGGATTTTTACGAAATTGGTATAGTTAGAAAGCTAATTCAATTATCTAAAATTTGGTGGGTCTTGAGATGCAAAATTCTATGTATATAAAAAGTTATACACATTTAAAGTAGATCTTTGTAGAATCGAATGCCAAACTTTGGACGAAGCAAAGGCTCTAAGCTCAACTTTGTTCTAAGTGATTCTTATGATCATTTTTCACCTCAAAAGCAAATCAAACACGAGGATAAAGATCATGAAACTTATATTTACATGGGAATCATTATGATTATAGCTTATATGCATAGGAACGACGGTTCAAATACTAGCCCGAAAATACGAGGTATTACATGTAAGTTGACCCAAGTTGAGACGTTCACTGAAACTTAATCGATAGAAATATTCTCAACTCGTCTTTGAGTTAGGATATATTTGTGACCTCAATTCATATACAAAGGTAATCACACACTATATAATTGATCATCACACATATATTAACATGGAATCATTGGGTTTGGGTCTATATGAATAGGAGCGATGGTTTGAATTCTAGCCCAAAAAATACGGGGTGTTACATTATCTCCCCATTGGAATTATTTGTTCTCGAATGATGGGTAGAAAATTATTAAAACGCTAAAATTATGGAATAATGAAGACATGACATACATGTTAATGAAGGATATAGCTGAGCTGAAACCTTACAAACTCTATTATGAAGCTGATTACTAAGCTGACTTGACTTTACTGACTATAAAGAACTGATTAATGCTGGGAGTTTAGACCTCACGTGAAGTTTCCATGATACAATTATTAATATAGAACTGGGAATTACTAACCGATACATTAAAATTCCAAGAATTACTAGGGATGTAATAGAGTATGCAATTTCTCATTTAGGAATTACCCCTCAACAAGACATGGGGATCATGAACTTGGACATGGAATATCTTAAACATGGGAGTATAGCATGATTACATACCTAAGATCATGAATTGGGGAATTCAAATGTAATTCGCTTGAAATAGGACATGAGTGTTTCATCAAAACAATTAAAGTTCATAGCTTGAACTAATAACTATTTATTATCTAGTAAAGTTACCGCGCTTAAATACGCACCCCCTCCGCACCCCCCTACAATTGGTATCAGAGTCTATGTTCTTTAAAGTTACGGAAGTGGTATACATTTGGATTTATTTGATGAATTTACTAATTATGATTTATTTGATAAAACTAGATTTAGATATTCCCCAAAATATTATTTAGATGAATAACGTACAAAAATTACCAAAATATAAAGAATTAAAGCAAATAATATCTGAAAAACGTAAAGAATTAAAAATAAGGATAGAAAGACTGCAATATAACATAATTGCCGGAGTTAGCAAAAACTAAGTAAATACACAAAAAGAAGAAATATCAAATTTAGAATCAACAATAGATAGTCTAGAATACACATACCAACATGATTTATTAACAATTAAATAAAAATGAATAAAGAAGAATTTATCATAGATGAAAATATAATACCTAGAACATCAGAAATAAGAAAACCTACATATTATAAGAATAAGTTTAAAAGATATAATCTAAAGGATGAATATGACAAATGGACACCAAAACAAATAGTTAATAAAAATTATAACTTTTTAGACTTAGATTATGTAATAGATACAGAAAAAACAATACAGTTATGGATAGGATATATGACAAAACAATTATTAGATAATAATATAAATATAACAGATGCACCAGAATATATAGAAAGAACACTAATAGGAACAGTGAAATTATGGTTTTCAAATCTAACTGAAAATAGTAAGAGAGTATTAAGAACTGACAAACCTACAGAAGAAACATCATCAACAACTACATCTAAATTAACACCTATAGAATTATTTAAAAAATATGAAATAGCTATAAAAGATGAATTTAGCAGCATGACAACAACAGAAGAAGAACAAAATGAAGAGAAAGACACAAATAGGAATTTAATGTTAAAATTAGCATTATGTAATATGTGTTACATAGATGAATATACTTGCGCATTTAAAGAATATTATTATAAAGGATCATATAATACAGAGGAAAGTAAAGAAATAAGAAAATTATATTTTAGTAAATTACCTAAACCATTTAGTTCAAAAATAATAAAGAGTTGGGATGAAGCAAAAATAGTAGATACTCTAGGAGCAAGAATAATTTTTTTACAATAATTGTATAGAAACCTATGTGAAAAATATAGAGAAGAAATAAAAATGGAAAAAACATTAATAAGAAATTTAGCATGTTGCAAAGATAAAATAGCACCTCAATTTGGATGCGAAGAAAGATATTATAAGAAAAGAAAAAGGCATAAGAAATATGAGAAATACAAAAAATCAAAATATAAATATAAGAAACCAAGAAAAAGATATTATGTAAAAAATTATAAACATAAAAGACCATATAGGAAAAAAATTTTTATAAAAGAATGTACTTGTTATAATTGCGGAAAATTAGGACATTTAACTAGAGATTGTAAATTACCTAAAAACCCAAAAAATAAACAAATATCAGAAATAAAAATAGAAAATACAGAATATATGCAGATAGATTATATAGATTACGAATTAGAAAGTGAAGATAGTATATATGAAATTTCAGAGAATGAAACAGATAATGAAATAGATAGTGAATTAGAAGAATTAAATGACTGAAGAAGATATAAGAATGAACCAAATAACTGAAGAAGATATAAAAATAATAACAAAGAAAGAATATTTAAATGAAGAAGGAGCAGATCAAAAAATAATATTTGATAGTCATATATTTGATGAAATAAAAGGAAAAGAATTAGATTTAAGTGTAGAAAAAATATTTAAAATACCAATAGTAAAAAACATATTTAGTAGAAGAAAAGAAGAATACTACGAAGTAAGCCAAAAAAAAAATATGTAATAGACTGTAAATATGCAAAAGGTAAAGCTAGTATACCACTAGTAACAAAAAGAATAATTAATAAAGAAATAAACGATATAAAAAGTAGAGACCCAATAAAATGTGTACACCTTGGAGGTACAGAGATATTGATAAAAGCATGTTTTAGAGAAGGAATAGATACACCAATAGAACTATATTTAGAAGATGATAGGATTATAAGGCCTATAGAAAAAAGTATAATAACTGCAATAAAAAAAAAATTAATATACCAAAAATTTAAATTTATAATAAGTGCAAATTATTCAGTAGCAATAACAAATTAAAATATAGATAAATCATTAGTATTATATTAGAAAATATCAGGAATAAAACTAACTCCAGAAAGTAAAATATTTACAGCAAGATGTAAAAATCTATATGTATTAACTACAAAACACTAAATAACAGGAAAAAATAAAATTAATAAAATACAACTACAAAGTCCTTTCGAACAATTTGTAAAAATAATTGATAATAATAATTATAGTTATAGGGACATAGATATAGAAGAAGATTTAGAAATAATAAATGATAGAATAAGTACAACAAAAAGAATAGCTTATGAAAAATCAGAATCATCAAGTTCATCAAAAAGAACAAGTTATGAAACAAGTTTAACAGTTAATTTAAACCAATATTACATAACAGGAACAATAAATGAAAAAGAATATTTAATACTCTTAAATTCGGAACAAGAAGAAAATTATATAGCAAAATATCTAGTAAAAATGAGGAAATAAAATCTGATAATAATAGATGCCCAGACCTACCAAGAAGCTTACTAAAGGCTAAAAATATAGCAGAAAAAGAAATAACAATAGGAGTTAGAAAAATGAAAATAGAATTTGAAATAAAGGAAGAAATGCAAAAAGCAAACATAATATTAGGAATAAAATGGTTAGAACAAATAAAACCATAAAATATAGAACATACACAATTATCTATAACATATAACAGAGAGAAATTATTCTTAAGAAGAGCTTTAACATGATATAAAAATATATGTATTAATGAAGATAGTAATAGAAGGATATTATAGTAGATATTATACGCCTATGATAGATACAGGAGCAGAAGTTAATTTATGTAGATATAATTGTTTACCAGAAAGTAAATGGGATAAACTAAAAACACCAATAATAGTTAAAGGATTTAATAACGAAGGAAGCTTAATTACTTATAAAGCTAAGATTGTAAAAACACAAGTATGAGATAAAATATTAACAATAGAAGAAATCTATAATTATGAGCTAACATCAAAAGATATACTTTTAGGAATGTCGTTTTTAGATAAATTATACCCACATATAATAACTAGAACGGATTGGTGGTTTACAACACCATTTAAATAGAAAGTAAAAGCAAAAAGAGTTATTAATAAAATAAGAAAGAAAACTGATTGGATAGGAGGAAGTGAAAAAATTACACAAAAATTAAAAAGTATAAAAAATACTGAAGATACAATAGAACTGGTCATATTTTCAATAAATAAAAAGGAAATAACTATATTTTTTAAATAAATAAGATAGAAATAATTAGGAAATAAATTAGAACAATTATATAGTGAAGATCCATTAAAAGGATGGGGAAAACATAAAACTAAAATAAAAATTAAATTAATAGATAAAAATAGTATAATAACTCAAAAACCATTAACATATAATTTTGACGATTTAAAAGAATTTAAAATGCATATAGATGAATTATTAGAAAAACAATATATACAAAAAAGTAATAGTAAACACAATAGTCCATCATTTATAGTAAATAAAAATAGTGAACAAAAAAAAGGAAAAAGTAGAATGGTTATTGATTATAGAAATTTAAATGCAAAAACTATGACATATAATTACCCAATATCAAATAAGATATTAAAAATAAGACAAATACAAGGATATAATTACTTTAGTAAATTTGATTGTAAATCAGGATTTTACCATCTAAAGTTAGAAGAAGAATCTAAGGAATTAACCTCATTTACGGTACCACAAGGATTTTATGAATGAAATGTACTACCATTTGGATATAAAAATGCACCAGGTAGATATCAACATTTTATGGATAGCTATTTTAAACAATTGCCTAATTGTATAGTATACATAGATGATATACTATTATATACAAAAACTAAAGAAGAACATTTAAAATTATTAGAATAATTTACAGATATAATAGAAAAATCGGAAAAAAGTTTAAGTGAAAAGAAAGCAGAAATAATGAAAAATCAGATAGAATTTTTAGGAATACAAATAGATAAAAGTGGAGTAAAAATGCAACAACATATAGTCCAAAAAATAATAAATTCAGAAGAAGAATTAGATACAAAAAAAGAAGTTACAATCATTTTTAGGATTAGTAAACCAAGTAAGAGAATATATTCTAAAATTAGAAGAAAACTTAAAACCATTACAGAAAAAATTAAAAAAGGATGTAGAATATAGCTATAATGAAGAAGACAAAAACCAGGTAAAAAAAATAAAATTACTTTGTAAAGAATTACCAAAATTACAATTTCCACATGAAAATAAAAAATTTACATATATAGTAGAAGCTAATGCAAGTGAATATAGTTATGGAGGAGTACGCAAATATAGATATGAAGAAGAAAAATTAGAACATCACTGTAGATATTATTCAGGAACATTTAACGAAATGGGAAATAAATTGAAAAGATTTATGTTCTTTATATAAATGTTTAATAGCATTTGAACCATATATCGTACATAACAAGTTTATTTTTAGAACAGATAATACACAGGTACGATGGTGGCTAACAAGAAAAATACAAAAACTCAGTTACGACAAAGGAAATTCGGAGAATAGTATTAAATATACTGAATTTTACATCTACAATTGAAGTAATCAATACTAACAAAAATATCATTGCAGATTACTTATCAAGACAAAGCTACTCAAACTAATTTACCAATGGAAGAGGCTGATGCCAAAGATACCCAGACTGATTTATTGCTCCAAATGTTTAAACAAATGGAGTTATTACAAGAACGAGTTATTACACTAACTACTGAAGTTACAAATGTAAAAGTGCAGGTCGAGCACTATAAAAAACAAGATACTGTGCAGGAAGAGCACATTAAGAAACTAGACCTAGAAGGTGACGATGAGAAATACTTTAAAACTCAAATTACTGACGAAACTTCAATTACAGCTACAGGGACATCTAAAGGAAAAAATATAGTAACTCAAAATAGACCTGAAATACCAAAGAAAAAGAATTATAACCTCAGCCAAATATTTTCAAAACCATATACACCAAATATACAAAATTTAGAATCATTTGCACCTCCCCAGATATATACATATTCTGAATCACTTAACCAAGAAAAACAGATATACAACTATGCTTCTCGTAAATACATTGACAACATATACACCATACAAACCATATTAAATACCAAACCTATTCAAAGTGAAGAGCTAGCCGCACAACAAAAAGGATATATTACCTAGAAATGCCAAAATTACAGTAAACTTATTGCCCTACCAGGAACAAACTCAAATTTTATTAAATCATGTTACTATTATGGATTATTATCTATGGTTTACACAACCAATGGAGAAGAGTTAGCAGGAATCCCAGAAATTCACAAAGAATTTATGACTTACAAGAGAATTACAAACGGACAATTATTCTATGTTCAATTTTATTCCGCACCAGCAAAAATATTATTTGACGAAATTAAACAGACTATCAATGTGGTCAAAATGGGTATGACCAGAGATTATATTATTTCGGAAGAAATATGTGAACAAAAAGAGATATCAAAAATACAGATACCAGAATTTTACTGCAACAAAAGAGTTATTGAAATAAGTAATATATTATCAGAGTTACTTAATAATTATTCAAATAAAAAACCAGTTTGGATATATAATTCAAAGAATCAAGCACTGATTTATTCAACTTGTAAAGAAGTTAGAGACCATGACATGGAAGAACTTAGGAAATGGGGATTAACACTCCTCAGACCAGAAGAACAACCGTTAACGAGATCTATCAGAAAGAGAATTATTTCAGAATAAGCTATGGATCAATTTTGTGAAAAAGTTGGCCAAAAATACAAAGACCACATATGCAACAGATGTAGTGGCAAGCATAACTTTATTCCAGATGTGATGCTACACTGACAAGAAAATAAATAAGATAACCAAAGCAGATACAAGGAAGAAAGAGATAAAAAAAGACAAGCTATTAAATTGTGAAAAAGACAAATAAGTAACTTTCACAATTTTCTTTACGTAAATTGTAAAAAGAAAGTCTTAGGTATTAATAATTTTTTGCCTTTTAGTAGTTTAAGATGAAGACTTTTTTAGCATAAAAGTTAGGATAGCTATAGCCTATAGCCTAGCCTTTTTGACATTTTTCGTACACTAATTATTAAGTTATTTTTAGTCTTTTAGAAGTAGACACGTGCATGTAAAGTTTACAACTTCAGCTTATAAATAAACGAGCATTTGCTCAGATGAAGGATAACCCTTCATATATTTAGAATTTTGGGAAAAAGATATAAGAAACATACAACTAGTAGAAAAACAAATAAAAACAAATTTAGACAAATATATGGAAACTAAAGATAAAAAATATATAGAATTTCTTAATGAAAATACGCAAGAATTATTTAGACTAAAACAAACAACTAGTAAGTATTATGAAAAAGCATTTAATCAAGCCTAAATGACAAATGATATTAAAATACTTGTTTTATATATACTTAGAGGTATAGAAATTATAGACATAAAGAAAATTATATGGAAAAAATTCCAAGATTATGAAGAGGAAGAATTATTAAACAGTATAGAAAACTTACGCATATATTATGAATATCAATATTATTTAGATTCATATGGATATTATACAGACTAAAAATGTCAGAATATATTAAGAAAAGTAGAAAAAACCAAGAAGACCTACATAAAGAAATTAATTATAGAAAAAAAATTAGAGAAATAATGGAAAATCTAATAGAAAAATTAAAATAGATAGATGAAACCTTGAAAAATTTAGAAAAAAGAAAAGATAAAAGTTTAGATAGTTTAAAAAATTCATTAAGAAGAGAACAAGAAAAAATAGTTAGTAGTATTAATAACCTCAAACAAGATATTAAATATAGTACAAATAGAATAGATTATTATACATTTACTTTAGAAGAATAAAATGATAAACTACGAATATCTAAAATATTGGAGACAATAAATGGAAGTAATAAGATTAACAGAAAACCTTATAAAAACAAATTTAATTGAATATTTTAAAACAAAAGATATAGAATATTTAGAATATCTTAAAAATAATATAGAAGACTTACAAAAACTAAGAGAAAAAGCTAAAGAATATTATAGCAAAACATTTAATCAACTACCATTTAATCACCCCCCAAAATATGAATATTAGTAAAATTGAATATGCTAATAAGATATATGGAAATAAAAGATACAAGAACAAAGAAAAACAGTTAATGAATATTACTACAAAGTATTTAACAATTACATAAATTAATGGATACATCTTACGATAAGAATAAATCATTAAAAGAAATCGAAAATAAACTATATAGTTTATACCTAGAATACAAAAGATTACATAATACCAACGAGGATCCTAGAACACTAGATAATTTAATTACGATAATATCTAATTTAGAATATGAATTAATAAAACATCTTAAGTCAAGAAGATAAAAATGAAAATTAATCCAATCACTAATATTCACAAAATACATTACATAAAAATAAATACTTATTACCTAATAACTATTTATTATCTAGTAAAGTTACCGCGCCTAAATCCGCACCCGACGAACATGTTATTTAAGAATAATCTAGTATATAGTAATCTAAAATGATCATATTTTGTTATTTATATGATTGGAAGGAATATTTTGATAATAGAATTTTATGAAAAATGAATAATTATTTATCTGACGAAATGGTAGGTAAATTTAAAATACTTATTTTGTATGTGCTTAAGGATATAGAAATAACAGATATAAGAAAAATCATATTAGAAAAACTATTTGGTAAAGATTATATGACTAGAGTAAATTACATACCATACCTACCTAACTACTCTTACAAATACTTACGTACACACCAACCATGATAAATTATATATATCTAGAATTTTGGAAAAAAGATATGAGAAACATACAACTAGTAGAAAAACAAATAAAAACAAATTTAGACAAATATATGGAAACTAAAGATATAAAATATATAGAATTTCTTAACGAAAATATGCAAGAATTATTTAGACTAAAACAAACAGCTAGTAAGTATTATGAAAAAGCATTTAATCAAGCCTAAATGACAGATGATATTAAAATACTTGTTTTATATATACTTAGAGATATAGAAATTATAGACATAAAGAAAATAATATGGGAAAAATTACAAGATTATGAAGAGGAAGAATTATTAAACAGTATAGAAAACTTACGCATATATTATGAATATCAATATTATTTAGATTCAGATGGATATTATATAGACTAAAAATGTCAGAATATATTAAGAAAATTAGAGAAAACCAAGAAGACCTACATAAAGAAATTAATTATAGAAAACAAATTAGAGAAATAACGGAAAATCTAATAGAAAAATTAAAATGGATAGACGAAACATTGAAAATTTTAGAAAAAAGCAAATATAAAAGTTTAGATAGTTTAAAAAATTCATTAAGAAGAGAACAAGAAAAAATAGTTAGTAGTATCAATAACCTCAAATAAGATATTAAATATAGTACAAATAGAATAGATTATTATACATTTACTTTCGAAGAATAAAATGATAAACTACGAATATCTAAAATATTGAAGACAATAAATGGAAGAAATAAGATTAATAGAAAACCTTATAAAAACAAATTTAATTGAATATTTTAAAACAAAAGATATAGAATATTTAGAATATCTTACAAATAATATAGAAGACTTACAAAAACTAAGAGAAAAATCTAAAGAATATTATAGCAAAGCATTTAATCAACTACTATTTAATCACCCCCTAAAATTTGAATATCAGTAATATTGAATATGTTAATAAGATATATGGAAATAAAAAATACAAGAACAAAGAAAAACAGTTAATGAATATTACTACAAAGTATTTAACAATTACATAAATTAATGAATACATCTTACGATAAGAATAAATCATTAAAAGAAATCGAAAATAAACTATATAGTTTATACCTACAATATTACATAATACCAATGAGGAACCTAGAACACTAGATAATTTTATTACGATAATATCTAATTTAGAATATAAATTAATAAAACATCTTAAGTCAAGAAGATAAAAATAAAAATTAATCAAATCAATAATATTCACAAAATACATTATATAAAAATAAATACTTATTACCTAATAACAATTTATTATCTAGTAAAGTTATCGCGCCTAAATCCGCACGCTTGAACATAAGAATGTCTTAAACGTGAGGAAACAATAGAGTTACATGAGAAAATTCATGACTTGGGGATTCATGTTGAAATTAACTTAACATGATATGGGAATTTCATCAAGCATGTGGAAGGCATGAATTTAAAACATGAAAATATTGCTAAACATCATGAATTTGGGATCTATCATGGAATTTACTTGAATAAAGCATGAGAAATTCAAATTCATAGCATGAAGAATTTAAAATCTTGCATGGAATCATACATGGGCTGATTTGAGTTAAAAACCACCATGGAAACATGAAATTCAATCTCTCTTGAACATACGTAATACCATAATAATGGAAAATTCATTCTTTAATTAAAAGAAAAGAGTTTTGGGCTCCATGGGTGAAAGAGGACCCGTGGATGAACTCCCACAGACCTTAAAGCTTTAATTTTGAAGGAGAAACACAATCTTGAAAGCATTATAGAATTAGGAAGCTTGAGTTCTTGATTTTCTTGAAGAAAAATTGATGAAGTTCTTGGTGTTCTTGTGGAGGATAGGATTTTTCTTTGAGAGAAAATATGAATAATTGAGTGTTTATTGCTTTTGGGGGCTGAAATTAAGTGTTATGGGCGGATTTGTGTGAGGAAAAGTGACCAAAGTGCCTCTAGATCCTTTAGAAACTGAATTAGCGTGTGAAACAGTTCTGTAATGTGCATGCCAACACGTCGCGTCGTTATCGCATTGGCTTACTACCTCACACAGAAAATGCCATAACTTTTCGCTCGGGTATCGGATTTTTGCGAAATTGATATAGTTGGAAAGCTAACTGAATTATCTAAAATTTGGTGGGTATTGAGATAAAAAACACTATTTATATAAAATTTTATACACGTTTAAAGTAGATCCTTGTAGAACCGAATGTCAAACTTTGGACGAATCAAAGGCTCTAAGCTCAACTTTGTTCTAAGTGATTCTTATGATCATTTTTCACCTCAAAAGCAAATCAAACATGAGGATAAAGATCATGAAACTTATATTCACATGGGAATCATTATGATTATAGTTTATACGTTTAGGAACGACGGTTCAAAGACTAGCCCAAAAATGCGAGATATTACATGTAAGTTGACCTAAGTTGAGACGTTCACTAAAACTTAATCGATAGAAACATTCTCAACTCGTCTTTGAGTTAGGATATATTTGTGACCATAATTTATATCCAAAGGTAATCATACACTATAAAATTGATCATCACACATATATTAACATGGAATCATTTGGTTTGGGTCTATACGAATAGGAGCGATGGTTTGAATTCTAGCCCAAAAAATACGGGGTGTTACATTATCACCCCATTGGAATCATTCGTCCTCGAATGATGGGTGGGAAATTATTAAAACACTAAAAGTATGGAATAATGAAGACATGACATATATACTAATGAAGGATATAGCTGAGCTGAAACTTTACAAAGTCTATCATGAAGTTGATTACTAAGCTGACTTGACTTTACTGACTATAAAGAACTGATTCATGCTGGGAGTTCAGAACTCATGTGAATTTTCCATGATATAATTATTAATGTAGAACTGTGAATTACTAACTGATACATTAAAATTCCAAGAGTTACTAGGGATGGAATAGAGTATGCAATTTCTCATTGAGGAATTACCCCTCAACAAGATATGGGGATCATGAACTTGAACATGGAATATCTTAAACATAGGAGCATAGCATGATTACATAACTAAGATCATGAATTAGGGAATTCACATGTAATTCTCTTGAAATAGGACATAAGTGTTTCATCAAAATATGTAAAGTTCATAGCTTGAACATAAGAATGTGTTAAACATGAGGAAAGAATAGAGTTACATGGAAAAATTTATGACTTGGGGATTCATCTTGAAATTGACTTAACATGATATGGGATTTTCATCAAGCATGTGGAAGGAATAAATTTAAAACAAGGGAATATTGCTAAACATCATGAATTTAGGATCTATCATGGAATTTACTTGAATAAAGCATAGGAAATTCAAATTCATAGCGTGAGGAATTTAAAATCTTGCATGGAATAATACATGGGATGATTTGAATTAAAAACCACCATGAAAACATGAAATTCAATCTTTCTTGAACATACATAATACCATAATAATGGAAAATTTATTCTTTAATTAAAGGAAAAGAGTTTTTGGGCTCCATGGGTGAAAGAGGACCCGTGGATGAACTCCCACATCTCTTAATGCTTTAATATTGAAGGAGAAACACAATTTTGAAAGCATTCTTGAATTAGAAAGCTTGAGTTCTTGCTTTTCTTGAAGAAAAGTTGATGAAGTTCTTGGTGTGCTTGAGGAGGCTAGGGTTTTTCTTTGAGAGAAAAGATGAATAATTGAGTGTATATTGCTTTTGGGGGATGAAATTAAGTGTTATCAGCGGATTTGTGTGAGGAGAAGTGACCAAAGTGCCCCTAGATCCTTTAGAAACTGAATTAGCGTCTGAAATAATTCTGTAATGCGCATGCCGATGCGTCTCATCGCTATCGCGTCGGTTTACTGCCTCACACGAAAAATGCCATAACTTTTCGTTCAGGTATCAGATTTTGGCGAAATTGGTCTAGTTGTAAAGCTAATTCAATTATCTAAAATTTGGTGGGTCTTTAGATGAAAAATTCTATGTATATAAAAAGTTATACATGTATAAATTATATCCTTGTAGAATCAAATGCCAAACTTTGGACGAATCAAAGGCTCTAAGCTAAACTTTATTCTAAGTGATTCTTATGAACATTTTTCACCTCAAAAGCAAATCAAACATTAGGATAAAGATCATAAAACTTATATTCACATGGAAATAATTATTATTATAGCTTATACGCGTAGGAATGATGGTTCAAAGACTAGCCCAAAAATGAGAGGTATTACATGTAAGTTGACCCAAATTGAGACGTTCAATAAAACTTAATCGATAGAAACGTTCTCAACTCATATTTAAGTTAGGATATATTTGTGACCTCAATTCATATCCAAAGGTAATCACACACTATATAATTGATCATCACACATATATTAACATGGAATCATTGGGTTTGCGTATATACGAATAAGAGTGATGGTTTGAATTCTAGCCTAAAAAATATGGGGTGTTACATTATCTCCCCCTTGGAATCATTCATCCTCGAATGATGGGTAGGAAATTATTAAAACACTAAAAGTATGGAAAATTCATTCTTTAATTAAAAGAAAAGAGTTTTTGGGCTCCATGGGTGAAAGAGGACCCGTGGATGAACTCCCACATCTCTTAAAGCTTTAATATTAAAGGAGAAACACAATTTTGAAAGCATTCTTGAATTAGAAAGCTTGAGTTCTTGCTTTTCTTGAAGAAAAGTTGATGAAGTTCTTGGTGTGCTTGAGGAGGGTAGGGTTTTTCTTTGAGAGAAAAGATGAATAATTGAGTGTATATTGCTTTTGGGGGTTGAAATTAAGTGTTATCAACGGATTTGTGTGAGGAGAAGTGACCAAAGTACCCCTAGATCCTTTATAAACTGAATTAGCGTGTGAAACAGCTCTGTAATACGCATGCCGATGCGTCACATCGCTATTGTGTTGGCTTACTACCTCAAGCAGAAAATGCAATAACTTTTCGCTCGTGTATCGGATTTTTGCGAAATTGGTATAGTTGGAAAGCTAATTCAATTATCTAAAATTTGGTGGGTCTTGAGTTGTAAAACTCTATGTATATATAAAGTTATACATATTTAAAATAGATCCTTGTAGAATCAAATGCCAAACTTTGGACGAATCAAAGGCTCTATGCTCAACTTTGTTCTAAGTGATTCTTATGATCATTTTTCACCTCAAAGGCAAATCAAACATGAGGATAAAGATCATGAAACTTATATTCACATAGGAATCATTATGATTATAGATTATACATGTAGGAACGATGGTTCAAAGACTAGTCCAAAAATGCAAGGTATTACATATAAGTTGACCTAAGTTGAGACATTCACTATAACTTAATCGATAGAAACATTCTCAACTCATCTTGGAATTAGGATATATTTTTTTACCTCAATTCATATCTAAAGGTAATCACACACTATATAATTGATCATCACACATATATTAACATGGAATCATTAGGTTTGGGTCTATACGAATAGGAACGATGGTTTGAATTCTAGCCTAAAAAATACGGGGTGTTACATTATCTCCCCATTGGAATCATTCGTCCTCGAATGATGGGTAGGAAATTATTAAAACACTAAAAGTATGGAATAATGAAGACATGATATATATGCTAATGAAGCATATAGCTGAGCTGAAACTTTACAAAGTCTATAATGAAGCTTATTACTAAGCTGACTTGACTTTACTGACTATAAAGAACTGATTCATGCTGGGAGTTCAGAACTTACGTGAAGTTTCCATGATATAATTATTAATATAGAACTGCGAATTACTAACTGATACATTAAAATTCCAAGAGTTACTAGGGATGGAATAGAGTATACAATTTCTCATTTAGGAATTACCCCTCAACAAGACATGGGGATCATGAACTTTGATATGGAATATCTTAAACATGGGAGCATAGCATGATTACATAACTAAGATCATGAATTGGGGAATTCACATGTAATTCACTTGAAATAGGACATGAGTGTTTCATCAAAACATGTAAAGTTCATAGCTTGAACATAAGAATGTATTAAACATGAGGAAATAATAGAGTTACATGACAAAATTCATGACTTGGGGATTCATCTTGAAATTGACTTAACATGATATGGGAATTTCATCAAGCATTTGTAAGGCATGAATTTACAACAAGGGAATATTTCTAAACAACATGAATTTAGGATCTATCATAGAATTTACTTGAATAAAGCATGAGAAATTCAAATTCATAGCATGAGGAATTTAAAATCTTGCATGTAATCAAACATGGGATGATTTGAATTAAAAACCACCATGAAAACATGAAATTCAATATTTCTTGAACATACATACCATAATAATGGAAAATTCATTCTTTAATTAAAAGAAAAGAGTTTTTGGGCTCCATGGGTGAAAGAGGACCCGTGGATGAACTCCCACAGACCTTAAAGCTTTAATATTGAAGGAGAAACACAATCTAGAAAGCATTCTAGAATTAGGAAGCTTGAGTTCTTGCTTTTCTTGAAGAAAAGTTGATGAAGTTCTTGGTGTTTTTATGGAAACTAGGGTTTTTCTTTGAGAGACAAGATGAATAATTGAGTGTATATTGCTTTTGGGGGCTGAAATTAAGTGTTATGGGCGGATTTGTGTGAGGGAAAGTGACCAAAGTGCCCCTAGATAACATAGAAACTGAATTAGCGTGTGAAACAGTTTTGTAATGCGCATGCCGACACGTCGCATCGCTATCGCGTTGGCTTACTGCATCACACAGAAAATGCCACAACTTTTCTTTTCGTGTATCAGATTTTTGTGAAATTGGTATAGTTGGAAAGCTAATTCAATTATCTAAAATTTGGTGGTTCTTGAGATGCAAAACTCTATATATATAAAAAGTTATATACATTTAAAATAGATCCTTGTAGAATCAAATGCCAAACTTTGGACGAATCAAAGGCTCTAAGCTCAACTTTGTTCTAAGTGATTCTTATGATCATTTTCACCTCAAAGGCAAATTAAACATGAGGATAAAGATCATGAAACTTATATTCACATGGGAATAATTATTATTATATCCTTTACACGTAGGAACGATGGTTCAAATAATAGTCCAAAAATGCGAGGTATTACATATAAGTTGACCCAAGTTGAGACGTTTACTATAACTTAATCGATAGAAACATTCTCAACTAGTCTTTAAGTTAGGATATATTTGTGACCTCAATTCATAGCCAAAGGTAATCACACACTATATAATTGATCATCACACATATATTAACATGGAATCATTGGGTTTGGGTCTATACGAATAGGAGCGATGGTTTGAATTCTAACCTAAAAAATACGAGGTGTCACATTATCTCCCCATTGGAATCATTTGTCCTCGAATGATGGGTAGGAAATTATTAAAACACTAAAAGTATGGAATAATGAAGACATGACATATATGCTAATGAAGGATATAGCTGAGCTGAAACTTTACAAAGTCTATCATGAAGGTGATTACTAAGCTGACTTGACTTTACTGACTATAAAGAACTGATTCATGCTGGGAGTTCAGAACCCACGGTAAGTTTCCATGATATAATTATCAATATAGAACTGCGAATTACTAACTGATACATTAAAACTCCAAGAGTTACTAGGGATGGAATAGTGTATGCAATTTCTCATTTAGGAATTACCCCTTAACAAGACATGAGGATCATGAACTTGGACATGGAATATCTATAACATGGGAGCATAGCATGATTACATAACTAAGATCATTAATTGGGGAATTCACATGTAATTTTCTTGAAATAGGACATGAGTGTTTCATCAAAACATGTAAAGTTCATAGCTTGAACATAAGAATGTCTTAAAGATGAGGAAACAATAGAGTTACATGGCAAAATTCATGACTTGAGGATTCATCTTGAAATTGACTTAACATGATATGGGAATTTCATCAAGCATGTGTAAGGCATGAATTTACAACAAGGAAATATTTCTAAACATCATGAATTTAGAATCTATCATGGAATTTACTTGAATAAAGAATGGGAAATTCAAATTCATAGAATGAGGAATTTAAAATCTTGCATGTAATCATACATGGGATGATTTGAATTAAAAACCACCATGAAAACATGAAATTCAATCTTTATTGAACATACATACCATAATAATGGAAAATTCTTTGTTTAATTAAAAGAAAAGAGTTTTTGGGCTCCAAGGGTGAAAGAGGACCTGTGGATGAACACCCACAGACCTTAAAGTTTTAATATTGAAGGAGAAACACAATCTTGAAAGTATTCTAGAATTAGGAATCTTGAGTTCTTGCTTTTATTGAAGAAAAGTTGATGAAGTTCTTGGTGTTCTTGTGGAGGCTAGGATTTTTCTTTGAGAGAAAAGATGAATAATTGAGTGTATATTGCTTTTGGGGGTTGAAATTAAGTGTTATGGGCGGATTTGTGTGAGAGAAAGTGACCAAAGTGCCCCTAGATCCTTTAGAAACTGAATTAGCGTGTGAAACAGTTCTGTAATGTGCATACCAACGCGTCGCATCGCTATCGCATTGGCTTACTGCCTCACACAGAAAATGCCACAACTTTTCGCTCGTGTATCGGATTATTGCAAAATTAGTATAGTTGGAAAGATAATTCAATTATCTAAAATTTGGTGGTTCTTGAGATGCAAAACTCTCTATATATAAAAATTTATATACATTTAAAATAGATCCTTGTAGAATCAAATGCCAAACTTTGGACGAATCAAAGTCTCTAAGCTCAACTTTGTTCTAAGTGATTCTTATGTTTATTTTCACCTCAAAGGCAAATCAAACATGAGGATAAAGATCATGAAACTTATATTCACATGGGAATCATTATGATTATATCTTATACATGTAGGAACGACGTTGCAAAGACTAGCCCAAAAATGCGAGGTATTACATATAAGTTGACCCAAGTTGAGACGTTTACTATAACTTAATCGATAGAAACATTCTCAACTAGTCTTTGAGTTAGGATATATTTTTTACCTCAATTCATATCCATAGGTAATCACACACTATATAATTGATCATCACACATATATTAACATGGAATCATTGGGTTTGGGTCTATACAAATAGGAGCGATGGTTTGAATTCTAACCTAAAAAATACGAGGTGTCACATTATCTCCCCATTGGAATCATTTGTCCTCGAATGATGGGTAGGAAATTATTAAAACACTAAAAGTATGGAATAATGAAGACATGACATATATGCTAATGAAGGATATAGCTGAGCTGAAACTTTACAAAGTCTATCATGAAGGTGATTACTAAGCTGACTTGACTTTACTGACTATAAAGAACTGATTCATGCTGGGAGTTCATAACCCACGGTAAGTTTCCATGATATAATTATCAATATAGAACTGCGAATTACTAACTGATACATTAAAACTCCAAGAGTTACTAGGGATGGAATAGAGTATGCAATTTCTCATTTAGGAATTACCCCTTAACAAGACATGGGGATCATGAACTTGGACATGGAATATCTATAACATGGGAGCATAGCATGATTACATAACTAAGATCATTAATTGGGGAATTCACATGTAATTCGCTTGAAATAGGACATGAGTGTTTCATCAAAACATGTAAAGTTCACAGCTTGAACATAAGAGTGTC
Organism: Capsicum pubescens; assembly: GCA_030864215.1. NCBI lineage: Eukaryota > Viridiplantae > Streptophyta > Magnoliopsida > Solanales > Solanaceae > Capsicum > Capsicum pubescens. The sequence goes on from CM061548.1 coordinate 84,091,846, forward strand.
TTAAAGATGAGGAAATAATAGAGTTACATGGCAAAATTCATGACTTGGGGATTCATCTTGAAATTGACTTAACATGATTTGGGAATTTTATCAAGCATATGAAAGGCATGAATTTACAACAAGGGAATATTTCTAAACATCATGAATTTTGGATCTATCATGGAATTTACTTGAATAAAGCATGGGAAATTTAAATTCATAGCATGAGGAATTTAAAATCTTGCATGTAATCTTACATGGGATGATTTGAATTAAAAACCACCATGAAAACATGAAATTCAATCTTTCTTGAACATACATACCATAATAATGGAAAATTCATTCTTTAATTAAAAGAAAAGTATTTTTGGGCTCCATGGGTGAACGAGGACCCGTGGATGAACTCCCACAGACCTTAAAACTTTAATATTGAAGGAGAAACACAATCTTGAAAGCATTCTAGAATTAGTAAGCTTGAGTTCTTGCTTTTCTTGAAGAAAAGTTGATGAAGTTCTTGGTGTTCTTAAGGAGGCTAGGGTTTTTCTTTGAGAGAAAAGATGAATAATTGAGTGTATACTGATTTTGGGGAATGAAATTGAGTGTTATCAGTGGATTTGTGTGAGGGAAAGTGACCAAAGTGCCCCTAGATCCTTTAGAAACTGAATTACCATGTGAAACAGTTCCTTAATGCGCATGCCGATGCGTCGCATCGCTATCGCGTCGGTTTACTGCCTCATACGAAAAATGCCATAACTTTTCGCTCAGGTATCGGATTTTGGCTCAATTGGTCTAGTTGGAAAGCTAATTAAATTATCTAAAATTTGGTGGGTCTTTAGATGAAAACTTCTATGTATATAAAAATTTATACACGTTTAAACTATATCCTTGTAGAATAAAATGCCAAACTTTGGACGAATCAAAGGCTCTAAGCTCAACTTTGTTCTAAGTGATTCTTATGAACATTTTTCACCTCAAAAGCAAATAAAAAATGAGGATAAATATCATGAAGCTTATATTCACATGGGAATAATTATTATTATAGCTTATACGCGTAGGAACGATGGTTCAAAGACTAGCCCAAAAATGCGAGGTATTACATGTAAGTTGACCCAAATTGAGACGTTCTCTAAAAATTAATCGATAGAAACGTTCTCAACTCATATTTAAGTTAGGATATATTTGTGAACTCAATTCATATCCGAAGGTAATCACATACTATATAATTGATCATCACATATATATTAACATGAAATCATTGGGTTTGGGTCTATTCGAATAGGAGTGGTGGTTTGAATTCTAGCCCAAAAAATACGGGGTGTTACATTATCTCCCTCTTGGAATCATTCATCCTCGAATGATAGGTAGGAAATAATTAAAACACTAAAAGTATGGAATAATGAAGACATGACATATATGCTAATGAAGGATATAGTTGAGCTGAAACTTTACAAAGTCTATCATGAAGCTGATAACTAAGCTGACTTGACTACACTGACTATACGGAATTGATTCATGTTGGAATTTCAGAACTCACGTGAAGTTTCCTTGATACTATCATTAATATTGAATTGTAAATTACTAACTAATACATTAAAATTCCAAGAGTTACTAGGGATGGAATAGGGATGGAATAGAGTATGCAATTTCTCATTTAGGAATTACCCCTTAACAAGACACGTATAAGAATCAATGGAAGGAAGCTTCATGGCATTGCCAGGTACATTATGTAAGCACAAATCATGAGGTAACGATACCAAGGTCGTACAAGTGTATTACAATATCTGAGATGGAATATTTGGAAAACTGAAGTTATGCATTGAACACTTATGAACTGAGTCATGCTCAAATAGCTGAATCTGAAACTGATGCATGATGAATTAACTGAGATGAATTCATAATTTGCATGAATGCGAACATTTTACCTCATGGAATGGCCTTACTCGTGAAACTTATGGTAGTAAGACAAAATGGAAGGTTAGAAATTTGTTTGATTGCTAAATTGGATCACAGGCTCTATGAACTGGACCATACTGATTGTCTATACTTAAATGGAGTATTTATCCAACACTCTTCTCAGAAATTCTATTAATATGGCATGATCTGAACAAGATAAGTAAATCATAAGATAGGATAGAATTGCTAGGACTTAGGTAATCTAACTTCTTGCTTTCAAGCTTAGCCACACTTCAAAATACTCCCTCAACTATACTATTACCCTTAATTACCTTACTCATTGATTAGACTTATAATTCTTACATGGGCGTTGATACATCCATCTACTAAAGTCTAAACTGAACTAAATTCTCTCATCATGATCAAGCATAACTCAAAATCACATGGTAGAACACGCCACACCATAATACTAGTCTAAGACATATGATTCAATCTTCTATGTCTCTTTTAGAACTCATACCCTAAGCATATCATGCCTTACCACTTCAATGACTAACTCTAAACTATTACTATGGATTCACTTGCACTATTGCATTTCTCTACTTATATCCCAACATGTCATTTAAGCCTATCATTATAACCACATATGATCTTCAAGACAACCACCTGTAAAGGTACACTTCTCATATTCTCTAAACCTCTATCAATAACAACTTTCTTGTACTATGCATTAAGAAGACATACCCAAAATTCTAAACTAACTATGACATATACCAAAGATTTACCTCAATATTCCCTCATCCTCTAGCCTTAGATAGAAAAGAATAATTAATCTTTCTTAATGAGGGTCATCAACTACCTCTCATCTAAACCATTACTTATCCATTATCAACACCACTTTCTTAAAATAATAAGAGGTCACTGAAGGGTTAACACATGAGGATAAGATGGACGAAAGAATACTATACATAACTTTGACACTTAGCTAAGGCCTGAGGAATAGAATGTCAAAGGCATGGATTCATTAAAGAGATCTAAACTGAGGACATACATGATATAAATCTGAAGTTATCATGTGTACTGGAACTGAACATACTGTAAAGCATGAGTACATGAGTCATGAGTTGCATGGCCTAAATTTGGAGTTCATAATTTAGTGAATATGATTCCGACTACTGAGTGAACTGAAGTTCCTTATACTGGGAATTGGAAGAGTACTTGATTTTTCTATAAGGTATATAAATATGAACTGTGGTCATTGAGCTGACACGTAAGACATGAGTAGATATCGTGATAACTTAAGTATAAAGCTTTGTACTGAGATAAGAATGGGTCGGGCATCATCCTCCATTATTGCTTTTCTAAACTACACTAGCATCATTACTAGAATATGGAAGCCTGACTGTGTTAATCATTCTATCATCTCTCCCTTATCCTTAAGTCATCACTCTAAGTCTGTAGGGCCTTTTACTAAACTATAATATAAACTAAAATCACTTTAATCTAGAGTCTGGAGTATAATCAATACGCATAAAACTAAACTTACCCTAAAGGACTGTATCTTAATGTGTAACACCCAATGCTAATACCTACTTCTGAGATTCAACTCTTAGATCTCTATAGCCCTAAAAGTCATCATATAACAACTTAAACACTCACTAATTTTGATTCTAACACTTAACATGAATATCTCCAAACCCTTGTTGAACAATACTAACTTTCTTCATACTCTACTAATATCACATCTCTAACTTATATTTTTACTTACACCAACATCATCAACCTGTAACCCATAAGTTAACAGACAAAGATATCGTATACCATATAGCCTCATTCATACTTTTCAATTAAAGGGTACAACTAACCACACACAACACTTAATAACCTTCGAAAATAATGTATCCCCATATCACCTTGGGCATACCTCTATATCATACTTAATTATGAATATATAAACTTACACTCTTTCATGCACTGTTCAAGCCTACTAGATAACTTCCATATAACTAGCATCACTAACTACACAATCATTACTTCAACCTTGTTGATCATCCACTATTCAAACTTAACATCTAGTGCTAAACATGATTTACAACCCAACCTCACATACTATTCTCACTTTGAAGCTATAAAACAAAGCATCAAGACGCACTAGTACACTAGAACCTCATAACAATGACAATCGATCATAATCCTATGTCATACCTTATTAAAATTTGTTAACACATCCTCATTCTACATATTATGACTGTTCACCCATCTATACACCTAAATATCTTTCTTAGATCTATAAGCCTAAATTCACAATACATAACCACCCAATATTTCATCAATAGCCTATACTTTTCTAACACAACAAATACCATCAATGACTCTTTTCATACTTAAAGCAAACAACAATTCACCTTAACTAATAACTCCTTCTCTTCCTTCCACTAAACTAACACATAAGGGAATATCACTTTACTACTAACTTAATCGTATGCAAATATTCATCTATATACATTCAATAAATTGCCCTTACCACCTTTCTTGTCACTACACTTCTAAACCCATACTTCAAACTATAAGAAGGTTCTACTACTTATTATAACACTCTAGGTTGCAATATCTCTCAAATGCAAACTCTATTTAACAATCCAGGTTCATACTATCTCATCTCATGAGCACTATTTAGATTGAAGAGTAAATGAGGAATCTGAAAACACATCTTATTCTTCCTTAAATGAATGAATCATATGGATGAGGAATTAACTTTCAACTCGAGGAACTTATAACACATTAGTGATCTCTTCTTAAGCCCTTTGTGTGACTTCTAAACCTTTTGCTAGCAATTCTAAGAGAATTATCTGGGGAGAAAATTAGAATTTGCTAATTATGTTATCTCAAGAATAAGTCATAGATGAAGAATTTTAGGATAACACACGAATAGACAGGAGATTATGAGAGAACAACTTTACTTCATGATCTAGAGTAGAAAAGATAGGAAACTTTTTTATTAAATGCGATGTAGCCTCTTGAAGAAAAGTACAGACGTCTCCGTACCATTCCGCAAGACTTTACTAGACACGGCTTCATAGACAACCTAGTATACTTGAATTTCACACTCTGATACCAAGTTTGTAATGACCCGAGACTACCCCCTAGTCGTCACACGGTGCTTAGGACCACAAGTGATCCCAAGCTAACCCTTGTACTGGCATAACTCATGAGAAACTAAATAAAACACATAAATCTGAAGAAAAATGCAGAAACTAAATTTTTTCTGAACTTGATCAATACAAAGATATATTAAAATGATCACAACTCTACTTATACAAAACAAAAGTGGAACCGAATACATAGACTATATTGACTATCTATATAGCCTCTACTATATTGACTATAGATAACTGAGACATGACTCTAACTACCACTAATCAATACATATGAGTAAGAAAATAAGGTACATGAATAGCATCTAACTGCATCCCCTAAAGTAGGTAGACATATCATCTGTGGGCAGGAATCTGCAACTGTCTGATTATGATGTACATACTATAATAAGTACCTACATTATTAAGCAATGTAGCACATAGACGTATACCAATACATATGAGTAAGAAAATAAGGTACATGAATAGCATCTAACTGCAGCCCCTAAAGTAGGCAGACATATTATCTGTGGGCAGGAATCTGCAACTGTCTGATTATGATGTGCATGCTATAATAGGTACCTATATTATTAAGAAATGTAGCTCATAAACGTATATGTGGATCCTCACTTTTGAGATGTACTGAGCATGTGGGGGTTAATGCATAAGTAAAACAATAAGGCAATATTCAAATAAACTTTCAAAACTGCATGCTAAATATGGATGACTCACTATGGCTAGAAAAATCTAAACTGTCAAATGATAAGTCATGAGTAATAAAGCATAAAAGTAATTCTTATGAGCCACCACACTTAGTTCTAAAAACTTTACTCTTATTCTGTTTTCAAATTATGCAGGCTAAGTGTAGAAAAGACTCACCTTTATCATCTGAAAAGTGAAAGCTGAAATCAAATAATTAATGTGCTATGTAAGATATATCTGAGTAAAATTGTGAGCCTTTACACTTAGTTTCTAAAAGCTTTTTTATTATTATTTTTTTATTAGGGAGGTTCTTCTAACCGACATAAACAACGTGAGCTATAATGAAGTCCAACGTCTCTTAGCCATATTGGTAGAGTTGTTCTACCCTTGCCATTAGAATAAAACCTAGCTAGAGTCATCACTATACTAAACCCACTATGGGTATTTAAACCTATGGTTGCACGTAGTTCGGGGGCATGAGACCTTGGAATCATACCCAACTTGGTGCTAAATACTAATCCCTTACTTATATACTCATTCTGTATGAAATCCACCTTAAAATAGCATAAGGGTTTACAATAGAAACCGGTTATGCATCTGTCTATTTTAAACTATAATCAAAACTAACTGTTGGATTCCATATCTTATCTGAGGATCAAAAGATCAAATCTTTCTTAAAATTTGAATACATGCTTATTAAAGAATGTTTAAACATCATCTTTCTTGAAATATCAAGACTGGAACTTAGGGCTTGTAACCCATTCTTGGAAATAATGTCAAATCACAACAACTTCATACTCAATAATAAAAATCTTGAAATACTTTAAAAATTCTAGTCAAGATAATGAAATTCAATTCTCAATATATAAAATCATGTCACACGCTTAAACAATGTAGAAATTGCTATACAATTCAACACTTAAATCACTTGTGACTTCATAAACTTCAAATACTGATAATTGGGTATGAACCCTAAATTCTGAATCATGTAAATTCATGTAATTTCAACTTTAAAAACTAGTTTTGGGCCCAAGGATGAAAGAAGTATCCTTGTTCATAACCTCACATACATATTTTGGCTTGATTCGATGAAACAAGTTGACTTTGGAATACTTGAGAACGTTATTGAAGGCTTTTCTTGAAGTTCTTGGCTTAGAAACCTTAAGTTCTTGATTATCTTGAAGAGAATGTAATGGATTCTTGAAGTTCTTCGAATATGGACATAAGGAGAAACCCTAATCTTGTTTTTGTGAATAAAGAGATTAGGGGTTTTCAAAACTGATTTATGATGGCCATGTACGTGCTTTTGGTTATTTAGGTCGTAGGAGGTGAGGGGAAAGACCAAAATACTCCTCTAAAATAGAATGGAAATTGTTGAGTTTTAAGGGTGATGATTTGGGCTGATAGGACATCACTTAGGTGATGGCCTATCAACTCAGGTCGTCACTTGGAAGCTGATTTTATGAGTTGCTGGTCTTGGGTGACGACTTAGGTTGATAGGTCAACACTTAGGTGATGGCCTATCAACTCAGGTCGTCACTTGGAAGATTATTTTAATGGCTTACTATTTTGGGGTGACGACTTGGCTGATAAGTCATCACTTAGGTGATGGCCGATCAACTCAGGTCGTCACTTGGTTGACAGAAAACATGCTGAAGTAAAATGAGCATAACTTTTCATTTCTATATTGTCTTAAGGTGAAACCAAGTGCGTTAGAAAGAAGACTTAAAGAACTTTCATTTAATATATAGTTGGACTTCTAACGCATTATATACAAAAAGTTATGTTCGATATATGTTGACCCAAGTTGAGACGTTCACTAAAACTTAATCGATTTAAACGTTCTCAACTCGTCTTTGAGTTAGGAGATATTTATGACCTCAATTCATATCCAAAGGTAATCACACACTATATAATTAATCATCACACATATATTAACATGGAATCATTGGGTTTGGGTCTATACACATAAGAGTGATGGTTTGAATTCTAGCCCAAAAAATATGGGGTGTTACATTACTCCCCCTTGGAAACATTCATCCTCGAATGATGGGTAGGAAATAATTAAAACACTAAAAGTATGGAATAATAAAGACATGACATATATGCTAATGAAGGATATAGCTGAGCTAAAACTTTACAAAGTCTATCATGAAACTGATAACTAAGCTGACTTAACTATAATGAGTATAAGGAATTGATTTATGCTGGGAGTTCAGAACTCACATGAAGTTTCCATGATACAATCATTAATATAGAACTGTGAATTACTAACTAATACATTAAAATTCCAAGAGTTACTAGGGATAGGATAGAGTATGCAATTTCTCATTTAGGAATTACCCCTCAATAAGACATGGGGATCATGAACTTGGACATGAAATATCTTAAACATGGGAGCATAGCATGATTACATAACTATGATCATGAATTGGAGAATTCACATGTGATTCGCTTGAAATAGGAACTGGACATAGTGTTGCATGTGTACTGGAACTGAACATACTGTAAATCATGAGTACATGAGTCATGAGTTACATGGCCTGAATTTGGAGTTCATAATTTAGGGAATATGACTCCGACTGCTGAGTGAACTGGAGTTCCTTATATTAGGAATTGGAAGCGTACTTGATTTTTCTATAGGTACATAAATATGAACTGTGGTCATGGATCTGACACATAAGGCATGAGTAAATATCATGATAACTGAAGTATAAAACTTTGTACTGAGATTAGAATGGGTCAACCATCATCCTCCCATATTTATTTTCTACACTAGACTGGCATCATTACAAGAATATGGAAGCCTGACTTGGTTAATCATTCTACTTTCTCCCCCTTAGCTTTAAATTATCACTCTAAGTTTGTAGGTCCTTTTACTAAACTATAATATAAACTGAAATCACTTTAATCTAGAGCTATCTCAAGAATAAGTCATAAATGAAGAATTTTAGGGTAACACACAAATAGACAAGATATTCTAAGAGAACAACTTTACTTCATGATCTAGAGTAGGAAAGAGAGGAAACTTTTTCTTAAATACCCTGTAGCCTCTCGAAGAAAAGTACAGATATCTCCGTACCATTCCGCAAGACTCTACTAGACACGACTTCATAGACACCCTAGGATACTTGAACTCTACACTCTGATACCATGTTTGTAACGAACCGAGACTACCCCCTAGTCATCACACAGTACGTAGGACCACAAGTGATCCTAAGCTAACCCTTGTGATCGTGCTTTTGGTGATTTAGGTCGTGAGAGGTAAGGTGAAAGACCAAAATACCCCTCCTAAACTGAATGGGAATTGTTGAATTTTAAGGGTGACGACTTGGGCTAATAGGTCATCACTTAGGTGATGGCCAAATAACTCAGGTCTTCACTTGGAAGCTGATTTTATGAGTTGCTGGTCTTGGGTAATGATTTGGGCTGATAGGTTATCACTTAGGTGATGGCCTATCAACTTAGGTCGTCACTTGGAAGCTGATTTTAAAGGCTCGCTGGTTTGGGGTGATGACTTGGCTAATAGGTCGTCACTTAGGTGATGGCCTATCAACTCAGGTTGTCACTTGGTAGACAGACAAACATGCTGACGTAAAATGAGCATAACTTTTTATTCCGATATCGTCTAAAAGTGAAACTAAGTGCATTGTAAAGAAGACTCAAAGTCCTTTAATTATATATATAGTTGGACTTCTAACGCATTATATACAAGAAGTTATGTTCGATGTAAGTTCACCCAAGTTGAGACTTTCACTAAAACTTAATCAATAGAAATGTCCTCAACTCGTCTTTGAGTTAGAAGATATTTGTGACCTCAATTCATATCCAAAGGTAATCATACACTATATAATTGATCATCACACATATATTACCATGGAATCATTGGGTTTGGTTCTATATGCATAGGAGCGATGGCTTGAATTCTAGACTAAAAAATATGGGGTGTTACATTATCTCCCCCTTGGAATCATTCGTCCTCGAATGATGGGTAGGAAATTATTAATACACTAAAAGTATGGAATAATGAAAATATGACATGTATTCTAATGAAGGATGTAGATGAGCTAAAACTTTACAAAATCTATCATGAAGCTTATACTAAGCTGACTTGACTTTACTGACTATTAGGAACTGATTTAGGATGGGAGTTCAGAACTCTCGTGAAGTTTCCATGATACAATCATTAATATAGAACTGCAAATTTCTAACTGATACATTAAAATTCCATGAGTTATAAGGGATGCAATAGAGTATGCAATTTCTCATTAAGGAATTACCCCTCAACAAGACACGTATAAGAATCAACGAAAAGAAGCTTCATGGCATCGTCAAGTACATTATGTAAGCACGAATCATGTAGTAACGAAACCAAGGTCGTACAAGCGTATTACAATGGCTGAGATGGAATACATGGAAAACTGAGGTTATTATTTAAACACTTATGAACTGAGTCATGACTAAATAACAGAATCTGAAACTGATGCATGATGCATTAACTGAGATAAATTCATAATTTGCATGAATGCGAACATTTTACCTCAAGGAATGCCATTACTCGTGAAACTTTGGGTAGTAAGACTAAATGAAAAGTTAGAAATCTATAGAAGCTTATCTGCGTGATTACTAAACTGGATCACAAGCTCTATGAACTGGACCATACTGACTGCCCATACTTAAATGGAGTATTTCTCCAACACTCTTCTATGAAATTCTAATAATATGGCATGATCTGAATAAGACATATAAATCATAATCTAGGATAGAATTACTAGGACTTGGGAAATTAAACTTCTTGCTTTCAAGCTTAGCCACATTTCAAAATACTCCCTCAACTATACTATTCCCTTGAATTACCATACTCATAGATTCGGCTTATAATTCTTACATAGACGTTGACACATCCATCTACTAAAGTCTAAACTGAACTAAATTCTCTCACCATGATCAAGCCTAACTTGAAATAACAAGTTACAATATGCCACACCATAATACTAGTCTAAGCCACATGATTCAATCTTCTATGTCTTTTTTAGAACTCTCACCCTAAGCGTATCATGCCTTACCACTTTAATGACTAAATCTAAACTCTTACTGTGGATTCACTAGCGCATATTGCACTCCTCCACTTACATCCCAACATCACATTCAAGCCTTTCATTATAACCACATATGAACTTCAAGACAACCACCCATAAAGGCAAACTTTTCATATTCTCTAAACCTCTATCAATAATACCTTTCTTGTACTATGCATTAAAAAATCATACCCAAAATTTTCAACTAACTATGACATATACCAAAGATTTACCTCAATATTCCCTCATCCTCTAGCCTTAGACGGAAGAGAATTATTAATCTTTCTTAATAAGGGTCATCAACTCCCTCTCATCTAAACCATTGCTTATCTATTATCATCACCAATATCTTAACATAATAAGAGGTCACTAAAGGGATAACACATGAGGAACAGAAGCACGAAAGAATACTATACATAACTTTGAAACTAAGCTAAGGCCTGAGGAATAAAATGTCAAAGGCATGGATTCATTAAAGAGATCTAAACTGAGGACATACTGGATATAAATCTTAATTTCGCTGATCATTAAGAGTGTTGCATGTGTATTGGAACTGAACATACTGTAAAGCATGAGTACATGAGTCATGAGCTGCATGACCTGAATTGAGAGATCATAATTTAGGGAATATGACTTCGACTGCTGAGTGAACTCCAGTTAGGCTAAATATCCTCTTTAACCTACTCCGAGGGGGAATGGGTGCAACTTAAAGAAAGGTGATCGACCAAAGCCACTCCTATGATGATAGATATTGGCCTATAAATAGTACTTGCCCTACCATAATCTCAAATTTAGGAAGTGAGCCTCATTAAAGATTCTCAAATAAAAAAAAATACTCCCTCCGTTTCATAATGAATGAATTGTTGGATTTTGGCACACATATTAAGGAAAAAGCATTAAAGACATAAATTTAACACAACTTTTAATTTTTACCCCAAAAAAGGAAAAAGTTGACCTTGTAATACCTTTTCAAAAGTTAATTGTTTGTCAAGTCATAAGGGAAAATTTGGAAAAAAAATTCAATGATTCACTTATTTTGAAACACCAATAAATACCCCAACAATTCACTTATTTTTTCTATAAGGTATTGTAGCTGAAACTAATGCATAATTTAGAGTTCATAATTTAAGGAATCTGAAACTGATGGATTAACACCTTATACTGGGAATTGGAAGCGTACTTGATTTTTCTATAAGGTACATAAATATGAACTGTGGTCATTGAGGTGACACGTAAGGCATGAGTAGATATCTTGATAATTGAAGTATAAAACTTTGTACTGAGATGAGAATGGGTCGGGCATCTTCCTCCCTTATTACTTTTCTATGCTACACAGGCATCATTACTAGAATATGGAAGCCTGACTTGGTTAATCATTATACCATCTCCCCCTTAGCTTTAAGTCATCACTCTAAGTCTGCGGGGCCTTTTACTAAACTATAATTTATACTGAAATCACTTTACTCTAGAGTCTGGGGTATAATCAATACAAATACAATTAAACTTACCCTGCAGGACTGTATCTTAACGTGTAACACCCAATTCTAATACCTCATTCTGAGATTCAACTCTTAGATTTCTATAGCCCCAAAAGTCATCATATAAAAACTTAAACACTCACCAATTTAGATTCTAACACTTAACATGGATATCTCCAAACCCTTGTTGAACCATACTAACTTACTTCATACTCTACTAATATCACATCTTTAACTTATATTTTTCCTTACAGCAATATCATCAACCTGTAACCCATAAGTTAATAGACAAGGACATCGTATACCACATAGCCTTATTCATACTTATCAATTCTAGGGTACAACTAACCATACACAACACTTAACAACCTTAAAAAATAATGCATCCCCATATCACCTTGGACACACCTCCTCATCATACTTAATTACGAATACATAAACTTACACACTTGCATACATTATTCAAGCCTACTTGATCACTCCCATATAACTAGCATCACTAATTATGCAATCATTACTTCCACCTTGATGATCATCCACTATTCAAACTTAACGTTTAGTGCTAAACGTGATTTACGATCCAACCTCACATATAATTCTCACTTAGAAGCTATAAAACAAAGCATCAAGAAGCACTAGTACACTAGAACCTCATAACAATGATAATCGGTCATAATCCTATGTCATACCTTATTAAAATATGTTAACACATCCTCCATTTATATATTATGACTGTTTACCCATGTATACACCTAAATACCTTTATTATCTCTATAAGCCTAAATTCACAATACTTAACCACCCAATACTTTCACCAATAGCCTATACTTTTCTAACACAACAAATACCATCAATGAATCTTTTCATATTTCAAGAAAACAACAATTCACCTTAACCAATAACTTCTTCTCTTCCTTTAACTAAACTAACACATCAGGACATATCACTTCACCACTAACTTAATCGTATGCAAAAATTCAGCTATATACATTCAATAAATTTCCCTTACCACTTTTCTTGTTACTACACTTCTAAAACCATGCTTCCAACTATAAGAAGGTTCTACTACTTATCATAACACTCTAGGTTGCAATATCTCTCAAATGAAAACTCTATTTAACAATCCAGGTCCATACTATCTCATATCATGAGCACTATCTAGATTGAAGGGTTAATAAGGAATCTGAATACACATCTTATTCTTCCTTAACTGAATGGATCATAAGGATGAGTACATAACTTTCAACTCAAGGAACTTATAACACACTAGAAAGCTCTTCTCAAGCCCTTTGTGTGACTTCTAAAACTTCTACTAGCAAATCTAAGAGCATTATCTGGGAGAAAATTGGAACTTGCTAATCATGTCATCTAAAGAATAAGTCATAGAAAATTTTGAAAGAATAACTTTACTGCACGATCTAGAGTAGGAAAACGGGGAAACTTTTTCCTAAATACCCTATAGCCTCTCAAAGAAAAGTACAGACGTCTCCATACCATTCTGCAAGACTCTGCTAGAAACGAGTTCATAGACACCCTAGGATACTTGTACTCTACTCTCTATTACCAAGTTAGTAACGATCCAAGACTACCCTTAGTCATCACACGGTGCTTAGAACCACAAGTGATCCTAAGCTAACCCTTGTACTGGCATAAATCATGAGCAACTGAATAAAACACATAAATCAAAAGAATAATCCAGAGACTAAATCTTTTTTGAAATTGATCAATACAAAGATATTTTATAATGATCACAACTTTACTTATACAAAACAAAACTGAAAATGAATACATCAACTATACTGACTATCTATGAAGCCTTTTCTATACTGACTAAAGATAGATGGGATGCAACTCCAACTACCACTAATCAATACATATGAGTAAGAAATTAAGGTACATGAATAGTATCTATTTTAAATCCCCAAAGTAGGGAGACTCATCATCTGTGGGCAGGAACCTGCAACTGTCTGATTATGATGTGCATGCTACAATTGGTACCTACATTAATAAATAATGTATAACATAAACATATATGTGGATCAGCATTTTTGGGATGTACTGATCATGTGGGGGTGAATGCATAAGTAAAACAAGAAGGCAATATTCAAATAAACTTTAAAAACTACATGCTAAATGTGAGTGACTTACCTTGGCTTGAATAATCTAAATTGTCAAATGATAAGTCATAAGTAATAATACATAAAAGTAATTCTTGTGATCCACCACACTTAGTTCTAAAAAGTTGTATTTCAAATCAAGCAGGATAAGTGTAGAAAGGACTTACCTTTATCATCTGAAAACTGAAAGATGAAATCTAATACTTGATGTGTTATGTATGATAATATCAAAGTAAAACCGTGAGCCTTTACACTTAGTTTCTAAAAACTTTTCTGTTATAATTTTTCAGTTAGGGAGGTTCTTCTAACCGACATAAACCATGTGACCTATCATGGAATCCAATATCTCTTATCCACATTGGTAGAGTTGTTCTTCCCTTGCCATCGAAATAGAACCTAGCTAGAGTGATCAATATACCGAACCCACTATGGGTATTAAAACCTACGGTGGCATGTAGTTCTGGGGCTTGAGACCTTGAAATCATACCTAAATCGGTGCTAAATACTAATCCCTTACTTATATTCTCATTCTGTAGGAAATCCACCTTAAAATAGCATAAGGGTTTAGAATAGAAACCAGTTATACATCTATCTATTTTAAACTATAATCAAAGCTAACTGTATAGATTCCATATCTTTGTTGAGGATCAAATGATCAAATCTTGCTAAAAATCTTAATACATGCTTATCAAAGAATGTTTAAACATTATCTTTCTTGAAATATCAAGACTGAAACTTAGGGATTATAACCCATGCTTGGAAATCATGTCAAATCACAAAAACTTCGTACTCAATAGTAAAAATCTTGAAATACTTTAACAATTCTAGTCAAGATAATGAAATTCAATTCTCAATATGTAAAATCATGTCACATGCATAAGCAATGTAGAAATAGCTATGCAATTCAACACTTAAATAACTTGTGAAAACTTCAAATACTGATAATTGGGTATGAACCCTAAATTGCAAATCATATAAATTCATGTAATTTCAACTTTAAAAACTAGTTTTGGGCACAAGAATGATAGGAGTATCCTTGTTCATTACCTAACATACCTTATTTGGCTTGATTCGAGGAAACAAGTTGACTTTGGAATCCTTGAGAGCGTTATTGAAGGCTTTTCTTAAAGTTACTGGCTTAGGAACCATAAGTTCTTGATTATCTAGAAAAGAATGTAATGGATTCTTAAAGTTCTTGGAACATGGACATAAGGAGAAACCCTAATCTTGATCTTGTGACTAAGAGGATTAGGGGTTTTCAAAATTGATTTATGATGGACATGTACGTGATTTTGGTGATTTAAGTCGTGGGAGGTAAGGGGAAAGACCAAAATACCCCTCCAAAACTGAATGGGAATTGGTGAGTTTTAAGGGTGACGACTTAGGCTGATAGGTCATTACTTAAGTGATGGCCTATCAACTCAGGTCGTCACTTGGAAGCTGATTTTATGTGTTGCTGGTCTTGGGTGACAACTTGGGCTAATAGGCCATCACTTAGGTGAAGTCCTATCCACTCAGGTCGTCACTTGGAAGCTGATTTTAATGGGTCGATTGTTTGGGTGATGACTTGGCTGATAGGTCGTCGCTTAGGTGATGGCCTTTCAACTCAGGTCGTCACTTGGTTGACAGACAAACATACTGAAGTAAAATAAGCATAACTTTTCGTTCCGATTTCCGCTTAAGGTAAAACCAAGTGTGTTGGAAAGAAGAATCAAAGACCTTTTATTTGATATATAGTTGGACTTATAACTCATTATATATAAGAAGTTATGCTCGGTGTAATTTGTACCAAGTTGAGACATTCACTAAAACTTAATCGATAGAAACGTTCTCAACTCATGTTTGAGTTAGGAGATATCTATGGCCTCAATTTATATGCAAAGGTAATCATACACTATATAATTGATCATCACACATATATTAACATGGAATCATAGGATTTGGGTCTATACGCATAGGAGCGATGGTTTGAATTCTAGCCCAAAAAATACGGGGTGTTACATTATCTCCCTTTTAGAATCATTCATCCTCGAATGATGGGTAGGAAATTATTGAAACACTAAAAGTATGGAATAATGAAGACATGACATGTATTCTAATGAAGGATATAGATGAGCTGAAACTTTACAAAAAGTCTATCATGAAGCTAATTACTAAGTTGACTTGACTTTCTGATTATAAGGAACTGATTTATGCTGGGAGTTCAGAACTCACGTGAAGTTTCCATGATACAATCATTAATATAGAATTGTAAATTACTAACTGATACATTAAAATTCCAAGAGTTACTAAGGATGGAATAGGGCAAAATGGTTCAGTGGACCCTTGTACTATGTTTGTTTTGTAATGTGGATACTCCTACTTACATGTTTGTCATCTGGACCTTTGAACCCATGAAAAAGTAACATTTTAAATCCTTTGACCATTTACCGGACCTATGTGGTATTAAAATTGCTGATTAGGACAAAGTGCGTAATTACACGCGCGTGAGGTGCGAGTGAGGATGATTTTTTGGTCAATTTTATATTAAAATAATTAAAAATAAAAAAACCGCAGCCTCCCCCCCACCCTCCCACTCCATCCCACACAAAACCTTTCTTCTTTCTTCATTCACTATTATAGCCCCCCACCCCACATTTCTTCTTTTACCCAGCAGCACCAACGCTAATTTTTTCACCAATACTAACACCAAAAGAGCCAAAAATTCATGATAAAAATTGAGCAATATTAATGATTCAACATGGGGTTTATCAAGAACCACTATTAACACCAAAAGAGCAAAAACCTATCCATGATTCATCATAAAAATTGAGCAACTAGTTCCCCCAAATCATCAATCTATAGCACCATTACAGTTCATACTGCCAAATTAGCAAAACAAAAGCAATTCAATTGATGGAATTGAAAGCAGTGATGTTGAAGCCGCCACGACAACATCGCAAATTTTGTGAAATGAAATTCCATCATCTCCAACGGAATTTCGTGAACATGCAAGAATAGAAATAGATGGAGGAGATCATTCCTCTCATACCATTCAAATCCCAGCAAAAAATGACACTCGTAACAGTGTTTTCCATGCCAAAAATGTCCGTGACTCCGGCGATGGAGAAAATTCTGGCCAACCTCAAAATTCTCAATGGAATCTGATTTCTGGGGAGGTATGGAGTGTTTTCAATACAAAAGTCCCAATTGATTCAACTACAAATGTTTTCAATTTAAAAATTGGATTTATGAAACCTAATTTACCAAAATCAGTGGAATAGAACCTGAGCAATTTTTTTCCAAACAAATCAACACAACCAATAAGAATCAGAAGATGAACATGATAAAATCAACAAGAAACAAACAAACAAATGACGTGATTTTCTTTCTTTGATTCTCACTTCTCAATTTTTCCAAACAAACAACAAGAATCAACAAGAAACAAAAAAATTAACACAATTAACTTCTTCGATTCTCACTTCTCAATTTTTCCAAACAAATAACAAGAATCAACAAGAAACACACAAATCAACACAATCAACTTCTTCGATTCTCACTTCTCAATTTTCTCAAAGAGCAAAAAGAATAAGAAAATAAAGATGATGAAGGAAAAGAAGAATCAGAAGAGGAGGGAGAAGTATAAAAAAATGAAGAAGATCAGCAAAAAAATAAGAAGAAGATTAGTAAAAAAAGGTGGGAGAGAGAGGAAAAGGGAAGGGTTGGTTTTTATTTATTAATTTATTTATTTTAATATTTAATATTTTTTATACTCAAAATGACGTGGAAGATAACGTGGCAGCTGACGTGGGGTGAGTGTATTATACTTAACAAAAAAAGATTTAAAATGTTGTTCTTTAGTGGGCTCAAGGGTCCAGATGACAAACATGTAAGTAGGAGGATCCACATTACAAGATAAACATAGAGAAAAGGTCCATCAAACCATTTTTCCATGGAATAAAGTATGCAATTTCTCATTTAGGAATTACCTGTCAACAAGACACGAATAAGAATCAATGGAAAGAGGCTTCATGGAATCGCCAAGAACATTATGTAAGTACGAATCAAGCAGTAATGAGACCAAGGTCGTTCAAGCGTATTAGAATGTCTGAGATGGAATACTTGGAAAACTGAGGTTATGCACTGAACACTTATGAACTGAGTCATGACTAAATAGCTGAATCTAAAACTGATGCATTAACTGAGATGAATTCGTAATTTGCATGAATGCAAATATTTTACCAGATGGAATGTCCTTACTCGTGAAACTTTGGGTAGTAAGACTAAAGGGAAAGTTAGAAATCTATAGGAGCTTATCTGTGTGATGGCTAAACTGGATCACAGGCTCAATGAACTAGACCATAATGACTGTCCATACTTAGATGGAGTATTTCTCCAACACTCTTCTAAGAAACTCTAATAATATGGCATGATCTGACTAAGACATATAAATCATAATCTAGGATAGAATTACTAGGCATTAGGCAATTCAACTTCTTGCTTTCAGGCTTAGACATACTTCAAAATGCTCCCTCAACTATATTATTCCCCTTAATTACCATACTCATTGACTCGGCTTATAATTCTCACATGGGCATTGATACATCCATCTACTAAAGTCTAAATTGAACTAAATTTTCTCACCATGATCAAACCTAACTCGAAATCAGAAGTTACAACACACCACACCATAATACTAGTCTAAGCCACATGATTCAATCTTTTATGTCTTATTTAGAACTCGCACCCTAAGCATATCATGCCTTACCACTTCAATGACTAACTCTGAAATCTTACTATGGATTCACTAGCGCATATTGCATTCCTCCACATACATCCCAATATGACATTCAAGCCTATCCTTATAACCACATATGAATTTCAAGACAAATACCCATAAAGGCACACTTCTCATATTCTCTAAATCTCTATCAACGACAAATTTATTGTACTATGCATTAAGAAGACATACCTAAAGATCTTAACTAACTATGACATATACCAAAAAATTATCTTAATATTCCCTCATCCTCTAGCCTTAGATAGAAAAGAATAATTTATCTTTCTTAATGAGGATTATCAACTCCTCCTCATCTAAACCATTGTTTATCCATTATCATCACCACTATCTTAACATAATAAGTGGTCATTGAAGGGATAACACATAAGGACCTGAAGCACAAAAGAATACTATACATAACTTTGACACTTAGCTAGGGCCTGAGGAATTGAATGTCAAAGGCATGGATTCATTAAAGAGATCAAAACTGAGGACATATAGGATATAAATTTGAATTTCGCTAATCATTAAGAGTGTTGCATGAATACTGGAAGTGAACATACTGTAAAGCATGAGTACATAAGTCATGAGTTGCATTACCTGAATTTGGAGTTCATAATTTAGGGAATATGACTCCGACTACTAAGTGAACTGGAGTTCTTTATACTGGGAATTAGAAGCGTACATGATTTTTCTATAAGGTACATAAATATGAACTGTGGTTATGGAGATGACACGCAAGGCATAAGTAGATATCATGATAACTAAAGTATAAAACTTAGAACTGAGATGATAATGGGTCGGCCATCATCCTCCCTTATTGCTTTTCTACAATACACTGTATCATTACTAAAATATGGAAGCCTGTCTTGGTTAATCATTCTACCATCTCCCCCTTAGCTTTAAGTCATCACTATAAGTTTGTGGGGCCTTTTACTAAACTATAATATAAGCTGAAATCACTTTATTCTAGAGTCTGGGGTATAATCAATACACATAAAACTAAATTACCCTGAAGGACTGTATCTTAACGTGTAACACCCAATTCTAATATCTCCTTCTGAGATTCAACTCTTAGATTTCTATAGCCCCAAAAGTCATTATATAACAACTTAAACACTCACCAATTTAGATTATAAGTCTTAACATGGATATCGCCAAACCTTTGCTGAACTATACTAACTTCCTTCATAATCTACTAATATTACATCTCTAACTTATATTTTTCCTTACACCGACATCATTAACCTGTAATCCATAAGTCAACTGACAAGGATATCATATACCACATAGCCTCATTAATACTTATCAATTCAAGGGTACAACTAACCACACATAATAGTTAATAACCTTTAAAAATAATGTAGCCTCATATCACCTTGGGCACATCTCTACATCATACTTAATCATGAATACATGAACTTACACTCTTGCATATACTAATCAAGCCTACTATAACACATCCATATAACTAGCATCACTAAATACACAATCATTACATCCACCTTGATGATTATCCACTGTTCAAACTTAACATCTAGTGCTAAAAATGATTTATAGCCCAACCTTACATACTATTGTAACACCTCAATTTTCTGAACCAGAGTGATACACGGTGCTTATAACCTTGAAGGACCATAAGCAAACCCATGACTGGTATCTGTACCTATACACTGTAATATACGACAAAAAACATGGATAATAGGCCATAAGGTTCAACTACATAGAATATTTGACAAATCATAACATCCATATGAGGTAATGAATACCCAAAACAACTGAAATATAAATCAAATCTGAGCTAAATCTGAAAGCCTCTAAATACCGTCTGAATAAGGAGTTGAAGGAACATGTCTCCAACTAAATCCATCTAGCAAAATTAAACTAAAATAATAAATAAAATAAATAATATCATCCTTAAATGGATGAGGACTCACTACAACTCTGTGACTGGAATGCTATTGCTACTGTTGATATGGATCTCGTATCTATGAACCTATGGTGTAATGTGAAAGAAAGTACCATAGCGCAAATATGTCAGTACAACTGGGAGTACTGAGTATACAAGTAAGGTAGGCTAAATGCAAAAGGGTTTACATACATGAACGATGCTAACTGAATGACTGATATAAACGTAAGGGTGCAAACATGCATACGTAGTAACTGAGATCGTGATTACGTGATATCTAGATCTGGACACTAATACATGATCTACTGATATCTAGCATGACAAATACTGAAATTTTGATAACATAGATGACTGTATCTGATAGTCCTGAATCTAATGGAACTATCTGAGTTCTTTTACTGAGACTGGGACTGAAACTATGAGAGGTAGCTGTTTGACCAACATGCCCCAATAATACAAATAACTAAGTTGGGGTCCAATCTCTACCCTGACTGGAAGGGTGTCAATACCGCGCCACTGGTAAGGACTCAATCAGTCCGTTCTCATATGTATAATACTTTATGGCCTCTGCCTAGCTACTTAGATTAAGTACAACTCAGTCTTGCATACCCAGCATTCAGTTACCAGTTACTCAATTAATCAGATAAGTCAGTATGTCTATGCATTCGTGCATCACGCTTTAGTTTCAGATCTCAGATATTCAATCACGATTTTGTACCTAGGTGCCTCATGCATTGCCTCAACTTCCTCAATATCGCAGCAAGGTCAGTCCAACATCTTTCAAGGGACATAGTGTCCCAAGAGGGAGATACACTATAGCCCCCAAACTTTCATAATTTAAACATGTCATTTTCTTTGATGAATCTATCTTGGAGGAAGTGTTACTTATAAGCCGACCCTCTAGCTTTAAAACTCAGCAATAAGCCATGTATTCAATGGATCAGTTTATCCATGATACGATACTCTATCCGTGTCACGCATTACAAACTCATTTTAGTTCATGTATCATGTTCCAGACTCAGTTATGTTCTTATGTTTCCGCTCATGCATATTGAGTAATCAATCTCAGACTCATCGGTATTTTCAGTTTATGGTAGCAGTCTTCTTTGAGCTTACTCATTCTCATGTTCAAATTTCAGTAAAACCTTGATATTCAATTCCATGCTCAGTTCCCAGTTCAAATACGGTATCTTTACCATTGCGTATTCATTTACATGATCATGATCTAGTTCAGTCATATATTCGTGCATTAGATGTGCAAGATCATCTTATCAGTACTCTCCCTCATGTACTTATGTATCATTTATGCATACATCAGCTATGTATATTTAGTATGATATGTTTAGCTTATCAATCATGTCAGCTATGAAATCATGATCAGTCGTTCATGCTCTATATTCACGTCAGTTGTCTTTTCTCTCATCTCAGCCAGTCTCATTCAAGGATGAATATGTGATATAAAGTGTGAACCGCACATGTTGTAGTCCAGGTGACTTAAACAGTCCATTTTTTAGGGCAAAATGGTCCTTTTCCCACCCCTATATAATGCCTAAACACAGAATTAAGCCCTTATTTCACCAAAACTTATTCTTTCTCTAAAAATCCTCTCAAGAACACAAGCTAGGGTTTTCATAGAAGATTAAAGTTCAAGAAATTCTCTCCATCAATCTTCATGTAATTAAGAAATAAGGTATGTGTAGTGTTCATCCGCAGATCCCTTTCATCCATGGAGCTCAAGAACCATGTTTTAAATAATAAATTATGATCTTTATGTTGTTGTGTGATTAGGTTCATGTTGATGGTTGTTAATTTTGTTTCAAGAGGGTATCTAAATGTGTTTCCATGAAGTGTATGAGCATGTTAGTTGGAAACCCATGAATTTGGGTGGTTCAGGATTTCTAAATTTGTGAAGTACACCTATGCTCAAGATTGTGCATGTAAGGTGTTTGATAAAATTCCTAGAATGATATAAATCATGTATTATAACTTAGGGGTGAAATATATGATAAATTCATGCTAGTCTATTATGTTGAAAGAGCTCACTTGTCATTGCTGTGCAATATATGTGTTAACGGAATGTACATGATGATTGGGGAATGGATTCATAGTGTGTCTATATGCTTTCCATGCTATGAACAAGATCATGATTTTGAAGTATCACATGAGTTATCCCAAATTATTACAATATTAACTAAATGTTACATGTTTGCCATTCCCTTATGCTTAAATGGTTTCCATGCCATTGTTATGAATAGTAGATGTTGTTGGAATGCCCATGATATTAGAATATGAGATTTATGACTTGATTATAATCATTCCTATTCATGTTAGATATTATGATGACTATGTACTTCATGAAATCCCTCACTCATGTATTATGGATTGTTATTGATGGTCATGTACTCAAGAAAGTCAAGTTGTGTCAGTTTTCTTCCATCGAGTCCTGGGGGTACTTGTACCCGAAAAATGTAGTTGTGTGCCGAGAGCCATGTCATGTTATCACGATACTCTCAGTCAATCCATGATATGTAGAATTCAGTCAGTCATGTGACTCAGGAAAACTCAGTAATCTCAGTAATCTCAGTAGTCCAGTAATCTCAGTAATCTCAGTAACCTCAGCAACCTCAGTATTCATAGTTAATCTCAGTAACTTCAGTACTCTTAACCAGTCCTCAGAACTCAGTACATTCCGTCAGTCATTAGAATCCATTAAACTTAGTTTAGCTCCGCTAAAAAATACCACTAGTATTAGTCCAGTTAATCAGTATCAGTTCAGCTAATAAGTTCAATTCAATTATTTAGTTCAGCTTAGTTATTCAGTTCAGTGTCCTTCATATGGGAGTGGATGTTAGCACCGAGTGAACCCAAGGATGGAAACTTACATGCCAGTTTAGAGTGTGATTCTTAGCAGTCATCCTGGTGTTCAAAAACTACGTAGTCAGCGTAGGTTGAAAAATCTTAAACTATCAGATTAGGGTTGATGAGGTGGATGAACCTATCAGTTTAGGGTTCCCACCATTCTCATTTGAGTACCTGCCAAATAAGGGTCACTCACAGTTGTCCTTACCTGTGACGGGTATTGACAACCCTCCAGTTGGGGCAGAGACTGGACCCCAACTTATCTATATGCATTATTGGGGCATGTCGGTTAGACAACTACTTCCCACAGTCTCAGTTTCAGTCCCAGTCTCAGTAAAAGAACTCAGATAGTTTTTCAGATTTCAGGACTGTCAGATACAGTCAACTTAGAAATAGAATAGAACTTAGATAGTTCCTTCGGATTTATAGACTGTCAGATACAGTCACTTATGCTATCAGTTATATCGGTTCTCAAAACTCATGTTATTAGTCATATCAGTTATCAGTATTCAGCTTCAGGACTGTCAGACACAGTCAACCAGACCAGTTCTTCATAATCAGAACTTTCATATACAGTTATTCATGTATCAGTAACATAGTACTAGTCCCTCAGTATTTAGTAATACAGTATCAGTTCCTCACTTATTAGTTTTTTACATTCTCAGTATTCAGTTTCAGGACTGTTAGACAGTCAATCAGACCAGTTCTTCATAATTCGAACTATCAGAAATAGTCATTTATCTATTTAGTATCTCAGTATCAGGACACTCATATTTTCAGTATTCAAACTCAGTAATCAGTATCTCCACGAGTTTAGTTATAGTTACGTATATATGTATGTATTCTCACGTTCATATCAGTCAGTATTGTTCATGCATATAACCCTTTACATTTAGCCTACCTCACTCGTATACTCAGTACATTCAGACGTACTGACACATTTGCGCTATGGTGATTTCTCTTATGTTACACCAAAGGTTCAGAGGTACGAGCTCTAGATCAACAGTAGTTTTCCAGTGTTCAGAGTTTGGAGTGAGTTCTTCTCATTTGAGTACGATATGATTATTGCTTCATTTACTATTTTAGTTCAGTTACTAGATGGAGTTAGTTAGGGACATGTCCCATCAACTCCTTATTCAGACAATTTAGAGGCTTTCCAGACTATAGCATATCAGACAGTTATTTCAGATTTGTTTTGGTATTGTTATACCATTTTCAGACATTGTCTTATTAAATGTTTATTTAGATTTAAGCCTTATGTCCATTCAGTACATATTTCTGCATTTTCATGTTATATTATGTAGTGTACTGGTATAGATATCAGTCATGGGTTAGCTTGTAGGCCTTCGGGGTCATGAGCACCGTGTAGTATTTCAATTCAAAAAATTGGGGTGTTATATTTTAACGCCCCAATTTTCTGAAACAAAGTGCTACACGGTACTTATGACCCCGAAGGACCACAAGCTAACCCATGACTGATATCTGTACCTGTACACTGCAATATATGACGTAATAATATGGAAAACATAAATAATAGGCCATAAGTTTCAACTGCATAAAATATCTGACAAATTATAACATCCATATGGGGTAACGAATACCCAAAACAACTGAAATCTAAATCAAATTTGAGCTAAATCTAAAAGCCTCTAAATACCGTCTGAATAAGGAGTTGAAGGAACATGTCTCCAACTAACTCCGTCTAGCAAAAATGAACTGAAATAATGAATGAAATAAATAATATCATCCTCGAATGGATGAGGACTCACTACAACTCTGCGACTGGAATTATACTGCTACTGCTGATCTGGAGTTTGTATCTGTGAACCTATGGCGTAACATAAAAGAAAGAACCATATTGAAAATGCGTCAGTACAACTGGGAGTACTGAGTATATGAGTGAGGTAGGCTAAATTCAAAAGGGTTTACATGCATGAACGATGCTAACTGAATGACTGATATGAACGTAAGAGTGCAAACATGCATATGTAGTAACTGAGATCGTGATTACGAGATATCTAGATATGGACACTAATACATGATCTACTAATATCTTGCATGACAAATACTAAAATTTTGATAAAATAGATGACTGTGTCTGACAGTCCTGAATCTAATGGAACTATTTGTGTTCCGTTCTGTAACTGAATTGACTGTATCTCACAGTCCTGATATACTGAAATCTGAAGAACTATCTGAGTTCTTTTACTGAGACTGGGACTGAAACTGTGGGAGGTAGTTGTTTGACCAACATGCCCCAATAATGCATATAGCTAAGTTGGGGTCCAATCTCTGCCCCAACTGGAAGGGTGTCAATACCGCGCCCTTACCCCACTGGTAAGGACAGCTGTGAGTGACCCTTACATTATAGGTACTCAAAATAAGAATGGTGGGAACCCTAAACTAATGAATTAAGACAACTCATCAACCCTAATTTGATAGGTTAAGATGTCTCAACCTATGCTGGCTACGTAGTTCTAGAACACAAGGATGATTACTAATAATCACCCTAAACTGACAGGTGAGTTCCCGTCCTTGGGTTCACTCGGTGCTAACTTCTACTCCAATCTGAAGAGACTGAATGTGATTTAACTGACGGTACATGGACTGAGTAACTGACGGATTAGTGCTACTATTTGAGAATTAACTGAGATCATGAGATTTCTGATGTTTCCTGAGTCACATGCCCGACTGAGTTCTATAGATCATGGCTTGGATGAGATCATCATGATAAAATGACATGGCTCTAGGAAAAAAACTATATGTTTTAGGTACAAGTACCCCCAGGACTCAATGGAAGGGAACTGACACACATGAATGACTTGATTGTAAGAGTAGAGTCCACAATTTATCCTATCATGAGTAGGGGATTTCACACTAAGCATAGTTCTCAACATCTTATACATGGAAGGGAAATTCATACAACATGTATATACTTTCATAGCTTCAATATCATGGTCAATCCATATCACAACAACAACACATATCACGCACATGGAATTCATGGGAAATCGTAAAGCATAGAGCATGGACTTGTCATTTAAGCACTATTAAATCATGGGACATGAATTCTATCATCTAGGCATATTATCAAATTCTTTGCAGGCATTCTTTTAGCTTAAGTGTGTTCATGAATTTCACCATATTAAGCCACATAAGGATCATGGGTTTAAACTAACAAACACATATACTTCATGAAATCACCTTTAGATATCATCTTGAAACTTAAACAACAATCATCAACATGTACATGCTCATATCACAACAAGACAATCACAAAATAATATTTAAAACATGGTTCTTGAGATCTATGAATGAAATAGATCCATAGATGAACACTACGCATACCTGACTCAAGGTTCTTGATGTTTTTGAACTTGAAGGATTTGAAATCCTTTGATTTTTAAAGAAGATTCGATCTTGTTCTTGGAGTTTAAATTTAGAGAGAAACCCAAGTTTTTGTTTGTAAAATAATAATGAGTAAAAATGGCTGAATTCGAACTCATCTGGGTATATATAGGCAAGTGGTAAGTGACCAAAATATGTAACGCCCCGAAAATGGGTCCCGGAGTGTCACACGGTGCTTGAGGCTACGAGTAGCCCCAAGCTAATCCTTTGAGCCATTTTCATTCAGTTCAACACAAATCAACGAGGTTTCCATAAATAACCCTCAAATATCAACAGAGTAATCATCTTCCAAGAATAAAAGAATTTCAGAAATATAACAAAATACAACTTATTAGTCAACTCCCAACATCTATACTAGTCTGACAAGCCTCTAAGAAAATCAATAAAACCAGCGAGCCATTGAGACATGCCCTAACTGACTCATACTCAGTTATCAAATGTAAACAATTCCGTGAAACCAACATCAAACATCACGTCCTCGGAACATGAGGACTCACCACAACAGAGGATATAGAACAGCGTGCCCGAAGAATCACTATCGAACTTGGAACTGAGCACCTGAAACTACATTCTAAGAAAATACAGCCCACATCCGAAGATGTGGGTCAGTACCATGGAAAGGAACCGAGTATATGGGGGTGTATGCAGTTGTATAAACATCATCATCATAAATATTTATAAGAAATATGCAGGATGTATGAAAGACTCACATAGCCCGAAGAAAATCATCATAATCATGAGAGGATGAAATAAGTATAATAACACATGTGAGTCATCATATAATTTGTCAATCACTTTCAGTTCAACAAGAATATCAATTCTCATAATGTAAATATCATTTAAATCTTTTGAAAGAATAACTTTCACAATTCCACTTTCAAATCACTTCACCATTCACCATAGACATAAGGAAACACACACACACTGGGAGATCCTATAACCGACATAAACCATGTGAGCTACATGGAGTCCAACGTACAACCCACGTTGGGGAGAGTCATCCTATCCTTTCCATTGGAGTAGGACTATCGATATCAAATCAACACAAACTAGTGATCACTATATAAATCAGCCTCAGGCTCACTCCTATGGGGGCACGTAGTTCTAGAGAAGTAAGGTCGATTTATACCTCCCACTAGATGCTAAAGATTTCTCACGGACTTAGCTCAGATCATTTCAAAGACAATCCACAACAAAACAATTCAGTAATATATAAATATACATCGGGAGCCATCATGCTTCCCATCTATCAAAATCAATCACGTTGTGGATTTCTTTCACACTCGAGTTCAAAAAAACTCCATTAAGACCAAAAGGACAATCATTCAAAATATCTCAAATATTCAACATCAACGTGCTTATAACACACACTTTCTCAAAAAAAATACAATTTTCAATGGGGATTCACGACCCAAATATCAAAATCATGATAAATATCGTTCAAGATTCATGCTTTATATAACCACACATGTACATTCATCTTTCAAAATCATAAACATCAAGATTTCATAATAATCATCATAAGATATGGGTTCATGCTTCAAATTCATAAAAATCAAATAAAAATCATGTCTTTGTAAAGAATTACTTTTGGGCACAAGAACGAAAGAGAGTTCTTGTTGAAAAACCCCACATACCTTAAATGATGAACTTTAGATCGATACTCATTTTTGAGATGTTAATCGTGCCTTTGAATGATGGTTCTTGGAGTTCTTGAACTAGGAACTTGGAATCTTAAATAAATTTGCAGAATTAATGGTGAACTTAGGTTCTTGAAGTTGGATGTAGGAGCTTAGGGTTTTCTTTTTGAGGGAATTTGATGAAATATAACATGTAATGCTTCTAATAGGATTTAATATAGGGTTTTGACGGATTTTGGGTGAGGGGAAATGACAAAAATGCCCCTAAAAATTAAATAATTCTTGAATCTGTCCTTTGGTGGACTGTTTTGATAGTCTGAAGTAGATCAACCATAACGTTTTACTCCGATATCCAAATTGGATGAAACCAATTTCATTAGAAAGATTACTCTCATATATTTCCGTTGATATATAGTATCTCACCCAGATCATTGTGTACGAGGAGTTATGATTGTTTGAATTTGACCCAAAAATTCACTTTTGATAGGCTGAAGTAGATCGACCATAACTTTTTTGCTCTGATAGACAAATTGGATGAAACCAATTTCATCGGAAAGAGGACTCGCAGAGCTTTCCGTTGATATATAGTAGATCACCCAGATCATTATGAACAAGGATTTATGATCGTTTAAAGTTGGATCAAAAATACGCCAGGCCTCAGTACTTTTTCCTGCACGTTTTACTGTTTACTACTATTCACGGTTTGATCGGAATGTTCATAACTCGTCGCTCGGGTGTCCGTTTTGGATGATCCACATATCGTTGGAAAGATTATTTGATACTCTATGCAATGGTGGGTCATAATCTAAGACATTCCATATGAAAAATTTATAATTCATTCTAGAAGATAGAACCCAACACGTTTACGCACGAAATTTCAACAAAAAATTTCCCGGGGTATTACATCATCCCCCCTTGGAAACATTCATCCTCGAATGACGCTAGACATGCCAAGATTAGATAGGGAATAGAGCATACAGATGAAACCATTCGTTAGACTCATCACCACATCGTTTCTCACTCCGAATGCAACATAGAATGCATAAATTCAAGAAACTACAGCTGAACACATAATAAATGACAGCTGAACTGCTGCAACTTTTATCAAAAGTGCATGATTTAGGAAAGAACGGTACCTTCGGCTTGATCGGAGTTCGCGGAAAATAGGTGCGGGTACTTGGATCGCATATCCGCCTCAGCTTCCCAAGTTGCACCCTCAACAGATTGGTTTCGCCACAACACCTTGACCAAGGGAACTTCTTTGTTCCTTAGTCTTCGGACACTGAAATCAAGAATCTCAACAGGAATCTCATCAAAAGAAAGATTTTCTTGAATGTCAGCACTCACAGAGGAATCCACTACCACAGCATCGCTAATATGTTTTCTAAGCATGGAGACATGGAATATTAGATGAACAGAGGACAACTCGGAAGGCAACTCGACCTCATAAGCTACCTTACCAACATGGCCAAGAATTTTGTAAGGACCAACATAACGGGGACTAAGCTTCCCCTTCTTTCCGAATCTCTTCACCCCCCTCATGGGAGAAATTTTCAGATACAGTAGGTCACCAACTTCAAACGCAAGGTCTCTCCTTCTAACATCCGCATATGACTTCAGACAACTCTGCGCAGTTTTTTACCTTTCCCTAATCAACTTAACTTTTTCCATAGCCTCAAATACCGAATTAGGACCACTCACAGCCGCTTCACCCACCTCGAACCAACCTATGGGTGATCTACACTTCCTCCGATATAAAGCTTCAAACGGAGCCATGCCAATACTAGAGTGGAAAATGTTATTGTAAGCAAACTCTATCAACGGTAAGTGATCATCCCAACTTCCCTTAAAGTCAAGTGTACAAGCTCTCAACATATCCTCTAAGGTCTGGATGGTCCGCTGAGCCTGACCATCGGTCTGCAGATGAAAAGCAGAACTCAAAAGCACTTGGGTACCAAGACCCTTCTGAAAAGCTTTCCAAAATTATGAAGTGAACTGAGTACCCCTATCCGAAATGATAGACAAAGGAACTCCATGCAGTCTGACTAGCTCTCAGATATACAATCTAGCGTAATCCTCAGCAATATATGAAGTATGAATAGGAAAGAAATGAGCAGACTTAGTCAACCTATCAACCAAAACCCAAATGGAATCATGATGGCGTCGGGAAGGAGGTAAACCATTCACGAAGTCCATATTTATCTCTTCCCACTTCCAGGTGGGAATACTAAAATCTTGCATCATACCACCAGGTCTTTGGTGTTCAACCTTAACCTGTTGGCATGTTGCACACTTAGCTAAAAATGCTTCTATATCTTTCTTCATGCCACTCCACCAATAGATTTCCCACAAGTCTCGGTACATCTTGGTGGCACCAGGATGAATAGAATATCGCGCCCCGTGTGCTTCAGCCATAATCCTCTGTCTCAGATCATCAACATTTGGGATACACAATCTACCCTACAATCTCAACACACCATCTCCCCCTTGGGAGAAAACCTCTACTTTTTGGTCCTTGACTGACTCCTTCAGTCTGACCAAACTAGCATCTAAGTATTGTTTTTCCTTTACTTCCGAAACCAAGAAGGATTCAGACCTACTCTGAACCCCTATACTACCTTCAGCAGAGTCAAACAACCTAACCCCCAATCTAGCCAAACGATGTACATCACGAGCCAACTCTTTCTTACCTTCTACCACATGAGAAACACTACCCATGGACACTCTACTTAGGGCATCCGCCATAATATTGGCCTTGCCCGGATGGTACAGAACACTCATATCATAGTCCTTTAACAATTCTAACTATCGTCTCTGCCTAAGATTCAATTCTCTCTGGGTAAACACATACTGCAAACTCTTATGATCAGTGAAAACATCAACATGGACACCATACAAATAGTGTCTCCAGATTTTCAAAGAAAACACAACAGCAGCCAACTCAAGGTCATGGGTGGGGTAATTTTTCTCATGGGGTTTCAACTGTCTAGAAGCATAAGCTATCACCTTACCCTTCTGCATCAATACGTAACCCAACCCAACTCTCGAAGCATCACAGTACACCACAAAATCATCAACACCATCAGGCAAAATCAAAATAGGGGCTGAAGTGAGTCGAGTCTTCAACTCCTGAAAACTCTTCTCACAAGATTCGGACCACAAGAACTTCACTTTCTTTTGGGTCAACCGAGTCATAGGAGACTCTATAGAGGAGAAACCCTCAACAAAACGGCGGTAATATCCAGCTAAACCTAAGAAACTTCGGATATCAGTCAGAGAAATAGGTTTAGGCCAATTTCTAACAGCTTCGGTCTTTTGGGGATCAACTCTAATACCCTCAGAAGAAATGATATGACCCAGAAAAGCAATTGACCTTAGCCAAAACTCACACTTACTGAACTTGGCAAACAATTTGTGATCTCTAAGGGTTTGGAAGACAGTTCGAAGATGATCAGAATGTTCATCCTCACTACGGGAGTACACGGGTATATCATCGATGAACACTATGACAAACATATCCAGATATGGTCTGAACACTCGATTCATGAGGTCCATGAAAGCTGCTGGGGCATTAGTTAACCCAAAAGACATAACAAGAAACTCAAAATGGCCATAACGAGTTCGAAAAATAGTTTTCGGGATGTCACACTCCCTAACTTTGAGTTGATGATAGTCGGAACGAAGGTCTATCTTTGAGAAATAACTTGCACCTTGCAATTGGTCAAACAAATCATCTATTCTCGGAAGGGGGTACTTATTTTTTACGGTGACTTTATTCAGTTGGCGGTAATCAATACACATATGCAAAGAGCCATCTTTGTTTCTCACAAACAACACAGGAGTATCCCAAGAAGAAACACTGGGACTTATGAAACCCTTATCTAGTAGATCTTTGAGTTGCTCTTTCAACTCCTTAAGTTCTGCAGGGGCCATACGGTAAGGAGGAATAGAAATGGGTTGAGTATCGGGAAGAAGATCAATCCCAAACTCTATCTCTCTATCAGGAGTTATCCCTAGGAGATCATCCGGAAAGACATCAGAAAACTCATTGATGACGTTAACAGACTGGAGAGTTGGTGTCTCAGACTTAGTGTCTTTGACTCTAACCAAATGGTAAATACACCCCTTGGAAATAAGCTTTCTAGCTTTGAGGTAAGAAATAAAATAACTCTTGGGTGACACAGAATTCCCAGACCACTCAAACACGGATGCACCCAAAAACTGAAACTTGACCATTCGAGTCCGACAATCAATAGAGGCATAAGAAGAATACAGCCAGTCCATACCCAGAATCACATCAAAATCTACCATGTCTAACTCAATCAGATCAGCCAACAAGACTCTATGATGAACGGTAAGAGGACACTTTTTATACACTTTCTAGGCAACAATCAAATCACCCACTGGGGTAGAAACTAGGATAGGCTCAGGAATAATCTCAGGACTCATTTCAAAATTCATAGTAATCAAAGGTGTAACAAATGAGAAACTGGATTCAGGATCTAACAAAGCATACACATCAAACTGAAATATACGAAGCATACCAGTAACAACATCGGGAGAGTCCTCCTGTTCCTGGTGGGACGGTAAAGCATAGAATCTATTCTGGCGATGCCCGCCAGTATTGCTAGAAGAGGCGCCCTGAGCTGGGGCTGGGCGAGTCACTAGAACTGGAGCACTAACAGTCTGAGTCTGGGTCTGAGGGCGATAGTCACGATGTCCTTGTCCATTCTATGGACAATCTCTAACTCTGTGACCCATGTCACCACACCAAAAAAAACCCCTCTTCTCACCCCAACACTCACCCGAATGAGCCCTACCATACTTAGGACACAGGGGACGATTTGGTTTACTGCCAGCACTGTACTGGGACCTGGATGCATATGACCTGCTACCTTGCTCCTGCCTACCTCTAGGCATGGGAGCACTAGCAGATGACGGTGCTGGCATAGACGAACGATCCTGATACTGAGGGCGACTCCCTCCCTGCGATCTAGTCTGACCCTGTCCATGCTGCTCGGACCTAGCTCTCTTATTCCCTATCATTCTATCTCTCTCCTTAATCTTGTCTGCCTCAATATGTTGGGCATGAGTCATCAGCCTAGAAAGATTCAGCATAGCAGACCTACACTCCTTAACCATATAACTAGATACTCCAATCACAAACTTACTCATACTAGCCTGATTATCAACAACTAAGTCAGGAGCATACTTGGCCAACTGATTGAACTTTAGACAGTACTCCCCAATAGTCATAGAGCCCTGTCGCAGGTTCATAAACTCTTTCACCTTTGCCTCCCTCATCTCCAAAGGGAAAAACTTATCCAGGAATGCATCCTAGAACTCTTGCCAAGTCATAGGGACAGCTCTCTCACCTCTACCTTTCCTCCAAGCAACAACCCAGTCATAAGCAAGGTCTTTCAAATTATACGCAACCAACTCCACACTATGTTCCTCAGATACATGCATCACCTGAGTAATCTTCCGCACCTCCTCTAAAAACAACCGTGGATCCTCATCAGACTTGGACCCATAGAATTCTGGCGGATTTATCCGCATAAAGTCATGGATCCTGGCAGCAGCTGAATCACCTCTCTGCTATTGTGGAGCCGGGGCTGGGTTGGCCTGAACATTTGCAGTAACAGCTTGTGCCAGCGCCTGAAAAGCTGCCCAAAATTCAGCATGAGACACGTTTTCATTTAATAGGTCAGCGGGTTGAGGTTGCTGACCATCATTATTTCTTCTCGCTCGATGTTGAGGAATATTTCTGAAAGAGGAGAGCACGAATCAATAGCAGAGAGAGACACTTTAAGCACGATAGACTTCTGAAAGAAAGAATCACACTTTTTCCTAAAACGTCTTGCAACCTCTTGCTCATAGATGTGGCGCGCTACACACCGATGATCAAGACTCTACTTAACGCGGTTTGTCAGACTCCCTAGGACACCTTAAAACCTTAGGCTCTGATATGAAGTCTGTAACGCCCAGAAAATAGGTCCCGGAACGTCACACGGTGCTTGAGGCTACGAGTAGCCCCAAGCTAACCCTTTGAGCCATTTTTATTCAGTTCAACATAAATCAATGGGGTTTCAATAAATAACCCTCAAATATCAACAGAGTAATCATCATCCAAGAATAAAAGAATTTCACAAAGATAACAAAATACGACTTATTAGTCAACTCCTAACATCTATACTAGTCTGACAAGCCTCTAAGAAAATCAATGAAACCAGCGAGCCATTGAGACATACCCCAACTGACTCATACTCAGTTATCAAATGTAAACAATTCCGTGAAACCAACATCAAACATCACGTCCTCGAAACATGAGGACTAACCACAACAGATGATGTAAAACAGGATGCCCGAAGAATCACTATCGAACCTAGAACTGAGCACCTGAACCTACATTTTGAGAAAATGTAGCCTACATTCGAAGATGTGGGTCAGTACCATGGAAAGGAACCGGGTATATAGGGGTGTATGCAGTTGTATAAACATCATCATCATAAATATTTATAAGAAATATGCAGGATGTATGAAAGACTCATATAGCCCAAAGAAAATCATCATAATCATGAGAGGATGAAATAAGTATAATAAAACATGTGAGTCATCATATAATTTGTCAATCACTTTCAGCTCATCAAGAATATCAATTCTCATAATGTAAATATCATTTAAATCTTTCGAAAGAATAACTTTCACAATTCCACTTTCAAATCACTTCACCATTCACCATAGACACAAGTAAACACACACACTCTGGGAGATCCTATAACCGACATAAACCATGTGAGCTACATGGAGTCCAACGTACAACCCACGTTGGGGAAAGCCGTCCTATCCTTGCCATCGGAGTAGGACTATCGATATCAAATCTACACAAACTAGTGATCACTATATAAATCAGCCTCAGGCTCACTCCTATAGGGGCACGTAGTTCTAGGGAAGTAAGGTCGCTTTATACCTCCTACTCAGTGTTAAAGATTTCTCCCAGACTTAGCTCAGATCATTTTAAAGACAATCCACAACAAAACAATTTCAGTAATATATAAATATACATCGGGAGCCATCATGCTTCCCATCTATCAAAATCAACCACGTTATGGATTTCTTTCACACTCGAGTTCAAAACAACTCCATTAAGACCAAAAGGTCAAATCATTCAAAATATCTCAAACATTGAACATAAACATGCTTATAACACACACTTTCTAAAAAAAACATAATTTTCAATGGGGATTCATGATCCAAATATCAAAATCATGATAAATATCGTTCAAGATTCATGCTTTATATCACCACACATATAAATTCATATTTTAAAATCATAAACATCAAGATTTAATAATAATTATCATAAGATATGGGTTCATGCTTCAAATTAATAAAAATCATGCCTTTGTAAAGAAAATTACTTTTGGGCACAAGAATGAAAGAGAGTTCTTGTTGGAAAACCCTACATACCTTGAATGATGCACTTTATATCAATACTCATTTTTGAGATGTTAATCATGCCTTTGAATGGTGGTTCTTTGAGTTCTTGAACTAGGAACTTGGAATCTTGAATAAATTTGAAAACCTAATGGTGAACTTTGGAGGTTCTTGAAGTTGGATGTAGGAACTTAGGGTTTTCTTTTTTAGGGAATTTGATGAAATATAACATGTAATACTTCTAATAGGATTTAATATAGGGTTTTGACGGATTTTGGGTGAGGGGAAATGACAAAAATGCCCCTAAAAATTAAATAATTCTTGAATCTGTCCTTTGGTGGACTGTTTTGATAGTCTGAAGTAGATCAACCATAACGTTTTACTCCGATATCCAAATTGGATGAAACCAATTTCATTAGAAAAATTACTCTCATATATTTCCGTTGATATATAGTATCTCACCCAGATCATTATGTATGAGGAGTTATGATCATTTCATGTTGACCCAAAAATTCACTTTTGATAGGCTGAAGTAGATCGACCATAACTTTTTTGCTCCGATAGACAAATTGGATGAAACCAATTTCATCGGAAAGAGGACTCACAAAGATTTCCGTTGATATATAGTAGATCACCCAGATCATTATGTACAAGGAGTTATGATTATTTAAATTTGGAGCAAAAATACGCCAGGCCTCAGTACTTTTTCCTGCACGTTTTACTGTTCACTACTATTCACGGTTTGATCGGAATGTTCATAACTCGTCGCTCGGGTGTCCGTTTTGGATGATCCACATATCGTTGGAAAGATTATTTGATACTCTACGCAATGGTGGGTCATAATCTAAGACATTCCCCACGAAAAATTTATAATTCATTCTAGAAGATAGAACCCAACACGTTTACGCACAAAATTTCAATGAAAAATTTCCCAGGGTATTACAAAATACCACTGTTAAAACGTCCTGGAATTAAACTGAACGTGACATGTGACGACCCGACTGACGGTCCATCAGGAACTTGAATATCCATCATTTTGTTCATCTTACGTGAACCAGAAATAGGGTTCACTGGATAAGAGTTGACGGCCTGGATGACGGTCCTTCAAAAATTTGATGGTCCATCAACTTGTCCATCAATTCTTTTCTAGAACGTGGCCCTACTGCCTTGGTTGTGATAGTCAAAGTGGTAGTCCGTCACTTGTTTGGCGGTCCATCAACTTGGACGTCGCACCTGGGCATTTCGGTCAGTTCTGAGTAAAACATCCATAACTTCCTCGTCTGGTGTCGGATTTGGACAAGATTGGTATCGTTAGAAAGCTAACTCAATTTTCCCACGTGATAGAAAGTAGAAATATCATAATTACCACGGTTACAAAAATAGATTTGTATTTTAAAGAAAGTACTAGCATCCTTGAGATGATTTCTAGCTAGGAATAATCACGGGTATTACAATATCTCCCCCTTGAGAACATTCGTCCTCGAATGAGACTGACTAAGAGGGAAAATTGTAAATGAACCTGAATTGAACATGAGTGATTGAGACATGACTTCATGACTGACATGCTAAATATACTGAACTCATGCACATCTGATGCATAGCTAACTGGTATATCAATGTGTGACTGAGTGTTCTGATAAACTGAGTTTCTCAAGACGAGAATGCATAGCTGATGCATGATTTTATAACTGAACTGATACATGAATGCATGATAGAGTATGAAATTGTAGTAGATACCATATTTATAATGGGAACATGAATATGAAACTGAATAAGATTAAGGAGAACTATTACCTTGAGCTTGATATGAATCGGTGGAGAAGAGGTAAGGATACTAGGTATGCATATCTTCTTCTACTCCCCAAGTAGCTCCCTCAACGGACTGATTTCACCAAAGAACCTTAACTAGAGGGACCTCTTTGTTCCTCAATCGACGAGTCTGATAGTCTAATATTTCGACTGAAATCTCTTTATAAGAGAAATTGTTCTGAACATCAATGCTCTGAATAGGGACTACAACTTTTAGGTCACCTACGCACTTCTTGAGAAAGAATACATGGAAGACCAGATGAACTGAGGCTAAATCTGAAGGCAATTCAAGCTCATAAACTACCTTGCCTAAATTACTGAGAATCCTGAAGGGACCGATATAGCGG
Organism: Capsicum pubescens; assembly: GCA_030864215.1. NCBI lineage: Eukaryota > Viridiplantae > Streptophyta > Magnoliopsida > Solanales > Solanaceae > Capsicum > Capsicum pubescens. The sequence continues at coordinate 84,130,395 of CM061548.1, forward strand.
GGACTGAGTATCCCTTTCTTGACGAACTTCTTCACTCCCTTCATGGGAGAGATCTTGAGATAGACATAGTCATCGACCTCAAACTCGAGATCCTTTCTATGAACATTAACATAATACTTCTGTCGTCTTTGAGCAGCCTAGAGTCTCTCTCTGATCAACTGAACTTTCTCCAAGGCATTGAAAACCAAGTCAGAACCTATGACTAAGGCCTTACTAACTTCAAACCAACTAATTGGAGATCTACACCTTCTACTATAGGGAGCTTCGAATGGAGCCATTTTAATACTGGAATAATAGCTATTGTTGTATGCAAACTCAATCAAAGGCAAGTGGTCATCCCAACTTCCCTTGAAATCAATTGCACATGCCCTTAGTATATCTTCAAGAGTCTGAATGGTCCTTTCTGCTTGACCACCTGTCTGAGGATGAAAGGTTGTACTGAGATGGACTTGGGTACCAAGACCCTTTTGGAATGCTTTACAGAAGTGAGAGGTGAACTGGGTACCTCTATCTGAAATAATAGATAATGGAATATCATGTACTCTGACCAACACCCTGATATAGAGTTTGGCATAATCCTCAATTGAATAAGAGGTATGAACTGGAAGGAAATGAGCTGACTTTGTCATCCTATCTATAATAACCCAAACTGAATCGTGCTGATGACGATTTCGAGGAAAACCCATCACAAAGTCCATGTTCACTTCTTCCCACTTCTAAGTAGGAATGGTGAACTCTTGTATGGGTCCACTAGGCTTCTGATTCTCTATCTTAACTTATTGATATGTAGAACACCTAGCCACAAACTCTACAATATCTCTCTTCATCCCACTCCACCAATAGATTTCCCGCAGGTCGCGGTACATCTTAATGGCCCCTGGATGAATAGAGTATCACGCGCCATGCGCTTCTGCAAGAATCTGTTTCTTTAAGTCATCTACACCTGGAATGCACAGACGAACCTGACAATGAAGAACCCCATCTCCCCCTTGGGAGAAAACCTCTACTCTCTAATTCTGAAATGACTCTTTTATCTTGACAAGGCTAGAATCCCTGTCTTGCTTTTCTTTCACCTCAAAAACTAGAGATGACTCTGAACTACTCTGAACACATATACCACCCTCCGAAGAATCAACTAAGCGAACACCTAGTCTGGCGAGCTGATGGATTTCCTAATCTATCTTCTTCTTCTTGTCCTCAACGTGAGAAACACTACCCATGAAGAGTCTACTGAGAGCGTCAACCATAAAGTTGGCCTTTCCTGGATGGTAGAGGACACTCATGTCATAATCTTTTAAAAGCTCTAACCACCTTCTATGATGAAGATTGAGATCTTTCTGAGAAAAGACATACTGGAGACTCTTATGATCTGTGAAGACATCTACATAAACTCCATATAGATAATGCCTCCAAATATTTAAGGCAAATACTACGGCTGCTAACTCAAGATCATGAGTAGGATAATTCTTCTCATGGGGCTTTAACTTTCTGGAGGCATAGGCTATGAACTTACCATGTTGTATGAGGACACAACCTAAATCCACTCTGGATGTATCACAATATACCACGAACCTATCTGAACCATTTGGAAGAGCTAGAACTGGAGCTAAGGTGAGTCGAGTCTTCAACTCTTGAAAACTCTTCTCACAAAGATCTGACCACTGAAACTTGACCTTCTTCTAAGTTAATATGGACATGGGGGATGCAATAGAAGAAAATCCCTTGACAAACCGTCTGTAATAGCCATCCAATCCTAAGAAACTCCTGATATCTGATAGAGATACGGGGTGAGGCCAGTTTCTTACCGCTTCGGTCTTCTAAGGATCTACTCTAATGCCATCACCAGAAATAATATGGCCAAGGAATGCTACTGATCTTATCCAAAACTCACACTTATGGAATTTGGCAAATATCTGGTAATCTCTGAGAGTCTGAAGAACAATCTTGAGATGGTATGAATGATCACGCTCTATGCGGGAATAGACAATGATATCATCTATGAAGACTATGATGAACATGTACAAGTATTTCTTGAACACACAGTTCATCAAATCCATGAAAGCGTCTGGGGCATTGGTAATACCAAAGGACATAACTAGAAACTCAAAGTGACCATGCCGAGTACGAAAAGTTGTCTTCGGGATGTCACATTCTCTAACTCTGAGCTGATGGTAGCCTGATCTGAGGTCTATTTTGGATAAATAACTGGCACCCTAAAGTTGGTCAGACAAGTCATCTATTCTGGGAAGAAGATACTTGTTCTTGATCGTAACTTTGTTGAGCTGACGATAATCAATACACATCTTGAGAGAATCGTTTTTCTTGAGCACGAATAAGACTGGTACACTCTATGGGGATACACTGGTCCTAATGAATCCCTTATCTAAGAGATCCTTCAACTGATCTTTCAGTTCCTTGAGTTCTGCTGGTGCCATTCTATATGGCGGACTAAAAATAGGTTGAGTATCTGGAAGAAGATCAATACCGAAGTCTATTTCACTTTTGGGAGGAATGCCTGGAAGATCTTTGGGAAACACGTCTGAATACTCATTTACAACTGGGACTGATTCAATACTAGGAGATTCAGAATTGGAATCTTTAATATGAACGAGATGATACACACACCCCTTAGAAATCATTTTCCTTGCCCGAAAATAGGAAACAAGCTGACCCCTGAAAGATAAAGTACTACCCTTCCACTCTAGGACGAACTCATTTGAGAACTGAAACTGAACTACCTTGGTTCTACAGTCGACTGTGGCATAGCAGGAATGAAGCCAATCCATGCTGAGAATATCTGCTGACATGGCTTTCTAAAATATCATAACCGGGAAGTGCCTGTATACCCACCGAGCTATGATGGTTTTACCTACTGGGGTAGAGACTAAAAAGGGCTCTGCTAAAATTTTGAGACTGATTTCAAAATCGCCTTCTATATAAGGAGTAGCAAAAGATAAGGATGCACCTGGATCTAGCAAAGAATAAACATGAACATGGAAAATCTATAACATACCAGTAACGACATCAGGAGAATTTTCCTAATCCTGTCGGGTCTGAAGAGCATAGAGTCTGTTTGGACATTGCCCACTAGTAGCATTGGAAGCGACACCCTGCTGATTTGGGCAACCAGACTGGGTTGTGGAGCGATTCTACTGACCTTGTAGACCTGACTATGGACACTCTCTAATCCTTTGGCCTGGGTTTCCACAACCGAAACAAACATCACTACCAGCTCTATAGGTACCCTTGTGGTTCTTACCACAATTCTGACATAGGAGATTAGTTCGGGCACTACTGATACTGCCCTGAGACTTAGAGCCTGGTGCTCGATCTTTGTTGCCATCTCTGAATTTTGGCACTGGGGAACTGGCGAAGGAAGGAGCTGGAATTGCTGGCTTAGGACGAAATTGCGAACGGTTTTCTCCTTCTGATTTTGGTTGAGCAAAACTGAAACTGCCTGACCTTGCTCTCTTGTTCTGCCTCTCCCTAGTCCTAATCGTCTTCTCCTCTATTTGTTGAGCATGAGTCATGAGCCTGGCTAAAGTCATATCACTATTCAGCATCGCAGACCTATACTTATTTATCATGCTATCATTCACCCCTGACACGAACTTGCTCATCTTAGCTCTGTTGTCTACAACCACATGAGGGGCATATTTAGCTAGATGAGTAAATCTAAGAGAATACTCCTTAACCGTCATATTTCCCTGCCTGAGTTTGATGAACTCTAGAACTTTTGCTTCCCTCAGCTCTTGGGGAAAGAATCTGTCTAAGAAAGTCATGAAAAATTCCTCCCACTCTATAGGACCTGTAACCTCTAACCTCTCAGACTTCCACTATTTGTACCAAGTATGAGAAATATCCTGTAACTGGTATGCAGCTAACTCAGCACTCTGACAAGAAGTAACTCCCATGATTTCTATGAACTTCTGGACTTGGTCAATAAATTATTGAGGGTCTTCATCAAACTTAGACCTAAAGAAAGATGGAGGGTTCATTTTAGTGAAGTCCCGAATCCTAGCTGCAGCTGAGTTGGCCACTGGATTGGCCAGAATAACTTGTGGTCATTTATTTTAGGCATCCACAGACTGAGACTGTGTGGTGAATGTTTCCCTAAACTCTGCATGAGAAATATGTTCGCCCAAAGGATCTTCGGGCTGAGGAGTTGGCTGGTTTCTTCTGTTTGGAGGCATATTCTAAAATAAGAGAAGAACGGATTAGACTGAGAGTTTAACTTGAGATTATGCTCACTAGCATAATATGAATACCAAAAGAAGGGAAACTATTCCTAAAACATCTTATAGACTCTTGCACATAAATGTGGCGTGAAACACACCCATGCACAAGACTCTACTAGATATGGCTTTCAGACTTCCTAGAACTCTATTGAACCTTAGGCTCTGATACCAAGTTTTTATGTAATACTCCACATTTTGAACTAGAATGAAAATCCGTCATTCCTATGCATAGATATTTCAAAAGCCTCGAATCCTATGTAAATTTAGTGTGTTAATCAATTATGTAGTGTGGGAACCTATTTCAGCATGAATTTAGATCATAGAGATTCCCTAAATCAAGTACAAGTTGAAAGCTTTCCTATTGTTCAAGTTTTAGTGAGGTCAAAACTTGGGTTAACTTCAATCGGTTATAACTCCTTGTATATATTAAATAATAGGTCCTACTATATATCAAATAAAATATCTTTGAATTATATTTCCAACTATACTAATTTTACCCAAATCCGACACCCGAGCAAGAGGTTATAACTTTGCAAAGTGGAGTACATCGCCTAACGTAAGGTGTGCAACGCACAACCTAAAGTATGCCATAAGGTGTGCGATGCACAACTTAATGTGTACGATAAGGTGTGCGATACACACCCTAATATGTGCAATAAAGTGTGCACCACACATGTTGTAGTCTAGGTGACTTAAACAGTCCATTTTTGGGGCAAAATGGTCCTTTTCCCACCCCTATATAATGCCTAAACATGGAATTAAGCCCTTATTTCACCAAAACATATTCTTTCTCTCAAAATCCTATCAAGAACACAAGCTAGGGTTTTCATAGAAGATTTAAGTTCAAGAAATTCTCTCCATTAATCTTCATGTAATTAAGAAATAAGGTATGCGTAGTGTTCATCCACGGATCCCTTTCATATGATCTTTATATTGTTATGTGATTATGTTCATGTTTATGGTTGTTAATTGTGTTTCAATATGGTATCTAAATGTGTTTCCATGAAGTGTATGAGCATGTTAGTTGGAAACCCATGAATTTGGGTGGTTCAAGATTTCTAAATTTGTTAAGTACACCTATGCTCAAGATTGTGTATGTAAGGTGTTTGATAAAATGCCTAGAATGATAGAAATAATGTATTATAACTTAGGGGTGAACTATATGATAAATTCATGCTAGTTTATTATGTTCAAAGAGCTCACTTGTCATTGTTGTGCAATATATGTGTTAATGAAATGTACATGATGATTGGGGAATGGATTCATAGTGAGTCTATATGCTTTCCATGCTATGAACAAGATCATAATTTTGAAGTATCACATGATTTATCCCCAAATTATTATAGTATGAACTAAATGTTACATGTTTTCCATTCCCTTATGCTTAAATGGTTTACATGCCATTGTTATGAATAGTATATGTTGTCGAAATCCCCATGATATTAGAATATGAGATTTATGACTTGATTATAAGCATTCCTATTCATGTTAGATATTATGATGACTATGTACTTTATGAAATACCTCACTCATGTACTATGGATTTTTATTGATGGTCATGTACTCAAGAAAGTCAAGTCGTGTCAGTTTTCTTCCATCGAGTCCTGAGGGTACTTGTACTTGAAAAATGTAGTTGTGTGCCTAGAGCCATGTCATGTTATCATAATACTCTCAGTCAATCCATGATCTATAGAATTCAGTCAGTCATATGGCTCAGGAAAATTCAGTAATCTCAGTAGTCCAGTAATCTTAGTAATCTCAGTGCTCAGTAACCTCAGAAACCTTAGTATTCATAGTTAATCTCAGTAACTTCATTACTCTTAACCAGTTCTCAGAACTCAGAATTCAGTAAACTTAGTTTAGCTCAGCTAAACAATACCACTAGTATCAGTCCAGTTAATCAGTATCAGTTCAGCTAATAAGTTCAGTTCAGTTATTCAGTTCATCTTAGTTATTCAGTTCAGTGTCCTTCAGATGGGAGTAGAAGTTAGCACTGAGTGAACCCAAGGATGGGAACTCACCTGCCAGTTCAGGGTGTGATTCTTAGCAGTCATCCTTGTGTTCCGGAACTACGTAGCCAGCGTAGGTTGAGACATATTAACCTATTAGATTAGGGTTTATGAGGTGGATTAACCTGTTAGTTTACGGTTCCCACCATTCTCATTTGAGTACCTACTAGATAAGGGTCACTCATAGTTGTTCTTACCAGTGGCGCGGTATTGACACCCCTCCAGTTGGGGCAGAGACTGGACCCCAACTTAGCTATATATGTTATTAGAGCATGTCGGTTAGAAAACTACTTCCCACAATCTCAGTTTTAGTCCCAGTCTCAGTAAAAGAACTTAGATAGTTCTTCAGATTTTAGGACTGTCAAATACAGTCAACTCAGAAATAGGACGAAACTCAAATAGTTCCTTCAGACTTATGGACTGTCAGATATAGTCACTTATGCTATCAGTTATACCAGTTCTCAAAACTTATGTTATCAGTAACATCAGTTATCAAAATTCATGATATCAGTAGTCAGCTTCCAGACTGTCAGACACAGTTAACCAGACCAGTTCTTCATAATCAGAACTGTCATATACATTTATTCATGAATCAGTAACATAGTACTAGTCCATTAGTATTTAGTAATACAATATTAGTTCCTCACTTATTAGTGATTTACATACTCAGTATTCAATTTCAGGACTGTTAGACAGTCAATCAGACTAGTTCTTCATAATTCAAACTATCAGAAATAGTCGTTCATCTATTCAGTATCTCAGTATTAGTACACTCATGTTGTTAGTATTCAGACTCATTAGTCAGTATCTCCACAAGTTCAGTTATAGTTACGTATGTATATATGTATTCTCACATTCATATCAGTCAGTATTGTTCATGCATTTAACCCTTTGCATTAAGCCTACCTCACTCGTATACTCAATACATTCAGATGTACTGATGCATTTGCGCTATGGTGCTTTCTCTTATGTTACACCATAGGTTCAGAAGCACGAGCTCTAGATCAACAGTAGCATTCTAGTGTTCAGAGTTTGCAGTGAGTCCTTCTCATTCGAGGACGTTATGAGTATTGCTTTATTTACTATTTTAGTTCAGTTGCTAGATGGATTTAGTTGGGGACATATCCCATCAACTCCTTATTAGACAGTTTAGAGGCTTTCCAGACTATAGCATGTCAGACAGTTATTTTAGATTTGTTTTTGTATTGTTATACCATTTTTAGACATTGTCTTTTCAGATGTTTATTCATATTTAAACCTTATGGATATTCAGTATATGTTTCCATATTTTCATGTTATATTATGCAGTGTACAGGTATAGATATCAGTCATGGGTTACCTTGTGGTCCTTTGGGGCCATGAGCACCGTGTAGCATTTCAATTCAGAAAATCGGGGTGTTACAAACTTGGTATCAAAGCCTAAAGTTCAATAGAGTCCTAGGAAGTCTGAAAGCTGCATCTTATAGAGTCTTGTACATGCGTGTATTGCGCACCAAACTTATGTGCAGGAGGCTATGAGATGTTTTAGGAATAGTTTCCCTTCTTTCATGTATCAGATCATGCTATAGCAAGGTTCTCTAAGAAACTCATGTAGATTCTCATCATGCTTTACTCATGTTAATTCCACCTTACTTTCAAAGTAACAGAAACAGTGAAGCTCAAGTCCTAAATATAGGGCTTTCTCAGACAGTATCCCATTAGTTAAGTTATGTTCCAAAGTTGTATGGATCTCATTCATGATCATGTGAACTCATTCTCGAACCTAGATTTAGGTATGCCATTAGATCCCTTCTCAAAATCCTATAATAGCATATGACCCAGTGTTAGAAGCATGAACCCAGGAGTTTAGCAGTAGACAAGTTGGGATACGATATCCAGATTGAATAGATTATGTATTCATGGGGATAGTTGTGCAATAATGAATCAGTAGGCTTGAACAGTATGAGTTAGAAATTTAAGTTTATTGACTTGAAATTAAGCATGAAGGTGTGAATGTGATATTAGTAGTATGTGAGGAAAAAGAGGCAGATGATGTGTTTAGTAAGGCGAGCATGTGTTGATCTGAGTATAAGTATGTGATGATGATTTCAGTGAAGTTCAGAGATTAGTTTAGTGTTCACAGACTTATGATGATGGATTAAAGCTAAGGGAGATATGATAGATTAAGTAACCAAGTCAGGCTCTCAGATTCCAATAGTAGTGCCAGTATATACAGAAAAGTAGTTAGGGAAGGCGATTCCCGACCCATCCTTATCTCAGCGTAAAGCTTCGTACTTCAGTCAGCATAGTGCCTATGCATGCTTCATGTCTCAGATTATATGGATATAGCTTATGTTCACACGTATTCCATAGAATTATGTGTGCTTTCAGTTCCCAGTATAGGAAGTTCAATTCTAATCACTCAGTGTTACAAATCACGTTCCATGAGCTCAGAAATTCTAGACTCAGGTCATGCAGCTCAAGACTCATGTACACGTATCATGCTCCCCAGTATACTCTATTTCCATGACTCATGCTACGCCTCCACTGATCAGATAAATTCATACTATATCATGTATATACTCAATTCAGACCTTTTTGGAAAATCTATGTTGTTGATATTTTATTCCTGAGGTTTCAATCATGTGTCAAGTTCAGTCTGTATCCATTCATGTTTTAGGTTCTCCTGATTTAACACTTCATGAGCTCTCTTTATGAGAATAGTGTAGTGTTGAGAAATTGCTTAGATGGGAGAGAGTTAATGTTTCATGTTAAGAGCAGATTATTGTATGCATGTTTTATACGAGGGAGTAGATATGAAGATAGGCTTGAATACCTGTTAGTATGCAAACAAAGGGCTAGCAAGAGGTAGTACTTAGAAATTGGAAAAAAAAATTCAGAGTCTGAATATATATTCAGATCCTTAACTTATGTCAGCCTTCATTATGCGACTATCATAACTCAGTTGCCCTCTCAGTTACAATTTTAGTACTCAACACTCAGTAATTAGTGCTCAGTCTCAGAATTAAGCACTTCAGTGTCAGTCAAAACCTCAGTTTCAATATTCAGTTATCAGGACCTAGCATTTAGTTCCAGTATGGATCCCAGTTACAGTCTTAAGTTATAGTGTCAGCTTCAGATCTGTATTCAGCTAAAAAATTTAGTTCAGTTTTAGACTTGCTTAACCATAGCATACAGTTATTAGCTACTCAGTTATAGGTATTCCAATACCTCAGTCTATGGAATGTTTCCAAATAATGTTGTATGTTTGGTCTTGTACTTTCAGACAATATAGCTTTCATGAAATCCATGATCAGTTACCTCATATTACTCAGTCAGTCCCTTCTCATATGTATAATACTTTATGGCCTCAGCCCAGCTACTCAGATTAAGTACAACTCAGTCTTGCATACCCAGCATTCAGTTACCAGTTACTTAGTTAATCAGATAAGTCATTATGTCTATGCATTCGTGCATCACGCTTTAGTTTCAGATATCAGATAATCAGTCACGATTTCGTACCTAGGTTCCTCGTGCATTGCCTCAAGTTCCTTAATATCTCAGCAAGGTCAGTCCAACATCCTTCAAGGGACATAGTGTCCCAAGGGAGAGATACACTATAGCCCCCAAACTTCCATGATTTAAACATGTCATTTTCCTTGATGAATCTATCTTGGAGGAAGTGTTACTTATGAGCCAAACCTCTAGCTTCAAAACTCAGCAGTAAGTCATGTATTCAATGTCTTAGTTTATCCACGTTACGATACTCTGTCCGTGTCACGCATTACAGATTCAGTTCAGTTAATGTATCATGTTCCAGACTCAATTATGTTCTTATATTTCCGCTCATGCATATTGAGTGATCAATCTCAGACTCATCGGTATTTTCAATTTATGGTAGCATTCTTCTTTGAGCTTACTCATTCTCATGTTCAAATTTCACTAAAGACTTGGTATTCAGTTCCATACTCAGTTCCCAGTTCAAACGTGGTATCTTTACCATAGAATATTCATTTGCATGATCATAATCCAGTTCAGTCATATATTCGCACATTAGATATGCATGATCAGCTTATCAGTACTCTCCCTCATGTACTTATGAATCAGTTACGCATGCATTAGATATGCATATTCAGTATGATATGTTTATCTTATCAATCATGTCAGCCATGAAATCATGATCAGTCATTCAAGCTCTATATTCACGTCAGTTGTCTTTTCTCTCATCTCAGCTAGTCTCATTTGAGGACGAATTTCCCAAGGGAGAGATATTGTAATACTCCACATTTTGGACTAGAATGAAACTCCGTTATTCCTATGCGTAGACATTTTAAAAGCCTTGAATCCTATGTAAATTTAGTGTGTTAATCAATTATGTAGTGTGGGAATCTATTTGAGCATGAATGTAGATCATAGAGGTTCCCTAACTCAAATACAAGTTGAAATCTTTCCTATCGTTCAAGTTTTAGTGAGCGTCAAAACTTGGGTCAATTTCAATCGGCCATAACTCCTTGTATATATTGAATTAGATATCCTACTATATATCAAATTAAATCTCTTTGAATTAGATTTCCAACGATACCAATTTTTCCCAAATCCGACACCCGAGCAAGAAGTTATGACTTTGCAAAGTGGAGTACGTTGCCTAACGTAAGGTGTGCGACGCACAACCTAATATGTGTGATAAGGTGTGAGACGCACACCCTAATGTGTGTGATAAAGTGTGCATTGCACATGTTGTAGTTTAGGTGACTTAAACAGTCCATTTTTGGGGCAAAAGGGTCCTTTTCCCACCCCTATATAATGCCTAAACACGGAATTAAGCCCTTATTTCACCAAAACATATTCTTTCTCTCAAAATCCTCTCAAGAATACAAGCTAGGGTTTTCATAGAAGATTCAAGTTCAAGCAATTCTCTCCATCAATCTTTATGTAATTAAGAAATAAGGTATGTGTAGTGTTCATCCACGGATCCCTTTCATCCGTGGAGCTCAAGAACCATGTTTTAAATAATAAATTATGAGCTTTATGTTGTTGTGTGATTATGTTCATGTTGATGGTTGTTAATTGTGTTTCAAGATGGTATCTAAATGTGTTTCCATGAAGTGTATGAGAATGTTAGTTGGAAACACATGAATTTGGGTGGTTCAAGATTTATAAATTTGTTAAGTACACCTATGCTCAAGATTGTGCATGAAAGGTGTTTGATAAAATGCCTAGAATGATAGAAATCATGTATTATAACTTAGGGGTGAACTATATGATAAATTCATGCTAGTCTATTATGTTGAAAGATCTCACTTGTCATTGTTGTGCAATATATGTGTTAACGGAATGTACATGATGATTGGGGAATGGATTCATAGTGTGTGTATATGTTTTCCATGCTATGAACAAGATCATGATTTTTAAGTATCACATGAGTTATCCCCAAATTATTACAATATGAACTAAATGTTACATGGTTTCCATTCCCTTATGCTTAAATGGTTTCCATACCATTGTTATGAATAGTATATGTTGTCGGAATGCCATGATATTAGAATATGACATTTATGACTTGATTATAAGCATTCCTATTCATGTTAGATATTATGATGACCATGTACTTCATGAAATCCCTCACTCATGTATTATGGATTGTTATTGATGGTCATGTACTCAAGAAAGTCAAGTTGTGTCAATTTCCTTCCATCGAGTCCTGGGGGTACTTGTACCTGTAATATGTAGTTATGTTCCTAGAGCCATGTTATGTTATCACAATACTCTCAATCAAGCCATGATCTATAGAATTTAGTCAGTCATGTAACTCAGGAAAACTCAGTAATCTCAGTAATCTCAGTAGTCCATTAATCTCAGTAATCTCAGTGCTCAGTAGCCTCAGCAACCTCAGAATCTCAGTAACTTCAGTACTCAACCAGTCCTCAGAACTTAGTACATTCAATCAGTCATCGGAATCCAGTAAACTTAGTTTAGATCCACTAAACAATACCACTAGTATCAGTCCATTTAATCAGTATCAGTTCAGCTAATAAGTTTAGTTCAGTTATTCAGTTCAGCTTAGTTATTGAGTTTAGTGTCCTTCAAATAGGAGTAGAAGTTAGCACCGAGTGAACCCAAGGATGGGAAATCCCCTGCCAATTCAGGGTGTGATTCTTAGCAGTCATCCTTGTGTTCCCAAACTATGTAGTCAGCTTAGGTTGAGACATATTAACCTATCAGATTAGGGTTGATGAGGTGGATTAACCTGCCAGTTTAAGGTTCCCAGCATTCTTATTTGAGTACCTTCCAGATAAGGGTCACTCACAGTTGTCCTTACCAGTGGTGCGGTATTGACACCCCTCCAATTGGGGCAGAGACTAGACCCCAACATAGCTACATGCATTATTGGGGAATGTCGATTAGACAACTACTTCCCACTATCTTAGTTTCATTCCCAGTCTCAATAAAAGAACTTAGATAGTTCTTCAAATTTCAGGACTGTCAGATACAGTCAACTCAGAAATAGAATAAAACTCAGATAGTTCCTTCAGATTTATGGACAGTCAAATACAGTCACTTATGTTATCAGTTATATCAGTTCTCAAAACTCATGTTATCAGTCACATCAGTTATCAGAATTCATGATATCAGTATTCAGCTTCAGGACTGTTAGACACAGTCAACCAGACCAGTTCTTCATAATTAGAACTGTCATATACAGTTATTCATGTATCAGTAACCAAGTACTAGTCCCTCAGTATTTAGTAATACAGTATCAGTTCCTCACTTATTAGTGATTTACATACTCAGTATTCAGTTTCAGGACTGTTAGACAGTCAATCAGACCAGTTCTTCATAATTCAAACTATCAGAAATAGTCGTTTATCTATTTAGTATGTCAGTATCAGTGCACTCATATTGTCAGTATTCAAACTTAGTAGTCAGTATCTCCACGATTTCAGTTATAGTTACGTATGTATGTATGTATTCTCACGTTCAGATCAGTCAGTATTGTTCATGCATATAACCCTTTGCATTTAGTTTACCTCACTCGTATACTCAGTAGATTCAAATGTACTGGCGTATTTGCGCTATGGTGATTTCTCTTATGTTACACCAAAGGTTCAGAGGCATGAGCTCTAGATCAATAGTAGCTTTCCAGTGTTCAGAGTTTGTAGTGAGTCCTTCTTATTTGAGGACGATATGATTATTGCTTTATTTACTATTTTAGTTCAGTTGCTAGATGGAGTTAGTTGGGGACATGTCCCATCAACTCCTTATTCAGACAATTTAGAGGCTTTCCAGACTATAGCATGTCAGACAGTTATTTCAAATTTGTTTTGGTATTGTTATACCATTTTTAGACATTATCTTATCATATGTTTATTCAGATTTAAACCTTATGGCCATTCAGTACATATTTCAGCATTTTCATGTTATATTATGCAGTGTACAGGTATAGATATCATTCATGGGTTAGCTTGTGGTCCTTCAGGGTCATGAGCACCATGTAGCATTCCGATTCAAAAAATTGGGGTGTTATATTTTAACGCCCCGATTTTCTGAACCAAAGTGCTACACGGTGCTTATGACCCCGAAGGACCACAAGCTAACCCATGATTGATATCTGTACCTGTACACTGTAATATATGATGTAATAATGTGGAAAACATGGACAATAGTCCATAAGGTTCAACAGCAAAGAATATCAGACAAATCATAACATCCATATGGGGTAACGAATACCCAAAACAACTGAAATCTGAATCAAATCTGAGCTAAATGTGAAAGCCTCTAAATATCGTCTGAATAAAGAGTTGAAGGAACATGTCTCCAACTCACTCCGTCTAGCAAAACTGAATTGAAATAAAAAATGAAATAAATAATATCATCCTTGAATGGATGAGGAATCACTGCAACTCTGCAACTGGAATGCTACTGCTACTGTTGATATGGAGCTCGTATCTGTGAACCTATGGTGTGACATAAAACAAAAGCACCATAGCGTAAATGCGTTAGTACAACTGGGAGTACTGAGTATACGAGTGAGGTAGGCTAAATGCAAAAGGGTTTACATACATGAACGATGATAACTGAATGACTGATATGAACGTAAGAGTGCAAACATGCATACGTAGTAACTGAGATTGTAATTACATGATATCTATATCTAGACACTAATACATGATCTACTAATATCTAGCATGACAAATACTAAAATTCTAATAACATAGATGACTGTGTCTGATAGTCCTGAATCTAGTGGAACTATCTGTGTTCCATTCTGTAACTAAATTGACTGTATCTGATAGTCCTGATATGCTGAAATCTGAAGAACTATCTGAGTTCTTTTACTGAGACTGGGAATAAAACTGTGGGAGGTAGTTGTTTGTCCAACATGCCCCAATAATGCATATAGCTAAGTTGGGGTCCAATCTCTGCTCCGACTGGAAGGGTGTCAATACCGCGCCACTGGTAAGAACAGCTATGAGTGACCCTTAGCTGGCAGGTACTCAAAATGAGAATGGTGGGAACCCTAAACTGACGGATTAAGTCACCTAATCAACCCTAATTGACAGGTTAAGATGTCTCAACCTACGCTAGCTACGTAGTTCTGGAACACAAGGATGATTACTAAGAATCACACCCTAAACTGACAGGTGAGTTCCCATCCTTGGGTTCACTCGGTGCTAACCTCTACTCCCATCTGAAGAGACTGAACATGATTTAACTGATGGTACATGGACTGAGTAACTGACTTCCATTGACTGACGGATTAGTGCTACTATTTGTGACTTAACTGAGATCATGAGATTTCTGAGGTTTCCTGAGTCACATGCCCGACTGAGTTCTATAGATCTTGTCTTGGCTAAGATTATCATGTTAACATGACATGTCTCTAGGAACACAGCTATATCTTTCGGGTACAAGTACACCCAGGACTCAATGAAAGGGAACTGACACACATGACTGACTTGATCGTAAGAGTAGAGTCCACAATTTACCATATCATGAGTAGGGGATTTCACACTAAGCATAGTTCTCAACATCTTATACAAGGAAAGGAAATTCATACAACATGTATATACTTTCATAGATTCAATATCATGGTCAATCCATATCACAACAACAACGCATATCACTCACATGGAATTCATGGGAAATCGTAAAGCATAGAGCATGGACTTGTCATTTAAGCACTATTAAATCATGGGACATGAATTCTATCAACTAGGGATATTATCAAACACTTTGCATGCATTTTTTTAGCTTAAGTGTGTTCATGAATTTCACCATATTAAGCCACATAAAGAGCATGGGTTTCAACTAACAAACATATATACTTCATGAAATCACCTTTAGATATCATCTTGAAACTTAAACAACAATCATCAACATGTACATGCTCATATCACAACAAGACAATCACAAAATAATATTTAAAACATGATTCTTGAGCTCTATGAATGAAATGGATCCATAGATGAATACTACCCATACCTGACTCAAGGTTCTTGATGTTTTTAAACTTGAATGATTTGAAATCCTTTCATTTTTGAAGAAGATTGGGTTTTGTTCTTGGAGATTAAATTTAGAGAGAAACCCTAATTTTTGTTTGTTAAATAATAATGAGCAAACATAGCTGAATTCGGACTCATCTGGGTATATATAGGTGAGTGGTAAGTTACCAAAATACCCCTGTTAAAATGGCCTGGAAGTAAACTGAACGTGGCGTGTGACGATCCAACTGACGGTCCATCAGGAACTTGACGGTCTGTAATTTCGACCGTCATACGTAGACCAGAAATGGGGTTCACTGGATAAGAGTTAACGGCCTGGATGACGGTCCACCAACTCATCCGTCAATCCTTATCCAGAACGTAGACCTACTGCCTTGGTTTTGACGGTCAAAGTGTCGGTCCGTCACTTGTTTGGCGGTCCGTCAACTTGGAAGTCGCACCTGGGCATTTCGGTCAGTTCTGAGTAAAACATCCATAACTTCCTTATCTGGTGTCGGATTTGGACGATATTGGTATCGTTAGAAAGCTAACTCAATTTCCCTATGTGATAGAAAGTAGAAATCTCATAATTACCACGGGTACAAAAATAGATTTGTATTTCAAAGCAAGTACTAGCATCCTTGAGATGATTTCTAGCTAGGAATAAGCACGAGTATTACAACTATTCTTACTTGAAAGCTATAAAACAAAGCATTAAGAAACACTAGTACACTAGAACCTCATAACAATGACAATTGATCAAAATCCTATGTCATACCTTATTAAAATCTTTAACACATCCTCCTTCTACATATTACGACTGTTCACCCATATATACACCTAAATATTTTTCTTAGCTCTATAAGCCTAAATTCACAATACTCAACCACCCAATACTTTCATCAATAGCCTATACTTTTCTAACAAAACAAATACCATCAATGACTTTTTTCATACATCAAGCAAACAACAATTCACCTTAACTAATAACTCCTTCTCTTCCTTTCACTAAACCAATACACAAGAACATATCACTTTACTACTAACTTAATCGTATGCAAAAATTCAGCTATATACATTCAATAAATTTCCCTTACCACCTTTCTTGTCACTACACTTCTAAACCCATACTTCCAACTATAAGAAGGTTCTACTACGTATCATAACACTCTAGGTTACAATATCTATCGAATGCAAAC
Organism: Capsicum pubescens; assembly: GCA_030864215.1. Classification (NCBI taxonomy): domain Eukaryota; kingdom Viridiplantae; phylum Streptophyta; class Magnoliopsida; order Solanales; family Solanaceae; genus Capsicum; species Capsicum pubescens. The sequence continues at coordinate 84,147,302 of CM061548.1, forward strand.
TCTATTTAACAATCCAGGTTCATACTATCTCATCTCATTAGCACTATCTAGATTGAAGGGTTAATGAGGAATATGAATACACATCTTATTATGCCTTAACTGAAAGAATCATAAGGATGAGGACATATCTTTCAACTTGAGGAACTTATAACACACTAGCGAGCTCTTTTCAAGCCCTTTGTGTGACTTCTAAAGAGCATTATCTGGGGAGGAAATTGGATCTTGCTAATCATGTTATCTCAAGAATAAGTCATAGATGAAGAATTTTTGGGTAATACACGAATAGATAGGAGATTCTGAGAGAACAACTTTACTGAACGATCTAGAGTAGGAAAGAGGGGAACTTTTTCTTAAATGCCCTATAGCCTCTCGAAGAAAAGTACAGATATCTCTATACCATTCCACAAGACTCTACTAGACAAGGCTTCATAGACACCCTAGGATACTTGAACTCTACGCTCTGATACCAAGTTTGTAACAACCCGAGACTACCTTCTAGTCGTCACATGGTGCTTAGGACCACAAGTGATCTCAAGCTAACCCTTGTACTAACATAAATCATGAGCAACTGAATAAAACACATAAATTTGAAGAAAAATACAGAATTTAAATCTTTTCTGAACTTGATCAATACAAAGCTATATTAAAATGATCACAACTCTACTTATACAAAACAAAACTGAAACTGAATACATCAACTATACTGACTGTCTATGAAGCCTCTACTATACTGACTATAGATAGATGGGATGCAACTCCAACTACCACTAATCAATACATATGAGTAAGAAAATAGTACATGAATAACATCTAATTAAAGTCCTCAAAGTAGGTGGACTCATCATCTGCGGGCAGGAATTTGCAACTGTCTGATTATGATGTGCATGCTATAATTGGTACCAACATTATTAAACAATGTATCACATAGACGTATATGTGGATCAACACTTTTGGGATATACTGAGCATGAGGGGGTGAATGCATAAGTAAAAAAATAAGGCAATATTAAAATAAACTTTCAAAACTGCATGCTAAATGTGAGTGACTCACCTTGGCTTAAATAATCTAAACTACCAAATGATAAGTCATGAGTAATAAAGCATAAAAGTAATTCTTGTAAGCCACAACACATAGTTCTAAAAAGTTGTACTCTTATTCTATTTTCAAATCATGTAGGCTAAGTGTAGAAAGAACTCACCTTTATCATCTAAAAACTGAAAGATGAAATCTAATAACTGATGTGTTATGTAAGATAATATCTGAGTAAAACTGTGAACCTTTACACTTAGTTTCTATAAGCTTTTCTGTTATGATTTTTCTGTTAGGGAGGTTCTTTTAATCGACATAAACCATGTGACCTATCATGGAGTCCAACGTCTTTTACCCATATTGGTAGAATTGTCTACCCTTGCCATCGAAATAGAACCTAGCTAGAGTGATCACTATACTGAATCCACTATGGGTATTAAAACCTATGGTGGAATATAGTTCTGGGGCATGAGACCTAGGAATCATACCCAACTCGGTGCTAAATACTGCTCCCTTACTTATAAGCTCATTCTGTAGGAAATCTACCTTAAAATAGCATAAGGGTTTACAATAGAAACCAGTTATGTATCTGTTTATTTCAAACTGTAATCAAAGCTAACTGTGTAGATTTCATATCTTGGCAGAGGATCAAAAGATCAAATCTTGCTTAAAATCTATATACATGTTTATCAAAGAATGTTTAAACATCATCTTTCTTGAAATATCCTGACTAAAACTTAGGGCTTATAACCCATGCTAGGAAATCATGTCAAATCACAACAACTTCGTACTCAACAATTAAAATCTTGAAATACTTTAACAATTCTAGCCAAGATACTGAAATTCAATTCTCAATATATAAAATCATGTCATACGCATAAATAATGTAGAAACAGCTATGCAATTCAACACTTAAATCACTTGTGACTTCATAAACTCCAAATACTGATAATTGGGTACGAACCCTAAATTGTAAATCATGTAAATTAATGTAATTTCAACTTTAAAAACTAGTTTTGGGAACAAGGATGAAAGGAGTATCCTCGTTCATAACCTCACATACCTTATTTGTCTTGATTCGATGAAACAAGTTGACTTTGGAAGCCTTGAGAGCGTTCATGAAGGCTTTTCTTGAAGTTCTTGGCTTAGGAACCTTAAGTTCTTGATTATCTTGAAGAGAATGTAATGGATTCTTGAATTTCTTGAAAGATGGACTTAAGGAGAAACCCTAATCTTGTTCTTGTGAATAAAGAGGATTAGGGGTTTTCAAAACTGATTTATGATGGCCATGTACGTGCTTTTGGTGATTTAGGTTGTGGGGTGAGGGGAAAGACCAAAATATCCCTCCGAAACTGAATGGGAATTGCTGAATTTTAAGGGTAACGACATGGTCTGACAGGTCATCACTTAGGTGATGGCATATCAACTTAGGTCGTCACTTGGAAGCTGATTTAATAAGGTACTGGTCTTGGTTGACGACTTGAGCCTGATAGGTTATCACTTAGGTAATGGCCTATCAACTCAGGTCGTCACTTGGAAGTTGATTTTATTGGATCACTGGTTTGGGGTGATGACTGGGCTGATAAATCGTAACTTAGGTGATGGCCTATCAACTCAGGTCGTCACTTGGTTGACAGACAAACATGCTGAAGTAAAATGAGCATAACTTTTTGTTCCGATATCGGATTAAGGTGAAACCAATTGAGTTGGAAAGAAGACTTAAAGACCTTTCATTTAATATAAAGTAGGACCTCTAATTCGTTATATATGAGAAGTTATGTTCGATGTAATTTGAGCTAAGTTGAGACATTCACTAAAACTTAATCGATAGAAACGTTCTGAACTCGTCTTTAAGTTAGGAGATATTTTTGACCTTAATTCATATCCAAAGGTAATCACACACTATATAATTGATCATCACACATACATTAACATAGAATCATTGGGATTGGGTCTATACGGATTGGAACGATGGTTTGAATTATAGCCCAAAAAATAAGGGGTGTTATGTTTTCTCCCTCTTGGAATCATTCGCCCTTGAATGATGGGTAGGAAATTATTAAAACTCAAAAAGTGTGGAAAAATGAAGACATGACATGTATGCCAATGAAGAATATAGCTGAGTTGAAACTTTACAAAGTCTATCATGAAGCTGATTACTAAGCTGACTTGACTGTACTGACTATAAGGAACTGATTAATACTAGGAGTTCAGAACTCACGTGAAGTTTCCATGAAAAAATCATTAATATAGAACTACGAATCAGTAACTGATACATTAAAATTCCAAGAGTTACTAGGGATGGAATAGAGTATGCAATTTCTTATTTAGGAATTACCCCTCAACAAGACATGTATAAGAATTAATGGAAAGAGGCTTCATAGCATTGCCAAGTACATTATGTAAGCACGAATCATGAGGTAATGAGACCAAGGTCGTACAAGCGTATTACAATGACTGAGATGGAATACTTGGAAAATTGAGCTTATGCACTAACACTTATGAACTGAGTCATAACTAAATAGCTGAATCTAAAATTGATTCATGATAAATTAACTGGGATGAATTCATAATTTGCATGAATGCGAACATTTTACCTCATGGAATGGCCTTACTCATGAAACTTTGGGTAGTAAGACTAGATGGAAAGTTAGAAATCTATAGGAGCTTATCTGTGTGATTGCTAAACTGGATCACAGGCTCTATAAACTGGACCATACTGACTTCCCCTACTTAAATGGAGTATTTCACCAATACTCTTCTATGAAATTTTAATAATATGACATGATCTGAATAAGACATATAAATTATAAGTTAGGATAGAATTACTAGGACATAGGCAATTCAACTTCTTGCTTTCAAGCTTAGCCACACTTCAAAATACTCACTCAACTATACTATGCCCCTTAATTACCATACTCATTGATTCGGCTTATAATTCTCACATGGACGTTAATATATCCATCTACTGAAATCTAAACTGAACTAAATTCTCTCACCATGATCAAGCCTAACTCAAAATCACAAGGTACAACACACCATACTATAATACTAGTCTAAGCCACATGATTCAATCTTCTATGTCCTTTTTAGAACTCACCCTAAGCATATCATGCCTTACCACTTCAATGACTAACTCTGAACTCTTACTATGGATTCACTAGTGCATATTGCATTCCTCCAGATACATCCCAACATGACATTCAAGCCTATCATTATAACCGCATATGAACTTCAAGACAACCACCCATAAAGGCACACTTCTCATATTCTTTAAACCTCTATCAATAACAACTTTCTTGTACTATGCATTAAGAAGACATACCCAAAATTCTCAACTAACTATGACATATACCAAATATTTACCTCAATATTCCCTCATCCTCTATCCTTAGATAGAAAAAAATAATTAATCTTTCTTAATGAGGGTCATCAACTCCCTCTCATCTAAACCATTGCTTATCCATTATCATCACCACTATCTTAACCTAATAAGAGGTCATTAAAGGGCTAACACATAAGGACCTAAAGCACAAAAGAATACTACACATAACTTTGACACTTAACTAAGACCTGAGGAATAGAATGTCAAAGGCATGGATTCATTAAAGAGATCTAAACTGAGGACATACAAGATATAAATCTGAATTTCACTGATCATTAAGAGTGTTGCATGACTACTGGAACTGAACATACTGTAAAGCATGAGTACATGAGTCATGAGCTGCATGACCTGAATTTGGAGTTCATAATTTAGGGAATATGACTCTGACTACTGAGTAAACTGGAGTTCCTTATACTGGGAATTAGAAGCGTGCATGATTTTTCTATAAGGTACATAAATATGAACTATGGTCATGGAGCTGACACGTAAGGCATGAGTAGACACTAATAAAAAAAACTGAAAAAACGACCATAATAAATCGACCACACATTGTGGTCGGTTTTTTAATTTTTTTAAATTTTTTTTTAAAACCGATCACATGTGGTCTCTTTTATATTTTAAAAAATTAAAATAATTATTTCAATAATTTTTATATTAATTATTATTTATTTTACAAATAAAAATTAAAATAAATAAAAAAATCGACCACTTGTGGTCGGTTTTTTTAATAATATAATTTAAAATATTTTTTAAAACTGACCACTTGTGGTCAGTTTTTAAAAATTCTTTTTTAATTTATTTTTAAAAAAATTGACCACTAGTGGTCAGGTTTTAATTTTTTAAAAAAATATTTTTAAAAGAATGACCAATTATGGTCGGTTTTTTAATTAAAATAAAAAAATAATTTAAAAAAAACGACCACTAGTATTTGGTTTTTGAACTAAAACAAATTAAAAAGTAAATAATTCTTAGTAACCAATAATTATATATATGTAATCATATATATATATATATATATATATATATATATATATATATAATTCTCATTAAAAAGAATTATATATAATGTAATATATATATATAATTTTTTGAAATTACATTGATCGCACATAGTCGATAACCAGTATAATAATAATAATAAAAATCAATCATTCTTAAATTTTTTTAAAAAATTACACTAAAAAATATATCAAATAAAATAAACAAATTACGTTAAACATAATCTTTATCTTTTACTTATGTTTCAATATATAAAATAAATATTTTCCTTCGTATATACGTTAAATGATGTTAAACATGCATAATCTTTGTATAATGAATATGTGCATATATATATATATCATACCGTTGAGATAATGATATTATGTTACTATTCTAGTCATAATATTGTAATAAATAACCGATAATTCATCAGAATATAATGAACGTGTTCTATTATAAGGTTATATACTTGTGGATGTTATATATATATATAGTACACATTCAAGAGTTCATATAACTCTAATTCAAGATATTTTTAACAAATTAAAATTTTAATAAATTCATGTAGTGATCGATTGATGAATGATATAGTCAAACCTAGTATATTAAGCTAATCAAATATAATTAATCAATCACTCATCTGAGTATGTATATGAAACACATCACATTATATTATTAGATAATATACTTGTGTATGTATGTGATATATATAGTACGTATTTAGAACTTGATATAGTCGATAGTGTGTATATGTGTGTGTATGCATAGGTATATATATATAGTATATATATATATATTATACAGTGAAGGTATATTAATGACATAAGATAATGTAATCGATAATTCATCTGAGTATTTGTGAAATATGTTGTATATTATTCTGGGGTAGTAAAATCGTGTATGTGATGTTTATAGTATGTATTTGAAAGCTGATAGACGATTGGATATATGTATATATACGTATATCTCGTGTAGTGACATATGTAGTAATCGAAAACTAGATAATTGAATCCATATATCAGAATAGTTTGAATGATACGTTGATATATATCATACTATTGAGGAAATAGATATACTATTTTGGGTCAATTTAGACACGTGTATGTCGTTTAAGTTGTAATAATGTAAGACTAGTATTACGAGGTATATATATATATATTATATATAAATATATAATATCATATTTAAAAGCTAATTAATCAAAAATTTATCGTAATTTGTAAAATTCATTGATATTGTTATACGATTGAGGAAATATACTACTCATGTTAATGTGATGATAAAATAACTACTTGTCCGGATTCCATACACAGTGTATATGCTGTGTATTTATATATGTACGAATTATATTAAATTAATTGGATGTTGTTATAAATATTATAGAATTTATTAAAATTTTAATTTGTTAAAAATAAATTTTAATTTATTAACTTATTTTTGTAATTTATTAATTTATTAATAGTAATTTATTAAAATTTAATTTCAAAAATAATTTTTTAAATTATTACGAAAACCGACCACATGTGGTCAGTTTTCGTAATAATTAAAAAAATATATAATTTGTTTACCTGACCCGACCCGTTCAACATAAAAAAAAAACACCTCTCATTAACTCCCAAATACCCGTCCAAAACAGCAAAATCAACACCAAAAACTCCTTTAACGTCCAATCTTCCAATACCCGTCCAAACTTCCTCCTTTAACATCCAAAACAACAACAACTCCAGCGAAGGTGACGGAGATCGGCCATCTTCTCCAGCGAATCCAACTTGTGAGTTTGTTATATTTTTGGTTTATTAGTTAGATTTTTGATTTATTAGTTAGATTTTTTTAGCTAATTTTGGAAATTTGAGGTCGAATTAGCTAATTTTTTTTATAAGATTTAGTGTTAATTTCGTCAATTGCTTGTGGTTTGAGTTCTAGGGTTTGGATATTTATTTTATTTAGCTAGATTTTAACTAATTTTAGGATTGTTCATACATTAATTTTAATAAAAAAATTGGTTAATCACTTTAATTAGTTAATGTTAGGCTTGTTCATCATTTGCCTTTTTGATTGTTTGATTTTTGTATAAATTGAATTCTAGGGTTTAACATTTTGTTTTATTGAGTTAGATTTTAGCTATAGTTTACGAATTTGAGTTTGAATTACCTAAATTTTGGTTAGTCTTGACATTTATTTCTCTATTTTACTCATTAATTGTTTAATTTTTTTTTTTTGGGGGGGGGGGAGAAATATTATTCCTATTCCTTTACTAAATTGTTGAAATTATTTAAGCGAAAGATTATTCATTCTAATAATTTTACTAGTTGACATATTCCAAATCCGGTAAAAAGATTGCTTTGCTATTTTTTCTGGTAACCGTTTATCTCTTTCACTATAATTTAGGCCAAGCAAAGGTTAATTGTTATCTTCTTGTTAGTGTTCATATTGAAGTCTAGTGAAGCCGTGTGTGGCCTTGTTCGATTCACTGACATTGTTGTTATCTTCTTGTTAGTGTTCATATTGAAGACTAGTGAAGCCGTGTGTGGCCTTGTTCGATTCACTAGCATTGTTGTTGACATCTTGTTGGCCTTGTTATTGATTGTTTCTTGTATAGTGAACATGATCTTGTATCATTTGGTATGAAAGCTCAAGGCTTGGTTGTGAATATGTAGGGACTTTAAAGTGATTATGTTTGTTGACTTGGTAGGATGAAAATGATTAATTGTAGGGACTTTAAAGGTATTTTTTGTTTTGAATGTGGTTATGTTTGATGACTTGGTAGGTTCAAAATGATTAAGTGTAGGGACTTTAAAGGTTAATTGGTAGGTTGAAAGTGGTTATGTTTAGTGACTTAGTAGGTTGAAAAGGATTAAGTGCAGGTACTTAAAAGGTAACTTAGTAGGTTGAATGTGGTTATATTTGGCGACTTGGTAGGTTGAAAATGGTTAAGTGTAGGGACTTTAAAGGTATTTTTTTTGTTTTGAAAGTGGTTACGTTTGGTGACTTGGTAGGTTGAAAATGGTTAAGTGTAAGGACTTTAAACGTGTTTTCTTGTATTGAAACTGGTTATGTTTGGTGACTTGGTAGGTTGAAAATGGTTAAGTGTAGGGACTTTAAACGTGTTTTTTTTATTTTGAAACTGGTTATGTTTAGTGACTTGGTAGGTTAAAAATGGTTAAGTGTAGGGACTTTAAAGGTGTTTTTTTATTTTGAAAGTGGTTATGTTTGGTGACTTGGTAGGTTGAAAATGGTTAAGTGTAGGAACTTTAAAGATGTTTTTTTGTTTTGAAAGTGGTTGTGTTTGGTGACTTGGTGGGTTGAAAATGGTTAAGTGTAGGGACTTTAAAGGTGTTTTATTGTTTTGTAAGTCGTTATGCTTGGCGACTTGGTAGGTTGAAAATGATTAAGTGTAGGGACTTTACGGGTGTTTTTTGGTTTTAAAAGTGGTTATGTTTGGCGACTTGGTAGGTTGAAAATGGTCAAGTGTAGGGACTTTAAAGGTTTTTTTTAGATTTGAAAGTGGTTATGTTTGGCGACTTGGTAGGTTGAAAATTGTTAAGTGTAGGGACTTTAAAGGTGTTTTTTTGTTTTGAAAGTGGTTATATTTGGGGACTTGGTAAGTTAAAAATGGTTAAGTGTAGGGACTTTAAAGGTGTTTTATTATTTTGAAAGTGGTTATGTTTGGTGACTTGGTAGGTTGAAAATGGTTAAGTGTAGGGACTTTAAAGGTATTTTTTTGTTTTGAAAGTGGTTATGTTTGGCGACTTGGTAGGTTGAAAATGGTGAAATATAGGGACTTTAAAGGTGTTTTTTGTTTTGAAAGTGGTTATGTTTGGCCACTTGGTAGATTGAAAATGGTTAATTGTAGGGACTTTAAAGGTATTATTTTGATTTGAAAGTGGTTATGTTTGGCAACTTGATAGGTTGAAAATGGTTAAGTGCAGGGAGCTTAAAGGTATTTTTTTGTTTTGAAAGTGGCTATGTTTGGCGACTTGGTAGGTTGAAAATGGTTAAGTGTAGGGACTTTAAAGGTGTTTTTTTATTTTGAAAGTGGTTATGTTTGACGACTTTGTAGGTTGAAAATGGTTAAGTGTAGGGACTTTAAAGGTGTTTTTTATGTTTTGAAAGTGGTTATTTTTGGTGACTTGGTAGGTTGAAAATGGTTAAGTGTAGGGACTTTAAAGGTGCTTTTTATGTTTTGAAAGTGGTTATTTTTGGTGACTTGGTAGGTTGAAAATGGTTAAGTGTAGGGACTTTAAAGGTGTTTTTATGTTTTGAAAGTGGTTATGTTTGGCGACTTGGTAGGTTGAAAGTGGTTATGTTTGACGACTTGGTAGGTTGAAAATGGTTAAGTGTAGGGACTTTAAAGGTGTTTTTTTGTTTTAAAAGTGGTTATGTTTGACGACTTGGTAGGTTGAAAATAGTTAAGTGTAGGGACTTTAAAGGTGCTTTTTTTGTTTTGAAAGTGGTTATTTTTGGTAACTTGGTAGGTTGAAAATGGTTAAGTGTAGGGACTTTAAAGGTGTTTTTATGTTTTGAAAGTAGTTATATTTTGCGACTTGGTTGGTTGAAAATGGTTAAGTATAGATACTTTAAAAAATATATTTATTTTTTTTGAAAGTTGTTATGTTTGGCGACTTGGTAGGTTGAAAATGGTTAAGTGCAGGGATTTAAAAGGGTTTTATTGTTTTTAAAGTGGTTATGTTTGGCGACTAGGTAAGTTGAAAATGGTTAAGTTTGTTTTGAAAGTGGTTATGTTTGGTGACTTGGTAGGTTGAAAATGGTTAAGTGTAGGGACTATAAAGTTGTTTCTTTGTTTTGCAAGTGGTTATGTTTGGTGACTTGGTAGGTTTAAAATGGTTAAGTGTAGGAACTTTAAAGGTGTTTTTTTATTTTGAAAGTGGTTATGTTTGGCGACTTGGTAGGTTGAAAATGGTTAAGTGAAGGGACTTTAAAGGTGTTTTTTTGTTTAGAAAGTGGTTATGTTTGGCGACTTGGTTGGTTGAAAATGGTTAAGTGTAGGGACTTTAAAGGTGTTTTTTTGTTTTGAAAATTGTTATGTTTCACGACTTGGTAGGTTGAAAATGGTTAATTATAGTGACTTTAAAGGTGTTTTTTTGTTATGAAAGTAGTTATGTTTGATGACTTGGTAGGTTGAAAATGGTTAAGTGTATGGACTTTAAATGAGTTTTTTTATTTTGATAGTGGTTATGTTTGGCGACTTGGTAGGTTGAAAATGATTAAGCGTAGGGACTTTGAAGTTGTTTTTTCTGTTTTTAAAGTGGTTATGTTTGGCAACTTGGTAGGTTGAAAATGGTTTTAAGTGTAGGGACTCTAAGGGTGTTTTATTGTCTTGAAAGTGGTTAAGTTTGGCGACTTAGTAGGTTCAAAATTGTTAAGTGTAGGGACTTTAAGGGTGTTTTTTAATTTTGAAAGTGGTTATGTTTGGAAACTTGGTAGGTTGAAAATGGTTAAGTGTAGGGACTTTAAGGGTGTTTTTTTTATTTGAAAGTGGTTATGTTTGGCGACTTGGTAGGTTAAAAATGGTTAAGTATAGGGACTTTAAATGTGTGTTTTTTATTTGAATGTGGTTATATTTGGCGACTTGGTAGATTGAAAATGGTTAAGTGTAGGGACTTTAAAGGTGTTTTTTGTTTTGAAAGTGGTTATGTTTGACGACTTGGTTGGTTGAAAATGTTTAAGTGTAGAGACTTTAAAGGAGTTTTTTTGTTTTTAAAGTGGTTATGTTTGACGACTTGGTAGGTTGAAAATGGTTAAGTGTAGGGACTTTAAAGGTGTTTTTTATTTTGAAAGTGGTTACGTTTGGTGACTTGGTAGGTTGAAAATGGTTAAGTGTAGGAACTTTTATTGTGTTTTTTTTTTAAAGTGGTTATGTTTGGCGACTTGATAGTTTGAACTGTAAGATAATATCTAATAACTGATGTGTTATGTAAGAAAATATCTGAGTAAAACTGTGAGCCTTTACACTTAATTTCTAAAAAAATTTCTGTTATTATTTTTCGGTTAGGGAGGTTCTTCTAACCGACATAAACCTTGTGCCCTATCATGGTGTACAACGTCTCTTACCCACATTGGTAGAGTTGTTCTACCCTTTCCATCGGAATAGAACTAGCTAGAGTAATCACTAGACTGAACCCAATATGGGTATTAAAACCTACGGTGGAACGTAGTTCTGGGGCATGAGACCTTGGAATCATACCCAACTCGGGGCTAAATACTACTCCCTTACTTATATGCTCATTCTGTAGGAAATCCACCTTAAAATAGCATAAGGGTTTAAAATAGAAACCAGTTATGCATCTGTCTGTTTTAAACTGTAAACAAAACTAACTGTGTGGATTCCATATCTTTGCAGAGGATCAAAAGATCAAATCTTGCTTAAAATCCGAATACAAGCTTATCAAAGAATGTTTAAATATCATCTTTCTTGAAATATCAAAACTGAAACTTAGGGCTTATAACCCATGCTTGTAAATCATGTCAAATCACAACAACTTCGTATTCAACAACTAAAATTTTGAAATACTTTAACAATTCTAGTCAAGATAATGAAATTCAATTCTCAATATCACGCATAAATAATATATAAATAGCTATGCAATTCAACACTTAAATCACTTCTGACTTCATAAACTCCAAATACTGATAATGGGGTATGAACCCTAAATTATAAATCATGTAAATTAATGTAATTTTAACTTTAAAAATGAGTTCTTGGCACAAGGATGAAAGGAGTATCTTTTTTCATAACCTCGCATACCTTATTTAACTTTATTCGATGAAACAAGATGACTTTGGAATCCTTGAGAGCGTTCTTGAAGGCTTTTCTTGAAGTTCTTGTCTTAGGAACCCTAAGTTCTTGATTATGTTGAAGAGAATGTAATTGATTCTTGAAGTTCTTGAAAGATGGACTTAAGGAGAAACCCTAATCTTGTTCTTGTGAATAAAGGGATTAGGGATTTTCAAAACATATTTTATGATGGCCATGTACGTTCTTTTGATGATTTAGGTCGTGGGGGAGAGGGGAAAGACCAAATTAGCTCTCCGAAACTAAATGGGAATTGCTAAGTTTTAAGGGTGATGACTTGGTCTGATAGGTCATCACTTAGGTGATGGCGTATCAACTTAAGTCATCACTTGGAAACTGATTTTATGAGGTACTGGTCTTGGGTGATGACTTGGGATGATAGGTCATCACTTAGGTGATGGCCTATCAACTCAGGTCGTCTCTTGGAAGCTAATATTAATGGGTCACTGGTTTGCGGTGATGACTTCGTTGATAGTTCGTCACTTAGGTGATGGCCTATCAACTCAGGTCGTAACTTGGTTAATAGACAAACATATTGAAGTAAAATGGCATAACTTTTTGTTCCAATTCGGATTAAGCTAAAACCAAGTGCGTTGGAATGAAAACTCAAAGACCTTTCATTTGATATATAGTAGGACTTCTAACTCGTTTTATACAAGAAGTTATGTTCGATGTAACTTGACCCAACTTGAGACATTTACTAAAACTTAATCGATAGAAACGTTCTCAACTCGTCTTTGAGTTAGGAGATATTTGTGACCTCAATTCATATCCAAAGGTAATCACACTCTATATATTTGATCATCACACATATATTAACATGGAATCATTGGGTTTTGGTCTATACATAAGAGCAATGGTTTGAATTCTAGCCCAAAAAAATGGGGTGTTACATTATCTCCCCCTTGAAATCATTCATCCTCGAATGATGGGTAGGAAATTATTGAAACACTAAAAGTATGGAATAATGAAGACATGACATGTATGCTAATGAAGGATACAGCTGAGCTGAAACTTTACAAAGTCTATCATGAAGCTGATTACTCAGCTGAATTGACTTTACTAACAATAAGGAACTGATTCATGCTGGATGTTCAGAACTTACGCGAAGTTTCCATGTTACAATCATTAATATAGAACTGCGAATCACTAACTGATACATTAAAATTCCAAGAGTTACTTGGGATGGAATAGAGTATGTAATTTCTCATATAGAAATTACCCCTTAACAAGACACGTATAAGAATCAATTGAAAAAGGCTTCATGGCATCGCCAAGTACATTATATAAGCACGAATCAAGAGGTAACGAGACCAAGGTCGTACAAGCGTATTACTATGTCTGAGATGGAATACATGGAAAACTGAGGTTATGCACTGAACACTTATGAACTGAGTCATGACTAAATAGCCTAATCTGAAACTGATGCATGATGCATTAACTGAGATTAATTCATAATTTTCATGAATGGGAACATTTTACCTTATGGAATGGGCTTACTCGTGAAACTTTGGGTAGTAAGACTAAACGGAAAGATAGAAATCTATAGGAGCTTATCAGCGTGATTTCTAAACTGGATGCTCTATGAACTGGACCATATTGACTATCATACTTAAATGGAGTATTTCTCCAACACTCTTCTAAGAAATTCTAATAATATGACATGATCTGAACAAGACATATAAATCATAATCTAGGATAGAATTACTAGGACTTAGGCAATTCAACTTCTTGATTTCAAGCTTAGCCACACTTCAAAATACTCCCTCAACTATACTATTCCCCTTAATTACCATACTCATTGATTTGGATTATAATTCTCACATGGGCGTTGATACATCCATCTACAAAAGTCTAAACTAAACTAAATTCTCTCACCATGATCAAGCCTAACTCAAAATCACAAGGTACAACACGCCATACCATAATACTAGTCTAAGCCACATGATTCAATCTTCTATGTCTCTTTTAGAACTCACACCCTAAGCATATTATGCCTTACCACTTCAATGACTAACTTTGAACTCTTACTATGGATTCACTAGCGCATATTGCATTCCACCACTTACATCCCAACATGACATTCAAGCCTATCATTATATCCACATATGAACTTCAAGACAACCACCCATAAAGGAACACTTCTCATATTCTCTAAACCTCTATCAACAACAACTTTCTTATACTATGCATTAAGAAGACATATCTAAAATTCTCAACTAACTATGACATATACCAAAGATTTACCTTAATATCCCCTCATCCTCTATCCTTAGAAAGAAAAGAATAGTTAATCTTTGTAACGCCCCAAGTCTAGTACCCAGAACGCCACATGGTTCTCATAACCCCAAAGGACGAAGAACCATAAACTAATCCATGAATGATATTTGTACCTGTACACTGCATAATATACTATATAAATGTGGAAATAAAGGCTGAAAGGCCATAAAGTTCAAAGATCTGATAAAACATAAAATCTGAAGATATGATATATCAATACTAAAATAACTGAAATAACTGTTTAAACATGATAGTCTGAAAGCCTCTAAACTGTCTGAATAAGGAGTTGATGGGATATGTTCCCAACTAACTCCAACTACTGAAATAAATTAATTAATGAGATAATAAAGAAATGATCATGTCCTCGAAGAATGTGGACTCACTGCTAACTCTGACTGCTGAGACTGGAAGGCTACTGATGCTTTAAAACACGTGCTCCGGAACCTATGGTATAAAACACCATAGCGCAAATGCGCCAGTACAATTGAATGTACTAGTATGCAAGTGAGGTAGGCTAAATGCAAAGGGTTTACATGCATAAACTATACTAACTGACTGAATAACATAAACATGAGGATGCATGCATGAATACATAATAACTGTAACTGAGTTCGTGATAACATAATTACTGAGCCTGACTACTGATAACATGATATGCTGGTAATTGTATAACTGAAATAACTAATACTGAGCGAATGTATCTGACAGTTTAGTTTTTGATGGCACTTGCTAAGTTCCGTACTGTTCTGAGTTGACTGTATCTGACAGTCCTAAAATTCTAAAAAACTATCTGAGTTTTATTACTGAGACTGAATAATTGTATCTAACAGTCATGATCTATAACTGAAACTATGGGAAATAGTCATCTAACTGACATTCCCTAAATAACGCAATATAGTTGAGTTGGGGTCCAATCTGTAACCTCAATTGGAAGGGTGTCAATACCGCGCCACTAGTAAAGACAAGTTGTGGGTGACCCTCATCTGACAGTGTCCCCAAAAAAGAACGATGGGACCCTCATCTGATAGTGTTTATCCACCTCATTAACCCTCATGTGACAGTGTTGATGTCACAACCTATGTTGGCTACACAGTTCTGAAACGCAAGGGTGACTTCTAAGAATCACAACCTCATCTGACATTGTGTGTTCCCATCCTTGGGTTCACTCGATTGTAATTTCTACTCCTATCTGAATAGACACTAAACATGATTAACTAAACTGGACTAAACTGAATTCATGGAGTTCCGTTAAATGATGGAATACTACTGAGATTACTGAATTTCTGAGCTTTCCTGAGTCACATAACTGACAGGGTTCTTGGATCCTGGTTTGACTGAGAATATCATGAAAACATGACACTGGCTCTAGGCACACAGCTAAATTTTCGGGTACACGTACCCCCAAGACTCGATAGCATGAAACTGACAAGACATGACACTTCTTAGACTCACGACCATAATCAACAATCCATAATACAATTATTGGGGAATTTCTTGAGGCACAAGTTCTAAAGCACCATAATGGCTACACATATATCCATAATTCATTGACTAAGACATTTTATCAAACACTGGACATGCATAAACTTGTACATAAATGGGGATTTCATATTATCATACTAGTATGGCACTTTTCCTTCACATAGGCATTTAATCGAACACATGGGGAGCATGCTTTGGTTATACAATCATCAACACATCTAATAATCATGGATCCATCAATCAACGTGTAAATTTAAGGGTTTATCATGATTATTATGCAAATCACCACATCCTAGGGTCAATCATTGGAATATGTAATTTCAAACATGAATCAAAACCCCACAACATCATGAACATGAATTTCAATTCATTTTAAATCATGAACATTCATAAATACACAAATCTTAGATTTTGAAAAGAGATTCTTGAGCTTCATGGGTGAAAGGGACCCATGAATCAACACATGACATACCTGGGTTGTGAGTTTCTTGAAGTTCTTGGACTTGAAGAACTTGGAATGTTTAGTTTCTTGAAGAAGGGTTTGGATTTTGTTCTTGGGGATTATCTTTGAGAGAAAACCCTAATTTAATGTTGTAGATGGATAATGAACTTATGAGTCTATGTCTGATATTATTAGGTATTAGAAAGTGCAGCAAAAGACCAAAAAGCCCTTTTAAAAAAATGACTTATAATAACTAAATGAAATATGCAACGGTGGGTGAGACGGTCCATCGTTGGGTCGACGGTCCGTCGATAGTAACCGTCGCACCTAGGCAGAATAGGGGTTCACTGCCTGTCCTACAATGGCTTGGGCGATGGTCCGTCACTAGCTCGAAGGTTCGTCAGCTTGAGTCGTCGCTCTTAGGAAAAATGTAGTCTCACTGCCTTCGCTGCGACAGTTTGGGCGACGGTCCGTCGCTAGCTCGACGGTCCATCGACCATCATCATTGAAAATCTAACTTAATTTCCCATATGATAAAAATTTGAAATTAGGGAAATTCTATCTGATTTAAATATTAATCATTTAGGAAGTCATCACTAACTCTTCTGGAGACTAGATTTGACTTAAAAAAAGTTTGGAGTATTACAATATCTCTCACTTAGAAATATTCATCCTCGAATGAGACTGACTGGGGGAGAAATGGTAGACTGAAGCACATCCTGAACATGAATTGACTGAAACATGACTCCATGACTAACATGACTGATAAACTGAATATATACATTATACTGAACATGCATATCTGATGCATGAGTAACTGATTCATGAATGCATGACTGAGTATTCTGAGGAACTAAGTTTCTCACAATGAGAATTCATATCTGATGCATGATTACTTGACTGAACTGATACATGAATGAATGACTGAATATGCAATGGTATTTAATACCAAGTTTATAATGGAATTCTGAACATGAAATGGATACCAAGCTTGTAACTGAAACCTGAACATGAAACTGAAAAGCTTAAGGAGAACTGTTACCTTGAGCTAGATCTGCGTTTGCGGAGAAGAGGTGAGGAGACTTAGTCTGCATGTCTGCTTCTGCTTCCCAATTTTCTCCCTCAACGGACTTATTCTTCCAAAGAACTTTGACTAGAGGGACTTCTTTGTTCCTCAGTCTACGAGTTGATAGTCTAGGATTTTGACTGGAATCTCTTGATAAGAGAGGTTGTTCTAAACATCTATGCCCTGAATAGGGACTATAACTGTCGGGTGACCTATGCACTTCTTGAGAAAAGAGACATGGAAAAATGGAAGAACTGAGGCTAGATCTGAAGGCAACTCGAGCTCATAAGCTAGCTTGGCTAAATGACTGAGAATTTTGAAGGGACCAATATATCGGGGACTGAGTTTTCCCTTTTTGTTGAACCTCTTCACTCCCTTCATGGGAGAGATCTTTAGATAGACATAATCACCAATCTCAAACTCGAGATCCTTTCTACGCACATCCGTATAAGACTTTTGTTGGCTCTGAGCAGCCCGGAGTCTTTTTCTGATCATCTGGACTTTTTTTAAGGCATCGAATACTAAGTCAGGCCCTATAACTAAGGCCTCACTAACTTCGAACTAACCAAATGGAGATCTACATCTTCTACCATAAAGAGCTTCGAATGGAGCCATCCGAATACTGGAATGATAGCTATTGTTATATGCAAACTCAATCAAAGGCAAGTTTTCATCCCAACTACCCTTGAAATCGATTGTACACGCCCTTAGCATATCTTCTAAAGTATGAGGTCCTTTCTGCTTGACCATCTGTCTGAGGATGAAAGGCTATACTGAGATGAACTTGGGTACCAAGACCCTTTTGGAATGTTTTCCAGAAATGAGAGGTGAACTAGGTACCTCTGTCTGAGATAATAGATAATGGAACACCGTGCAATCTGACCAACTCTCTGATATAGATTTTGGCGTAATCCTCAACTGAATAAGAGGTATGGACTAGAAGGAACTGAGCAGATTTGGTCATACTATCTACAATGACCCAAACTGAATCATGCTGGTGACGAGTACGAGGCAAACCCGTCACAAAGTTCATGTTCACTTTTTCCCACTTCCAACTGGGAATACTGAACTCCTGCATGGACCCACTAGGCTTTCTGATGCTCTAGCTTAACTTGTTGACATGTAGATCACTTAGCCACAAACTCTGCAACGTCTCTCTTCATCCCACTCCACCAAATAATCTCCTGCAAGTCGCGGTACATCTTTGTGGACCCTGGATGAATAGAGTAACGTGCACCATGCATTTCTGCAAGAATTTGCTGCCTTAAGTCATCTACACCTGAAACACACAGACGGCCCTGACAACGCAGAACACCATCTCACCCTTGGGAGAAAACCTCTACTTTCTGATCCTTGACTAACTCTTTAAACTTAACTAGACTGGGATCTCTATCTTGCTTTCTTTCACCTCGGAAACTAGAGATGATTCTGAACTGTTCTGAACCCATATATTACCCTCTGAAGAATCAACTAGGCGGACACCAGTCGGGCAAGCTAATGGACTTCCTAAGCTAACTTCCTCTTACTGTCCTTAACATGAGCAACACTACTTATAGAAAGTCTACTAAGAGCATCGACCACCACATTAGCCTTGCCCAAATGGTAAAGGACACTCATGTCATAATCTTTCAAGAGCTCTAACCACCTCCTCTAACGAAGATTGAGATCTTTCTGAGAAAAGACATACTGAAGGCTCTTATGATCTATGAAAACATCTACATGAACTCCGTATAGATAATGCCTCCAGATCTTCAAGGCAAAAACTATGACTACTAACTCGAGATAATGAGTAGGATAATTCTTCTCATGTGGTTTAAGTTGTCTGGAGGCGTAGGATATGACCTTACCATGCTGCATGAGGACACAACCCAAACCTACTTTGGATGCATCACAATACACTAAGAACCCATCGGAACCATCTGGAAGAGCCAAAACATGAGCTAAGGTGAGTCGAGTCTTCAACTCTTGAAAACTTTTCTCGTACGGATCTGATCACTGAAACTTGACTTTCTTCTAAGTTAATCTGGACATAGGGTACGTAATAGAAGAAAATCCCTCAACAAACCGTCAGTAATAGCCATCCAAACCCAAGAAACTCCTGATATCTGATGAAGATACAGGGTGAGGCTAGTTTCTTACTGCTTTGGTCTTTTGAGGATCAACTCGAATGCCATCACCAAAAATGATATGACCAAGGAATGCTACTGACCATAGCCAAAATTCACACTTACTAAATTTGGCGAACAACTGATGATCTCTGAGAGTCTAAAGCACGATTCTCAGATGGTCTGCATGATCATGCTCACTACGGGAATAGACAAGAATGTCATCTATGAAGACTATGACAAACATGTCCAAGTACTGCTTGAACACATGGTTCATCAAGTCCATGAAAACTGTTGGGGAGTTGGTAAGACTAATGGACATGACTAGAAATTCAAAGTGACCATACCGAGTACGGAAAGCTATTTTTGAAATATCACATTCTCTGACTCTGAGCTGATGATAGCCTGATCTGAGGTCTATCTTAGAAAAATAACTGGAACCCTGAAGTTGGTCAAACAAGTCATCAATTTTGGGAAGTGGGTACTTGTTCTTGACCGTGACTTTGTTGAGCTGACGGTAGTCTATACACATTGTGAGAGAACCATCTTTGTTGCACACGAATAAGACTGGTGCACCCCATGGGGACACACTGGACCTGATGAATACCATATCTAAGAGATCCTTCAACTGCTCCTTCAATTCTCTGAGTTCTGTTGGTGCTATTTTGTATGGCGGAATAGATATAGGCTGAGTATCTGAAAGAAGATTAATGCCGAAGTCTACTTCCCTTTCGGCAGGAATTCCTGGAAGATCTTCAGGAAAAATATCTGAATATTCATTCACGGATGGGACAGATTCGAGACTAGGAGTTTCATAACTAGTGTCCTTAACTCGAACAAGATGATAGACATATCCTTTAGATATCATTTTCCTTGCCCGAAGGTAGAAAACAAGCTGACCTCTAAATGCCGAAGTGCTACCCCTCCACTCTAGGACAGGTTCATTCAGAAACTAAAACTAGACTATTTTATTTCTGCAGTCAACTATGGCATAGCAGGAATGAAGCCAATCCAAGTCAAGAATGACGTTAAAATCAGTCATTTCTAATTCGACTAACTCTGCTGAGGTGACTTTCTGAAATATCATAATCGGACAATTCATGTATACCTGTCGGGCTATGATGGTTTTACCCACTGGGGTGGAGACTGAAAAAGGCTCTGCTAGAATTTTGAGACTGACTCCGAAATCAACTACTATGTAAGGAGTAACAAAGGACAAAGAAGCTTCTGGATCTAGCAAAGCGTAAACATGCAAGTGAAATATCTATAACGTAATAGTAACCACATCAGGAGAATTTTTATGATCTTGCCGGGACTGGAGAGCATAAAGTCTGTTTGTGCATTGCCCACTAGTAGCACTGGAAGTGGCACCCTACTGATTTGGGTGACCAAACTGAGTTGAGGAACGGTTTTACTGACCCTGATAACCTGACTGAGGACAATCTCTGACTCTGTGTCCTGGCTTGTCACATTCGAAATAGACATCGTTGCCTACTCTGCAAACACCCTTGTGGTTCTTACCATAAGTCTGACAAAAGGGATTAGTTCGGGCATTGCTAACACTGCCCTGAGACTTAGATCTTGGCGCCCTATCTCTTTTACCATCCCTAAACTTAGAAGCTGGAGAACTGGATAAAGGAGATGGAACTAATGATTTATGATGGAACTGAGAACGGCCTCCTCCCTCAAACTTAGGTTGAGCAAAGTTGAAACTACCTGTCCTTGCTCTCTTGTTCTGCTTCTCCCTCACCTTTATCTTTTGTTCTTCTATATTTTGAGTATGGGTCATAAGCCTGGCTACGTCCATGTCATTATTCAACATCGCGGACCTGCACTTACTGACTACACTATCATTCACCCCAAAAATAAACTTACTCATCTTGGCCATGCTATTTGTAACCACATGAGGAGCATATCTGGATAGTTGAGTATACTTAAGAGAATACTCTTTCACCGTCATGTTGCCCTGCCTGAGGTTGATAAATTCTAACACCTTAGCTTCTCTCAGCTCTAGGGAAAAGAACCTCTCTAGGAATGTGGTGACAAACTCCTCCCATTCTATGGATCCTACATCAACTGGCCTTTCTGACTTCCACTGTTTGAACTAAGTGTGAGCAACATCCTGCAACTGATATGCACTCTCACTAGGAGTAACCCCCATGATGTCGGTAACCTTCTGAACTTGATTAAGGAATTCCTGAGGATCCTCATCTGACTTAGACCCAAAAAAGGATGGAGGATTCATTAGGGTGAAGTCCCAAATTCTGGCTGCAGCTGAATTGACCACTAGGTTGGCTGTAACGACAGTCGGTCGTTCATTCTGAGCAGCAACTAACTGAGCAAGAGTAGTGAATACAGCTCTGAACTCTGCATGAGAGACATGTTCACCCAAAGGATCTTCGGGCCGAGGGGCTGACTGATTCCCAGTTCTTTTCTTGGGAGCCATGTTCTGTAAGCGGAAGAGAAAAGGATTAGACTGAGAGATTAACTTGAGATTATGCTCACTGGCACGACATGAATACTAAAAGATGGGAAACTGTTCCTAAAACATCTTATAGCCTCCTACACATAAATGTGGTGCGTAACACACCCATTTACAAGACTCTACTGGATGCGGTTTTCAGACTTCCTAGGACTCTATTGAACCTTAGGCTCTACAGTGCACATAACCCCGAAGGACCATAAGCTAACCCATAACTGATATCTGTACCTGTACACTGTATAAAATACTATATAAATGCAAAAATAAAGGCTGAAAGGCTATAAGGTTCAAAGATCTGATAAAACATAACATCTAAAGATATGGTATATCAATACCAAAATAACTGAAATAATTGTCTAAACATGCTAGTCAAAAAGCCTCTAAACTGTCTGAATAAGGAGTTGATGGGACATATCACCAACTAACTCCAACTACTGAAATAAATTAATTAATAATATAATAAAGAAATGATCATATCCTCGAAGGATAAGGACTCACTGCTAACTCTGACTGCTGAGACTGGAATGCTACTGATGCTCTGGAGCTCTTGCTTCTGAACCTATGGTATAAAACACCATAGCATAAATGCATCAGTACGATTGAATGTACTGGTATACATATGAGGTAGGCTGAATGCAAAGGGTTCACATGCATGAACTATACTAACTTACTGGATAACATGAACGTGAGGATGCATGCATGAATACATAATAACTGTAACAAAGTTTGTGATAACATGATTACTGAGCTTGAGTACTGATAACATGAGATACTGGTAACTATATAACTGAAATAACTAATACTGAGCGACTGTATTTGATAGTCTAGTTTCTGATGGAACTTGCTGAGTTTCGTACTATTCTGAGTTAACTATATCTGACAGTCCAGAAATTCTAAAGAACTATCTGAGTTCTATTACTGAGACTGAATGATTGTATCTGATAGTCTTGATCTGTAACTGAAACTATTAGAAATACTCATTTAACCGACATGCCCCAAATAAATCAATATAGCTAAGTTAGGGTCCAATCTGTAACCCCAATTGGAAGGGTGTCAATACCGCGCCACTGGTAAAGACAAGTTGTGGGTGACCTACATCTGATAGTGTTTATCCACCTCATCAAACCTCATTTGACAGTGTTAATGTCTTAACCTATGTTGGCTACATAGTTCTGGAACGCAAAGGTGACTTCTAAGAATCACACCCTCATCTGATAGTGTGTGTTCCCATCCTCGGGTTCACTCGATGCTAATTCCTACTCTCATCTGAATAGACACTGAACATGATTAACTAAACTGGACTAAAATGAATTCATAGAGTTCTGTTAAATAATGGAATACTACTGAGATTACTGAATTCCTGAGCTTTCCTGAGTCACATAACTGACAGGGTTCTATGGATCCTGGCTTGACTGAGAATATCGTGAAAACATGACACTGGCTCTAGGCACACAGCTAAATTATTGGGTACATGTACCCCTAGGACTCGAGAGCATGAAACTAACAAGTCATGACACTTCCTGGACTCACGACCATAATCAACAATCCATAATACAATCATTAGGGAATTTCATGAAGCACAAGTTCTAAAGCACCACAATGGCTACACATATATCCATAATTCATTGACTAAGACATTTTATCAAACACTGGGC
The DNA here is from genome assembly GCA_030864215.1 of Capsicum pubescens. Lineage (NCBI taxonomy): Eukaryota > Viridiplantae > Streptophyta > Magnoliopsida > Solanales > Solanaceae > Capsicum > Capsicum pubescens. The sequence goes on from CM061548.1 coordinate 84,171,023, forward strand.
ATGCATAAACTTGTACATAAATGGGGATTTTATATTATCATATGAGTATGACACTTTTCCTTCACATAGGCATTTAATAGAACACATGGGGAGCATGTTTTGGTTATACAATCATCAACACATCTAATAATCATGGATATTTCAATCAACGCTTAAATTTAAAGATTTATCATGATTATTATGCAAATCACCACAACCTAGGGTCAATCATTGGAATATGTAATTTCAAATATGAATCTAAACCCCACAACATCATGAACATGAATTTCAATTTATTTTAAATCATGAACATTCATAAATACACAAATCTTGGATTTTGAAAAGAGATTTTTGAGCTTCATGGGTGAAAGGGACCCATGAATCAACACATGACATACCTGGGTTGTGAGTTTCTTGAAGTTCTTGGACTTGAAGAACTTGGAATCTCTTAGTTACTTGAAGAAGGTTTGGATCTTGTTCTTGGGGATTATCTTTGAGAGAAACCCCTAATTTAAGGTCATAGATGGATAATGAACTTATGAGTTTATGTCTGATATTATTAGGTATTAGAAAGGGTAGTAAAAGACTAAAAATCCCTTTTAAAAAAAAATGACTTACAATAACTGAATAAAATATGTGACGGTCCATCGCTGGGTCGACGGTCCTTCGGTACTGACCGTCACACCTGGGTAGAATAGAGGTTCATTGCCTCTCCTACGACGGCTTGGGCGACGGTCCATCGCTAGCTCGATGGTCCGTCGGCCTGAGCCATTGCTCTTAGGCAGAATGTGGTGTCACTGCCTCCACTGCGATGGTTTGGGCGACGGTCCATCGACCCTCATCGTCGCCCCTGGGCAATCTTAACTGGTTTCTATAAAACGTCTATATCTTTTTACTCTGATACCGGATTTGGACGAAATTGATATCATTGGAAAGCTAAATCAATTTCCCACATGATAAAATGTCGAAATTAGAGAAATTCTATTTGATTTAAATATTAATAATTTAGGAAGTCATCACTAACTCTTCTGGAGACTAGATTTTACTTAAGAAAGTTTAGGGTATTACAAACTTTCTTACTGAGGGTCATCAACTCCCTCTCATCTAAACCATTGATTATCCATTATAATCACCACTATCTAAACATAATAAGAGGTAATTGAAGGTCTAACACATGAGGATCTGAAGCACGAAAGAATACTATACATAGAGTTTGCAATTTTTTACCATATTTAAAAAATCAGACCATTTAACCCATATTTAATAAGTTGGATCACTCATATTTTAGGTGGATAAATATGGACTTAAATTTTTTTAAAAGTCCATAAAATTAATGGACAAAATGGGTAAAATATGGATACCCATATAGAGACCCAGTTGCGACAACTTGCGGACCATTTCTCGATTTCTCAGTGAATCAGTCCAAATTGACTACCAGTTTTTCACAAAACAGCAATCTCTCCTCTTTTCTTCCTCATAGCCCATAGGTATGACTCCAAATTAACTCGGTTTCTCACAAAACAATGATTTCTCCTCTTTGCTTCCTTATAGGGATGACTCCAAATTGACTCCTGGTTTCTCACAAAACAACGATCTCACAAAACCCTACTTCCAAATAAGGATGAGTCGATGACAAAACAAGATTTCTCGAGCTACTTTAGTTTATGTGGGTTGCAGATTTAGTGAATAGTGATGTGATTTAGTAATTCTTTGGAAGAAGAACATCTACAAGTTCAACACTTTCTTCAATTATTCATTCACTGAAGGTATTATTTATTTTTTCTTACTATTTCTTAAATTTTAGTTTGCTCTTATTGCTAATTCTAAAATAAGAAAACGTAGCAGATGGATCCTAATTTCAAACTCCTATGAAACCACTAATTTGTATCTTTTTTAAAAATTTGTTTCTTTAATAGAGATTTCGATGGAGGATAATGAGGAATCTTGTGAAGTTAGTTCGTCTGTCCCAAGAAAACGAGCTAAAAGAAACACTTCAATTGTTTGGAATACTTTTACGAGATTGCCTCGTGTTAGCGACAATGAAAGGTCAAAAACACAATGTCAAGTTTGTAAGGAAATATTTGTAGCAGATTCTGGCACTACAAATATGAAACGTCATATGGCTAAGCACTTGGATAATGGACAAAATCAGGTTTGTGCGTCTATTGATCAAGTAGTTTATCATGAGAAGGTGTTTGTTGCTATTCTAAAGCATAATTACCCCTTTAGCTTTGTTGAACATTAAGAAAATAGAAAGATTTATTTGTACTTAAATCCAACTGTCAAAATCATTTCAAGAAATACCGCAAAGGATGATATTTTGAAATTGTATGATAGGGAAAAAGAACTTTTAAAGTGTGAGCTTGCAGTGATTCCTAGTAGATTCTGTCTGACTTCAGATATGTGGACCTTTGTGGCATCAAATGGCTACATGTGTTTAACCACTCATTATGTTGATTTGAATTGGAATCTTCAAAAAAGAGTGTTAATTTTTCATCATGTTCTGCCTCCACATTCTGGCACAATTTTAGGTCCTTTACTAATCGAGTTCATTAAGGAATGGGGCATTGAAAAGAAAATTTTTACTCTTACTTTAGATAATGCTAGTTGCAATAAAGGTGTGGTAGATCATTTAAAGAGTCATTTATCTTTAATGCATTCACTAGTTTGTGATGGAAATTTCTTTCATATTCGTTGTGGGAACCATATCTTGAATTTAATAGTGAAGGCGGGTTTGGAGAAAGCTGATGAAGCTATTGAAAAAGTGAGAGAAGGTGTTAAGCACATTAAACATTCTGAAGGACGACTATTGAAGTTTGTGGAATGCATTAAGAATCATGGGCTATCGTGTTCAAAGAAGCTTCGCCAAGATGTAACTACTCGTTGGAATTCCACTTACCAGATGCTTGATAGTGCTCTCCTTTGCCAACAAGCTTATGTTCAATATAAGTTTCTTGATGTTGATTTTAAATATAGTCTTTCCGAGGAGGAATGGAAAAGGGTTGAGGTTATTGCTAAATTTTTGAAGCCATTTTATGAGATTACTACACTATTTTCTGGTAGCAAATATCCAACCGCAAATTTGTATTTGCCAAATGTGTGGAAAATTCAAATGTTGTTAAAGGAAGCAGAAAATGGTAGTGACTTAACTATGAATGAGATGGCTACATTAATGCTAAGAAAGTTTAAAAAATATTAGAGGTCGTAAAGTATGATCTTATCGATTGCCATTGTCCTCGACCCCCGATACAACATGAAGTTTGTTAAATTTTTCTTCTCCAAAATAGATCATGTGACCGCCGATGCCAAGGTTGAAAATTTTTTAGATCATTTAGAATTGTTATTCAAAGAATACTTGATACCTTCAACCTCTATTTCTTTGTCGATGGAGCCCACAACTAGCAATGAAATTGGAGATGTCCTTGAGGAGTTCGACGTGTTTGAGAATTAGTCAGAGTTTGGTAGAAACAAAACACAATTGGATTTGTACTTGAAGGAACCAAAACTTGACCGTAAAGAAAATCCGAATTTGGATGTACTTGCATATTAGAAAGAAAATAGTGCAAGGTATCCCAAGCTCTCATTGATGGCACGAGATGTATTGAGCATACCTATTACGACTGTAGCCTCAGAATCTACCTTTAGTATTGGGGGTCGCATTATAGGAAAATTTCAAAGTTCAATTTTACCTACACATGCCGAAGCAAGATTGTGTGCTAGAGACTGGCTTTTCGGACAAGAAGGTAAGTTATCATTTGCATATTGTGATTTTATTTTATTATGTTATAACTTATAATAGACTCATATTTCAATATATTAAGTCTCAGACTGTGATGGATTAGGACAACGATGAGGATGAAATTGTGGTAAACCTCCAACCATGTCTTGCTAAACTTGACTCGCATTAAAAGGACAAGAAGGTAAGTCATCTATTTAGTGATTGCTAGATATGATTTGTCTTCTGGTTCATATGAAAATTGCAGTTGATGAACTGATGTAGACGTAAAATAAGAGGCTTCTGCAATAATGCTTCCTGAATAGTGCATTATTGTCTAGACATTATAGCAATCTAATTTGCGCGGACTCTAATTTGGTTTACAGACACCCCTTGTTCCCATCTAGACACTATAGCAATCTTGTCTTAATTTAGAAGTGGCATTATTGACGTGCGACAAATGACCTTGACCCTGATCTTCTTGTTAAAATATTTTGCAGGTAGTAATCACAAAATGTTATCATCTCTTATGAAATCCATGCATCCAGAGAAATTTAGAGATCCGTCATCGCAAGTGTCCTGCTTGTGGAACTGCTTTTGGGCAAAGCAGCGTTCGTTTTGTGAAAATCTGACCAAAAATCAATCAGCAGCTTTGCTAAACATGTACATTTAACATGTTCTCTGAGGGTGTCATTCCATAAGCCTGTTATTGGTTCTTGTCTAAGTTCATGACTGAAGTGGATTATCCTGGTGGCTGGTACTAGGAATGGAACTGGTGTTGAAATGACTAAAGGGGGTGATGGCTACAAAATTGATACATTTTGAACTGGTGTTATGTTTCTTTAAGATTATTAAGAGTTAGTTTGGGACTGTGGGGTTTAATTTTTATTTGGTGTTGTATAATGTTGTAGTGGGATCATGATATTGTTAATTAGATTAGATTGAACTGTTTCTCTTGTCTCATTTGATCCTCTATTTTTGCTTTTGATAGTGTGTATGCAATTGAGTGTTTTGTATAATGTTGTAGTATGCTGAAAGTTTGGTTATTGCAGTGAGTTGTGGCTATAGTTTCTATACCAGTGAATAGTTGTATGTATGTTGGTATGAATTGAACAACTAGCAGTCCTTTCAAAGTTTCCTCCTTTTAGGTTAAGTGGAAAATGTGAGTTGAAACTATTTTTACCCAATCCATATTTGACCAAATCCATATTTACCCATATTTATATTGGCGGATTGCAATCCAAACCATTTTTGCTCGATCCATATTTAACTCGTCCAAATCCAATCCAATCCGCCCGTTTGTTATCCCTAACTATACATAACTTTGACACTTAGCTAAGGACTGAGGAATAGCATGTCAAAGACATGGATTCATTATAGAGATCTAAACTGACAATATACAAGATATAAATCTGAATTTCGCTAATCATTAAGAGTGTTGCATGAGTACTGGAATTGAACATACTGTAAAGCATGAGTACATGAGTCATGAACTGCATGACCTGAATTTGGAGTTTATAATTTAGGGAATATAACTCTGACTGCTGAGTGAAATGGAGTTCCTTATACGAGGAATTGGAAGCGTACATGATTTTTCTATAAGGTACATAAATATGAACTTTGGTCATGGAGTTGACACGTAAGCCATGAGTAGATATCGTGATAACTGAAGTATAAAACTTTGTACTGAGGTGAGAATGGGTCGGGCATCATCCTCGCTTATTGCTTTTCTACACTACACTGGCATCATTACTAGAATTAGAAGCCTAACTTGGTTAATCATTCTCCGATCTCCCCCTTAGCTTTAAGTCATTACTCTAAGTCTGTGGGGCCTTTTACTAAACTATAATATAAACTAAAATCACTTTACTCTAGAGTCTGGGTATAATCAATACATATAAAACTAAACTTACCCTGAAGGACTGTATCTTAACGTGTAACACCCAATGCTAATACCTCCTTCTGAGATTCAACTCTTAGATTTCTATAGCCCCAAAAGTCATCATATAATAACTTAAACACTCACATATTTAGATTATAACACTTAACATGAATATCTCCAATCGCTTGCAGAACCATACTAACTTCCTTCATACTCTACTAATATCACATCTCTAACTTATATTTTTCCTTACACCAACATCATCAACCTTTAACCCATAAATTAACTGACAAGGACATCGTATACCACATAGCCTCATTCATACTTATCAAATAAAGGGTACAACTAACCACACACAACACTTAATAAACTTCAAAAATAATGCAGACCCATATCACCTTTGGCACACCTCTACATCATACTTAATTAAGAATACATGAACTGACACATTTGCATACACTGTTCCACGTTGATGATCATCCACTGTTCAAACTTAACGTCTAGTGCTAAACATGATTTACAACCCAACCTCACATACTATTCTCACTTGAAAGCTATAAAACAAAGCGTCAAGAAACACTAGTACACTAGAACCTTATAATAACGAGAATCGATCATAATCCTATATCATACATTATTAAAATTTGTTAACACATCCTCCTTCTACACATTATGACTGTTCACCCATCTATACACCTAAATATCTTTCTTAACTCTATAAGCCTAAATTCACTATACTCAACCACCTAATACTTTCATCAATAGCCTATACTTTTCTAACACAACAAATACCATCAATGACTCTTTTCATACTTCAAGCAAACAATAATTCACCTTAAATAATAACTCTTTCTTTTCTTTCCACTAAACTAACACACAAGGACATATCACTTCACTACTAACTCAATCGTATACAAAAATTCAGCTATATACATTCATTAAATTGCCCTTACCACCTTTCTTGTCACTACACTTCTAAACCCATACTTCCACCTATAAGAAGGTTCTACTACTTATCATAACACTCTAGGTTGCAATATCTCTCGAATGCAAACTCTATTTAACAATCCAAGTTCATACTATCTCAACTCATGAGCACAATCTGTATTGAAGGGTTAATGAGGAATATGAATACACATCTAATTCTGCCTTAATTGAACGAATCATAAGGATGAGGACATAACTTTCTACCTGAGGAACTTATAACACACTAGCAAACTTTTCTCAAGCCCTTTGTGTGACTTCTAAAACATCTGCTAGAAAATCTAAGAGCATTATTTGGGGAGGAAATTGGAACATGCTAATCATGTTATCTCAAGAATAGGTCATAGATGATGAATTTTGGGGTAACATACGAATAGACAGGAGATTCTGAGAGAACAACTTTACTGCACGATCTAAAGTAGGAAAGAGGGAAAACTTTTTCTTAAATGCCCTGTAGCCTCTCGAAGAAAAGTACAGACGTCTTCGTACCATTCCGCAAGACTCTACTAGACACGGCTTCACAGACACCCTAGGATACTTGAACTCTGCTCTTTGATACCAAGTTTGTAACGACCCGAGACTACCCCCTAGTCATCACACGGTGCTTGAGACCATAAGTAATCCCAAGCTAACCCTTATACTGGCATAACTCATGAGCAACTGAATAAAACACATAAATCTGAAGAAAAAGACAAAAGCTAAATCTTTTCTGAACTTGATCAATACAAAGCTATATTAAAATGATCACAACTCCACTTATACAAAATAAAAATAAAACTGAATACATCAACTATACTGACTGTTTATGAAGTCTCTACTATATTGACTATAGATAGTTGGGATGCTACTTCAACTACCACTAATCAATACGTATGAGTACGAAAATAAGGTACATGAATAACATCTAACTGAAGTCCCCGAAGTAGGCGGACTCATTATCTGCGGGCAGGAATCTGCAACTGTCTGATTATGATGTGTATGCTACAATTGGTACATACATTATTAAACAATGTAGCACATAGACATATATGTGGATCAGCACTTTTGGGATGTACTGAGCATGTGGGGGTGAATGCATAAGTAAGATAATAAGACAATATTCAAATAAACTTTCATAACTGCATGCTAAATGTGAGTGACTCACTTTGTCTTGAATAATCTAAACTGTCAAATGATAAGTCATGAGTAATAAAGCATAAAAGAAATTCTTATGAGCCACCACACTTAGTTCTAAAAAGTTGTACTCTTATTCTGTTTTCAAATCATGCAGGCTACGTGTAGAAAAGACTCATCTTTATCATCTGAAAACTAAAAGCTAAAATCTAATAACTGATGTGTTATGTAAGTTAATATCTGAGTAAAATTGTGAGCCTTTACACTTAGTTTCTAAAATTTTTTCTCTTATTATTTTTCTGTTAGAGAGGTTCTTCTAACCGACATAAACTATGTAATCTATCATGGAGTCCAACGTCTATTACCCACATAGGTAGAGTGGTTCTACCTTTGCCATCGAAATAGAACCTAGCTAGAGTGATCATTATATTGAACCCACTATGGGTATTAAAACCTACAGTGACACGTAGTTCTGGGGCATGAGACCTTGGAATCATACCCAACTTAGTGCTAACTACTACTTCCTTACTTATATGCTCATTTTGTAGGAAATCCCTCTTAAAATAGCATAAGGGTTTACAATAGAAATCAGTTATGCATTTGTCTGTTTTAAATTGTAATCAAAGCTAACTGTGTGGATTCCATATCTTAGTTGAGGATCAAAAGATCAAATCTTGCTTAAAATCTGAATACATGCTTATCAAAGAATGTTTAAACATCATCTTTCTTGAAATATCAAGACTGAAACTTAGGGTTTATAACCCATGCTTGGAAATCATGTCAAATCACAACAACTTCATACTCAATAATAAAATCTTGAAATACTTTAACAATTCTAGTCAAGATAATGAAATTCAATTCGCAATATATAAAATCATGTCACACGCATAAACAATGTAGAAATAGCTATGCAATTCAACACTTAAATCACTTGTGACTTCATAAACTTTAAATACTGATAATTGGGTATGAACCCTAAATTGAAAATCATGTAAATTCATGTAATTTCATCTTTAAAAAGTAGTTTTGGGCACAAGGATAAAAGGAGTATCATTGTTCATAACCTTACATGCCTTATTTTGCTTGATTCGATGAAATAAGTTAACTTTGGAATCCTTGAGAGAGTTATTGAAGGCTTTTCTTGAAGTTCTTGGCTTAGGAACCTTTTCTTGATTATCTTGAAGAGAATGTAATGGATTATTGAAGTTCTTGGAAGATGGACTTAAGGAGAAACCCTAATCTTATTCTTGTGAATAAAAAGGATTAGGGGTTTTCAAAACTAATTTATGATGGTCATGTACATGCCTTTGGTGATTTAGGTCATGGGAGGTAAGGGGAAAGACCAAAATACCCCTCCAAAACTGAATGAGAATTGCTGAGTTTTAAGAGTGATGACTTGGGCTGATAGGTCATCACTTAGGTGGTGGCCTATCAACTCAGGTCGTCACTTGGAAGCTTATTTTATGAGTTGCTAGTCTTGGGTGTCGACTTGGGCTGAGGTCATCACTTATGTAATGTCCCTAGTCTGTACCCCAGACGCTACCCGATGCTAGCGACCCCGGAGGACCACCAGCTAACCCATGACTAGTACCTGTTGTGAGTACTGTATAATAATAATACTGTAATAGTAACCTGTCTGAACTAAATGCGGAAGTGAGGTTGTAAACGCCATAAGGTTCATAACTGAAAACCAATACTGAATACTGATAACTGAATACTAAAACACATATCTGAAATACTTTAGTCTAAAAGTCTCTAACTGTCTGAATTATGGAGTTGATGGGACAAGCCCCCAACTAACTCCGACTATTGAAACTGTACTGAAATACTAAAATAATACTCTCTCCTCGAACTATGAGGACTCACCACTAAGTCTGTTGTTGATAGGCTGGGCTGCTAAGTACGATCAGGAGCCCATGCATCTGAACCTATGATATAAGACATCATCGCACAAAAAAAAGGTATGCGTCAGTACTTTAAATGTACTGGTATGCTAAGTGAGGTAGGCTGATATGCATGGATTCATGTGCATGAACAATAACTGACTGAGTAATATGAACATAACTGAATGAGAGAACATGCATAAATACATAAACTGTAACTGAGATCATGTTAACACTGGTTACGGATTAACTGATATCTGAGTTTACTGATACTGTAATACTGATAATTGAGTTACTGTTTCTGATAGTCCTAATTGATAACTAGGTGACTGTTTTCGACAATCCTGATTCTGTAGAACTGAACTGAGTTCTATACTAAGACCGAAATTAAAATTGTGAGAGGTAATTATCTAACTGATATGCCCCTTTCTGAATGGATTGAGGTGCAACTTGTAACCCCAGTTGGAAGGGTGTCAGTACCGTGCCACGGGTAAAGACAAGTTGAGAGTTCACCCTCTCTGACAAGAAGCTCTTTCGTTAACCCTCGCTGGTAGGAAAACTTGGACGAGATGTATCAACCCTAGTCTGGCAGAAAAATATCTCAACCTACGCTGGCCACGTAGTTCTGTTATGCAGGGATTGCTACTAAGGGTCAAACCCTATACTGACAGGAATGCCCCCATCCCTAGGTTCGCTCGGTGTTGAATCCTACTCCCAACTAAAGAAACACTAAACTGATTTCTAGTCCATACTAGGCTTGACTGAACTGTTACTAATCGTACTGTTTAACTGAACTGAACTGAGTTTACTGGATTCCGCTAACTAACGGAGTACTACTGAATCTGGTTAACTGACTGAGTTCACTAAGTTCTGAACTGAATAATGAACTGAGACTGTGACTGATTACTGAGTACTATTGTTCGTAACCCTACTGAGATTGTTCTGTAACTATTGTAGCTCTAGGTAAACAGCTAAATTTTCGAGTATTGAAAACCCCCAGGACTCGATAGCATGAAAAGTAAAGCATGGAGTAAACTTGAAAAACATAACGTTGTGCACTTGTTCATAACTCATTCATAGAGAAATTTTATCAAATACTTGTAAGGCATAAGTTTACACATATACTAGCATGTCATGATTTTTTCCCATTTCGTTCACATGAGCACTTTAACAAACACTTGAGGAGAACCAATGTGCACATAATACTAAACAACATGTAGACATCATAACATCAATTCCCAAATTCACAAATCCAATGGCTTCAACATAAATTCACATGATACTGCACACATGATAATCAATTCCACATGAAACTTGTAATAAACCATCGATTAGAAACCCAATTAACATTATAATCATGAATACACTTAAATCCAATCATGGAAATCATGAAATCAATCTACTTGAAGTTTAAAAAGAGTTTCTTGGACTCCAGGGGTGAAAGGAACCCTTGGATGAACACTTCACATACCTTGGTACTTGAATTGACTAAGGTTGATGGTGAGTTCCTAAATCTTGAACCTTGAATTAGAAGCCCTAAGGTTTGATTCCTGAACAATTTTGAGAATAGTGAATGAATTTTGCCTCTAAAGTGGCTAAATCTCATGTTTTGGAGGCTGATAGACGTGGGAAAATGGCCCAAATACCCCCGAGGATGCGATTTTTTAATGACTGAAAACTGGCCTAGCGACGCACAGACCGACGTGCCTCGTCAATGGGATTGATGCGATTGATGACGCGCCACGTCAAGTCCGTGTCGGTTCATTGGAAATTGCACTGGGAGCTGGGGGAAAATATTCATAGACGTGATAGGTGACGCGGCGCGTTGAGATAGCGTCGATACACTGGTTTGGACTCCCAAACATGCTTCAAATGATGTTTAAAAAATCTGAAACTCATCCAAGAACACCTATTGACATTCCTGATCATGAAGCATTTTAAAGATCGACATTTAATAGTCGTAAGGGGCACAAAATAAAATCGCCAACTATAAAGGCTAAAATAACTCTAAGTATGAATACTTAGCAAAAAATTTCTATGTCTGGGACCCCTTAATAAGCTTTAAAGGACTGAATTAAGCTTAGAATTTTGTGGAGTTTTACAATATCTCCCCCTTGGGAACATTCGTTCTCGAATGACACTGATTATGCTGAGAAATACTGATAACTGAGTTTGTACACTGAACATGCATATTTGATGCATAGAATACATGACTGAAAGTACGGATAAGCTGAGTTTTCATACTAAATATGCATATCTGGTGCATAAGTACATGCCTGAACTTATTCGTAAATGCATGACTGAATATGCAACGGTAATGGATACCAAGTTTATAACTGTAACTGAATATGGAACTAAGCCAATCTAAGGAAGACTGTTACTTTAAGCTGAGAATATTGATGAGCCTGAGATCATTTACAACATGTGTTTTATCCCTTTCGGGTTTTATTTTGGCGAGAAATATGGTTTTGATCTTACTATTTCAAGAAAATTTCAAAATAATTTTAAGAAAATTTATAGAGTCGCCACTTGATTTTCATAGAAAAAAAAAATTAAAAGAGTTTTAAAGATTCAAAAACAGAAATAAACCTTTAAAACTAGAGATTCTGGATAAAAGTTCAATTAACGCCCTAAGAAGGTTTTTAAGACACTTAGGAGCATCCGTTTAAAACGGTTTACCAAAAAGAAACTAGCTTGATTAATTAAAGGTGGCTAATTTCGCAAAAGGTTGATTTTGTAGAAAAATATTTATTAAAAAAACATTGAAAAATGATATTTAGTTATTCAAAAGAAAAAAATTCTAATTGAATTAAACTGAGTTGTAGTTTTTCGAACATAAAAGGGAAATGGATTTTGATTTCGTAAAAGAAGGGAATTATGGAATTATTAATATGTTATGGATTTCTATTAATCGTTATAGAAAAAGTTGATCATATTATAGATAATACCTTTGAAAAAATGTTAAGAGAGTGTTGAATTAAAAACCCTTTATTAATTATGAAACGTTGAAATTTATAAGAAAAATTAGTTCCTTGAATTTAAAGAAAGTTATTTTACTTCAAATAGACTATTTAGTTACACGAACAAGTCAAATATCATTTTGAAATAATGTGCTTAATTTTTAAAGACTTGTTATCAAAAGTCAAAGAAGCCGATTTAAATCACTTTTAGATAAAATAAATTAGGTGACGAAATTATAAATTAAGTGGAAGAAAACAAAGATAAAATGAAAATGACAAGACTTTTAGAGAATTTGTCTAGATTAATTAATTTACAAATATTAGCTAGCACAAATAAACAATACAAGCTACAAGAAATAATGCAAGAATTAAAGTTGGGCCCTCAGTTGACCCATTTAGAAGCTGCCCAGTTTTGGGCTTGAATTATGGACTTCAGTCCATTTTTCTGAAGTGTATATCAGCTGTATACTGACTGTATATCAGCCCTGTTGCTGCTGCATTTTTGTATACGCACTGTATATCTGTGTATAAACCTTGAATGCTCGCTTCCACTTTTAATATACGCCATTATCAGCTGCTTTCCAGTGTACACCAACTGTATCTAAGTGTATATCCCATGTATATCAGTCCAGTTTTGGACTTTGGTAGAGGCTTGACAAGGGGCGGACCCACATAGGTTCAAGTGGATTCATATGAACCCACTTCGTCGAGAAATTACACTGTATATATATATGTACGTTTAAACAGTCTTTACAGATGTATAAGATATATATATATAATATTTTAAAACCTAGTATACACAGTTGGAGTGCTTAGCCTAGTGGCAGTGGGTTCATATCCTAAGTGTTACATTGTGTGTTCGAGCCCCATCAGTGCATTTTCTTTTGTTTTCTTTATGCAACACCTAGCTTTTGTCTTACTCCTCCTTTTCCTTTAAGCAACAGTCAAATTAATATTAATTGGCTCTTTTTTTTTATCCGTATTTATTTTTTATATATTGAACCCACTTGATGACTAATTTCTTTATTCGTATTTATTTTTTATATATTGAACCCACTTGACGAAAAGTCTGGGTCCGCCACTGGGCTTGACTCGATATGAAAAATAGACGTAGGAAGAACGCAGTCCAAATAAACTCACGCAGGGGAGTTCATGCGAAAGAAAGAAAAGAGAAGGATGTTATCAACTCTATTATAAGAGAGGAAAAAGAGCAATCATAATATGGTTCAAATGAATCACAAAGCTACACAATCATCACCCAAAAAACTTCTACTACTTTCTGGAGACTGGAGAGCACAAAAACCACTAGTTTTATTATATATAAGAAAAATGTTGCAATGTAATCATAACATATCATCTTACGAACTTAAAATAATTTAACTAATTTGGCAAATTAATTAAACACACCAATAACAATGATTCCACCAATAATTAACACATTAGATTATATGCAGTTTGATATTTGTTAAATATGCACATAGACACTATAAACATAACATTGTTACACTTAAAATAGTTAACTGTTTTCAATACACATGTGAGCAAATCAGATATATCTTGTGTATACAAGGATACCGCATATTTCTGTACATAACATGGATACACTTAGGGGTCGTTTGGTAGAGTGTACTAAAAATATAATACATGCATTATTCTTTGTGTATTAATAATACCATGTTTGGTATTATTTTTTAGACTATGCATAACTAATACTTGCATTAGTTATACACACTATTGTGTATTAAGATGTGTGTTATAATACTCACCATTTTCTATGTATTAGTAATATCAAGTATTTCAACACATGTATTAATTAGTAAATGACAAATTTACCCCTCAAAGCTCTACTAAAACATTTTCCCCAAATCTTTTTTCCACGGTTCTTTGCTGCAGCTTTCAACAATGAAAAAAAAAAATTCAATGACTAAATTTTTCCTCAAATCTCTACTAGAATATTCATTTTCCTTGTATTTTACCTTTGTTCTTGTACTTTGTCTTCTCTTCTCTTCTCTTCTCTTCTCTTCTCTTCTCTTCTCTTCTCTTCTCTTCTCTACACTGACATGAAAAAATATGAAAAAATTTCACCGCATCTTCTTCTTCTTTTCATATAATTAGACATTGTTTGCTCTTCTACACTAGAACTAAATGTTCTGTTATTGGGAGCTTGACTGTGAAATTGAATTCTTTATTTTTGAAGATTGTTTTTGAATTTTTTGTTGCTTAACTTTTCATGTTAATCTATAAAATCATGACTATTTTTGGTGATTTTCTAAAGTTGTGCATAAAAATTATTTAATTCCCTCATGTTCCAACTATCTTCTGTATGAGGAATTGCAAAATCAAAGTTTGTCATACAAACTTTTTTTATGGAAAGGGAATGGATATAAATTGTTTGAGGAATTGATGGACAATGAAGTCCAATTCGTTGGTTTGGGAAAGAAAGTGGAGAGGTATTTTAGTCATACAAAATATTTTTTATAAAAATTATACAACATATATTATTTTTAATACATCAAACCAAACACTGCATAAGAAAAATACAAGCATAACTAACGCAGGTATAACTAACACAAGCATTACTAATACACCATATTTTGCATTATTATTATACACTCTACCAAACAACCCCTTAAGGTAAATATTCAGGCAACAACAACAACAACATACCAAGTGTATTCCCACCTAATGGGGTCTGGGGAGGGAAGAGTGTATGCAGACCATACCACTACATCAAGAGAAGAGAGGCTGTTTCCGATAGACCCCCGACTTAGGACCAATAACAGTATAACAAATATAAAAAGTAAGCGCATATAAACTAGTATGATACACAAAACAAACTAACAGTATAACAAACACAAAAATAAATGTATAATAAACTAGTACGGGATGCAAAAAAAACAACACCACTAGCCCCAAACTATAGCCACAACACTACGAATCAGAAACTCCAGACCCAAAGGAGCACTCCCCTATTACAACCTCCGCGCTCCCACCCCCTAACCATTTACCCTAATCCGCGTCCTCCACACCTTCCTATCAAGCGTCATGTCCTCTGTAAGTTGTAATTGCTCCATATCATGCCTAATCACCTCCCTCCAATATTTCTTCGGGCTACCTCTAGCCCGCCTAAAACCATCCCTAGCCAGAGTCTCACACCTCCGCACTGGAGCATCAGGGCCCCTCCTCATCACATGCCCAAACCAACATAGCCTCACTTCTCACAACTTATCCTCCACCGAGGAAACTCCCACATTCTCCCGAATAATCTCATTCCTCACCCTATCTTTCCTGGTATGTCCACACATTCATCGCAACATTCGCATCTCCGCCACCTTCATCTTTTGGATATGGGAGTTTTTAACTGGCCAACAGTCCGCTCTATACAACATAGTCGTCCGGACTACCACTCTGTAGAACTTACCTTTAAGCTTCGGAAGCACCTTCTTATCACAAAGAACTCCCAAAGCGAGCCTCCACTTCAACCACTCAGCCTCAATATGATGCGTGACATCCTCGTCAATCTCACCATTACCCTGAATTATAGGCCCCAAATACTTGAAACGGAACTCTCCCTCTTCTGGATGGACTGAGAGTCTAGCATCACAACCACTCCCGGTAAAAATATAGGCATAATAAAAATATAGGCATAATGAAGGTTAAAAAAGTATTACTGGCAGAATATTCATTTTAGCTAGTTATTCAAAGAAAGGTACAAGTTTAGCTCTACCAAGTCCCTTGCTAAAATCATGAAATGAGGATCTCAAAAACTAACATAGAATTGAATAAAAAATGAAAACCCACAAAAAAAATACCATCTTTATGATTTCCAAACCAAAAGTGAAATAAATTAAACACAAAATTGCTAAGTCCAAAATATAGAATACTCGAAAGATCAACGTAGAGTTCAACAAAAAGTGCAATCTTAGAGCTTTCAAATTAGTTATTAACCAATTAACCATAAAACTACTAAACCCAACAATCTCCAAAATCAGCATTGAACTCAATAAAACGAAAACCCACGTATCCACAAAAGACCATATTCATAAACATGATTCGGAGGCGATAACCAACAACAAAATACAGCAACGGAACAAAACCACATATCCCGAACCCCAAAAAAGAGATGAAGAGAATACGGTGAAACAAGAAGGGCGAATTTGTACCTTTTGGGGGGCAGCAAATTAGGACGACGAGCCTATGACGATGAAGTTTCTACCACCAAAATCTAATTCAACTCAATCGAGTTCAAACAAGTTCGTCAAACTTTTCGAGTTCTTCGGTTACGTGGGATTAGAGGAATGCTCCTCCAAATCCCCAATTTTTCTCCAAAGAATCCCCCTCTCACCTCTAACCCACAATAGCTATTTATAGGATAAAGAAGTAAGGTTTTTTTTTTCGGATTGTAAAACAAAAAGGGTAAAACAAAGAAACGGCTAGTTTGGACGATTGTTGACTCGTTGGTCGCTGTTGCTACAGCGTTGGTGGCTGTTTGCATTTGTACGGCGTTGTTGGCTGAGTGAACAGCGTTGTTTGGTTGTTGTTGTTACGTTGATATTGCTGTGTTGGAGTTGTATTGGTGTTGTCGGTTGTTTTGAGGTTAAGGGGAAGGAAAATAGGTAAGTGTGTGGGTCGGGTCATTTTGCTTGTATTGGGCCGGTGCTGTTGAAGTTGTTATGGGCTGGTGGTGAGAAGAAATAAGGCAAAATTCACAAATAGCATACTTATCCCCTTAATTATGAGTTTCATACCAATAGTTTTATAATTAGATAATATAGCAAGTTGTATTTTATATTTTTTGCAAACTATTGCTACAAAAATACAAATACATATGATTTTTACTGCTCTTATGATGATATGCATTTTGAAATTTTGCAAACTGTTGCTACAAAAATACAAATACATACAAATACATATGCTACAAAATGTAATTTGATAAAAGTATTGCTATTTTTTGTAATTTAATACTTAAGCATGCTACTTTATGTATTTTTTTTTTGAAGAAATAAGAGTGGCGGGCTGCTGACTTGGGAATTATATAGTTGTGGGGTGTTGGCTCAATTTTGGGTTGCTGGCCCAATTTAAAAGAAGGAAAGGTTATTTTACGTTAATAAAATAGCCTTAATTAAGTAATATTCGGGTAAAGTCGAGACGAAATTATCTTTCAATTAATTTAACGAATTTCTCAAATTTAATAATTTTAAAATAAATATTTAATGAAACACAATTTTATTTTATTTTCTTTTTCAATAATAATGATAATAATAACAATAATAATAATAAATAAAGAATAAAAAACTAGTTAGGAATGAGGTTATCCGGGAGAAGGTGGGAGTGGATTCAGTGGAGGACAAGATGCGGGAAGGAAGGCTGAGATAGTTTGGGCATGTGATGAGGAGGGACAGATGCCCCAGTTCGTAGGTATGAGAGGCTAGCTTTGGATGGTTTCAGGAGGAGTATAGGTAGGCCGAAGAAATATTGGATGGAGGTAATTAGGCATGACATGGAGCAGCTTCAGCTTACTGAGGACATGACCCTAGATAGGAAGGTGTGGAGGTCGTGAATAAGGGTAGAAGGCTAGTGTGAGTGTGTGGGTTATAGCAAGCAGTCAGGAGAGATCTTGTGTAGCCGGGTTCGTAACCCTAGGACTGTGTATGTAGGTGTCGTTGGTATGTGAGGGTATGTTACGACTAGGTGGAAGGCCCATTTTCTTATTTCTTAGTTCCTATTTTCTTATTTAGTGTTGCCTTTATTTCTCGTATTTCATTTTTTCTCTGGTTTCATTTCTATTATATTTTTCCGTTGTGTCATCCATCCTCCTTGTTTATTATTCTTTATCTTGAGCCAGGGGTCTATCGGAAACAACCTCTCTACTTCTTCGGAGGTAGCGGTATGGACTGCGTACATCTTACCCTCCCCAGACCCCACTTTGTGGAAATATACTGGGTTTGTTGTTGTAAATAATAAAAAACTAATTATGTCATCAATTTCTTATTTTCAATCGATCTTGAGAAAAGTATAATATTTGTAATTGTTCAAACTTCTTATTCTAAATATATTAATTTCGCCTAAATTCAAAAGGTAGGTTTGAAATTTAAAAATAATTAAAAATAAATATATTAAAACTATTCAAAATTAAGAAATTCAAAAACTAATTTGAAATTTGGAGGGCAAAAATTAGGTGTCAACAATTGCTCCCTCCCTTTGGTTAGGGTGGATGCAAGTAACTCTAGGCAAAGGGAGTTTGACATCCCTAATTTTGTCCGACCATGAATGCATCTCTCAGATGAGATTGGTTTTCGTATGAGTTTTGAGAGCTATGGTCGGACCTCGATATCAGGTTTCCTACATATCTCAAGTCACATAAGAATTCAGGCCACTTGTAGTTCATAAAGCTGGATTTTAAAGCACAATTCTCAAAGAATCCATAAACCATTTCGAGTTTTAAATTTTGGTGAAACCAAATAGCTGTGGAATAAGAGGATTGGGGGAAAGGTTGGAATGCAGTTGAGTTTTCTATATAGAGTCAAGCCTACATATCCCAATGATTCAGGAAATCAGACTGCTTGTAATTTGACTCGATCGATAGAAAAGATAGTCTTTTATTTTAGATGATCTTTGGCTCGGGATGAGTGACAAATATATCGAGTTATGGAAAAAAGGCTTGCATTTATCTCAATCACGAATGTGGGGGCCCTTACACCCGCAACTAAGAGCTAAATGGATATAATTTCCAAAGCTCTAGGTGTGTTGTCACTTGATTTTCAAAGAAGGGGAAGACTACCTCTGGTGCGAGTTTTGAATTTGCCTCAGAGGTGAAACTGAGACCAAAAATATCCTGAAATACCTACATGCCTTCTGATAGGGATGTGGTTTGATGGTGGTGGAATTCGTCTTATAGCTCGCATCCGAAGAGTTTGGCATCCCTCTCCAACCTATGTCCCAGTTCGCTGTAAGAAAAAGTTCCACGTTGTGCTGCATCTTTTTTGAAGTCGTTCGCACCTGTGGTTTTGATTTGAGATTTTCTTCCTCTGGAATGCTCTCGACAATGTTTCAAACAAAGAGTGTTAGTGCTAAACATAATTCACGAAAGAGGTATATAGTCTTTACCATATCTCCACGTGAGTTGTCACCTGAAAAGTGAAGTTATTCTTTCATGTACCTATTTGGAAGGAGATAACTTGCAACAGCATACACAACAACCCTCTTGGTTGTTGCACAATTAGCTTATTTATCGAGTGAATATATCTTCAAAGTGGGGTGGACCTTTTGGACACTGGTGACACTTTATGCAGAACGGTCCTTGTAATTGTGTATTCTTATGTCGATGCGGCAACTCTTTTGAGTCACCTATAATGCTTGTGGGATGATAACCTATCCGGTTATTGCCAATAATTCTTTGCATTTGATCTCGGGTAAGTCTTATGCATCTTTCTATTGATACGACTTATAGATTTTCTTTGAATTGCCAATCTTTGGATAATCTTGCGCATTATTTGATGTTGGATATGAGGCGACTTATAGTTATCCTTTGAACTTTTAGCCTTTAGGTAATTCTGCACATTATTCAACTTGTGATAAGAGATGGCTTATAGATATCCCTTCAACCGATAGTTCTTAGGTATTCCTGCACATCATCCGACCTTGGATATAATATGACTTATAGATATGTCTCAAATTGCTAGTCTGTGGGTAATCCTGCACATAATTGATCTTGGATATGACGCGGCTTATAGAGAACCCTTGGACTTATCAATTTGACGATCTTGCATATTCTTCGGTAAGGATTTAGTTGCGACTTACGGATAACCTTCGGATTATTAATTTTTGGGTAACCTTACACACTATCCGGTCAAGATGTTATTGTGGCTTACGAATGACCTATCGTCTATCAACTCATAGGTAATCTTGTACACTATCCTATTTCAAATAGTATGACTTATAGATGACCCTCAGATTGTCAATTTCTAGGAAGTCTCATATGCCATTCGCTTTCAGATAGCGACTTAAAAATGTCCCTTAGAATCATGTGTTGTTGATGCATTCATATGCTGATTCATGAAATGATGAGATATTCCCAACGTCAATGTATGTTATCTCGCGTGTTAATATATATTAGATGCTGATGATATCCTCGACACCAGCATTTGTCTTGCGTGTCAATGGATATTAGATGTTGATGATATCCTCGACACCAGCATTTGTGTCCCGCATGTCAAAAGATATTAGATACTGATGATATCCTCGACATCAACGTTTGTGTCTCGCGTGTCAACGGATATTGAATATTGATAATATCCTCGACGCCAGCGTTTGTGTCTCATGTGTCAACAGATATTAGAATATTGATGATATCCTCGATGCTAGTGTATGATATCTCACATGTCAATAGATGTTAAATATCCCTCTCGGTAATGGCATAAAATGGCCCTCTTGGCAATAATATAAAATGGCCCTCTCAATAATGGCATGAAATGGCTCTCTTGGCAATGATATGAAATGACCCTCTCGGCAATGGCATGAAATGTCCCTCTTGGCAATGATATGAAATGGCCCTCTTGGCAATGATATGAATTGACCCTTTTAGCAATGGCAAGAAATGGCCCTCTTGGCAATGGCATGAAATGGCCCTCTTGGCAATGGCATGAAATGGTCCTCTTGGCAATGATATGAAATGGCCTTCTTGGCAATGATATGAATTGGCCCTCCTGGTAATGATATGGAATGGCCCTCTTGGCAATGATATGAAATAGCCTTCCTGGAAATGGCATGAAATGACCCTCTTGGCAATTATATGAAATGGCCCTCCTAGAAATGGCATTAAATAGCCCTCTCGGCGATTATATAAAATGGAACTCTTGGCAATGATATGAAATGGCCCTCTTGGAAATGATATGAAATAACTCTCTCGGCCATGGCATGAAATGGCCCCTCGGCGATGATATGAAATGGTTCTTCCGGTGATTTCAAAACAGTTTTACCTGAGTTCGTTTGTTTGCATTTTACTTTCTACCTGTACCTGTACTCAAGGTAGATAATTAGTAGACACAAAGTCACTTTTGCCGGCGACTATTTTATAGAAAAATTCTAAATACAATATTCATAAAGAAGATAAGACACCTTTATTTGTCCTTCATGATCTCAAGAAATGAGATAAACAACTCAAAAGGTCCTCGATAAATGGGTATTAAACCTATTTTTGGGCTACCCAAAAATACCGTTCTTGAGCATTATATGCTCTGGTGTGGCTCCCAACTTGCTCAGGGATTTTTGAAAGAGACTCCTATTTTTGTGTATTGATCCCTGCACCCACAGAAAAATTATTAGTTTGAGTGAAACTACTCCGTGTTGACCTCCTTTGATCCTTGGTTGACTCATCGCCATCTTTCGGGTACTTTGTCATGTTGGAACTTTCATCCCGACTCTCCGTTCCAATAAATGCCTAGGTAATCACTAAGTAAAAGATTTGTATAGATTTTTCAAAGTAGTCTTAATTTTAGAAAATAGTTTCGAAAGTTTCTGTAAAAGCTTTAGAAAATCTCTGCCAGTCATGTCATGTACTAGCTCAACGAACGTCTTCCTTTTGTTTTGACTATATCCGACGGAGTATCTCCAAAACTCATCATCATTATTGGAGGGTTCTTCAATCAGTTCCATCATAGTCAAAGAATTAGTCTACCTAGACTTTATAGCTGCTGGTGACTTTTAAAGCTTAACTTCGACCTCTGGTGGTGGGTAATTTGAAGTATATTCCAATGTTTAGTGGACATTTTGAGGCCTTCCTCAAAATTTCTTCCCCAGTTTAATGTTGTTTGAGACGATCCCAGCTTGAGAAATCCAAAGTCTTTGTTGGTCTTCATTCTCTTTGTTGGATGATGATCTTCCTCTTGTGAATTTTTGAGATTCCTTCTTGAAAATTCTTTCCTAGTTTCCATTTTTTGGGGTTACATGATTGAGCCGTTGGGGCGCCTACGTATCCCGTTGGAGTAGGAATCAGGTCAAACATAGTTAACGCTCCGCTAGTGATATATATAAAATTCTAATAGGTTAATCGAAGCCGACATAGGCCGCCTACGTATCTTATTCTCAAGAATTCAGGTCATCACATAGTTCATACATAAAAGGAAGGGATAAATTATCCTAAGGGGTTGACCGAAGCCGACATAGGCTGCCTACGTATCCCTTTCTTAGGAATTCAAGTCAAACATAGTTCGTATATAAAAGGAAGAGATAAATTATCCTAAGGGGTTGACCGAAGCCGACATAGGTTGCCTACATATCCCTTTCTTGGGAATTCAGGTCAAACATAGTTTATACATAAAAGGAAGGGATAAATTATCCTAAGGGGTTGACCGAAGCTGACATAGGCCGCTTACGTATCCCTTTCATGGAAATTCAGGTCAAACGTAGTTCGTACATAAATGGAAGGGATTCTAGGCAATTACATATCATAAAATAGATAATATCATAAAGGTGATTACAAATAAGCCAAGGAAACAAAAACTACAACATCTTTCAAACACAGTATCTCTTTACCGCTTCAGAATTGTGCGTGTTTCTGAACACTAACATTTGTTTCTCTGATTTCATCATGCTCACATAGGTTGACTATTCCAGTTTCATTCAAGTTGGGCTTCTCTCAGTATTTAAATTCCTCTATATTTTCCACTAATTACTCCTCGTCATTCATTCAAGTTGGGCTTCTCTCAGTATTTAAATTCCTCTATATCTTCCACTAATTGCTCCTTGTCACCTTTTTTCCATTCATCATTATTTTCTTTGCTTTGTTCGTCTAACCCTTGACATGACATGACATTACCAAATTTTTAAATTATTGCTACAAAAATAAACCATGTTAGATGATAACAAGATAATAAAAAATAATAATATTTCAAAACAACGTCTTAAATAAAAGGAGGCCTTTTCACTAAAATTTGAGAGATAACACAAACTATGGCTCATAGCCCGCGTAATTGCGGGTCCATGCTTTTTTGAAAGCTGTAAAACACAAAAAGAAATTTGACACATAAAAGGATGGATCACGGGGCCTCCTTCGGATCATCACCGATTTTTAAAACGACTAGTAATTGCCCTTTCATCTACCACGATGGGCGACGAGTTATGAGCAGAGTGGAAGTCCAATTTTGTAAAGCCTCTCTTGGTGCAACCTTTTTCACCCCACTGGACTTCGGGAAATCGTTTGGTACAATATTGCATTCCTCGAACAGATTTTCTATCCCATCCCCAAGACCATCATCAATTGACATCTCACACACGAGAAATAATTGGTGCAGGAGTGACAATGGTTTGGACAGACTCATCTTTGAATTATCTTCAGTCTCATCTTCCTTTCTTAGTTGGTACCTTATTTCACGTCTAAATACTTTTTCCGGGACCATAGTAGGCTCAATAATTCCTTCTAAATTCTTACTCAAGGCGGCCATAACTTTCTCAATATTTTCCACTCCTTTTGTCTTTTTAGAATTTTGTGGATCCACCTTAGTAATAGTCTTGCCAAATACCCATTCGCCTGTTATTTTGATCATGCTAATCGTGGCTCCTTCGTGATTAGGCAATGGATTACTGGTGACATTTGGTGTCGGCGCCTGAAGAGTGATGATCTTCTGGTCAATCAAGACTTGGATCTTATGTTTCATATTGATGCAATCTTCAGTATTATGCTCGAGCACTCCTAAATGATAAGCACAAAATTGATTAGCCTAAAAGAATCAGGAATTAAGATTGGTAGGCTTTGGTGGAATAGGCTCTAAATAACCATCTTTCATCAATCTTCCAAAGAGTTGGGTACGACTTTCAGCCAATAGAGTGAATTTTCTAGGAGGCTTCTTTTCGTAGTTTATGCGTGGGGGTTATACTAATTTTGATTAGCAGGAGGAGGTAATTAATGATAGTTTGGAGGCGTTTGGACATTTATTTGGTTGTTTGGAAGAGTAACTTGGATATGAGACTGATAATTAGGCTGAGGAACTTGGCACTGGGGTAAAATATTTGGAAGTGGATCTTGATATTGGGGTTGGGCGTAGAATACAGGCTGAAAACTTGGTGATGGTGGTGAGGAAAGAATATTCCTAGGCTTGAATTTCTTCTTCAATTCATCAACAGAACTAATAGAGATCGCAGTCACATCCTGTAACACCCGGCATTTTCCTACCGTAATCTAAGTCCCTATACATGAGTATTCACATATAAAATTTCTGAAATACTCATTATTCTTCAGTTTAGAGCCTGCCATTGCGTAGGAAATCAAATTAGCTTTCCAACGGTATAAAATTTGCCTAAATTCAATAACCGGGTAAGAAGTTATGGCAATTTTAAGTTTCAGTCGTTAAACACCATAATTTTGACACTTAGCACTCGCGGAGCCAGTGTAAATAGCAATAGTCATTTTCCAGTGAGGGTCCGCGATTATGGCGCATCGCGCCATAGGCCCAATTCATAATTGTCAATTTCCAGTGACCCTCCCCGATACCACCGCATCGCGATGAGTCCAGATTTCAGAATCAAAGAGGCACCGCGATTCCATCGCATCGCACCGAGCCCTTAATTCCCAGTCTTCTGATTCCAGTGACACGGTGCGATAGCGCCGCATCGTGCCAAGGGTGAAAATCGAGAATTTTCAGTTAATTCCGAGATTTAATTCCCAAGGGCTTTTAGGTCTTTTTTCCCCATTCCAGTCAGCCTAAACATGGGATTAAACCCCCAAAAGCCCTATTATGCCATCATTTACTCACTCTTCTCAAGAAATTAAAATATTCTCTCCCTAATAGCAAAACCCTAGTTTCAAGAGAATAAAAAACAAGCTCAAGAACTCACCAAAAACTCCAAGAAATTCATCCATTAAGGTATATTAGATGTTCATCCATGGATCCCTTTCATCCATGGAGTCCAAGTATCCGTTTTAATTACAAATCTATCATCTTTTCAAGTTAATTTATTTAAATTGTGATTTCACCCATGAATCTCCATGTACTATTGATTTTATACCATGATTCAATGAAATTACTGTTGTCATCCAATCTTCATTGTTTTAATATTATTATTTACTGGGTTAAACCATGATTTAATACTATTATGTCGGATTCATGCTATTTCTATAAGTTTCATGACATTCCTATGATTGTTTTAAACCATGAACTACAAGTGTTTGATAAAATTCCTACAAGAGTGATGGATTAAATAAAAGCCTTCATGTTTTGTCCCCTAAGCTTTGGTTTCTTTTCAGTATTGTTGTTTTGAGTCCTGGGGGTATTGAATACCCAAAAACCATAGCTGTTTATTTAGTCTAGTCTCAGTACATTACAGAATAGTCTCCAGATTATACTATAAGTATTATCAGAATAGTTAGATATCAGTCATTAAACTCAGAACAGTCTAGTATCTCAGTTCAGTTGGGAGTAGGATTTAGTACCGAGTGAGTGCAGGGATGGCAGCTTCTCTCTCAGATAGGCAGACTCGTTAGTAGCAGTCCCTATACACTAGAATAATGTAGCCAGTATAGGATATGAGTAATCAACCATCAAATTAGGCTTGACTATCTCGCAGGTCATTTGGACATTATATCAGTTTAGTGGATCCACACAGTGAATGTTAGTACCTGTTGCATGGTATTAATACCCATCCAACTAGGGTTACAAGTTGGACCCCAATTATCTCAGATTGGGGCATATTGGTTAGATGATACCTCCCACAGTCTTAGATACAGTCTCAGTCACAGTCCCAGTTCAGTTATTCAGTCTTAGTGTTGTTTGGCCAAAGCGTACAGATGTCAGTCATTTCAGTATCTTAGTTTACAGACTTTACACAATTTTTGTTATATGCTTAGTCATGCATCCTCAGTGTCTATAGATTTTCACATATCTTCGGTATTTACAGATTTTTCATGCATACACAGTATTTATATGTTTCACATATTTTCAGTACCTATGGATTTCATGTTCTCTACTCAGTACCCTATGTTTTACATATATAATCAGTTAGTAATTATTACTCCTATTCATAAAACCATGCATATCAGCCTACCCCATTTAGCATACCAGCACATTCAAAGTACTGATCGCATACTTTTCTTTTGCGCTATGATGTCTCATATCATAGGTGCTGACGCTCAGTTTCCGGATCGCACCTAGATTCTCAGATTCTCAGATTCTCAGCAGTACAGTAGCAGTGGTGAGGCTTCATCATCCAAGGACAGATTATATTATTTCATGTCTTTATCTCTGTAGTTAGTAGAGTTAGTTGGGAGCCTATCCCATCAACTCACAGTATTCAGTTTAGAGGATTTTCAGACACTACAGTTAGTTTTTCAGATTATTCAGATTTCAGTATTATGCCAAATTCATAATTTAGTAGTCATTTCATTATATAAACCTTATGGCAATTTTACTTATTCTTCTGCATTCATGATTATATTATTCAGTGCTCACAGCAGGTACCAGCTCATGGGTTAGCTTGTGGTCCCTTTAGACCGTAAGCACCGTGTAACAACTAGGGGGTAGTCTCGGGTCATTACAAACTTGGTATCAGAGCCTAAGGTTTTAAAGTATCCTAGAAAGTCTGAAAGCCGCGTCGAGTAGAGTCTTGTGCATAGGTGTGTAGCACGCCACACTTATGGACAAGAGGCTACAAGGCATTTAGGAAAAGTTTTCCTTCTTTCAGTATTCATGTCGTGCATTAAGCATGAGCTCAAGTTAAACTTTCAGTCTAATTCGTTTCCTCCTTCCATTTGCAGAACATTCCTTCCAAGAAGAACGGGAGAAGAGCAGGAACTCATCCATTCCCTCAGCCCGTCCAGGCAGATCCTCTGGACGAGCATGTCTCTCACGTAGAATTCAGGGTTGCATTGACTACTCTAGCAAACTCCGTAGCAGCACAAAATAAATGACCGGCTATTTTTCCGACCAACCTAGTGGCTAATATTTCTACAACCAAAATTTAGGACTTCACTCGAATAAGTCCTTTTTCCTTTACGGGATCTAAGTCTGAAGTGGATCCATATGAATTCTTAGATATGGTTCCAAACATAACGGATGCTATGGGGGTGACGTCTAGTCAGAGTGACGAGTTGGCTTCCTATCAATTACAGGATGTAACCCATACTTGGTTCAAGCAATGGAAAGTTGATAGAGGTGTTGATGTAGGGCCTATAGAATAGCAAGAGTTTGCCACGGCTTTCTTGGACGGATTCTTTTCATTAGAGTTGAGGGAGGATAAGGTGTTAGAATTTATTAATTTGAGGCAAGGCAGCATGAGTGTGAGGGAGTATTCTCTCAAGTTCACTCAGTTAGATAGATATGCTTCTCATGTGGTAGCTGACAGTAGGTCCAAGATAAGTAAATTTGTGCCTGGCGTGTCTGATAGTGGGGTCAGAGAGTGTAGGACCATAATGATAATTAGTGAGATGGACTTATCTAGACTGATGGTCTATGTTTAATAGATAGAAGAGCAGAAGATTAAGGAGGGGGGGAGAGAGGAAACAAGAGAGCTAGGATAAAGAGTTTTAATTTTAATCAGCTAAAGTCAGAGGATGGTAACCGTTCTTAGTTTCATCAAAGGTCTTCAGCCCCAACACCCTCTTCAGCCAGTGCCTCAGTACCTAAATTCAAAAACGACAATAGGGATAGGGTACCAGGCTCTAAGTCCCAGGTCAATGTTATCAGTGCTCGTACCAATCCTTTATGTCAGAAGTATGACAGGCACCATTAGGGTGAGTGTAGAGCAGGTAGTGATGTGTGCTTCGGGAGTGCCAAGCCAAGCCATCAGATTCAGTAGTGTCGGGTAGTTTCTCAGAAAGGTAGGGATGTGCGCCAACAGGTCCAGTCCCATCAGTCATCAGTTCTATTCGGTCGCCCGACTCAGCAGGGTTCCGCTTCCAGTGCTACTAGTGGTCAGCGTCCTAACAGATTATATGCTCTTCAGTCCCGCCAAGATCAGGAAAATTCTCCTGACGTAGTTACTGGTGCATTGCAGGTCTTTCACTTACATGTTTATCCGTTACTAGACCCTGGAGTTTCTCTTTCTTTTGTAACTCCATATATAGCCGTCAATTTTGGAGTCAATCCCAAAACTCTATCAGATCTCTTTTCAGTGTCTACCCTAGTAGGCATTTCCATTGTAGCCAGGCAGGTACACAGGAACTGTCCGATCACAATATCTCAAAAAGTTACCTCAGTTGATCTTGTAGAGTTAGAGATGATGAATTTTGATGTCATTCTCGGCATGGATTGGATCCACTCATGCTATGCCTCCATTGATTGTAGAAACAGAATAGTTCATTTTCAATTTCCAAATAAACCAGCCCTTGAATGAAGGGGTAGTACTACAGCTCTTAGGGGTCAGTTGATTTCATACCTTAGAGCCAGAAAGATGATATCCAAGGGGTGTGTCTAACAACTTGTGCAAGTCAAAGACTCTATCTCAGAAACTCCTACTCTTGAGTCTGTTCCAGTAGTAAATGAATTCTCAGATGAATTTCCTAAAGATCTTCTCGGAGTTCCTCCCGAAAGGGAGATAGACTTTGGAATAAACCTTCTTCCAGATACTTAGCCCATATCTATTCCGCCATACAGAATGGCTCTAGCTGAACTCAAAAAGTTAAAAGAATAGTTTAAAGACCTCCTAGAAAAGGGATTCATCAGACCCAGTGTCTCTCCGTGGGGCACCCCTATTCTATTCTTACGTAAGAAGGACGGTTCTCTCAGAATGTGTATTGACTACCGTCAATTGAACAAGGTCAAAGTCAAGAATAAATACCTATTTCCTAGAATCAATGACTTGTTTGACCAACTTTAGGGTGCCAGTTACTTTTTCAAGATAGACCTCAGATCAGGCTATCATCAACTTAGAGTCAGAGAATGTGACATTCCGAAAATAGCTTTCGAACTCGATATGGTCACTTCAAATTTTTAGTTATGTCCTTTGGCCTCACGAATGCCCCAGCGGCCTTCATGGACTTGATGAACCGAGTGTTCAAGAAGTACTTGGACATGTTCGTTATAGTCTTTATTGATGACATTCTTGTCAATTCTAGTAGCGAAAGCGATCATGCAGACTTTCTCAGAATAGTGCTCCATACTCTTATAGCCCATTAGTTGTTCGCTAAATTCAGTATGTGTGAGTTCTGTTTAAGATCAATAGCTTTCTTTGGCCATATTATTTCTGGTGATGGAATTAGGGTTGATCCTCAAATGACCTAGGCAGTGAGAAACTGGCCTAGACCCATCTCTCCATCAAATATCAGGAGTTTCTTGGGTTTAGCTGGCTATTACCATCGGTTTATTGAAGGGTTTTCTTCTATTGCATCCTCCATGTCCAGATTGACTCAGAAGAAAGTTAAGTTTCAGTGGTCAGATTCCTGCGAAAAGAGTTTTCAGGACTTGAAGACTCGACTCACCTCAGCCCTTGTTCTTACTCTACCAGATAGTTCCAATGGGTTTGTTGTGTACTGTGATGCATCCATAGTAGGTTTGGGTTTGTCCTCATGAAGAGATGTAAGGTCATAGCTAACGCCTCCAGACAACTTAAGCCTCATGAAAAGAATTATCTGACTCATGATCTTGAGCTAATAGCAGTAGTATTCGCCTTAAAGATTTGGAGGCATTACTTTTATGGGGTGCATGTAGATGTGTTCACAGATCACAAAAGCCTCCAGTATGTGTTCTCTCAGAAAAATTTGAATTTGTGTCAGAGAAGGTTATTAAAGTTATTGAAAGATTATGACATAAATGTTTTGTATCATCCGGGCAAGGCCAATGTAGTAGCTAATGCTCTCAGTAGATTGTCTATGGGTAGTGTATCTCATGTTGAGGATAGTAAGAAGAAGTTAGCTCAGGAAGTTCATCATCTTGACCGACTAGGTATCCGTTTAATCAACTCATTAGAGAGTAGTGTATGGGTGCAAAGCAGCTTAAAATCATCTCTAGTTTCTGAGGTAAAGAAAAAGCAGGATAGAGATTCCAGTCTAGTTAAGTTGAAATAATCAGTCAGAGATCAGAAGGTGGAGGTCTTTTCCTAAAGGGGGGATGGTGTGTTGTGCTGTCAGGGTAGATTGTGTGTACCTGGTGTAGATGATTTGAGGCAATAAATTCTTGCAGAAGAGCATGGTGCGCGTTACTCTATTCATCCAGGGGCCACTAAGATGTACCCCGATTTGTGAGAGATCTATTGGTGGAGTGGGATGAACAGAGATATTGCAAAGTTTGTAGCTAAGTGCTCTACTTGTCAGCAAGTTAAGGTTGAGCAGCAGAAGCCTAGTAGGTCCATGTAGGAGTACAGTATTCCCATATGGAAATGGGAGGAAATGAACATGGATTTTGTGATAGGTTTGCCTCGTACCCATCATCAACACGATTCTATTTGGGTTATCGTAGACAAGATGACCAAATCAGCTCATTTTTTACCAGTCCATACCTCTTATTCAGCCGAGGACTATGCCAATCTCTATCTTAGAGAGTTGGTTAGGTTGTACGACATTCCCTTAGCTATCATCTCCGATAGAGGTACTCAGTTTACCTCTCACTTCTGGAAAGTATTCCAAAAGGGTCTTGGTACCCAAGTCCATCTCAGTACAACCTTCCACCCTCAGACAAAAGGTCAAGTAGAAAGGACCATTCATATGCTTCAAGATATACTAAGAGTATGCACAGTTGATTTTAAAGGTATTTCGGATGACCAATTGCCTTTGATTAAGTTTGCATACAATAACAACTATCATTCCAGTAGCCGTATGGCTCCATTTGAGGCTCTTTATGATAGGAGATGTAAATCTCCAATTGGTTGGTTTGAAGTAGGTAAGGCTGCAGTAGTAGGGCCTGACTTAGTGTTTGATACCTTAGAGAATGTTTAGTTGATCTGAGAAAGGCTTAGGGCTGCCCAAAGCCGATTAAAATCGTATACAGATGTGAGGACAAAGGATCTCAAGTTTGAGGTCGGGGATTTTGTGTACTTGAAAATCTCTCCCATAAAGGGAGTGAAGAGATTCGATAAGAAGGGAAAACTCAGTCCCCGATATGTCGGTCTCATTAGAATTCTCAGTCCTTTCAGAAAGGTAGCTTACGAGCATGAGTTGCCTTCAGATCTAGCCTTAGTACACCCAGTGTTCCATGTCTCGTTGTTAAAAAAGTGTATTGGTGATCCAGCTGTAGTTGTTCCCTTAGAAAGTATAGATATTCAGAACAGGTTTTCCAATGAGGAAGTTTCCATCGAAATTCTCGATCATCAAGTTTGTAGACTAAGAAACAAAGAAGTTCCATTGGTAAAAGTTCTTTGGAGGAATCAGTCCATTAAGGGAGCCACTTGGGAATGAGAGGCAGATATGCAAACCAAGTACCCTCATCTTTTCTCCGCGAATCCAGATTCAGTATAAGGTACCAATCCTCTTAAGATTTTTCTCTATCATGCTCAGTTTCAGTCGCACATCATGTTCATGTCAGTCGTGCATTCATGAATCAGTTCAGTCATGCATTCCATGCATCAGATATGTATATTCAGTGTGTAAGCTCAGTCCATCAGTTTGCTCAACTTAACCAGTTTCATTCGGGGACGAATGATCCCAAGGGGGAGATATTGTAACACCCAGCATTTTCCTAGCATAATCTAAGTCCCTATACATGAGTATTCACATATAAAATTTCTGAAACACTCATTATTCTTTAGTTTAAAGCTTGCCATTGCGTAGGAAATTGAATTCGCTTTCCAGAGATATAAAATTCGCCTAAATCCGATAACGGGCAAAAAGTTATGGCGATTTTAAGTTTCAGTCGTTAAACACCGTCATTTTGACACTTAGCGCATCGCGGAGCCAGTGTATATAGTAATAGTCATTTTCCAGTGAGGGTCCACGATTATGGCGCGTCGCGCCATAGGCCCAATTCAGAATTGTCAATTTCCAGTGACCCTACGCGATACCACCGCGTCGTAATGAGTCCAGATTTTAGAATCAAAGGGGCACCACAATTTCACCGTGTCGTGATGAGCCCTCAGTTCCCAGTCGTCCGATTCCAGTGACACGGCGCAATAGCGCCACGTCGCGCCAAAGGTGAAAATTGAGAATTTTCAATTAATTCTGAGATTTAATTCCTAAGGGATTTTAGGTCTTTTTCCCTCATTCTAGTCAGCCTAAACACGAGATTAAAGCCCTAAATGCCCTATTATGCCATCATTTACTCACTCTTCTCAAGAAATTAAAACATTCTCTCCTTAATAGCAAAACCCTAGTTTCAAGAGAATCATGAACAAGCTCAAGAAATCACCAAAAACTCTACGAAATTCATCCATTAAGGTATGTTAGATGTTCATCCATGGATCCCTTTCATCCATGGAGTCCAAGTATCCGTTTTAATTACAAATCTATCATCTTTTCAAGTTAATTGATTTAAATTGTGGTTTCACCCATGAATCTCCATGTACTATTGATTTTATACCATGATTCAATGAAATTACTGTTGTCATCCAATCTTCATTGTTTTAGTATTATTATTTACTGGATTAAACCATGATTTAATACTATTATGTCGAATTCATACTATTTCTATAAGTTTCATGACATTCCTATGATTGTTTTAAACCATGAACTACAAGTGTTTGATAAAATGCCTACAAGAGTGATGAATTTAATAAAAGCCTTCATGTTTTGTCCCCCAAGCTTTAGTGTCTTTTCAGTATTGTTGTTTTGAGTCTTGGGGTATTGAATACCCAAAAACCATAGTTGTTTATTTAGTCTAGTCTCAGTACATTACAGAATAGTCTCCAGATTATACTATGAGTATTATCAGAATAGTTAGATGTTGGTCATTAAACTCAGAACAGTCTAGTATCTCAGTGTCTTTCAGTTGGGAGTAGGATTTAGTTTCGAGCGAGTGCAGGGATGGCAGCTTCCCCCTCAAATAGGCAAAGTCATTAGTAGCAGTCCCTATACTCCAGAACAATGTAGCCAGCGTAGGATATGAGTAGTCACCCGTCATATTAGGCTTGACTATCTCGCAGGGGTCACCCGTCAATTCAGGCTTGACACCCTTAGTCCTTTGAACATTATATCAGTTTAGTGGATCCACACAACTAATGTTAGTACCCGTGGCATGGTATTAACACCCATCCAACTAGGGTTACAGGTTGGACCCCGATTAGCTCAGATTGGGGCATGTCGGTTAGATGGTACCTCCCAAAGTCTTAGATACAGTCTCAGTCACAGTCCTAGTTCAGTTATTCAGTCTTAGTGTTGTTTGGCCAAAGTGTACAGATGTCAGTCATTTCAGTATCTTAGTTTACAGACTTTACTCAATTCTTGTTATATTGGTCATGCATCCTCAGTGTCTATAGATTTTCATGTATCTTCAGTATTTACAGATTTTCATGCATATATAGTATTTATATGCTTCACATATTTTCAGTACCTACGGATTTCATATTCTCTACTCTGTACCCTATGTTTAACATATATAATTAGTTAGTAATTATTACTCTTATTCATGAAACCATGTATATCATCCTACCCCATTTAGCATACCAGCACATTCAAAGTACTGATCGCATATTTTTCTTTTGCGCTATGATGTCTCATATCATAGGTAATGACGCTCAGTTCCAGGATCACACCTAGATTCTCAGATTATCAGCAGTACAGTAGCAGTGGTGAGTCCTCATCATCCGAGGACAGATTATATTATTTCATGTCTTTATCTCAGTAGTTAGTCGAGTTAGTTGGGGTCCTGTCCCATTAACTCACAATATTCAGTTTAGAGGCTTTGCAGACACTACAGTTAGCTATTCAGATTATTTAGATTTCAGTATTATGCCAAATTCATAATTCAGTAGTCGTTTCATTATTAAAGTCTTATGGAAATTTTAGTTATTATTCCGTATTCATAATTATATTATTCAGTGCACACAGCAGGTACCAGCTCATGAGTTAGCTTGTGGTTCCTCGGGGCTGTAAGCACCGTGTAACGACTAGGAGTAGTCTCGGGTCGTTACACATCCTCTCTTTTCTTTTTTTGAGAATGCAGAAGATTCAGATGATGTTGGGGTTTTGACAATTTTTCCTGTTCAGATGCCTTCCTCTAACGATTTCCCAATATTTACCAAATCTGCAAAAGTCGCTCGGACCATGGATACCATCCTCATATAAAATTCTCCCTCCTGTGCGCCAGAGAAAACCGATATAATTTCTTCCTCAAATATGGGAGGTTGTACTTTAGCAGCTTTTTTCCAACGAAAGGCATAGTCTCGGAATCACTCATCATTTTTCTGTTTGATCCGATCTAATGAATATCGATCAGGGACTGTCTCAATGTTAAATGTAAACCTATCAAGGAAACCTTTAGCCAATGCCCTCCAACTAGTCCATTTTTTCAGTTCTTGAGATATAAACCAATCTAAGGCTTCACCGCTTAAGCTCCAACTAAACAAGCACATCAATAATACCTCATTTTTCCCTACACCAACCATTTGATCATAATACCTTCTCAGATGGGCTATTGAATTTCCAGTATCGTTGAATACTTCAAATATAGGGACCTTGTATCCTTCTGGTAGATCTACTCCGGGGTGAACACATAGATCATCATAACCCATACCATCATTGTCCCCCGCCCCATGAAATTTTTTAATCCTCATAATCTTTTCATTTGTAGCCAATAACTTCATTTCATGCTAGGTCCTCCACTCTTTTTTCTTTTCCTCGTAATGGTCTTTCTCGGGATTGGGAAATGGATAGTATATGTCAGGAGATATGATGACAAAGGAAGGATTTAGAATGGTAGCTTAATTTTAAGGATGAGAGGAGGTTGGGTGGTAAGTAGGGAGGATGTTTTGGAGATTAGAAAAGATTTATGGAATTTGAGAATAGTTTGGTGGGATCTGAGAAGGATTTTGCAGATTTGAAAATGGATTCTGTGGATTTAAGGATGGATTTGGTAGATTTGGGGCTGGATTTTGTAGTTTTAGGAGCGAATTTTGTGGATTTGGAGACCAGTTTTGAGGGGTTAGGGATGGATTTTGTGGATGGACGCATCTGGGTTATTTTCTCGATTGGTGTTTTGGACTAGTTGAGGAGCAGAGAGAGATAATATGTTATTTGGATGGTCCCTGAGAATAGGCGTATTGAGGGGAGAGATCTGGAGTGGAGTCCCGTGTCCTCCTGGAGCGGGACCATTGACAGTGATGGCCAAGTTAGCCAAATCTCGAGTACGATTCACCTCTTCCTAAAGCATTTCTAATTTTCTCGCGAGTTCAACAATCATCTTGCTTTGTTCCACTATTACATTGTCCCTGATAGTCAATGCATTTTCGTCATCGTTTCTAGTCATTTTTGAATAATGATCATAGGATGGGATTTTATGCGCTTTTGACCGGGTGAAGTAAGGATGTTCTGCCAGCTTATTTCAACATGGAGTGATTTTCTATTATCTGTAAAGTAAAATAACTCAAAGGAAGATGTGTTAGTTTCCATATGTGATAAGTAATGCAAGATACTTAACAAGAAGTAACCACATAGAGTTGTTGGTTTCATAGACAAACTGATCCACGGGAGCATAGTGGATAAATTTGTCTTTGACTCAAATAAACACACATAAACACATAGAACAGTTATATCACATAAACATTATAATAACACGTATCCTAACTGGGGTGACCTTTTTTGAGCCAAGGGTTTGGGCCTAACGAGTTTTGAAGAAAATATATGTTTTTTTAAAGCCAATCCATTATCCCCAACTTTCATAGATATGTAAAAGGGCATAAATGCCTACAAAAGATAAAAAAAAGGGATACAATCTTTAGGGGAAAAGGGAGATAACATGAAAGAAGATAAGTCCCACACAGAGGAATAGAAAAACTAGCTACTGGATGCTCCTTCGTTTGCTCTTGCCTTCTTAGCCTTGTTCACCTTCTGCGATATTTGATACCTATTGATGATCAGATGACTCCCGCACAACTATGCCTTGTTGTCGTAGGTCATTTTTTTTATACTATCAATCTGAGAAGCCATGCTATCATCCAAATAGATTAGACAATGCCTAGCATCATCAGCCTTCTGCCTAGCTCGCTTCAACTCTTTCTTCAACAGACGTATAGTCAAAGCATCCTTCATATACATCTGTTGGTGCGCGATTTCACTTTTTTGAAATTCATCTTGAAGCCTGTGGAGTTGGATCTGATGCTCTGGCTCTATATCAACAACCTGAGTGGGTACCTTCGGCCCTAGAATCAATGCTCCGGTGAGACTCTTCTTCAACCACTCCTTGTAAGTGTCCCTGACTTCGGGTTCATACTCGATACGAAAAGAGATTTCCTTCCACCTCTTCTTCTCCATCCATTTACCATGTAGTTTTTTAGCGGAGACTCGCCTTCATCATACTCAGTAAAGAATCTAAGCATAGACTCGATTTGGGGTGTTTCCTACTTGATCTCGAATTGCTTAAGAACTCTGCCAGGGTTGTAGGGACGGGTCCCCTTGAGACCTGGAGCACTAGAAAAAGGCCACTTACCCCCCCCCCCGAATGGTGTATATCCCTGAACGAAGATATTTGATAGTCCATTGGATATCGTCATCCCTTAATTCTCCAAGAATCTTAAACCAAAATCCCGGAGATGCTTCCCTTTTGAACTTGTGCAGGAACAACCACATGTCATGTGATGATAAAATATCATCCCTCGTTTTATGATCAGGCTGTACCGTTCTAGGATTTTTTACCAAATGCATCATCATCCACCAATGCAAGATAAGGTTGCAACCTTGAAAGAAACGATCATCGGCTTGACACCTTCCCAAAGCTCGATATATGTCGGCTATAATCATGGGAGCTAAGTTATGGAATACCTTTTTAGAACCGTACTTTATTCCATAGAAGAGTGTGTTGGTCAACGTGACAACCCTTGGATGAATTGTGCCATTTTCCTCTTGTGGAAACACCATAGTTCCAAGTAGGCCTACCACAAATACAAAGGCTCTTGTCTCCTTCCATTTTGCTTCCGACTCAAATTTCTGTACGAACTTTTGAAAAGCATTAAATCTTCCAAACCGGCGATACAACTCACGAAAAAGGATATTTGCCCCATCACGTTCCCCTAGACAGGTGTTATCATCAGTTAAAAATACCTTCTTGATCTCTTGACGGTCCCACACAACTGGACTAGAATGTTCTTATCAGGTGTCTCTTTTCTCTTGAAACACATTTCAGTACTCTCTTAACAAATTAACACCTCTTCAATAGTGGGAGTCAATTGAACATCCCTGAAGCGAAACACCATATTCTAATCATCCCAAAAGGTCGTCAGCATATGGATCATTTCGGGCAAAGTGTCCATCTCGATCAACGAAGGCAAATGCCCAATATGTGTTCTAACAATCTTTCTTTCTTCTCCGCTCATATAATCCCACCATAGTTTCAAGAAGTTGTCGGGTCCGGTAACCATCTTGAACTTTTTGCGGGAATGCAGCTAAGCCATATCCTACACGAAAGCAGACAAAGATGAGCCTTCCCCCGACCCCAAAGGATAATGGATTGGATTAAACAAACATACATTTTTTTCAACACATAAATATGATTCGTCTGTAATTGACTTGAGGTCAATAGACGCAGGGAAGGTTTTCTAATGGGACCAATACCCCGCTCGAGTATTGGGTCGTCCTAGGCTCATGCCTAAAATAGGGTTTTGGTTTCGCTCTATCCTAGGTGTCTAGAGTGGGTTTGAACCAGGTTCTCAAGTGGACGACTTGGGTTTGGAAATATGAACAACCATCAGACGACTCATGTGCTAATAAACCGTTGTATTTCCAACATGTTATTTGGAATTGATAAATAGGCGCCGAGACATCCGCGAAACCCTAAAGCAGTTTATATATCAGATGTGGAAGTATGCCATTAAATGAAACAATTTAAGTTTGACGAAAATTTAAATACATAAGCAACAAACAATTCAAGTATTACAATCCAGATATTTAGTCAAACAAGTTAGTTCAAATAATTGGTTAGAACCTAGTTAATTCAGAGTCATCATTTCTATTTTATCCCTTTCGAGTTTTATTTTGACGAGAAAAATGGTTTTGACCTTAAAACTATTTCAAGAAAATTTTGAAATAATTTTAAAAAAATTTACAGAGTCGCCACTTGATTTTTATAGAAAAAAAAAATCAAGAAAAAATTTAAAAGAGTTTTAAAGGTTCAAAGACAGAAATAAACCTTTAAAACTAGAGATTCTGGGTAAGGGTTCAGTTAACGCCCTAAGAAGGTTTTTAAGGCACTTAGGAGCGTCCGTTTAAAACGGTTTATCAAAAAGAAACTAACTTGATTAATTAAAGGTGGCTAATTTCGCAAAAGGTTGATTTTGTAGAAAAAAATATTTATTAAAAAAACATTGAAAAATGATATTTAGTTATTCAAAAGAAAAAAATTCTAATTGAATTAAACTAAGTTGTAGTTTTTCGGACATAAAAAGGGAAATGGATTTTAATTTCGTAAAAGAAGGGAATTATGGAATTATTTTCTTACTATTAATCGTAAAAAAGTTGATCATATTATAGATAATACCTTTGGAAAAATGTTAAGAGAGTGTTGAATTAAAAACCCTTTATTAATTATGAAACGTTGAAATTTATAAGAAAATTTAGTTTCGTGAATTTAAAGAAAGTTATTTTAATTCAAATAGACTATTTAGTTATATGAACAAGTCAAATATCATTTTGAAATAAAGTGCTTAATTTTTAAAGACTTGCTATCAAAAGTCAAAGAAGCCGATTTAAACCATTTTTAGATAAAATAAATTAGGTGACGAAATTATAAATTAAGTGGAAGAAAACAAAGATAAAATAAAAATGACAACACTTTTAGAGAATTTGTCTAGATTAATTAATTTACAAATATTAGCTAGCACAAATAAACAATACAAGCTACAAAAAATAATGCAAGAATTAAAGTTGGGCCCTCAGTTGACCCATTAGAAGCTGCCCAGTTTTGGGCTTGAATTATGGACTTCAGTCCATTTTTCTGAAGTGTATATCAGCTGTATACTGACTGTATATCAGCCCTGTTGCTGCTGCATTTTTGTATACGCACTGTATATCTGTGTATAAACCTTGTATGCTCGCTTCCACTTTTAATATACTCCATTATCAGCTGCTTTCTAGTGTACACCAACTGTATCTTAGTGTATATCTCATGTATATCAGTCCAGTTTTGGACTTTGGTAGAGGCTTGACTCGATATGAAAAATAGACGTAGGAAGAACGCAGTCCAAATAGACTCACGCAGGGGAGTTCATACGAAAGAAAGAAAAGAGAAGGATGTTATCAACTCTATTATAAGAGAGGAAAAAGAGCAATTATAATAGAGTTCAAATGAATCACAAAGCTACATAATCATCACCCAAAAAACTTCTACTAGTTTCTGGAGAGCACAAAAACCACTAGTGCTATTATATATAAGAGAAATGTTGTAATGTAATCATAACATATCATCTTACGAACTTAAAATAATTTAACTAATTTGGCAAATTAATTAAACACATCAATAACAATGATTCCACCAACAATTAACACATTAGATTATATGCAGTTTGATATTGTTAAATATGCACATAGACACTATATACATAACATTGTTACACTTAAAATAGTTAACTGTTTTCAATACACATGTGAGCAAATCAGATATAACTTGTGTATACAAGGATACCGCATATTTCTGTATATAACATGGATACACTTAAGGTAAATATTCAGGCATATAATAAAAATATAGGCATAATGAAGGTTAAAAAAGTATTACCGGCAGAATATTCATTTTAGCTAGTTATTCAAAGAAAGGTACAAGCTTAGCTCTACCAAGTCTCTTTGCTAAAATCGTGAAATGAGGATCTCAAAAACTAACACAGAATTGAATAAAAAATGAAAACCCACAAAAAAATGCCATCTTTATGATTTCTAAACCAAAAGTGAAATAAATTAAACACAAAATTGCTAAGTCCAAAATATAAAATACTCGAAAGATCAACGTAGAGTTCAATAAAAAATGCAATCTTAGAGCTTTCAAATTAGTTATTAACCAATTAACCATAAAACTACTAAACCCAACAATCTCCAAAATCAGCATGGAACTCAATAAAACGAAAACCCACGTGGGACAAAACAAAAGAGACGTTGGACATTAATTTGTTACCGAAAATGGTGAACCAAAGACTGAGGGCGAGGAAAGTCGTCTGATTTTTAGACGAACATAGCGTCCAATAAGGGCAAAAAGGGTAAAACAAAGAAACGGCTAGTTTGGACGATTGCTGACTCGTTGGTCGCTGTTGCTACAGTGTTGGTGGTTGTTTGCGTTTGTACGGCGTTGTTGGCTGAGTGTACAGCGTTGTTTGGTTGTTGTAGTTACGTTGATATTGCTGTGTTGGAGTTGTATTGCTGTTGTCGGTTGTTTTGAGGTTAAGGGGAAGGAAAATAGGTGTGTGTGGGCCGGGTCATTTTGCTTGTATTGGGCCGGTGTTGTTGAAGTTGTTATGGGCTGGTAGTGAGAAGAAATAAGGGTCGTGGGCTGCTGACTTGGGAATTATATAGTTGTGGGCTGCTGGCTCAATTTTGGGCTGGTGGCCTAATTTAAAGTGTAAATAACATAAATCCCAATCTTTTAGAACTAATTACACCCTATCCCACTTTTATTAATTAGTTTACTCTTTCTCCCTTTTAACATACATAAGAAAAATGCATATACATACCTTGTTATGTATATTTGAAAGTTTTACTGCCGTTAAAAAAGGAACTAACGTATTCCCTTGATTTAAGGACGTTGTTAAGTCAACTAATTAATTAAGTGGATTAATGCTTCCTTAATTTGTGTAACAACTTCGGAATTTCAAATTTTGAATTCATCAAATACATTAAAATCAAAACATACGAAAATTAAACACCCAAAATCAAATCAAAACACTGATTTCATTATAGCTCTGAAGAAAAAAACTTCAAAGGAGCAGCTCGTGGTTTAGCCTATTTACATAAGGAACCAAATATAGTTCATCGCGACATTAAAACCAGCAACATTCTTTTGGACGAGAGATTTGAAGCTCATCTAGCTGATTTTGGACTATCAAGGTTACCACGTCCCGATACTTA
This sequence comes from Capsicum pubescens, assembly GCA_030864215.1. Classification (NCBI taxonomy): domain Eukaryota; kingdom Viridiplantae; phylum Streptophyta; class Magnoliopsida; order Solanales; family Solanaceae; genus Capsicum; species Capsicum pubescens. Next base: position 84,212,652 of record CM061548.1, read on the forward strand.
TGTCACAACAGATCTGGTTGGAACCTTGGGATACATTCCTTCTGAATATAGTCAAACATTAACCGCTACTTTTAGGGGTGATGTTTACAGCCTTGGCGTTCTTCTTCTTGAGCTTCTGACAGGCAAACGTCCCGTGGAAGTATGCAGAGGAAAAAGTTGTAGGGACTTAGTGTCATGGGTTTTTCAACTGAAATCTGAGAACAAGATGGAGGAAATATTCGACACATCCATATGAGATACAAGTTACGAGAAATAGCTCTTGGAGGTGTTAAGTATAGCTTGTCGATGTATAATGGAAGATCCATGATAGAGGCCCTTGATTGATTAAGTGGTCTCATGGCTCGAAGCAATCGAAACTGGAAAAGACAGATGAGATTCATCTATCTTTTTCTTGTAGATTTTGCTTCTTTTGCTTACAATTTTTTGTTTTGCTATACTCGTGAAGAGTAATAACTGATTTTTGTTAGCATTTTTTTAGGAATTACTTGATTGATATGTTTCAGTTTCATATTTTTTCGTTGAAATAAATTTTAGTTTACTTTCGTTTTGAAATTTTCATGTTACTTTTTTTGTATTTGTGTTGTTTATGTGGACGCTGGGTCACTTTGACTAATGCTTGTAATTAGTATGTCACACAGTTATGTATGTTAGTAAACATACATAACCTGCATATATAAACTTTGACTCACCTATATTTATTAGGTAAGATTACATGTACATTCATGTATATTCTCCAACATATATTATTACGTTATGATGTGCTATGCATACACTATTAAAAAAATTCAGTTTATTCATTTATTCTATACACTTGAAAATTTTATATCCGTGTCGATGTAAACTTCAGCTATGTATATTAGCTAACATACATAACCTATGGATATAAACTTTGACTCGTTTAAGTATATTTTTCAACATATATTATTAAGTTTTATAATGTGCTATGTATGTGTAAACATATACACACATAAAAACAATACAGGTTATTTATTTTCCATATACTCTTGAAAAGTATATATCTGTGTATATATTATCATACGCAAAATTCAATAGGTAATGTACAACACAATAATAATGAAGATAATTTTTCATCCTTGTCATTCAAACATGCATTTGTTTTAGGCATCAAATTCAACATTCATCATTCCTAACAAATACATAGGAAAAAAAATCTTCACCATATTCATCAAATAAAATCATATTCTGCCATACAAAAAATTTAAAGTACTTTAACATTGAACATTCCTAACAAATTCCAACAATACAAAAAAAAGTCTTCACAATATTCTTCACTACGACTACTTAATGCTAACTATTCCACTTTCATTAGGAATTGGTATAGTTCTTGTCCTTGGTCTTGGAGGATCATCATTTTCACTAACATAACCTTTCTTTGCTTTCTGAATACTGTATTTCTGTAGGAGTGATGAGTAATGAATTCGATGATATTCTACTTCAAAACCAATAGAAGGCACATTCAATCCGTTGTAACAAAGACTCCACAGTCCCTGACACATATACTAAATCTTACATGTTATTTCGTAGTACTTACAAACAAAGAAACAAATAAAAACATGTAGACATATAACTACCGAAATGCAACGGATGCGCAAGGATTTTTTTTATTCTGTATTTCATATCCTATTGAAAAATGAAACAACACATCATATGTGAGCATATGTTGTCAATACATATATAAAACTTATGTATATTAACAACATATACACAAAAATTGAAGTGTGTGAACTATTGATTCAATAACACATCTAACAACATATCACAGGTGATGTATATGTTAACATATACATAGTTGATGTCCATTGCCTCAACTACCCATATAAAAAATTAAAACATATACAAAGCAAAAAATGATGTATATGAAGTAGACATCTCATTAGTAGTTTAACAACTTATTGAAGTTATGTATATGTTATTCATATACACATGACATGTTCAGTGCATCAAACTAACATAACAAAAGATAATAGCAAATCTAACTTATGTATATGTGCTGAATAATGTATGTGCAACACATACAGACTTACTAATGTACAAACACCCATTAGTGAGTTATGTATATGAACTATATAGATCATTGCAATTCAAACAAAAACGTCGCCACAAATGTATATACCCAACATATAAAAGATTTGTTTATACTTCCACAAATAAATTGCGACAAAAATTAAAACTGATGAAAAAATTCATAATCTTTCTTCGCTTTCTGAAGACTATAATTCCGAAAGAGTGCCACGTATCGCATATGATGGTACTTTGCTTCACAACCCCCCGAAGGTACATCCATTCCTTCACTTAGGTATTCTGCATACCCAACAACGAACACTCCACAATCCCTGACATGCATACAAAGAACAACGTTAATTAATATAACACATCATTAATAATACTTGATAAAAAAATTAAAAGATTACTTACAAGTTGTCACATCCTTATTGCGTAATGTATTGTATATTATTAACACAAACATAACAATATGATGTATATTAAACTAGGCATTTCATTACAAATCAAACAACATATCAAAACTTATGTATATGTCTAACATATACATATGTAATTTGCATTACCTCAAACACACATAACAATACATAATTCAAACTTATTCATGTATATGTTCAACATCATATAAACAGTAATGTATGTTCATAACAATATATAACAAAACTGGGCATTTAATTGCACATCAAACAACATATCAAAACTTATGTATATGTCTAACATATACATATGTAATGTGCATAGCCTCAAATACACATAAAAAAATATAATCCAAAACCCACTTATGTATACGTTCAACAACATATAATCAGTAATGTATATTGTTAACACATACATAGATACTAATACATAAACATACATGCATCACATATGTATATGAACTATAGATATAATTGTATTTCAAATTAAAAAAGCAGCACGTATGTATATGCCTATCATATACAAACAAGTGTTATGTATATACACTGAAAACTTCTAAAAGATAGACCGAATTGAAGAAAAATCTCAAATCTATAGCAGAACTAACAACCATCTCTATGTAATTAAAAGTTTGAAAACCTCACATTATCGAAAATAACATAAATATCCCAGTACAAATTAACAATGAAATTCAAAATAAAAAAAATAAAAAAACCTTTGGTAGACGTGAACTTGCAGTATCATCTTTTTTTTATTTTTTCATGACGATTCTTCAATTTATTTTTTCGACCGTCCATCAGCAACGAAACGAACCGACAACCCAATTTGTTGGTTCATTAGGCTCTACATAAATTAATCCTAAACCAAAAGAAAGAGAATCATCCATTTACTAAGTAATATATAGTTAATTTATAACTTGAAAACAGTCGAATTTGAAAATAAAAAAGTATTATCCAGAAATCGATTCTATAATTTGTGAAAGTAGAAAATAAAAAGCTTACTCCATTATTATGAAAAAATCATTGAAAAGACAATATGCAACAACTTGTTCATTCGGAATCTTCAATTTGTAATTAAGACAAAAAAAATTACTAACCTCTGATTTTACAATTTTAGAATGTTAAAAGGAGTTTTAGTTAAAATTAGCAAAATTGGACTCAAATTCAAAAATGGTAATTTCAAAATATTAAAAGAAATTTTATTTAAAATTGAATGCAAAGAATAGCAGAATTGGACTCAAATTTAAAAATTGTAACCGCCCCTAGATTGTAGGCTTCTTCCAAGGAGAAAAATCTTGAGTTAATTTTGGTAAAGAAAAAATGGGATTTTTGTAATATGTTTTGAGAGTTGGGATTTTGTGTAATAAATGATACTTAAGTTGTGCTTTTATGTAATTTTTAGTAATTTAAAAGAAGGAAAGGTTATTTTACGTTATAAAATAGCCTTAATTAAGTAATGTTCGGGTAAAGTCGAGACAAAATTATATTTCAATTAATTTAATAATTTTTTCAAATTTAATAATTTTTTCAAATTTAATAATTTTAAAATAAATATTTAATGAAACACAATTTTTTTTCAATAATAATGATAATAATAATAATAAATAAAGATTAAGAAACTAATGATGTCATCAATTTCTTATTTTCAATCGATCTTGAGAAAAGTAGAATATTTGTAATTGTTCAAACTTCTTATTCTAAAAATGTTAATTTCGCCTAAATTCAAAAGGTAGGTTTGAAATTTAAAAATAAATATATTAAAATTATTCAAAATCAAGAAATTCAAAAACTAATTTGAAATGTGGAGGGCAAAAATTAGGTGTCAACAACATGCACAACTGAAGCATGATTACATGACTGAAAGTACTGACAGACTGAGTTATCGTACTGACATGCATGACTGTAGCATGACTGAGTTCTGAAAATATGACACATGACTGAGCGGTTTCATGAAGCTATGCATGATATGAGAATGCTATGCAACTGAACCGATACAGAGTTGTAAAGGTAATCTGAGCATGGAACTGAATAAATTCAAGGAAAACTGTTACCTTGAGCTGAATTTGAGTTTGCGGATAAGAGGTGAGGATACTTGGTCCACATATCTACTTCTGCTTCCCAAGTAGCTCCCTCAACGGACTGATTCCGCCAAAGAACTTTGATTAGAGGAACCTCTTTATTCCTCAGTCTGCGAATCCTGATGATCGAGGATTTCTACTGGGATCTCTTTATAAGAGAGACTGTTCTGAACAACTATAGTCCCTATAGGGACTACAACTGCTGGGTCACCTGTGCACTTCCTAAGCAAGGAGACGTGAAACACTGAATGTACTGAAGCTAAATCTGAAGGCAACTAAAGCTCGTAAGCTATCTTTTTTAAATGACTGAGAATTCTGTAAGGTCCGACATACCAAGGACTGAGATTTTCCCTTCTCACCGAACCTTTTCACTCTCTTTATGGGAGAGATATTCAAGAATACGAACTCACCAATGTCAAACTCAAAATCATTTACTGGACATGCATGAACAGGAACATGAGAACATAGCTGAGCCTGAAACGTGATACATGGACTGAATATCATGAACTAAACTGATTCCTTGGATACATGCCATGACATGGGAATGGTCATACGACTGAGATTGGAACGAGAGAGTCAACTTATAAGTACACATTACTCCAACTGGATCTTGTTACGTGATAAGAAATTGGAAGGTTTAGGACATGAAAGCTCGGGGGTTATAGTACATCTCCCTCTTGGGACATTATGTCCTCCGGAGAATACTGACTTGACTGAGATACTGAGGAAAAATTGGGATGATGCACAGGGCACATACGAGCTGAATCGTGACTGGCTATCTGGGATCTGAAACTGAGGCATGATACATAAACTGAGTTGAACTTGTAACTACCAGAATGCTCCACTATGGAACGGGCAAAATCATAAGACTTCGGATGGGATGACTAGGTGGAAAGATGGGAAACTATACGAATTTGTCTGTCTGACTGCTAAACTGAATTGCTGGCTTTATGGACTAACTCATACTGAAAACTTTTACTCAACTGGAGCATTTCTTTGACACTCTTTCTATAAAATTCTACTGATTTTAGGGAGCAAGGAAATCTTGGCATGGTCTGAATAAGACATCTGAATAAGAAATCACCACGTGGCTACAATTCTGTAATATGGAGCAAAGCCTACAAAACATCATCTAAGATAGAGTTACTAAGCCTTATGCACTGCAACTACTAACTTACAATCTTAGCCACGTTTCTCAACTATCCCCTCAACTGGAATTTCTACTTCGACACTACATTTCACTTGAGGCTACTAAAATTATTTACATGGGCACTGAGCACGAATGCATAAACATACTAACTAACCTGACTAACTGAATGGTTGATAGCTACATACTGGTCATGTAGAATTGAACTATACTTAGTTTGGACTGAAACTGTAGAGTATTACGCATATGAGGTGAGGACTGATTGAGCATCATGACATAATTGAGAATGAATTTGTGAAGACTGTATTATTTGAGAATGCAAGACCAAGCGTATAGTATTATTCTGAAATAGCCTATAAATTGAGGTACTAAAATATTGATAATTGAATAACTGATAACTGTACGCTATGGTCAAGCAAACCTGAAATTGAACTGGGTTACTGATCTGATTACTCGACTAAGGCTGTAACTAAGACGGTAACTAAGACTGTAACTGAAATTGAATATTGGGTTTTGATAACTACGTGATGGATACTGACATAAATCAAGGATCTGAATAGACACTCACACTTAGCATTTTCTCAACTTCTTATCTCTTGAAATTTTTTAATTTCTCTCCCTTCAACAACTAAATAAAACTTCTTGCTAGACATTTACTTAGCTCACTCACACAACATTCAGGCCTATTTTCATAACTACAGCCTCGTGTAAAACAAGCATACAAAAATCTTTCCTTATCATGAAACATTTACTCTCTCCCATCTAAGAAATCGCTCATCATTGCATCCTTTCATAAGAAAAGTTCAATAAAGGGCTAAAACATGAGGACCCAAAGCATGAAATACTATGACGAACTCGAAACATAACTGAGGCTTGAGGAATAGAATATTAGTAGCATGGATTTATCAAGAGATCTAAACTGAGGATATACATGACATAATCTGAATTTAGCCGACCGTTTGGAGTGTAGCATGAGTCATGGGAACTGAGCATACTGTAAAGCATGAGTATTGAGTCATGAGCTGCATGACCTGAGTTTGGAGTTTCTGTATTCATGGAACATGATTCGTAACACTGAGTGAACTGGAACTCCTTATACTTGGAACGGTAAGCGTACATGATTTTTGATCACGTTCACGAATATGAGTTATGATCATAAAGCTGACATGTAAGGCGTGAATAAATATCATGATAGATGAAGTGAAAAACTTTGCACTGAGGTAAGGACGGGTTAGGCATCATCCCTTCCCACTGCTTTTCTACACATATTGACATTACTACTAAAAATTTGGAAGCCTGACTTGGTTGCTTTTTCTACTATCTCCCCCTTAGCTTTAAGACGTTATTCTAAGTCTGTGAACCACTTAATAAACTTTAAATCAAACTGGAACCATTTTACTCTAGAGACTGATATATAACAATACTCATAAACACTAAACTCATTCTGAAGGGCTACACCTGATAATGTAAGGTTCACTGCTAGTACTTTTTTTTGATACATGATTCTTAGCTTTTTATTTCCCCAACAATCATCATATAACAACATCAACATTGACTAACTTAGAATTCTCAACTATTTTTTCTACTAGTTCAGCCAAAAAAAATTCGAGGTTAAATCGACTGAAACTGAGGTTCTACCCCTATTCAATGATTGGCCCATCAGGAAATTAGAAATGGATAATTCTATTTCCGCAGTCAACAGAAGCATAGCATGGATGAAGCAAATCCATATTGAGAATGATATCAAAATCTATCATCTCTAATTCTACTGAGTCTGCTAAAGTGACTTTCTGAGATACCATAACCGGATAATTCCTATTTACCCGTTGGGATATGATATGATAGATTTACCCACTGGGGTAGAGATTGAGAAGGGATCTGCTAGAATTTTGGGACTGACTCCGAAGTCAATGGCTATATAAGGAGTTACAAAAGACAAAGAAGTTCCTAGATCTAGCAAATCATAAACTTATAAATGATAAACTTATAACATACCAGTGACCACATCAGGAGAACTTTACTGATCCTATCAGGACTGAAGTACATAAATCCTGCTTGGGCATTGCCCACTAGTGGCACTGGAAGTGGCGCCCTGCTGATTCGGGTGATCGGACTGAGCTGAGGGACGGATATTCTGACTCTGCGAACCTGACAGAGGACAATCTCTGATTCTATGTACTGGTTTTCCACATACAAAACACAACCTACTACCATCCCTACACACGCCCTGATGGTTTCTGCCACATTTCTGGCAAGAAGGATTTGTTCGGCCACTTTTTGGCCTTGGCATTTTGGTCCTCTTATTCTTTCTCTCTCTTTTCCTACATCTCTTTACCTTACTCTAGGGAGATTGATCCATAAGACGAGATAGGATAATAGCCAACTGATTATTCTGGGATACTACTAAATAAGCTAAGGCAGTGAAAGCATTCTTGAGTTTGGAGTGAGAACATGCTCATTTAGGGGATGTGCCTGAACGGGCGGAGGTGCTGGATGATTTTCATTCCTTCTTCCATTAACTTTCCTGGGAGGTATGTTCTATAGACAAAAGGAAGGGATGAATTAGACTGAGAATTTAACTTGAGCTTATGCTCACTTGCACGACATAAATGTTAAAAGAAGGGAAACTTTTCTTAATACGCCTCTTGTCCATAAGTGTGGTGGGCTACACACCCATGCACAAGACTCTACTAGACGCGACTTTTAGACTCCCTAGGACTTTGTTGAACCTTAGGCTCTGATACCAAGTTTGTAACGCCCTGAGTCTGTACTTCAGATGCTACACGGTACTAGCGACCCCGAAGGACCACCATCTAAACCATGAGTGGTACCTGCTGTGAGCACTATATAATAATAATACTGTAATAGCAACCTGTCTGAAATAAATGCAAAAGTGAGGATGTAAATGCCATAAGGTTCATAAATAAAAACCAATAATGAATACTGATAACTGAATACTGAAATACATGTCTAAAATACTCTAGTGTGAAAGCCTCTAACTGTCTAAATTATAGAGTTGATGGGATAAACCCCTAACTAACTTTGACTACTGAAACTGTACTGAAATACTAAAATAATACTCTATCCTTGAACTATGAGGACTCACCACTAAGTCTACTTCTGATAAGATGAGCTGCTAAGTACGGTCAGGAGCCCGTGCGTCTGAACCTATGATATAAGACATCGTAGCCCAAAAGAAAGGTATGCATCAGTACTTTGAATATACTGGTATGCTAAGTGAGGTAGGCTGATATGCATGGGTTCATGTGCATGAAAAATAATTGACTGAGTAACATGAACATAACTGAATGAGAGAACATGTATGAATACATAATCTGTAACTGAGATCATGTTAACACTGGTTACTAAGTTATGAATACCGATTAACTGATATCTGAGTTTACTGATATTGTAATACTGATAGCTGAGTCACTATTTTTGACAGTCCTGATTTATAACTGGGTGACTATTTTTGACAGTCCTAATTTATAACTGGGTGACTGTTTCTAACAGTCTTGATTCTGTAGAACTGGACTGAGTTTTATACTGAGACTGAAACTAAAACTGAAACTGTGAAAGGTAATCATCTAACCAATATGCCCCTCTCTAAATTGATTGTGGTCCAACCTATAACCCTACTTGGAAGGGTATCAGTACCGTTTCATGGGTAAAGATAAGCTGTGAGTTAACTCTCTCTGATAGGAAGCTCTTTTGTTAATCCTCGCTGGCAGGAAAACTTGGATGAGATGTATCAACCCTATTCTGGTAGGAATATATCTCAACCTATGCTAGCTACGTAGTTCTGTAATGCAGGGATAGCTACTAAGGTTCAAACCCTATACTCGCAGGAATGCCCCCTTCCCTGGGTTCGCTCGGTGCTGAATCCTAATCCCAATTGAATAGACACTGAACTGATTTCTAGTCTATACTAGGCTTGACTGAACTGTTATTGATCGTACTATCCAACAGAACTGAACGGAGTTCACTGGATTCCCCTAACTGACAGAGTACTACTGAATTTTGTTAACTGATTGAGTTCACTGAGTTCTGAACTGAGACTGTGACTGATTACTGAGTACTATTATTCATAACCCTACTAAGACTATTCCGTAACTATTGTAGCTCTAGGTAAACAACTAAGTTTTCAGGTGTTGAATACCCTCAGGACTCGATAGCATGAAAAGTAAAGCATAGAGTAAACTTGAAAAGCATAACACTGTGCACTTGTTCATAACTCATCCATTGAGATATTTTCTCAAACACTTGTAAGGAATAAGTTTACACATATACTAGTATGTCATGGTTTTTCCTCATTTCGTTCACATGAGTACTTTAACAAATACTTGGGGAGCACCAATGTGCACATTATACTAAACAACATGTAGGCATTATAACATCAATTCCCAAGTTCACAAATCCAATGGATTCAACATAAATTCACATTATACTACACACATGATAATCAATTGCACATGAAACTTGTAATAAACCAAGGCTTAAAAATCCAATTAACATTATAATCATGAATACACTTAAATCCAATCATGAAAATCATGAAATCAATCTACTTGAAGTTTAAAAAGAGTTTCTTGGACTCCAAGGGTGAAAGGAACCCTTGGATGAATACTTCACATACCTTGGTACTTGAATTGACTAAGGTTGATGGTGAGTTCCTGAATCTTGAACTAGAAATCCTAGGGTTTTGTTCTTGAGCAATTTTGAGAATAGTGAATGTATTTTGCCTCTAAAGTGGCTAAATCTCATGTTTTGGGGGCTGATAGACGTGAAAAAATGACCCAAATACCCCACTGAGGATGCAGATTTTTAATAACTAAAATTGTCCTAGCGACGCACAGACCGACGCACCGCGTTAATGGGATCGACGCGATGGATGACGCACCACGTCGTGTCCACGTCGATTCACTGGAAATTACACTGGGAGCTGGGGGAATATTTATCGATGCAATAAGCGATGTGGCGCATTGAGATCGCATCGATACACTAGTTCGGACTCCCAAACGTGCTTCACACGATGTTTAAAAAATCTAAAACTCATCCGAGAACACCTCCTAACATTCCAGATCATGAATTAACTTAAAGATCAACATTTAATGGTTGTAAGGGTCGCAAAATAAGATTGCCAACTATGAAGGCTAAAATAACTCTAAGTATGAACACTTAGCTAAATATTTCTAAGTCTATACCCCTTAACAAGCTTTAAAGGACTGAATTAAGCTTAGAATTTTATGGGGTCTTACAACTTAGGTGATGGTCTATCAACTCAGGTCATCACTTTGAATCTGATTTTAATGGATTACTAGTTTGGGGTGATGACTTGGCTGATAGGTCGTCACTTAGGTGATGGCCTATCAACTCAGGTCGTCACTTGGTTGACAGACAAACATGCTGAAGTTAAATAAGCATACCTTTTCGTTTCAATATCAGATTAAGGTGAAACTAAGTGCGTTGGAAAGAAGACTCAAAGACCTTTCATTTGATATATAGTAGGACTTATAACACATTATATACAAGAAGTTATGCTTAATGTAAGTTGACCCAAGTTGAGACGTTCACTAAAACTTAATCCATAGAAACGTTCTCAACTCGTCTTTGAGTTAGGAGATATTTGTGACAACCACCCATAAAGGCACACTTCTCATATTCTCTAAACCTCTATCAATAACAACTTTCTTGTACTATGCATTAAGAAGACATACCTAAAATTCTCAACTAACTATGACATATACCAAAGATTTACCTCAATATTCCCTCATCCTCTAGCCTTAGATAGAAAAGAATAATTAATCTTTCTTAATGAGGGTCATCAACTCTCTCTCATCTAAGCCATTACTTATCCATTATCTTTACCACTATCTTAACATAATCAGAGGTCACTGAAGGGCTAACACATGAGGACCTAAAACATGAAAGAATACTATACATATCTTTGACACTTAGCTATGGCTTAAGAAATAGAATGTCAAAGGCATGGATTCATTAAAGAGATCTAAACTGAGGACATACAGGATATAAATCTGAATTTTGCTGATCATTAAGAGTGTTGCATGAGTACTGGAATTGAACATACTGTAAAACATGAGTACATGAGTCATGAGCTGCATGACCTGAATTTGGAGTTCATAATTTAGGGAATATAACTCTGACTACTAAGTGAACTGGAGTTCCTTATACTGGGAATTGGAAGAGTTTGTAACACCCCAAATCTGGTACCCAGAATATTACACGGTGCTCATGACCCCGAAGGACCACAAGCTAATCCATAACTGATATATGTACCTATATACTGCATAATGTACTGAATAATACGGAAACATAAACTGAAAGGCCATAAGGTTCACATAACTAAAGTAAAATATAACATCTAAATGGGGTATGAAATACTCAAAACAACTGAAATAACTATCTGAACATAATAGTCTGGAAAGCCTCTAACTGACTGAACTGTCTGAGTAAGGAGTTGATGGGACATGTCCCCAACTAACCCCAACTAATAAACTAATTAATGAGATAATAGAGAAATAGTCATGTCCTCGAAGGATGAGGACTCACTGCTAACTCTGAATGCTGATATCTGGAATCTACTGATGCTATGGAGCTCGTGTCTCTGAACCTATGGTATAAGACACCATTGCACAAATACGTCAGTACTTTGAATGTACTGGTATGCATATGAGGTGGTTGAATGCATGGGGTTTATGTGCATGAACAATACTGACTAACTGACTAATATGAACGTGAGAATACATGCATACATACATAGTAACTATATCTGAAATTATGATAACATGAGTATGCTGATTACTAACATGACTAATGACTGAATTCTGATAACTAATAACATGAGTGACTATATCTGACAGTCCTGAATTTGATGGAACTAGTTGAGTTCCGTACTATATCTGAGTTGACTATATCTGAGTTGACTATATCTGACAGTCCGGAATTCTGAAGAACTATTTGAGTTCTTTTACTGAGACTGTGGGAGGTAATCATCTAACTGACATTCCCCAAATGACACATTATAGCTGAATTGGGGTCCAATCTGTGTCCTAATTAGAAGGGTGTCAATACCACACCACTGGTAAGGACAACATGTGAGTGACCCTAATATAACAGGTAACTCTAGTGAGAATGGTGGGAACCCTCATTTAGTAGGTTAAGCCACGTCATCTACCCTAATATAGAAAGCTATGATGTCTCAACCTATGCTGGCTACATAGTTCTGGAACACAAGGATTACTTCTAAGAATCATACCCTCATATAACAGGTGAGTTCCCATCCTTGGGTTTGCTCGGTGCTAATTTCTACTGCCATCTAAATAGACACTGAATATGATTTACTGAACTGAACATGGACTGAGTTACTAACTTTCGTTGACTGACAGAATACTACTGATATCTGACAACTGACTGAGTTCATGAAATCATGGAGATTTCTTGAGTCATAAGACTGTCTGAAGTCTGAGGATCATAGCTTGACTAAGAGAATCGTGGAAACATAATATGGCTCTAGGCACACAGTTAATATTTTGGGTACAAGTACCCCCAATAGTAGATAGAAAGAAACTGACAAAGCATGACCTACTTGAACACATCACTAACATCATAATCCATAATACATTTATTGAAGCATTTCATCAAACATGTGATCTGCATAAACTTGTACATACATGGGAATTTTATGATATCATGCTAGTTGGGCATTTTCCTTCATCTAGGCATTTTATCAAACACATGGTAGGCATAGTATGTGTAAACAACATTATACAACAATTAAACATCATGATTCAATTATAATTTAATCATTCAAGGGTTTAATTATAGGTTTACATAAATCTACATCTATACTAATCAAATCCACATAAAATTTATCCCCTACCATGGAATAGAATTCAATTACTCACTATCAACATGAACAAGAGCAGCCCAATCATAAAAATCATAAAGAAAATCCATAAACTTAAACTATGAAAAGAGATTCTTAGGCTTCATGGATGAAAGGAGTCCATGAATGAACACTATGCATACCTGGGTTGAGCTTCTTGAAGTTCTTGAACTGGAAGAATTTGAATTTCTTAGTTCTTAAAGAAGATTTGGATTTCGTTCTTGGAGATTAATCTTAGAGAGAAAACCCTAATTTTGTTGTTGTAGAAGAATAATGAATTTCTGAGCTTTGGTCGGATATAATTGGGTATATAAACGGGTGGTAAAAGACCAAAAATTCCCCTTTAAAAAATGACTTAAAATAACTGAATGGGACCTGCGACGGCTCGTACGACGGTCCGTCACTGGCTCTACGGTCCGTCATTCCGACCATCGCACGTGGAACTGAATAGGGTCTCACTACCTTAGCTGCGACGGCTTGGGCGACGGTACATCGCAAGTTCGACGGTCCATCAACCTATCTGTCGCACCTTATCCAGAAGGTGGCCTCACTGTTTCCCTTGCGACGGCCTGAGTGACGGTCCGTCGCTAGTCAGACGATCCGTCGGCCTGGGCCGTCGCTCCTAAGCAGAAGGTAGTCATAATTTCTTGCTGCAAAGGTCACGAGCAACGGTCTGTTGCTAGTCCGACAGTCCGTCGGCCTCACCGTCGCACCTGGGCAGTTTTACTGCCTTCTGTATTTTGGCCATAACTTTCTCCGCCGATGTCGGATTTTGACGAAATTGGTATCATTGGAAAGCTAATTCAATTTTCCACGTGACAAAAAAATTAAAATCTTAAAAATATCACATGTACAAAAGTGTATTCGTCTTTCAAAGAAAGATTCTAACATTCTTGAGATGATTTCAAGCTAGGAAAAAGTATGGGGTAATACAGTGCATGATTTATCTATAAGGTACATAAATATGAACTGTGGTCATGGAGATGACATGTAAGGCATGAGTAGATATCATGATAACTGAAGTATAAAACTTTGTACTGAGATGAGAATGGGTCGGGCATCATTCTCCCTTATTGCTTTTCTACACTACACTGGCATCATTACTAGAATATGGAAGCCTGACTTGGTTAATCATTCTACCATCTCCCTCTTAGATTTAAGTCATCACTCTAAGTCTGTGGGGCCTTTTACTAAACTATAATATAAACTAAAATCACTTTACTCTAGAGTATGGGGTATAATCAATACACATAAAACTAAATTTACCCCGAAGGACTATATCTTTACGTGTAACACCCAATGCTAATACCTCCTTCTGAGATTCAACTCTTAGATTTCTATAGCCCTAAAAGTCATCATATAACAACTTAAACACTCACCAATTTAGATTCTAACACTTAACATGGATATCTCCAAACCCTTCCTGAACCATACTAACTTCCTTCATACTTTACGAATATCACATCTCTAACTTATATTTTTCCTTACACCAACATCATCAACCTATAACCCATAAGTTAACTGATAAGGACATTGTATAACACATAGCCTTATTCATACTTATCAATTCAAGGGTACAACTAACCACACACAACACTTAATAACCTTCAAAAATAATGCAGCCCCATATCACCTTGGGCATACCTGTACATCATACTTAATTACGAATACATGAATTTAAACTCTTGCATACACTGTTCAAGCCTACTAGATTACTCCCATGTAACTAGCATCACTAACTACTTAATCATTACTTCCACCTTGATGATCATCCACTGTTCAAACTTAACGTGTAGTGCTAAAAATGATTTACAACCCAACCTCGTATACTATTCTCACTTGGAAGCTATAAAACATAGCATCAAGAAACACTAGTACACTAGAATCTCATAACAAGGACAATCGATCATAATCCTATGTAATACCTTATTAAAATCTGTTAACACATCCTCCTTCTACACATTACGATTGTTCACCCATTTATACACCTAAATATCTTTCTTAGCTCTATAAGCCTAAATTCATAATACTCAACCACCCAATACTTTCATCAATAGCTTATAGTTTTCTAACATAACAAATACCATCAATGAATCTTTTCATACTTCAAGTAAACAACAATTCACCTTAACTAATAACTCCTTCTCTTCCTTACACTAAACTAACACACAAGGATAAATCACTTCACTACTAGCTCAATCGTATGAAAAAATTCAGCTTTATACATTCAATAAATTGCCCTTAATACCTTTCTAATCACTAAACTTCTAAACCCATACTTCCAACTATAAGAAGGTTCTAATACTTATCATAACACTCTAGGTTGCAATATCTCTCGAATGCAAACTCTATTTAATAATCCAGGTTCTTACTATCTCATCTCATGAGAACTATCTGGGTTGAAGGGTTAATGAAGAATTTGAATACACATATTATTTTGCCTTAACTAAACAAATCATAAGGATAAGGACATAACTTTTAACTTGAGAAACTTATAACAGGCTAGCAAGATCTTCTCAAGCCCTTTGTGTGACTTCTAAAACTTCTGCTAGTAAATCTAAGAGCATTATCTGGAGATGAAATTAGAACTTGATAATCATGTTATCTAAAGAATAAGTCATAGATAAAGAATTTTGGGGTAACACGCGAATAGACAGTAGATTCTTAGAGAATAACTTTACTGCATGATCTAGAGTAGGAAAGAGGGGAAACTTTTTCTTAAATGCCCTGTATCCTCTCGAAGAAAAATACAAATGTCTTCGTACCATTCCGCAAGACTTTACTAGACACGGCTTCACAGACACCCTAGGATACTTGAACTCTGCGCTCTGATACTAAGTTTGTAAGGACCCGAGACTACCCCCTAGTTGTCATACGATGCTTAGGATCATAAGTGATCTTAAGTTAACGCTTGTACTAGCATACCTTATGAACAATTGAATAAAACACATAAATCTAAAGAAAAATACGGAAGCTAAATTTTTTCTGAACTTGATCAGTACAAAGCTATGTTAAAATGATCATAACTCTACTTTTACAAAACAAAACTGAAACTAAATAGATCAGCTATATTGACTGTCTATGAAGCCTCTACTATACTGACTATAGATAACTGGGACGTGACTCCCACTACCACTAATCAATACATATGAGTAAGAAAATAAGGTACATGAATAACATCTAACTGAAGTCCCCGAAGTAGGTAGACTCATCATCTGCGGGAAGAAATCTGCAACTGTCTGATTATGATGTGCATGCTACAATTGGTACCTACGTTATTAAACAATATGTCACATAGATGTATATGTGGATCAACACTTTTGGGATGTACTGAGCATGTGGGGGTGAATGCATACGTAAAACAATAAGGCAATATTCAAATAAACTTTCAAAACTACATGCTATTTGTGAGTGACTCACCTTGGCTTGAATAATCTAAACTGTCAAATGATAAGTCATGAGTAATAAATCATAAAAGTAATTCTTGTGAGCGACCACACTTAGTTCTAAAAAGCTGTACTCTTATTCTATTTTCAAATAACGCAGGCTAAGTGTAGAAAGGTCTCACCTTTACTATCAAAAAATTGAAAGCTGAAATCTAATAACTGATGTGTTATGTAAGATAATATCTGAGTAAAACTGTGATCCTTTACACTTAGTTTCTAAAAGCTTTTCTTTTATTATTTTTGTATTAGGGAGGTTCTTCTAACCGACATAAACCATGTGAGCTATCATGGAGTCCAACGTATCTTACCCACATTGGTAGAGTTGTTCTACCCTTGCCATCGAAATAGAACCTAGCTAGAGTGATCACTATACTGAACCCACTATGGGTATTAAAAGCTATGGTGGCATATAGTTCTGGGGCATGAGACTTTTGAATCATACCCAACTCGGTTCTAAACACTACTGGCTTACTTATAAGCTCATTTTGTAGGAAATCATCCTTAAAATAGCATAAGGGTTTACAATAGAAACAAGTTACGCATTAGTCTATTTTAAACTATAATCAAAGATAACTGTGTGGATTCCATATCTTAGCTGAGGATCAAAATATCAAATCTTGCTTAAAATATGAATACATGCTTATCAAAGAATGTTTAAACATCATCTTTCTTGAAATATCAAGACTGAAACTTAGGGCTTATAACCCATGCTTGGAAATCATGTCAAATTACAACAACTTCGTACTCAACAATAAAAATCTTGAAATACTTTAACAATTCTAATCAAGATAATGAAATTCAATTCTCGATATATAAAATCATGTCACACGCATAAACAATGTAGAAATAGCTATGCAATTCAACACTTAAATCACTTGTAACTTCATAAACTTCAAATATTGATAATTGGGTATGAACCCTAAATTGTGAAAGAAGTTTCCTTGTTCATAACCTCACATACCTTATTTGGCTTGATTCAATGAAACAAGTTGACCATGGAATCCTTGAGAGCATTCTTGAAGGCTTTTCTTGAAGTTCTTGGCGTAGGAACCTTAAGTTCTTGATTATCTTGAAGAGACTGTAATGGATTCTTAAAGTTCTTAGAAAATGGACTTAAGGAGAAACCTAAATCTTGTTCTTATGAATAAAGTGGATTAGCGGTTTTCAAAATTGATTTATGTTGGCCATGTACGTGCTTTTGGTGATTTATGTCATGGGAGGTGAGGGAAAAAACCAAAATACCCCTCCAAAACTGAATGGGAATTGTTGAGTTTTAAGGGTGATGACTTGGGCTGATAGGTCATTACATAGGTGATGGCCTATCAACTTAGGTCGTCACTTGGAAGCTGATTTTATGAGTTGCTGGTCTTGGGTGATGACTTGGGCTGATAGGTCATCACTTAGGTGATGGCCTATCAACTCAGGTCATCACTTGGAAGCTGATTTTAATGGCTCACTGGTTTAGGGTGATGACTTGGATGATAGGTCTTCACTTAGGTGATGGCCTATCAACTCAGGTCGTCACTTGTTGACAGACAAACATGATGAAATAAAATGAGCATAACTTTTCATTCCGATATCGGATTAAGGTGAAACCAAGTGCGTTGGAAAGAAGACTCAAATACCTTTCATTTTATATATAGTAGTACAACTAACTCGTTATATAAAAGAAGTTATGTTTGATGTAAGTTGACCCAAGTTGAGACGTTCACTAAAACTTAATTGATAGAAAATTTCTCAACTCGTCTTTGAGTTAGGAGATATTTGTGAGCTCAATTCATATCCAAAGGTAATCACACACTATATAATTGATCATCAAACATATATTAACAGGGAATCATTGGGTTTGGGTCTATACGCATAGGAGCGATAGTTTGAATTCTAGCCCAAAAAATACGGGGTGTTATATTATCTCCCCCTTGGAATCATTCGTCCTTGAATGATGGGTAGGAAATTATTGAAACACTAAAAGTATGGAATAATGAAGACATGAAATATATGCTAATGAAGGATATAGCTAAGCTGAAACTTTACAAAGTCTATCATGAAGCTAATTACTAAGCTGACTAGACTTTACTGACTATAATAAACTGATTCATGCTGGGAGTTCAGAACTACATGAAGTTTCCATTATACAATCATTAATATAGAACTACGAATTACTAACTGATACATTAAAATTCCAAGAGTTACTAGGGATGGAATAGTGTATGCAATTTCTCATTTAGGAATTACCCCTCAACAAGACACGTATAAGAATCAATTAAAAGAGGCTTCATTGCATCGCCAAGTACATTATGTAAGCACGAATCATGAGGTAACAAGACCAAGGTCGTACAAACGAATTACAATGTCTGAGATGGAATACTTAGAAAACTGAGGTTATGCACTGAACATTTATGAACTGAGTCACGAATAAATAGCTGAATCTAAAAATGATGCATGATGCATTAACTGAGATGAATTCGTAATTTGCATGAATGCGAATATTTTACCTCATGGAATGGCTTTACTCATGAAACTTTGGGTAGTAAGACTAAATGGGAAGTTAGAAATCTATAAGAGCTTATCTGCGTGATTACTAAACAGGATCACAGGCTCAAAGAACTGGACCATATTGACTGCCCATACTTAAATGGAGTATTTATCCAACACTCTTATAAGAAATTCTAATAATATGGCATGATCTGAACAAGACATATAAATCATAATCTAGGATAGAATTACTAGGACTTAGGCAATTCAACTTCTTACTATCGAGCTTACCCACACTTTAAAATACTCCCTCAACTATGATATTCCCCTTAATTACCATACTCATCGATTTGGCTTATAATTCTCACATGGGCGTTGATACATCAATCTACTAAAGTCTAAATTAAACTAAATTCTCTCACCATTATCAAGGTTAACTCTAAATCACAAGGTACAACATGTCACACTATAATACTAGTCTAAGCCACATGATTCAATCTTCTATGTCTCTTTTAGAACTCACACCCTAAGCAAATCATGCGTTACCACTTCAATGACTAACTCTGAACTCTTACTATGGATTCACTAGCGCATATTACATTCCTCCATTTACCTACCAACATGACATTCAAGCCTATCATTATAACCACATATGAACTTCAAGACAACCACCCATATAGGCACATTTCTCATATTCTCTTAACCTCTATCAACAACAACTTTCTTATACTATGCATTAAGAAGAAATACCCAAAATTCTCAACTAACTATGACATATACCGAAGATTTACCTCAATATTCCCTTATCCTCTATCCTTAGATATAAAATAATAATTAATCTTTTTAATGATGTTCATGAAATCCCTCTCATCTAAACCATTTCTTATCCATTATCATCACCACTATCTTAGCATAATAAAAGGTCACTGAAGGGCTAACATATGAGGACCTGAAGCACGAAAGAATACTATACATAACTTTGACACCTAGCTAAGGCCTGACGAATAGAATGTCAAAGGCATGGATTCATTAAAGAGATCTAAACTGAGGACATACATGATATAAATTTGAATTTCACTGATCATTAAGAGTGTTGCAAGAGTACTGGAACTGAACATACTATAAAGCATGAGTACATGAGTTATGAGCTGCATGACCTGAATTTGGAGTTCATAATTTAGGGAATATGACTCTGACTGCTAACTGAACTTGACTTCCTTATATTGGAAATTGGAAGCGTACATGATTTTTCTATAAGGTACACAAATATGAACTGTAGTCATGGAGCTGACACATAAGGCATAAGTAGATATCGTGATAACTGAAGTATAAAACTTTGTACATTGATGAGAATGGGTCGGGAATCATCCTCCCTTATTGCTTTTCTACACTACACTGGCATCATTACTAGAATATGGAAGCCTGACTTTGTTAATCATTCTACCATCTCCCCCTTAGCTTTAAGTCATCACTCCAAGTCTATAGGGACTTTTACTAAACTATAATATAAACTAAAATTACTGTACTCTAGAGTCTGGGGTATAATCAATACACATAAAACTAAATTTACCCTGAAGGATAGTATCTTAACGTGTAACACCCAATGCTAATACCTCCTTATGAGATTCAACTCTTAGATTTCTATAGCCCCAAAATTCATCATATAACAACTTAAACACTCACCAATTTAAATTCTAACACTTAACATGGATATCTCCAAACCCTTGCTGAACTATACTAACTTCCTTTATACTCTACTAATATCACATCTCTAACTTATATTTTTCCTTACACCAATATCATTAACCTGTAACCCATAAGTTAACTGAAAAGACATCATATACCATATAACCTCATTCATACTTATCAATTCAATGGTACAACTAAATACACACAACACTTAATAACCTTCGAAAATAATGCAGCCCCATATCACCTTGGGAATACCTCTACATTATACTTAATTGTGAATACATGAACTTATACTCTTGCATACACTATTTAAGCCTACTAGATCACTCCCATATAAATAGCATCACTAACTACGCAATCATTTCTTCCACCTTGATTCATTAAAGCCTACTCGAATGAGACTGATAATATAATATCTCTCCCTTAGGAATATTCATCCTCGAATGAGACTGATTGAAATGGAAGAAACGATAAGCTGAAGTTCATATTGAACATGAACAATGGAAATATGACTACCTGGCTGACATTACTGAGATTCATACCGAGCATACATATCTGATGCATGATTTTATGACTGAGCTGACGCATGAATGTATGACTGAGAGTACTGATAAGCTGATCACGCATATCTGATACGTTAATATATGACTGAACTAACTCATGAACATATGACTGAACATGTAAGGGTAAAGATACTAAGATTGAAATGAAAACTGAGCATGGAACTAAATACCATATTTGTAACTAAAATCTAAGCATAAAACTAGATAAGCTTAAGAAAAGCTATTGCCTTGGGCTGAGTTTGAGTTTAGCTACTTAATATGCATGAGAGGAAACATGAGAACGTAACTGGGTAGCGTGAACTAAACTAAACCATTGAGTACATGGCTTACGGATGATATTGGAGCTAGAGGGTCAACCTATGAGTACCCCCTACTCCTAAACTGGATTCCTTATGCGAAGAAAGAATGGGATGTTCTTGTCATGAAAGTGTGGGGGTTCATAGTGTATCTCCCCCTAGGGAAACTATGTCCCTCAAAGAATACTGACTTGGTTGAGTCACTGAGAAAACTAAAGCGATGCACAAGGCATCTACGAGTTGAGTCTTAACTGAATATTTGGGATCTAAAACTAAAGAATGATACATGGACCAAGTTAAACACACAACTACCTAGTTGGTCCATCTTAGAATGATCACAGTAATGAGATTCTGAATAACGCGATTAGATGGAAAGATAGGGAAACTACACCATCTGAACTTGTCCATTCTGACTGCTAAATTGAAGTACTGGCTTTGCGGACTAACTCATGCTGAAAAATTATACTCAATTGGAGAATTTCTATGACACTCTTTCTATAGAGTTCTAATGACTGTAGATAGAAAATAAATCTTGGCCTGGTTCGAGTAGGACATTTGAATGGGAGATCACTACATGGTTGGGGTTCTTGTATTAGGAGGCAAGGCCTATGAAACATCATCTAAGATAAAGTGACCAAACCTTATGCACTGCAACTGAGACTGCTGAAAAGGTTCACATGGTGTTGAGCATGAATGTATAAATATACTAATTGATCTGATTAACTGAATAACTTATAGATAAATGCTGGCTTATAAGATTGAACTGTACTTAGTCTGAACAACTAGCCTGAGGCTGTAGAGTATTATGCGTAGGAGGTAAAGACTGACTGAGTGACATGAGGTGACTGGGCATGGATTTATGAAAACTGTGTTACTTAAAATTGCGAGACCAAGTGTATGACATGATTTAGAAACATTCTGTAACTGAGGTACTGAAATACTAATGACTGAGTAACTGATAGCTACATGCTATGGTCGGGTAATCCTGAAGCGAACTGGGTTTTTGATTTGGCTGAACTAGGACTGGGACTGAGATTGGAGCTAAGACGGTAATTAAGACTATACCATAACTAAGACTGTAACTGGGACTGAATACTAGTTTCTGATAACTAAGGTTTATATTGATACTGAAGTGCTTAATTCTAAGACTGAACACTGATTACTGAGTACTGAACACTAAAATTATAACTAAGACAACAACTGAATTCTGATAGTTACACGACGGGGGCTGACATAAGTCAGGGATCTGAATGCACACTCACACTCTGTACTTTCCTAACTTCTAAATAAAACCTCTTTCTAGCCATTTACTTTCACACTAATATGACATTCAAGCCTATGTTCACCACTACACCCTCGTGTAAAATAAACATGCAACAATCTTGTCTTAACATAAAATATCCTCTCTCTCCCTTCTAAGCAACTGCTTTCCACTACACTATTTTCACAGAGAGAGCTCACTGAAGGGTTAAATCAGGAGGATATGAAGCATGAATGGACACTAACTTAACTTGACACTTGACTGAAGCCTGAGGAATAGAATATAAATATCATGGATTCACCAAGAGGTCTAAACTGAGGATATGCATAACATAGTCTAAATTTAATTGATCAGTAGAGGCGTAGCATGAGCCATGGAAGCTGAGTATACTATAAAGCATGATATGTTACATGAGTCATGAGCTGCATGACCTTAGTTTGGAGTTTTCTGCATTCGTGGGACATGATTTGTATTACTGAGGGGAATAGAACTGAACTCCTTATGCTGGGAATTGGAATTGTACATGATTCTTCACCAAAGTTTCAAAATCACCAAAAAATGATTCTCCCAAGTATTTCCATTTTTGTAGGAAATAATATAAGTGAGAATTGATGAAAAATGGGGAAATTGGGCTATGTGGGTTTTTTATACCCTTCCCAGGTATATGGGTGTCGCTTTCACGATACTAGTAGCCTCATCATATGTTGCGTAAGAGACACCGGTATTGCTTAAGCTGATTTTCCATACACAATTGATGTAACAACCTAAAATTATGATGAAATATGTGTTTTTGTATGATTTGACTATTTTACCACTACCCATAGTTGCATTGTGGTATTTTTGCAGTGTGGGGGTGATTGTCATAGTTCCTGATGTATTTTGTTGCCATTTACATGATATTATGATTTTTGGTGGCTTTAGGAGCCTTATTCTGGACTTCTATGGTTATATTTTGATTTGTATGACAAATGGATAAATGAATAGCACCAACAGATCTGAAACATTGATTTTAGGGTGGTAATATGTTTGGTGTAGTTTTATGGAATTTAAATCTCATTTTCACCCTCGATTTGGAAAGTTATGATTTTGAATTTTGGGGGTCAATATTGTGAAAATGATATTTTTTTGAATATCTAATATAGCCATTGAGTCCAGAGCATTGAATTTGATAGGGTTGCATAGTCTGTTTGTGTTCATGGAATTTTGGATGAGTCTCGAGGGGCCTGCAAGGACTTGGATTGAATCAAATTCTCTACTAGTGCACCCAATTTTTGGTGGACCCACGATCGCGAACTAAGTGTTACAATTGCGATTGGGCTAGTAGAGGTGATGTTTCGATTGAGACTTAGCCAATAGAGATGATGCTTCAATCGTGACCCTTGTCCACAATCCCGACACCTCCGTCTATCGAGGTACTGCAATCGTGACCTGATGTCTGGGATTGCGGAACCTGGGTATATATATACCTGGTTTCATCATTTTCACCATTTTTTAGACTTGAAGCTTAGGATTTTGTGATTTTGAGCAACTTTCTTTATTTCTAAGCTTGGGTTAGCTCCATTACACTCATTTAAACTAATTTCTTCAATCTCTATCATTAGAATATTGTTTTAATTCAAATTTCAAAGTGGAAATCAGGGGGTTTGGCCCCCAAGGCCCAAAATTGTATTTCTTCATTTTAAATCTCAAATTCACTCCTTTTTACTTGAATAATGTTCCTAATCCTATAAATACTATTTTCCCTCAATTTCATGTTCAAAACAACTTCGAACCTTATTTTAAAATGGATTTCAAAGGTTTTACCCGATAAAGCTTAAAAATAATTTTTCTTTGATTTAAACTTCATTTTTAACTTATTTTTGCTGGGGTTTTTTAGTTTTAGACACCTAAAAATATGGGGAATATATTTTTAAAATAAAATTATAATTTTGTCCTTGTTTTTCAAAAACCTATTTTGGGGGTCTATTTTAATACCGACTTAAAACTAGGTAATATGGGTGTCATTGGCTTCTTTTAAATATGTAGATTCTATATTTTGATGTTTTAGTTGATTTTGGGTCCGTTCATAAGGAGTAGGTCTTCAGGATCTAAGTGTAGCGGACCAATTTTGGCACTCGAGGTAGGTTATGGCTTAATTCTATTAGACTGGGCTGGGTAGTTAATTTGTATACAAAATTCATGTTAAGGGGGTGGGAACTAATCATGAATTTAGCTATCTCAATGTGTTGAGCTCGTGTGGGGGTGCATATATGGTATATTTATTGATTTAGAGACAATATGTGATATGTGTGGCCGTGTGGGGTCTTTTACGAAGTTAATAGCCTTATACATATATGAATAGTTGTATCTTATTAATGAAAAAGAGTATTGTGGTACCATTTTTATATTGTGATGTTTCATACTTTATTGGCATATCAAATATGTGGAAGTTCATGGATGGTTAGAAATAATGAATGGATATTGGCTCAGGTGGTTGTGGAAATGTATCATTGTGGTTGGTTGTGGAAATACATCATGTGATTGGTTGTGAAAATACTCAATGTAAATGATTGTCAACATTACATCCTTATATTATACTCATTCATAAAACATTTGTACTATCATATCAACACCAAATAAAAACTTGCAACACCTTTTTAAAACCCTTCCCAAGGGATATATCGGGGATAAGATATTTTGACACCTTATAAAACCCTGCTCGAGGGATGTTCCAAGGAGGAGATATGATATATGGATCATATACGGGTTGACGAACCCCCATGGGTCCTATGTCAGGAAGGTTTAGCTCTGTATGTGTATACAAAGATTGTGAGACTATCATGAAGGTTGTGCAACAACCTCATGCATCATCAACATCATCACTATTCTTATTATATTTACTTTATTATGCTTATGATGTGATTATATTTTTGTTTTGACTTATTACTTATCTAATTGTTCTATCTTCCTATACTTGTACTTGATAATCTTGTATGTATTATTATCCTTATTTGTCTACTTGTATGTGTTAAATCATTTACTTGGGATTCTTTATGGTTTGTGCAATATATGTGATATTATAGAACTGTTAGTGCAAGCGGTATGGGCTACTATTATGGGATATTTTTTAATTGTAGGTGACATGTCCTTAGTGTGTATTTTGTATGTATTATTTTCTACTTTTCTTGATCGGACTATGATACCCACTAAGTACAAGTAGATCGTACTAATTTCAATTGTACCCTTATAATGCAAATTTAGGTTTGGATGTGCCTCAGATTTCTTGACTCGAGCAATTATTAGAGCTTTTAAGGTAGTGGATGATTTTTAGGTGTCCAGATGTCTTCTACTATCCTTTTCTATCATTAGACTGTGTCTTTACAAGTTTTCAGAGATAGAGTTGTATTTATTAGATTTTTTATGTATTTTATTTGAATTTGAGTGGTACTAGATACGTTCTTATACTGTTGACATTAGGTTTTGGGTGTTATGGTTGTATTATTGATTATATTCTTTTTGTATTTGTTATTCTTATATGGTTTGGCTTTATTCTAGAAGCCTTAACTTAGGGATATTATTGTCTTTTCCCCCTTGTGTATTAGTTTGGGTGATAGGCATACTTGTTAAGGTTCGCTGCGACAAGTGCCATCATGACCGTTGGATTTTGGGTCGTAATAAATTGGTACTAGAGCAGCCAGGTTCATTAGTCTCAGCAGTGTAAAAATGGGATATCTAATAGAGTCTTACAGATCGGTATGTAGATGTTCGTATCTATCTTCTAGAGGCTATAGGATGTCTTTAAGAATCTTCCCTCATTTTATCTCTTATCATGCAAATTTATTTTATACCTTTTATTTTGAGTTGTGTCTCACTCTTTCTACATAGATGGTGTTGACTTAGTACCGCGAGTGTAGAGGTGTAAAGCCTTTATTCAGCAAGAGATCCTCAAGTCATGCACGAATTCGAAGGAATGGATGGCCCATATAAATTAGCCCTGTCTAGGAGGATTACTAGGGGACTCTCCCCTAAGCCTCAGGTTGAGTATGTCGGGGGTGCAAGTTCAATTCCAGTTCCTCAGAGTTTGTCTACCCCAGTTTTTGAAGGGTTGTTGGTGCATTTATTGACCCACTTAAAAGGTTCTCCTTTGGTTACTTTGGGTGTTCCTCCAGTTCTGAGTATGGATCCTTCAGTTGCACCTGCTTTGATTTTGAGTACTTCTCAGACACCGAGTACTATTCCTATTTTAGCATTGAAATCTGAGTATTTTGTTCTAGGATAGAGAGTTCGGCCTTCATCTATGTTACCTCCTCAGATGGGATCTCAGCCTGCTAGATTCACTATGCCTTATTTTACTGCAAGTACTATTATGTCTTCCTAAAGATTAGAAAAGGATTGAGAATTTACCTATTTGGGTCCTCTTAGATTCAGTGGGGCAGTGGATGAAGATGCTTATGAGTTCTTGATTTATTATCGAAAGAATTTGCATAATTTGGGTTTTCTTGAGTCTCATGGAGTTGCTTATACTACTTATCAGTTGAGAGATACTGCTAGAGATTGGTGGAGGTCACTTATTAGTTGTAGACCTCTTTATTCTCCTAAGATAATACGGGATTAGTTTGTCGATGCCTTCTTAGAGAGATTTGTTACTTACAGTCTAAGGG
Organism: Capsicum pubescens; assembly: GCA_030864215.1. Taxonomy (NCBI): domain Eukaryota; kingdom Viridiplantae; phylum Streptophyta; class Magnoliopsida; order Solanales; family Solanaceae; genus Capsicum; species Capsicum pubescens. The sequence goes on from CM061548.1 coordinate 84,240,594, forward strand.
ATTAAATGCGAGATGAGTTTGATCACATGGAGTAGGGATCTATGACTGTTGCAAAGTATGAGGCACACTTCCATGCCTTGTCTAGATATTTTTATGCTAGTATTTCCATTGATTTTAAGAAGATTTAGAAGTTTGTGAAGAGATTAGATTCCTCCATTTAGTTGGCTACGTCTTAGATGGTTGTATTTGGAGCATCTTTCCAGAGTATAAATGATCATGATAAGATGACCAAGTGTATTCTGCGAGCATCTTAGGGAGGCACCAAGAAGGTGCACTATTTTGGTGAGTTCAAAGGTAAGGCTTCTTGAGGTAGGGATTTCAGAGGTTCTTATATGTATCATGGTAGACTAGTGCAGGTAACCTTATAGAGTTCAGGCAGTAAGTCTACTGGTCCAGTATTTCAGGGTGGTTGTCTGGGATTAGTGGTACCTTTTCCTATTAAGTCGGGGTGTAGAGGTTGCTTTATGTATGATAAGAATCGTCATCTGGACAAGATTTGTCCCCATCGTATGATTAGAGCTACTCTTATTTTAGTTGTGAGAGATAGGGATTCTTCTAGAGGTATAAGAAGAAGAGGTAGTGGATCCTGTGGTGGTACTCGTGGTACTACTTAGCCAGTTGGTGGTCATGGTCAGTGTTATGCTATACCCACCAGGCTAGAGATGCAGGCTTCAGATACTGTGATCACATGTATCATCCTTATTTATTTCAGATCTATATCTGTGTTATTTGATCTATGGTCTTCTTTCTCCTATGTGTATGAATATTTTGCATTGATTTTTGATTTTCTTAGTGAACCTCTTACCATGCCTATTCATGTATCTATACCAATAGAAGATTCTTAAGCGGTTGACCGGATATACCGATCCTGTGTTATGACTTTTTTGGGGCATGAGATTTGGGTAGACTTGCTTGTGTTAGATATGGTTGATTTTGATGTTATATTGGGTATGGACTGGTTAGATCCTTATCATATTGTCTTAGATTATTTTGCTAAGACTGTGACTTTAGTTATGCCAGGTGTTCCAAGGATAGCTTGGAAGGGTGCACTTCATTTGGGTCCTAAGAGGATAATATCTTATGTTTAGGCTAGTAGATTGGTTGAGAGGGGATGCTTATCTTACTTGGATCATATTCATGATACTAGTGTTATTTCACTTCTTTCTCTTATTTTTGTGTGTTTTGTTCGTGAGTTCATAGATGTGTTCCCAAGGGATTTGCCTGGTATATCTCTAAATCGTGATATTGATTTTGCTATTGATGTTGAGTGGGGCACCAAGCCTATTTCTATTCCTTATCATAGGATGGCCGCAACCAAGTTAAACAAATTAAAGGATCAGTTACAGGAGTTGTTGGATATGAGATTTATTCAACGTAGTGTATCGCCTTGGGGTATGCCTATCTTGTTTGTGAAGAAGAAGGATAGGTATATATATGTGTGTATTGATTATCGGTAATTAAATAAGGTGATGATTAAGAATAAGTAGCCTCTTCTTTGTATTGATGATTTATATGATAAGTTTTAGGGTGCCGCGGTATTTTTGAAGATTGATTTGAGATCCGGGAATCACTAATTGAGGATTAGAGCTTTGAATATTCCAAAGACAACATTTCAAACTTGATATGGTCATTATGAGTTCTTGGTTATGTCCTTTGGGTTGACCAATGCCCCATATGCGTTTATGGAGTTAATAAACTGGGTTTTTTTGACCGTTTCTCGACTCTTTTGTTATTGTATTTGAAGATGTTATCTTTGTTTATTCTAAGAGTGAGGTTGAGCATGAGAAGCATTTATGGATTGTGCTTTAGAGATTAAGGAATGAGAAGTTGTATGCCAAGTTTTCCAAGTGTGAGTTTTGGTTGGAGTTTTTTTTCTTGGGTCACGTGGTAACTAAGAAAGGTATTATGGTTGATCCAGCCAAGGTTGCAACAGTTCATAATTGGACTAGACCTACTTCGCCTACTGAGATTTGGAGTTTCATTAGCTTGGCAGGTTATTATCAGCATTTTGTTGAGGGTTTCTCATCTATTGCATCTCCGTTGACCAAGTTGACTCATAAAAAAATTTCTTTCTAGTGGTTTGATTCTATTGAGGAGAGCTTTCAAAAGTTCAAGGTTTTGTTGAGTTCAACTCCTATTTTATACTTGCCTAAGGACGGTGTGAATTTCACCGTCTTTTGTGATGCTTCAAGAGTTGGGTTAGGTGCAGTGTTAATGCAGGGGGTAAGGTAATTTCATATGTTTCTTATTAGTTGAAGCCCCATGAGAAGAATTACCGTATTTTTGCTTTGAAGTTATAAAGGAACTATTTGTATGGAGTCTGTTGTGAGGTTTTCTCAGATTATTGTAGCCTTCGGTACTTCTTCACCCAGCGAGATCTTAATATTGAGCAATGCCATTGGCTTAAGTTGCTTAAGGATTATGACTTGACTATTCTCTATCATTTGGGCAAGGCTAATGTGGTTGCACATGCCTTAAGCTAGAAGTCGACTAGCATGGGAAGCTTGGCACATCTTTCGACCCAGGAGAGGACTTTGGCCTTAGAGGTTTATTCTTTAGCTAACCAAATAGTTATGCTTGATATTTTAATATTTTGGTGTGTTTTGGCATTTGTGGAGGCTAAGTCTTCTTTGATGAAGCAGATTCGAGCTCATCAGTTTGATGATGTGGGAGTGAGATCGATTCGAGATAAGATGTTCTTTGATGGAGTAAATTTAAGCTCATCTATTTGATGGGATTGATATCAATTCGAGATAAGATGTCCAGCGGTGAGGCTAAGGAGGCCTCCCTTGATTTCAATGGAGTTTTGAGGATTGGAGGTCGAGTTTGTGTGCCGAGAGTAAGTGATTGGATTAGATTGATTTTGGAAAAGGCCTATTGTTCAAGGTATTCTATCTATCTGGGAGTGACTAAGATGTATCGTGATTTGAGGCAGCATTACTGATGGTGTGGTATGAGAAAGAATGCAGTGGATTTTGTATCCTGTTGCCTTTGTTGCCAGTAGGTGAAGGCTGAACATTTAAGGCTTGGTAGATTGCTTTAGAGGTTACCCATTCTCGAGTGGAAGTGGGAACAGATCATTATGGATTTCTTGATCGGGTTGCCTTGTACTTCCATGGATCTGATAGGGTTTGGTTTATCGTAGATCGATTGACCAAGTCTACGCATTTCCTTCTGGTCTGGGTTTCCTTCATTGCTTAAAGGCTGGCCCGTATCTATATTCGCGAGATTGTGTGACTTCATAGTGTGCTGGTGTAAATCATATTAGACCGAGGCTCTGAATAACCTTCTTAATTTTGGAAGACTTTTCAGGATGAGTTGGGTACAGAGGTTGACCTTTGCATAACATTTCACTCCCAGACTAATGGTCAATAAGATTAGATTATCCCGATTTTAGAGGATATTCTCCGTGCGTGTATGATAGACTATGGTGGATAATGGGAGCAACATTTGCCTTTAGCAGAGTTTGCTTATAATAACATCTACCATTCCATTATTGTTATGGCTCCTTTTGAGGCCTTTTATGGTAGGCGTTGTCGCTCTACAGTTGGTTGATTTGATATTTCTGAGGTTAGATCACGAGGTACGGACTTGCTTTGTGAGTCCTTGGATTGAGTTTGGATCATTCAGGATTGACTTCGAGCGGCTCAGAGTAGGCAAAACTGTTATGCAGATCATAGACTGCGTGACTTGACATTTTGTGTTAGCGATCGTGTTTTCCTTGGAGTTTCACCCATGAAGGGTGTGATGAGGTTTGGGAGGAAGAGAAAACTTAGACCAATGTATATTGGTCCATTTGAGATTCTTCGGACTATTGGTGATGTGGCTTATGAGTTAAGTTTGCCCCCAGTTTTATTGGTTGTTCATCCATTTTTTTTGTTTCCATGTTTCGTTGTTACATTCCTAATGAGTCTTATGTCATTTTTTGGGAGTCGGTTCAGTTAGATGAGCGGTTTTCTTTTGTTTAGAAGTCGGTCTCCATTTTGTCTAGGGATGTTAGATGAATACGCTCAAGAGTTATTGATGACATCCAAGCAACACCTTCTTTTAGATGATGGTACGGTCGCTGTCAAGTATAGTAACCCAACTAAGGTTGGGGTCGAATCCCAAGGGAACATGTGGTTTGTAGGTATTAGTTGTTGTAGTTTACAGGCAGTACTGGAAAGTAAGGGAGGGAATTTGTTTGTAGTAGTCTCGAGCAAGTAACAATATTAACTCTGGCTGAAGTCAGTTGTGGGTGAACACTAGGATTATGTTCCCCCTAGCATCTCAACTCTAAAGGTTTATCGTGCGTTGTTGCACCTACCTAATACCTTGCATGCAGAACCGATAAGTTATGTACCTCCTATAATATTTTGGATGAGTAGGAAGATTTCACCCTTTACGTATTGAGTCTCAGAGTGTTGCATTACTAACCCTTACCCTGGTCCCAGTTAACTATACCGTTGTGCTGTAACAGATCGACTATTAACTCCCCAAATTACTGTTGTCTTTATCTTTTCCTAGTTACTACCCCTTTGTTATAGCAAGTATTAATATCTAGGCGGGATCCTAACGTCTGCAACCGGTAAGACAACTATTATAATGAAGATAAAACAATGCATGCCCTAGGAATTGGTTTCCCGTCAACAATCGCATTTTCCATACTTCATCAATTTGCCAGGGTTTACACAACCCTAGCTTTGGGTTTAAGCCACTCATGATTGTGAAGAAATCAATAACATTCATGTTGAAAAGTAAAGATGAAATCACAATGATTAGATAACGAAAACCCACAATCGTAAACTGAATAATCAATCAAAGTCAATACATTGGAATCCTAAGATCAAAGATGGATCTTGAAATCAAAATATATTTCTAAGTGTTAAAAGTGTCGTCTCTCTATCTCTCATAAATATCTAACTAAAAAGTACATAAAAGGTATTTATAGTACAATAGAAAACCCTAAAAACTAAACCCGAATGAAATAGGAGACAATCGGGTCGGTGGCCACCCACTTACTGCACCTGCTGTTTGGCAGGGCACAGGTACTACCAGTGGCCCATCCCAAGGCTCAGGTACTACCTACAACCCAGGTAGAAGGAGAAAAAATCCTGCAATGTTCAGCTCTCAGGATTTTGACTTTTTGGCACCTGCTTTGTGTACATGTGGTAGGTCTTTCTTGCGACCACATATTGACTTGGTAGGTGCCGAGAGTCAATTTTTCATCTCTTCTTTGGATCTCAAACATGCATTGATCTTGATTAATCTAGAAAGCATTCCAAACATCCATAATCTCTCCAAAAGTGGCCAAAAACACCTTTTTCACCATTTTCGCAAACTTATCATCCAAAACATGGTTTTCTGCAAAACATACCCAAAACGGATCATATCTACCAAAAATGCCTTAGAAACTTTCATATTTTTCTCGTTTTAAGCATCAAAAGTGCCATATTTCTATATCATATCAACATCCTCAACTTAGAACGTTTGCATGTCCTCAAGCAACAAAAATATAACAAAACAAAAATGATGCTTAACTAGGAGAATCTAAGTTATTCAAGGCAGTCAGTCACCACATTTAGTTCAAAGCACAACATCCCATCCAATCTCACTTTTCAAAACCAACTATGTATAAATATGAAGCACAACAATGTGACACAAAGAAATCAAGGTATGGCAACTACATTAGCAATAGACAACCACTCATATGTACAACTTACACTACCCGAAACAAGCACATAGCTAGCAACATGACTCAAGTGCCCTCACAATAAGGATGTCCCACTAACTCATATAAAATCATACATGTCTATACAAGGATGGTCAAGAGATAATCACACTTAACAAAGAAGTTTTGGTTAATGCATGTCAAATACCATAGTCTTGCCCTTATTTTCTTTACCTTAGCATTCAGACAGTCAAGTCAGGATCACTATAGGGCTTTTATTAACTTATAATGTAGGCTTAGGGTTGGTATGATAGATATGGACATTTAAAGTGACTAAGCCTCCTTGGCACTACACTAACTTTGGGGTCCCACTTACTTGCCATTTTTCTTTTATTCCACTCTTATGTCTCCCTTTTATTCTTTTATTGCACAATCAGGTTGGGTGTGTTCTTTTATTCTTTCTTTTTCACTTTTTCACAATTTTTTTCTTTTTATTTCTTCCTTTTTCTACCAAGGTTGACCAGGGACAAAACGGGCTGATTGTAATATAAATGGGAAGGTGAATGGTGAAATAAGAAAAATATGCTTATAAGGCTCAAAATAGGGATCAAGGGATAAAATTCACACACTGAAGGTCATTTAGGCTAAAAGTGGACTAAAATAAAAAATAACCAAGGATCCTTACCTAACCGACTATCTTTCAACCTAAGCAAGACTAACTAGGTATGTTTTAAATTCAAGACACAAATGGAAGTAGGTAGTATATCACACACACATAGCATAGAGTCAATATTACCAACTACTACCTATCCAATTCATGCAATTGTTAGCAAGTGATTATCATGTCCATAATTCTAATGTCATAACAAGATCCAGAATGTTCACACATATATACATCCACGCAGTTCTAGAACACAAAATTTTTTTGGAGGGGTATCAAAAATCAATCAAAACATGACTACTGCCCTAAATGCTTTAAAATCTCCTAATTACACTAACACAACACAATACAAAGAAAAACACAATACAACACAAAATTAACCTAGACATGTAGTTCTACAACCATAACACGACCGATAGAAAAAGAAGCACGGTAATAAAAATCCACGGTGGCATATTTTGACAAACCCCAACTAAAAATTATGCACTATTCTCAATGCTCTAAAATAAAGTAAAATAGCGGGAAGTGAGAATATACCTGGGATGCACTAAGTGTTTGTGTCATGATCTTTCCTAGATTGGGGTATATTAATAGGCGGAGGCCATGGTGGTAGAGGTACACTATGAGAAGATGCACCCGCAGCTAGCTCGGCAAACCTCTGCCAATCAACAAACGCAGTCTCCGTCGAATCATGGGTGGCCCTTTTCAGGGCTTGCTCATATTGCCTATTTGGATTCGGTAATTCCCTCACTTGGCCTCTCTTAGTCCCAAATACGGTGACCGACACATCATCCTTCGCGAATAAATTAAAGTGTTTTGTACCACACAAAGGTGATGGATGAATAATTGGGGATACAACTGATGGGGCGGCTAATATGTGGCTCTCAGTTAAAGAGCATACCTCTGCTCTAAGTAGGTCCACCTCCTCCCTAATATCTTTTAACTCTGGCGACTCAACCGCTGTGAACTTGTCTCCCACGCGTCTTTTACCAATACCTAGTGCATTTGGTGCAATGGCCTCTACAACAATATCCAATTTAAAGGTGATTTCCCTCAAGTCCATATCAATAAATACCCTACCAGTGGATAGGAAGGGTCTACCCAATATAATGGGGGTTTGAGAATTCACCTCACAATAAAGAACCATGAAATTAGTGAGGAACATAAAGGATAAAACCTTCACTTCTACATCACATAAAATACCCACCGGTTTCTTCATAGATGAGTCAGCCATCAGCAGCTTTATGGATGTAGGTTTGAGTTCCCCCATCCTCAGCAGCTTGTACATAACTAGGGGCATCACATTTACTCCTGATCCCAAGTTACATAAAGCCTTCTTGATATTAAAAATCCCAATAGAACACAGAATAGTAACTGCTCCACAGTCCTTCTTTTTTTCTACTAATGGTAAGGAAGGGGTCACACTATAAGGGTGCATATAATTATCGGGCTCGACGACCCAATACTCACCATTATTATACTCAAAATTATCATCACTGCATGTTAACTTAATAGACTCTGCCTCAAGTATCTCATCACTCTCAGTGTTATCGATCTTCAACTCTTCAATAGCAGGTACATGGGGATCATCAGTAGTGGCACCATAATTAGTGGTGATAGATAGACAATGAATTATAGATGGTGGACTATAAAATTTTTCACTTCGGAAGAGTATCAACTATTTTTGTTTGATCATTAAAATATATTTTCCTGAACTGGTGCTCTAACTGCTTGATAGTAGTGGCATAAGACTCCACTTTCTGGGTCAACCCTGAAATGTTAGCCTTAATTTCCTTAAGGTTGTTATCCTGATTTTATTGACCCTTCACCAGTTTGTTCAGTATTTTTTCCATTCTTGTTTTTGTATCTCGTCTACCAGACAGAATATACCTATATCCCTTTTCCTTGTAATCATATATATTTATCATTCACCATCTCAATACCTATTGTGGACTCTATATCTTTCATAAGAGTTCCAACCTTGGTTCCCTTGCCCTTGGGCTTGGAAACCCTTCAACTGATGGTCCGAATAGCCTATTCTTCTAATACAAAATCATAAGCTTTGGAAAATGCACCCTGCTCTCCTACTGCATGAACTTTTTCAGAATTCACGGTCACATACTACTTTGCCAACACACCAATATCAGTTTTTAGTATCACAATCTTTTGTGCTATAAAATCATCAACTACTCTTTGGTCACTAATAGCTCTAATAGTGTAAGTACCAGAACCTCTCTCTCCTCTTGAGTTTGCCACCTTCAGTTAGTGAGAGAGTTCTGGTATAAGACATAAAAAACTACCTCCTAGCATAATCTCATAAAAGATTCTCCATAGATAGTATCTACCATAGCTCTAGAGGTGATGGTCAGGGCTCTATAGAATAACTCAATTAAGTTCGTCCCTAAAATCTAATGTTAGGCACCATACTCAGCTTCATTTTTAACCTAAACCAAGCCTCATACATGGGCTAAGACTGCAGCTTCCTGAAATTATAAATCTTGTCCTTGAGCTGCAATACCCTAGATAGAGGAAAGAATCGATTTAAGAATTGTCTACGTAACTCTTTTCACGTGGTAATAGATCCTCTTGGTAGTTCCCCTAGCCATAAAAATCATTTTCCTTTAAGTGAAAAAGGTAACAACCTCAATCTAAGAGCATCTTGATTCACCCCTAGATATGTGTATGAACTATAAATTCCTGTAAAATTGGCTTGATGTATGTTTATGTCATCAGTAGGCAACCTTGCAAATACACCCTTCATGTATAAGAGTTAGATCATAGCACTCGAGATATTGAATTTGACATCACGAGGTAAAATAGGATGGATAATGGTTCTTGTATCATTCGGTTCATCCTATCTCAATTTTTTTTTATCATCAATATATGGCTAAACAAACTGATCTGTTGGGATCACTTGAGGTGGGCCTCTATTCTGATTTTCATCGAGTGCTGCTCGGCGATCTACTGTTTGTCTCTCAACACTATCCTAAACACTATCTTTAAGGAGATTGTCCTTCTATGGCTCTATCATTCTACTATGTGGTTGTAGGATTTTTTCTGAAATTTGTGGCAGTAAGGGACTGCCTCTACTCTGAGTGCTAGGCATACACCGGCATATGCCCAACTAAGAATAGAAAGAAAAATTCAAAAACTACAATGACTTTTATTCATAAATCAACACTATGTTACCCGGCAACGACGCTAATTTCTTGATGACGTCCACGTAACACCTCCTTTTAGGTGATGGTACAGTCATTGTCAAGATATAGTAACCCATCTAAGGTTTGGGTTGAATAACAATGGAACACGTGTTTTATAGGTACCGGAAGTTGTAGTCTACCAGAAGTACTGGAAAGTAAATGGGGGGATTTGTTTGTAATAGTCTTGAGCAAGTAACAATATTAACTATAGTTGAAATCAGTTATGGGTGAACACTAGGATTGTGTTCCCCCTGGCATATCAACTCCGTATGTTAATCATGCATTGTTTCACTAACCTAATACCTTGCATGTAGTACCAATAAGTTATATACCTCCTATAATTTTTTGGACGAGTAAGAAGATTTCAATTTTTACCTATTGAGTCTTAGAGTGTTGTGTTACTAAACCCTTACCATAGTCATACTTGACTATTAACTTTTGAGTCTCAAGTTAATATATTAAGGCTAATAATCATTCCCATATACCATTCTCCAGCAATGGATCGACTATTAACTCCCCAAATTATTGTCTTTATCTTTTCCTAGTTACAACCCCTTTGTTAGAGCAAGTAGTAATATCTAGGCGGGATCCTAATATTTGCAACATCTAAGACAAATTTTATAATAAAGATAAAGTAATACATGTCCTAGGTATTGCTTTCCCATCAACAATCACAATTTCCCTAATTCATCAATTTTCCAGGGTTTCCACAACCCTAGCTATGGGTTTTAGCCGGTCATGATTGTGAAGAAATCAATAACATTCATGTTGGAAAGTAAAGATGAAATCACAGTGATAAGATGAAAGAAAATCCATAACCTTAAACCGAATAAATAATCAAAGTCAATACAATGGAATACCAAGATCAAAGATGGATTTTAAAATCAAAATATGTTTCTAAGCGTTAAAAGTGTCAGCTCTCTATCTCTCATATATATCTGACTAAAAAGTACATAAAGGTATTTATAGTACAAAAGAAAACCCTAAAAACTAAGCCCGAACAAAATAGGAGAAAACCGAGTTAGTAACCACCAACTTCCTACACCTGCGGTCTGGCAGGGCATAGGTACTACCTGCGGCCCAGGCATAGGGCACAGGTAGTGGGTGCCGGTAGTAGGATCAAAAATCCTGTAATGTTCAGCTCTCAGGATTTTGACTTTTTGGCACCTTGTTTGTGTACATGTGGTTCGTAGGTCATTCTTGCAACCATATATTGACTTGATACGTGTCGGGAGTCAATTTTTTAGCTCTTATTTGGATCTCAAACATGCATTAATTATGATCACGTCAGAAAATATCCCAAACATCCATAATCGCTCCAAAAGTGTCCAAAAATACCTTTTTGGCCATTTTCACAAACTTATTATTCAAAAGATGGTTTTCTACAAAACTTACCCAAAATGGATCATATCTATCAAAAAAGCCTCAGAAACTTGCATATTTTTCACGTTTTAACCGTCAAAAGTTTTATATTTCTATAGTACATTACTTATCCCTATGGTTATGGTTCTGTGGCGACATCGACCTATAGATGATGCTATTTAGGATATCGAGTCTGATATGTGTAGTTCATATCCCCTATTCTTCATTGATTCGGGTGTTTCTTTGCCTTATTTTGAGGACGAACAAAATTTTTAGTAGTGGATGATGTAATGACCTGAAATCAAGATGAAATATGTAAGATATGTGTTATGTGTGATTTAACTATTTTACCCCTCCTCGTAGTTGCATTGTGGTATTTTTGCGGTGTGGGGATGATTGACATAGTTCCCAATGCATTTTGTTGTCATTTATGTGATATTGTGGTTTTTAGTGGATTCAAGAACCTTATTATGGACTTCTATAGTTATCTTTTGATGCGTGCGACGGATGGCTGAACAGACTGTTCCATCAAATCTAGAACATCGATTTTAGGGTGGAAACATGTTTGGTGTGATTTTATGGATTTTAAATCTCATTTTGACCCTCGGTTTGAAAAGTTGTGTTTTTGAGTTTTGGGGATCAACTTGGTGAAAATAATGTTTTTTCAAAAATTTGATATTATCATTGAGTCTGGATCATCGAATTTGATAGAGTTGCATAGTTCTTTTGCATTCATGGGATTCCAGATGAGTCCCGAGGGGCCCGCGGGGCTTGGATTGAACCAAATCCCCAACTGGTGCACCCATTTTCCGGTGCACCCATGAGCGTGACCGGAAAAGTAGAGGTGATGCTTCGATCATGAACCTTGTTTACAATCACGACACCTCTAGCTGTCAGGGTACTGCGATCGTGACCGGAGGTCTGCGATCGTGCGATCGCAGTACCTGCGTATATATATACCAAGTTTTATTATTTTTTACCATTTTTGAAAATTGGAACTTATGGTTTCATGGATTTGAGCAACTTTCACCATTTCTAATCTTGAGTAAGCACAATTACACTTATTTCAACTAATGTCTTCAATCTTTATTATTAGATTCTTGTTTTAATTTGAATTTCAAAGTGGAAATTAGAGGTTTTAGCCCCGAAGGCCCAAACTTGTATTTCTTCATATTAAACCCCAAATTAACTCCTTTTCACTTGAGTAATGTTCCTAATCCTATAAATACTAGTTTTTCCTCAGTTTCATCTTCAAAACAACATCGAACCTTGATTTTAAAATGGATTTCAAAGGTTTTACCTAGTAAAGCTTAAAAATGGGTTTTCTTCGATTTGAATCTCGTTTTCACTTAGATATTTAGATGTATACTACTACAGACATGGGGAACATATTTTTGAAACAAAGTTACAATTTTGCCCTTCTTTTTCAAAAACTCATTGTAGGGGTCCATTTTGATACCGACTTGAAACTAGGTAATATGGGTGTTGTTAGCTTTGTTTTGATGTATAGATTCTATATTTTGATGTTTTAGTTGATTTTGTGTTTGTTCGTGAGGAGTAGGGCTTTGAGATCAAAGTGTAGCAAACTGGTTTCAGCATTTAAGGTATATTATGGCTTAACTCTTTCAGACTAGGTTTGATAGTTAATTTTTATAAAAAATGCATGTTAAAAGGATGGGAAATAATCATGAATTTGTCTATATTAATGTGTTGAGCCTATATTAGGCCCCATATGTGGTATAATTTTTGGTTTAGAGACATTATGTGATATGTGTGACCGTGTAGGGTCTTTTGTGAAGTTGATAGCCTTATACATATGTGAATAAGTGTATCTTATTGATGAAAAAGAGTGTTGTAGTACCATTGGTATATTGTGATGTATTATACTTTATTGACATATGAAACATGCGGAAATTCATGGATGGTTGAAAATAATGAGTGGATATTGGCTCACGTGGTTGTGAAAATGTATCATTGTGGTTGGTTTTGGAAATACATCATATGGATGGTTATAGAGGTACTTAATATGATTGTTTGTGAGCATTACATCCTCATATCATACTCATTCATGAAACACTAGTACCATCTAGAAACACCCGAGTAACACTTACAACACCTTTTAAAAATCCTCCCCGAGGGATGTGCTGGGGAAGAGTTATTGTGACACTTATAAAACCCTCACCAGGGATGTACCGGGGAGGAGATATGATATATAGATTGTATACAGGTTAACGAACCCCTCATGGGTCCTACATCGGGAAGCTTTAGCTCCGTAGGTGTATACAAAGACTATGTGATGATCTCAAAAGTTGTGCGACAACCTCATACATTGTCAACATTATCATCATCATCATTCTCATTGAATTTACTTTATTATTCTTGTGATTTGATTGTATTTCCATTTTGATTTGTTACTTATCTAATTTTTCTATCACCCTATACTTCTACTTAATGATCTTGTGTATATATATTGTCCTTCCTTGTTCTACTTGTATATGTTATATAGTAATACATGTGATCCTTTCTGGTTTGTTGCAATATATATGATATTATAAAACTGTTAGTGTAAGCAGTGTGGGCTACCTTTGTGAGACATTTTCTGATTGCGGTTGACGTGCCCTTAGTGTGTATTTTGTATGTCTTATTTTCTACTTTTTCGGGTCGTCCTATGATACCTACTGAGTACAAAAGGACCGTACTCTCTCCTACTATACCCTTCTGGTGCAGATTCAGGTTCGGGTGTGTCCCGTGACGCTTGATTATGTCTTTACTAGTTTTCAGAGATAGAGTAGTATCTATTAGATTTCTTATATATTTAATTTGGATTCAAGTGGTACTAGATACGTTCTTATACTGCTGACATCAAGTTTTATGAGTTATGGTTGTATTGTTGATTATATTCTTTCTGCATTAATTATACTTATATGGTTCAACTTCATTCTAGAAGCCTTACCTTGGGGTTATTATTAGTTTGGGTGATAGGCTTACTTATCAAGGTTCGTCGCGACAAGTATCATCATAACCCTTGGATTTTGGGTCATGACAATCGAAAACTCGCTTAAGCAATATTAGTGGGACAATTCTAGGTCGCTTAAGTAACCAACAAGGCGTATGCGCCACACTAGCACCAGCTGGGCCAACCCCTCAAGATTCATCCAAAAACCTGTATATGCAAACAAACTATGTGACCCTATCAAATTTCATGTTCTAGACTCAATCGCACAGTTAAAATTTCTATCTAAGGTTATTTTGATGAAAAAAGGATCCCACACCCACGTGCCATTTTCTTAACTCCGTCTAATAGCTCAAAATGAGTCTGAAAGCCTCGAAACCCAAACCAAGAGTCCACCTAGCCTAAAATTGATGCTCCGGGGCTATTGGAACTATCAAAATTGGCATACGGTATCATTTTGCTGAATCTTTTACCCAATTTGAACCAATAAAGACTTAAAGAAAGGAAATTGACTTTAAAAATTAAATGAATTGCCCAATAATCAAACTGTCAGTTCTATCAAGTCATAAATGACTAGGGATAGCTATAGGGAAGGTCTAAATGGCAAAAATGAGTAGAAATATTAAAAATGACCTGGAGGGCCATTATATCTTAGACCCTAGGATGATTTAGACATCTTTCTTATTCTTGACTAGGCTTGGTAACCTGCATTTATTTTTAAGAAGGGTTCTAGCTCAACAATTGCCATTTATTTATGATATTTAAATATTGATTTGAGTATGACACTTACTATTTATTTAAGATAATTAAAGACCAGTTCAAGCCCTGTATTTACTATTCACTTATGACATTAGAGTTTGGTTCAAGTTTTGTAGTATGGTTTACTTATTATATTAAGGATTTAGTTCGAGTATGTTGTGTATGGTAAGAAAGGATTCACAGATATGGTTTTGGTGACCGGTTACTTTATAATTATTATTTTTGTTACTTTTCTCTTGATTGCATCTATTGGGTTTATGAGGGCTCAGTTAGATTATCCTTCTCTTATTTATGCCTTCTTGGTTTATAGGGGCCCAGTAAGGCTGTAGTTAGCTTGTACTCTTTTTGATATTATCTACCTTAATATTTATTATCTATCAACTAGATTATGTCAAATTTTCCTTATTATCCCTAACTTCAGTTTATATTCCTGCATCTTATTATGTTTTTATGATAATCTAGCTCAGTTAGTTGATGATGCCTACTAAGTAACCATTGTTTTTATACTCATACTACACTTCTATATCTTTTTTATGTAGATTCAAGTACTAGTTGTCGTCACTGATATTCTATCTAGCAAATTTTAGAGTTCGGAGATAGGGTAAGTTTTTAGAGCCAGAGCTAACTATCTCTCCTTCTACTACTTCTAGGACAGTCTTTCCTTTCAATACTATTTGTTTATTGATACTATCAGTACTCTTATTCTTTTGATTAGTCACTCTTGTACCAATCTTACTAGGTTGTGGCATACTCTTTTGCTATTTTCTCTCTCTTATTTATATGTATGACATTGTACTTATATTTTATCACTAACAATCTATTTGTATGCTTAATATTAGTATTCATTATAACTTCCACTAACTAGCCCATTACTTGTCATTTTGGGCTATAGTTTGGCTTACCTACTGTGATTAAAGTAGGTGTCATCATGACCTAAATCAGAGCCTAGATTTACTGGTACATTTGGTAAAAGAGCAAGTGTTTAGTAAAGTTCCACTAATCAAAACGATGACATTCGTATCTTATCTCTTGGAAACTATAGAGCATTCTTAGGAGAACTTCACTTTCTCCATTCACTTCATGCGTCAAGTCTGTGTTGGTTTCTAAAATTCATAATTATTTCACTCTTTAGCAGATGGTCAAGACAAGATCTATAAAAACTAGAGATGAGGACCCCGAGTCCTCGACTAAGGCTCTTGCGAGAGCTCGTAGATGACCTAGGGGCAGAGGTCAGGTATGAATTGTATCCCAAGCTAGGGGTCGAGATAGGGAACTTGCCCTAGTTCCTGACTGCTCCCACACTAGAGGTTTCTTCACCCTTGCTATTGGTGGACTAGGGAAGCCCGGGCTACATTGGGGTTTATTTCTTTCTCACTGCTAAGAGATATCTTGGTTCGGTTGTTGGGTTTAGTTAGTGGTGCACCATCTTATAGGGCTTAGTCTATTGAATAAAGTGGTACAGATGCATGGGCATAGCCTATAGCTATGACTCCCAAAGTTGAGATCCCCCTTGCACTTAGTCTGTAGAATAAAGTGGTACGGATGCATGGGTATAAACTATAACTATGACTCCCAAAGTTGAGGTCCCTCTTGTGCTGGTAGCCTCCTATCCATCTATGTCTATTGATGAGCAGAAAATTATGGGTAGATTTTATAGATTGATACCTCCAAGATTTCTAGGGTCTCCGATTGAGGATGCATTTGATTTATTTATTATTTGTGTGGATAAGATCTGTAATTTAAGCCTAGTTGGGACTCATGGGGTTGACTAAGCTACTTTTTTAAGTTGGACTTGCCACCTAGACATTGGTGGAAAGGTTATCTTGATTCTAGACCAGTTGGATATCCTCCTTTGACATGGACTCAGTTCTATGAGGTTTTCTTAGAGAAGTATATGCCTTGTAGCCTTTGACAATATTTGAGATATCAGTTATCGAGATTAGACCAGGGTTCTATAAAGCTCTAAAGTATGAGTGACGATTCCACGAGTTGGCCAGACATCCTACTGTTATCTTACTGACTAAGTTTGAGTGGGTTTGGTGCTTTATTAGAGAGATAAAACTTTCTCTTTATATGGATACTTAAGTTTGGTTGTAGCTGACAGGTCTTTTGCTGAGGTTTCTAATTATGCACATACTATGGATGAGATACAATGCAAGGCCCAAAGGGGTAGCAAGAAGAGACCATATCTCTAGGGTAGTTTCAATGGGAGATGGAGTGGCTCACAGTTTAGAGGTAGGGGTTCTTAGAGTACATACCCTTTGCATCAGTCTTATAAGTATCAAGGTTAGTCTAGTAGACCCATTTATGTCAAACTTTAAACTACTTATAGGGTTAGCCCAGCTATAATGATTACAATGGGCCGAGCAGTGGACAGTCTTTGATAGGTGCATATTTTGGGTTTTCCCTCCAAAGTGGCTATTTTAGGTCAGCCAGATCTTTTGGTCAGAATGAAGTTCTAGTGGCATGCTATGATTGTGAGGTTATCGATTATTATTCTAGAGAGTATCCCCATCGTGAGGCAGTTGTGCCTACAGCGCAGAGTGTTCAGCTAGGGCAGTATAGCCCTCATCTAGAGGTGGTATGTAGGGCATGGGGTAGTCCCTAGGGTTATCGAGGAGCACCTCAGACAGGTAGGGTAGGTGGTCATCAGGCACCCAACTAGGTAGCGAGCGGGGTCATTTATATGTTGTACTTGGTAGGTTGGAGGCTGATTCTTAGGATGCTGCTATTACATGTACAATTTTTGTGTGCTATTAGCCAACTATGGGTTTTGATCTTGGATACACTTATTTATTTATGTGTGCTCAGTACTGTAACACCCCGATTTGCTGAACCAGAATGCTAAACGGTGCTCATGACCCCGAAGGACCACAAGCTAACCCATAATTGATATCTGTACCTGTATACTGCATAAAATACTGAATAATGCGGAAACATGCACTGAAAGACCATAAGGTTCAATACTGAACATAACATGGATGAGATAACATCCGTGGGGTGATACAATACCCAAAACTAAACTATAAACACTGAAGTCTGAAACATAATAGTCTGCATCTAGTCTGAAAGTCTCTACTGTCTGAATAATATGAATAAGGAGTTGATGGGACATGTCCCCAACTAACTCCAACTAATAACTAATCGATGAAACAGTGGAGAAATAATCATGTCCTCGAAGGATGAGGACTCACTTCTATTCTGACTGCTGAGACTGGAATATACGGCTGATTTGGAACTCGTGTCTCTGAACCTATAGTGTAACATAAAAAGAAAGCACCATAGCACAAATGCGTCAGTACAATGGAATGTACTGAGTATACATGTGAGGTAGGCTAATACAAGGGTTAACATGCATGAATAATGCTAGCTGACTGTCTAACATGCATGCAAGAATGCATACATAAAAATGTAACTGTAATTGACATTGTGATATCATGATTACTGAATCTGAATACTGATTACATGACATACTAATAACTGATATAACGGATAGCATAAATAGTTGTATCTGAATGTAACTGATAACATGGGTGGCTGTATCTGACAATCCTAAATCTAATAAAACTATCTGAGTTCTTTACTGTATCTGAGTTGACTGTATCTTACAGTCTTAAATCTGAAGAACTATCTGAGTTCTTTTACTGAGACTGGTAATGAAACTATGGGAGGTAGTATTTAACCCATATGCCCCTAATACGCCATTATGACTGAGTTGGGGTCTAATCTGTAACCCCAATTGGAAGGGTGTCAATACCGCGCCATTAGTAAGGACAAACTGTGGGCGACCCTTATCTGATAGTGTCCCCAAAAAAGAAAGGTGGGACCCTTATCTGACAGTGTTTATCCACCTCATGAACCCTTATCGGACAGTGTTAATAGCTCAACCTATGCTGGCTACATAGTTCTGAAAGTTGGGGATGACTTCTAAGGATCACTCCCTCATCTGATAGTGTGTGTTCCCATCCTTGGATTCACTCGGTGCTAATTTCTACTCCCATCTGAATGGACACTGAACATGATTTAATGAAATGAACATGAGCTGAGTTACTAAGTTCCATTGACTGACGAAATACTACTAATATCTGACAACTGACTGAGTCATGAGATCATGGAGATTTTTTGAGTCATAAGACTATCTGAAGTCTAAGGATTCATTGCTTGACTGAGAGTATCGTGAAAACATGGCATGGCTCTAGGTACACAGCTAATGTTTTGGTTACAAGTACCCCCAGGACTTGAGGGAAGGAAACTAACAAAGCATGACTTACTTGAATACATAATAATCATCATAATACATTTACTGAAGCATTTCATCAAACATGTGATAGGCATAAGCTTGTACGTACATGGGGATTTCATGATATCATGCTAATTAGACACTTTCCCTTCATCTAGGAATTCTACCAAACACATAGTAGGCATAAAATATGTAAATAACATCATACAATAATTAAATGTCGTGATTCAATTCCAATTTAATCATTCAAGGGTTTAGTCCTAGAGTTTCATGAATCTATACCGATACAAATCAACCCATATGGAATTTAACAGTCATTCATGGAATACAATTCAATTACTCATTATCAATATGAACAAAAGCATCCCAATCATGAAATTCATAAGAAAATTCATAACTTGAATTTAGAAAAGGGATTCTTGGGCTTCATGGATGAAAGAAGTCCATGAATGAACACTATGCATACCTTAGTTTGTGATTTCGTGAATATTAATGGTGAAACCTTCTTGAATTTGAATCCCCAATAGAAAACCTATCTTGTTCTTGAGAGAAACTTGAGAGAAAATAGTATATTTTGGGTGAAAAATAGCTAAATCACGTGTTATTGAGTTTAAATAGGGGTAGGAAATTGACCCTTTTAACCCTGGATGCGTCATTTAATTTCAGTAAAATTTTCCCAAACTGGACCGCTGGCGCGACCCGGCGTTATCGCGTCGTGTCACTGGAAATTGATTATAGGGAAATTGATGGATGGCGCAATGCGAAGCCATCGCGTTACCCCTTCCTTCGTGACCTAGAACTTTGGCGCGACGCGGGGGAAATCATGTTGAGACACTGGAAAAAGGACAATTCTGAATTTGAGTGCTGGCGCGACACTCCATAATCGCGGACACCTACTGGAAATTTCCAAATGTCATTTCCGCTTGTGGCGCGGCGCGCCACTGACTAATATGGTGCTGTTTTATGATGGAAACTTGAAATAGTCATAACTTCTTACCCGGTTATCGAATTTAAGTGAATCATATATCAATGAAAAGCTTATTGAAATTTCCATATGACAAAATATGAAAATATTGAAAATTCCAAATGAAATAATTATCATTCACTTTAGAAGCTAATACTAGGCATTCTTGGGATGAAATTTGCTAGAAATCTTCGGGGTATTACAATATCTCCCCCTTGAGAACATTCATTCTCGAATGAGACTGACTGAGAGGGGAAACAATAAGCAAAACATGAACTGAATATTAATAACTGGAACATGATCTCATGACTAACAAGCTGATCATAACATGCTGAACATGCATATCTGATGCATGTGTAAATGATTCATGAATGCATGAATGAATGTTCCGAGGATCTAAGTTTCTCACAATGACAATGCATTTCTGATGCATAATTATATAACTGAGCTAATACATGAATGTATGACTGAAAATGCAATGGTACTTGATACCAAGTTTATACTGGGAACATAAACATGAAACTGAATACCAAGTTCGTGATGAACACTGATCATGAAACTGAGTAAGCTTAAGGAGAACTGTTACCTTGAGCTTGATCTGAGTTGGCGGAGAAGAGGTGAGGATACTTGGTACTCATGTATGCTTCTGCTTCCCAAGTAGCTCCCTCGACGGACTGATTTTGCCAAAGAACTTTAGCTAGAGGGACTTCTTTGTTCCTCAATCTACGAGTTTAATAGTCTAAGATTTCGACTAGAATCTCTTCATAAGAGAGACTGTTCTGAACACCAATGCTCTAAATAGGGACTACGACTGGTGGGTCACCTATACACTTCTTGAGCAAAGAGACATGGAGGACTGGATGAACTGAGGCAGATATAAAGGCAATTCGAGCTCATAATCTACCTTGCCCAAATGACTGAGAATCTTGAAGGGACCGACATATCAGGGGCTGAGCTTTCCCTTCTTGCCAAATCTCTTCACTCCCTTCATGGGAGAGATCTTTAGATAGACATGATCACAAACCTCAAACTCGAGATCTTTTCTACGAACATCTGCATAAGACTTCTGTCGGCTCTGTGCAGCCCGAAGTCTTTCTCTAATTAACTGGACTTTTTCTAAGGCATCGAATAATAAGTCAGGACCTATGACTGAGGCCTCACTAACTTCAAACCAACCAATTGGATATTTATATTTCCTACCATAGAGAGCTTCGAATAGAGCCATCTAAATACTGGAATGATAGTTGTTGTTGTATGCAAACTCAATCAAAGGCAAGTGGTCATCCCAACTTCCCTTGAAATCAATTGCACATGCCCTTAGCATATCTTCTTAATTCTGACTGGTCCTTTCTGCTTGACCATCTATCTGAGGATGGAAGGCTGTACTGAGATGAACTTGGGTACCGAGACCCTTTTGGAATGCTTTCCAAAAATAAGTGGTGAGCTGGGTACCTCTGTCTGAGATAATGGACAATGGAACATCGTGCAATCTGAAAAACTCCTTGATATAGAGTTTAGCATAATCCTCGGCTGAATATGAGGTATGAATTGGAAGGAAATGAGCTAATTTGGTCATTCTATCTACAATGACCCAGACTGAATCATGCTGATGATGAGTTTGAGGCAAACCCATCACGAAGTCCATGTTCACAAGTTCCCACTTCCAAGTAGGAATATTGAACTCCTGCGTGGACCCACTAGGTTTCTGATGCTCTATCTTAACTTACGACATGTAGAGCACTTAGCCACAAACTATGCAATGTCTCTCTTTATCCTACTTTACCAATAGATTTCCCACAAGTCACGATACATCTTTGTGGCCCCTGGATGAATAGAGTAGCGTGCACCATGTGCTTCTGCAAGAATTCACTACCTTAAGTCGTCTACACCTGGAACACAGAGACGACCCTGACAATGCAAAACACCATCTCCCCCTTGGGAGAAAACCTCTACTTTTTGATCCTAAACTATCTCTTTCAACTTGACAAGGCTGGGATCTCTATCTTACTTTTCTTTCACCTCGGAAACTAAAGATGATTCTGAACTACTCTGAACACATACACCACCCACTGAAGAATCGACTAAGCGAACGCCTAGTCTGGCAAGATGATGTACTTCTTGAGCTAACTTCTTCTTACTATCCTCCATATGAGAAACACTACCCATGGATAGCCTACTGAGAGCGTCGTCCACTATGTTGGCCTTTCCCGAATGATAGAGGACACTCATGTCGTAGTCTTTTAAGATCTATAACCACCTTCTCTGACGAAGATTGAGATCTTTTTGAGAAAAGAAATACTGAAGACTCTTGTGATCTGTGAAGACATCTACATGAACTCCGTAGAGATAATGCCTCCAAATCTTCAAGGCAAAGACTACGGCTGCTAACTCAAGATCATGAGTAGGATAATTTCTCTCATGGGGTTAAAGCTGTCTGGAGGTGTAGGCTATGACCTTACCATACTGCATACCATGCTGCATGAGGACACAACCCAAACCTACTCTGGATGCATCACAATACACCATGAACCCATCGGAACCATCTGGAAGAGCTAAGACTGGGGATGAGGTAAGTCGAGTCTTCAACTCCTGAAAACTCTTCTCGTAAGGGTTTGACCACTGAAACTTGACTTTCTTCTGAGTCAATCTGGACATAGGGGATGCAATAGATAAAAATACTTCAATAAGCTGTCTGTAAGGGCCAACCAAACCCAAGAAACTCCTAATATCTGATGAAGAGACAGGTTTTGGCCAATTTTTTACTGCTTTGGTCTTTTGAGGATCAACTCTAATGCCATCACCGGAAATGATATGACCAAGGAATGCTACTAACCTTAGCTAAAATTCGCACTTACTGAATTTAGCGAATAGCTGATGATCTCTGAGAGTCTGAAGTAATGTTCTGAGATGGTCTGCATGATCGTGCTCAGTGCGGGAATAAACCAGAATATCATTTATGAAGACTATGACAAATATGTTCAAGTACTGCTTGAACACGTGGTTCATCAATTCCATGGAAGCTATTGGGGTATTGGTAAGACCAAATGACATGACTAAGAATTCAAAGTGACCATACCGAGTATGGAAAATAATTTTTGGAACGTCACTTTCTCTAACTCTGAGCTGATGATAGCCGGATCTGAGGTCTATCTTAGAGAAATAGCTAGCACCTTGAAGTTGGTCAAATAAGTCATCAATTCTGGGAAGAGGATACTTGTTCTTGACCATGACCTTATTGAGTTAACGGTAATCAATGCACATTCTGAGAGAACCGTCTTTCTTGCGCACGAATAAGACTGGTGCACCCCACGGGGAAATGTTGGGTCTGATGAATCCCTTATCTAAGAGATCCTTCAACTGTTCTTTCAATTCTCTGAGTTCTTCTGGTGCCATTCTGCATGGTGGAATAGAGATAGACTGAGTATCTAGAAGAAGATTAATATCGAAGTCTATTTCCCTTTTGGGAGAATTCCTGGAAGATCTTTGGGAAAGACATCTAAATATTTATTCACTACTGGGACTGATTCAAGGCTGGGAGTTTTGGAACTGGTGTCCTTAACTCGATCAAAATAATATACACATCCTTTAGATATCATTTTTCTTGCACGAAGGTAGAAAATAAGTTGACCCCTGAAAGCGGATACACTACCCTTCCACTAAAGGACAGGTTCATTTGGAAACTAAAACTGGACTATTCTATTTCTGCAGTCGACTGTGGCATAGTAGGAATGTAGCTAATCTATGCTGAGAATGACATCAAAATCAGTTATCTCTAATTTGACTAAGTCTGTTGAAGTGACTTTCTGAAATATCATAACCGGGCAGTTCCTGTATACCCATCGGGCTATGATGGTTTTGCCCACTGGGGTACAGACTGAGAAGGGCTCTGCTAGAATTTTAGGACTGATTTCAAAATCAACTGCTATATAGGGAGTAATAAAAGACAAAGAAGCTCCTGGATCTAGCAAAGCATAAACATGCACATAAAAGATCTGTAACGTACCAGTAAAAACTTTAAGAGAATTTTCCTGATCTTGTCGGGTCTGAAGAGCATATAGTCTATTTGGGCATTGCTCGCTAGTAGCACTGGTGGTGACACCCTGCAGATTTGGGTGAACGGACTGAGCTAAGGAGCGGAGATGACTCTGATAACCTGACTGAGGGTAGTCTCTGACTCTGTGGTCTGTCTTGCAAAAACTAAAACAGATATCACTGCCAGCTCTACAAGTACCCTTGTGGTTCTTACAATAAGTCTGACAAAGGGGATTAATTCAGGCATTGCTACTTAGAGCTTGGCACTCTATATATGAACTTAAGAACTGGAGCACTAGCTAAAGAAGGAGCTAGAACTGATGACTTAAGACGAAACTGAGAACGGTTTCCTTCTTCTGATTTAGGCTGACTAAAATTGAAGCTACCTATCCTAGCTTTCTTATTCTGCTTAATCTTCTGCTCCTCTATCTTCTGAGCATGGGTCATAAGTTTGGCTAAAGTTATGTCACTATTTAGCATGGCGGATCTGCACTCATTAACCACGCTATCATTTACCCCTGAAGTGATCTTACTCATCTTGGCTCTGCCGTCTTCTGCAACCACATGAGAGGCATATCTGGATAATTGAGTAACCTTTAGATAATACTCTTTCACCATCATATTACCCTGCCTGAGGTTGATGAATTCTAGCACCTTAGCCTCTCTAAGATCTTGGGGAAAGAATCTGTCTAAGAATGCAGTGACAAACTCCTCCCACTCTATAGGACCTGCATCATCTAACCTTTCTGACTTCTACTATTTGAACCAAGTATGAGCCACATCCTGCAAATGGTATGTGTCTATCTCAGCACTCTCAACAGTAGTAACCCCTATGATGTCTGTCACTTTATGAAGTTGATCAATGAATACCTGAGGGTCTTCATCTACTTTAGACCCGTGGAAGGACGGAGGATTCATTCGGGTGAAGTCCCAAATCCTAGTTGCAGCTGAGTTGGCCACTGGGTTGGCCAGAATGACATATGGGTAGCTACTGACTAAGCAAGAGTGGTAAATGCGGTCCTGAACTCCGCATGAGAAACATGATCGCCCAAAGGTTCTTTGGGCTAAGGGGCTGACTGATTTCTTCTCTTAGGAGGCATATTCTGAAATAAAGATAAGAAGTGGATTAGACTGAGAGATTGACATGGGATTATTCTCACTGCCACGACATGAATACTAAAAGAAGGTAAACTTTTCCTAAACATCTCATGGCCTCTTGCACATAAATGTGGTGCGTGATACACCCATGTACAAGACTCTACTAGATGTGACTTTCAGACTTCCTAGGACTCTATTGCACCTTAGGCTTTGATACCAAGTTTGTAACACCCCGAATTACTGAACCAAAATGCTACACGGTGATTATGACCCCAAAAGACCACAAACTAACCCATGACTAATATCTGTACCTATATACTGCATAAAATTCTGAATAATGCGGAAACATGCACTGAAAGTCCATAAGTATCAATACTGAACATAACATGGATAAGATAACATCTGTGGGGTAATACAATACCCAAAACAAAACTGTAAACACTGAAGTCTGAAAAATAATAGTCTGCATCTAGTCTGAAGGCCTCTACTATCTGAATAATCTGAATAAGGAGTTGATGGGATATGTACCCAACTAACTCCAACTAATAACTAATCAATGAAATAGTAGAGAAATAATCATGTCCTCGAAGGATGAGGATTCATTTCTATTCTGACTGCTAAGATTAGAATCTACTACTGATCTGGAACTCATGTCTCTGAACCTATGGTGTAACATAAAAAGAAAGCACCATAGCGCAAATACGTCAGTACAATGGAATCTACTGAGTATACATGTAAGGTAGGATAATGCAAGGGTTAACATGCATGAATAATGCTAGCTGACTGTCTAACATGAATGCGAGAATGCATACATAAATACGTAACTGTAACTGACACTGTGATATCATGATTATTGAATTTGAATACTGATGACATGACATACTAATAACTGATATAACTGATAGCATAAATAGTTATATCTGAATGTAACTGATAACATGGGTGACTGTATCTGACAGTCCTAAATCTGATGAAACTATCTGAGTTCCTTACTGTATCTGAGTCGACTGTATCTGATAGTCTTAAATCTGAAGAAGTATCTGGGTTCTTTTACTGAGACTGGTATTGAAACTATGGGAGGTAGTATTTAACCAACATGCCCCTGATACGCCATTATGGCTGAGTTGGGGTCCAATCTGTAACCCTAATTGGAAGGGTATTAATACCGCACCATTGGTAAGGACAAGCTGTGGGAGACCCTTATCTGATAGTATCCCCAAAAGAGAATGGTGAGGCCCTTATCTGACAGTGCTTATCCACCTCATCAACCCTTATCGAACAGTGTTAATGTCAAAACCTATGCTGGCTACATAGTTCTGGAATGCAAGGATGACTTCTAAGGATCACACCCTCATCTGATAGTGTATGTCCCCATCCTTGGGTTCACTCAGTACAAATTCCTACTCCCATCTAAATGGACACTAAACATGATTTACTAAGCTGAACATGAGCTGAGTTACTAAGTTTTATTAACTGACGGAATACTACTGATATCTAGCAACTGACTGAGTCATGAGATAATGGAGATTTTTCCTAAGTCATAAGACTATCTGAAGTCTAAGAATTCATAGCTTGACTGAGAGTATCATGAAAACATGACATGGCTCTAGGTACACAGCTAATGTTTCGGGTACAAGTACCCCAGGACTCGATGGAAGGAAACTGAAAAAGCATGACTTACTTGAATACATAATAATCATCATAATACATTTACTGAAGCATTTCATCAAACATGTGATAGGCATAAGCTTGTACGTACATGGGGATTTCATGATATCATGCTAATTAGACACTTTTCCTTTATCTAGGCATTCAACCAAACACATAGTGGGCATACAATATGTAAACAATATCATACAACAATTAACTGTGGTGATTCAATTCTAATTTAATCATTCAAGGGTTTAGTCCTAGGGTTTCATGAATCTATACCGATACAAATCAAGCCATATGGAATTTAACACTCATTCATGGAATATAATTTAATTTCTCATTATAAACATGAACAAAAGCAGCCCAATCATGAAATTCATAAGAAAATCCATAACTTGAACTTATAAAAGGGATTCTTGGGCTTCATAAATGAAAGGAGTCCATGAATGAACACTATGCAAACCTTAGTTCTTGATTTCATGAAGATTGATGGTGAAACCTTCTTAAATTTGAATCCCCAATAGAAAACCTAGCTTGTTCTTGAGAGAAACTTGAGAGAAAATAGTATATTTTTGGTGAAGAATAGCTAAATCACGTGTTATTGGGTTTAAATAGGGGTAGGAAATTAACCCTTTTAACCCTGGACGTGTCATTTAATTTCAATAAAAAAATTTCGAACTGGGCCTCTGGAGAGACATAGCTTATCGCATCGTGTCACTAGAAATTGACAATTGGGAAATTGAGGGATGGTGCGATGCAGAGCCATCGCGTTTCCCATTCCTTCGTGACCTAGAACTTTGGCGCGACGCGGGAAAAATCGCGCTGAGACGTTGGAAAAAGGACAATTCTGAATTTGAGTGTTGACGCGATGCACCATAATCATGGAAACCTACTGGAAATTGCCAAATGAAATTTTCTCTTGTGGCGTGGCATGGCGCGCCACTGACTAATATGGTGTTGTTTTACAACGGGAACTTGAAATAGTCATAACTTCTTACCCTGTTATCGGATTTAAGCAAATCATATATCGATGGAAAGCATATTAAATTTTCCACATGACAAAAAGTGAAAATCTTGAAAATTCCTCGTGGAATAATTATCATTTACTTTAGAAGCTAATACTAGGCATTCTTGGGATGAAATTTGCTAGAAATCTTTGGGGTATTACAAGTGTGCACCGTGGTTAGAGTTGTTTTGGGAGTCTTTATTTGTGTCACTGTGTGTATCTAATGCCATAGATGATTCTTTACTAGTGGATCGAGTATATAGATTATGTGTTGTGACTGTTCAAGCGTTTGATACTCAGGTTAATCTTATTAGGTATGATATGGTGGACTTCGATATGATTCCAGACATGGACTCGTTATCCCCTTATCATATGATATTGGATTGTTTTGCCAAAACTATTAAATTAGACATGCCTAGCATACCCCCAATTGTGTGGCATGGTTCTATTAGTCATGCATCGATGTGAATTATTTCTTATGTTCGGGCAAAGAGACTCGTATCAAGAAGGAGCGAGTCTTATCTTGCTTATATTTCTGATGTTAGTTCAAAAAGTCCTTCGCTTGATTCTATTTTTATAGTCCATGATTTTTATAATATTTGTCCTACCAACCTACCTGTCTTTTCTCTTAAGCTTGATATCGAGTTCGTTATTGATCTTGAGTTGGGTACCCAGCCTATTTCTATGGCACCTTATCTCATGGCTTGTACCAAGCTTAAGGAGCTCAATTCTAAACTTTAGGATCTTTTGGGTAAGGGTTTCATAAGGTCAAGTGTAACGCCATAGAGTGATCCTATTTTGTTCATGAAAATGAAATATGGTTCTGCGTGTATATGTATGGACTGTAGAAAGCTGAATAAGGTGATAGTGAAGAATAGGTATCCTATGTTTTGTATTGATCGATGACTTATTTAACCAGTTTCAGGGAGCAACAGTGTTCTCTAAGATTGACTTGAGATTCAATTACCATCAAGTGAGAATTTGAGAGTACATCCCTAAGACAACTTTCAGGAATCTCTATGGCCATTGTGAGTTTTTGATGATGTCTTTTGGGTTGACCAATTCCCCAGCTGCTTTCATAAATTTGATGAAATGAGTGTTCAAACCTTAATTAAACTCCTTTTTTATTATTTTCATTAATGATATCCTTGTGTATTCAAGGAGTGTGAAGGAGTACAAGCAGTATTTGAGAATTGTACTCCAGACTTTAAGAGATCATAGGCATTATGCCAAATTCTCAAAGTGCGAGTTTTGGCTCAAGTCTATAATATTCCTAGGACAGGTGGTGTCTAAGGATGGGATTATAGTGGATCCAAGTTGTATTAGGACTTCGTTGATGTAGATGTTTAATGAACTATAGATAAATATATTGGATATGTTCTTGGTTAATTTTTCAAGCCCTTGGTCTCCTTTAAAACACTATATCTATATACTTCAATGGACAGTTTTCTAAAACTTCCTTTGTCACTCTTCAATGGGAGTGAGAACAATTCCATGAGCTGGAGATTTATAGATAAATTGTGATTTTTTTAGAAGGGTAGATAAATTACGATTAACTAATTATAAATTTGAAATTAAAGTGTAATCTTTGCGATCCAAGTTATAAAGAGAAATCTTTTCACTTTATGGTGTCTGTTATAATATATTACCATATATATTGAATGTATACTTTACCATATATAGTGAATGTGTACTTTACCTATATAGTGAATGTCTATTTATGGAAAATTTAGAAACCCCAAGGTTAGTTTTCCCCTATAAATAAAGGGATTTTCATTCATTGTAATTTACCCCATCAAGAGATCTCTCAAGGAAAATAATAATCACTTTCTCTTATCTCTCTATTCTTCTTCTTCTTCTTTGCTTTATATTTGTAACGCCCCAATTTTTCTGAACCGAAATGCTACACAGTGCTCATGACCCCGAAGGACCACAAGCTAACCCATGACTGATATCTATACTTGTATACTGCATAAAAGACTGAAAAATATGGAAACATGAACTAAAAGGCCATAAGGTTCAATACTAATACATAACTAAAAATATGGTATAACAATACCAAAACAAATCTGAAATAACTGTTTGAACATACTATAGTTTGAAAGCCTCTAAACTGTCTGAATAAGGAGTTAATGAGACACGTCCCCAACTACTCCATCTACTGAAATAAACTGAAAAATGAAATAGTAATGAAATCATCATGTCCTCGAAAGATGAGGACTCACTTCTAACTCTGACTGCTGAGACTAGAATCTACTGCTGATGCTCTAGAGCTTATGCTTTTAAGCCTATCGAATAAGACACCATAGCGCGAATGCGTCAGTACTTTGAATGTACTAGTATGAAAGTGAGATAGGCAAAATGCATGGGGTTCATATGCATAACAATAATAACAGTCTGACTAACATGAACGTGAGAATACATACATGGCTACGTAACTATAACTGAGATCGTGAGAGGACTGAATACTGAGTTCTAACTACTGAGTATACTGATAACATGGATTTACTGATATCTGAGTCACTGATAAGTGAGAAACTAATACTGGGATACTAAATAACTAAGACTATTGATATTTATATCTAGGTCACTAATAGGTGAGGAACTGATACTATATTACTAAATATTGAGGGACTAATGCTATATTATTGATACATGAATAACTGTCTGAAAGTTCTGATTATGAAGAACTGGTCTGGTTGATTGTATCTGACAGTCCTGAAGCTAAAAACGGATTACATTAGTTCTGAAAACTGATATATCTGATAACATGAGTTTTGAGAACTAATATAACTAATAACATGAGTGACTGTATCTGACAGTCCTGGATCTGATGGAACTAGCTGAGTTTCATACTATATCTGAGTTGACTGTATCTGACAACCCTGAAATATGAAGAACTATCTGAGTTCTTTTACTGAGACTGAGACTGATACTGTGGGAAGTAGTTATCTAACCGACATGCCGCATATATGATATTATAGATGAGCTGGGGTCTAATCTCTGCCCTAACTAAAAGGGTGTCAATACTGCGTCACTGGTAAGGACAAGTTGTGAGTACCTTAATCTAGAAGGTACTCTAATGAGAATAGTGGGACCCTAATCTGACAGGTTAAGCCATCTCATCTACCCTCAACTGACAGGTATTTAGGTCTCAACCTACGCCGACTACGTAGTTTTGGAATGCAACGATTGCTCCTAAGAATCACACCCTAATCTGACAGGTGAGTTCTCATCCTTTGGTTCACTCGGTGCTGAATCCTACTCCCATCTGAATAGACATTGAACATGACTTAACTGAACTGAACATAGACTGAGTTTACTAAATTTCGTTGATCGATGGAATACTGCATAATCTATTAACGGACTGAGTTCATGAGATTTCTGAGAGTACTGAATTACTGAGATTACTGAAGTTACTGAGTACTGAGTAGGACTGAGCTAATACTGAATTTACATAAGTTTTCCTGAGTCATGAGACTGACTGAAGTCTACTAAACATGGATTGACTGAGAGTATCATGAAAACATGACATGGCTCTAGGCACACAGCTATATTTTTCGGGTACAAGTACCCCCAGGACTCGATGGAAGGAAATTGACAAACATGACTTTCTTGAATATATGATAAACATCAACAATCTATAATATCATAACTTGGGGGATTTCATGGAGTACATGGTTATCATACATCTTGTACATAAGTAGGATTTGCAAGTAAGCATAGCATAATCTCATAAGACTAGTTCATGAGAAATCCAACAATATTTACAAGACACATTACCAACATGGAAGTCATTGGAACATAGGGGCATATCATGAATCCTTAACTTAGTCACAATTTAGCTATATTGCATGATTTTTAATTTCTTAGGCATTTTATCAAATACCTTACATGCACAATTTTGGGAATAGGTATAATCATCAATTCAACACTCTTAAACCACCAAATTTATGGATTTCAACTTATATGATAACATATCCTCATAAAATCACATAAAGATTCCAACTTGGGAATCATACAACAACAACCACATTGTTACAATTAACCCACAACAAAATATTAAAAATATATGATTTAAAACTTGATTCTTGAGCTCCATGGATGAAAGAAATCCATGGATGAACACTATGCATACCTTAGATGGAAGATTCTTGAAGATTAACGGTGGAACTTTCTTAAAATTGAATCCCCAATCAACTAGTTTTTCTTGGAGATTCAGATAAATCATGGAGTAATAAAACCCAAATCTTGGAGCTTGATCTTGAAAGAGATATAACTTTTTTTTATTTCTTGACTAGGGTTCTTGTCCCTTTGAGAGAAAATAAGTTGTTCTTGAGCTTGGAGAACTTGAATATCTTAGATTCTTGAAGAAGGGTTTGAATCTTGTTCTTGGGTTTTGATCATTAATGAAACCCTAATTTTGATGTTATGGATGAATGAGGAGTTATGTGCTTTGATTTGATGTGATTGGGTGTTAAATAGGGTGGAAAAAGACCAAAAAATCTCTTTAAAATGATGTTTCAGCGCTGTTTCGGGCAAAACTGACGATCTGAGTGATGGACCGTCAATCTGGTGACAAACCATCACTCCAACCATCATTTTTGGGCTATAAAACGGCATCAATGGTTCAGTTACGATGGTCAAAGTGATGGTCTATCGCTGACTTGACGGTCCGTCATTTTGCCCGTCGCTCCTGGACAACTCGGGCAGCTCTCAGTAAAATGACCATAACTTTTTACTCCGATGCCAAATTTTGGCAAAATTGGTATTGTTGGAAAGCTAATTCAATTATATATATTTTGATGGGTCATGATATGAAAAATCCTCTATAGAATGGGAGATATACTTGTTTGAAGTTGACTATGGTAATGCCCTTCTCAAGAATTGAATCGGTAAGGAATGTTTTGATTCGTCCAATAGCTAGGACGTATTTGAGGTATTAATATACATCAAAATTGATCATAAAAATACCAAATAACTATAATTTATTTCTCATGAGTTTGAAGCATTGTTCTACCATCGGTTGGGATTCTTGGGGTATTATAATATCTCCTCCTTGGGAACATTCATCCTCAAATGAGACTGATAGAGAGACAGAAAGAACATAAAATGATGTACATACTAAACATGAATGACTGGAACATGATCTCAAGGCTAACATGATTGATAACTAAACATATCATACTAAATATGCATGTCTGATGTATGACTGATAAGCTGAATTCAGGCATATCTGATGCAGGGATAATTGACTCATGAATGCATGACTGAATGTCCTAATGAACTGAATTTCTCAATACAAGAATGTATGTCTGATGCATGATTACATGACTGAGCTGACACATGAATGCATGATTGAACGTGCAATGGCAATTGACACTAAGCTTGTAGTGGGAATCTAATATCAAGTTTGTAATGGTAGTTTGAGCATGGAACTGATTAAGTTCGAGGAAAACCCATTACTTAACTGAGAATATGGATGAACCCATGATCAGCCTAGGAGTATGCATGAATGAGAACATGAGAACATAACTGAGATTGAAACGTGATGCATGAACTGAATTTCATGAACTTAACTGAATCTTGAATACATGGCGTACAACTGAGGTTGTATCTTGAGGGTCAACTTATGAGTACCCCTCACTTCAAACTAGATTCATTACAAAAAAAGGAAGTAGGATGTTTAAGTCATGAAAGTTTGGGGGATTATAGCATATCTCCCCCTTGGGACACTTGGCCCCTCCAGGAATACTGACTTGGCTGAGCTACTGAGGGAGACTGAGGCGATGTGCAAGGCACCTAGGAATTGATTCGTAACTGATTATCTACGATCTAAAACTAAGGCATGATACATGAACTGAGATGAGCTTGCATCTATCTGATAGGTTCATCTGAGGATGATTATATTCTTTTGTGAGATTTTGGCTAGTGCGAATAGATGGGAACATTAAAAACTAAACTTTATGAATTTGTCTGTATAAGACAGCTGAGTAAGAAAATCATAGCCTGATTGAGATTCGGGAAGATAAGTTGAGGCGTATAACATCATCTAAGCTGAAGTAACTAAGCCTCATGCACGACAACTGAGACTACTGAAAGATTCACATGGTGCTGAGCACGAATGCATAAATATACTAACTTATCTGATTAACTGAATAATTGATATCTGAATACTGGGTATGTAAGACTGGTCTGTACTTAGTCTGAATAACTGGACTGAGGCTGTAGAATATAATGCATAGGAGAAAGGGACTAACTGAGTAACATAAGGTAACTGAGCATGAATTTGTAAAGAGTGTATTACCTGAGAATGCAAGACCAAACATATAACATAATTTGAAAACATTCCATAGACTGAGGTACTGAAATACTAATAGCTAGATAACTGATAATTGTATGCTATGGTCAAGCAAGTATGAAACTGAACTGAGTTTTCTGATCTAATTACTGGACTGCAGCTGACACCATACTACGACTATAACTGGGACTCATACTGGAGCTAGATGCTGGATTCAGATAACTAAATACTGATAACTGTGGTTAGACTGATACTGAAGTACTTAATTTTGAGACTAAACACTGATTTCTAAGTACTAAATACTGAAACTGTAACTGAGATGGTAACTGAATTTGGATAGATTCATGATGAGGACTGATATAGATCAAGGATCTGAATGTATACTCGTACTCTATACTTTCCCCAACTTCTAAATACAACCTCTTGCTAGACATTTACTTGCACACTAATATGACATTCAAGCCTATCTTAATCACTACACCATCGTGTAATATAAGTATGCAACAATCTTTTCTTAACATGTAATATTTACTCGTTCTTATATGAGCAACTCCTCACCACTACACTGTTTCAATAAAAAGAGCTTACTGAAGGATTAAATCAGGAGGACCTAAAACATGAATGGATACTGACTGAACTTGACACTTGAACTGAAGCCTGAGGAGTAGAATATCAATAACATAAATTTACCCAAAAGGTTTGAACTGAGGATATACATGACATAGTCTGAATTTAACTGATCAGTGGGGGCGTTGTCTGAGTCATGAAAGAGGAGTACACTATAAAGTGTGACATGTGTACTTGAGTCATGCTGCATGACCTGAGTTTGGAGTTTCTGAATTCGTGGGACATGATTAGTAACACCGAGGGAGTTGACACTCCTTATAATAGAAATTGGAATCCCACATAATTCTATGGAAAGCGTGCGAATAGAAGTTGTGTTCATGGAACTGAGATGTGAAGCATGTATAGGTATCAGGCTGACTGAAGTATAAAACCTTGCACTGAGATAAGTATGAGTCAGGAATTGTCTTCTCTTACTATTTTTCTATACATACTGGTACTACTACTGGAATCTGAGAGCCTAACTTGGTTGTTTGATCTATAATCTCCCCCTTAGCTTTAAGCCATCATCTTAAATCTGTGAGCACTTACTAAACTCTGAACTAAACTGCAATCTCAATCATATACTTACACTCTGTCAAACGCATGTTTTCCTTACTAAGCCCATTAGCTTCTTATGTTGCTTCATATACTAATAATATTACATCCAGACCTTCATACTTAATTCAAATCAATAAACTTAAATTCTAGCTTACACTGTTCAAGCCTACTGATTTACTCTGGTACAACTATCCCCATGAATACATAATCTGATCAAACTGGATAATATTATCCCAACTCTACCACTGTTAACTCCTGAGTTTATGCTTGAAAAAAAATTCTAGGTCTATGCTGTCATAGGATTTTAGGAAGGGATCTGAGGGCATATTTTGAGTTTGAGATAAATCCCATAACTGACTGCAGGGACTATCTGAGAAATCCCTATGTCTAGGACTTGAACTTCACTATTTTTGTTACCTTGAAAGTAAGGTTAAGTTAACATGCATGGAGCATGATGAGAATCTATATGAGTTTTCTTAGAAAACTTTTCTATAGCATGATCTAGGACATAAAAGAAGGAAAATTGTTTCTAAAATATCTCATAGCCTCCTGCACATAAGTGTGGTGCACAACACACGCATGTACAAGACTCTACTAGATGCGTCTTTTCAGACTTCCTAAGACACTATTGAACCTTAGGCTCTAATACCAAGTTTGTAACGCCCTAATTTTTCTGAACCGAAATGCTACACGCTGCTCATGACCCCGAAGGACCATAAGCTAACCCATGACTGATATCTGTACCTGTATACTACATAAAAGA
Source organism: Capsicum pubescens (assembly GCA_030864215.1). Classification (NCBI taxonomy): domain Eukaryota; kingdom Viridiplantae; phylum Streptophyta; class Magnoliopsida; order Solanales; family Solanaceae; genus Capsicum; species Capsicum pubescens. The sequence continues at coordinate 84,276,400 of CM061548.1, forward strand.
CTGAAAAATGCAAAAACATAAACTAAAAGTCCATAAGGTTCAATACTTATACATAACTAAAAATATGGTATAACAATACCAAAACAAATCTGAAATAACTGTCTGAACATACTATAGTCTGAAAGCCTCTAAACTGTCTGAATAAGGATTTGATGAGACACGTCCCCAACTACTCCATCTACTGAAATAAACTGAAAACTAAAATAGTAATGAAATCATCATGCCCTCGAAAGATGAGGACTCACTTCTAACTCTGACTGCAGAGACTGGAATCTACTACTGATGCTTTGGAGATCGTGCTTCTAAACCTATGGTATAAGACACCATAGCGCGAATGCATTAGTACTTTGAATATACTGGTATGCAAGTGAGGTAGGCAAAATGTATGGGGTTCATATTCATGAACAATAATAACTGTCAGACTAACATGAACGTGAGAATACATACATGGCTACGTAACTATAAATGAGATCGTGATAGGACTGAATACTGAGTTCTAACTACTGAGTATACTGATAAAATAGATTTATTGATATCTGAGTCACTGATAAGTGAGAAACTACTACTGGGATACTAAATAACTGAGACTGTTGATATTTATATCTGGGTCACTAATAGGTGAGGAATTGATATTGTATTACTAAATATTGAGGGACTAATGCTATATTACTAATACATTAATAACTGTGTCTGAAAGTTCTGATTATGAAAAACTAGTCTGGTTGACTGTATCTGACAGTCCTGAAGCTGAACACTGATTACATGAGTTTTGATAACTGATATATTTGATAACATGAGTTCTAAGAACTAATATAACTGATAACATGAGTGACTGTATCTGACAGTCCTGGATCTAATGGAACTAGCTGAGTTTCGTACTGTATTTGAGTTGACTATATCTGACAGTCCTGAAATCTGAAGAACTATCTGAGTTCTTTTACTGAAACTGAGACTGAAATTGAGACATAGTTATTTGACTGACATGCCCCATATATGCTACTATAGCTGGGGTCCAATCTCTGCCCTAACTGGAAGGGTGTCAATATTGCGCCACTGGTAAGGACAAGCTGTGAGTACCCTAATCTGGTAGGTACTCTAATGAGAACGGTGGGACCTAATCTAACAGGTTAAGTCACCTCATCTACCGTCAACTGACAGGTATTGATGTCTCAACCTACACTGGCTACGTAGTTCTGGAATGCAAGGATTGCTCCTAAGAATCATACCCTAATATGACAGGTGAGTTCCCATCCTTTGGTTCACTCGGTGCTGAATCCTACTCCTATCTTAATAGACATTGAACATAACTTAACTGAACTGAACATGGACTAAGTTTACTGAATTTCATTGACTGATGGAATACTGCTGAATCTGTTAACGGACTAAGTTCATGAGATTTCTGAGAGTACTGAATTACTGGGATTACTAAAGCTACTGAGTACTGAGTAGGACTGAGCTGATACTGAATTTACACGAGTTTTCCTAAGTCATGAGACTGACTGAAGTCTACTGAACATGGCTTGACTGAGAGTATCGTGAAACATGACATGGCTCTAGGCATACAACTATATTTTTTGGGTACAAGTACCCCCAGGACTCGATGGAAGGAAACTGACAAACATGACTTTCTTGAATATATAATAAACATCAACAATCCATAATATCATAACTTGGGGGATTTCATGGAGTACATGGTTATCATACAACTTGTACATAAGTAGGATTTGCAAGTAAGCATAGCATAATCTCATAAGACTAGTTCATGAGAAATCCAACAATATTTACAAGACACATTACCAACATGGAAGTCATTGGAACATAGGGACATATCATGAATCCTTAACTTAGTCACAATTTAGCTATATTGCATGATTTCTAGTTTCTTAGGCATTTTATCAAATACCTTACATGCACCATTTTGGGCATAGGTATAATCATTAATTCAACACTCTTAAATCACCAAATTTATGGATTTCAACTTATATGCTAACATGTCCTCATAAAATCACATAAAGATTCCAACTTGGGAATCATACAACAATAACCACATTGTTACAATCAACCCACAACAAAATATTCACAATATATTATTTAAATCTTGATTCTTGAGCTCCATGGATGAAAGAAATCTATGGATGAACACTATGCATACCTTAGATGGAAAATTCTTGAAGATTAACGGTAGAACTTTCTTGAAATTGAATCCCCAATCAACTAGTTTTCTTGGAGCTTCAGATAAATCATGGAGTAATAAAACCCAAATCTTGAAGCTTTATCTTGAAAGAGATATAACTTTTTTCTTGATTTCTTGACTAGGGTTCTTGTCCCTTTGAGAGAAAATAAGTTGTTCTTGAGTTTGAAGAACTTGAATATCTTAGATTCTTGAAGAAGGGTTTGAATCTTGTTCTTGGGTTTTGATCTTGAAAGAAACCCTAATTTTGATGTTATGAATGAATGAGGATTTATGTGCTTTGATTTGATGTGATTGGGTGTTAAATAGGGTGGAAAAAGACCCAAAAATCTCTTTAAAATGATGTTTCAGTGCTGTTTCGGGCAAAACTGACGGTCTGAGTGACGAACCGTCAATCTGGTGACAAACCGTCACTCCAACCATCATTTTTGGGCCATAAAATGGCCTCACTGATTCAGTTGTGATGGCCAAAGTGACGGTCTATCGTTGACTTGACGGTCTGTCATTTTTTTCCGTCGCTCCTGGATAGCTCGGGCAACTCTTAGTAAAACGGCCATAACTTTTTACTCCGATGTCAGATTTTGGCGAAATTGGTATCGTTGGAAAGATAATTCAATTATCTATCTTTTTTATTGGTAATGATTTTAAAAATTCTCTATATAATGGGATATATACTCATTTGAAGTTGACTATGGCAATGCCCTTCTCAAGAATTCAATCGGTAAGGAATGTTTTGATTCGCCCATTAGCTAGGATGTATTTGAGGTATTAATATACATCAAACTTGATCATAAAAATACGAAATCACTATAATTTATTTCTCATGATCTTGAAGCATGGTTCTACTATCGGTTGGGATTCTCAGTGTATTACAATATTCCATAACCTGTTATCATCACGAGAATCTACCAAATAAGGTGAGATTATAAATTTAAAGTTAATTTCAAGTATAGTAATTCCTTATGTTATTTGTCTTCTACTACTAATTATATAATTATTGTTGTATTTGAGAAATAAACAATTGGTTTGAAACCATTTATGCTTTGAATTTGTTCATGAAGAACAACATTGTTAAAACATATTATGATGAATTTAAATCTCATCTCATTAAGAGAGTAAGACATTGGGTTAAAAGTTCCAATGCACCATGATGATAAGATCTAGGGTTCAAGTCCCATCGAGTTATAGCCTAAGATGCCTTTTTATATGGATAAGATATTGAGTTTGAATCTCAATACACCGTATTAATAATACTACGATGGCTAAGGCAAAATAATGGATGTTTGTGAAATGTCATGATACATATCCCATTGAATATGATCTATTCTCTAACGTGAATATGGTAGCAGTGCATAATATGCCTGAAAGAAGACAAGTGATTGAATGTATGAATATAAGCGTGAAGGATAATATGATAATAATCATCAAAAGTGATAATATTTTCACATGCTTATTATGACTATAAGATAAGTTAGAGAAAAATTCTCTACATTATATGTATGCCTTGATTTGCTCCTGAAGTAGCAATATCATGAAAGAGATTATAAGCTATCAAAATTTGATAGGCTTAAGGCACAATTATATTTCATTCTCGATGAACGAAAATTTTGATTGTTATAAGTATATATCCATTCCCTAGGGCGAATGTGATGATATCTAGAAAATTTTATCAATACAAATGTGCACTTGTTGTGGTGGTATCACAACTCACCTCTGAAAGAGGTAGAATAATTGAGAAGAGTTATTTTAAAATTTACTTCTAAAGTAGTAAATTCAAAATTTATTCATGTAATCGTAAATCTAAAATTTACTAAAGAAAAAAGTATATGTCATTGTAAACTTGAAGTTTACTAGTATAAAAGTTCATAAATTGACATGAACGATTGCAAACATCCCAAACATGTGCATACTGAGTATTGAACATATATTGAAGAATTAGAAAATTCTTCATGAACTCTTAATGTTGTGTGTTCTCATGATAAGTTGGTTGGACCAACTAATTTTGGGAATGGATCCATTAAAATTTAAAAAGTATAAAAGGTGAATAAAGACCCATTTACCTCACACATGATATATTGAAAAGATGCATTAATAAGATGATCACATGAACATTTATTGTCAACCTGTAGTTTAACATTCATAAAGTTATTGCTCAATAAAATTGAGTTAAGAGCATAATTCTCAGATTGTGTAATCAAGACAATTCTCATCTTGATAATATCGGTTTGGCATTGAATGTCTTCGACAAATAGTTGAACCATTGCTATGAGAATAAAAGCTTCATATGTTGGTTTGAAATATTATATACAAAAGTAATTTTATGCATCAAACCAATAAATTATATTAATTCCCTCTCAAAGTTGGTTCTGAGTCAGGAACCACACGTTGTCTATCTAATAGTTTTGATGTGCGGTATACGATTAATGAATATACGATAATGCACAAAGATGGATTCTCCAAAGAAGATGGAGGATGTATGTTAGTTTTCCTAACATAAGGGGGAGATTATAAGCAGCTATAAAATATATTAGGAATTATCATCAGATCCTCATTCAAGTCAAATGTCGAAAGCATCTCATTTTTAAGATGCAAGTGCTCCTATTGTGTGTTCCTAAAGGACAAAGTCTACACATGTATGAAGTGTGGTAGACCAATCGATTCCAAAAATGATAATCCTTGAAAAGAATACGGATCAAATAATTATAATAAGAAGGCAATGTGCTATTGAAGAGCCTACGACATAACACTTCATGAAATCTTATGAGAGGTTCAAGTACCTAATAATAATGAAGTGATGCGATCTCAAAATGTTATGTCACATTGTGAACCGATACAAAATAATATATTATCGATAATATCTTTGATACAGTATTAACGCAATATTGTGAAAGATTACGAGGATTCAAATTCTACGTTTATTTAAGCATGCTGACGTAGAAACATTTATCAAGTAATATGAAAGGACGCATCTTGGTAAGCATAAAACTTATTTGATTTGCAGTCCATACACTTGAAGATGTCATACATAACGTACTAAATATTATCACTTGACAAAATTTATGTGAAAACTTTTTATGGATTCAAAATATTTGAAGTATATAAACTTATTTATAATTCTTATATTGTATAAGCTTATAACTTGAAAATTATTGAAACTCTTGGAGAGTTTTTAATATTTCTCCTACTAGGAGACATCGAAATAAGATCAAACATATGGGTTTATTTTATTCTAAAGATTGCAGTCCCAATGTTATTAGTCATGCTGATGCTGGGTACTTATCTGACCCGTATAAAGCTCAGTCTGAAATAGGCTATGTGTTCATATGTGGTGGTACTATCATATCTTGGAGATATGTAAAGCAGTCTATCATAGCCACTTCATCGAACCATGCTGAGATAATAGTTATTCATGAAGCAAGCCGAGAATGTGGGTTGAGGTCCATGATACATTTTATTCAAGAAAAATGTAGTTTGAAATGTGACAAAGTACCCATAATTTTATATGAAGATAATGCAACATTCATAGCACAACTTAAGGGAGGATTCATAAATGGAGATAGAACGAAGCACATTTCACCAAAATATTTCTCTATACATGAGTTACAAAAGAAGGGTGATAACAACGTGCAACAAATTCGTTCAAATGACAATGTGACTAATTTATTCACCAAGTTCCTTCCAACTACAACTTTCAAGAAAATGGTGCATAAGATCGGAAGGCAAAGGTACAAGGATGATCTCATTAGGGGGAGTTAATACGTGCTATACATTTTTTTTCTTACGAGATTTTTTCCCACTGGATTTTCCTTGTAAGGTTTTAATGAGGCAGCCTATATGCGTAGTGTTAGAGAAGTGTACTCTTTTTCCTTCACTAGATTTTTTTTCCACTGAATTTTTTCGAGTATGGTTTTAACAATGCACATTATCTATCAAGTAGACATTCAAGGGGGAGTGTTATAAATATATTATCATATATAGTGAATGTCTACTTTACCATATATAGTGAATGTCTACTTTACCTATATTGTGAAAGTCTATTTATAGAAAAGTTAGAAACTCCAAGGTTAATTTTTCCCTATAAATAAAGGGGTTTTCCTTCATTGTAATTTACCCCATCAAGAGATCTGTCAAGAGAAATAATAATCACTTTCTCTTATCTTTCTATTCTTCTTCTTCTTCTTTACTTTATATTCTATAACAGTGTCTCAAATATTAAAAAATGGTGTCAATATATTTTACTACCTGTTAAAGTGGCCTTAGGTTGACAGGTGGCTTTTTTCTTATAAGACATGATGCAAATGTGGATGCAAAAGACAAGAAAGGATTCATTGTGCTTGAATAATCGTTAGATGAATCCAACATCCGTTGGTGCTAACATGACAATGCCTGTATATAAAATCAGATAGTGCCATTAGCCACTCGATACATTCAAGGCATACTTTGTAGACGGTCAATGCAAAGTGTGCTCAAATTTGTAAGGTTGGTTGTTGTTAATGCTTGTTTGATTTTGGTATTTTCCTTTTATTCTTAATAGATTGGTTAGTGTCAGGCTAACTTTAATATGGATTCAATGATTTTCTTTTATGAAAGAAAAAATGAAGTAAATCTTTAGATTTCAAATTCAATTTATAGTCTGAATTGGAGAGTTGATCGTTTAAAATTTTTAAAACATTCTTTGATGGTATATTGACAAAGATAAATTCTTATTTCATGTCTACATCGTCATATTTTATCAAAACTATACGGCAAATAAATAACTATGTCGGACACACCCGTGCAAAGCACGGGCACAGGCCATAGTGTATATAAGAGTGTCCAAGATGAACATGTGCATAAAACCTCTTGCAATGTAATCTCCAATTACGTGAAAATTCACTCAAAATACACCATAATAGGTAAAGGAGTAATTATTTAGAATTGCTATATTAACTGGGACTTTTATTAGCTTGTCATTTGATATAATATCTTTGTATATACTTTCCATTTGACATAATATTGATAAATTCAAATATTCCTTATGCCTGTTTATCTTTGAGATATTATTATATTACTCAATAGTTTAATTGTTTATTATCAATAATTCTGTCTTGTTGTGGAACAATCCTACTTCACATATAGTCCAAACCATCAAGATTTTTACATATTAAATTCAATTTATACAAAATTATTTATGCTAAATTTACTTTTTTGTTGTACTTCTATTTTTAGAATAATCAAATTTTATTGATTATTATCTAGAAGAAGACGTCTAAATCCGAATAAATATTTGAATAATTAGAATATTATCTCTAGATCTCAACACTAAATTGTGTCAAGACTGTTTGTTTTCTTAAAATCTGAATATGTACAACCTAGAGAATTACTTATAAAAAAAACAAAATTTTTAAGTTAGGGATGGACAGGGTAAGAAAAAAAAATTAAATTATAATTTTTTTTTGAAGGAGGGTGTTGGGGGTAGGGGGTTTGTTGGGTGTCGGGGGTAAGGGGGATAAGAAAAAAGCTTTTTTGATGGGTGAGGGGTGGGTGGTGATGAATGGGATAAAGGTCGAGGTGGGTGATTTTAAGAGAGATATGAGATATTACAGTCAGGGTCGGCTCAAGGGTCAAGCAAGTGAAGCAATGGCTTGAGGCCTCCAAAATTTTAGGGCCTTATTTTTTTAGTTATTGTATATGATGTAGTTCGACTTGATATAAACGATAAGAAATAAAAGTTTTTTTTTTTTAAAAAAAAAATAGAGATCAAAATTAAGTCATAAGTATTTGTGTGGTTATAAGTCATCTCCGAATAAATGAGATTTAAGGATTGATTGTTTTTACAAAAATTGAAAAGTATCTTCTCTTTTCTTTTTTTTTCAAATTTTATAGTAGAAAAGTACAAGATCTTTACATAAAAAGTTACTTAGTCAATATGAGTGATAGTAAAAAATGGTTAATCTATATTCTAATAATACTCCTTTCATTTTAATTTATGTATCTTAGTTAATATTTGGAGAGTCGACAATTGTTTTCTTCGAGCATGACTATTTAAAATATTTTGAATTGTTTACTAAATAGACTTATACTATTTTTTTATATAGTTTCTAAATATGTAGTTTTGTATATATAGTATATGTAAATAGATTTATACTATATCTTTTTATTTCAAAAAATTAAAGATTTTTTTTTCGAATTTACGCAAAACACATGCTGAATTTAAAGCCTCTTAGTAAAGCTTTGCTTTAGGCCCCTAATATTCTTGAGCCGCCCTGATTACAACTTGTTTTTTCTATTTTTATTAAGAAAGTCATTTTCCTGATTTGAAAGAGCTTGCTTAATTTCCTAGAAAAAGTATTGTCCAAAACATTTAGCCTATCGAATATAAGAAAATATTTTTCAGAAAAATATTTTCCTCCATAACGAACGCACCTAAAGGACAGAGAATTATAATTTTCCATAATTTCATCCATGATATTCTTTATTACCTGATCCTAAGTTTAGCAGAGATATAAGATCGTTTGATGCTCTATTGTTTTCCAGAAGAGAACAAAATAGTGGTAAAATGGGATGTGGAAGAAATCAGCATTACTGGTGAAATGGGTTGTGGAAGACATCAATGTTAGTGGAATAAAGTCACGTGGAAGAAGTCAAGTTTAAGGTCTTGTGGAAGAAGCTTCTGTTTTTTTCTCGACAAATTCTTTCATTTATTCTTTATGTGGCTCTCCCTTTGTTACACAATATTCACTATGTAACATACGAAACTTAATCTACGTCTCTTCTATCTGTTCTCTCTCTCTATATATCCATCATAGAATTAGACAAATAAAATAAGAAAAACAATACTTTAGGTTAAATAATAGAGTATGAATTATGAACCATGAATGACATTATGCAAATCAACTTATAATAAGTGGGATCACACTGACGTTATTTCAAAAAATAACAAGAATAACGCATTAAAAAGTAGAATAAATTACGTTTGAACATCCATATATACAAATTAAACTATATGTAGGCACTACTGAAAAGTTTTCTTCTGAGGTTTAATAAGTTACGTCTTGTGTGAATCTAGTGCATCCGAAATATTTGAAGCCAACTATCAATTTAACCACTAGTTGGGAAATCTTAATAGTTTTGCTGGTTGACTACCTAAATTCCCACCTTGTTGGTGTGAGTTCGAGTTTGATTTCCCACATTGTAATTCCCTCCTATTTCCTCCTTCCCCTACCCCTATTTTTTTTTTTAAAAAAAAAAACTCAACTATTAGTTCTAGAAAAATCAAGTAAAATGAACACGCAAAATTGGAAGGAATAATTAACTATCCAATTAATAATGAGTTTAAATTTATGCACCGTCAGTATATCAGTTTTTTACATCATTTAATCTGCTATAGCAGGTCACCGATTTTTTTCTATTTTTTTTCTTTTTTAAAATAAAATTAAAGAACTAATTTTACTTTTTCCCTCTCGCATCCCTTGAAATCCTCTGTTTCCATCTAAAATAATTATTTCTTTTTCTCTCTCAACATTTCTTCTACCACCATAACTCTATTTTACTGATTTGTTATAGGATTTTCAATTACACCATAAGTGGTGAATTTTACATGCTAATGAAAATGTATCCAGAAGAGTTTTTTGTTATGAATCAATTGTCCCACATTGGAAAAATAGAGAAATGCTAAGGGGATTATAAGTCAAATGGGTTCTCCTGCCTATTAGACTAGTCTTTTGGGTTGGGCTCTCCCGTTTGGTTTATAACATTGGTGCTTTCATTGAGAGTCCCACGCGTTGGGTCGTGACTCGAAGTGATGGCCTGGACCCAAGAGAGGTTCTAGCCGTGACCAACGAGGATTGATCCATGTGTGGGGAGCCGAGCGTTGGGTCGTGACTCGTAGTGGTGGCCTGGACCCAAGAGGGGTGCCAGCCGTGACGAACTGGACATAGCCCAAGAGGGGTGCCAGCCGTGACGAACTGGACATAGCCCAAGAGGGGTGCCAGCCGTGACGAACTGGACATAGCCGTGACCAACGAGGATTGATCCATGTGTGGGGAGCCGAGCGTTGGGCTGTGACTCGTAGTGGTGGCCTGGACCCAAGAGGGGTGCCAGCCGTGACGAACTGGACATAGCCATGACCAACGAGGATCGATCCACGCGTGGAGCCACGACTCGGAGTGGTTGCCTGTGCGCCAGGAGTGGTGGCAGTCATCGATTTTTTTCTATTTTTTTTCTTTTTTAAAATAAAATTAAAGAACTAATTTTACTTTTTCCCTCTCGCATCCCTTGAAATCCTCTGTTTCCATCTAAAGTAATTATTTCTATTTCTCTCTCAACATTTCTTCTACCACCATAACTCTATTATACTGATTTGTTATAGGATTTTCAATTACACCATAAGTGGTGAATTTTACATGCTAATGAAAATGTATCCAGAAGAGTTTTTTGTTATGAATCAATTGTCCCACATTGGAAAAATAGACAAATGCTAAGGGGATTATAAGTCAAATGGGTTCTCCCGCCTATTAGACTAGTCTTTTGGGTTGGGCTCTCCCGTTTGGTTTATAACATTGGTGCTTTCATTGAGAGTCCCACGCGTTGGATCGTGACTCGAAGTGATGGCCTGGACCCAAGAGGGGTGCCGGCCGTGACCAACTGAGCGTAGCCATGACCAACGAGGATTGATCCATGTGTGGGGAGCCGAGCGTTGGGTCGTGACTCACAGTGGTGGCCTGGACCCAAGAGGGGTGCCAGCCGTGACGAACTGGACATAGCCGTGACCAACGAGGATCGATCCACGCGTGGAGCCACGACTCGGAGTGGTGGCCTGTGCCCTAGGAGTGGTGACCTGGACCCAAGAGGGGTGTTAGCCGTGACCAACTAGGCTCAACCGTGACCAACGAGGTTGTTGGTTCTCAAGCGGAGGCGATTGTTATGAAGCAATTTTCCCACATTGGAAAAATAGAGAAATGCTAAGGGGATTATAAGCCAAATGGGTTCTCCCACCTATTAGACTAGTCTTTTGGGTTGGGCTCTCCCGTTTGGTTTATAACATTTTTTTTTACTATCTAAGCTTCACGTCTCTTAAATTAAAAGTTGTATTAACTACTTTGTCATTCACCAAAAGGTATAGAATTTTATGGTACAATCTTTTCCTGAAAGTGTTTGTTCAGCATCTTTCCTATGACGTTCAAATAATTGGTATCTGAACCAATTACAGCTTAATAAAGCTTAGCTTCTAATAAACTCTCACTATCAATGATTAGATATGTTATGCTAGTAAACAAGAAAAGAATCTAGAATTTGTTTGAAATATACATACCGCTAAGAAAAGAAACATGTCGTAATCTTTGAAGCTTACTTAAAAAAAATAAAATTATAAGGTCCCAACCTTTAATGCTTACTTGAATCGATGAAGCATACAGAAATATTCATAATGGTATTAAATTTGGAAAAGAAAATAATTTGGCTGTGAATTATTGATATTTTTTTATATAATTTTTAAAAAGTAGATTATTGTGATTAAATATCACTAAAATTATCTGATAATGTAAAAAATTAATACACTGACGATGCATAAAATTTAAACTCATTAATAATTAGATAATCATGCCACAAACAAATAAGAGTCTATTTGATGGTCTAAAATTTGATGCTCCCTTTCTCAACCAGTCAAGCACGGTATATCATTCAAAGAAGCACAATCAGAGTCTATTTGAGTATTTGTTGTGGAATAGAAATCTAGACTAGTCCATGTCCACGTAGAAATTTGTATTTTTCTCTCTAAACATGAAAATATCACAAGTTATGAAAAAACTACCAAACAATTATATATACCCTTGGTTATCAAAGATATTTATCATATTTATGTCAGATATTTGTTTAAAGTGGTCAACATAACTACACTCAAAGGTAATTTAAAAAGGGATTAACCAACTACTTAATCCTGTCTTCTTATCTTATTGTTTCCTTTATTATTTGTACTTCTTTGCACTCAAAAGAATCTATTTAAATCCCTCTCCCACAGCATTTATTTAACTCAACACACTCAAATCTCCTTCAACGTGCCCCTCTCCCAAAACCTCTATTTCTTACCACCTTAAACAAAAAATAGATAATGGCTACATCTTCATGTCTACCTACATTTTTAATGATAGGCATCCAACTTGGATATGCAGGTATGAACCTTCTGTCCAAAGCAGCAATGAACAATGGTATGAGCCCTTATGTTCATGTGGCGTACCGACAAACAACTGCTGCACTTCTTATGTGCCCAATTGCTTATCTCACAGAAAGAAAAACAAGACCAAACATGACACTACCAATATTTTTTAAGATTTTCCTATGTTCTATCCTTGGGGGATCAATAAACCAAATCACTTATGTAGTAGGCCTAAAACATTGTAACACCACTGTGGCCTCAGCTTTAACAAATTTAACTCCTGCCTTCACTTTTATTCTTGCTGTCCTCAGTCGGCATGAAATAGTGAGCTTTAGGAGGGCTGGAATTGCAAAAATACTCGGCACTTTACTGAGCATCGGAGGTGCAATGATGTTATCAGTTTACCATGGTCCGATAGTGCCCATTGGCCAACCGAAGATTCACTGGACATTTCTAGAGGGCATTACAGTCAACAAAAGCAGTACAGGCCAACATAATTACTTGGGTCCTCTGCTTGTCGTGACCAGTGCTCTATCCTGGTCTATCTGGTCAATCGTCCAAACAAAAGTAAACCTTGAGTATGCAGCCACATATTCAAGCACAGCTTTGATGTGCTTGATGTCCAGCGGCATATGCTTGGTAATTGGCTTTATCATTGACCACGACAAGTCTGACTGGTCATTGACAAGCAGCGGCATTAGAGCTATCTCCTCAGTTTATTCAGGCGTTTTCTGCTCAGCCCTATCATATTTTGTGATGAGCTGGTGCATTGAGAGGAACGGAGCATTTTTTGTGTCCATCTTCAATCCGTTACCAATCATCATTGTTGCCATATGCAGTTGGCTCCTACTTGGAGAAAAGATATTCACAGGAACAGTCCTAGGATCAAGCCTAATTATTTTGGGACTGTTTACAGTGTTATGGGGTAATTGGTTCGAGTCCAAGCAAGAAAAGGTATCGCCAGTGGAACATTTGGAGTCTAGGCAAGAAGATTTGACTAAGGTGTCACCAGTTTAGATTCTGTCTAGAACTGTACTTCAGCATTATGCATGCTAGTATTCATGGTTGTGCAGTCGCCAGTTAATTCATCAATATCATCATACAAACTATATATTCTATGGATGTTGTTTACCTGTTCTATTTCTGTTTTATATAGTCAATCGTTACGAATTGAAGGATAAATGGAATCCTAGTGAGGATTTGAAAAGGTGATATGTCTGTTTGTATTCTATGAATGTAATATTTGTACTGTTGTATTACCATATACTGGGATAGTTTTTAACAATGAAATGGATGACTTCTTGATTCCTCCAAAAAGTTTCACCACCAGCAACTTTGAATTTTATCCACCCAGGCAAAAAGGCCATTGTCCTCATTAACTCTTATCTAAAAAAAAAAAACTACCCCAACAAATGGTATTTGTTTAATATCGCGACAGGGCCGCCTATACCGTAAAGCTGCTAAAGCAATGACTTGGGGCCCCAATTTTTTTGGAGCTCCCATTTTTAAGTTAGAAAATAGTTTACAATAGTAGTATATCACAAACAAATTTTAACAATAATATCTATGTGATTCTAAAATATTTTTACTGACAACAAAATGCACGTATGACACACGAAATGCACATAAGATGCACGTACGTCGCGCGATATGCACGTACGCCACACAAGATACACACAAAAGCTAATTTTATTGAATATATCTGAAACTTTTTATTAAGAGTTGACTTTAGACCACCAAATTTGTTGAGCCGCCTTGTATCGCGATTACAACTTCATTTGAGCATTTTATGAGATGTAAAACTTGGTTTGCACTATATAATAAAGGAAGAAAATGAATATAGGAGGTAAACACTACATACCCATGTTCATTTTTCAACTATGTACAATTCGAAAATCGATCAAATGAAATTAACACGTGATATTTAGTTATAGCATGAGCAAAATCCTTAGTACGGACTATGGTAGCTGGTGTTAAATATTATCCACAAATTCTTTCATTTCTTCTTCGTTATTTTCCTGCTCTTCTTTGTGTGACTATCCCTTTGTGACACAATATTCGTTATGTAGTACTAAATCTACATCTCTATCTATCTATCTATCTATCTATCTATCTATCTATCTATCTATCTATCTATCTATCTATCTCTCTCTCTCTCTATATATATATAATTAGACAAATAAAATAAAAAGAAAAATCACTTTAGATTATGAAACAAGAATGACATTATGCTATCAACTTTTAATAAGTGGGATCACACGCACGTTAATTGAAAAATTACAAGAATAACATATTAAAAAGTATAATAAATTATGTTTAAACATCCAGATATAGTTTAAACACCAGTGGCAAATTAAACTATATGTAGGCACTACTGAAAAATTCCTACCCCCAATATTTAAAAAAAAATAAAAAATACTCAACTATTAGTTCTAGAAATATAAAGTAAAATGGACATGCATGCAAAACCTGATGGAATAATTAACAATCCAATTGACACCATCAATCTCCTTTTTTGATGGATGACAACTTTAAATTTAATTTAGTCAACTTTCCTGTCTAGCTACCCCTTGGCAGTTGGCAGCTGGTTGAGATTGTGCTCCCCTGAGTTGTTGAATTCTCAAACATAGTCAACCTATACTTGTATAGTTAATCTTTCGCCCTCTTTTACATCAATTAAAAAGGAAGAGACAGTACACACACGCAGAGAATATAGCTAAAGAGTGATATGCACATAACAAGCAGCAAAATCAAGCATTCATGAGCTTATGCTCAGATACAAACCATGTCACACCCCTTTTTTTTTTTTTGCTTGGAGGTCGAGTCGAAGGGTTTTCCCAATTAAAGTGACGGTTTTGAATAGGGATTAATTTATTACAGAGTCGCCACTTGGAATTGAGTTATGGCATTCCAAGTCACCTTTTGAATCCCTAATCAAAAGGAAATGACTTTTTTTCTTGGTCTGCGAAAACAGAAGACCGGGTAAGGAATTCTGTTGACCGAGGGGAAGGTGTGAGGCACCCCTTGAGTCCCGTGGTTCAAGTACGGTCGCTTAATTGACTTATCTTGACTTAAACTATTTTGGATAAATTGTGTTAAGGCCTAATTTCGCTCATTTTTAATATTTAAAACTCTTATTTTTAATCGATGAAAAAATAATTTTTTATAGAAAAATATTTGTCAAAGTGTATTTTTACATCTTTGAATTTGAAATGTCTCAAAAAGATGTGTATGCCACATTCTTTAATTGAGACGAACATTTTTAAATATATGTTTAAAATTTGTTTGATATTTAAAACATTGATATAAAATACTTATAACTCATAACAATTTTCTATTTAAAAATGCTAATTAATCTTAATAGTAAACTTAAACAATATTCAATTAAAGTATTCAATTAATTCAATGAATAATTAAATTTTATTAATAATGATGAAATAAAAATAAAATAATAATAATAATAATATTACAAATACATAAAATCAACTTTATTTAATTACATAATTTAAATTAAATTTTAAATAATCATCAAATAATCCTAAAACAAACATTATTTAAACTACAAACATATAAATTATACGAAATTTAATTTTCCTTGATATCTAACTTTATTAAAACTAATTTTTTTTTAAAAAATAAATAAATAAATAAATAAAGATAGAAATAAATTAATCACAAATTAATTAATAAAGAAATATGACACAATATATAATTGAAAAGTAATTTTTGGTTCATAAAGTTTGGTAACACTACGTGCCAACATGTCATGTTTTATAAAGAAAATTGTCCACTTTTGGTTGCATATACATGACTCTACATCATGAACTCCTCTTTATCTTTTCTTTTACATTTAAAAAAAATTGCTAAGAACAGTTCATGGTAGACAGTGGTAAGACGGAAAGGGGAGGCGGAGCGGCGCGGGTAAGGGAAGGGGATGGTCAACAGGATCTGGGAGAGAGAGTGTCAACGGCACGGGGAGGGGAAGATGGTAGTGTCGGCGTAGGCAACGCCGCGACAGATCTGGGAGGAACACGACTACGTGGCATTGGACTTCGTTGGCTTTGGTGTCGCCGGTGATTGGCCATTAATTCGCCATTTCCGCCGAAGAGGAAAGGAAAAAAAAAACGCTAGTAACATTGATGGCGATGACTACGGCGGATCTGGCCATATAGGTGGTGATCAGCGACGATTTTGCTATTAAAGGAGATTCCAACGAAGACCAACCGATCTTCAATCCGAAAATAGATCGGCTTTGGTGATTTTTATTTCTGATCTGATTTTTTAAATGTAGACAATGAGGGAATAATTACGAAATTCACAACTAATTTTATTTAAACCAACACCATATTTAGACTGATTTTCATCTATCAATTTTTCTCCGCTAATTTGTTTATCAATGCGTGAATTTAAATATGTGTATCTCCGAGTTTGTGTTACTGTGTGCACTTATACATGATGTAAATATTAGATTACTGTGAAGATGCTACTATAATAAAAGAATAATATTTGTGTGTTCCCATGTTTCAATGTAAATAATGTGTATACAGTATATGAACAATATCACATATTAGACCATGAAATCATCAACATAATTATAAACATGACTTGATTCACTAAAGTTTCATACATCAAATAATACGAAATTTTTAAATTAAAACCTGATGATGAATTACAATTCGAACGTCTTCACCGAAAACTCGGACTCCAATCTTCTCTTTTTTTTACTATGTTTTCTCTTTTTTTTTTTTGTGTGTTTCTCTGTTTTTCACTCTGTCAAAGTGTCTGATCTTGTAGGAATAATACGTATATATTTTTTTTTTTTTTAAAAGGGGGAAAAGTCCTTTTATAATGGGATTCTTGGGAGGGAACAGTTAAAATTATCAGGTAAGGGAGAGGGAAATTTAAATTTCAAATTAAATTAATTAATATTATTATTATTATTATTATTATTATTTTTAAATAAAAAATGATAGTAAAAATAAAGATAATAATAATAATAATAAATAAATAAATAAATAATAATAAAAATAATAATAATAATAATAATTAATTAATTAATTTTATATTTGATAAAACATAATAAAAATTTATAAATAGAAAAATATAAATATAATAAAATAATATTAAAACTATTAATTTATTTATTAAAATTCATAAAAGAAAACAAATATTTTTAATTCTTATATTATTTAAAATTAGAATAAAAATAAAAAAAAAGTCAAAATAATATGTGATTAAATATAAAAATATAATATATTTAATATAGATAAACAAGTTAAAATTTAGGGAGGATAAAAAATCACGTGTCTACATTTTTGCCCCTCTTTGTGTGAAATCTCGAAGAGTTTTCATACAAAGAAATAGACAAGAAATAATTTTTGACCCTCCAATTATTTGAAAGGTAAAAATAAAAATAAAAATATGACCGAGTCCTGTTTTTGGACATCCTACCTATCCCGGGTTATAAGGGAATCAGGTCATGAGTAGTTCAAAAGGTAATTTAGTGAGAGAAAAAGTTAAAGTCGAGTGAGATTCCATCAAGTTTCCGGTTGACGACTTCTGCTTTTACATTCAACTGACTAATAAAAATCAAAAATGAAAAAAATACAAGTAAAAATTGCAATCTCTAGAATCTTGATTCAAATCTTCATGACTTGAACTTGAAAATTTACCCTATTCTTCAGGCGGGCTCCTGAACTTTCTTTTTCTTCACCCTGTTCTTCAGGTGGGCTCCTGGATTTATAATTTCTTCACCCTGTTCTTCAGGCGGGCTCCTGGACTTTATTTTCTTCACCCTATTCTTCAGGCGGGCTCCTGATTTGCAACTTCTTCACCCTGTTCTTCAGGCGGGCTCCTGGACTTCTAATTTCTTCACCCTGTTCTTCAGGCGGGCTCCTGAACTTTCTTTTTCTTCACCCTGTTCTTCAGGCGGGCTCCTGGACTTACAATTCTTCACCCTGTTCTTCAGGCGGGCTCCTGATTTGCAAATTCTTCATCCTGTTCTTCAGGTGGGCTCCTGGACTTCTAATTTCTTCATCCTATTCTTCAGGCGGGCTCCTAGACTCAAAGCAAATAGTGAAACAGAAAAGTAACATCCCATTCTTTAGGAGGGTCCTGGATATAAAATAAATTTCCATTCTTCAGGAGGGTCCTGAACATAAAAATAAATTCTCATTCTTCAGGAGGGTCCTGAACATAAAAATAAATTCTCATTCTTCAAGAGGGTCCTGTCCCATTCTTCAGGAGGGTCCTGAACATAAAAATAAATTCTCATTCTTCAAGAGGGTCCTGTCCCATTCTTCAGGAGGGTCCTGAACATAAAAATAAATTCTCATTCTTCGTGATGGTCCCGTCCTCGCAAAGAATAAAGTTTATCATGACCGAGATCCAGTATCGGATGTTGTAACCATGCTTCTTGCATTGAGAGAAGTGTGAAATTGCATCCTTTATCTGAAAATAATTATTTCATCTCTGTTCCAAACAAAGAAAAATTGTGAGTTTTAGAACATGTGGTGGTTGGTTTGTGGAATTTGGCTTTTGAAGTGGCCGCTCTCGCACTTGTCAGGCTCAACTCTTTTCCAATCCATGATAATATTCATTGAATTGTTATACCTCTAACTCTGAATTATGACTACTGAGATCCTCAACTTAAATCATATTTCTGTTGTATGATGCTTCTGAGTTTAGCTTCCAATACATCCCTTAGATTTTCACGAGTTTAAAATTGTCAAATCACAATCATCTTGAGTACCTTACTTTTACTTTGAAATGTTGTCTCTGTACATCGCCTCTTTGTCTTGCTTTGTACCCTTAAAGGAGTTGGTAGCGAGTTTGGAGTCTTTTCTGACTCTACCTGATGTGAATTTGACTCAAAAGACAACAAAAATTTTTGTTTGATGACAAAGACAAAAAAATCAAAAATAAAAATAAAACAAAATAAAAAGACAATAGATATCTCTTTTTCAAAATAAAAAGAAAACTTATCTGAATGTGGAAATCGATTCTGGTGATTATGACATGCATTTTGAATAAAACAACCAGATCTACCCACACCAATCATTACAACTTTTGTCCAAATATTGAGCTTGAAATTAAGCCAATCTTGAATTTGTTCCTTCTTGATAACAACCTTTCTTAAGATAGTGGCACCTCAATGGGTTTTTGCCAACGAGCCTATCTCCTTTTCATTTTCGTCTCAGCTCACAGTCGTCTTATGATGCCCGAAAGGGTTTTCACCAATAAGATTCTCTCATTTTTATTTTTTCATCACTTTTTTTTAATAAACACCCAAAATATGAAATATCATGCACTCATAATATTTTTAGCCTTGACATTCTCAAAGATTAATCCGAAGGTCTTTCTTTGGTTGTAATTTGGCTTTTGGATACGGTTAGAAAGAAATGTAGGCATGAGGCTCAAAAAATTTATATAACATTGGGTGAAACATACAACTTTTGGAATCGATTTTTTTTTTGTCTGCCCCAGTTTCATTTCATTCTGGATAATTTGAATTTTCTTCTGGTTAGACCGAACCCCGGAGTAGGGTTACCTACGTATCTTATCATAGCAAGAATCAGGTCAAACGTAGTTCATGAAACATCATTCTTTTGTTTGATTTTGAATTTTTGATTGATTTTTTTTTTAACACACTTTTTTTTTAATTTGATTCCAAAAGAGGGGTTCGAAGAAAAATAAAAGCTCAAAGGGGTAAGCAAAGGTTTATATATTATTCATATAGTAGAACAAAATGCATTCATCATTTCAATCTTTAAAAATATAAGTGCAAAACATACATAACATAATTGTACATGAATATCATACATAATATCTTTTAACTGCATCAGCATTGACCGATATTCCTTCCATTTTTCCTTCTACATCAGTCAGATATAACACGCCATTAGGTAACATTTTCTTTACTATGAATGGCCCATGCCAATTAGGAGAAAATTTGCCTTTGGCTTCAATCTGATGAGGAAGGATGCGTTTTAGTACTAACTGACCAACTTCAAAATGTCTGTGATGCACCTTTTTATTATATGCTCGTGCCATTCTCTTCTGATATAGTTTTCCGTGACATATTGACGTCAATCTTTTTTCATCAATCAAGCTTAATTTCTCCCAACGAGTCTTGACCCATTGGTCTTCATCAATTTCAGCTTCCACAACTACTCAAAGAGATAGAATCTCAATCTCTGCAGGTATAACTGCTTCAGTTCCATACACTAACAAGTAAGGAGTTGCACCAATTGAAGTCCGAACTGTAGTACGATAACCCAACAAAGCAAAAGGTAACTTTTCATGCCATTGTCGGGAACCTTGCACCATCTTACGGAGTATTTTCTTTAAATTCTTATTGGCAGCTTCTACAGCTCCATTCGCCTTTGGACGATAAGGAGTTGAATTTCGATGCATAATCTTAAATTGCTGGAACACTTCTTGCATCAGATGGCTATTAAGATTCGCAGCATTATCCGTGACAATTATCTTTGGAATGTCGAAACGACAAATGATGTTGGAGTGAATAAAATCAACCACAACCTTCTTGGTCACTGACTTGAAAGTCGCTGCTTCTACCCATTTCGTGAAATAATCAATGGCTACCAAGATGAACCTATGTCCATTCGAGGCCTTTGGTTCAATTGGTCCAATTACGTCCATTCCCCAAGCCATAAAAGGCCATAGAGCAGTCATTGTATGCAACTAAGATAGAAAAGAATGTATCAAGTCTCCATGTACCTGACATTCATGACATTTACGAACGAAATTGATGGAATCTCGCTCCATGGTGAGCCAATAATGACCTGCTCAGAGTATTTTCTTTGCCAAAACATACCCACTCATGTGTGGTCCACAAATCCCAGAATGTACTTCAGTCATGATTTTTGAAGCTTCTTTAGCATCTACATACCTCAGAAGTCCCAAATCAGGAGTCCTCTTATACAAGATTCCTCCACTTAAGAAAAATCCACTAGACAAACGTCGAATGGTTCTCTTTTGATTACCATCAGCATGTACAGGATACTTCCCAGTCTGAATATATTCTTTGATATCATAGAACCAAGGCTCCCCATCAAATTCTTCTTCAACCACATTACAATATGCATGTTGATCATGAATCTGTATATGCAAAGGGTCAATATAAGTTTTAGCGGGATGTTGAAGCATCGAAGATAAGGTCGCCAAAGCATCAGCAATCTTATTATGAGCTCTGGGAATGTGTTTGAACTTCACTAATATAAATCGTTGATAAAGATCTTGCAAACAACTTCTATATGGTAGGAGTTTCGAATCACGAGTCTCCCAATCTCCTTGGATTTGGTGGACTAATAAATCTGAATCTCCTAATACCAACAATTCTTGGACCCACATGTCAATGGCTAATCTCAATCCTAGAATGCAAGCTTCGTATTCTGCCATATTATTGGTACAGTAGAATCGAAGTTGGGATCTTATGGGATAATATTGTCCTGATTCAGAAATAAGAACCGCTCCTATCCCCACTCCTTTTATATTAGCAGCTCCATCAAAGAACAACTTCCAGCCTGAATGGCAATCTTCTGAAACAAACTCATCAACATACAATACCTCTTCATCTGGAAAATAAGTCTTCAATGGTTCGTACTCCTCATCAATAGGATTTTCAGCCAAATGATCCGCCAAGGCTTGAGCTTTCATTGCAGTTCGTGTCACATAAACAATATCAAACTCTGTGAGCAACATCTGCCATTTCGCGAGTCTGCTTGTGGGCATAGGCTTCTGAAAGATGTACTTTAAAGGATCCATACGAGAGATGAGGTAAGTAGTATAAGATGACAAGTAATGTTTCAGCTTTTGAGCTACCCAAGTTAACGCGCAACACGTTTTCTCAAGAAGAGTGTACTTAGTCTCATAAGTGGTAAACTTTTTGCTGAGGTAGTAGATGGCTTGTTATTTTCTTCCTGTGAAATAATATTGACCCAATACACATCCAAAAGAATTATCTAAAATAGACATGTACAATATCAAGGGTCGTCCTGACTTTGGAGGAACCAAAATAGGCGGATTCGACAAGTGTCTCTTAATTCTGTCAAATACCTCTTGACATTCTTCAGTCCATTCAACTTTAACATTCTTCTTCAACAACTTGAATATTGGCTCGCAAGTTGTCGTAAGCTGAGCAATGAATCTACTGATATAATTCAACCTTCCAAGTAAACTCATCACCTCCATTTTATTTTTTGGTGGAGGTAAATCTTGGATAGCTTTTATTTTTGAAGGATCTAACTCAATACCACGTCGACTGACTATAAAACCCAAAAGTTTTCCTGACGGAACTCCAAATACACATTTTGCAGGATTAAGTTTGAGATCATACCTCCGAAGCCTTTCAAAGAATTTTCTCAAATCTTTGATATGATCAGATTGCTCTCTCGACTTAATGATCACGTCATCCACATAAACTTCAATTTCTTTGTGCATCATGTCATGAAACATTGTGGTCATTGCCCTCATGTAAGTTGCCCCAGTATTCTTTAATCCAAAAGGCATAACTCTATAACAATATGTCCCCCATGGAGTAATAAATGATGTCTTTTCCGCATCTTCTGGATCTATAATGATCTGGTGATACCCCGCATAACAATCCACAAAAGAAGCAAGATCATGTTTGGCACAATTGTCCAATAAAATATGGATATTGGGAAGTGGAAAATTATCTTTCGGACTTGCTTTATTTAAATCACGATAATCAACACACATCCGAACTTTGCCGTCTTTCTTTGGAACAGGGACAATATTTGCCAACCAAGTAGGATACTGGGCCACTTGAATGACTTTAGCCTCAAGTTGTTTAGTAATTTCCTCTTTAATTCTTACACTCATGTCAGTTTTGAGTTTTCTTAACTTTTGCTTGACAGGAGGAAAAATAGGATCAATTGGCAACTTGTGAACTACCAAATCAGTGCTTAAACCGGGCATATCATCATAAGACCACGCAAAGATGTCTTTATACTCATGCAAAGCTTTAATTATAGCTTTCTATTGTTGTAGTTGAACATGTACACTTATCTTAGTCTCCCTAATATTTCTAAGATCTCCTAAATTGATCGCCTCAGTTTCTTCCAAATTGGGATTTGTCTTATTCTCAAAATGTTTGAAGTCTTTGCTTATATCCTCAAATGTTTCCTCTTCATCGTATTCAACCTCCTTATTCATTATTTCAAAATTAGATTGGTTTTTTAACTCTGGTGAACAATTCTTCATGCATGTCATATCATTAGAATCGACATAGAAAGAACTGTATGATAGAAAATAAATAAATAAAAATCAGACTTAAAATAAAGCGAAGGGAAACTGTGCTTTATTAGAAACATAGATAGAAAGAGTTTTAACCTGAAATACCAGATTTAAAGTTCTGAATTATAATCCTAGAATGATTTAAATTACAGGAATAAAAATAAACAAACTACTAAGACTGTAAGAAAACAAACAAACTACCAAGACTCTTTTATAATTGGGAGGGGAGTGGCCTCCTAATTGTTAAGCTGGCATCAGGGCCGACAAACTGCACATCTGCATTACTGGTACCTTCCCCAATTTCAACCATATCAGCTTCAATGAACATATTCTGAAAAAGGTCAATCAACTCTGTATCATCATCATTCATTGATTTTGCAACAGGTAACTTGGAGGATCCAACAACACTGAATTTGATGAAAGACTCATAAAGTGGCGGTATAGGCTTGGCAAGTGACCACGACTCTTTCTTATGCTTTTTAGCCTTCTTTATATCTTCAGCAGTAGGCTCGTATCCCATACCAAAAGTACCGAAGTTCTCATAGAGGTTTACTGGATGAACTATGCCTTGCAAAAACATCCCTAGACCTTTTCCTGGTTCGAAGCCATGCTTCAACATTTCATTCACTACCATAACATATGTAGAGGACAATTGTGGTCTTGCGATGAGATTCCCCTCGAGGATATACTCAACAGCCACTACCTCAGAAGCTTGATGAATTAACACATTGGCAGTATCTGCTTCGATGGAAGAAACAGAGTAGTCTTTATACATTGATAAGTCTCCTTCACCATGAACCACTATCTCTTGCCTGTCACATTCGAATTTGACCATTTGATGCAACGTTGATGCGACTGCTTTAGCCCTATGAATCCATGGCCTTCCCAATAACATATTGTATGAAGCATCAATGTTCAGTACTTGAAAATCCATAGCAAAATCCACAGGCCCAATTGTCAATATGAGTTCTATTTCACCAATGGCATCAATTTTTGATCCATCAAAACCTTTGACGCACACATTGTTAGGTCGGATTCTTTCCACATTAACATTCAACTTTTGTAAAGTTGACATAGGACAAATGTTAGCGCCTGATCCTCTATCAATTAACACTCGAGTGATGATGGAATGTTCGCATTTCACAAAAATATACAGACCTTTGTTATGCTCCGTACCTTCTATAGGCAATTCATCGTCTGAAAAAGTAATTTTATTTGCTTCAAGGATCCTTCCAACAACTTTTTCTAGCTGATTTACTCTAATCTCACTAGGAACACATGCTTCATTAAGAATCTTCATTACAGCCTTGCGGTGTTCCTCTGAATGTATAAATAAAGACAACAAAGAAATCTGTGCTGGTGTCTTCTTCAACTGTTCTATAACAGAATATTCTGGCAATTTCATTTTCTTTAAGAATTCTTTAGCTTCTTCATCAGTGACAGGCTTCTTGACTGTCATTCATTCTTCACCACCTTGTTTATTCTTTCTTAACTCTACTGGAGCATAACATCTTCCAGATCGAGTTAATCCCCCTACTTCATCTACATCTTCAATTACTTCTTTCCCCTTGTGCATCACCATAATGCGATCATAATTCTAAGGGACTGCCTTGGTATCAACCATAGGCAGCTATGACACTGGTTTAATAACAATAGGAGCTACAGGAGCTCCTTTTATGATTAAAAGAGGCTTATTGGAACTTTCGAGAATAATGAGTTTCAGCTTTATTTGACTTGACCCAATATTTTCTGAAATCTCTTTCTCCATCACCAAGGGATCATTCGATGATTCGGGTTTTTCTATCACCACCTCCGCTTCTGCAGGCTTTTCTTTCATTAAATATATAACATTTGCTGATTTTTCCGAATCAGTTTTAATTTTAATGATCGGCTTAAAGGGAATCGTAGCATCTTCACCACTGAGTATCACATCGAGCATGTTTGTTTCATTATGATCTGGCAGCGGATTTTGATTGACATTTGGAGTGCCTGGACTTTCTACCATAATCTGTTGGGTATTAATCAACTCTTGAATGGATCTTTTCAGATACCAACATTTCTCTGTGTCGTGCCCTGGGGCATCAGCACAGTATTCACATCTTCTAGAATAGTCCAAATTCTTCGGAGGAGGATTCGGGATCCTTCTCTCAATTGGGTTACATTCATTTTTCTCAGTCTATGAAATAAACTGGTGTAAGATATTCCAATAGGAGTAAAATTATCTTTTACCATGTTATCCCTTTTGAATTCTGCTCTAGGCCAAAAATTAGACCTCGGAGGGCCTCTTTGAACTTGCGGGGCCATTGGATGATTTTGGATTGCTGGTGTACGCCACTGTGGGTAAGAAGGACCTCGAGCATATGGTTGTGTATTGTAAATAGGATATTGGGGGAATGGAACAAAATATAATGGATTCTGTGCGTATGGTTGACGCGCACCTCTCCAATTTTGTCGTGAACCTGCCATGACAGTTGCTACATCCTCTTTTCTTTTCTTTCCCCCAAAACTTCCTGTACCACTTTGAATTGCCTGTGTTGTTGCTTTTAAAGCGGCCTGGCTGATGATCTTTCCTGATTTGATTCTGTTTTCTACCATCTCTCCAACTTTGATAACTTCTGCAAATGTGCTTCCGATAGTAGAGAGCAAATGATGGAAATAATCAGGTTCTTGTGCTTGCAGAAAAATATCAATCATTTCAGATTCTTTTATCGATGGTCTAACTCTTAAAGCCTGCTCTCTCCATCTGACGACATATTCTCGAAAACTTTCAGTCATTTTTTTTCTCATATTGGCAAGCGTAGTGCGATCTGGCACTATCTCAATGTTATACTGAAATTGTTGAACGAAATCTCGAGCCATGTCATCCCACATGTGCCAACGGGAAATGTCTTGGTCAATGAACCATTCAGAAGCTATCCCTGTAAGGCTTTCTCCAAAGTACGCCATCAATAATTCTTCTTTTCCTCCTGCTCCCCTTAATTGATTGCAAAACTTTTTCAAATGAGCTACAGGATCGCCGTGTCCTTCATATTTGTCAAATTTTGGCATTTTGAACCCTATTGGAAAATGGACATCAGGAAACATACATAAATCCTTGTATGAAACACTTTTTGGTCCACCTACTCCTTGCATATTTCTCATACTTTGTTCCAGGCTTCTAACTTTTCTAGCTATCTCCTCCTGTTCCTCATTCTTAGCAATCTTCTCAATCACGATAGGAGTATCGCGTTGATGAACATGATAATGTGGATTTTGTGATTTGAAAGTCATTTCAGGAGGATATAACATATCATGATTTGGTTTTCCCATATTCTTTGGTATTGTCGGTTGAATACCCGCAGTAGCTGGAGCTACAGAAGTAAAAAGTGGGTTATTTGCGATAGATGGATTTGGTGGGCGCACGGTAGAAGTACCAGCAACTCCAGACATATTAGCAAATGGGCCAAATCCTGGTGGGTAAAATGGATCACTAGTTTGAGCTGGGTCAGAATTTGGATCATTTGAAGTTGAAAGTCCAGGGATTGAAGAAGGAGGGGCTTGTCCATTCAACCAAGCTTGGTACATCTCCGCCATCTGTTGTTTTAATGACTTTATTTCTTCCATTGATGTTACTTCTTGCGAAATCAACTGATTCTGCTCTTCTTCACTATCAGACCCTATATCTTCTCTGCGGGTCATTCTTCTTTTACCCTTGTATATGGTGTTATACGGATGTGATACCAGTTTAAACCACAAACCAACCACCAATTATTTTATCTTTCTGTATCGAGTAGCAAACGGGTGAGTGTTATATATTTAACACATTATAATGCCACATTATATGTCATGTTTCTATATGCATTTCCAACCTATCATGGAAGCTTTGTGTTTCATCCCGGCTTTTCTAGGCTTATTTTCAAAAGTTATGATCGAACCCTTTGGAGGGTTGCCTACGTATCATGTCAGGACATGAATCAGATCTTGCGTAGTTCGGGAAGAATTTAAAAAAATTGTTTTTTTTATTATTATTGAAGAAAATAAATAAAGTAAGTAAAGTAAAACATATGTAATATATATAGAAATAAACAGTCAACTTCATTACATTCTATAATATAAATACGATAAAATAACTGACCCAACTCCTAAAATAAAACCTACTAACTGACATCTGAAAACTAAAAGACATAATATCTAAACAAGAAATTTTAAAACTGAAAATGAAAAACTATGACAAAGAAAACAACGATCCATTCAAGGAGATTTCGATTTAATATGTCCTCCCAAACTCAAATATATGTCCTCCAATGAAGCAGTGAGTCGCTGTACGAAAGCTGGTACTTGTGCCAAAAAGTCCTCACAATCCAACTGCTGATAATCCAAACCCATTCTGGCAGTATCCTGTGCTACATGGTGGACCTTCTCTCGAAGGGAACTGAAATCCTGATCCCATTCTTGGGCCTGTCGATCTCAGAAATCAACCATCTCTCTTGCACGTCGTTCACGAGCAGAAACAACCTCCAACTGTTCTCGCAATATTCCTCTTTCACGAATCCACTGAGATCTCTCTCGATCAAATTCTTCTTGCATATTCTTTTCAACTTCTTGAAGTTGTTGTCGGCGAGATGCGGCAAGTTCTGCAACGTGTGACCCCCTAGTGGTAGCAAACTTGATTTGTCCCCGAAGCGCAACCTCAATATCTGCTGACTTAGCTTTCTCTTCAGAAAATTTCCTTTGTTGTTCGTCTATTTTTACCCTTGCATGCTCTAATTCTTCTCTCAAAACTTGGTTGGCTTCATGATATTCTCGCATGGCTCTTTCAATTCCTATCCTGATTGCAGCTTCCTGATCTATAGGTCCCTTAACCTATCTTTTTGGTCTGACTGGCGGACTCGACTGTTCTTCAAACCATTCACGGTAATCTGGGTGCACTTCCCCTTTCTCACGCTCTATGACCATCATTTCAATCCCCATAATACGGTTACCCTCCCAAATCTGCTGAGCCAAATCTTATGGAAGTGGAATCTCTGGTCTGACCTCAAATACGAACTCAGTCATGTTTTCTGTTATGGGAATTATTTGACGCCTGCCTAGCTAACGTAGAACCCTCAATGGAACATACGGTTGAACACCTCTAATACCCATTAATAACAAGAATAGACGAGTGACAGAACTATATATGACTTGCCTCCAAGGGAACCAATGGAGATTCCAAGTGACTTTATCTGCTGTCAAAGAACGAAAAAGATTAACCCAATCTCCAACTTCTTTTGGACATTTATATTTCTCCATTCTTTCCTCGTAATCGTTGATGCGATTAAATCGCTCGGGATCGAACCTTGTCAATGTAGGACATTGGTAAAGATGCTCCACAATCCACATCTGTAGCAAGATATTACATCCCTCGAAAAAACTCTTTCCCTTCTGACAAACAGTCAGAGCACGGTAAATATCGGCTAGGATCATTGGCACCATAGTGTAATCTTTCTTAATCAGTATTTGTACTACTCCCGCTAAATGAATATTAATTTTTTCTTCTCTTCTCGGGAAGACCACAGTGCCTAAAAAGGCTACCATGAATGCAAATCGTCTGTGAATTTTCCAAGCCTCAAAACTCCCCTTATTACAAAGTTGTTTACCATACTTTTCAAACCCCTCTTGCCTTCCGTATCTGTCATATAAAAACTGCAAGGAAACCCAACCTTTTTTCATTGATTCTTTTTTTGTATTCCGTATGTTCATGAGCTTGCAAAATCTGTTTATTGAAATAAGTCTTGGGGCTATAAGTTTCTTCCAATGCATATCCCCATATCCAACATAGCCCGCTATCTCTTCTAAAGTAGGTGTCAACTCAAAATCTGAAAAGCGGAATACATTATTCTTCGGGTCCCAGAAATTCAGTAATGCAACAATCACTTCCCTATTAGGGTTGATTCTCATGATACTCGTCAAAAAACCCAAATACTTATGTATCTCGTCATAATCGAAAGTATCCATTGCATTCCACCATAACCAAAGTTGCAGAGGGGAACAATTCACAACCTGAAGTGGTATACTCCCATCTCTCTTTCTCTTTGAACGCTTTCCACGAACAGGGGGGGACATTTTATACCTATTGACAGGGACATAAGATTAATAAATATCTAGACTTAGACAAAACTTAATTTATTAATTTTGAAAAGAATTTATGACTTAACTTGTAAAATCTAGTGTGACCATTATTTGGACTTAGTTGCAAAGAATAATTTTATCAAAAATCAAAGCGAGAGAAACAAGATTGATAATATTTTTTAAGAAAAACACTTATTTAAATTGACTCTATAAAAAAAACTTTGCTATAACAAACTTCTAGATAATTTTATCTATATGTTTGAAGACAATATTCCCTAAGTACAAAAAATAAAATAAAAGGACTCAGAAATAAAGAAAAAATAAATATAATGACCGTTTTATGTATGAAGTTGTATAAAATTTTCAGTCTCACGGCCCTAAAGGTTCAGGACTGTTAAAATTGATATATATATTTTTTGTAAAAACTTAGCCTCATGATCCCTAAAGATTTCGGGCTGTTAAAATTCATATTTTATTTTTATTTATTTTGTAAAAACTTAGCCTCATGATCCCTAAAGATTTCGGGCTATTAAAATATATTTTTATTGTTATTATTATTATTATTATTATTATTATTATTATTATTATTATTTTTTTGTTTTGTTTTTTTGTAAAATCTTAGCCTCATGATCCCTAAAGATTCTGGGCTGTTTAAATATATATAAAAATTGGACTTGAGAATTAGAAAAATAATTATGAAAGTAATCCTATTTTCAAAATATTCCCCAATAAATCTATGAATAATTTTTCAAAAGATAGGGTCGTATCCTGGGAAGGACTTCCTACGTATCTTACTAAGAGTGAGAATCAGACCCCGTAGTTCATAAAGATTGTAAAAACTATGTTGCTGTATATTTAAAAATTTTCTTTATTTTAAAAATAAAATTTTTCTTTCAAAAATGATTAACTAAATTTGAGAATAAATTAATTTCTCGTATTTTAAAATTGCCTAAAGCCGGTCAACAAATAAATAGTCTTCCAAGCAAATGTCAAAGAGCACGTAGGATGCACATGTTGGTCTTTATAAATTAAGTCACCTGTCCTAGACAGACCCGGCCCCTGTACCGAGTCCTGCTAAGTCAAATGCATATGATGCAAATAAAGCGGTACCTAATAGGGATAATCAGATTCTGAGTTTTCAGTTTTTCTAAGTTTAAACCTAATAGGGATAGGTGTCTAGACTGGCTTACCCGAGCGGACACTCGAGCTGGGGAGAGACAACTTGGTCGGTAGCAGGGCAACACCGCCTTCGTTGTCGATCCGAACCCCACCTAACATATGTGACTATATCCTTCACCAGGTGCCTTGACACTCCGACTATCTCAAAAAGAAGGTGGGATACATATGTTGCATTCCCTCTATCCTATTTCAGAGACTCAGAGGGGGTACGCGAGAGAAGACAATATATAATACAGTTCAAATAATATCAAAGAAGTAAATAAGTGACAATTAGCACATAAGGCCAACAAACACAATATCAATAATAATTAAAGCAAGTATAAGTCAATATAAAAAAGCTCGAATTCTTATTAATCCCCAGCAGAGTCGCCAGAAATGTCACACCCCCTTTTTTTTTTTGCTCGGAGGTCGAGTCGAAGGTTTTTCCCAATTAAAGTGACGGTTTTGAATAGGGATTAATTTATTACAGAGTCGCCATTTGGAATTGAGTTATGGTGTTCCAAGTCACCTTTTGAATCCCTAATCAAAAGGAAATGACTTTTTTTCTTGGTCTGCGAAAACAGAAGACCGGGTAAGGAATTCTGTTGACCGAGGGGAAGGTGTGAGGCACCCCTCGAGTCCCGTGGTTCAAGCACGGTCGCTTAATTGACTTATCTTGACTTAAACTATTTTGGATAAATTGTGTTAAGGCCTAATTTCGCTCATTTTTAATATTTAAAACTCTTATTTTTAATCGATGAAAAATTAATTTTTTTATAGAAAAATATTTGTCAAAGTGTATTTTTACATCTTTGAATTTGAAATGTCTCAAAAAGATGTGTATGCCACATTCTTTAATTGAGACGAACATTTTTAAATATATGTTTAAAATTTGTTTGATATTTAAAACATTGATATAAAATACTTATAACTCATAACAATTTTCTATTTAAAAATGCTAATTAATCTTAATAGTAAACTTAAACAATATTCAATTAAAGTATTCAATTAATTCAATGAATAATTAAATTTTATTAATAATGATGAAATAAAAATAAAATAATAATAATAATAATATTACAAATACATAAAATCAACTTTATTTAATTACATAATTTAAATTAAATTTTAAATAATCATCAAATAATCCTAAAACAAACATTATTTAAACTACAAACATATAAATTATACGAAATTTAATTTTCCTTGATATCTAACTTTATTAAAACTAAACTTTTTTTTTAAATAAATAAATAAATAAATAAAGATAGAAATAAATTAATCACAAATTAATTAATAAAGAAATATGACACAATATATAATTGAAAAGTAATTTTTGGTTCATAAAGTTTGGTAACACTACGTGCCAACATGTCATGTTTTATAAAGCAAATTGTCCACTTTTGGTTGTATATACATAACTCTACATCATGAACTCCTCTTTATATTTTCTTTTACATTTAAAAAAAAAATAAAAAAAATTGCTAAGAACAGTTCATGGTAGACAGTGGTAAGACTGAAAAGGGAGGCGGAGCGGCGCGGGTAAGGGAAGGGGATGGTCAACAGGATCTGGGAGAGAGAGTGTCGACGGCACGGGGAGGGGAAGATGGTAGCGTCGGCGTAGGCAACGCCGCGGCAGATCTGGGAGGAACACGACTACGTGGCATTGGACTTCGTTGGCTTTGATGTCGCCGGTGATTGGCCATTAATTCGCCATTTCCGTCGAAGAGGGAAGGGAAAAAAATGCTAGTAACATTGATGGCGATGACTACGGCGGATCTGGCCATATAGGTGGTGATCAGCGACGATTTTGCTATTAAAGGAGATTCCAACGAAGACCAACCGATCTTCGATCCGAAAATAGATCGGCTTTGGTGATTTTTATTTCTGATCTGATTTTTTAAATGTAGACAATGAGGAAATAATTACGAAATTCACAACTAATTTTATTTAAACCAACACCATATTTTTACTGATTTTCATCTATCAATTTTTCTCCGCTAATTTGTTTATCAATGCGTGAATTTAAATATGTGTATCTACGAGTTTGTGTTACTGTGTGCACTTATACATGATGTAAATATTAGATTACTGTGAAGATGCTACTATAATAAAAGAATAATATTTGTGTGTTCCCATGTTTCAATGTAAATAATGTGTATACAGTATATGAACAATATCACATATTAGACCATGAAATCATCAACATAATTATAAACATGACTTGATTCACTAAAGTTTCATACATCAAATAATACGAAATTTTTAAATTAAAACCTGATGATGAATTACAATTCGAACGTCTTCACCGAAAACTCGGACTCCAATCTTCTCTTTTTTTTACTATGTTTTCTCTTCTTTTTTTTTTGTGTTTCTCTGTTTTTCACTCTGTCAAAGTGTCTGATCTTGTAGGAATAATATGTATATTTTTCTTTTTTTTTTAAAGGGGGGAAAGTCCTTTTATAATGGGATTCTTGGGAGGGAACAATTAAAATTATCAGGTAAGGGAGAGGGAAATTTAAATTTCAAATTAAATTAATTAATATTATTATTATTATTATTATTATTATTTTTAAATAAAAAATGATAGTAAAAATAAAGATAATAATAATAATAATAAATAAATAAATAATAATAAAAATAATAATAATAATAATAATTAATTAATTTTATATTTAATAAAACATAATAAAAATTTATAAATAGAAAAATATAAATATAATAAAATAATATTAAAACTATTAATTTATTTATTAAAATTTATAAAAGAAAACAAATATTTTTAATTTTTATATTATTTAAAATTAGAATAAAAATAAAAACAAAAGTCAAAATAATATGTGATTAAATATAAAAATATAATATATTTAATATAGATAAACAAGTTAAAATTTAGGGAGGATAAAAAATCAAACCAAAGGTTAGCAAATACAATTATCTTAAAGAGCAAATAAAAACAAAGTCTTAAGCAGTAAAAGGGGGAAGAGGAACAAAATGACTAAGAAAGTCTGCCAATGTTTGAGCAGTGGCATCCTTCATATTCGTGAATTGATTAACAATGGTGGTGGAGAGAGCATCGGTAACAATCTGAATTTTTCCTGCAATCTTGATAACTTCCTTGATTACTTATCCAATTACAGGTGAAGGCGACCAACATCACCACTATTCTCTTTACTGGTAGCCTGAATCTTGTCCGTCTGAAAGTGGATCCAAGGAGAAAGTTCTTGATAGAATCCAACTAGGAATCTACATCATTGATGCGATTTAGCACATCTATACACAGAAGAAGGGCCATGATCATGAGAAGGAGATGACCTGATCTTTGGAGATGATGGAATACTGACTGGACAATTATCAGACTTTGGAATCCACATATCATCACAAAGAACATATACCATACTAATGAAGGCTTTAAAGTTATAGCATCATTTCAATAGTAACACTCGTATTGGTTGAAATTATTCATGGTATACGAGTGATAATCAACCAATAGGGAAGGCTAGAGGGATCAAGAGTGGCTTCAATCATGAAGTTAATAATAAAATTGGTAAGCGTACTTACTCTTAGAGAGGAGAAAGGAGAGAGAAGAGAGGAGAGAGGAGAGAAGAGAGAGGAGAGAGGAGAGAGAAAAGAGGAGAGAGGAGAGAGATCTTGCACAAGGCAGAAGAGTGGTTTCCACAATATGAGATATGACATGAACTTCAAAGGAGCAAGTCTTTGGTCCAAGAGAAAAGAAAAGAGAATCAAAGAAATCTAGATCGAGCAATGAACCATTTGGCTTGTTCAAAGGGAACGTCAAAATCAGAAGGCCAGGGACTCTTGGAGGAGACGGAATAACTTGTTCAATATATTCCAAATATAGAATCAAACATGTCATAGTTGAGAAAAATTGTTTTACACATTACTAGAATTTTGATCTAATCAAAATGAAAGGACCTTATGTTAAGCATAAAAGAGACGAATGAGGGCTTCGGTAGTAGTTTTAGGTGTAGTAGAGAAAAGCTTTTCCCAACCCTAAACTTCAAAAAAGGGCTTAATAGGGTAGCGAAGATAATTCAAAAGATCTAAATCTACAATTCAACTATGAACTATGGACAAGTCTTTGAGAGAGTGAAAAGGGTTTTATTGTAGGGTCTCCAAAAACCAATCATAATGTTCAAAGCACTGTTAAAACTAAATTTTACCTTCTTTTTGGAGCGTTCAAACCCCTCAGGCTGACGAAGATGTTTTCCAAGTAAAGAAAGGGAAGAAAATTAAGTGAGAGGTGACAAAAAAGTCTTTAAATTAAAAATGATAATAACTTTGATCGGATAAAGTCAAAGCTTCGTTCAAATTGTGATTAAGTTAATTGGGGTGTAAAGTGTAATTTTTAAAAACTTTTTAATATTTTAAAAAGTCCTCCAACTCCAAATTTCAAATTTTAGAGTTTCCCTTCTTTTCTTATCTTTCAATCTTTCTTCTTATTTCTCTTTCTCCCCATCTTTTTCTTCTTATTTTCTCTCTCTCTCTAGATATTCCTCTTCTTTCATCTTCTCTTCTTCTTTTTCTTTCCCTTTTTATTTCATTCTTCCTTTTTTATTTTTCATAGACTATTTTTAAGAAAAAAAATTGAAAAGTTTGAAAAGATTTTTTTTGATTTCTTTTAAAAATGAATGAAGAAATAATTTAGCAAATTCAACAACTACGAGAGTTGCTTCAGCAACTACGGTAATTGCTGCAACAACTACTATTAGTCATTGTGTTACAACAATTATCGAAGTTGTTGTAGCAATTATCGAAGTTGCTGCAGCAACTATCGAAGTTGCTACAGCAACAGTCGAAGTTGATGCAGCAACAGTCGAAGTTGCTGCAGCAACTTAGCAACTTCGACTGTTGCTGTAGCAACTTCGACTGTTGCTGTAGCAACTTCGATACTTACTGAATTTATAAAAAAAGATCTGATTGAATGAGCCCACGAAAAAGTGATATTTATGGTAAAAATAAAGGTGGTGGTTCTGGTGGTGACGCCGAAGAGGAGGTGGCGGCGGGAGCGGCAACAAAAAGGGTGTGAAGGAGGAGTGGTGGTGACGGTGTAGGGATCTTTGTGTAAATATGGAGTAGGGATCTTTGTGTAAATAATAAAAAGGGTTTTAAAATTAATGTCATTAACACTAATCTTAAAATTGTCATCTCTACTCAATATTTAAGACTTGTGTCACTCTTTTTTAGTTTGAAAACTTTTTTGTCGCCCTTAATTAATTTGCCTGAATTAGTTGAGGCTTGAAGGAGATTCTTCTCAGAGAAATCAATTTCAAATGGAATAGGAAAGAGGCTTTCCTTTTTCCTTGAGCCGAGAACTTTTATAGTTGCCTATAGAGGAGGACTTAGGATTTTTAGCCATGAAGGAAAAAAATAAAAATGAAGGGATGAGAGAGAGACAGAAAGAACAAGGAAAAATATATAAGACAAGAGTCGTCACAATTTTCATAATTTTCATATGATGCGTAGATATTTGGTAGAGTCGTCACAATTTTCATACACAGAACGTTGTGTCAGGCGGTATAATGAAAGAGAAAGTAATACAGGAAAGTACATCAATCAATATCAAGCATTAATTATAGATAATTTTACACATAATTTCAAATATTGATAAGGAAAGAAATGGTTTCAAAAAGATCTTTGAATAATACCAAGAGATATTCAAAGAAAAAAAATTCGTTCAAAAAAGGCTTTGTAAATATGTCTGCTAACTGAAAATCAATGCTAATAAAGGATAGTTCAATATCACCTTTTAAGACATGATCCCTAATAAAATGTTGTTTAATATCAATATGTTTAGCTCTAGAGTAATGCACAATAATTTTAGATAAACATATTGTACTAGAATTATCACATAAAATTTTTACAAGTTTGAAAGATAAATCATAATCACAAAGATGATGACTCATTCAAAGAATTTGAGCATATGTTTGCATAGTTTGATGTATATTTATTCAGAGTAAATGGTAGAGAGTGAAACATAATTTTTTCTTCTTTCAATCTATAAGATGAGAGAGTTTTACGGAATTGACAAGTGTCACTTGTACTTTTTCTATTACTTTTTTCACCTGCATAGTCTGCATCTTAAAAATCTTTTTTCTTAAAATCATTAGACTAAGGATACCATAGTTCATAAGAAACGATCCTAATAAGATATCTAATAATACGCTCGATTGCAATTCGATGAGACTCCTTGAGAGCTGACTGAAATCTAACACATTTATAGACGCTAAATAAAATGTTTGGTCGATTGGGTATGAAATAAAAGAGTGAGTCAATCATATCATGATATCTAGTTTCATTACAAAACTTACCTTCATTATCATCTACAAGAATACATACAGATCTCATTAGAATGCTGGTGGATTTAGCATCATTTATGT
Organism: Capsicum pubescens; assembly: GCA_030864215.1. NCBI lineage: Eukaryota > Viridiplantae > Streptophyta > Magnoliopsida > Solanales > Solanaceae > Capsicum > Capsicum pubescens. The sequence continues at coordinate 84,313,646 of CM061548.1, forward strand.
CAATCATTTGAATGAGCTATTTTGTATATTTACTTTGAAACAAGAAGGTTTCATGAGTTTACTGATGAATTTGTAGTACCAAAAAGGATGTTAACCCACCTATCATACTTATTTTGAGTTCACTTTGCATTAAATCAGAGAATTGTTTGCTTAAATAAACATTAATACTTTTTAAAATAATATCATCAACATAAATTTAAATAATAAGATTTTTAGAGGAAGTTCTTTTGATAAATAGAGTAGTGTCATTTTTTTCTTCATACAAAATCATAATCAGTTACAAAACTACTCAATCTATCATTCCAAACTCGAGAAGCTTGTTTTAAATCATAGAGATCATTTGAAAACTTAAAAACATGATAAGAAAATTTAGGTTTTCCCAAAACAAAGAGATAATTTAGGTTTATTCAAAACAAAGAGATTGTTTTACAAAGACTTGCTCCTTAATAATAATGATTAAGAAAAGAACTTTTGAAATTCATTCAAAATAATTTTAAAACTTTATGGGAAGCATATGCAGGTAAAGTCCACATGGATTCTAACCTTAATACTGGTGTAAATATTTTATCCTAGTCGACTTCTTCTCGTTGTGAGTATCCTTGAGAAACCAGACGAGCATTATTTCAAACTACCTCACTTGATTCGTCCTTTTGTTCCTGAAGACCCATTTAGTTCCAATGATGAAAGTTTTTTTAGGTTTTAGGATCATGATCCACACATTATTTTTATCAAATTGTACAAGCTCCTCTTTCATTGCATTGGCCCAACTTTTTTCATCTAAGACCTTATTTACCTTCATTGATTCAAGTTGATATATAAGTGTAATATTTACACTTCCTTTGCTAGAATCTCTTGTTTTCAATACTTCCTTGGAATCCCTAATGATAAACTTCTTTAGATATTTAGACACACTTCTCCATTTATTTGGAACAATTTTTATTACAAACTGATCATCATTAGTGGTAGTCGACTTAATTGTAGAGTCGACTTTAATAGGAGTAACTTTTGCTACTTTAACCTATTCATCCTAATCATCTGCACAACAAGAATTCTCAATAATATAATTAGAGTCATTAAAAGTAACATAAAAATATTCTTTAATGCAAAGAATGCATTTATTAAAAAATCTATAAGATCTACTTGAGTTAGAGAAACTCATGAATATACCTTCATCAAACCCTAGATGATTTATAATTGACCCCAGATGGGCCCCCTGATGATACTGGTTTAGCCGAATGTTTGAGATTAAAAGAACCATGCCCCTTTGAGAAAATACCACTAAATTGGCCCGAGGTCTGAACCTTCTACTCTTCTGCTTTCACCTCACCCTGTTTCTTAAGTGCTTTAGCCTTCTTGTTAAATTCAACAACATTCTGAAAAGACATAACAAACATGGCTATAAATAAGGTAGCCAACTGAATCCCTGAGTTTAGATTTTTTACGGGATATGTGATCCACTCTTCTTCTGAGGTAAATCAATTATAGGGAATAACAATATAGAGCATGAAACATGACTTCATAGGCCAACACGGATATGTTACCCTACTCCAACATCAGAAACTCATCCTTGTTTAGGTCACGATAAATGCAGGGAATATATTTCTCAATGAATACATTCTGAAACTTAGCCTAAGTATGTGGAGGTAAGAAAGTTCTACACTCTACAAATTACCTCTACCATTTCTTATCTTTGTTCTATAGATGAAAGAAAAAAACTCCATATAGTACCTTTCAACAATACCTATCATATGCAGACGTTTGTGATAATCTATTAGGAACTCAAATACATCCTCAAATTCAGAACCCTGGAATACCAAGGGTTTCAATTTCATGAACTTTCAAAATAGTCCATGCTCATCATATGTCATTACCGGTCTAAGTACCTATTAGGGATACACTCTATTTCACAATTTGTATCCATCCACAATGCCACAATAGAAGTATGTTGCTAGGTTGTGGGCGGAATAATTAGAACAACTGGAGTATAAGCAGTGTCGGACAAGAAACCTAAGAATCCCAGTATCTATTGAATTACCTATATGAACAAAGACACCTGAGCTACACCATTTGGTGTTGGTACCACATTCTTCGGAGCTATCATCTTTTCTTCTTAAATCACCCTATCTTCTTCTTGAACATGGTTTGGGTCAACCTATGGTGCGGGATGGGATGGTGATCTCCACCTTAATGTTATCCCATCTTCATGTGCTCCACCCCTAATAAAAGTTGCTCCTTGTCTTCCCCTTCTCGCTCTACCTCTAGCCCGAGGCCTGCATTAGACAACGATCTCTATAATGGGTGCAGGTGCTGTTGTAGGTATTGTCAAAAACATTGATGTTGTTGTTTCTGCTCTGGTGGAATGAGTATTATCCATCTGTGAATAATATTGAAAGGACTAGATACCAATTTATATCACCAGATAATAGCTGGAATTAAGTTATAGCACGAACAAAGAAAAGAAAATAGTTCATTCATAAAGTCCCATAGCCTCCTAAAGAAAAGTATGATGTCTCCATACCATTTTGTAGGATTCTACTAGATCTTTTCTTGTACGATGAGATCCAGGAACCCAGTGTTTTGATACCATCATTGTTATAACCCAATTGGTCACGATTGGAACCCGCCCTAATTTATGGCATAAGAACCATACTACTCTCGGTTTTACTCAGTCAGGTGTTACTCTCACTTTCATAATAATATTAGTTCGTGTTTTTAACTAGTTAAAAAGGAAATGATTCATTCAATAATATCTTAGTCAAAAATGTCCTGCCCATAAAAGTGGATAGAGTGTAGAAATCTTTATTTATTACAATCTTTGAGATTTGAAGTCATTGTATAAGAGCATCTAAAAAGGACATTTAAGTCAAAAATAGGAATATTCAAACATAATAATAGAGAAAATTATCTTAGTCCCGAATTAAAAGACATAACATCAAAGAAGATCTGAAGGCTTACCAAACATGGTCCTCACTCTCTAAATCAAGCCTAGATATTAGCTAGAGCCTAGGTCGTGTGTTACCCACTAGAAGATGTAACACACTCAATAAAAATGAAGAGTATAGTATTATCAGTACATTAACAACTATTGATAAGCATCACAGGTCAACTAACTTAACAATGTATAAGTAAGCAAGTCAAACTAGTATAAAAGCGATCATAATGAGATTCATAATCAATTATATCAATCAAATAACACATCATATATCATCATGTAGTTACACTCACAAGTTTACTTTATAAGCTTTCATACTTAATCATTTTTATCAATTATTCTTCGTCATATATATTCATCAAGTGGCACTCAATTCATGTGAATGAGTGAATGTATGCAAGATATGTGCATCATCTATTACCTTTCTCATCACCAACATTATGTACCAGTTTGGTACCCAGACCATCATCATAACATATCATGCTATACTGATGTAGTACCCAACCCATCACCATATTAATCATAATGTAATGGTGTGGTATCCGACCCATCACCTTAGCACATCACCAAAATGTAATGAAAACACAATATAGCCATTTAATCATAAATCATGTTAGAATTCAATCATAGATGCCTAAATCACAAACAAGTACAAAGCCAAGGATGTTTAAGTGTTACACAAATTCATAGCTTACCTCAACTCCTTTGGTCAAAGTTACCTTGAAGACACATGTTTTCTTTTTCGTTCTCGTTCAACTTATTTTTGGTCTATACAACCACAAAATATACACAGATTTAAATAATTCACCTTTTTTTACCAACAAGGGATAGTAAATCACTGATTTTAATCATAATTTACCCTATTTTATCATTTTAGGGTTTTCCTCATCATATTAACTTCCTAAATACCACTCAATTTATAAAATTTAGTCAAAATTCTAGTCCTTTTTGGTGTTTTAAACACCTTATGATCGTTATATACCAAAATCATAAGCAATTTTATCATTTTACACCAATATCCATAAACTAGGGTTTAACCTCTAATCCACCATCAATCCATTTTCTAGTGATTTTCTAAGATTTTAAAAGTAAATTCAAGTATAAAACATAATCACTTATCTCTAAAGATGAAAAACTTTAAATTCCTACTAAAAATTGCCTCTCTCCTATATCCTATTGCATTTTTTAAAAAGTGGAGACGGAAAATGTTTTTTTTTTTGGTTTTAAAATTGATATTTTACTGCGTATTATCTCTGTAGTGGTTAATTTTTTTACAACAGTTTGTGCCTATTTTGCTGAAGGTTCCCTTGACCACTACTAAGTACCGCTGCAGTGGTTACTTTTTCTACCGCAACTATCCTAAATAGAAACTTGGGACTCCTTATCAGTTGTCCTTATTTTATAATATACACTATGAATCTCGACAATCCATAATAATTGCTCCACGATCACTGCTATAACCATTTTTATATCTCTATTTTAAGTGTTGGAAGTTGCTATAGATTCATATATGCATTATCTATAAAACCATTATATGAAACCCCTCTATTACTAATCATATCAATAGTAGATTTAATTAAATTTCCACACCCTAAAATTTGAGCCAAAACTAGACTAGCGCTGAATTTTTTGAATTATAGCGAAGGGGAGTCTAGGTGCAACTTTTACCTCCTAGTTCAGCATAACAATGTTTAAGGTCGTTACATTAGATAAAATTTAATCACTTGTTCATCCCCGAAATACAACTGGACCAAAAATATAATAACTGGAATAGGATGACCCAAATCAATGAACAAGTGCGGATATCGCTTATGCATGTCCACTTCTGTCTCCTATGTTGTTTCTTCAATGGTACGATTCCTCTATTAAATCATCACATAATTTATAAATTGGGTTCATAGATTTCTCACCTATTTAGCTAGAATATAAATTGGTTCCCCTTCAAAAGATTGTTCCTTATTGATTAATTTTGGGTCCCAATGAATAATGTAGTTACCATCTCCATAATAATTCTTTAGCATATATACATGGGATATGGGGTGAACCACGTACATACTAGGGGGTAAGGCCAGCATGTATGCTACCAACTCCACTTTCTTCAATACCTCAAAATTACCTATGCACCTTAGGCTCATCTTGCCCTTCTTCTTGAATCACATCACACCTTCATGGGTGATACTTTCGCGAGTACTATCTCACCCTTCTCACACTTAATACTTCTTACCTTTTTATCTGCATACTCCTTCTATAATCATTCTCCAGGTTATTTTCTTAGTTTTCAAATATTTTTGGTACTTAATGCCCTCCCATATTAGTTATAGGTCATTTATGACTTATTAAAATTGTTGGTATGGTTTTCAGACTGTTTATTGGGTTTTAGGCTCATTTTTCTATTTTGGAACTGTTGCTGTTAAGGAATTGGTCTTGGACCAAAACTCCTTATGAACTACCTTGGATAAGGATTTTAACAATACTATTTTCTTTGAAATATCAATCTTAGGCTAGGTGGATCCTTGGTTGGGTCCCAAGGTTTCCAGACTCATTTTGTGCTATTGGATAGAATTTAGCTGAAATAGAACTAGGTGCGAAAATAATATTAATCAAAATGATCTTTGATAAAAAATTTGATGGTTCTATTAAGTCTGAAATATTAAATTTGATATGGTAGCATAGTTTTTTTGCATATAAGGTTCCAAACAAATCCAAAGCACCAGATCAGAGTCTATTGAGACTTAGAAAAATTATTGGTTTTCTAGCATCTGGTGCAGCCACCTTTTGTTATTTGCATTCATAAGGTATAGGTCATATTTTCAAAGGTTCAAATTCTTGACCTTCGTGATTGTGAGCCTCATCTCTCACGTTTGCGATACAGGTCAACCCCGACTTGGTCAATTGCCTTCTTTACGATCGTGTCTTGTTACCCAAGTTTGCGATGGTTTGATTCCTTTACCCTCATTTTTGTGACCCATTGGTTATGTTTGTAAAAGGTATTGTTCTTTCTTAGCCCCCTACATTTGTGAAAGCCAAATTCCTGCAGTATAAATCCTCTTGTTCATAATTCTTCACCATTTTTGCCATTTTTAGCACCGGGAGCTCAAGAACTAGTGGGGAATCATAAATTAGAGTTGGGGATGTGTAGTGACGTTGATGATCATTTTTATTTAACTTCTTCATAAATTCTGGACCTAAATCCTCTATTTCATTCTTGTTTTCTCTCTTATTTTAGCCATCTCTCGGGGATGATTTAAGCTCTAATTGGTACTCTATTTGTTCTCAATAATTTCACAAACATTCTTTTCTATTCTAGGGATCTCATGATGGATTGAACTTTGGGATTTCATTAGAGGGCCCTATAGGCCCATGTTTTAACCGATTTTGGGCTTGGAGTTTTATATTGAGCTATGGTTATTGTTTTACTTATGATAATGTAAAGATTATTGTTTTGATAGTGTGGCAACATATTGGGATTGTGGATCAAGGATTAGAGAATCGTGGGCAATTCAAGAGTTGTAGTTAGTCAACGTGGTAGGCTTCAGTCTACTTATCTCTATAAGATTATGTATTATATATTTTGTATGCTAGATAGGGATTATGGGCTATATTTATACCTAGATATATCATGACTTGACCTAATTAGAGGATTTAGAATGGTAATTTGATCCAAACCTTAGCCTAGAATATATTTTAAGGATGTAGGATCCTATTACATATGATGATAGACTTGATTAGCCATAGATATTCATAAGGAATCCTTTAGCATAAGACTTATCCTATTGCTTAGTGAATTGGACGATATTCCCCGATTAGGCTATTCTAGCAACTTTATGCCCTTGTTTACCTTTGTTTTCTAATTTTTGATTTAAACATCTTGTTGAGTTATATACTATTGGGCCTAAGGTTGTGGTTACAAGACCAATTGGACTCCAAGTGAGTATTTTTTTCCTTAAAAAGTGATGATTCTAGTTTATAGATGCTTAGGTGCTATGGTTGTATTGTTTGGATACCGATAATGGCATGTATTCTTTTTTACTCATTTATGTTCACTTAGTGGTACGATTCCAATCAAAGCCTTAATTTTACTACTTTTTTTATATAAGGGGATTTATTTCAACTTTTCACTTTTAACATGAATTCTTTTACAATAGAAATCGTACTATCTTATTTAATGAATTATGACCTTTTAGAAGTAAATATGCTAATTTGGAAATTAGAATGAGGTTTATTATGGTCCATTATTAATCTACTTTTTTACCACTGCTATTTACTTCAGTCGGGAGAGATTCAAACCTTTTATACACTATTATATCAATTTGTTCCCGAACTCGATCTCGAGCAATGGATCTTCAAAGTTATACTTATTTATCCTTGGTTCAAGTCTAATTACTTATTATACCTTATATATCCCTCCGATACTGAATAGAGTAGATTGATTATGATAGTTATTGGAAGTCCTAGTTTGGGACCAGGTAGTGTATACACATATCTCGAGTCCCTTATGGGCCTCTTTGTCGGTGATCTAAAGTGCCAAAGAAGGATGATTGTCGTAGGCCCTACCTTTATGAGCTACTAAAATGGAGGAGGTGTATACACATAGAACGTTACGACACTTGATTGGTTGATGGAACTAGATTACACTTGCATTCATGAATTTATATGCATCACCTATCACCAGTATAATTGTTTGACACTTATACCTATTAGTGTTATGGGGGACTGTATAGGTATAACTTGTGGTTATTATATGATGAGTTCTTTCTTGGACCTATCAAGCTTATGGGGCATTGGTTAAGTTATTGTTAGTTTGGACTAGCCGGTTACTTTATTGTTAGTTATTATGGTTAGTTTATGGCGGGATGATTATAGGCTAGTAGCTGAGATTATAGGTACACTTTTGATCCCCCTTTCTATTATAGTAAGATTTATTATTGTTAAATTACCTCATGATTATCCACACTTTTGTTAGAGGCCTTGAGTATGCTAGTATTAGCTTTCTTACTTGGCTACGATCTTCCAAATGTTAGGTTGGTTCCCTTTGATTATTACCTTTGAGCTTAGTCCTTTACATGTATATATATATATATTGAAGTTATACAGGCCAAAGGATACATATAAAATATGAATAGACAAGAAATGTGAGGGATATATCCTTCTTTTACTCTTTATTTGTATATTGGTTAGTGATATATGACATTGAACTTTAGTTCTTGAATACTAATAAAATAGTTTGCCCTTATTTCTCCATTAGAATTACTATATTTAGTTTCTTGGATAGTAGCTTGTAGTTTATATTCCTTCTTTATATGTTATTTATGCTTTTATTATCTTTGGGGATCAGTCAAGCGATTCCTACTTAGTACCATATGTTTTATACTCACACTATACTTTTGCATCCTACATATTCGCAGTATGAGTTCTCTCCATTAAAGTTTGCATCGTGCGGAGCAGCCATGGATCAAAGATTTAGGGTGAGCTCCAAACATTTAAAGCATTCATTCTCTCCCTCTTATTGTTAGACTGATCTCTATTTTGTATTTAGAGACATCTTTGTATATATATTTTTCTTTTATTTCACATGTACCTCTATTATATTGGAAGCTCCTGTACTGAATCTACCAAGTTTTGGAATTTAATCTTTATATTAGTCTCGTTATTAGATTTCTTTCCATTATTTTCCTTATTTCTCTTGATAGTCCATTACTAACAGGTTTGGACTACAGGTTGGCTTACCTACTAGTTGATTATAGTAAATGTCAATCGTAACATATGAAATTAGGTCATGACAAATTAGTATCAGAGCCTAGGTTTGCCAATATTTTTGATAGAAAATCCAAGTGCCTCGTAGAGTCATATGAATCGGTAGGGCGACATCTGCATCTTATCTTCAGAAGGATATAAGGCATTTTTAGGAAATTTAAGTCCTTAATTCCTTGTTGTGTTTCTGTACTCCTATGATCTCTAAGTACCTATTTTGGCTCTATTCTTTCCCAGATGGATAGAACAATATTATTAATAAATGTGGATGGGACTTTGGTGCATGTTACTAGAGTTTAGCTCAACCTCAAACTAGGGAGTTAGAGATTCATATCAAGGGTCCTTGTCATGTGCCTTTACTTCTATGACCTCTAAGTACCTCATTTGACTCCACTCTTTCCCAGATGGATAGCATGAGGTTGTCGATAGATGTAGATAAGACTTCACAATATATTACCAGAGTTTCAATTCAGCGTCATCCAAAGGGTATGGGGTTATCCCAGGCTGATAAAGTTTGTAATTGCCACAACTTTTTAGGATACTGTAATGGGGATTTTGAGTCTTTTCATGGTTACTTCACACTAAGTGATGGTTCCCAATATATTGAGTGGTTCTTAGGGTAGAGTTGGGTTTGTTGGTTTTAGTAGGTTTTTTATTAATTTCAAAGTATGAGAATGGGTTTTGTGAGTGGGGCATACATACACCTATGTTATTTTCTTCAAAGCATAAGATAGTGTATAGATTTATTAACTTTACCACATTGCTTAGGGATGGAGTATTTAATATAAGTTAGGTCTTCTTTCTCTCTGGTTGTTGATCATGCAAGGACAATAGAGAGGGCATGTATTGATATATAAGGAGGTAGTGGTAAGAGTCCTTGTTAGTGGTATAGTGTTAGTGAGGTTTCGTTATAAGGTAGGAATCCTCCCAATAGAGATCAACATCACTTGCAACCTATCAGGTTTATACAAGTAGCACCTCAGGTTATGGGTGATTCTTAACTAGGTTGTAGTAGTCACATTGGACAAAGTTCTAGTCAAGTATGACAAGTTATTAATTCTAGGCCATCAATCCATGGAAACCATTTTGGGTCATTAGATGCAATGCATTAGAAGGTTCTACGAGCATATTTTGAGTGTGGAGTGATAGATCACTCGTCTAAGGAGTTACCAGGCATAAGTTGGTCAATCAGCTGAGGTAAACTCATGTTTCTTTCCCGGTTAGAGCTTCAGGGGTTTGTTACAATCGTAAAGATTGGTCATCTGTCCAAAGAGTGTCCTGATGAGGGATTAGTGAGCATTCAGTATAGCTAAATTAGTCTCTTAGTGTTATGGAACCTTCGTCTAAAGATGATGTCCTTAGCACTTGACTTGATTATTCAGATGCTTAGTTTGAGTTTGGACACATACAAATTTATACTTTTTCAGGCACGTCAAGAACTATGACATCAAATTTCATCATACAGGTGCACTTTTACTTTTCTATCCTTTCAGTTCTATCATAGTTGAGTTAGGGTTTCTATACACATCAATGGTTATGTTCCTTGATGTTGCTGTATTGGTTGTTGTAGCTTCTATGTAGATTTTTATACTTATGTGTCTATTCCCATATATTATTTCTTTTAGTAGTTGCTTGAGTGGATCAATATTGTGATTTCCTTATTTGTAGCATTTGGATAAAGTATATGTTTCCTTTGACATATTTTCTTTGTTATGACCTTAGAGTTGTATTGGTTATGTTTTTCATTTTTAGTGCCTCCTGCACCTTATGTTGTTATTAATTTTACATGATAGATAGATAGACTAGTGTCATCTAGTTAGTATTCTCCCTTTTGTGATTCTTGTTCATTTGGCCTGGAGCCTTGGTTGGTTGGTCTTTTTTTTTGTTACCGCGAAGTCAATTGTTAAGTGGGTTGTGGAAGTGAAGGTAATTTTGGACTTTCATAGTTTTGTTATGGTTTAGCATTGATGATCCCTTTTTTATAGCTTGCTCCAAATTTTGATAAATTGTGGTTTGATATTTTGATTTGGTCTGGGTCATCACTTAGTAGTTGTCTTGATTATGGTGTTGTTGTTATGTTGGGTGCTCTATTTTTTCTACAATGTGGTTTATAGTCCAGCTAGTTTGAGTTTGGTGTAAATAGGTAATTTGGTAATTTCTCATTTTGATATTATTTTGATCCAATATAACTTCATGGAATGTTTTGTCTTGGATACATGTGCTTTTGTATTAGTTGTCGGTAACTAGTCCTTTGTAAGTGGGTATTTGTTGTTATAGATTGACTATTGGTTTGACCAAATTCAGGATAAGATCGTATCTATTTGAGTTGCTTGAGATTTGGATACTATTAGTGCTCGTTGAAGCCTTGGTGGGTTCTGAGCTATGATTTGGTGTGTTATGTCCTCAATAGATATGGATTTGATTGCCCATATATACCTTCAGCTGGTGGTTTTGCTCCATTTGTGATTTTGACTCTTTTTGAATGATAGATTGAGAGTTGTGATGGATATCAATATGTGGATTCTTTATCGCCAATAGGGTCAACTTGGTTAGTTGAGCTCAAGTAGCTCATCTTTAGGGATGGGTTGTAGTTATGGATTGCATAACATGATTACAACCCTATTATAGGGTTTTGATTTAGTTGGGCATTCATTGATTGGTTGACTGAGGCAACTATCTTCCTACTGGTTTAGTTTTCTTTAGTTTGGATAGTTTGTACTTGATAGATGTTTGGAGGATCTTCCGTTGACGTATGATATTGGTCTCTACTACTTTTGACCTTGGTTTCTAAATTACCATGAGAAATTTTTTATGTCTATTTAGCGGAAGAAGTGTACTCGAGTTGGGCTTATCATGGTCTCACCCATAGTTGATGGAGCATTTTGGAGAAAATTATTCAACTTTGAGATATTGTGCATCAGACTTATGATGATAGGTATTGAGGTCATTCGGATTGCTTATTATCTTTGATAGAGTTTGCATACTTTAGTCACTATCATTTGTGTCTCCAAGTGGAACCTTATGGTCTTGTTCTTATGCTAGTCCGTGAAGATTTTGAATGGGTCAACTTCAGTCTTTCAGGTTAGTGTAATGTGATTACACAGGTAGGAAATGAGTGATGCTAGGGGGATTTGGTGCAGTTTGGAATAGACATTAGGTTTAAAAAGGCAAGAAAATCTTAGATTTAGAGTTTAGAATTAGTTGTATAATTCATATCCTGGATTTGTCCTTAGCTTGGTTGGTATTTTCTTGGCTGTTCTTGTTTCGATGTGATAACAACATATTGTGGTTTAGGTTTGCATGTTTCAGTCATGCTTGGTTTAGTTGGAGGTTAGTTGGTTGTGGAGGATGAATTTTAGTTGTTCAGAAAGTAAAATAAGGAAGTGAAGAAAAAATAGATACCTTTATAAAAATTTCTTAGAAGCGATGTTTGCCTTAGAGGTTGTTTGAGGAATCATGCTCGGGGCATGCGGGCCCAGTACTTTGTCCTTTTGAGCTATTGGGCTTATTCTATCCATTGACTTTTTAGATGAAAGTCCTTTAAGTAGCGGATATTGTAATGACCTCTAGATTAATACCTCAGTTTTTGTGTATTTTTGGTATTTCGTTCCTTCTCATAGCGGCTACATGTCATTTATGACTTGCCTAATCTATCGGTTTAGTTTTCGAATAGTTTGTTTGGGTTTAGGCTCATTTCCCTATTTTGGATCTTTCAATGTTAAGGAACTGGTCTCACGCCCAAACTCTTAGTAAACGGCATTAGATGAGAATTTTGACAATGCTATTAGCTCCAGAATATCGATTTTAGGCTGGGGGACCCTTGGTCTGGGTTATAAGGCTTTCAGACTCATTTTGCACTATTGGGTAGAATTTGGTTGAAATAGAGCTAGGTGTTGGAACAATATCTAATTGAAAAGATCTCAGATGAAAGTTTTGAAGGTTTTATTAAGAGAAAATATCAAATTTGGTATGATAGCATAGTTTGTTTGTGCGCACGGGGTTCTGGAAGAATCCTGAGCACCCAATTAGAGTCCATTGGGACTTAGAAAAAATGCTAGTTTTCAGCATCTTATGAAGCCACCTTTTGTACTTTGCGTTTGCGAGGTACAAGTCGTATTTGTAAAGGGTCAAGTTCCTGATCTTGCGATTGCGAGCCTTACCTTTCGCATTCATAATATGGGTTATCCCCGACCCAGTCAATTGTCTTCTTCGCGATCGTGACTTGTTGCCCGCATTTGTCATGGTTTGATTCTTCTACCTTTGTGTTTACAACCCATTGGTTACGTTCGCGAAGAGTATTGTTCTTAGTCATCGCGTTCGTGGACCTTGGCTGCCCGTGTTCACAAAGGCCAAATCCCTAATTGTATAAAACCTCTTCTTCCCAATTTCTTCACCATTTCTTGCCATTTTCTGCTATTTTTAGCCCTGGGAGCTCAAGAATTAGTGGAAAATCATAAATTGGAGTTAGGATGTGTAGGGGATATTGAGATGATTATTTTCTATTATTTTTTTTGTAAGTTTTTGGCCAAAATCCAACGTTTAATTCTTGTTTTCTCGTTTATTTTACTCATATCTCGGGGTTGATTGAACCTCGATTTGTACTCCATTTGGGCTTAGCTTTTGAGCAAAATTCCTTTCCTTTCAATGAATCTCATGACAGATTCAACTTTGAGATTTTGTTAGCAGGCCCCACGGGCCCATTTTTGACCCAATTTAGGGGATAAAATTTCATATTGAAATTTGGGTATTGTTTTACTCGTAATAATATAAAGATTATTATTTTGATAATGTGGCAACATTTTATGATCGTAGATCAAACACGAGCTATTCGGGGGCGATTTAAGAGTTCTCTATGATATTGTGTTTTGTATATTTCACATTGTAGGCAGGGATTATATATGTTATGTTTATAGCTAGATATATCAAGACTTGACCTAATTAGGATATTTAGAATAGTATTATGACCCGAACCTTAGCCTTGAATAATTGTCAATGTTGTAGGATCCTATTACATCTGAAGATAGACTAGATTAACTATAGATTTGCATAAGCAATCATTTAGCATATGACTTATCCAATTACTTAGTGAATTGGACAATATTCACCGATTAGGCCATTCTAGTATCTTTATGCCCTTGTTTACCTTGGTTTTCAAAATTATTGTATAAACATCTTGTTGAGTTATATATTGTTGGGAGCGAGGATGTGGTTACGATACCAGTTGGACTCCAGGAGTGAATTTTTATCCCAAAAAAGGGCATGATTCTAGTTTATAGACACTTAGGTACTATGGTTGTATTGTGTGGATACTAGTGATGGTGTAATGCCCTGAGAGTACACCCTGGGAGTCACACGGTGCTTATGACACCGAAGGACCACAAGCTAACTCATGACTGATATCTGCTGTGAGCACTGAATAATAATACTAAAATAAATGCGGAATTAGGCTGAATTACCATAAGGTTCAAAATCTAAATACTAATAAATAATACACCCTCCGTTTTGGAATAAATGAATTGTTGGGGTATTTATTGGTGTTTCAAAATAAGTGAATTGTTGAATTTTTTTCCAAAATTACCCTTATGATTTGACAAGCAAAAGAGACTGCAGCTTTTTTTGGGGGGTAAAAGAGACTTCAAGGGTAAAAATGGAAATTTATGTTAAATTTATGTCTTTGATGCTTTTTTATTAATCTGTGTGCCAAAATCCAACAATTCATTTATTTCAAAATGGAGGGAGTAACAAGATCTGAAAACTAAACATTGTCTGAACTGACTGGTCTAGTCCGAAAGCCTCTAACTGAACTGTCTAAATATGGAGTTGATGGGACAAGCCCCCAAATAACTCCAACTACTGATAAACTAAAATATAGAAATAAAAGTACATCCTTGATAGATGAGGACTCACTACAAAATCTGCGACTGCTGACTGGATCTGCCAAAGCACGGTCGGGAACCTGAGCATCCAAACCTATGATATAAGATATCATAGTGCAAAGAGAAAGTATGTGTCAATACGTGGAATGTACTGGTATACTAGATGAGGTAAGGCTGGATGTAAGGGTTCATATACATGAACAATAACTGACTGTATAATATAGAGTAACTGAACATAAGAGTACATGGATAACTAAAACTACTGTAAATACTGAGTATGTAATACTGTGTATATATGTATACTATAACTAAGTTTTTTTTGAAGCAAAGTACTGAGTTTTGATAACTAAGTAACTGATATCTAAAGTTACTAATAACTGAATTACTGATACTGATTGACTGTGTCTGATGGTCCTGATTCTGTAGAACTGAACTGAGTTTTAAACTAAAGACTGAAACTGAAACTGTGGGAGGTAATCATCTAATCAACATGCCCCTCTCTAAACTAATTGGGGTCCAACCTGTAACCCCAGTTAGAAGGGTGCTAATACCGTGCCACGGGTGCTAACACTAGAAAACTAGGATGCCAAGCCTAACTGACTGGTGACACCTGGGCGGAGACAAGCCTAGTATGACGGGTAACCCCTGGGAGGTAGTCAAGCCTAGTCTGATGAGTGACTCCACATCCTGCGCTGGCTACGCAATTCTGGAGCATAGTGCTTCTACCAATGACTCGACCTCTCTAACGGGGAAGTCGTCATACCTGTACTCGCTTGGTGCTAAATCCTACTCCCAACTGAAAGACACTGAACAGAGTATACTGAACTGGACTGGACTGACACTGAGTTTACTGAGTTTTCCTGAGTCCTATAACTGACTGAGTTCTACTAAGTTCTGTAACTGACTGGATTCTACTAATTGGGACATGACTGATACTATTCAGTAACTGATATTATCTCTTGGTAAACAGCTAGATTGTAGGGTTTTAAATACCCCCAGGACTCGATAGCGTAAAAAGAAAGGCATAACATGATCATAAAGGCATAACAATATTTGTTTGCTAACAATTCACTCATTTAGACATTTTTTCAAACACTTGATATACATGAACTTGTGCATGAATGAGATCACATAATAACATGGCATGCTTTCACTAGTCAAATCACATAAGTATTTCATCAAACACTTTTAGGGCATAAGCTTGTACGTGATTGGGACCACATAAGAACATGTCATGATTCCATTAGTTACTTCACACAGGCAATTTAGCAAACACTTGGGGAGCATGGAATATTTACATGATAATGGCCAACATGTGAACATCATGATACATTAATCAATTTCTAAATTCAAGGGTTTATCAATATAATCACGTATTCATCACACATGCTATTCAATTTTCATGAAACTTGCAATTAAATCATGTATTAAAACCCAACTAATATCATGAACATGAATTCAATCTAATTCGAACATGGAAATCATGAATTTGAGATCTTGTATGTTTAAAAAGGGTTCTTGGACTTCATGGGTGAAAGGAGCCCATGAATGAACACCTAACATACCTTGGAATACTTGTTCTTGGAGGTTCTTGAAGAAATTCTTGAGTTTTGACCTTGATTCTTGAAGCTAGGGTTTGTAGTTTGGAGAGAGAATGCTTTTGATTTGGGGATAAATTGAGTGAGTAATAACTTAAAATGTTTTTAAGGATTAAATCATGTATCTAGGCGTGTTAAGATCATGGGAAAAAACTATTTTAACCCTGGACGAAACATTTAGTTTCCTTCAAAATTTTCCAAAATAGACACCAGGAGAGATGCGGCGCTATCGCTCTGTGTCTCTAGAAATTGCCAACTGGAAAAATACATCGTGGCGCGATGCGGTGGTATTGCGTTGCCACTTTAGTTGGGACCTGGAAGTTCACCGCGACGCGGTGGGATCGTGTTGATACACTGGAAATTGACAAACATGAAAATGAGCCTTAGTGCGATGCACCAATATCGCGGAGCAATAATGAAAACTGACAATTATTATTTTGGCATACTCCGCGACGTGCTACTGGATTGAATGACGGTGTTTGATGACTGAAACTTAAAATAGCCATAACTCTTACTCGGTTATCAGATTTAGGCGAATTTTATATTGTTGGAAAGATAATTCAATTTCCTACGTAATGGCATGCTCAAAAATGACAAATATTGAGTATTTCAAAAAATTTATATTGGATAACTCATGAACTTAGAGTTAATCTTAAGCTAAAGAAATACGGGGTATTACAATATCTCCCCCTTGGGGACATTCATCCTCGAATGAGACTGATTATGCTGAGACACTGCTAGACTAAGTTTACACACTGAAAATGCATATATGATGCATGATTACATGACTGGACTACTGAGAAACTGAGCTCTTACACTGAACATGCATATCTGATGTATGGAATTTATGACTGAGGCTACTGACAATCTGGGTTTTCATACTGAACATGCATATCTGATGCATGAGTACATTACTAAAATGATTCATGAATAAATGACTGAATATGCAATGGTAATGGATACCAGGTTATAATTATAGCTGAACATGGAACTGAGTAAAGCTAAGGAAGATTGTTACCTTAAGCTGGATCGGAGGTTTCGGAGATGAGATAAGGATACTTGGTCTGTATATCTTCTTTTTCTTACCAAGTATCTCCCTCTATGGACTAATTCTTCCAAAGGACTTTGACTAAGGGAACTTCTTTGTTCCTCAGTCTGTGAATCTGACGATCGAGGATCTGGACTGGAACCTCTTCGAAAGAGAGATCATTCTAAATATCTACGCCCTCTAAGGGAACTATGATTGCTGGGTCACCAAGGTATTTCTTTAGCAAGGAGACGTGGAATACTAGGTGTACTGAAGCTAGGTCTTAAGGCAACTCGAGCTCATAAGCTAACCTTCTGAAACAACTGAGAATTCTATAAGGACCGACATATCAGGGATGAGTTTTCCCTTATTTTTGAACCTCTTCATTCCCTTCATGGGAGAGATTTTTAAGAATATAGTATCATCGATCTCAACTTGATATCATTTATTGAACACGCATAAATGGGAACGTGAGAATAGAACTGAGCCTGAAACATGATACATGAACTGGATATCATGAACTAAACTGACCCCTGAATACATGGTTTACGATTGGGATTGGGACTTGAGGGTCAACTTGGGAGTACCCACTACTCTACACTGGATTCGTTATGTGAAAAGAACATGGAAGGTTTAGGTCATAAAAACTTAGGAGGGTTGTAGTGCATCTCCCCATTGGGACTTTATATCCCCCGAAGAATGCTGACTTGACTGGGATTCTGAAGAAAAATTGAGACGATGCACGAGGCACCGACGAACTGATTTGTGAATGAATATCTAAGGCCTTAAATTGACGCATGACACATGAATTGGGCTGAATACACAACTACCTAGTTGCTCTATCTTGGAATGGTTACCTTCATGAGACTTCGGATAGTACGACTATATGGAAAGATGGGAAAATATACAAACTTGTCCGCCTGACTGCTAAACTGAATTGTCGGCTATAGGGACTATCTCATGCTGAAAACTTATACTCAACTGGAGCATTTCTTGAACTCTTTCTATAAGGTTCTACTGACTTTAGGGAGCAAGGAAATCTTGGCATGGTCTGAATACGACATCTGGATAACAAATCACGTCATGGCTATAATTCTATAATATGGGGCGAGTCTTATGAAACGTCATCTAAGACAGAGTTACTACACCTCATGCACTAAAACTACTAGCTTGCCTTCCTAGCCATATTTCTCAACTATTCCCTCAACTATAATTTCTACTTTAATATCACATTTCACTTGGGGCTACTGAAAATATTTGCATGGTCACTAAGCACGAATGCGTAAATATACTATCTTATTTGATTAACTGGATGACTGATAGTTGGATGTTGGTCATGTAAGATTAAACTGTACTTAACCTGAATAACTGGACTAAAACTATAGAGTACTATGTATCTGAGGTAAGGACTGACTGAGAAACATGAGGTAACTGAGCATGAGTTCATGGAAATAATATTATCTAGGAATGCAAGACTAAGTTCATGACATGATTCTGAAATAATGTGATATTAACAACTGAATAACTGATAACTATATGTGTTGGTCAAGCAAATATGAAACTGGACTGAGTTTTGTACTGAATGATGAACTGATACTGTGACTTAGTTCTGATTGCTACAGGATGGGGACTGGTATAAATTAAGGATCTGAATGTACACTCATACTCTGCATTTCTCAATTTCTTATCTCGCGAAGAATTCTTATTTTTCCTCCAATAACTAAATACAACCCCTTGCTAGCTATTCACCTACCCACTATAGTGATATTCAATCCTATCTTTATAACTACAGCCTTGGGTAAAACAAGCATGCAATAATCTTTTCTAAACATGAAACATTTACTCTCTCCCATCTAAGCAACTACTCATCACTACATCATTTAATAAGGAGAGTTCACTGAAGGTTAAAATATGAGGACTTGAAGCATGGATGGACACTATACTGAACTTGACACTTAACTGAGGCCTGAGGAATAGAACATCAACATCCTGGACTTTATGAAGAGATCTAAACTGAGGATGTATATGACGAAATCTGTATTTAGTTAATCATTAGGAGTATAGTGTAAGTCATGGGAACTATATGAGTCATGAGCTGCATGACCTGGGTTTGGAGTTTTTTTGTTCAGGGAACGGGATTCGTAACACCTAGTGAACTGTAACTCCTCATACTAGGAACTATAAGCGTACATGATTTTCGATAATGCCCACGAATAGGATCTATGATCATAGAGCTGACATGTACTGCGTGAGTAGATATCTATATCGTGATAGTTGAAATGCAAAACTCCACACTGAGGTAAGGACGGGTTAAGTCGTTATTCTAAGATCGTGAGGCACTTAATAAACTCTAAATCGAACTGAGATTTGACAATACTCGTAAAAACTAAACTCATTCTGAACGACTACACCTGATGATGTAAGGTCCACTGCTAGTACTTCCTTCTGATACATAATTCTTAGTTTTCTATTGCCCCAAAAATCATCAAATAGCAACCTCAACACAGACTAACTTAAAATTCTCAACTTCTATTTCTACTAGTTCAATCTAGAGATTTAACTTAGATCAACTGAAATTGAGGTACTACCCCCTTCATTCAATGCTTATTCCATTAGGAAACTGAAATAGAATGACTGTATTACTGAAAATAACTGAATGGATTTTCTGAAATACTATAATTGAGAAATTCCTGTAAACTCGTCTGGCTAGAATAGATTTTCCTACTGAGGTAAGAACTAAGAAAGGTTTTGTTAAGATTTCTAGTCTGACTTTAAAGTTGACTGTTATTCAAGGAGTTACAAGAAATAGAGAATCTCCTGGATCTAATAAGGCATGAATATGTAAATGGAAGATCTGTAACATACTAGTGACCACATCAGGAGAACTTTTTTGATATTTTCTGGACTGAAGTGCATAAAGCCTATTTGGGCGTTGCCCACTGGCGGTACTGAAAGTGGCACCCTGCTGATTTGGGTGACCGGACTGAACTAAAAGATGATTTTGCTGACTTTATGGACCAACCTTAGGATATTCTCAAACTCTGTGGCCTGACTCGCCACATCCAAAACACACATCACTGCCAGCCCTACACACCCTGATGATTTCTACCATATTTCTGGCAAAGTGGGTGGGTACGACCTCTTTTAATGCTACCCTGAGACTTGGAGTATGACATGCTATCTCGACTGATATTTCTAAACTTTGGCACTGGATAAATAGCTACAGAAGGATTTGGGGTTGAGAATTTCTGACGGAACTGGAAATGGTTACCACCCTCTGACCTTGGCCTTAATCTACTTGTTCCGACTCTCTTATTCTTTCTATCTTTCTTTCTACACTTCTCCCCCTTGATCTACTGAGTATAAACCCCAAACCTAGATAGGACAACAACCTGTAGGTCATTTTAAGCAACCACTAAATTGGCTAAAGTAGTGAAAGCAGCTCTGAATTCTGCATAGGAGACATGCTCGAACAGGGGATCTGCCTGAATAGACTGAGGTGCTGACTGATTTCCAGTTCTTCTTGCATTAGTATTTTTGGGAGGTATGTTCTGTAATCATAAGGAAAGAAAGGATTAAAGTGAGAGTTTAACTTGAGCTTATGCTCACTCGCATGACATAAACACTACAAGAAGGGAAACTTTTCCTAAAACATCTTATAGCCTCCTGTCCATAAGTGTGGCGCGCGACACACCCATGCACAATAGTATACTTGATGCGGAATTTAGACTCCCTAGGTCTCTGTTGAACCTTAGGCTCTGATACTAAGTTTGTAATGACTCGAGAGTACACCCTGGGCGTCACAGGTGCTTACGACCCCGAAGGACCATAAGCTAACCCATGACTGATATCTGTTGTGAGCACTGAATAATAATACTGAAATAAATGTGAAATTAGGATGAATTTCCATAAGGTTCAAAATCTAAATACTGATAAATAATAACAAGATCTGAAAACTAATGTAACACCCCAATTTTTTGAAATCAGAACGCCACACGGTGCTCATGACCCCGAAGGATCATAAGCTAACCCTCTTCTGATATTTGTACCTGAGCACTACATAATATAGGTAATAAATATAGAAAACTGGAAAAAACTTGCCACAAGGTTCAAAACAACTAAAATAATTAATACTGAGAACTGAATACTAATACATCTGTCCGAAAAGCCTCTAAATGTCTGAACTGTGGAGTTGATGGGATATGTCCCCAACTAACTCCGTCTACTGAGAATAAACTAAAGTCTAATGCCATAATAAAATAAGGATCATCCTTGAATAAAGAGGACTCACTGCTACGTCTACTACTGCTGACTGAGTCTGGACTGCTAAGGGTGCTCTGGATCTCACGCTTCAAAACCTATGGTATAAGACACCATAGCGCAAGAGAAAAGTATGCATCAGTACTTTGAATGTACTAGTATGCTAGATGAGGTAAGGCTAAATACAAGGGATTATGCATGGACATAACTTAACTGAATAATCATGAAAGCATTGAATGAGGACATATGCATAAATGCACAAAACATAACTGAAATCACAGTAACACTGGATACGAATTCTAAATACTGGTTTCTGAATACCGACTTATTGATGATTGAGTCTACTTGTACTGATGTCTGAATTTATTAATACTGAGAGACTGAATAACTGAGTCTATAGAGATTGATGTCTAATCTTGCTGATACTCATATTGATTTATTATATTTTAGATCAAGCCTATATAATGGGTGACCTTTGAGTTTACTGGTAATGATATCTGATACTTGATAAACTGAATCTGAGATCAAGCCTATATAATGGGTGATCTCTGAATCTTCTGATAATGAATATGATTGTCTGAATCTGAGATTTAGGACTGCCAGACACAGTAACTGAGTTCTGATAACTTAGTAACTGATATCTGAAGCTAAATACTGAGTTCTGATAACTTAGTACTAAGTTATCAGAACTCAGTATTTAGCTTCAGACACAGTCAGATTGAAACCCTACTAATATCATGAACAATCTAATTAAAATATGGAAATCATGAATTTGAGATCTTGTATGTTTAAAAAGGGTTCTTGGACTTCATGGGTGAAAGGAGACCATGAATAAACACCTAACAGACCTTGGAATACTTGTTCTTGGAGAAATTCTTGAGTTTTGACCTTGATTCTTGAAGCTAGGGTTTGTAGTTTTGAGAGAGAATGCTTTTGATTTGGGAATAATTGAGTGAGTAATAACTTAAAATATTTTTAGAGATTAACTCCCGTATCTGGGCATGTTAAGATCATGAGAAAATACTACTTTAACCCTAGACGAAAGATTTAGTTTCTGTCAAAAGTTTCTAAAATAGGCACCTAACGCGACGCGGCGCTATCGCGTCGTGTCTCTGGAAATTGCCAACTGGAAAAATGCATGGTGGCGCGATGCGGTGGTATCACATTGCCACTTTGGTTGGGACCTTGAAGTTCACCGTGATGCGGTGGGATCGCGTTGATACACTGGAAATTGACAAACATGAAAATGAGCCTTGGCGCGATGCACTAATATCGCGGAGCAACACTGAAAACTGACAATTTCTATTTTGGCATACTCCGCGATGCACTGCTGGACTGAATGACGGTGTTTGACGACAGAAACTTAAAATAGCCATAAATTCTTACCCGGATATCAGATTTAGGCGAATTTTATATCGTCGGGAAGATAATTCAATTTCCTACGCAATGGAAGGCTCAAAACTGATAAATAATGAGCATTTCAAAATTTTCATATTGCATAACTTATGAACTGAGAGTTAATCTTAAGCTAAGGAAATACGGGGTATTACAGATGGCATGTATACTTTTGGGTGCATTTATGCTCACTTAGTGATATGATTCCAACTAAAACCTTGATTTTACTAATGTTTTCTAAAAGGGAATTTATTCCTACTTTACTTTTAAAATGAATTCTATCATGAACTAAATCTGGGCCTGGCCGTGACGGGTAATCTCGAGCCCACCATGGGCCGAGACCCCCTTACCCTTACCTCCAGTGCACATAAATATAAACATTAGAAACCAACCAAACCTATGATAAGTAATTAAAACCTAAAGAAAGTATGAAGACTCAAATCAAAGCATCAACGACATCCCAATCCTGTCCACAAAAGCCTCTAAATCAAGAATGTCAACTAAGTTGGGACATCCTCCGACTATGACAAAAGGAATCCAAAAAGTGCTAAAACCAATAAGAAAGAACAATGAAATGATCGGGCATTCCAAAAGATGGAGGCTCACTAATTCACAATAGACCAACAAATATACCGAACAACCTAACGTTGCACAGGAGCAACTGAAAAGTCCTCTGAACCTACATTATGATATGATGCAGCGTCCAGGGATGGTTAGTGGGGCGAGAACTAGCATGTAACTCTGGGTAAAGAGATAAAATAATGCCATTGCCACAAAAATTAGTTCAAACCACAAGCACAATATTTATATATATAAGATATCAGGAAAGGGGCAGATACTGATTAACATGATAGTTTAAACCATTAGCCTGAACTATGTAGCTCGCTCCATCCTATAGGTACCCATGGGCTATATGGGTCCGGATCTCCCTGCCGGAAGGGCCCAGTACGTGTTATCCGTACGTACCAAGGAAACCAAGGAAAGGCTAAAGACAAGGCTATATCCATCTAAAATATAATGTGTATCCATACACATCGTCATATAGACCTCAAACATTGGCAAAAGTTGTTTTCAGTGTTGGTCCCCCCGGGACTACACCTTTGCGGTGAGCTACACCATTCCCTTTAAGCCCAATTTAAAATAATTTACACATAAATAAACCATTAACCAAGGAATCATTTATTTAGGCATTTAATAACTTGGTATCGTCATACCAATATGCTTTCAAGATATTCCATTTATGCCAAACCAATCCATTTAACCATTTGACTCCCAAGTTCCATTTAAAATCCAAAACCATGGCCACCAAGGACATTCCAAAATCATATCTAGCCATTTATCATTTAGCGCAATGACATGGGTTTAAAAGACACGTTAAGTTATGCAAATATCCATATTCAAAATAAAGTTTACAACGTGGGTTGAGGTTATTGCCATTACCAAGCCAAAGAATTCATCAGTTTATGTGAAACCCATGTCGCCTATTTTAACCATAATCACAATACACCAATTCAGTCCCAAAACAATCAATTAAAGCATGAATAATCCATTTAGAACATGGGAAAAGTAGTTCAAGCAATAACAACAAAAAACCCTCAACCCAAATTCAAATCCATCAATTCAATTCACATGAATATTGATTAAATTGATGCCATAATGTAAAATTCAAGTTTAAAAAAAAAAAGAGATACATGCATGAAATACCAAAGAATTTGAAGAGAAATTAAAGTTTGGAGCTTGAATAATGAATCTTCTCGAAAACCCTTGAGCTTTCTTGGTTTGGGAGTTGGAGGAGAAAAGAATAGAGTTTGATCTTTTAAAACTTAAGGAAAAAGATCAATTTGATGTTTATAAGTCGTGTGAGGGGTAAAAGGACCAAAAGCCCATCACCCCAAGTGAAAAAATAAAAACTAGACCAAAAATAACTCTGTTATCGCGAAGGTTAACCTCCGTGCCAAGCCCTTATTGCGGAGGCTAAGTGGCGTGTTACGCTACTATCACGGAGGCTTACTGCCTCGAGATCCCAAAATAGCCTCGAACCCCTTCAAAAATTTTCAAAATGTTCCCAAAATACCCTTTTAACATCTCTAATCATAATTCAAGTAAAAAATTAACATTAGCACGCGGGGGGGGGGGGGGGGGGGTAAAAAAGAAAATGGTTGAAATTTTTACGGGGTCTCACATTATCCCCCCTAAGGATCATTTATCCCCTATTGAGGAGTTGGGATGGTTTTAGGACGATAACTAGAAAGAATACCATAGAATCCAAACCAATTTGAAAGGCAATAAGAGGGAAAAAAATTCATACCTTAAGCACTTTCATCCAAACCGGGGAATAAGAATGGGTACCTGGCTTTTATATCTTCTTCAGCTTCCCATGTATCTTCTTCCACCTTTTGATTCATCCAAAGAACCTTCACCAAAGTTGCATCTATTTTTCTCAATCTAAAAACTTGCCTATTCAATATTTCAACCAGAACTTCCTCATAATGTAGAGAACTTTTAACACCAACATCCACAATAGGTACTATTAAAGAAGGTTC
Organism: Capsicum pubescens; assembly: GCA_030864215.1. Taxonomy (NCBI): domain Eukaryota; kingdom Viridiplantae; phylum Streptophyta; class Magnoliopsida; order Solanales; family Solanaceae; genus Capsicum; species Capsicum pubescens. Next base: position 84,339,028 of record CM061548.1, read on the forward strand.
AGCCACACACTTTTTCAGCATAGACACATGGAAAACAAAATGAATCGAAGCCAAACTTACTGGTAAATCTAACTTGTAAGTGATGTTCATAATTCTTCTTAAAATTTGATATGGACCAATGTAACAGGGACTGAGCTCCCCTTCTTCCCGAATCTTATGACTCTTTTTATAGAATAAACCTTCAAGAACACCCAATCACTTACTTTTAATTCCAACTCCCTTTGCCTCACATCCGAATAAGACTTTTGGCGACTCTGAGAAGTATTAAGTCTTTATATAATCACCTCCACCTTATCCATGGCTTAGTGAACCATGTCAGGGCCAAACAACCTAGTCTCACCTACCTTAAACCACCTAATAGTAGACCTACACCTTTTACCATAAAGAGCCTCAAAAGTAGCCTTTCGAATGCTAGAATAGTAACTGTTGTAAGCGAATTCCATAAGAGTCAAATGGTAAAACCAACTACCTTTGAAATCAATCACATAGGCCCTTAGCATACCCTCTAAAATATGAAGCATCCATTAGAGGGTGAAAGTGGCGCTAAGGTTCACCGGAGTACCCAAACCTTTCTGAAATGAACGCCAGAAGTGAGAAAAAAATTACATACCTTGGTCTGAAATGATAGATGCCCACGCTACATGCAACTTTACTATACCCTGATGAACAACTTAGCATAATCCTATCATGAGTGGTTGGTATTTACAGGCAAGAAATGATCAGACTTAGTCATTCTATCCAAAATGACCCAAATAGAATCATACTAATTCCTAGACCACAAAAGACTAGTAACAAAATCCATATTAATCATATCCCACTTCTACATGGGCAATTCTATCTCTTGAGATATGTCGCCAGGCCTCAAATGCTCTACCTTCACTTACTGACAAACCATACACTTCGCAACAAAATTTTCTAAATCTCACTTCATATTATTCCACCAGTAGATTTCCTTCAAGTCATGATACATTTTAGTCAAACCCGAATGAACTATATATCTAGACTCATGAGCCTCATCCAAGATTCTTTCTTGCATCCTATCAACATAAGGAACACATAACCTTCCTTGATACCTCAAGATGCCATCTCCCCGAATCTTGAAAGTCATAACCTTTTGATGACCCATATTATCTTTGATTAGCATCAGTATGGGATCTAAATCCTACTTCTCCTTCACCTCAGCACCAAGAGATGATTTAACCACTTCCTGAATAATCACTCCTCCATCCTTAGAGTCCAAGAGACGAACTCCCAAGTTATCCATCCAGTAAATATCCATCACCAACCCTTTTTTCTCCTTATCAATGCGAGATAAGCTCTTCATAGACAACTTGCTTAAGGAATCAACAACAATATTAGCTTTACCTAGATGGTAGTGCAAGCTCATGTCGTAATCTTTAAGCAACTCAAGCCACCACCTTTGCTTGAGATTCAGATGCTTCTACGTAAACACGTACTGCAAGCTGTTATGGTCCGAATAAATATCCACATACACCCCATACAAATAATAATGCCAAATCTTCAAAGAAAAGACCACAACCGCCAACTCTAAATCATGAGTCAGGTAACTCCCCTCATGAACCTTAAGATTCCTGAAAACATAGGCTACAACCTTACAATACTGCTTCAAAACATAACCCAGTCCAACACGAGATGTATCATAATACACTATGAACCCCTCAGTACCCTCGAGTAGGGTCAAAATAGGAGCAGAAGTTAACTTATCCTACAATTTCTCAAAACTATCCTCACAAGCATCGAACCACAAAAACTTAACTTTTTCTATATCAACTTTATCAAAAAAGCAGCAATAGATGAGAAACTCTTCACAAACCTCCTATAGTAGCCTACCAAACCCAAAAATCTCCTAATGTTGGTTGGAACCACAGGTCTAGGCCATTTCTTAACAGCTTCAACTTTTTGTGGATCCACTTTGATCCCCTCACTAGAAACAACATGCCCAAGAAAAGTTACAGCACTCAGCCAAAATTCACACTTACAAAATTTTGCATATAACTTCTGGTCCTTAAGGGTTTGCAACACAATTCAAAGGTGATTGGGATGATCCTCCTCACTTTTAGAATACACCACGATGTCATCAATGAAGACAATAACAAATAAAATTAGAAACTGGTTGAACACCCGATTCATAAGATCCATGAAAGCAGCTAGAGCATTAGTCAAACTAAATGACATAACCAAATATTCATAATGGCCATACCGGGTTTGAAAAGTAGTCCTTGGAACATCAACCTCTCTAATTATCAACTGATGATACGCCGGACAGAGATTAATCTTAGAGAAATACCTAGCACCCTAGAGCTGATTAAAAAGGCCATCAATCCTAGGAAGAGGGTATTTATTTTTCACTATAGCCTTATTCAACTAACGATAATCTATACATATCCGAAGGGACATATCTTTCTTACGTATAACAAGTACAGAAGCAATCCACCGAGAAGCACTAGGACGGATAAAACCCTTATCAAGAAGATCCTTCAATTGCTCTTTAAGTTTGTTTAGTTCAGCCAGAGTAATCCTATAAGGAGGGATGGAAATAGGATGAGTATCCGGCAGAAGGTCAATCCCAAAATCTATTTCCCTATCAGGAGAAATCCTTAAAAAATCATCGGGAAAGACTTTGGGACATTCATTAACCACGGGAATAGAATGCAAAGAAGGACTTTTAGAATTTGAATCCTCAACCCAAACTTGATGATACATATACCCCTTGGTGATTATTTTATGAGCTTTAAGATAAGAAATAAACCTCCCTTAGGGTACTAAGAAAATCCCCTCCAATTAAATCACCGTCTCATTATAAAAATGAAAACTGACCTTTTGAGTCCAACAATCTAGAGAATTATAGCACGAATGGAGCCAATCCATCCCCAAGATCACATCAAAATCCAACATATCAAGTTCTATCAAATCCACCAATGTCCTCCTATTAAAAATTGATACCACATAACCTATATAGATTTTTCTAGCAATAATAAACTCACCTACAGGAGAAGAAATAAAAAAAGGGTCAAAAATATATTTAAGACCAAAAACAAAGTGTACAACCACATAAGGGGTCACATAATATAGGGTAGAACGCGGATCAAGCAAATAATAAACATCATGGGAAAAGAGTTGTGACATACCAGTTATAAACTCTGGGGATGCCTCAGATTCCTGATGAGTAGCAATTGTACAGAGACGATTATAGCCATTGTTGGTACCTAAAGTGGCGCCCTTAGGTGTAGGAGCTGAAGAAGTGCTGACAAGGACCTTATTAGGTCTAGTGGCAACTTTAGCTATTGGAAAATTCCACTGTAGATGACCATGCTAAACACAATTAAAACACAAGTTCCTCCCCTCCTCATAATATCCATGGTAAAGTTGTCCAAAAAAACTGCAAAGAAAATAAGGTGGGGTTGACTGATCTTCATTGGCTTGAGACTGGGCACCTTGTACCTTAGGACCACTACTACCCTGAAAACTATGATTACCTGAAGGCTTAGGATAGGGAGCACTAGCTATTGAATAAGAGTTTCCCCAATTCTTTCTCTAAGTCCACTGCCAACTATCTCTCCTACTATTTTGTTCATTTGCACCCTGCTTTGCATATCTAAACTTCTTGTTTTGTATCTCTCTCCCATATCTACCTTCTTCCTTTTCTCATCCTCCACCTACTGTATATAAACCACCAACCTGGATATGTTGATCGCATTATTCAACATAGAAATCTTACACTCTAACACCAAATCACTTGATAAACTAAAAGCAAACTTCCTCATTCTTGACCTCATATTTGACACTAATTCTAGACTATAACAGGAAAACTACTAAAATTTTAGAGCATACTTCTTAACACTAGTCTTACCCTGCTTCAATTTCACAAACTCTTTGTCCTTAGCCTCCCTCAACTTAAGGAAAAAAATGATTAAAAAAGCAACTAAAACTCATCCCACACTACCGGTTCAGTATCATCAGCATTCATCGCTTCTTACTCTTCATACCACTGGTAAGCCACATCATTCAACTAATAGGCAGCAAACTCCAAACCCTCTAAATAGTAGCATGTATAACCCTAAAAATCTTATTTATCTTATCAATAAACCCCTAAGTATCCTCCTCAATCTTACAACCTATAAAGGTTGAAGGGTTAACCTCATAAGCTGGCAAACTCGAGTGACCTCAGATGAATTAGCAATAGGACCAACATGATCTGATTAACTAGACTATGATGGCACCAACAGAGTAAGCATATAAAGAGACTGGTGGAACTTTGCATTAGAGATATTTCCCTAAGGTGACTAAGCATGAGTCTCACTAGCATGAAAAGCCCAGGAAAGACTAGTAGGGATCGGTGGAACCCTATACGGAGTAGTACAGTCAAGGGAAAGGACCCTAGATCGAGTCTGCACTTTATAAATAGGGTGAGTTCCCTCCACATATTCCCCAGGTGGGATAGAGGTTCCATAAGAGTTTCTATGACCATCAAATCTTTAGCGAGGCATGATATAAAATGTGAGAAATCCAGGAGTAAGAGGTGTTTCATAGCAACTAGACTTTATAGCCCAAAATAGAATACAGAAAGGGAAACATTCCTAAATTCTTTGTAGCATACCCCTTATAAGTGTAGCGCACTACACACCCATAAAAAAAATTCTAATCGACACTGCTTTGTGGATACCCAACAACCTTAAACTTTTCCTGATACTAAGTTTGTCACGACCCAAACACGAGCCTGGCCGTGATGGATAATATCAAACCCACCATAAGATGTAGACAACCCCCTTTAGCCTTAACTCAAAATCATATAAATATAAATAGCGGAATCCAACCAAACCCATGATACATAATTAATACCAAAATAAAGTGTAAAGAGTCAAATCAAGACATCAACGACATCCCAATCCTATCCATAGAATCCTTTAAACCAAGAATACCAACTAAGTTGAGACATGTCCCTAACTATGACCAAAAAATCCAAAATGTACTAAGACCAAAAATAAAGACTAATGAAATGATCGGACCTTTTAGAAGATAGAGGCTCACCACTTCACAGCAGATCAATAGACGTACCAAACCACCTAACATTGTACAGAATAAATAAAAAATTCCTCCAAACCTACATCATGAGACAATGCAGTGTCCAGGGATGATTAGTAGGGTGAGCACTAGCATGTAACTCGGAGAAAAGTGATCAAATAATGCCATTGCCATAAAAATTGGTCAAAACCATATGCACAACATTTATATATATATATACATATATAGGATGGTGGTATAGTGGCATAGGTCAACTAATATGATATTTTAAAACATTAGCCTAAACTATGTAGCTCGCTCTGTCCTATAGGCATGCATGTGTTATATGGGTCTATTTTTCCCTGTTGTAAGGGCCTTAGTGGGTGTTAGTTCATGTACCAAAGAAATAGAGTAAAGGCCAAATAAACTAAGGCGATAGACATACAAATTATAATGTGCATCCAGACACATGGTCATATAGACCCCAACATAAAAAACATAGTTTTCAGTATTGGTCCCCCTAGGGTTACACCTTCCCGGTAAGCTACATAATTCTCTTTAAGCCCAATTTTAAATAATTTTCATATAAACCAACCACCAACCAAGGAGTCATTTATTTAGGTATTTACCAACTTGGTATCGCATACCAATTTGTTTGCAAGCTATTCCATTTATGCCAAACCAATCCATTTAACCATTTGACTCTCAAGCTCCATTTAAAATCCAAAACCATGGCACCAACGGCATTGTAAAATTATATTTGTCCATTTATCCTTTAATGTAATGCAATGAGTTCAAAAGACAAGATAAATTATGCAAATATCCATATTAAAAATCAAGTTTATAATATGGGTTGAGGTTAATGCAATTACCAAGCCAGAGAATTCATCAATTTTGGTGTAACCCATATTGCCCATTTAAACCATAATCTCAATGCATCATTCAGTCCCAAAACTATTAATTAAAACATGAATAATCCATTTAAAACATGGGAAAAGTAGTTCAAGCAATAACAATCAAAAATCCTCAACCCAATTTCAAACCCATCAATTCAATTCACATGAATATTGATTAAATTAATGCCACAATGTAAAATTCAAGTTAAGAAAATAGAAACATGCCTGAGATACAAAAGAATTTGAAGAGAAATTAAATTTTGGAGCTTGAATGATGAATTCTCTGTAAAACCCTTGAGATTTCTTGGGTTGGGAGTAAGAGAATAAAATAATGGAGTTTGATCATTTAAAACTGAAGAAAAAGAGTCAATTTGATGTTTATAATTCATGTAAGGGGCAAAGGGACCAAAATACCCTCACCTTAAGTGAAAAAATAAATACTCAATGAAAAATGCATAGCGGCGTGGCACACTGATATCACAAAGGTTATCCTCCGTGCCACACTCATATCGTAGAGGCTAAGTGGCATGGTACGCCACTATCGCAGAGGCTTACTGCCTCAAGGTCCCAAAAATAGCCCCGAACCTCTTCTGAAAATTCCAAAACTTTACCAAAATACTCTTTTAACATCTCTAATCATAATTCAAGTCAAAAATTAACATCACACACATGAGAGGATTAAAAATAAAATGGTTGAAATCTTACGAGGTATCATAATTTCTTTTACAAGGGTAATTGTACCACCTTATTTAATGAACTATGAGCTTTTAGAATAAATATGATGTTTTAGAAATTATATCGAGGTTGATTTTGGTCCATTATTAATCCACCCTCTTACTACAGTTATTTCCTTTGATTGAGAGAGATGTTAACACTTTTTACATAATTATGTTTATTTCATCCCGAAATTGATCTCGAGCAATGAATTTTCAAATTTATACTTATTTAGTCACGGTTCAAGTTCAAACCTTATTATACCTTATATATCTCTTTGGTACTGGCAAAGTAGATGAATTATGATAGTTACTAGAAGTCTTAATTTGGGAGTAGGCAGTGTATACGGATATCCTGAGTCCCCTATAGGCCCCTTCATCCTTGAGCCATAGTACCCGAGAAGGATGGTCATCGTAGGACCTACGCTTGTGAACTACTGATATAGAGGAGGTTTATATACTTGGTAATTATGAAACTTGATTTGTTGATGGTACTGAATTACATTTGCATATATTCATTCAAATGCATCGGCTATCATCAGTATAATTGTTGACACTTATATATGTTCGTCTTATGGGGGACTGAGTAGGTATAAGTTATTATTGTTGTATGTTGAGTGATCTCGGACCTTTTGGTATTATGGGGGACCAATAGGTTATTGGTTGTCTGTACTAGCTAGTTACTTTATTGTTGGTTATTATGGTTAGTTAGTGGCAGGATGATTATAGACTGGTAGCCTAGATTGTCGGCACACTTCTGACTTTCCTCTTTCTATTATGGTAAGGTGAATTATAATTACATTACCTCAAGTTTATCCATACTTTGGTTAGAGGCCTTGAGTATGCTAGTATTAGCTTCCTTACTTAGCAATGATCCTCAAGATGTTAGGTTAGTTCTATCAGGTTATTACATTTGAGTTTAGTCCTATACATATATATATACATATATATACATGTTATTACTATGAATCCCTCTCTTTTATTATATATTTATATTGTATATGTATCATTTGGCCTTGCATAACTACTATATATCCTTTTTTTCACTCTACATTTGTATATTGATTAATGATATACAATATTGCACTTTAGTTCATGAATACTATTAGCATAGGATAGTTTACCCTTATTGCTCCCTTAGCATTATTATGTTTAGCTTCTTGGATAGTTGTCTGTAGTTTATATTTCTATTTTATATGTTATTTATGTGTACATCATCTTTGAAGCTCAATCGATCGATGTATATATTGTACCATGTATTTGGTAACTCATACTATGCTTCTGTAGCCTGTAGGTCATAGTATGACTTCTCATTGTTGAAGTGTGTATTGTGCGGAGAAGCCATGAATTTTAGATTTTAGGTGAGTTCCTAACATTTAGAGTATTTTTGCTCTCCATATTATTGTTAGCCTGATCTCTATATTGTATTCAGAAACATCTTTGTATATGTATTTATCTTGTATTTCACTTATACTTCTATTGTATTATAATCTCTTGTAATGACTCCACCAAATTTTAGGGTTTCATCTTTATATTAGTCTCATTATTAGATTCCCTTTTGTAGTTTTTGTTATTTCTCTTGATAGTTTGTATCCGGACTACAGGTTAGCTCACCTATTGGTGGGTGACAGTATATGCTATCAATACTTGATAAATTTGGTTGTTACACCTTCTATTGTCTTTGAGACACTATGAGCTTTTCCTGTATGTATCTCACTTTTTCCACAAAGTCTTGAGCATATTAGTCCCCCCAAAGCCTCACCTCAAAAGCACCAAACCACCCAAATGGGGATCTATATCATCTACCATATAAGGCCTCAAATAGATCTATGTAAATAGTATAGTGGTAGTTGTCATTGTAGGCAAATTATCACAATAGTAAGTATTCATCTCATTGACCCTCGAAGTTCATAACTGTAGCACCCCACATTTTTTGGGCAAGAATTTGAACAATCATTCCTACGTTTATCAACTCTAATCCCATGATTTTTATATGAATATATGTCATGATCATTTACCTAGTGTGTAAAGTTCTTTCGAGGTGGAAAATATTCATAGGAAACTGTTAGAGCAAAGTTGAGTTAAGAGCTTTTGATTTGACCAAATTTTGGTATTTAATCCTAAGAGGGTCAACTTTGAACGTGTATAACTTATGGAATATATGGTATTTTGGAGTTTAAGACCCACCAAATTATATATAAATGTGTCCTTTTTCCAACGCATCATATATTTCCTTAATTCGATACTCGAGCGAAAAGTTATGAGCATTTTTATGATGAACTAGTGAGAGTCCGCGATTTTAGAGTGGCACGAACGGTTTGATCCACGATAGGCAGGGTGGCATAGACCTTATGCTCCATGATAATCAGCATGACACGGACCTTATTCTCCGCAATAAGTATCGTGGCACGGACCTTGTTAAGAGTTTCTAAAACCCACGTTTATCTTTTGTTTTTCAAGGGCAAACAAGTCTTTTACGCCCAAACTAACTCTATAATTGATAAAGTCATATTTTACCTCGTTCTATAAACTAAAATCATTGATTTCTCTCCTCTCAAAACTCTCAAGAACACCAACACAAAGGTTTCTCTAAAAAATTCAACCTCAAGGGCTCCCAACTCAAATATTTCTTCAAGAAATCAACAAGTTCAGGTATGTGGGGTATTCTTCAATAGATTTCTCCCATCCATTGAGTCCCAAGAATCCCTTATTTTTCAAGTATAAAATCTTTTCTCTCTCTTTATTAAATTTTAATGTCACGTATGAATTTACTCACTTTTCTCTTAATAATTTTTAATTCAAACCATGACAATGTGTTTCCCCATGTAAATTATGTTCTTATATGCTTTCTAATCTCAGTCACCCATATCATGTTCAGTTGATATCATGTTAATTTATCAATTTATAAATTGAACCATGTGAGCATGATGTCCTCATAAGTTTAACATATTTCCATACTCATAATCATGCATTTCATCAGTTTAGAGATATATTCTATGTTTTAAGTCTCTGAATCATGAATTTTCTTTCAGTGTTTTAAATGGCGTTATTGTATTTAAAGTATTATTCAGTGCTAAAGGGTTATGAACACCCAATACCTAGATATTTATGCATGTTTCTAATTTCAAGTAACAAGTATGTCACAATCATGATTTTATCACCATATTTAGATTATCATTTTCATAATGAACACTCACTAGTATTATTTTATGCTAATACATCAGTTTAAATGTTCATGATTACGTCAAATTCTACTTGCACTATTATTTTTAAAATACCATGACTTGAGCATATCCATTATCAGTGCATGTACCAACTTATGTTTCAGTGTATTTCAGTTGGGAGTAGGACTTAGCACCCAGCAAACCTTGGGATGATGGCCTACCTTCCAATAGAGGAATGAGACCTTTAGTAGAAGTCCCTAAATTCTAGAACTACATAGATAGTATTGGTTATGAGATGTCACCTGCCAGATTAGGACTGACACTTTTTAGGGGTCACCCGTCAGTTTAGGATTGACACCTTATTCCTTTGGGACATCAGCTTTACTGGATCCACATCATCAGCTATGTGTTGGTACCTCTGTCAAGGTAGCATCACCTTTTTAACTGGGGTTACAGGTTGGACTCTAATTAGCTCAAATTAAGACATATCGATTACATGATAGTTGCCACAGTTTTAGTCCAATATTCAGATTATATCAACTCAGGTTTGCATGACCAAGTGTTTAGTTTATCAGTTATTCAGTTTTACAAATTATTTTAGCACATGTTTCACTTGGACTTACATTTGTTTTTATATGTTCATAATTCTATGCTCAATATTTATACATGATCCTTGGTACGGATTTGTAGCCTATTTAGCTTTAACTTGAGATTTACATATGGTATTCATTTTTTGCCGCTTCTCAGCTTATAGAAATATTTTCAGATTATGATTTCATTATGACTTTTAGTTTTACATGCAGACCTATTTTATATGCATATTTCAGCAAATAGCTTATGTCCTTAGTTTTAAAGCATGTGTTAAGTATTTTCATGATTAGTGCATGTCTCATATACTCAGTACATTCCAAAGTGCTAACCACATATATACATTTGTGGCTACATTCCCTTATGATGTAGGTACCAGTAGCCCACTTATCAAGGTCAAACAGTTCATAGTATTCAGCCAGTAGGTGCTGAGTTCTCTTAATTCAAGGACTCAAGTCAATTGTAGTTCTTGTATTGTATTTTTTTCTTAGTTTTGTGTAATAATTTGGAATAGTTGGAGGCATGTCCCAGCTACCTATAGTCAGTATTAATAGAGGATTCATAGATGGTCAGTCAAAGTCAGTATTTGTAATTTAAGTTCCTCTTTCTCTCAGATTGTAGAGTTGTAAATTTTGATTAGTTATGTATTGAAACAGCTTACATCATTTTGATTATGCTTCCGCTCAATTCTTTAGCATTTATATATATATATATATATATGTTAAATCAGTTGCTCAAGTATCATGCCAGTACATGGGTTAGCTTGGGATCACTTGTAGTTTTAAGCCCCGTGTTAAGACTAGGAGATTATCTCGAGTCATGAAAAACTCGAAATTAGAGAACAATGTTCAAGTGTCCTTGGGTGTCTATGAAATCGTTCCTAGTAGAGTCTTCCGAAATGGTACGAAGACATTTGTACTTTTCTTCGAGAGGCTACAGGGCATTTAAGAAATGTCTCCCTTTTTTCATATCTCCAAACGTGTTGTAGAGATATTCTCTAAGAAATTTATATAGATTCTTTCTTTTCTCTATTCATGCCAACTCTTCCTTATTTTTGTGGTAACAGAAACAGTCAAGATTAAGTTCCTACAAATAGATTTTTCTCAGACGGTCCCCATAGATAGTTATGGGATTGCATATGGGCTCAAAAGGATACCATCAATGCCTTTAAGTTCAAACATTTGACAGAGTTCATTCTTATTTATAAAAATCGTGCATTGAGCCAAAGCTAGATGTTTTCTCAGATCCTTTTTTAGAATCCTATGACAGCATATGATCTAGAGTTAGAAGCATGAACCCAGAAGTTTAGTAGCAGTAAAGTAGGGATAGTGTTTATCTGAATTTAGTAAATTATATATCCATGGATTAAGAAAGGTATTTTTTAATTTGTTTAATAGCACTTTGAAAGAGATTTCTTAGTTAAGAGAGACTTAGAGTATGTTAATGCTTTATTTGGGATAGAGATTAGGCAGTGACCATAATGATAGAGGAGCTTGATAAGGTGAGTATGTTCATAAAATTTTGGGCAGATTAGTGTTTCATGATTCCTATCCAGTAGTAATAAGTTGGTATTATTGTATGAGAAGTTTGGAGATATCCATATTAAATATTAGAATCTAAGTTTGAATTATGGATGATTAAGCTAATAGAAAGAAGAGTTTGAAATTCTAGATGGTGCGAACTCAGGGGATGGTGATACTCCTGAAGATTCTAAGTTAGAAAGTGTTTAAGTTGTTTTATAATGACTATGAAGACTATAGAAAGTTAAGATTTCTATCTCTGAAGGAAGTACTAGCAGTGGGTTTTACACTTAAAGATAAAGTCTCCTAGGGTCAGTTTATTATTTATGTGTATTGTTATATCTCATACTATAAAGTACAGTGGTTGTAGTTCTTTTTAGAGTTTATTAATGTGGTCCACGGACTTAGAACAATGGATTAAATCTAAGAGGAAGATGATAGAACAAGGAACCAAGTCAAGTTTTTTTATTCCAGTAATGATGCTAGTGAGTTGTAGAACAACAGTAGGGGAGGAAGATACCCGACTCAATCTTATCTCATAATAATTTTTTGTACTTCAATCATCACGACATCTACTCATGCCTTACAAGTCAGTTGTATGATCATATCTTATGTTCATGCATTTTCCTTAGAATCATAGACACTCTCAGTTCCTAGAATGAGGAGTGCCAGTTCACTCAGAAGTACAAATCATATTTCATGAATTTATGAACCCTAAAACTCAAGTCATGCAGCTCATTACTTATTTACGCATGCTTTACGGTATGCTCAGTTCCCCAGACTCATGCTACACCCTAATGACCAGTAAAATTTGGACTACGGTATGTATGTCCACAGTTTTTTATCTCTTTAATGAATTTATGCCTTTGATACACTATTTCACAGGACTCAATTAAGTGTCAAAGTTATGTATAATATTCTTTTATGCTTCAGATATTCGTGTTCTAACCTTTTAGTGACCTCTCCTTATGTAAAAATAGTAGCGATGAAAATGGATGATCAACTATTTAGATGGGAGAGATTAAATGTTTCTTGTTAGAGAAATATTGATGTATGCTTATTTTATCTAAGGCTATAAGTGTGAAGAAAGATTGAGGTAAAACTTTTGGTATATGTCATGGTTAGTTGAGAACTCTTTGTGTATCTTCTTAGGGATAGTACATGGACATTGTTATTGATAGAGATATTAGAGAATGTGGGAAAATTCTTTGGTGGGTTGGTTGTATAGAAGTTCATATGCAGTTATAATGATAGGCTTGAATGTCCTGTTGGTGTAGAAGTGGATAAATGCATCGTGCATTAGTGAATTCCTAGTAAGAGGTTGAAGTTAGTTGTTAAAGTAGTAAGGATATTATTCTAGAGATGAGAACCCTGAAAAATGCATAGGGATTCATAGTTTAGACTAGTATTATGGTGTTATGTGTAGTACCTTGTGACTTTGAGTAGGCTTGAACATGGAGAGAGAATTTAGTTCAACTCAGACTTTAGTAGATGGAGTTATCAATGCCCATGTAAAGATTATAAGTGGCGTCAAATGAAGGTTAGTATTTAAGAGAAAAAGCATAGGTGAGGAAGCATTTGAGAAGTATGGTTGATCTTGAACGTTAGCAGTTGCATTGCCTAAGGCATAGTAATTCTATCCTAGCTTATGTTTTATAGGTCTATATTTCATATTATAGAGTTGTAGCCATTTTTTGATTTCTTATTCAGATATCTTATTCAGATCATGACCAAAATTCTTTGCTCCCTAGTGTTATTAGAACTTCTTAGAAAGAGTGTTGAAGAAATACTTTAGTTAAGTATAAACTTTCAGTATGATTTAGTCCGTATATCCAGTAATTCAGTTTAGTAATCAGACTGATAAGCTCCTATAATTTTCCATCATTCCATCTCGTCTTACTATTTGAAGTTTCAGGAATATGGATATCCCATGAGGTAATTTATTCACATCCATGAAAATTATGAATTAAATTCAGTCCATGCTCGTGTCTCCAATTAAGATATTTATCCATGATTTAGTTCATAAGCGTTCAGTGCATGATCTCAGTTTTCCAAGTATTCCAGCTCATACATTGTAATACCCCTTGTACGACCTTAGTCTCATTATCTCATGATTCATGCTTACATAATGTACTTGGTGATGCCATAAAGCCTTTTTATTTTGATTCCTATACGTGTTTTGTTGAGGGAGAATTCCTAATGTGAATTTACATACTTTATTCCAAAATTGTAAAGCTTCAATAAGTTCCTACCCATCATTCGAGGACAAATGATTCCAAGGTGGAGATAATGTAACACACAACAGTTTTTGGGCTAGAATTCAAATCATCGTTCCTACGTGTATACACTCTAATCACATAATTTTTATACGAATATATGTTTCATGATCATTTACCTAGTGATTAAAGTGTTTTCGAGGGAAAAAAATTTCATAGTAAACACTTAGAGCAAAATTAAGTTAAGAGCTTTTGATTCGACCAGATTTTGGTATTCGATCCTACAAGGGTCAACTTTGAACGTGTATAAGTTCTAGAATATATGGTATTTTTGAGCTTAAGACCCACAAAATAATATATAAATGTGTCCTATTTCCAACGCATCATATTTTGCCTTCATTTGATACCCGAGCGAAAAGTTATGAGCATTTTCATAAGAAACCAGTGAGAGTCCGTGATTTCAGAGTGGCACGGACATTTCTCTCTGTGATAGGAAGCGTGAAATGGACCTTACGCTCCACAATAATCAGAGTGACACGGATCTTATGCTCCGCGATAAGTGTAGTGGCACGAACCTTGTTCAGAGATGCTAAAACCAGTGTTTCTTTTCTGTTTTTCGAGGGCAAACAAGTCTTTTATGTCCTATATAACCCTATAATTCATAAAGTCACATTTTACCTCATTCCATAAACTAAAATCATTGATTTCTCTTCTCTCAAAACTCTCAAGAACACCAATACAAAGGTTTCTCTCAAAAATTCAACCTCAAGGGCTCCCAACTCAAATATTCCTTTAAGAAATCAATAAGTCCAGGTATGTGGGGTATTCATCAGTGGGTTCCTTCCACCCATTGAGTCCTAAGAATCTCTTTTTTTTCAAGTATAAACGTTTTTCCCTCTCTTTATTAAATTTCAATGTCGGGAATGAATTTACTCACTTTTCTCTTAATAGTTTTGAATTCCCCGTGTAAATTATGTTCTTACATGGTTTCAAATCTCAGTCACCCATATCATGTTCAATCGATACCATGTTAATTTATCAATTTATAATTCAACCATGTATGCATGATGTCCTCATAAGTTTATCATATTTCCATACTCATAATCATGGGTTTCATCAATTTAGTGATATATTCTGTGTTTTAGGTCTCTGCATCATGATTTTCCTTATAGTTTTTTAAATGATGTTATTGTATTTAAAGTATTATTCAATGCTGGAGGGTTATGAATAGTCAATACCTAGATGTTTATGCATATTTCCAATTTAAATCAACAAGTCAGTGAGAATCATGATTTAATCACTATATTCAGATTATCACTTTCATAATGAACACTCACCAATATTATTTAATGCTAAATACATTAGTTTACATGTTCATGATTACTTTAGATTCTGCATACATTGTTATTTTCAAAATACCATTACTTGAGCATATCTATTATTAGTGCATATACCAGCTTACATCTTGGTGTCTTTCAGTTGGGAGTAGGACTTAGTACCGAGCGAACCTAGAGATGAAGGCTCACCCGCCAATATAGAACTGATACCTTTAGTATAAGTCCCTAAGTCCATAACAACATAGCCAATGTAGGTTATGAGATGTCACCCGTGAGTTTAGGACTGACACTCTCTTAGAGGTCACTTGCCAGTTTAGGGCTGATACCCTAGTCCTTGGGGAAATTATCTTTGTTGGATCCACATCGTCATCCATGTATTGGTACCCCTGGCAAAGTGTCAGCACCGCTCCAACTGGGGTTATAGGTTGGACCCCGATTAGCTCAGACTGGGAAATGTTGGGTATATAATAGCTCCCATAATTTCAGTCAAGTATTTAGATTATACCAGCTCAGGTTTACATGACCAAATTTTCAGTTTATCAGTTATTCAGTTATTTAGTTTTACAGATTATTTTAGCACATGCTTCACTTGGTCTTGCATTCGTTTTACCAGTTCTTGCTTTCATGCTCAGAATTTATAAATGATTCGTAGTACTATTTTGCAACCTATTTAGCTTTAACTTGAGATTTACATATGGTATTTATTTAATACCGCTGCCCAACTTCAAGAAATTTTTTTAGCTCATGATTTCACTATGTCTTTCATCTTTACGTACAGACTTATTTTATATGGATATTTCAGCAAATAGCTTATGTCCTTAGTTTTAAAGTATTTTTTAAGTATTTTCATGATTAATGCATGTCTCAAATACGTAGTACATTCCAAAGTATTGACAACATATATGCATTTGTGGCTACATTCCTTCATAATGTAGGTACTAGAGGTAGACTACACATCAAGGTCAGACAGTTCATAGTATTCAGGCAGCAGGTGATGAGTTCTCTTATTGCGAGGGCTCAAGTCAGTTACAGTTCTTGTATTGTATTTTTTTAATCATATGTATTGATTTGGGATAGTTGGAGTCTTGTCCCAGCTACCTATAGTCGGTATTAATAGAGGCTTCATCAATAGTCAATCAAAGTTAGTATTTGTAATTTAAGTTCCTCTCTATCTCAGATTGCGGTGTTGTAGATTTTGATCAATTACGTATTGAAATGGATTATCTCATGTTAATTATGCTTTCACTCAATTATTTAGTTTATATATATATATATATATTAAATTGACCATTCGTCTGTGGGTAGAAAGTTATGCTCAGGTCTAATATAGACCCTACCTCGGACTAAAATAATTCCCATCGGACTGAAACAATTCCCAAAAATTAAAGTTTAACAGAGTACCTCTGTCAAACACAATTGACAAAATTCACAATAATTTTGGCCAACTTTGCCACATTATAATCAACCCTTACTGGAATGAAGTGAGTCGACTTAGTTAATCGGTCAATAATGACCCAAATAGACTCTTATTTCTTCAAGGTTTTTGCAAGTCCAATGATAAAATCCAACATTATTTGTTCGCACTTCCACTATAAAATGGACATCTACTGAAAAGCATTTCCAGGTTTCTGATGTTAGTTTTTAATTGCTGGCAGTTTGACACTTAGTCACAAAATTTATGATGTTATGCTTCATATTTTGCCACCAATAATGTTTCCTCTAGTCTCTATACATCTTCTTGGCACCTGGATGTATAGAGTACTTGGAATTATGATCCTATTACAGAATGGTGGAAATCAAGTTATCTACCCTAGGCACACACAACCAACCTCTGATTCTTAGATTCATATCCTTCTAAGTTGTAACGCCCCGGTTTTCTAAACCGGATTGCTACACGGTGCCCATGATCCCGAGGGACCACAAGCTAACCCATAACTGATATTGGTACCTGTATACTATAATATATGATGTAATAATGCAGAAAATATGAACAATAGGCCATAAGGTTAAACTAAATAAAATATCTGACAAATCATAACATCCGTATGGGGTAATGAATACCCAAAACAACTGAAATTTGAATCAAATCTGAACTAAATCTGAAAGCCTCTAAATACTGTCTGAATAAGGAGTTGAAGGAACATGTCTCCAACTAACTCCGTCCAGCAAATTTGAACTGAAATAATAAATGAAATAAAATAATATCATCCTCAAATGGATGAGGACTCACTACAACTCTGCGACTGGAATGCTACTGCTACTGCTAATCTAGAGCTCGTGTCTGAACCTATGGTGTAAATTGAAAGAAAGCACCTTATCGCAAATGCATCTGTACAACTGGGAGTACTGAGTATACGAGTGAGGTAGGCTAACTGCAAAAGGGTTTACATGCATGAATGATGCTAACTGACTGACTGATATGAACATAAGAGTGCAAACATGCATACATAGTAACTGGAATCATGAATACGTGATAATTAGATCTATACACTTATACATGGTTTACTGATATCTAACATGAATAACACTGGAATCATGATAACATGGGTAGCTGTGTCTGACAGTCCTGAATCTGATGAAACTACCTGTGTTTCGTACTGTAACTGAATTGACTATATCTAACAGGCCTGAAATACTAAAATCTGAAGAACTATCTGAGTTCTTTTGCTGAGACTTAGACTAAAACCTTGGGAGGTAGTTGTTTGACCGACATGCCCCAATAATGCATATAGCTAAGTTGGGGTCATATCTCTGCCCCGACTGGAAGGGTGTCAATACCGCGCCACTAGTAAGGACAGCTATGAGTGACCCTTAGCTGGCAGGTACCCAAAATAAAAATGGTGGGAACCCTAAATTGACAGATTAAGACACCTCATCAACCTTAATCTGAAAGGTTAATATGTCTCAACCTACGCTGGCTACGTAGTTCTGAAACACAAGGATGATTACTAAGAATCACACCCTAAACTGGCAGGTGAGTTCCAATCCTTGGGTTCACTCGGTGCTAACTTCTACTCCCATCTGAAGAGAATGAATGTGATTTAACTGACGGTACATTGACTGAGTAACTGACTTTCGTTGACTAACGGAATAGTACTACTATCTGAGAATTAATTGAGATCATGAGATTTCTGAGGTTTCCTAAGTCACATGACCGATTGAGTTCTATAGATCATGGCTTGAATGAGATTATCGTGATAACATGACATGGCTCTAGGCACACAACTATATTTTTTAGGTACAGGTACCCCCAGGACTCGATGGAAGGAAACTGACACACATGACTGACTTGCTCGTAAGAGTAGAGTCCACAATTTACAATATCATAAGTAGGGGATTTCACACTAAGCATAGTTCTCAACATCTTATACACGGAAGGAAATTCATACAACATGTATATACTTGCATAGCATCAATATCATGGTCAATCCATATCACAACAACGCATATCACTCATATGAAATTTATGGGAAATCGTAAAGCATAGAGCATGGACTTGTAATTTAAGCACTATTAAATCATGGGACATGAATTCTATCATCCTAGGCATATTATCAAACACTTTGCATGCATTATTTTAGCTTGAATGTGTTCATTAATTTCACCTAATTAAGCCACATAAAGATCATGGGTTTCAACTAACAAACATATATACTTCATGAAAACACCTTTAGATATCATCTTGAAACTTAAACAACAATCATCAACATGAATATTCTCATATCACAACAAGACAATCACAAAATAATTTTTAAAACATGGTTCTTGAGCTCTATGAATGAAATAGATCCATAGATGAACACTACTGTAATACCCCGGGAAATTTTTCGTTGAAATTTTGTGCGTAAACGTGTTGGGTTCTATCTTCTAGAATGAATTATAAATTTTTCATGCGGAATGTCTTAGATTATGACCCACCATTGCGTAGAGTATCGAATAAGATTTTCAACGATATATGGATCATCCAAAACAGACACCCGAACGACGAGTTATGAACATTCCGATCGAACCGTGAATAGTAGTGAACAGTAAAACGTACAGTAAAAAAAAGTATTGAGGCCTGGCGTATTTTTGCTCCAACTTTAAATGATCATAACTCCTTGTACATAATGATCTGGGTGATCTAATATATATCAACAGAAATCTCTGCGAGTCCTTTTTCCGATGAAATTGGTTTCATCCAATTTGTCTATCGGAGCAAAAAGTTATGGTCAATCTACTTTAGCCTATCAAAAGTGAATTTTTGGGTCAACTTCAAATGATCATAACTCCTCGTACATAATGATCTGGATGAGATACTATATATCAACGAAAAGATATGAGAGTCCTCTTTCTAATGAAATTAGTTTCATCTAATTTGGATATCGGAGTAAAATGTTATGGTTGATCTACTTCAGACTATCAAAACAGTCCACCAAAGGACAGATTCGAGAATTATTTAATTTTTAGGGGCGTTTTGGTCAATCCCCCACACCCAAAATCCGTCCAAGCCCTATATTAAAGCCTATTAGAAGCATTATATGTTATATTTCATCAAATTCCCTCAAAAAGAAAACACTAAGCTCCTACATCCAACTTGAAGAACCTCCAAAGTTCACCATTAATTCTGCAAATTTATTCAAGATTCTAAGTTCCTAGTTCAAGAACTCCAAGAACCATCATTCAAAGGCACGACTAACATCTCAAAAACGAGTATCGATCTAAAGTTCATCATTCAAGGTATGTGGGGTTTTTCAACAAGAACTCTCTTTCGTTCTTGTGTCCAAAAGTAATTTTCCTTACAAAGGCATAATTTTTATTTGAATTTTTTATGAATTTGAAGCATGAACCCATATCTTATGATGATTATTATGAAATCTTGTTGTTTATGATTTTGAAAGATGAATTTACATGTGTGGTGATATAAAGCATGAATCTTGAACGATATTTATCATGATTTTGATATTTGGGTCGTGAATCCCCATTGGAAATTGTGTTTTTTTTTTAGAAAATATGTGGTATATGCACGTTGATGTTGAATATTTGATATGTTTTGAATGATTTGACCTTTTGGTCGTGAATGAGTTATTTTGAACTCGACTGTGAAAGAAATCCACGTTTTTATTGAATATGATAAAGGGGTAGCAAATTAGCTCCCGATGAAAATTATTGAAGTGTTTATTGTGGATTTTCTTTAATATGAGCCTGAGGCTGATTTAAATTTCTGAGCTAAGTACGAGAGTAATCTTTAGCATCGAGTGGGAGGTATGAAGTGACCTTACTTCCCTAAAACTACGTTCCCCCGTAGGATGTGAGCCTGAGGCTGATTTATATAGTGATCACTGGTGTTTTTGAATTAGTACTGGAAGTCCTACTCCGATGGCAAGGATAGGACGGCTCTCCCCAACGTGGGTTGTACGTTGGACTCCATGTAGCTCAAATGGTTTATGTCGGTTATAGGATCTCCCAATGTGTGTATGTACTCTTCTATCTGAGATGAAAACATATTTGCTTAAAAGGCTGAGTTTGAGAAAGTCATTGTTCTTAAAATATTTAAGGAATATATTCTAATGAGAATTGACATGAGATTTGATTGTTTAGATGATTTGAAATTGAGATGAAAGTGAATTGAGAATGTATTGTAATGACTCACTTGTTTTACTTTACATGTATTATTCATCCATGATTTTGATGATTTAATTCGAGCTAAGTGAGTCATTTATATCAGCATGCATAATTTTATAAACTGTGATGATATTAAGATATTATTTTATATAAGCATTCCACCCCCATATGCTTGGTATCTTTCCATGGTACTGACCCACATATTCGTATGTGGGCAACATTTTCTCGGAATGTAGGTACAAGGTATAGTTGCATCCAGTCAGTTCGTGGTATCCAGTCAGTAGGTGATGAGTCCTTTTGATTCAAGGGCTTAGGTTAGTTATGCAGAGTTTATAGTGTTGTATTTTCTTTATTCAGTCGTATTGAGTTGGGGTAGTCGGGAGTCATGACCCGGCTACCTACAGTCAGTACTAGTAGAGGCTTCATAGACAGTCAGTAGAAGTTGATGTATTTTGTTTCAATTTTGGTTGTAAAGGCAGAATTGTAATCCTATAAAATTCCATTTTTGTATCGATCAGATTCAGAAAAAAGTTAATTTCTGCTGATTTGTATGGATTTGTATTTTTATTCAGTTTCTTATGAGTTATGCCAGTAGAAGGGTTAGCTTGGGGTCACTTGTGACCCTAAGCACCGTGTGACGTCTCAGGACCCGATTTCGGGGCGTTACAAATTTGGTATCATAGCACAGAGTTCAAGTGTCCTAGGGTGTCTATGAAGTCGTGTCTAGTAGATTCTTGCGGATTGGTACGGAGACGTCTGTACTTTTCTTCGAGAGGCTACATGGCATTTAGGAAATGTTTCCCTTCTTTCAAGTCTAAGATAATGCTATAAAAAGGTTCTCCAAGAAGCTTATACAGATTCTTATCTTACTCTATTCTGGCCAACTCTGCCTCATTTTTAAGGTATCAGAAACAGTTAAGCTTAATTCTCTGTAGATAGCTATGGGATTGTAAGAGAGCTAGAAAGTATCCTGTCAGTGCTTTTGAGTTCCAAAGATTGAAGTACTTTATTCATGTTCATAAAAGTCGTGAACTAAGCCTAGGTTAGGTGTGCTTTCAAATTCCTCCTTAAAATTTACAATGTTAATCTATACTTCTCCCTCTATGTATTATTTTTGAGATAACATGATTCACAAGCTCCAGTTCTTCCCCAGGTAATGCTTCTATATTTTCTAGAAGAAATTTCAAAAGTTACACAAAGGGCTTGAGAGGAGCTCTCTAGTGTGTTAAGTTCCTTAAGTTGAAAGTTATTCCCTCATTCTTATGAGTTATTTAATTAAGACAGAGTAAGGTGTATTCTTAGATCGTTGAATGTTGTGTGTCAAGTTTCTATCTCTTGTATTATGTAATCTTGTTATCATTATGTTTGTGAAAAATCAAAGTCTAGTGAAGCTGTGTGGGGCCTATTTCGATTCACTAGCATAGTTACTTTGTTATTCATATAACTTTCTTGATCAAAACACAAAATCAAAGTCTAGTGAAGCCGTGTGAGGCCTATTTCGATTCACTAGCAACTTGTTATTTATCTTGTCATTCCTGTGTTAGTTGAAAGTGTGGGTTTAGAAGTGTAGTGACAAGAAAGGTGGTAAGGGCGATTTATTGAATATATATCTGAATTTTTGCTTATGATTGAATCAGTAATGAAGTGATATACCCTTGTTTGTTAGTTTAGTGAAAGTTAGAGGAGGAGTTATTAGTTAAGGTGGATTGTTGTTTGCTTAGGGTAAGGAAAGAGTTATTGATGGTATTTATGGTGTTAGAAAAGTATAGGTTATTGATGAAAGTACTTGTTTGGTAAGTGTTGTTAATCTAGGCGCTCTCCAGATTGCAAGAGGAAGTTAAGTTAAGACGTAGAGAGCTATGAACTATGTTAAGTTGTGTATGAAGGATAGATAGTAGTGACGGGTGAAAGAAGGATGTGTTAATGGATTGTGAATAAGATAGGCTATATGATTAGGACCAATTATTATTGTTATAAAGTTTAAGTGGTCTAATGTTCATGGATGTGTTGTTTTATAATCTTCACGTGGGAGTTATGCGTGAGATGGAGTTGTAAATTATGTGAAGTGAGAGACCTTAAGTTTGAACGATTGGTGATCATGAAGACGAATGTGACAGCTTCCAAATTAATGGTATTAGTTGCCGGAAGTGACCTAATAAGCTTGAACAGTGTACACAAGAGTTTAAGTGTAGTTGACTTGTAATTAAGTTTAATATTATATTATGATGAGAAAGTTCACCCAAGATATTATGGGACTACTTTAATTTCGAGGATTAGTGTATGTGATGTAGTGAGTCATGCCATGGGATTGTTAGATGGATAAATACTAGTTAGACGATGGATGATATTTTGATGGCTAAGTTAAGGCGAGGCGTATGATTGGAAATGTTGAGCCTCTTAAGTGTGATTTTGATTCTTATGGGTTAGAAACATAAGTTCATTGGCATGGTATTAGAGGGAGCAGACAGAAGTAGCATGGTCTATCAAAAGGTTAGAAAGTATTCAAGTTAAGCTAATAGAAATAAGAGTTGAAGCACTAGATGGTGTACATTCCGGTGATAGAGATGTTCGTGGAGATTCGAAATTAGTAAGCATTTGAGAATTTGAGGGGTGGCTTAAATCTAAGGTGGAGATGATAGAACAAGTAGTCAAGTCAAGCTTTTACATTTTAGTAGAAGTACCAGTAAGTTGTAAATTTGTTGTGAGAAAGATCGGTGCTTGACCCAATATTATTTCAGTATTTTCAGCTGTCCCAAAACCTACTCATGCTTTACATTTTAGTTCCATGATCTTGATTCATGTTCATACATGTGATGGAGAATTACATACTCTTCTAGTTTCCAAAAATGAGAAATTCCAGTTCTTCTAGCAGTTGGAATCACATTACATAAGTTATGAGCTCTAAATTCAAGGCATGCCGCCCATGACTCATATACTCAAGTTTTACAGTATGTTCAGTTCCAGTACTCAGGATACACTCTTATTGATCAGTGAGATTCAGTTTCTGTTATGGGTGTCTTCAGTTTTGATACCTTAATGAACCCATTGTATTTGATATGTTATTCCTAAGGCCTCAATAGAGAGAGTCAAGTTATTTACATTATCCCTTCATGATTCAGGTCTTCATGTTTTAAAATTTTGTGACCTTTTCATTAAGTCAAGCTAATGGTGTTGAGCAGTTGTCTAGAAGGGAGAGAAAATACTTCCTTATCTATGATAGAAGGGGGTTTGCTCACGGCGGTGAAGTGAAGTTAGATTGAGGCTAAGTCCTTGATACATGCCGTGGTTAGTTAAAGTATTAAATGTTTATTTGGAAAGATTGTTGTGCGTTGGTTTTATGCACTTTTATGAGGTTGTAGGAATAGTAATATAGAGTTTTTGTGTATAGTTCAATTGGTTGAGAAAATGTTATGTGTGCCATTTAAAGAATTGACCAGTATGTGTGAATGATGTAGTTGATGGAATCTTAGAGAAATCGAAGAAGATGCTTTATGAGTGTTCGTTTAGAGGTGCATGTGCGAAGTGCGTATGTGGTTATGAGTATAGGCTTGAATGTTATGGTTGTATATCTAAAAGAATGCACCGCAAGTTAGAGGATCCCTAGTATAAGATTGTATGTGGTTGTTGGAGTAGCAATAAGAGTTATGTTTGAAGTGAGGAGTTGTGAGGCTCAGTGTGTATTGAGGTTCATGATATAGATTAATATTATAGTGTTATGTGGCGTATCTCATGAGTACTTGGAGTTAGGCTTGAACATAGTCGAGGGAGTAGTTGGGAAGTGTTGCTAAGTTTGGAAGCAAGGAGTTATGTTTCCCAAGACCTAGAAATTCCTATCTTAATTTATGCCATATGGGTCCTTGTTCCCATACGATAGAATTGTATCAAATTATGGTTCATTTTCTCCCCGAACAATGTCATTTGAATCTTTTGAAGGGAGTGTTGAGGGACGTTTCATTTGGGCGCAACTGGTCCTTCTTTTGATGAGATCGCCTTCGAGACCTTTGATTCTCAGTCTCTGAATAAACCAAAGATATCGATTCCTTAAAATCAGTCTCCTTTGTTTATGATCCAACTATGTGACCATTCTCATTATGAATCGCATGTTCTATGAAGTATTCGAAAGTTTGTAGTGAAGTAAGTGGATTGATTTCGTTATCCCAGCCTTGTGTCCTTATTTCCATGGTATTCTGTACTTATTCATCGACATTCGAGGACGAATGTTTCCAAGAAGAAGATGGTGTAATACCCCGGGAAATGTTTTGTTGAAATTTTGTGCGTAAACGTGTTGGGTTCTATCTTCTAGAATGAATTATAAATTTTCCATGCGGAATGTCTTAGATTATGACCCACTATTGCATAGAGTATCGAATAATCTTTCCAACTATATGTGGATCATCCAAAACGGACACCCGAGCGACAAGTTATGAACATTCCGATCCAACCGTGAATAGTAGTGAACAGTAAAACGTGCAGGAAAAAAAAGTACTGAGGTTTGGCATATTTTTGCTCCAAATTTAAACGATCATAAATCCTTGTACATAATGATCTGGGTGATCTACTATATATAAACGGAAATCTCTGCGAGTCCTCTTTCCGATGAAATTGGTTTCATCCAATTTGTCTATCGGAGCAAAAAGTTATGGTCGATCTACTTCAGCCTATTAAAAGTGAATTTTTGGGTCAACTTCAAACAATCTTAACTCCTCGTACACAATGATCTGGGTGAGATACTATATATCATCGGAAATATATGAGAGTCCTTTTTCTAATGAAATTGGTTTCATCCAATTTGTATATCGGAGTAAAACGTTATGGTTGATCTACTTCAGACTATCAAAATAGTCCACCAAAGGACAGATTCAAGAATTATTTGATTTTTAGGGGCGTTTTGGTCAATCCCCCTCACCCAAAATCCGTCCAAACCCTATATTAAAGCCTATTAGAAGCATTATATATTATATTTCATCAAATTCCCTCAAAAAGAAAACCCTAAGCTCCTACATCCAACTTCAAGAACCTCCAAAGTTCACCATTAATTCTGCAAATTTATTCAAGATTCCAAGTTCCTAGTTCAAGAACTCCAAGAACCATCATTCAAAGGAACGACTAACATCTCAAAAATGAGTATCGATCTAAAGTTCATCATTCCAGGTATGTGGGATTTTTCAACAAGAACTCTCTTTCGTTCTTGTGCCCAAAAGTAATTTTTCTTACAAAGGCATAATTTTTATTTGATTTTTTTATGAATTTGAAGCATGAACCCATATCTTATGATGATTATTATAAAATCTTGATGTTTATGATTTTGAAAGATGAATTTACATGTGTGGTGATATAAAGAATGAATCTTGAACGATATTTATCATGATTCTGATATTTGGGTCGTGAATCCCCATTGGAAATTATGTTTTTTTTAGAAAATGCGTGCTATATGCACGTTGATGTTGAATATTTGAGATGTTTTGAATGATTTGACCTTTTGGTCATGAATGAGTCATTTTGAACTCGACTGTGAAAGAAATCCACGTTTTTATTGATTATGATAAAGGGGTAGCAAATTGGCTCCCGATGAAAATTGTAGAAGTGTTTATTGTGGATTTTCTTTAATGTGAGCCTGAGGCTGATTTAAATTTCTGAGCTAAGTTCAGGAGTAATCTTTAACATCGAGTGGGAGGTATAAAGTGATATTACTTCCCTAGAACTACGTGCCCCGTAGGATGTGAGCTTGAGGTTGATTTATATAGTGATCACTAGTGTTTTTGAATTAATACTGGAAGCCTACTCCGATGGCAAGGATAGAATGGCTCTCCCCAACGTGGGTTGTACGTTGGACTCCATTTAGCTCACATGGTTTATGTCGGTTATAGGATCTCCTAATGTGTGAGTGTGTACTCTTCAATCTGAGATGAAAACATATTTGCTTAAAAGGCTGAGTTTGAGAAAGTCATTATTCCTAAAAGATTTAAGGAATATATTCTAATGAGAATTGACATGAGATTTGATTGTTTTGATGATTTGAAATTGAGATGAATGTTAATTGAGAACGTATTGTAATGACTCACTTGTTTTACTTTACATGTATTATTCATCCATGATTTTGACGATTTAATTCGAGCTAAGTGAGTCATCTATATCAGCATGCATGATTTTATAAATTGTGATGATATTAAGATATTATTTTATATATGCATTGCACCCCAATATGCTCGGTACTTTTCCATGGTACTGACCCACATATTCGTATGTGGGCTATATTTTCTCGGAATATAGGTACAAGATATAGTTGCACCTTCAGATCCAGTCAGTTCGTGGTATCCATTCAGCAGGTGATGAGTCATTTTGATTCAAGGGCTTGGATTAGTTATGCAGAGTTTATAGTGTTGTATTTTCTTTATTCAGTCGTATTGAGTTGGGGTAGTCGGGAGTCATGACCCGGCTACCTACAGTCAGTACTAGTAGAGGCTTCATAGACAGTCAGTAGAAGTTGATGTATTTTGTTTCAATTTTGGTTGTAAAGGCAGAATTGTAATCCTGTAAAATTTCATTTTTGTATCGATCAGATTCAGAAAAGAGTTAATTTCTACTGATTTGTATGGATTTGTATTTTTATTCAATTGCTTATGAGTTATGCAAGTAGAAGGGTTAGCTTGGGGTCACTTGTGACCCTAAGCACCGTGTGACGTCTCGGGACCCGATTTTGGGGCGTTACAACTATGCATACCTGACTCAAGGTTCTTGATGTTTTTGAACTTGAAGGATTTGAAATCCTTCGATTTTTTTTAAGAAGATTGGGTTTTGTTCTTGGAGATTAAATTTAGAGAGAAACCCTATTTGTATTTTTTGTTTGTGAAATAATAATGAGCAAAATGGCTGAATTCGGACTCATCTGGGTATATATAGGCGAGTGGTAAGTGACCAAATACCCCTGTTAAAATGGCCTGAAAATAAACTAAATGTGGAGTGTGACGACCCGACTGACAGTCCATCAGAAAATTGACAGTTCGTTATTTCGACCGTCATACGTGGACCAGAAATAGGGTTCACTGGATAAGAGTTGGCGGCCTGGATGACGGTCCATCAAAAATTTGACGGTCCATCCACTCGTCCATCAATCCTTATCCAGAATGTGGCCCTACTGTCTTGGCTGTGACGGTGAAAGTGGCGGTCCATCACTTGTTTGGCGGTCCGTCAACTTAGACGTCGCACCTGGGCATTTCGGTCAGTTCTGAGTAAAACATCCATAACCTTCTCATCTGGTGTCGGATTTGGACAAAATTGATATTGTTAGAAAGCTAACTCAATTTCCCACTTAATAGAAAGTAGAAATCTCAAAAATACCATGGGTAGAAAAATAGATTTGTATTTAAAAGAAAGTACTAGCATCTTTGAGATAATTTCTAGCTAGGAATAAGCACGGGTGTTATAATATCTCCCCCTTGAGAACATTCGTCCTCAAATGAGACTGACTAAGAGGGAAAATAATAAATGAACATGAACTAAACATGAGTAACTGAGACAAGACTTCATGACTGACATGCTAAATATACTGAACTCATGCATATCTGATGCATGGCTAACTGATACATGAATATGTGACTAAGTGTTCTGATAAACTGAGTTTCTCAAGACGAGAATGCATAGCTGATGCATGATTTTATAACTGAACTGATACATGAATGCATGACAGAGTATAAAATGGTAGTAGATACCACGTTTATAAAGGGGAACATGAAAATAAAACTGAATAAGCTTAAGGCAAACTATTACCTTGAGCTTGATCTGAATCGGAAGAGAAGAGGTAAGGATACTTGGTACGCATATCTGCTTCTGCTTCCCAAGTATCTCCCTCAGCGGACTAATTTTGCCAAAGAACTTTAACTAGAGGGACCTCTTTGTTCCTCAATCAAAGAGTCTGATAGTCTAAGATTTCGAATGGAATCTCTTCATAAGAGAGACTGTTCTGAACATCAATGCTCAGAATAGGGACTACAACTATTGCGTCACCTACACACTTCTTGAGAAAGGATACATGGAAAATCGGATGAACTAAGGCTAAATCTGAAGGCAATTAGAGTTCATAAGTTACCTTGCCTAAACGATTGAGAATCCTGAAGGGAACGACATAGCGGGGATAGAGTTTCCCTTTCTTGTCGAACCTCTTCACTCCCTTAGTGGAAGAGATCTTTAGATAGAAATAGTCACCAATCTCAAACTCGAGATCCTTTCTCCGCACATCTGCATAGGACTTCTGTCGGCTCTGAGTAGCCCGAAGTCTTTCTTTGATCAATTGTACTTTATCTAAGGCATCGAAAACCAAGTCAGGACCTATGACTGAGGCCTCACTAACTTCAAACCAACCAATTGGAGATCTGCACCTCCTTCCATAGAGAACTTCAAATAGAGCCATTTTAATACTGGAATGATAGCTATTGTTGTATGCAAACTCAATCAAAGGCAAGTGGTCATCCCAACTTCCCTTGAAATCAATTTCACACACCCTTAGCATATCTTCAAGAGTTTGAATGGTCCTTTCTGCTTGACCACCTGCCTGAGGATGAAAGGCTATACTGAGATGAACTTGGGTACCAAGACCCTTTTGTAATTCTTTCCAGAAGTGAGAGATGAACTGGGTATCTCTGTCTGAAATAATAGATAATGGAACACCGTGTAATCTAACCAAATCCCTGATGTAGAGTTTGGCATAATCCTCGACTGAATAAGAGGTATGGACTGGAAGAAAATGAGTTGACTTGGTTAGTCTGTCTATAATGACCCAAACTGAATCATGTTGATGACGAGTTCGAGGCAAACCCGTCATGAAGTCCATGTTCACTTCTTCCCACTTCCAAGTTGGAATGGTTAACTCCTACATGGGTCCACTAGGCTTCTGATGCTCTATCCTAACTTGCTGACATGTAGAGCACTTAGCCACAAACTCTGCAACATCTCTCTTTATCCCACTCCACCAATAGATTTCCCACAGGTTGCGGTACATATTAGTGGCCCCTGGATGAATAGAGTATCGTGCACCA
Organism: Capsicum pubescens; assembly: GCA_030864215.1. Classification (NCBI taxonomy): domain Eukaryota; kingdom Viridiplantae; phylum Streptophyta; class Magnoliopsida; order Solanales; family Solanaceae; genus Capsicum; species Capsicum pubescens. Next base: position 84,369,120 of record CM061548.1, read on the forward strand.
TGCATTTCTACAAGAATCCGCTGCTTTAAGTCATCTACACCTGGAACGCACAGACGACCCTAACAACAAAGAACCCCATCTCCTCCTTGGGAGAAAACCTCTACTCTCTGATTCTGAACTGACTCTTTTAGCTTGACAAGGCTAGGATCCCTGTCTTGATTTTCTTTCACCTCGGAAACTAGACATGACTCTGAAATACTCTGAACACATACACCACCCTCCGAAGAATCGACTAAGCAAACACCTAGACTTTCGAGCTGATGGATTTCCTGAGCTATCTTCTTTTTGCTATCCCCAATGTGAGAAACACCACCCATGGAGAGTCTACTAAGAGCATCGGCCACAACGTTGGCCTTGTCCGGATGGTAAACGACACTCATGTCATAATCTTTCAAAAGCTCTAATCATCTTCTCTAAAAAAAATTGAGATCTTTATGAGCAAAGATAGACTGGAGACTCTTATGCTCTGTGAAGACATCTATATGAACTCTGTATAGATAATGCCTCCAAATCTTCAAGGAAAATACTACGGCCTCCATTCTTGGATCAACACATCAGCTAACCCAAATATGAGGCATAACAAAATATAATATAAACCTTACCCTCGATAGGCAGGGTCAATATAGAGCCAATGTCAACACAGTTTTGAGCTTTTGAAAGATCTTCTCACACTTGTCATCCTATATAAAAGGAACTTCTTCTTAAGTTAAATGGTTAAAGTGTGAATCAATGGTAGCAAACCCTTTAACAAACCAACAATAGTAACTGGCCAACCCCATAAACTTTGAATTTATTTCACATTTGTCGGTCTAGCCTAATTTTCAACAGCCTCAACTTTTGCTGATCTACCATGACCCTTCTTTAGAAACCATGTTCCCCAATATGGTCACCAAAGAAAGCTCGAATTCACTCTTAGAGTACTTAACATACAATTGTTTCTCCTTCAACAATTTCAATACAATACATAAATGAGCTTCATGCACTTTCTCACTTTTAGATAATTCTATCATCAATAAACACAATGAAAAATTAATCCAAAAGGAGCTTAAACACTCCATTCATCAAATTCATAAAAGCAGTAGAGGCATTGGTCAAGCCAAAAGATATAACTAAATACTCATACTGCCCATAATGAGTTCGGAAAGCAGTCTTTGGGACCTCTTCACTAATTTTTAGATGGTGATAACCTAACCACATATCAATGCTAGAGAATACTACAACTCCTTGTAATAGCTCAAACAAGTCATCTATTCTAGGCAAGTGATAATTGTTATGAATGGTCACCTTATTCAACTGTGCTAGTCTATGCACATCCTCATACTACCATATTTTTTTACAAACAACACTGGTGCACCCCAAGAAAAGACTGTTGGGCAGATGGAGCCTTTTTTCTAACAACCCTTGCAATTGGTATTTCAACTCTCTTAACTCAACAAGTGTCATACGGTATGGAGGAATAGAAATAGGTCTATTCCTCGATTTTAAGTCTAGACAAAAGTCAATTTTTTTATGCAAAGGCATACCCGTAAGATCATCTAGAAACACTTCTAGGAAATCATATCCCACTGGAACAGATTTCATAGGAGGGACTACAGATTTATCCTCTTAAAAATGGGATAAAAATGCCCTACACCCCCTGCTTACTAGTTTTTGGGCATAACTTACGGACACTACCTTTATGGTACTAAGCCTAAAAGTACCTCTCATTCTAAATTCTTTACCCTAAGCATTAGCACAGTAATAGTTTTGTCAAAAGAGTCAAAAATGGCATGATCAGGGGACAACCAACTCATCCCTAAGATAACATCAAATTGCTCCAAATCTAAAATAACCTAGTCTGCTAGGGTCCTAAACCCCATGAACATCACAAGACATACACGATATACCTAATAAACACATACAGACAGCCTAACCAATGTAGACACATATAGGAGTATAAAGATATTCACAGTCCAAGTCCCAACTAAAAGAAAATTTCATAAACACATAATAAAAGGTAGAACTAGGATCAAATAATAAAGAAGTCATACAATCACAGATGAGAATAGTACCTGTGATCACTACACTAAAAGGATCCACCTTAGGGTGAACTAGAACAATATAAAGATGAGCCTTATCATGACCCTGATCACCGCATCTACTATACTATGTGTATTTCTACCCACTTGACATCCTCTTTGATTATCTTAATTGCCTCCTCTATCTTGTTCATCGCCCCCACCTTGCGGATGACCCCTACTATTTTTTTCACCACCTTGACCTGCCAAAATTAAAGTAGTAGAGGAGAATTATTATGTTAACTGGCTTGTAGATAATATATTAGGTCAATTTTTTATTACATGTCCCATACCTCCATATTTAAAGAATTTGGGCCCTAAAGTAGGCATTTGAACAAAAGAAGAAGGGGTGTATAGTTGATGGATTAGGAAGAATGATAATTGATCCCAAATGGGCCCCATGATAATACAACATAGTTGAATAGTTGGGCTTAGATGAACTATGAATCTTCAATAAAGGAACACTAAATTGGCCCTAGGTTCGAGCCTTCTTATCTTCTTCTTTTACCTCACCCTATTTCTCAAGTGCTTCAACTTTCTTGGAAAACTCAACAACATCTTAAAAAGACTTATGAGACATGGCTATAAATAAGGTAGCCAACTGAATTCTTGAGTTCAGACCCTTTACAAAATATCTAATCTGCTCTTCTTTTGAGATAAATCAACTACAGGGCATACCAATATAGAGCATGAAACTTGGCCTCATAGGACACCATAAACATATTACCCTATGTCAATCTTGGAAATGCATCCTTCTTCTGGTCATGATAAATGTAGGGAACATATTTCTCAAGGAATGCATTCTAAAATTAAGCCCGAGTAAGTAGAGGTATGGTAGCTCCACACTCTACAAATGACTTCCAACATTGCTTTGTTATGTTCTGAAGCTGAAAAGAAACAAACTCTATACCATACTTTTAAACAATACCCATCTTATACAGATATTCATAATAAACTATCAAAAACTCAAATGCATCCTCAAACTTTTTACCCTGGAATACTAATGGGATCAACTTCATGAACTTATAAAATAGTTTATACTCATCATCAAGCATTACTAGTCCAAGTACCTGTTAGGGATACACCCCTATTTCAAAACCTGTATCCATCCTCTATGCCATAGTAATAATATATTGCAAGGTTATAGGAAAGACAGTCTGAACAACTGGAGTGTAACTAGTGCTGACCAAGATACTCAAGAATCCCAAAACCTATTGAATCACCTTTATAGACAAAAGCACCTGAGTTGTACCATTTGGCACTAGCACCACATTCTCTAGTATTGTCATCTCATCTTCCTCAACCACATTTTTTTCTTTCTAAACATGGTCTGGGGAATCCTGTGATAGAGAAGGTATGATGATCTCTTCCTTGTTGGTCTCCCAACTACCTGTTGATCTGAGATGGAATTATGCACCTTAGAGTTGTTATTCGAGCTTATTTAGTCTTATTTTAAGAATTATTTGTGTGCTTAATAAGTGAATATTGCTATAAATAAGCATATAAGTGTTAAAGTACTTGAATACAATGTTTAAGGTGTTTTTCAAACAAGTTTGGACTTAAATTGATCACTTAGAGGTTAAATGAGAAAACTAGTGTTACTAGCTTGAGCTAGGTGTTATTCTAGTTGATATCAATAGATTCTAATGTGTGTAATGAGTTCCTAATGATATTATTGTCTAATTATGTGTGTAATAACTTTTTATAGTGTTTAAGGTTCAATTTAAATAATCCAAGAGTCAAAACTAATTTAAAGATCAAAAGGGGAAAAACTAGTATTCTTAGGTTAAGTTTCTAGTTCACCGTCTCGGATGGTGTATTGTTTTGAGCTCTTATTCGTGGTGTTTTATGATATAGGATGTTTGGTTAGTTGATAATGATGATATATGTATGATAAAAAATCTGTAATTCAAGTTTAACTAATACAACCAGGCTTGGAATGGATCGACAAAGCACAGGACAAGATTTGACATAAAACGGACCTCTTGGGGTTCACTAGTGCTTCGCGGAGCATAGACACTGCTATAGGGCGTGTGAAACACCTTAATATATTACTAAAGGACTAAAAACAGTGTGTATCCACTATTAGGTTGCGTATCATACCCTAGGTACCGCGATATAGGGCGCGACACGGAGCCGAGTCCAATTTTGGCAGATTTGTTCTCCTATAAATAGGACACTTAAACATGAGGCTATACACCTTGGACAACTTGGAAACTTGGAGGGAGGCTGGAAAAGACTTTAATTAGGGTTTTTATATTTTTAATTTAGTTGGTTTATGAATTTTATCATGTATTCGTCTGTCATGATTACAGTTAGTTCCATGAGCAGCCAAAATCCCCCTTTCCGGGGTTAAGTCCAAGAACATGATTACTATTGCTACGAATTGATTTGGTTTTTGATTATTTATCATATTTGGTTGTTTATTTATCCTTTTTATCACTATTTTAATGATTATCAACCCTTATAATACATCCATTGTTATTTTGTGAGCCCATAAGGAGAAACAAGAGGATAGAACGTAGGGTAAATCGAATAGAATTGTAATCTTCTACAGAATGAAGTTATAATTTTCACTTAGGATAGGAATATAACTGACCTATTTTTTTCACTTAAAGTAAGAAATATGAATGCATCTAACTTAGGTCTCACATCCCCGCTCAACGATGTAGTTGTGGGTCTAAGTTAGATAGGTGACTAAAGGCTCGGAAGTCCATAGTCATAATATCAACCCCGTGAATCAACAATCAAGATAAGTAACCTAACCAATGAAGTTTAATATCATAGCATGATTGTTCATAGAGCCTTAACCCTGGTTTTCTCCTTATTGATTGTCTAAGAACCTTTACTTTTCCGCTTTGTTTACTTTACTTTTAGTTATAATTTTCAAACTCTCGTGGTTACGTTTGCACTAGTTTAATCTCAATAGAGAACTAGAATTAGATAGTTGCTTAACATAATTTTCTAAGGGATTGATACTTGGATTATAAAAGGCCATTATATTACTTGGTGAGACCACATACACTTGCGTTTGCGCTTGGGCTCAATAAGTTTTTAGCACCGTTGCCGGGGACTTTTAATTTGGCAACTACTCTAGCTTTAGTTTTACATTGGTGCTTTTCACTTGGTCTTGGTTTTGAATTTGTAGGAAACTAATTAAAGAAATGGTAAGCTAGACCCGACCCTAAGCCCAAATAACGCTTACACAAAGTGGTAGAGAAGCAATCTTTCTCTACCGCATTCTATAAATTCAAAAGGAACAAGACATTCCTGCTCCCATAGCTGAGGAACAACCAGTCCGCAGGATAGTTCACGAAGTGGCAATCCCATTTGTGATAAATTTGACCTACCTTTTTCAAAAACTAGCTACTGGAGGTAGATTTGAGCTGAAACAGAACATGGTACAATTTTGATAAGCAGAGGACAGTTTCTTGGGCTTTCATATGAAGATCCACAAGTCCACTTGCAGAACTTTTTGGAGATTAGTGATGCATTCATCCCTATGGGTGTGTCAACTAACTATGTGAGGCTGACACTTTTCCCCTTTTCACTTTTGGGAGAGGTGGAGAAGTAGTTGAATGTTGAGACGGCAAGTTCAATCACAACTTGGGATGACTTATCCTGAAAGTTCCTTATCCATTTTTTCCATCTCGAAAGACTGCGAGAATTTGCAATGAGATTGTGAACTTCAAACAGAGGCCAGATGAGAACCTATATCATGCTTGGAAAGTTTCAAAGCTCTTCTTCGGGATTGTCCATATCATCAACAATCTAATGAGGTATTAGCTCACACCTTTGTTGAAGCACTTTACCATAACATGAAGATTTTTCTAGATTTAGCTGCAGGTGGTCAAGCATTGGAAAAGACATATGATGAGCTATACACCTTATTGAACCGGATTTCTCAAGGTTATTCAGATTGGAAAGGTTATACCTCAAGAGGCTTAGTGAAAAGGGATGCAGGCATAATTGAAGTTAACAGTGTTACAACCTTAGTCGCTCAACTCTTATCCATATAGAATCAGATAATAACCCAATTAAGCAAATTAGGTATGAATCAAACTGTGGTTCAAGTGAATGTGGTGCAGCAGACCATAAGTTGGTGTTAGGTTTGTAGGACTATTGGTCACTCTGCAGCTATGTGTGGTGCAAATCCTAAGTCAATTATATTTGTGGGTAATGCTCAAAGGCTAAATTATGGTAATGCTTACAACTAAAAGTGGTAAACTCAGACACCAAATCAATATTAGAACAACAACTAGAAGCAGCAGCAAAACACACATAGCATAGAGAACATGTTAAAGAAAATAATGGCCACCCAAGAACAGATAGCTGCTAAACTCAAAAAGCAGTAAGTACTGCAGAAGAATTTGGAGTATCAATTAGGGAAATGCAGTAAGCATAAAATGCTAGGCCTCAAGGTGGTTTTCTAAGTGATAATGAACATCCTAAATAAGTAATGGAAATCACTTTTAGAAATGGAAAAGAGTTGAATGAAAGGCCTCCAAAGAAAAAATAAGGAGATAGAAGCAAATTTGATTCCCCAACCAGTTGTAGACAAAGTTACTGATTATTCGGGGAAGTCTGAGTACCCGAAAACAAAGGATGCTGAATAGATCAAGGTATATACACCACCTCTATTTCCATAAAGTCTAAGAAAGAACAAAAGGATGCATGCTTCAAGAAGTTCTTTGACACATTCAAAGAATTTAACATTAACCTTTCTCTTTTAGATGTTCTGCAAGGAATGCCCAAGTATGCTAAGTACTTGAAGGATGTGGTGACTAATAAAGTTAATCTATATGATGTTGAGATAGTAGCACTCACTGAGGAGTGTAGCTCTATGGTGATGTAGAAGATGCCCAAAAAGCTCAAAGACTCTGGGAGTTTCACTTTCCCCATTCAGATTGGCAACTGTGAGGTGGTTCATGCACTAAGAGATTTGGGGCCAAGTATCAACTTGATGCCCCTATCCTTGTTCAACACTTTGGGTTGGGGGAAGTTGAGATCGAGCTCTGTGATACTCCAATTGGCAGACCGGATCCTAAACTGTCCTGAAGGAATTATAGAGTATGTTATCATCAAGGTTGGTAAGTTAATTATTCCTGTTGATTTTATTATTTTAGATTTTTAGGCAGATAAAAGGGTACGGTTATCTTGGGATGTTAATTCTTGGCAATGAGAGGAGCATTGATATATGTGAGAGAGGGCATGCTCACAATAAGGTTGGATGATGACGAGATGATTTTCAAACTTTATAAACCACTCAACATACTATCCCACTACAAAGATTTGTACATAATTATAGTGATTGAAGGGGATAAGTGTGGGGTGGTGGAGTTTAGTCCACTAAAGACCTCTTAGGACTTTTTCATTGAGCTGCCCTAGCCACCAATACCTAAGCCTAAAATGATGTTGATTGATGAGCCTAAAAATGCTAATGTTGAGAAAGTTGTTGACCTTGAGAGTTCACACTCAATAGGTCATAAATAAATAAGAAGATGGCCTCTAAGTAGGAGGAAGAGTATGAATAAAAAGGGTTAAGTATGATGTTGGGTTGTTCTGCGACACTAAATCAGGCACTACTTGGGAGGCAACCCAAGTTAAGGTAGGTTTTGTTTTTAGTATTTTAGTTTTTACTTCACATAGTTTTTGTGTTTTTTTGAGTCACAGGTTGATGGAAAGTCTGAGTACCAGAAACCTAAGCTAAGGAGCATGGCAAAGACTGAGCGTGGGGTCCCCGGATCCTCTTTATGTATAAAAATTCTACTAGCTAGTCCTAGAGGACTCGGGGAGTATTTATATTTCTACTTTAAAGTATTCTTTGGGGGCAAAGTAGATTTTTAAGTGTGGGGTGGGGGAATTCCCATGGGATAGGAGTAATTTTAAAAAAAATTATGTTAGAATAAATAAGATGTTCTTGTTGGTTTTATCTGTGTTTGCATGATGCAAGTTATTTTGAATATAAAGAGCATGTTAATTGTGTGAATGATTACTTTTGAGACACCTAGGCTCTAGCTTATGACTCTTGCACTTGTTGGCTTAATGTTGAATTTATGTGATTGATTGGGTGAGAGTCTATGATGATCCTACTTAAGTTGAACATGTGCTATGTATGATAAGAGGTTGTTGTGTATTCCTTGTTAAACTTGATGTCTAGAACTGGCCTGGTGTGTATGCAAAGCAAAATAAAGAGTGTGGGTTTAGAAGATGATAAAGGTACTTCACTGGTAGCCATATTTTATACCCTTTTTTACCTAACCCTATGCACAATCTTAATCAACCCCGTTGAGCCTTTAGCTTATTTTCTTTGGTAGCCTCATATGTATCATGTATACCCTTCTTTGATTGACCATAATTAGATCCAAAGATCCTAAGCACTTTAGTTTAAAATTAATTGAGTTAAGGAGTTGGAATTCAAATAGGAAAAATGTGAAATTGAAGAAAGTAATTGCTCTTTGTGTTGAAAATTGAGTGTGATTTTTTTGGGAGTTGTGTGATAAAAAGAATGAAGAATTGTTCAGAAATTGAATAAGAGGTGAATAGAAAATAATCCCTTCCATATTGTATGTGAGTGAGCTTAACAAGATGGGGTAAAACAAAATATGTGTGTAGATTGAAGAGGTAAAAGTTGGTTGTTAGAGATTGGTCTTAATTGTATAATGTGATGTATTAAAGCACTTAGGAAAGATAGTCACTATTCTTGTCCAAAATAGTTCCTACCCGTCCCTTAGACTACATTACAACCCTTAAAGACCTACTTGATCTAGATCTTTAACATTCTAATATTAGTGAAGTACTACACTAAGGGAAATCCTATGGTTCATCTTGTGTAATTTGTGAATTCTTTCTGAGAGTGAGCATAATTTGATTCTTGTACCCATTTTGTGAAAAATTGAATCTATGTGAGTGACTGTGGGTAACTCTCTTATGGTGAGGGAAAATGTTTGATGATAGTTTGGTGATTTATATGATGTCTCTAATTGAGAATTATGTGTGATTTTTCCAACTTGGTGAGTCAATTCCTGAGGCTAGGATGTTTTGGAGTAGTGTTCTTGAGCTTTTAATTGTGTATATAACATGCTTATTGTAGAAACTTACATTCTGTGTAGTCATTGTAGTACTAGATTGAGTGTATTGCTTGTAGTAGAAGTATGGAGCCATCTCTAAATATGATTCTTATATTAAAGAGTTGTTCGAGGAAGAATAACTGAGGTAGTGATCTGAGGTGAATTATGCACCTTAGAGTTGTTATACGGGCTTATTTAGTTTTGTTTTGAGGATTTATTGTATGCTTAATGAGTGAATACTGATATAAATAATAATCTAAGTTTTAAAGTACTTTAATACAATGTTTAAGGTGTTTTTCAAACAAGTTTGGACTTAAAGTGATCACTTAGAGGTTAAACGAGAAAACTAGTGTTACTAGATTGAGCTAGGTGTTGATCTAGTTGATCTCGATAGTTCATAATGTGTGTAATTAGTTAATAATAATATGATTGTTTAATTATGTTTATAATAAATTTTTTATAGTGTTTAATATTCAATTGAAACAAGCCAAGAGTCAAAACCAAGTTAAAGATCAAAAGGGGCAAAACTAGTATTCTTAGCTTAAGTTTCTAGTTCACTGTCTTGGATGTTGTGTTGTTTTGATCTCTAATTAGAGGTTTTTGATGATATAGTATGCTTGGTGAGTTTATTATGATGATATATTTATGATAAAAAAGCTTTAAATCAAGTTTCAATAACACAACTAGGCTTGGAATTAATTGACAAAAGCACGGGACAAGATTTGACGTAAATCGGACCTCTTGGGGTTCACTAGCGTGACGCAGAGCTTAGACACTGATATGGGGCGTGTGACACACCTTTATAGCTTCCTAAGGTACACAAAACACTGTTTATACACTATTAGGTCGCGTCTCATACCCTATATACCACGATAGAGGGCGCAACGCAAACCCTAGTCCAATTTTGGCATATTTGACCTCCTATAAATAGGACATATAAACATGAGGCTATACACCTTGGACGACTTGAAAACTTGTAGGGACGATGGAAAAAACTTCAATTAGAGATTTTATGTCTTTAATTTAGTTTTTTTATGTATTTTATCATGTATTCGTCTATCGTGACTACGGTTAGTTCCATGAGTGGCTAAAAGCCCCCTTTCCGAGGTTAAGGCCAAGAACATGATTACTATTGCTACAAATTGATTTGGTTTTGATTGTTCATCATATTTGGAAGTTTATTTATCCTTGTTATCACTATTTTAAGGATTCTCAACCCTTATAATACATCCATTGTCATCTTGTGAGCCCAAAAGGAGGAACAAGAGGATAGAAGGTGGGGTAAATAGAATAGGATTGTAATCTTCTATAGAATGAAGTTATAATTTGCACTTAGGATAGGAATATACCTAAGTGATCTATTTGGTTCACTTATGGGATGAAATATGAATGTATCTAACTTAGGTATCACATCCCCACTTAGCGATGTAGTTGATAGGTGACTAGAGGCTCGAAAGACCTTAGTCATAATATCAACCCCGTGAATCAAAAATCAAGATAAGTAACCTAACCAATGAAGTTGAATAGCATAGTATGATTGTTCATAGAGCCTTAACCCTGGGTTTATCCTTATTGATTATCTAAGAACCTTTACTTTTCTTCTTTTTTTACTTTACTTTTAGTTATAACTTTCAAACTCTCGTGGTTACGTTTGCAGTAGCTTAATCTCAATAGTGAACTATAATTGGATAGTTACTTAACACAAGTCTCTGAGGGATCGATACTTGGCTTGTAAAAGGCCACTATATTACTTGGTGAGACCATGTACACTTACCTGTGTGCTTGGGTTCAACACCTGTGATCCACTCCTAATGGGAGCTACTCTCCATCTTCTCTTAATTGCTCTGCATCTATCCTGAGGCCTGCCTCAGACTGCAACCTCAGGAACAAGTGCATATGCTTGTGCAGGTATTGTTGCTGCTCTGGTGGAATGAGTATTAACCATTTGAAAACAATAGTGAAAGAATTAGATACGAATTGAGATCACCAGGTACCAAATGGAATCAAGTTATAGCATGAAATAAGGAAAGAAAAGATTTTATTCCTAAAGTCTCATAGCCTCCCAAAGAAAAGTATAGACTTCTCTATACCATTTTGCAGGACTTTACTAGAGCCTTTTTAGTATGTTGAGATCTATGAACCCTGTGCTTTGGTACCATCTCTGTCATGACCCAATTGGTCTTGATTGGCAACCACCTAATCTACAGCAATAGATCCATTCTACTCTCACTTTTACTCAATTAGGTATTCCTCTCACATTCATAAAAATATATTCTCATTCTCTAAACTAGTTAAAAAGGAAATGATTTAATAATATCTTAGTCAACAGTGTCTTCACCCATAAAAGCAGATAGAGTGTGGAAACCTCTATTTATTAAAATCTCCCCGGACCTGAAGTCACCGTATAAGAACATCAAAAAAGAACAACTATGTCTAAAAGAAATAAGAATATCCAAACATAATAAAATAGGAAATTGTCTTAGTCCTGAATCAAAAGACATAACATCATAAAAGATCTTAAGGCTTCCCAAATATGGTGCTCACCTCTAAATTAAGTTTGGATGTTAGCTACAGTCGAGGTCGTGTTTCAATCACTGTAAGATGTACTACACTCAATCAAAATGAAGAGTATACGTAGCATCAGTAAATCAAAAAGTATTGGTAAGCATCATAAGTCGACTAACTTAACAATGTACAAGTAAGCAAGTCAAACAAGAATAAAAGTTATCATAATAAGATTCATAATCAATGATAACAATCAAATAACACATCATAGATCATCATGTAGTTACACTGACAAATTTACTTTATAGGCTTTCATACTTAATTATTTTTTTCATATACATTCATCAAGTGGCGCTCAATGCATGTGAATGAGTGCATGTATGCAAGATGTGTGAATCATCTCTTATCCTTCTCATCACCAAGATAATGTACCAGTGTGGTACCCAATATATTATCACAACATATCATATTGTACCAGAGTGGTACCCAACACATCTCCATATGATATCATAATGTATCATCTTGGTACCCAACCTATCACCTCAACACCTCATTAAAATATAATTTAAATACAATCCAGTCATTAAATCACAAACCATGCTAGAAAGCAATGATAGTTGTTCAAATCACAAATTAAAACAAAGACAAAAAAGTCTAAGTGCTACGCAAAATCATAGTCTACCTCAACTCCTTTGCTCAAAGTCACCTTTAAGCCACACTATTTCCCTTTCATTATCGTTCAACTCGTTCTTAATCTATACAACCACCAAATATACACATATTTAAATAATTCATCTATTTTTAAAACTATGAATTAAAAATTATTGATTCCAATCATAATTTACCCTATTTCATTAACATATGGTTTTCCTCATCATTTTAACTTATTGAATACCTCTCAATTTAGCATACTTTGTCAAAATTTAGTACTATAATTTGTCACAGCCTAAGACTATCCCTAGTCATAACACGTTGATTAGAGTCACAAGTGACCCCAAACTAACTCATGGTCTAGCAAGACACTAAGAATGTTGTAATAATTGATGTAAAATCATTGTGTGGAATCTAAACTGAATGATGAAATACCAAATCAACCAATAATAATGTCTGATTTTAAAACCATAAAAACTGAACAACTAACTGTATGCCTAAAAGCCTCTACTAGGATGAGTTGTTGGGACAAGCCCCCGGCTAACTCTAACCGTCTAAAACTAAAATAGAATAAAAATAAATACTGATACTAGTCCTCAAATGATGAGGACTCACCAATGTATTACTGCTGATGTGGTAGGAGATCATACTAAGAGTGATTTGGATGTTGAGCATCGTGACCTATATTATGAGACAATATAGCGCAAAAAAAAGAATATGATTAGTACTTTGAATATACTGAGTATATGAGATAGAAAATAATTAATAAAGGTTGAACATGATGTATGTAACATAGTAAATTAAGGCAAGTCCAAGTAATAAACAGGTATTGTATGATAAGTTGAATAATAGAATACAAGTTTTTGCAATTATCTAAATCTGAACTATGGGTTGTGGACTATGGGTGCTATAAATAACCTACATACCTCAATCTAAGCTAATAGAGGTTTAACTTATAAACCCAGCTAGAAGGTTGTTATGTACCTTGTTAATGGTACGAACACTAGCTGACGTGGATCCATTAAACTGATGTTTGAAAAGGCTAAGGTGTCAAGCCTGGTCTGACAGGTGACCCATTAGAACCTCTGGTGGCGTTGTATTTATGGTACTTATAAATTTCTACTAAATTTCCCAGCCTAACTGATGGGTGAGCCTTTATCCCTGTGTTTGCTCGGTGCTAAGTACTACTCCCAACTGAATGACACTAATAACTAAAATGCTCAATAATAATAATAATCTAAAGACTAAAAATAAATACATAATCTAAAAGCATGAAAAAATATATAAGTTGTAGAACTTAACACTCGTAAGTATATGAATGAAATCCTAGGTCATCAGATGTTCATAACCCACTATCTCTAAAGAATGTATTATTATGTCAATTTCATAGACTAAGTGAATTTAAGGAATTTAATAACTCAAGTCCAACAATCATGGATTTCATAAAATAATTAGGGTTTTATAATTTGAACATGTAATGATACTAAAATTCATATTAAAGCATGGGTATATAACTCATGAGATCAAGGAAGTAGAAGTCACGAAATTCACAACATTCATGAACCCTAAGATCTGAGGAAGGAATTAAGTTAAATTTAGGACAAGATGGGTGAAAGGAGACCCACTAATAAAATCCCACATACCTGGAGATAAAAAGCTTGAGGAAATCTTTGAACTTGGAGATTGAAAGAGATGAACCATAGTTTTCCTTGGAGGAAGATGAATTGCTTCTTTTCTTTGGTTGAGGCTAAGTATCGAGTTAATTTGGGTAATGAGGGACTTAGGGTAATATTTAACTTAATAATCAGCCTCATCGTAAGTTAAAGGACACATTTTTGAAGTTAAAAGAGTGGGAAAAAGACTGATGTTCCCTTTTAAATTTGTAACTAGAAAGTTGTTGGAAGGTACGTATGAGACCTTTCCATGATTGTGGGACCCACCTATGATTATAGGTGGTGTTCTCAATTTTGAAGCTGAATTTGGGATCTATGAACTCCACCAGACGTGCCTTGGTATGACTGTGGGACCCACCAACAACCATACCTTGGTTCGTAGGTTGAAATTCCAATCAGATCAATGTTAAAAGTCACGATCGTACCTAAGATCTTGGTTTCTAACCATGGTTGTGGTTCTCTCTCGTGGTTGGAAGGTATACTTGTCAACTTTTAGATGTTTGGTACTATTTCAATCAGACGAGAACATTGTATGCTCATACAATCTCCGCACAATCATAGCTACTCTCGTAGGTTCTCACTGTTGGCTAGTGCTTCACTAAAATGACCATAACGTTTTACTCTGATATTGGATTAAGGCAAAACTGGATGCTTTGGAAATATAATTCAAATATCTATCATTTTGATGGGTCTTAACAGTAAAATTATCTCATAATATAGAAGTTATACTTGTTTGAAGCTGACCATAGAATGATTTTCTCAAGAAATCAATCGGTAAGGAAGGTTTTGACTTGGACATGAGCTAGGAGTTACTTGTAGCCTTAATACATGTTCGGATAACTTCTCATACCACTATAATATGATGTTTTGTTATATATATACTTAAATCATGTTTCTAATATTAGCTTTGATTTTTGGGGTGTTATAATATCTCCCCTAAGGGTCATTCATCCCCGAATGAAAACTAAGTAGAAATTTTAGAAAAGAGTTGGAATCCCAACATTGACTTTCTATGAGCTGAATGCTAACATTATAATTGAGTTTGTAGCTGAAACATGGACTGATTCGACCTCATAAAGGCATGCTATGACATCAGATAATTGAGTGACATGTAAAAAAGTTAATTAATTAAGGAAAAACTATTACCTCAAGCTGGAACTAAGTTCAAAGGGAAAACATAGGGTAATTGGTCATCATATATGCCTCTGCTTCCCAAGTAGTTCTCTCAACTGACTTATTGTGTCAAAGAACTTTTACCAATGTGACCTCCTTATGTATAAACTTATGAACCTGATAGTCAAGGATCTCAACTAGGACCTCTTTGTAAGAGAGACTATCTTTGACACCCACACTCTCAAAGGGCACAACCGATGCAGGATCACCAATGCATTTCTTTAACAATGACACATGAAAGACTGGATTATCACCCTGAAGTTGGTTGAGCAAGTCATCAATCTTGGGAATGGGATATTTATTTTTGATTGTAACTTTATTCAACTGACGGTGGTCAATGCATATCATGAGAGAACCATATTTCTTGCACACAAAAAAATGAAGCACCCCATCGAGAGATGTTGGTCCTATAAAATCCTTGTCTAAGAGATCTTTTAAATTTTACTTCAAATCATAAGCTCGACTGGAGCTATTTTATAGGGTGGAATTGAAATAGCTTGGATATTTAGAAGAAGATCTATAGTGATGTCAATTTTCCGCTCGAGACAAACTTCAGGCAAATCTTCAAGAAACACTTTTGGAAGTTCATTTACCACAGGAACTGACTCAAGATTTAGGGTTTTGGACTTTGAATACTTAATTCGAATAAGATGGTAGATGCACCCTTTGGTAATAATTTCCTTGCCTTAAGGTAAGAGACGAACCGACTATAGGAACTGAGGTACTACCCTTTCACTTTATGACTGGATCATTTGAAAACTAAAAATGGACTACTCTATTTCTACAATCAACTAAATCATAGTAAGAATAGAGATAATTTATGCCAAGAATAACACCAAAATCAGTCATATCTAACGCTATAATATAAATTGAGGTAAGCTTTTAGGAAACTGTGACTAGAAATTTCTGCATAGCCATCTAGCTATAACTAAACTATCAACTAGAGTAGGGACTGAGAAGAGCTCTAAGAGGATTTCAAGATTGACACCAAAGTCTAATTCTATATATGCATTCACAAAAGAGAGTGGCTTTGGGATCTAACAATGCATAGTCATGAATATGAAATACTTGTAATGTAACAGTGACCACATCAGGAGAACCTTTCTAATCCTGTCCAGTTTAAAAGGCATAAAATATGTTCTGACGTTGTCTATTAGATTCACTAGATAAGGCACCTTGCTAAGTTGGGCGGCCTATTAGAGCTGCTGAAAATTTAGACTGATTTTGTTGAGGAGAAACCCTGGCTCTTTGTGAAGCCACTGGAAATTTCCTCAATTTGTGGCCTGGATTGCGACACCAAAAACAACCATCACTACCCATCATACACTCATCCTAGTAGTTCTTACCATATTTACTACAAATTGGTTTAGTACAAACAATATTCACACTACACTAGGACTTAGAGCCTGACGCTCTATCTCGATTTTCCTGCCTAAACTTGGGTATGGAGCACTAGAAGAAGATGGGGATAGAACTGAAGATTTTTGGCAAAACTGAGAGTAATTACCACTATCTAACCTCTATTGATATAAATTGAATCTACCTATTCTGACCCTCTTACTCTCCTTTTCCTTTTCTTTGATTATATTTTCTTCAATATGTTGCGCATGAACCATCAATATGGAGATATCTATCTCCTTAACAAACATGGTAGGTGTACACTTTTTGACCACATACTCAGAAACACCTAACACAAATATGCTCATTCGAGCCTTAGAGTCAACAAACATAGCCAGAGTACATTTTTCTAATTGATTAAACTTAAGAGAATACTCCTTCATACTCATGTTACCATGCTTCAGATTTATGAATTCCTGCACCTTGGTTTCTTTTATCTAAAGTGAGGAGAAACCTATCTAGGAATACAGCAGCAAACTCATTTCAATCTGTTGATCCTACATCTGCACCTCTATCACCTTTTTATTACTTGTACCAAGCGTAAGCCACTCATTGCAACTATTAAAAAGCTAAGTCAGAACTTTTAGTTGGATCGACACACATGATCTTAGTAACTTTCTAAATATCATCCAAGAACTTCTATGGATCCTCTTCAAACTTAGAACAAAAGAACACTATGGTATTCATCTGAGTGAATTCTTGGACTCTGGTAACTGCCATATTCATTGTTGGGTTGGCTGGAGCAATAGCCTACTAGTTATTCTGGGTGGTCATGGATTGTGATAACACTATAAAAGAGTACCTAAAATTTGCATGGGAGACTTGTTCATTCAGAAGGTTTGCTAGAGCCGGTGGTGCGTGTTGATTCTCAATATCGTTGGCATTACCATTCATCCTCATGTTAGTTCTCTTGAGCGGCATTTTTCTATAAATGTGTAGAGCAGGAGTTAGAAGAAGTTTTTAATAAAGTTCACACTCTATTGAGATATGAACATAAAATAAGTGAAACTTTTCCTAGAAGGTTTTATAGCCTCTCATTTATAAGTGTGACGCGCTTAACACTCATGAATAAGACTCTACTTAATATGGATTTCAGATACCCTAGCACACTTTAAACCTGATGCTATGATACTAAGTTTGTCACGACTCGAGACTACCCCTAGTCGTAATATGGTGTTTAGAGTCAAAAGTAACCCCAATCTAACCCATGTCCTGGTTAACACTAAGAATGTTGTAATAAATAATGTAAAATAATTGTGTGAAAGCTAAGTTGAATGATGAAATACTAAATCAACTAATAATACTGTCTGAGTTTAAAACCAAAAAAAGTTGAATATCTAACTATATGTCTGAAATCCTCTACTAAGTTGAGTTGCTGGGACAAGCCCCCAACTAACTTTAATTGTCTGAAACTAAAATAAAATAAAAAGAAATATTGATACTACTCCTCAAATGATGAAGGCACACCAAAGTACTATTGTTGATGTAGTAGGAGATCGTACTAAGTGCAATCTGGATGTTGAGTGTCAGGACCTATATTATGACACAATAAGCATAAAAGAAAGTAGCGATTAGTACTTTAAATGTACTAAGTATGTAAGATAGAAAATAGCTGATATAGGTTGAACATAATGCATGTAACATGGTAATCTAATGCAAGACCAAGTAATAAACATGTATTGTATGATAAGCTGAATAACTGAATACAAGATCAAGCAAGTATCTAATCTACTGTGGGTTGTGGACTATGGAAGCTACTAATAACCGACATACCCCAATTTGAGCTAACCAAGGTCCAACCCATAACCCTAGATAGAAGGGTATTTTGTACCATGTCAAAGGTACAAATATTGACAGACGTGGATTCACTAAACTAATATCTGAAAGGACTGAGGTGTCAAGTCAGGTATGATAGGTGATCTTTTAGAACTTATAGTGGCACCGTACTTTTGGGATTTAGGGACTTCTACTAAGGGTCTCAGCCTAACTGACGGGTAAGTCTTCATCCCTGCATATGTTTGATGTTGAGTATTACTCTCAACTAAACGACACTAATAACTGATTTTCTCAATGATAATAATAATCTGTAGACTAGAAATAAATGCATTATCTAAAAGCATGAAAAAAACATATAAGCTAGAGGATTTAACACTCATAATTATATGTATAAAATCTTAGGTCATCAGGTGTTCATAATCCATCATCTCTGAAGAATGCAACTATTATGTCAATTTTATAAACTGAATAAATTTAAGGAATTTAATAACTCTAGTCCAACAATCATGGATTATATAGTTAGGGTTTTATGATTTGAACATGTAATGGTACTGAATTCATGTTAATCATAGGTCTATAACTTATGAGATCAAGGAACTAGAATATCAAGTTATTCACAATATTCATGAACCCTAAGCTCTGAGGAAGAAATTAAACTGAGAAATTGAGTTAACTTTGGGACTCAATGGGTGAAAGGACACCCACTGATGAAATACCACATACCTGGAGATGAAAAAACTAAAGAAGTCTTTGAACTTAGAGCTTGAAAGAGATGAACCCCAGTTTGCTTTGAAGGAAGAAGAATTATTTTTTTCTTTGTGTAAGGATAAGTATCAACTGATTGTGGATATTGAGGTACTTAAGGTAATATTTAACTTAATACTCGGCCTTGAAGTAACTTAAATGGTGTAGTTTGGATGTTAAAATAGTGGAAAATAACTGATGTGCCCCTTTAAATTCATAACTAAAAAGATACTGGAAGGGGCGTACGAGACCTTCCCAGAATCATGGGACCTATCTACGATTGTAGTGGTGTTTGTGATTTGGAGGTTTAATTTAAGCACTTTGAATTCCACCAGACTAGTCTTGGTATGATCTTGGGACCCACCTATGATCATACCTCAGTTCATAGGTTGAAGTTCCAATGGATCGACTTTCGAAGTCACAATCGTACCTAAGTTCATGGATTCTAACCATGGTTGTGGTTCCCTCTTGTTGTTAAAAGGTATACTTGCCAACTTTTAAATATTTGGGACTTTTTTTATCAAACGAGTGCATTGTACGATCATACAATCTCCCACGATCATAGCTACACTCGTAGGTTCTTACTGTTGGACAGTGTTTCACTAAAATGGTCATAATGTTTTAGTCCAATAGCAGATTAAGGCAAAACTGGATGTGTTAGAAATAGGGGTGGCAATTTCATCCTATATTAGTAAAATGAGTCCATTTAACCCATATTTATGGAGTTGGATCAGTCATATTTTAAATGAATAAATATGAACTTCAACTCATTCTAAAAGCTCATACAAATATGAATAAAATAGGTAAAATGTGGGTACCCATTTAAACATAGAGATCACCCACATATGCTTAAAATTTGTAATTGCCTTACAAAAATATAATCTTTTTTTAAGAAAAAGAAAATTATGGAGAGGTGTGGGGAGGGATGTGGTGGTTAGGGTTAGGGTTGGAGGAGAGAAAAAAAAAATTGAAAAAAATAGTTTTTTATAATTTTTTTTATTTTTTTATTTTGATAAAAAACTTTAAAGGGTGCGGGGGGTATTATTCTTTTTTTTTAATTTTTTACATTTTTTAAAAATTATTTGATATAAAATAAAAGGGGGTAGGGTGGTAGTGCAATTTATTTAAAAAATATTAGTTTTCTTTAAAAAAAAATATTTTTTCAAAAAACATATTTTTTTAGAGGAGGTAGGGGTACTGTGGGGGTGCAATTTTTTTAAATTTTTTAGTTTTTTTTTCTTTTTGAAAAAAAATCTTTTTTGGAAAAAATAAATTATTGGGGGGCGGGGGGGAAGGGGGTAATGGCGGGTGTGGTGGGGGTGGGGTAGGGCAGGGTGCATTTTTTTAATTATTTAGTTTTTCTCTTTTTGAAAAATATTTCTTTTTTAGGGGGGTATGGCGGGCTAGGTGGTATGGTGGTGGTAGGGGGGATAGGGGTGGGGTGGTGGTGCAATTTTTTTTTAACTTTTTAGTTTTTTTCTTTTTGAAAAAATATTTTGGGGGTTAGGGGTATGGTGGAGGGGGTGGGGGTAGGTGGTTTGCAGATTTTTTTTATTTTTAAATTTTTTTTCTTTTTGAAAAAAAAATCATCTTTTGAAAAAATATAATTTGTGGAGGGGGGGCTGGGGGTGGGGGTAGAAAACTTTTTAATTTTTGCTTTTAAATTCTTGTAAAAAAATACTATGTTTTCTTTTAGGGGTAGGGGAGGAGGGTGGGGTAGGAGATAAAAAAATCAAGTTGATATGTATACGGAAGCTCTAAATTTTTGGCTTTAGTAGTTAAAAGTGGGTTGAAACCATTTTTGTCCAATCCATATTTGATCAAATTCATATTTATCCATATATTATATGAGTGGGTTGAAATCCAATCTATTTAAGCTCAACCCATATTCAATCCATCCAAATCTGACCTGATCCGCCCATTTGCCAACCCTAGTTGGAAAGTTAATTCTATCACTTGGTGGGTCTTAAGCTCGAAAATGACTTATAATCTAGGAATTATGCTTGTTTGAGGCTGGCTATAGCAAGATTCTTCTCAAGGAAACAGTTGGTAAGAAAGGTCTTGACCCGCCATGAGGTAGGAGTTACTTTCGGCCTTAATAAATTTCTGAATCACTTCTCATACCACCTAAACATGATGTTTAATTCTACATATACTTGAAGCATAGTTCTAATTTTAGCTTATATTTTCGGGTTGTTACACGATTAATCCATTTTCTATTGATTTTCTAAGGTTAACAAAGTGAATTCAACTCTAGAACATAATCACTTACCTCCAACGATGAAAAACTTTAAACTTCTACTGAAAATAGCCTTTCCCCAATATTCTACTGCATTTTTTGAAAAGTGAGGATAGAAAATATTTTTCTAAACTTCAAAACTAATATTTTACTGCATGTTACTGCTGCAATGGATTACTACCACTGCATTAGTACTGCCGCAGTGATTTATTTTCCATTGTAGCGGTTCGCTCTCATTTTCCTAAAGGTCACCATTGTAGTTTTCCTGACTATTGTCGTGGTACCGCTGCAGCAGTTACCTTTTTTGCAACACTGGTCTGAGGCAGAAACTGAAGACTCCTTCTCAGTTGTCCTTATTTTAAAACATACTATAATTCTCGACAATACAAACCAATCCCTCCACGATAATCACTGTAACCAAAGTTCTATAGCTTTGTTTCAGGTGACGGAAGTTGTGGTGGCTTATTATACCCATTAGCTATCCAACCGTTATATCAAACCCCATTATTAATAATCATATCAATACAAAATTGCATTCAACATCACTCCCTCAAATTTGCGCCAAAACTAGACTAGCCCTGAATTTTTAAAATTATAGTAAAGGAGAACCTAGGTGCAGCTTTTACCTTCTAATTCAGCGCAATGATGTTTTACATCGTTACACATAATGATAAGAATATTAATCGTCTACACTACTACGATATGGATTCTGGAATTATTGAAAAAGAACAACTAAAGAGAAAACCAAAAAAGTGCAAGAATCATATTGAAATTTGCACCAAACAAAAAGTTTCTCTATTAAAAAAGACACCAAAAGTTCAACCTCAATACCAAGATTATAGTGCTTAAATAAAGTTAATGTTAATGTTCAACAACATCAAATTATACAATGACATGCATCGGTGCATGCACTTGAAACAAATATGAATCTTTAATCATGAAAGCATTATTACAGAGTAAGATGCAGGAACAAACTAAGCATATGCATAATATCTTCATATTACAATGTTACTATCTCCAAGATAAAGTAGCAATCAATATTTTATCTTCCTATGCACGTGAAATAAAGTGCACCTACCTATTCATATTAGTGAGATGGTTGAATAAAAAAGGGAAGTGAATATTTGTCTCCTCCTTTACTTTATATATTTTACTATATTGCTTGATAAGTTTCCTAATTGAGTCATTGGCGTTTTGAAAAATTAGGCATGGAGTGAAACCAGCCATCATCATCCTAGCCCTCTATTTTCCTACAACCTCATAACATTCTATTCTCTCCTGAAGAGATAGATGAGTCGCTCTCTAACCTTAGGACCAAGTCCCAAACACATGTAAATAACAAAACCTTAACAATACAGAGCATAAAATGAGTAAATATGAAACAAAACAATTTTATGTGAAAACTCCATGCTCAAGGGAGAAAAATCACGACTTGCTTCCAGGATTTTCAAAGATCCACTAATATTCAAGAAACCTTGAATATAGACTCCATAACATTATGGATTAAAACTCCTAATCATTCTTCTCCTAGTAATAACTCTATTACAAAAGAAATATGCAATACCTCTACTGCACCAACATCCAGTTAACTCCAACTAAGATAACAAGCTAACTCTAGCTTCAAGTCACCTAACTGTGGAGGACAACAATGAGTTTGAGAGCTAGAACAAGACACCTACTAATAATAATCAACAACAATAATAGGCAGCATTTGTAATCACGAGACAAAGACTCAATTACAACAAGAACATGAAATACAACTTGTGAGCTATTAGTTTCCTGTTGCGAGTGAGGCTTTGATTCAAGAGCTTCAAGAGAATATTTTGTTGAGAGAAAATGAAAGCTTAGGTTTTCTTATTATGGAAGATAAGCAATATATATGAGACAAGAAAACCTAGGAAGCATCTTATTGACTGAGACTAAAAAGTGCAGAAGCTTTCTCACAAACTTTTGTACTA
The DNA here is from genome assembly GCA_030864215.1 of Capsicum pubescens. Lineage (NCBI taxonomy): Eukaryota > Viridiplantae > Streptophyta > Magnoliopsida > Solanales > Solanaceae > Capsicum > Capsicum pubescens. The sequence continues at coordinate 84,392,364 of CM061548.1, forward strand.
TTGTACAGATGTGCATGACAGTGACATGAATGCGGTCAAACAGGTCCCTAAGTAGTTGCAGGCTTTATCATCATATATTCTTCAGGAACCAGGTCCCAAATGATAGTTTGTCAATTATCAAAACTAAGTACTTAATAATTTCTCCCTTTTTGATGATGACAAACCCATGCATACCTTAAGAATTCATAAACAATGACAAGATGCTCCACCTGCCACTAATACAATCTCCCTACATTCCCTTTGTCTGCCAGCATCTGAGATTCCCCCTAAGTATGAGGACCTAGTTGAGGTTTCCTCAAACATGAGAAACACACACTACTCACACCACTATACCTCATCTTCTTAATTTTGGCATCGTCAAAGTGATAGAGCAATAAACCAAGTATAGACAAGCATACATGTTAACGTATGCCATTGAGGCTATACTTACATTAGCAAGAAAAATCAAAGATAGTAAGAGAAATGATAGCACAAAGTAGATTCATTCATTAATCAAGTAATATAGTATCATACATTATTCAAAATGGTAGCATTAAAAACTCAAAAACAACAGTGTCATTATCACGGGAAGCAACAAAAACAACCTAGGGGTTATCAGACTTAGACGGGGCTTAAAAAGGAAACAGATTGAGGACCAAGTTGGGAAAGGTCTAAGAGAAAGGACCAGGAGGAATATGAGATAATTGTCTAAGAAGCATGGTCATTCTCTCACTCTCGCAGCATAACCTTCATGAGCTACTAAGTCAGATCCTTATTCTTTATAGTCAAGACCTTAAATTTTTTCCAACCTCTTCACCTTCTCACTCAGTTCAGCATTCTCAGTACTTATCTTGGCCATTTAACCTATTTGAAACACCTTGGGTTCTATCCCTTACAAATTTCTTGAGTTTTGAGTTTTCTGGTTATTATACAACTCACCATACTAGTCGTATGGTGTGGGTATGGGTCAGGTAACCCAACTCATAGGGTATCCAGTATTTGGTGGTTGATTTTTTATTATAGGTACGACTTTCTAAGTATGAATCATATGTTCATGTTATAAGGGGTATGGTGCCTACTCGTATGTTGTCCAGTCTCTATCTTTATATTTTGCTTAGGGTACGACTTAAAGGGTACTTGTCGTATAGTAATGATATGAGTTAGGCTGGGGAGTCCAATGTTGGACAGAATGTGGTGTCCAAATTTTTTATCAAGATACGAGTAGCGGGTACTACTCGTATGATGATGATACGAGTTGAGGGGTCTAACCGTACTCTCCTACATTTATTTTTACAGTTTAAGTTGGGGGTATTCTGGATATTTCCCCTAATAACTCCTTTTGAACCCCATGACATAAAACACCTTTGCAGGATTCCTTAATTTATTATTCTCATTCTAAACACTCACAAATCTCTCTCAAGCTCTTGTTTTAAGAAAGGCTAGGGTTTTCTTTAAGGAAATCAATTAAGGCCCTAAAGGTGTGGTTTCTCTCCATCTTCCTTATTGTCTAAGGCATGTTACTCCTCTCTCATTGTTAGTTCAACTAAAAGCATGTTTTAATGAATGGTTTTCATTGTATTATTGTGGTAATATTTGGGTTTTGAATTATATGTTGGGGGTTTTGGTTGTTCTTGGTTGGATAGTGTTTTCCCATATTTTTCTTATGGTTTTTATGTTATAATGATGGTTTGAACATATGGTTACATGAGAATGGTCAATTGATACTTGGTTTTGGTTTTGGAAACTTTATGCCCTCAACATATTTGTTAACATGCCTATGAGAGTGATTTTGTCGCCTAGTTTGACTATTATTGAAAATTTTGCATTACATAATATGGTAATGGAACTTAAATTTATTTGGTTAGTTTTAAATGGATTGGGAAGGCCTTGGTGGCCATGGATTTTGTTTAATTAGAAACCTTATGGGGTACATGGGAATCCCCTAAGACTTGTCTAATGACATTGCTTGTTAGCTATAGTCAGTATGATGATACCACTTCATAATTCCTTGAAAATTGACTCTGGGAATTGGTGTCTTGGTTATGTGCTAAATATTTTAATTATGCAGTAATGGCGGGCTGTAATAGCTAACCGTGAAGGTGTAAGTCTGATGGACGGACACTGGAAACTTATATTTGCCAACATGAGGGGCGGTCATGGTGACCATATGTTTGTGGGGTACAAGGGAATCCCCTGAGTCTATACTTATATATATGTATCATGGAGAGAGAAGTGTACACAGGAATCTTTGGCCCATATGATATCTCCGTTTCATGCGGCTACACACACTAGGTCCTATTTAGGGTGTAACACTGGACCCATATATCCCCTGGGAGGATTATAATAGTAAAGCTATATAACATAGATTAAATGTTTTAAATGCATACTAAATCAAGTTCCCTTTCCCAGCATGGTATATATATATGTATGTACGTGATTGCATATGGTTATTTACTTTGGTTTTGAATAATGGAATTTTTTATCCTTACTCCTAAGTACATGCTAGCGTTCACTCGCTAACCCATCTTTGGGGTTGTATCCCCACGCGATACAGGAACTGTCCATACTCCTTTTCCTACTTAGTGATCTTGGATATGGGAATAGCTATGTGTTGGACTGAATTGGTGATCTTTCATACTCTGGAAGACTCCATTTCATGCTATATACTTTTTTTCATACTTTTATTTCTTTCTTGGACTTTGGTTTTGGCTATGGTCGGGGACATGTCCCGACCAGATGTTCTAGCATTTCTGTTAGAGGCTTTGATGACTACTATAGGTATAGGAAGTGTCGATATTGGTGTCAGCCTTGGCATTAGTATTGGTATTTGGGTTGACTCCGGTTGGATGCTTGGTTGGATGTTTGGATAGTTTTGGTTATGAACGTTATTAAATGTCGTTCAATTATAATTGTTCTATCTTGTTATATATTCAAAATTCATCTGACATAGCATACAGGACGGTTATAGTTGGGTATTATTGGTGGCAGTCTTTGGTCCGAGTTGGAGTTGAGATGCCCGGCACGACTAGGCCCTAGTTTGGGTAGTGTCACTGTTCCCTTAGAATTGTTTGTCACAACATTTGACTTCAAGGCTGAGATTTCAGCATCCTTACGCATCACCACAGCTGTCATTGCATCTAATTCCTTCCTCAACCCTATCTGAACATTAATAAGACCGAAACTTCTTACCTTTCCTCTTAGGAATACACTTATTATATTTTAAGTGGTGATATTGAACATCTTCTTGACTGATCCAGATTTTCCTAGGCCACATTTATCATTGAAGTACACAAAGACCCTATTTAGCCAAAATCCATAGGCCAAACCATGTTTCCCATCCTTTGCCCACATGACTGTGTTTATATGCTCAATCACAATGGAAGGAAGGTGATAACGCTCAATCTACAGCTCTCGTAGGAGTGTAAAGCGGTCGTTAGCAAATATAGAACCCAACCTGGGTTGGGTATCGATCCCAGAGGGAATAGCTTGGTCAACAAGTAAGCAACGATTACTAGACTTTTAGTGCAAATCTCGTAAAAAGGGGGAATTGTATTGTGAAAGTAATGTAACCAAAATAAGAGAGTAAAGCAGAAAATAGCAAAGTAAAAAGAAAGAATGTTTAGTAGGTTGTGAAACAATGAGAATTGAGGAGTTGGGGTTATGTCCACCTTCTGAGTTATACGTCTCTATTGACTATGAGTGTGTTGAATTCAGACATGCATGTGCTTATAGAGAATTGTATTCGATGGTAAATCCAGGCGTCTTTCGACCTATTCGAGGATTATTTCACTTTAACTCTTTTGAGCTTAAAGCGTGTCTAACGGTACGAATTCTCCAAGAGGTTAATCCAGTTACGGCACTAACTTTTTAATAGGGGGTGGGACCCTACTACCTTGACATTATCTCTTTTCCAGACAGATAACCTTTCTTTCGAACAAGTTAAATGTTATACTGGCGTATTCTTGCGTTTGCAACCACAAAAAATTTAGATTAAGATGAAGAGAATAATGATATAAGCAACATACGTGTCACGAACTCACAAACTCACAGCAATAGATAGTATCTCATTCGGCTTCCATAACCCCAACAGAGAAGTTTAGTTACCCATGAGTGCGAAAGAAATCACAATTGACATTGTTGTTATACCACAATAAAGATTTCACGTTTGTAATGGTGTGGTAGGCGTTAGGCGTGAATCCCTTAGCAAGGTAACGTTTCTCTTATTGCAGAATTTAAGAATAGATGAATAGAAGAAGAAAAATAGAATTAATGGAAGAATGATTGTTTAGAACTACAATGTCTTAGAAGTAGAATAGAATAGAATTGACTGTAAGAAGATGTCAGAAGATGTAAGAAGATGTCTAGCAAGATAGGGTATTTATAATACCCATATCCTATTCCTACTAAGCTAATGAAATGCTTAACCAAATCCTACTAAGCTAATGAAATACTTAACCCAATTGTACTAGGTTAATGTATCATTATCCTAATCCTAATAAGCTAATGAAATACTTAACCCAATTGTACTAGGTTAATGTATCATTATCCTAATCCTAATAAATTACTGCTAGTCCCCAAAGTCTTCAGAAATGTTGTTTTAGCCCGGGACAGAATTTCCATGCGCCATCTTTAGTCCTTGGCGTCCAAGATTGGCTTTTCTCCTTTCGTGAAGCTTTCTTTGGCATCAAGTTATCCATGAAATGCTGAATTCTGCATCATTTATACCTGAAACTTTGCTAATCATGTTCGTTAGCTCACTTACAGGAAAAAGGACTAAAAGTGCATGAAGTTTATAATTTGTTCTCAAAACTAGGCTAAAATATGGGCAAAATATAGTGCTATAGGCGTGTAAATTCGCCTATCATCAACACCCCACACTTGAAGCTTTGTTCGTCCTCGAACAAAATATCATGTCCCTCTAAACATCAACTTAGGGTTTCACAGCAACAACACAAAATATTCGTCAAGACAAGCACAACAATTATCAACAAAGAGTAGTTTTTCGATCATTAGTAGAAACAGTTTAACCTCTAGCATAGACTCGTGATGGTGGTCAACTCATATTCATATGTTAAGGAACAAAGAATCATACACGACTACCCAAAACTCATCAACCATGTGTGTTCACAATATATTACCCATAATCACTCACAAGTATAGCATATTTTTCAAACATGGGTATCAAAATATCCTTGCTCTCGCTCTCGCAAAGAATTCATATGAAGCAACTGATGACCATAGGCTTGCCCTTAGTGTAATGCTCCACTAAATGTCAGAATGCCAAGCTTAGGATCAACTAGGTCTTTTGATGGTTGTAATGTAGGCTAAGGGACAGGTAGGACTATTTTGGCCAGAAATAGTGACTATGTTCCTAAGCGCTTTAATACATCACATTGTATCATTAACACTTTTCTTTCAAACAACCTTTCTACTTTCTTTTATTCTACCACTTTTTTTCTCCTCTTTTGTTTTTCAATTTTAAACATAACTAACTTTTCAGTTTTCCTTTCCTTTTTCTTTTGATAACATACCTCTTATGATAGCACTTTCTTTTTCATAACTCATTCAAGCACCAATGCATTCTAAAGCATCATACTCACCCAATTTCCTCTTATTTTTTCACATGACTTTTTCACTTTAAAGCACTTAGGAATTTGGATCAAATTATGGTCTTGAAAAAAAATGGATTAGGCTTATATACGAGGTTTGTCAAAGAAAATAGGCTAAAGGCTCAAAAGGGTTTAACTAGGATGATGTCCATGGGTAGGTAAAAAGAAGGTAAATAATCATAGGTTGCCAAAGAAATGCCTAAATCATCTCCTAGACTTGCACTCTTTATTTTCGCTTTACATACATACCAGGCAAGTTCTAGCATCAGCCACAAGCACAGAATATACTATTATCTCACACACACAAGGCACATGGTCGACTTTATTAGGAGTAGTATAGACTCTTGACCCAACAGATGAAGGAATTAAACCAAACAATATCACATAGTGAGTCACAATTAGAGCCTAAATGTCTCAATAGTCATGATTTTAGCACAAACTCTTGTCATAATCTCATGCTGCCTATTAGAATAATTTCATGCGAAGCTAAGTTAAAAAAAATTTAACTACTAAAAAAAACAAACAAACATAAATAAATGCAAATGTGGATAGAGAAGTATAGCATGCAAATACCAGCACCCCACACTTAGACGGGACACACTGTCCTCAGTGGAAAATAAATAAGAAGAACCTGGTTAGTCGGACTCATCCTTTATGTCTGGGGTCATACCCCTTTCCTCGGAATCATCATCAGAGTCGTCATCCTCAGAAGTTCCTCATAATTATCCCACTTAATTCCAAGAGTGAGTCGAGGTATTTGCAGCGAGGAGGGTGCTCCTTGCTCTTTTTGGCCTCTTTTCTTGCCTTTTTGTGAAGTGGTAGCCTTATCTTTGCCTTGTCTTGCTTTGGGTGCCATTGTACCTGAGACTTAAAACAATGTTCATGTTAGCATCATCTCGATGGATACAATCTATAAACAAGCAGTAGTGGCACCACCCCACACTTAGTTTGTTGGTACAGACTAGTGAAGTGAAAGTGGTCGATTACTCAGACTTCATCGACATACGTTTTAGGTGCTCTATTCCAACAATAAAATCAGTGCAGTCATACTTCTTGTAATCTTGGCAATACTTGCATGTGTGAGATATCAAGACTACTACATAGGGATTATATCATGGTATTGTTTCTATCAATAATCACAACCTTCTATGTCGGTAGGCAACTATAAGTCTTATTCCGATGAACGGGACATTCTAACATGTAAGCATTATAGTGACAAGATTATCCAATGTTCATGACTATAGAAATTCTGCAAGTAGTATAACACTGCATCAAAATCAATATTCAAGTCGGAAATAAGTTAAGAGTATCCTAACGTACATGTTCACTCACTTGGTTTTGTATCAACAATTCAAACACATTAACATCACCAATATTTCTTCAAGATGTAGCAATTCATAATAGACATAGAAACGTAGCACTTACGAAAAATAGATGAAGAACAAAAGAGTACTTACGTGATTGAAGCCTTTGGAGATGTTCTTGTGAAGTGGGAGAGCAAAAAGAAAAGTTTTGAGATGATTTGGAGAGTATGTGCGGCGCCTAGGTCAAGTTTTCAATGTGTTTGTGTTTCAAGACTAAGTCTCCTTTATATAGGAAAAGAATGGGTCGGGTTTTGACCTATTTAAAATTGGTTTTGGAGACAAAAAGTGACCATAGGCGGCGCCTTTAGCTTTGCCTATGGTGACCATAGGCGGCGCCTAATGCAAAGCATTTGCTAGCATAGGTGGCGCCTAGTTCAATGCCTTTAGTGACCATAGGTGGTGCCTTTAGCATGGCATATGAGATTCAGAGACCAAATGCTTTAGCATAGGCGGCGCCTATGCTATGGCATACTTGAGCATGGGCGGCGCCTATGCTATAGCACACTAGATTCCGAGACCTTGGGCTATAGTATAGGCTTTGCCTTGTTCGTGGCCTAGTTTTACCTAGGCCTAGCCTTTATTGATGCCTATTTTGTCATGAGCAATGCTCAATCCATAGCCTTATGCATCTTAATTCCTAACTTACCACCTTTACCATGCCATACGTCCAAATCGCATCTGAAATCGATCTCCTCGTTTTATACCTCTTGCACCTACATTCGCTCAAAACCAATGAAAATGATTAGTACGATGGGTTTCCTCCCATCAAGCGCCTTAGTTTTGGTCGTGGCACGACTCTTATTTTTGGATTTTTATTTATCAAAAATGAAACACGTACTAGAATGAGAGAAAGACAAAAAAATGAAAAATGATAAACGATGGGTTGCCTCCCATCTAGCGCTTGATTTATTGTCGCGGCACGGCATAGCTATCTCGATTACTTAGACTTCATCGAGATAGATGGTTGATTGTTTTTTGAATGGATTCAGACGATAATGAGGCTTACTTGTAGGCATGCAATCTTCTTCGAGATGACCCTTGTGCATGCCTATCCCAGGAGGGATACCAATTATATCATCAATAGTCCAACCCATAGCTCTCATGTATCTCTTCAGATCAGAGATGAGAGCCTCTACGTGCTGTTTACTTAAATCATCCGCACTCACCGGAAGTATATTTATACTTTCCAAGAACACATACCTTAGATAATCGGGGAGCTCTTTCGATTCTAGCATTGGTGGCTCTTCAAGGGAAGTCTTCGCTGTTGGTGATGGTTGATTCTTAAGATCACGGTCCAGTTTCTTAGGAGTATGGGAATAGGACTCTATTTCTGTTAGAGCACCCATAAGTTCTTCATAATCTTCATCGTCCTCATGCTCAACATTCAGTGGCGCGGCAGACAATGGCTCAACAGTAAGCTGTTTCTCTACAGATAATGCTTTCTTATCCTCATGATGAACATCAGCTACAGAGAACACATTCATATCGCTGGGCTGCTTCATTGCTTTGCATATATCAAAGCGGACCACTTCGTCATTCAACCAAAATAAAAGCTCATTAGCTCTCATGTCAATAAGCACACTTCCTGTTGCAAGGAAAGGACGTCCCAAGATTATGGGAACTTCAGAATCCACCTCGCAATCCAAAATCACAAAGTCTGCAGGAAAAATGAAGGTAGACACCTTCACAAACACATCATTCAAGATACCCACAGGTCGTTTTACCGACCTATCTGCCATCACGAGCCGCATATTGGTTGGAGTAGGGTCGCCCAACCCCAACTTTCTGTAGACAGATAGTGGCATCAAATTGATGCTAGCTCCCAAATCGCACAATGCCTTAGCAAAATTCATAGATCCAACCGTGCAAGGAATAGTGAAAGCACCAGGGTCTGCCTTCTTCTGTACTAAGGACCTTGTGGCAATTGTACTGCAATGATGAATATTATCTGCCGGCTCATAGCTTACTGCCCGCTTCTTTGTCAAAAGATCCTTCATAAATTTTGCATACCCAGGCATTTGTTCAAGTGCCTCCACCAATGGAACATTAATGGTCAGCTGTTTTAATATTGCCATGAATTTACTGAACCTTGTATCATCCGCCTGCTTCTTCAATCTTTGAGGAAAAGGTAGTGGTGGATAGGGAAGTGTTCTCTCCACAGCTTTCTTCTCCTCATTCCTTCGTTTTTCAGCCTTTTCAGGCTGCAACATACTCAGTGTACCGTCATGGACGTCGTGGGTGGATTCTACGGCAGCTTCTCCTTTTGCCTTGTCATCAATGTCTGCTACATCGTCGACCACTTGTTTGCCCTTAGATGAAGTTTCCAGCGCCTTACCACTTCGAGTAGTAATAGCCATGCATGATCCCTCATTCCTTGGATTTTGCACAGTGTCGCTAGGTAAAGTGCCAGCCTTTCTTTGATTGAGTGCTGCTGAAAGTTGGCTCAATTGCTGCTCTATTTGCTTGATTGAAGTGGAATGAGAATCAACTAATTGCTTCATAGAGTACAAATCATTTATTACCTCCGTTACTCCTGCCCTCGTTACTTCCACTCCTTTCAGTAGTTTAGCCATCATGTCTTCCATACTTCCAGAACTAGATGTGGTGGCGTCACGTCTTCCAGGGGGAACATACAAACCACTACTGTCATTCTTGTTCTTCCAACTACCTTGGTCCATGTTTCCAGATTTACCATGATAGTTCCGACCTTTGTTTCCTTGGGCATTGCCTCGGAAACCCCCCTGATTGTTCAAGTAGTTGGCTTCCTCTTCCGAATCAGATTCGTCTCTTCCTTTTGACGCAATAGCTTTCACTTTTTCGGTCTTCCCTGATAATAAATGCTTTGTAAGAAGATCCACTTGTGTTTTCATGTGCGTCATATCTTGATCACGTTCTTCTTCTCTTTTCCTTTGGTCTGCAGTCATGCCTATAGATAAAGTGGGGCTTGCTACCTCAGAATCCCTGGTATGCCAAGCTCTACTTTGTTTCGTCATACGATCTAGCATATTGCTTGCTTGACCAAAGGTGAGATCCATAAAGGATCCTCCAGCCGCATTATCCACCACTGGTTTAGTTATTGAATTCAGGGCTCTATATAATATCTCCATTAGGTGAACATTAGTCATATGATGGTTTGGGCACCTCGCTAGCTTTGTCTTGAACCTCTCCCATGTTTCATAAAGAGCTTCAGTGGGAAGCTGACGAAAGTTGCTGATTTCATCCATCAATTGTGCTCTTTTGGATGGCGGAAAGAATCTTTCTAGGAAAGCGTCTCTCAATTGCCTCCAATTTGTAATAGAATCAGGAGTCAGCCCATTCAACCATAGAGTTGCCTCCCCAGACAGAGACAATGGAAATAGACGTAAATGAATTGCATTCTGACCAACACCAGGATTGTCAAATGACTTGCATGTAGAAATAAAGTTGATGAGATGCATATTCGGATCATCGCCTGCTAGTCCACCAAATAATGCCTTGAGTTGCAATAACTGAATCATGGTTCTTGTGATGTTGAACTTGGCTCCGGGCGCTAATGGTGGGGGAATAATGGCTCCTGTGGCTCCGGCTCCATCAAGATCATCATCATCATCGTCGAAAGCTGGCCGCATAGCTTGGAGTTCAGGCCTAAATCACGCTTGACGATCTCTCCTCTGAATGGGTGCCGCCATCTCAGCAGTATGTCGTGGGTTTAGTAGCTCTTCATCGCCCAGGTCCTCATCATCAGGATTTGTTGCACGCCCTGGGTTATCAATATTCTGCTGATGCGCTTGAGCAGCCATCCTTTCAATTTCACGTTGTGCATCCATTGATGCACTGAACAAACCTGAATAAAAGAAAAACAACAACTAAAAGTAAAAGTACGAGAATATTTGACCAAAAGGTCTAGTAACTATCACAAACTTAGTTGACAACTGTATTCCCCGGCAGCGGCGCCAATTTTTGATAACGCTCAATCTACAGCTCTCGTAGGAGTGTAAAGCGGTCGTTAGCAAATATAGAACCCAACCTGGGTTGGGTATCGATCCCACAGGGAATAGCTTGGTCAACAAGTAAGCAACGATTACTAGACTTTTAGTGCAAGTCTCGTAAAAATGGGGGAATTGTATTGTGAAAGTAATGTAACCAAAATAAGAGAGTAAAGCAGAAAATAGCAAAGTAAAAAGAAAGAATGTTTAGTAGGTTGTGAAACAATGAGAATTGAGGAGTTGGGGTTATGTCCACCTTCTGAGTTATACGTCTCTATTGACTATGAGTGTGTTGAATTCAGACATGCATGTGCTTATAGAGAATTGTATTCGATGGTAAATCCAGGCGTCTTTCGACCTATTCGAGGATTATTTCACTTTAACTCTTTCGAGCTTAAAGCGTGTCTAACGGTACGAATTCTCCAATAGGTTAATCCAGTTACGGCACTAACTTTTTAATAGGGGATGGGACCCTACTACCTTGACATTATCTCTTTTCCAGACAGATAACCTTTCTTTCGAACAAGTTAAATGTTATACTGGCGTATTCTTGCGTTTGCAACCACAAAAAATTTAGATTAAGATGAAGAGAATAATGATATAAGTAACATACGTGTCACGAACTCACAAACTCACAGCAATAGATAGTATCTCATTCGGCTTCCATAACCCCAACAGAGAAGTTTAGTTACCCATGAGTGCGAAGGAAATCACAATTGACATTGTTGTTATACCACAATAAAGATTTCTCGTTTGTAATGGTGTGGTAGGAGTTAGGAGTGAATCCCTTAGCAAGGTAACGTTTCTCTTGTTGCGGAATTTAAGAATAGATAAATAGAAGAAGAAAAATAGAATTAATGGAAGAATGATTGTTTAGAACTAGAATGTCTTAGAAGTAGAATAGAATAGAATTGAATGTAAGAAGATGTCAGAAGATGTAAGAAGATGTCTAGCAAGATAGGGTATTTATAATACCCATATCCTATTCCTACTAAGCTAATGAAATGCTTAACCAAATCCTACTAAGCTAATGAAATACTTAACCCAATTGTACTAGGTTAATGTATCATTATCCTAATCCTAATAAGCTAATGAAATACTTAACCCAATTGTACTAGGTTAATGTATCATTATCCTAATCCTAATAAATTACTGCTAGTCCCCAAAGTCTTCAGAAATGTTGTTTTAGCCCGGGACAGAATTTCCATGCGCCATCTTTAGTCCTTGGCGTCCAAGATTGGCTTTTCTCCTTTCGTGAAGCTTTCTTTGGCGTCAAGTTATCCATGAAATGCTGAATTCTGCATCATTTATACCTGAAACTTTGCTAATCATGTTCGTTAGCTCACTTACAGGAAAAAGGACTAAAAGTGCATGAAATATATAATTTGTTCTCAAAACTAGGCTAAAATATGGGCAAAATATAGTGCTATAGGCGTGTAAATTCGCCTATCATCAGAAGGCTCACCTTCTGATACTTGGACAGGACCTCTATTAGTAATAGGTCGGGACCTATTACTGTATTCCTCATTTCTAAGCGAGGAAGCAGTACCTTGTTCACCAACTCAAAAAGAAGTTGATATTCTCCTTTCAAGGCCTTTTTACTTACATTCTTTATGTACATGTCATCAAGTTTACCATAGATCCTTAAAAACTTTTCAGACCCTTTTGCATTCCTTAAGGACCTGGTCCCTTTAGCGGGCATCCTAAGGATCTCAGACAATACTTCTTCATCAGTAGCTAGACTCACCCCATTGACTTATGTGGTTAAGTACAGACCATCATCGGATAAAGTTAGGTTATGATAGAACATCTTAACTTTTTTTTTAATGCGGGGAACTAGAAACTCAAACAAGTGTTCCCAACATTGGAATTTTACCCAATCTATAAACTCAATCATCCTAGGCATTCCAGAAAGTTCAAACACTCTACCCCTCAAAACTTCTTGGGTTTTGAGGATCTCCTGTCTTACTTCTCTTGATAAAATCTTCTCCTTTCCTTTTGAAGTAGAAGCTTTTCCTAAGGGACCAGTTCCTTTGACAGAAACCCAATAGCTCCTGAAGTCCTGCAGACTTGAAACTGGGACCTGGTCCCTTGGTGCTGGGTATTTCATACCTTCTTCTCTTACCAGTACTTTTAGGCACTGGTTTCCTAATCATCTCTCCTTTTGGCTTCCCTTTTTGGGGAAAAATAGTAGCCTTTCCCTTTTCATTGGCTCTAGAAGAAGTCACACTCTTTTCAACATCAGAATCAATAGACGCATCGTTATCATCAGTCATGCTATCAAAAAGACTTTCAAAATCACTATCACTATTATCATCAAAATCACTCCCAGATTCCTCTTCTAATTCCATAACTTGCACCACCTTTTCAACTAGGGGTTCAACCACAGGCACACTTTTCTTCTTTAGTGTCCTCTATCTCTTAGTATTGTTATTATTTTTCTCCAAGGACTCTTTCATCAAGTTCCTGGGACTCAACCTAGTCCCTGGAGGTTTAACAATCCCGGTTGAAGCCTTGGTAAATGAGAAAGACCCCTTCTTAGACAATTTCCATGATAAGGGTCTTTCATCATCACTATCAGAATCACCTTTTACATCCATATTATCACCCAACAAGTCAAGAATAGAAGGCAACACTAAGTTCTCATCCTCAGCAGTCTTAGGATGATTATTTTATCTCTTAGTGAATAGTGTAACAGGATTTGTGTCCTATTTTGGTGAGTCGGGGGTACTAGGGTATTTAAAGGGCTCTCCACTAAGGGTAGTGAGGCCTTGTACCCTAATTTTCTTGCACATTGCCTAGATATTTGATGATATCCATCAAACATATTCTCATCAATGAAAGAACTCCCAGACTTACTAGGTGACCCAACCTTATTAGAAGCTGGGATTTTAGCGAAAGAATCCAAAATGGATCAGAAGGAACTAGTTGATCAGTGACTAGAAGGGTTTCATCAGGAACTTTGTATTTGGATGAGTCAATGTTACAGTTGGGAATAGAGGGTGGATATTTGTCCATTTTCTTAGAAAAAGGCTCATTCAATGCATCTTTCTTCTGTCGAGCACTAAAATCTCTAGCAATTTTGCCATGAAAAAAGGAGAGAACTTTGAAAGGGAAAAATAGTTTTGTGATTCTGAATCAGGTGTGGTGGATGGAGTCAAATACTTTCAAAGGAATTAGTTGATCTTGGGGAGAAAATATTAGTGGATTTGACATTATAGTTCAGGAGATGATTTGACAGATTTCAAAGGAAGAAGCAAGATGAACACTTAAGAAACAATTTAAAAACTGATAGGCTATGAAATGAAGATTTTCAAAATAAGTAGATAAAGGATCTAATAATGATTTAAATAGGAAATAAAGGAAGTTCAAATTTGATAAAGAGTTGTGACTGATGAAATGTATATGGTCAAATAGGCATGTCTCTTAAGCTTAAAGTAGGGTGACAGCTTTTTGAAAGGGTGGAAGTGTGAAGTGGCACACAGTCATTAAATTTTAAAATACCACTGTTAGATAATAATATGTGATACTAACCTGATTAGGATCCTGGTCCCTATATGATTTTCTGAACAACGTACTTTGTGTTGTCTCACCTTTCTTCTTATCTTCTCTTTCTTTCCATGGGTGTATATCTGCAGAAGATATGAGACTGAATTAGAAATGTGAGATATCATCTAACAATAATACTTGCTCACCAAATCATAGCCATATTTGGAGGATTAAGAGGGGCATGATGCATTCATATTTGTCTTATTCCCTAGCTTTGTCCTGTTCCTTTCAAACTATTCCCTACTAAGTGACTTGGTAAACATATCAGCAATTTGATCTTCATTACTGCAAAACACCATCTTGATCAACCCATTCTCCGTATTATCTCTGAGGAAGTGATGCCTAATGTCAATATGTTTGGTCCTTTTATGCTGAACTAGATTTTTAGCCATATTGTCAGCATTTGTATGATCACATGATAAAGGCACACACTCTGAGAGAATACCAAAATCTTCAAGTTTCTTCTTGATCCACAATAATTGAGCACAATAAGAAGCATTTTCAACATATTCAGCTTTAGTTGTTGAGAAAGCCATTGAGTTTTATTTCTTAGAACTCCAAGAGATTAAGGATGATCCAAGAAAATAAGCCATTCCTGAGGTACTTTTCCTATCAACCAAGTACCCAGCATAATCAGCATTAGCATACCCAACCAAGTCAAAAGTATCACCACAAGGATAGAATAGAACCAAGTCAGGCATTACCTTAAGATATCTCAGAATTTTTTTAGCTGCTTTCATATGAGATTCCTTTGGACTTTCTTGTAATCTAGCATACATCCCAACAGTAAATACAATGTCAATCCTACTAGCTATCAAGTAAAGTAGTGAACCAATAATCCCTCTATACATAGTTTTATTGATGAGGGGCCAGGTTCATCCAAGTCCATTTTTTGAGAAAATTCCAATAGGAGTATCTATGGGTTTTGCATCCTCCTTATGGAACCTCTTAAGAAACTCATGAATATATTTTTTCCAACATATAGTGGTTCCTGATGCACTTTGCTTTATTTGAATCCCAATAAAGAAATTGAGTTCTCCTATCATGCTCATTTCAAATTCACTACTCATCAACTTAGCAAATTCATCACACAGGGAACTAGTTGTATCCCCGAATATGATGCCATCAACATAGACTTGAACAATGAGCAAATTTCTTCCCCTTTCCTTCAAGAATAAAGTATTGTCAATCTAACCCCTTTTGAATCCATTACCTAATAGAAACTTTGAAAGCTTATTATACTAAGCTTTGGGAGCTTTCTTCAAACCATATAGAGCCTTTTCTAACTTGAACATATGATTTAGAAACTCCACATCTTCAAAAGCTAGACGTTGTTTTACATGTACTTTTTCCTTGAGTAGGCTATTCAAAAATGCACTCTTCACGTCCATCTAAAATAGCTTGAACTTTATGTAAGAGGCAAATTCTATGAGAATTATAATGGCCTTTATTTTAGCCACGGAAGCAAAAGTTTCATCATAGTTTATGCCTTCTTCCTGATTGTACCCCTACACCACCAGTCTAGCCTTGTTCCTAATGGTATTGTCATGCTCATCAGCCTTATTTCAATAGACCTACCTGGTCCCTATAACTATTTTATTTGAGGGACGTGGGACCAAGTGCCACACTTTGTTTCTCTCAAATTGATGTAGCTCTTCTTGCATTGCATTGATCCAATCTACATTCTTTAATGATTATTTTACATTCTTGGGCTCAATTTGGGACAAAAATGCAGGGAAAGCACATAGATTTCTTACTCTACTCCTAGTCTGCATACCTGAATCTACGAGTAAGCAGATTATCAAGTGGATGTGAAGACTAAAACTTCTAAATGGACCTCAGAGGAGTGAGTTAACTAGAATTGGGATAAAATTCCATTGAGGTGTTACCCTCAGGAAACTGATCATCTTCTTCACTAAACTGTGGATTAGATTCTCCATGAGGAGCTTGTGATATACTAGGGTTCTGAAGGTATGTTGAGCTTTCATCTTCAGATCCTAAAATTGGTCCCTGTGAACCTCCATTATTATCTCCTTTATCAGACTTTTTTTTGGCAGTTGGAGGATTTCCAGAATCATCATCACCGGTAGTGTTGCCTTCATTAGTACCACCAGCTTTATCAAACACTACATAAATACTTTTCTCCACACATTGTTTTCTTTTGTTATAGATCCTATAAGACTTACTAGTAAATAAGTACCTAACAAAAACTCCTTCATCACTCCTTGGACCAAACTTTTCAAGATCATTCTTCCCATTATTCAGCACATAGCTTTTGCAACCAAAAGGCTTGAAATAGCTCAGCTTAGGTTTTCTTTTGGTCATGAGCTCACAGGGAGTCTTCTTCAAAATAGACCTGACAGACACCTATTAGTCACATAATATGTTGTGTTGACTTATTCATCCCAAAATCTGTGATCTATCCCTACATCTATCAGTATAGTCCTGCCAATATCCACTAGTGTCCTATTTTTCATCTCTACAACACCATTTTGGTATGGTGTACTGGGGGTTGAGAAGTTATGATTAATGACTAGCTCATTACATAAATGATTGAACTTTGAATTTTCAAACTTTGTTCCATGGTCTGACCTAATTTCTGCTATCTTCTCATTACGCTTCACCTATACTTGCCTAGCAAAGGCTTCAAACATAGGGAATGTTTCTTCTTTAGATCTTATAAAGAAGGTCCAAGTGAACCTAGAATAGTAATAATTGATGATCAATATGTAATTTTTTCCTTCTATGCTAGCAATTTTTATAGGTCCACATAGATCCATGTGGAGAAGTTGCAAAGGCCTAGATGTTCTTACTTTTTTCTTTGAATTGAATGAGGATTTTGTTTGTTTTCCCTTCACACATGCATCACACACCTTCAAGTTAGCAAACTTCAACTTATGCATCCCTCGAACCAGGTCCCTACTGACCAACTTTTTTAGCAGAAAGCAACTAACATGACTTAATCTCCTGTGCCACAATTCAGTTGCATCTTCTTGAATACTCAAGTAAGTCATGTTCCTGGGCTTGCAAGACCCCAGATCTACAACATAAATATTTTTGTTCCTCCATGCAGTCAGCATTACTTCACCATCCTTAAGGTTTGTGACAGTGCTTATCTACCTGAATATGACTTTATTACCTTTGTCACAAATCTGAGCAACACTCAACAAACTAAATTTGAGACCATCAAAAAAGTGAATATCATTAATGATCTGACCCAAACTGTTCCCAATTTTTCATTACCAATAATGTACCCTTTGTTTCCATCGCCAAAGAAGACACTGCCTCTTTCATGGTCCTTAAACGAGAGAAAGTTTTTAACTCTTCCAGTCATATGCTTTTAACAACCCCTATCTATGAACCAATGGTGGTTCCTTCCTCTTACTTTGCCCTGCATTAACAATCAGTTATTAGTTTTGGGAACCCATTTTAGCTTGAGTTCCCAAAATGGTGATAGGGGAAAAATTAGATTTTTCTTGGTCCATCTAGGTAAATTATCAATCCTTCCCTTTGAAACAGAGAACTTTTCATCCTCCTAACAACTGCAGTTATAGAGGGGCATGAAGTTATTGTATAGCCATTCTTGCCATAATGAGTACATCAGAGATTGTCTTTGACAGAGACATATTTGCTATAAGGATTATAGGCTAGATAAACACTATGGAACCCCAATCCTATTCTGTTATTTGATCCCTTACTAGTAAGGATTGTCAGTGCTTGAGATTATGTAGTCCATTTGAGAGCCTTTTCAAGCTCATTCTTGATCTGAAATAGGTCCCTCTCAAGTTCAGCACTTCTCTCATGTGAGGCAGTTAGATCTGCATTTACCTTAGCCAATTTCTCTTCTAACTCAAATTGAATATGTTTCTTTCTTTATTTTCTTTTGAATTAAACTTAGACATTTTACTAAGTTTTTCATTTAATAGATTATTTTCAAGGGAGGGTGACTTTCCAGTTGCCTGAAATTCTATCACTTGTGCAATTAATTCAACCATTTCTTCCTCATATTTTTCAATATATTTCTTCAAACACTCTTTAACTTTAGTGAGTTCATTAAAGTATCTATAAGCACAGTAGCAAGTGACTTTAACTCTTTAAAAGAATATTTTTTTAGATTCTCTTTGATATCTAAGAGAGTTACTTTGTCATCTTCATCATCATCTGAATGTTCCATCAAGACAAAAAAAGAGTCATAGACTTGGACATCATCCTCTACTACCATCATGGAGACATCTTCTTGTTTTTCTGATTCATCTGAATCACTAGAGGAATCACCCCAAGAAGCTAGGCCTGTTTTGCAACCTTGTCAGCTTCAGCTTTCCTATTGTACTTGCCAGGGACCCGTTCCTTTCCCTTCTCATTTTCACCCCCTTGCTTGACATACTCTTTGTAATCCACTTGTGTTGCGGACAGTCTTTGATATAGTAACCCATCTTTCCATAATTGTAACAGGTGTTATTTGTCTTTCCTTCTCTAATGTGCCTGCTGGATTCTCCTCTTCTAGGTAGAGCTCCTGACTTTCTCAAGGCTTTGAGGATCCGTTTGGCAATGTAAGAATTTTCCTCTTCCTCAGCACTATGTTCTTCTTTGTTTTCTTTAAGACCAGATTTTTCTCCTTCTTGAGCTCACCCTTAGATTTGTTGTACATCTTCATAATCTCATAGATCTAGAGATTTCCAATCAAATCATCCATGGTCATATTTTTCAAATCTCTGGCTTTAATAATAGCATTAACTTTGCTCTCCCATTGCTTGGGTAAAATGCTTAGGACCTTACAAACCTGTTTGGTGGTTTAAATATCCTCACCTGAATAGTGGAGTTCATTGATTATAAAAGTGAACCTTGTGTGCATTTCCTAGATAGACTCTCTTTCCCTCATGGTAAAAGTCTCATATTGGGTAGTTAGCATATCAACCTTTGACTCTTTCACTTGACTAGTTCCCTCATGGGTTGTTCGTAGGCAATCCCAAATTTCTTTAGCAGACTCACAAGCAGAGATCCTATTATACTCATCAGGGCCAATGCCACACACTAGCAGCTTTTTTAGCTTTATAGTTCTTTTCAATCTTCTTCTGTTCAACATCATCATATTCATTTTTAGTCTTCAGAACAGTCAAAGTCACTTCACCAACTTTTATTGTCTTTGTGGAAATAAAATGACCATTTTCAATAACGTCGCACAACTCTAAGTCTTCTGCCATGATGAAATCATGCATTCGAGTTTTCCACCACCCATAGTATTTCCCATTAAATCTAGGTGGTCGAGTGGTAAAATGGCATTCTTCAAGATTTGGAGGAACAGCCATATTGAAGATCTTTCCTAGGTGTTACCTTTTTAGGAAGACCTTGCTCTGATACTAAATAAAGAGATAGACGAGTCGCGACTAGGTCCCAAACACATGTAAACAGCTAAAACTTAGCAATGCAATATGTAAAATGAGTAGATAAGAAACACAACAATTTTATATCGAAACTCCTTGCTCAAGGGAGAAAAATCATGATTACCTTCAGAATTTCCAAAGGTCCACTAATATTCAAGCAACCTTGAATATAGACTGACATTGAGGATTAAAAATCTTAATCCTTCTTCTCCTAGTAATAACTCTATTACAAAGAGAAATGTGTAATACCTCTACTCCACTAACACCCAACTAACTCTAACTGAGATGACAAGCTAACTCTAGCTTTAAGATCACCTAACTCTAGATGACAACAATGAGTTTGAGAACCAGAACAAGAAACCTAGTAATAATAATAAACAACAACAGTAGGCAACATTTGTAATCACAAGACAAAGACTCAATTACAACAAGAACATAAAATACAACTTGTGAGCGATCAGGTCCCTGTTGCGAGGGAGGATTTGACTCAAGAGCTTCAAGAGAATATTTTGTTATGAGAATATGAAAGATTAGGTTTTCTTATTATGGAAGATGAGCAATGTATATGAAACAAAAAAACCTAGGACGCGTCTCATTGGTTGAGACCAAAAAGTGCAGCAGTTTTCTCACCAACTTTTGTACTATCGTCTAGTTGTGCATGACAGTAATGTGAATGAGGTCAAACAGGTCCCTAAGTAGTTGCAACCTTTGTCATCACATATTCTTCAAGAACCAGCTCCCAAATGATAGTTTGTCAATCATCAAAACTAAGGACTTAACATCTTCTCTCATTCACACGCAATGATGTTAGAGATATCACATGACAGACACTGATGCTCCATGTTAATCCTGTTTTTGCTATCGCTTGAAAGATTTGCATCAAAGGACTCGAATACAGAATGGTAGTAGTTGTAGAGTTCTGCAATCCTTTGTAGAAATGGGAAAGCATTAGTGTTCACATCTTGCTCAACAACTATTACTAGCTTAGGATTTAAGCTCTTAACCATCCTGAAAAGTTGATCTCTTCAGTTTACAGTTTATCAGGCATATGATGAAGCTAGAAAGAAAAATTCACCACAATAGATTCACCATGGTGCAAGTTTAGCATTTCTAGGAAGACTAATGCAATTCTTGAAGGAACCACTTGGAATTTGAATGGAAGTGAAGATCCTCCACAGTTTCTCAAGTCTCAACCCAATGATATTCAGGCCCCAGTGGCATATTGAACTTATTCAGGGTCATCAACCCCAGTTAACCTAAGATGTGGTGGATTATAGGGCAGAGACTAAACCAGTCCATAATCTAAGTGGATTATCCTTAGTAACCATATTAACATATAAATCAAAGTTGTGATCAAAATTAGACAAGTTCCAAAGTCATCACACATTTTGGACGAAGAATGTTATGAATTACCATTATCAGGCAATGATAAACCAAAGCTACATATATAATTGTATAATTGATTCAGCATCAGGATCGATCATGAAAGCGAAAGTGGAATGTGCTCAAATGATGACATTATACTAAGCAAGCACATAGTCAATTTAGAACATAATACGGTAACAAACAACTAAATTTACACGTAGCAGTGTTAAAACACAGTTCACATGCCAACATAGAAAAATAAGAACCAATATACATACATACATACATACATACATACATGTATATACATATATATATATACACATACACATAAAAATGTAAAGTAGAAGATTACTTTGAAATGAGACACTATTTGACTATAATATATATTCTAACATATGTATATATATTAGATGAAAGGCCGAAGATAGGCAATATATGAATTATGTACGAAACTAATAACAATAATAGACAATACACTTGTAAATTATGAAACTAGAACATCAAGATAATAAAATGTATGACCAATTGATCAAATAGAATATGCAGTATGTAAAGGAAATTATTTTTTAAAAAAAAATATATAAAAGACATAAATTAGTCAAATATCAGCATGAGTAGGATATCGGAAGGTCAAAATTGAGTATCAACAAATGTCCTAACTTGTTTTAGGCCCGATTTACCTGCAGTACAAATGTCAGGTGATAACGGAAACTAACAAAGTATAAAGTAAGCAAAATAACCAAAGTAAAGTAAACAAATCTAAAAATATCTTAAGCGAATATGGGCGGGTTCGAGATCAATTCTTGGCTCTCCAAGTTGTTGATGGAGTAAGATTGCCATAACGCTAGATAAACAGTAAAGAATAAAAAATGCGTGAAGACTGAAGAAACTATTGTATTTAGCTAGATAGTGGGAACCAAGATCCTTTTACAGGTAAGGAGGAGCAACTATTTATAGGTTACAACATTAGAACCCTAAAGTACTAAAACCTATGCCATTGTGTCACGTGCTTAATCCTTTGGGGATCCAGTTAGTATTTCTGCAATGTTTAGCTCAGTACAAGTTCGTTCACCTACCTGAGCGGATTGACAAACTTGTCTCTTGTTTGTTCCTTGTGTCCTGTCACCAGGGCTTATAACCCACTGAGTCTTAATCATTATGAAAAGGCAGTTTCCCCCCACCAATATATCAAGAGAGGCTTCTCATAGCTCTTGTTATACTCGTCGCATCAAACCCTTGTGATAGCTCTCCTCTTATTGCCATGTGTCTCTAAGCAAATTTTACCCCATACAATTTATGGCGATACTTATGCCTTTTCCCAAAATTTGTTCCAAATAATTGTCGCTTTAGGAATTAAAGATAAAAATTAGTAATTGTTTCCAACTATATGTTGGGTTCGAAATCGAGAGGGCGTCATGCGGAAGCTAATTGTTGCAAACTATGAGAGGATAAATCAGACAACAACGAAAACAATACTAAAAACATAATATTATTATACGATTTGACCAATTGGCCTACATATAAAACCTAATATTAAAAAGCATAAAATCAATGAGAGATAAAATCTCTCCCTAAACAAAACTCTTTAAACGACTACATTGTGGATGCTATTGTGTTATGACTTGAGAAGAGAGTTGTTCTATTTATAGAGTTACAAAACCCTTCTTCTAAGAAAGAATAAACCTAATCGAAATCTAATAGTAAAAAACTAACAGAAATCTAATAGAAAAGAGATCGTTTCCTACTAGGAAACTTTTTCTACTAAGAAATCCTTTCCGAAGTAAAACACAATTATGGTAGAATCCAAGTAAGGTAAGAAATTCAGAACAAATCCTAACAAATCTCCCCTTGGCCTGAATTTTCTTGCAAAATTGTTCATCATCTCTTTCTTCGTGTAATCTTCGTAACTGCTACTTGTCATGGTTAAAAATAAAGTTTAAAATATTATGGGTTTAAAATTATTTAAAAAATATCTTATTTTTTTATTTTTAAAGATACAGCAGCAGGAATGTTGAAAATATGTTTTAAGCTCCTTCTCCACATGTAGCTAGACAAAAATCTTTATTATCGTCAAACTGTTGCACCTTGATTTTGAAACCGCTTTGAACCTGTTTAATCTCGTCTCACCACACCATTGGACCATTGAACCATAAACTCTGATACCACTTGTTGGGTTCGGAATCGAGAGAGCGTCATGCGGAAGCTAATTGTTGCACACTATGAGAGGATAAATCAGACAACAACGAAAACAATACTAAAAACATAATATTATTATACGATTTGACCAATTGGCCTACATATAAAACCTAATATTAAAAAGCATAAAACTAATGAGAGATAAAATCTCTCCCTAAACAAAACTCTTTAAACTATTACATTGTGGATGTTATTGTATTATGACTTGAGAAGAGAGTTGTTTGATTTATAGAGTTACAAAACCCTTCTTCTAAGAAAGAATAAACATAATAGAAATCTAATAGAAAAAACTTAATAGAAATCTAATAGGAAAGAGATCTTTTCCTACTAGAAAATCTTTTCTACTAAGAAATCCTTTCCGAAGTAAAACACAATTATGGAAGAATCCAAGTAAGTTAAGAAATTCAGTACAAATACTAACACTATACCATTATATTAAAGAACTACATCTTAATAATGCTGAATTCTCAAGAAGCATCTAATTAAAAATAGTAACTTAGTAAACTTTATCTTGTATTTATTATTTTTCTTAATAAGTGTGAAAAAAGCAACACCTAAAATGGGAAGCAACACCTAAAATGGGACAGAGGGAGTATGTTGCAATATAATACTGAAAATTTAGAACAAAAAACAAGGAAACCAACCTTAATCAAGAAAATTAAGAATCTTGAACACAATGTTATAGCTTGCAGAAACAGAGGAAGACTAATTATGAGGATGTTGGGAGAACATCCTAATAATCCTGTTACAAACTGGAAGTAATTATGAGGATGGAGCTATTGCTTTCTTATAGGTGTAAAATTTTGCAACAAACAGAAAGAATCCAAAATTGAGCACACTTAGCACAGCCAAAAGCCAGAAGAAGTAATGTAGATGACCATAGTTCAAGTTATCAGGAATCCAACCAGGACCACCTTGCCTAGTACTCATATCTGTAACAATATTGACCAAAAGTGTACTCAGATAGTTCCCAAGTGCGGTCGTTATAAGTGAAAGAGCAGAACATAAACTTCTCATAGCATCAGGAGCTTGTTCATAGAAGAACTCCAATTGTCCAATGAATGTAAAAACCTCAGCACAACCTATGACAAAATACTGAGGAACTTGCCAGAAAATGGACATAGGGATATGCTTCATCTCATAGTAATTGTGTTGTCTTACACTTCTCAATCTTACCATTTCCAATGTTCCGGCTATCAACATCGCGAAAATTGAAATGACTAGGCCAATTGCTATCCTCTGTAGTTGAGTGAAACCGTTCCTGTGACCAGTGATTCTTATGGCTAATGGAACGATGACACAATCATAGACAGGTACCCAAAAAATGACACTGATCGTGTCGAAAAGGGAGAGGGAAGCTGAAGGGATTTCAAAGGAATTGGTCATGTGGAGATCCATTGTGTTTCCCTGGAGGACAAATAAGGTTCCCATTTGACTATACACACTGCTAAAAATGATACCAGTTGCCCATATAGGCAGCAACCTTATGATTGATTTCAGTTCTTCAACTTGTGTCACAGTGCAAAGGCTCCATGGATTAACTGACCCTTTGATTGTGTCTGATTGTGTCTCCACTGCTGCCTTATCAAAGAAACTAGATAAAATATGAAGACCAAAGCATTAAAAATCAATCATCTTATAATGAAAGAGTCTAACCGCTATACACAGATGAGGTAAAAGAATACACTATTATGTCACCTAACCTAACAGATAACTCAATTTAACTATCCACAATAAGTAAAATTAGTAATCTGAAAAATAAAAGGAAACAGCCTATTAAGTCAGTAGTGTATGGTGTATAAGTAAAATCCATAATAAAATGTTGTATAAAGTTTTTTTTTTTAAAAAAGGGTGCAAGGTTCGGGAAAAAGCTGGACCACAAGAGAGATGCATAAATATAGTTAACTAGGATTTTCACTCTTGACATGCATATCTAAATGAAATTAGACATATTCATTTAATTAATCAACACAAGACTTCTCATTTTACAACACTGTGACTTTATGTGGCATAGTAACGCTACAATGGTCATGCTTGATCGTAATCTGTATTGAAAATGTTAGAAGACATTTAATGAATTAAAAAGGTGTACTTTCTTTTAACAACTTAAGCTTATCGAAGATGACCACACAGTACATAATATCACAACAATCATTGACCATGTGTATAAATCCACCGTCATTCATTATCAAAAAAATAATTTTCACATAGCTGGTCCAAGAAAATGAGTCAGACACATTAAGAAGGGTGTTAACAACATAATTAATTAAAAGAAGCTAAGTACTATATAACTGCTAAATTAAAAGATGAGATGATCATAGGATTCAATAGAAAACACATCGAGAAGTAACTAGACATACCTCAATTGTTCAGTGTGATCAAGTTTCCTGCTACCTTGTACAGCAGATTCTTCATCATTAGTTTCAAACAAAACAGAACTATCTCTAGGAACTTTCACTTTAAACTTCCTAAAAGAGGCAACAATAACTTGAAAAATCCTAGTAAAGGGACTTCCACCAGGCTTCTGATTCCTATAAAGTTTTGTTCCTGAAAAAAAACTTACAACAGCAATGGCCATAGCAACAGCAGGGATACCAAATCCCCAACCCCAACCAACATTTGTTTGTATCCAAACAAGAACAGTAGAAGCAACAAGTGCACCAATGTTGATGGAAAAATAGAACCAATTGAAGAAAGAACTTTTTTTCTTCTTTTCAGTTTCATCAGAATCGTCAAATTGATCTGCTCCAAATGATGAAACACATGGCTTGATTCCACCTGTACCAAGGGCTATTAAGTAAAGTCCTAGGTAGAAAATTCCAATTTGTATCCCTTTAGGATGACAAGAATTGTTGTCATCACAAGGTGGTTTTAGTCCATGCACTGATGCTGATAATGTTAGTACTGTCATCCCCTGCATAAATTTTAAATACAAAGTTTTAACTTTTATAACAATACAAAAGTGTTATATATATATATATATATATATATCATGTAAGTGTTTCATACTTACGAACGTACTCCCAAATAAGATACTTAACGTGTTATAGCTACAAAACGGCAGGGGCCAATACGCATATCGCCTAGAATCCGTCGTTAACAGCTAGGATTAGTCGGGCATTTAATCTCGTTTTTATAGCATAGTGGACGATGCTCACTACCCTATTTCCCCTTTTTTGATCCTTGTCCTCCCACTTTAAAAGAAAAGGTGAAAGATCAATTTAATCCACCCAAGTCTACAGAGGTTGGATTATGACTCATTTTGTCGACTCAACCTAACGGGTTGAATTCAAATGACTCGTCGAATTATTTGACCAAAATAGGTCAAAAGATATTACTTGACAGGTCAAAATGCCGCAAGCTTAGTGGGTGATGCACACAACTAGCTACCCCATTTCCTCTTCCTCTACCTCCCTATGTAATGAAAAAACTTTTTACGGAAAAAGTAACAAATTCTAATCATTTTTAGTAATCTACACCAGCTTAAAGGGTCGGATTATAAGTCATTTGTTGACTTGACCTAACACGTTGAATCTAATATGAACTATCAATCAAAATAGGTTAAATTACATAACATAACAGGTCAAATGCTGCAAACTCATATTCAGACTTACAAAATCAAGTTTGGAGATCAAGATTTATAGGTTTGGAAGAAGTTAAGCTTTTAATTTAAGACAAATTTTCTTGTTTATTAGAAAGTAAAATAAATAAGAACGGGAAATTGGGTTCGATTGGCCAGGTTGTGTATTGACTCATAGTATTTGACCAAATTAACTCATTTAGATCAAAGACAACTTTAGGTAAGTTGAGTCATGATCCTTTTATGATTTGACATGTTTTGATCAGCTCAAGTTTGAATCTAATTTGCTCATTTGCCACTTTATTATTAGGTAACCTTAAAAGGTAAATAACTTGCGATAAATATGATTAGTGAAATTAGTACTCTAAAACCAAGACAAGTAATAGAGCAGGTGGAAATGATGTTTCGCGATCACTTACAAATTGAATAGAAGAAAATGGTTTAATTGAGATCTCATACATGTAAAAATGAAGATTCCTTGTAAAAAGAAAGTAAAACTAAAAGTAAGTTTATAAAAGGTTACAAATCCAGAATGTTGCTTTCTTGGTTTGTGTTATGAACTTAAATTTTCTAGGATTCTTCGTCATGCAAAAGACATGCAAAGAGAAAAATCTAATAAAGAGACATGCAGCTTACAAAGACATAGATGATTGAGAAGGCAGCAATAGTCCAATATCTTCCCAAATAAGCATCAGCTAGAAATGCACCCAGCAATGGTGTGACATAGCACGTCCCTGACCAATTTGTCACATTATTAACTGCCACAACACTGCTCTCATTCATCTGGAACTTTAGATAATTCACAAGATTTGTATTAATCCCATAATAAGCCAACCTCTCACAGCATTCATTCCCTGTTTTTGCATATAAAAGGATATCAAGAATCAAAGTACTCCAGCAAATAGGGAATTTTCTTTCTTTAGAAAAAATAAACAGCTCGAAGTATATGAGAAACGGTTCAAGTTATATACATTATATTGTCAGTATAAAAAAAATTATATCTTCAGGTCACCTGTGCCTATTCTAGCAGGTAATCTGTCTTCGTATAAATTTTTAGAAGACGTACCTGCAGATATCTTCTGAATGAACTGATAAAGTAGAAAAGTGCCGACCTAACAATATATTTAATACACTACTATAAGAAATTAGTCAGTACCAAGGATGTAGGGGCAAGCTCTCCAAGTTCCAGTTTGCTCCTTGTTTGCTGGATTGTTTTTGTAATCCACCGTTCCATCTTTCACAAACTTATTATCTTCTGCCATACTTGATAGTATTGCACTATGCGCGCCGCCGCAACAAAAACAGTGATTTCAGTACTATATATATATATAGTGTATTCACTGTTCTTAAAGAATTTATAGTCCTACTACATGTTGATAGAATTCTTTCAAGATTTACAAGATAAAAAATGAATATTTCAAAATGTTGAGAAGAGAAGAACAAAAAAGGGAACAATCTATATAGCATAATTTCATTTTTAGGTAATCCCAAAAGAATGAGACATTTACATATTTAGTAACAAGTTAATTTTAAAATACCACTTTACACGTATAATAAATGATTTATAATCATACAAATAAATTTATCTGTTTTAAGTGTTGTGTTAAGTCAAATAACATTAAGAGAGAAAGTACAATAAAGTGTGTATACCTATAGGATGTTGGTTTTCTCTTGCAGAATGCTTTTGCTAGCAACAGGGGTATGGGTAGCTGGAAGTTCAAGATTCAAGAAAACAAGGAAGCTGACCAACATATTTATAAGAAAATCAGTGTATTATTAACTGGGGAAGTTGGAAGTATAATTAAGATTTGGCTGAGTGCATGGTTGACATTTTTCAGCCATCCATACGTTCATTGGAATTTGCACCTATGTTATCCTACACTCCCACCATCTAAACCCTATTCGATCAAATTACAAAAACGCTCTTCATAAATTAATATACGTGTTAAATAGATGAATTAGATTAAATTTAAATGGGTTAAAATAATTCAAATTTAACAAATGAGTGAATTATTATAATTTGGCTAAAAATACTTAAATTGAAATGAGTTGAATCAAGATAGACTAATCAATAAGTCTATTGCATCCTAAAGACGTATGGTGAGATAGATGTTCTTTATCATTAAACAAAGATTTCGAATAGAGCTTTAAGGTTGATTCTAGTGGGAGCACTTTTTTCTTTTAATAGACTTGAGTACTTGACCCAACTCAAGTTAGTTCATGAGTACCAACTTTTAGCAGTTTTTACTAAACATGGGCCTTCAGATAGCTCTGATTAAATATAAAATTTTGGTTTGGATTTCCAGTTTCTGTTTTGTGAAATCACAATCCAAAATTAAATTAAATAAAGAGATTAACTATAATTTATTGATAGTGCATTTTTTTTTACACAGTCAAGCTACTTTGACTGACACTAACCGGTAATCAACCTATTAGCTTCCTAGTTTTTAGGTTTTCTTTTTCATTTTCAATTTACTTTTTAAATTCTCTCCTCACCGCTTTCAAACTTTTCTTTTTAATCCTTCAATGGTCAAGCCCTTGATGAGTTTTTTTGCATTGGAACAAATCTGCAATTTCATTTCCAAATAAGTTTGTATATGAACTTATGTTATTCGAACTCTTCAAAAAGTATCAATAGGTGTGCTTTGAATTTTTGAAAAAATAGATTATTTTTTAGAGGACCTGACACGAATGCGACATAAAAAGGGAAAAGTCCGTGCAACTTAAATTTTAAAAACTATTGAATTTTATATGCAATTTTTTTTAACTTTTTGAGCACTATCAATTTGTAAGATGCCAATCTGGCCCAAACTTACTTTTTAATTGGGATCTAGTTAATCATATGACTTCTGACGAATTTCAAAATTGAGATGAAAGAATTGTTTTTGCATTGTTAGATTAGTCTTTTAAGAAAAAAAATTTACTCTTAAACTTAAACTAATAAACCACAATATTTTCCCATCTTCAAAGTCTGATGAAAATGAAGAAGAAGAAGACCGTCCTTGTATATATATAGTAAACAAAGTCATCGTATTCTTTTGGTATATCAAATGTAAAGTCCTAGTTTCCTTCTATTAATATTTTCCTTAGTTGTAATCTAACTATTAAAAGGTAAATATACTTGAGAACTTAATTACCGATAATATGCTTTAATATTACCTGATTTTGTAAAAGGAAATTTACACCATCTGTGAATAGTAGTTAAACTCTTAAATAAACTCGTGTTGGGTTAGATTTAAGATCGATTTCAAAGTTAAGCTTTTTCTTAGCTTTTTAAAAAAAAATGACACCCAAATAAAATAGGGGATCCTTTAGAAATAGCGGCACTTAGCTATAAAACCCTCCTTTTATAGCCATATTTTACACAATTATCATTTATAGCCGCTGTATTCGATTTTCAGCCGTTGTATTCACTTTTACTCAATGGTCTATATTCATAAAAAAT
This sequence comes from Capsicum pubescens, assembly GCA_030864215.1. Classification (NCBI taxonomy): domain Eukaryota; kingdom Viridiplantae; phylum Streptophyta; class Magnoliopsida; order Solanales; family Solanaceae; genus Capsicum; species Capsicum pubescens. The sequence goes on from CM061548.1 coordinate 84,422,800, forward strand.
AGAAATACACTACATATTTAGTCTTGCCAAAAAACACTACCATTATTTTTTTCATATTTTTTATATTTTTTCTTTTTCATGTTTTTTCCCCTTTTTTCTTCTTCTTCTTTCTATTTTTTTCTATTTTTATTTTTTCGTTTCTTTCTTCTTTTTTTTCTCTTTAATCACTAACTTCTATTTCTCTTTCTTCTTTTCTTTTCTTGTTTGATTTTTTTTGTCTTCTTTTTTGTACTTATTTTCTTTATCGTTTTTTTTTGTTCTATTTTATATTTTTTATAATTTCGAAAAATATGACTAATCGAGCACAAGTCATGAATTATAACTTAAATACCACGATTGTTTATCGTATTTGTAGTCACACCGTCATTTATATTTTTGTATTCATTGATACAACTGTATTTGTATTTTAAAGTTCGCGCTTGTATTTATATTTTATAGTTTGCATTTTTATTTGTATTTTATAGTTCACACTTGTATTTGTATTTGTTAGTTTGCACCATCATTTATATTTTAGTATATAATTCACTCTTGTATTTTAAAGAACTGTTTTATATTTGTATTTTATAATTGACTACATATTATATTGAATTATATTTATATTATGATTTTTTTGTGTTTGTCTATTTAGATTATATTTGGATTATACTTGTATTTGTATTCTGTTTTCGTCGATATCTTTTTATTTTTAAAGAATTATTTTGTATTTGTATCTGTAAGTTGATTGCATATTGTATTTAGCCGTGACTATTACAATTTATCATTTGTATTTGTATACAAACAAGTAAATGCATTAATTGTATTTTCTTGATTCTAAAATATATAACTATGTAGTGTATCATTTGATACAAATATATCATTTTGTATTTGTATATCAAAATTATCATTCATATTTAATTTGTAAATAAACAAATATCACATGATACAGATACAATTACAAACAAATGAAACAAATGATTTTACAAATACAAATACAATATGTATTTGTATTTGATACAACTCGTATCAATAAATACAAATATATTTTCGTAGAAAGAAAATCAATCGCTCCTTTTCAATAATTAAAAAATATAAATGATAGTTCGCACTTGTATTTGTATGTTATAGTTCATATTTGTATTTTATAGTTCGAACTTGTATTTGTATGTTAGAGTTCGCATTTGTATTTATATTTTATAGTTCACAATTGTATTTGTGTTTGCTAGTTCACACAAATGAAAAGAAGGAGAAAAAATGAAAAGGAAAAAAAGAAAAAAATGAGAGAAAAAAGAAGGAGAAAAATACAAAAAAAGAAAGAGAGTAATAGAAAATAAAGAAAAAAAAAGAGGAGAAAAAATTAAAAGGAAAAGAAGAAACGAAAAAAAGAAAAAAATTGAAAAGGGAAAAAAAGAAGAATAATAGAAAATAGAAAAAGAGAGAAAATACATGAGAGAGGCTATGAATTATAATTAGGAATAATTAATCGGTAAGAGAGGGCTATGAATTGTAATTAATTGAAACTTAGGCTAAATAGGGTAATGAGGAGTCTATATTTGCTAAGATATGTAGTTATTCCATCCATGCCAGTAATAATTGAACTAAAATTTACATATATACGCAAGGTAACTTTACCTTATTATAATAAATCTCATACTGGTAAAGTAACTACATAAATCTCAAATTAATTACTCAAATTCCTTAATTTTTTGCTTTCTCTCTCCTTAATATTATACATCCAAAAATGGCCGTCTTTTCCTCCCTTTTTTTTCTCCCATTGCAAATCAGTTTATCCTCCATTATTGAATTCCTTTTTACACGCCTAAAATCAAGCAATCATACTTAGAGTTTACCATTGTAAGCTTTCAAACATTAATTAAACTTATTAATTTTATTCATTAATTTTTAATTTTTTTTAACTTCACCAAATTAGAAAGTCATGGACTTGTTTGAGAAAACAAAGGCAAGGAGCTGGCAACGAATTATCAGAAGCTTGCAATTCAGAAAGTGAAGAAAAATCCCAATTGGGTCATCATCATTAGTAGCAGAATCATGCGAATATAACAGAACAAAAAACAGGTGAGTTAGTAATGGTTGATGGAGAAAGGGAACTCGAATTAGAGACATTGCTTAAGGCATCTGCTTACATTTTGGGTGCTAGTGGATCAAGTATAATGTACAAGGTTGTGTTAGAAGATGGGACAACACTGGCAGTGCGACGAATTGGTGAAAATGGCATGGAAAGGCTTAAAGATTTCGAGAATCAAGTGAAGATAATTGCTAAATTGGTGCACCCAAATTTGGTTAAAATTAGTGGATTCTATTGGGGTATAAAAGAGAAATCGGTCATCTATGATTTTGTTCCTAATGATAGCCTTGCCGATGCACATTACAGTAAGTCCTCTTTTCCCATTCAACAGTCTCCATATATGTTGTTTGTTGTTATTAACTTATTAAACATACTGTTATAGTTAATAGTGTTTACAATTTTACTCCTATCCTATTTGTTTTACGGTAGAGAATAAATTACTTGTCATCGCGTCCAAAGGTGTAGATTTTATACATTATACATTACTTTATTTAACATACTTATGTATAAATATAGAAGAGGTTGTTTTTGTATTTAGTCGAATTATACAATTATAATCTATGAATTTTGTATAAGGTTATATTATACATTCTGACAAGTTTATAGATAAATAATGTATAATGTTAATATTTTATATGTATGGTGTAACATTATACATTCTTGAAGTTTTTATTTGAAAGTATAAGATATAATATATCAGGCATTATACATTAGTTATTTTGGAAGACTAATGTATAATATAAGTCTAAGGATATATATTTTCAATATGTTATACATTAGAAGTTCTTATTACATTAGTTATGTTTTATGTTGTATTATACAATTAGAAAGTTTTATTTTTGTATAATTTTTCATTATACCTTCTGTCAAGCTTATAGGTCATGCATGTTTAAGGTGAAAATTTAGATGTGTAGTATGACATTATACATTACTGCAGTTTATTTTTTAAATGTATAAGTTGCCCTTATACTTATTCTAATGTATAATATAAGCCTGAAGATATATATTTTAATATGTTATACATTAGAAGTCCTTATTACATATAAGATGCATTTTATGTTTTATGTGGTACTATACTGTTAGAAAGTCTTATTTTTGTATAAGTTTTCATTATACCTTCTGTCAAGCTATATAGGTCATACATGTTTAAGGTGAAAAATTTAGATGTGTAGTATGACATTATACATTACTACAGTTTATTTTTTAAATGTATAAGTTGCCCTTATACATGTGAAACTGTTGTGTAATTATAGTATGCTTTTATTTTTTCAGGAAATGAAATACCGTATTGACAAAGTCCCGACTCACACATTGCATATGGGTAGCTTATGTAACCGTGCTTTTAACGAAGACATAAAGAAGTATTTTGTATAAGATGTGGACTACATTCAAAACATACCACAACAAACATCTGATAGTTTGTAAGTGATTTTGGTTTACATTTTTATAACATGTATAATAATGTTATAATTATTGAACGACTATTATTTCATAATTTTTTTTCAAATCAGGGACTATGGCGTCTTTGTGGATGCATACACAGAAATTTTAAGTGAAGGTCTGGACGTGCATTCATGTGATTTTGATGCTGAAAGTCAACGTCCACGTTATGCTTCTTTGTTATGGCGTTACGAAGTTACAAAGGCTAAGGAAGCATACACAAATGACAATGATGATCCTCCTCGTCCTAGGAATAGTTGGCTTCAATCAGTTGATGAAAGTGCAATTGTTACTTTTGAGTAATATTTATTTATAATACTCTGCATGAAAACATCTATTTTGTTGTTTCAGTCGTTGATGTTAGACAGTTTGAATACATGTTTTTTTTGTTGTTGGAATTTAAATTTAGGTTTTATTGATGTCCTAAATCTTCTTATAAATACTTATTTTTTATTTAAGTGTTTTGCAATGACGTACAACATATTGCATTGTTACTACAAAATTTAATTAATGTATAACAATAAATTACATATTAATATTTTATTGTTTATCTAACATATAATTTTTTTCAGTACATAAGTTCATTTATAAGTTAATAACATATATTGTTTGGATTATACGTACTGTCTAATACATTGAACATGTGTCTCATATAATTAAAGTGATGTATAACATATTATCAGACATATTGTTTAAAAGAAATAACAAAAATGTTTACATCAAACAACAAACTAAATTATAAACTATAACATACATTTATAACATAATGTTAATGTATTTTTATTTTTATTACTTTTTTATTATTTTTAATTATAAATGTATGATTTGTACGCAAATAAGAGGAAGTTATACCAAAGTCAATTTACATGATACATAAAAATTTATGTATAACATAGTCTCATACTTATTAGTAAAAGTTAAAAACAAAAACGAAAATATCAAAAATTATAAAATTAAACATTTAAATAAAGTATAAAAAATATCATACATTATACATCCACAAAGTTAAATTTCATTAAAATACCATACATGAGTGTGCATTTATTTTTGAATTTTTGACATGAAACTGTACATGTGGTCAGATATAAGAAAGATTATATCGGAAAAATCTATGACATTGCGATCCATGTATAAGAATTAATTATACATAAACAATAAAGCTAGCACATTGTTGTGAAAATTGACGAAACAGTTACTAAGATCCAAAATTTAAAAAGTAATATAAAATGTAGTTCAAAATAATTCCAAGGTATCAACATAAACTAAATAAAATGATTATTCAATCAAGACCAATCTAAGCATCATCATATAGAAAAAAAAATTATCTTCTTCAAGTTTCCTTTGGGAAAACTACTAGAAAAATGGGCTATAGGAACGATAGTTTAGGTGAAGGTTCTATAACCGTCGCTATAGATACTATACGGTGACGTTTATAACCGTCGCATAATGTGATCATGTCTAATGGGATAATTAATTAGCATAACTGTCGCATATTTGATTTAACCGTCCTAATAAATCACCTTTTTGTAATGGTTATTAGAACCGTCACTATAGGTAACCTATAGCTACGATTAATTGTACTAAAAATTAAAAAATCCGAGTATTTTTCCCTCCACTCTTTATTTACACCCGCTATTTTTAACATAATAATTTAAAAAATAAAAAAAATAACTGAGAAAATCACTTTTGTAGGGCTAGTTCCCCATTTCATTCACTTTCGTAAACGGTTCCCCCATTTCAATTGAGAAAATTTTGTTCTGCAAAAAACTTAGCTGGGTCAATTCTTAAGGGCTTGGATCGATTGACAACTTAAGGTTTGATCTTGAGTAAATTGTTCCTAAGTGTAGAGTTTGTTCTTGAGTTAATTGCAGCGTTGGATGTCACTTTTGTAGGGTTTGTTCGACTTGACTCAAAATCAACTTTCGGGATAAAGTTGGAAGCACAGTAAGAGCGGTGTCTAAGCTTCAAGGGTACGGATAAAATTCGAAGCACAATAAAATCACGGTTCTCTTGTAAGTAACGATTTCATTCTCCTTTTTTCTTCTTTGTCTGAGCTTTAAGGGTATGAATAAAATTGAAAGTTTAGGATTGTTCGCGGATAAAATTAGAAGTAGAATAAGTGAGTTTTCTTGGTATTGTTATGGTATTAAGAGTTGTAAGTAATGAAAATGGGATTTAGGGTTCACTGAGTTAATTTTGATTTCTAAATAATTTATGTATTAAGAGTTTTCTTTGTTCTATATATACTTCTGGTCGATGGTAGGGGGTAAGGATTGCATACATACTACTCTTGCTAGATGTCACTTTTAGGATTACAATGGTATGTTGTTGTGAATTGAGAAGTTAATAACAGCATAGTTAAGTACAACAAGGAGTGTTTTAAACACCGTAATACGTGGATTGCCAAAATTAAAACTTATTTTAATCAGTTGCTCTGTCAGCAGTTGCGGTAAAGAAGTGAACTCGGACCTGAACTTAACATGTTGTCTGATTCCGAAGAACTAACTAAATCAACAACCTAATAGGCATAAGGAATTTCTTAAAGGTCAACGATTACATCAAACATAATTACTTGGGTCATTTTGTAGTAGGAAAGAAGAGAATACCAAGACTAGACATGTACAGTTAAAGCCATACAACGAGAGGGATTTAATTGGATAAGAAAAGAAGTACAAAACATTTTGCTTTGGGTGTCACCGGAGACTATGCCCTTTTATGATGATGCTTTTATTGATTCGGTTAGCTTTTTAGGTTGTGAACTATTGATTATCTTTGCGATTTGTCATTTGTTGGCTGATATACTTGTAATTTGGATTCTTTTAAGTTTTGTCATGGTTTTTACTCCACTGCTAGAGCCTATTTGGATGGGCTTATCCTAATGGTTTTCGGCTAATTTTTGTTATTTTGGCTTAAAAATAAGTGATTAAAAGCATTGTGTTGATCTTTACTCAAACAACTACAAAAGTACTTGTCTTGAAATCACCTAAAATAAGTCAAATCTGAATAGGCAATTGGTATATTGTGAAGAAATTACATGTTTTGCAACCCAGTATATTTGTATTGCGGGTCTTTAGAAATAATGTATAAGTACAGTTATTCAACCTTTGTAATGATAGCGTGATGTCCTTTGTTATTCTTGTTATCAGTTGACATAACTAACATTGTTGAATCCATTTGGCAGATCATTTACTGTACGAAAGATTTGTTGTAGTTACTGTTACAATAGTTGAGTAACTAGAACTTGATTGTACACATTTAATTTGGTAACATTGTCCACATGCATAGCCTTTGTTGTATAATACTAAGCTCAATGCTACTGTATCTGTTCCATAACCTGAATTGAATAAATTTCCATATCCACAAGCTCCCCTGGAAGAAGATTTCACATTATTAGTGTGTTTTAATATGTCGTAGTGGGTAATCTGTCTTATTTCACTGGTTAAAAAGGGTCCCGCTATGCACAGGGTCCAAGGAAGGGCCCATGTTGTCCATCAAATTGTGAGAATCTTTATTCTCTGACGAAATTGAGAATCTCAAGATGTCCTAAACTCAATTTAGAGACACCCATCCAACTTTCAAGTTAAAAATGGTTTGAAGTTGATGATTCTCCTAAGGCTGGAGTTGTTTTTGACGCAGCTAAACTGTTTACCTCCCAACTTGAGGGAATAAAGAAGATTGAGGAATTATGTATTAGTGATTGCAACTCTCTTTATAAATGTATTATGTAGACCAATTTAGTATGATTGTTGTGAATCTAAATCTAAGGAAAATGCATCTATGTATTTGAATCTAAGATGATTAATGAGTTGGATACATACGGTTGATCACTTGATTCAAGTTCCTGATAAGCAAGAAGTTGAATAATGTAGTTAAACAAGCAAATTGCTAATCTTCTGCAAAATCAATGTAGTTAAACAAGTGGAATGGTGGTTTCAAACTGTTTGTAATGCAAAATTATGGTTCTGATTGGTATCTCTACCACATCCACCTCATATTCCTCAAATATGGGAGAAGAATTTCCATCACGCAACAAGATTTTGACCAATGTCCTTATTGGTCGAGTTAGTGGTATTTCTGGGTGTTTGAATCAATTATTTGAGATCTTGAGTTAGATGAAAATTCTTATTATGGAATTAGATGATTTATGTAGTAACACTAGTTCATCTTTTTTTTTTAGAATTCATGAACGAGAATGGTTCGCGACTAATGGTATTTAAGTAGATGAGAGCAGAGCTTGCATTCGCGTTGTCTAAACTATTTGATGTTTAACTAGGCCTAAAACTTAAGACATCTGCCAAGACTGGTGTCTACTTTAGATAGAGAAGTATCTTCACCTCAGAAGTTGAATCTTATTGCATATAGAACATCTCTCATTATATTGATAATCAACTTTAAAGTCCAGATTTACTTATATAGCTGACTGCAGTTGGGACAGTATATAGTACTATTTTTGTATCGATTTTACTGTTAATTTTTTCATTTTGGTTTTCTTCATTCGAATTCTGTGTGAAATTAAGTTTGACATTCGGATTCCGATGAGAATTTCATGTTTTCATTTCTTATATGGAAAATTTTATATTTTTTTTGTATCGCTCGTACTGTTAATTTTTTCGTTTTGATTTCTTAGTTAGAATTTTGTGCGAAATTCACCTTAACATTTTTTTGTTGTGGATTACAATAAGAATTTCATGTTTTCATTTCAGGAAAGGCGCGTGTTTTTGGTCATTGTCAACAACAGTGTCTCAGATTGTAGCTCCACTTGTCTAGCGTAAGTGCTCTTACTGTTTACAAAATGTAATATATAGAAGACAGAGCAACTTAATTCCTAGTTTTGATGCTGAGTACGTAGTAGTGTATGATGGAGTGTTCATTCTCAATCTTTTCTCTTAGGTTGAATATATTTACTTTAACTTACTCTAGTTATGTAAGTTAGCTATTGGAGTTTGGAAATATGTTTGTGTGCATTGATTGTGTGTTAATAAATGGTCTGTATTTGATGGAAAAATTAGATAGTGCTAGTATTTATGAGGTCAATTGATTGAAATTATACATATATTGGGGCTAAGCAATCATTTTTTGCTTCAGAAATTTATCAATTGACCTTCTTTAATTATTTGTGACTAGTGTTTATGAACTTATAGGCTTGGAACAAAATTATATTATATAAGAGGGTTAGGTTAAAATATTTAAACATTGGGAATTATCTTTGTTTTATTCTTCATTAAATATATGTAATACAAATTATTTCACATACCTAATGATATTGTTTGTACGTTGATACTGACTATACTCACATATTTTTTTCTTCAATATTTTAAATGCTTAACATAGGATATTTAATGGATATTAGAGATAAAAGTTGGATGTATCTTTCAAGATCCGTTGATGAGTACGAAAATAGAGTCAAGGATTTTCTCAATAAGGCATTTGAACGAGCTTCTCTAGGAAATGAAATATTATGCCCTTGCAGATTGTGCTTTAATTGTTATTGGTATTATTGAGATGTGGTGGAGGATAACTTATTTGGTCATGGATTTGCTCCTAATTACACTCAATGGATTTTCCATGGAGAAGGAATTTCATCAATAAATATTCCAAATCCAAGGCATGAAGGAGTAAGCCAGGGACTATCTGATGGCCAACATGATGATATTGATAAACTACTTCATGATACTTTTAGAAATATAGAAGATGAGCAGAGGCATGAAGGGCATGAAGGAGTAAGATGGGGACTATCTGAAGATGTTAAGCGATATTTTAAATTAGTGAAGGAAACAAGATTTATATCCGGGGTGTAAGAGTTTTTCTAAGCTGAGTTTCACCATCTGATTGTACTTGTTTAAATGCATTCATGGGTTGAGTAATGTAGCTTTCTCAGTCTTTCTAGACTTGATAAAAGAGGTTTTTCCATTCTCTCAGATTCCCGATTCTTTCCACAAAGCAAGAAAGGTGATAAGAGATTTGGGTCTCAATTATGAAAAAATTCATGCATGCCCTAGTGATTGTATGTTGTTCTGGAATGAAAATGAAAATCTCGATAATTGCGTTGTGTGGGGGTCTTCTAGATGGAAGAATGTTCATGATGAATTGACTAATAATACCACTAAAGTTCTGGAAAAGGTCTTAAGGTACTTTCCTTTAAAGCCTAGGCTTCAGAGGATATTCATGTGTTCTGAAACATCTGTAGCTATGATATGGCATGCTACTGACCAACCCAAAGATGGAAATTTAAGGCATCCTGCCAATGGGGAAGCTTGGCAATATTTTGATTCCATGCATCCTGACTTCTCTAAAGATATTCGTAATGTTAGATTGGGTCTTTCAAGTGATGGTTTCAATCCATTCAGAATAATGAGCATTTCTCATAGAACATGGCTGGTTATGTTAATGAACTATAACTTGTCACCGTGGATATGCATGAAGCCAGAGTATATTATGTTATCAATGATTATTCCAGGTCCCTCATCTCCTGAAAATGATATTGATGTATACTTGCAGCCGCTAATTGCAGAGTTGAATGAACTATGGAAGGTGGGAGTGGAAATATTTGATGCTGAAACTAACCAAACATTTAATATGCGTGCAGATTTATTGTGGACGGTTAGTGATTTTCCAGTACTAGCAATGCTTTCTCGATGGAGCACCAAGGGAATATGAGCATGCCCCACTTATAATTATAATACTTGTTCCCAATATCTCAAACACAGTCGTAAGATGTGTTACTTGGGTCATCAAACTTTTTTCCCTATGATCATCAATATCGAAGAGATAAAAAAATCATTTAATGATAAAGAGGAGAGTAAAGTTGCACCTACTCTCTTATCGGGTGAACAAGTACGTGAATTCAATAATGTTTTTGGAAAGGAACAAAAAAAAGAAACCGAAACAGTGATGGTCCTTGGAAAAAAAGATCCATATTTTTTGAATTGTCGTATTGGCCGCAAAATAAATTGCGGCACAACCTTGACCCGATGCACATAGAGAAGAATTTCTGTGATAGTTTGCTTGGTACTTTGTTGGATATAGTTGGAAAGTCCAAAGATCATGTAAATTCTCGTTATGACTTGCATGAGATGGGGATACGCAAAGAGCTTCAACCAATAGAAGATGATAATGGTGGAAAAGTTCATTTGGAAAAAGCTTGTTTCTCTATGAAACCGGATGAGCAAAGGTTGTTTTGCACTATTTTAAAAGATGCCAAATTACCAAAAAGGTTTGCCTCTAATATATCAAGTCGAGTGCAAATAGATGAGATAAAAGTATCGGGATACAAAAGTCATGATGCTCATTTCATAATGCATCACTTGCTCCAGGTTGCAGTTAGGAAAATGTTACCGAAGAATATATCTTTGGCCTTGATTAGGTTGGAGAATTATTTTAGAGCCATATATAGTAAGGTTGTAAGAAAAAGTGATCTTGATAAAATGAAGGCTGAAATCATTGATTTAGAATGTGAGCTTGAAAAGATTTTTCCTCCAACCTTTTTTTATATAATAACACGTTTGCCTATCTATTTAGTAGATAAAATTAAACTGAGGGGATCGACACATTTGCGTCATATGTATCCTATAGAAAGAAATCTGTGTAACTTCAAGGGATTTGTTCGCAATCAAAATACCCCTGAAGCATCAATAGCAGAAAGTTTTTTGGCTGAAAAATGTTTGAACTTTTGTTCGAGATACTTAGATAATGGGGTGAAGACAAAATTCAATAGGTATCCAACAGAGGACGAGGAGGACATTCAAATAGAGGGAGCTGGTTATCCACCTATATTTCCTAAGACAGGTCATCTAATCGAAAGTAATAAGAAAAGGAAAGGCAAGACTTTTGATCTGTATAATGATCAGTAGTTTGAAGCACATTGATATGCTTTGTTTAATACCAGAGATGAACAAGTAGAGACATTTATCAAGTACGATAAAATAATTATTTGTATTTTAACTTTCTTTATATGATATCGTTAGCTATTTAAATTTCATTGATCTAAATCGTTATTGATTTAATTTACAATACATGCTGGAAAGGAGCATAAGGATTTAGTTGATAATCGTACTAGAGGAAATACATGGGTAAAAGAACAGATTCATAGTCGAGAATTTGGTGATTGGTTTAAGAAAAAGTTAAAATATTGAAGTACCAAATCATTTAAGATGGCTAGCTATAGGGCCTAATTTTGTGGCTAAAAGATATACTAGATATTTCATTAATGGATATCAATTCCATATAATGACACGGGACGTTCAGGCAAGACTCAAAATAGTGGAGTGACTTTGTCAACAACAACAGATAGTTTTGCTAGTGCTAGAGACCCAAATCCCGTCGATGGAATGGTTATCGATTGTAGAGTTATTGAAGATATCATCAAGATAGATTATTGGAGTTCCTTTAGTGTTGTACTATTTAGATGTGATTGATTTCATAATGAAGTAGATGAATATGGGTTGACTCGCATAAATTTCAATAGAAAATACAGCACAGATGACCCTTTTGTACTAACATCATAAGTACATCAAGTGTTTTATGTGGAAGATCCAATTGAGAAAGGGATATATAATGCAAGAAATAAAGTCCTTGTTGATTTGTATGATTAGGAGGAAGAAAGTTGTCTCAATATTGAAGAAACGTTTTGGAGAGAGCCTAATGATGACATTGGTTCACTAGAAAGAGTAGTCGATGTTGATGTCAGATGGTCGAGAGACGATATCCCTATTGATATCATTGATATGCCTTTCCTTGCCCAACATTCAGAAGATGTAGAAATATCAGAAGAGGAGGGTGACATTGATGATACCGATTGGTATTGGATGGAAGCTGATGACTGATAAAATTAAGATATTCTAAACTTGTTTAAAAAAATTGTAATGGTAAGTAGTATATTAGACTCTGTTTGCTATATTTTATTTTGTTTCATTAATATGCTTGATTTTTAAAATGTCTTAAATTAGTGAAACTTAACAAATGCATATGTGCTAAGAGTTGTTGGACACATTGTGAAGTCTTTCTTTCTAGTATCTCTTTCTTCTTTTGGGATTAATTGTGTTGCTAAGTCTTTTTATTTCTTCATCAATTTCAGTATTCATCTTTATGCATTGTCTCTGAGCAATCTATAACTTCAAATTGCCCCAAGAAAAGTTTAGGTTCTAATATCTCTCTCCTTCTCTATCTCAATCTCTCTGATTAAAGACTTGATAACTTGTGCTTGTTGTAACTTCAACTGAACATTAATTGATGTGAAGTGAAAAGGTTGCATTCTGATGGATCTTTAATTATACTCAAGCTAACTGAATTTTCTATAAAATAGTATGTCAACTTCTCTATCTTTGTACATGTAAAGTTTTGCAATTTAACTCTCATTAACTTATGCCTGTAATGAAGTAAATGTTATCATATTCAATTAATCTATTTGTTAAATTAGTTTAGATCCAACAGAAGAATGCTATGTGATATTAACCCACTTGCGTAAGCCTTGGTAGGCAGAGTTACCTATGGGTGGGAGATAGCCAAGAATCCAGTTGAGTAGTCTGAGGTGTACACACGCTAGCCTGCACACAACAGTTACCAAACAGAATAAAAGAAAACATTTGTTTGCTAAATTTGTTAACTCTTTATTGTGGTTTTAACACACTAATTAGTGAATACTCAAAATCTGGAGATTCTTTTTTCTTTAAAACCATTTCATTCTTGATGGTCATTAGTGAAAATACAGCAGTCCGCTTGTCCAGCTCCGCGCATCATCACAAGAACCTTTCTCATCCCCAATCACTTGGATGTAGCTCCATTCTTTGTGCCAACTACTCACAACACCCATCGCCTAATTCAATGCCAATATTACCTTGATCAAGCTCTGTAAGCTTTGGCCCTTATCTCCAGATAGGGTGTCCAGTTGACGAAAAATTCAAAGCAAACTATCAACAACGTCCACAATAGAGTAATTTGTCTGATCCATAATTTTTATCTGCATATGCTTAGTACCATAAAGTGGAGGAAGAAAGTTCTCTGTCATGTCTTTTGGTATAACTATCACCTACACAAACAAAAAATTAGAACAATGAGAAATCCAGAAGGTACTAGTTTTTTAATCAATTCTGAGATTGTTTTTTTTATTGTATGATATGTTTAGGTTCAAGTATTGTTTTTTATATTTGAATTGTTTGGTGTTTTCTGGGGATTAATTACATAAAGAAGTTGCAACTTGCACATTCTGTTGGTTGGCTGGCTGTTACAGATTACATGGTTGTTTCAGCCAGATCTGCACTTCTCTATGTGCCTACAAGGTGGATGCAGATCTCCTTGGCATGATAAAGCTAAATGAGAGCATAAATATCTACTATGGGATAATGAAACTTCCATTTCATGGCACGTCTAGTTTTGTTCTCAAAATGCAGGTTGTGTGGGTTCATGGCTATTTTGAAATTGGTGTGGCTGCACAACATCTTAGAAAGTCACAGAAGTATAAAGAAATACTCTGTATTGGGGGTTCAAGTTTACCAACTAACCTGCCTAATTTTTTGTAGTTAAAGGTTACCAACCAACCTGCCTCGAAACATAATAGGTGATTATTAAACACTCAGATACCCTTTCTATTTTGTTTTATTGAATCTTGTTTTGCTTTATTATGAAAGGTTCTTCTTTATTAGACAATTGCATTATTTAGGGAGTGATCTAAGGGGTGTCCACTATTGATTTCATCTGCACAGAATCTTGTTACCTCATTAATCCTTAGAAAAGGCTCAAAATAACTAGTCTTTTAGGTATTTTTCATAAGCAGTCGGTTGATTAACTGTTAGGTTTTGGACATAATGGTCAAAAATACACTTTTTACGAGTTTCTAGAATAAAGGTGTTCGTGAATTTCTGTGTGTTTTTGACCATTATCTTCAGGTGGTACACAAAGTGTACTTTTGACCATTATCTCTAGGTTTTGGTTAATCTTTTCCTAATTTGACCGTTAGGTAACATGAAGGCTTAGAGATAAAGAATTAAAGGATTCAAAAAACCATAGTCAGTGTCTTCGAAAGATCAACTCTTTTCAGATTAATACAACAAGAAACCTAGTTGGATAATAATATTTTACTGTTATCTGATAAGTTTAAGTGATTTGACTGTTTTGCTGTGCATTTTTTTCATTTCAGCATTCTGAAATTTAACTTGTTCCATCTTAAATTTATATAGGTTTGTATAAAAATGAATCAACAAGAGCCTACAAAAAATAACAAAAGACCAAGGAACAGGACATTTAGTAAACCTGGATCATTATTAGCCATGGCAAGTAAAAAACGACGTATGCTGATAACAAATGAAACTTTTCAAGCTATACGATCGGAGAAAGAAAATCTTCTAAAGTTAATTGAACAAAGGCAGCCACTAGTAGCACCACCAGCACCACCATCTAGAGAAATTGAACAATTCGTAGTGAAGCACCATGTTGTAGAGGAGCAACATGCAGAGGATGATCAACATGTAGAGGATCAGGTCCAAATGACAGATTCATCCACTCCTACAACAGCTGAACATTCTGAAGAAAAAGGTAATATATAGCTTAGAAACTTATTGAACTCATTCATGACCTCTAATTTCTTCTATTTTTTTATAGCGGAAGGGCCTTCAACTTGAAAAACAAGAGGCAAAACAAAAATGCACAAGGTACATGCCCAGTAAGAGAAATAATTGATCACCTTAAAATAGAACAACCAACCTGTTGGTCCTATACATGAAGTTTTAAGTGAGTTGAGCATCTTCCTAGGCACATTGGCAAGGAAAGTGACCCTTTGTCCATTGGATATATTTGATTGGAGGCATATGGATACTAAACAGGAGTTATGGGATTATACCAAGGTTTGTGTTCTGAATATTTCATATATTTTTAGTTGAGTGATTCATTATATATTTGATATATTTTTATTTTATTGGTTCTTTGTCTATGAATGTGGTGGTTGCATTTTCTAGCCTTTTCATTTTCTATCCTTTTCATTTCCTTAATTTAAAGTGTATTTTTTTTGTTGTTCTAACTGAATGGAACCAACATGTAGGCAAAATACGATATTCCTGATGCCGCAAAAGATTAATTTTTAGAAAGAATTCGAGAATCATGGAGAAAGCACAAAGCTGATTTAAAGAGAGATCATTACGATCCATGGGAAAATGATGAAGTTCGATTGAAGAAAAAGCCCGAAAGTGTTTCAAAATGTCAATTTAAAGAGATCCTCAAGTAGTGGAAGTTCGAAAAATTCCAGGTAAAACGTATTTCACCATCTACGATCATATTACTGTTAGTGCTACAGATGGAGCCCTTTATTACTATAGTTAACATTACTAATTCATTTTTTTTAGAAAATGTCCAAAACCAATACTGAGAATCGAAAGAAGTTGATGAATCCACATACTACTGGAAAGAAGAGTTTTGCTTTAGTTCGCAACAAATTGGTGTGTTCTCTTGTTTATTATTTAGTTATAACTTGTCATTTAAATAGTTTTTGATATTCACTAAATATCATATGAATAGAAAAATGAGAAGGAAAAAACTTTGTCGCTAAAGAAGATGTTTGCATTCATAAGAACAAGAAAATCTTATCGTACATACAAGACGTCTGATGAAGACACCACTAGTAAAATTATATGAAACTTATCTTTTTCAAGTTTATATTAACATAAATGATCAGTTCTTAATGTTTAATTATTTGAATGTGCTTTTGAATATAATTATTAGGCTTAAATGGAGGATATTGAAACACAACAGGGTTCAAATGAATAGCCCGTTGATGCATTTTCAACCGTCATGGGTGTTGAACATCCGGAACATATAAGACTGCTTGGAGGGAGAGTTACAAAGACCTCTTTGAAAAGATTAAATATAGATCTGTACCAACTTTAAATACCACAAATGATGTTGTACAACAAATGTAAGAAAAGATGTGAAAAATGGAAGATCAAATCAAGGAACAGAAGAGAACCATTCGACAAGAAGTTTTTGCAGAAGTAATTGCTCAGCTTCAAAATACAGGAATAATTGATCCTAAGATACTGACAGCATTGACCATTCCTTCACCAATGGTATCTACTTCTACACTAGCAGCTACAAGGAGAAACAGTCAAAATCGTCAAGGTTAGTGTTTGAAACTCAGAGTTGTACTTGAGTTCATTTGGTGATTGATATTGTTGTTGTTGTTGGACTGTATTAGATGGTTATTGGTAGCTGGTAACTGTGTGTCATATATCAGGGTATTGTTGTTTATTGTTTGAAATTTTGTATGGTTATTGGTGTGCTTTTAAATCAGAGTGACATTATTTTATGATTAAAGGTCAAATTGGTGTTGATGAAACGTTGTAACATCACATGGTGTCAATGTTGTGAACTTTTTTGGCCCCTAAACTTTGTTACATAATCAATGGTAACCTTCTGGATGTTCACTTCTACCAGTCATTGGCATATCTTTTTTGTTCTGAAATTACAATGTTAACAGAAGTGTATCAGTTTCACTAGTACTTTTTCGCGGATATACTCAAATTAATAAGTTAAAAGAAATAGTACAAGATTTTTATTTTATAGGCTGAAATTACAGTGCTAACTGGAGTCTGTTTAATATTTGAAGCTATTTAGTAGTATCACTTAAATCATTTTTTCTTATTGTACTCTTAATTTTTGTTCCTCTTTAGGTTTCTATTACATAGTTTTACACATGACTATTGCTGCAATAGCTAACATGTAATGAAGCTTCAGTGAATCCTAAAATGATATTAATATATTTATATCTTGAATACTTTGAACATTTCCCAAAATATTACTAGGGCCCTGCATATATGCTTTATGATTTTGATATAACCAGGGCCTCAAATATATCTGCATATACAGCCAAACTTCCAGATGAATTTATGCCAGCTTGGTTATATATGATGCAGTTTAGCGTGACGCTAAATCATGTCTTCTCCTCTAGCTCACAACATCAGTTAACAATTCACGCTGTTTTGGCACACCTTCAGGCATTTATCTAATAGCCTGTGTACATCAAATGGGACAGCCCCCTTTGGCCATTTTACAACAGAGCTGACCATGTTACACCTTCAGGCCTTTATCTGATAGCTTGTATACATCTCTATTTTGAAGATTAGTTTTTGTGGTGCTCCTGCTGGAATAACCATCTAAGTCCTTATAGTAATCAGTTGCCACTGTAAATAGTTTCTTGGGCCCTTGTATAACACTGTGCAACTTAGTTTAATAAACATATGCTACCTTCCTATCATCACAATTCACAAGTATCAAAGGATGGTAGATAGTGTCAATGTTAGTCATGCATAAATTAGTTGTACCTAGAGGAAACAAAACTTTAAAACAGAAAAGGAACAACCTCAAAGGCTACCCCAAAAATTCATGCTTTGCTCCTTTTGTTGTTGTTGTGTAGTTTGTTTCTCAACTTTAATTTTATTTTTCTTATTGTTGTAGGTGATCATGACATTGAAGATGGTGGGAACGAAATTGATGAACTAGACTTGACCTAAGAGATCGATCACATTGGCTTCATGTTACACTAGCTGTTGAAAAAACTTATGTATGTTTTGATTGAGAGTGATCACATCTGACCGAGTAGTATCAAACATCTTTTATTTTTGAATATTCAAAACTTGTGTATGTTTTGATTTTTTTGAATGGTCAAAAAATAGTTGGTTTCTTATTGGTTGACTTTTTGGGAATTAATAGTTACTAGTACTCTTGATTATTAATATGTATGTACATTTTGTGTTATGGTAGCTTTATAAAATCATTGCAATAACATAATATAGTATTGTTAAATAATTTAATAATAATTGTCCTAATAGTCTAAAATAAGTGCCCCTATAACCAAAATTAACCGTTGTTATAGCTCATGTTTAACCGTCGCAATAGCTTACAAAATAACCGTCCTATAAATCTTTTAGGACGGTTCATAACAGTCACAATAGGTAGCTGTCCCAACATAAATCAAACCTTCGCAATAAGTTTTATAGGGACAGTTGAAAACCGTCCCAACATGTAATAAACCATCTCAACAAGCGTTTATAGGGATGGTTGAAAACTGTCCCAACATATAATAAACTGTCACTATAGCCTCACAAGCATCGATATATAAGGACGGTTGAAAATCGTCGCTATAGCCTCCTCACCGTCGCCTCAGCATGTTGAAAACCATCGTTATAGTAGTTATATAGGAACGGTCTGGAACCGTCCCAAAACCATCACAACCATCGCAATATGTTCAATATAAATAACCATCGTTAAAGATCGAGATATAGCAATGGTTGACAAAACCATCGCAAAAAACCATCGCCTGTGATCTAATGTAACGCCTTCAGTTGTATCGGTTCGATAACCGTCGGTAAAGGTCTATTGGGACGGTTATGGTACCTATGAAGACAGTTTTAGAATCGTCACCACAGCCCTGTTTTCCAGTAGTGGAAAAAATTACACGTCCTTCAATTGTGACATGCATGTCCGCATTTACCGCAATAGTTTGAACTTGAAGAAAGTAATTCACTTGATTTCAAATGCCTTCCTTTCTTTGGCCTACCCGGAGGTCTTCTGTATTTGGGTGGCAAAACTTTTTTATCGTCAACAAATTGGGGAACATTCCAATACTTCATGTCTGGCATTGAAACGATCGGGAGTTTATACGTCTTGACAATGATTTTTGGCCTATACAATTCTGAGCAGTAACAACCATAATTAATGTATGAATATAGATATAAATTTCATAATTGAAACTAATCAATGTATGAATATAGATATAAAATTTATGATTTAAATTAAAATGCAAAAATTTCCTCTGTTAGGGTCTGATTATACATTCGTTCGAATGTATGAGTAAATTTTATACATTATTACTACTTCTTTCAACAAACAGATAACAACACCCAATCAACAATTCGTTCAAAATATCTATTACAAAAAAAATATTTATTAAACTTTAAACAAATTAAAATAATATTTTTGTTCATACCTTTGTTTGTCGGATCGTTTACCTTTGGTGTTGAAGCCATTAGATATTGCATATTTTGCCATTACCGCAACCAAAATTTGCTTATCCTTATAAAGCTGGTCAACCATTATTTTGGTGTTCTTCCAATCAGTAATGAAGTTTTTCACTTCAAATTCTGGAACGTATAATGAATACTGATTTTGCGTTTCAACGATCGTTAACACAACAGAATCAGATTCACTACCTTCAATACAAAGTACATCCCCAGAAAGAATTACCATGAACAACGTATTTTACTTTAATTTTTTTACGAACTTCGTCAATATTCAATTCAATCGCAATCGTAGCAATCAATTTCAAAAAGTTAATACTTTTCGAAATAATAATCACATCACTTTTGTAGGATTGATAAATAATTTTCAACTCCCAAATTTCGGAATGACGCAACAATATGGGGATGTTCGTATTTTTTTTCCCGATAATTGAAGAAAGAAGAAGAAGAAGAAGGCTTTTTTTTTCAAAAACATCATTAAAAATGAGGAAAACTAACAATGATGTTTAAGAGGTTTTTTGAATTTAAATTTCAGTTACTATATTTAATCATACAAAACATAATTATAGGTAATTAATGGCTTTATTTAAGGGAATGAAAGATTTTCTCTGATTACTCTTTCCATGAATGTAAGAAACTCAGTTATATCATCTTCGCTTAAATATAGGAGTAACTGTTTTATCACACATTCGAGCTATGTATGATGGACAGCCAAATGTATGAGTATATTTGCAAAATTCGGGAGAGAAAAAACTAGAAGGGATTTTATGTAATTAGTTTCAATAGGTAGGGAATTTATGTTGTTTACACAATTAAAACCATTATGAAGGAGATCCTAAAACAAATCCAAATATAATAAGATCATGTCCAAATAAATCAAACTATATATTAATAATTGATATTCAAATTGATCATTATTCAGACTCCATTCGATTTAAACAACTAATAAGATGCTTTGAGAATCTTATTAGTCATTTTTGTTATCGAATGGGAATAAATATTTGAAAAACTGATCAGCATTGAGGTGTGCTTTAATACAAAGGAAATGATAGTTTATGTAAATCAATAGAACAATGGATTATTAAACTATGAAACTCGTGAACAAAAGATAGTTTCGGTGTGTTTGGATTATTAATTTTGTATGCTAACGCAAAAAATAAATTTAATTTATCAAGTTATTTCAAATTTTATTTATAATAAATATGAATTGGTGACTCAAAAATATTAATAGCTTGTTGCAACCAGTTAAACTAAAGCAGCTGCTGGAACATTTTGTAAAAAATACATGTGTGTTTAATGATAAGTAATGTGTTCAAAAAGCAAATTTAATTTATCAAGTTACTTCAAAATATTATTTATAATAAATATGAATTGGTGACTCAAAAATATTAATAGCTTGTTACAACCAGTTAAACTAAAGCAGCGGTGGACATTCGGTATTCGGTTCGATATTTTCATAATTCAGGTTCGGTAATTCAATAATCGGTAATTGAAAGTAGATACCAAATACCATACCATTAAACTTCGGTTCGATAATTCGGTAATCGGTAAATTAAATTTTGGTTCGGTACGGAATTCGGTATTACCATATTAAAGTTGGACATGCTTGTAGTGATCCTATTTGGTGATAATAGTGGTGATTTCCAACCAACGTTTTCAGAAAAATTCAATTTTGTTTGGTAGTTTGACACTTCTGAATACATAGTTTTACACCAGAAAAAATTAATTTTATTTGGTCTTGTTACACGTTGATACGTGTGACTCAATTAATGAAACATCTTAAAACTTATGTTATTGTAGTTTGATCCAGCTCCAAGAAGACGAGAACTAGATGTAACACGAATAACATTTACATCAAACTGGATGCAACACGAACTGGATGTAAATGTGATGTAAAGTCATAATATTACTTTTTATAAATGTGATGGAGAGTAATATATGTTATGTTGTCTGCCAAATGCTGAGTTTTGCTTCTATCCGTTGTTGACATATGAACACAAGGATTAAGAAAGCTTGACCAAGTACCCTTGGTTAAATCCATATTCCGACCTACGTTAGGAACATTAGAGTTGGGCAAGTGCAGCCACCAATGGTGTTATGTATCATATCATGAAGAGTTCTTTTTTTGTTGTTCCCTTCCACGCCCCGATTTTCAGTCTTAGCGTGATATTTTCTTCAAAAGTTGTCATATGTTGGTTGCAAGGAAGTCTGTTGTGTAAAGTTAAGAGTCTACTTTATGACTGTGTTTAACAGTTCAAAGTTTGCTTGGGCAATATTCATACAAGTATGTGACCTTTGGAGTGTGGCCTAGGTATGTGGCCTATGGATCACTTAACTATAATTAAAATTTCGGAAAATACCAAATACCAAACGGTAGTAATATTTTTTACCAATCTCAAACCCAAATACCGTAATTTTAAAATTTTACTCCCAAATACCATACCAAATACCAAATTACCAAATACCAATTATCAAATTTTTTGGTTCGGTTCGGTTCGGTAATTTGGTTTTTGGTATTTTATGCCCACCCCTAGCTATGGAAACATTTTGTAAAAAGTACATATTGTATGTTCAACGATAAGTAATGTGTTCAATACTCCCTCCGTTTCTTTTTAAGTGATCTTTTAGTTTTTTTAATTTGTGGAAAAATAGGATAAATTACATAAAATTACAAATCTAAGAGATCTTATTATCTAAAATCCCTTACCTTTTAAACAATTACTTAAAATTTCAGATTTATATTTTATTCTTGATACATATGAATAAAAAATCCACCCTACTTTTACCCCACAATTAAAGCATGCAATCTATTTATCTTTGAAGAAATTTTTTTCAAATAATATTTCATCCCCTAAAATCTATCCCAAATTATCATCAATTGATACAACTTTCATCTCCTTTACTGCAACTTCTTCACCAATTTTATTGTCTTTTTTTTTAATCTTTTTATCAACTTTTCTTTTATCAATTTTGAATTCTTTTTCAACTTTTAGGTCAGTACTCATTAAGAAAAAAATGAGAAAATAAACAATTAGTTGTTAGATTTTTTACTAGAATGATCAAAGTGACGGTGGTGGTGAGGACGAACGACGGAGGGGTGGGGTAGCCAAGCGGCGGTGATGGCGCGGACGAACGACGGAGGGTGGTGGTGGTGGTGGTGTTGGATTATATGTATCAATCATAAGTAAATTGAACAATCAGTTGTTAGATTTCCGACGATAACGATCAAAGTGGCGGCGATGGTGAGGACGAACGACAGAGCGGGGTAGCCAAAGTGGCGGTGATGGTGCGGACGAATGATGAAGGGGGGAGGATTATATGTATCAATCATAAGTATCAAGGCATATACATATGTATCAAATAAATGTATTTAATACATTTATAAATATACATCAAGAACTTGTATATTCTTTTCATAATTTTAAGGATGATGAATATGTTTTTTGTTCATTTAATTATTTCACCACCTTCATTCAGTTTGAATATTTCTCAATTGATACATATGATATTTTATTTAATTTCGTGATACATAGTATATGTGCACCATTGATAAATTTTATTTTGTGAGAAATTAAACGACATGTGTAACACTGATATAATAGTATGAAAAATATGTATTGGTGTTGTTAATTAGTTATCAAAATATATACTCCCTCCGTTCCATTTTACTTGTCCCAAATTGGGATGGCACAACAATTAAGAAAAATAATAAATAACATGGCTAGTTTACCAAAGTATCCCTATTAAATGATGTTTAGATTTTAATTTAAAGAAAAAATAATTAATGCAAAGGGTAGAACATGGAAAGAAAAGTTTGTTTTATCTTGATAAGTAAAATGGGACAAGTAAAATGGGACATCAACTTAGCCAATTTGGGACGGGTAAAATGGGACGGAGGGAGTACATTACTAGTATGATACATTTGTTGTTGAAATACTGGTGATACATATGACATATACTTTGTGATAGTGATTTATATTTTTAATTTATTTATAAATGTTTGATAGATTTAACATATATTTGACATATGTAATTTATTTTGGTGCGAGATTGAATTTTTAATGGTTAGTGAGTAATTTTACGAAATGTGTCATTGTGATACATCTGAAACCAGATATATCATTTCCACGATTTGTGCCTAATTTTATTCCTCGTAATAATTGAAAATTAGTTACTTCCTTATTTAACTAACCACTAAATTACAAATGTATCACAATGAATATGTATCAAGGCTAAAAATATGTATCATAAATATTAAAATTCAGAATATCATGTAATTAAACAAAATTATGAAAAAAAGTGTTATAACTCATTAAAAATTCGAGATTTATGTAAGTTATCCTAAAAAATAAATTATTTTTTAAAAATAAAAGCGAGAAGTTATCTTCTTTTTTTCAAAATTATTCTTATTTAATGAATATTGAATAAATTTCTAAGAAATCTTTTCAAATATTTTTATATTGTTTAGGCATATATTATATGTGTGTTAAATCTTTAGAAAATCACTTAAAAATGAACGAAAGGAGTAGGGGGCAGAGCTAGGTTATTGGAAGGGGTTTATTTGAATTTTCTTTATTGAAATATTACACTACTTCCTTCCTTCATTTTTAGCTGTCATATTTTGTGTAATTGAAGTTAATTTAATTAATCTTAAGAGTTAAATTGAATTAGATAAATTCAATATTTCAAATCTTAAATTTAGATATAAAAAATTATATGATAAATACTCTAAGTCGTAATCCTTCTCATATTACATGATGAAAAAAAAATATTTTAAATATTGATTAAAATTCATATATAGTTGGACTCTTGAGAAGCAAAACGTGACCAGTAAGAGTGAACGGAGTGTGTGTGTATATATAGAGAGAGAGAGAAAGAGAAAGAGAGATAGATATAAATATAGATATAGATATTGAAATCCCACAACTTTTTTTGTAGTTACTTCATTACATTTTACTGCTTCTTCCATTCATCTTTACTTGTTCATTTACTAAAAATCGGTGTTTAGCACTACTTGTCTAGTTCAGAAAATCGATGGATAATTTACTCACTTGTGTCTATTTTATCTTTGGTAGTAAATATTATTCATTATCTAATACATTTTCTAAGCATTAAATTTATTATATTCAAAGGGTGAGTATATTGTTATGTACCAAGTAAATAGTGGATAAATATTGTTAAACGGAAGGAGTATATCCTTTAGTAAAAATATCGGTTCCGCTACTAAGAGGAGAGTATATAGATTTCTACCCTTAATTTACAGACTGCCCAACTGGTCTGATCTTATTGATCTCAACTTCTCAATAATATATCTGGCCTCTTTGTTTCTTAGATACTTGTTGGTCATAAATGTAGTGTAGATATTTCTCCATGGCACACACATTTTCATTTTTCATGGCACGCACTTCAATCCACAGTAATTGATCAGTCAGTGTCTTCTCATTTTTTAGCCCTTATTAATCAATCAATACCACTCTCTCTACTTGCTCTGTTTTGTTTATCTCCCATTCTAAAGTACTTAATTGAAGTAATCTTCTTATTCTTCTTCTTCTTTTTAGGAGTATTTTAAAAAATTTCTGTTTTGAGGCCGACTTCTCCCCCTATGGGGATTTGAGATGTTACAATCACATTAAATATTTGATTAACTAATTAAAAAAAGATACCTCTTGAACTTCCTGTATAGTGTAGAGAACCCCCTTAATCTCAAAGTGAACTTCAAAACAAGATAATCATTATTGAATTTTGAAAAAGATAGCTAAAAGGTTATTAGAATTTAGCATAATTAGGACATTTTGTTGTTGTTATAAAAGGACAAGTATTTAAGTACTCCTCCGTTTCGTTTTAGTTGACCCCTTTCTAAAAATATTTGTTTCAATTTAATTGTCCCTTTTGATGAAATCAAGAGTATTTTATTATATTCTTTCAATACTACCCTTAAGATTACATAACTAAACAAAGTATATTTACTCAAATTTATATTTTCAAAGTATAATTAATAAGGCTAATTTGGTAAAATAAACCCCTAATAAATATTTTATTAAGGAGAGTGTCAAGTCAAAAAGGGTCAACTATTTTGAAACGGAGGGAGTAGTTATTTGTGTGAAAATATTGATAATCAAATGACCACATAAAATCATAAAACATATTATAGCCAAAAAGAATCAGAAAAGATTATAACGAGGTGTTGAGGTCCATGTTCTTCAATGAATGAATAGATTTTCTCTTCCGGGGGTATATAAATACACTTTATGTAAACAAGATATGTCAATTATTCATTTGATATACATGTTATAAGTTGTTTATGTAATCATTATACACTATCTATACAATTATATATGTAGTGCCTATTGTAACCACTACAATCCTCCATGCCCATTTTCTAGTATATAATAAATGTATAATCAATGTATACTCAATGAATAATATATAAACTGATTAATTATATACTATTATACAACTATATATTACGACTATTTATACAATGTGTAAATGAACATCTTATCAATTACGTCACTGAAATTATCAAATTCCCATTATTTTTCTTTATTGATCCTACAATGACCATTTGGAAGAAATTGCCAGAATGACAATGTCATGAACTTTGGCGGGTTGGAAAGATGATGAGCTTCACATTTAGTGAACAATCATATCAACCTCTCGAACTTAGCTATATTAAAAGGAAAGCCGCTTTTGAGGAGACGATGTAATTGTTGGTGATGATGTTGTGGGTATGGTGGTGGAAAATATCTTTTTTTACTCTTCAAATCCCGAATAAACTCTAGACACCATCATTATCACAACCTCATATCTGACGATTAAATAATAACCATAGTGAAGTGGAAGGGGTGTACAGCAAGTGAAGGAAAAGATACATAAGTAATTTAAGGGGCATATATGTATTAGACCATTTTCAACAATAGAGGTTGAGCACAACAATTTAGTAAAATTTTGAAAAAGGAAATCATCGGTGAAAGAAAGAGAGGTGGAATAATTGTGTCCGCTATCCCAACCATGTTAAAAGCCTCATCCGCACTCTCTTTGAATAATCACAATTAAATATAGATGTTGTAGTGTCTCAGGGTAATTATTGCAGAGCACACAACTAGCATCAATGTCAATCCCCCATCTAATCAAAGTATTTTTAGTCCTCAACCTCTCCAGTAGTGCAAGCCATGAGGTTATAGCGTGTTTAGGACAAGTCGCATTTTGACATACAATCCATTTCCAAGGAATATTTATGTCATTCCCTCATATGACTTTATAGGTCTCTCTAATATGGAACTTGCCTATGTTTGTCACTAGTTGCAAACAGAGGCTAGAACTTCTTCATCTTAAAACGTTTTTCTTACCATCCATGAAGCCTATTTTGACACCACCATGTTGATCCAGTCCTATTGTTTTATAGTACGCATGAACCCAAGTGATTCATAGTTTTCTCCTTTCCCCATAGTAACTCGCAAATCTCTATTTAGTTCCATGTCCTCAGCTTGATAAAATTAGCTTCGCAACGCCCTTAGGCTTACAAACTTTTTCCTGTGACACTAAAGCTTTTTGTGATATAATGGCCTTCCCTATCCATAGATAATTTTTACATATTGCCTCTATTAGTTTGATCACCTTTCGAGGTAGAAGGAATAATTGTGTCCAGCATACCTAGATGTCAAAAAGTACAGATCTGATTAGCTGAATTCTACCTGCATGACATCCCTCTAGCCATCTAAGAAATAACCCTAGCCTTGATCTTATCTACTAAAGGTTGGTATTAAGTCACAATGAGTTTCTTAATGGATAGGGGAACTCCTAAGTACTTGAATTGGAAATTCCCCCATTTCATAGCCTAGTTCATTGAGAATTACTTCCTTGGCTGAGTTATTAACACCTCTGAAGTAGACTTGACTCTTTCATTAAGTCGGCTTTAAGGACTTGAGGCATTGGAGAATAATTCAAACCCGTCTTTAAGTAATTTTACGGATCCCACATCACCCCAAGTAAACATGAGCAAGTCATCAGCAAAGCATGAGCGTGTTATTCCCAACTTTTGGCACCTAGAATGGTAACTAAAACTTGATTCCCCCTTGAGAGTGGTTAGGCATCTATTTAGATATTCTATAAGTAGTACAAACTAATAAAGGGATATGAGGCCCCTTTGCCTTAGCCCTCTTCTGACCATCATAGTATCAAACAAAAGTACTATTAATCTGGAAGTTATAGCTAATCATTTGCACATAAATCACGATTCAGTTAATCATTTTGGAAGGAAATCCCAGTTCAACCAATATTTACTGAACAAAGCACCACTCTACTGAATCGTATGTTTTTTGAATGTACACATTTATCATATATCTAAGTGAGACTTACTTCATAATATAACCTTTAATCAATTCATGACCAAGTAGGATGTTATCTGAAATCACTCTGTCGGGTATGAAAGCTAATTAATTTTGACTGACTAACCTATTTATGACTTTCCTAGTTCTATTAGACAATCTTTTAAGGAATAGAGCGACAAGCTATTGGCCTGAAGTCCCTAACAGATTGGTAGTCAGGTTCACCATAGTATTGTTCACTGCCTTACATTGTCTGTTATATTGGAAAAAGTCTTAAACTGTCAGATGACATCTTCATGTATGACAAATCATGCATTCCTGTAGAAATAAGAGTTAAAATAATCAATCCCCGAAGATTTATTATCATCTATAATGAAGACAACGTCTTTGATTTCTTCCTTCGTTATGCCTTCACATAGTTCTCTTTATTGTGAAATGGATAGCCTGCTACCTTGTCTCATGTTCCTTACATCTATAGCTGGCATATTCTTAGCCTGAGTTCCTAGTAATCTATTATAGAATTTGAGGAAAACATTTTTAAACTCCTCATATTTTACTAAATTCCTTTCTATGGTATCATTGAGGACAAAGATATTATTTATACGTGTTGTTACCTTCACACAATTGAAAAAGTACTACTTGTTTCATCAATTGACCCAATGCAGTTTTGATTTCTATTTAAGGACCCTTTCCTTCAAATTAGATCATTTTTGTAGTATCCCTGGTGCTTCCTTCTCATATTGTATTAAATCAACATTATCCCCTACATTCAAAGCTTGTGTGATCTATGATTAAATAAATTGCAATCTTTCTAGCTTACACCCTAGATGCCTATATAGTAGCTACTATTTTTAGGAAATCTGCATGCTGCACTATAATGTTCACAAATCTAAAAGGTCTCTTAGCATCACCACTAGACTAGAGTCTACAATTGAGTAATAGCTATAGCGGAGTGGTCTGAGAAACTATTTTCTCTAAATTGGACAACAATTGTGCCATGATGCGTCACCCATGAATCATTACATAAAGCTCGATCTATAACACTCTACACATGCCCATTGGACCATGTATATAATCTTCCAGAAGTTACTATCTCGGTAAATTAAAAGCTTTCATAACTTGGTTGAAGTCGTTAACCTCATGTTCCGTTAGTGCCTAAGCCCATATCATATTAGTGTATATCAGGGGAGAGTCGAAATCTCCACAAGACGATGCCATAGAATAGTTATGTTTCACCCAATATTGAGGATCCCATCCCACATGTTCTTTTCACTTCATTTGTGAATGAACTGTGCATGTGTTTCTTGTATAGATAGCCTTATCTCTACTGCCTTTCATAAAATCAAAAACCTGTCATTCTTTGCCTCAGTATAGTTATGCGTATAATTCCAACCTAGGACTACTTTAGTGACACATTTATTGAAGTTATGGTGCTTTACTTTAGTTTCTACAAATCCAACAAAATTGATCTGGTGTTTATTGAGATAATTCCTAAGCTCCTATTCTCTGGAGGGTCGTCAGTTCATACCTTCCACGTTTCATATAAGTCATTTAATTAATAAATTTATTTGTTCCTTCAATCGGAAGGTCTTCTTTCCTTCATAAGCTCTATATTACCATTAGAAAGAGGAGAGAAATTGTTAGTTATTGAGTGAAGTTTCAGGTGAGCATCCTGTCAGATCCCTACAAGGAGAATAATCTTATTTTTTGCTTTTCTATACATCCAGGTCTAATCTCAACTTCGTGACTGTTAAGAGACCCACATATGTGCTGAATATATCCTTTTTTCCTTGTGGAGGTCTTCATTTCTTTAGCCTCAACTGGGTAGGCTCATTTCTAGCACCTTCTATAGCATTTTGTTCTGAAAATTTTAGCACTTCCGTTGCAGCTTTAGTCTAGATAGGTTAGTAAGTCATTTTCCACCAATACCCCTAAAGTTTTCTCTCTTCCCCTGGTCTCTTCTAGGCTGATGCACCTTGGTTTTAGTATTCTCTATGTTACAATCATGCCCATATCTAAGACATGTCCCCCCTCCTTCGAAAATTTCTTCCACTTGGATCTACAATATCAATTTCAGTGGGCAAGACTTGTGTGACATTTATATCAATTAGTACCTGGCATAGGACACCACTCTTTGTTTTGTTGTGTATTCATCTGCAAATAGATAATTCCGTAATCCACTAGCGGTATTGTTCAACGTACTAGCTGATAACGCTCAATCTACAGCTCTCGTAGGAGTGTAAAGCGGTCGTTAGCAAATATAGAACCCAACTGGGTTGGGTATCGATCCCACAGGGAATAGCTTGGTCAACAAGTAAGTAAAGATTACTAGACTTTTAGTGCAAGTCTCGTAAAAGGGGGGATTCTTTTCTTGCAAGTAATGTGAACAAAATAAGATCTAAAAACGGCAATAGCAAAGTAAAAAGAGAAAGAATGTTTTAGTGAGATGTAAACAATGAGAATTGAGAAGTTGGGGTTATGTCCACCTTCTGAGGTATACGTCTCTATTGGCTATGAGTGTGTAGAATTCTGACATGCAATTGCTTATAGAGGATTGTAGTCGATGGTAAATCCAAGCGTCTCTCGACCTAAACAAGGACTATTTCACTTTAACTCTCTCGAGCTTAAAGCGTATCTAACGGTACGAATTCTCCAAGAGGTTAGTCCAGTTACGGCACTAGCTTTTTAATAGGAAAGGGTGTCCTACTACCTTGACATTATCTCTTTTCCAGACAAATAACTTTTCTCTCGAACAAGTTAAATGTTAGACTGGCGTATTCTTGCGTTTGCAACCGCAAAGAATGTAGATTAAGATGAAGAGAATAATGATATAAGCAATATACGTGCCTCGAACTCACAAACTCACAGCAATAGATAGTAACTCATTCGGCTTCCATAACCCCAACAGAGAAGTTTAGTTACCCATGAATGCGAAGGAGATCACGATTGACATTGTTGTTATACCACAAGATTGAGTAATTTCGTGTAGCTTTGGTGGTAGGCGTGAGGCGTGAATTCCTTAGCAAAGTAACGATTCTCTTGTTGCGGAAATTAAGAATAGATGAATGGAAGAAGAAAACTAGAATTAATAGAAAGATTAGAAGAGTTGTAGAATTGTTTGTAGTGTAGAATAATAGAGGAGTAGAAGATGTGAGGGATGGAAGGAAGTATTGTGTTCTCCCTCCTTCCTCCCTCCTTGTTCTCTAAAATCTCTAGCATGATAGGGTATTTATAATACCCATATCCTACTCCTACTAAGCTAATGAAATAAATAACCAAATCCTATTAGACTAATGAAATCCTTAACCCAAATGTACTAGGTTAAGGTAACATTATCATAATCCACTTAAAATAATGAAATACATAACCTAATTGTACTAGGTTAATGTATCATTGTCAAAATCCAGCTTTGTGTCTGTAAGTCCCCAAAGTCTTCAGAAATGTTGTTTTTAGCCCGGGACCGATTTTCCATGCAGCAGTTTTGGTCCTTAGGCGTGAAAACTCCCTTCCCTTCCTTCGTGAGCTTTCTTTAGCGTCAAGTAAGCCATAAAATGCTGAATTATGCATCATTTATACCTGAAACTTTACTAATCATGTTCGTTAGCTCACTTACAGGAAAAAGGACTAAAAGTGCATGAAATATATAATTTGTTCTCAAAATTAGGCTAAAATATGGGCAAAATATATTGATATAGGCGCGTAAATTCGCCTATCATCAACACCCCACACTTAGAGCTTTGTTCGTCCTCGAACAACATATCATGTCCTTCTAAGCATCAACTTAAGGTTTTTACAGAAACAACACAAAACATTCTTCAAGACAAGCACAACAATTATCAACAAAGAGTAGCTTTCCGATTATAAGTAGAAACAGTTTAACCTCTAGCGTAGACTCGTGATGGTGATCAACTCGCATGCAAACGTTAAAGTGCATAGAATCATATACAACTATCCAAAACTCATCAACCATGTGTGTCTCACCATATAGTACCCATAATCACTCATAAATATAGCATATTTTTCAAACATGGATATCAAAATGTCCTTGCTCTCACTCTCACAAAGAATTCATATGTAGCAACTGATGACCATAGGCTTGCCCTTAATGTAATACTCTACTAAATGTTGGAATGTTAAGATTAGGATCAAGTAGGTCTTTTGATGGTTGTAATGTAGGCTAAGGGACGGGTAGGACTATTTTGGCCAGGAATAGTGACTAAGTTCCTAAGCGCTTTAATACATCACTTTGTATCATTGACACTTTTTTCTTTCAACCTTTCTTCTTTCTTTTTTTCTTTCTACCACCCTTGTTCTCCTTTTTTTTTCAATTTTAAGCACAACTCACTTTTCAGCTTTCTTTTCCTTTTTCTTTTCACAACATACCTCTTATGATAGCATTTTTTTTTTCTTTTTCATAACACATTCAAGAACCATTCCAATTTATAGCATTATACTCACCCAATTTCCTTTTATGTTGTCACATGACTTTTTCACTTTAAAGCACTTAGGGATTTTGGGATCAAATTACGGTCTTGAAAGAAATGGATTAGGCTTACATACAAGGTTGTCAAAGAAATAGGCTAAAGGCTCAAAAGGGTTAACTAGGATGATGTCCATGGGTAGGTAAAACTGAAGGTAAACATGTATAGGTTGCCAAAGAAATGCCTAAATCATATCCTAAACTTACACTCCTTATTTTCGCTTTGCATACATACCAGGCAAGTTCTAGCATCAGCCACACACATAGAATATACTATTATCTCACACACACAAGGCACATGGTCGACTTGATTGGAAGTAATATAGACTCTCGACCCAACAAGTGAAGGAATTGAACCACACAATATCACATAATGAGTCACAACTAGAGCCTAAACGTCTCAATAGTCACAATTGTAGCACATACTCTTGTTATAACCTCATGCTGCCTATCAAAATAATTTCATGCGAAGCTAAAAAAAATTTTCTACTAAAAAAAAAACGAAACAAAAACAACGCAAGCAAACATAGATGCGAGTAGAGAAGTATAGCATGAAATACCACCACCCCACACTTAGTCGGGACACTGTCCTCAGTGGAGAATAAATACGAAGAACCTGGTCAGTCGGACTCGTCCTCGGGGGTCATACCCTTTGCATCGAAATCATCATCAGAGTCGTCATTCTCAGAAGTTCCTCATAAGTATCCCACTTAATTCCAAGAGTGAGTCGAGGTATTTGCAACGAGGAGGGTTCTCCTTGCTCTTTTCGGCCTCTTTTCTTGCCTTTTTGTGAAGTGGTCTTGCTTTGGGTGCCATTGTACCTGAGACTTAAAAAAAATGTTCATGTTAGCATCATCTCGATGGATACAATCTATAAACAAGCAGTAGTGGCACCACCCCACACTTAGTTTGTTGGTACAGACTAGTGAAGTGAAAGTGGTCGATTACTCAGACTTCATCGACATACGTTTTAGGGGCTATATTCCAACAAGAAATTCAGATATGTAACACTTCTTGCAATCTTTGCAATACTTTCATGTTAGGTATATCAAGACTTCTTCATAGGGATTACATCATGGTATAGTTTCTATCAATAATCACAATCTCCTATGTCGGTAGGCAACTATAAGTCTTATTCCGATGAGCGAGACATCCCAACATGTAAGTATTCAAGTGACAAGAGCATGCAATGTTCATGACTATAGCAATTCCGCAAGTAGTATAACAATGCATCAAAATCAATTTCTAGTTGGAAACAAGTTAAGAGTATCCTAACGTTCATGTTCACTCACTTGGTTTTGTATCAACAATTCAAACACATTAATATCACCAATATTTCTTCAAGATGTAGCAATTCGTAATAGACATAGCAACGTAGCACTTACGAAAAATAGATGAAGAACAAGAGAGTACTTACGTGATTGAAGCCTTTGGAGATGTTCTTGTGAAGTGGGAGAGCAAAAAGAAAAGTTTTGAGATGATTTGGAGAGTATATGCGGCGCCTAGGTCAAGTTTTCAATGTGTTTGTGTTTCAAGACTAAGTCTCCTTTATATAGGAAGAGAATGGGTCGGGTTTTGACCCATTTACAATCGGTTTTGGAGACAAAAATGCTACATATGCGGCGCATTGTCTATGGCATAATGGGACATATGCGCCGCATAGTCTATGGCATTTGTAGACATATGCGCCGCATAGTCTATGGCATATGAGATACTGAGACCAAATGCCATAGCATAGGCGGCGCATAGTCAAAAGCATACCTAGGAATAGGCGGCGCATAGTGTATAGCACACTAGATTCCGAGACCTTAGGCTATAGGATAGGTTGTGCATCATTCGTGGCCTAGTTTTACCAAGGCCTAGCCTTCCTCGAAGCCTATTTTGGCGTGAGAAAGGCTCAATCCATAGCCTTATGCATCACCCTTCCTAACTTACCAACTTTACCATACAATGCGTCCAAATCGTCAATTGAAATCAATCTCCTCGTTGACTACTTCTTGCACCTATATTCGCTCAAACAAATGAAAACGATTAGTACGATGGGTTGCCTCCCACCAAGCGCCTTAGTTTTGGTCGTGGCACGACTCTTATTTTTGGATTTTCATTAATTAAAAACAAATCAAGTACTAGAATGAAAGAAAACGATAAACGATAAATGAAAAATGATAAACGATGGGTTGCCTCCCATCTAGCGCCTTATTTATTGTCGTGGCACGACATGGTTACCTCGAGTACTCAGACTTCGTCGAGATAGATGGTGGATCGTTTTCTGAATGGATTCAGACGACAATGAGGCTTACTTATAGGAGGGATACCAATTATATCATCAATAGTCCAACCCATAGCTCTCATGTATCTCTTCAGAGCAGAGATGAGAGCCTCTACGTGCTGTTTACTTAAATCATCCGCACTCACCGGAAGTATCTTTATACTTTCCAAGAACACATACCTTAGATAATCGGGGAGCTCTTTCAATTCTTGCATTGGTGGCTCTTCAAGGGAAGTCTTCGCTGTAGGTGAAGGTTGATTCTTAAGATCACGGTCCGGTTGCTTAGGAGTATGGGAATAGGACTCTATTTCTGTTAGAGCACCCATAAGTTCTTCATAATCTTCATTATCCTCATGCTCAACTTTCAGTGGCACAGCAGACAATGGATCAACAGTAGGCTGTTTCTCTATAGATAATGCTTTCATATCCTCATGATGAACATCAGCTACAGATAACTCATTCATATCGCTGGGCTGCTTCATGGCTTTGCATATATCAAAGCGGACCACTTCGTCATTAATTCGAAACAAAAGCTCATTATCTTTCATGTCAATAAGCACACTTCCAGTTGCGAGGAAGGGGCGTCCCAAGATTATGGGAACGTCAGAATCCACCTCACAATCCAGAATAACGAAGTCTGCAGGAAAGATAAATGAAGATACCTTCACCAACACATCATTCAAGATACCCACAGGTCGTTTTACCGTCCTATCAGCCATCACGAGCCTCATATTGGTTGGTGTTGGATCTCCTAGCCCCAACTTCTTGTAGACGGATAGTGGCATCAAATTGATGCTAGCACCCAGATCGCACAATGCCTTAGAAAAATTCATAGATCCAACCGTGCAAGGAATAGTGAAAGCACCAGGGTCTGCCTTCTTCTGTACTAAGGACCTTGTGGCAATTGCACTGCAATGATGAATATTATCTGCCGGCTCATAGCTTACTGCCCTCTTCTTTGTCAACAGGTCCTTCATGAATTTAGCATACCCAGGCATTTTTTCTAGTGCCTCTACCAACGGAACATTAATGGTCAGCTGCTTCAACATGGTCATGAATTTGCTGAACTTTGTATCATCCGCCACCTTCTTCAATCTTTGGGGAAAAGGTGGTGGTGGGTATGGCATTGTTCTCTCCACGGCTTTCTTCTCCTCTTGCTTCCGTTTTTCAGCTTTTCCAGGCTGCACGTCGTGAGGAGTGACGTTAAGGACATTAGGATCGGCTGCTGCGGCATCTTCCCCTTTTGCCTTATCATCAATTTTCGCCTCTTCGTCAGCCACTTGCTTGCCTTTTTCTGAAGTTTCCAGCACCTTACCACTTCTGGTAGTAATGGCCATGCATGACCCATCATTCCTTGGGTTTTGCACGGTGTCGCTAGGTGAAGTGCCAGCCTTTTTTTGATTGAGTGCTGCTGAAAGTTGGCTCAATTGCTGCTCTATTTTCTTGATTGAAGTGGAATGTGAATCAACTAATTGCTTCATAGAGGACAAATCATTTATTACCTCCGTTACTCCCGCGCTATTTGCTTCCACTCCTTTCAGTAATTTAGCCATCATGTCTTCCATACATCCAGAACTAGATGTGGTGGTGTCACGTCTTCCAGGGGGAACATACACACCACTATTGTCATTCTTGTTCTTCCAACTACCTTGGTCCTTGTTTCCAGATTTCTCATAGTAGTTCCGACCTTGGTTTCCTTGGGCATTGCCTCGGAAACCCCCCTGATTGTTCAAGTAGTTGGCCTCCTCTTCCGAATCAGATTCGTCTCTTCCTTTTAGCGCCACAGCTTTCACTTTTTCGGTCTTCCCTGATAATAAATGCTTTGTAAGAAGATCCATTTGTGTTTTCATGTGCGTCATATCTTGATCACGTTCTTCTTGTCTACGCCTCTGCTCTGTGGTCATGCCAATAGATAAAGTGGAGCTTGCTACCTCAGAATCCCTGGTATGCCAAGCTCTACTTTGTTTCGTCATGCGATCTAACATATTGCTTGCTTGACCAAAGGTGAGGTCCATAAAAGATCCTCCAGCTGCGTTATCCACCACTGGTTTAGTTATTGAATTCAAGGCTCTGTATAGTATCTCTATTAGGTGAACATTAGTCATATGATGGTTTGGACACCTCGCTAGCTTTGTCTTGAACCTCTCCCATGTTTCATGAAGAGCTTCAGTGGGAAGCTGACGAAAGTTGCTGATTTCATCTCTCAATTGTGCTCTTTTGGATGGCGGAAAGAATCTGTCTAGGAAAACATCTCTCAATTGCCTCCAATTTGTAATAGAATCAGGAGTCAGCCCATTCAACCATAGTGTTGCCTCCCCAGACAGAGACAATGGAAATAGACGTAATCGAATTGCATTCTGACCAACACCAGGATTGTCAAAAGACTTGCATGTAGAAATAAAGTTGATGAGATGCATATTCGGATCATCGCCTGCTAGTCCACCAAACAATCCCTTGAGTTGCAATAACTGAATCATGGTGCTTGTGATGTTGAACTTGGCTCCGGGCGCTAATGGTGGTGGAATTATAGCTCCAGTGGCTCCGGCACCATCAAGATCATCATCATCATCATCGAACGGTATTTCACGTTGTGCATCCATTGATGCACTGAACAAAAACCTGCAGTAAACAAAAACAAAAACTAAAAGTAAAAGTACGAGAGTCTTCGACCAAAGGGTCTAGTAATTATTACGAACTTGATTGACACTTGTATTCCCCGGCAACGGCGCCAATTTTTGATAACGCTCAATCTACAGCTCTCGTAGGAGTGTAAAGCGGTCGTTAGCAAATATAGAACCCAACTGGGTTGGGTATCGATCCCACAGGGAATAGCTTGGTCAACAAGTAAGTAAAGATTACTAGACTTTTAGTGCAAGTCTCGTAAAAGGGGGGATTCTTTTCTTGCAAGTAATGTGAACAAAATAAGATCTAAAAACGGCAATAGCAAAGTAAAAAGAGAAAGAATGTTTTAGTGAGATGTAAACAATGAGAATTGAGAAGTTGGGGTTATGTCCACCTTCTGAGGTATACGTCTCTATTGGCTATGAGTGTGTAGAATTCTGACATGCAATTGCTTATAGAGGATTGTAGTCGATGGTAAATCCAAGCGTCTCTCGACCTAAACAAGGACTATTTCACTTTAACTCTCTCGAGCTTAAAGCGTATCTAACGGTACGAATTCTCCAAGAGGTTAGTCCAGTTACGGCACTAGCTTTTTAATAGGAAAGGGTGTCCTACTACCTTGACATTATCTCTTTTCCAGACAAATAACTTTTCTCTCGAACAAGTTAAATGTTAGACTGGCGTATTCTTGCGTTTGCAACCGCAAAGAATGTAGATTAAGATGAAGAGAATAATGATATAAGCAATATACGTGCCTCGAACTCACAAACTCACAGCAATAGATAGTAACTCATTCGGCTTCCATAACCCCAACAGAGAAGTTTAGTTACCCATGAATGCGAAGGAGATCACGATTGACATTGTTGTTATACCACAAGATTGAGTAATTTCGTGTAGCTTTGGTGGTAGGCGTGAGGCGTGAATTCCTTAGCAAAGTAACGATTCTCTTGTTGCGGAAATTAAGAATAGATGAATGGAAGAAGAAAACTAGAATTAATAGAAAGATTAGAAGAGTTGTAGAATTGTTTGTAGTGTAGAATAATAGAGGAGTAGAAGATGTGAGGGATGGAAGGAAGTATTGTGTTCTCCCTCCTTCCTCCCTCCTTGTTCTCTAAAATCTCTAGCATGATAGGGTATTTATAATACCCATATCCTACTCCTACTAAGCTAATGAAATAAATAACCAAATCCTATTAGACTAATGAAATCCTTAACCCAAATGTACTAGGTTAAGGTAACATTATCATAATCCACTTAAAATAATGAAATACATAACCTAATTGTACTAGGTTAATGTATCATTGTCAAAATCCAGCTTTGTGTCTGTAAGTCCCCAAAGTCTTCAGAAATGTTGTTTTTAGCCCGGGACCGATTTTCCATGCAGCAGTTTTGGTCCTTAGGCGTGAAAACTCCCTTCCCTTCCTTCGTGAGCTTTCTTTAGCGTCAAGTAAGCCATAAAATGCTGAATTATGCATCATTTATACCTGAAACTTTACTAATCATGTTCGTTAGCTCACTTACAGGAAAAAGGACTAAAAGTGCATGAAATATATAATTTGTTCTCAAAACTAGGCTAAAATATGGGCAAAATATATTGATATAGGCGCGTAAATTCGCCTATCATCACTAGCACCCTAACAATTGAGAGGTAAATTTAGAAATCTTACCCAAATAGGCATGTGTGAGTAGGGCTGGGCATAAAATATCAAAAATCGAATTATTGAATCGAACCAAAAAATTTGGTATTGGTATTTGGTAATTCGGTATTTGGTATGGTATTTGGGAGTAAGATTTCAATATTTCGGTATTCGGGATTGGGCTTGGTACAAGATATTATCACCGTTTGGTATTCGGTATTTATCGAATATCGAATTATATATATATATATATATATATATATAATACGATATGTCTAACCAACCCAATAGACAATAGTATTAGTCATCCAAAAGAATCTCTTAGACCTTTGTAATATATTCATAAAAAGCAACAAAAGGTATTAAATAGGATTTTTATTAAATATAATGTTTAAACGTACATTTGCACATCTCCAACTTTAATATGGTATTACCAAAAATCGAACCGAAGTTTAATTTACCGATTACCGAATTACCGAACCAATGTTTATAAGTATGGTATGTGGTACCTACTTTCAAATACCGATTACCGAATTACCAAACTCGAACTTTAAAAATACCGAACCGAATACCGAACGCTCACCTCTATGTGTGAGGCAATTCCTATTTGAAATCAAACTCCGGCGTCCATATTTTTAGGATTAGAGGTTTGCTATTAATGGAGTGTGGTCCTGAACACATTATCTCACTCCTATTTTAGAACTTCATACTATAAAGTCCATCATCATGCAAATAAAGATTTTGTCTGCTGTAGTGTTCCAAAATCTGGCTATATAATTGGACATGAATAAGTAAGCTTGAGTTTTCCCTACCACATATATGACTAATGTATTTGTCCACATTCCTCAGTGTGTTTTGAAAGCTCCTGCTACTCCAGAACCACCAATGGTTTACCCTCGACCATCATAGGTAGGATGAAATGAGGAGGAAGTCCAACGTTAGTTGTACGATTCTTTGCAAATAATCCCGATCATATTTTGTTGGCTTCATCTTCTACCTCTTTGTCACTTATTAATTTCGGCTTCTCTTGTGTCTCCTGCATATTCTCCTAATTATCCGTGCCTAAATTTTTTTTTTTTCAAAAAAAGATTATACATCTGCCCAATTAGAAATAACTTTAATTTAGAAATTTCAAATGTTTTATATAAATGAAGTTTAGATATTTTGTCTGAAGTTGCAACAAATATTGTTAAACTTTAACCACATGATTTACGAACATGAACTTCAAGCAAAAATACTTGATTGTCTTTTTGCAAATTTGGAAGAGGATATGTAAAAGTGATTGATGAGCCATATATGGCTAAAGGTCACAAATTTTTAAACTTCAATGCCTAAATTTTAATCATATGAAACTTCAGATATTTTGTCATAAGACTAATTTTAGACATATTTAAAATAAATTTACTTGTTAAAGTTTATAAATTTAAAACATAACTTAACAGTAACAAAAAAAAAAGAAGATATTTGTATACTTCCCTTGTATAGAATCTAACTAAAGTTCAATCACGATAAATTAGACTTTGGTCAAGATTATTCAACATAATTAGGTAAAATAACATAATTAATTCCTACGCTTGTAAAATTTAGTCAGAAAAAGTAGAGAAACATAATATACCTAATTCTAGAAGATTGGATTATTTATTGATTTGTTTCATTCTCAATCACGAAGTGTTCAATATTTTATTTGCATTTTACTTCTTTATAAGGTAGCAAGTCTACTCAACACTAAGCTTTCAAATAGTATGTATTCCTCACAGTTTTAAAACATATTAAGTACTACTTTACTTTACTATTATATATAAAAGTCTCTTGATTGTCCTCCCTATTTTCACCTAATTTAAGCTGGTTTAATTTTTGATTTTACTATATCACTCATAATTAATTATTATAAATTATTTAAATATTAAAAGTTAATATTATTTAATAAAAAAAAAGTAAATAATTATTATATTAAAAAATTAATATTATTTAATTAAAAAAGTAAATAATCATTTATGATATTTCTGTTTCAGCTGTTTCAACCCATAATTTTACTATATCACCCTTAATTAATTATTATAATCATTTACACATTCAAAAATTAATAGTAATATTTAATATAAAAAATAAATAATCATTTATGACATGTCTACTTCAGCTACTTCAACTCGTAATTTTGTTATATCACCCCTAATTAATTATTATAAATCATTAACATATTAAAAATTAATAATATGTAATAAAAAAATTAAATATTTATGGTATGTCTATTTCAGTTGCTTCTACCTGTGATTTTAGTATATCATCCCAAATTAATTTTTATAAGTCATTTGCTTATTAGAAAATTAATAATATTTAGTAAGAAAAAAAAATAGACATTTATGACATGTTTGTTTTAGTTGCTTAAACCACTATTTTACTATATCACCCTAATTAATTATTAAAAGTCATTTAAGTATAAAAAAAAAAAATATATTTAATAAGAAAAATAAAATAGACATAAAATGGTATATTAACTCTTGATGTTTTATATTAACTTTGCGTTTTATATGAGACCCACTTAAATTTTTTTCACAAGTGTTTTTCTTATAGAAATTTTGTGATATCACTTGTAATTAATTATTATGAGTCATTTAAGACATGTCTGTTTCGCTACTTCAATCGTAATATTTGGTTGACTCTCGAAATTATATCAGTGTCACTTAAATATAAATAAAAGAAAAAGTATTATAAATCACAATAATTAAAAACTTAAATTATTTTTAAAAATATAATTGAAAATCAACGCCACAAAATTTTGGACAAGGACAGAGTATTATAAATTACAATAGCTAACAGCTTAAAATATCTTAAAAAAAAATATTAAAAATATAATTGATTATCTAAATTTTATTTATGTCACATAAATTAAGACCAATGAATACGTAAAAAATACTATAAATCACAATAATTAACAACTTAAAACAATTAAAGATACAAAATATTTGACGGACTCTCAAAATTATACCAGTGTTACTTAAATTGGAATGGAAGAAAAAATATTATAAATCACAATAATTAAAAACATGAATTATTTTAAATATATAATTGACTATCAATATCATAAAAGTTTGGATAAGGAGAGTGACATATATTAATTGCAAATTACATGAAAAATATTATAAAGTATAATAGTTAACAGTTTAAAATGTCTAAAAAAAATAATTTGTTATATATTTTAAAAGACTACGTAAAAATATTATAAATCACAATAATTAACAATTTAAAAAAATTTAAAAGATGTACAACTTAAATTATTTAACGACATATAATAAATTTAATTGATTCTTTAAATACTATCACACTCACATATATTGGGACAGAGGGGGTAACATATATTATTTGAAAAATAGTAGAAAGTACTATAAATTACAATAATTAAAAAATCAAAATGTATAGAAACTTTATATAAAAAATTTAGTTGACTCTCTAAATTTTATCAATGCATATAAATTGAAATAGAAACAACAAAATATTTTATCTGAAAATTATGTAAAAGGATTACAAATTACAATAATTTACAACTTAAAATATTTTAAAACAATAAGATAATTTAAAAAATAAATTAAAAATTCCATTGACTCTCCAAATTTTATTGGTGTCGCATAAATTGAAATAACAAAAGTAATACATATTATCTACAAAATTTTAAAGTATCATGCATCAAAATAACTAATAACTTAAAATATTTAAAAATCATCCAAAAAATTTAATTAACTCTTAAAATTTTAATAATATCACATAAATTAAGATAAAAAATAATCTATAGGTGGCTCTATGCATCTAGTTAGTTTCAGAATTGACAATAAAAAGAAAGAATTTGTCCACGTAGTACTTATATAAAAGGACTAGCCGTATTTTTATAATACGACAATAGATGCATTTAATTTTGTATATAACGAACATTGATGTTTCAGCGATTTGTAAATTAAATTATACATTTAGGGTCGTTTGGTGTGAGTTATAAGGGATAAATAGTCCTGAGATAAAAGAAAGGACTATTTTATTCCATATTTGGTGTGAGGTATTAATTAATTCTGATATTATTTATCCCATCATTTACACTAAAGTGATGGAATAAGTTATCCCATATACGTGGTGGAATAACTAATCCTGGGATAACATTTTTCGAACCAAACGACCCCTAGGAATCACATGAGAGTACTACTTTTCTAAGTAACAATATTTTTGAGCTAAAACTAGTTAAAAGAGTGTCTCAAAATTTGTAGTCAAAGAAGAAAATGTATTGTTTTCCTTAAATCAGAAAATAAATCGAATTAAAGGAGTATTTAGTTTTACGCAATTGATACTTAGGGGAGTGGTTCAGTACCGAAGAAAATATTTTTGAATTTTTGATCGATCAAAATCTTTAAATAAATATTTTTTTTAAAGGAAAACAAATTTCTTAAAAATGAAAATAATAACGTCGAAAGTAGAGAAAACAAGTTACATATTCTGTTTCTTACAGCCCGACCTTCCTCATCTTCTTCATCCGATCCTCTAGCCCCACTTCCACATCTCAAAATATTTATCTAAATTAGATATAAATACTTTTAGAATAATATTTTTATCATATCGAACATAAAAAGAAAGCAAACCTAAAAAGAAAACAAGTAAAATATATACTTATTTCCTAAGAAAATCTTTCAAGAAAATACCTTTTCAAAAAATATTTTTGATGTAAAACATTTTAGTTCGTACCAAACACACTTGTTCCCAATCACAGTGTTAGGTAAAGTCCTCACAGGTTACATTTCTTCAGTTCGTTTTAGAAGAGCTAATTATGCTTCTGCGTTATAAATCATAAATAGGTCTTCATATACAATATATAAAAATCTCATCTTTATTTTACAATTTACAAATTAAATTTCTGTTATAAAAGTTCATCAATCATAACTCCTCCACCATGTACTTGAAATACATCATTAAATAAAGATAGTCTGGTGCACTAAAGCTTCAACTATATGCCGGCTCTGAGAAAGGGCCGAACCACAAGGTTTTATTGTAAGCAGTCTTATCTTGTATTTCTGCAAGAGGTTGTTTCATTAAATATTTTTATTTTAATCAAATAAAAATAATTGAAACAAAGTTACAATACAATATAACTAATTAATTCTTCTTCTTTTATTTTCATTTATTTAGGTTACATTTTACATGCAATATTGATCATGAACAAAATATATATATATATATATATATATATATATATATATATATCATGAAAATGAAATATAATCTACCATTTGTTAGTAGATAAACTCCCTTCCCAAACAAGGAGGTTCACTTAGTTGATCACCAATTCGTCCTAACACTCCTAAAAGTGATGATTAATACTTCAATAATTTAATTCCTTATTTTTGGTAATCTTTTTTCTTTTATTTGATAATCTTGTTGGAGAGGGTGTGAGAGAGAGTGTTCCAAGCTAAGCTTGCTTGC
Organism: Capsicum pubescens; assembly: GCA_030864215.1. Taxonomy (NCBI): domain Eukaryota; kingdom Viridiplantae; phylum Streptophyta; class Magnoliopsida; order Solanales; family Solanaceae; genus Capsicum; species Capsicum pubescens. Next base: position 84,467,089 of record CM061548.1, read on the forward strand.
GCTGTTGGTCCAAACTCGGATAAAGTAGAAGAGTTATAGGTTGACAACCAATGTAAATTGCCTAGTAAAAATTTAAGATAATTGATCCTTGTAATTCAATTATTGACAGAGCCATGACTTTACTAAAATGATTCAAAAATACATATAATAAATCAAAAAAATAAAAAGGACCAGAAAATATGTTTTACATTTACTACACTACATATACATAAAAGATATATCTTGAATATAGATCAATATAATTTTTTGACCAGTTAAGAGAATTTGGATGAATTCCTTATGCTCTCCTTGCTTCGTCTTTGAATACAAGATGACTCATATATAAAGATATGTGCCAAAATAAACCTATTTTTAGTAACCACTCAAACCTAAATGGATTGGATTATGATCGATTTGTTGACTTGACCAGATGAGGTGAACGGAACGCAAAACATACAAATTGAAAATATGAAAATTTGGGTCTTCATCTATTTATTCTTTCAGACTAATTTTAATTGACCTGATATAACTTATATATTTCCTATATGTATAATACAATCGACTTCTAACTTGTTTAAAATTATGACGGATTGATTATCGGTGAGAATGGTGGAGGGTGGGTAGGGTGAAGCAAAAGGGGAATTGACAACTAATAAGTTGTTAAAACCTATTTGGTTGGCTTAATCTTTGCTTTGAAACAATGTTTAATGTGTTACATATAGCAAAGATCTAGTAACATGATGTAAGCCCACATGATAACTATTTAACAACCATAATTTTCTAGGTTTAGTTATTAGCAATCCTAATCTGTTGTCCCTTTAATTACGATTCTAAGGTTCTACAATAGTATGATTACTCAACTGACACCCCAAAGAAGAAGTTTCCTAAATCAATTTTCTACTGTCTTTTTTTTAGGATAAAAATAGACTTATTCTTATAATTTGAGGAAAGTATAACAATATAAAGTCCCAAGTTAAATAACTAGAAATGAGACTCTTAAACTCAAATTTAATGTAAGGAATCTTGAAATTTCTATTTGAACAGTTTTTTATTAATTCATTTTGAATCATTAGTAAACTATGATTAAATTATTTATTAAATAATCTTATTCTTGGTATTACTTATTCCGCAACCAAGGTGATTAGGGCGGATGTCTGAATCGAATATGAAAATTTCAATCTGGATATTTGATTTTTGGATTGGGTTGGATTTTTTTAAGTTCAATCAATTTGGATATTTAGATATTTGGTCTTGATTTTTGAGTCTTTAAGGTAGACCATAACGATTAACATCCTCAATTCATTTAATAATTTATTTCTTAGAATGTGTAACTTTCTACAATTAACAAAGATTAAGATCATCCTGTAGCCCATGTCATATTTCATATTGGACTTAATACTATAATGAAATCGGGGACATATGGTACTAATCTATTGGATCTTTGAAAATTGGACTTGTTAGTATAAACACATATAATAGTAAAAATTACATATATAACGACATGTTTACTAATATTTACTAAAAATCTCAACTATTTTCAAAATTTCATAAAATCTCAACTTTTAGCCTTTGATGATACATATAACTTAAGTTAGATACATCCTACATATACATATTTTAATTAAACCGATTTGCATGTTTTAAGGGATGTAACGGCTAAACTAGCATTAAAATAACAATTAAGCTAACTAATTATAGTAAAAACAAAATAATATCCCACAATATATGGTAATTAGTTTGTTATTCCACCATTCTAAACACGTACCTTTCCATAATCTAATTGCATAACCTTTCCAGAACCTTTTCAAATTGCAAAAAGTTCATACGACCTGTTCAAAAAAATCAAACGACCTTTTTTTAATTTCTTGATTTTGTTTGAGTAATTGCAATGAATATTTTAGTGTTTTTACGCTATTTCGGCGTTTGAGTTAACGATATCAACTACGAGGGCTATAAGAGCGAGGCAAATTGTGGTTAGTGAACATGTACCTTACGATAAATTGATTTCGACAATTTGTAGAACTAAAAATTGACGTAAGCAGGAAAAAATTAAGGCTCGTTACATAGTTGATGGTAATGCGACACCGTTGTTGATTCGTAACGAGATGGGTGTGAAACTTTATATCAAAATTCAAAAAAGTGAGTGTGGTTTTAAGACGTATCCACTTATCGAAAAGATCGGACAAGAAAAGGTATGTTTCTTCTTTAACGTATCAGTTGTTGTCAATTATCTCTACTTTAATGAATTATGTATCTAATGTTAAATAATTATTATTTTACACAAATTTATTGTAAGGACGAGATACATATTTCTGTGCACATGGTACATTTTTCTAATATTGTGTAATACCTCGTACTTTTCCTAGCTTAAATTCGTTCCTAAAATGTCAAGAATTTGCTTCAAAGATGAATACCATTTATTTCATGCAGTATTTTTAAGATTTCAACTTTTTATTATGTGGAAAATTGAATAAGCTTTCCATCGATACCAAATTCGCCCAATTCCGACACTCGGTGAAGAAGTTAGAGCGTTTTTAGTAAAACAGTGTGCCACCTGAACTCTCAGCGCGTCGCGGAGAAGGAAAAATCAGTAATTGTCAAATTCCAGTGGCCCTCCGCGATAGCCCCGCATCGCGGAGAAGCCCATTTTCCCAATTGTCCCATTCCGGTGAGACTCCGCGATTCTAGCGCGTCACGGCAAGGGCCAAAATGGATATCCAAGGGGCACCGCGATTGTGGTGCATCGCGGTGAACGCCCAGTTCCCGTTCGTTCTTTTCTAGTGAGCCACCGCGATTGTGGCGCGTCGCGGTGGCCAACCAAATCGGAAAAAAATGTTGCATTTTTCAGTTCCGACTTAAAGTTTAAAAAGGGCATTTTGATCAATTTTCAAGGCCCCAATCTGTCTAAAACACATCATTAAGCTTATACCAAAGCACTTTATGCTTATTTCATCACTTTTCTCTCAAAAGAAAACCCTAGATCATCAAAACTCCTTCTCCAAGAAATCCAAATTCCCCCATTAATTCTCCAAAGAAATTCAAGATTAAGAGTTTCCAATTCAAGAACTCCAAGAACTCATCTTCAAAAGCATCATAGGAATTCAAGGTTCAAGCTTTCTTATCTAAGATCATCAATTAAGGTATGTGGGGTTTATAAACAAGGATACTCATTTCATCCTTGTGCCCAAAACTTGTTTTTAATTACAAAGATATTCGATTTTATATGATTTCTCATGAAATTCAAGTTGGGGTTTAAACCCATTATTATTATTTACAAGCTTATGATATTCCCAATGATTTAGAAGTTGAATTACATGACTATGTTTATATTTTCATGCATTTTGCTGAAATTTTCAGATTTTGAGTTGATTTCTCAATATTTACATTATTGAGCATAAGCATTTTGATGATTTATCATGAGTTTGATGTATGGTTCATTAATCCCTAAATAAAGATTGTTTGTGCTATAAGCACCCCATGACTAGATTAATTTTAGATTTTAGATAAAGATTTGACCTTATGGTCTCAGAATAGATTTGAAATCCACTTTACAGATTCAGATTATAGATATACAGTTGGTTTTCATTATAAACTATTAGACTATTTTAAAAGTGGATTTCCATCAGAACGAGCATATAGATTGTTTTGGGAGTAGTATTTAGCACCGAGATGGGTATATTACTACAGTTTCATATTCCAGAACTACGTGCCAATGTAGGATTCAGATTATTCCCACTTCTACGTGGATAAAAGATATGTGATCACCCAGATAAGTTATACTCCCTGGAAAGAGTATGACTCATCTCCCCAACGTGGGGATCCGTTCCTTAGAAAGGCGAGATGTTGGATTCCATGAATGCTCACATGGTTTATATCGGTTAGAAGAACCTCCCATGTAGAATAAGTTTTCAGACTTCTAAACCCCTAAGATAAAGTATTTTCCAGATTTTAGAAAAACTAAGTGTAAAGGCTCACAAACTTACTCAGACATTATTTTACTTAGGATTTCAGATTACAGTTTTTAGTTTCAGACATGAAAAGGTGAGTCCTTTTTCACTTAGCCTATATGATTTGAGAATAGAATAGAAATACAAATTTTAGAACTAAGTGTTATGACTCACAAGATTTATACTATATGCTTTACTATTCATGATTTATGATCTTCAGATTTCAGATTTACTCAAGCCTATGTGAGTTATTTACATTTAGCATGCATGATTTTATAAAATGTGATGATAATATTTTACTTATGCATTCACCCCCATATACTCAGTACATCCTCAAAGTACTGATCCACATATACGTCCATGTGCTACATTATCTCATAATATAGGTACAAGTCGTGGTATGTACAATCAGAATCAGACAGTTGCAGATTCCAGCCAGCAGATAATGAGTACTCCTACTTCGGGGACTTTAGTTGGATGCTATGTATATACTTTACTTTCTTACTCTCATGTATTGATTAGTGATAGTTGGGGTCGCATCCTAGCTATCTATAGTCAGTATAGTAGAGGCTTCACAGATGTCAGTTAGAGTCAATTATGTATTTTTTGTCCCTCTTTAAGGATTTATCAGAATGTAAAAGTTGTATTGATATTGTATTTTTCTCAGATTCCTTCATTATTATGTTTCCGTATAGTAAACTCAATTATTTTATCCATATCATTCAGTTGCTTATGAGTTATGCCAGTAGAAGGGTTAGCTTGGGATCACTTGGGATCCTAAACATCGCGTGACATCTCGGGATAGATTTTTGGGGCGTTACAAACTTGGTATCAGAGTACAAGGTTCAATTATCCTAGGGTGTCTGTGAAGCTGTGTCTAGTAGAGTCTTGCAGAACGGTATGAAGATGTTCGTACTTTTCTTCGAGAGGCTACGAGGCATTTAAGAAAAGTTTCCTTTTTTTCCTACTCTAGATCGTGCAGTAAAGTTGTTCTCTCAGAATCTCCTGTCTATTCATGTGTTACCCCAAAAAAAAATTCCCCATCTATGACTTATTCTTAAGCTAACATAATTAGCAAGTTCCAATTACTTCCCAGATAATGCTTTCAGATTTGCTAGCAGAAGTTTCAGAAGTCACACAAAGGGCTTAAGAGAAGCTCTCTAGTGTGTCATAAGTTCCTTGAGTTGAAAGTTTATGTTCTCGTCCTTATGAGTTGTTCAGTTGAGACCGAATTAGATATGTATTCAGATTTCTCATTATTCCTTCAGTACAGCTAGTGCTCATGAGAGGAGATAGTATGAACCTAGATTATTGAATAGAGTTTGCATTCAAGGGATATTATGAACCTCAGTGTTATGACTTATAAATAGTAGAACCCTATTATAGTTTTAAGTATGGGTATAGAAGAGTAGTGACAAGAAAAGTGGGAATGACGATTGATAGAAAGTATAGAGATAAACTTAGGCATGTTGTTTAGTTTTATTAAGGTGATATGTCCTTGTGTTCTAGTTTAGTGGAAGGTAGAGAATAAAGTATTTGGTGGTCTAGTATTGTTAATTTAGGCTTTCCTCGAGGTTATAAAAAAATGAGTTTAGCTGAAACTTATAGAGCTGTGATAGTAATCTAGATGTATAGAAGGGTAAATAATAATGATGCGCAGAAAAAGGATGTGTAAGTGGATTATGAAAAGATAGGCCATATGATTATGATCGATTACTATTATTATGAAGTCCTAGTGGACCAGTGTTTCTTGATGATTTATTTCATAGCTTCCAAGTGAGAATAGTATTTAAGGTGGATTGTTAAATCATATTTAGCACTAGACATTAAGTCTGAACAGTTGTTGGTCATCGAGGTAGATATAATGATTTCCTTAGTTAGTGGTGCTAGTTGTATGGAAGTGATCTAGTAGGCTTGAACAGTATATGCAAGAGTTGGAGTTCAGATATTTATAATTAAGCATGATGTTGTATGTATGATGAAGAAGTGTACCCAAGGTGATATAGGGTTTCTTTATTTTCTAAGGTTAGTACGTTTTTTGTGTGGTTGGTAGTACTGTTGAGTTGCTAAGTGGAAGAAGACTAGTTAGATAGTATATGGTGTTCTAAATAGCTAAGTTAAGGAGTTTCGATTGATGATGTTGAGCCTTCTTGATATGATCTTGATTCCCATGGTTTAAAGATATAAGTTTAGAGATGCGATATTAGTAGGCTATGACGAAAGCAACATGGTTTATTAAAGGTTGAAGACATTCATGTTAAGTGTTAGAATCTAAGTTTGAAACCTTGAAGATTGAGCAAATAGAAATAAAAGTTGAAAGCTCTAGATGGTGTGAACTCAGGATATGGTGATACCTATGAAGATTCTAAGTTAGTGAGTGCTCAAGATGTTATATGATGACTATTGATCTCTAGAAAGAGAGAGTAGTATCTCTGATGGAGGTATTAGCATTAGGTGTTACACGTTAAGATACAGTCCTTCAAGGTAAGTTTAGTTTTATGTGTATTAAATATACCCCAGACTCAAGAGTAAAGTGATTACAGATTAGATTGAAGTTTATTTAGTGGTTCACAGACTTAAAGTTATGGCTTAAAGCTAAGGGGGAGATGAAGCCAAAGTCAGACTTCCAGATTCTAGTAAGTGATGTCAGTGTAGTATAGAAAGTCGGTAAAAGAGGATGATGCTCGACCCATTCTTATTTCAGTATTTGTTTTTCAGTCATCCTAATATCTACTCATGTCTTACGTGTCAGCTCCATGATCATATCTCATGTTCATGCGTATAATAGATAGTCATGTACTCTCTCAGTTCCTAGTAAGAGGAGTTCCAGTTCATCCAGCAGTTGGAATCATGTAACATGAGTTATGAACTCCAAATTCAGGCCTTACAGTATGTTCAATTCTTGTACTCATGCAACACTCTTAACGATCAGTAAAATTCAGATTTATATCATGTACGTCCTCAGATTAAATCTCCTTAATAAATCCATGCCGTGAATACTCTATTTCTCAGGCCTCAGTAAAGTGTCAAGTTATGCTTAGTATCCCTTCATGTTTCAGACCCTGGCATTCCAATCTTTCAGTGACCTCCCCTAGGTCAAGAGAGTGATGATGAAAAAAAAATTGTGTAGATGGGAGAGAGTAAATATGTTATGTTTGGGAAGATTGTCATATGCTTGTTTCAGGTAGGTATATAAATGAAGGAATATGGAGGTGAAGCTTTTTAGTGTATGACTTGGTTAGTTAAGAATATTTTATGCGTGCCTTATTAAGATTAGTATATGAAAGTTGCTATTGATAGAGGTGTTAGAGAATATGAGAAAAATGCTCTTATGGGTAATTGTTTGGAAGTGCATAGGTGGTTATGAAGATAGGCTTGAACGTTATGTGGTGTATAAGAGGATAGGCGAATGGTGCATTAATGAACTTCCTAGTAAGAGGTTGAATTTGTTATAGAAGTGATAAGAAGAATTATCTTAGAGTGGAGTACTTACGACAATGCTTGGGGTATTGAATGCATGGTTTAGACTAGTATTATGGTGTTAGGTGCAATACCTTATGATTTCGAGATAAGCTTGACCTTGATGAGAGGATTTAGTTTAGTTCATACTTTAGTAGATGGATTTATCAATGCCATGTGAAAATTATAAGTTGAATCAAGCGTGTATGGTATTTGAGGGGAATAGTCTAGTTGAGGGAGTGTTTGAGAAGTGTTGCTAAGCTTGAAGGTAAGAAATTGCTTTGATTAAGGCCTAGAAATTCTATCCTGGCTTATGATTTATAAGTTTATGTTCTATGCTATAGAGTCGTGGCAATGTTGTAATTCCTTATTCCGATGTTTTGTTCAGATCATGCCCAAAGTTACTTACTTCTTAATATCGTTAGAGTTTCTTAGAAAAGTATTGGAGAAATACTCCATCGGGATATGAGCGTTCGGTATGATTCAATCTGTATAGCCTGTAATCCAGTTTAGCAATCAAACAGATCAGTTCTTATAGATTTCTAACGTCCCATTTAGTCGTACTACCCAAGGTTTTGCAAATAAGGCTATTCCATGAGGTAAAATATTCGACTTCACACAAATTACGAATTCAAGTCAGTCTATGCATCAGGCATCAGTTTCATATTCAGTTATTAAGTCATGATTCAGTTCATAAGTATTCTGTGTACCATCTCAGTCTTTTCCTAGTATCTCAACCAAATCAGTATCATTCGGGAACGAACGATTCCAAGAGGGAGATATTATAATACCTCGAGTTTTCATGGAGTTTTCATGTCGTAAACCTCTCATCTTTTTCCTCACGAAATTAAATCCAGCCTAAAGAAATTGTTACCCCTGAGTTGACTCTCTCATTTTGATCTCAGCCATATAGCTATTTTCAGAAAGTTCATGCACTCACAGATCAGTTCAGTAGCCCACTACATTAGGATTCAGTCATACAACTTATTTCAGTTGTGCATGATAGCTTATAGCCTCAGATTCCTCAGTAATTTCAATCTAATTAGCCACATTCGAGGACGAATGTTCCCAAGGGGGAGATATTATAATACCCCATACTTTTCCTAGCTTAAATTCGTCCCTAGAATGTCAAGAATTTGCTTCAAAGATGAATACCATTTATTTCATGTGGTATTTTCAAGATTTCAATATTTATTGTGTGGGAAATTAAATAATCTTTGCATCGATACCAAATTCGCCCAATTTCGCTACTCGGTGAAGAAGTTAGAGCATTTTTAGTAAAACAGTGTGCCACCTGGACTCTCAGCGCATCGCGGAGAAGGCAAAATCCGCAATTGTCAAATTCTAGTGACCCTCTGCGATAGCCCCGCATTGCGGAGAAGCCCATTTTCCCAATTGTCCCATTCCAGTGAGACTCCGCGATTCTAGCACGTCGCGCCAAGGGCCAAAATGGCAATCCAAGGGGCACCGCGATTGTGGCGCATCGCGGTGAGTGCTCAGTTCCCGTTTGTCCTTTTCTAGTGAGTCACCGCAATTGTGGCGCATCGCGGTGGCCAACCAAATCGGGAAAAAATATTGAGTTTTTCAGTTCCGACTTATAGTTTAAAAAGAGAATTTTGGTCAATTTTCAAGGCCTCAATTCGTCTAAAACACATCATTAAGCTCATACCAAAGCACTTTATGCTTATTTCATCACTTTTCTCTTAAAAGAAAATCCTAGATCATTAAAGCTCCTTCTCCAAGAAATCTAAATTCCTCCATTAATTCTCCAAAGAAATTCAAGATTAAGAATTTCCAATTCAAGAACTTCAAGAACTCATCTTCAAAAGCATCATAGGAATCCAAGGTTCAAGCTTTCTCATCTAAGATCATCAATTAAGGTATGTGGGGTGTATGAACAAGGATACTCCTTTCATCCTTGTGCCCAAAACTTGTTTTGAATACAAAGATATTTAATTTTATATGATTTCCCATGAATACCCATTATTGTTATTTACAAGCTTATGATATTCCCAATGATTTAAAAGTTGAATTACATGAGTATGTTTATATTTTCATACATATTGCTGAAATTTTCAGATTTTGAGTTGATTTCTCAATATTTACATTATTGAGCATGAGCATTTTGATGATTTATCATGAGTTTGATGTATAGGTCATTAAGCCCTAAATAAAGATTGTTGTTGCAAGATTGTTTGTACTATAAGCACCCCATGACTAGATTAGTTTCAAATTTTAGATAAAGATTTGACCTTTTGGTCTCAGAATAAATTTGAAATCCACTTTACAGATGCAGATTACAGATATACAGTTGGTTTTCATTATAAACCATTAGACTATTTTAAAAGTGAATTTCCATCAGAATGAGCATACAGATTGTTTTTGAAGTAGTATTTAGCACCGAGATGGGTACGTTACTACGGTTTTATACCCCAGAACTACATGTCAACGTAAGATTCAAATTATTCCCACTTCTACGTGGATGAGAGATATGTGATCACCCAGATAGGTTATACTATCTGGCAAGAGTATGAATCCTCTTCCCAATGTGAGGATCCTTTCCTTAGGAAGGCGAGACATTGGACTCCATGAATGCTCACATGGTTTAAGTCGGTTAGAAGAAACTCCCATGTAGAATAAGTTTTCAGTCTTCTAAACCCCTAAAATAAAGTATTTTTCAGATTTTAGAAAAACTAAGTGTAAAGGCTCACAAACTTACTCAAACATTATTTTACTTAAGATTTCAGATTATAGAATTACAGCTTTTAGTTTCAGACATAAAAAGGTGAGCCCTTTTTCACTTAGCCTATATGATTTGAGAATAGAATAGAAATACAGATTTTAGAACTAAGTGTTATGACTCACAAGATTTATACTATATGCTTTACTATTCATGATTTATGATCTTCAGATTTCAAATTTACTCAAGTCTATGTGAGTCATTTACATTTAGCATGCATGATTTTATAAAATATGATGATAATGTTTTACTTATGCATTCACCTCCATATACTCAGTACATCCTCAAAGTACTGATCCACATATACGTCTATATGCTACATTATCTCATAATGTAGGTACAAGTCGTGGTATGTACAATCAGGATCAGGCAGTTGCAGATTCCAGCCGGCAGATAGTGAGTCCTCCTACTTCGGAGACTTTAGTTATATGTTATTTATATACTTTACTTTCTTACTCTCATGTATTGATTAGTGATAGTTGGGGTCGCGTCCTAGCTATCTATAGTCAGTATAGTAGAGGCTTCATAGATGTCAGTTAGAGTCAGTTATGTATTTTCAGTCCCTCTTTCAGGCTTTATCAGATTGTAAAAGTTGTATTGATATTGTATTTTTCCCAGATTCCACCATTATTATGTTTCTGCATAGTAAACTCAATTGTTTTATGCATATCATTCAGTTGCTTATGAGTTATGCCAGTAGAAGGGTTAGCTTGGGATCACTTATGGTCCTAAGCACCGTGTGACATCTCGGGACAAATTTTCGAGGCATTACATATTGTATCTGAGGTTCTATAGTTGTGTTTAATTTTATATCTTGTTGTGTTTTAGTTTTATGTATATCAACATACGAAAGATACATAATAGTATTGTTATAGATACATGTTGTACACGTTTGTGCAGTTTATGTATCTATTTTTTTTTCCAGTAGGTGAAGAAAAATATGCTGAAGTTTTATTTTCATTGTTGCAGCTATGTCCTAAGATGTCGTTCGGAGGATTGCGTTTGAATATTTAAAGAATCATGCCGGCGGGGGACTGAATACTTTAAAGTTAGATTTTTTCAGGATGTCCACATATGTTCGTTGAAATATCGAGTTTTTACGTAACTTCAAACTACGGTTGGGTTTGTTAGTGATTTTGTTGCTCCAAAACTTGTCAATTATAAGAGAATACAAGCCGTTATCGACTTATTTGCAAAGACTATTTTTGGATGTTATCTCAATATCCCTCAGTCAAGTTATATTGGGCAATTTAGGTAATGTTAGATACATTCTACAGATACACGTAGTTAGTAAACTAATTTGCTTAAATCAAGAGATGTAACGGCTAAATCTCCATTAAGGTAGCAATTAACCTAACTAATAATGGTAAAGGATCAATAAAATCTCACATAAACAAGTAATTTGTTTCTTATTCCATATTTTTAAACAAAAACTTTTTCATTATCAATTTTCTGATAGAACGACTTTTAATCTTTTTTTTATTCTATTTGACAAACTTGCACATTAAGAATCTTAAGTATTTTCTTAAGAAACGGTGAATATAATAACATTTTAATTTAACAAATTCATATGAAAAGAGTTAGATGAACTTTGCATGGTGGAAAAGCCAATAGATTGTACAAGTCAATGTTATGAAATTAATAATAGATACAACCTTAAATAGATTGTATCTCTTATTAAATATATATTGTGCACAGTGTAAAACCTATGTACTATAAATGCGTGAATTACTTATCTGTATATATTTATTAAAAGAGATACATAATAATTTAATTCAGATACAAAATAACTAATATGTATCTCACGTAACGTAGCAAAAAAATATAAAAACATTTCTTTGTAACATATAACTAAAACATATATCAAAATAATAATATATCAGAAACAACAATAACTATATGTAAATAATCCTGATAAAGCAAAACTAGTTTATTATCAAAACAACTAATGTATGTTTTTGTAAACATTCCAAAATAATCAATAGTTAAAGCATCTACTAACATCATCCAATCTTTTAATTTACAACAAAAAATAACTACTCAACATTCAGAACACGGTCTTTTGCTATTGGTATGAAGTTGCTCCTTGATCTCGGTGGATTATCATTTTTACTAAAGTATCTACTCTCAGCCTTTAGTGACCCATGCTTGCACAAAAGTGTTGCATATCTCAAGCGATGGTATTGAGCATCAATATTCGAAGATGGTATGCCTATTCCTCGCTCAAATACTCGACAAACACAGCTACAAAAATACCACAATCCCTGCATAGTGATTACTAATTGAATTAAAAACACATATATTCTTGTAACCGATAATCATAGGTATAAATTGTATCAAATAAAGAAAACAACAAGAGATACATACACCAGTATTAAGACAACTTTAATAGATACATACACCTACTTTAACACAGAAACATAGATACAAATTGTATAAAATATATCTGTTGTTTTACACCTACAAAGCTGTAGAAAAATTGCATAGATACATACACCTGCATTAACACAGAACCATAGATACAAAAATCTATAAAATGTATCTGTTGTTTTACATCTACAAAATTGTATAGAATTTTCATAGATACACACACCAACATTAACACATAACCATAGATACAAATTGTATAAAATGTATCTATTGTTTTACACCTTATGTATTACACCTATAAATTGTATAAAAATATCATAGATACATAAAGCTACATTAAACATAATCATAGATACAAAATATATAAAATGTATTTGATGTTTTACAAAACAAGTATATTTGATAAATACATAAACACAACACTAAAGATACAAGATTTTGAAAAAGTATCATGTAAGTAGAACTATGTATCTCGACATAATGTTGCACATATCTAAACGTGCAAATACCTTTGAAAGCACATCTCTGGAAGCAACTTTTTCAACTCTTCTTTTTTTGTCATCAACTTTAATCTCAGAACTGTTAGATCTTAGAAACAACCACTTCTTTTTTCTTATCATTTTTTGCATGTTTTTCACGCAATTTCTTCATCACAGATGGATCGTTTCTGTGCTAGGATCTATTTTTCATTAAAATCATCAAAATCTTGCTAAAAAATATCAAGAACAAAGTTTACAACTTGTTGACATTGATTGATATTGTCTAATTGAGAGGTTTCAAAACTAAAAGAAGGTACCGAAACTTTATTCATTATGTAAATTCAAACAATATAGACTGGAAAAAACGTAAATCAAAGACTTATTGAATAATGAAATCGAAAAAAATACTTTGTAGAAAACAGTATCAAAGAATCGCTTTTGATAGAAATTGTAAAATATGATAATAAGAAAGTGAATATGATTTTAGGGGGAAATTTTACCTTAATTCAAATTTTGAAATCGATCAAAAAAACTAATGGAAACCACAATCCTAAATACGGCGTGGAATGAGGAGGCAAGTTGTGACAAATTTGGTAAAGTAAAGAGCGGTAAAAGGGAGTTTTACTATGTATCTTCAGCTTTTTCCAAATAAAGGTAAAAGTAGTAAATATTGAGATATTTGTAAATTTTTAAAAGTGAAGGAATTTTTAGTAGTTTTGAAACGTAAGTTGTTGATTTATGAAATTTTTCCCATATAATATGGATAAGGCATAATATACGAAATAAGAATTTCAAATTTTTGGATATGTAAAAATTAATGGTACACCGAAATTCATCTTTTGAAAATAAGATCCAAAATCCAATTCATAAGCCAAAAATTCAAAAAACAAATATACAAATTACGAGTTGGCCTGAACTATGCCTACTCGTAATATACAAAGGCGATGAAAGATTGACAATATATTCTTTTTGCACTATTTGATTAATTTGTTTTTCGTTTTTAATGTTGGATTGACTCTTTTTGCAATCATTCATTCGCTTTTAGCCAAAATTTCATAGCTTTTATAGCTCTAAAGAGTCCATTATATATCCCCTTTGCTTTTGTTTTTTCTCGTTGGATGCACGTAATATCTATATCTATATTTATAATCTATATCTATAATCTATAATCTATAATCTATAATCTATAATCTATATTTATAATCTATATCTATATCTATATCTATATCTATAATCTATATCTATAATATATTAAAAGTGTGAAGGGTCTTAAAAATATCGTTTGAACTTTTTGTCCTTCATTAAAAGTCTCTATTTTATACAAAATCGTCTTTTCACCTATCCCCTATTATTTTAGTAATATTAAAAATTTACTATATTACAAAAAAAAAAATCATGTGTCGCCACTCTTTCTATGTTGTATTGGGTATATACTCTAATTTCAGCATCAATTGTCTAGGAGTTCCAGCATACACTACTAAGTACGATACATTTTTCCTAAGATCGTATTTATCTTTGTCCTTTTGGCTTTTCTTCAGATAGGGAAGGCAAAAAAAAACAAAATAACTTATATATTAAATAATATTCAGTAAAGATTATTAGACATGCATAATTATGGTAGTAGTAATTGATAACCCTTTAAAATGAATATTAATTTGGGACAGGAATATTTCAAAGTCCTAAAATCTGCATAATTATGGATCAATTAATTTATATTTATAATCTATATCTACCTTTATATCTATAATCTATAATCTATATCTATAATATATTAAAAGTGTGAAGACCTATATCTATAATCTATATCTATATCTGTAATTTATATCTATAATCTATATCTATATCTATAATTTATAATCTATATCTATAATATATTAAAAGTGTGAAGAGCCTTAGAAATGTTGTTTGAACTTTTTGTCCTTCATTAAAAGTATTTGCTTTAGACAAAATTGTCTTTTTACTATTTTTTCCTAATATATAAAAAATAAAAAATAAATAAATATATTTATGGTAAAACTTTTTCTTATTAGAAATCACTAGAATTAATGACAATCTACAATAGACAAAATTGTTCTTTTACTTTTAAAATTTGCATGGATCGTAATTCTAAACACAATTGAATTTAGTCGGATTTGAAACACAATTTTAAAAGGATATAAATTGAAGAATCGTTGAAGAAGACAAATTCTACTAAAAAGTGATTATAAAAGGATACTTACCATATTTTAAACTTTTCGTCCTTTGAAATATAATTTTAAAACAATATATTCAAGAATCATTGAACAAGATAAATTCTACTAAATGTGATTACAAAAGGATTTGAGTATACTTACCATGTTTTAAACTTTCGGTCATTGTTCTTTTGGTTCTCCTCAGTTATGTCTTGATATTAGGTAATAATTTTTTTAATAAGGTGGTTTCAATGTGCTTGAGTATTGTCTGTTTATTTTTGTTTTTAATTGCTATTTTTTTTTAATATTTTGTTATTTTGCTTTTGTTTTATAAGTGGTATAGTTCTTTTTATAGTTATAAGATGTTCTAAAATTTAAACATATGATATTTTTATGTTCATGGTGTATATCTTTTGAAATACAATGATACAATTAATTAGTAATTATTTGTACCAAAGAAAGTAATATAGTACATTTTTTATACAGATAGCTCTACCACTAAAATCTGTGCAATTTTTGTTTATTAGAAATTAATTATTTAGATTTTGAATTCATTTATACCAATAAATATTATACTAACGTTGTGTCTTTGGCTATTGTAGAAAAATTGACCTTGTTATTGCATTGAATTCAACTGATATCATGATCATACGATCACAAATTCATGATTGAGTTATTAATTTCCCACCAAACACTAGGAAAAAGGTAGAATAGTCAAAAATATTATAACTTACGTTATTTATGTGTATATGTTGTTCTAATCAAGTATAAGAGCGTAGATTCCACAGGTCGCATGACTTTTTCTACTTCTATGCTTTTTTTTATTATATTTTGGTTTTGATTGAAGTCTCTTTTTTAAAAAATTCATTATCATTATTTTTTCTATTTTTTATTTTTTCTAGTTATTAAATTTAAGGATTATATATGAATCATACATAATTAATGTTTCTTTGACAATGAATTCTCCCTTTTTGATAATTTTCTCAAATTTTTAATTGGAAATTTCTAATCGAAACTGTCGCATGACTATAACTTTGCTTTGGACATTGGCATACACGTCAACATAAAAAAGATAGGCATCTCGTGTCCCTTTTTCTATTTATGTTCAAGTTGATTTATAAGCCTATGTTAATAGTTTTATTAAATTCACTCAATAAAAATTGTGTTCATGCTAATATTATAATCTTCTCTTCTATGTAGGAATTTAATTATTTTTTTATATTTATGACTTTGAAATCCACTAAATTTAAGAATTAAATTTTTTATTATTTGAAATATGCAAAATAACATTTGTAAA
Source organism: Capsicum pubescens (assembly GCA_030864215.1). Lineage (NCBI taxonomy): Eukaryota > Viridiplantae > Streptophyta > Magnoliopsida > Solanales > Solanaceae > Capsicum > Capsicum pubescens. Next base: position 84,483,531 of record CM061548.1, read on the forward strand.
GTTAAAGAAATAGCTAAGAACTTGAAACTAGAGTAGTCAATATGGTGTAAATAAATTCTATCATGAATTACTTCTTCCTCAAGTCCAAAACAGAAGACATAAAAAGCAGTTTTGCAAAATAAATAAATCAAGTCCTAATTCTATACAAAGAAAAAATAATATACATCACAAATAGTAGCAACACGTACCATACTAATATTTGGACAACTTTGCCCAAATCAAATTTTAGTTAATTTTAAATTATTTATTAGAAAAATTATTAAAGGACAATAATTTGAGAAAATAGAAAATAATATATTGTAGATGTAGATGTAGATGTATATAACATTAATCTACATCTATACTATATTAAAAGTGTAAAGACTTTAAAAATATTATTTGAACTTTTTTGTCCTCCATTAAAAGTCTTTACTTTTAGACAAAATCGTCTTTTCACTATTTTCCTAATATTTAAGAGTTGAAAATTACTTAAATATTTATAGTAAAATATTTCAAAGTCATAAAAATTAATGACAATTAATACCTTTTTAATTAGTGTAAGAATTCTAAATCAATTAAAGTTCACTTTAAGCATATTTAAAAAATCTATAAATAAATATGAAAGCGTAAGAAAAAGAAAAATATAAGGACCAAATTTTTAAATGTTTTATATAAGTAATCAAAGATTTTCTAAAGATGTGACTTTAAAAATAAGAATTTTTTTTAAATATATAAAAAAAATCGTACTACAAATATCGTTCAAATCGATGCATCTCTCTTAGCCTCTAGCTAGCATTAAGGAAAAAAGGTACTACAAGACAAATGCAAAAGTAACGATCCACTAACCACTTGAAACTTTTGAAAAAACTATATATGTGCTTACAATAAAATATATGTTATGTTTACATTATTAAATTGAAATGTGAAAGATCTTTAAGAAGTGATTTAAACTTTTTAAATTTCATTAAAAACCTTTGCAATAAACAAGATCATCTAATTTTAAATAATTAAATGTTACACTTGCGAGACACGTGCGATTAAACTAGTTATATATAATTATGCGTCATTATAAAATGCTGAGATAAGACATAACTATCCCTCCAAATTATACCAGATGTTGCTACGACACGCCTGGGGTCCTATTGCCCTCCTAAATTTATTTATCCAGTATTTTTGTGCTCCGTTTTGCTGACGCGACTGTCAAGTAGTAGAATATTTTTGTGCTCTTTTTGTGCTGATTTGACAACCATTTTAGTACGAAAGAAGCACAAAAATACAAATAAAAAAGTTTAGGGGTAATAGAATCCCCATAAAATTTAGGAGTGTAATAGCAACTCTGATTATAGTTTAGAGGGGTATTTGTATTTTATCTCGAAAATATTGGGTTATTACGGACCATAACATTTTGGTTAGGAGCTAAAATTACACTTCTAGTGACATCCAAATTTTACAAATGTAATTTCTAATTTTAGTTTCCTGCTCATACTTGCTTCACTGACAAATATAGAGGAAGCTACAATAAAAATGTGAAGAATTCAAAATACTTTTTCTTTGTCATTTCCTCTAATTGTTGCACAAAATATTTGCATTCATTTAAATAGAGCTATTGTCTTTATGATCATTATTAATCAAATAAATTAAACGTATGGAAATTTTCTGAGTATTTGCTTTTTTTAGATTTTAAATAGCCATATAAAACAACTTAAAACTTTCAAAGCCTAAAAAAAAAAAGAACTAATTGATTTTTTGCATTTGGGGACATGAACACCACCAATAAATATCATAGATTACTTTTAGACAATCCAATCCATTACGCATTAAATTCTAATTAAATTTGTTGACATCAACCTTTAGATAATTATGAATTTAAATTAATCATAAAATTAATAGTAAATTACATCAGGAAATTAATAATCTTATTTATGCAAGTAAAGGCCGTGTCACATGCAATAAATTGAACATAATTCGGTCTATCGTAGTACTCTGTCTCTGTCTCATAATATTCGTCAGGTTTCACTTTTCGAAGGTAAAACCATTTGAATTTTGGTTAATATTTAATGTATATACTTTTTACCATATGATATAAGATGATTGCAATTAATAGTATTTTTTGTGTAGTTTTTCAAAATTTAAGTTTTAGTTTTAAAATTTTAACTTAATTTAATTGAATTTAGTTAATTCAAAAGTTGATTAAATTAACGGATAATTACATAACTTAGCCAATATTGACTTCTAATTACCTTATTTAGCCTAGTTTCAATTAATTATAATTCATAGCCTCCTCTTGCCGATTAATTTTTTCATAATTACAATTCATAGCCTTTTCTCATGTATTTTTTTCTCTCTATTTTCTATTACTTTTTTTTTTCCTTTTAGTTTTTTTCCTTCATTTTTTTTTTCGTTTTCTCTTTCTTTTCTTTTTTCAATTTTTTTTCATAACTATGTTTCAATTTTTTCTTTTTCGTTTTCTTTTTTTCTTTTTTCTTTTTGTCTATTTTCTATTACTCTTTTTTTTTCTTTTTTCTCCCCTTTTTCTTTACCCTTTTTTGTTTTCTCTTTCTTTTTTTTTTTCCAATTTTTTCTTTTTTGTGTCTTTTTTTTATTTTGTCTTTTTTTTTTCTTCTTTTCCTTTTTTATTTTTTTCCTTCTTTTTTTTCTCTCTATTTTCTATTACTCTTTTTTTTTTATATATATATTTTTCTCCTTTTTCTCACATTTTTTTTCTTTTTTTCTTTTTATTTTTCTCCTTTTTCATTTATACGAACTAGCAAACACAAATACAAGTGTGAACTATGTTTTAATTTTTTATTTTTCTTTTTTCTCCTTTTTTTTTGTCTATTTTCTATTACTCTTTTTTTTTCTTCATTTTTCCTTTTCCATTTTTTTGTTTTCTCTTTCTTCAATTTTTTCTTTTTCGTTGTCTTTTGTTCATTTTTTCTTTTTCTTTTTATTTTTTTCCTTCTTCTTTTTTGTTTTTTTTTTCTATTTTCTTTTACTCTTCTTTTTTTGTATTTTTCTCCTTTTTCTCACATTTTTTCTCCTTTTTTTCTTTTTTTTTTCTCTTTTTTTTTTCATTTGTGCGAACTAGCAAACACAAATACAAGTGTGAACTATGTTTCAATTTTTTCTTTTTCGTTTTCTTTTTTTTCTTTTGTATTTTTTTTTTCTCCTTTTTTTTGTCTATTTTCTATTACTCTTTTTTCTTCATTTTTTCTTTTCCTTTTTTTGTTTTCTCTTTCTTCTTTCTTTTTTTATTTTTTTCTTTTTCGTTGTCTTTTTTCATTTTTTTCTCTATTTTCTATTACTCTTTTTTTTTTTTTGTATTTTTTCTCCTTTTTCCCACATTTTTTCCTTTTTTTTTCTTTTTTTTCTTCTCCTTCTTTTTATTTGTGCGAACTAGCAAACACAAATACAAGTGTGAACTATAAAATATAAATACAAAGGCGAATTATAACATACAAATACAAGTGAGAACTATAAAATACAAATACAAATGCGAACTATAACATATAGATACAAGTGTGATCTATCATTTGTATTTTTTAATTATTGAAAAGGAACGATTGATTTTTTTTTTACGAATACTTGTTTGTATTTATTTATACGAGTTGTATTTATTGATACAAAGAAATAAAATTTAATTTTTTATAAAAGTACAATATATATAAATGCAATATGTATTTGTATTTTTAAAATCATTGGTTTCATTTGTTTGTAATTGTATTTGTATCAAGTGATATTTATTTATTAACAAATACGAATAATAATTTTGACATACAAATACAAAACGGTACATTTGTATCAAATGATACATTGCATATTTATATATTTTAGAATCAAGAAAATACAATTAATGCATTTACTTGTTTGTATACAAATACAAATGATAAATTGTACATAATCACGGCTAAATACAATATGCAATCAACTTACAAATATAAATACAAAATAATTCTTTAAAATAAAAAGAAATCTACGAAAATAGAATACAAATACAAATATAATCTAAATATACAAACACAATAAAATTATAATACAAATATAATCTAATATAATATACAGTCAATTATAAAATACAAATACAAAACAGTTCTTTAAAATACAAGTGCGAATTATATAAAATATAAATGATGGTGCGAACTAACAAATACAAATACAAGTGCGAACTATAAAATACAAATATAAATGCGAACTACAAAATACAAATACAAGCACGAACTTTAAAATACAAATACAAATACAGTTGTATCAATGAATACAAAAATATAAATGACGGCGTGACTACAAATAGATAAATAATTATGGTATTTACGTTATTATAAATGACTTGTGCTCGAGTAGTTATATTTTTTAAAAATACAAAAAATACACAATAGAACAAAAAAAATGATAAAGAAAATAAGTACAAAAAAGAAAAGAAAAGAAAAAGAAAAAAAAGAAAGTGAGATAGAAGAGAGAAAAAAATATATAAAAAACGAAAAAAAATAAAATAGAAAAAATTAGAAAAAAGAAGAAGAAAAAACGAGGAAAACACGAAAAAGAAAAAATATAAAAAAATAAAAAAGAAAAAAAATAGTAGTGTTTTTAGCAAGACTAAATATCTAGTGTATTTATGTTTTTATGAATACAGACCACTGAGTAAAACTGAATACAACGGCTGTAAATCGAATACAACGGCTGTAAATCGAATACAACAGCTAAATGGTACTGTATTTATATTTTATATGAATATAGACTATTGATAAAATCGAATACAGCGGGCGTAAATTGAATACTACGGCTATAAATGGTAATTATGTAAAATATGACTATGAAAGGTGAGTTTTTCAGCAAAATGTGGCTATTTTTGAAAGATTCCGTTAAATTAATTCTCGAAAAATGAACCGCGACAACTATGATGAGACAAAAGGAGTACTGCTTTTTTGTAAAAAAAGACAACTAATGAAGACAATAACCAAATCCAAAAGTGAAACTAATTAAATGGGAATTTTGTTACTGACATAAACGAACTAATATAGCTTAACTTGCAAATTTAAGTAGGTCCACAGAGAGTTTTTAGACTTTATGTAACATGCAAGGAATGAATTTGGGAGAAAAAATTACAAAAAAGAAATTCAATTGCTGTTGAAGGAGGAAGTAGATCCATCTCACCTAACTAAAGAAAATGATAACACAACTACAAATTGAATTGATCTAAGGCCTTGTTTTTCACACATATATATATTTGTGTTGGCAAGTCATTTCTTGAATAGAACAAGATTACTCGACACATCAAGAACTTTCTCTAAGCACTTTAAAGAGAAAGAAAAGTGTTTAAATAAAGTTCAAAAAATAGAGACAAAAATGAACTCTTGGATTTGCCTTTTCATCCTATTGGCAATTTGCCTTTTTCCTCTTGTTGTTGAATGTAGAGTTCGACATTACAAGTTCAATGTAAGTATTACTATTACTAGTATAACTTTTTTATGCATATTTAGTTAGTTAGTTTTAGGTTTACCCTCTTGCATCGATAAATAAAATGTACATTAATTTCTTGATGTGTTATCATAATCAAAAATATATTGGATGGTCTGTAATACGGAAGTGGTTATTAGTAGAAAGGATATATACTATATATATCAACTACGGTTTGAAGATATCATCATTTGTTATAGAATTCATGAAATGATTTGTATCAATTAATATGCATGGATATATTTGATTCTAGAGAAGAAGAATTTCTCTTTTTCTTTTGTCTTTGCATGAATAACAAGGAAAACAATTAGGCAATTTCATGCACTATATATAAACGAACTTTCACAGAAAAAAAAAAATCATTTCTTTTTTAAACCGTATGGTTAATCAAAATAATATGTTAATTACATATTAATTAACCAAAGTTTTACTCCAATTCATGGTAATTAATGTCAAAGTAATTATTGCATTGTATATATTGCAGGTGGTAATGAAGAAGGAGAGTAGGCTTTGTTCCTCAAAGTCCATTGTTACTGTGAATGGAAAATTTCCAGGACCAACAATCTATGCTAGGGAAGGAGACAATGTACTTATCAAAGTTGTTAATCATGTTAAGTATAATGTCTCTATCCATTGGTAAGTCATCTAATTAATATTTAATTAGAGCTAATCAACTTCTTAGATACAATGCAAAAGACTTCCATACATATCAGCAATGGAGGAGTTAGAGATTCAAATAAAGGACAATTCTAAAAACATGGAGAAATGCTGCACCTGAAATTTGAATCTTTTCTTGTATCAGAGGGGTTCAACAATTTATACATTTAACTTTGTTTTTTTTGGCCCTCCTTGCCCAATATGATTTTTCGGACGAAGGGAATCCAATTACTTTCTTCTACCTAGCTCCACCGCCTGCCTATCATATCCTCATTTGAAAGATAACTACAAATTACCATCTATCAAAAGTAAAATTAGTAACCTGAACAAAAAAAAAGATGCACTACCTGCGAAAGTACAATAATTTAACACTATACTACTGGCTTAAAAGTCTAAGATTTTATATCTTTGTGAATAAGTTGCTTGATTAATTGTGTTTTTTAATTTACAGGCATGGTATTAGACAACTTAGAACAGGTTGGGCAGATGGACCAGCATATATTACACAATGTCCAATTCAGCCAGGGCAAAACTATGTCTACAACTTCACCATCACAGGCCAAAGGGGCACACTATTTTGGCATGCTCATATTTTGTGGCTAAGGGCCACTGTTCATGGTGCACTTGTCATCTTGCCTAAACTTGGAGTTCCTTATCCATTCCCAAAACCCAACCATGAAGCTGTTGTGATCCTAGGTGAACAACATTGTTTTTTTTTTTTTTTTTTTTTTTTTTTTTGGGAATATTACTTAATATTGGAAGTGAAGGGGAGCCCGAGTCTTGAAGAGTAACTGGTAAAGTTATTGTCATGTGACTAGGAGATCACGTGTTCAAGCCGTAGAAACAATCTCTTGCAAAAATGCTAGATAAGACTGTATATAATAGATCTTTGTGGTCCGGCCTTCCTCGGACCCTGCTATTAGCAGGGGGCTTTAGTGCATCGGGCTTCCCTTTAATTAATATTGGAAGTACTTTAATGTGCTTAATTAGGGATTTTTTTTTTGGTGGTGGGGGGAGGGGGGGGGGGCGTCAAAAATTAGGAAAATTAATAACTAGATTTTTTATGATGATGTTGCTGTTGCTGTGCAGCTGAATGGTGGAAATCTGATACTGAAGCTGTGATTAATGAAGCCATAAAATCAGGATTGGCACCTAATGTTTCTGATGCTCACACTATCAATGGTCATCCTGGACCTATTTCAAATTGTACTTCACAAGGTTATAATTCTATAAGTCTATCTTTCATACACCGTCACAAATATATGTAAACATTGTATAATAAGTGAAATTATTAGCCTGAAATATGTTAAATTACTCTTATTACACTATCGGTATGTATAGTTGATCCTCTGCATGAAGTACTTCACAGACACAAACTATGTTAAAGAGGGAAAAATGACATTTTTGGACGAAATGATATGCAGGTGGATTCAAGTTGAATGTTGATCCCGGAAAAACATATATGTTACGAGTCATCAACGCCGCACTCAATGAAGAACTCTTCTTCAAAATTGCAGGACACAAACTGACAGTAGTTGAAGTCGATGCCACCTATGTTAAGCCTTTCCAGACGGACACAATTGTAATTGCCCCTGGCCAAACGACCAACGTAATTGTCACTGCCAATAAAAATTCTGGCAAGTACATGGTTGCTGCTTCACCATTTATGGATGCACCAATTGCTGTTGACAATGTTACAGCCACAGCAACTTTACATTACTCTGGCACACTTGACAATAACCCCACTACTACACTTACTACAAGTGCACCCCCAAAAAATGCCACCCCTGTAGCAAACAGTTTTCTTGATTCTTTAAGAAGCCTGAATTCCCAAAAATACCCCGCTAATGTTCCACAAAAAATTGATCACTCCTTGTTTTTTACAGTAGGTCTAGGGGTTAACCCATGCCCAACTTGCAAACAAGGCAATGGAAGCAGAGTTGTGGCTAGTATAAACAATGTTACATTTGTTATGCCAACAATTGCACTTCTACAAGCACACTTCTCTGGGATTAAAGGAGTTTTCACAACGGATTTTCCAGCAAACCCTCCGTTTGCATTCAACTATACAAACACAACAGCACCCGCGAATATGGGCACGACCAATGGGACTAAGGTTTATAGGTTGTCTTATAATGACACAGTCCAAATAGTTTTGCAGGATACTGGAATTATAGCCCCTGAGAATCATCCAATTCATTTGCATGGGTTCAATTTCTTTCAAGTTGGTAAGGGTATAGGAAATTATAATCCAAAAACAGATCCTAAGAATTTTAATCTTGTCGATCCTGTTGAGAGGAATACAGTTAGTGTTCCTTCTGGAGGATGGGTTGCTATACGATTCCGCGCTGACAATCCAGGTAAAATACATACAACTTTTTTTTGTCAGATTTAACTTATATGCCCCGACAGTTTAAAGATTTTTGTACACTACCAGTATTTCAAATTGTTGTAACAGATAATCTGCCTATTTTGAAGGTTTTAATTTTTCTATATTTTAGGTAACACAAGAGAATAACTCATTAATTATTTCATGGAGTGACTAACTACAATTCATTTTAATATTCTATTGCCCTTTGCCATATTTTGCCTATGTTATTTTTTTAGAAGTTACATTGTATTCGATAGTACAATCATACCGTCGTTTGTATGGATTTTTTTTTTTTCGACTGTTAAGTGAAATGTTGTTATAAAGACCATATAATATAACATAACATGAAAATTAGTTCAAAAGAAAACTTGACTATTATAATGAGATGTTATTATAGAGGATGATTGTTATAGTGATATCTAACTGTATTATAATTGAAATTGCAGGAGTTTGGTTTATGCATTGCCATCTAGAGATACATACAACATGGGGATTGAAAATGGCATTCCTTGTAGATAATGGGAAAGGTCCGAATGAGTCACTTTTGCCACCTCCAAAGGATCTTCCAAAATGCTAAAGTGCAAGAAGCCCTTTCCAAAGGAGTTAAGTTTGCATATACAAATTTTCATAAGAAGAAAGTGTAGGAAAAAACAGGGGAAAAAGGTGCACCAGGAGAAACAAAGAAGAAATGAGAGACAATAAGACCATGGTATTCATTTGAGTAAAAGAGGAAAACCATTTTTTCTCAAGCAATTCTTAATAATTATGTGAGTTTTAATCAATGTATTAATTTTTTTTTTTGGTGATTGATAATGAAAGTTTGAAGAGCTTGTTTTATATTACCTCTCTTTGTTATGATTATTCTTGTTGCATATTCTCTATAACCAAATAAAAGGATTCACTGTTGATATAAAATTACATATAAATTCTTATGATAAGCTAATAATGATACACACTAGGGATGATAATTGATATATTATCACAAGTTAAACTGTATTTATCGTGTAAAAATTTGCACTACTGAAGTATATAACTACTTATGTGTCGTTGCCTAAAAACACATAGTAATATCCATATCCAAAACCCCCCTCCTTTTTAGTTAAGAGATGCAAGATAACTATAGAAGAAGTTATATAAATTCCAAACCCTTTTATATCTAATTACTTTTTATCCTTTTTTTTTTTTTTTTTCAAATTACTAAAAGACCTTGATTTAGTCCACATGGATACATCACATTCCACACGGATACATCACATTCTCCGAATGCATCCCTTAATTTTACATGGATACATCACATTCTTTCGAATACATTATTTAATTTTATACGGATACATCAATGTATTTGAACTTTTAAGTAAAATTAAAGATTTATGTAATTATTTAAAAGGATTAAAATTTTGAATAATTATGATAAATTAATTTGTGGTAAGATGTAATTTATCTATAACCATAACCACTAAAAAAACACTTATATAGCGGATTGACCATAGAGAAACTTTGGATCTTACTCCTAGCATCTTTTCTTTGGGCCCAATAATCAGAGACATCAATGGAAGAGCGTCCCAGTTAGAAATATATGCAGGCTCTAGCAGAGACGATGGAGAAAAAATGAAGAGTACTTACGTAAATCCCTGAATCTTTAAGTGATATTACATAAAATCTTGATTATTTTATTAATTATATTTTGTTTCGATTTTTTGAAATGGTGATACATATGTTATACGGTGATACATATAAAAAAGTGATACATTTGAAGCTGACAAAATATTTATTCAAGGAAATAAAAGATTCTCTTTTATTTTGTTGAACAAATCACGCATAGTCAATTATACAATGAATTAATCAGATTAAAATAGTGCCATAAACGCCACTATTTCCATCTTGTTCCAAACATGGCTGCTGTATCTAGACTTCAAAGCTTAACCAACAAATCTTCACTCCAAAATCTCATTCGCCGCCATCTCCTCCGCCTCCACCACTACTGCACATCATCTCAATCTCAACATTTCCCTTGAATCTCAACCAGCATATTTTTCAAATGCTAATAATGAAGCTCTTTTGAATCATGCATACAGAGAAAGTGGATGGGATCATATGCTAATAATAACATATGAATCACCCAATAATTGATGACGCCGGTGGGGTGTTTTTTTTAGTAGGCTATTATGAGAATTTCCGGTGGTGAGTGGATCGTTTTTAAGTGGACCACCACTGGTTCACCAGAACAGTGAGCTCCGGTGATAGGGATGCCTGCTCCGTTTTTAGATTCAATGTGAACAAAATGTATAACCCATTAATAACATATGAATCACACAATAATTAAAATAAATAACTGTATCTTTCATATGAATCACCATAATCCAATATATATCACCCATTAATATCATATGAGTCACTCAATAATTGAAAATAATAACTGTATCTACCATATGAATCACCATAATACAATATATATCACCCATTAATATCGAATGTATCACCCGTTAAAATCATACAAACTGTATCTATCGTATAAATCACCATAATATCCATATAATGATATCATTCTTATCATTCATATGAATCACCATTAAAAAAATAAACATGTATGAATAACTAAATAAATTTATATATGTATCAATCGATTTTTTTTTTTTTAAAGTTGAGAGAGATTTTAGGAGAGGAAAAAAAATAGTTGCATGCGTTAATGGAGGAGAAAAAATCAGGAAGATGATTTAAGCATTAATGGAGGAGAAAAAAATCAGGAAGGAAGATGATTTAATTGTTGGTAATTAGGGAGATATTTTAGAGAAGGAAATCTTTTAAAAAAAAATAGCTTGAATGAGTTAATGGTGGAGTAAAAATATGATGTGAGGTTTTGTTGATATGTATCAAGAGTAAAGTTGAAAATCGAAATTTTATTTAAATTTTTAAAAAGTAAAAAAATATAAGGTAATATAGTCTCTTAAGTTTGGAATTTGTGTAATTTATCCAAAAATCAAAGGCAAAATGGGGCAATGAAATTGGATATGTGCTGACCCGATTACCCACTCCCAATGATTAACCAAATCCTAGCAAACGAACTTAACATAGGCAATTTCTTACTACACTATGGTAATGAATATTCAACTCTTAATTTCACGCTTGTTCCCTTACAATATAGATTCGTCCAAAAAAATCGCAAACATTTGGTAAATATTCAATCTCATGAATCCAAATGATTTTAGGGCAGTAACATGTATATCACTCATCTATATCACTATTACTGGAAAGCTTACAACATATGTAATAGAGCAAAGCCTTAAGTTGATAAACTGACTGGAGGCTCTTGTAATAGACAGCATTAACGATATGTTATACCATACATATCAATGCATATCATACACAGATTTTCATGTATATGCAAAGATACATGATATGAATTAGCTATATGGATATGCTAGTAGATATACATCAAGAACATGTGAATATATAGTGATGCTATACATAGAGATATAAACAAATACAAAATCATCATATAACCACAAAAATCTGACCTAAACCACACCAAATCTTTTCCCAATGAGTTCAAGTTTCAAATTTAACTTTCCAAAGATGCTTTGAATCATTGCAATAACACCCGTTATATTTGACAATACTTTTTGAATTTTAATTTCAAACCCTTAAACTTTAAACTTCAATAATGGAGTTTTCAAACTTTTCTTACACAACTATTAGGAGCGAGGGGGAGTGTGTTTCCTGCTCATACCAGGAGGGTTTAAGAAAACTTATCTGGGAACCTACGAATCTTAAGGACGATCGTGGTATCTAGCCACGATCTTTCCTTAAAATCATAGGTTTGATGACTCAGGAGTTTGATTAGACAATTGATACCACGATCGTGACATCTAAGTAGGATCATGATGACTGTCACACCCCTTTTTTTTCACTCCCCAAAAGAATTAATTTTTAAGTTTCGAAAGGGTTTTATTATTAAAGTGACAAAAGATGAAACTTATTTCGAAAAAGGATTCATTAGTTTCAAAACTCAGAGTCGCCGCTTGGCATAAATTAGGTGTGCCAAGTCACCCGTGGATATCCTTTTTCAAAACGGTTTTGACTCTATAAAACTTATCCGCGAACAGAGATTCCGGCTAAGAAATTTGTTGACTGAGGGGAAGGTGTTATGCACCCCTCGATCCCGTGGTTCGACCACGATCGCTTGGTGGAGTATATTGGCTAATTTGGACACTATGAATGTATAAACCACACCAAACATAGATAAAACGATCAATCAAGCAAACAGATCCAAAAACAATGTCCAGTCCAAAATAGAAAAAGAATGCGAAAATGTAAATCCTATTCTACCCTACACTAATTTTATACTATGCTCCCATGCTACCCGATGCCTCAGGCCTTCATCACGGACGTCCTCCAAATACAAAATACTTCGGGGCATTCCCCGACGAATAAATACAAGTGATCGCGGGGCATTCCCCGATTAAATGAATACATTTCCAAATGCAAGAACTAAAACCAAACCGTTCAACTCAAATTCCACATTCAAACATTCAACAAGAAAACTTATTCCTAAATTTTTGCCTACCCGAACCAACATTCGCCTATCCATTTCAGCATATCATAATTTTATCACATTCCAACAATATTCATGATCATTACGAATTAAACAAAACAACAATAAACCAAAGCTAATCTAAATTCAACTTTTTTTTATCAATTTCTCAATTTCATCCCCCAAATCCATTTTTAACCACATTATTAAACCAGTTCGACTGTCAAATCACTTTTCAAAATCCGAAACCAACAACACATACCCCAACGAAGATTGAAACATTTAAGCATTCCAATCATTCATATCCACAACAACAATTAACATTTTGCTCGAAATATTTAAAACCGCACGACAAAATCACGATATTAACCAACTTCGATATAATAAAAAAGTAGAGTTGAGAGATGGACCTTTGAAGAATCGATTTCGTTGATAATAAAATAAAGAAAGCCCGGACTATAGAATTCCTAATAGGACCTCAACAATGACGAACTCCAACTCCGTATTGAAAAATTTGAAACCCAAAACTGAAGCTCCGTAAATCCAATCGAACCCAAAAACCGACACAGTTCACGTACTGTTCACGGCACTGTTCATAACACTGTTCACGGCACTGTTCACAACACTGTTCACGATACTGTTTCTTTCTCGATTTTTTTCTCTCTCGCCGATTCTCTCTTTTGTCCCTCATTTTTTTTTGTTCTTCTTGTGAGGAAGATGATTTGGTGATTGTTGTTATTGTGGAGAAGATGATGATGAAAGAATGAGCCTCTCCCTTTTCCCCTTTTAGAATTTTCCTTTTATATTTTTTATTTGGTTTTTCTTTTTCTTTATTTATTATCCTATGTGGAAACATATAATTGGTGGCTTGTGGGAATAACTGTGTGGCATGTGGAAAAGTTAGTGTGACATGTGGAAAGATGAGGGTGGTGTGTGGAAAAATGAGTAGGGCGTGTGCCTTTTGCATGTATCTAATGAAAAATGGAAGGTGAGGTGTTGAGGTGGCATAGTGAGGTGGCAAAGATGCTATATATTTAATTATTTTCAATTCATTTATTTTGGGGGGAGAAATTATCAATTAAACAAAAGTATGGTAAGGTGAGTAAAATAAAAATATATATTTTTAAATAAAATAAGATAAAATAAAAATGATTAAAATATTTTCGGAAAAGGACAAAATTACGTGTCTACAATGACCAATAATAAGACAACTCCTAAAATTCATTCCTCTGGACTTCATGCAGACGACTGAACCACGGTTGTGGGACCTTTCCACGATCATACAATTCATTCATAGGTTCAACACCAATTCCAATTCTGTAATTTTTTTTCTGCATAATCCCTGCACAAGTAACACACATTACCCTATACAATTAAGAGTACAAAATTCTTGGGTTGCCTCCCAAGTGGAGCTTGATTTAACGCCGCGATATGACGTGGCTAAGTTGGTTATTCAGACTTCACTAACTAGCCCATGGTCTGCCTCCCATATTGAAGCGCCTGATTTAACGTCGCAACACGACTTGGGTGTGTTTGACTTCTCAAGCACTCTCTAGTTTTACTTCTGATATCACTTTCACTTCGTCAATGTCACCGAGATAGTGTTTCATTCTTTGGACATTAACCTTACACTTTTGGCCATCTTTATTTTCTAACTCGAGTGCACCATAGGGAAACACCCTGACCACTCTATGTAGTCCTCTCTATCTTGACTTTAGCTTTCCAAGAAAGAACTTCAGTTTGAATCAAATAGCAATACCATTTCCCCTGCGATAAATTCTTTTTTAATTTCTCAATCTTGCTATCATGGTATAATTTTATCTTCTCTTTGTACAAATCTGATCGTTCATAGGTATGGAGTCGAAATTCATCCATCTCGATTAACTGTTCAAGTTTTAATTTAGCCGTATCACTCTATTCCAGATTCAACCTTTTCAGTGCCCGTAATGTCTTATGCTCAAGTTTGACAGGCAAGTGGCACACATTACCATACATAAGCTAATATGGGAAGCACTAATAGGGGCCTTAAATGTTGTTTGGTAAACCCATAATGCATCATATATAACTTTTTTCCCCAATCAATGCTATTAGTATTCACAGTCTTCGTCAAAATAGACTTGATTTTATGATAAGAGATCTCAACTTGCCCACTAGTCCGAGGATGATAAGGTGTTGCCACTTTATGTTTTACACCATATTTCTCAAGCAAGGCCTTAAATAGACAATTGTAAAAGTGTGAGCATCTATCTATCACTAATGGTAGCCCTTGGTGTCCCTTTCTCAAGAATACTGTGACACTTTTTCCTTCATTGTTTGGAAGAACAACCACCTTCACCTATTTCAAAACATAATCAACTATCCTTAAAATATACTTCATACTATACGAGCTTGCAAAGGGGCCCATAAAGTCAATACTGCATACGTCAAATAGATTGAGCTCAAGGATAATGGTCATTAGAAGCTCTTGCCTCCGTGAGATATTTTCTTGCCTTTGACATTGGTCACAAGCCCTTGCATAGTCACGTGAATCTTTATAAATAATGAGATAATAATATACACATTGCAATATCTTGTGCGTAAATTAAGATAATCATTATCTCAACCTCAAAAATACATCACCAAATTAGTCAACACACCACTATGATGACCCCCAACTTGTGACGAGTGGCATGCTTTGAAGATAATCATCATCTCAACCTCAGAAATACACCACCGAACTAGTCCATCTACATATATTATGAAAAAGTATGACTCATCCTAAAAAAACTTCCTTACCTCATGCATAAACTTCTTACGTTCCTGAAATAACAGGTATTTAGGAACCACATCACTCACCAAATAATTTACAAAGTCTTCAAACCACGAGATCAAATCTTACGATGCTTCTATTTTCTTTTATCCAGAAAAGTATTATCAATTCAATCTCATCCTTCAGTTTTAACATGACCTCTTCTTCAAGGCGTGACAAGTAATCAACCACTTAATTCATAGTTCCCTATCGGTCCTTGACCTCAAAGTCAAATTTCTGCATTTAAAGTACCCAATAAATCAACCTTGATTTTGCATCCTTATTTGACATAAGATACCTAAGAGCTATTTGGTCAGCATGTACAATAACTTTCGTGCCAAGCAAATAAGATCAACATTCTCAAATACGAACACCACAACCGGCAACTCTTGTTCAGTCAAAGTGTAACTTTTCTAAGCAAGGTTAAGTACTTTATTATCATACTAGATGAGATGTAAGATCTTTTCTCACCTTTGGCCTAGAACTGCATTCAATGCCATACCACTAGCATCACACATAACCTCCAATGGTAAGGACCATTCGGGAGATACAATAATAGGGGTTGAAATTAACTTCTCTTTCAAGCACTCAAATTCCTTAAAAATGTATCATCAAACACAAACTTTATCTCCTTCTTTAATAAATTGCATAAAAGATTTGCAATTTTAGAGAAGTCCTTGATGAATCTTTGATAAAAACCCGCATGCCGCAAAAAAGCTACGAACACCCTTCACTGAAATCAGTGGAGGCGATTTTTCAATCACCTCAATCTTTGTATTGTTGACTTCAATTCTTTTTTTTGAAATCTTGTGACCAAGCACTATTTCTTCTTTAACTATGAAATGATGTTTTCCCCAATTTAGAACCAAGTTACAATCCTTGTATCTCCTCAAAATATTAGAGAGACATGCCAAGCATTCTTTAAATGAATCACCAACAATCGAGAACTCATCCATGAACACATCAATAGTGTCCTCAAGCATGTCAGAAAAGATAATCATCATGAAACAATGAAAGGTTGTGGATACATTACACAGACCAAAATGTATCGTCTTGAATGGAAAAGTCCAATGTGGATAAGTGAAGGTGGTATTCTCTTGGTCCTTGGGAGAAATAGAAATATGATTGCAACCCAAATAATCATAAAAAATTACCATCCTCGACCATTATGACGGTCAAATATCTAATCCATAAAACATATCGAAAAGTAATTCTTCTCAGTCCATGCACTTAACATCCTATAGTCCATACCAATACACCAACCCGTGATTAACCTCATAGGAATAAGGTTATTCTTCTCAATTAGAACCACAATGATTCTACCCTTTTTAGCCACATATTAGACCGGGCTTACTCACTTGCTATCTCTAATAGGATAAACCCCCTCTGCATCCTACTACTTGATGATTTCTTTCTACACTACCTTATTTATAGGAGAATTCAATCTTTATTGATGCTCAATAGTACGCATATAATTCAAATCATGTTGAATTTTGTACATGCAAATTCCTGGTGAAAGCCCAATGATATCAACAATGGACCATCTAATGGCACTTTTGAATCACTTCAAAATAGAACCAAAGCCTTAAGTTGCAATTCTACCAAATTAACTGCAATAATTACCAACAAAGTATTGTTGACTCCAAAAAATACATAACAAAGATAAAATGGAAGAGCCTTGAGCTACTGATCGGAGGCTTCTTAATAGAAGGCCAAATTGGTGGTGTCACTTTATTCTTTAAATCATGATCTAACTATTTGGTGTACAACTATATCAACCCCTACCATCAATTGTACTCACCATATCATAATACCCCTCAATATCATCACCCTCAAAATTCATAATTATCGTTATAAGAGCCTCAAATCCTAGCCTCTCCTCAATAGGAGGCACAAATACATTCTTATTAACTGTATCTATCACAAAGATCACACACATCCTTAGGTTGCTTCATGGATTGGAATACATTAAAATTAACCTATTTGTTGTTCAATCAAAACTTCATCTGCCCAGTCTTCATATCAACTAATGCGCAGCCAGTCACAAAGAATGGTCTTCCAAAAATAATAAAAACCTTAAAGTCAACTTCATAGTCAAGGATAACAAAATCAGTTGGGAAGATCAAGGATGTAACCCTTACCAAAATATCACACAAGATTTCCACTAGCTTTTTCATAGTATGGTCTGCCATGAAAAGTCTCATCAAAGTTGATTTGGGTGACCCCAACCTCAACTGTCTATAAACTGCTACTGATATCAAATTAATGTTAGCGCCCAAATAATACAAAGTTTTTGAGAAGTTGAAGCACTCAATTGTGTATGTAATCGTGAATGCTCTAAGGTCTTCCTTATTTTTAACCAAAGATCTAGAGGCTATTACACCATAATTGTGCATATTACTAATGGGCTCAAAACTCACAATCCTCTTCTTTTTCACCAAATCCTTAATAAATTTTCGGTAACTTGACACCTATTCTAGAGCCTAAACTATATGGATATTCATCGCAACTTCTTTAGTATAAAATTAAGATTTTGGTGCGTTCCCTCTTCAACTTTCTTCTTTAGTCTTTATGAAAAAAAAGGAGGTCATGTAATAGGAGTCAATACTTATGGGACCTCCTTTTTCTTCCCCTTTCTTGCCTTGGTCTTATGTTTATCACCTAAAGGCTTTTCAGTTTTGTTCTTATCCACCACCAAATCTTCAGATTCGATAACTTTTTCATCATCGACAATCCTTGGTTCTACCTCATTCTCTATATTCAAATGCATAGGTGGATCAACGGTTATCTCATCGCTCCTAGCAGTAATATCCAAGCAATCACCATTATTTTTCTAATTTTATATGAGGTTGCTCAGAAATGTACCTTATTGATGGTGGTTCAGTGTGGTAGACATTTGACAAAACTGTTGTCCAAGATGTTTTATGGCGGTAACATGTGATTCAGCCTTTTAACTCATTCCTAAAATATTTGCCCTAGCCTCATTAAGACATTCTTCCATTTTTTCAACCCTTTTTACAATTTTTGCAAGAATATCTTTCACTCACAAATTGCTCGAATCAGTATCACGGTTCCTAGGTGGAACTTAAGGGTCACTGTTATCTTTGTAGTGATCTTTTCTCCTCTAATCACCATCTTGCTACCTACTCCTATTTCTATATCCAGTCTTATTGTAATTATTATCTCTATAGTATTTCCTACCTTGATTTTCTTGCCTAGAGTTCCAATTGTGTTGGTTAGACCCTTGGACCTTGGCTCTAAAACCCGCCACCTCTCTGTTTAGAAACTTTTCCTCTTTCTCAAAATAAAAATCATCGTGCCTTGGTACCTTACCCTATGAGCCAACCGCATTCACCTTTTCTATATCTGCTACTATAAATTGCTTCGTAAACAACCCAATTTTAGTCCTAGCTGTGTTACCTCTTAAGCTACTGACTCATCTAATGCTCTCTACTTTTTAGTTTCCCCAATTATATAAGTGTCTGCTGGTCTATTTACATCTCAAGTATGCTAACCTTAGTTGATTTTTGTGATATAATGTAGAATCTCAAAATGTGCTCCCAACGTAGACTCATGAATGCCCCATTAGTGATAGTGTTCGCTACAGCCTTGGTGTTTGAATTCAAGGCTTTATAGAAGATCTCAAGCAAGTTTTGACCAATCATCCGATGATTTGGAATATTTTACAACTTCTTCATGAGCCTCAACCAAGTCTCATATAATGCCTCTAATTATAACTGCCTGAAATTATAATCTCACTTTTAATTGCAACATTTTTGAAGTTGGAAAAATTGGTCCAAGAACTGAGTCCTCAATTGATTCCAAGTAGTGATCAATCTGTATGGTGACACAGACAACCATAATATAGCCTTTCTCGTCAACAAGAAAGAAAATAGTTATAATTTAATCACCTTTTGAATCACTCCAGGTTGATTATAAGAAGTGCAACTCCCCACAAAGCTCATCATATGCATTTTTGCATAATTAGTAAAAAGGCATGAGAATACGCTTTCAAGTTCAGCAAGTTGATTATGGCACTAATGATGTCAAACTTAATCCCTGGAGGTAATATAATAACACCTGTTTCAACCAGCTCTAAATAATCTAAATCTTCTTTCTCATCCTTATGACGATGGATATATTGTTGTAGAAAATGCCCACTATTCCTTCTCTGTCTTTCTCACTCATCAAGTGCGACTAGACGACTTGATTCATCTTTTCTAGACCATTCTTCACTACCTACCCCGTGGAGTTCTCCTAGACATCAAGCAAGCCAAGATCTTTGTAGTTTCTTAACCATTATGCTGATGCTCTAGATAATTCAAAATTATCGCATCATCATGAACTCCCTCGAGCAGGGCTGCTTAATTATGAACTTCTTCTTTCACCATACTTTGATTAGTTCATAGATTTATCTCAATTTATGTATCAAGTGGAATTATGGGATTGCCTTGACTCTGAGTATTGGGAATAACCAGTGTGTGCCCTAGAAATAATAAAAAGATAAAGTCAGGAAACAACAACCAATAACCCAATAAACACAATCAAACAACTCCGTAACTGTATTCTCCAACAGTAGTGCCAAAATTTGATGTCACCCAAGTTACACTCTAAACAAAGTATAAAGCAGTGACTTTTAAATATAGGATCCAACCAAGGTGAGGGTCGATCCCATAAGTAATAGGTAGAAGTATCAATCAATATGTAGTCGAGGCAATCAATAATAATCTCCAGTAAACAAGGGTTTTTTATAAATAATTAAGTCAATAGTAACAATTGTTAATTTATTCGATTCATAATCAGTGTGAGTGAGGCTCTAAAACTATGTTCCCCTATAACTTTATAACTTCGTAGGTTATTCATACTTTCCAATCTCTCTCGATGTTTGGTATATATAATCGATAGGTTATGTATACTTATAACAGGTCTCCGCTCTTATCTAAGAAATATCCTCCAGTAAGTTTTCTCTTCTCCTGAGTTTGTATTACTAACCCTTATTTTGGATTCCACATTAGCTCTCCCAAATTATCGTCTCAATCTATTAAGTAGAGGTTAGTAGCTCAAAGTCTCTATTCTTCATTCCCTTCTTTCCATCCGTTACTCATCCTTTCATCCAAAATAAAAATAAGGTAAGTTTTAAAGTTGTACATCGTAAGAAATCAATCAAACCCGAAAGTAACACTATATGCATAAACACCAGTTGAGCATTACTTTATACTTTGAACCCTACTTGATTAATCCGTCATGGCATTACTTTATACTTTGAACCCTACTTGATTAATCCGTCATGTTCCCTAAAACCCCACAACCCTAGTTGTGTTGTTTATCTACTCTTAGTTGCAAGAACATAAGAAAAATTCTAATAAGGAAACATAATTGTAACAAAATGAAAAACTCCAAGATCTCACTTTGAATTAAAACCTTAACAATAAATGTTTGTGATTCCAAGACAAAGAATGTGCCTTAGAACCTTACAATAATGTAATAGAGCGTAAATTGGTACAAAGGACCTAACAAGAGTATTTGTAAACAAAATAAAATGTATCCTAAACATAATAAGATTTCTGAGTGGGTCATGTCAGAACAAAAGTAGGTACGATTGTGGTTTGATTCCATGATCGTCCTTGGTGCTTGTAGGTAGTATTAGACTTGTTAGTCGTCAGATCTTTAATGGTATGATTCTCGGCACGACCTCGTACCTTTTATTTATAATTGTTGAACTCTCTCATCTGATTTTGTTGTACTTTAACCCCAGGAAACTTCAATTCTGTACCTTTTCTCCACATCTTGGTACGATCATAACTTCAAAGTATAGTCACCTTATCTTCTCCTCACTTAGCTCTTGTAATAATGTTTTAAGGACTTCCTTTCCACGATTCGCTTCTACAATCATGACATTAAGCCATGATTGTAGGAAGCTTCCATCTAGTTATCTCCTGAGAGCCATTTTTTTGATTCAAACCACAATGGCATAGTATGATTATGGTTATATTCCATGACTGTGGAATGGGCCGTCTGATGTCCTGAAGTCCAAAAATTCAGTACTTTCCTTCTCTGGACTTGTTTGACCTACAAATACCCAAAAATAAATTATATCCAAATAAAAATACCTTTACACTCACAAATATTCACAATTTTAAGTTTTAAAAGTGTCATAAGTTCGTAGTTGACACGATGACCCGACCCGACCTGGGGCCTTGTCGTAATGGGCATCCCAAGTCCGACCGGGATCGTAGACCACCTCCGTTACCCAACCCAACCTACAGTCGCCTTCCCTGAGTTGGATGAATTTCAAACTTATAACAAGATAGTGTAATTATCCAGATTACAGAATCTGGGATAGGTCTATTATCGAGACCGACCCAACCGAGTCCAACCATCCTCTACCAACTGTACAACCATACAAGCCAAACCAAACCATAGATACAACCATAACCAAATAAGTTCCATTTAATAATTAAATATATAATCCCAAAATAAAGAGGATGGAACAACCAATAATATCGTTAATTGGTATCAACCCCAATACCAATACCAATGCTAAGGCTGACACCAATACCGATCCCACCTATTCCAACCCATAGTAGTACGACAAAGCCTCTAACCAAAAGAATACTGAAATCCAGTTGGGACATGCCCCCAACCATATCCAAAACCAATATCCATAAATAAGTCAAAGTATGAAATAACATCCATGAAATAGAGCCTTTCGGAAAGATGAAATGTCACCACTTTAATCTAACAATAGTCCCCGAATAGCCGAATGCTAAGCAGAAGGAGTAGAATGGCCGGTTCTTGCATCGCGTGGGGATATAACGCTCAAAGATGGGTTAGCGGGTGAACGCTAGCATGAACTCAGGATAAGGATAAAATAATGCCATTTATAAAACCAAGTAAAAACCATCCATATTCACACAACCATACACACACACACACAAATACACACACACATATATATAAGCATGCCGGAAAAGGGAATCTGGTTTAGTATGCCATTAAAATCTTTACCTAGGCTGTATAGCTTTGCCGACCCAAACCACACATGAGCTATATGGGTTCAGTTCCCTCTGCTGAAAGGGCCCCAGTGTTTGAAGCCACGTGATCGGATAAAAGAACCTGGGATGACTAATTTAGCTCCCCCTATTGAAAGGGCCCTAGTGCGTGAAGCCACATGATCGGAGAAAATAACCTGGGATGACTAGTACATACCCCAAAGTATTTAGTATGACATCATGCACACGGTCACTAGGACCAAACCTCACATCGGCAAATATGAGTTTCCAATTTAGATCCCCCTGGGACCTCCACTTTCTAGGGCTTAACTACACATCCCTCCTTTAAGCCCAATTAAAACCATTACTAAGCAACAACCCAAACTATTAACCATTTATTAATCAAGGCTATTAGATAGTGGTATCGTCATACCGACTATAACTTGCAAGTATTGTCCTTAGCCAATCCTTAGGGGATTCTCATGTACCCCACATGATTTTTGATTAAACAAAAACCATGGCCACCAAGGCCTTATCAATCCATTCATAACTATTTAAACCATTCATATTATTTAGGGTTCCATTACCAGGTTTAAACCATGCATAAGTTCTATTGAAAAACCAATATTATAGTGAAAGCATTGTTATAGACATTTTATCAAGCACTTTAGGGGCATATATTTCCAAAACCAAAGTCCATAACTAAATAACCATTACCATGCAACCAATTATCTAAAACTACCATTAATGTATATAAAAGCATAATTAAAAGCATGAGAAAACCATAACCAAGCATTTATAACCAAAACCACCAAATCATATTTGAAAACCCAAAATCATACCACATTCAAATCATGAAAACATTGTATAAAACGATGCCTGTAGTTGAAACTAACAATGAGGGAAGAGAATATGCCTTAAACCAAGATGATGATAGAGAGAAATCACCAAGACAAGCCCCAATTTACTCCTTAAGATAAAACCCTAGCTTCTTTTGTCCAAGAACTCTAGAGAGGATTTAAGAGTGTTTTCCAAGTGTTTCAGAATAGAATAATAAGGCAAATAACCTCCCAAGTGCAATATAAGTCATGGGACCTTATGAGGATAAGTGGGAAAATATCTAGATTGCCCTCACTTAAACTACATTAAATTGCCATCATAGGGTATGAATGACCCTTACGAGTCATACCCATCCTGTACGAGTGGTACCCACCTCTTGTAACCTAAGATTTTTCCCTTGGACCTAACACTGTACTAGGTACTACACACCCAAACCCAACTTATATTCAAGTGTACGATTGGTACCCATAAACTGTACCCCTGGCAAAATAGAATCCAAGAGGTTTGAACTCTAACCACCATAGAAGTCCTAGGTATGACTCATATCCTAGCTTACGGCTCATGGTGAGCCACTCGTACTAAGATCCAACTTAAGTTACCAAGTCTAAGGTTAAGTGAAGTAACCAAACAACCCGTACCCAACTATACGACTCATACCACCCAAATCGTACCCATTCTAGTGATTACATCCATACTACCAGCCAATACAGATCAGCATACGACTGGACCATGCCACTCATACCTAAGTGTACGACTCATTCCCCTAAGTCGTATTTTTCCCAAAAACCAAAAATCAAGGAAATTTTCTAAGGTCCAGAAACCAGGGTGTTTCAGTCTCCTTCACTAGGAACATTCACCCCCAAATGATGGAAAAGGTAGGGGTAATCACACATATGAGTCATTTGCATTATCAAATATATTTCTAATCTTTAACAAAGTTTGAAAAAAATGCATAGATATTAATCTTTCCTTTAAAAAAAATTAGAAAATAAAGATGTGTTGACGATACATACCTTCTACATGAATTCCAGAAGAAGAAAATAAATGTGGATACTTGGACTTTATGTCCTCCTCCGCTTTCTATGTAGCTTCTTCCACCTTATGATTCTTCCATAAAACCATAATCAAAGACATATCCTTGGTTCACAATTGGCAACCCTGCCTATCCAAGATCTCAATCGAGACCTTTTCATAAGACAGAAAGTCTGAGATATCCAACCCTTCCAAAGGCATAGTAGAAGAAGGATCACCAAGACACTTCTTCAACATGGAGACATAAAATATTGGATGAATGAAGTTCAAAGAAGAAGACAACTGTAATTCATAAGGAATATTTCCAACCCTCTACAAGAACACATAAGGACCAATATACCAGGGACTGAGATTCCGCTTTTTTCCTAACCGCATTACTCCCTTCATGGGAGATACCTTGAGGAACACCTTATCCGCAACCTCAAACTCCAAGTCTCTACGCCTTACATCCATATAGGATTTTTGGCAACTTTGGGAAGCCTTAACCCTATCCCAAATCACCTTCACCTTTTCCATAGCCTAATAGACAAAATCCAGATCGAACATATCCGCCTCACCAAGCTTGAACCAACCAATAGGAGATCTACACCTCCTACCATACAACGCCTCAAAAAGGGCTATACCAATACAAGAATGATAGCTATTGTTGTAAGAAAACTCTACGAAAGGTAAATGCTCCACCCAACTGCCACCATAATCAACCACACATGCCCGAAGCATATCCTTCAACGTCTGAGGAATCCTTTCAGCTTGCCCATCCGTCTGAGGATGAAAAGAAATACTCAGACTCTTCTTAGTAACCAATTCCTTTTGAAAAGACTGCTAGAAGTGAGATTAAAATTGCATACCACGATTAGTGATAATCGAACCAGGTACCCCATGTATTTTCGCACTCTCTTGAAGATATAACTTCGCATAATTACTTTGCCAAAAAAGTAGTCCACACTGGCAAAAAGTGAGTAAACTTTGTTATTCTATCCACGATGATCCAATTTGAATTATATTAATTCCGAGACCGAGCAAGATCGGTAACGAAATCCATATTAATTACTCCCTCCATCCCAAATTATGTGTCGCCATTTGACCGGACACGATATTTAAGAAATAAGTATTAACTTTGTTAAAGTTACAAAATTACCCTTCTTAAAAAAAGAGTAATAGTATTTAAAATAAAATGACACCACTTTTAATTGAAAAAACAAATAAAAAAAGTAATAGTATTTAAAATCAAGTGGGACCACTAAGGGTAAAATTGTAATAATGTTTTTAAAAACTTACCAAATAAGAAAATGCAACATTCTTTTTGGGATGGACCAAAAAGGAAGTGACGACACATAAATTGGGACGGAGGGAGTACCTCCTATTTCCATTCGGGCAAAACAATCTCTTGATACAACCCACCAGTCTCATGTACTCAACTTTAATTTGTTAACACACCAAGCATTTGGCCAGAAATCAACCACGTCCCTTTTCATACCATTCCACCAATACATCTCCTTGATATCATGATACATCTTCATCGAGCTGGGATGTACGATGTAGCACGATTCATGCACCACAATCAAGATCCTTTGTTGCAACCCGTCGACCTTAGGAACACACAACCTTCCTTGGTATCGTAAAGTACCATCACCAATGATCTCAAACACCATTACCTTCTTCATACCCACATTAGTCTTGATTTTCATCAAAATAGGATCTAGCACTCGCTTCTCCTTAATCTCTGCACCAAGAGATGACCAAATCACTTTCTATACCATTACCCCACTATCCCCAGAGTCCAAAAGACAAACTCTAAAATTATTCAAGTGGTGAATGTCTTTCACCAATTCCTACTTTCCTTTCTCCACATGAACCAAACTCCCCATGGATAACTTGCTAAGAGAATCAACAACCACGTTAGCCTTCTCTGGGTGATAGTGAAGACTCATGTTATAGTCTTTGAGAAACTCCAACCATCTCCTTTGCCTGAGTTTTAGCTCCTTCTGAGTGAACACATACTGTAGACTCTTATGATCAGAAAAGATGTCTATGTTCAATCCATACAGATAATGCCGCCAGATTATCAAATCAAAAACCACCGCCAATAACTCTAAATCATGGGTAGGATAATTTCTCTCATGTACCTTCAACTACCTAGAAGCATAGGCAATCACCTTCCCATGCTATATCAAAAGACGGCCAAGTCCCACCCTAGATACATCACAATAAACCACAAACCTCTCACTGCCCTCTGGCAATCTCAAGACTAGAGCCGAAGTTAGCTTATCTTTTAAATTCTCGAAACTCCTCTCACAAGCATCCGACTAAGAAAACTTTACCTTTTTCTGAGTCAACTTAGTCAAAGGAGCATCTATCATCAAAAAGCTCTCCACAAACCTCCAATAATACCTGGCCAAACCCAAGAAACTCTGAATGTCGGTTGGAGTCATGGGTTTAGGCCACCTTTTAACCACAACCACCTTTTGAGAATCCACCATGATCTCCTCGCTAGAAATAATATGACCAAGAAAAGTCACAACGTTCAACCAAAACTCATACTTGGAGAACTTGGCATACAACTATTGTTCCTTCAAGGTCTACAACACCATATGGAGGTGATTAACATGATTCGCCTCACTCTTGCAATAAACCATAATGTCATCAATAAAAAAAATAATGAAGAGATCCAAGAACTGCCTGAAAACCCTGTTCATCAAGTCCATAAAAGTCGTCAGGGCATTAGTCTAAATGACATTAGCAAGAATTCAAAGTGCCCATACCGAGTACTAAAAACCGTCTTTGGGATATCCTCCTCCCTAATCTTAAGCTAATGATACCCAGATCGAAGTTGTATCTTAGAAAAAAACTTAACACCTTGCAACTGGTCAAACAAGTCATTTATCCTTGGAAGAGGATACTTTTTATTGATCGTTACCTTATTCAACGATCGATAGTCAATGCACATCCGAAGGGAACAATCCTTCTTGGACACAAACAATACCAATGCACCCCACGGGGATACACTAGGATGAATAAACCCCTTATCCAGAAGATCCTTAAGTTCCTCCTTGAGTTATCTCAACTCAGTCAGAGCCATTCTATAAGGAGGAATAGATATTGGACGAGTGTCCAGAAGCAAATCAATACAAACTTCATTTTTCTATGTAGAGGAACACTAGGAAGATTATCCAGATAGACCTCAGCTTATCTTTCATTGAACTGGAACTCACTATCACCTTATTCCACACCAGTAAGAAGCATCGAGCAATAATGGCAACAAAATATGGTGACGTTTTGATGCTAGAAGTACCGCTGAAGTCTCGATCGACGGTGTCGAGTAGTGCATAAGTAATAGATGCTTTGTCGTACATTAACGAGGAGACTGGTGATCAAAACATAAAAGAAGAGGTAGACTATTTATTTAAAGAAAAGATGCACCGTAGATCTAAAAAATCCTCAAAAATCCACCTCCTCTATATAAATTCAACTTTGAGAATCACCTGATTCTTACGAGGGAATATGAGAGGGTGAGAGCTGGAAAGCCTCCAGGAAAGATAGATACTTCATGATATGGACTTAAGGTGCCGCCTATGAACAAACATAATGATGAAACTGTGTGGAATCAAGCGCTTCAAAGCTCAGCGTTTACTGCAGCATCAAGTAATAAGGCTAGAAAATCTGGAACTAATATCAAAGCATCATTATAATGTGTTGAAGCTGTATAATCAACAATTGGAGGCTTTTTTAGCCCGAATGCATTCACAAGCTATTGAACTAACGAGAATGATAGAAATAGTAAATAGGGAAAGGAAATATCATAAAAAATGAGTACATATAAGCTTAATGCATTATCCATGCAATGGAGAGAGCTTTTTCTATGTTCAATTCCTTATCATGGTGACAACTCTATTTGACGAATAGTTAATATATACCAGAACCGAATGAAAAGAAGGACCCTCCGAGTTAAAATCTTTAACCCAGACCAAGTGATAAAGACAACCCTTAGATATTAAGCTTTGAGATCTAAGATAAGAAATAAACCTCCCCCTAGGATCTAGGGAACCACTCTCCCACTCTAAAACTGGTTCACCGGGGAACCTAAAGACAACCTTACGATTCTGACAATCCAAGGATGCATAACAAGAATGTAACCAATCTATCCCTAGAATAACATCAAAATCCACTATATCAAGTTCAAAAAAATCCAACAAAGTCTGCCTACTGCCAACAGATACCACACACCCCTATAGACTCTCTTGTAACAACTGAGTCACCTATCGGGGTAGAAACAGAAAAAGGATCCAAAACAACCTCAGGATCAAAACCAAAACATATAACCACATATGGGGTCACATAGGAAAAAGTAGACCCCAGATCAAGTAGACAATACACGTCATGAGAAAAAAGTTATAACATACCAGTAACGACATTAGGTGATGCCTCAGATTCCTGCTGAGATACAAAAGCATACAACTTATTCTGTCCAGTACCGGTACCAGAAGCAAGAGCAGACATTGAAGCCGCACCACTAGGTGCAGGAGCAGAAGATGAAGAAATTGGATCTTTGACCGCTCTCAAAGCTCCCTTACCAACTAGACAATTCTTGAGCATATGTCTTGGCTTGCCATATTTGAAACACTTATCCATTCTTTTGTCAGAATAACCCTGATGAAGACGATCACATAATCGGCAAGGAGTGCATAAAGACATTAGGTGATGCCTCAGATTCCTGCTGAGATACAAAAGCATACAACTTATTCTGTCCAGTACCGGTACCAGAAGCAAGAGCAGACATTGAAGCCGCACCACTAGGTGCAGGAGCAGAAGATAAAGAAATTGGATCTTTGACCGCTCTCAAAGCTCCCTTACCAACTAGACAATTCTTGAGCATATGTCTTGGCTTGCCATATTTGAAACACTTATCCATTCTTTTGTCAGAATAACCCTGATGAAGACGATCACATAATCGGCAAGGAGTGCATAAAGAAGCCGACTGACCCTACTCACCTGAGATTGAGCATCCTATGCTTGAAAATTATCACCACCTTGCTAACACCTATCACCCGATTACCTTAGGTAAGGAGCGCTAGCAGTAGAGAAGGAACCATAACTCCCCCACTTTTTTTTGGCCATTTACCTCCATCCTGACCACCTTACGACTAAGCACCTCCTTGATTAAAAAACCTACTCCTCTTACCATGCCTATTCTTGAACTTTGATTGTTTTCTCTTTTCATCCTCCATCTGCTATATGTGGACAACTAATCTTAAAATGTCCATATCTTTGATCAGCAAAGCAGTCTTGCTTTCCAAGATCAAATCTTAAGATAGCCCAGAAGCGAACTTTCTCATCCTTGCTCTCATGTCAACCACCAAATCAGGAGCATAGCTTGATAGTTGATGAAACTTCAAGGCATATTCCTTGACAGATATTCTCCCTTGCTTAAGATTCACAAAATTCTCCATTTTTGCTTCCCTTAGCTCTTGAGGAAAGAAACAATCCAAAAAAGCACCAGAGAAGGCATCCCACAAGGACAACTTCTCCACATCACCTCTATTCCTATCCCACTATTTGTACCATTGGTACACAACATTCTTGAGATGATAAGGTGCAGAGCTTACACCTTCCATATTTATGGCCTGCATCACCCTGAATATCTTCTCCATTTCATCGAAGAAACCCTGAGGATCCTCCTTAACCTCCACACCAGTAAAAGTAGGAGGATTCAGTTTCATAAATTAGACAACCCTTGTGGCCTCAGCAGATGACCCACCAGACGCATCCTGCTCAGCCTGAGCAGCAACCAATTGAGCAATAGTATGAAAAAACTAGTGAAATTCTTCATTAGTCATCTCACCTTGAGGAGGACTAGTAGCAATTGGAGGAACTCAAGAACAATCAGGTATAGGACCCTGAGATCGAGGACGAACTCCAGACGTAGGATGTACCCCATCCACATTATCCCCAGATGGGACTAAAGAGTTTTTTTGTGTTTCATAATGTCGAGGCATGATCTGAAAAGTGAACAATCAAGGATTAGAGAAGAATTCTAGGACTTAGACTCCAAGCTTGAAAATAGAATACAAAGAAAGTGAAACATTCTTAAATTCCTTATAGCCTCTCTCTTATGATTATGGTGCACTACACACCCTTAAAAGAGACACTACTTGACACAGCTTTGTGGACTCCCAATTGACCAAGAACCTAAAGCTCTGATACCAACTTAACAAAACCCGAATCGGGGCCTTGTCATAATGGGCGTCCTAAGTTCGACCGGGACCGAAGATACCCCCGTTACCAAACCCAACCTACAGTCGCCTACCCTGAGTTGGCTAAAATTTGAACATATAACAAGATAGTGTAATTAGCTAGATTACAGACTCTGGGATAGGTCTATTACCGAGACCGACCCAACCAATTTTGATCGTCCCCTACCAACCGTACAACCATACCAGGCCAAACCAATCCATAGATCCAACTATAACCAAATAAGTTCCATTAATAAATAAATATATAATCCCAAAATAAAAGAGGATGTAACAACTAACAATATCATCAACCGGTATCATCCTCAATACTAATACCAATGCTAAGGCTTACATCAATACCGATCTCGCTAATTCCAACCTATAGTAACACCACAAAACCTCTAACCAAAAGAATACTGAAATCCGATTGGGACGTGCCCCCAACCATCGCCAAAAATAATATCCATAAATAAGTCAAAGTATGAAATAACATCCATGAAATGGAGCCTTTCAAAAAGATGGAAGCTCACCACTTCAATCCAACAGTTGTCACCAAATATTTGAATGCTAAGTAAGAAGAGTAGAACAACCAGTTCCTGCAACACGTGGGGATACAACACCTAAAGACGGGTTAACGGGTGAACGCTAGCATGAACTCAAGATAAGGATAAATTAATGCCCTTTATAAAACCAAGTAAAAATAATACATATGCACAAAACCATACATATATATAACCATGTCGGAAAAGGAAACCGAGTTTAGCATTACATTAAAACATTTACATGGGCTATGTAGATTTACCATCCTAAACCACCCACGATCTATATGGGTTCAGCTCCCCTTGCTGAAAGGGCCCCAGTGCATGAAGGCGCACGATCGGAGAAAAAAACCTGGGATGACTAGTATATCCCCTAAAATATATAGTGTGACATCATGCACATGGTCACTAGGACCAAACCTCATGTTGGAAAATATGAGTTTCTAGTTTAGATCCCCCCGGTACCTCCACCTTCCACGGATTTGCTACACATCACTCCTTTAAGCCCAATTAAAACCATTACTAAGAAACCAACCAAACCATTAACCATTTATTTATGAAGGTTATTAAATAGTGATATCGTTATACCGACTATAACTTGCAAATATTGTCCTTAGCCAATCTTAGGGAATTCTCTTGTACCCCACATAATTTTTTATTAAACAAAAACCATGGCCACTAAGGACTTTTCAATCCATTTATAACCATTTAAACCATTCATATTATTTAGGGTTCAATTACCAGGTTTAAACCATGCATTAGTTCCATTGAAAAACCAATCTTATAGTGAAAGCATTGTCATAGGCATTTTATCTAAAACCAAACACTTTGGGGGCATAGTACTTACAAAACCAAAGTCCATTAGCAAAGAACCATTCCCATGCAACCAATTATATAAAACCACCATTAATACATATAAAAACATAATTAAAAGCATGAGAAAACCATAACTAAGCATTTATAACCAAAACCCCCAAATCATATTTGAAAACCCAAAGTCATACCACATTCAAATCATGAAAACATTGTATAAAACCATGCCTTTAGTTAGAACTAACAATGAGGGAAGAGATTATGACTTAAACCAAGATGATGATGGAGAGAAATCACCAAGACAAGCCCCAATTTGCTCCTAAAGATGAAACCCTAGCTTCCTTTGCCCAAGAACTCCAGAAAGGATTTAAGAGATTTTTTCCAAGTGTTGAAGAATAGAATAATAGGGCAAATAACCTTCCAAGTGCAATATAAGTCGTGGGACCTTATTAGGATAAATGGGGAAAGGTCCAAACTGCCATCACTTAAACTTTATTAAATTCCCATCATAGGGTACGATTGACCCTTACGAGTCATACCCATCCTGTACGAATGGTTCCCACCTATTGTACGCTAGACTTTCCCTCTTGTACCCAACACTGTACAAGGTACAACACACCTAAACCCAAGTCGTATTAAAGTGTACTACTGGTACCCATAAACCGTACCCTTGGCAGAATAGAATCTAGGAGGTTTGAACACTTACCACCATATGAGTCCTGGGTATGACTCGTACCCTGGCTTATGGCTCATGGTAAGACACTCATTCTTAGATCTAACTTAAGTCACCAAGTCATGGTTAAATGAAGTAACAAAATAACCCGTACCCAACTATATGACTCATACCACCCAAATCATACCCATTTAAGTGACTACATCTATCCTACTAACCAATACTGGTTAACATACGACTGGACCATACCTCTCGTACCCAAGTGTACGACTCATTCCCCTAATTCATATCTTTCCCAAAAACTAGAAATCAAGGAAATTTTCTAATGTCCAAAATCCAGGGTGTTTTATATGAACCAAACTACGCCTTGTCGTAATGGGCATCCCAAGTCCAACTAGGACCTGGGATCACCCCCATTACCCAACCCGACCTCCAAACACGTACCTTGAGTTGGATGAATTCTGAATATATAACAAGATATTGTTTATTACAATTCTAGACTCTGGGATAGGTCCATGACCGTGTCCAACCCAAACAAGTCCAACCATCCATTAACTAACCCATTGTCAGAACCAAAAAAAAACCATAAGCCAATCCATATATCCCATACCAAATGAGTTCCAATATAAATATATATAATCTAAAACATAATAGGATGGACAAATTATAAATACAGTTAAACGGTATCAACCCTAATACCAATGCAAATATTAAGGCTGACACCACTGCCGACACCGCCCATACTGACCCATAGTAGTTCCACAAAGCCTCTAATTAAAAGTAAAACAATATTAGGTTGGGACATTCCCCCAACTATAGCCAAAACTAATGTCTATGAAATAACCAAAGTATGTAAAAACATCCATGACATAAAATGGAGCTTTCAAAATATGGAAGCTCACCACTTCAATCCAATTGAGCTGATCCCAAATCCGATCACTAAGTAAGAGGAGTAGAATGACAGACTCATGTATCGCATGGGGATACAGCCGCCTAAAAATGGTTTAGTGGGTGAACTCTAGCATGCACTCAGGATAAGGATAAAATAATACCAACCTTTTAAACCAAGTAAACCAATTATATTCTTCCACAACCATACACACACAAATATATATATATATATATAACCATGCTGGGAAAGGGAATCGGATTTAGCTTGCCATTAAAACCATTAACCTGGGTATGTGTAGCTTAACTATCCTAGAACCACCTACAGACTATATGGTCCAGTGTAACCCCCTGAATGGGCCTCGATGTGTGTAGCCATATGAATTTGAGATATCATAGGAGTAGGGCATTCTCGATTACCCTCCGCTCTCTATGATACATATGTACAAGTTTACTAGAGGATTACTGTATACCCCATAAGTATGATATATGGTCGCCATAACCAATCCTCATGTTGGCAAATATGAGTTCATAGTATCCATCTATTGGACTCACACCTTCATGGTTTGCCAAACCACCATTCCATTTATTATTAAACAAGGCTATAAATAGAGGTATCGTCATACTAACTATTTCTTACAAGCAATGTCCTTAGCCATCCTATTTAAGTAAAGGGATTCCTATGTACCTATAGATTACATTATTAAGTTGACTTGGGGGAATCCCATGTACCCCACAAGTGATAATTATTATGTTTCCTTGGAGAATTCCTTTGTACCCCACAAGGCTTCCAATTAGACCGACCATAACCACGAAGACCTTACCATTTAACCATTCCAAACTATTTATTCCATTTAGGGTTCCATTACCAAGTTATACTATGAAATAGTTCAATAAAAGTCCAACAGTTTAACAAAAAATATTCTCATAGGCATTTTATCAAATATGTTAGGGGTATAGTATTTCCAACGCCAAAACCAAGTACCAATTACCCATTTCCATGCAGACAAATATTTAAACCACCATAATAATATGAAAACCATAAGTAAAAGACATGGGAAAACCATAACCAACCATTATAACCAAATCCCCCAACATATAATTGAAAACCCAAAACCATACAACATTTATGCGATAAAAACAATTCATAAAACATGCCTTTATTTGGAACTAACAATGAGTGAGGAGTAACATGCCATAGATTCAGAAGATAATGGAGAGAAATTATCCATGTAAGCCCCAATTTACTCCTAGTAATGAAACCCTAGCCTTTCTTAACCCAAGAGACTTAGAGAGAATTTAAGAGATTTTTAAGAGAGTTTGAGTGATTGCAAATAGGTTAAATGATGCCCCAAGAGGGTTATAAGTTATGGAAACTTAAGAGGTTAATTGGAGAACTATCCAAATTACTCCCAACTTAAACCGCATAAAATTTCCGTAGGAGGGTACAACTCCACCATTCCACCCGTAGCCTATTATACGAGCGGTACCCACCACTTATACCCTAGGTATCTCGTGGACCCCTAACACTGACCAATATACGACCACAAAGCCCCAATCATACCCAAGAATATGATAAGTACCGTTAAACTGTACCTTAGGTAGAATCAAGAGGGGTTTACACTGTGTAATATATGAGTTGGACTATACCACTTATAACCTATATCATGACTCATGGTGAGCCACTCATACTCAGATCCAAGATAAGTTACTGATCTTCAACTTAAGTGAAGGAAAACCCAACCCTACAAACCCTCACCCACCATACAACTCGTACCCACCCAAGCCGTACCCATTCTAGAAAATCAACCACCCAACACCACCCAACACTGGATAATATACAACTGGGCCACCTGACCCTTACCCTCACCATAAGACTAGTATGGTGAGTCTTATAATGTCCAAAAATTCCAAATCCTAGGGAATTTCCAAGGACCAAAACCCAGGATATTTCAGTGGTACATCACCTTGTTGACCCTGATATGTGTGTATACCTCGTGTTTATGAATTTATGGTTAAATTGCATATGTGATTGTTTATTGACTATTGTTGATAAAACTGCATGAGTCTAAGTGATTTGATATGAATAACGTGTAACAGAATAACACAAAAAGGATAACTGGTGGTCTGTAAGTTGGTGGTTGTGATTGTACATAGCAGCAAAGTGTGAATATAAGGTATGCATTGGATTGTTGTATAAATATTATTCTTCTATATGTATTGTTATATTCATGAAAAGTTAGTATCAGAGCCAAATTATTGGTATCCTAGCACAAGACCAAATGTCTAGTATAGTCTTATAAATTATCATGTTGACGTCCACATTAAATTTATAGAAAGTGATGTATATCTAGGATTCTATCTCACTTTCTTCTTTCCTATAGTGCCATTTCAGTGTTGTCTCCCAGAGCTGAGTCCAATTGGTATCAAACCAATTTCAATTGGTATCTCAAGAATCATAATTAGGATTAATGGTACAAATTGGTATCTCGATAATGTTCAAAAGATTGAAATAATGTTTTTCTAATCATTAGAGGTCAATAAGTGGTATGAGACTTGTATTCTAACACTGTGAATTATGTTTTGAATGAGCGATATATGCATTTTAGGTAGTTATGATGTTTGATTATGTGGAAATACTGAAGTTCTTAGTGTAGTTGGTAAGAGTAACTTGTAACGCCCCGAGAGTACACCTTGGATGCCAGATGGTGCTTACGGTCCCAAAAGATCACAAGCTAACCCAGACTCGTACCTGCTATAAGCATTGAGTATACTGATATCAAAAAGATCATATGCGGAATTTAACTGAAAAATGCCATAAAGTTTTAAAACATAGTTCTAATAATGTTTGTAAAACAATACTGACAATACTGATAAAATGACTGATGATAACGACTAAAAACTGACTAACTGTCTATATTAGTCTAAAAAATCTAAACTGACTGAATGTGGAGTTGATAGGACAGACCCCCAATTAACTCTGACTGACTATTGAGCTGTAACGCCCCGAGTTTGTACCCTAGATATCACACAGTGCTCATAATCCCAAAGGACCACAAGCTAACCCATGACTGGTACCTATTGCAATCACTGAATAATAATAACTCTGTAATAATGCAGAAATTAGGATGAATCTTCCATAAGGTTGATAACTGAAATCAAATACTGAATACTAATAATAGTAACATCTGACAATCATATCTGAAAAACTGTCTGAAATAATCTAGTCTGAAGAGCCTATAACTGAACTGTCTGAATGTGGAGTTGATGGGATTAGCCCCCAACTAACTCTGACTACTAAAGTACTAATAAATTGAAATAATACTCTATCCTCAAACTACGAGGACTCACCACTAAATCTGCTGCTGATAATCTGGGCTGCTAAGTACGATCAAGAACCCGTGTGTCTGAACCTATGATATAAGACATCATAGCACAAAATAAAGGTATACGTCAGTAATTTGAATATACTGATATGCTAGGTGAGGTAAGGCTAAATGCATGGGTTCATATCCATAACAATAACTTTCTAAATGTCATAAATATAACTGAATGAGAGTACATGTATATCTGAAATAGCTATAAATACAGATTAAGCAATGCTATGTACATAACTACGTATACTGTAATTGAGGTTTCATTAACACTGGATAATGAGTTCTAAAAATTAAATGACTGATATCTGAGTTTACTGATACTATATTACTATTTACTGAGTGACTCTTTCTGACAGTCTTGATTCTGTAGAACTGAACTGAGGTCTATGCTGAGCTGGGTGACTGTATCTAATAGTCCTGATTTTGAAACTGAACTGAGGTTTTATACTGAGTCTGAAACTAAAACTATGGAAGTATTCATCTAACCAACATACACCGATTCTAAACTGAGTTGGGGTCCAACCAGTGACCCCAGTTGGAAGGGTGTTAGCACTTAACAAAGGGATACTAACAATGGCTATGAGTTAACCCTCTCTGACAGAAATCCCTTTCATCAACCGTCGCTGGCAGGAAAAATTGTACGAGATGTATCAACCCTAGACTGGTAGGAAGACATCTCAATCTACACTGGCTGCATAGTTCTGTAATGCAGGGATTGCTACTAAGGGTTAAACCCTTTACTGTCAGGAATGCTCCCATCCCTGGGTTCACTTGGTGCTGATTCCTAGTCCTAACTGAATAGACACTGAACTGATTTCTAGACTGTACTAGGCTTGACTAAACTATTACTGATTGTGCTTTCTAACTGATCTGAATTGAGTTCTCAGAGTTTTATTAACTGATTGAGTACACTGGATTTTGTTAACTGACTGAGTATAATGAGTTGTATAACTGACTGAATACTACGGTACTTGACATCACTGAGACTATTCTAAAACTACTATAAATCTAGGTAAATACCTAGATTGTCGGGTATTAGATACCCCCAGGACTCGATAGCATAAATTGTAAAATATAGCACAATCTTGTAAATATGATAACTAGTCACTTTGTCACCGTTCATTCATTGAGGCATTTTAGCAAACACTTGAATGGAATGAACTTGTATACATGCTAACATGATATGATTTCATTAGTCAACTCACATGAAAAATTCATCAAACACTTGTGAGCATAATTTATACACATGGCTATACTACAACATGCAAGCATCATGATCAAAATCCCAACTCACAAATTCAAGTTTATTTTTGACATTAAACCATATAGAAACACACACATGCTATTTATTTCTCATAAAACTTGTAACTGATCATGGGTTCTAAACCCAACTAACATCATAATCATGAATACTATCAAATTAACCATGAATTTTATGAAAAAAGCCAACTTGTAATTTAAAAAGAGCTCTTGAACCCCAAGAGTGGAAGGAAACCCTTGGATTAACACCTAACATACCTTGATAAACAAATTTATGAAGATTGATGGTGAATTTCTTGAATCTTGATCTTGACTTGATGGACTAGGGTTTGTTCTTGAGAGGATTTTAGTGAATAATGAGTGTATTTTGCCTATTGAGGGGTTTAATAATGTGTTTTGGGGGCTGGATAGAAGTGGGGAAAATATTCCAAATATCCCTCTGGATTCTGATTTTATTACTGAAAAGCTTGCCCAACGACGTGCATACTGATGCGTCGCATCAATGGTATCGACGCGATGACCAACATGCCGTGTCGATTTTGTGTTGGTTCACTAGAATCACACTGAAAACTAGGGAAAAATTATCCATCGATACGATGGGCAACAAGATGCATTGAGATCGCATCGACCCACTAATTTGGTCTCCTGAATATGATTCAAACGAGGTCCGAATAATCCAAAACTCACCCGAAATGACCTATTGACACACCTAATCATGATTCAATCCAAGGATCTATATTTTAAGGTCATAAGGGCCATAAAATAGAATTGTAAACTTATGAAGGCTAAAATAATTTTAAGTATAAACACTTCGCTGAAATTTTCTAAGTTTGAGACCTCTTTTCAAGCTTTAAAGGACTGAGTTAAGATTAGGATTTTGCGGGGTCTTATAATATCTCCCCCTTGGGAACATTCATCCTCGAATGAGACTGACTAAGCTGAGAATACTGTTCGACTAAATATATATATTGAATATGCATAACTAAAGCATGATTTCTTGACTGAATCTACTGATATACTGAACTTTTTTACTGACATGCATAACTGAAGCATGACTGAGTTCTGAAGACATGACATATGACTGAGCTATTTTACAAAGGTATGCATGATATGAAAATGCTATGCAACTGAATCGATACAACATTGTAAAGGTAATCTTAGAATGGAACTGAGTAAATTCAAAGAAAACTATTACCTTAATCTACGTTTGAGTTTACGAAGAAGAGGTGGAGATACTTGGTTCGCATATCTTCTTCAGCTTCTCAAATAGCTCCCTCAACAGACTGATTTCACCAAAGAACTTTTTCTAAAAGATCTTCTTTGTTCCTCAGTTTGCGAACCTGATGATCAAGAGTTTCAACTGGGACTTCCTCATAAGACAGACTGTTCTAAAAATCTATACCCTCTATCGGGACTATAACTATTGGGTCACCTATGCACTTCTTTAGCAAGGAGACATGAAACACTGGGTGCACTAAAGCTAAGTCTGAAGGCAACTCAAACTCGTAAGCTACCTTTCTAAAACGGCTGAAAATTTCGTAAAGACCGACATATCGGGGATTGAGCTTCCCCTTCTTGCCAAACCTCTTCACTCCTTTCATATGAGAGATTTTAAAATGTATATAATCACCAATATCAAAC
Organism: Capsicum pubescens; assembly: GCA_030864215.1. Lineage (NCBI taxonomy): Eukaryota > Viridiplantae > Streptophyta > Magnoliopsida > Solanales > Solanaceae > Capsicum > Capsicum pubescens. The sequence continues at coordinate 84,523,596 of CM061548.1, forward strand.
TCGAGATCCTTTATCCGCACATTTGCATATGATTTTTATTGGCTCTGAGCTGTCTTAAGCCTTTTCCTGATCAACTAAAATTTTTCTAAGGCATCAAATATCAAGTCAGGCCCTATCACTACAGCCTTACCCACTTTAAACCAACCAATAGGAGATCTACATCTCCTCTCATAGAGCACCTCAAATGAAACCATCTGAATGTTGGAATGATAACTGTTATTATATGCAAACTCAATCAAAAGCAAGTAGTCATCCCAACTACCCTTAAAGTCAATGACACACACTCTTAACATATCTTCTAGAGTCTGGATGTTCCTTTATGCTTGACCATCTATCTGAGGGAAAAAGGTTATACTGAGGTAAACTTGGGTACCAAGACCCTTTTGGAAGGTTTTCCAAAAATTTGAGGTAAACTGGGTACCTCTATATGAGATAATGGATACTGGGACTCTATATAACCTGAACAACTCTCTGATATAGAGTTTGGCTTAGTACTCAGCTGAATAGGAAGTATAAACTGGCAAGAAGTAAGCTAATTTGGTCATCCTATCTATAATAACCCAAATAGAATCGTGCTGACAACGAGTACGAGGCAAACCCATCACAAAGTCCTTGTTCACTTCTTCCCATTTCCATATGGGAATACTGAACTACTGCATGGAACCACTAGGTTTTTGGTGCTCAATCTTAACCTGCTGACACGTAGAGTAGTTAGCTACAAACTCTGCAATGTCCCTCTTCATCCTACTCCACCAATAGATCTCCTGCAAATCACGGTACATATTAGTGTCCCCTAGATGAATAGAGTAACGCGCACCATGTTCTTCTACAAGAATTTATTGCCTCAAGTCATCTACACCTGACACGCATAACCGACCTTAGAAATGCAACACACCATCTCCTTCTTAGAAGAAAACCTCTACTTTCTGATCTCTAACTGACTCTTTCAACTTGACTAGACTGGGATCTCTATCCTGCTTTTCATTTTCTTCAGAAACCAAAAATGATTTTGAACTATTCTGCACCCACACACTACCCTCTGCTGAATCGACTAAGTGGACACCTAGTCAGGCAAGATGATAAATTTCCTAAACTAACTTCTTCTTACCATCCTCTACGTGAGCAACACTACCCATGGATATCTTACTGAGAGCATCAACCACTATATTGGCCTTGATGAGATAATACAAAACACTCATGTCATAGTCTTTCAACAACTCCAACCACCTTCTCTGACGTAGGTTCAGGTTTTTCTGAGAAAACACATACTGTAGGCTCTTGTGGTTTGTGAACACATCAATATGTACCCCATAAAAGTAATGCCTCCAAATCTTTAAGGCAAATACAACAACTTCTAACTCAAGATCATGAGTAGGGTAATTTTTTTCATGGAGCTTAAGCTGTCTAGAGGCATAGACTATGACCTTACCTCTCTGTATCAAAACACACCCTAAATCAACTCTGGAAGCATCACAATACACAACAAACCCGTCTGAACCATCTGGTAAAGTCAAAACTATTGTAGTGAGTTAAATCTTTAACTCCTGAAAACTCTTCTCACAAGAATCTGACCATTGAAACTTGACTTTCTTCTGAGTCAATCTGGACATGGGGGATGCAATAGATGAAAATCCTTCAATAAAACATCGGTAATAGCCGGTTTAACCCAAAAAACTCCTAATATATGATGGAGATATGGGTCTGGGTCAGTTTGTTACTGCTTTGGTCTTTTAGGATCAACTCTAATGCTATCGCCGGAAACTATATGACCAAGGAAAGCTACTGACTTTACCCAAAATTTGCACTTACTGAATTTGGAGAATAACTAATGGGTTTTGAGAGTTTGTAATACTATTTTGAAATGGTCTGCATGATCACTCTCACTGCGGGAGTAGACAAGAATGTCATCAATGAAGACTATGATGAACATGTCCAAGTACTTCTTGAACACGTGGTTCATCAAGTCCATGAAGGCTGCTGGAGCACTGGTAAGACCAAATGACATGACTAAGAATTCGAAGTGACCGTACTGAGTTCTGAAAGCTATCTTCAAAATGACACATTCTCTGACTCTGAGCTGATGATAGCTTGATCTGAGGTCTATCTTAGAAAAGTAACTGGTGCCCTAAAGTTGGTCAAATAAGTCATCAATTTTGGGAAGTGGATACTTGTTCTTGACCGTGAATTTATTTAGCCTACGGTAGTCTATACACATTCTAAGAGAACCATCTTTCTTACACACGAATAGAACTGGTACACCCCAAGGGATACACTGGGTTTGATGACTCCCTTATCTAGGAGATCCTTCAACTGTTCTTTTAATTTTTTAAGTTTTGCTGGGGCCATTCTGTATAGTGAGATAGAGATAGGCTGAGTATTTAAAAGAAGGTCTATTCCAAAGTCTCGGTCGGGAGGGACTCCTGGAAGATCTTTGAGAAACACATCTGGGAATTCACATGCTACTGGAACTGACTCAAGATTAGGGGTCTCTGAACTAGAGTCTTTAACTCGAATGAAATAATAAACATACCCCTTAGATATTATTTTTTTTACCCTAAGGTAGGAAACAAGATGACCCCTAAGTGCTGAAGTACTACCCCTCTACTTAAGGACAGGTTTATTCGGAAAATGAAAATAGACAATTCTATTTCTGTAGTCAACTAAAGCATAGAATGAATGAAGCCAATCCATTCCTAGAATAATATTAAAATTTGTCATCTTTAATTCTACTAAGTCTGCTGGTGTGACTTTCTGAGATACCATAACTGGATAGTTCCTGTATACCCGGCAGGCTATGATAGATTTACCCACTGGGGTAGACACTGAGAAGGGCTCTGCTAGGATTTTGGGATTAACTCTGAAGTCAACAGCTATATAAGAAGTTACAAAGGACAAAAAACCTCCTGGATCTAGCAAAGCATAAACCTGCAAATGATAAACTTGTAACATACCAGTGACCAAATCAGGAGAACTTTCCTGATCCTGTTGGGACTGAAATGGATAAAGCTTGTTTGGGCGTTGCCCACTGGTGGCACTGGATGTGGCACCCTGATGATTTGGGCGGTTGGACTGAGCTGAAGAACGATTATGCTAACTCTATGTACCCACCTGAGGACACTCTCTGACCCTGTGACCTGGCTTGCCACATCTAAAACATATATCACTGCCCGCCATATAGACACCCTGGTGGTTTCTTCTACACTTCTAGCAAATAGGATTTGTTCGGGCACTGATAATACTACCCTGAGGTTTAGGGCCTGATGCCCTATCTTTATTTCCATCTCTGAATTTTGGTACTAGAGCACTGGCTGAGAATGGAGATAGAACTGAAGATTTTGGGAAGAACTGAGAATGACTTCCACCTTTTGACTTAGGCTGAGTAAAGTTGAAGCTACCTATTCTAGCTCTCTTATTTCCCTCTCCTTATCCTTATTCTTAGCCTCCTCTATCTGTTGAGTATAGACCATGAGCCTGGATATATCCATCTCCTTAATCAACATTGCGGTCCTACACTCCTTGACTATACTATTAGATACCCCAGACACAAACTTACTCATCTTAGATATGCTATCTGCTACCACATGAGGGGAATATTTGTCTAACTGAGTAAACTTGAGAGAATACTCTTTCACTGTCATGTTTCCCTATTTTAGATTAATAAACTCCAAAACCTTTGTTTGCCTCAACTCCAATGGGAAGAACCTGTCCATAAAAGTAGTGGCAAACTCCTTCCATTTTATAGGCCCTGCATCTGTGGCCCTCTCTTCCTTTCATTGCTTGAACCATGAGTGAGCCACATCCTGCAACTGATATGCAACTAACCTAGCGCTCTCATTGAAAGTCACCCCTATAATATCTGTGACTTTTTGCACCTAATAAAGGAATTCCTGAGGGTCCTTATCTGACTTAGACCCTGTAAATAATGGGGGGTTTATTTGGGTAAAATCCTGAATTCTAGTTGCAGCAGTATTGGCCACTGGGTTGGTCGGAACGACAGCTGGACGTTCATTCTGGGATACCACAGAATGAGCTAGAGTGGTGAAAGCTTCTCTAAGTTCTGCATGGGAAACATGCTCATCCAGAGGATCTGGCTGGACGGGCGGATGTGCTGGATGGTCGGAAGGGAAAAAGAATTATATTGGGAGTTTAACTTGAGATCATGCTCACTCGCTCGATATGAATACTATAAAAAGGGAAACTTTTCCTAAAATGCCTCATACCCTCTTGTCCATAAGTGTGGCGCACTACACACCCATGTACAAGACTCTACTTGACGCGACTTTCAGACTTCCTAAGTTTCTGTTGAACCTTAGGCTTTGATACCAAGTCTGTAACACCCCAAATCTGTACCCCGGACATCACATGGTGCTCATAATCCTGAAGGACCATAAGCTAACCCATGAATGGTACCTATTGCAATTACTGAATAATAATAACACTGTAATAATGCAGAAATTAGGCTGAATCTACCATAAGGTTCATAACTGAAATCAAATACTGAATACTAATAATAGTAATATCTGACAATCATATCTGAAAACTGAATAACTGTCTGAAATAATCTAGTCTAAAGAACCTCTAACTGAATTGTCTGAATGTGAAGTTGATGGGACAAGCGCCCAATTAACTCTAACTACTGAAGTACTAATAAACTGAAATAATACTCTATCCTCAAACTATGAGGACTCACTACTAAATCTGCTATTGATAATCTAGGCTGCTAAGTACAGTCAGGAGCCCGGGCATCTAAACCTATGATATAAGACATCATAGTGCAAAAGAAAGGTATGCGTTAGTACTTTGAATGTATTGGTATGCTAGGTAAGGTAAGGCCAAATGCATGGGTTCATATACATGAACAATAACTGACTAAATATTATTAATATAATTGAATAAGAGTACATATATAGCTAAAACAACTGTAAATACTAATTATGCAATGATATGCACATAACTATGTATACTGTAACTGAGGTTTCATTAACACTAGCTAATGAGTTCTGAAAATTGAATATCTAATATCTAAGTCTACTGATACTATATTACTATTTACTAAGTGACTATTTCTGACAGTCCTAATTCTATAAAACTGAACTGAGTTCTATACTGAGCTGGGGATTGTATCTGACAGCCCTAATTTTGAAATTGAACTGAGGTTGTATACTGAGTCTAAAACTGAAGCTGTGGGAGTGTTCATTTAAATGACATACCCCAATTCTGAACTGAGTTGGGGTCCAACCTGTGACCTCAGTTGGAAGGGTGTTGGCATCTTGCCAAGGGATACTAACAATGGCTATGAGTTAATCCTATCTGACAGGAAACCCTTTCGTCAACCCTCACTGGCATGAAAACTCATATGAGATGTATCAACCCTAGATTGGAAGGAAGACTTCTCAACCTACGCTGGATACGTAGTTCTATAATGAAGGGATTGCTACTAAGGGTCAAACCCTTTACTAACAGGAATGCCCCATCCCTGGGTTCTCTCGGTGATGATTCCTACTCCCAATTGAATAGATACTGAACTGATTACTAGACTATACTAGGCTTGATTGAACTGTTTCAGATCGTGTTGTCGAACTGATCTGAACTAAGTTCACTGAGTTCTATTAACTGACTGAGTACGCTGAATTTTGTTAACTAACCGAGTACAATGAGTTCTATAACTGACTGAATACTACTGTACGTGACATCACTGAGACTATTCTGAAACTACTATAAATATAGGCAAACAACTAGATTGTCAAGTATTAGATACCCCCAGAACCCGATAGCATAAATTGTAAAACATAGCACAATCTTGAAAATATGATAACTAGTCACTTTGTCACTATTCATTCATTGAGGCATTTAAGCAAACACTTGCATGGAATGAACTTGTATACATTTCATTATTCAACTCACATGAACAATTCATCAAATACTTGGGGAGCATAATTTATACATATGGCTATACTACAACATACAAGCATCATGATCAAAATTCCAACTCACAAATTCAAGGGTTTTTTTAACATAAAACCATATAGCAACACACACATGCTATTTATTTCTCATGAAACTTGCAACTGATCATGGGTTCTAAACCCAACTAACATCATAATCATGAATACTATCAAATTCAACATGAATTTCATGAAAAAAAGCCAACTTGTAATTTAAAAAGAGTTCTTGAACACCAAGGGTGGAAGGAAACCCTTGGATGAACACCTAACATACCTTGATAAACAAGTTCATGATGATTGATGGTAAATTTCTTAAATCTTGATCTTGACTTGATGGACTAGGGTTTGTTCTTGAGTGGATTTTAGTGAATAATGAGTGTATTTTGCCTATTGAGGGGTTCAATCTCCTATTTTGGGGCTGGATATAAGTAGAGAAAATGTCCCAAATACCCCTCTGGACACTGATTTAATTGCTGAAAAATGTGCCCAACGACGCACATTTTGATACGCTGCGTCGATGGAATCAATGTGATGACCAATGCACCGCATCAAGTTTATGTTGGTTAAATGGAATTGCACTGAAAGCTGGGAAAAAATTATCCATCGATGCAATGGATGATGCGACATATCGAGATCGCGTCAACCCACTATTTTGGTCACCTAAATATGATTCAAACGAGGTTTGAAAAATCCAAAACTCATCCGAAGTGACTTATTGAAACACTTGATCATGATTCATTCCAAGGATCAATATTTTAAGGTTTATGGATCATAAAATAGGATTGCCAACTTATGAAGGCTAAAATAATTCTAAGTATAAATACTTGACTGAGATTTTCTAAGTCTGGGACCTCTTTTCAAGCTTTAATGGACTAAGTTAAGCTTAAGATTTTACAGGGTCTTATATAAACTAAGAGACTTAAATAAACATAAAAGGTCCTAGATATATGAGGACTCACCACTTCTGCTACTGCTAATGCGTTGGAATGTCTAAATATGGTTAGGAACCTGAGCGTCCAAACCTATGATATTAAACATCATAGCGCAAGAAACGAGTATGCGATCAATACTTTGAATGTACTGGTATTTAATATAAGGTTAGCCTAAATACATGGGGTAACTGTGTATAAAAATAGTAATAATAGACATGCGTGAAAATACTAATATCAGACAGAACAAGACTAATAACTAACTGGCTAAATAGCATGAGATAACTGATGCATGGATACATGAAAACTATAAAATCTGAGTATGCATGACCAAGCACATAACATATTTCTAAAATAGTTCGTAAACTGAAATAATGAAATTTGATAACTGAATAACTGATAACTGTATGCTATGGTCAAGCAAAATTGAACAGAGTCCTGAACTAAATACTAAAATTGAAATTGTGAGAGGTATCTTCTAACCGATATACCCTTGTCTGAACTTATTAGGGTTCAACATATGACCCTAGTTGGAAGGGTGTTAGTACCTTACCACGGGTACTAACAATGGCTGTGAGTCAACCCTAACTGGCAGGAAGATATTTTGTCAACCGTCAAATGGTAGGAAAAATCACGAGATATATATCAACCCTAACTGATAGGAAGACATCTCAACCTACGCTATCTACGTAGTTCTAAAGGATTACTATTAAGGGTCAAACGCTAACTGCCAGGAATACCCCCATCCTTGGGTTTGCTCGGTGTTGAATCCTACTCCCAACTGAACTGACTCAATTACTAAACTAACTCAGATTATTGAACTGATCTAAATTTGACTGATTATGATAGTTGACTGAATTGATTACGCTCATACCTATCTGGATTTTTTTTAAATACTAAGACTAAGTAAACAACTTAGTTTCGGGTATTCATAACCCCCAAGACTCGATAGCAAGAACAATAGTAACACATGAAAGCATATGAAACCACAATAAGGAATCACTAATCAAAATCTACCACTTTGGCATTTCATCAAACATATGGAGATTAAGACTTTAACATGGAGATACTTTTAAACATGATGAGATGGAACGATTACATGACAAAATCATAGACTTCAGATTTATTTTAAATTCTCATGGACCTGATATGGGAACCACAATAGTTAAAACATACTATAATGCATTCCACTTGAAAATAATTGAAATCATAACTTGAAATCAAATTACCAAGTTATAGATAACATACTTCAACTTTCAAACATGTAAGGGATCTTTCTACCAAAACTTTTGGAAACATAATACATGATCAAAATTCATAAGAGTTTTATGGAGGTAATTTATTGTAAACATGTAATTTCATAAATTAAAGAATAAAAATAGATTCTTGAACTCCATGGGTGTAAGGGGCCCATGGATGAACATTACACATACCTTACAGTTTTAATATTAAAAGAGAATCAACTTTTCTTGAATGTTCTTGGATTGGGAAACATAATATCTTGATTATCTTAAAGAAAATGTAATGGAGTTTTGATGTTCTTGGGAGATGACCTTGAGAGGAAACCCCAATCTTATTCTTGAGAGTAGAGAGGATTGATGACATCTAAAACTAATAGGTGATGGCCAATAATGCATAATGATGATTTAAGTCGTATGAGAGGTAGGGTTTAAGGTGAGAAAAAGACCAAAATACCCCTCCAAAGTTAAATAAGATTTCTAAAATTTTTAGTTGATGACTTGAGTTGATAACTTATCAACTAGTTGATGAAATATCAACTTAAGTCGCCAACTCATTATTGGATTTGGGCCATTGCTGTTTTGATGGGTGACGACTTGGTTTGATAAGTCATTACTAAGTTGATGACTTATCACCTAAGGTCGTCACTTTGAAGCTGAAATTGATCACTTAATGGTTTGGGATGACGACTTGGCTTGATAAGTCGTCACTCATTTAACAGCGTATCACCTTAAATCGTCACTTTGTTGATAGATGTTGAGGTAAAATGAGTATAACTTTCCACTCTGATATTGGATTAAGCTAAAACCAAGTGCATTGGAAAGAAGACTCAAATACCTTTCATTTAATATATAGTAGTATACCTAAATAGACATATACTGGGAGATACACTTATTTAAAGTTGACTCTAGCTGGAGCATTTGTCAAAACTCTATCGATAGAAAAGTCCTCAACTCGTCTTTGAGTTAGGAGGGTATTATGACCTTGATCAATATAAAAATATATTTCCACATCATATATTTTCTAATCACATATGTATATACATAGAATAATTGGGTTCAAGTCCGTACGCATAGGAACAACAATTTAAATTCTAGCCCAAAAATTTGGGATGTTACATAACTCTTTCATTAGTTTATTGGTTATGCTTTCCAAAAAGATACTTGTTTTTTTTTAAATATTTTGGTAATTTTGTCATAGAATTCTACATGTATTCCTTATGTGGATTGTTATTTCATTGACTATCTTATTGCTTTACTATGTAATGTCTGAATTTCTTAAGAGTAAGTGATTATTATGAGTGATATGAGATGAGTTATTATAATAGAATATTCGTGAATCGTACTAGATATGATTTTGAGGCATGTCTTCATTTCCATGAATTTGAGGTATATATTTTCTCTATCATTTTGAGGTATGTCTTGATTTTTGTGATTTGTGGTATGTCTTAAAGGGGATTTTTATTTCCCATTATTTCCATTTTCACCCAAATTTTAGCGTGTCATCATATAGTGTGGTATTTTGATTACTTTAGATGATCTGTTACATAAATTTTATTATGAAACATATTTCTTGGGTTATAGTGGTCATAAGTTGTGCCTAGAGCTTAGTGGCCTAGGATACGTAGACTGGTTGGGTAGCTATTTAGAATTATTTATGGGACAACGGGTCAATAAGCATTATCAAATTACTTTTGAACTATATGGTAGGTTGCATTTAATTTTTATCAATTTCGGAATATTAGGTTTCGAAATCGTGCTAAAAACACTCACTACTAGTTACCATACTTGTTTGAAGATGAATGATGGGTAAATTGAAATCTATTGCAATGATTAGTTTCATCGTTACTGAAAATATATGTGGTAAAAAGTTAAGCATGAAGTATTTTTACGGATTGAGTTTTAAGTTATGTTTGAACTAGGATCAATTTCAAATGAACACTCCTCCTAGATATAAAGCGTTATGGGCCTAATACCCATAAAATTAAATATCTCAAGTCTTGTTTTCAACGCCTTTTATCCTTTATTAATCTACTTTTGGGGTAAAATATTATGACCATTTTACTAATGAGTATTCGTGTTGAAAAGTTGAATATTGTTGCAGCGACGAATATGCCACAATTAATTGATAGTATAAAACTTTATTTTGGAAGATTTTTGGATTCGTAACTCAAAACGTCATTTCAAATCCATAGAAGTGTGATTTCCTAAGTTCTAGGGTGGAAATTCATCATTTAGGTAAGTTTTTTCATCATCTTTTTTTGTCTTTTAATTCAATAACAACTTAGAATCATTAGAATAATCTTTAATGGTGAAAATCTTAGGGATTAGAACCCTAAGTTTGTGAAATTTTGGGAAAAGCCTAAAGGTTGGGGTAATACTGCCTAGAATTACTCCTAGATTGTTAACTAGAGATTCCTAGCATGAATTGTTTTTTCTAAAACATAATTGTGAGGGTTGGAAATCTTAAATTCAATAAAATTGGAATCTTTAGCTTTAAAACATCATTAATAGAGATGAGTTGAGTATGATAGTACTAGTTAACGGTTAATTGACCCTTGATAATGTTTTAGACCATGAATAAGGATAGAATTAGAGAGTCCCAAAGTAGTAATTTGAAGAGTGGTTATTAATTACTCCTATAGTTGTTTGATTTCTAGATGATTGGACTAGTGGAGGCATTGAGGAAGGGAAAGAACAACCTTGGGTATCTTGCTGATTCTAAGATCTTCGATCTAGGTAGGTTATAGTTTTATGTGTAGTAGACTTGAGTTAGATACGTGTAATAACTATAGTTGACTGAAGATTTCATGTTTAGACCTACATGCATGGAGTTTGAATAAATAAAATATATAGTTAATGTAATAAAAATCTAATCGAGTTGTATGGTATTTTTGCATAGATTCCATGTTGATTGTTGTATTTTGACTTACTTGATTAGTTACAAGCTTAATATGTGAAAGTGGATAGTAATAGAGGAATTGGGTGAGTTTGTAATCTATAAAAATAGTCTTCATTACATTTAATAGGGTGAATCAAAAAGTTGTGTTTTTTAAAATATGAGATATTCGTGTAGAAGATGTTACGACCCGAAACATTATTATGTCGAATTTTTTTTTAATTTTTTTAGGATGAATAAAATCCTTCTACTGGACCTGATAAATTTAATTTGTGGGGGGAAATAGGGCCCAACATAATTGGTTTAAAAATTTAAAATAAAATGAGCCAGCCTATTGCCTATTGTAGCAAAGGTAAAATCAACTGCTATAGCGGAACTCGACAGTAATATAACACCCTAAATTTCTGAACTAAGAACCGACCTATTCATCTAAGGTGTGTAGGCCCAAATCTAATGATTCCTAATTGTACACAGGTGTTAGATTAATTTCATAGTGTGTGAAGAGCCCTAGACATGAATTAAGGTCACGAGTAACTTCTATCTCATAGCCAAGTTGAAACCTTTTTTACTGATTGAATTCTTGCATAGAATCTATCTATAGTCAACTTCAAATACATGTAACTACTATAGTATGAATAGTTTTGAATCTAAAAACCTATCAAATGAATGGTCTTTGAGCCTTCTTTCCAATGCATCCAATTTTGCCTTAATCCGATATCAGAGTAAACTTTATGACCAATTTACTATAGAGGGTCTATGTCACATAAAGTGGCATATGCTAAGACCCCAAAATAGTGGGGGTCTGTAATATCTTCGTGTCATAGACCTTATGCTCCACGATAGCTATCGTGCTACAGAGATAAACCTCCATGATAGTTTTGTTCCACCCTAGGGCCCCCAAGCATTCCAACTTTGCTTTTCTTTCGTCTTTGCAATGGTAAATGGGTATTTTGACCCTCAAAGCACTCTTATAACTTAATATAATCCTATTTTCCTCAGCACTTTAAGATTAGATCATTGTTCATTCTTCTCCCAACTCTAAAATGCAAAAGAGGGGTTTATCCCAAAAATTCAACTTCAAGGCTCCAAACTCAAGATTTTCTCCAAAAATTCAACAAGATCAGGTATGTGGAGCTTCAACAAGGATAATCCTTTCGTCCTTGTGCCCAAACTCATCTTTTTAAATTTCATAAATATGTATTCTTATGTTTGAATTTAACCTCAAGCTTTTAATTCAAATTCTTAATTCTATTTATGAGCTTCATACGTACTTGACAATAGTTATGAACTCCTATGGTTTAATTGCATTCTTATTCACATATTTTCAAACCCTTATTTAAGATTTGATGGAATATTCATGAAATTCCTATAAATTGGTATTAAAGCTTTGGAATTTGTAAGAATTATATCTCCTTAGTATGATTTCAAAATTTCAAGCATAAATTAAAAATAAGTTCTTTCCTTTGACATGATTTAACCCAAATTTCAATCAAGTGCAAGACATGAATATGAATTTACATGAATTTTTCTTTTCTTAATATGATTTAGCATAACTTAGCATGAATTTCAAGTATGTACATGATATAAATCTACTTTACATAAAATTTTCATATTTTTCCATAAGTTACAAGACTTGGGGGTTTCACAACAAACATCTGCATGAAAACCACAAGATAATATGAATTTCAAGATTTAGCATGAATTACATGAGTTTGACATAATTTGACCTTATGATCTTCATTTATCATGAACCCATGATTTTCAAATATATGATTCATGATTAGAATGATAGTCGAGTATGTCATCGATTCTTTGACATCCAAATATGCCTATAAATTAATATTCATGCTTCATTTCATGATAAATTTTATATAGTATGAGTAAATAGTATGATTTTGGGAGTAGTATCTAGAACTAAAGGGCGGGGTAGTATAATTGCCTAAATGGGCTCAACTTAGTTATCACACCAGTCATGGCTTTTTTCTCTGACAAGGTATATTATGGCCTTCCAATGTTTGAATCCATATTTCTCACATGGTTCATGTCGGCTAAGAGAATCTCATACAGAAAGACAAGACTTTATTTAAGTATACAATGGCTCACTTCACTATGATTTTCATGTTTCAGCATCATTCTAGTTTTCATTATGTTTTCTTTTTTACTTCATGATTAATGTGAGTCATTTATACTCATTAACATACCCAAGTCTTACGCATAATTTCTAAACTAGTATAATTGATTCACTGTACAGGTATTCATATTTTCTTATCATGTCAATGTTTCAGTTGTTCATGTATAAATTGTGAATCATTTATACTTGTTAACATGGTTTTTAACTCCATTAATGATTTATTACTTTCGTTTTACTTATGCAGTGCATGTGCATTCCCCCATGCTTAGCATATTTTATTATATCGACAATAAATATGTCTATGTTGCTATATTATTTCATAATATGGGTATCAGTTCTAGCTCACAAAATTATGGTCAGACAGATCACATCTTCCAGCTAGCAAGAGATGGATTCTTTTTATTCAAGGACTGAAGTTAGTTTGTAGTTATAGTATTCTATTTTTTTTGTATGTATTGATTATGAATAGTTGGGGGTCCTGTCCTAACTTACTATAGTCAATATTAGTAGAAGCATCACAGACAATTAGTCAGAGTTGATGCATTCATTTTGAATTTTGTTTTTGCATAATCAGTGTTGTAAAGTTGTAATAGTAATATATTGAAGTATATTATCTCATGATTAAGATTCTACTCCGTAAGTTGATCTTTTATATATGTTTAATCAGTTGCTCATGCATTATGCTAGTACCATGGGTTAGCTTGGGATCACTCGTAGTTCTAAGAACCATATTGCATTCAGGATATAGTATCGGGGCATGTCAAACTTGATATCAAAGCACAAAGTTTAAGTGTCCTAGTGTATTTATGAAGTCGTGTCTAATAAAGTTATGCGCAATGATACTGAGACATTTATACCTTTCTTTGAGAGGCTATAGGGCATTTAGAAAATGACTCATTTATTTTATGTCCTAACTCATGCAGTAGAGTTGTTCTCTAAGAAATCTATACAAATCTAAGCATTTTTTCAGTTTCCACTAATTACACCTCTTTTTCGAGGGAATAGAAATAGTAAAGCTTAACTCCATATCAATCAAGATTTTTGAGAAGACTTTATAGATATCTATGTGACAACACACAATCTTAAGAGGAGTCTTCAATTATTTTGAGTACAGTTATTCAAAAAGATCCACTCTCATCCATGCAAGTCATGCGTTTGAGACAAGGTGTGATATGTTCCCAGATCCCTTCTCCAAATTCTATGGAAAAATGACCCCAATGTTATAAACGTGAGTATAGAAGTGTACTATTCATAAAGTGGTTTGAGGATTGATAGGTTTAGACAATATCATATAAGTGAATATGTGTATAGTGTATTCTGTGGTGGTAAGGGATATTGATAAACCCGTGGAAGAATAATGTGCATGCAGAATGAAGTTAAACAAGAGGTTTAGTTTAAGCTGATTATTGTTTGTTAAGAATTTTGGTGGACTAGTGCTTCCTTGATTTCTATCTAGTAGTTCAAGGATGGTATAATGTATGAGAAGTTGAGTGGTTCTCTATGATAAATGTTAGACTTTATGTTTGAATTATGGTTTCTAAATGAGATAGAAAGATAATGACTATGCAGGTAAGATGGTGTTAGTCTTATAGAATGGATCTAGTAGGTTAAGAATATTCACCAATCTAAGGTGTTATTTTTGTTTTACAAGTTTGAGTCTCACATGATCACTATATGGAGTAGTTAGTTATGTAATAGTATCTTAGAAGGGATCCCCATCTCAAGTTTTGTATATTTTGATATAGTCTTTTAGAAGAGCTTAGTATCTATGTGAATAGAGGTACACCGGTAGTTAGAGTAGGTTGAGGTGACTTAGTTTAGATTAAATTTATAATACCCAAAAACATAGAAAGGCAACACTAATCTAATAGAGAGATGATGAATGGTAGAACCAGTCGGGTTTTGAGATTCAAATAGTAGGGGTTACTAAGTTCTAAAGCAGAGTTAAGTAAATGCATAAACTTATTCCCATATTAATATCTCCAACACGCTCCTATTAATTAATACTCTACTTATATTTTACATGTTAGAGACATGATCATACTTCTTGCTCATGCAATTCATGCAAATTTTTGCATATTCTCAGTTCCATTATTCCTAGAATGAAAGTAAAATGTTTCTCTCAGCAGTCCTAGCCATACTTCATGAATTCTAGTCCCACATCATAAAACTCATGACTCATGAAAGCATGATTTCTCAGTAAGTTAAGCTCCATGAATATATGAAACACACTTAACGACTATTAAAATAGCACTATGTCACATATGTCCTCAGTTTAGATCTCTCATACAAATTCACGCCTGTGATACTCTAGTCCTAAGGCCTCAATTAAGAGTCAAAGTTATGTAAAGTATTTTTTCATGCATTAGGTGCTTATGTTCTAGCCCTTCAGTGTCCCTCCTTTTATGTTAATATAGTGGTGATCAAAGCGGTTATGCCATGGTTTAAATGGGAGAGTACATTATCACTTGTTATGGAAAATTATTATGTTCTTATTCTATCTAAGGTTGTAAGTGTAGAGAGAGATTGAGGAAAAGTTTTGGCATGTGTAATAGTTAGTTGAGGAGTTTTAGTGTGCCTTTTTGGCAATGGTTCATGAAATTGTTATTGATCGAGAGATTAGAGAAGATGACAAAATCCTTAGATTATTTGGTTACCTAGATTTCATATGTGTTTATAATGATAGCTTGAATGTCATATTGGTATACAAGTATATGAATACATTATGCTCTAGTGAATTATGAATTAAATCTCAAAATTAGTTGTTGAAGTGGTAACGAGTATCATTCTTTAGATAAGAGCTCCTAAAAAAATAACACAAGAAAAAGAATCTCGTAGTTTAGACTAGTATTGTTGCTTCATATGCAGTACCTTAGGACTTAGAGTAGCTTGAACGTGGTGGGGGCATGAAGTGTCAAAATCCAAAATCTAAGGGTCATGATGCCACTTGTGACAGCAAGCCTTGACAAGTAAGCTTATCACCGAAACTGATTTGAAATGAAAGATAATACCAAAATCCAAGGCAGGACTCTTAGAACATAGTCAAAGGATGCATATATAAAGCAAAAATGAGAGATACACAACTAAAGATACCATACCATATTCCAAAAACCGTTGTCATTATGTAAGATCCAACTAATACAACTAGAAGTCAAAATATACATATGATATTCAAAAAGGGAACAAACTCTATGTAACGCCCTGAAATCAGGTCCCGAGACGTCACACGGTGCTTAGGGTCACAAGTGACCCCAAGCTAACCCTTCTACTGGCATAACTCATAAGCAACTGAATAAGATAGATAAATCTGAACAAAGTAAGCGGAAGATACATCTTTTCTGAATATGATCAATACAAAAGTGAATTCACATGATTACAACTCTGCTTTTACAAAGAAACAGAGATAAATATAATGACTCTACTAACTGTCTATGAAGCCTCTACTAATACTTACTATAGATAGCAAGGACGTGACCCCAACTAACACTAATCAATATATAAGAATAATAAAGAAAGAAAATATATAAATGACATCTAACTTAAATCTCCGAAGTAGGAGGACATATCATCTGCAGGCTGAAATCTGTGACCGTCTGAGTCTGATGTGCATACTAAAACTTGTACCTATATTATGAGACAATGTATCACATAGATGTATATGTGGATCAGTATTTTGAGGATGTACTGAGTATATGGGGTTGCAATGCATATATAAAATAACATCTCAATATCATCACAGTTTATAAAATTATGCATGCTGACATAAATGACTCACATAGCTTGAATAATATCTGAAATATAAATCTCATAAATCATGAATAATGAAACATTCAGTATAAATCTCGTGAGTCATTTCACTTGATTCTAAATCTGCATTCTTTCTTTGTTCTCAAACTTGTAGTATAGATAATGTCTTAAAACAACATCTTTCTGAACATACACTTTAATATCATGAAAACTAAGATTCTTTGAAAACTTAAAGATTTTGACACTTGAGAAGCTTAGAAATCTGGGAATCATAGCTTTCGAAAAACATATACCTTTATCTTAGATAGAGTGGGGGACTACTTTGGGAGTTTCTCTTAACCGACATAAACCATGTGAGCTACATGAAGTCCAATGTCTTACCCACGTTGGGGACAACTGTTCTATCCTGTCATCGTATAGAACCTTAACTTTTCAGTTCATTAGTGATCAATATATCAGCCTCAGGCTCACATCCTACGGGGGAACGTAGTTCTAGGGAAGTACTACACTTCCCGCTCGGTGCTAAATACTACTCCCGGACTTAGCTCAGAACTTTAAAGAAAATCCACAATAAACAATTCAACAATTTACATCGGGAGCCAATATGCTACCCCTTTATCATAAATCAATCAAATGTGAATTTTTTTTCTTACTTGGGTTCAAAAATCAACTCTTTCCTGAAATCTTGATAGACTCATCATCAAAGCTTTAAAGATCTCATAATAATGAAAATATAACCATACTTCTTGCAATTCTTTAAAAGTCCTAAATAACTCATTCTCAAAATAACAATCTTTAAATAGGGGTTAATGACCCATAATTCAAACTCGTATTAAAACACCAAAAGATTCATGCTTGATAATGTAAATATTGATGAATTAACTCAAAATCTAAAAATTTCAGCAATAAGCATGAAAATATAAACATACTCATGTAATATCATAGCAAAACATCATACTCAATATACTTCTTGAAAATACTTCAACAATGTAAAAATATAGAAATCAAGAATCACAATATAATGCTTAAACTCACTTGGAAAAATCTGGAAAATCACATTACTTGCATAAATATGTGAAATTAGTCATACAATTACACTTCTAAATCATTGGGAACCTTATAAGCTTGTAATTAACAACCATGGGTATAAACCCCAACTTGAATTTCATGGAAAATAAATAAAAATTCAGTAATTTATAATTTAAAATAAGTTTTGGGCACAAGAACGAAAGGGTGTTCTTGTTCAAACCCCACATACCTTGAAATTTAAGCTTTGGATGAACTCTTAACTTCGTATTGCTATTCTTGAGATTAATGGGTGCTTCTCATAGCCCTCGGAATGGGGAATTAGAATGTTAAAAAAATATTGAAAATCTACGGTTGAATCTTGAGATATTTGGATTTTTAGGTTGAAACCCTAATGAATGTTTTTGGTGATTTTGAGAGGAAGTAAACTTATTTTGGTGTTATGGGAGTTAAATCCCATGTTATAGCTGGATAGGGGTTTGAAAATACCACTTTTGCCCTTAAAATCGCGGAAACAGAACCTGAAAATTATTAGCATGCGATAGAACGTGCGTCGCACACTTATCGCATGGTGTTACTGCCTCAGCCACTAAAATGACCATAACTTTTTGCTCGGGTATCGGATTTTTGCGAAATTGGTATTGTTGGAAAGATAATTCAATTATCTACAATTTGATAGGTCTTGGAATGCAAAAAATTCCATGTATATTAAGAGATATACAGATTTTAAGTAGACTCTTGTAGAATCAAATGTCAAACTTTGGACTAATCAATTGATCTTAACTCAACTTTGTTCTAGGTCATTGCTATGAATATTTTTCACCTCTATACTACTACATAGACTAGGATAATGATCATGCAACTTATATTCCAATGAGAATCACTTGGATTAGAGCTTAGACGCATAGAAACGACGGTTAGAATTCCAGCACGAAAATACGGGGTATTACATTATCTCCCCTTTGGGAACATTCATCCTCGAATATGGATAATTAAGCTGAAACATAGAGGAATCTCAGTCTTTAAGCTATAATTTACAACTGATATAAACTAAATCACTGAATCTCAAACATAATGCGCCACTGAACTGATCTGCAAGTGCAAGAATTCTCATGAAAATAGCTATATGGCTAAGATAGAAACGAGAGTGTCAACTTATAAGTAACCATTACTTTTCGCTGGATCTGATCTCATGAGAAAAAGATGAGAGGTGTATGACATGAAAACTCGGGGTATTACAACATCCCCCTCTTGGGATTATTCATTCCCGAATGATAATGATTGATTTAAAAATCAAGAAAAGACTGAGATGATACACATGATACTTACAGACTGAATCATACTGGATGATTACACCCAAATAAAGTATTTATTCAACGCCTTTCTAAGAAATTTCCAATGCAATTGGGGAGTAAAGAACTTTGGGCATAATCTGAATAAAACATCTGAATAAGGAGTTACAACATTATTACCCCTCTGTGGCCTGGAACATAGACCCATAAATCATAAGCTAGGGTAGAATTTCCAGGCCTTAAGAAATGCTAATTCTTACTTTCAAGTTTAGCAACATTTCTCAAATGCTTCCTTGACTATGCTATTCCCCTCAAATATCACACTCGCTTGATTCAACTTATAATTCTCACATGGGCACTGATAAATCTTTCTGCAAGGTCTAAACTAAACTAAGTCCTCTCACCAAGGTCAAACCTAACTCTAAATCACAAGATACAATATGCCAAACCACAATACTAGTCTAAACCACAAGGTTCAATATTCCATATCTTCTTAGAGTTCACACCCTAAGCATAATATGCCTTATCCCTTACCACTTCAATGACTAACTCGAAACACTTACTATTGATTGACTAGCACATATTTCATCCGTCCACTTACACCTAACATGACATTCAAGCCTATCATAAAAAACGTATGAACTTTAAGGCAAAACCGCATAAAGGCATACTTCACATATTCTCTAAACCTTTATCAACAGCAATTTCCTTGCACTATTCTTAAGAACATACACACAATTTCTAACTAACCATGACATGTATCAAAGACTTGGCCTCAATCTTACTTCACACTTTAGACTTAGATAGACAAGCATAAATAATCTTTCTTAATGAGGGTCATCAACTCTTTCTCATCTAAACCATTGCTTATCCAATAACATCGCCACTATCTTAACATAGGAAGAGGTCTCCGAAGGGCTAACACATAAGAACCTGAAGTATGAAAGGCTATAATACATAACTTTAACACTTATTCTAGGCCTGAGGAATAAAATATCAAAGGCATGGATTCATTAAAGAAATCTAAGATGAGGAAATACATGATATAATGCGAACTTCACTAGTATCATGACTTCTTAAACTTGTCATACTATGAAACATGAGTTCATTCTTATCATGAGCTATTCAATCATAAGACTGGAGTCCATAGATTTTTTGAGGGATAACTCGAATCATAGAGTGAAACTATTACTTACTAAAAGTTGAGAATGAACTTAAATGCATATGAAGTATATAAACATTGTCCCTTAGATAGCTGAAACAGGAGCTGGATAAACAAGGGAGCATGCTGTGGAGCGTGCGTCGCATGCTATGGAGAACCAAAATAGAGCCTGCGTCACATGCTCTATCGCATGCTACTAGGGGTGGACTGGAGCGTGCGCTGCATGCTAATCACACGATGTCACTGTTCTGAATTCCAAACATGCCCTAAACGGATTCCAAAAATTCCAAAACTCACCCAAGATATACTATTGACTCCCCCGATCATGAATCAACTTGAAAATCAACTTTCAGAAGTCAAGAAGGTCATGAACAAAATCCTCAAAGTTTGAAGGCTTTGGAAAAGACTATGTCTTGGCACTTAGCTGAAAATTTCTAAGTTTTGGGAACTTATTTGTCATACAACAAGGAGCTGAAAAGAGCTAGAATATTAAAGGGTCTTATACTATCTCCCCCTTAGATTTAAAGCCATCTTCTAAACTTATGAATCTATCTCACATTCCTAGGAGTGAGTTATAATATCTTTGCTCTAACGGCCCACACTAAAATGCTACACTCGCACGCATAAGCTATATTTCAAACTTACTAACTTCATTCTTGAACAACCCCCTTTTATAGATCATCTTTAACTTGGCTATCCAGAGTACCATGTATTAGACACTATGTTTCTTCCACTTAAAACTCAAGGGTACTACTAACCACACACAATACTTAATAAACTTAGAAAATAATGCAACCTCATATCACCTTGGGCATGCCTTTACCTCATACCTACAACATCATACTTTATCTTAAATCAAATAACTTAAATTCTTGCATTCACTATTTCAAGCCTATTGGTTCACCTCCGTATAACTAGCATCACTAACCAAGCAATCGTTATCCCCACCTTGCTCATCATCTACTATTTGAACTTAGTATCTCGTTCTAGCTATGATTAACCACAATCTTAACAACTATTCTTACCTGCCAAACATTCGAAAATGCTAGTCCGCTAAAACCTCATAACAATAATGATCAATCACAATCCTATGGTCTATATTATTATGATTCATTAGCACCTCCTTCTTCTACACCTCATTACTATTTACCTTTCTTATACATCTAAACTCCTCCATAGCTTTATAAGTTTCAACTAAACTTTCTCTTACAATCTCAGGAAAGCCTAAATTAACAACAGTCATCCACCAAGTACTTCCATCAAAATCTATCCTTTCTAGCACAGTAACTCTTTTCTTACCTCAAGCAAACAACAATCCACCTTAACTAATAATCTCCTTCTTTAAATTTCACTAAACTAACAAACAAGGGTATATCACTTCATTACTAATTCAATCATAAGAGAAAATTCAGCTATACATATTCAATAAATCACCCTTACCACCTTTCTTGTCACTACACTTCTAAACCCACACTTTCAACTAACACAAGAACAACAAGATAAACAACAAGTTGCTAGTGAATCAAAATAGGCCTCACACGGCTTCACTAGACTTTGGTTTTGTGTTTTGAATAAGAAAATGAGATAAATAACAAAGCAACTATGCTAGTGAATCGAAAGAGCCCCACACGGCTTCACTAGACTTTGATTTTGTGTTTTGAACAAGAAAATTAGATGAATAACAAAGCAACTAAGCTAGTGAATCGAAAGATCCCTACACGGCTTCACTAGAATTTGAGTTTCAAAAATACCATGACGACAAGATTACATATTACAAGGTATAGAAGCTTGACACACAATATTCAATGATCTAAGAATACACATATAGCTCTGTCTTAACTAAATGACTCATAAGAATGAGGTTATAACTTTAAATTTGAGGGACTTATAACACACTAGAAGGCTCCTCTCAAGCCGCTTTATGAAACTTTTAAAACTTCTTGCTAGCAAGTTTGAGAGCATTATCAGGAGAGGAAATTAGAACTTGCCGATCATGTTATCTCAAGAATAATACATGGATAGGGAAGTATAGATTATCATCATAGATTCTCAGGAGGAATATGAAAGAACATCTGACTTGGGCTTAGTGCACGACTTTTCATAAGAATGAATAAAGCCCTTCAAACTTTGGAACTTAAAAACACTGATGGGATACTTTCTAGCCATCTTATAATCCCATAATTATTTATGGAGACTATTTGAGTAAGATCTAGAAGTAAGGATTTGAGCTTTACTGTTTTTGATACCTTGGGAATAAGACAAAAATGGCCCGAATAGAGCAAGATGAGAATCTGTATGAGTTTCTTAGAGACCCTTTCTATAGCACAATCTGAGACTTGAAAGAATAGAAACATTTCCTAAATGCCTTGTAGCCTCTCGAAGAAAAGTAAAGACGTCTTTGTACCATCCCGCAAGACTCTACTAGACACGACTTCACAGACACCCTAGGACACTTGAACTCTGTGCTTTGATACCAAGTTTGTAACACCCCAAAATCAGGTCCCAAGACGTCACACGGTGCTTAGGGTCACAAGTGACCCCAAGCTAACCCTTCTACTGGCATAACTCATAAGCAACTGAATAAGATAAATAAATCTGAACAAAGTAAGTGAAAGATACATCTTTTCTAAATTTGATCAATACAAAAGTGAATTCACATGATTACAACTCTGCTTTTACAAAGAAACAGAGATAAATACAATGACTCTTCTGACTGTCTATGAAGCCTTTACTACTACTAACTATAGATAGCTAGGACGCGACCCCAACTATCACTAATTAATATATAAGAATAATAAAGAAAAAAAATATATAAATGACATCTAACTTTAATCCCCGAAGTAGGAGGACATATTATCTGTTGGCTGAAATCTGTGACCGTCTGAGTCTGATGTACATACTAAAACTTGTACCTACATTATGAGACAATGTAGCACATAGACGTATTTGTAGATCAGTACTTTGAGGATGTACTGAGTATATGGGGGTGCAATGCATATATAAAATAATATCTCAATATCATCACAGTTTATAAAATTATGCATGCTGACATAAATGACAAACATAGCTTGAATAATATCTGAAATATAAATCTCATAAATTATGAATAATGAAACATTCAGTATAAATCTCGTGAGTAATTTCACTTGATTCTAAATCTGCATTCTTTCTTTGTTCTCAAACTTGTAGTATAGATAATGTCTTAAAACAACATCTTTCTGAACATACACTTTAATCTCATGAAAACTAAGAAATTCTCTGAAAACCTAAATATTTTGACACTTGAGAAGCTTAGAAATCTGGGAATCATAGCTTTCAAAAAATATATACCTTTATCTTAGATAGAGTAGGGGACTACTTTGGGAGTTTCTCTTAACCGACATAAACCATGTGAGCTACATGAAGTCCAACATCTTACCCACGTTGGGGAGAGCTGTTCTATCCTTGCCATCGGATAGAACCTTAACTTTTCAGTTCAATAGTGATCACTATATCAGCCTCAGGCTCACATCCTATGGGGGCACGTAGTTCTAGAGAAGTACTACACTTCCCGCTCAGTTCTAAATACTACTCCCGGACTTAGCTCAGAACTTTAAAGAAAATCCACAATAAACAATTCAACAATTCGCATCGGGAGCCAATATGCTACCCCTTTATCATAAATCAATCAAATGTGAATTTCTTTTCTTACTTTGGTTCAAAAACCAACTCTTTTCTGAAATCTTGATCGACTCATCATCAAAGCTTTAAAGATCTCATAATAATGAAAATATAACCATACTTCTTGAAATTCTTTAAAAGTCCTCAATAAATCATTCTCAAAATAACAGTAACACCCCATAAATTTTTTCGTACACTTATCGCGATTATATGGAGTCCTAAAGGCTTGCGTATGGGTTAAATTAAGTTTATGGTGTTCGGAAGTATCCCGTCAATAGTTGTATGTGTAGGTATTGGAATAAGCTTTTTAACGATATAAAGTTTGTCCAAAATAGAGGAGTATTTCATATAAGCGAGCACATTCAAAATTTCAAAACGGTGGCCGAGAAGCCTGTGAACAGTAAATCTGCAGGAAAATTACTGCAGCTAGGCAATTTTCTTTGGATCAACTTTAGACGATCATAACTCCTTGTACAAAAAGAACTGTGTGAGCTTCTATATATCGACGAAAATCTCCGAGAGTCTTCTTTCCGATGAAATTGGTTTCATCCAAATCCAATGTCTGAGTAAGGAGCTATACCCGTTTTACTACATCCTACCAAAAAAAAAACAGAATTTTGGGACAGATTTTTGGGTCAACTTTAAACGACCATACCTCCTTGTACAGAAAGAACTGGGTGGTATACTTTATATGAAAATGAAATACCTTTGAATTATATTTCCAATGCAATTGGTTTCACCCAAATCCAATACTGGATCAAAGAGTTATGATCGATTCACTTCAGCCTGTCAAAACTGTCCACTGGGGACAGATTCGGATTTATTTAAATTTTTAGGGCAAAATGGTCATTTTCTATTACCTCTTGGACGAAAATTGGTCTTTATAAACATAAACTTAGCCTCATATATATCATATATCATACAATTATTAAGATAAGGTGAAACCCTAGCCTAATTTCAACTTCAAATATTTTGTGATTCAACCGTAGAAAATTCGAATTGGTTCCGTAGTTGTGTTCACCATCTCGAAAGCTTCGAGAAGCACCCCATGGTTATGTAAGGAGGATTCTAAATACAAGATATCATTGTTAAGGTATGAATATTGTTTATTCTTGATTTGTATCCATGAATAAGTATTGATAAAGGATTATGAGTATTGTCTTGATGTTGGAAGATAACTAGAAACATAGTTATGAATGGTTTTGTATAAATTGTTGTAGTAAATTATGGAAGTTGTTGTATTGGATTATGGAGGATGAATTGTGGTGATATATCATTATATTAGTGGTTATGTATGCCTAGTGATCATGTTGGTATTGGATGGTGATTAAGAGGGGAAATAAAGGCTAAGAGTGATGTTGAGGGATATTGCATGAAAATGCATGATATGTGAATGTAATAAGAGTATAAGAGGATGTATGTAGCACTCTTATTGATGAGTTAAAGGATTACTTACTAGACATTATTTGGTGAAGTTAATACCTAAATGGTAAGGTTGCTAATACTAGTTTGCCACAAATGACTTATTGTAGATAAGTGTTCGAAGAGTACGGGAAGTCAAGTTGGACTTGTATTGAAGTGGTTATATCAAGGTATGTAAGACATACTCTATCTAATCTTTGGCATGAATAAATGACCCATGGCACTCTCAAGTAAGCTTCCAACATTGTCCTACGACACATGACACATAATAACATCATATGATCTTCGACACTACCAATTGAACTTGTTTTCACTTTTAAGATGTCCGGCTAGTCAAAAAAATATCCATATACTATTGTTGACTCCGAAATGGTTTAATGAGGTATCCATGATTCTCTACTTCATTTTCATGATATTGACTACCTATTTACATGTTTTTCCTATTGAGGTATCATGGTTTCAAGTTCCATAAGGTGTGACCACAAAGTAACCAATCTCAAAGATTAATTGAAGTAAGAAATGGAATGTCTTTATTTTAAATTGTTGATATGATGTATTGTATTAGTACCACTGATCAGTTGGTCATTGTATTATAAAGATTATGTATATATGCTATTCCAGGGGTGGTCCCTGATGTATTGTATTAGTACCACTGATCAGCTGGCGAAATTGCGAAATTGCTACAGTCATGAACATTGCATACTCTTGTCACTTGAATACTTACATGTTAGAATGTCCCGTTCATCGGAATAAGACTTATAGTTGCCCACCGACATAGGCGATTGTGATTATTGATAGAAACTATACCATGATGTAATCCCTATGTAGAAGTCTTGATATACCTAACATTAAAGTATTGCAAAGGTTGCAAGAAGTGATACATCTCTGAATTTCTTGTTGGAATATAGCCCCTAAAACGTGTGTCGATGAAGTCTGAGTAATCGACCACTTTCACTTCACTAATTCGTATCAACAAACTAAGTGTGGGGTGGTACCCCTACTGCTTATGTATAGATTGTATCCATTGAGATTATGCTAACGTGAACTCTATTTCAAGTCTCAGGTACAATGGCACCCAAAGCGAGACAAGGCAAGGAGAAGGCTACCACTTCCCAAAAGGGTAAGAAAAGAGGCCGCAAGGAGAAAAGAGAATCATCCTCAATGCAACTACCATGCTGAATGTTTGGAATAAAATGGGTTCTTGAGGAGGAAGCCAAGGAATGGTATAGGAACAACAAGGAAAGAAAATATGTTCATGTCGACGTGATAAACAAGGAAAGCCTAGCGAAGAAGGAGCCGCGCATGTTGGCGAAGATCATGGCATTAAATCTGGATTTCATCTTCCGCGACATGGGAGAATGTAATATTGATTTGACAAGAGAATTTTATGCCAACTGGTTGCCGAAAACCACAGGCAGCGAAGTCAAGATTCGGGGCCAGGTGTTACAACTCAATGCAGCGAAGTCAAGAGTTTGTGCTAAAATCATGACTATTGAGACATTTAGTCTCTAATTGTGACTCACTATGTGATATTGTTTGGTTTAATTCCTTCACCTGTTGGGACAAGAGTCTATACTACTCTCAATAAAGTCGACCATGTGCCTTGTGTGTATGAGCTAATAGTATATTCTGTGCTTGTGGCTGATGCTAGAACTTGCCTGGTATGTATGTAAAGCGAAAATAAGGAGTGTAAGTCTAGGAGATGATTTAGGCATTTCTTTGGCAACCTATGATTATTTACCTTCTTTTTACCTACCCATGGACATCATCCTAGTTAAACCCTTTTGAGCCTTTAGCCTATTTTCTTTGACAAACCTCGTATGTAAGCCTAATCCATTTTTTTCAAGACCATAATTTGATCCAAATTCCTAAGTGCTTTAAAGTGAAAAATTCATGAGACAAAATAAGAGGAAATTGGGTGAGTATGATGTTTTAGAATGCATTGGTGCTTGAAATTACTATGAAAAAGAAGTGCTATCATAAGAGGTATGTTATCAAAAGAAAAAGGAAAGGAAAACTGAAAAGTTAGTTATGTTTAAAATTGAAAAACAAAAGAGGAGAAAAAGAGTGGTAGAATAAAAGAAAGTAGAAAGGTTGTTTGAAAGAAAAGTGTTAATGATACAATGTGATGTATTAAAGTGCTTAGGAACATAGTCACTATTTCTGGCCAAAATAGTCCTACCTATCCCTTAGCCTACATTACAACCATCAAAAGACCTAGTTGATCCTAAGCTTGACATTCTGACATTTAGTGGAGCATTACACCAAGGGCAAGCCTATGGTCATCAGTTGCTTCATATGAATTCTTTGTGAGAGCGAGAGCAAGGATATTTTGATACCCATGTTTGGAAAATATGCTATACTTGTGAGTAATTATGGGTAATATATTGTGAGACACACATGGTTGATGAGTTTTGGGTAGTCGCGTATGATTCTTTGTGCCTTAACCTTTGAATATGAGTTTACCACCATCACGAGTCTATGCTAGAGGTTAAACTGTTTCTACTAATAATCGAAAAACTAATCTTTGTTGATAATTGTTGTGCTTGTCTTGACGAATATTTTGTGTTGTTGCTGTGAAACCGTAAGTTGATGTTTAGAGGGACATGGTATTTCGTTCGAGGACGAACAAAGCTTCAAGTGTGGGGTGTTGATGATAGGCGAATTTACACGCCTATATCAATATATTTTGCCCATATTTTAGCCTAGTTTTGAGAACAAAGTATATATTTCATGCACTTTTAGTCCTTTTTCCTGTAAATGAGCTAACGAACATGATTAATAAAGTTTCAGGTATAAATGATGCAGAATTCAGCATTTTATGGCTTACTTGACGCAAAAGAAAGCTCACGAAGGAAGGGAAGGAAGTTTACACGCCTAAGGACCAAAACTGCTGCATGGAAAATCTGTCCCGGGCTAAAACAACATTTCTGAAGACTTTGGGGATTTGCAGTAACTTAGTTGGATTTGGACAATGATACATTAACCTAGTACAATTGGGTTATGTATTTCATTAGTTTATTTGGATTATGATAATGTTACATTAACCTAGTATAATTGGGTTAAATATTACATTAGCCTAGTAGGATTTGGTTAGATATTTTATTTATCTAGTAGGATTAGGATATGGGTATTATAAATACCCTATCATGCTAGAGATTTGGAAGGAATTGGAAGGGGGGAGACCACAATACTTTCTTCCATCCATCTCATCTTACTTCACAACTACAACTCTTCTTCTAATTCTATTTTTCTTCTATTCATCTATTCCTAAATTCCGCAACAAGAGAAACGTTACCTTGCTAAGGAATTCACGCCTAAAACTCCTACCACACTATTATCAATGTGACATCATAATTGTGGGAAAACAACAATGCCAATTGTGATTTCCTTCGCATTCATGGGTAACTAAACTTCTCTGTTGGGGTTATGGAAGCCGTATGAGATACTATCTATTGTTGTGAGTTTGTGAGTTCGTTGACACGTATGCTGCTTATATCATTATTCTCTTCATCTTAATCTAAATTCTTTGTGGTTACAAACGCAAGAATATGCCAGTATAACATTTAACTTGTTCGAAAGAAAGGTTATCTGTCTGGAAAAGAGATAATGTCAAGGTAGTAGGGTCACCCCCTAAAATTCCCTACTAAAAAGCTAGTGCCGTAACTGGACTAACCTCTTGGAGAATTCGTACCGTTAGACACGCTTTAAGCTCGAAAGAGTTAAAGTGAAATAATCCTCGAATAGGTCGAAAGACACCTGGATTTACCATTGAATACAATTCTCTATAAGCACATGCATGTCTGAATTAAACACACTCATAGTCAATAGAGACGTATAACTCAGAAGGTGGACATAACCCAAACTCCTCAATTCTCATTGTTTCACAACCTACTAAACATTCTTTCTTTTGCTATTGCCGTTTTTCTCTTATTTTGGTTACATTACTTGCACGACAAGACTCCCCCCTTTTCTACGAGACTTGCACTAAAAGTCTAGTAATCTCTACTTACTTATTGACCAAGCTATTCCCTGTGGGATCGATACCCAACCCAGGTTGGGTTCTATATTTGCTAACGACCACTTTACACTCCTACGAGAGCTGTAGATTGAGCGTTATCAGGTACTGATAGGGCGGCTAGTCTTCGGACGCAAGATTTTCTTAAGATGGATCCGCCTACTTTTACCGGATCCGATCTTAATGAAGATCCGCAGGACTTTATTGATCAGATCCAAAGGTCCCTAGAGGTGATGCATGTATCGGGCAGAGAGACAGTGGAGTTAGCCACGTATAGATTCAAAGGTGAGGCTATATATTGGTATGAAGACTAGAAATGGTCAAGGGGCATTGATGCACCCCCAGCTACTTGGAAAGAGTTCAAAGAGACATTTATTGATCATTATCTTCCATATGAGACTCGTCAGGCCTGTGCGGATCAGTTCTTAAATCTTCGACAAGGTCATACAAGTGTGAGGGAGTATAGTCTTCGATTTAATTCCTTTTCCAGATATGCTCCTAATGTTATAGCTACTATGGATGACAGAGTTCATCGATATGTGAATGGATTGGATCCGTATTTCGTTAGGGATTGTACTATTGCTGCACTAAATAAAGACATGGATATAGCTAGGATCCAAGCATTTGCATAAAAAATGGAAGATCAGAGGCAAAGAAGAAGAACACTGGAATTTGAAAGCGGGTCTTCTAAGAGGGCCAAATCTACAGGGCAGTTTATGGCGCCACAGGGAGGTTTTAGACCTCAATTTCCTGCTAGACCACCTAGGCCATTATTTTCTTATTCTGCAGCTAGTGCTCCACCACAGCATCAGGGGTTCAGAGGCAGTCAATTTGGGCAAAGAAGTGAGGGTCATAGTTTGCGATCAGTGGGTTATCGTGGGCAAGGGAACATGAGCCAATCAAGACCTTCTCGAGAGATATGTATTCGATGCGGAAAGCATCATATGGGCGTATGTCGAATGGGAACAAATATTTGTTATTGGTGCGGTATGATGGGGCATATGATGAGAGAATGCCCACGAAGGGGCGCAAGTGGCGTAGCACGACCTTCGGGATCAGCTGTTGCATCATCGTCACCGGTATCTTATTCTGGTAGGGGGCACGACCTGCGGGTCACGCTAGAAATGAAACAAGAGTCGCCAGTTCCAGCGGGACTCAGAATCGCACTTATGCTTTAGCGGATCGACAGAATCTAGAGGCTTCCCCAGATGTGGTTATGGGAACGTTATCCATATTTTCATTTGATGTATATGCTCTAATTGATCCCGGTTCTACATTATCATATGTTACTTCCTTGGTTGCTGGAAAGTTCAAAAGGACCCCCGAATTGTTAGATAAACCGTTGGAAGTGTCTACCCCGGTTGGGGAATCTATTATTGCTAGAAGAGTTTATAAAGATTATGTAGTAACTGTGTGTGGTCGAGACACGATGGCCAATCTTGTGGAACTAGAAATGGTAGATTTTGATGTTATAATGGGTATGGATTGGTTGGCGTCTTGTTATGCCAAAATAGACTGTTGTACGAAAAAGATGTATTTACATTTTCCTGATGAAGCAGTTATTGAATGGCAAGGTAAGATTGGCGCACCAAGAGGTAGATTTATTTCTTATTTCAAAGCGAGAAAAATGATTTCCAAGGGCTACATATGTCATTTAGTTAGAGTAAAGAATACGGAATCAGAATCACCGGATCCTCACATTGTACCAGTGGTAAATGAATTTCCTGATGTATTCCCTAAAGATCTTCCAGGCTTACCTCCTGAACGAGAAGTAGAGTTTGGTATTGATGTAATACTAGGCACCCAACCAATCTCCATTCCTCCATATAGAATGGCCCCAGCAGAATTGCGAGAATTGAAAGAGCAATTGAAAGATTTGCTAGAGAAGGGATTCATAAGGCCTAGTATGTCCCCTTGGGGAGCACCAGTATTGTTTGTGCGTAAGAAATATGGTTCGCTGAGGATGTGTATTGACTATCGGCAATTGAATAAGGTGACTATCAAGAATAAATACCCTCTTCCCTGAATTGATGATTTATTTGACCAGTTGCAGGGTGCCCAATGTTTTTCCAAGATTGACTTAAGATCAGGCTATCATTAAGTGAGAGTCAAGGATAAAGATATACCCAAGACAGCTTTCCGAACACGGTATGGTCATTATGAATTCCTGGTTATGTCATTCGGGCTGACAAATGCACCCGCAGTTTTTATGGATCTGATGAATAGGCTGTTTAAGCCGTTTCTAGATGTGTTCGTGATAGTTTTCATAGATGATATTATGGTCTACTCTAGATCATAAGAGGATCATGTTAATCACTTAAGGCAGGCATTGCAGATTCTTCGTGATCGTAAGCTGTATGCGAAGTTTTCTAAATGTGAGTTTTGGCTCAAGTCAGTGGCATTTTTGGGCCATATTGTATCCAGTGAAGGCATAAAAGTTGACACTCAGAAGATTGAGGCTGTGAAGAATTGGCCAAGACCCACGACGCCTACGGAGATTCGTAGTTTCCTCGGGTTGGCAGGTTATTATAGAAGGTTTGTTGAAGGTTTTTCTTCTATTTCTGCACCCTTGACTAAGTTGACGCATAAAGCCTTCAAGTTTCAATGGAATGATGCCTGTGAAAAGAGTTTCCAAGATCTGAAGAGCAAGTTGACTTCTACACCGGTATTGGTGCTTCCTGAAGGCACAGAAGGGTATGCAGTGTACTGTGATGCTTCGAGAATTGGCTTAGGATGCGTATTAATGCAACATGGTAGAGTAATAGCCTATGGCTCTAGACAGTTGCGACCACATGAGAGGAATTATCCCACGCATGATCTTGAGCTAGTTGCAGTTGTATTTGCTTTGAAGATATGGCGCCACTACTTATATGGGGTTCATGTTGACATATATACCGATCATAAGAGCCTGCAATATATCTTCAGTCAGAAAGATCTAAACTTGAGGCAGCGGAGATGGCTTGAATTGTTGAAAGATTATGATGTTGATATCTTGTATCATCCAAGGAAAGCGAATGTGGTAGCGGATGCACTGAGTCGTAAGTCTAAAATAGCATCTATAGGAAAACAGGGGATGATTAAGGATCTTCCCCAACTAGCTAATTTGGGAGTTCAACTTCTCGAAACTCCAGATGAAGAGGTTATTGTACGTAATGCAGCGTAATCTTCATTGATAGCTGAAGTGAAAGAGAAGCAGTATTCAGATCCAATTTTATTGCAGCTTAAGGAGGATGTGCAGAGTGGCACGACAAAGGCATTTGAGCTTACGCGAGAAGGAGTGCTTAAGTGTCAGAGTCGTTTATGTGTACCTGATGTAGTCGAGCTAAGAAAGAGAATTATGACAGAAGCACACTGTTCAAGGTATTCCATCCATCCAGGGTCGACTAAGATGTATCAAGATTTGAAAGCAATATATTGGTGGAATGACATGAAGAAGAATATTGTCGAATTTGTAGCTGAATGTCCGAATTGTCAAAGAGTCAAAGTAGAACACTAGAAACTCGGTGGTTACATGCAATGTATAGATCTTCCCATCTGGAAGTGGGACAAGATCAATATGGATTTCATCACGGGTTTGCCTCGTACATTTTGGAAGTTTGATTCCATATGGGTGATCATTGATAGGCTTACAAAATCCGTGCACTTCTTACCAGTTAAGAAAACTTATACGGCGGAAGAGTATGCGAAGTTGTATATTAAGGAGATCGTTCGGTTACATGGAGTTCCAATTTCCATTATATCTGATCGAGGAGCCCAATTTACCGCGAATTTCTGGAAGTCTTTTCAAAGGAGTTTGGGGACACAAGTAAATCTAAGTACGACTTTTCATCCTCAGACGGACGGACAAGCGGAACGTACGATCCAGACACTTGAAGGTATGCTACGAGCATGTGTATTAGATTTCAAAGGCAACTGGGATGATCACCTACCTCTTATCGAGTTTGCCTACAATAATAGCTATCATTCAAGTATCAAAATGGCACCATATGAAGCATTGTATGGAAGAAAGTGTAGATCGCCAATAGGATGGTTTGAAGCAGGTGATACGGTCTTGTTTGGACCGGATCTTGTTTATCAAGCAATGGAGAAGGTTAATGTGATCCAACAACGGCTTGAAACAGCTCAAAGTCGACACAAATCTTATGTGGATGTTAGAAGAAGAGGACTTGAGTTTTCTATCGACGATTGGGTATTCTTGAAGGTATCACCAATGAAAGGAGTGATGAGGTTTGGCAAGAAAGGAAAGTTAAGTCCACGATACATAGGTCCGTACAAGATCATTCAAAGATTTGGACAAGTTGCTTATGAGTTAGAGCTACCTCAAGAGCTCTCAGCAGTTCATCCCATATTTTATGTTTCGATGCTTCGCATGTACATCGGAGATCCATCTCACATCACTACTATGGAAGATGTACAAGTTACAGAAGATGTCACTTTTGAAGAAATGTCTATTGCTATTCTTGATCGCCAAATTAAAAAGATAAGGAATAAAGAGATAGCATCGGTAAAAGTACTTTGGAGGAATCAACAAGTTGAGGAGATCACATGGGAAGCCGAGGAAGCGATGAAGATTAAGTACCCTTACCTATTCAACGATGAGGAGGAAGTTCATGAGACGGAAGAAGAACAATAACAAGTAAGTGTTTATTTTTATGCAAGTATGTTATGATGATGAATATGTTAATTGTAAGCTTGGACATGTCTTAATTGAGTAACTATGCTAACATTCGAGGACGAATGTTCTTAAAGGGGGGAGAATGTAACACCCCGTAAATTTTTTCGTACACTTATCGCGATTATATGGAGTCCTAAAGGCTTGCGTATGGGTTAAATTAAGTTTATGGTGTTCGGAAGTATCCCGTCAATAGTTGTATGTGTAGGTATTGGACTAAGATTTCCAACGATATAAAGTTTTACCAAAACAGAGGAGTATTTCATATAAGCGAGCACATTTGAAATTTCAAAACGGTGGCCGGGAAGCCTGTGAACAGTAAATCTGCAGGAAAATTACTGCAGCTAGGCAATTTTCTTTGGATCAACTTTAGACGATCATAACTCCTTGTACAAAAAGAACTGTGTGATCTGCTATATATCGACGAAAATCTCCGAGAGTCTTATTTCCGATGAAATTGGTTTCATACAAATCCAATGTATGAGTAAGGAGCTATACCCGTTTTACTACAGCCTATCAAAAAAAAAACAGAATTTTGGGACAGATTTTTGGGTCAACTTTAAACGACCATAACTCCTTGTACAGGAAGAACTGGGTGGTATACTTTATATGAAAATGAAATCCCTTTGAATTATATTTCCAATGCAATTGGTTTCACCCAAATCCGATACTGGAGCAAAGAGTTAGGATAGATTTACTTCAGCCTGTCAAAACTGTCCACTGGGGACAGATTCGGATTTATTTAAATTTTTAGGGCAAAATGGTCATTTTCTATTACCTCTTGGACGAAAATTGGTCTTTATAAACATAAACTTAGCCTCATATATATCATATATCATCCAATTATTAATATAAGGTGAAACCCTAGCCTAATTTCAACTTTAAATATTTTGTGATTCAACCGTAGAAAATTCGAATTGGTTCCGTAGTTGTGTTCACCATCTCGAAAGCTTCGAAAAGCACCCCATGGTTATGTAAGGAGGATTCTAAATATAAGATTTCATTGTTAAGGTATGAATATTGTTTATTCTTGATTCTTATCCATGAATAAGTATTGATAAAGGATTATGAGTATTGTCTTGATGTTGGAAGATAACTAGAAACATAGTTATGAATTGTTTTGTATAAATTGTTGTAGTAAATTATGGAAGTTGTTGTATTGGATTATGGAGGATGAATTGTGGTGATATATCATTATATTAGTGGTTATGTATGCCTAGTGATCATGCTGGTATTGGATGGTGATTAAGAGGGGAAATAAAGGCTAAGAGTGATGTTGAGGGATATTGCATGAAAATGCATGATATGTGAATGTAATAAGAGTATAAGAGGATGTATGTAGAACTCTTATTGATGAGTTAAAGGATTACTTACTAGACATTATTTGGTGAAGTTAATACCTAAATGGTAAGGTTTGGTTGCTAATACTAGTTTGCCACAAATGACTTATTGTAGATAAGTGTTCGAAGAGTACGGGAAGTCAAGTTGGACTTGTATTGAAGTGGTTATATCAAGGTATGCAAGACATACTCTATCTAATCTTTGGCATGAATAATGACCCATGGCACTCTCAAGTAAGCTTCCAACATTGTCCTACGACACATGACACATAATAACATCATATGATCTTCGACACTACCAATTGAACTTGTTTTCACTTTTAAGATGTCCGTCTAGTCAAAAAAATATCCATATACTATTGTTGACTCCAAAATGGTTTAATGAGGTATCCATGATTCTATACTTCATTTTCATGATATTGACTACCTATTTACATGTTTTTCCTATTGAGGTATCATGGTTTCAAGTTCCATAAGGTGTGACCACAAAGTAACCAATCTCAAAGATTAATTGAAGTAAGAAATGGAATGTCTTTATTTTAAATTGTTGATATGATGTATTGTATTAGTACCACTGATCAGTTGGCCATTGTATTATAAAGATTATGTATATATGCTATTCCAGGGGTGGTCCCTGATGTATTGTATTAGTACCACTGATCAGTTGGCCATTGTATGACATATGTTATGTATTGATAAGGAATACGGGAAGTAATGATATGAAAGTAATGTGCAGGTATCCCATCAGCTCTTTTAAGTGTGGTCTACTCATACTGTTTATTCACTGGTATCTGGGTTCTGTTGATCTTTTGTATCTCATCTTGATACTCACTGCCTTACATACTCAGTACATATTTCCGTACTGACGTCCCTCACGGGGGACCTGTATTCATGCCTGCAGGAACGGGTACTTCAGGTCGTACACCTCCGCAGTAAGAGCCAGGACATTCTGTTGATAGTGGTGAGCTCCAGTTGTTTCGGGGCATCCCAAGTCGTTTCTATAGGTACTTTTGGTATTTGTATAAAAGTCTTTTGTGGGCGGGAGTTTGTCCCGACCCTAACTCAGTTGTGTATCTATGTAGAGGCTTTTGTAGACATATTGTACAGTCATAGGAGTGTTTGGTTGATAGACGTGATGGCTCTGACGGCCAATTACTGTTTATATATATATATGTGTGTCTGCTGGGCTGATACAGGTACTGTTTTCTTCTATTCACAACGAAGTGCTGCCCAAATTTCTAATTTTCATAAGTAATGTAAGTGTGAAAGTATAGGTTATGAACGGGTTCTCCCGGGCCTCCTCGGCTACGGGTGCCAGTCCGCTCCAATGGGATTTGGGGCGTGACAAAAGTGGTATCAGAGAGGTTCGTCCTAGTGAGTCTACAAAGCCGTGTCTACGTAGAGTCTTG
Organism: Capsicum pubescens; assembly: GCA_030864215.1. NCBI lineage: Eukaryota > Viridiplantae > Streptophyta > Magnoliopsida > Solanales > Solanaceae > Capsicum > Capsicum pubescens. Next base: position 84,560,486 of record CM061548.1, read on the forward strand.
CTTATCGGTGTGTTGTGCACCACATCTATAAACAGGAGGCTTTGGACATTTAGTAATTGTTTCTTTTCTTCATGTCTTAGATCGTGCGATAGATCTTATATTGTATATGAAGTCATAGTTGACCACTGAATCCATTTGTTTCTCTTATTATAGTAATGATGCCGGTTACCAGAAGCAAGAATACCGGTAAGCAAGTAGATGTGGCTGCCGGAGAGGGGACTAGTAAGTCACCCACTATACCAGCTAATTAAAGTGAGGCTCCAGCTGAGCATGCATCAGAAACTTCCCCCAGTCCGGAAGAAATAAGGGGGAGGAGAACTATATCCCCAGAGCCACCTATTAATGTTGTTGATCAAGATCTTAGAAATGTAGTACAGCTTTTGACTCGTATAGTTGCTGGGCAAGTCTAAGGGCAAGCCATTCCTGCCGCGGGTTCTAGCGGTACTGATAGGGCGGCTAGTCTTCGGACGCAAGATTTTCTTAAGATGGATCCGCCTACTTTTACCGGATCCGATCTTAATGAAGATCCGCAGAACTTTATTGATCAGATCCAAAGGGCCCTAGAGGTGATGCATGTATCGGGCAGAGAGACAGTGGAGTTAGCCACGTATAGATTCAAAGGTGAGGCTATATATTGGTATGAAGACTGGAAACGGTCAAGGGGCATTGATGCACCCCTAGCTACTTGGAAAGAGTTCAAAGAGGCATTTATTGATCATTATCTTCCATATGAGACTCGTCAGGCCCGTGCGGATCAGTTCTTAAATCTTCGACAAGGTCATACAAGTGTGAGGGAGTATAGTCTTCGATTTAATTCCTTTTCCAGATATGCTCCTAATGTTATAGCTACTATGGATGACAGAGTTCATCGGTATGTGAATGGATTGGATCCGTATTTCGTTAGGGATTGTACTATTGCTGCACTAAATAAAGACATGGATATAGCTAGGATCCAAGCATTTGCACAGAAAATAGAAGATCAGAGGCAAAGAAGAAGAACACAGGAATTTGAAAACGGGTCTTCTAAGAGGGCCAAATCTACAGGGCAGTTTATGGCGCCACAGGGAGGTTTTAGACCTCAATTTTCTGCTAGACCACCTAGGCCATTATTTTCTAATTCTGCAGCTAGTGCTCCACCACAGCATCAGGGGTTCAGAGGCAGTCAATTTGGGCAAAGAAGTGAGGGTCATAGTTCCCGATCAGTGGGTTATCATGGGCAAGGGAACATGAGCCAATTGAGACCTTCTCGAGAGATATGTATTCGATGCGGAAAGCATCATATGGGCGTATGTCGAATGGGAACAAATGTTTGTTATTGGTGCGGTATGATGGGGCATATGATGAGAGAATGCCCACGAAGGGGCGCAAGTGGCGTAGCACGACCTTCGGGATCAGCTGTTGCATCATCGTCACCGGTATCTTATTTTGGTAGGGGCGCACGACCTGCGGGTCACGCTAGAAATAAAACAAGAGTCGCCATTTCCAGCGGGACTCAGAATCGTACTTATGCTTTAGCGGATCGACAGAATCTAGAGGCTTCCCCAGATGTGGTTATGGGTACGTTGTCCATATTTTCATTTGATGTATATGCTCTAATTGATCCCGGTTCTACATTATCATATGTTACTCCCTTGGTTGCTGGAAAGTTCAAAAGGACCCCCGAATTGTTAGATAAACCGTTGGAAGTGTCTACCCCGGTTGGGGAATCTATTATTGCTAGAAGAGTTTATAAAGATTGTGTAGTAACTATGTGTGGTCGAGACACGATGGCCAATCTTGTGGAACTAGAAATGGTAGATTTTGATGTTATAATGGGTATGGATTGGTTGGCGTCTTGTTATGCCAAAATAGACTGTTGTACGAAAAAGATGTATTTATATTTTCTTGATGAAGCAGTTATTGAATGGCAAGGTAAGATTGGCGCACCAAGAGGTAGATTTATTTCTTATTTCAAAGCGAGAAAAATAATTTCCAAGGGCTACATATGTCATTTAGTTAGAGTAAAGAATACGGAATCGGAATCACCGGATCCTCACATTGTACCAGTGGTAAATGAATTTCCTGATGTATTCCCTAAAGATCTTCCAGGCTTACCTCCTGAACGAGAAGTAGAGTTTGGTATTGATGTAATACCAGGCACCCAACCAATCTCTATTCCTCCATATAGAATAGCCCCAGCAGAATTGCGAGAATTGAAAGAGCAATTGAAAGATTTGCTAGAGAAGGGATTCATAAGGCCTAGTATGTCCCCTTGGGGAGCACCAGTATTGTTTGTGCGTAAGAAATATGGTTCGCTGAGGATGTGTATTGACAATCGGCAATTGAATAAGGTGACTATCAAGAATAAATACCCTCTTCCCCGAATTGATGATTTATTTGACCAGTTGCAGGGTGCCCAATGTTTTTCCAAGATTGACTTAAGATCAGGCTATCATCAAGTGAGAGTCAAGGATAAAGATATACCCAAGACAGCTTTCCGAACACGGTATGGTCATTATGAATTCCTGGTTATGTCAGTCGGGCTGACAAATGCACCCGCAGTTTTTATGGATCTGATGAATAGGCTGTTTAAGCCGTTTCTAGATGTGTTCGTGATAGTTTTCATAGATGATATTCTGGTCTACTCTAGATCAGAAGAGGATCATGTTAATCACTTAAGGTAGGCATTGCAGATTCTTCGTGATCGTAAGCTGTATGCGAAGTTTTCTAAATGTGAGTTTTGGCTCAAGTCAGTGGCATTTTTGGGCCATATTGTATCCAGTGAAGGCATAAAAGTTGACACCCAGAAGATTGAGGCTGTGAAGAATTGTCCAAGACCCACGACGCCTACGGAGATTCATAGTTTCCTCGGGTTGGCAGGTTATTATAGAAGGTTTGTTGATGGTTTTTCTTCTATTTCTGCACCCTTGACTAAGTTGACGCATAAAGCCTCCAAGTTTCAATGGAATGATGCCTGTGAAAAGAGTTTCCAAGATCTGAAGAGCAAGTTGACTTCTACACCGGTATTGGTGCTTCCTGAAGGCACAGAAGGGTATGCAGTGTACTGTGATGCTTCGAGAATTGTCTTAGGATGTGTATTAATGCAACATGGTAGAGTAATAGCCTATGGCTCTAGACAGTTGCGACCACATGAGAGGAATTATCCCACGCATGATATTGAGCTAGTTGCAGTTGTATTTGCTTTGAAGATATGGCGCCACTACTTATATGGGGTTCATGTTGACATATATACCGATCATAAGAGCCTGCAATATATCTTCAGTCAGAAAGATCTAAACTTGAGGCAGCGGAGATGGCTTGAATTGTTGAAAGATTACGATGTTGATATCTTGTATCATCCAGGGAAAGCGAATGTGGTAGCGGATGCACTGAGTCGTAAGTCTAAAATAGCATCTATAGGAAAGCAGGGGATGATTAAGGATCTTCCCCAACTAGCTAATTTGGGAGTTCGACTTCTCGAAACTCCAGATGAAGAGGTTATTGTACGTAATGCAGCGGAATCTTCATTGATAGCTGAAGTGAAAGAGAAGCAGTATGCAGATCCAATTTTATTGCAGCTTAAGGAGGATGTGCAGAGTGGCACGACAAAGGCATTTGAGCTTACGCGAGAAGGAGTGCTTAAGTGTCAGAGTCGTTTATGTGTACCTGATGTAGTCGAGCTAAGAAAGAGAATTATGATAGAAGCACACTGTTCAAGGTATTCCATCCATCCAGGGTCGACTAAGATGTATCAAGATTTGAAAGCAATATATTGGTGGAATGACATGAAGAAGAATATTGCCGAATTTGTAGCTGAATGTCCAAATTGTCAAAGAGTCAAAGTAGAACACCAGAAACCCGGTGGTTACATGCAATGTATAGATCTTCCCGTCTGGAAGTGGGACAAGATCACTGCCTTACATACTCAATACATATTTCTGTACTGACGTCCCTCACGGGGGACCTGTATTCATGCCTGCAGGAATAGGTACTTCAGGTCGTACACCTCCGCAGTAAGAGCCAGGACTTTCTGTTGATAGTGGTGAGCTCCAGTTTTTTTGGGGCATCCCATGTCGTTTGTAGATGTACTTTTGGTATTTGTATAAAAGTCTTTTATGGGCGGGAGTTTGTCTCGACCCTAACTCAGTTGTGTATCTATGTAGAGGCTTTTGTAGACATATTGTACAGCCATAGGAGTGTTTGGTTGATAGACGTAATGGCTCTGACGGCCAATTACTGTTTATATATATATATATGTGTGTCTGCTGGGCTGATACAGGTATTGTTTTCTTCTATTTACAACGAAGTGCTGCCTAAATTTCTAATTTTCATAAGTAATGTAAGTGTGAAAGTATAGGTTATGAACGGGTTCTCCCGGGCCTCCTCGGCTACGGGTGCCAGTCCGCTCCAATGGGATTTGGGGCGTGACAATAACAATCTTTAAATAGGGGTTAATGACCAATATATCAAACTCGTATTAAAACACCAAAAGATTCATGCTTGATAATGTAAATATTGATGAATCAACTCAAAATCTAAAAATTTCATAAATAAGCATGAAAATATAAACATACTCATGTAATATCATAGCAAAACATCATACTCAATATACTACTTGAAAATACTTCAACAATGTCAAAATACAGAAATCAAGAATCATAATATAATGCTTAATCTCACTTGAAAGAATCCGGAAAATCACATTACTTGCATAAATATGTGAAATTAGTCATACAATTACACTTCTAAATCATTGGGAACCTTATAAGCTTGTAATTAACAACCATGGGTATAAACCCCAACTTGAATTTCATGAAAAATAATAAAAAATTCAGTAATGTATAATCTAAAATAAGTTTTGGGCACAAAAATGAAAGGGTGTTATTGTTCGAACCCCATATACCTTGAAATTTAAGATTTGGATGAACTCTTAACTTCGGATTGCTATTCTTGAGATTAATGGGTGTTGTAATGCCCCGATTTGCTGAACCAGAACGCTGCACGGTGCTCATGACCCCGAGGGACCACAAGCTAACCCATGAATGATATCTGTACCTGTATACTGCAAATCATGACATAATAATGTGGAATAAAACCATGTCTGAAAATCATAATGTCCATGTGAGTGAAAATACCCAAAACGACTCAATCTGAAAGCTAAGTCTGAACGTAAATCTGAACATAAATCTGAAAGCCTCTAAACTATCTGAATAAGGAGTTGAAGGAACATGTCTCTAACTAACTCTGTAAAACTGAACTGACGAAATAAATAAATAAATGTATCAAATCATATTGTCCTCAAATCAATGAGGACTCATTGTGTCTCTGCGACTGGAATGCTACCGCTACTGCTGGGCTAGAGCTCGTGTCTCGGAACCTATGGTGTAACATGAAAAGAAAGCACCATAGCACAAATGTGTCAGTACAACTGGAGTACTGAGTATATTAGAAAGGTAAGTTGAACATAAAGGGTTTCATGCATGAACAACACTGACTGACTAATATGAACGTGGGAGTGCAAACATACATATATAGAAATTGGGACCGTGAATGCGTGATAACAAGACCTATAAGCTAATACATGGTTTACTAATAACTGTCATGACTGATACTGTAAGATGATAACATGGACGACTGTATCTGACAGTCCTGTATATACTGAAATCTGAAGAACATAACGACTGTATCTGACAGTCATATATATACTGAAATCTGAAGAACGCCCTGAGTTATTTTATTGAGACTGATATTGAAACTGTGGGAGGTAGTGTTTAAATGACATGCCTCATGTATGCCGTTATGGCTAAGTAGGGGTCCAATCTCTGCCTCGACTGAAGGGGTGTCAATACCGTGCCACGGGTAAGAACAACTTGTGAGTGACCCTTATCTGGAAGGTACTCAATGAGAATGGTGGGAACCCTAAATTGATAGGTTAAACCACCTCATCAACCCTAATATGAAAGGTTAAGATGTCTCAACCTACGCTAGCTACGTAGTTCTGGAACACAAGGACTGCTTTTAAGAATCACACCCTGAATTGGCGGGTGAGTTCCCATCTTTGGGTTCACTCGGTGCTAACCTATACTCCCATCTGGAGGGAGTGGACATGAATAATTAACTATAAGTGACTTAATCTAACTGAATTCCATTGATTGGCGGAATGATACTGATATCTGACAACTGACTGAGATCATGAGGTTTTCCTGAGTCACTTGACTGACTGAAGTCTATGGAATCATAGCTTGAGTTCGGATATCATGAAACATGACATAGCTCTAGGTACACAACTATAGTTTTCGGGTAGAAATACCCCCAGGACTCGATAGGAGGAAACTAACACACATGACATGACGTGATCACAAGATTTGAGTCCACAATTCACAATATCATAAGCCGGGGATAGTATACTTCATGTATTTATTCAACATTTCAAACATGATAGGAAAAGCATGGATATATTTTGTGTACATAATTTATATCTCCATTATCATACATTCTTTATACCACAATAATAACAACACATAATTTGCATGGAAATTCATATTGGAGTGTATGGCTAACATGAACTTGTAATTTAGATATCATTAAATCATGTAAATATGAAGTTCTAACATACTAGGAATTTTATCGAACACCTTGCATGCATTCTTTAAGGCATAGGTGTATTTCATACTTGAATTATATCAATCCATCTAGAGATCATGTTTTTCAACTAACAACAAAACTTTCATGAGATATACAGTCACGATTCTATTATATAGCAAAACAAACAAGCATCAACATGGGTATGATCATATCACCACAACCAACCAAGCTTTTGTATTTTAAATATTTATTCTTGAACTCCACGGATGAAAGGAATATGTGGATGAATACTATATATACCTTGGAAGGGAGGTTCTTGATGATTGACGGAGGAATTTCCTTGAAATTTTATCTTCAAGCTTGATTGTGCAACCCTAGTTGTTTTTCTCCTATGGTGCTCTTAGATAATGAACTTTGAGATGTCAATAGGGTTGTAATGTGTTTACAAGCTATAAATTTCGTGAGGTTAGGTTTAGGGACATGTAAGGAGTGTTAAAAGAATTAACTACCCTTGAAATAACTCAAAACTAAGTGTTTTTATGGCTGAAATTATACATAGGCGCCGCATATGATATCGCCAATATTTACATAGGCGCCGCATATGATATCACCTATATTGACATAGGCGCCACATATGATATCGCCTATGCTTTCCAGTGTCCATGTGCGATTGGTTAGGCGACACATTCTACTTTGAAGGCCATAACTCCTTGCTCGAGTGTCAGATTTTGATGAAATTGGTACCGTTGGAAAACTAATTTGATTCTATACAATTTGTTGGGTATAAATCTGCGATAATGTCACATATTAATCACGTTATTCTTGTTCAAAGATGACCCTTGAAAAATCAAACACTAAGACTTGATGGATTCAAAAACTATTAGATTGCATCACTCTAAGCGACTCATATGAGCACGCTTAAGAAATCTCAAGCCATCCTATCGCTAGGATATTCATTGTAAGTCATGCACTAAAATGATACTCACAGGATAGGAGGTTTCATACATAGGAAAACTTATTCACTTCCTAGCTTAGAAACATGCGGGGTATTACAATATCTCCCGCTTGGAAACATTCGTCCTCGAATGAGAATTTACTGAGAAGGTATACAAGACAACAGAACCTGAACTAAACATGAAGAACTGAAACTTGATCTCATGACTAACATGCTAAACATACTTAACTCATGCATATCTGATGTACGGACAACTGATACATGAATGCATGACTGAGTATGCAACAATTAATAGGTACCAAATTTATACTGGAAACATGAATATGAAACAGAATAAGCTTAAACAGAATTGTTACCTTGAGCTTGATCTGAATTGGCGGGGAAGAGGTGAGAATACTTGGCACGCATATCTACTTCTACTTCCCAAGTAGCTCCCTCATTAGACTGATTTCGCCAAAGAACCTTGACTAGAGGGACTTCTTTATTCCTCAATTTACGAGTCTGATAATCTAAGATTTCTACTTGAATCTCTTCATAAGAGAGGCTGTTCTGAATATCGATGCTCTGAATAGGGATAACAATTTTTGGGTCATCTATGCACTTCTTGAGAAAAGAGACACGGAAGAATGGATGGACAGAGGCTAGATATGAAGGCAACTCAAGCTCATAAGCTACCTTGCCAAAGCGACAGAGAATTCTGAAGGGACCGACATATCGGGGACTGAGTTTCCCTTTCTTGACAAACCTCTTCACTCCCTTCATGGGAGAGATATTAAGATAGACATAGTAATTGACCTCGAACTCGAGATCCTTTCTACGAACATCTGTATAGGACTTCTGTCGGCTCTGAGCAGCTCAGAGTCTCTCTCCGATCAACTGAACTTTCTCTATGGCGTCGAATACTAAGTCAGGACCTATGACTGAGGCCTCACTAACTTCAAACCAACCAATCAGAGATCTACATATCCTACCATAGAGAGCTTCGAATAAGGCTATTTGAATACTAGAATGATATTTATTGTTGAATGCAAACTCAATCAAAGGCAAGTGGTCATACCAACTTCCCTTGAATTCAATTGCACACGCCCTAAGCATATCTTTAAGAGTCTAAATGGTCCTCTCTGCTTGACCATCTGTCTGAGGATAAAACACTGTGCTGAGATGGACTTGGGTACCGAGACTCTTTTGGAATGCTTTCCAAAAGTGAGAGGTAAACTGGGTACCTCTGTCTAAGATGATATCTAGTGGAACATCGTGTAACCTGACTAACTCCCTGATATAGAGTTTGGCATAATCCTCGGCGGAAAAAAAAGTACGAACAGAAAGGAAATGAGCTGACTTGGTTATTCTATCTATAATGACCCAGACATAATTATGCTGATGAAGAGTTCTAGGCAAACCCATCACGAAGTCCATGTTCACTTCTTCCCACTTCCAAGTAGGAATGGTGAACTCTTGCATGGAACCACTAGGTTTTTTATGCTCTATCTTAACCTACTGATATGTAGAGCACTTAGCCACAAACTCTGCAACATCTCTCTTCATCCCACTCCACCAATAGATCTCCCGTATATCGCGGTACATCTTAGTAGACCCTGGATGAATAGAGTATCGCGCACCATGTGCTTCTGCAAGAATTTGCTGCCTCAATTCATCTACACCTGGAACACATAGACGACCCTGACAACAAAGAACACCATCTCCCCCTAGGGAGAAAACCTCAACTTTCTGATTCTGAACTGACTCTTTGAGCTTGACAAGGCTAGGATCCCTGTCTTGTTTCTCTTTCACCTCGGAAACTAGAGATGACTCTGAACTACTGTGAACACATACACCACCCTCTGAAGAATCAACTAAGTGAACGCCTAGTATGGCAAGCTGATGGATCTCCTGAGCCATATTTTTCTTGCTACCCTCAACGTGAGAAATACTACCCATGGAGAGTCTACTGAGAGCGTCGGCCACAACATTGGCCTTTCCCGGATGATAAAGAACACTCATGTCGTAATCCTTCAAGAGCTCTAACCACCTTCTCTGACGAAGACTGAGATATTTCTGGGAAAAGACATACTGGAGGCTTTTATGGTATATGAAGACATCTACATGAACTCCATAGAGATAATGCCTCCAAATCTTCAAGGAAAAAACTACCGCTACTAACTTAAGATCATGAGTAGGATAATTCTTCTCATGTGGCTTTAACTGTCTGGAGGCGTAGGCTATGACCTTACCATGCTGTATGAGGACACAACCTAAACCCACTCTGGATGCATCACAATAGACTACAAAACCATTTGAACCATCTGGAAGAGCTAGAACTTGAGTTGAGGTGAGTCGAGTCTTTAACTCTTGAAAGCTCTTCTCGCATGAATCTGGCCACTGAAACTTAATCTTCTTCTGAGTCAATCTGGACATGGGAGATGCAATAGAAGAAAATCTCTCAATAAACCATCTGTAATAGCGAGCCAAACCCAAGAAACTCCTGATATCTGATGGAGATATGGGTCTGGGCCAGTTTCTTACTGCCTTGGTTTTCTGAGGATCTACTCTAATGCCATCGCCGAAAATAATATGGCCAAGGAATGCTACCGATCTTAGCAAAAATTTGCACTTGGTGAACTTAGCAAATAACTGGTGATCCTTGAGAGTCTGAAGAACAATCCTGAGATGGTCTACATAATCATGCTCTGTGCAAGAATAGAGCAAAATATCATCTATAAGGACTATGAAAAATATGTCCAAGTACTGCTTGGACACACGGTTCATCAAATCCATGAAACCTATAGGGGCATTGGTAAGACCAAATGACATGACTAAAAATTTAAAGTGACCATACCGAGTACGGAAAGCTGTCTTCGGAATGTCACATTCTCTAACTCTGAGTTGATGATAGCCTGATCTGAGGTCTATCTTGGAGAAGTAACTGGCACCCTAAAGTTGGTCGAATAGATCATCAATCCTGGGAAGAGGATATCTATTCTTGACCTTGACCTTGTTAAGTTGATGGTAATCAATACACATCCTAAGAGAACCGTCTTTCTTGAGCACGAATAATACTGGCGCACCCCATGGGGAAACGCTGGGTCTGATGAATCCCTAATCTAAGAGATCCTTCAACTAATTTTTCAGTTCTTTGAGTTCTGCTGGTGCCATTCTGTATGGTGAAATAGAAATAGGTTGAGTATTCGGAAGAAGGTCTATGCCGAAGTCTATTTTCCTTTTGGGAGGAATTCTTGGAAGATCTTTGGGAAAGACATCTGAGCATTCATTAACAACTGGGACTATTTCTAGACTGGGAGATTCAGAACTGGAATCTTTAACATGCCGAGATGATACACACACCCCTTAGAAATTATTTTCCTTACCCGAAGGTAGGAAACAAGTTGACCCCTGAACGCTGAAATGCTACCCTTCCACTCTAGGACAGGCTCATTCGGGAACTTAAACTAAACCATCCTCTTTCTGCAGTCGACTGTGGCATAGTAGGAATGAAGCCAATCCATGCCGAGAATGACATCAAAATTAGTCATCTCTAACTCAACTAAATCTGCTGATGTGGATTTCTGAGATATCATAATCGGGAAGTTCCTGTATACCCGCCGGGCTATGATGGTTTTACCCACTAGGGTAGAGACTGAAAAGGACTCTGCTAAAATTTTGGGACTGATTCCGAAATCGCCTGCTATGTATGGAGTAACAAAAGACAAGGATGCACCTGGGTCTAGCAAAGCATAAACATGAACATAAAAAATTTGTAACGTACCAGTAACGACATCAGGAGAATTTTCCTGATCCTACTGGGACTGAAGAGCACTGGAAATGACACCTTGTTGGTTCGGGCGACCGGACTGAGCTGCAGAATGATTTTGCTGACCCTGAAGACTTGACTACGGACACTCCCCAATCCTGTGGCCTGGCTTGCCACAACCAAAACAGACATCACTACCGGCTCTGCAAAGGCCCTTATGGTTCTTACCACAAGTCTGGCAAAGGGGATTCGTTCGGGCACTGCTAACACTGTCCTGAGATTTAGAGCCTAGTGCTTTGTCTTTGTTGCCGTCTTTGAACTTCGACACTAGAGCACTGGCAGAGGAAGGGGCTGGAACGGCTGACTTGGAGAGAAACTGTGAACGATTTCCTCCATCTGACTTGGTGTGAGAAAAGTTGAAGTTACCTGACCTTGCTCTCTTGTTCTGCCTCTCCCTAGTCTTAACCTTCTGCTCTTCTACTTGCTGGGCATGGGTCATGAGTCTGGCTAAGGTCATATCACCAATCAGCATCGCAGACCTACACTCATTTACCACGCTATCGTTGACCCCTAACACGAACTTGCTCATCTTAGCCCTATTGTCTGCAACCACATGAGGAGCATACCTGGCTAGATGAGTAAATCTGAGAGAATACTCCCTAACCGTCATATTCCCCTGCCTGAGGTTGATGAACTCAAGAACTTTGGCTTCCCTCAGCTCTTGGGGAAAGAATCTGTCTAAGAAGGCCATGAAAAATTCTTCCCACTCAATAAAGTCTGCACCATCTAACCTCTCAGACTTTCACTGTTTGTACCAATCATAAGCAACATCCTGTAACTGGTAGGTGGCTAACTCAGCACTCTCAATATAAGTAACACCCATGATGTCAATGACCTTCTGGACTTGGTCAATAAACTCCTGAGGGTCCTTATCAGACTTAGACCAATGGAAAGATGGAGGGTTCATCCGGGTAAAGTCCTGAACCCTAGCTTCTATGGTATTAGCCACTGGATTGGTCGGAATGACTGGTGGCCATTCATTCTGTGCAGCCACGGACTGAGTTCTAAACTCCGCATAGGACACATGTTCGTCCAAAGGATCTTCAGGCTGAGGAGCTGGCTGGTTTCTTCTCTTTGGGGCCATGGTCTAGAATAAGAGAAGAATGGATTTGACTGAGAGATTTAACTTGTGATTATGCTTACTATCATGACATGAATACTGAAGAAAGGGTACTGTTCCTAAAACATCTCATAGACTCCTGTACATAAATATGGCGCGCAACACACCCATGTACAAGACTCTACTAGATGCAGCTTTCATACTTCCTAGGACTCTATTGAACCTTAGGCTCTGATACCAAGTTTGTAACGCCCTGATTTGCTGAATCAGAATGCTACACGGTGCTCATGACTCCGAAGGACCACAAGCTAACTCATGACTGATATTTGTACCTGTATACAGCAAATCATGACATAATAATGCGGAATATGTAAAACTGTAAGGCCATAAGGTTCAACTGAATAAAACCATGTCTGAAAATCATAATATCCATGTGGGTGAAAATACCCAAAACAACTCAATCTAAAAGCTAAGTCTGAACGTAAATCTGAACATAAATCCGAAAGCCTCTAAACTATCTGAAAAAGGAGTTGAAGAAACATCTCTCCAACTAACTCTGTAAAACTGAACTGAAGAAATAAATAAATAAATGTATCAAATCATATTGTCCTCAAATCAATGAGGACTCATTGTGTCTCTGTGATTGGAATGCTACCGTTACTGCTGGGCTGGAGCTCGTGTCTCGGAACCTATGGTGTAACATGAAAAGAAAACACCATAGCGCAAATGCATCAGTACAACTGGAGTACTGAGTATACGAGGAAGGTAGGCTGAACATAAAGGGTTTTATGCATGAACAACACTAACTGACTAATATTAACGTGGGAGTGGAAGCATACATATATAGAAACTGAGACCGTGAATGCGTGATAGCAAGACCTGTAAGCTAATACATGGTTTACTAATAACTATCATAACTGATACTGCAAGATGATAACATGGACGACTGTATCTGACATTCCTGTATATACTAAAATCTGAAGAACATAACTACTGTATCTGACAGTCCTGTATATACTGAAATCTGAAGAATGCCCTGATTTCTTTTACTGAGATTGATACTGAAACTGTGGGAGGTAGTGTTTAACTGACATGCCCCATGTATGCCGTTATGGCTAAGCTAGGGTCCAATCTCTTCCCCGACTGGAGGGGTGTCAATACCGTGCCACGGGTAAGGACAGCTTGTGAGTGACCCTTATCTGGCAGGTACTCAATGAGAACGGTGGGAACCCAAAACTGACAGGTTAAACCACCTTATCAGCCCTAATTTGACAGGTTAATATGTCTCAACCTACGCTAGCTACATAGTTCTGGAACACAAGGACTTCTTCTAAGAATCACACCCTGAACTGGTGGGTGAGTTCCCATCCTTGGGTTCACTCGATGCTAACCTCTAATCCAATCTGGAGGGACTATACATGAATAATTTACTATACATGACTTAATCTTACTGAATTCCGTTGACTGGCGGAATGTTACTGATATCTGACAACTGACTGAGATCATGAGATTTTCCTGAGTCACATGACTGAGTGAAGTCTATAGAATCATAGCTTGAGTTCGGATATCGTGAAACATGACATAGCTCTAGGTACACAACTATAGTTTTCGGATATCGTGAAACATGACATAGCTCTAGGTACACAACTATGATATCGCCTATATTTACATAGGCACCGCATATGATATCGCCTATGCTTTCCAGTGTCCATGTGCGATTGGTTAGGCGACACATTCTACTTTGAAGGACATAACTCCTTGCTCGGATGTCAGATTTTGATGAAATTGGTATCGTTGGAAAGCTAATTCGATTCTCTACAATTTGGTGGGTATAAATCTACCAAAATGTCACATATAAATCATGTTATTCTTGTTCAAAGATGACCCTTACAAAATCGAACACTAAGACTTAATGGATTCAAAAATTCTTAGCTTGCATAACTCTAAGCGACTCATATGAGCATGCTTAAGATATCACAAGCTATCCTATCGCTAGGATATTCATTGTAAGTCATGCACTAAAATTCTACTCACAGGATAGGAGGTTTCATATGTAGAAAAACTCATTCACTTCCTAGCTTAGAAACATGCGGGGTATTACAGGTGCTTCTCATAGGCCTCGGAATGGGGAATCAGAATCTTGAAAAATTATCGAAAACCTACTATTGAATCTTGAGATATTTGGATTTTTAGGTTGAAACCCTAATGAATGTTCTTGGTGATTTTGAGAGAAAGTAAACTTATTTTGGTGTTATGGGATTTTAATCCCGTGTTATAGATGGATAGGGGTTGAAAAATACCACTTTTGCCCTTAAAAATGAGGAAACAAAACCTGAAAATTATTAGCGTGCGATAAGAGCGTGCGTCGCACGCTTATCGTATGGTGCTACTGCCTCAGCCACTAAAATGGCCATAACTTTTTTCTCGGGTATCGGATTTTTATGAAATTGGTATCGTTGGAAAGATAATTCAATTATATACAATTTGTTAGGTATTGGGAAGAAAAATTCCATGTATATTAATAGATATACATATTTAAAGTAGACCCTTATAGAATCGAATGTCAATCTTTGGATGAATCAATTGATCTTAGCTTAACTTTGTTCTAGGTCATTGCTATGAACATTTATCACCTATATACAACTCCATAGACCATGATAATGATCATGAAACTTATATTCACGTGAGAATCACTTGGATTAGAGCTTAGACGCATAGAAACGATGATTAGAATTCCATTACAAAAATACGAGGTACTACACTCTATCTCTACATACAACTAGAAATAGTCTATATAATAAAAAGTAGTGGTCAACTCTGGATGCATAGATCATCCGGTACCTCGAATAGACTCTGAGAACCATCTGAATCAACTATTGTGTGGCATACTCATACCTGGATCTACACCAAAAAGGTGCAGTAGGGGTGAGTATGGTACACTTGTACTCAGTAGATATCAAAGATCGACTATGCAAAGTAGAAAATAAGGCTTACAAAATACACACTATTGACATGTCACCTGTAATCAGAAAATATCCCAAACGATAGCCCACACCATCTCCACTAATAGTTCTATAATATTCACAAATACCACACCTAAATATATAAAGGAAGTTCAAAAATACAGATATTACACATACAAGTATGGAAAGACATACACACAGACAGATATCATATCAAGACAGTAATACAACATAAAATAAACACAAGAGTCAGTTGAAGCATACTATTTAGGTTCTCGAGGATATGCTCTGAGCCTATGTTATGGAGTTTGGAAGTCAGTGGCAGAAAATTAGCCTTGGAAGAGTTTGATGTAATAACAGTTAGCATTCGAGTATTGAGATGGTGCCTTTTTAGGCTTTATATAGTAGGTGTTGTGATTCCCCGATTGGATGGTTTGATACATCCGAGGTTAGACCCCGTGGTACTCACTTGTTTCAGGAGTCATTGGCTAGAGTTAGGGTGATTCAGGATTGGTTTAGGGTAGCTCAGAGTAGGCAGAAAACTTATGCAGATCGTAGACTTCATACCTTGAGATTTGGAGTTAGCGATTGGGTATTCCTCTATATGTCTCCCATAAAGGGTGTGATGAGGTTCTGGAGAAAATGCAAGCTCATCCCCTAATATATTAGACTATTTGAGATTCTTCGTACCATTGGTGAGGTTGCTTATTAGTTAGCCTGACCCCCAGATTTTGCTGATGTCCATTCGGTTTTCCATGTTTTCATGTTGCGATGATATATTCCTGATCTATATCATGTGCTAGGATGATAATCATTCCATTTGGATAAGAGATTGACTTTTGTGGAGAAACTTATGCTTATTTTGGCTAATGATGTCAGACGGTTGCATTGTAGGGAGATTCTTATAGTTAAGGTTCAGTTAAGGCATCTCTCAGTAGAGGAGGCTACTTAGGATATCGAGAGCGAGATGTGAACCCAGTAACTTCACCTTTTTGAGGCTTCAAGTACATCCTAAACCTTTACTTTTGCGGATGAAAGTTCTTTTAGAAGTGGATATTGTAATGACCCTTCAGGTCATTTTGTATATTTCCACTTATATTTTCTATAGCTTCCCCAAGTCCTTTGTGACTTTATGGAACTGATAGTTCGGTTACCAGGCAATTTGTTGGATTTTTAGAGCCAATTCCCTATTTTGAAATCTTCAGTTGTTCAAATTGGCTGTCGGAAAAAAACTTTAGTCAAATGACATTGTATACCAATTCTGATTGTAACAACAACTCCAGAATGTTGATTTTATGCTAGGTGGACTCTTTGTTTGAGTCCTGAGGCACCCATGCTTATTTCTAGCTATTGGTCAAAAGTTAGGAAAAATGGTAATTAGGTGTGTGACCCACTTTTTATTGAAATGGCCTCGGATGGAAATTTCAGCTGTACCTTTGAGTCTGGAACATCAAATTTGTAGCATAGTCTATTTGTGTACACAGGATTTTTAATGAATTCTGAGGGGTCAGTGGAGACTTAGAAATTTCCCAATCACAGCTAGTGTTAGTCCACTCGCGTTTGTGATTCACCAATCGCGTTAGCGATCTGTCTACCAACAGCAAGTGTCATGAACGTGACACTTATATCATGAAAATAAATACCTGTGGCAGTGGAGAGGTATCACATAAGTATCATGATTGCGACTGAGGAGTCGCGGATGCGACACTTGTGTATGCGGGAAGGGTATAAATACCCCCTTTCAGCCTATTTTTTCTCATTTTTCATCCATTCTCAAGATTCTTAAACCCTAAAAAGAGGCAAATATTGGGAATAGCATTTGTGGGTAATTTTGGAGCTTTGAAAACGTTTAGTTACGTATTTCTCCTTTAATTTGTGGTATGATTCCTTATTTTTCATGGTTGATTTTCCCATTTTCCTCTAAAAGTCCCCAAAAGTGTGGTGACTCGATTTTAGCACTAATATAGATCAAACTTCACTCATATTTAGGGTAAATATTCCTTGAGCATATGGGGATATTGAGCTAGTTACGAAAAAACGATATCCGTAAATAAGCCCCACGTGGGATTTTCACATAATTTTGGATCCAAAGAATAATAGTGCAATATAGGAATCATTGTTCTCATTTTGATGAGTAGATTGTGATTTTGATAGCATGGCCCCTTGTGGAAGCTTCTCAGAAAGGGAAATCGGTGATTTAACAGATTCTTTGAGCTTTATTCGGCGCCCATGAAGGCTAGGTTTACCTATTTCATAGATTGTGCTATCTTGTAGTATAATTATATATCACGCTATATATGGGGGTGGAATTTAGGTTTTGAAAGTATGAACAAGGATATTTGGGTAAATTGGACCCTTAGGCTACTTAGAAATAACGTAGTTAGTGTAATTAGTCATGGCTTTGGTGAATTGGGTTTCTTGGTATAATTAGAACGAAAATGCATTAAATTACTTAAGTTAGGTGAATTTGCCTATATACTTATGTTAGGGTAGAGTTGTTCCTAATTGCTTAATCTAAGGTGACTGCCCTAGTTAGGGATAATCACGACTTACTTGACATCTAAAAAATGAACTTAGATACCTTAGCCTAGTCCAAGCTAGAAATTTCTCAAGGGAATCTTCGATGATTAGAAGTGGCCCCCTTCCACCCACCTTAGGCTAAGACTTATGATAACCTTGTAGACTTATTTGCATATGGTATACTCTTATAAATTGTAGGTTGACGTTTGATAGGGGTATAGTATTATAAATGGTAGGTTGACATTTGAGAGGGTTGAGTATAATTATTGCGTAAGCTAGTAGATATGGAAAAATGGTTGTGAATCCCGAGTATTGCTAATGATATTATTCTTATGTGTGACTATTTTTGTATATTATAAGTAAGATTTATGACTTATGCATGTGATTACAAGAATGGATTCTGAATATGATTAATAACTTGGTCTATGGATATGCCTAATGTTGTAGATATAAAATATGGCTCATGGGTATAATATGGCTTTTGTAGATATGTAATATTGCTCACAGATGTTATATGACTCATAAATAGGATTTGGCTCACAGGTGGAATGTGGCTTATTAATGTAACTAATGGCTTGAGGATATATTACGGCTAAAGATAATGTGACACTTAGATATGGTTAGTGTTATGGATAAGGTTATTTATATAAGTCCCAGATATGCCTAAATACTTACTTATGCATATTAGTATTGATATGGCCTATTATTATGGCTAATAACATGGCTTATAGACATGATTTTGGATGAGACCCGCGATTATGGTTTCTTGTCCAGGTGATAATTACGAATAACTAGATGGTCTATAGTTATAAATTATTGGTATAATCCATTAGATGTTGCTTATTGAAATGGCTCACTAATATGGTTGATTGATGCAGTTTACAATTTTGAGTTCCGATTCAAGTTCGGCAAATATCGAGGATATTTATGACATAAGTCCCAGCTCTAGTCTGGCAAAATTGATGATGATAATAATGATAATGTTTTTGACATCTAGTTCAAGTCCGACATCGAGGATTTTTTATGATGTAATGCAAAATGGATGGTTCCTTTATTATGGCATGGCGATTGGTAACCTTTGGTTATATGGTAGTTATTCTCCTTGATTGTATCCTCCAGGTTTATAGGGAACTGCATTAGATTATTTACTTCTCAACACTTATTGGATTGTGGGGGGCAATCTTTAGTGGTAATGGTATGATCCTTATGTTGTTATCTCGTATGCCTTTGCTTGTTATATATGACGGTTATGTTATCATTTCGGTTCTATTTACTTTTGAATGTACAGAGAGGTTGTAGGTTACATCTAGGTTTGTCCTTTTACCATGACTTAGCACATGTTATCTTATATCTTATCATATTATATCATGATTTAGCTCAGTCGGCCGATGATGCCTACTGAGTACCCATGGTTTTGGTACTCATACTACACTTCTGTACCTTTTTGGTACAGATCTGAGTACTAGTTTTCGCTCCTTATTCTCTATTCGAGCTGAGTCAATTACGAAGACTGGGTGAGATCTTGGAGCTAGAGTTACCCTTTTTCTTTCTAGTTATCTATGTCTAGTCTTTTGCTTCGATACATATTATATTTACTATTCTAAAACTTATGATGTTTTATAGTAGCTCTTGTACTAACTCTACGAGGTTATGGGATGGTTTTCTATCTTATGGCTATCTATCGAATTGTTTCTATTAGATTGCTTATTTATGAGTTGTATTGTCTACTTCGTCCTTTGGGGGAATCTTCCATCAAGTTAGCCCATTGCATCTCGCTCTAGGATATGGTTCGGCATACCTACTAGCGGGATAGAGTAGGTGCTATCATGACCATAAATTAGGTCATGACAGTGGCGCTTTAGAGGCTACACCAGATGAGTAGTGCCCCAGCTGTGGATATTCAAAAAATTCCAAGTCTCCGAGGTCCCCTCGAGATTCATCTGAAATACTAAGAACGCAAACGAACTATGCCACCTTATCAAATTCGATGCTTCAAACTCACCGGTGTTATCAGAATTTTGAAAAAACATTATTTTCAAATAATTGACCCTGAGACCTATTTTCATAATTTTTTGATTGGAGGAGCAAAATGAGATATAAAAGCTGTGAAACCACACCAACCTTGTTACCAACCTAAAATTGACGTTCAGAATATGCTGATGTAGTCTATTTTTTCCATCCAAGGCACAAATCAAAAGATGTTGACTGAAATCAACTAATACGCCTTTAAGACCACCAAAAATCACAATCTCAAATAAAACACATCGAAATGCATTGGGAACCATGTCAATCATCTCCACATCCCAAAAATACCACAAAGAAATAACGGGGAAGGGTAAGATGGTCAAATCACATCAAAATAAATATTTGACAAAAATCACCAAAAATCAAATCATTACATCATCCACCACTAAGAATCTAGTTCGTCCTCGAACTAAGGACAATAGAAATACATAAATCAGCTAAAAGCTGGGGATAACTACTATGCATATTAGACTTGACCTCCCAAGTAGAATCATATATAGATTGATTCCTCCATTAGACCTTAACAACAATAAAAACTCTAGAGCACAATCGTCTAACATCCCTTGGTAGTACGAAGAAAGGATCTTCAACAAAAGACAACCGCTCAACTAACTGGTCTTTAATCCCAATGAAAGATATGAGACTGATCTGGAATGGAATGCCGAAGCATACAAACATGAAAAATTGGATGAAAAAATGAACAATTTAGGTTCAATGCTAACTCATAATCCACATACCTAATAGTCCAAAGGTTCTCAAAAGGCCCAATATACCTGGGGCAAAGCTTGGCCCTCTTCCCAACCTTATCACGCCCTTCATGGGAGATACACGAAGGAAGACACGATCACCAACACTATATCTCAAGGCACAAATTCTGTGATCTACATAGCACTTCTACCTACTCTGAGTTGATCGAAGCCTATCCTGAATGACATAAAATATATCCAAAGACTTATGAAAAAAGTCCTTACCTCTAGTTCTAATCCAGAATATAAAACCAATCAACAAGAGAGTGACAACGTCTACCATACAATTCCTCGAAAGGAGCCATCTCAGTACTGGAATGGTAGCTATTATTATAGGCAGACTCTGCCAATGCTAAATATTTCTCCCACTGACCTCTAGAGTCCATCACACAAGCACGAATAATATCCTCCAAAATTTAAATAGTATGCTCTGGCTGACCGTCAGACTAGGGGTGAAAAGTTGTACTAAGATCAACCCGAGTACCCAAATCCTCCTGAAAAGTCTTCCAAAAGTGATACATGAACACTAAACCTCGATCTGAGATAATAAAAACTGGCACACCATGAAGACGAACTACCTTACGAATATATATACGATCCAACCTCTTAGCACTAAAATAAACAAGAACTAGAATAAAATAGGCATACTTGGTCAATCGATCCACGATAACCCAAACACTATCAGAACCACAAGAAGTACAAGGCAACCCAGTCACAAAGTCTATAGTGATCCATTCCTATTTCTACTCGGGAATGGGTAACCTCTGGAGAAAATCACCAGGTCTTAAATGCTTGACCTTCAATGGTAGCAACAGAGCAATAAGCTAGGAAATCCGCTACATCCTACCTCATACCACCCCACCAGTAATATTGCCTCAAGTCATGATACATCTTATTCACTCCTGGATGGATAAAATACCTCGAACAATGTGCCTTTTCCAAAATCAATCTAATCCAACCACCCACTCTCGGCACATAAACTAGGCCTCTAATCTTTAAAACACCATCTATATCAATCGAGGCTTTTTTAGCCTCACAACTTAACACCTTATCCTAAATCACTCTCAACCCAACATTATAAAACTAGTGAGCCCGAATCTGCTCCATCAAGAAAGACCTAGACACAACGAATGCCAAAACACACTCGTATGTCGAAATATCAAGTCTAACCATCTGGTTAGACAAATACTAAACTACTAAGTCCAAATGCCTTTCCTGGGTAAAAGGATGCACCAAGCTACCTATGCTAGTCGACTTTCAGATTAAGGCATACGCAGCCACATTGGCCTTGCCCAGATGATAAAGAATAGTCAATTCATAATCCTTAAGTAACTCAAGCTAACATCGCTGCCTCATATTAAGATCCACTGGGTGAAGAAATACTGAAGGATACGATGATCCGAGAAAATCTCACAATGAACCCCATACAAGTAGTGCCTTCATAACTTTAAAGAAAACACAACCACGCACAACTCCAAATCATGGGTCGGGTAATCCCTCTAAAGGGGATTCAACTGAGAAGAAGCATAAGTAATACACTTATCCTCCTACATCAACACAACACCTAACCCAACACTAGACACATCACAGTAAATAGTAAAACCTATGTCCTCAATGGGAAAAGTTAAGATAGGAGTTAAAGTCAACAAATCTTTGAGCTTTTGAAAGCTTGCTTCGTACGTATCAAACCACGAAAAGGAAATCTTCTTCTGATTCAACTTGGTCAATGGATCTATAATAGATGAAAAAACCTCAACAAAGCGCGGATAGTAGCTCGCTAAACTAATAAAACTCTGAATCTCAATAGGAGAAGTAGGCCTAGCCCAATCATAAATCATTGTAATCTTAGTCGAATAGACCATAGTATAATCCTTGATCACCACGTAATCCATGAAAATAACAGACTCCAATAAAAACTCACACTTGGAGAACTTAGCATACAATTTTTCATTCCTCAATCTCTGAAGCACAATCCATAAATACTCCTCATGATTAACCTCATTGTTAGAATAAACCAAGGTATAATCTATAAATAAAATAATAAAGAAGTCAACATATGATCGAGATACCTGGTTTATCAACTCCATGAACATGGATAGGGCATTGGCCAACCCAAAGGATATGACCAAGAACTCATAACAATCATACCCAGTCGGAAAAGCTGTCATTGGAATATCTGAAGCTCTAATCCTCAATTGGTGATACACGGATCTCAAATCAATGTTTAAAAACACTGAAGCACCCTAAATTTGATCAAACAAATCATCAATATAAGGAAGAGGATACTTATTCTTAATCGTCACCTTATTCAATTATCGATAATCAATACATGTACACATAGACCTATCTTTTCTCTTCACAAAAAAAAATAGGCGCATCCCAAGGTGATACACTAGGTCGGATAAATCCTTTATCCAACTAATCCTGTAATTTCCTCTACTCGACTGGGGCTATTCTATATAAAGGAATAGAGATGGGTTTGGTGCCCAGTTCAAAATCAATAGCAAATCCAATATCACAATCTGGAGGTATACCAGGTAAATCTATAAGGAAAATATTCGTGAACTCATGAACAATGCAAATAGAATCCAAAGAAGGAGGAGAAAAACACTAGCATCATGAATATGAGCTAAATAAGAAAAGCATCCCCTCTCGACCAAACTACGAGCTTAAAGCAAAGATATAACTCTCTTGGAACCCAAATAAAGCAGACCCTTCCAAGCTACCCTTGGCACACCCGGTGAAGCTAAAGTCACAGTCTTAGCATGATAATCTCAGATAGCATGATAAGAAGCTGACCAATTAATATCCAGGATGACATTGAAATCCACCACATCTAATATAATCAGATATACCTAATTATCATACCCAGTAAAAGTTACAATACAAGATTGACACACCCAATCCATAACTAAAGAGTTTTTTATAGGGGTAGATACACGAATAGGCACATCGAGAGGATCACAAGCAAAATCAAAACCTGAAGCAAAATATATAGACACATAAGAGAAAGTCAATCCCAGATCAAATAACATAGATGCATATCTAAAACAAATTAGGATGATACCTATGATAATGGCATCAAACACCTCTTTCTCTAGACTAAAAGGTATACCATAGCATTGTCCACGACCATCATCTGACTAGGTCAACTCACAACCACCGCCACGGGCACCATTAGCTCTGTTTCACACCCGTAGTAGAGCCTCTACCCCTCACAGATAAAATAGGTATAACTTTAAAAATAAGGCAAGGACAGTCTTTCTCCATATAGCCAACCTTATCATATACGAAGCAAACTCTATATCCTGACTCAATAGGAGAAGGTATGATTGATCTAGAATGGCCACCCAAAGTTGTTGAACTAAAAGACCTACTACCTAAACTTTGTGAGGTTGCCTGCGCGAGTCTACCATGATACCCATAAAAACTACTAGAATCTCTACCTCAAGAAGTATGACCTTTGAACTTACCCTAACTGCATACCTTCTTGGCACCTCTCTGAAATCCTTGAAGAATAGAATCAGTCATCCCAGCATGACCCATTATACTCTAAAACAATGCTACACACACTACCACTTGAGTTATATCTAGTTGAAGAGAATCATCGAACCACTTCACAAACATTTGAATCTTCTCATACTCAGTGGTAATGCTTGTATAAGAATATCTAGACAAGGCATGGAAATATGCCTCATACTCTATAACAATTATGGATCCCTATTCTAGGTGATCAAACTCATCTCTCACCCAATCCCTCAGACTGTAAGGCATAAATCTCTCCAAAAAGGCCTCAGCAAATTGATCCAAGTCATCTTAGGAGAATCAAGAGGTCTATAATCAATAAGTGACCTCCACTAATCTCTAGTGGCATGTCTCAACTGATAAGTAGTATAATAAACACCATGAGACTCAAGCGAACCAAGGTTATGCAACTTCTCTTGACAGTCAATCAAGAACTCATAGGCATTCTCGCCTATATCACCACAAAACCTAGAAGGACCCAAATGAATAAATATCTCAAACCTCTTCTGATCCTTAAAAGACATAACTATACTTGTGCAATAATAAAAGGCATAGTGAATATGACTGGCTGATATCCCAACTAAGAAAAGATTATAGACGAAGTCTGAACTCTTGATCTTGGAATACCATACTCAGATGTAGGTACTAAAGGAGAAATAACACTTTAAATTTATAAAGTACCATATATTGATGTCAGTACCATTGGGGGATCCTCACTCGGAATTAGAGGATCACCATAAGTAGACTCCAGCAAAGACAGAGGTATAATATTTGGATCTAGAGTCACAATAGGTGCACTTAAAGAAGCACCCTCTAACCGGGTCAACAAGAAAACCAGGAACCCCTCCAAAACTGGGGTAGAAAAACTCAGTGGGCCTAGGGTAGGACCCATAACTCTTAACATGATCAAACTGAGGCTTAGGGGAGAGTGCTCTAGTGATACCTCGAGACAAGGCACATCCTTGTGCCCGCCCACTACCTCGAGCATGTCCATGACTTATAACTCGCCCTCTATACTAGGCTCTCTTCTTAAATGAAGGCTCTACATATCTAACCTCATGAGATCTAGTCATCACCATATGTGTAGAAAAAAGTAAAATATAACTTAGAACACATGGTCTGAAAGATCTGCACAAAGAGGACCAAAATAAGGAAAGTTTCCTAAAGACATCTTATAGCTTCTCAAATATAAATACAGATGCCTATGTACTAATTCTCAAGACTCTATTCGACACCCCATTCTTATATTGTTGAAACTAATGAACATGGATGCTTTGATAATAATTTATCATGGCCCAAAAACCAATGGTCTTGATGGCACTTGTCGTGGCAAGCCTTGATAAGTAAGCCTATAACCCAAACTAATATGAAATGAAAGATATTACCAAAACCCAAGTCGAGACTCTTAGAACAGAGTCAAACCATGTATATATAAAGCAAAAATAAAAGATACACAACCAAGGATACCATACAATATCCCAAACATAGTGTCACAGTGTAAGAATTAACTAATACAACTCAAAGTCAAAATATACATAGGATATCCAAAAAGGTAATAAACTCTGTCTCTAAATACAATAAGACATAGTGTATATAAGAAAAAGTAGTGATCAACTCTGAATGCATGGATTAACTGCTACCTCAAATAGACTCTAAGAACGACCTGAATCAACTGTCGTGCGGCGCATGCATACCTGGATTTGCATCAAAAGGGCACAGCATAGGCGAGTACAATCCACTTGTACTTAGTAGGTATTAAAGTCCAACTGAGAAAATTAGAAAATAAAGCATACAAAATACACACTGTGGGCTTGTCACCTGCAGTCAGAAAATGCATCAAATGATAGACCACATCGTCTCTACTAATAGTTCTACAATATTCATGAACACCATACTGAAATATGATAAGGAATTATAAGTATACATGTATCACATCTACAAGTATAGAAAGATGTAAACATAGACAGATATTACATCAAGACAATAATACAAAATGGAATAAGCACAATATATACATAAGAAATATAATGAATATGATGATGATGATGTGATATGATGCACGAGATCATCGCATAACCTCCATATACACTGACTAATATTGCTCCTAGGTAGGACCCATAAAGGGTATGCCAAACCATGTACAATCCAATAACTTATACCAATATCCATGACTCCTCTCCAATAATCCCTCGGGGAGGGTCCATAAATTATGTCACAAACCAGTGTTTCCAGTATTTCTACAGAGGTACCAATGTTTCATGAATGAATATGATATAGGAATGTAATGCTCACAACTAACCAAATAAGAATTTCCAATTCTAATCCATATGCCAACTATGTGAGCTAAAATTCACTCAATAAACTATTTATTCATGATCCAACACAATCCAAATGCCAACAGACTAGGTTATCCCCTATATGATAGCACACAATTATCAATTGAGAAAATTTTCCACCAAGGACAATAATTAATTATTCAAATATTAGAACAATATCATCATATAAGACCCCATACATCACACATAACATATAATGCCTTAAAGCCAACAAATAAAAATAATGCAGGCCCCCACACATGTATAATATAGTAACAACATCATTTTTATGACTGGTTCCCATACCAATAACACTATTTTATACCAATATTTGTGACCCATCCCAGTATGAAGGAAGTTAAGCCATAACCTACCTTGAATTCCAAAACTGGAACAAATAAGCCTTTATCACCGAGCTTTCACCTCGTGCAAGGACAAAAAATAAGATAAAACACATAAATATAGAATCGATGTGTCAAAACAAATCCAATGATACTCGTATTTGTCACTTCTAAATTGAGGTCAAAGCGGACCCCCAAAATGGGTTTTTTAAAAAGAAAGGTAAAATTGAAATTTCTGTCCAAAAGTATTTTCCCCAAGATTAGAGGAACTCATGGGATAAAACCCAAGTAAAAATAGGGTGAAATTGGGGTTTGAATCAAGGAAATGCTAATTGAGGCCTTCTATACCAAAATTCTCTAATTCCACCTTTAAATTCGAGTTTAAACAAGATTTGAATGGTATAATCAAAGAAAAGTATTTGAAATAGGAGTTTTGAGCTTACCCAAGTTTAGAAATGAAAGAAAATACCCAAAAACTCAATCTCCAAGCTTCAAGTCTTGAAAATTAGGAAGAAAAACCAAGAAAAGGATTATTTATATCCAGGTGCTGCTAAAGTGGCCAAGTGGATGACTTAAGTCACTGCTAAAGTAGTCAAGTACCACTTTAGCAATACCCGCTTAACGTGTCAATATGCTAAAGCGAACAAGGTCCGTTTTAGCGCCCTCTACTAAAGCGGACGAGGGCCGCTAAAGCGCCCTTTCCCAGCTGGTATCTAGCTGCTAAAGTGGCCAAATTGTGCTTTAGTGGCTGCCGCTAAAGCAGCTAAAATGGATCTTTAGCGTCTGCACCAGCTAAGTGGTGCACCAGTTATGGATACTTGGAAAATTTCAAGTCTCTGCAGTCCCTTTGGGATTCATCTTAAATCTTGAGAACGCAAATAAACTATGCTACCCTATCAAATTTGATACTCCAGACTCAATGGAGATATCAAAATTTTGAATAAAATATTGCTTTTACTGAATTGATCCCTAATACCTATTTTCATAATTTTTTGAATGGAGGAATGAAATGAGATATAAATATTGTCAAACCACACCAACCATGTTGCCAACCTAAAATCAACATTTTGAATCTACGGATGCAATCCATTTTTCAATTCAATGCACAGATTAAAAGAAGTTGACCAAAGTCAACTAATAAGCCTTGAAGACCACTAAAAATTACAATCTCGCATAAAACACACTGAAATACATTGGGAATCATACCAATTATCCCCACACCCGAGAAATACCACAAAGCAATCATGGGGAGGTAAAATGATTAAATCACACAAAAATAAATATTTCACAAAAATCATCAAAAATCAAATCATTAGATGTAGTTTGATACATACTCATATGTACCCTTGTAAAGGTTATAAGTTGTTTTTAATAAGTGCAGTATTAAAGAGGAGAAGTGCAGTTAAGAAATTTTTGCTAAGCTTAGAAGAAATCAGTTATACAACTTAAGGCATAGTAGCCCTATTGTTACCTCTTACCTAGGGTACCCACGATTCATGTCATGTAGCTTCAAATAGTGTATGGTATATCTTTGAAATTATATCATTCATACTTTATGAACTTATGCTATATGTCTCACATAAATCATTCTTATTATTTCTTTCCTCAAAATTTTATAAGATTTCCTTTTCCAAGTCTAAGAAGGCCTATAGAGGTGAAGTTCATGTCCTCCATGCCTCTGCTAGTCTTGCTCTAATAGCTCGTGCCTCTATATCTCTTAGTATTGATAGTTAGAACCCTATTATAAGCATAACTTAGTTCATACTAGTATAAATAGCATAGACAGACTAATAAAATCATTATTTACTCTATTTATATGCCCGTTATAGCTTTAACCTTCATTCGAGGATGAATGATCCCAAGGGGAGATATAATAACACCATGAATTTCTGAGCTAAAATTAGACCATTCATCAAATGTGTGTAGGCCCAAATATAATGATTTCTAATTGTACATAGGTGTGTAAATATCCCTAGACATGAATTAAGGTCATGAGTAACTCCTAGCTCATAGCCATGATAAAAGCTTTCTTACCAATCAAATTTGTCCATATAATCTATCTATGGTCAACTTCAAATGCATATAAGTCCTAGATTATGAATATTTTAGGACCTAAAGACCTACCAAATGAAAGGTCTTTTAGCCTTATTTCCAATGCATTTAAATTCTTCTTAATCTGATATCGGAGTAAAAGGTTATAACCAATTTACCATAGAGGGTTTGTTCAATTTCGAGCGGCATAAGCTGAGGACCGCAAAATAGTAGCGGTGTTATCTCCATGACATTGAGCTTATGCTCCGTGATATCCACCGTGCCATGAAGTTAAAATTCCACAATGGTTGTATGTCACCCTAGGGGAGCTCCAGGCATTCCAACATTGCAATTTGTTTATTTTTGCAAGGGTAAATGGGTATTTTGACCCCCAAGCACTCTTATTACTTAATATAACTCTATTTTCCTCAATACATTATTATTAAATCATCTTTTATTCTTATCCCAACTCTAAAAAATGCAAAAAAAAAAGGGTTTATCTAGAAAATTCAACTCCAAGGCTCCAAACTCAAGCTTTTCTTTAAGAAATCAACAAGACCAAGTATGTGGAGCTTCAACCAGGATAATTCTTTCATCCTTGTGTCCAAACTCAAGTTTTTAAATTCCATAAATATGTATTTGTGTTAGGTTTAACCCCAAGATTTCAGTTCCAATTCATATGTTCTATTTATGAGTTTTTCTGTGTACTTGATAATATTCATGATCCCATGGTTCATTTTCATTCTTATTCACATGTTTTCAACCCTTGTTTAAGATTAGATGAAATGTTCATGAAATTACTATAAATTGGTATTGGACCTTTAAAAATTTTAAGAGTTATATCTCCTTAGTAGCATTTCAAGCATAAATTGAAAACAAGCTCTTTTCTTTGAGATGATTTAACCCAAATTTCAAGAAAGTGTGGCACATGAATATGAATTTACAAGGATTTTCCTACTCTTAATATGATTTAGCATAACTTAGCATGATTCAGAGAACCATGAATTTTAAGCATGTATATGATATAATCCTAGTTTACATGAAATTTTCATGTTTTTGCATAAGTTACAACACTTGGGGGTTTCACCACAAACATTAGCATGAACTACACAAGATAATAATAATTTTAAGATTTAACATGAATTACATAAGTTTGACATAATTTGAACTTGTGGTCTCATTTTATCAAGGACCTAAGGTTTTTAAATATATGATTCATTATTAGCATGATAGTTGGGTACGCCATTAATGATCGATAAAGCAGTAAAGAAGCATGACTAGCTTTTAGCATGTCAAGACTACGATAGTTTTACTTTAAAATTAGTTTCATCCTTCTTTACATGATAAATTTTATATAGTATAAGCAAATAATATGGTTTTGGGAGTAGTATCTAGCACTAAGGGGCGAGGTTTTAGCGTATCCTAGTCCTAAAACTATGTTCTACCATAGGTATTATAATTTTCCAAATAGGCTCAGTTTATTCACACTAGTCGTAGATTTATATCCTGGCAAGGTATATTGTGGCTTTCCAACAAGGCATATGTTGGAATCCATGTTACTCACTTGGTTTATGTTGGTTAAGAGAATCTTCCACAAATAGACAAGATTTTAACGAAGTATACAATGGCTCATTGCACTATGATTTACTTGTTTCAGCATTATGCTAGTTCTTATTATGATTTCTAGTTTGCTTCATGTTTAATGTGAGTCATTCATACTCATTATCATTACCAAGTCTTAAGCATAATTTCTGAACCTGAACTAGTATAATTAGTTCACTACACAAGTATTCATATTTTCTTATTATTTAGCTCTTACTATATTTCAATAATTCGTATACAAATTGTGAATCATTTATACTTGTCAAAATGATTTTAACTGTATGCATGATTTATTACTTTTATTTTACTTATGCATCGCACGTGCATTCCCCCATGCTCAGTACATTTAATTATACTGACCACATATATGTTTGTGTGGCTATATTACTTCATAATGTTGGTACCAGTTCTAGCTTACAAAATTATGGTCAGACAGATCACAGCTTCACACCAACAAGTGAAGGGTTCTCTTTAATCGAGTAGCCAAGTTAGTTTTTAATTCAAAATTTTATTTTTATTCTTATGTATTGAGTAGGGATAGCTGAGGGTCATGTACCGGCTTCCTATAGTCAGTATTAGTAGAGGCTTCATAGATAGTTAGTCAGAGTTGATGTATTCAATTTGAGTTTCTTTTTTGTGTAATTAGTGTTGTAAACTTTTAACAATAATATATTGAAATAGATTATCTCATGATTATGCTTCCACTTAATAAATTTAGCTCCCATAAATGTCTAATCAGTTGCTCATGCATTATGCTTGTACCATGGGTTAGCATGGGATCACTCATATTTCTAAGCATAGTGTTACATCCAGGGTGTAGTCTTAGGGCATTGCAAGTAACCAGTCAAGGATATTTTAAAACATCTTTTTTGTTTTAACCCTCTCCAATCACCTTGACCCCTTAAAAATACCCAGAATAAACCTCGCTTCCTTTTTGATGGGATTTCAAAGGCCTATCTTCATAAGGCTAATTTTAAGGCACTCTCTATAGAAACTCAACATGGCAAGATTCTTAGAATTAGTTGGATAACTCTCTCTACTCAAAAACACCATCTTTTGTCTACAAGGTAAGTTATGGTTTTTTATTATAGCAATAAGAATGGGCTAGATTCATACAATATTAATAGTAATATCAGGAGTTCTTATATATTAAACCTTTGAGCATGATATTTGTATGGATCAAATTGATAAAAATCTTAATAGTCTTTCTAATTATAGTAGAGTGGTGTTATACTCAGCTGGTGTGATATTTGTGGAATAAACTTAGTGGAATATATTGAGAGTTATAATTATTTGAATAAATATAATTGCTTCTAAGTATAGTATAGGTTAAGGATGGTAAGAAGGGGGAAAATGAGACTATTAAGGTTCATAGTAGTGCAAGATAATTTGTGACTTGCATTAAAAAGTGTTAATGATGCATGAGTATGAAGGGAGGGCTATATTAGTAAAGTTACTCAACTTAAGTCTCGTAACGATTGGTTAAGTAGGCAGAATAGCTCGTATATTAAGGTATATGGGGAGATAATGTATCTAAAAGTAGAAATAGAAGGGCCAAGCTTTATTTGTTCAGGTATGGGATATTAGTAAAGGGAGAGTGAAAGATGGGAAAGTATAAACAAGTAACCAAATTAGGGGATTAGTGCATCACCTAAATTTCATACTTGTGAATTAGTAGGGGTATTGTGGATAAATATGAAAATAATGTAATAATAATCTGATTGTTTGTTATTGTCTTTTGTGTGGGTTTCTTAATGGATGTTTGTGTTTGTATGACTTTATTGGTAATTTATAGAGTTTATATGTGAATATGTATAATAATGGAAGAGTTAAGTGACCTTCCAATCTTTAAAAGTAGTCTCTAATTTATTATGTATATCTGAAGTAAGAGATATTCTTGCTAGAGGATAGTTAGGAGGATTGGTAGTAATAAGAGAATGTGATGATATGTCTTAAGAACCAAAAATTATGTTTCGTTAAGTCCCAAAAAATATGATGCATAATGGTGGCGTATTCTATCTAGAATTATATGTTGAATAACCCAACTAAAAGAGATAGTATCTTGAACTTAGTTATGACTTGAATGAAGGGTTACTCGATAGTAACTTGATTATTATCTCAATTCTCAATATGAAAAAAAGATATTTAGATTGATGAATGAAATAGGATGATGAATTAGAGAATAGATATCAGTCTTTGTAGAATGTGCACTCTTAAAATATACATAATTTATTAGTCTTCAGACATGTCTTTGATTGATGATTGAGTTTGATAATGCTCGGTTGAGTAAGTGGTGAATGAGCCTTCGAGCATACTTGTGAATTGACTATAATTATGTAGATGTCATTAATTGTAAGTTTTATTTCGATCGTTGTTGCTTGCATCTGATTTTAATTGGGTGTTTGCGATTTGCCTGTATGCATTACTTATAATTATTGATTGGATTTTCATATTCAACATTGATGATGATGATGATGATATGATGATGATGGTATTGAAATCAAGATACTCATGATGTTGATGGTGATAATGATGATGATAATTTGATAATTATGGTAATTTTATGATGTTGCTAAGGTTATTGATGGGGTTGAGAAGAGAAAGATGATCAACACATCTTGAATTCATACATTCATTCATATACATTTGAATGTGCATCTATGATTATATGTTATTGTCGTTCCTTGTATGAACTAAGTTAAATTTATGAGATATTTAGGTTCCTTGTGTGGACCAATTATTTCAAGACATTGCGTGTAACACCCTATATTTCTCTAGTATAATCTAAGTCCCAATAAATAAGTATTTGTAGATGGAATTTTTAGAACAGTCATTATTTTTTAGTTTAGAGCCTGCCATTGTGGAGGAAATTCAATTAGCTTTCTAACGATATAAATTCGCCCAAATTTGATAATCGGGTAAGAAGTTATGGCAATTTTAAGTGTCAGTCGCAAAAAACCATTATTTTAACCCTTAGCGGATCACGTAGGTAGCCCAAATCACAATTGTCGATTTCCAATTTGACTCCACGATCATGGTGCATCGCGGAGCAGGCTAATTTACTATTTGTCAATTTCCAGTGGGCCTCCGCGATTATGGCGCATTGCGAAGATAACCAAATTGGCATCCATAGGATTACCACGATAGTGGCATGTCGTGACGTTTGTCTAGGTCCCAGTTGTCCCTTTTCCAGTGTCTTAGAGCGATAGTAGCACGTCACGCTACGGCTAAATATCAAGATTTTAGTTTCCAACTTGTGTTTTTAAATTCGTTTAAGGGTATTTGGGTTTCTTTCCTAAGCCCTAAACTCGTCCTAAACACAAAATTTAACCCCTAATTAACTTAAATACTCATCATTATTCACTTTCTCTGAAATTAAAAATCCCCTCTTTCAAGAACAACAAACCCTAGCTCTCAAGAATCAAGGCCATGTCTCAAGAACTTTCCATCAATCCTTCCAAATTCATCATCCCAGGTATGTTAGATATTCATCCATAGATTCCTTTCATCCATGGAGTCCAAGTATCCATTTTAATTACAAATCTATCATCTTTTCAAGATTTATGCTATTAAATTGTGATTTAAAACTATGAATCTCCATGAATATTAATTTTATACCATACTTTAATAGAATTATCGTTGTTATCAAATCCCCATGTTTTAATATTTTCATTCTTCGAATTAGATCATGATTTAGTGTTATAAATGTTGAGGTCATGCTATTATTTCAAGTTTTATACTATTCCCATGACTTGGCTAAACTATGAACTACAACTGTTGGATAAAATGCCTACAAGAGTGAATTATTTAATAAGAGCCTTCATGCTTTGGCCTTCAAGATTTAGTGTCTTTTTAGTATTGTTGTTTTGAGTCCTGGGGGTATTGAATACCCAAAAACCATAGCTGTTAATTTTGTCTAGCCTCCGTACATTACAGAATCGTCTTCAGATTATATTATGAGCATTATCAGAATAGTTAGATATCAGTTATTCAACTCAGAACAATCTAGTATCTCAGTGTATTTCAGTTGGGAGTAGGATTTAGCACCGAGAAAGTGTAGGGATGGTGGCTTCCCCATCAGATAGGAAGAGTCATTAGTAGCAGTCCCTATACTCCAGAACTATGTATCCAGGATAGGATATGAGTAGTAACCCGTCATATTAGGTTTGACTATGTCGCAGGGGTCACGAGTCAGTTAAGGCTTGACACCCTTAGTTCTTTGGACAGTATATCAGTTTAGTGGATCCACACAGCCATTGTTAGTACCCGTGGCAAGTATTAACACCCTTCTAACTGGGTTACAGGTTGGACCCCGATTAGCTCAAATTAGTAAATATTGATTAGATAATACCTCCCATAGTCTCAGTTATAGTCTTAGTTACAGTCCTTGCTCAGTTATTCTATCTTAGTGTTGTTTGACCAAAGCATACAGATTTTAGTTATTTCAGTATTTCAATTTACATATTTTACTCAGTTATGTTATATGCTTGGTCATGCATCTTCAATATTTACAGATTTCCATGCATTATTAGTATCTAATGATTCCATGCTCTCTACTTAGTATTCCATGATTTATATGCATATCCGGTTACTTATTAGTTCTGTTCATGAAACCATGAATACTAGCCTACCTTATTTAGGCTACCACTACATTCAAAGTACTGATCGCATACCTTTCTTTTGCACTATGATGTATCATATCATAGGTGTTGACGCTCAGTTCTCGGATCACACTTAGTCCCTCAGATCATCATCAGTACAGTAGCAGTGGTGAGTCCTCATCATTCTAGGACAGATTATATTACTCCATGTCTTTATCTCAGTAGTTAGTAAAGTTAGTTGGGGCATGTCCCATCAACTCACAGTATTCAGTTTAGAGGATTTGCAAACACTAGAGTTAGCTATTCAGACTATTTAGATTTCAGTATTTTTATCATATTCACAATTTAGTAGTTATTTCATTATTAAAACCTTATGCAATTTCAGTTATTCTTCCGCGTTCATGATTATATTATTTAGTTTATGGGTTAGCTTGTGGTCGTTCGGGATCATAAGCACCGTCGGGTAGTTACAAACTTGATATTAGAGCCTAAGGTTTTAAAGTGTCATAGGAAGTCTAAAAGATGCATCGAGTAGAGTCTTGTGCATGGGTGTGTAGTGCACCACACTTATGGATGAGAGGCTACAAGGCATTTAGGAAAAGTTTCCCTTCTTTCAGTATTCATGTCGTGTGAGTGAGCATAAGCTCAAGTTAAACTCCCTGTCTAATCCGTTTCTTCCTTCCATTTACAGAACATGCCTCCCAAGAAGAACGGAAGAAGAATAAGAACTCAGCCAACCCCTCCGCCCGTCCAGGCAGATCCTCTGGACGAGCATGTCTCTCACGCAGAATTTAGGGCTACGTTCACTACTTTAGGAACTCCGTAGCAGCACAGAATGAACATCTAACTATTGTTCCATCCAACCTAGTGTCCAAAACTGCTGCAACCAAAATTTGAGATTTCACCCGGATGAGTCCTCCTTTCTTCACGGGGTCCAAGTCTAAAGAGAATCCACAGGAATTCTTAGATATGGTTTAGAAGGTAATGGATGCTATGGGGGTGATGTCTAGTCAGAGTGCCGAGTTGGTTGCATATCAATTACAAGATATAGCACATACTTGGTTTAAGCAATGAAAAGTTGATAGAGGTATTGATGTAAGACCTATCGAATGGGAAGAGTTTGCCATGTCATTTTTAGACAGATTCTTTTCATTAGTGTTGAGAGAGGCCAAGGTGTTAGAATTTATTAATTTGAGGCAAAGCAGCATGAGTGTGAGGGAGTATTCCCTCAATTTTACTCAGTTAGATAGGTATGCTCTTCATGTGGTAGCTGATAATAGTCTAAGATGAGTCTGCTTATATCTGGCATATCTGATAGTATGGTCAAGAAGTGAAGGACTGCAATGCTGATTAGTGAGATGGACTTTTCTAGGATGATGGTTCATGCTCAACAGATAGAGGAGAAAAATATTAAGAAGAGGGAGAGAGAAAATAGGATAGCTAGGACGGGTAGTTTTAATTTCAATCAGCCAAAGTCAGAAGGTGGTAACCGTCTTTAGTTTCATCAGAGGTCTTTAACCCAGTACCTTCTTCATCCAGTTCCCCAGTATCCAAATTCAGAAATGACAATGGGGATAGGGCATCAGGATCTAAGTCCTACGTCAGTTTTAGCAGTGCTCATACCAATCCTTTATGTCAGAAGTATGGCAGACACCATCAGAGTGAGTGTAGAGTGGGTAGTGATGTGTGCTTCGAGTGTCGCAATCCAAGCCATCGGATTCGAGAGTGTTGGATAGTTTCTCAGAAAGGTAGGGATGTGCGCCAATAGGGTTAGTACCATCAGTCGTCAGTTCTATCCGGCCGCCCAACTTAGCAGGGTGTTGCTTCCAGTGCTACCAGTGGTCAGCGTCCGAACAGATTATATGCTCTTCAATCCCGTCAAGATCAGGAAAATTCTCCTGACGTAGTTACTGGTACATTGTAGGTCTTTCACTTACATGTTTATGCTTTACTATACCCTGGAGCTTCTCTTTCTTTTGTAACTCCATATATAACTATCAATTTTGGAGTCAGTCCCAAAAATCTAGCAAAGCCCTTTTTAGTGTCTACACCAATGGGTGTTTCCATTGTAGCCATACAGGTATACAAGAACTGTCCAGTCATAATATCTCAAAAAGTTACTTCAGTTGATCCTATGGAGTTAGAGATGATGAATTTTAACGTCATTCTCGGCATGGATTGGATTCACTCATTCTATGCCTCAGTTGATTGTAGAAATAGAATAGTTCACTTTTAGTTTCCAAATGAACCAGTCCTTGAATATAGGGGTGGTACTACAGCTTTTAGGGGTCAGTTGATTTCTTACCTTAGAGCCAGAAAGATGATATCCAAGGGGTGTGTCTATCATCTTGTACGAGTTAAAGACTCTAACTCATTTTGTACTTTGAATGTATTGGTATGCTAAATGAGGTTAAGCTGACGTACATGGTTCATATGCATTAATGATACTGACTGAACACGTAGCATGGGATAACTAATATATAGTATGCGAGAAATACTGTAAAATCTGAGAATTCATGACCAAGCATATGACATGATACTAAAGTAGTCTGTAAACTAAAATACTGAAATACTAATGTTGAAAAACTAGTAATTTTATGCCATGGTCAAGCAAGTCTGAAAACTAAACTCTACACTAAATACTGGACTGATACTATCGGAGCTATAATATAACCGACATGCCCCAATAAGGTAAATTGGGGTCCAACCTATAACCCCAGTTGGGAGGGTGCCAGTACCGTGCCATGGGTACTAACACTAGTTGTGTGGATCCACTGTAATGGTGTACCGAAGGACTAAAGAGTTACCCTCTACTGGCAGGTGCTCTGGTGAGATATATGTCAACCCTCACCTGGTAGGTTAACATCTCTAACCTATACTGGATACGTAGTTCTGGAATACAAGGACTGCTACTAAAGGTCATACCCTCAACTGGCAGGTGAGCCCCCATCCCTGGGTTCGCTCAGTGATGAATCCTACTCCCAACTAAACTGACTCGGACTACTAAATTGGAACTGATCTAACTTGACTGATAAGACAACTGGCTAAACTGATAATACTTATTCATGCACTGAAAACTATTCTAAAAAATCTAAGACTAAGTAAATAGCTAAATTTTGAGTTTGAACAACCCCAGGATTTTATAACATCAAGAGTGAAAGCATACCAAAGTTTTAAATGCATAATAAATAGTCATTGTTCAAAATTCATCTCTTAGGTATTTCATTAAACACTTGCAAGTCATGGGTTAAGCATGGGAGTAGTTTTTAAACATGGGGTAATATCATGATTGTAATACTAAAATCACAAATTAAGGTAATGACCAACAAATACGCATCATTCAACATGTAGGGTTTAACATCAACAACAACAACCTTGTCAACATGATTCGTACACACATACAATGAATTTTCATGAAGGGTCATGGATATATCTCATAATATCATGTAAAGATCATAGATTTAAATTTCTTTTTAAACTTGAAAGTGGGTACTTAGAATCCATGGGCGAGAGGAACCCATGAATGAACATCTAACATACCTGGATTAATTAATTTATGAAGGTTCTTGAAGAATTTCTTGAGAATTGAACATGAATGTTGAAGGGGCTTGGGTTTGTTTTTTAGAGAGAATTTGTTTCTTGGGGAGAAGTTATGGCTAATGAGGCATATCATGCTTCTTTAGGGCTTTAATTCCATGTTTTGGACGAATTTGGGTGATGGAAAAAGACCGAACTGCCCCTTGGGGATTTAATTCCGTAGCTGGAATGCGAATGAGAGCTTCACCCCGATGCGGTGTAATCGCGGTGGGTTGCTGGAATTAAAAATTGCATATTTTACTCCACCGCGACATGGTGATGCTTCCACCTCTATTTCCACTACGATGCGGTGGAATCGTGGTGACTTACGGGAATGAAAATTCAAACACTGTCCAAAACTCATCCAAAAAATTCGAATCCTACCCGAGATATGCTACCTACACCTGATAACGCTCAACTTACACGTCAATTAAGTGCAAGGCGGTCGTCGTCAATATATTTACCAAACTTTAGAGTTGGGGTCGAATCCAATAGGAACAATGTGAGTGGCAATCAAATTAATTTGAAATGATAGTTACAAGTTAAATTTAAACAAATGGTACAAAAAGATAAAATAGGGGAGGTGAGTTCCTACACTAATGTTTCTTTTTGGATTTTCTAGTATAATTTGGGGCTAAGAATAATTAAAGTTTTAACAATTATTCACGGATCTTGGGATTCTACATTACTAAGGGAGTGACATGTGGGAGTGAGTCATCAACATCGATTTAGTAAGTTAAATATGGGTAGGCTTGGTTATAGCTTTTGATGCTAGTCTTTCAACAAAACATCAAACTTTCACCCATTGATCCTTTCGAATACCTAATGAATGTGTTCAACAATTAGCAACCACAACCTTAATCAAGGCATCCCTATTTCTAGGAAGACACCCATGGCATAATTAACCTCACATTTACCCTTATGTCTAAGATAGTGAAAATTTAGAAAACTACAGGCATAATTGTCTATCATTGCTTTGGTCCCCATATCCCTCTTTAGAGGGTGATATGGATTCCTAAATTTCATCCAAAACCCATCTTTTGAAGATGGTATTGAACTTTCTAGAGCTTGGAGCTTTCACTCATCAAACCCATGTGGGTATTTGGAGCTTTCATACATAAAATCCCAACAAAAATAGGATAGCAATAATATAACCCATAAACATGAACAGCCAAATCGATGCTAACAATCACAACCCACACACACTTTAATTCCTATTCACACATAACCCTAAGAGGGAGATTTAGCTACACATAAGATAGACAAGCATAGATATACCCATAATCTCCATTGAATAAAAGTTGTAGAAGATCTAAGCGAATGTTACTTCAAACTTGGCTCTCCCACAATATCTACAATGGAAGTGAGAAAATCTTCCACTTATAAGGTCTCCAATGTATTCTTCACCTAAAATTTATAAAATATTCTCTTCTCCAAAAATGGAGGCAACAAAGTTTCAAGCCAAAAACCTAAAGAGAGGGGAAACATGGAATAGTGATGGAATTGAATGATCATGAAATTAGGGTTTGAGTCTTTTTGTTCAAATTGGGATCAGAAAGTGCTATTATAGTTTTTCCCTTGGGCTGAACATTTTCGCCAATCCGCAATCGCGCAAGTCTGGCTGCGACCGCAGGTACGCGACCGCAATTGACTTACGCGGACGCAGTTAATTGACCATCTTGACTGACCGCGGCCAATGGACCGCGACTACAGTAACTGAGGCTATTTCACTGCAGGTCTTCAACTGCACTTTTTCTGCTCCCTTTTGATTATTTCAAGCTCTAATCGACATCTCTTTGTCTTTTCAACTCTTATACCTGCAAAGAGTGGATATTAGTTTATTAAACCACAATTATGTCTGAAACTCATTTGAGACAAGGTAATGTGCACTAAAACTGAGTGCGAATGAGTGTTGAAATCACCACTCATCAACACCCCTGAACATGAATCAACTCAAAACCCATCGTCTCTCGGAGCCCGAAAGGTCAACTTAAAATCCTCAAAGTTATCGGGAGTCAAAAGTGATTAAGTCCCTCAACACTTAGTCTTATTTTCAGGTTCTAACTTTCTTAAGAAAGTAATAGGGGTTGATCTAGACTTAGAAACGTACAGGGTATTACAAAGGGTTATCCTATTTAGGGATTTATTAGGTAGGTGCCTACATGATCCGTGGGTTGGATTGTGATAGAAGGATATTCATGAGAATTAATCATGATACGAAGATATGGTGTCATAACATAAGAGCCTAAAGTCAAGTTTTCTAAGTTCTAGGAAGTAAGATGTGTAAAGGTGTATGACTCAAGCTAGAATTATAGGTTGAATAGGGTTGAGTGGTTGAATAATCAGTACAAGAATAGTGTCTTGAACTTAGTGACGAATGAAGTATAAGGTTTGCTAGTTAGTAATTGTATTTACCAATATTGATAAGAATACAATAGGGTTAGAATAGTGCAATGAAATAAGTAGATTGAATTAGAGTGTAGATATCAATTTTGGTGGAATATGTTGCAATGATCCAAAATGTCATTACATTAAAAAATGTTTTGAATTTTTTTATGATGATTAAAATACTCCTACCAAACCTGATAGAATTTAATTTATGGGGAAAAAGTGGGGCTCAACGTAATTGAGCCAAGAATTTAAAAGAAAATGGGTCAGCTTGTTGCCTACCAGTACAACAGTAATCTAAAGTGGCCTTCTCGAACTCCCTTAAAACTCCTATTTTATTTTAAACCTCCTAGGTAGTTTTTTCACCAAAAACCATTTTGAATAAGACCCACCTTAATAGCTATGAGGTTTCAAAGTTCACGCTTCATGAGGGCAATTTTGAGGCACATCCGGTAAGAACCCGATGCGGAAAAACACTTACCACGCACGAGAGAACTTCCTCCTCTCAATAGCAGCGTGATTCATATTTGAGGAATATTATGGTTAAATTATGAAAGATTCTAGATAGATACATGTAATTTTAATAGTAATGTCAGGATATTTCATGTCTTAGGCCTTCAGACACGGTATTTGCGTGGACGAAAATGATAAAAATCTGATTAGGCTTTAATACTGTAATGAAATATTGTTGTACTTAGTTGGTATGATATTCATGTCACAAATTTTGTCCAATCTTGTGAAAGTTATAATCAGTTTAACAAATACAATTGCTTTATAAGTATAGTATAGGGTAAGTATGATAAAAAGGGAGCGAACTAAGGTTTAATTAAGTTGCTCATAGTAATTCAAATAATAATGACCTGTATTAAGAAATGGTAATGAGGAGTAAGTGTGAAGAAAATACCATGTTAGTTACGCTACTTGAGTTGACTGTCCTAACGATTAAGTAAGCAAATGGGATAGCTTGTTGGCTAGCTTAGTAGCAAGGTACGTGGGAGGGTAAGTATCCCAAAATGTATTGATACAATTCCAAGTATAGGAGTAGAAGGGTCATGTGTTAGTATTTTGGGTTGAAAACATTAGCAAAGAATGAGAGAAACACTTAAAAGTCCGAGCAGGAATCCGAATTAGAGAATTAGCATTGTCATCCAAATTGAATATCCATGAACTAGAAGAGTTATTTTAATATAGACATAAGAATGTGTGTGTGTGTATATATATATGTGTAAATAAATCCCAAGCCATTCAAATAAAGGATAGGAATGGAAAAAGTGATTTGATACCGTGAGGATTAGTACAAGTAAGAATGAGAATGATTGCCTCTGTGCTTATTTGAAAATGAATTTGCGTGATTGCTTTTGGGAACTACTTGTGATTATGGTTGCACTACATATTCATATATGTTATTGATTATGATTGAGATGGTTGTGGTGATGAGTTAATAATATTAAGTATGATATTGAGATCATGATGTTCATGATATTGATATGATAAGGATATGTTGATGATAATGATGATGATATTGAAATCATGATGTGGATATACTGATATTTATGTTGAGGATGCTGAGTTGAAAAAGGGAGGAGAAGTTGTGCATATTTGCATACATGCATTCATCATATGTATTAGATGTGCAATCATATTCATACATTGTGATGGTGTAAATGATGGGAATTTATTTATTATGATAAATTGATGTGCCCTGCTTTTCCATAACAACAAAAGACGACATAAGTATAGGTAGCTAGATATACATAATTAGACATGTTATGCCAGTTAAGTGATGGGAAACGCAGGCACTATTAGTGGTCCCGAAGTAATGATATAGTGAAGTCTGTAGGACTATCAGTACTAGATTAGAAATAAGGTGACATAAAATATGAAATAACATTATAAGATAGATTAGATTATCAAAGAACAAAAATATATAAAATATTAAATGATAGGTAGATCATAGAGATTAAGTGTAAGTAATGATACTTGTATGAATGGGATTGATAATCAAAATCTAACTTAAGTACATGATTTCTTTTCTATTTGGTATTATTATTATTATTTATTTCTAACTTTGGTTAGCTTATGATGTCTACTAGCATGTGTGGTTATATTGATACGACACGTACTATATCTCCTTTTGGGGATTATCCATGTTACATGTGAGTTAGTGTTTCTATAGAAGTAACGGTGATAATTCTTCAATAGCACCTGCCCTCTCTATTCTGCAAGGATGTTCTATCATGCATTTTCCTATTTCTTGTCTAGTGCTCTTATACCAGTTTAGACTATCACACCCCTTTTAAAAAAAAAGAATTGATTTTAGAGTTTGAAAGGGTTTTATTAGTAAGTGACAAAAAATGAAAATTTATTTCCAAAAGAATTATTTATATTCAAAACTCAGAGTCACCACTTGGTATAATCCGGTGTGCCAAGTCACCATTGGAAAATCCTTTTCAAAATGATTTGACTGTTTAAACTGATTTGTGAACAGAGATTTCAGCTAAGGAATTCTGTTGACCGAGGAGAAGGTGTTAGGTACCCCTCGGTCCCGTGGTTCAACCACGGTCTCTTGGTGGAGCATATCGGCTAATTTG
Organism: Capsicum pubescens; assembly: GCA_030864215.1. NCBI lineage: Eukaryota > Viridiplantae > Streptophyta > Magnoliopsida > Solanales > Solanaceae > Capsicum > Capsicum pubescens. The sequence continues at coordinate 84,604,097 of CM061548.1, forward strand.
ACACTATGAATGTATAAACCACACAAAAACACACAAAACAATCAAACGAAAAAAATGAATCCCAAATAATATAATGTCCAGTCCAATTATATAGTCTCAAAATAAAAAAAATGGAAATGTAAACCTATGCTAACCTACACTAATCCAAAACTACGCTCTAATGCTATACCTGACGTCTCGGGCCTTCGTCACGGACGTTCTCCGAGTACAAAATAATTCGGGGCATTCCCCAGTGACTAAGTACAATATAACCTCGGGGCATTCCTCGACAAATGAATACATCTTCAAATCCTGTGCGATAAAGTAGAAAGAACTATTCACACACATATTCAAACATTCAACAAAACACCATTCCTAAAATTTGCCTACCTGTATTAGCAGTTGCCTACCCATTTAACGACCTAAAATAATGATACTATCGATTTCACAAACATGATATTTGTTCTGAATTAAACAAAACAACAATAAATCAAAATTAGACCAAATTTACTTTTCACCAAGTTTTCAATTCTCACACTGATTTTGTGAAAGAATTACCGATTTCAATTATCTATGAGATATAATGTTCATCCAAATTGTACTATTTGAGATCAATCATTCAACACAAAAACATATCAAGCAACAAATCACCCAAAAAAATAATATCAAACCACAACCACAATCACATAAAAATTAAGAAAACTAGAGTTAGAAATTGGAACTTTTGGGATCAAAGTGTTGTTCGATTAAATAAGATGAAGCAACGGGCCAAGAACCAGGTAAACCTCAAACGATAAACCTGCAAATCAAGAAATCCCAACCTCGAACGATGCCCTTTAACTGATTTGGTCATTTTTTAACCAGATTCAATCAGAATAGACTAGGATAATTTTGGATTATGTCACCTTCGGTCGCTGACTTACCGTTTCTGATGAGACGCGATCTGAAAATAGAGCGGAACCATTTTTTGGAGCTAGTTTGGGTTAGAGTATCGCTGGTCATGCTATTTTCTGGTGAGTCTTGACGGAACAGTGGCTAAACTCGCTGGAGAAACACCCCCTCTCCTCGGTTCTTTTCTCTCTCCCTGATTCTCTCTTTTTCTCTCTTGGTTTCCTCTCTTCCTGATCTGTGTGTATGAATCGTGTGTATGTATGTATGCTTTCCACTTGAGAATAAAGGAAAAATATAGTATGAATGTGAATATCAAACTATGAAGCTGCGGAAGAATGGTGATATTTATATCAGTTCAGTGAATGTGAGTATGTAAAAATGGACTCGGTAAGGAATTTTTGTGTGTGCCTCTGTTGATCAGTATATGTGTATGGGTGATCAATATGTTTATCCTCCTATATTTTCTCTATATGTGAGGTGTATATCCTTTTCTTCTGTGGAAGGTTCTCCTCCCCCCTATTTATATTCTGCGTGTGTGTGTATTGATATGGTGGAAAAGATAATAGAGTGGGTGATATATGGGTCCCTTTGTGTGTGAGTTTGTTAGATAGGTAGGGACCACATGGGGTAGGTAGTGTGTGAGTATGATATGGTGTAAAAATTAGTTAAGATAAGGAAATATTAGGGATTAGGGATTTAATTTGTTAGGATTTGGTTATTATTTGTTTCCTTGTGGGGAAAGTGTAGAATGGGTGAGGGTACGTGGTAAGGTGAGCTAGAATTGAATAAAATTGAACTTCAAGAGGGACAAAATTATGTTTCTACATCATGCCTCTTTTTGGGTGTAAACACAAAGTATTTTCAGACAAAAAAGTAGACAACAAGATCAAATTTTTAACCCGGCCATTATTTGAAGAAAGAAATAGAAGGAAGAAGGACAACCGAGTTGAGGGGTCGAGTGACGTCCTATCGAGGTTCCGGTCCACGACTCTGTTATTACATCAAAAATAAAAATTATATGTTAAAAACATAAATAAAATTACAAAAGTCCTATCTATGAAGCTTTCTTGACTCTTGACTTGCTATTTCATCACCCTATTCTTTAGGCGGGCTCTTGACTTGCAATTTCTTCACCCTATTCTCCAGACGGTCTCCTGGCTTGAAATTTCTTCAACTTGTTGTTTGGTTTTCAATTTCTTCACCCTGTTCTCCAGGAGGGCTCCTGACTTTTAATTTCATCACCCTGTTCTTCAAGCGGGCTCCTGACTTGCTAGTTTTAATCTATTGACTTTCAATTTCTTCACCTTGTTTCTTGACTCTCAACTTCTGCCCTTTGCTGCTAGACTTTCAACTTCTTCACCTTGTTACTTGACTTTCCATTTATTCGCCCTGTTTTTCAGGCGGGCTCCTGAAATCAAATCAAAACTAGAAAGAAAATTATTTCAAACAAAGATTATTATAAAGAGAGATTCCATTTGCCGGAAAAGAAAAGTTCCAAACAACTGGAATAAGATTTTTTGCCCAAGTTTATCATCATAAGACTTTTGTGAATGTCAAATCCAATCATAATTACTTGTATGTTGCAATGTTGAATCAAGATTCTGACCAATAAATGCATCTCTTGAGAGTAAAATTAAATGACCAAGACTAAGAAGTGCATCTCCTAAGAATTAAAGTGAGGAATTCCGACTAGAAAGTGCGTCTTCTAGAGCTAAAAGTTTAAATTAGGAAGTGCGCCACCTGGCAAATAAAAACTAACAAGGAAGTGCGTCTCCTAAGGTCTAAGAACAATGATTCCACTAGAAAGTACATCTTCTAGGAATCAAGGAGACTGACTTGACTAGGAAGTACATGTTCTTGGAATCAAGGGGGATGACTCGACCAGGAAATACATCTTCTAGGAACCAAAGGGACTGACTCGACTAGGAAGTACATCTTCTAGGAATCAAGGAGAATGACTCGACCAAGAAGTACATCTTCTAGGAATCAAAGGGAAATAACTCAACTAGGAAGTACATCTTCTAGGAATCAAGGGAAATGACTCGACCAAGAAGTACATCTTCTAAGAATCAAAGGGGAATGACTCGACTAGGAAGTACATCTTCTATGAATCAAGGGTACTAACTTGACTAGGAAGTACATCTTCTAGGAATCAAGAGGAATGACTCAACTAGGAGGTACATCTTCTAGGAATCAAGAATTAAGTTAGGAAGTGCATCACCTAACAAGTACAATTTGAATTACCCAATCAAGGAAGTGCGTCTCCTTACTAATGCCGCTTGAATTACCAAAACAAGAAAGTGTGTCTCCTTACCAATGTTGCCTGAATTACACAGAAAAGGAAGTGCATCTCCTTACAAATTCCACTTGAATTACCTAGACAAGGAAGTGCATCTCCATATAAATACCGCTTGAATTACCCAGATAAGAAAGTGTGTCTCCTTACAAATGTCGCTTGAATTATCCGAATAAGGAATTGCGTCTCCTTACAAATATTGTTTGAATTATCCAAGTAAGAAAATATGTCTCCTTACGAATGTCACTTGAATTACCCAAGGAAATGCATTTTCTTATAAATTTTGCTTGAATTACCTAAACAAAGAAGTGCATTTCCTTACAAACGCCACTTGAATTACCCAAACAAGGAAGTGTGTCTCTTAGAGATATTGGATTATAAGTTTCACCATGGTTTTAATTATCAAACCTGTGCAACAACATTGCCTCTTGCATTTGTAGAAGTGAGAAATTATGTCCTTTGATGTTTAGGCTTTGAAATCCTTGATATGAAGGTAACATTTATTCCTATTTCATACAAAGAAAACTTGTAAGTTTAAAAACGTGGTGGCTGGTTTGTGTCTTTAGCTTTCACGGAAATCGCTCTTGCCCCAGTCATATTTAATCTTGTTTCCAACCATTAGCATATGTTATTGATTCTCTGCATTATTTACCCAAACTCAGATTATTAAGAGTGACTTTGAAACAAACACAGTATTATTGCTTTGCCATGTTTCTCAGATAAACCCTTTGAACCTTGGTATTTCCATGAGTTCCCAGACTTTTCTTTGACAAAACTTTTTGCATGCCCATTTTTTAGCTCACAATCATGTCTCTTTCATGTGCTAGCTTTTGTCTTGCTTTGTTCAATTGAAAAAGTTGATAATCAGTTTGGAAATGTTTTCTTACTTGTTTTGACATGGACTTGACTCAAAGACAAGAGAAAAATTACAATGATTTTTATTTGGATAACTGACTCAAGAAAATAAAATAAAAATATAAAAAAGAAAGAAAAAACAATGAATGTCCCCATTTGAAACAAAGAAACAAAAAATTTATCTAAAAATAATAGTCAACTCTGATGATTATGCCATACATTTTGGATTAAGTTGTCTGATCTTTCACTCCAAACTTTCTATCAATTGTCGTTGAGTTAATGGTCATGAAACTGAGTTGTTTCCTCAGGTCAATTGTTTTTAAGACCTCATTCGGCTAGTGACACCTTGAAGGATTTTTGTCAACAAGACTCTCTCATTTTTCTCTCAGCTCACCATCGCCTTATGATGTCCATGAGGGTTTTTCACCAATAAGACTCTCTTATTTTTATTTCTCTCAACTCACAGTCGCCTTATAGTGCCCGTGAGGGAATTCACTGATAAGACTCTCTCATTTTTATATATCTCAACTTACCATTATCTTACGGTGCCCATGAGGGTTTTCACCAATAAGACTCTCTCATTTTTATTTCTCTCCCAATTTCTTATGCTGAGGAAGACAAGTAGTTCCCAAAATGCATTATCATATCCATTGCATGCTTAGCCTTAACGTTCTCAAAGATTGGTCTGAAGGTCTTCCTTTAGTTGTAACTAGGCTTTTGGATAAGGTTAGAAAGAAAGGATGACATGAGTCCCAAACGACACTTGAAGTGGGTAGGACTTACAACTTTTGAAATCGACTCAAACAATGAGGATTAACTCATGCCCCAGTTTTTTTTGACTGGGTAATTCTAAATTATTTATTTGGTTGGACCGGGCCCAGAGTAGGGCAGCCTACGTATCTCACCCCCAAGAGAGGAGAATCAGGTCATACATAGTTCCAATAACTCATTCTTTTGCTTGATTCTAATTTTTTTCTTTTATTTTTCTTTTATTGACTCGTTTTCTCTTTGGGACCTTTTTTGACTCTATTTTTCTTAGCACTCCTCTTTTCTTTCTTTTTGGACATATTTTTCTCTTTTTTTTTTACTTTATTCTTTTGGTCAACATTTTTTCTTTTGAGCTTTGCTGACTCTATCATGATTCCAAAAGAGGGGTATGAAAGAAAACAACACTAAGGCTCAAATTAGATAAATAAAGGATGACACAATGTTTGGCTAGAAGAATGAAAAGCCTTCGTCATATCAATCCTTAAAAATGCAAGTACATGTCATGCAATATGAAAATGAAAGATGAAGATCATTTGTGACACTTTAACAACACTGACTTTAACTAAGCATGTGTGCCACTTCTTCTTCTACACTTAACAAACATACAACTCCATTTTTGTTGTACATCTCTCACATCGAATTATCCATGTTTTCGTGGAGCTGATTTTCTTTTTGTTCCTCTTGATATAGGATTACGCGGTCACTGTTTGACTTAATCGAGATATGTCTTTCAATTGATGACCAAGTTATTCTTGTAATCTCAAAATATTTGCGTTAATTTTCAAAGAAGGCTTTAACTTTTCACGAAATTTCTCAACACTCTACCTATTTTCTCGAATGTTTTTTCTAACTTTATCCCTCTGATTCAATGTTTCATGGTTAAATCGAATTATAAGATCTGGCTGAAAATTCCGCAGGCATGTCATATCACTAGAGTCAATATAAAATGTACAATATAAAGAAAACAAACAAACAACACATATTTAAAACATAAAGGGAAAGGGACACTTTAGTTAGTTGAAATAAAAGATAGAAAGGCTTGAACATAAATAACAATGGAAAAAACAAGATAGATCCCGAACTACAACCCTAAAATAATTCGAATAATAAAAAAGATAACAAAACAAACTACCAAACATCCATCCTATCAGGGAGAGGAATGACTTTCCAATTGCTGACCTTAACATCTTAGCCACTGGTTTGCATATCAGCATGACTAAAGCTTTTCTCACTGTCAATGTTCTGCACCATAATTAATTTATCTTGAATCATCTTTTCTATTTCTCATTTCAAAGAAAAAATCTTCAATACTGTGACCTTGAACATCAGAATGATATGCACATCATACATTAGGATCAAAACTTCTTGAATACGGGTCAGAAGTATACGGTATTAACCCGAGACTAACCCCTAGTCATTACACGGTGATTACGATCCCGAGAGACCACTATCTAACCCATGAGATGGTACTTGTTGTGAGTACTGAATAATATAATCATAAATGCAGAAGAATACTGACGTGCCATAAGGTTTTAAAAACTGAATTTAAAAATAAAATACGAGTCTACAGAAACAACTGACTGAATCTGATAAAATAGTGATAAACTGGATAACTAACTGTAATATTTGAATACTGGATAACTGACTCTAATTTCTGAAAAGCCTCTAAAACTGACTGACTGAATATGAGTTGATGGGATAGGCCCCAACTAACTACTAAGATAAAGACATGAAGTAATATAATCTGTCCTTGGATTATGAGGACTCACCACCGCTACTGTATTGTTAATGATATAAAGGACTAAGTGTGATATGGGAACTGAACGTTATCACCTATGATATGATACATCATAGCGCAAAAGAAAGGTATGCGATCAGTACTTTGAATATACTGGTATACTAAATAAGGTAGGCTGATATGCATGGTTTCATGAATAAGAATAATAAACTATCTGAATATATATATAAAGCATGGGATACTGAATAGAGAACACAAAATCTGTAGAAACTGGAGATATGTGAAGCATGTAAATACTGTGTATGCATGACAGTCTGTAAATACTGAAAATACATAAAAATTTATAGACCCTGATGATGCATGACCAAGCATATAACATGAACTGAGGAAAATCTGTTAACTGAAATACTGAAATAACTAAAATCTGTATGCTTTGGTCAAACAACACTAAGACTGAATAACTAAGCTAAGACTATAACTGAGACTACACCTAAGACTGTGGGAGGTATCATCTAATCGACATTCCCTAATTTGAGATAATCGGGGTCCAAACTGTAACCCCAGTTAGAAAAGTGTTAATACCATGCCATGGGTACTAACGATGGCTGTGTGGATCCACTAAATTGATATAATGTCCAAAGGACTACGGGTGTCAAGCCTGAACTAATGGGTGACACCTGCTAGATAGTTAAGCCTAATCTAACGGGTGACTACTCATATCTGATGCTGGCTACGTAGTTCTGGAGTATAGGGGCTGATACTAACAACTATGCCTATATAATGGGGAATTTTCCATCTCTACACTCGCTCGGTACTAAATCCTACTCCCAACTGAATGACACTGAGATACTAGACTGTTTTGAGTTTAACTGACTAGTATTTGACTATTCTAAAGTGCTCATAGTATAATCTGAAGACTGTTTTGTAATGTACTGAGACTAGACTAAATAAACAGTTATGGATTTTTGGTATTCAATACCCCCAGAACTCAAAACAATTATAGTAAAATGACACTAACACTTGGAGATCAAAACACGAAGGCTCTTAATAATTAAATCACTTTTGTAGGCATTTTATCAAACACTTATAGTTCATGGTTTAAAAAAATCATAGGAATGTTATGGAATTTGTAGGAATAGTATGAATTCATCATAATAGCATCAAATCATGGTTTAATTTAGTAAATAATAATATTAAAACATAGAAGATTGAATAATAACAGTAATTTCATAGAAACATGGTATAAAATCAATAGTACATCAGGATTCATGGATGAAATCATAATTTAAACTATGATAACTTGAAAAGATCACAATTTTATAATTTAAAAGGGTTTATTGTACTCCATGGATGAAAGGGATTCATAGATGAAAATCTAACATACCTGGGTTAATGAATCTGAAGAGAAGAATGGAGAGTTCTTAAGAAATTACCTTGAATTTGAGAGCTAGGGTTTCTTGTTCTTGAAAGAGGGGATTTTGATTAGAGAGAAATTGAAAAATTAATGATTATTTAGGTCAATTGGGACCTGTACAGATGCCACGATGTGCCACTATCACGGTAAGCCTTGGGATGCCATTTTGGCCACCTCCGCAATGTGCCATGATCGCGGAGGCCCACTGGAAATTGACAAACGGGAAATTAGTTTGCTCCGTGACGGGCCATTATCGCTGAGTGACACTAGAAATTGACAATTGTCATTTGGGATGACTACGCGACGCGCTAAAGGTTTAAATAACGATGTGTTACGACTGAAACTTAAAATCGCCATAACTTCGTACTCGGTTATCAAATTTAGGCGAATTTTATATCGTTGAAAAGCTAACTGAATTTCCTACACAATCGCAGGCTCTAAACTGAAAAATAATGAGTGTTTAAAAAATTTCATATACGAATACTCATGTATTGGGACTTAGATTATGCTAGGGAAATACGGGGTGTTACAATATCTTCCCCTTGGGATCATTCATCCCCGAATGAAACTGGTTAAACTTAGGGAACTGATGGACTAATATTACTCACTAAATATGCATGTCTGATGCATGGAATACATAATTGAACTAATATAATGAATGCACGAGTGACATAAACATGATGTGCAGCTGAAATTGAGCATGATAGAGAAAAGAAAATCTTAAGAAGATTGGTACTTTATATTGATTCTGGATTCGTGGAGAAGAGATAAGGGTACTTGGTCGATATATCTACCTCTGTTTCCCAAGTGGCACCTTCAACGGACATATTCCGCCAAAGAACTTTAACTGGTGGATCTTCTTTGTTCCTTAGTCTTGAACTTGATGATCATGAATTTCGACTAGGACTTTCTCAAAGGAAAGACTTTTCTGAATATCTACACTTTCTAAGGGAACAACTACAGCTGGATCACCAATGCACTTTTTCAAAAATAAGACATGGAACACTGGGTGTACTGAGGCTAAATCTAAAGGTAACTCAAGCTCGTAATCTTTCTTTCCGCAACGACTGAGAATTCTGAAGAGATCGACTTATCGGGGACTGAGTTTTCCTTTCTAGCCGAATCTTTTCACTCCCTTCATGGGAGAGATTTTAAAGTACATGAAGTCACCGACCTCAAACTTGAGATCTTTTCTTCTTACATCTGCATACGATTTCTGTCGGCTCTGGCAACCCCAAGCCTTTCTTTGATCAACTGAACCTTTTCTAACGTATCAAATGCCAAGTCAGGACCTACTACTACAGCCTCACCTACTTTAAACCAACCAGTTGGAGATCTACATCTTCTACCATAGAGATCTTCAAATGGCGCCATACGGATACTGGAATGATAGTTGTTATTATATGCGAATTCAATCAAAGGCAAATGGTCATCCCAACTACCCTTGAAATCAACAATGTATCCTCTCAGTATATTCTTAAGAGTCTGAATGGTACTTTCTGCCTGACCGTCTATCTGAGGGTGGAAGGTTGTACTGAGGTAGACTTGGGTACCAAGACCCTTTTGGAATACTTTCCAGAAGTAAAAGGTAAACTGAGTACCTCTATCTGAGATGATAGATCAGGGAACACCGCGCAACCTAACCAACTCTCTGAGATAGAGATTGGCATAGTCCTTGGTTGAATAAGAGGTATGGACTGGTAAGAAATGAGCTAATTTGGTCATCTTATCTACGATAACCCAAATAGAGTCATGCTGATGGTGGGTACGAGGCAAACCTGTCACAAAGTCCATGTTCACTTTCTCCCATTTCCATATGGGAATACTGAACTCCTGCATGGACCCATTAAGTTTCTGGTGCTCAACATTAACTTGCTGATATGTAGATCACTTAGGTAGAAACTCTGCAATATCTCTCTTCATCCCACTCTACCAACAGATCTCCTGCAAATCACGGTACATCTTAGTGGCCCCCGGATAAATAGAGTAACGCGCCCCATTTGCTTCTTCAAGAATTTATTTCCTCAAATCATCTACACCAGGCACACACAATCTACCCTGACAACGCAAAAAACTATCTCTCCCTTGGGAGAAAACCTCAACTTTCTGATCTCTGACTAATTCTTTCAATTTAACTAGACTGGGATCTCTATCCTGCTTTTCCTTCATATTGAAGACTAGAGATGACTCTGACCTACTCTGCACCCATACACTACCTTCTGCTGAATCGAGTAAACGGATACCTAGTCGGGCAAGATGATGAACTTCCTGAGCTAACTTCTTCTTACCATCCTCAACATGGGCTACACTACCTATAGACATTCTACTGAGAGCATCAGCCACTACATTGGCCTTACCCGAATGATACAGAACACTTATGTCATAATCTTTCAATAACTCTAACCACCTTCTCTGACGCAGATTCAAATCTTTCTGAGAGAACACATACTGAAGGCTTTTGTAATCTGTTAACTCATCTACATGCACCATATACAAGTAATGCCTCCAAATCATTAAGGCAAACACTACAGTTGCTAGCTCAAGATCATGAGTTGGATAATTCTTCTCATGGGGTTTAAGATGCCAGGAGGTGTAGGCTATAACCTTACCTCTATACATGAGGACACAACCCAAACCTACTCTGGATGCATCAAGTATAGAACAAAACCATTTGAACCATCTGGTAGAGTCAAGACTAGGGCTGAGGTGAGTCGAGTCTTCAATTCCTGAAAACTCTTTTTGCAGGAATCTGACCACTGAAACTTAACTTTCTTCTGAGTCAATCTAGACATGGGGGATGCAATAAAAGAAAAATCTTCAATAAATCGACGGTAATAACCAGCTAAACCCAAGAAACTCCTGATATCTGATGGAGAGATGGGTCTAGGCCAGTTTCTCACTGCTTCAGTCTTTTGAAGATCAACTCTAATGCCATCACCAGAAATAATATCACCAAGGAATGCTACTGATCTTAGCATGAATTCACACTTACTAAATTTAGCGAACAACTGATGAGCTCTAAGAGTCTGATGCACTATGCTGAGATGGTATGCATGATCGTTTTCACTACAAAAATAGACAAGAATGTCATCAATGAAGACTATGACAAACATGTCCAAGTATTACTTGAACATTCGGTTCATCAAGTCCATAAAGGCTGCTGGGGCATTTGTAAGACCAAAGGACATGACTAGAAATTTGAAGTGACCATACCGAGTTCAGAAAGCTATTTTTGGAATGTCACGTTCTCTGACTCTAAGCTGATGATAGCCAAATCTGAGGACTATCTTGGAAAAGTAACTGGCACCCTGAAGTTGGTCGAACAATTCATCGATTCTAGGAAGTGGGTATTTATTCTTGATGGTGACCTTATTCAACTGAGGGAAGTCTATGCACATTCTGAGAGAATCGTCTTTCTTACGCACGAATAGAACAGGTGTGCCCCACGGGGAGAGGCTGGGTCTGATGAATCCCTTATCTAAGAGATCCTTCAACTGTTCTTTCAGTTCTTTGAGTTTAGCTAGATCCATTTTGTATGGCGGAATAGATATAGGCTGAGTATCTGAAAGAAGGTCTATTTCAAAGTTGATTTCTCTTTCGGGAGGAACTCTGGGAAGATCTTCAGGAAATACATCTGAGAATTCATTTACTACTAGGACTGACTCAAGAGTAGTAGTTTCTGAGTTAGAGTCTTTGACTCGTACAAGATGATAGACACACCCCTTGGACATCATCTTTCTGGCTCTAAGGTAAGAAATCAACTGACCCCTAAGAGCTGTAGTACTAACCCTCTATTCAAGGACTGGTTCATTTGGAAATTGAAAATGAACTATTCTATTTCTACAATCAACTAAGGCATAACATGAGTGGAGCCAATCCATGCTGAGAATGACGTCAAAATTCATTATCTCTAACTCTACGAGATCAACTAAAGTAACTTTTTGAGATATTGAGATCGGACAGTTTTTGTATACCTGTCTGGCTATAATAGAAACGCCCACTGGGGTATACACTGAAAAGGGCTCTACTAGATTTTTGGGACTGACTTCGAAATTGACAGTTATAGATGGAGTTACAAAAGAAAGAGAAGCTCCAGGGTCTAGTAAAGCATAAACATATAAGTGAAATACCTGCAATGTACCAGTAAATACATCAAGATAATTTCCTGATCTTGGCGGGACTGAAAAGCATATAATCTATTCGGACACTGACCACTGGTAGCACTAAAAGTGGCACCCTGCTGAGTTGGGGGACTGGATAGAATAGACGACTGATGGGACTGGCCCTGTTGGCGTGCATCCCTACCTTTATGAGAAGCTACTCGATACTCCTGAATCTAATGTTTGGCTTACCACACCCAAATCACATATCACTACCCGCTCTACACTCACCCTATTAGTGTCTACCACACTTCTAACATAAAAGATTGGTACCTGCACTACGAACACTGACCTGGGACTTAGATCCTGGTGCCCTATCCCTATTGTCATTTTTTATTTTGGGTACTGGGGCACTATCTGAAGAAGGTACTGGGGCTAAAGACCTCTGATGAAACTGAGGACGATTATCACCTTCTGACTTTGGCTGATTGAAATTAAAACTACCTATCCTAGCTCTCTTGTTTCTTATCTAGATCTTATTAATCTTTTGCTCCTCTATTTGTTGAGCATAGACCATCAGCCTAGAAAAATCCATCTCACTAATCAGCATTGTGGTCCTACACTCCTTGACCGTACTATCAGATACGCCAGTCACAAACTTACTCATCTTGGACCTATTATCAGCTACCACATGAGGAGAATACCTAGCTAACTGAGTAAACTTAAGGGAATACTCCCTCACACTCATACTGCCTAGCCTCAAATTAATAAATTCAAACACCTTGGTCTCCCTCAACTTTAATGGAAAGAATTTGTCCAAGAAAGTCATGGCAAACTCTTCCCATTCTATAGGCCCTCTATTAACTTTCCACTGCTTGAACCAAGTATGGGCTACATCCTGCAATTGATAGGTAGCCAACTCGACACTCTGACTAGACGTCACCCCTATAGCATCCATTACCTTCTGAACTATATCTAAGAATTCATGTGGATCCTCTTTAGACTTGGACCCCGTGAAAGAAGAAGGATTCATTCGAGTCAAATCCCAAATTCTAGTTGCAGCAGTATTCTCCACTGGGTTGGCTGGAATAGCAGCTGGCCATTCATTCTGTGCTACGGAGTTCGTTAGAGTAGTAAAAGCAGCCCTGAATTCTATGTGAAAGACATGCTCGTCCAGAGGATCTGCCTGGACGGGATGAGGGGTTGGTTGAGTTCCTGTTCTTCTTTCGTTCTTCTTGGGAGTTCTGTAAATGGAAGGAAGAAATGGATTAGACAGGGAGGTTAACTTGAGCTCATGCTCACTCGCACAACATGAATACTAAAAGAAGGGAAACTTTTCCTAAATGCCTTGTAGCCTATCATCCATAAGTATGGAATGCTACAGACCCATGCATAAGACTCTACTCGACGCAACTTTCAAACTTCCTAGAACACTTTAAAATCTTAGGATCTGATACCAAGTTTGTAATGACCCGAGACTACCCTTTAGTCTTTACACGGTGCTTACGGTCCTGAGAGACCATAAGCAAACCCATGAGCTGGTACCTGTTATGAGAACTGATATGATCATAAATGCGGAAGAATACTGATGTGCCATAAGGTTTTAATAACTGAATTTAAAATTGAAATACGAGTCTATAGAAACAACTGACTGGATCTAATAAAATAGTGATAAACTAGATAACTAACTATAATATCTGAATACTGAATAACTGACTCTAATGTATGAAAAGCCTCCAAAACTGACTGACTGAATATGAGTTAATGGGACAGGCCCCAACTAACTCCAACTAACTACTAAGATAAAGACATGAAGTAATATAATCTGTCCTCGGATGATGAGGACTCTCCACCGCTACTGTACTGCTGATGATCTGAGGGACTAAGTGTGATCCAAGAACTAAGCGTCATCACCTATGATATGATACACCATAGCGTAAAATAAAGGTATGAGATTAGTACTTTGAATGTACTGGTATGCTAAATGAGGTAGGCTGATATGCATGGTTTCATGAATAGGAATAATAAACTATCTGAATATACATGTAAAGCATGGGATACTGAATAGAGAACATAAAATCTATAGGCACTGGAGATACGTAAAGCATGTAAATACTGTATATGTATGAGAATCTATAAATACTAAAAATACGTGAAAATCTGTAGACACTGAGGATGCATGACCAAGCATCTAACATGAACTGAATAAAATATATAAACTGAAATACTGAGATAACTGAAATTTGTATGTTTTGGTCAAACAACACTAAGACTGAATAACTGAGCTGAGACTGTAACTGAGACTATGTCTGAGACTGTGGGAAGTATCATCTAACCGACATTCTCCAATTTGATCTAATTGGGGTCCAACCTATAACCCCAGTTAAAAGGGTGTTAATATCATGCCACGGGTACTAACAATAGTTGTATGGATACACTAAACTAATATAATGTCCAAAGTACTAAGGGTGTCAAGCTTGAACTGACGGGTGACCCCTGCGAAATAGTCAAGCCTAATCTGACGGGTGATTACTCATATCCTACGCTGGCTATATAATTCTAGTGTATAGGGACTGCTACTAATGACTATGCCTATCTGATGGGGAATCTTTCATCCCTACACTTGATCGGTGCTAAATCCTGCTCCCAACTGAAAGACACTGAGATACTAGACTGTTCTGAGTTTAACTGACTGGTATTTGACTATTCTAAAGTGCTCATAGTATATTCTGAAGACTGTTCTATAATGTAGTGAGACTAGAATAAATAAATAGCTATAGATTTTGGTTATTCAATAACCCCGGGACTCAAAATAATTATAGTAAAATGACACTAACACTTGGAGATCAAAACATGAAGGCTTTTAATAATTAAATCACTCTTGTAGGCATTTTATCAAACACTTGTAGTTCATGGTTTAAAACAAACATAGGAATGTAATGAAATTTGTAGGAATAGCATGAATTCATCATAATAGGATCAAATCATGGTTTAATTCAGTAAATAATTATATTAAAATATAAAAGATTGAATAATAAAAATAATTTTATGGTAACATAGTATAAAATCAATAGTACATGGAGATTCATGGATGAAATCATAATTTAAAATATGATAACTTGAAAAGATCATAATTTTATAATTTAAAAGGGTTTCTTGGACTCCATGGATGAACATCTAACATACTTGGATTAATGAATCTGAAGAGATGAATGAAGAGTTCTTGAGAAATTGCCTTGAATTTGAGAGCTAGGGTTTCTTGCTCTTGAAATAGGGGATTTTAATTTGAGAGAAATTGAAGAATGAATGATTATTTAGGTCAATTGGGCTAAATTTCGTGTTTTAGGATGAGTTTAGGGCTTAGGGAAAAGACCCAAATACACTTAAATGGATTTAAAAGGTAATCTGAAAATTGACCATCCTGATTTTTGGCATTGGCGCGATGCGCCACTATCGTGACAAGCTACTAGAAAAGGGACAACTAGGACTTGGACAGACACAGCGATGCGCCACTTTTGCGGTAAGTCTTGGGATGCCATTTTGGCCACATCCGCGACGCGCCATGATCGCTGAGGCCCACTGGAAATTGACAAATGGAAAATTGGTCTGCTCTGCGATGCACCATTATCACAGAGTCACACTAGAAATTGAAAATTCTCATTTGGGCTGACTACGCGATGCTCTAAGGGTTTAAATAACGGTGTTTTACGACTGAAACTTAAAATCGTCATAACTTCTTACTCGATTATCAAATTTAGGCAAATTTTATATCGTTGGAAAGATAACTGAATTTCCTACGTAATGGCAGGATCTAAACTAAAAAATCATGAGTGTTTCAAAAATCTCATATATGAATACTCATGAATTGGGACTTAGATTATGCTAGAGAAATATGGGTTGTTACATATACCCAAGGAGAGGAGTAATCATGCCCCACTATACCAATCTCTAGAATAAACTGGCATACAACTCTCCAATTGGTGTGAATCTATCTCTTGACTTCTGTTTCATTTTATTGTTTGGGTTGGATCAAAAATCGGGTCTAAAAGGGCTTTGGTATATTTGTGGAGTTAGAGGATGACTTTGAGGAGTTGGTGTGTTCCATTGTAGGCAAGATTAGGGTTGAACCTATGGTTGTGCATTATATACTGGATATAGAGGTGGTGGAATGGAATATAATGGGTTTTGGGAGTGATTATATAGAGTTTGGGTATGAACTTGGGCTTGAAACTGAGAGTAACGACAATGTGGTCTTCTTGGATGTGCTCGTTGTCCAGCTGCAATAGCAGCTACATCTTCCTCATTCTTTTTTCCTCCAACACTTCCTGAACCCTTTTGAATTTCTTAAGTAATTGCTTTCAATATGGCAAAACTCACAATGCGACCAGTCTTAATTCTATCATCTATCATCTCCCTCATTCTAACGACCTCAATAAATGACTTGCCTAATATAGGTAACAAGTGTTGATAATATGCTTCGTAATTTGCTTGAATAAACACCTCCACTATCTTGCTTTCTTTCATTGGCAATTTTACCCTAGTAGCTTGTTCACGTCATCTAATTGCATACTTCCTGAAACTTTCAGTACTCGTCTTCTTCATGTTAGTTAGGGATTTCTCATCAGGAATCAACTCCATATTGTACTGGAATTGTTGCACGAATTCATTAGCCAGGTCATCCCAACTATTCCACTTGTCGATGTCTTGATCAACAAACCATTCTGAAGCTAGACCTGATAAACTTTCACCGAAATAAGCCATAAGTAATTCATCTTTCCCTCCAACACCCCTTAGTTGGTTACAATAATGCCTCAGATGGGCTACGGGGTCCCCATGTCCGTAATATTTCTCAAACTTCGGCATTTTAAAACCAAGAGGAGGGTTAACACCTAGAAACATGAACAGATCTTTATACGAGACACTTTTATAACCCCCAAGTCCTTGCAAGTTCTTCGTAGCCAGTTTTAAACTTCTCAATTTTTTGTTTATTTCCTCTTATTCTTCTGTCATAACAGGCTTCTCAGTGTTAAGAGAAAATTCAGGCAGGTGAGTGTAGTCGTAAGGACTAGTCAACTTAAATGTAGGCGCGGAAGCATAATATTGATTACCAAAAATATTCAATACAGGCTCTCTTATAGAGTAGGGAGGCTCAACTGGTGGATAAACATCAAAGGTAGGAGCTTCGGGTGGGGGTGTGCTGCAAAAACATGAATAGTAGGTGGATTCGAGCATGTGGTAGTCTTATGTTGAGGATTGTGGAAATGAATATTGGAAGTGTTTGGATAATGTTGCCCCAGAGCAGACCCTGACGCATGTTATGGTGTGTCAATGAAAATGAGAAATTGTGCATGTGACATGAGAGGCAAGCTAGAAATATATTTCAGATTATCAGTGCGAAATAGAGAAGGCGGCAACCCATTAGCCCAAGCTCGATGCATTTCTATCATTTGTTGTCTTAATTTCTAAATCTCTTCATTAGCTCCTAAATTCTCATTCCTCGAACTCCCTATCTAATTAGTGACAACAACCTCGGTATCCTTGTTTGCCATAACTTTTCTCTTCGATTTGATGCAATATGGAGGACCAGCCAAAATGCCACAAACCAACCACCTTAAACTAACTGGACAAGAGATAACAAATGGTTAGAGTTCAACACATTTTCAAAACCTCTCTTTTTTTCTTTTTTGAAAAGATCACCGAACCCAAGAAGGAAGCCTACGTATCTCACCCTCAAAAGAGGAGAATCAAAGTGTGCATAGTTCGTGAAGTTTTGGCACGACATGACCTATCAAACTTTATTTCTTTTTATTTTTTTTCCTTTTTCTTACACTTTAAAATAAAAGAAAATAATAAATTGTCAAAATAATTGACGAAAACCTTTCTTTGAATTTTTCAGTTTTAAACTTTCTATACAAAATGAAACCTATGATTACCAAGGAAAAGATTTTTGGATTTTCGATTTTGAATTCCATACAAAAATGAATCTTGAACCTAGTAAAGGAAAATTTTTTTGTAGTTTTCTTTTAAAGATGTATATGACACCTACTCTAAGTGAAGAGTGAAGAAAGTTTTTTTGGATTTTAGAATAAGATCACCGAACCCCAGAAAGGTTGCCTACGTATCTCACTCCCAAGAGAGGAGTATCGGGTGTGCGTAGTTTGTCCAGATTGGACAATTAAGGACTAAATAACAAATTGAACCTAGCTTAAGAAGCACAACTAAATACAGACGATGAACTACGTCAATAAAATCTTTTTGGGTTTTCAATTTGACACTTCACATAAAAATGACACCAACAACTATGAAAGAAGAAACTTTTTGGTATTTTCATTTATGAAATATACAAAACTTCTATCATTTTTTTGAATTTTTCTTTTATAAAAAACTCCTATTAAAAAAAACTTTTTGGAGTTTTCAAAATGTGAATGCTTACTAAAGAAACAAAAGAAAAATCTTTTTGATGTTTTGTTTTTGAGAAAATGAGTGCAAAGGGTAAACAATCTTTTTGAATTTTTGTTCTTTTGAAAAAATAAATGCAAAAGGTAAAAAAATCATATTTTGAATTTTTGGGTTGTGAAGAACCAAAAGACATAAAGAACTCTAAAAAAAACTACAAAACTCTTTTTTTTTTAATTATTCTTGCCTAAACACACGTTCCTTTAATTCTAACACATGTTTTCCCCAAATCAGTCCGTCAAATGACCATATTACCCTACAAGATGCAATAATTAGCACGTAGGGATGATTTTAGGAGTGAGTCTCCTACAAAGGACCAAGTAGGTCCCACTAGATCTCAATAGGATGCAGATAAGCATGACCTAAAGGCTAACCTATGTTGGGGTCCACTAACAAGGTCTTTCGGGGGAGCATATGGTCGATAGTGGTTGCTTTGCTTTCCACCTACTCCATAAATCCGACGGATCCTCCTCCTAAAATAAGGGTGACTCAACTAGAGTTCGTGTACACGACGTGTACTCCAGAATTTATTGCAGAAAAAATTAACTCGGGTTATGCAAATGATGCCAGATATAAAATGGTAACACATAAAAAAAATATAAATATGTAGCACGTAGGCACTCAACAATGATAAAACAATAACACAAACACTAACACAAATAATGTTTATACACCCACCATGTCAAACTAAGCCAATACAACTCCAAAAAATAAGCTCGAATTCTGAAAATTCCCTAGCAGAGTCGCCAGATCTGTCACACCCCTTTTTTACCCAAAAAATAATTGATTTTAGAGTTTAAAAGGGTTTTATTATTAAGTGACAAAAAATAAAAATTTATTTCGAAAAGGGTTGTTTATATTCAAAACTCAGAGTCGCCACTTGGCATAATCTGGTGTGCCAAGTCACCATTGGAAAATCTTTTTCTAGATGATTTGACTCTTTAAAATGATTTGCGAACAGAGATTCTGGCTAAGAAATTTTATTGATCGAGGGGAAGGTGTTAAGCACCCCTCGGTCCCGTGGTTCGACCATGGTCGCTTGGTGGAGTATATCAGCTAATTTGACACAATGAATGTATAAACCACACAAAACAATCAAACAAACAACAAATAAAACAAATCCTAAAAAATATAATGTCCAGTCCAATTATACAGTCCCAAAATAAAAAAAATAGAAATGTAAACCTACGCTAACCTACACTAATCCTAAACTACGCTCCAATGCTTTACTCGACGTATCGGGTCTTCGTCACGGACGTCCTTTGAGTACAAAATACTTCGGGTCATTCCCCTATGAATAAGTACAATATAACCTTGGGGCATTCCCCGGCGAATGAATACATCTTCAAATCTTGTGCGATAAAGTAGAAAGAACTATTCACACACACATTCAAACATTCAATAAAACACTGTTCCTAAAATTTGCCTACATGAATTAGCATTTTCCTATCCATTTAACGACTTAAAACAATGATACTATCGATTTCACAAACTTGATATTTGTTTCGAATTATACAAAACAACAATAAATCAAAATTAGACCAAATTCACTTTTTATCAAGTTTTCAATTCTCACCCCAATTTTTTTAAACCAATTAATGATTTCAATTATCCACAAGATATCGTTTTTATCCAAAGTGTACCATTCGAGATCAATCATTCAACACAAACACATATCAAGCAACAAATCACCCAAAAAAATAACGATATCAAATCACAATCACAATCACATGAAAATTAAGAAAAATAGTGTTAGAAATTGGACCTTTCGGGATCAATGTGTTGTTCGATTAAATAAGATAAAGCAACGGGCCAAGAACCAGGAAAACCTCAAATGATGAACCCGCAACTCAAGAAATCCCAACCTCGAACGATGCCCTTCAACTGATTTGGTCATTTTTTGGCCGAGTTCGATCGGAATAAACTGGGATATTTTCGGATTATGTCACCATCGATTGCTGGCTTACCATTTTTCAATGAGATACGATCTGAAAATGGAGCGAGACCATTTTTTGGAGCTAGTTTGGGTAGGAGTGTCGCTGGTCATGTCGTTTTTTGGCGAGTCTTGATGAAACAGTGGCTAAACTCACTGAAGAAATACCTCATCTACTCGATTCTTCTCTCTCTCATCGATTCTTCCCTTTTCTCTCTTGGTTCCCTCTCTCCCCGATCTGTGCGTATGAATCATGTGCGTGTATGTGTGTTTTTCTTTTGAGAATGAAGGAAAATAGAGTAAGCGTGTGAATATCGAACTGTGAAGCTGCGGAAGAATGATGATTTTTGTACCTGTTCAGTGAGCGTGAGTATGTAAAAATGGACTTTGTAAGAAATTTTTGTGTGTGCCTCTGTGGATCAGTATCTGTGTATGGGTGATCAATATGTTTCTCCTCTTCTATTTTCTCTATATGTGAGGTGTATATCCTTCTCTCATGTGGAAGGTTCTCCTCCCCCCCCCCTCACTTCTCCCCTCTTTTGTATTTTGCGTGTATGTGTATTGATATGGTGGAAAAGATAATGGAGTGGGTGATATGTAGGACCCTTTGTGTGTGAGTTTGTTAGGGAGATGGGAACCATATGGGGTAGGTGGTGTGTGAGTATGATGAGGTGTAAAAATTAGTTAGGATAAGGGAATATTAGGGATTTAATTTGTTAGAATTTGGTTATTATTTGTTTTTTTGTGGGAAAAGTGTAGAATGGGTGAGCGTACATGGTAAGGTGAGCTAGAATTGAATAAAATTGAACTTCGGGAGGGACAAAATTAGGTGTCTACATAGACTAGGTTATGGGAATTCACTTTTAATTAACTTTTGCATTTCTTTTACTTATCAAATGTATTGAATCTAAATTATTTTGTGAGTTCACTAAATTAAATTGTTTCAAAATAAGAATTGATTTATTTTCTGCATTTGTCACACCCCTTTGTTCGCTCGAGGGATCGAGTCGAAGGTTTTTCCAATTAAAGTGACGATATTGAATAGGGATTATTTTATTTACAGAGTCGCCACTTGGAATTGAGTTATGGTGTTCCAAGTCACCTTATTGTATCCCTAATCAAAAGGAAATGACTCTTTGTTAGTTTGCGAAACAGAAGACTGGGTAAGGAATTCTGTTGACCGAAGGGAAGGTGTGAGACACCCCTCGAGTCCCGTGGTTCTAGCACGGTCGCTTTTATTGACTTACCCTGACTTAAATTATTTTAATAAGTTATGTTAAGGCCTTGAATCACTCATTTTTATTATACCAAAACTTGTGTATTATCTTTATATTAAATAAATCGGTGAAAGTTATTTTTAGAAAAATATTTTTCAAGGTGCATTATTACATCCTTGACTTTTAAAATGTCTCGAAAAGATGTGTATGCCGCATTCTTAATCGAGACGAAACTATATTAAACGTGTTAAAATTTATCTAGTGTTAAAAGGCATTCGTTTTTTTTTTCCTTAAAAATTCGAGATCATTTTCCTATTCGTATTATTACTCTTTTCGCTCTTTTTTTTTTTTTAAATAATAATAATACTAATAAAATAAATAAATAAAATCTACTAAGCCTTAATTTTGGCTGAGGCTTTGATTCATATCTAATAGAGACTTGTTAGGATTAAATAAGGAGATTCAATTCTTAAATCACCATCTAATCCGAAAGAAATTTATACACAACAAGATTAGCAAACAATCAATTTTATTTAATACACAAAGCATCTTGAACATCCCAAAATCATGATAAATGATAAAAGAAAAAAAAAATTGATAAAATGATTGTTACTAACAAGTATAAATAAAATATGTTGAACTCTTTTTGAAACTCCAACTCAGTTATTTCTTTTTAGTACAAACAAAAGAAAAATTCATTAACCAAACCCAACATTTCTAATCTTTTCAACAATTCTTTTTAGTTCTTTCAGTTTTTCTGTTTGTGTATGCAAATACATATAGAAATGTTGTGCATGCATATGCATGTTATTTTTTAAACCTTTCATTTTTAATCTTTTGCATTCATGCATGATTCACAAGTTCTGTTTTCAACATAACTACATTACTCGCATAACAACCAAATGAAATGTTACATCTTTTAATACTAATGATTTTTTAAAAAAAAAAAATTCTTATTTAAAATTCAAAACTAATCTAATTAACTTTATCTCATAAACAACAAATGAATTCCATATAAAGACATAAAGCATGAACTATATAAAAATAGTAAATTAAACATACTAAATAATATAAAACAACCCTTGAAATAACTTCATTCATATTTCGATTCAAAACAAAACTTATAAAATAAGTAGTACAGATTTGACAAGAACCTGTTTGATAAATTTTGTCGAATAAAGAAGTACCGCCACCAAAAACTCAAACGAAAACCCGATTTCAACTCAACACTCTTTTCTCCGCATGTCTTTTTCTCTAGTTTTTCTTCTTTGGTTTTCTCTCTTTACTTTTCTCACTGTTTTCTTTTGTTTTTTTTTTTTTCCTTTTCCTTCTTTTTCTAAGTGTTTTTGTTGTTGGCTTCTTCTTTTTTTTCAGTGTTCTGTCTGTGTCTTCTTCCTATAATGATGTGCATGTGTAGTGTTTATATATAGTGCACATGTAGTTTTGTTTTTGTGTGCATATTGTGTCTGTGTGTGGGTGTGTAGGTGCTGGGGACGTGGGGAGGTTTTGAGGGGAATGGGGAAGGTGGGGGGTTAGGGTAGGTTTTAAGATTTTTCACTTTTTTTTTTTTTTTTTTAAATAACGAAAAATAATTAATAAATAAATAAATAAATAGATAATAGTAACAAATAAAATAATAATAATAATAATAATTAATTGATTTTTATATTTTAAAAAAAAATACAATAACAATCTAAAAATAGTCAAAAATAAATTATATAATTAAGATAGTACAAAACTATTTTTTTTTAAAACAGAATAATATCCTAAAATTAAATTCATTTAATTATTTATATTATATTAAAATAAAATAATAGTCAAAATAATATATGACTAAATATAAATATAAATATTTAGTACCGATAAACAGGTTAAAATTTAGGGAGGATCAAAAATCACGTGTCTACAGCATTGATAATTGATTTGGTGGTAAGGATTTTTCTATGTAGGATAGAAATGAGTATACATTTATGGTTACATTGCGTTTGTAATTGTTTATTGACTATTGTTGATTGAACTACTTAAATGTGAGTAATATGATATTAATAACTTGTAACGGAATGATGCAAAAATAATAACTAGTGCTTTTTAAGTTGATGGTTATGATTATGCATTGGAACATAGTATGAATATATGGTATTTCTTCGATCGTTTGTAAAGCTTATTCTCTCGTGTGTAAAGTTAATATACATGATGTGTATTATAGTGTATCTTCTGTGAAGTTGTTGATATTTTATTAATTATTTTGGTTACTGCAATTTCTATGGCTAATGGTGGTAGAATAGCGAGCGAGGGCTGTTACGAAGAAGAATTAATGAAAGAGAGAGAGAAGTATAGACTTGTTGTAATAAGGAGAGTTCATAAGAGACGTGGGTTGGGTTGATTCATGGAATTGTGTCAGTTAGTCACATCTAAGAATGAATTAATAATACTTTAATAAAAAACAGATAGTAAGGTGGAAAGTTGAAGTAGATTAGTATAATAAGTTGTTAAGTGTATATTTTCATAATCTCTTCTTGAATGTTACATGTTGTTATATGCTTTCTAACTCTGGTTGACCAATGATACCTATTGTATGTGGTTGTAATGATACTACACTTACTATATCTCCTTTTGGAGATATAGTCATGTTGCAGGTAAGTTGGAGTTTCTATAGGTGTGATGGTCATTGTTCTTCAGCAGCTCCTGTCATTCTACTCTTACATGAATGTTATGTCTTGAGTCATCCTTCATTTGTTTAGTGCTCCTCTACCTGTTTAGACTAGATTTTAAGGAGTTGTATAATTAAATTTCGCAATGTATTTTGTAATAAATTTTATTTTAAAAGAAAGGCTTATTATTTACTAATGCTTAAGATTTTAACAATATTTTTCGCAGTTTAATAAATAATTGTCATAAGAATTCTCCTATCTAGGGTAGAGTTGGATAGGTGTCCGCACGATTCCTAATTTAGGTCATGACACTTTTTGTGCTCGTATACTTAGCTTTTTTCTCATTAAATAGACTCTTGCATGGAACAAAAAGGAATCTCATCTTCACTTGTCAAAGAACACCATTGTCAAACTCTGGTAATAAGAAAATAATTCAGTGTTCTTACTTTTGTTTTTACTCTTGTTCTTAATCTAAATCTCGAAATAATTTATATCTTATCCTTTATTCTTGATTTGTCGATTTAAACCAAAAAAAGAAAGGAATTTGATCAGTCTTAGACCACTTGCCTTAAATCTCACTTTTATAAATTTAATTATTACAATAAAATATCATTTTTTCGGCTAACAGATTATTGCGAAAGACTTACATGATATTATATCAAGTAAATAAATACATGATAAAAGAGAAAAATTCTCTCTCTGGAAATGGTAATTACTCTCAGGTTATGCTGAAATACTGAATAAATTAAATTTAAAGGGTTGAATCAACAAATCTAAAGAGAGAATAGATCCACAAATGTAATGAAAAAGGCAGTTTCGTAGACAGAAAATGCAAAGGAAACCAAAAATGTGAATGAGCTACAAGAGATTGTTCCATTTTATTTACTCCAAAGTTCTTAAATGGAGATACCGGTCAGTATAGAGATTCCAGTGGATACACTAGTATAATCAGGCTCAAGCAAGGTATTATGGGTGGACCCTGTGGAGGAAGAAGATAATCCTTCACGTAAAGGACTAAACCCTAGTCAAAGTTTTGTGACTGGAGCCAAGTTGTTGTATCGAGGCAATGTACAGAGGGTCTTGACTTGAATTTAAGGATGAGCCTAGTACTATAGTTGAGATCATGATGAGTATGCATAGGAAAAAGAGAATTCATGGAATACATCAGTCATTTGCTATGTCCTAGGGTCTAACCCACTACAAGCAGTGATGGAAGAGTATTGTAATTGAATATGGAAGGAGACGGGCATCAAAAAGGTTGCATAAGTCCACAGAGAGGTCTTCTTAGTGATATTTTATTCAAATGAGGAGAAGATCAAAGTATTAGAGAAAGGTGTCCCGATATTTGATAGCAAACCCATTGTGGTTAACGCATGAAAATAAGATGTTGAGGTTTCCAAGAAAAAGGTGATGAAAGTAATGATATGGATTAAGTTACCAGGATTAAATTTCAAGTATTTTGGAAAAAGGAGTCTCAAAAAAAATTGAAGGGCTATATAGGGACTCTATTGAAAGCTAACAAAGCTACTACTAACAAGGAACGTATAACTTATGCTAGGGTGCTTGTGGAAATGCATTTAGATCAAGTGTATCCATCGGGTGTGATGTTTGAAAATAAATAGGAAAAACAGTTAAACAATTAGTGGAGTACTAATAAAAATCAATCATGTGCACAAAGTGCAAGAACTTCGGTCACGAATTGAGCCAATATAGGAGACAATAAAGGGTGGCGCTAGGGAAAAAGCCTAAGATAGGGGAAAAATTAGTCCAGAAGAATAAGGAAAAGTAGATGTTGTAACTGTTAGGATCGATTAGCAGTTCACACACACTAAATCTGTGGAGAGGATGAAGAAAACTAGAGAGAGAGTTCTTTAGGAGAGAGAGAGAATTAATTTCGTGGTAACACTCGTGGGTAACCTCCACGGTGGACAGGCTATTTATATTAATGACTTGAAGTATGTACAATTAATATATAACAGTATGTCACATATTAATCAAGCTCCACAACCTAACAATTCTCCCACTTGGAGACTGATTCCGTCATCCAAGAATTACATTCTCAAAAAAATAAAAAATATTCCTCCATCATCAATATGTCCGCCACACCGCAACATCTATAGACACAACTACAGAAAGCCAACTAAGGTTTTGCACAACCTTACTTTACCAACATCAACACATTTAGTCAAAATGTCTGCTGGACTCTTTGCACCCTCTATCTTTTTCAAACACATATCACCTTCTTTCACTGCCCTGCGAGTGAAATGGTACCGTCTTCTAATGTGCTTCCTCTTCGAATGATAGACCGGGTTCTTTATCAACTGTATGTCACTCTGGCTATCTGTGTAAAGAATCTTCTTAAGTTGTTTCTTGCCCAGTTCTTACAGATAATCTGCCATCCATATTATCTTCTTTCCAGCTTCATCTATTGCCACATACTCAGCCTCAGTAGATGAAAGAGCAACGCACTTATGAAGCCTGAACATCCAACTCACTGTTGTACCACCTACGGTGTAAATGTATCCGAAAGTGCTCATTCTTGAGTCCACATCCCCACTAAGATCAGCATCAACAAAACCTTGCAGAATCACTTCACCATTGCCAAAACAAAGTGAAGTACTAGATGTACCTTTCAGATATCTTAGAAGCCACTTCACAGCTTCCCAATGCTCTTTCCCGGGATTTGTCATGTACCTTCTAACAACTCCCATTGCATGTGTTATGTCAGGTCTAGTGCAGACCATAGCATACATCAGACTTCCAACTACAGAAGCATACGGAACAAATGCCATGTGTTCCCGCTCCTGAGCTGTCTTCGGTGACTGCTTCTTTGACAATTTTATGTGATTTGCCAATGGAGTAGTCTTGGGTTTAGCAACTTTAGCTTTGAATCTGGCCATCACCTTCTTGACGTACTACTCTTGGGATAGATTCAAAGTGCCAGCAGATCTATCCCGAGAAATCCTCATCCCAAGAATCTGCTTCGCTGCACCTAAATCTTTTATCTCAAACTTAGAAGACAGGCTTGCCTTCAGAGAGTTTATCTCCTTCATACTGGATCCTTCAATCAACATATCATCCACATACAAGAGTAAAAATACATAAGAATCATTGTATTTCTTGAAGTAGAAACACTGATCCTTTTCACTCATGCGGAAGCCACTCTTGCTCATAAAGGAGTCAAACTTCTTATACCACTGTCTAGGTTCTTGCTTCAGCCCATACAAGATCCTATTAAGCTTGCAGACCATGTGTTCCTTGCCTGAAACTACAAATCCCTCTGGTTGCTGTATATAGATTTCCTTGTCCAAATCTCCATGTAAAAACGCAGTCTTTACATCCATTTGTTCAAGATGCAAATTCTCCAATGCAGCAATGCACAATAAAATTCGTATAGTAGTTAATTTCACAACAGGAGAAAATATTTGAGCATAATCAATACCTTTCCTTTGTGAATATCTTTTAACTACCAACCGAGCCTTGAACCTTCTTTTGTCATCTGGTTCTGCCTTGATTCTGAACACCCACTTATTCAACAAGGACCTCTTCCTTGCAGGTAACTCATTCAACATCTACGTATTATTCTTCTTAAGTAAGTTCATCTTATTATCCATGGCTTGCTCCCACTTGATTGAATCCTCTACCTGCAGGGCCTCAGCAACAGACTCTGGTTCCCCTTCATCAGTCAGCAACAGATAATGTAATGATAGTGAATACCTATCTTATTCTCTAATGGTCCTGGATGATCTCCTCTCATCCTGCTCAGGTGTCACTTGTTCCACCTCTAGTTCCTCAACAATAGTCTCTGGAGTTTGTTGAGTATCGGCAGCTCAAGCTCAACTCCCACTTGCTTTGTAATTTCTTGAACCTTTTGCTCTCTGTCCTTGTACAAAATGTTTTCATCAAATGTCACATCACAATGTCTTAGGATTTTCTTGTTCCTGTCATCCCAAAACCTGTACCCGAACATATCAGAACCATAACCTATAAAGTAGCACTTTATAGATTTAGCATCAAGCTTATCTCTCTTCTCTGGATCAACATGAACATAAGCAGTGCAACCAAAGGTTCTCAAGTGAGAATACTTGAGCTCTTTTCATGTCCATTTTTCTTCAGGAATCTTGAACCCCAGAGGAACTGATGGTCCCTGTTGATTAAGTATGCAACTGTGCTCACAGCATCTGCCCAAAATGTCTTAGGCAGCCCACAGTGTATCCTCATGCTCCTTGCACGCTCATTCAATATTTTGTTCATCCTTTCAGCAACTCCATTCTGCCTTGCCTTCTCGGGAACTTTCCTCATCAATCTGATTCCCTCAGCTGCATAGAATTATTTGAATTATGACTTGTCATATTCTCCTCTATTATCAGACCTCAGGCATTTGATTTTCAAGCCAGTCTGATTTTTAACTTCAGTTTTTCACCTCTTGAAAATAGTAAACACATCTGACTTATGTTTCAAGAAGTAAACCCATACCTTCCTGCTAAAATCATTAATGGAGGTGACATAGAATCTGGATCCACCAAGTAATGAAACAGGAGATAGTCCCCAAATATTTGTATGGACCATTTCCAGTCGTACTTTCTTCGGCTCTCTCGCAGTCTTCGTGAAGCTTACTCGTTTCTGTTTACCCATAACACAACTCTCACAAAGACTCATATCAACAGATTTCAGCCCCTCTAAAGCTCTTTTTGCAGCCAGCATCTTCATTCCTTTGGCACTCATGTGTCCAAGTCTGTTGTTCCACAGACATGAACCGGAAGCACCCTCAGCAATAGAAGCCATGTTTATACACCCTGCAGTGGTGTACAAAGTTCCAAATTCTGTTGCGTAGCCAGTACTATCCAACTGAACAACAGAGATCGGATTTCTCTTGAGACCAGGAATATATCTGACATCCTCCAATGTCCACTGGTTTCCTTCTGAAGTTTTTATGCAGCCATCCCCCTTTCCTTCAATCGCCAATGGCTTATTGTCAGCAAGATACACCTTTCCGAAATTTCCAGACTTGAAGTTTTGGAATAATTCCTTGCTAGGAGATGAATGAAAAAATGCACCAGAATCCAATATCCAGGATTCAACCGGGCTGTCCACACTAAGGATTAGAGCATCCCCAATGTCTTCTGCTAAATTAATAAAATCATTATCATCTCCAGATTTCTGATTCTTCTTATTCTTGGGTTTCTTGCACTCTGTCCGAAAGTGTCCTTTCTCTCCACAATTGCAACATGTTACGTTGGATATTTGTGGAGATTTTCCACGATTCTTTGATTTTGATTTGTCATGTGTATTCTGACCCTTTGATTGGTCTCTCCCCCTTCGGTCAACACTGAGAGCACTACCAGATGATTCCCCAATTTCTCGTTTGTGAATGCTTTCGCTAAGAACAACATCTCGGATTTTATCAAACTTCAGTTTCTCAGATCCACGGGAACTGTTAATCGCAACAACAACAGTATCCCAAGACTCAGGTAGAGATGAGATCAAAATCATTGCTTTAATTTCATCTTCGAAATTAATATCCACAGAACACAGTTGACTAACAATCATATTGAACTCGTTTATATGATCAGCAACAGATCCATTCTTAGACATCTGTAAATTGAACAATCTACGCATCAAATATACCTTGTTCATTGCAGATGGTTTTCGTACATATTTGATAATGCCTTCAACAGATCGGATGTGGTTTTTTCCTTGACGATGTTGAACACCACGTTTCTCGACAAAGTCAATCGGATCAGCCCTAGAGCCTGCCGATCCTTGAGCTTCCAGTCCTCCTCCTTAATGGACTCCGGCTTCACCCCGGTTAAGGGTTCGTGAAGATCTTTCTGGTACAGATAGTCTTCGATCTGCATCTTCCAAAAATCAAAATCGGATCCATCAAACTTCTCGATTCCAAACTTCGATCCTTCCATCTTCAGTGATCGTGATGAATCTTCCAAGCTCTGATACCAGTTGTTAGGATCAATTAGCAGTTCATACACACTTAATCTGTGGAGATGATGAAGAAAACTAGAGAGAGAGTTCTTTAGGAGAGAGAGACAGAATTAATTTCGTGGTAACACCCGTGGGTAACCTCCACGGCGGACAGGCTATTTATATTAATGACTTGGAGTATGTACAATTAATATATAACAGTACGTCACATATTAATCAGGCTCCACAACCTAACAGTAACCTTAAGAGATAAAGGAGAAAATTAACACACAGGTGCAATAATGAGAGGTTCCAGATGTAATGGAAAAAATAGCGGCACAGGGTAATGAAATTCCTATAACTAATGCCTTTGAGGTGCAAAATAGTGGCTTGAAAAGGAGCTAAGGGTAACACATATAGAAACATCAAGTAGTAGGAGAAAATATCATATTTTGATCCATGGAAAAAGGGGTGGGGAAATTCATTCTCCTTAAACTTGATACATAGAGTAATGGAATACCAGGGAATTGAATAGGGTAGACAAACAACGAGAAATGAAGGTATTTATGCATAATTTTAATATTAGCCTGCAAGATTTTCTGGAGACAAAGATTAAGAGATTAAAAGAGCATCAAGCTTATCTTGTTCTTCGTGAGGGGCTATTATTTATTACAAATCTAAGTGCATATAATGGGGGGAGGATATGGATCATGGATGGTATGAAAATCACAGTTACATATAGTAAATGTGGTGAATATAACAACTCAATTCATACATTGTAAAGTACAAGCAAGAGACACTCGGGTAGAATTTATTGTTACTATGGTATATGAATTTAATGAATAGGATATGAGAAGGGATCTATAGAAAGATATTAAAGTAATACTCCCTCCGTTTCATATTAGTTTGCCTCTATTGACTTGGCACATCCATTAAGAAAATATTAATTAGGGGGTTTATTTTACTAAATTAGTCTTATTAATTATGCTTTGAAAATATAAATTTGAGTAAATACACTTTGTTTGGTCATTTAATTAATGTTAAGGGTAGTATTGGAAGAACATAATAAAAAATTCTCTTGATTTCATCAAAGGAACAACTAAATTGAAACAAATATTTTTAGAAAGAGGCCAACTAAAACGAAACGGAAGTACTACATGATTTTACTAAAGTAAGATGGATAGTAATGAGAGATTTAAAGTATGTATCAAATAAAGAGGAGAGGTTAGGGAATCCAGTGACCACTACTGAGATGTATGGATCATTGTGGGTTGCAGGACTTAAAGCCTATTGGTTCCTTCTACACATAGAACAACAAACAGAGTGGGATTAATAGAGTTTATAGCAAAATTGATAGTGTTTGTAAATATTTTGAATGAATAATAGATCTCTTTATTTCTGAAGCTTAGTTCATGTCTAAAAAGATTCTCTGATCATTGCCTAGTTTGCATACATTGGAAAGATAGGAATGCATCAGTGAAAAAATATTTCATGTACCTTAATATGTGGATCCTTACTCCACAGTTCATCCAGAAGGTCATAGCAAGTTGGGATACTAGGTCTACCGAAAGGAGGATGTTTTTAGTGGTAAGCAAACTTAACAGACTTAAAAAAGGTATTGTAGAGAATTAACAAAGACATATTCAGTTCTATTGAGATAACATCTCTGTGGACTATATATGGAGACGAAGATCCAAGGTCAGATGATTATGGAAGCAAGTTTTCTTAAAAATATTTGGGAGGTAGTGGGGAGGGATACCACATCAGGGGTGATGCAATTCTTTTATATGATATCTAATATACAAAGTGATTTCGTGGCTGGCAGGTCCATAGTACGAAATATCTTGATTTATCAGAGTTTGGTGACATTATAATTAATAGGAAAGCCACAACGAATAATTGCTTAATAATTAAAATAGACCTAAGAATGGCTTCTAACACAATAGAACGACACTTTGTGGACGAAATGTTATACTGGTTAAATTTTTCCTACAAGTTTATTAAATTGGTCATGAAATTCATTACCACAACCCAGAATTCTATTTCTTTAAATAGTGAATTGTATGAAAATTAAAGAAAAAGGGGAGTTGAGTCAGGGGGTACCATATTCCCAATATAGTTTGTAATGTGTATTGACATATTTCTCCAGGATGATGAATTGGGTGACCACACTAGATGGTTTTGCTTACCACATAAAATATAATGGAATGAAGCTATATCAATTCTGTTCTACTGATGACATGCTAGTTTGGACATAGGGGAATTCTAATCAATACTTTTCATGTTAAGGGGCCTAAAAACCTTTTTTATAACATCTGAATTGAACACAAATGCTAGCAAGTTTAGTATATTCCCAGCTAACATGAATTCACAAGTATTAGTTGATGTATGTGAATTGACCCAATCCTCTAAAGAGAAACTATCTTTTAGGTGCCTTAGAGTATCTGCCTCCTAAAAAGAATTATTTTTCATGGCCTGTGAAATGTCAATGAAAAAACAGGCCAATAGAACCAAAGCTTAGGGCACAAGAAATCTTTTCAATGCTGGTACAGTCCAACTGGTGAACTCGGTATTATTTTACTGGTCCACTATTTTACTACTACCCAAGAAGGTCCTCAGAAATATCACAACACTGTGTAGAAATTTCTTATAGAACGAACAAGTAAATGCCAACAAGGCTCCCGTAATAACATGGGATGTAGTTTGTAGACCTAAAAAAGGAGTGATTTAGGGATAAATAATTGCTTCTTCTGGAATGAGCTACACTTGAGAAGCATGTTTGGAATATACCAGGCAAAGTTGATAATCTCTATATGAGACGGGTATATCATACATATTTAAAGGTTAAAAATTGGCGGATGTATAAGCCACCACAGTACAGCTACTAGTATTAATTTGAAGAAACTGTTTGCTATAAAAGAAAAGTGTATAGTTGGCTATGTGCAAAATGGTTGGCTAGCACCACGGGGGAAGTATATAGTTCATAGTGGTTACAATTGGACAATCGAGGTCAAGAATGAATGGCCATAGGTTGAGGGGTTATGAAACAAGACTAATATACCTACACATAGCTTCATATTTTGGATAATAATGCGTGTAAGAATATTGACTAAAGACAGATTAGATACTATGGGGACAATGTCAAGATAATAAGTGTCTTTTATGTGACTCTACCCATGAAACTATAGAGCACCTTTTCTTTGATTGCATTTATTCTCATGTGTGCTTGAAAAGATATTGCAATGGATGGGGGATAACAATACAAAATAAGAACCTCAAAGAAGTATGCAGGAGATTGGCAAGGAATAAGCAGTGAGGAATATTAGTAGAAGTATGATCTTGGTTGTCGTAGCTGCTCCTATCCACCAATCAATGGCAAGCTAGGAATGAAGCTTTATGGTATTATGCAATTCCTAGACCGCAAAAGTTGGTCAAGATAATTAAGGAAGACAGTAAATGTGGACGTTTTGAATTTATATATAGGAGAATAAATTGTAAAGACAGAATGAATAGAAAGAATTTATTTGTTTGGTGTGAATAAAAAAGAGTTGTAGAGTGGTCGAGGGGAGCTTTTACTTTGGGCTATGGTTGGGTAGTGATATATTTCATAGCAGTAAGGAGTGTATGTATCTTTCTTGCGCTTGAAAATAATAAAATATATTTGTTTGATAAAAAATAAATAAATAAATACATGATGTGTGTCTTTCAACAATTAATCAGGTATTATCACTAATAAACTTCTGTAACTAATGTGGACGCTTAGAGTTTGTCTGGATTGGCGTAATTTAGATATTTTTAATCAATTTTATAGTGTTTGTGTAAAATTAAAAAAAAATATTTTTAAACATTTGTTTTTAATCAAAAATAATAAAAATAAACCAAATGTTAATAGCTAAATACCTTAGCTTATGATTTGTGACGTTTAACTTATAAATTAGTATAAGTTATAAATCCATCAAATTGATAGTAAATTTGGATAAGTTTTTTGTATACCACCTACAAAAAGAAAGGTTAAAATTAGGTGGCGTGGGCCTGGCGGATTGACTGGGGAGACAAAGATGAGCTATTGAAGGGCAGATGCAGGAGATCAAGAATGCATTTGCAAGTTGTATCATGACCTTTTCCATTTTCAACCATTTCCACTTTTCTTGAAAAAGATGTTAAGTAAGGAATCTTTCCACTTATGGAAACTCACATTTGTTCTTAAAAAATACAACAACTAACACCACTCTCTTTCATTTCCCACACTCAGAGACTGTAAATTAAGATTTTGTACTTGCCCATTTTGAAATTTTAAGTACACTAAAACTCACGATGTATGCAGGGTTGGGAAATGGTCTAACCGCAAGGGTAGATACACAGTCTTAGCTTACAAATTTACAAAATGTTATTTTCAAGGTTTGAACTCGTGACTTCCGATCTTATATTTGAAAAGTGAACAAAAAATACTCTTCCAATTGGAGCATATATTTATTTATTTTCTGTTTCCTAAGAAGTCAAGATTTCCAAAGGTAAATATTATAACAAGGAAAGTCAGATGAGTTATTTCACAATCTTTATGGGGTTTACTAAAAATTTCTTGAAATCAAAATGAGTAATATTTATTTTACTTCTGAAAAAAGTAGATGAGTTTTGAAGTAATCGGTAAAGTTGTCGTCATGTAATCAGGGAGTCATAGGTTCAAGCAGTGGAAACAATCTCTAACAAAAATACAAGAAAGATTGCATATAATAGACTCTTGTAGTCGGTCAGTCCCCAAACCTCGCACATAACAAAAACTTTACTACACCAAACTATCTTTTTTTTCTTTTTAACTTCTAAAAATGCAAGGTTGGGAATTGGGTTTTGTTATCCTTGACAATACTTCTATACGGATATGATCCTCTAATAGGAATTCAAGCTCTCTCACGCAATTGCTATCATCATGTCGAGATTTATTCCAAACCTAGATAAAGGAAGACGATTGTTGATAGTCATGTAAAATTAATTTAAAATATGATGAATTATTTGAATATTGAAAAAGAGAGCGGATCGAATATAAAAATATTCATATAGCGAACGGAATTATGTTGAGAAAAGGTGTATTTTATTGATGGACTAAATTTCATTGTAATGACATAAATTAAATGAAAAAATAATGTACAAACGGATTCGTTGATTCTGGCTGTTTTCTCTTTTATTTTATTTTTTTAATAATATAATACGTATATACTAATATAACTGAAATTATACAGAAATGAGAAAAGACAGTAACCATTATTTTATGTGACAAAGAAAAATAAAATAAAATAAAATAAAATAAAATAATTAAAAAATAGAAGGAGATCAACATTGAATGCTGCCAATTGAATATGTACAAATGGAGCCAACCACCCCAATGCTATCATTTGTTTGTTTTCTTCTTCTTCTGTATTCTTTCCTCTTCTTTTTTCAATTTCTACAACTCAAATTAAAATTATATTAAATTTTTGTTTCCAACCACTCCCAAGCAACCTTTCACAGCTTGTCAGAAAAATAAATAAAAAAGAAAATCAGACCCCTCAATTATTTCCACATATTCTTGCTAAATTCCACAATCGTACATTACGTACAAACAATGAACGTGTGACCCTATTATGTAAATAGAACTAATTAAAAATACTACTAATAGATGGTTAAGACAACGACCCCTTAGCTACCTTTCTTTCTAATAGTGACAGTAAATCAACAAGAAGAAAAGGAAAATGACTATCGGAGTATCGATCAATAAAAATCAATTAACAGCACCTTAATCCTAAATCAGTTGTTAGAATGTGATGGTTTTGGAGATTGATAAAGCAGTGAAATAGATGCAAAACTGACAAATCTACAGAAGGAAAAATATTAACACCTATAGAATTATTAAAAAAATATGAAACAGTTATAAAAGACGAATTTAGTAGCATGACAACAACAGAAGAAGAAAGATTCATGTGGTTCATCGACACAAGTTTAACCTGCAGTAAAGATTTTACTGATCATTGACAATGATGACACAAGCAATACAAGTTAAGAAAGTAATGATGCTGAACGGATATCGAAGTTAGATGAATTCATGTAAGGAATAAAAAATTTAAGAAAATAAAAAGCGACAAAGAGCAAAAGGAAGGCCTCAAAGGGTCTCCATGGAGGAATCCAATTCCTCAAAAGGACTCTAAAATAGAATGGATTCTTGAGAAGGAAAAGCAATTCAACCTAAAGGAAGCAAGTATCTACATTTATAAATAAATATCCAAGAGCTTTCACAAGGTCATTGGCACACTCATACAATAAATAACAAAGGCAAAATCAGAGATTGTTTTCAAGTGCATGAAGAACTCCATGAAGGAATGTCATAATGGAGAGTCTAACTATAGGTTTAGCTTGATTGTATTAGGATTGTTCTTCGAGTTGTAATTGTTTATGCTTTCATAGGTTTATTGTGTTATAAACTGAAATAGGAGTTAGTTATCAAATTGTGATAACTTGAAGATTTGGGAACACAAACCAAGGGTGATTTGTGTGTTGTAGGAATTAGAGTTTATAATTCCTTTGAAGATACAGAGTTTATAATCGTTGTTCGAGTGACTCATTGTTTTAGTAAAATTGGTTAAATCTTATAGAAGTACACGTCGTAATTTTTTATACCTATTATGAGCGAGGTGCTTTTTACGTAAAATACTGTATTTTTATTTTACTACTTTCATTACGTTTGTGAAACATGTTAGACAATCCAATTTATCGGAAGAAGATAATTATCTCTAAATTTACTAAAACACTAGGGCGTATAAATTATCATCAGTTAGATTAAGATGATATGAATCTTCTATTTTGATCATGCTCTATTCAACTCCATTTCTTTCCCAAGAAATATCTTGAACTATCGTAAAAGAAAATTTAGCTATGCTATGATAAAAGAAATTGTCAGCAAAAAAAAAAAAAAAAAAAAATCTCTTTACATGATCAAGAGCCTAAAACATATTTTAAATATCTTTTTTATAATTGCAAATGCTTTAGCAATCATGAATTTTCCAACAGACTGCATACGGGACCATCCGAATGAAGTAAGGTCCCTTTGTTGTCCGTATAGCGACCATCTTAGTACTTGCCTTCTTTGTTTTAGCTTGAAAACCTACATCAACAAAAAATTCACACAGATCCCATCTTTGGACAATATAATGTTAGTGATGCTTCATATTCATAATGCATATTTTCATTTGAGGTAGTAGCATTCATAACCCCATGACATTCATTATATTCGAACAAAGCCATTGTTACAATCGGTGTTTTAAAAGGCAGGATGTTTTAGGTAGCACGAAGCGAGGCGTAAGCCTCATGAATCTTTTAATTTTTAATTTATAATATGGTAAAATAGTATTATAAAGCAAAAAATTATTTAAAAAAATTAAAAACATGATTAAACAAACTCAGAGAAAATAAAACTTCTAATATAATTTTGCAAATATAAATTAAGAAATCTTATAATAGCTACTATGATATGAACTTTAACATATGTATTTTCAAATAATAAAAGAATTACATTTTCGTAAAATATATTTTGATCATACTATTGAATTTACATCCCTAAAAGAAAAATAAATAATAAACTTTATTAGTACCACCATGATAATTTTGAGATAATAAAACACAATAATTTACTTACTATTCAATTCGAAGTGGATGACTACCTGGATTAGAATGAGGATTCAATATTTTGTGATAGTTAACATTTCAAATAGCGATTATTTTGTGACGTATGATAAATGCTAAAATATGATAATTTTGAGACGTATGACAATAATATGAAGACAAATGATAAGTGAAGATGTAAAATTCGGCTAATTAAGTATTTGTTTTTAAAAGATGTTAAATGATATTTACCGTCACGATGCTTTCAAATTGTAAATATGCAATCGAATGGCTTGCTATTTGAGTTATTCTCAATCTTCTTAATCATATAAATGAAAAAAAAAAATATGAAGCATCATTATTTATTATAGAATCATAAAGGTCAATAATGTTAATTAAGGAATTCAAACCCATAATTTGTCTGAGATCTATTAGGCGAGCTTCGAGTGTTGGACGTTAGGCATGCTTACAGCGTATAGTCTGTTGGAGATATGGACCCGGGTTAAAACATTACTTGGGCTTTCTGGTTGTAGTAATTGTAATGGGGTCTTACTTGTACATGACCCGACCCATTTGTTTAGCAGATATTTTTACTTTGTATACATATATGTAGTGGATTGTACAGCTGGACTTTATCAATGAATGGACGGTTTATTTACTCTATCTCTTTCTCTCCCTCTTCGAAGCAAACTGTGAGAAGCTTCTCAATTCATCGCTAACTTGACATGGTATCAGAGCGTCAATCCCGTTTGAATCTCCACTCATTCTTCTCGTGAGCTAGTGAGCTATGGTGTGGAGTTGATGATCTATTCTCTTCTCAGCCATCGCCAGAATTTTGATGGGTTTTCATTGAGATTCCGACCTCATTTCCCCAGAGAACTTTCCATCGAAGAGGTTCTTCTTAGTTTTCGAAAGATTAAATGGTTTTCTGAAGGATTATAGTAACAGAGTTCAAAACCCCCAAATTTGGTACAGGTTCAAATACGTAAACCCTAATTTTCATCTAGTCTACGGCTTAGTTACTTAGATTGGTGAAGATTATTGGTGATTTCACTCTGAATATTGTCTATAATCCCATTTTCTGTGATATACTTGCTTAGATAGTTTGTTGGGATATTGTGTGGGTAATATGGAACCCGGTACTAGTTCCTCTTTACATACAAATGCTGATTCTCCGGCAACAACCAATAGCTTCGTTGTAGACTCGTCTCATCCTTTATACATCCACCCTTCTGACAACCCTTCAATCATGCTCGTACCAGTTTCATTCTCAAGAACTGGTTACATGTCCTGGAAAAGACATGTCATGATAGCTCTTTCAGCTAAAAATAAAGTCGGACTAGTAAATGGTAGGATTTCTAAGCCCAGTCCCGAATCTCCTTTGTATGATTATTGGTTGAGGTGTAATGATATGGTGTTTGCTTAGCTAAGAAAATCTTTGTCGAAGGACATAGCAGAAACTGTTCTTCATTGTGAGACTGCTAGGGACGTATGGTCTGATCTCGAGGAAAGATATGGCCAGTCCAATGCAAGTCGATATTATCAAATCCAAAGAGAAATTACTGATATTTCTCAGGGTTCCTCAGATATTGCAACCTATTACACTAGGTTAAGAAGGCGATGGGACGAGCTTAAGTCGGCTTCCTTTGGTCCTCCTTGCACTTGTGGTGCTGAGCCACTATGTAGTGATGGACAAAAGTTAATCCAGTTCCCTAATGGTTTAAACAATACTTATTCCAATGCCAGGAGCAATATACTCATGATGTCTCCAGTTCCTACTCTAGGAAAAGCATACTCTATGTTGCTTCATGATGAAAACCAGAGAGAAATTCAATCCTCTCTTCCATCCTTTATGACCGACCACACATCATTTACTGTCAAAGAGAATAATTTTCCACCACTTCTGTTGCCTCTCCTAGTCCATCTACTTCCCATACATCTCATAACAGTATGAAATCCTACAATCAGAGAATCAATTTTGACAACAAGAAGCCCATTGAAGTCTGCAAGTATTGCAAGAAACCTGGGCATTCTGTTGATCAATGTTATCGACTTCATAGTTTTCCACCTGATTTCAAGTTCACCAAGAACAAGAAATCAGTTTCTTGTGCTAAAGTGGATAATTCCAGCTTGGAGTCTTCCAGGACCCCAGACTTTCTTCATGGGTTCAGTCCTGAACAATACCAGCATATCATTTCCTTGATTCAACAGTCTCAGATCAATGATGCACCTGGATCTTCTACTGGCATGGCTGCATTTACAGGTATTATGTCTAGTTTTGCTACTTATTGTGTTGCTTTAGGTAGTACTTCTCAGTTGCAAGACAACACCTGGATAATATATTCCGGAGCCACAAACTATATGACACCTAATAAAAATCTTCTTCATGATATCCAACCACTCCCTTTTCCTTACTTAGTCACCCTCCCAAATGGTTACAAGGTTAAGGTTGTTAACACTGGTTCTCTATTCCTCCATGAAGACTTCATTTTGATAAATGTCTTACTTATCTCTTCATTTCAGTTCAATCTTATTTTTGTACCTCAGCTGATTAACAAATGTAGTTGTACTGTCTTCTTTAACTCCTTTTCTTGTTCTGTACATGCCCCTTCTCTGAAGAGGCCCTTGGAACTTGGTAGAGAGGCAAATGGTTTGTATGTTCTCTATTACACAGTCTCTCTATTATCTACAACACCATTGGTAAATACCAGATATGTTTCCAGTTCCATAGCTTCATATAAATATAGTGCTTATACCACCACTTGTAATATTCCATCTCATATAAATAAAGCAGATTTATTTTGACACCAAATACTTGGTCACATGCCTTTTCATAAAATGAATTCAATTCCCTTCTTATCTGACAAAATTTCTTCAAAATAGTCTTTTGTGTGTCCTATGTGCCCTTTAGCTAGATAACAAAGATTATCATTCCCTGATAGTTCAATAAAAACCACACACTGTTTCCAATTAATCCATATTGATTTGTGGGGTCCATACCATACATCCACATACAATGGTTTCAAATATTTTTTGACCATTATTGATGATTTTTCTAGAGTTACTTGGACCCACCTGCTCTCTTGTGAAAGTAATGACTTTCCCATTATTAAGTTTTTTATCCATCTAGTCAAAACTCAGTTTCACTCATCCATTCAGACAATCCGATCTGACAATGTCTTTGAGCTTGGTTCCAGTTCTCATGCTCTTATTTTTTTTTTCTGACAATGGCATTGTTCATCAAACCACAGTTCCTCACACACCAAAACAAAATGGTGTTGTTGAAAGGAAACACAAACACCTCTTGGAAACTTCTAGGGCTTTTCTTTATTAATCTAAACTCCCTCTTAAGTATTGGGGTGAATGTTTCCTCACAGCCACCTATTTATCAATAAGTTTCCTACTCCTCTTCTTCATAACATTTCTCCTTATGAAAAATTTCATGGATTTCCCCCTCCTTATTTCCATTTGAGGTCATTTGGTTGTCTATGTTTTGCCACTACACCTAAGGTTGGAAAGGACAATTTTACTCCTAGAGCCTCCCTATTTTCCATTCTAGAGACATAGTCTTTCATGAACACATTTTTCCATATCACACTTTTTCTCCTCCTTCTGTTTTTCCATCTTTCACCACTTATTTTGAGGATGACCCCTCTTTTACTTCTCCTGAGATTCATTCCCCTTCCCCTTCTGAGATTTCCCATCCATCATCACCTCCTTCTGATCCATAATTTTATCAGCAAGCTACACATATTCCTGCATGGCAGGATGCCATGTGTAAGGAATTCAGGTTTTGGAAGCCAATCATACCTGGGATATTATTCCCTTACCACCGGGTAAGAAGGTTCTCCCTTGTAAATGGGTTTACAAAATTAAATAAAAATCTGATGGCTCCATTAAAAGATATAAAGCCAGATTAGTTATTAGAGGGGATTCTCAAGTGGCAGGCTTGGATTTTTCTGAAACTTTTAGCCCTGTGGTGAAGATTACCACTATCAAATGCCTTTTAACTATTGTTGCCAAGAATAATTGGACAGTCCATGAATTAGATGTGAATAATGCCTTCCTTCATGGTGATCTCCATGAAGAGGTCTATATGAAAATTCCACCAGGACTCTCTGTCCTCACCACTGATTCTGACCCTCCTCTTGCTTGTAAATTAAAGAAGTCTTTTTATGGGCTGAGGCAGGCTTCTAGACAATGGTTTGCCAAATTGTCTCATTGTTTGCTGTCTAAAGAATATTCTTCTAGCAAGAATGACAACTCACTTTTCTGCAAAGTGTCAGATTCTTCTATTGTTGTTCTTGGTGTTTATGTTGATAATATTTTGTTGGCTGACAATGATGAGCATGAAATTATTTCTCTCAAGTCCTTCTTGGATGATCAGTTCAAGATCAAGTACTTTGCCTCTGTTCATTATTTTTTGGGCTTTGAGATCTGCTCTACTCCTTCTGGTTTCATTGTCCACCAAAGAAAGTATACCACTGACTTACTATCTGAGTTTCATTACACTGATGCCAAGCCGGTTCTCACTCCCCTTGATCATAATGCGAAGTTACTAGCTGATTGTGGTGATTTACTTCCTGACCCCTCTATCTACAGAAGGCTTGTTGGGAAGCTGAATTTTCTTCAACACACGAGGCCTGATATTTCATTTTCTACATAGAACCTTAGCCAATTCTTGGTTGCCCCACGCCTACCACACATGCTAGCTGGTATTCATGTCTTATGATATCTGCTTAATGATCTTGCTCAAGGTATTACACTCTCCAGTTCACCTGATTTTTCCCTTCAGGCCTACGCTAATTCGGATTGGGTTGTTTGTCCCACTACGCGTAGGTCTGTCACTGGTTTTCTGGTCATGTTGGGTGGTTCCCCTATTTCTTGGAGGTCCAAGAAACAACCTACTATTTCTCTCTCCTCTGCTGAGGCTGAGTATCGTGCACTTCATAAGGTGTTTTGGTTGATTCGTTTACTTGGTCATTTGGGTTTATTTGTATCTTCTCTTGTATCTATTTTTGTAATAGTCAGGCTGCTCTTCACATTGCTCGCAACACTGTGTTTCATGAACGCACTAAACACATCGAAGTGGATTGTCACTTAGTTCGAGATGTTCTTGGTTCTGGACTTATCTCCCAGCAACATATTTCTTCTCATCTGCAACTTGTTGACCTTCTTACCAAGGCGTTGACTAGTGTTCCTCATCATCGACTCCTTTGAAAGCTTGGTGTGGTCTCACCCTCCAGCTTGAGGGGGGTTGGAGATATGGACCCGGGTTAAAACATTACTTGGGCTTTTTGGTTGTAGTAATTGTACTGAGGTCTTACTTGTACATGTTCCAGCCCATTTGTTTAGCAGATATTTTTACTTTGTATACATATATGTAGTGGATTGTACAACTGGACTTAACCAATGAATGGACGGTTTATTTACTCCCTCTCTTTCTCTCTCTCTTCGAAGCAAACTGTGAGAAGCTTCTCGATTCATCGCTAACTTGACATAGTCGGACGCTTAAGGCGTAAACCTCATAGGACTACTCCTATGCCTCGAAATGTTTTGTCGGTGACTAGCCCCGAGGTGAGCCCCAAGGCAAGCATCAAAACTTCCTTTAAAACACTAGTTACAATATCGGGGTCGGGGGGTCTAATAAGGTTTTTGGCTTTCTAAATATGACACATTATTATTACACTTAAATTAAGCAATTAATTAGAATTAGAAAACTTATTAGCCATTATAACTTTTTCATTCCAACGTGAAAAGAAAATCCTGTAATGTTATCAAGATCATGCCAATTAATGGAAGTCCTTTTTCAAATTTCAGACTCGGGACAAGTAAAAAAGCATATGTTCTACAAATTCATTGTCTAGACCACATCTCCTATAAAACTTAACATGTCTCATTACTGTCAAAAAGACTATTTAACCGCATACATCTTCGAAGAAAATATTTATGCTTATTTGTAAAGCTCATAGACCATAAGATTTTCAAAAAGCATTTAAAAGTGCAATATGACCAATTAGATCGTGCGCTGATCCCACCATTATCATTAGGCTTGCACAAACTTTTAGCAATGTCATAACTAGATCTAACCTCATATAATCTTAACCTAATAGGTAAAATGCCAAATTAATCTACTCGTAGATCTAGAAGTGGTTAAAGGAATAGTTAAAATTATTACGATAACTTCTTTTCATGTGATTTTATAAAATCGGTGTGATTGTCTTACTCAATTTTGAGCTGGTAGAGTCTTTCAATATTGATTGTTTGGACCAATCATTGGTAAATAAATACCACGTCTAGTTAGTCTGTACATTTAATTTTAATTTACACACTTTAATGTTCTGTCAATTCCTATAAAAAAAATCTGAATTAAAATTGATGTAACAGTGCTTTAAATGAGGAAAAAAACACCAATTTTGATGGTCAAGCACTCAGAATAATTAACTAATGTGATTGACGAAATTAAGATGGCCTACAACACTAGACCAATAATTCATAAACTTTAATAAAAAATAAAATTGAAATAATTTTGATGGGAAATGAATACCGACAGTTCTTAATGAAAATAATATAATAATAATTGAAATACCAACGATTTTTGTTGAGAATAAAGAAAAAGTGTCAAGTCAAGATACAAGTGTTTATATATTTTTTTTGTTATTTTATTAATTAGCTTTGTGTTTTTATTATTTAGCTTCTTGCATAAGATACATGTATATATATACATTGGTTCACACATAATAAAGATCATCAAAAAAAAATTC
The DNA here is from genome assembly GCA_030864215.1 of Capsicum pubescens. Taxonomy (NCBI): domain Eukaryota; kingdom Viridiplantae; phylum Streptophyta; class Magnoliopsida; order Solanales; family Solanaceae; genus Capsicum; species Capsicum pubescens. The sequence continues at coordinate 84,648,704 of CM061548.1, forward strand.
CGAAGTTGGTTCTAACTTTTCTACATGGTATCAGAGAAATAATTTTCAAATCAGATTAGATTCAACACCAACTTTCTCTTTTCTCAATCTCAAACATGGCGGAGCAAATAGCTACTGCTTCAATGACTACTACTGCTAGCACCCTCACCATGGATCCAAATCATCCTAATCATCTCCATGCTTCTGATAACCCTGGTATGACACTAGTAAATACACCCTTTGATAGCAAGGGATATCCGGGTTGGAAGAGGTCAGTCCTAATTGCTCTGTCAGCAAAGAACAAATTGGGATTCATCACGGGTTCCCACCCATTCCCAACATTGAATTCAGCAGATTTTCAAGCATGGAACAGGTATAATGATATGGTCACATCCTGGATCTTGAATTCACTCTCTAAGGACATAGCTGACAGTGTAATTTATTCCAAAACTGTACAAGAGTTTTGGACCAGCCTTGAGCACAGGTTTGTTCAGTCCAATGGAGCTAAGCTTTATCATCTGCAAAAGGAGTTCAATAGCTTAAATCAAGGAACAAATAGCATAGCAGAATACTTTACTAGACTCAAAAAATTATGGGATGAACTAGATTCTCTTAATTCTAATATTCAGTATAGTTGCGTATGTATGTGTGAAGGTAAGCTCAAACTAAAGAAATCCTTAGAGGATGAGAGGTTGATACAGTTTCTCATGGGTCTTAATGATACCTATTCTCAATCTAGAAGCAACATTCTCATAATCAACCCATTACCTAACATCAATCTTTCTTATTCTTTGATTCTGCAAGATCAGAACCAAAGGGAATCTTATTTCAACCCTGTGAGTTCTGAAGATTCATCAGCCTTCATGACAAGAAATATTAACAATCAGAAGGCAGGGAAACAGACACAAAAGTTTATACCATCATCTCCCCACAGATTTGGGAGTTTTTATCCCAGATCAGGACCTCCTCAGGTTCAACAGCAGAGGTTCACCAAACAGCTTTTAAATCTTAAAGAAAAAAGGGAAAATACAACCCAAATATCTCTTGTGATTATTGTGGAAAGCAAGGACATCTGGAAGTAGATTGTTACAGACTGATAGGCTTTTTTGAGAATTTTCAGTTCACAAATGATAGGGGTTCTCAAAATCAGATAAGGGGGAATAATGCTATGATGAAAGATGCAGTGCAAAAATAAGCTATTGAATCTGATATACCTTTCATCAAGGAACAATATTCTCAATTTGTTCAGATGTTCAAACAGATGAAGATGGAGGAAGGTTCAAATTTAGGGATTGACATCAATGTTAATTCTGTAGCTGGTACAATTTCTAAGCATCTTAGTTCATGTTTTTCTGTCCTAAACTCTAGCACCTGGATCATAGATTCGGGTGCATCAGAACACATGTGTTTTAATTCATCTTCCTTTTCTTCCATAACTTGTCTTCAATTTCCTTTAACTATCAATCTTCCTAATTGTCAAACCATTTCAGTTACTCATCTAGGTACTGTAGCCATATTTTCTAATTTGATTTTGGAAAATGTGTTATATGTTTCTAGTTTCAAGTATAATCTTATGTCTATTCACAAGTTGTGTAAACAGTTTTCTTGCACCTTGTATTTTACTCTGACAAACTGTGTGATGCAGGGTCCTTCCATGAGGAGGCCTCAAGTTTTTAGTGAAGCACAAGAAGGTCTTTATCTACTCAAGCCTAATGCCAAGGATTCATTCTCTAGTTTCAGCAATACTACTTGTAGGAAGATTGTTACTAATCCTAGTAGTTCTTCAGTTTCTGTTTCTAATAAAGATAGTATTGTTTCCTCTCCCATTTGTACTAATGTAGCTTCTAATGTAAGACTTTGGCATATTAGATTGGGGTATTTTCCTTTTTCATTAATGAAGAATGTCATTTTCCTTTTTTTTCATCTACTTCTGAGTGTTTTTGTGATATTTGTCCTAAAGCTAGACAATCTAGACCTTCTTTCTGCATTAGTCAAATTTCAACAACTTATATATTTGACCTTATTCACATTGATACTTGGGGACCCTCCAAGGTAGATACTTACAATGGATATAGATACTTTCTTACTATAGTAGATGATTACAATAGAGGGACTTGGACTTATCTGTTGAGAACCAAAAGTAATGTCTTTCCTGTATTGCAATGTTTTTGAATATGGTCCACAAAATCCCTTTCTAGACCATCGCACCACCGTTTTCTTGCCAAGATGGGACTCACTTCGATCACCTCCATCTTGAAGGGGGATGTTTAGAATAAAGAAAAAGTGTCAAGATAAGATACAAGTGTTTAGATATTTCTTTTGTTGTTTTATTAATTAGCTTTGTGTTTTTATTATTTAGCATCTTGCATAAGATACATGTATATATATATACATTCGTCCACACATAATAAAGATCATCAAGAAAATTTGCCAAAGTTGGTTCTAACTTTTCTACAGTTTTTATTTCTTTGACTTAAGACACAGTGTGCAATTTTTTAATTTTTTTTGGGCACCTTACTCGTCATTTTCCTTTTAATTATTTTTTGTAATTTTTTGGGGGGTCAAAGAAGTGGGAGATGGAGGCGATGCCATTGAATATATTTCATCTCTATAATTCTTTAACATACAAAAATTCACATTTATTTAGCTACAAAGGTGAGATCATTCAATTTTGAAGTCATGCACACTAAGGATTGGATATGATTGGAACAATTATTTTTGTGTAACTTATAAGTTATGAATTTGAGTTGTAGAATCAGCTATTAATATTTGTATCATTATATATTATTTATATCACTCCTCCATTATAGCATGATCTTTCGTCATACCTGCGAGAATTCGAGATGTTTCGTACATACACCAAATTACCCTTTTCTTTCCCTAAGGATGCATGCATGTACCCATATACTTATGTTACATTAATGCGTTTAATGATATGCATATGATATCAACATGTATAAGTATAGTATCATTATGCATATATTTTTTGCTAATATTTCGTATTTTGAAGAATTTTCCACGAAATATCCATAGTCATATTACCTCCAATCAACATAGGTACGTCAAAGACAATCTAACATTTTACGAAAATAAGCTCTTGCCAAAACAAGTCTTAGAGAGATATAAAGCATTGGATTATATAGTAGAATGTCAAACAGAGCAACCCCAGGCCAAGGGCTATACCAAATTAATTTTTACTTCAATTCTAAAATAGCCTCCATAAGCACTTCAATCTACTAGAGAAAGAATTTATCGACACTCAAAATATTTACTAAGCAAAATAATTTAACTTTAGCAATTATAAGTTAAATAAATTTAATACCACTTGAACATAGTCAAATAGTAACTACAAACAATAACAACATATTCAGTATATTTTCAAAAAGTGGGGTGTCGGGAGAAGGGGCGGACCTATGTAGGATTTTGGGGTGCTCCGGCACCCACTAAACTCGATGCGAAATAGGTATAATTACATAGAAAATATATGAAAATAGGTATAAAACATATAAAAGCACCCACTATGACAAAAAGTTGGTTGGTGCATTGACATTTAGGTTAATCTTAAGGTGCATCATTGGAAGGAGGCCCCGGGTTCGATGATTTTTTACTTTTTCCAGTTTTTAAATTTTTTAAGCACCCACTATCCTTAATCTTGGGTCCATCACTGGTCGGGAGGATAAGCGTACGCAGTCTATACCACTACCTCAGAGGTGAGATAGAGAAGTTGTTTTCGATAGACCCCGACTCAAAACAAAACAGCCTAGAAAAGAAATAGTAAAGAATCAATAGGTATTAACACACCAAATAATAACATAAATAAGACAATCTTCAAGTAATACGATAAATTACAACACACTTCTAAACAAGACTAGCAGTACGACTACTAGCACGGATAATAAAACAAAGTCCCTTTTCTCCTCCCCACCCCCACCCCAGACCTACTAGCAAGGACACACTCTTTTCTACTATCATTCTACCTTAATCGCACCCTCCACATCTTCTTATCTAGAGTCATGTCGTCAATAATTTGAAGTTGACCCATGTCATGTCTAATCACCTCCCTTCAATATTTTGTTATTATTCTCTACCTAACCCGAATCCCTCTCTAGCCAATCTCTCATATCTCTGCACTGGGAAATTCGTTCACCTCCTCATCACATGCCTGAACCATCTCAATCTATCTTGATTTTCATCGAATCTACTCCCACTTTATCTCAAATAACCTTATGTATAATCATATATTTTCTAGTAAACTCATACATCTATCATGGAATTCTCATCTCTGCCACCTTTATCTTTTTAATGTGAGAGTTCTTGACTAGCCAACACTTCGCGTATATAATATAATTGGTCTAACCATCACTCTATAGAACTTGACTTTAAGTTTAGGAGGCATCTTCTTATCGTATAAAATTCTGTAAGCGAACCTCCATTTCATCCACTTTGCCCCAATATAGTGAGTAAAATCCTCGTTAATCTCTTCATTCTCTTGGATCATAGATACGAGATACTTGAAACTCTCTCTCTTTTTAATGGCCTGGGGATTAAGTTTTACAACCACATCAGTTTCATGTGTCACCTCGTTGAATGTACAATCCAAATATTCCATCTTAAACCTACTCAACTTAAACCTTCTTGAATTTATTGTGTCGGTACATCTATCACTAAGACAAATAAAAAAATTTCTAAGAGTCGATCCTGGGTGTAACCACATCAAGACAAAAAATTTCTTCGAGTCCCCTTCCAAAATTCTAACACGATTCTTGACTTCGTCGAACAAATCCTTAATCACCCTAATATACATCATTGTCTCTAGCCTCCAAACATCTCGAGAAAACCTCCTTGAGGACTCTATCATAGGCCTTTTCTAGGTCAATGAACACCATGTTCAAGTCTTTTTTTCTCTCCCTAAACTACTCCACCAGTTTTATTACTAGATGAATGACTTCAGTAGTCGAGCGTCTTGGCATGAATATGAATTGATTCTAATAAATAGTCACAGTCCTTCTTAAGCTCAAATCTGCTACCCTTTCACAAACCTTCATAGTGTGGCTTAATAATTTAATACCCCTATAGTTGTTACAATCTTGAATGTCACCCTTATTTTTATATAACGAAATCATTGTACTTCATCTCCAAGTTTTGAACATCTTTTCCATTCTGAAAATGATGTTAAATAACTTAGTCAACTACTGCATACCTGCCCCTCTTGTATATTTCCAAAAATCTATCAGAAGCTCGTCTAGCCCAGTTGCTCCACCCCTATGCATCCCACGAATAGCATTATTAACCTCTTCAATCATAATGCACCTGCAATAACTATAATCACGAACTCTCTCAGAGTTCTCCAAATCCCCCAACATAATGTTAGTGTCTCTCTCTTCATTTAAGAGTTTATGGAAGTAAGATTGTCATCTCTTTCTAAAGAACCTCCTCCATCAAAACTTTATCGTCCGCATCGTTATGCACTTCAATTGGTCAAGGTCCCCTGAGTTCTCCTCTCTCTAACCTTGGCTAGCATGTATAACTTCTTATCACCACTTTTACCCTCTAACGTTATGTGTAAGCTTTCAAAAGTTGCATTTTTAGTCATTGTAACCACCAACTTGTCCTCTTTCCTTGCCTTCTTATACTCTTCCATATTTTTTTGCTTCTCCTTCGCATCCTTACTCTCAACCAACTTCACATAAGCCCTTTTTTAGCCTCCACCTTCGCTTTTACCTCTTTATTCCACTACCAATCCCCTTTATATCTACTATATTTCTAAAAATAAGATTTGGATAAGGTGGTATGTATATAGCCTTAGCTATCTTGTAATCTTTAACTTTATCAAAAAATATATTAAAAAGAAAGTGTATAAAGAAATATAGTAGTGAAAAAAACCATGTTGAAAATAATGTAAATGAGAACAATACCAACTAGAAATGATACAACAACTGAAGTAAGAAAACAACATATAACATTAAAATTGAAGAAAAAAAATAATACAAGAGTAATAATAAAAATGCATAGGAAGGGATCTAGACAAATACTTAACAACCTGCTATCATTTAACCCTAATTATCGACCTCTATATCTTCTCATCCAGAGTTATATACTCGGTAAGCTGAAAGAGAGTGATCTATCTATGTTTTATCTAATCATATCTCTCCAAGAGTTCTTCGACTACCTCTGCCTCAACTGCTTACACCTTCTCCTTGGTGTATCCATGCATCTCCTCTTTACATGCCCAAATCATCATAAATTTGCCTAGTGCTCTTATCTTATCCACAACGGAGGTCACTCTCATCTTTTCTCGATAGCTTTGTTCCTTGTTCTATCTCATATAATGACCACACATCCATCTCAATATCCTTAATTTCTGAATGAGTGAGTTTTTGACCACCTAATACTCCACCCCATACAACATAACTGGTCAGACAACAACTTTTTCAAACTTGATTTTAAGGCATGGTGACACATTCTAATCAAACAAGACATTAAATGTAAGTTTTATTTTCATCCACCCTATCCTAATATAATATGTAACATCATCATCTATCTCCTTATTTTCTTGAATTATTGACCCCGAATACTTTAAACTTCCTTTCTTGGAGATGAATTGTATATCAATCTTTACTTCCATATCTTCCAAATAATCATGTCACTGAACTTTCACTTATGTATGTGTGTGTATACTTCTAAGTTCATCCATCATGAATGCAAATAAAAATACGCTAAGAATCAATCCCTAGTACAATCTTGTCTCGATCAGGAAGTGCTCCAATTCTTCTCCTACTATCCTCAATTGAGTCTTGGTTTCATTAAACATGCTCATAATATTAGTAGTATATGCCATATTTACATTAATGAACTTTATATTTGCCCCTCTTTCTCTTCAAATATTGAACCATCAATCTTCTAATGATATGTATGACTTCTATAGTTAAACATCTCAAGATGAATTCAAATTAATTCTCAGTGATAGACCCCCCCCCCCCCTCATCCTCATCTCCATTATCCTCTCCCAAACTTTCATAGCATATTTTAAAAACTTGATATCCTTATAGTTATTGTAATTATGAATATCATGTATGTTATGTGAAATGAGATCATTATACTCCATCAACATTCTTCAGACATTTTGAATGTCCTAAAAATAATATTAAACAACCTAATTAATTATTCCGATCCATACCCCTTATACCTAAACTCTTTCTAAAATTCACTAGGTTCTACTCTAGCCTGATAACTTTTCTCCTTTTCATTTTATGAATAACCTTGTTGACCTTCACTAGCTTGATACCCTTACAATAACAAAAATCTCATTGACTCTCAAATTGCTCTAAACTGTCCAGCACAATGTTTTCATCTCTTTCTTTATTCAAGAGTTTATGAAAGTATGTTTGTTATCTTCATCTAATTAATGTGAACCTCTTCCAGCAAAATTGTGCTTCCTTCATCTTTAATGCACTTCACTTGGTTCAGGTCTCGAACATTCCTCTCTCTCGCCTTGGAAAATCTATATTACTTATTGTCCACAACTTTGTTTGGGATTTTATCATATAGGCATTCAAACCTATTATTTGAGTCGTTGCCTAATATCTTTTCCTATTTACGATTTTCCTCTATGTCCCAGCTCTCCACCAATTCCCTATCTCTGCTCTCCACTAATTTCCTAAAGCATCTTTCTTGACTTTCACTTTCACTTGTATCACTTGATTTCACCATTAATCTCCTCGATGACCAGCAACATGACCCTTTGAGAACATGTGTATGAAAATTAAATATCTAATATTTATTGAATATAAATTCTGAATGCAATTATTTTATTTTCATTTTTATATGCATCCGATATGTGTTTTGAAACCTGATTAATTTGAATGCACTTCAGCGAGATCCTCTTGAGTGTAGGTAGGGGTGTTCACGGGTTGGTTATTGGTCATAATCATAACCAAACCAATTTAGTCAGGTTTTAAATTTCCAAAACCAAACCAAACCAAACAAAAAAATAACGTCGGTTTGGTCTTATCGATTTAGTTCGGTTTGGTTCAATTCTTTTGGTTTATAACTTTAGATAGTGATAAAATTTAGAATTTTAGAAAAATAAATCCATCCAATATATGAGATGTCAACCGAGTGTTGTGCCTCAATCTTGAAACTAAGATGTCAATCAAGTGTTCTACTTAGGTAAATCCACAAACAACACCATATGAATACTTCAAAAAAAATATTTTGAAACTACATATAACAGAATAATATGATAATCCTCTTCCCCCCTTAAACAAGGTGAACACATAAATTTCTTATTCAATAAGGACCAAAAAAAAAGTTCAAACTAGTGACTATCTAAAGTCTAATGAAATTCAACTATAAATTCTAATATACAATAAGATATTATTTTCAAAATTAATATCAATTTTCATTCAAAGTGCGAAAATCATTTAGAATCTCATAAGGTACTGTCAACTGGATGAAGACATATGATTAAAAGTGTTACGATTAAAGTTAAATCGTGATTAAAATATAAAGTGTAAAAAATATGTAAATTGTACTTAAAATAATATATAAATAATTATAATATATGTATATATACATACATTTATTGATTTAGTTTAGTTATTTTGTCGGTTATTTTAGAGTAAAATCAAACCAAACCAACTTAGTTTCGACTTTTAAATTTTAAAACGAAACCAAACCAAACCAAATCAAATGTCGATTTTTTCACTATATCTAGTTTGGATAGCGGTTCTGTTTGTTTTTTAACCAAATCGTGAACACCCCTACGTGCATGTGTAATACTCTACAAACTCTTAGCTAAGTTTCGAACCATTATTCATATGTTTAAAGATCTAAAAGCGGTTATTTTTATCATAGATAAGTGTCATGATCAATTACCTAGTGTGTAAAATACTTGCAATGCGAATCATGGTCATAGTAAGCATTTAGAGCAAAGTTGAGTTGAAAAAATTATTGTCGATTGAGTTTTGGTATTCGAGCCTACAAGGGTCAACTTTAAACATGTATAAATTCTATAATATATATAGTTTTGGATTTCAAGGCCCACCAAATGAAAGATCATCGATTCTATTTTCCAACACAATTGATTTTACCTTAACCCGATATTGGAGTAGAAAGTCATGCTTATTTTACCTGTGAGTGTCTGTCTATCAGAGATTGATGACCTGAGTTGACGAGACCTCAACTAGTTGACGGGCTGTCAACTCCCATCGTCAACCTTAACCAATAAATATCAAAATCATCAGAGATTGACGACCTGATTTGGTGAGGCGTCAACTAGTTGACGAGCTGTCAACTCCTGTGTCAACCTTAACCAGCAAAACTCAAAATAAACTAGAGATTGACGACTTTAGTTGATAGGCTATCAACTAGTTGATGGACTGTCAACTCCCATCATCAACTAAGAATTTCTACAATTTATTTTTAGTTTCCTCAGGGGTAGTTAGATCTTTTCTTCACCTCAAACACTACCCCACGACTTAAATCACTCTATAAACATTATATTCTCATTATTAATTTATTTTAACGCTCATTCTCCTCTCCACTCCCAAGAGAAAAAAAGTTAGGGTTTGTTTTCAAAATTCAACTCCCAAGGCTCCAATTCAAGTTTCTCTTAAGAAAGTTCACCATGTTAAGGTATGTGGGATTTGAACAAGGATATTCTTCCGTCCTTGTGCCCAAAAGTTTAATTTTTAATTGATTTTGAAGAAATTGGATTACTAGGGTTTATACTCACTTTCGTATGCTTTGAGATTATGATGCTTCTGCATGAATTGAACTTTTTTTTTTGTGTAAGATTTCATGTTAACTATGTTTTTATACATGAAAGTGATCTTAAGTATTGAGTTTGATATTTCGATATGAAGCTTCTATGAGATGATAAATGATTTCAATTTTTAAGCATATGTTGTTGACACCCAATTTTGGCTAGCTCTTTTCCTCTAATTACTTTGCCTATGCTTCTTGGCCCTAAATAATTTTAAAAAAATAATAATAATAAAATAAAAAATAAAATTCGTATTTTTATCTCTATCTCTACAAATTTTTAAATAAAAAAAAAATTATTTTTTCTATCATAATATAAAATATTCTAATATAATTAAATATTTTAACATCGAAATAAAAAAAATTATATTTTCTGGTAGTTGCATTTGCATTTTGTTTTAATTGTATTTTTCAATTGATACTCTGGGACTACATATATATTCTCATATATGTATGTATATATGTAAGTATGTATGTATGTATGTAAGTATATATATATATATATATATATATATATATATATATATATATATATATATATATATATATATTATCGTCATTATATTAATATAATGCACATATGTTTTTGATTTAATTCTTATATTTAAAAATTATATATACATATTTATATATATACGTATTTTGTCAAATTATAAATATTAAGTTATGAAATCAGTAAATCGAGCACGTATACAAATTATGTCTATAATTTATGTACGTACGTACTAAAATAATTTTAGGATAGCAGGAAACCTCGATAAAATTAATTTTAGTAGAAAAAGAGTATTCGAGCCGACAACAATCCAACTTCAATTTTTTATTTCATCCAAACTCAACTCTTATTTTATAAATTTCAACCAAGAGCACAAAAATTAGCCCGAAACTCAGTATAATTCCTATGTCTCCACTTTGCTATTCCACCTCAATAGATACAATTTAACCTGATACCTCAATTTATTTTAATACGAAGGATTTCAAAATTTTCAGTTATTTTTTTTATATGTGTAGGTGTATATAATTTATTTTTATTTATTTATATATTTATTTTTTCTCTCTTCCTCTTCTCTTTAAACTAAATTCGAACCATCCGATCAAATTTCGAACGGATTAAAAAATAGTCATTTTAAAATCGAATTTTCATATATTTATCTGTATATACATACATTTTTTTCTTATTTTTTGTTATTATTATTTTTAAGGGTAATCTTTTAGGATCGAACGGAGAGAACCAGCCCAAAATCACCCGACTAGAACAAATAATCTAGTCAGCTAATTCTTCTCCTAATCCAAAGGTCCCAAATATATCTTTTTAATTATATATAAATGTATATATATATAATATTTTTTTATTTATTTATTCTTATATTAAACCTGAACCGATCGGACGAACCAAATTATAGTCAATAAATCAAATACCAAGACACGGCTCCACACCTCCCAAAGCACGCGTGAAGCTTTCTTCCAAAAAACCCATTGTTACATCTTTTCTCATTACCCAAAGTACACAAAAACCAGAGGCTCATTTCTCCTTCCCATTCTCCCTCTCCTTCATTATCACCAAACAAAGAACCTAGCCTGCCGTCGCTGACCATCAGCCTGCTGATAGGATGTGCGAGAATCCCTTTTTCATTGTCGCCTCAACCCGTGAAAATCGAAAAGGACAGAGAAGACAGTCTCTAACTCGTATAACAACGAAAAAAAATTCAAATCTGCCATCAATGGCATGGAAAAGCAAGATTCATTTCAGAGTTCTTATCAAATTTTAAATCAATTTTCTCATATTTGAGTTTTAAATTCAGACTTCAAGTCCGGATTCACCTATAAATATGGGTTCTCCCATCATCTCAGGACAAGGAGAAAAATTTGAGAATAAAGGTTGAAGATCTGTGAAAAAGCAAAAAAAAAAAATGAGAGGCGTAAGGAAGGTGGAAAAAGAAAAAGCAGAGTAAAAAAAGAGGTAAAAAGGAGTGAGAACAAAATAAAGAGAGAGAGAAAACAGTAGACAAGGAAGTAGGGAGGAAAAACGGGAAAACCAGTGAAGGAAGGAAATTTCACGGGTTGGTGGAATTTCACGGGAAAACCAGGGGTTGGTGGAATTCCTCTTCTGTTGCCTAAATCATGGTGGAATTTCGTTAAGGAGAGAGATATTTTTGAGCCAAATATTTAACAGAAGGGTATTTTTGAGCCATTTCTGATAGTTCAGTGGTATTTTTTATCCTTTTTCGAATTCCGTTAGAGGGAGAGGTATTTTTTAGCCAAATATTTAATAGAGGGATATTTTTGAGTCAAAAATCTAATGAGGGGCATTTTTGAGCTATTTCAGATAGTTCAGGGGTATTTTTAAGCCTTTTTCGTATATTTTATTATAACTGGCTAATTCTTTTGAAAACTCATTACCGATATCTTAAATAAAATTATCATAGCAACCTCCACGTTTTCTTTAAAAATATAACAAAAACTAAAATGAATTATCCATGTAACTTAGTCGTGAAATAAGTCACCAAAGTTCAAAGTTTACAAAATCACCAACCTTGATTTATTAAATAATCTCAATGTTCTATCTTACTTTTTTTTATTTTTTTTCAACATTTGCTTCGAGTTTCTCCATATTTCAAAGAGGCGTGAAGTCACGAGGTATATATTTACATTATTATACATAAGGTATATTTTACCTCTATTATAGTCACTTATTTACTTATTATATATACTTGATTTAGCTATATTTATACATCTTATATCTTAGCATAATATTTATTTTTATCAACTTTCAATTGTATATTCTTAGTTTCCTCTATTATTTAGAAAATTTATTTTAAACCGCTCTTAATTGTGATATATTATCTATTATTTGTGCTTTTAAGTCACCAAAGAGTAAATATATGTGTGTATGTGTGTGTGTGTGTGTGTGTGTGTGTGTGTGTGTGTGTATATATATATATATATGCGCTGACGTGCGTAACACCCCTTTTACAATTCGATAGGATTCTATCTTATTCTAGTAAGTAAATTTTCTCATATTTTCAAGATTATATTTTCTTTATTTTTCAGAGTTATATTTTATCCAATTTTATATATTAATATACTCTTGTGAAATTATAAATTTACTCTTGTGAAATTATAAATTTCTTACTTTCCTACTTAATATATACACATCACTCTCTCTTTTCCCCTATTTTTGATCTTGATATGCACATATATTTCGTGTATTATATTGGCGTACCTTCTTTCCTCAAAATAATAAAAATGTCTTATCTCCATTTTAGCAAATAACGAAGCAATGATTCTTCCTGAACTGAGTTTAAGGAATTTGGATAGGCTCTAAGGGGTGCCTAACACCTTCCCCTCGAGTAATCAAAACCCTTATCCAGAATCCCGAGATATTTTCGAAAGACCAAAAATAGAGTTTTCAATAAAAATGGTTTTCCTAAGTTTCCTAAAAAGTTAGGTGGCGACGCTAAAATAAATTTTCAAAACCCGAGAGTCACACATTAGCCACCGTATGCCATGTGTTATTTTGACCGGTTCGAAATAGGGTGCGACATGTGTTACTGAGTTTACAAGAAGTTTAAGCTTATCATTTCAAGTTACAAGTATTACGACATGATTAAAGTTCAGTTTTGATCTTATGATCTCAAATATGACAAGATATCCTCAAGTTTCTTCATGAGTATGATTTAAGCAAGAGATGTGTAGTTGGTTTTCAGTGTATAAATTTATTTGCTATTTTAAGTTGAGTTTCATAAGTATGAGCTTATAAGTATATATTTTGGGAGTAGTATTTAGTACCGAGATAAAAATATGGGTTTAGTGCATTCTATTTTCCAGAAACTACATGCCACCGTAGGTTTAAGGGACCTTGCCAGAGAGTATTTTCTCACCCCAAATGAGCTAAGTTTAGTGATCACTCTAAGTTAAGGTTCTATTCTAATGGCAAGGGTAGAAAAGCTCTCATCAACATGAGTAAGACGTTGGACTCCATGATAGCTCACATGGTTTATATCGGTTATAAGAATATCCTATAATTAAAGTAAAGAAGATTTTAGAAACTAAGTGTAATGACTCACAAGCTTTATTCAGATGTTGTTTTATGATTTATGTTTATGTTATTTCAGCTTTTAGTTTTACTCATGATCAAGGTGAGTCCATTTACACTTAGCATGCATATTTGTAAGCTTATGATATATACCAATTTTTACTTATTACATTCACCCCCACATCCTCAGTATATTCCAGAATATTGACCACATATACGTCTGTATGGATACATTATTTCATAATGTAGGTGCTAGTTGTTTGTCAGTTGTAGCCACAATATTATGATCAAGCAGTTCACAACTTTCAATCGGCAGGTGATGAGTTTTCTTTATTCGAGAACTTAAGTTAGATTGTAGATTCAGTATTTTATTTTTATTCAATCGTATTAATTAGGGATATCTAGGGGTCATGTCCCGGTTACCTATAGTCAGAATTAGTAAAGGCTTCATAGATAGTCAGTAAGAGTTGATATGTTTAATTTTGGTTTCCCTTAGTATAACCAGTGTTCTAAATATTTTATACAATATTGTATTGAAAAAATTCAGCTAATAACATCTCTTCCGCTTATTATTTCTAGTTTATGAAATTTATTCAGTTGCTCATGAGTTATACATGTATCATGGATTAACTTAGGATCACTTATGATTCTAAGCATCGTGTGACATATAGGGGTAGTATTGGGGTGTTACAAACTTGGTATCAGAGTATTGAGTTTAAGTGTCCTAGGGTGTGTGTGAGTCATGTCTAGTCGAGTCTTGTGGAATGATATGGAGATGTCTGTACTTTTCTTCGAGAGAATATTGGGCAGTTAAGAAATATTTCTCTTTATTTATACTCTAGATCATGCAGTAAAGTTGTTCTCTTAGAAACTTACATTTATTCTTGTGTTACTCTTAATTCCTCCAACTATGACTTACCTTTGATTAAATATGAGTAGTAAATTTCAATTCCTCCCGAATAATACACTTAGATTAACTATCATACACTTTAGAAATTACACAAAAGGCTTTAGAGGAGCCTGTTGGTGTGTTTTAAGTCCTTTAGGTCAAAAGCTTATCTCCCCATCCATATGAATTGTGCAGTTTAGACAGAATATGATATGTATTCAGATTTCTCTTTAGAATTTTTGTAGAAATAACACTCATGAAAAGAGAGAGTATTTACCTAAATTATTGAATAGAGTTTTCATTGAGGGATATTATACCTTAGAGTATTATGATCAATAAGTAATAGAACAACCTCAGAGTTGGAAGTATGAATTTAGGAGTAAGTGACCAAAAAAGGTGAGGATAACGATTGGTTAAGAGTATATGGACCTATGTCTGCTATTACGATACGATTGAGGTGATATGTCTTTGGGTATTAACTAAGGGGTAGTGAGTGTGGTGTATATTTCATGGTGAAAGGTAGAGCAAGAGTTATTAGTTAAGGTGACTTGTGATATGCTTGAAGTAGGAAAGGAGTTCTTAATGGTGTTTCATTGTGCTAGCAAAGTGTAGGTCATTATTGAAAGTATTAGATTGTTAAGGATTGTTATATAGGCTTCCCTTTGAGATTATGAAAAGAAATGGGTTGATGCTTATAGAGTTATTAATATAATTTAGATATATGGATGGGTAAGTAGTAGTGTATGAAAGAAGGGTGTGTTATGGACTATAATTAGATAAACCATAAGATTATGATCTATTATTATTGTTATAAGGTTCTAATGGACTAGTGGTTCTTGATTTCTTATAGTTGCCAAGCGAGAATAGTATGTGAGGTTGTATCATTAATCATGCCTGATACTAGACATTAAGTTTGAATAGTGTATGATCATCAAGGTGGAATTAATGATTGTTTGGGATAGTGATGCTAGTTATATGAAAGGTGAGCTAGTAGGCTTGAAATAATATATCCAAGAATGTAAGTTCATTCAGTCACAATTAAGCATGATGGTGTAGGTAGATATAGAGGTGTGCTCAAGGTGATATGGGGCTGCATTATTTTCTAAGATTATTATGTGTCGTGTGTTCTTAGATAGTACCCTTGAGTTACTAAGTGTGAATAAGGTTATTTATATAGTATATGTTGTTCTTATTAGCTAAGTTATGGGTTATAGGTTGTCAATATTGGGTCTTTTTTGTAATAATTATTCCCATGGTTTAGGAAAAAATTTAAGCTTAGAGGAGTGATATTAGTAAGCTAAGAAGAAAAGGGCAGATTATGTGTTTAGAGAGATAGGTATGTTTGCGGAGAAGAATGTAAGTATATGATGATGATTATTGAAGCTAGAGAGAGTTAAGGATGGTATCTATAAAATTAATGTCCAAGAATGAAGTTAGTATATTCCAAATACAGTTTATTCATATGAGTTGAGCATTCATGTGTAGACCATTAGAGTGAAGAAATTACAGCTTAGTGTTAAGGATATGGAATAGGCCCATAGGTTTATAATGTTGACTTTGATCTAAGGGAGAGATAATAGGGTGAAGAATCAAATCATGTTTTGAGAATTAGATTGTTATGCATGTCAATAAGAGTTATAATGAGATAGTGATCCATTCTTACTCTTGTGTATATCTTTTCCTTGGATTTCAGTTATTATAGAACCCTATCCATGTAATGTGTGATAGAACCATGCCCGTGACCAATGCTTACACACTTCATGCATATTCGTGTTCATTCTCAACTCCTAGTAAAGAAGTAATAGCTTCACTCTGTGATCCTAGTCACCCCCATGAATCTATGAATTTCAGTCTTATGTTAAGTAACTTATGATAAATATGAACCCATATTTTAGAGTATGTTTAGTTACTAGAACTCGTGGTACACCCTTAATAACTAGTGAAATTTGTATTATGTCATGTATATCCTCAGTTTAGATCTCTTTAATGAATCCATGCCTTTGATACTCTATTCCGCAGGCCTTCGTTAAGTGTCAAAGTTATATATAGTATTATTTCATGTTTTAGGTCCTCATGTTCTATCACTTCTGTGGCCCTATTTATGTCAATATAGTGGTAATGAAAATAGATAAATAATGGTTTAAATGGGAGAGAGTAGATGTTCATTATTAGGAATAAATTTTTTGTATACTTGTTTTATCTAAGTCTATAAGTTTGAAGGAAGATCGAGGCAAATCTTTGGACTATGTCATAGTTAGTTGAGAATTTTTTGTGTGCTTTTGGAAATAATTCATGAAAATTGCTATTGATAGAGGTATTAGATAATATGAAAAAAATCCTAGGTGAGTTGGTTGCCTAAAAGTCTATATATGGTTATAACGATAGGCTTAAATGTCATGTTGTTATATAAGTGAATAAATGCATTGTGTTCTAGTAAATTCCTAATAAGAGCTCAGAGTTAATTGTGGAAGTGGTAAGGAGTATTATTCTTGAGATGAGAGCTTTGAAAAGAAATAAGATATTGAATCTTATAGTTTCGAGTAGTATTATGGTGTTATATGTAGTACCTTGTGACTTTGAGTTAAGCTTTAACATGGTAAGAGTATATGGTTCAACTCAGATTTGGTAGGAGTTGTTACCTATACCCATGTGAATATTATAAGTTGCATCAAATGAAGTATAGTATTTAATAGGAAAAATATAGTTGGGGAGAGTGTTTGAGAGGTGTTATTAAGCTTGAAAGTTAACTGTTCCATCGCCTAAGGCGTAATAATCCTACTTTTGCTTCTACTCTATATGCCTATATTCTGTGATATATAGTTTTAGCCATAGGATATCTCGTGTTTAAGTCTGTACGGTCTCTATCATATGAACCCATATCAATGGATTTTACTAGTTTTAGCCATGTTGCGATTCCTTATTTGAATTCCCTACTCAGATCATGCCCATAATTCTTTTCCTCTATTATTATTAGAAGTTATGATAAGGAGAGTCTGAGAAAGCTTGTATTTCCTTCTTAGTAACTCTTGGAGATTCATCAGCTATCACTTTACAATTCTATATGTACGATCGTATCATGAATGTTTCGATTGAGTTCTAAACTCTCAACATAAATTATCTCCTTATAGTCAATCAAGTCAGCTTAGAAATCAGTTTCATATTAAAAATTTATCTTTTTAGATCAGTTATATCCTTCATTGGCAGACATGATGGCCCAGTATCAGTATTTGATCACTCCTAACAACAATTCAGCTGGAATAATAGATTTTTCTCCTAGCATTGTGCTCTGCTAATGTCATGTCTACATTATTCCATATGATTTTTATGTATGTGTTCCTATTCCATATGTGATATGACCCGAGGCTACCCCCTAGTCGCGACAACGGTGCTTATGGTCACAAGTGACCACAAGTTAACCCATGAGTTGGTACCTGTTGTGAGCACTGAATAATTATAAACATAACGCCTGTGCGGAGTATAAACTGAGAAGGAAATATAAATCTGAATACTGAAATACAGAATCAATCATAAGTCTGAAACATCTGATAAAAACTGAAAGTGACTGACTGACTGTCTAACTGACTGTCTGAATGTCTGAAAGCCTCTAAATTGACTGAGGAGTTTATGGGACAGACCCCCAAATAACTCTGACTGACTGAATAAAATAAAATACTAAAATAATTGAATAAACATAACATGTCCTTGATGGATGAGGACTCACTACTATGACTACTGAATTACGCTGAGCTGTCTAACTACGGTCGAAAAATTATGCGTCTGAACCTATGATATAAGACATCATAGTGCAAAGAAGAGTATACAGTCAGTACTTTGAATATACTGGTCTATGAGATGAGGTTAGGTTGATATACATGGGGTACTCTGCATATGAAATAAGGACTAACTGAATAGCATGCGATAACTGAACATGAATGCATGAAAGTTTGTAACATCTGAGAATGCAAGACCAAGCATAAATCTATAATCTGAAATAAGTCTGAAATTTGAAATACTTTAAAATGTATAACTGAATAACTGAAAGTCTGTACACTTGGTCAAGAAACCCTAAACTGAGAATATACTAAAATACTGTACTGAGACTGTGGGAGGTATAATCTAACCGACATGCCCCAATCTGAGCTAATTGGGGTCCAACATATAACCCTAGTTGGAAGAGTGTCAGTACCGTGCCACGGGTACTAACACTGGCTGTATGGATCCACTAATCTGATGTCCTGAAGGACTAGGGAGTCAGTCCTAAACTGGCGGGTGACCCCTAAGAGAGTGTCAGTCCTAAACTAGTGGATGGCATCTCATACTCCTACGTTGGGTACACAGTTCTGGAACTTAGGGACTGCTACTAAGGACCCAGTCTTAACTAGGGTGAGCTATCATCCCTAGGTTTTCTCGGTGATAAATCATACTCTCAACTGACTGAACTAAACTCAACTGAATGTTATTATATAACTGATAGTGCTCATCATGAATATGAATATCTAAGTATACTGATAAGATTCATGGATTAACTTTCTGTATACTTGAAAAGCTGAATTTATGTAAATCACATAGGTATCGAGTATACATAACCCACCAGCACCGAATGGAATTAACAATAATGCCATATAAAAGCTTTAAAACCATAATAGGGGATCATTATTCAAAATCCAACACTTAGGCATTTCATCAAACACTTGAGAGTCATGAACTTAAGCATAGGAATGGGTAAAGCATGCTAGAATAACATGATTACAAGACTAAAATCATAACTTAGGGATTAAACGTAAAGATTACAACATTTAAAACATGTAATGGCTCGTCCCACTTGAAAAACACTTATAAACATAACTTGTAATTGAATTAACATGAGATTCATGGAGATATTTCAACTTAAACATGAAAACTCATAATTTAAAATCAAAAAGGGATTCTTGGACTCCATGGGTGAAAGGAACCCATGGATGAACATCACACATACCTCACTACATGAATTCATGAAGATTCATAGAAATTTCTTGAGGTTTGAAGCTTGAATTCCTTGATTCCATGAGAATGGGTTAAGGTATGTTCTTGAGGTAGAAGATAGTTTTATTAAGAGATTTTATGAGCAATAGGGAAAATAATACTCCTTCGG
The DNA here is from genome assembly GCA_030864215.1 of Capsicum pubescens. Lineage (NCBI taxonomy): Eukaryota > Viridiplantae > Streptophyta > Magnoliopsida > Solanales > Solanaceae > Capsicum > Capsicum pubescens. The sequence goes on from CM061548.1 coordinate 84,668,501, forward strand.
AACCTAAATGTCGTGTTATGGACGATTTTGTATGGGGAAATGACCCAAATGCCCTTAAATAACAAAGAACCAAAGTTGGACGGGTAAAGGAGGGGGCGTCGCGGACTCTAGACCCGCGGGATAAGCCCCATGTTGCGGGCTCCAGACCAGCAGGCTAAGCCCCGTGCCGCGGGCTCCAGACCGACAGGCTAAGCCCCGCGCCGCAGGCTCCAGTACGGCGGGCTAAGCCCCCCGCTGCAGGCTTATCTCGGTGCCCTCACTAGTTTGCTTCTCTAAATATGTCCCTACGCTCGTTTGAAAATTCCAAAACTCACCCGAGACACACCTTGAACAACCCCGATCATGAATCAATTTAAAAATCGATGCTCCGAGGTTGTGAAGGTAAAAAATAAAATCATCGAAGTTTAGGGGCCTTGGAAATGACTAAGTCTCAATAGTTAGGCTAATTTCTAAGCTTTGGACCCCTTAAGCATGTAATTGAGAGCTGAAATGAGCTAAGACTTTTATGGGGTATTACAATATGTATCAGCTGAGTTAATACCCTGTTAAGAGGTGATTCTAGTTATAAGATATGATAATTTTTTTAAATTTAGTTTCAAGATAGTAACTACATTCTTTTCATCTGAATATCAGTCTTCATTCAAGGACGAATGATCCAAAGGGGGAGATATTGTAATAACCCATAAACTCCTAACTAAGTTTCTAATTGTTTGTTTATGTTTAAAGGCCTAAAAGTATTTATTTTTAATCATAGATAAGTGTCATGATCATATAGTGTGTAAAGTGCCTTCGATGTGAATCATGATCATGGTAAGCATTTAGAGCAAAGTTGAGTTGAGAGCATTTGTTATCCATTGAGTTTTAGTATTCGAGCCTACAATGGTCAACTTTAAATGCGTATAACTTCTAGAATATATAGAGTTTTGAAGCTCGAGACCCACGAAATAAAAGATCTTCAAGCCTTTTTTTAAACGTATCTTATTTCACCTTAATTCAATATCGGAGTAGAAGATTATGATTATTTTACTTGAGAGTGGTTGTTTGTCAGGGATTGACGACCTGAATTGACAAGCCGTCAACTAGTTGACGGGATGTCAACTCTCGTCATCAACCTTAACCAGTAAATATTGAAATCGGCTAGAGATTGATGACCTAAGTTGACAAAACATCAACTAGTTGACGAGCTATCAACTTCCATCGTCAACCTTAACCAATAAAACTCAAAATAAACAAGAGATTGACAACCTTAGTTGACATGTCATCAAGTAGTTGACGTGATGTCAACTCCCTCATCAACTAAGAATTTTTGTAATTTATTTTTAGTTTCCTTAGGGGTAGTTTGGTATTTTTCTCACCTCAAATCCTACCGAACGACTTAAATCACCTTATAAAGGTTATATTCTCATTATTAATTAGTTTTTAACGCTCATTATCCTCTTCACTCTCAAGAGAAAGAAGTTAAGGTTTCTTCCCAAAGTTCAACTCCCAAAGCTTCAATTCAAGTTTCTCTCAAGAAAGTTCACCAAGTTCAGGTATGTGAGGTTTGAACAAGAATATTCTTCCGTCCTTGTGCCCAACAGTTTGATTTTTAGTTGATTTTGAAGAAATTGACTTACTAGAATTTATACCCACTTTCTTATGCATTGAAATTATGATGCTTCCACAGAAATTGAATATATTTTTGCATATGATTTCATGTTTACTTATGTTTTTATCCATGAAAGTGATCTTAAGTATTGAGTTTGATATTTTGATATAAAGCTTCTATGAGATGATAAACGATTATAATTTTTTAGCATAAGTTACTGAGTTTACAAGAAGTTTAAGCTTATCAGTTCAAGTTACAAGTATTACAGCATGATTAAAGTTCAGTTTTGATCTTATGATCTCAAATAAGACATAAAATCCACAGTTTCTTCGTGAGTATGATTTAAACAAGAGAAACATAGTTGGTTTTCAATTTATAAATTCATATGCTATTTTAAGGTGGATTTCATAAGTATGAACATATAAGTATATATTTTGAAGTAGTATTTTGCATCGAGAGGGAAATATAGATTTACCACATCTTAGTTTCTAGAAATTATGTGTCACCGTAGGTTTAAGGGGCCTCGCCAGAGAGTGTCTCCTTGCCCCAAATGGGCAAATTTTAGTGATCACTCTAAGTTAAGGTTCTATTCTAATGGCAAGGGTAAAATAACTCTCCTCAATGTAGGTAATGTGTTGGACACTCCAGGATAACTCACATGATTTATGTTGGTTATAAGAATCTCCCATAAGAAAAGTAAAGAAGATTTTGAAAACTATGTGCAATGACTCACAAACTTTATTCAGAGGTTGCTTTATGATTTATGTTTATGTTATTTCAGCTTTCAGTTTTACTCATGATCAAGGTGAGTCTATTTACACTTAGCTTGCATGTTTTTAAGCTTATGATATATATCAATTTTTACTTATTACATTCACCCCTACACCCTCAGTACATTGCAGAAATATTGACCACATATTCGTCTGTGTGGATACATTATTTCATAATGTAGGTACCAGTTGTTTGTTAGTTGTAGCCAGAACATCATGATCAAGTAGTTCACAGCTTTTAGTCAGCAGGTAATGAGTTTTCTTTATTCGAGGACTCAAGTCAGTTTGTAGTTTCAGTGTTTTATTTTTACTCAGTCGTATTGATTAGGGATAGCTGGGGTCATGTATCGACTATCTATAGTCAATATTAGTAGAAGTTTCATAGACAGTCATTAAGAGTTGATGTGTTTAATTTTGATTTCCTTTTGTATAACCAGTGTTGTAAATATTTTATACAATATTGTATTTAACAAGTTCAGCTAATAACATCTCTTCCGCTTATTATTTTCAGTTTTATAAAATTTATTCAGTTGCTCATGAGTTATGTCAGTATCATGGGTTAGCTTGAGATCACTTGTGATTCTAAGCACCGACGCCCAGCAGGTAGTCTCAAGGTGTTATAGCAGGCATATAGATAATTCAAATCCAAATTTTTTAATTAAGAGTGTAAAGATATTTAGCACTTATTACAAACTTTTAGTGGTGATCATTTTTTATTTTTTATTGAGAAAAGACATAAAGTTATCAGCAAAGTTGTCCCAAATTTGCTAAAGGACACTAAACTTTATGGGTGTCCTATTACCCACAAAAGTTGTAATGACTATTTTAAATAGACCACTTTGATCATTTTTCAGCCTATTTTTGTATTCATGCAAATGACGTGCGTGAAGGAGAAAAATTAGTTGCAAAAATAAATTTAAAAATGTCACGTGTAATTAATTTTGTCAATAATTTATAAAAACTCATCTTCTCCAAATCCCCATTGAAATAGATATTGGATCTTTAAAAGAAAAAAACTTACGCTCTTCTTAACGAAATCAGCCTAAAGAGTTAAGAACTTTTCATGTACGTTCTAATTTCTTCTTAATATCCAGGTGATGAAGCTTTAATTTCTTCTTAATTTGTTTAAAATTTGTGACATTAAGTTATCTTTCGTAATTAGGTTTTAAGGAAAAATATTCTTATAATGTCGAATGTAAACAACTATTTGATAAAAATTACAAACAATCATTTAACAAAAAAAACGTCTTTTTCGTGTTGATGAAAGGTTATGAGAAAAATTGCATGCATTCATTTGATAAAAAAAAAAAGATAATACCCAATTACCCCCCGAACTATACCCAAAAAGGCTATGACACACCTCAATTTAAAGGGGGTCCTATTACCTCCTGAACTAATTAAAAGTGTCATTTTGACACCCTTAGTGCCTACGTGGCACAACAGACTGAAGTATCCACGTAGGCACACATGTGTGCCACGTAGGCACCACATAGGCACTAAGGGTGTCAAAATTACACTTTTAATTAGTTCAGGGGGTAATAGGACCCCCTTTAAGTTGAGGTGTGTCATAGCCTTTTTGGGTATAGTTCAAGGGGGTAATTGGGTATTTTCTCTAAAAAAAAAATATTTTTTTCGTGTTCAATGAAAGATGATTCAAATTGGCATGAGTTTAATCTCAAACACTATGAGTTTATGGGCCTAGAAAAGGAATTTTAGGATAGGAATCCAAGTGCAGTGTTTGGTGATTATTAATGGAGAAAGAAAGAAAGAAAGAAAGAAAGAAAGAAAGAAAGAAAGAAAGAAAGAAAGAAAGAAAGAAAGAAAGAAAGAAAGAAAGAAAGAAAGAAAGAAAGAAAGAAAGAAAGAAAGAAAGAAAGAGAGTAAAATGAGATAAATAAAAAAGAAAGATTAAGAAATATCTGATAAAGAAGAGCTAAAGGGTCTTGGGTCGAGTTAAACTCACTCTGTATCAATTATTTAATTAATTAATTTAAATGAAAGTGGTAAACACGCGCTAAAAATTAGTCCAGGTTGATGAAAAAATCACTTAAAATAGTTATAATGATCGTTGCATTTTTATGATGTATTAAAACGCTCACAAAATTAAAATATCTTTTAACAAATTCAAAAAAAAATCACTTCTATTATAAAACAAGAAAGAATAACTGATAACGTGTTATAAAATAAGAAAGAATAAAGAAGAAGAGTAAAGAAAATAGAGAAAGTAATTCTTATTTCTTCTCTTGAGGGATGAGAGATCATATGATTGTCAATACAATGAACAAAACCTCTCTATTTATAGGAGAAATTTACTCCTAGTCTGAGTAAAAGACGGATGCTTCAAATCCTAATAGATATCAAAGTAGATCTTGATAGATCTTGATAGACATTCACTATAATGTAAATACATTTATAACACTCCCCCTTGAATGTCTAATTGGTAGATAATGTGCCTCGTTAAAACCTTACTAGAAAAAACTCAGTAGGTAAAAAAATCTAGTGAAGGAAAAAGAGTACACATCTCTAATAATACGCATTTCGGCTGCCTCATTAAAAACCTTACAAGGAAAATCCAGTGGAACAAAACCTCGTAAGGGAAAAAGAGTACAGCCCGTATTAACTCTCCCTAATGAGAACATCCTTGAACCTTTGCATCCCGATCTTGTACACCATCTTCTTGAAAGTTGTAATTGAAGGAGACTTGGTGAATAAAACAACCACATCATCACTTGAACGAATCTGTTGCACGTTAATATCACCATTCTTTTGGAGCTCATGTATGTAAAAAAGTTTTGATGAAGTGTGCTTCATTCTATCTCCTTTTATGAATCCTCCATCAAGATGTGTTATGCATGTTGCATTATTTTTGTATAAAATTATGGGTACATTATCACATTTCACGTCACATTTTTCTCGAATGAGATGTATCATGGATCTCAACCATACTCATTCTTGACTTGCTTCATGAATAGCTATTATCTCATCATGGTTCGATAAAGTGGCTAGATAAACTGCTTTGTATATCTCCAAGATATGTCAGTATCCCCACATGTGAACACATTATATGTTTGAGATCAAGATTTATGCGGGTTAGATGAGTACCCAACATCAGCATGACCAGTAATATCGGGACTGTAATCTTTAGAAAATCATTAAAACTCATGTATCTTATCCCATTTCGATGTCTCATAGTAGGAGTAGAAATATGTCTTGCTAACAAATTGAGCGAAAGGCTATATTGGGTCTTGTAGTATTTTACAAGATACATGAGTGCACCAATTGTACTAAGACATGGTACTTCATAACCAATCCAAATTGGTATATTTTTCATTTCAGCAAATAATCTTATTTCTTTTGAAAACTCTCCTAGAGTTTCAATAATTTTCAAGCTATAAGCTTATACAATATAAGGATTATCAATAAGTTTCCTAGAAACTTTTACATTTTGAATCCTTAAAGAAGTTTTCATATAAATTTTGTCAAGTAACAATATTCAATATTTCATGAGTAACATCTTCAAATATCTGGACTGCAAATCAAATAAGTTTACTACTTACAAAGATGCATCCTTTCATGTCACTTGATAAATGTTTCTACGTTAGCATGCTTAAATTAACGTAGAATTAAGATCCTCGTAATCTTTCACAATATTGCGCCAATATTGTGTCAAAGATATTAATGATATATCATTTAGTATCGGTTCACAATGTGATATAACATTTTGAGATCTCATCACTTTATTATTTTCAGGTACATGAACCTCTCATAAGGTTTCATGAAGTGTTATGTCGTAGGCTCTTCAAGAGCTCATTGCCTTCTTATTATGATTATTTGCTCCTTATTTTTCAAGAACTATTTCATTTGGAACCGATTAGTCTACTACGCTTCACGCATGCATAGACTTTGTCCTTTAGGAACACAAAATAAGAGCACTTGCACTTAATATGAGATGCTTTCGGCATTTGACTTGAATTATATTTTGGATGAGGATCTGGTGATAATTCCTAACATATTTCATAGAGCTTATAATCTCCCTCTTATGTTAGAAAAACTAACATACATCCTCTACTTCTTTGAGGAATTCATTTTTGTGCATTATGGTATATTCATTAATCGTATACCGCACATCAAAATTATTAGATAGAATAATTGGTTCCCGACCTTGAACCAATTGAGAGGGAAGAAATAATCATAATTTATTGGTCTAATGCATACAAATGCTATTGCAATATATCATATTTTAGACCAATACATGAAGTTTTGTTCTCATTAATAATGGTTTAGATATTTATCGAAGGCATTCAATGTTAAACCATCATCATTGATGATAGGCGAATTTACGCGCCTATATCAATATATTTTGCCCATATTTTAGCCTAGTTTTGAGAACAAATTATATATTTCATGCACTTTTAGTCCTTTTTCCTGTAAATGAGCTAACGAACATGATTAGTAAAGTTTCAGGTATAAATGATGCATAATTCAGCATTTTATGGCTTACTTGATGCTAAAGAAAGCTCACGAAGGAAGGGAAGGGAGTTTACACGCCTAAGGACCAAAACTGCTGCATGGAAAATCTGTCCCGGGCTAAAACAGCATTTCTAAAGACATTGGGGGACCAAAACTGCTGCATGGAAAATCTGTCCCGGGCTAAAACAGCAATTCTGCAGACTTTGGGGACTTACAGACACAAAGCTGGATTTTGACAATGATACATTAACCTAGTACAATTAGGTTATGTATTTCATTATTTTATTTGGATTATGATAATGTTACATTAACCTAGTACAATTGGGTTAAGTATTACATTAGCCTAGTAGGATTTGGTTAGATATTTTATTTATCTAGTAGGAGTAGGATATGGGTATTATAAATACCCTATCATGCTAGAGATTATGAATAAGGAGGGAGGAAGGAGGGAGAACACAATACTTCCTTCCATCCCTCTCATCTTCTAACATCTTCTTAACTTCTCGTCTTACAATTCAATTCTATTTTTCTTCTTCTACTCTTCTATTCTTAAATTCCACAACAAGAGAATCGTTACTTGCTAAGGAATCACGCCTCACGCCTATCACTTGATCTACACGCCATTACTCAATATCGTGATATAATAACAATGTGAATCGTGATTTCCTTCGCATTCATGGGTAACTAAACTTCTCTGTTGGGGTTATGGAAGCCGTATGAGATACTATTTATTGCTGTGAGTTTGTGAGTTCGAGGCACGTATATTGCTTATATCATTATTCTCTTCATCTTAATCTACATTCTTTGCGGTTGCAAACGCAAGAATACGCCAGTCTAACATTTAACTTGTTCGAGAGAAAAGTTATTTGTCTGGAAAAGAGATAATGTCAAGGTAGTAGGACACCCTTTCCTATTAAAAAGCTAGTGCCGTAACTGGACTAACCTCTTGGAGAATTCGTACCGTTAGACACGCTTTAAGCTCGAGAGAGTTAAAGTGAAATAGTCCTTGTTTAGGTCGAGAGACGCTTGGATTTACCATCGACTACAATCCTCTATAAGCAATTGCATGTCAGAATTCTACACACTCATAGCCAATAGAGACGTATACCTCAGAAGGTGGACATAACCCCAACGCTCCAATTCTCATTGTTTACAACCAACGTAACAATCTCTCTCTTTTTACTTTATTATTTTCAGCTTTTGTTTACATTACTTGCAAGACAAGAATCCCCCCTTTTTACGAGACTTGCACTAAAAGTCTAGTAATCTTTACTTACTTGTTGACCAAGCTATTCCCTGTGGGATCGATACCCAACCCAGTTGGGTTCTATATTTGCTAACGACCGCTTTACACTCCTACGAGAGCTGTAGATTGAGCGTTATCAAAAATTGGCGCCGTTGCCGGGGAATACAAGTGTCAATTAAGTTCGTAATAATTACTAGACCCTTTGGTCGAAGACTCTCGTACTTTTACTTTTAGTTTTTGTTTTTGTTTACTGCAGGTTTTTGTTCAGTGCATCAATGGATGCACAACGTGAAATACCGTTCGATGATGTTGATGATGATCTTGATGGTGCCGGAGCCACAGGAGCCATTATTCCTCCACCATTAGCGCCCGGAGCCAAGTTCAACATCACAAGCACCATGATTCAGTTATTGCAACTCAAGGGATTGTTTGGTGGACTAGCAGGCGATGATCCGAATATGCATCTCATCAACTTTATTTCTACATGCAAGTCTTTTGACAATCCTGGTGTTGGTCAGAATGCAATTCGATTACGTCTATTTCCATTGTCTCTGTCTGGGGAGGCAACACTATGGTTGAATGGGTTGACTCCTGATTCAATTACAAATTGGAGGCAATTGAGAGACGCTTTCCTAGAAAGATTCTTTCTGCCTTCCAAAAGGGCACAATTGAGAGATGAAATCAGCAACTTTCGTCAGCTTCCAACTGAAGCTCTTCATGAAACATGGGAGAGGTTCAAGACAAAGCTAGCGAGATGCCCAAACCATCACATGACTAATGTTCACCTCATGGAGATATTGTATAGAGCCTTGAATTCAATAACTAAGCCAGTGGTGGATAACGCAGCTGGAGGATCTTTTATGGACCTCACCTTTGGTCAAGCAAGCAATATGCTAGATCGCATGACGAAACAAAGTAGAGCTTGGCATACCAGGGATTCCGAGGTAGCAAGCCCCACTTTATCTATAGGCATGACTGCAGACCAAAGAAGAAGACAAGAAGAACGTGATCAAGATTTAGCGCACATGAAAACGCAAGTGGATCTTCTGACAAAGCATTTATTATCAGGGAAGACCGAAAAAGTGAAAGTTGTGGCGCTAAAAGGAAGAGACGAATCTGATTCGAAAGAGGAGGCCAACTACTTGAACAATCAGGGGGGTTTCCGAGGTAATACCCAAGGAAACCAAGGTCGGAACTATTATGATAATTCTGGAAACAAGGACCAAGGTAGTTGGAGAAAAAACAATGAAAAGAGTGGTGTATATGTTCCCCCTGGTAGACGTGATACCACCACATCTAATTCTGGAAGTATGGAAGACATGATGGCTAAATTATTGAAAGGAGTGGAAGCAACGAGCGCGGGAGTTACTGAGGTAATTAATGATTTGTCATCCATGAAACAACTAGTTGATTCTTATTCCACTTCAATCAAGCAAATAGAGCAGCAACTGAGCCAACTTTCAGCAGCACTCAATCAAAGAAAGGCTGGCACTTTACCTAGCAACACCGTGCAAAACCCACGGAATGATGGGTCATGCATGTCTATTACTACCCGAAGTGGTAAGGTGCTAGAAACCTCATCTAAGGGCAAGCAAGTGGTTGACGAAGTAGTGGACATTGATGATACGGAAAAAGGGGAAGATGCCGCAGCAGCTGATCCTGACGTCCATAACGTCACCCCTCACGATTTGCAACCTGAAAAAGCTGAAAAACGGAAGCAAGAGGAGAAGAAAGCCGTGGAAAGAACAATTCCATACCCACCACCACCTTTTCCTCAAAGATTGAAGAAGGTGGCGGATGATACAAAGTTCAGCAAATTCATGACCATGTTGAAGCAGCTGACCATTAATGTTCCGTTGGTGGAGGCACTAGAACAAATGCCTGGGTATGCAAAATTTATGAAGGATCTTTTGACAAAGAAGCGGGCAGTAACCTATGAGCCGGCAGATAATATTCATCATTGCAGTGCAATTGCCACAAGGTCCTTAGTACAGAAGAAGGCAGACCCTGGTGCTTTCACTATTCCTTGCACGGTTGGATCTATGAATTTTGCTAAGGCATTGTGCGATATGGGTGCTAGCATCAATTTAATGCCACTATCCGTCTACAAGAAGTTGGGGCTAGGAGATCCAACACCAACCAATATGAGGCTCGTGATGGCTGATAGGACGGTAAAACGACCTGTGGGTATCTTGAATGATGTGTTGGTGAAGGTATCTTCATTTATCTTTCCTGCAGACTTCGTTATTCTGGATTGTGAGGTGGATTCTGACGTTCCCATAATCTTGGGACGCCCCTTCCTCGCAACTGGAAGTGTGCTTATTGACATGAAAGATAATGAGCTTTTGTTTCGAATTAATGACGAAGTGGTCCGCTTCGATATATGCAAAGCCATGAAGCAGCCCAGCAATATGAATGAGTTATCTGTAGCTGATGTTCATCATGAGGATATGAAAGCATTATCTATAGAGAAACAGCCTACTGTTGAGCCATTGACTGCTGCGCCACTGAAAGTTGAGCATGAGGATAATGAAGATTATGAAGAAATTATGGGTGCTCTAACAGAAATAGAGTCTTATACTCCTAAGCAACCGGATTGTGATCCCAAGAATCAACCAACAACGAAGACTCCCATAGACGAGACACCAACACTAGAATCGCAAGAGCTCCCCGATTATCTAAGGTATGTGTTCTTGGAAAGTTGAAATATACTTCCGGAGAGTGCAGATGATTTAAGTGAACAGCACGTAGAAGCTCTCATCTCTGCTCTGAAGAGATACAAGAGAGCTATGGGTTGGACTATTGATGATATAATTGGTGACTCTCCGGGGAAATGTATGAGCCATCTCGAAGAAGATCGCATGCCCACAGGTAAGCCTCATTGTCGTCTAAATCCTTTTAGAAAACGATCCTCCATTTACCTCGACGAAGTCTGAGTACTCGAGGTAACCATGTCGTGCTACGACAATAAATAAGGCGCTAGATGGGAGGCAACCCATCGTTTATCGTTTTTCATTTATCGTTTATCGTTTTTCATTTTTCATTTCGTTCTAGTATGTGTTTTGCTTTTGATAAATAAAAATCCAAAAATAAGAGTCGTGCCACGACCAAAACTAAGGCGCTTGATGGGAGGCAACCCATCGTTCTAATCGTTTTTATTGTTTTTGAGCAAATGTAGGTGCAAGAGGTATTCAACGAGGAGATTGATTTCAATTGACGATTTGGACGCATTGTATGGTAAAGTTGGTAAGTTAGGAATAGTGATGCATAAGGCTATGGATTGAGCATTGCTCATGCCAAACTAGGCATCGAGGAAGGCTAGGCCTAGCTAAAACTAGGCCACGAACGATGCACAACCTATCCTATAGCCTAAGGTCTCGGAATCTAGTGTGCTATACACTATGCGCCGCCTATTCCTAGGTATGCTTTTGACTATGCGTCGCCTATGCTATGGCATTTGGTCTCAGTATCTCATATGCCATAGACTATGCGGCGCATATGTCTCATTATGCCATAGACAATGCGTCGCATATGTCCCATTATGCCATAGACAATGCGCCGCATAGTGTATGGCATTCTTAAATAAATGCATGGCATATGCTATGGCATTCTTAAATAAATGCTTGGCATATGCTATGGCATTCTGCTCAACTAGGCAAAGCATTAGGCACCACCTATGGTCACTTTTGGTCTCCAAATCCGATTTTAATGGGCCAAAACTCGACCCAACCTTTTCTTATAAATATGAGACTTAGTCTTGAACCAAAAACACATTGGAAACCTAGCTTATGCACCACCTATAGTCTCCAAAACCTATCAAAAAGTTTCCTTTTGCTCTTTTTCATCACAAGAACATCATCCAAAGGCTTCAACCAAGTAAGTACTACTTTGTTCTTCATTTATATTTTGTAAGTACTACTTTACTACACCTATTATGAATTGCTAAATCTTGAAAAAGTATTGGTGATGTGAACGTGTTTGAATTGTTGATACAAAACCAAGTGAGTGAACATGTACGTTAGGATGCTCTTAACTTATGTCCGACTTGAATTTGATTTTGATGCATTGTTATACTACTTGCAGAATTGCTATAGTAATGAACATTGCATAATCTTGTCACTTGAATACTTACATGTTAGAATATCCCATTCATCGGAATAAGACTTATAACTGCCTACCGACATAGGAGGTTGAGTTTATTGATAGAAACGATACCATGATGTAATCCCTATGTAGTAGTCTTGTTATACCTAACATGAAAGTATTGCAAAGGTTGCAAGAAGTGATATATCTCTGATTTTCTCGTTGGAATATAGCTCCTAAAACGCATGTCGATGAAGTCTAAGTAATCGACCACTTTCACTTCACTAATTTATAGCAACAAACTAAGTGTGGGGTGGTACCCCTACTGCTTGTGTATAGATTGTATCCATTGGGATTGTGCTACCATTAACACTATTTCAAGTCTCAGGTACAATGGCACCCAAAGCAAGACAAGGCAAAGAAAAGGCTACCACTTCCAAAAAGAGCAAGAAAAGAGGCCGCAAGGAGCAAGGAGAACCCTCCTCGCTGCAAATACCTCGACTCACGCTTGGAATTAAGTGGGATACTTATGAGGAACTTCTAAGGATGACGACTCTGATGATGATTCCAATGCAAGGGGTATGACCCCAGACATAGAGGATGAGTCCGACTAACCAGGTTCTTCTTATTTATTTTCCACTGAGGACAGTGTACCGACTAAGTGTGGGGTGGTGGTATTGCATGCTATACTTCTCTACTCGCATCTATGTTTGCTTGCTTTGTTTTTGTCTCGTTTTTTTTTTCATTTTTTTAGTAGTAAATTTTTTCTAGCTTCGTATGAAATTATTTTGATAGGCAGCATGAGATTATAACAAGAGTATGTGCTACAATTGTGACTATTGAGACGTTTAGGCTCTAGTTGTGACTCATTATGTGATATTATGTGGTTCAATTCCTTCACTTGTTGGGTCGAGAGTCTACATTACTTCCAAGCAAGTCGACCATGTGCCTTGTGTGTGTGAGATAATCGTATATTCTATGATTGTGGCTGATGCTAGAACTTGCCTGGTATGTATGCAAAGCGAAAATAAGGAGTGTAAGTTTAGGATATGATTTAGGCATTTCTTTGGCAACCTATATTTGTTTACCTTCAGTTTTACCTACCCATGGACATCATCCTAGTTAAACCCTTTTGAGCCTTTAGCCTATTTCTTTGACAACCTTGTATGTAAGCCTAATCCATTTTGTTCAAGACCGTAATTTGATCCAAATTCCTAAGTGCTTTAAAGTGAAAAAGTCATGTGACAACATAAGAGGAAATTGGGTAAGTATGATGCTTTAAATTGTAAGGGTGCTTGAATGTGTTATGAAAAAAAAAGTGCTATCATAAGAGGTATGTTATGAAAAGAAAAAGGAAAAGAAAGCTGAAAAGTGAGTTATGTTTAAAATTGAAAAACAAAAGAGGAGAACAAGGGTGGTATAACAAAAGAAAGAAGAAAGGTTGAAAGAAAAAAGTGTCAATGATACAAAGTGATGTATTAAAGCGCTTAGGAACTTAGTCACTATTCCTGGCCAAAATAGTCCTACCCGTCCCTTAGCCTACATTACAACCGTCAAAAGACCTACTTGATCTTAATCTTAACATTCCAACATTTAGTGGAGCATTACACTAAGGGCAAGCCTATGGTCATCAGTCGCTACATATGAATTCTTTGTGAGAGTGAGAGCAAGGACATTTTGATACCCATGTTTGAAAAATATTCTATATTTGTGAGTGATTATGGGTACTATATGGTGAGACACACATGGTTGATGAGTTTTGGATAGTTGTATATGATTCTATGCACTTTAACGTTTGCATGCGAGTTGATCACCATCACGAGTCTATACTTGAGGTTAAATTGTTTCTACTTATAATCGGAAAGCTACTCTTTGTTGATAATTGTTGTGCTTGTCTTGACGAATATTTTGTGTTGTTGCTGTAAAACCCTAAGTTGATGTTTAGAAGGACATGATAGTTTGTTCGAGGACGAACAAAGCTCTAAGTGTGGGGTGTTGATGATAGGCGAATTTACGCGCCTATATCAATATATTTTGCCCATATTTTAGCCTAGTTTTGAGAACAAATTATATATTTCATGCACTTTTAGTCTTTTTTCCTGTAAATGAGCTAACGAACATGATTAGTAAAGTTTCAGGTATAAATGATGCATAATTCAGCATTTTATGGCTTACTTGATGCTAAAGAAAGCTCACGAAGGAAGGAAAGGGAGTTTACACGCCTAAGGACCAAAACTGCTGCATGGAAAATCTGTCCCGGGCTAAAACAGCATTTCTGAAGACATTGGGGGACCAAAACTGCTGCATGGAAAATCTGTCCCGGGCTAAAACAGCAATTCTGCAGACTTTGGGGACTTACAAACACAAAGCTGGATTTTGACAATGATACATTAACCTAGTACAATTAGGTTATGTATTTCATTATTTTATTTGGATTATGATAATGTTACATTAACCTAGTACAATTGGGTTAAGTATTACATTAGCCTAGTAGGATTTGGTTAGATATTTTATTTATCTAGTAGGAGTAGGATATGGGTATTATAAATACCCTATCATGCTAGAGATTATGAATAAGGAGGGAGGAAGGAGGGAGAACACAATACTTCCTTCCATCCCTCTCATCTTCTAACATCTTCTTAACTTCTCGTCTTACAATTCAATTCTATTTTTCTTCTTCTACTCTTCTATTCTTAAATTCCACAACAAGAGAATCGTTACTTGCTAAGGAATCACGCCTCACGCCTATCACTTGATCTACACGCCATTACTCAATATCGTGATATAATAACAATGTCAATCGTGATTTCCTTCGCATTCATGGGTAACTAAACTTCTCTGTTGGGGTTATGGAAGCCGTATGAGATACTATTTATTGCTGTGAGTTTGTGAGTTCGAGGCACGTATATTGCTTATATCATTATTCTCTTCATCTTAATCTACATTCTTTGCGGTTGCAAACGCAAGAATACGCCAGTCTAACATTTAACTTGTTCGAGAGAAAAGTTATTTGTCTGGAAAAGAGATAATGTCAAGGTAGTAGAACACCCTTTCCTATTAAAAAGCTAGTGCCGTAACTGGACTAACCTCTTGGAGAATTCGTACCGTTAGACACGCTTTAAGCTCGAGAGAGTTAAAGTGAAATAGTCCTTGTTTAGGTCGAGAGACGCTTGGATTTACCATCGACTACAATCCTCTATAAGCAATTGCATGTCAGAATTCTACACACTCATAGCCAATAGAGACGTATACCTCAGAAGGTGGACATAACCCCAACGCTTCAATTCTCATTGTTTACAACCAACGTAACAATCTCTCTCTTTTTACTTTATTATTTTCAGCTTTTGTTTACATTACTTGCAAGACAAGAATCCCCCCTTTTTACGAGACTTGCACTAAAAGTCTAGTAATCTTTACTTACTTGTTGACCAAGCTATTCCCTGTGGGATCGATACCCAACCCAGTTGGGTTCTATATTTGCTAACGACCGCTTTACACTCCTACGAGAGCTGTAGATTGAGCGTTATCAATCATCAAGATGAATTATCTTGATTACACAATCTGAAAGTCATGCTTAACTCAATTTTATTGAGCAAGCAACTTTGTGAATGTCAAACTGCAGGTTGACAATAAATGTACATGTGATCATCTTATTGATGCATCATTTTAACATATCACATGATAGATGAACGGGCCCTTATTCACCTATTATAATTTTCAGATTTGAAGGGATCCAATCCCAATATTAGTTGGTCCAACCAACTTATCATGAGAACAAACAACATAAACAATTCTTGAAGAATCTTCTAGTTCTTCAATACATGCATATCTTCGAGATGTCACAATCGTTCATATCAATTTATGAACTTTTATTCTAGTAAACTCCAAGTTTACCATGACATGTACTTTTTCTTTAGTAAATTTCAGATTTACTATTACATGAATAAATTTCAGATTTACTACTTTAGAAGTAGATTTCAAAATAACTTTTCTCAGTTATTCTGCCTCATTCGGATGTGAGTTGTGATACCATCACAATCAAGTGTACGTTTGCATTAATAAGGTTCTCATTCCCCAGGAATGAAATATAATTGTACCTTAAGCATATCAAATTATGATAGCTTATAACCCCTTTCATGATATTGCTACTTCAAGAGCAAATCGAGGCATAAATATGATAGAGAGAATTTCTCTATATTGCTACCACATTCATTTCAAGAATGGAGCAAATTGTCATCTTTCAGACTTATTATTTATTGCTACCACATTCACTTCTTGGAATGAAGCATATTCAATGGACAAGTTTCATGACTTTTCATCAAAAATATATTATTTTGTCTTAGCCATCATGATATCATCAATATGGTGCATTGAGATTCAAACTCAACATCTTACCGATATAAATGTGTCTTATGCATAAATCAATGAGACTTGAACCCAACATATTATCATTCTTTTTTTTATAATATTGTTCTTGAGGAATAAATTTAAAATATAAATGGTTTCAAACCAATTATTTTTCCTCAAATCTAATAATAATTATATTAGTAGTATCAAAAGAAAGATAACATAAAGAATTACTAACCTTGAAATCCTTCTGATTTATAATCTCACCTTGTTTGGCAGATTCTCATGCTGATAACGTGTTATAAAATAAGAAAGAATAACTAATAATGTGTTATAAAACAATAAACAACAAGAAGAAGAGTAGAAAGAATAGACAAAGTAATTCTTATTTCTTCTCTTGAGGGATGAGAGATCATATGATTATCAATACAATGAATAAAACTTCTCTATTTATAGGAGAAATTTACTCCTAGTCAGAGTAAAAGACGGATACTTCAAATTCTAATAAATATCAAAATATTTCTTAATAGACATTTATTATAATATAAATATATTTATAACAGTTTGATTTTTATTTTTTTTCCTTCACCAACAATAATAATAGTCCTTTTAGGGCAATGAGTACTATCCAACTAGGCCACTATATGTCTCTCTCTCTCTATAAACACCCAAGAAGATAAATACAAAATTCTTTCAACATCAAGACCCCACAAGCACCATTTTAGCCAATGACATCTTAAAACGTTATTAATCAATCACTTTGCCCCTCTTTCTCTCCCTCTCTCAACAGACACTCTTTCTCCATTTTCTCCTTTGTAGAATTTCTTGTTACTCATTTTAATTCTTGGTTTTCTACAATAAAATTTTCTTTCACTTCCAAATTTTCTCTAAATTTCCTAAACAAAACCTATTTTTTTATTACAATTTCAGAATTTTCCTTGAATTTTGGAAAGTTGGATTGTCTTTTCTAGATTCCTCGCCCTCTCACTTATTGTTATAAAAAAAAAAAAAAAATCAAGATTCCCTTCCTATGCTTCTCTAAATGCCTCTAAGAGCATAAAAAGACCCCTCCAACTTCTCATCACTTATCAAGAAAACAAAAAGGGGTTGTTGTTTAAGTGGTATTCTCCACTATACATGATCAAGAAAACATGAATAGTGAAATGGGATTTCTATCCCCTGCAACATACATCAAGAACTCAAGTTGGTTATTTGAGGAAAACAAAGGAACAAGATGGACACCTGAAGAGAACAAAGTGTTTGAAGAAGCGCTTGCGTTGTTCGATAAGGATACACCGGATAAATGGTATAATGTAGCTGCCATGATTCCAGGGAAGACAGTGAATGATGTGATCAAACAGTATAGAGAATTGGTAGATGATATTAGTGATATTGAGGCAGGACTAATACCTGTACCTGGCTATACAACTAGTAATTCTTTTACATTAGAGTGGGTTAATAATCAAGATGGTTTTCATGGATTCAAGCAATTTTATGGTCCTTCTGGGAAGCGTGGCTCGTCAAATCGATCTTCTGAACATGAGAGGAAGAAAGGTGTGCCATGGACTGAGGAAGAGCACAGGTGAATTTACTTGTCATATAAAAATTATTTTGCTTCTCCCTATAAAAATGTTGTTGTGGATAGAGTTATCTGTTACATATGTTGCTAGTGGGAGGTGTCCGGTATCCCGTGTAATTAGTTGATGTGCATGAGGGTTGGTCTGGACACAACAGTTATCCCAAAAAAAATGGGGCAAATTTTTTAATGGACTAACTCTATATTGTAGAGATGATCTCCTTGGCTCGCGAAGTGGCTTTTAAGTGATAACTTTCTAGCTGAACATGGTTATAATGATTATCTAATCTATAAGATTTTTACACTATGATTTTGCTGCAAAAAATGTTGTACTTGAACTATAATTTCATTTAGATAATGTGGATTCTCAAACATAACACCATTATAGTTTATAAAAATGCGTTCAGGATTCAGCAAGGGTAATCTGCAAAGTTGCTCTTTTTATAAATGAGTAACTTTTTTTTGCATATTTGTGTTACAAGATAAAGTTAGAAATATTTTGGTACATTTACTTGGGGTTCTGTAATTTTTAGGAATCTTTTTGTCATGTCAGAGATATATATGCCGGTAAAAGATATTACTTCTTATTTTTATTTTGTGTAGTATTGCTCTTCAATGATTTTAGACGGAGCGACATGGTTAGTAAAGATTCATATGGCCGAGCCTAACTTGTTTGAGATTGAGCATAGTAGTAAAGGATAGTTGTTGTGGTACAAGTGTAATAGTGTTTCCTCTAATTATTTTCAGGCAATTTCTGTTGGGGCTGAAAAAGTATGGAAAAGGAGACTGGAGAAATATTTCGCGGAATTTTGTGACCACAAGAACTCCAACTCAGGTAGCTAGCCATGCTCAGAAATACTTTATTAGGCAGCTTTCCGGTGGAAAAGATAAAAGGAGATCAAGCATACATGATATCACAGTTGTCAATCTTACGGAATCTAAGTCGACTTCCCCTGAGGATCATAAATCTGCCCCTTCTCCACAAGCGCAACAGCATTCACAAATGAATGGTATGGTAAAAACACTATGTGAGTATAATTCACCAAATCAAGAATCAGACATAACATTCAACTCATCAAGTGGTGGTGGTCTGATTACCATGCCTTTTCGAGGGGCTCCATCTTATGGACTCGAGCATGGAATGCATAACATTGCTCTACAAGGTCTTCAGTTTGGTAACTACAATACTATGTGTTGAGTCGGGGAAAGGTTCAAAGTTCAGTCCTTGTTGGTCAGGAGCAGTGAGGATTCATATAGCGTCTCCAACTTGCTTGGAATTGGGACGTAGGTGTTGTTCTCGTTTGTTAATAACACAAGCGGAGACAGCCCCTACTAGACAAGATATGCTTTAGTTAGTTCATATTGCAACCAACGGGGGGTTGCTCATTATTTAGGAAAATTTTGAGCCATTTCCTTGCACTAGTTGTCTGCTGTGTTTCTCCAAAGTGTGAATGAGGTTGATTTCAATAGATTTGCTGACTAAGTTGGTTTTGCAACTAATACAAAAAGTTCCCGGAAAAAGGATAACTCAACACAATCAAGCTAATTATGAAGCTGCCAAGTTGATAAGGTCAACAAAGTTCCAGCAAATAAATTTTCCTTCACAAATTAAACTTGTGGTAGCTCTAGTCATTAGTGAAAACATCTAGTATGCTAGGTGTTTAATATCTCTCTCTTTTATAGTTAGTCTCAGTTATTTATTTTGCTTCTGTTGCAAAGAAGAGAAATTTATGGAAGGGCTGAATTTCTTTAGAGAAAATAAAGAAGGAACTAGTTTTCAACACTCAAAATGTTTATCCAATTCTTAAGTTATGTGCACCAGCAGACCATAGTGGAGAAAATTTGAGACCAAAGGTTAATTGATGACTTTGGGGCAGGTACAAGTATTGCCTCTTGCAAAGTAGAGAGCTAATATACCCCTCAGTCAACCTTTACTAATTGAGGAGTTATTATAATAACTTGTGCGAATTTAAATTAATCGAGTTTAGTGAATTCCAACCACCAGATAGGTAAACCCCCTAAAAAAAAAAAAAAAAAAAAAAAAAAAAAGTAAGAAAGCACCCCTTTTGTGATTAGCTGTACCTTGTTGGAAATAGGGCAATTCATACTACACTTGCTGATAGTATTTGCTGAGTCAACGTCTCCTTATTCATGACGTGACTAGGTGTAACTTGTAAATTTTTTCCTGTTCAATAGGTAAAACATGTTTTTCAGGAGTTTTAACTTCTATATATTGATACTGTAAATTTACCGTATGAGGTCACTTAGAAAACAGTTAAAAGTGACTGCCCACAGAAGGTTAAATTAGTCACCTGAAAAGTAAAATATGTTACTTTATTCAACATATTTAAGTATGCTTATAGGATAAAAAGAAAAAATCCTTTTAGCCATAAAAATTTGACTCAAATTTGATCACAATAGTAAAAGATTCATTCACGCTATAAACTAGTTTCTTTTTGGACATTTTTACCCCTTTCATCCTAAATTTTAAAATTCTATCATTACTTATTTATTACTCCCTCCGTTCCACAATAAGTTAATTATTGGATTTTATCACACATGTTAAGAAAAAAAAGCAAAGACATAAATTTATTATATTTTTTTATTTTTACCCTCTTCAAAAAGTAAAGACACATGATACATCACTCCCAATGCACATTTAATGAAGGATAGATTTGGAAAAAAAATTCAACATTTACCTTGAATTGTGAATCATTCACTTATTTGGAAATACTAAAATTGCTCCAACAATTCACTTATTGTGAAACGGAGGGAGTACTATTTTTCAATACATCGAAAACTATCCCAGTACATGGGAATGAACAAGTTAACATGATTTTCATAAATATGATTACATAGTATGTAATACTTGAAAAGAATAGTCTAGAATAAAAATAATGATATAAAATTAATTAGTAATTATATTTTCATTTAGCCAAAATAAATGTGAACAAAGTAGTATTGTTTGAAAATTTTAATTTAACATATATACTTATGTCAAATTAATATATTTGTTGGGAAAAATATACTCCCCAAAAAACTACTTATGTTTCTTTTTGAAAAAAATAGTCTAGAATAAAAATAATGATATAAAATTAATTAATTATATTTTCATATAACCAAAATTAATGTGACCAAAGTAGTATTGTCTGAAAATTTTAATTTAACACAATACACTTATGTGTCATATTTACTAATTATTTATTTTATTAGATAGATAATTCTTAATTTTTTTAATCTTTTATTTGAAATTTTATGCCTCTTCTATTTTATGAGTGAGAATTTCAATTGTTTCGCAGTAACACATTACACATATCCAGTAGATTAATATACATTAGTTTGTTAGTATTTACAGGTCATGTTGGAGTTATTTATATAGTTTGTTTTTCTTTTCTTTATTCAGTTACTTTTTGTTGAAAATCAAATCATACCAAACAAATTTTTAGTGATCTCTAAAATTAAAAAACAAATCGAACCAAATAAAGATATGAATTTTTTCTTTGATTCGATTCCCCCCCCCCCCCCCCTTCTTAAATTAACATCCTTATCTGACACATTTTAATGACCTATAAATCAATGTTTTGGTGTAAATTAATGTTTTTATTCAATAGGTGAAAGGAGGACAAATTTAATCTAATTGATGAAATTTGGAAGGAATGTATTTTAAACTAGGAAATTCTTGGCTCTTTTTTGTAATTAAGAACTTGAAGAAAAAATTCTTTTGTTCATGCACGATGGACACAATGATATTTGAATGTTTATTCACACTACAACTCGATTTTTTGGTTACATTTTTACCCTTTCTCAATTTAATTTTTTCTCAATAATTTATTAACTATTTTTAATACATGAGATTTTTTTCAATATATGGAGATTGAACATTTTTCTTGTTCACTTTACTTGGACGAATTATGTACAAAAATAATTGGATAAATACCTTTTTTTTTTCTTTTAGTGCTAAGTGAAGAAATTTAAAAATATTAAATAACCTATGACAATTTGTAAAATCAAATGACTTTGGCTAATATTAATTCGACTTTCTAATTATATTTAAAATTTTATTTAAATATGTAGTATAATTTTACACCTATATTTTTGTAAATATGATCTCTACTTAAGTAATTTTATTAATTATTGTGTCTAACTAAATTTAAACTACGCATTTAAATATTTTTAAATATAATTTAAAAATATTTTAATAATGACAATCAAAATTCAAAACACTTTAGACATGATATATACCAACATATTATAAAAATCATAAAATTATATAGTTCATATGTGTCAACTATTGTTATTTGCTAGAAACAATCCAAGAGAGTCACGTGATAATGTCGTAATCTTGCTCCCTTATGTTATGTCTATTTTTGATAATTTTCTAATCATTACTTATATTTGTTATTAAAGTGATCTCTAATAAAGTTATTTTATTAATTATTATGCTTAAATAAATCTAAACTACATATTTATATTCTAATATAATTTAAAATATTTCAATAACAACAGTCAAAACTTAAAACACTTTAGACATGATATACATTTACACGATATACAAATCTTAAAAATCATATAATTCGTATGTGTTGATCATAGTAACAACGACCCAATAGAGTCACGTATTAATGTTGTTGTGTCTTGACGCTATTATATTACGTCAATTTGATAACTTGTGATCGAATCATTACTTATACTATTTGTTGTTAATGTCTGATTAAGATTTTTAAACATTTTAATCACGACAATCAAAATTCAAAATACTTTAACATGATAGACATCGACACATTATAATAATCATAAAATCATTTTGTTCATACGTGTCAACCCTACATATATGTTGTTATTACTATCACACACATTAGACAAAAAAGAGTTATTTTATGAAATAAATAGATTATACATTTGTTAACTTTTTATTTTAAATTATTTCCATATTAAAAATAAAAGAAAAAAATAACAATTTAGCCCCTTTCATCAATTTCTCTCCAAATTAAAAGGTGTCATATGAATATTTCAATTAATTTTTCCTCTCTAATTGTTTATAAGAGTGAGTACTGATTATTTCAGTTTTCATTTATCCGGTTCAATTCTTTCAATTTTTTTTACTATTTTAATTTTTTAAATTTCTACTTTTTAATCTAATTTTTTTATTTTACATTATTTATGTTTCATTTTCTTATTTTTATTTCTCAATCATTACTTCTTGTAATTTTATGTTATGTCATAGATTTTTATTTTTTATTTTTTATTTTTTATTTCTTCATCTAGCACAACTGATCAACTGCACTACTATTTTAATTTTTGAATTAAAATAGAATTTTATTGTTGAGGTATTTCACAAATTATGCTTAAAAATTATTTATATATATTGTTTAATTTAAATTTAATATAATAATTAAAAAATAATTAATTAGAGGTCATTTTAGTAATAATGATTCACAATTTATCAAATCGGCATAACATAAAGGCGAAAGACTTGTACGATCAACACTGACATCTCACTTTTTTTGGTTTGACACATATGAAGTATGAACTATATGATTTCTTTAATATATCGACATTTACAACGTCTAAAGTGTTTGAGTTGTAGTTATTGAAATTTCTCACAAATTATGTGTAAAAATTATTTCAATATATTATTGAATTTTATTTAAATATACTAGTTAAAAAATAATCAATTAGAGGTTAATTTAATAATATGTATAAATATCGATCCATAATTTATCAAATCAACGTAACATAATGACGAAAGACTTGTATGGTCAACTCTTATGTCTCTCTCTTTGGTTCGACACATGAAGTATATATGAACTATATGATTTCTATAATATGTCGACATTTATCTTGTCTGAAGTGTTTGAGTTGTCGTTATTGAAATATCTCACAGATTATGTTTAAAATTTATTCAAATATATATATATAGTTTAATTTTATTCAAACATAATAATTAAAAAATAATTAATTAAAGATCAATTTAATAACATATATAAGTAACGAATCACAATTTATCCAATTCGTGTAACATAGAGGCGAAAGACTTGTATGATAAAAAATAGCAATAGCTCGAAGAGGAATAAATTGTCCTTCAAATCATCTTTTTCTTTATTTAAGTTAAGAAAGAAGTCAAATACGTTTGAGCTTTTTGTCTTCGAACCAATAAATTATATGTATAAATTTTATAATTATTTGAATACGTGATATTATTTTTCATAACTAAATATAAATATTTTATACGTTATAATCATTAATTTGAGTTTAGTCTACTTATTTTAAATGTACTACGATATTTTTAAATTCTATTTCTTGAAAAATATGACCAAACATAACACTCCAAATCTAATTGTCTATATGTGGTATGGTATATGATTGATTTTTAATGTACTTCAATAGATTGATCCTTTGATTTTTTTTAAATGAAGTAACCTCTACAATTAAACAACATAAAATGCTAAAGTTTCAGAAGAATATTGGAAAGTAATGTAAAATATTCGAATACCCTTATCTAATAATCGTAGATACCAATTTATTAATTTTCAATATTCATTTGAAATAATTGTTCTTTATTATTTTATAATTATCAATTTATCATTAGCTAGTTATAAACCAAACTATCAAATCAGATTGATAATTTTATTTTAATTTAAAATTTTAAAATTGACTAAATTACTTTAGTTTTGATTTTAATCAAAAAATGATCCAAACCAAATTATGAACACTCACTATTTAAAAAAAAAAAAGAATTTGACATCCTTTTATTTCTTGAAATGCATATTATAATTGTGTGTTTCTCAAAAATTAAAATAGTTATAGTTCAAATTTTATCAAATAAAAATAATATTGTATCACAATCAATATTTATAATTTCATTCGAATTGAGTAAATTAAAGAATTATTTTTGGGTTGATCAAGAAATAAAATAGAAAATTGAAATAAAAAAAATAATCAAGAAACATATTTAATAACAAAGATTATGACTATGACATAATTCAGAATTTAGACATAGAAATATGACATATTTAGTTTTTATTTATCAACTCCACTTTTCAAATAATTAAGATTACTTTAATTAATTTATTTTAAATTTTATTCTTAGATATTATTTTAAATTCAAAATAAAACTTTTTGAATTGGATGATATCTTTTTTTAATTTAAATTATTTATCCTCTCTTTAGTAGACTAAAATATAGAAATATAAGATATTTTATATATATATATATATATATATATATATACATACACACATGTGTGTGTGAAAAATTATAAAACAATTAATGAGCGTCGTAATAAAAAATAATAATATGATTGAAAGTTAAAATCTTTTTGCTGGGACAAACCATTAAGTTTCAATTTAAATAAGTTATGAGTATATTTAAATTACACCGAGTAAAATTTGAAGTGAAATATAAGTTTATCTATACATTATTATTAAAAGGAGAGTAAAGTATAAAATACACATATTTTATTTTTTAAGTATAAGTAAATGTATAGTTTTTAAATTTTATGTAGAAATCTTTTATACTCATTAATTGTTGTTGTTTAAATCAATTTTAGTTGTTCAATAAATTTAAGAAATTGAAAAAAAGTGACTGCATTTATTAATATATTTTGGAGGGAAACTTATTTGGGAAAACATGGAAAAACTAAAATAAGACTATAGAAGTCTTTATACAATTATGATCAAATTTAAGCTAAAAAATTATGATCATTTAGCACTTCCCGGATAAAAATTCATTCGATTTAATGATGTATACAAGCTAGATCCTTTCCTCCTCCCCAATGTACTAACCAAGCAAACCACTATAGTTCATGAAGACTTGTCATTGGTGTGAACGTGATGACTTTTTTTCTAGATAAGTCCCTATATACTTAACAAGAAGGCATAATAAGTTTGACCATTCAATTTTCTCGCCTTTTTTTTTTCTATAATCGTCGAGGTCAGCTTTTGCGCACCTCAACTAATCCACGGGATATCTGCCGGCTCCCACCAACAACAGATACCATGTGACTCTATCGACCACGGCTAGGACATATGGGAAGAATCACTCAGTGTTTTTTAGCCTTTGCTGGGATATGAACCCATGACCTCATGTTCTTAACCTACTTCATTGACTACTGGGCCTCACCCTCGGTGCTAAATTTTCACCCATTTGTTTAGAGTAAGTTGCTTGCTCTAAAGTGCATGGAACCACTTTCGTTTATTTATTAGGTTCTTCATGAAGCTTTTCTGACTCATAATAATTATATCAATTGATTTGCACATTTCAGATTCCTATATGGTTAGTAAGAAGATACCTCCCCGAGTGGGAGTATTTTATCATAGAATGGTTTTCCGAAACTGAATTAATAAGGTGAAGAAGAATTCTTTCCTAATGAAGTGGATTTGGGAATTAAGATCAAATAATCTAATGATTTGATAAACTTTAATTTGAAAGGGGCATTAGTGATAGTCCAAGATTAGTTAACACTTACTTAGGATCACTTTTGACATGCTTCATGAAATTCTACTGTAGTCTTTTATTGTGTCCACAATCCAAGCACAGGGCATTTATGTGTTTTGCCATATTCTTCAAATTATTCTTTTTTGTAATGATTATGAAGAACTTGAAATCATAAGATGTTAATTAGATGAGAAGTTTAGTTACTTGTTAATCATAAGAATTTAGACGTTGGGAGTTTTGACTTATATTATTAATTTTGTTCATGCATATATATTTTTTGAAGTATGACTCGACTCTGAAATATTAAATTTTATCAAACATGGACCGATTGTTGGATCCACCACTATTTGAGTTGGACTTTGCTACTTGGTAGTATTACTATGACAATTTGCTTATGGAAGTATCATGAAAATCCTAATGCCCACCAACATCTTCTCCTCATTATATTTTGGTCCCCTCCATTAGCCAAAGAATTTAAGGCAACATGAGCGTAGTGTAACCATTTCATATGAGCTTTTCCGTTAACTGACAAAAATGCCCCACTATTTCCTTTTTCGAAAGTGCCTTTTGGCTAGTTGAATAGGATTGCACTTTGCCACTTTATTCTTAATTGATATAATTCTCTTAGATATATTAAGACCACATACCTTGTCTCTCAACCCACAGGTTTTGTGCTTTTATATTCTTTTTCCAACTAGATTCTGATACCTTGCTTCATTTTGATTTCAGGAACAGTTCACTTTGTGTATGTCAAAAAAAGAATCAGCTAAAATACTAGCAGGGTGTGGCCTATTAGTCAATGAAGTTGATAAAAATCACGAGAAATCAAAATTTAAATTCCAGAATATACAAAAATGCTAGATAATCTCGTTTCATTCTGTATAAGCCTTGATACATACAGTTAGCATGAAGTGTCTGATAAATAGTCGAGGTGTGACAAACTGACTGTTATATTATAGGAAAAAAAAAAAGAGGAGGATCTAAAAGGAGTAAAAGCACAATTGACCAACTTATTTTTAGACTAACAAACATTTCTCTGTTGTGCTTCTTTATAGGCCCACAGATATATATACTATATGAGAAAATACTCCATCCAAGCTTTTGATACACATATGAAATAGAAGGTTGAAAAGAAGACAGAAAGTGGAGGTTAGATTATATTATCATCAGCACTCAATTGAGTCCAAACAAATTTGATAATAGACATGTCAAAGGGATTTGTAAAAAAGGTTAACAAACTTAATATTTTATGCACTGAGACGGAGACTACAACTCATTGCAAATGAGTAATTGCAGAAAATAATAGTATTAACCAAAAAGAGTTGTAGCTGTCAATAAATACCATTTAGTTGTGAATTTGAGCTGGCAATGTGAGGATCCACTTGTCATGTCTTCCTTCTGTTTAAGATTCTGAGCTTGTCCTAAAGATTTGGTTCAATGATTAGATAGCGCAACATGTGATATGTAGGTTTACCCAATGTAACAAGTTCGATAAGTCTCTCCATGAGCATAACCCTCTTGTTTAGTCGTCATTGTTGAGTTTGGAATGTATCCTGACTGTCAGGTGATAAGTAAGAGGAAGATGAGGATGACTCATATTGATATAAAAGGCCGGATTATCCACATCAGAACCTGAGAAAGCAGAATGTGGATATTGTTTGATAGTAAACATCTAATCTGGGGATTTTTCTTTAAAAAATGTAAATATCCTTGTATAGTGCATATTTAGGCAAAGGCTTCAAGGAAATATTCAAATGCTAGAGGGATTGTCAAGACTTTGCAATTACTTTGTACGACAAATAAAAATATTCTGCTATTAATGATTTGTATAATAACTGGACCTTGAATTAAATTAGAGAGCTAAATAAAAATCTACTTTATCATGCGGATCAAAAATAAATATTTAAATGGAAAAGAGTAGAAATGCAGGTCAATTGTCCATATAGTTTTAAACTACTCGCCAACTAAATCATGGATTTTCATACCTTAAATTAAAATAGTAACTTAGGGAAATTGAACACTAATCAATGCAGGCACTTAATAAGTGGTTCACATTTCTAGTGTTGGGCCAAGAGCCTACTTTGTTACAAAGTTCCCAACACATTTCTTATGTATTTAATAGATTTCTCAATATAAATATTTAATTTGTGCAAAATAGGGCGGCTTAACCACATTAGTAGTCTAAGGAGAAAATTACCGGAGGCTTTGAATATTTAAAAAAATTAATTTTTTTATAAATTCTATTTTTAAAATTATATAATCGATTTCTTCTTATAATTCTATTTTAATTAAGAATAAAGTCAATGCATTTAATCTTTACACAGTACTCTAGATATATCAAACTTTTTTAAATATTTTTTTCTACAAATAATGTTTGATATATTTTTAAAAAATCTGTAACCTATTATTAACTAAAAAAGATGAAGCTCCTCAAATTTGGAGGTCTAAGGCGATCGTGATTTTTGCGAAAAGGTAGAGCCGCCTCTAGCACAAAAGTTACTAAGTCCACTGGAACCCTCACCCAAAGAATTTCAGGAGAAGGCACAGAAGTAATTTATCATTGGAGTCCAGTGTCTTTGAATGATCTAACTTATGAACTAGCCAACAAATGTAGAGATTTTGTGTATTTAAGTATAGTACACATATAATGTACATATAATATTCATATACTATACATACAATATACATAACCAGTGTATAGATTTTGTATATTTTGACCAAGTTGGTAAATAAGTTGACTGAACTGTACATATTGGTAAGTTCTCCAGAAGAGATCTGGTCTAATGTAATCTGTATAAAATTACAGTTAACTGTTGCAAGTCACATACAGAAAGCAAAATTATAGTACTAGTTTATATTGACAGAAACACTATAAAAATAACGCCCAAAATTCTCATTCGATCCCAATAAAAGGTAGGTGCCTAAAAGGTGACAATGAAAGATACCTCTATGAATATTCTTGTCTCTACCAATACTTGGTTACAGTGACAGAGATAATTTTCACTGATAAAATTTACCAAGGAAGGGAATTTGATGAACCATTTTTGCTCCTCTAACTTCCCTGCTACTTACCTATTATTTTCTCAAAGCAAATAGCAAGAAAATTACAGAAATCACTTTAGAGTGACCTGAAAGTATATAGAAGAAAATATGCAAAAGGGCCTAAATTGCCCTTTAACTATGTGAAATGTGTAAAAACGTCTTTTGTCTAGGGTTGTTCAAAATCGATCCGCAACTGATAAGCCAATCATAAAATTAACTTATTGGTATTGAGTTAGCAGATTAACGGCTGAAAAACGGATTAAAATTTTATAGTTAACGATTTATCAGTGCAGGGGTGGATTACTCAATATTTTTATTGGGTAAACCTTTAACCCGTTGAGAACTATTATACTTAATTTTTACCATTAGCTATATACTTTAAAGTACCTATTATTAATCCTAAAGCTTCATTTAATATTCCATCGTTCCTTAAAATTGATCAAACCAAAAGTCACTCCTTAAAGGTCAAATCAAAACAAGTTGTTTTACTCTCTGTTTTGGACTTTCAATTATGAAAAGAGAGCTACTTTTTTTATCGGCTAGCTCACAGGCATCATAGTTATATGACTTGATACGATTTGCGAGTTGAACTTCTTATTGTTCTAGTAGCTCGTTAGTCTGGAGTTTGGACCATATTAGACTATCTTCACTTCCAATATATAAATATGTATACTTAAAGTTTATTTTGGTTAATACTTGTTAAATAAATGCTTATGTGTATGCACCCTCAAAATTTAAGCTTTTATGTATTTTTCATTGTGATTTAAATTACTGAATTAAGCTTAAGTAGAATAGGAAAAATGATTTTGTGGGAGATAAATATATTGGTGAGTGAAATTGTGAAAAGTGAAAAAAGAGATCATGAAATAGTTGAGCCAATACATCTCCCGTTAATCGTTCGTGATAATTACTAATCTGAATCGAATCAACTGATATCTTATTGGTTAGCTAGTGGATTAGTATATTTAAAATTCGATGTCTGATAAGTCAAACCGTTAAGCATATTTATCCGTCCGATTCACCCGATAAGCAGCCCTACCTCCGTCTACCTATTTGGATTAAAATGCCCTTTTCGTCAACCAATTGGAAGTAAAATGTCCTTCCCATCTTCAGCTATTGGGGCTATTTTTCCCTTTTATTTAACAAATCAATTTAGAACGACGAAAAATTGATACTATGCACTATTTATTTGGTTAATATTGTCTTCCAAAGAGGAGAAAGGAAAGCCTAAGGGTTATCTGAATTTGAGCTCAATACCATTTGTCTAGTTATTTGCAGGGGGGCTCGTACTACTACACCGTGGTAGTTTTCATTATTTACACGTTATTAAATATTAGTTAGATGAAACAGCAAGTCGCAATCTCATTACAAACTTGTGAGGCATAATTTGAGAATATTGTGAACAAAGTTTAATTATTAGGTTGATAGTATTATTAGTGGCTGAAAATATGCAATACTTTCTAAAGCTTTTTCATAGAAACATATGATAATAAGCAAAATTGAGGTTGAGATATATACACAGGAAAGCTCTCTTGTTCACATCCTGATGTGACTTACAAACAAAATTAAAATAAGAGTACATCATCTAGTAACCCCTGAACTATGATCAAATTTGCTACGACACACTCCAACTTCATAGGGGTTCTATTACCCCTTCTGAACTCAATTTTAGTATATTTTTGTCATCGTTTTCAGATGATGTAATATAATAAAGGTGTCATGTCAGTACAAAAGGGTGACAAAAATATGCTAAAATTGAATTCGAGGGGTGGAGGGTGGGAGGAAAGGGTAATAGGTCCCATGTAAAGTTGGAGTGTGTCGTAGAAACTTTGGCCATCGTTCAAGAGGGTACTGGATGCTTATCTCTTAAAATAATAAACCCACAGAGACTTATCTCAGTCACCCACAATCTTGCATCTAAAAATACAAAGAAATGACAAGCAAAAGACTACAAATGACATTATATGTTTTACCTCAAAAGTGAGCCAGAAAGCATAGTCGTTGACTAATACCTGAACTAAGCGGTCGTTTGGTAAGAGTGATAAGGATGACTAATCTCGGGATTAATTTAGAAGAGGATCTTATCCCATATTTGGTTGAGACAAAATGAATGGAATAACTCATCTCGGGATTAGTTATTCTGGGATTGTAGTATTTTTCTTATTCCTCCTTGAGGGTGAGATTAATTGTTACACCCCGTATTCAAGTACGTATATTGGTCTTATTTATATGGAATTAATTTTTTATTTTATTTTATTTATACCGGAATTTGCTCGTCGATGGTTCCATGCGAAGGTTATTGAATAAGCTTACCAACGATATAAAGATTTTCAAAAACGGATAGGTTTCGGATATAATCGAGCACGTTCGAAACTGTAAAACGGTGGCCGGGATATTTAGAAATAGTAAATGTGTAGGAAAATTTCCTGCACACAAACTGCTGAGGCCAGCCGAATTTTTAGGTCAACTTTGAACGATCATAACTCCCTTAATATAATGAACTGGGAGAGCTGCGACCTATGAAAAGAAAGATCTTTGAGTCTTCTTTCCAATGCAATTGGTTGCATCCAAATCAAACGTCTGAGTAAGGAGTTATACCCGTTTTACTTCATCCTATCAAAATAGATTTTTAGGGTCAACTTCAAATGACCATAACTCCTTGTACAGGACGAACTGGGTGGCCTACTTTATATGAAATGAAATCCCTTTGAATTATCTTTCCAACGATACCAATTTAACCCAAATCCGATATCGGAGCAAAGAGTTATGGTCGATTTACTTTAGCTTATCAAAACAGTCCACCAAAGGACAGATTTAACATTATTTAAATTTTAAAGGCATTTTGGTCATTTCCTATTATATTATGGACGGGAATATGTGTATATATACATGTATATGAGTTCAAAAACTCATTTTCATCATCAATCATTGAGAAAGAACAAACCCTAGCCAAATTTGACCTTTAAATTACTTTTGATTCAACCGTAGAAATTCCAAAGTAATCCGATAACTGCGTTTGTCATCTCGAGAGCTTCGAACGGCACCTATTATTTGTGCAAACAGGATTGCATAATCAAGAGGTGAATTCTAAGGTATGAATATTGTTTGCCTTTGTTCTTTTTCATATGTATATGTGTGATAGAGGATTATATGTATTGGTTGTTATTGAAAGGTGATAGAAATAGGGTTATGGACTATTTTACATGGTTTGGTTGTATTGAATTGTGGAAGGTGGCTATGGTAATTGAGTTATGAAAGGTGTATATGGTGATATACTATTGAATTGATGATTATTTATGTCTATGGCTCAATTTGGTTTAATGGATTGGTTGGAAGGATAGATGAATCCAAACTTGATATTGGAGGATGTTGTATGAATATGCATGGCATGTGAATGTAATTGGAGTATAAGAGGGTTAAAGTGACACCCTTTATGGTGTAATTAAGGCTTACTACTTAACCACTAGTTTGGTGAATTCAAATAATTGAATTGTGACATTTGGTTGCTAATAATAGATTGCTATATATGTTCATTGTAGATAAGTAATCCAAAAAGACGGGAAGTCCATTTGGGACTAGTATTGAAAGTTGACAGTCAGGTATGTAAAGCATACTCTATACCATAGCTTTGGCATGAAAGAGAACAATTGTTCTATTAAGAAAGTTTTCAAAGCTATTCAATAACATGTGATCCATAATGGTTTTGTATGATGTCCTACGTTACCAATGAACTTGTTTCCACCCTACAAGATGTCAAGACATTTCAATACTTATTTGTTTTCCAAATCTTACATGGTTATTGCGCTAATGAATGTCTGAAGGTATCCGGTTACTCAAACAAGATCCATGTGCTATTAATGACTCCAAAACGTTTCATTGATATACCAATAAGTTCCTACTTCATTGTTATGGCATTGATGACTCCAAAACACTTCATTGATGAGCCAATGAGTTCTTACTTCATTGTTATTGCATTGATGGTTTATTTATATGTCTCTTATTGATGTATCATTATTTCAAAGTAACAAAAATATAGTGGCGACCGAAATAACAATCTCAAAGATTAATTGAACTAAGTGATGGAAGTTCTCTCTTATCGGGTGGTATCCCAGGGGCATAACCCTATCATGGATCGATCCTTATTTATGTGTTTATGGGTGGTATCCCAGGGGCATAAGCCTATCATGGGTCGATCCCAGTTGATATGTACTGGAGGCAACCTAATGGTCACAGTACAGTACAGTAATGATTACAAAGATGATAAGAACGAAGGTAAAGTGATTGAATAAATACAATGTATATGTTGTCACAAGTTCTAGTAAGTGTGGTCCACTCCTATTACAATTCATTCACTTGTTTCTGATTTCTATTGAGCTCCTATATCATATGTGATTATCTACAGCTTTACATACTCAGTACATATATCATACTGACGTCCCCTACGGAGGACCTGCATTTCATGTTGCAGGCACAGGTATCTCAGCTCATACACTGCACAAGTAGGAGCCAGGATATCCAGCTGTTTTTGGTGAGCTCCAGTTTGCTTTGGGGCTTTTCGTGTCATATCCATTCATTTTTGATATTGTATAGAAGTTAGTTATATGGCGGGGTGTGTCCCGACCTTAGTTAAACTCTGTGTATTGTCTAGAGGCTTTGTAGACCTAATGTACAGTCAAGGTGGTATTTTTGTTAATAGACGTGATGGCTCTAACGGGCAAGTATTGTATATACATATATATGTGTGCTCGAGCTTATACAGGTGATTATTTCCTTTTATATGTGACATGATGCTGTCCGAATTTTGGGTTGTCATAGAGGTATGCATGGGAAGTATAAGGTTATGAGCTGGTTCTCCCGGGCCTCCTCGGTTACGGGTGCCAGTCCGCCCCAATAGGATTTGAGGCGTGACAAAAGTGGTATCAGAGAAGTTCGTCCCAGTGAGTCTACAAAGCCGTGTCTACATAGAGTCTTATTTATCGGTGTGTCATGCACCGCATCTATAAACAGGAGGCTATGGACGTTTAGGAATTGTCTCTTTTCTTCATGTCTTAGATCGTGCGATAGAGACTATATTGTATATAAAGTCATAGTTGACCACTGAATCCGTTTGTTTCTCTTATTATAATAATGATGCCGGTTACCAGAAACAAGAATACCGGTAAGCAAGTAGATGTGGCTGCCGGAGAGGGGACTAGTAAGTCACCCACTATACCAGCTAATCAAAGTGAGGCTCTAGCTGAGCATGCATCAGAAACTTCTTCCACTCCGGAAGAAATAAGGAGGAGGAGAACTATATCCCCAGAGCCACCTATTAATACTGCTGATCAAGATCTTAAAAATGCAGTGCAAATTTTGACTCGTATAGTTGCTGGGCAAGATCAAGGGCAAGCCATTCCTACCACGGGTCCTAGTGGTACAGATAGAGCGGCTAGCCTTCGAACACAAGATTTTCTTAAGATGGATCCTCCCACTTTTACTGGATCAAATCTTAACGAGGACCCACAGGACTTTATTGATCAAATTCAAAGAGCCTTAGATGTTATGCATGTAACGGGTAGAGAGACAGTGGAGTTAGCGACGTATAGATTCAAAGGGGAGGCTATATATTGGTACGAGGACTGGAAACGATCTAGGGGTATTGATGCACTCCCATCTACTTGGAAAGAGTTCAAAGAGGCATTTCTTGATCATTATCTTCCATTCGAGATTCGTCAGGCCCATGCAAAGCAGTTTTTAAATCTTCGTCAGGAGAATATGAGCGTGAGGGAGTACAGTCTCCGATTTAATTCCTTGTCGAGATATGCTCCTAATGTTGTAGCTATTATGGATGACAGAGTTCATCAATATGTGGATAGGCTGGATCCATATCTGGTTAAAGATTGTACTATTGCCGCTTTGAACAAAGATATGGACATAGCGAGGATCCAAGCTTTTGCACAGAAAATGGAAGATCAGAGGCAGAGGAGAAGAACACAGGAATTAGAAAGAGGATATTCCAAGAGGGACAGATCTACAGAGCAGTTCACGTCATCCCAATGAGGGTTCAGACCACAGTTTTCTGCTAGACCACCTAGGCCATTATCTTTTTATTCTGCAGCTAGTTCCCCACCACAGTTCCAAGGGTCCATAGGAAATCAATTTGGGCACAGAAGTGAGAGTCAGAGTTCGCGGACAGTGGGGTACCAAGGGCAAGGGAATATGAGCCAATCGAGACCTCCTTGAGAGCCATGCAATAAATGTGGAAGGTATCATTTGGACGCATGTTGGCTGGGTACCAATGTTTGCTTTTGGTGCGGTATGTCGGGGCATATGATGAGAGAATGCCCACGGAGGGGCATAGGGGGTATGGCACGACCTACGGGGCCATTTGTTGCATCATCACCATCGATGCCTTATTCAGGAAGGGGTGCACAACCAATGGGTCGTGTTAGAGGTGATAGAGGAGCCACGAGTTCTAGTGGGCCTCAAAATCGTACGTATGCTCTAGCGGATCGACAGAATTTAGAGGCTTCCCCAGATATGGTTACGGGTACGTTGTCTATCTTTTCATTCGATGTATATGCCTTAATTGATCTCGGTTCTACGTTATCTTATATTACTCCATTGGTTGCTGGAAAGTTTGAAAGAATACCCGAACTGTTTGTTAAGCCATTTGAAGTGTCCACACCGGTTGGGGAATCTATTATAGCTAGAAGGGTTTACCGAAACTGCATAGTAACTGTTTGTGGTCGTGATACGATGGATGATCTTGTGGAGTTAGAAATGGTAGATTTTGATGTTATAATGGGTATGGACTGGTTGGCGTCTTGTTATGCCACAATTGATTGCTACGCGAAAAAGATATATTTCCATTTTCCAAATGAATCAGTCCTTGAATGGAAAGGTGAAATTGGCACGCCAAGAGGTAGATTTATTTCTTATTTTAAGGAAAGAAGAATGATTTCCAAGGGATACATATATCATTTAGTTAGAGTAAGGGATACAGAAGCGGAGCCACCAACTCTTCACGTTCATCCGGTGGTAAATGAATTTTCTGATGTACTTTCTGAAGATCTTCCAGGTTTGCCTCCTGAACGAGAAGTAGAGTTTGGTATTGATGTAATACTAGGCACCCAACCAATCTCCATTCTCCGTATAGAATGGACCCAACAGAATTACGAGAATTAAAAGAGCAATTGAAAGATTTGCTAGAGAAGGGTTCATAAGGCCTAGTATGTCCCCCCTGGGGAGCACCAGTGTTATTTGTGCGCAAAAAGAATGGCTCGCTGAGGATGTGTATTGATTATCGGCTATTGAATAAGGTGACTATTAAGAATAAATATTCTCTCCCAAGAATTGATGATTTATTTGATCAGTTACAGGGCGCCAAGTGCTTTTCTAAGATTGATTTGAGGTCAGGTTACCACCAAGTGAGGGTCAAAGAGAAAGATATACCCAAGACAGCTTTCCGAACACGGTATGGTCATTATGAGTTTCTAGTTATGTCATTTGGGCTAACTAATGAACCCGCAGCTTTTATGGATTTGATGAATAGGGTGTTTAAGCCATTCCTGGATGTATTTGTGATAGTTTTTATAGATGATATTCTAGTTTATTCTAGATCAGAAGAGGACCATGCCAATCACTTACGACAGGCATTGCAGACTCTTCGTGATTGTAAGCTTTATGCAAAGTTCTCTAAATGTGAGTTTTGGTTAAAGTCGGTGGCATTTTTGGGTCATATTGTATCTGGTGAAGGGATAAAGGTTGATGCTCAAAAGATAGAAGCTGTGAAGAACTGGCCAAGGCCCACAACGCCTACGGAGATTTGTAGTTTTCTCGGGTTGGACGGTTATTATAGAAGGTTTGTTGAAGGTTTTTCTTCCATTTCAGCACCCTTAACCAAGCTAACCCATAAAGCATCCAAATTCCAATGGAATGATGCCTGTGAGAAGAGTTTTCAAGATTTAAAGAACAAGTTGATTTCTACACCCGTGTTGGTACTTCCAGAAGGAACCAAAGGGTATACAATGTATTGTGATGCTTCCAGAATTGGTTTAGGATGTGTATTGATGTAGCATGGTAAGGTAATAGCATATGTTTCTAGACAATTGCGGCCACATAAGAAAAATTATCCTACACACGATCTTGAGCTAGCAACAATTATTTTTTCTTTAAAGATATGGCGCCACTACTTATATGGGGTTCATGTTGATATATATACTGACCATAAGAGCTTGCAATATATTTTTAATCAGAAGGATCTAAATTTAAGGCAGCGGAGATGGCTTGAACTATTAAAGGACTACGATGTTGATATCTTGCACCATCCAGGGAAAGCATGTCGTAAGGCTAATGATGGCGCCTATAGAAAGGCAAGGGATGATTAAAAATCTTCACCAGTTAGCTAGTTTGGGAGTTCGCCTTCTTGAAACTCCGGATAAGGAGCTTATCGTACATAATGTTGCGGAATCTTCATTAGTAGTTGAAGTGAAAGAGAAGGAATATGCAGATCCTATTTTATTACAGCTTAAGGAGAACGTTCAGAGTGGTGCGACCAAGGCATTTGAGCTTACACGAGAAAAAGTACTTCAGTGCCAAAACCGATTGTGTGTGCCGAATGTAGACGGGATAAGAGAGAATATTATGACAGAGGCACATTGTTCAAGGTATTTCATTCATCCCGGATCAACCAGAATGTATCAAGATTTGAAAGATATGTATTGGTGGAATGACATGAAGAAGAGCATTACAGAATTTGTAGCTGAATGTCCAAATTGTCAAAGAGTTAAAGTTGAGCACCAAAAACCCGGAGGTTATATGCAATGCATTGATCTTCCAAGCTGGAAGTGGGACATGATCAACATGGATTTCGTTATTGGTTTGCCTCGTACATCCCGGAAGTTTGATTCTACATGGGTGATTGTTGATAGGCTTACCAAATCTGCACATTTCCTACCAGTTAGGACCACTTACACAGTTGAAGAGTATGCGAAGTTGTACATTAAAGAGATAGTCCGATTACATGGAGTGCCAATCTCTATTATATCAAATCGGGGAACCCAATTTACCGAAAACTTTTGAAAGTCTTTTCAGAGGTGTTTGGCAACACAAGTAAAGTTAAGTATAATTTTTCACCCTCAAACAGATGGACAAGCAGAACGTACCATCCAAACACTTGAAGATATGCTACGAGCTTGTGTAATAGATTTTAAGGGCAACTGGGATGATCATTTACCTCTTATTGAGTTTGCCTACAATAATAGTTATCATTCAAGTATCAAAATGGCACCATATGAAGCTTCATATGGAAGGAAGTGTAGATCACCAATAGGATGGTTCGAAGTGGGTGAAACTCTTTTGTTCGCACCGGATCTTGTTTATCAAGCCATAAAGAAGGTTAAAGTAATTCAGCAACGACTGAAAATAGCCTAAAGTCGACACAAGTCATATGCGGATAGTAGAAGAAGAGGGATAGAGTTTTCTATAGGTGATTGGGTATTTTTGAAGGTATCACCAATGAAAGGGGTAATGAGATTTGGCAAGAAAGGGGAGTTGAGTCCACATTATATAGGCCCGTATAAGATCACTCGAAGGTTTGGACAAGTTGCATATGAATTAGAGCTACCCCAAGAGCTCTCATCAGTACATCCGGTATTTCATGTGTCAATGCTTTGAAAGTGCATCGGAGATCCATCACATATCACTTCTACTGAGGATGTGCAAGTTACGGAAGATCTTACCTATGAGGAAGTGGCTATTGCTATTCTAGATCGCCAAGTTAAGAAGATGAAAAATAAAGAGATAACATCTGTGAAAGTACGTTGGAGAAATCGTCAAAGGGAAGAGATTACATGAGAAGCTGAGGAAGCAATGAAATCTAAGTACCCTCATTTGTCCAAAGATGAAGAGAAAGTTCAAGAAACGAAGTTAGAACATTAACAAGTAAGTTTTTTTTTATATATGCATAGTATTTATGTGATGATGTGAATATTAATGATGGACTTGAACTTATTTCAGTTGAATAACTATGCTAACATTCGAGGACGAATGTCCTAAAGGGGGGGAAAATGTAACACCCTGTATTCAAGTACGTGTATTGGTCTTATTTATATGGAATTAAGCTTTTATTTTATTTTATTTATACCAGAATTTGCCCGTCGCTGGTTCCATGCGAAGGTTATTGAATAAGCTTTCCAACGATATAAAAATTTCCAAAAATAGATAGGTTTCGAATATAATCGAGCACGTTCGAAACTGTAAAACGGTGGCCCGGATATTTGAGAATAGTAAATGTGCAGGAAAATTTCCTGCACACAAACTGCTGAGGCTAGCCGAATTTTTGGGTCAACTTCGAACGATCATAACTCCCTTAATATAATGAACTGGGAGAGTTGCGACCTATTAAAAGAAATATATTTGAGTCTTCTTTCCAATGCAATTGGTTTCATCCAAATCAAACGTCTGAGTAAGGAGTTATACCCGTTTTACTTCAGCCTATCAAAACAGATTTTTAGGGTCAACTTCAAATGACCATAACTTCTTGTACAGGACGAACTGGGTGGCCTACTTTATATGAAATAAAATCCCTTTGAATTATCTTTCCAATGATACCAATTTAACCCAAATCCGATATCGGAGCAAAGAGTTATGGTCGATCTACTTTAGCTTAACAAAACAGTCCACCAAAGGACAGATTTGACATTATTTAAATTTTAAAGGCATTTTGGTCATTTCCTATTATATTATGGACGGGAATATGTGTATATATACATGTATATGAGTTCAAAAACTCATTTTCATCATCAATCATTGAGAAAGAACAAACCCTAGCCAAATTTGACCTTTAAATTACTTTTGATTCAACTGTAGAAATTCCAAAGTAATACGATAACTGCGTTTGTCATCTCGAGAGCTTCGAACGGCACCTATTATTTGTGCAAACAAGATTTCATAATCAAGAGGTGAATTCTAAGGTATGAATATTGTTTGCCTTTATTCTTTTCCATATGTATATGTGTGATAGAGGATTATATGTATTGGTTGTTATTGAAAGGTGATGGAAATAGGGTTATGGACTATTTTGCATGGTTTGGTTGTATTAAATTGTGGAAGGTGGATATGGTAATTGAGTTATGGAAGGTGGATATGGTGATATACTATTGAATTGATGATTATTTATGTCTATGGCTCAATTTGGTTTAATGGATTGGTTGGAAGGATAGATGAATCCAAACTTGATATTGGAGGATGTTGTATGATGTCCTACGTTACCAATGAACTTGTTTCTACCCTACAAGATGTAAAGACATTCCAATACTTACTTGTTTTTCAAATCTTACATGTTTATTGCACTAATGAATGTCAGAAGGTATCCGGTTACTCAAACAAGATCCATGTGCTATTAATGACTCCAAAACGTTTCATTGATATACCAATAAGTTCCTACTTCATTGTTATGGCATTGATGACTCCAAAACACTTCATTGATGTGCCAATGAGTTCTTACTTCATTGTTATTGCATTGATGGTCTATTTATATGTCTCTTATTAATGTATCATTGTTTTAAAGTATCAAAAATGTGGTGGCGACCGAAATAACAATCTCAAAGATTAATTGAACTAAGTGATAGAAGTTCTCTCTTATCGGGTGGTATCCCAGGGACATAAGCCTATCATGGGTTAATCCCTATTTATGTGTTTATGGGTGGTATCCCAGGGGCATAAGCCTATCATGGGTCGATACAAGTTGATATGTACTGGAGGCAGCCTAATGGTCACAGTACAGTAATGATTACAAAGATGATAAGAACGAAGGTAAAGTGATTGAATAAATACAATGTACAGGTTGTCACAAGTTCTAGTAAGTGTGGTCCACTCCTATTACAATTCATTCACTTGTTTCTGATTTCTATTGAGCTCCTATATCATATGTGATTATCTACAGCTTTACATACTCAGTACATATTTCGTATTGACGTCCCCCACGGGGGACCTGCATTTCATGCTGCAGGCACAGGTACCTCAGCGCATACACCGCACAAGTAGGAGCCAGGATATCCAGTTGCTTTTGGTGAGCTGCAGTTTGCTTCGGGGCTTTCCGTGTCATATCCAGTCACTTTTTGTATTGTATAGAAGTTAGTTATATGGCGGGGTATGTCCCGACCTTAGTTAAACTCTGTGTATTGTCTAGAGGCTTTGTAGACCTAATGTACAGTCAAGGTGGTGTTTTTGTTAATAGACGTGATGGCTCCAACGGCTAAGTATTGTATATACATATATATGTGTGCTCGAGCTTATACAGGTGATTATTTTCTTTTATATGCGACATGATGTTGTCCGAATTTTAGGTTGTCATAGAGGTATGCATGGGAAGTATAAGGTTATGAGCTGGTTCTCCCGGGCCTCCTCGGTTATGGGTGCCAGTCCCCCCCAATAGGATTTTAGGCGTGACATTAATAATCCCGGGATATCAACAGATCGGTTTATTAGGTTTGAGTGGGTTGAAATTTCAGGGTGAGATTAATTATTTTTATTAATTATTAATTGGCCAATAAAAAAGTCATGTCATTAATGAATTAGGGTTAAATTGATTTGTTAAATAAAAGGGCAAAATAGCCCCAATAGGTAGATAAGAAGGGCATTTTAGACCTAATAGATAGACGGGGAGGACATTTTAGGTTAAATAAATAGACGGAGAGCATTTTTACATCATTTCACATAGTTGAAGGGCATTTTAGGCCCCTTTTCCAAGAAGATATGTATATTAGTAGTGGAGATCAATGAATTACTACGTGTTTGGAGTTTCCAAACTCCTTGGAAGTTCCACTGAGCCATGCAATTAGGTATGGATGTTCGGTATTTTTAAAGTTTGGGTTCGGTAATTTGAAAATCGGTATTTGAACATAGATACTACATACTATACTTATAGAAATCGATTCAGTAGTTCGGTAATCGGTAAATTAAACTTCGGTTCGGTACGGTATTTGGTAATACCATATTAAAATTGGAGATGTGAAAATATACGCTTAAACTTCAAAGAGTATATTTAATAGAAACCCTATTTAGTATTCTTTTTGTTGCTTTTTATGAATTTATTACCAAGGTCCAAGAGATTCTTTGGGATGACTAATACTATTGTCTATTGGGTTGGGTTAGTATATGTGTGTGTGTGTATATATATATTCGATATTCAGTAAATACCGAATACCAAACGGTATTAATATCTTGTACCAAACCCAATCTTGAATACCAAAATATTAAAATTTTACTCTCAAATACCATACCAAATACTGAATTATCGAATACCAATTACCAAATTTTTCAGTTCGATTCGATAATTCAATTTTTGATATTTTATGCCCAGCCCTACATGCAATTATGTGCTGAAAGGGGAAAGAATCTACACTAGCATTAGTTTAAGAATCTTGCTTAGGTAGTTTTCACCAGTTGAACTAGTTTTTGGGAACGGGTCATTTTTTTAAACGGTATAAGAGCCGGATCATTTTTATTTTTGTTACCGATATTGAGCCTTATATTAAAAATTGTCCAAGCCCTAGATACTTAGCCCTGGGCTGTAATGAGGGAAGGGGTTGAAGTAAGGGTGTTAAGTGGGCCGGGACGGGTCAACCCGAAATCGGCCCATGATAGTTAACCGGGTTGGTGGGCTGGGCTGGGCTGGTTTGGGGTTAAGTGGGTCGAGCCGGGTCCGGGTTCAACAGTAAAAAATTTAAAAACAACCCTGACCCGTCCCACTTAACCCAACCCGGTCAAACTCACCTAAACCCGGTTAAAAAATCGGTCAAACTCATTTAAAAACAAAAAAAAAAAATTCCAATATACACTATATACACTACAGTTATATACACTATATACACTCCAATATACACTATATATTTTTTAATAAATGTATACACAATTACACATATATAGATATACCATTCAATATATACGACTATACATACTACTTTAAATAAAACATATACTACAATAGTACAATATATATATAAACTACAATATATATATATATATATATATATATATATATATATATATAGTTATATACTAATTTATAAAACATATACACATTTATACGTTAAATATATACATTTATAGAAGATATATACACATATATACGCACCATTCAATATATATGTACTACTTTAAATAAAACATACACTACAATATATATATATATATATATATATATATATATATATAGGTATATACTAATTTATATAACATATACACATGTATACGTTAAATATATACTACTTTAGAAGATATATACACTTATATACACACCATTCAGTATATTATATATGTACTACTTTAAATAAAACATATACTACAATATATATATATAGTTATATACTAATTTATAAAATATAGACACATGTATACGTTAAATATATACGTCTATAGAAGATATATACACATATATACGCACCATTCAATATATATGTACTACTTTAAATAAAACATATACTACAATATATATATATATATATATATAGTTATATACTAATTTATAAAACATATACACATATATACGTTAAATATATACGTCTATAGAAGATATATACACATATATACGTACCATTCAATATATATGTACTACTTTACATAAAACATATACTACAATATATATATACTACAAGCCTACAATATATATATTGTTATAAATGTATTTACATTATAGTGAATGTCTATCAAGATCTACTTTGATATCTATTAGGATTTGAAGCATTCGTCTTTTACTCAGACTAGGAGTAAATTTCCCCTATAAATAGAGGAGTTTT
Source organism: Capsicum pubescens (assembly GCA_030864215.1). Lineage (NCBI taxonomy): Eukaryota > Viridiplantae > Streptophyta > Magnoliopsida > Solanales > Solanaceae > Capsicum > Capsicum pubescens. The sequence goes on from CM061548.1 coordinate 84,712,839, forward strand.
GTTCATTGTATTTAAAATCTTATGATCTATCATCCCTCAAGAGAAGAAATAAGAATTACTCTCTCTATTCTCTCTACTCTTCTTCTTTATTCTTTCTTGTTTTATAACACGTTATCAGCACGAGACTCTGCCAAATAGGTGAGATTATAAATCTAAAGGATTTCAAGGTTAGTAATTCCTTATGTTATCTATCTTTTATTACTAATAATATAAGTATTGTTGGATTTGAGGAGAAATAGTTGGTTTGGAACCATTATGTTTTAAATTTATTCCTCAAGAACAATATTATCAAAAGAGATGATAATATATTGGGTTCAAGTTCCAGCGATTTATGCCTAAGACGTCTTTATATGGATAAGACAATGAGTTTGAATTTCAATGCACCATATTAATGATATTATGATGGCTAAGGCAAAAATAATGGATATTTGGTGAAACATGTCCCATTAAATATGCTCCATTCCTTGAATTAAATGTGGTAGCAATAAATCATATGTATGCCTCAATTTGCTTTTGTAGTAGCTATCATAATTTGATACGCTTAAGGCATGATTTTATTCCATTCCTGGGGAATGAGAAGCTTATTAATGCAAACGTGTACTTGATTGTGATGGTATCACAACTCACCTCCGAAAGAGGCTGAATAATTGAGAAAATTTATTTTGAAATCTACTTTTGAAGTAGTAAATCTGAAATTTATTCATGTAATAGTAAATCTGAAATTTACTAAAGTAAAAGGTACATGTCAAGGTAAACTTGGAGTTTACTAGAATAAAAGTTCATAAATTGACATGAACATTCGACATGTGCCTACTGAATATTGAACATATATTGAACAGAATTCAAAAATTCTTCATGAACTTTAATGTTGCTTGTTCTCATGAAAAGTTGGTTGGACCAACTAATATTGGGATTGCATCCCTTAAAATCTGAAAAGTATAAAAGGTGAATATAGGCCCGTTCACCAGTCATGTGATTAATTAAGATGCATCAATATAAGATGATCACATGTGCGTTTATTGTCAACCTGTAGTTTGGCATTCATAAAGTTGCTTGCTTAATGAAATTGAGTTAAGAGCATAACTTTCAGATTGTGCAATCAAGACAATTCATCTTGATGAAAATGGTTTGGCATTGAATGCTTTCAATAAATAGTTAAACCATCGAGAACAAAAAACTTCATGTGTTGGTTTTGAATATTACATACAAAAGTACTTTTATGCATCAAACCAATAAATTATGATTAATTTTCCCTCAAAGTTGATTCTAAGTCAGGAATCACACGTTGTCCATCTAATAGTTAATGTGCGGTATACGATTAATGAATATACCATGATGCACAAAGATGGATTCCTCAAAGAAGATAGAGGATAAATGTTAGTTTTCCTAACATAAGGGGAATATTATAAGTAGCTATGAAATATGTTAGGAATTATCATTAGATCCTCATTCAAAAGATAATTCTAGTCAAATGCCGAACGCATCTCATATTTAAGATGCAAGTGCTCCTATTTTGTGTCCTTAAAAGACAAAGTCTACACATTCATAAAGCATGGTAGAACAATCGGTTCCAAATGAAATAATTCTTGAAAAATAAGGAGCAAATAATCATAATAAGAAGGCAATGAGCTCTTGAAGAGCCTACGACATAACACTTCATGAAACCTTATGAGAGGTTCATGTACCTGAAAATAATGAAGTGATGAGATCTCAAAATGTTATGTCGCATTGTGAACCGATACTAAATGATATATCATCAATATATTTGACACAATATTGGCGCAATATTGTGAAAGATTACGAGGATCTTAATTCTACGTTAATTTAAGCATGCTGACGTAGAAACATTTATCAAGTGACATGAAAGGATGCATCTTGGTAAGCATAAAACTTATTTGATTTGCATTCCAGACACTTCAAGCTAAGATGTCACACATGAAATGTTGAATATTATCACTTGACAAAATTTATATGAAAACTTCTTTAAGGATTAAAACTGCTTGAAGCATATAAAAGTTTCTGGGAAACTTATTTATAATCCTTATATTGTATAAGCTTATTGCTTGAACATCATTGGAACTCTTGGAGAGTTTTTAAAGTAATAGATTATTTGCTAAAATTTAAAATATATCGAATTTGATTGGTTATGAAGTACCCTATCTTAGTGTAATTGATGCACTCATGTACTTTGCAAATACTACAAGACCTATAGTCTTTTCAGTCAATTTATTAGCAAGGTATATTTTTGCTTCTACTATGAGACATCAAAATGGGATAAAACACATGAGCTTGTTTTATTCTAAAGATTGCAGTCCCGATCTTATTGGTCATGCTGATGTTGGGTACTTATCTGACCCGCATAAAGCTCGGTCTCAAATAGGCTATGTGTTCATATGTGGTGGTACTGTCATATCTTGGAGATATACAAAGCAGTCTATCGTAACCACTTCATCGAATCATGCTGAGATAATAGTTATTCATGAAGCAAACCGAGAATGTGTATGGTTGAGGTCCATGATACATCTCATTCAAGAAAAATGTGGTGTGAAATATGACAATTTACCCACAATTTTATACAGAGATAATTCAACATACATAGCACATCTTAAGAAAGGATTCATAAATGGAGATAGAACGAAGCACATTTTGCCAAAGCTTTTCTACATACATGAGCTACAAAAGAATGATGATATTAACGTGCAACAGATTCGTTCAAATGACAATGTGACGGATTTATTCACCAAATCTTCTCCAATTGCAACTTTCAAGAAGATGCTGCACAAGATCGAGATGCAAAGGTATAGGATGTTCTCATTAGGGGGATTTAATACGCGCTGTACTCTTTTTCCCTTACGAGGTTTTGTCCCACTGAGTTTCCCTTATAAGGTTTTTAATGAGGCATCCGAAATGCGTATTATTAGAGATGTGTACTCTTTTTCCTTCACTAGATTTTTTTTCCTACTTGGTTTTTTCTAGTAATTTTTTAACGAGGCACATTATCTACCAATTAAACATTCAAGGGGGAGTGTTATAAATGTATTTACATTATAGTGAATGTCTATCAAGATCTACTTTGATATCTATTAGGATTTGAATCATCCGTCTTTTACTCAGACTAGGAGTAAATTTCCCTTATAAATAGAGGAGTTTTGTTCATTGTATTTACAATCTTATGATCTATCATCCCTCAAGAGAAGAAATAAGAATTACTCTCTTTATTCTCTCTACTCTTCTTCTTTATTCTTTCTTGTTTTATAACATATATATAGTTATGTACTAATTTATAAAACATTTACATATGTATATGTTAAATATATACGTCTATAGAAGATATATACACATATATACGCACCATTCAATGTATATGTACTACTTTAAATATAAAATATACTACAATATATATACATTACAATACATATATATATAGTTATATACTAATTTATACAACATATACACATGTATACGTTAAATATACATGTCTATAGAAGATATTTACACAAATATACGCACCATTCAATATATATGTACTACTTTAAGTAAAACATGTACTACAATATATATATAGTTATATACTAATTTATATGACATATACAAATGTATACATTAAATATATACGTCTATAGAAAATATATACACATATATACTACAATATATATAGTTATATACTAATTTATACAACATATACACATGTATACATTAAATATACATGTCTATAGAAGATATATACACAAATATACGCACCATTCAATATATATGTACTACTTTAAGTAAAACATATACTACAATATATGTATATACTACAATATATATATAGTTATATACTAATTTATAAGACATATACACATGTATACATTAAATATATACATCTATAGAAGATATATACACATATATACTACAATATATATAGTTATATACTAATTTATAAGACATATACATATGTATACATTAAATATACACGTCTATAGAAGATATATACACAAATATACGCATCATTCAAAATATATGTACTACTTTAAGTAAAACATATACTACAATATATGTATATACTACAATATATATATATATATATATATATTATATACTAATTTATAAAACATATACACATGTATACATTAAATATACACGTGTATAGAAGATATATACATAAATATATGCACCATTCAATATATATGTACTACTTTAAGTAAAACATATACTACAATATATATATGCTATAATATATATATAGTTATATACTAATTTATATAACATATACACATGTATACATTAAATATATACGTCTATAGAAGATATATACACATATATACTACAATATATATAGTTATATACTAATTTATAAAGCATATACACATGTATACATTAGATATACACGTCTATAGAGGATATATACACAAATATACGCACAATTCAATATATATGTACTACTTTAAGTAAAACATATAATACAATATATATATATACTACAATATATATAGTTATATACTAATTTATAAAATATATACACATGTATACATTAAATATACACTTCTATAGAAGATATATACACAAATATACGCACCATTCAATATATATGTACTACTTTAAGTAAAACATATACTACAATATATATATAGTTATATACTAATTTATAAGATATATACACATGTATACGTTAAATATATGCGTCTATAGAAGATATATACACATATATACGCACCATTCAATATATATATACTACTTTAAATAAAATATACTACAATATATATATATATATATATATATATATATATATATATATATATAGTTATAGTTATATACTAATTTATAAAATAAATACACATGTATACGTTAAATATATACGTCTATAGAAGATATATACATATATATACGCACCATTCAATATATATGTACTACTTTAAATAAAATATACTACAATATATATACACTACAATATATACACACACTATATATATAGTTATATACTAATTTATAAAACATAGACACACGTATAAGTTAAATATATACTACTTTAGAAGATATATACACACATATACGTACCATTCAATATATGTACTACTTTAAATAAAATATACTACAATATATATACTATAATATATATATATATATATATATATATATATATATATATAGTTATAGTTATATACTAATTTATAAAATACATACACATGTATACGTTAAATATATACGTCTATAGAAGATATATACATATATATACGCACCATTCAATATATATGTACTACTTTAAATAAAATATACTACAATATATATACACTACAATATATACACACACTATATATATAGTTATATACTAATTTATAAAACATATACACACGTATAAGTTAAATATATACTACTTTAGAAGATATATACACACATATACGTACCATTCAATATATGTACTACTTTAAATAAAATATACTACAATATATATACGCTATAATATATACACACACTATATATATAGTTATATACTAATTTATAAAACATATACACATGTATACGTTAAATATATACGTCTATAGAAGATATATACACATATATACGTACCATTCAGTATATATGTACTACTTTAAATAAAATATACTACAATATATATATACTACAATATATAATTATATATATAGTTATATATTAATTTATAAAACATATACACATGTATACGTTAAATATATACGTCTATAGAAGATATATATACACATATATAAATTAATAATACTTGATAGTAAATTAATAATATATTAAAACTATGTTGTAATTAAATCTAATTTAAAAAAAAAAAAAAAAAAACTTAACCGGGCCGGGGCGGTTAACCGACGAACCCTAACCGGGCTTGGTTTGGGCCGGGTTAACCGGGCTCAAATCAATAAAAAACTTGGCCCAATACTAAGTACCCTAAAGTCCTAGGGCTTACTGGATCAATTTTTGTAGCTCGGCCCGTTTGACAGGTCTAGGTTGAAGAGGCCCATATGGGCTCTTATCGGATTGGGTGATTTGTTTATAACTTTATATGCACTTAGCCTATCCTTATCTCTTAAGCTTGTTTTGGTGTTAAATTAGGTTTAAAATTCATTACTTTATAGAGACAAATAGAGCCAACTAGACGTAGAATTGTCTACAGGTTACCTAGATGGTAAAAATTGATCATAATAAATAATAATAATAATAATAAATATATTAAAAGTGTGAATCGTTAGAAAAGTGGTTTAAACTTTTTGCCCTTCATTAAAAGATTCAACAATAGATAAAATTGTTTTTTTTACTTCATTTCTCCAATTATTATTTTATTTAATGAAGGGCTCCATAAATATATGGAAAGAATCCTAAAATACATAAAATATATGAAAAGAAATTAAATTTTTATAAAAAGTTCCATTGTACTCATGCGGTCATGCCGAAGCAACACAAAACTCCCAAGTCTAAATATTTTTAGAGGTGAGAATCTCTTTTAGTAGGCATATATTCTTTTTGTTATTATATGCATGCTGGTGAATATTGATATATTTGTCAAATTTCTTCAAAATGTTGATTTGTATTAATGCTCTTATTGCATATGATACCAACGCAAGTATTTTTTATCCGATCCTTTACCCTTAGCTTAAACTCATTGTTTTGATTTTGTCCTTATAAATATAATTGTGATATTTGTCATGTAAATTCATCCTTATTTAAATTATGTAACATAATAAATTTATAAATGAAAAAAATACGAGAAAAATAAAACAGTTTCGTGCAGAACTTATGTTTAATTTGAAAATCTTTTCTTATTTGTTACAATACTCCCATTATTTTAGAAATTTTACGTGGAGAAAGAACTCAATTTATTATTTTTAAAATTTTACGTGGAGAAAAAACTCGTGAAGATTAGAGGTTTGGTATTGTTTATATTAATTATTGTAACCAATATCTTTTATAATTTTGTTCATTTAGTTACAAAGAAAAATTAACTAAAAGTGAATAATGGGGAAGTTATAGCTATTAAGTTTTTATTTATTTATTTATAAGAGGTTAGAATTAAAAATACATTTGATTAAATAGATTCTTTTTTGACGTCAATTAATTCATGGAGTTTAGTGGACACCGTTTAGATGGTAATTGTTGAAGGTCTTCATGTTAATCATCACAATGATTCATACTATATTTTAAGTAAAGTGTGATATTAGTATTAGATTTTATTTTTCTGATAGTAACTTAGATGTAGAAGGAGTACTTCTCCTGATTATTTTTATTGGCTTGAAATCTCTTTCAAGTTAGTTTTTAAATATTATATGGTGTTTGATGTTAATTGTTATTTTTTAATAATTTATTTTCCTTATATATTTTGTAATTATTGACAACTTGGCATGATGTACACGTGCAATGCAGGTACACAAAACTAGTTCATCGTAAATATGCTATGAGAGATATTGAAATTAAAAAGTTACTCTTTCCGTCTCAATTTATGTAGCGTTCTTTTCTTTTTGGTCTGTTCAAAAAAAAAAAAAGAGTAACACATTTTTATATTTAAAAATAATTTACCTCTAAACTTCTCATTTTACCATTAATGAGATAATTCATGGCCACATAAATAACTAAGGGATCGTTTGGCAGAGTGTATAAGAATAATGCAAAATATGGTGAATTAGTAATGTTTGTATTACCTATGCTTGCATTAGTTGTACTTGCACTTTTCTTATACCTTGTTGGTTTGATTTATTAAAAATAACATAAATTACATAATTGCTAAAAAAGATATGTTTTGCAAAAATACCCTCAATATATCGTGGAAAGAATGTGAAAAAATTGAGGGATAATTGTATTTTTAATCATACTAATACGTGCATTAAAATTCATTGCATTGCTAATACCATAGATTTTGAGGTATTAGTTATACATACCTCAATACGTAATAGAGCGTAGAAGTAATGCAAGAGTTAATATACATAAGATAAAAAAAAGTTCAGACAAGGTACTAGTGATATACAAGACTAATGAATGCATTGTTCTTTTTATGGAAAAGGGCCTAAAATGCCCTTCAACTATCTAAAATGGTGCAAAAATGCCCTTCATCTACCTATTGGGCCTAAAATGTCTTTCCCGTCTACCTAATGAGTCAATTTTGCCCTTCCATTTAATAGCAACCTTTTGGTCCCACCTCATTTATGATATGACACATTCCTATTGGACAATTCATATTAAATTAAACTAATTAATTTTATCTCAAAACTCAACCCGCCCAGACAAATAATCCAGACCCAACTAAAGTTGACCCGCTCCAATCCCTTTTAACAAAAAAAATAAAATCGCATTCATCGATATCTGCTCGTCTCCTCTCTTTGAATTATTGGAAAGAATTATATTATGATGAAAGTGAGAAGAACTCTATTTTTTCCTACTAGAAGACAAGGCTTGTCACGATATATTATGAATGCATAATGACGAGTACAAAAATAGGAAGAGAAATTAAAATTTAAAAGGAACGATCAACACTTGGTGACCTTGACAGTAAAATCTCTCTACTAACAAAATGTCCATAGAAAACTTAAAAAGACCTAGTTTTGTGAAAATGTGGCCACAAGACATTTCCATCAGTTCTTTCTAAAGGCACCAGTTGCTATAACTTCAATGTAAAAGACAACAAGCTGAAGCTTCATTGGATGCTCTACTTTATTGGCATTATGGCACCACAAAACAAAGTTGTAATGATATTAAAGATTCCAATGTTAAAACAGTTGAGGATAGCTTCAAGCAGCTTGAGCATCTGGATTAGGGGATTTATTTTTGTTAAAAGGAATTGGAGTGGGTCAACTTTAGTTGGTCCGAATTGTTTGGCTGAGCGGGTTGGATTTTGAAATAAAATTAATTATTTTAATTTAATATTAGTTGTCCAATAGCAATGTGACATGTCATAAATGAGGTGGGGCCAAAAGATTGTTAAATGGAAGGGCAAAATTGACCCAATAGGTAGACGGAAAGGGCATTTTAGGCTCAATAGGTAAATGAAGGGCATTTTTGCACCATTTTAGATAGTTGAAGGGCATTTTAGGTCCTTTTCCATAAATTTATTAGGATAGGAAAGTAACTTTTAATTTTTATTAATTTCTCTTTTTTTACTTGCCTTTTCCAAATTGTGTCATCCAAAAAGAAAAGAAAAAGATCAGAAAGTTAATTGGCTTAGAAATTTCATGAAAAAAGGGATGATTGAGACTTGAAAGAAAGACTTAACAATTCATAGTATGTCCACTGACTCTCACAACAAAGTTGCTATAGCAATCAGTGGCGGAGCCAGGATATTCATTGATACAATAAAGACAAGAGAAACACGAAATAACTCCAAAACAATCCACAAATTTTAAGGATCCAAGGACTTTTTTGGAGACCACTCTTGGATTCGCTATCAACAAGAAGAATACAAGATACAATGATGTATATATCACCAAAAAATAGCTACAAAACGTGATGAACAAGATGAACAACAATAACACAAGTTTCAGATTCAATAAAGGACCCAAAACAGTCCACTACACAAGATAACAACAACAAAAGTAAATGATAGATAGTGAGACCAAGATTATTACAATATTAAGAACTAAAGAGTGTATTAAACTCAAAAATCCCTAATGAATGTAGTAATCCAAACCAAACTCTTACGGTGACTGCCAAGGGAATCAACTCACCTCAAGATTCACCATTTCCAAGCAAAGATCAATATTAGCTTTTTCAAGCCCTAAACTAAGACTATCTAAAGTGTTCTACTCTCAAGAGAGAGGATTTGTGTTTCAATCTTTCATTCTTCCAAAAACTAATGAAAATAAGACTAAAGGGCCTATTTATAATATATTACAAAGGAAGATAAAAATACCACTTTGCCCTTAATGAGAGGGGCTGCCATAGTGTGTAAATACACCATATGTAATGTATAAAATACCCTTAATGAAAGGGCAACCAAGGTATGTTATAACTTGAATGAATGGCGCCTTTTCAATGCTCTAAAAAACCGAGTATGGTTCATACTTCAAGGCTTGTGGTTCTCGGGTTAGCATCAGTGTAAGAAACCGAGCAACCTTCCACACACGAGATTGCTTTAAGTCATGCTCAAAATGATCCTTCCTTGCGTATCCTTGTGCTCTCGGGGTGACTAAGTCTTGAGCCTTTACGTGTTGGCCTTCAAAGATGTCATCAAAAGCTAAGGTGGCCATTTGACTCGTATCATTCTCCCCATCTTGAAAAGGATTCGACATCGAATCCAAACCTTGCAAAACCAAAGAAAGGACACACAAATACAAACTCCTCATGGAATGAGGGTTAGGGTTAGCACGACAAATCACCTCAACATTCCAAGGTTGCACATATTTAGAATATAACCAAGGATCTTTTGAACTAAATATTAAATAATTAATGAAAAATGCACAAAGGATTTAGTTATGGAATTTACCAAAAGTGATACTTTGTTTTTCATGTAAACCAAGCAACAAGTTGGGTGCCCCATCATCATAAAATCTATATTTGGCACCGGGTTCAAACGGGAAGAGTGGCCATAGACACGGGTCTAGACAACACTCCCCTTTCCCATGGTCTCTACCCAAACTAAATGGCGTACTCTCTACAATAGCATACATATTATCTAAAGCAAATAGAGAGTAGAAAAAGGTATCACTCAAGTCAACTTCTACTAAGGTGCCCTCATGTGTGTACTCACTACTAGTTTCACAATCATCACCATGAGTACTCTCAACAATAAAATCACACAAAGTAGAAGGAGAAGTAGTTTCCAAGACTACATATCCCTTACCCTTAAGAGTACTTTCATCTTCCAAGAAGTGATCTCCATCTTTAGTAGAAATGTTGTCACACCATAGTGGGTTAGCATATCGTCTATAGCTTCTAAGGCAAGCTATACCATCATTTTCACCACTAGGTTCATTAGGAGTGGTTATATGATCTTCAAACAAGACATTATACCTAAAGAGAGCATGATCTATTTCACGGGCAAATTCAGAACAAACACGTTCATCACTCTCTAAAAGATCAATATCAAGTTTTAAAGAGATTTCAAGGGCAAGATTATCCCAAGAATAGCTCTCGAGTTCACTCCTATTCCTTTGATCAATATTTTCAACATCATCACACACTTGAGGTTCATTAATTACATCATACACATCCTCAAGTAGTGGGTAATTTTCACACATAAGTTGATCAACACAAATTTCAGAAGATAATGTACTTTCATTTAACATAATGGTTTCAACACTAGGTGGACATAAATTGATCTTACAAGAAGAGTCGATTCGGTCATCAATAGGATCAACTAGTATATCCACACTCACAACATGTACATCATCATTAAGTGGAAAAGAAATAATATACTCACATATAGGCAAGCTAAAACTCACACTCAATGGGCTACTAGCCACACAATTATCATTCACATGTACAAAAGTGTAAGAGTTAGCCATTTTACCTTGAAGTCCTTGAGTAGATTCTTCTTTGTCATGGTATGAAGGTCCTCCAAAAGCTTGGGAAGCAACTTCCTTTTGGCATTGTTCGTCTTCATTTACCATGTTGGTACCTACACAAATGTCCTTAGAAATAGAAGGACAACCAATGTTAGCGCAGTTTGGTGGTAATCCCCTCAGTTCGCTCCATAGAACCTCTTTTTTTTCCACTCTCGAATTACCCCTGTGCACTCTTTTACTCCTCTCAATCTTTTGTCTCTCATAATTATTTGGATTGGAGTAGGTAGGTATTTCTCTTCACGGCTTGGGCAGCAAGTAAGTCATGAGGCGATTTCCCCATTAGTTTCTTACAACATTAGGCCAATTTTCCACGTTATGAACTTGATGTTGTGTAAACCAATCGACGCCTAAGTATACATGACCGTAGGCCAAGGGAAGAATATCGCAACACACCTCCTCATGGTATTCATATTGGGAGAAGATAACTTTTACCCTCTCGGTAACCTTGAACCCTTCCAAGAAGTATGGAACAAGTAAAGGATCGCAAAACAACCCCAAGTAGTCAACCATGGATGGAACGATGTAGTTTCTATAGTACCTATCATTCAACACAATGAGGCATCCCGGTATCCCACAAATGGTCACCTTTCCGGAGTGTACACTCCTTCTTGGATCAACATTGTAAGGCATACGTGTACCCCTTGGTCTTGGAGATGCATACCCTCTTCTTCTCATTGGACAACCTCCACTATAGCTAGTATAAGCATTCACACTATATCAACCTTGATAAAAAGTACTAGAAGGTTGATAATATGAATATTCACACTCCTCATGTGTACTCTCATCATATGTCTCATAAGTTTTTCGAACTAAAGAGTTATACCTAACACCAAATCTAGGTTCAGAGTGAGAATTATAAGACTCCTCACATGCCCGAACGTTATCATATGATCCATCACGAGGTCCTATATTATCTCCAAAGTCACCATAAGCATTGGTACTTTATTCACCTCATTTTCTCCCTCAAAACAATAACTTTCAAATCTGCCCAATTTTGATCATGGCTATTTTCATAGCCTCCGCAATCTTCCTCAACTTCGTAGCCATAAAAACCCTTACTAAAATTATAGTCTCCCATATTGTAGTCACATTAATCCCCTGCTATCGAAGAAATGTTCCCCTTATATTACCTTTTAAACCTACAAAATGAACAAACAAGATTAGTAGTAAAAGCTCCTCACCAACACTCGTATTCACTCACTTGTGTGATCCTCAAAATTTGGAGCGGCGAATATTGAAAGTTTCTTATACTCCGATAGTCAATAAGATGTCAATTCTACATGGAGGCCGAAATAGATTCTTGTTTGATCGACTCAAGACACAAAACAAAATCTACTTACGAACTTGAAACAAAGAAGTTACGACGAGTTAAAAAATAAGAAAAACACATAAATAACAAAGACACGAAAGAAACGGACTCAACAACTAATCTACAACTAAGTAGGTGATTACTAGTTGCTAATTAGTATTAGAACCAACAACGAAACTAAGGGACAATAAAAATGAAACTAAGAATCTAAAATTTTGAGCTTGAAAATATTGTGTGAACAGTAGCAGTGATGATGTGGCAGCCACGTATTGGTTCGGTTTTATCAAGTGGTTATTCTCAAATGTTCAAGTCTTGGTCAAAAATTAATTTGGATTGGTGGAATTTGTTTTAGGAGGGAAAATAAGTCTTGGGGCCTTTTTCAATTTTCAAAACTTGACTTTTTCTTGTACTTCTCCTTAAAACATGAATCCTTAAATCATGAAAAAGTGGTTGAGAAGTGATATAAAGTCTTTTGGTGGTTGGGGTTCTTTCAAGACTAACAAGTACATACACCTTTTTCCTTCACCTTTTAGGATCTAACATTCACTTTATGTTCTAACAATATATGAAGGAAGGTGAAGAACTTCAAGAACAACAACAACCACACCAAGAACAATAACAACAATCTTCAAGAACAACAATAATTCCAATGACCAACTCCAATCCACAATAACAATATCTCCAACACTTGGCCAAGACAACTACAACTTCAACAAAATGGTTCTCAAGCCACCAAGTAACAACAATATCACGTGGTCAAGTTTAGAACATCAAGGAGAAACCACACGGCCAAAACAGTCCACCACAATAATGGTCAACAACAATGGGCCAAGCTTATGTTCACAACAACAACTTTCAACAAGTTCAAGCTCAAGTTTAGATCTAGACTCAAAGTGTTAGTGGACAAGAAAACTAACACTAGAAACAACAAAAAAAACAAGAACACTACTAGATATAGTCACACAACAAACAAATCTTGGACAAGATAACAACAACACAATTTTCGGCTAAGAACACAAAATGGACAGCTTTGCACTTTTCTGGAATATTTTTTTTCCAGTTTTCAGTTTTTTTTTTTGAATTTTCTTCCAAGAGAACCCAAGATTGGTAGTGTAGAAACACAACCAGCCTTGCTCTGATACCAAATGATACAATAAAGACAAGAGAAACACGAAATAACTCCAAAACAGTTCGCGAATCTTAAGGATCCGAGGACCTTTTTGGAGACCACTCTCGGATTCGCTATCAACAAGAAAGAATACAAGATACAATGATGTATATATCACCAAAAAATATTTACAAAACGTGATGAACAAGATGAAAAATAATAACACAAGTTTCGGATTCAATAAAGGACCCAAAACAGTCCACTACACAAGATAACAACAACAAAAGTAAAGGATAGATAGTGAGACCAAGATTATTACAATATTAAGAATTAAAGAGTGTATTAAACTCAAAACCCCCTAATGAATGTAATAATCCAAACCACACTCTTACAGTGACTGCCAAGGAAATCAACTCACCTCAAGATTCACCGTTTCCAAGCAAAGATCAATATTAACTTTTTCAAGCCCTAAACTAAGACTACCTAAAGTGTTCTACCCTCAAGAGAGAGGATTTGTGTTTCAATCTTTCATTCTTCCAAAAACTAGTGAAGATAAGACGAAAGGGGCCTATTTATAATATATTACAAATAAAGCTAAAAAGACCACTTTGCCCTTAATGAGAGGGGCTTCCATGGTGTGTAAATACACCATATGTAATGTATAAAATACCCTTAATGAAGGGGAAACCAAGGTATGTTATAACTTGAATGAATGGCGCCTTTTCAATGCTCTAAAAAAATGAGTATGGTTCATACTTCAAGGCTTGTGGTTCTCGGGTTAGCATCAATGTAAGCAACCAAGCAACCTTCCACACACGAGATTGCTTTAAGTCATGCTCAAAATGATCCTTTCTTACGTATCCTTGTGCTCTTGGGGTGACCAAGTCTTGAGCCTTTACGTGTTGGCCTTCAAAGATGTCATCAAAAGCTAAGGTGACCATTTGACTCGTATCATTCATGAAGGGGGTTCATAAGTGAACATATGAACTAACCGAAGGGGGTTCAACATCTAATATATATACATAAAAAATAATTTTAACCATGCATATATATCATAATTTTTCGCCGAAGGGAGTTCGGATGAACCCCCTCAGCAAAGGGTAGATCCGCCACTGATAGCAACAGGTCTAATTAGACGTTCAAAGACTAACTTGATGATAGGTGCATTTTTACATTACTAGTTTAATGTACGCATTTTGCGCGTATACCTAGATGTTTAACGCAAACGAAATAAGTGATTCTTAAAATAATTTGGTTTTAATATACAGTTATGTTAGTCTCTCATTTTTTTTCTATTATAATATATTCGTTTGTGATGATTTAAAGAAAAATGGTTCACAGTGAGACAATCACATGTTTCTTATCATTATTAAGTTTTTTTGTCGTGTTAAATTTCTTTACCCAACTTCAATTAATGTTTCTTAGACAAAGCCTTCGTCAATTCTACTTAATAATCTATATTATTATCAAGTATGACCAAAAAGAAATATTTCTAACTTTTTTTTTTTGGGGGGGGGAGGGGGGTTAAAAAATTGGTTAAAAGAAATAGCATTAGAGATTAGTAAGGGCCCTATATTTACAATTATCTCTAGTAGACTATTCCCTCCTGCAATTCAATTAAATTTTCCATCTAAATTTTTTTTCTCTCCAATTTATTCATTCAATTCAATTAAATTTTCCATCTAAATTTTATTTTTTTTTCTCTCCAATTTGTTCATTTTGCTTCTTCTTCTGCACCTCGACTTTCTTTCCTCTCCCTATATCAACTTTACCCCAACTATATTAATTATAGCCATCTTTAGCGCAACATTGCAACCCCATCGATCTTTTCCCTCTATAATTCATATTATAATTATCATCAAGAACCACATGAGTTGTGTGAGCTACCGCTAATAGATTAGATTAATTCAATATTTTAAAATTAAAATTTAGATATTAAAAATATATCCGAAAAATACTATAACTTTTCTCAAATCAGTATGATAAAAAATATAGCTTAAGATATTGATAAAAATTCATGTACTTTGACTCTCAAAAAAGAAACCGTAATAAGTATTTTGAAACGAAAGAAAGAACTATTTTTGTGTGGATAGGTGATGCTTCAATTTTCCATCTAAACGTATTGTTCGAAACTAAAACATACACCCTTTCACTAACTATTGATTCTGTAGGATATATTATTAACCAACATGCATGCGGAGACACAAAAAATCTATATATCATGCAATAGAGTTAAGAGGTGCTTACACTTAAATTTTATGGCAATAAGTCTCTACATAGCTCAAAGCATTTCAACTAAGACATAAATATAAGAAAATTCAAGTTATCATACAACTCCACATAACAATACATAAAATTTTATCCAAACCTTTTCAAATAAATACTAATGAACAATCAATGAGAAGAAAGTACCTCAATGATATCAAAATTGTACGTTGGTGAAAAGTGCATCAACTTTCTGTTTTTGAAGACAACCTAAATCAAAATAAAAATAAAAAGAAAATGTTAGAACGCTATAAACATTAAAGAATGAGAAGAAAGTACCTCAATAACACCGAGATTGTTGGTGAAGGGCTCACCGACTTTTAATTTTTGAAGACTATTTAAATCAAAATCAAAATAACAAGACGTAAAAACCTCAAAAACACTAAAGAATTTACAAATTCGTAGGCCCAAAAAAAGTGTGATAAATTCACCTTGTCATATTCCAATGAACGTAAACTCATTTAGCCATAAAGAACTACGACATAAATTATCAGAAAATTCACGTTATCACACAACTCCACATGACAATACATAGAATTTCATCCAAACTCTTTTAATAATTAATTAATAATAAATTAATTAATAACAAATGAGAAGAAAGTACCTTCATGACATCGAGATATTCTTTGTGAACTTTTTTAGTTGAGAGTCCAAGACTTTCCATTTTTAAAGTTAACTCCTTTTATAAAAGTATATTCATAAAACCTAAATGAATTTGATTTAGAACTTCTATAAGATGTGTATTACAAATATATTATTTGTTTTAAATTAGGATTCAGTTTTTGTATTACACATATATTTTTTGTGTTAAATAAGGATTCAGTTTTCTTATTTTTCAAAAATAATTCGAGTTTTCATTAATTGCTTCTTTGTTTCTCAAATTAAAAATAGTACGTCCTTCCCCAAAATAAGGCAATTTATAATTTGTTAGGACAAAACAAACGGTTTTGAGTTTTTCTGTTTTCCAAAAATAAGTCAAGTTTGCATTAATTAGTTCTTTGGGTTTGAAAAATAATACTACCTTTTATTTTTGGAAAAAAATAAAAAAATACTGCTAACATTAATTTCTAATCGAGTTTTTTTTGAATTTATGGGAGTTGCTTTCTATTCTAATTGAGTTTTTCTTTTTCTAATTTAGCAGCATGAAAACATTAGTAATATTCTTCTTTCTATATATTTTAGGAGTCTAGTTAATACTGTAAATATAATAATATAATAATTTGAGAAAATAAGCGAAAAGACGATTTTATCTATAGTAGAAATTTTTAATGAAGGGAAAAAAGTTTAAATCACTTTTCTAAGGGTCTTCACACTTTTTTTGTATTATAGATATAGATTTGCTAACTTCTATCCGCATTTAAGCTTAGTTTTGAGGATAACTTTGTGTGTTTATGTGCATATATAGTGATGTTTGTGTAGTTGTGGTCTAATCCTTATGTTTAGGTGGTTTATTGTGCAATTGAATCAGTACAAGAGTCAAAATGGTCAAAGAAAGGTTAGACGAGATAACTAGTTAAATCGGCCTAAGCTCTGTTTGCTCTTGAGTAGTTTTGATAAGCTTTGTGTATTGTATGGTATAATACTCGTAATGAACTGCAGTAGGAATCTATTGCAGATGATTTAGGTGATAAATGAAGCTGCACATGAGCCACAATGGGTGAGAAAATAAGAATAAATTTGGATGTGGACTAACGGACAAAACTAAACGAAATTGTGTTGTTTGGCACTCTTCTCCGCCGCGTAACCTCCACCCCACGTCCAGCATAGCGGCGTGCCATATTTTTAGATTGGACACTGGATTGGATCCCAAAAAACCTATATCACGCACCCCTATGTCCAAGACATCACATCGGCGAAGCACATCCCTTCTAAATGGGGAAAAAGTACGTAGCTCTTAGTCCTAGTTTGAGTGGGAAACAAGTTGGTAATTGTATCAAATTCTTTTGAGACTTGGTTATCATGACTTAGAGGCTATATAAACACCTAAACACATAGAAAAGATGGAAATAATAGGTTAGGTCAGTCCACAACACGAAATCACAACATATAACACAAAATGTCCTATTCTACACAGGAAAAGTTGAGTTCTAGTCCTAATTGGAGTTGGAAAAATTGTGGTACCTAAACCTAATCCTTATGAATTTTTTTGTATATGACTAGGAGGCTATAAATACATATTATACACATAGAAAAGGAGGTGTCAATTATACCACACAAAAATACAACATAAGACAAGCTTGGAGGAACAAAGCAACACCTCAAGGAGGCTGGAACTAGGGTTCTTGATTTCTAATTCTATCTCTCTTAATTTTCACTTATTTAATTTTTGTTTTATAATTTTCATGCAAATTATGAGAGGCTAGGAAACCTTCTTCTAAGGTTGAAGTTTACAAACAAGATTGTTTTCTTTAGTTTTATATTCGATTTATATGTTTATCACGTCATGTGGTTGTTCTTATATTCTTGTGCTTACTACTTTGATGATTATCTACCTTTAAAGTAAATTTATAATCTCAAAGTGAATTGACCATAGAAGCAGAGGAACTTAACTAAGAACACAGAGAGTGTAGATCACATCTTAGAAAAATTTGAAAGTGATTTGTGTTGGGTTCGAAATCGAGAGGATGTCATGCGAAAGCTTATAGTTTGCAAACCATCGTGGTGATAATTCAGAGGACAAAAAAAAATTATACTAAAAAATATATTATTGATATGATTTGGTCAAACGACCTACATATTATAAACTAATAACTAATATTGAAAAAGTATAGAACCTATTGAGAGAAATCTCCCCCTAAACCAGACTCTTTTGAAGATTACATTGTGGATTCTACTTATTATTGTATGAGAAGGGAGGGTCTTCTATTTATACAGTTCCAAAACCTTTCCTCTTAGAAAGAGGTTTGTCAAATATGAAAAAGTTTTATATTTTTCTTTAAAGAAAAATAAAAATAATTATGGCCCTTATCGCAAATCCGAATAGCATTGTAGGAAGGCAAATGTTCTTGCTTCTTCCTTCTTTGGAATACGGATAAGATCAGAAAGGCAAACAATGCAATAGCTTCGGTTAGAGCAAAGCCCAAAGAGCCAGATCGAAGACATTCCTTTCATTCTTTTATACCCCTCTCTTCTTAGTTGCTCCTCTTGTTTTGTAAAAAGGGGACATAGACCCTTCCTCGTAGACTTGCCCCCATTGATTTCTTCACCGGATCGATACTAACTTACCTACTCCTGCTCTGTCAAATATGAAAAAAATTTATATTTTTCTTTAAAGAAAAATAAAAATAATTATGGTACTACTTTTATTTTCCTTCAATAGAAAATTAAAACTCAATTTTGGTAAGAAAATTAGGGCAAAAACCCTAACAAATCTCTCCTTTTGACTTGATTTTCTTGACAAGATAATCTTGATCTTCCTTCTTCACACGATCTTCATATATCACTATTTCTTACCATGATTAAAAGTTGATATGGGTTAAAAATTGAGGCCCTATGCATTAAAAATAAAAGCATAGGTTGACATTATTGAAGCCCCGTAGTATAAGTTAACAAGATTGAAAGTGGAGCCTTGTGCATAGAAAGTGTGCACAAGTTAAAAGTGGATCTCATGCGTTAAAATTATATGCACGAGTTAAAAGGAGCCCAAGTGTTGAAAGTAAACAGGGATTGAAAGTTGGAGCCCATAAACATGGGTTAAAAATTGATTTGGTTTTAAAGATGTATTACCAGCAGAATTGTTGAAAATTTGTTTGAAACTTTTCTCCATGTAGCTAGACAAAGATCTTCATTATTATCAAATTGGTTGTAAATTGATTAGAACCGCCTTGAACTTTTCTTCAACCTCGTTTCACCAAATTATTGAACCTTTGAACCGTAGGCTCTGATACCACTTGTTGGGTTCGAAATCGAGAGGGCTCATGCGGAAGCTTATAGTTTGCAAACCATCGTGGTGATAATTCAGAGAACAAATAAAAACCATACTAAAAAATATATTATTGATATGATTTGGTCAAACGACCTACATATTACAAACTAGTAACTATTACTAAAAAAAATATAGAATCTATTGAGAGAAATCTCCCCCTAAACCATACTCTTTTGAGGACTACATTGTGGATGCTACTGTGTTATTGTATGAGAAGGGAGGGTCTTCTATTTATACAGTTCCAAAACCTTTCCTCTTAGAAAGAGGTTTGCCAAATCTGAAAAAGTTTTATATTTTCCTTTAAAGAAAAATAAAAGTAATTATGATACTACTTTTATTTTCCTTCAATAGAAAATTAAAACTCAATTTTGGTAAGAAAATCAGGGCAAAAACCCTAACAATGTGCAGCTAGGATAGAGTTATACCTAGTTGCCTTACTTGGTTACGAAATGAAAAGATAACTTAATGCATTCTAAGTAGATTCTCACATTCCCGCTCAATGATGTAGTTGTGACACTAATTTGGATAGACGACTTAGAGGATGAACATTTCAAGTCCTATATTATCAATTTCATAAATCAACAATCACGATAAATAACTTAATTGGATAGAGATCACAACTATGCATGATTATGAGTATGTCTTGACCCTAGAACCGTCTTTGATATTGTTCAACCCCAAGTTTATCATCTTTAGTATAATTTTATCTTTTAACTTCATACATCTTTGATTCTACTACTTGAATGGATAATAAGAATTGATTTAGTCTAAGTGAATAGTTAAATGATAAGTTCCTGTGGGTTCGACATTCTACTCACAAGAGCCACTACTTACATGTACAACCGATTACACTTGCGTGTGCTAAAGTCGCAATAAATTTTTGATGTCATTGCCGAGGAATTCGGTGTTAAGATCATTAGATTAGACATTTTTTATTTATTTATTTAAGTTGTACATAGTTTATTTTTGTATAAAGTTTTCTTTTTATTTTCTTTTACTTTTCTATCACTCTTTTTGATATGTCATCTTGGGATAGATGGTGATTGAATAGTGATGACTCTTATTATTTTTATGGAGGACCCATCGAGAGAGTATTTGTCAAAAGTTGTAGGGAAGCGAGTGATTTGCATCAACTTAATCTGCTGAATTGGATATATGCAATATATGTGGTGGTCAGGATGATCATTGTAATGGTTGTTCAACCTTTTCTTCCCCTTCTTTGAACCCCTATTATGATCAGTCTATTATTTTTTATATTGGCAGAAAAATAGACGAATATTGGCTAATGAAGTAAGTGTAACAAATAAAAATTCATGATTGTCTTTGGGAAGATCTCACAACTATGACAACTCAATTAAAAGAGGGGAGAGATGATCTTAATTCAAAGATAACTCAATTTGGTTTAGATATTTGTAATTTAAATGTTTAGCTGATAAAAAAATTAAGATGCATGATGTCCAATCACCAATAATTATGAAGACTAGTCATTTTATGGAGAGGGAATAATAATTTCAACCATTCAATTATCATTCTTTGATTAAAGCAGATATTGAGAGGGAGTATAAATATGAGCATGATGCATGTAGTGCAAGTGAGATAAAAGGACGTATTGATTCAAATCACCTTTCTACATTATGTTTAGATGATGACATATCTTTTGAGTTATCTGAACTAGTGGAGGGATGTATAGATAAGGAATAAGAATTCAACATTCTTAAACTTACACCAGAAAAGAAACAAAAGAACATGTCTCATTTCAAATTCAAGTGGTCCTACATGCACCATCCATTACTTGGTTTCTTTATCTTTTTACCACCATCCTGTGAGTGAAGCAAAAAGATGGATGCGAAGTTGGTGTAAAATTCATATCCTCAAGGTGAAGAAAAATTTGATGGACTGTGTTGAGACGTTAAATCAGATGCTTGTGGGAGCAACCCAATGTTTAGTAAGTAATTTGTTTTTATTTTTGTTTTTCTAGTATCACCTTTGTTCTTATTTTATTTAATGTTTACAAGTTGAGAGAAAGTTTGATGTACCCTAAATCTAAGTTAAGAAGTATGAAAAAGCAAAGTGTGGAGTTCGAAATGAAAAAAAAATAGAAATTAACATGCATCTAGTTAGGCCTAGAAGCCCCAAGGAGTATTTCTATTCTTCATTCTTAAATTGTACTTTGATGAGAAAGTGAGATTTTAAGTGTGGAGTGAGGAACCTTCTGATTTATGTTTAAGGTGAATTGTGCTAGAGGAGTCTTTTGGTTATTTACTTATCTTTGGCTATTTGCTTTTATTACTGAAAAATTTAAAAATACAAAAAGATTTTCTTTTAGTGATTTTTAGATTTTCTTCTTTTTATTTTTTTAGGAGCACACATCATTCACCCTTTGATTTTTCTTTTCGATTCTTTTTTGAGGGGGTGCCCTTTGAATCGACTATCTTTTTTTATTGTTAGGAGTAAATTTTAGAACTTTTAGTCACACATTAAGTACTTTCCAATGATGGATGGATGAAGATCGTCTTGAGAAAAAATTAGTTATTAGGATTAATAAAGTAGAACCCTTTACTGATTGTTGTTTGGTGCTTTTGTTAGGGTATAATTGACTATATGATGCAAGTTGGGTTTAACCTTGAAAATCGTGCTAAAAATTAGTTGAATGACTAATTTTGAGACACCTAAACTCATTTATTTGCCTCTTGTATGATTTTAGCTTAAAGTTGAATACTTACAATTGCTTGATTGAGAGTCTTTGAAGATCCTTCTTGAGTTGAAATTGTACAATGTGTGTGAGTTTGTTATATTTCATATTGCATATTGATGTCTAGAATTTTCTTGGCGCATTTGCAAAGCAAAATAAAGAATATTGAATTGAATTTAGGAGATGATATATGCATTTCTTTCCTAGCCATGTGTGAGACCATAGTTTATCTATCCAGAATGCGTGATCTTAGTCAGCCTCGTTTAACCTTTAGCCTATTATTTGGTAGCCCCATATGTAGCTTATTCCTTTTCTTTTAATAGACCATAATTTGATCCAAAACTCTAATGCGTTTTAGTTGAAAAATAAAATTGATAAGTTGTGTAAAATTGAAGAAGAGAAAAACTGAATTTAAAGCCTTAAATTAATAGCTATTGGTGTGTTGAAAATTTTTATGTATTGTAGGTAGGGAGTAAAGTAAAAAGAGTTAAATTGATTTGAAAAGATAAAAAAAAAATCCCTACCGAAGATGTGTAAGCAAGCGTAAAGAGAGAGGCAAAATAAAAGAGAGTTGTAGAAGAGAAAAGAGGTGGAAAATAGATGGTTGAAGAATGAGCTAAATGAAAGTGTGATTTATTAAAGCGCTTGGGAAAGATAGTCATTGTTCTTGACGAAAATAATTTCTACCTATTCCTTGGCCCACACTACGATCCTTAAATTCTTACTTGATCTTAAACTTTAATATTCTTATATTAATAGAGTACTACACTAAGGGCAAGCTTATAGTTCATCTTATGTTGCATGTACATTTCTTGTGAGAATGAGCGTAATTCTATTCTTACACCCATTTTTGTGATAAAGTGTATATGTTTGAATAATTATGGGTAACTCTTGTGGTGAGGGCACATAGTTTGCTAATTTTGTAGAGTAAATTTTTGAGGCTAGGAGGTTTTAAATAGTCATTTATGTGTTTGAAATTGATAATGTGACATACTTGTTTTAAAATTTGTCATCTATGTTAATCGTTGTAGTTCTAACTGGCGTGACTTGTTTCAATTAGTGATGTTAGAGTCTCTTTTTATGAACATGAATGCAAGAAGTTGTTTAAGGATGAACAAGATTTTATGTGTGGGGTGATGATGATAGGTGCATTTATACACTTATTTGCCAACTTTAACCTGCATTTAAGCTTAGTTTTAAGGAAAACTTAGTGTATTGGTGTGCATACATAGTGATTGTTGTGTAATTGTATTCTAAGACTCATGTTTAGATGGTTTATAATACAATTCAATCCATAAAAAAGTTAAAATGGCCAAGAAAAGGTTAGATAAGATAACCAGTTAAATCGATCTAAGTTATGCTTGTTCTTATGTAGTTTTGATAAGCTTTGTGTATTGTATGGTCTAATTCTTGTGATGAGATATTGTAGGAGTCTATTCAATTTGATTTATATGATAAATGAAGCTACATATGAGCCACGATGGATGAGAAAACAAGAAGAAAATTGG
Organism: Capsicum pubescens; assembly: GCA_030864215.1. Taxonomy (NCBI): domain Eukaryota; kingdom Viridiplantae; phylum Streptophyta; class Magnoliopsida; order Solanales; family Solanaceae; genus Capsicum; species Capsicum pubescens. The sequence continues at coordinate 84,737,138 of CM061548.1, forward strand.
ACGTGGACTAAGGGATAAAACTGGGCGAAATTGTATTATTTGTTAGCCTTCTCCACCGCGCAACCTCCACCCCATGTCTAGACAGAAATGTGCCTTCTTCTTAGATTGGCACTGGATTATATCCCATAAAACCCTATGTTATACGCCCCTAAGCCCAGTCAATATCTCTACGATGCACTTTTCTTCTAAATGTACAAAAAGTGGTTCCTAATCCTAGCTTGAGTGAGAAACAAGTTGGTAATTATACCGAATAATTTTGGTACTTGATTGTCATGATTTGGAGGCTATATAAATACTTAAACATGCAGAAAAGGATTGAATAGATTGTGTCAGACCACAACACAAAATCACAACATACAACACAAAAAGTCCTATTCCACGCGAAAAAGTTGAGTTCTAGTCCTAGTTGGAGTAGAAAAACTTGTGGTACCTAAACCTAATCCTTGTGAGAACTGTTGTACATGACTGGGAGGATATAGATACATATTATACACACAGCAAAGGGGGAATCAATCTTACCACACTCAAGGAAGCTAGAAATAGGATTCTTGATCTCTAATTTATCTCTCTTAGTTTTCACTTATTTAATTATTGTCTTATGATGTTCATGTAAACTATGAGAGGCTAAGAAACCCCTTTTATAGGATTTAAGGCTACAAACAAGATTGTTTAGTTGGATTTCATATTCGGTTTATATTTTTATCTCGTCATGTATTTGTTCTTATAATCTTGTGCTTACTACTTTGATGATTAGCTACCATTAAAGTAAATTTATAGTCTCAAAGTGAATTAATCATAGGAGTGGAGGGACTGAACGAAGAAAATAGGGATTGCATATCACATCTTAGATAAATTTAGGAGTGATTTGCATCTAGGATAGAGTTATACCTAGTTGCCGACTTGGTTACGAAACGAAAAGATAACTTAATGCATTCAAATTAGACTCTCACATCTCCGCTCAATGATGTAGTTATGAGACTAATTTGAATAGATGACTTAGAGGATGAGAATTTTTGAGTTTTATATTATCAACCCCATAAATCAATAGTCACGATAAACAACTTAACTAGCTAGAAATCATAGTTATGCATGATTGTGAGTATGTCTTGAACCTAGAACCGACCTTATATTGTTCAACCCCAAGTTTATCATCTTTAATATAGTTTAGTGTTTAGTTTTATGTTTCAAACTTCATAGATCTTTGGTTCTATAGCTTGAATAAATAATAAGAATTGGTTCGATCTAAGTAAATAGTCGAACGACAAGTCCTTGTGGGGTCGACATTCGGCTCGCAAGAGCCTTTATATTACGTGTACGACCGCTTACACTTGCATGTGCCAAAGTCGAAACATAACTTATTGAGCAGTTATAGGACTTACCACCAAGGGATAGTGAGACACTAGAAAGTTTCACCATTTATTAGGAAAAAATTCACAAAACCACAACTTAAGTTACCTAAAATATTTTTAAAACTCTTCACTTTGTAAAAATTACAAATATCCCTAATTTACATTCTCCCTCTTTAAATTTTCAGATACATAACTTCTACCATAAAAGTTAGGATATATTAATTGTCCCCCTAAAAATTTGCCTGAATATCTTCTCTTCACCAGTTTAATACAATTAATGTCTAATCTCCGCCTCCTTCAAAGTATTTTTCAGAAAACTTTACTACTCCAATTCTTGGTGTTTAATCCTACTCCCCATCTCCTCCTCTCTCTCTCCTCCTTCAAATGTATCAATAAACACATAATGATTATTTATGAGATGCAATATTAATTTACACTATTCACATTAACGCTTAAAGTATCTCACAAATTTTATCTATACATAAACTAGATTATGTATCTAACTCTGCACTAGTCAATCTATTATGTATTTCGATCAAATATGTTCATAAATTTTGCCCAATACATAAACTAAATTATGTATCTCAGTACGCTCTTGCCAATATAATGTGTAAATAGAAAAAATATGTTCGCAAATGAATGTATCTCAACAATTATAAATTTTGTATCTCTACCTCAAGAATATGCAACACGTGAGATACATAATTTATGAACTAACAACAACATCATCTCTACCTCAAATTGAAAATATTTTCTATTTCCGCTGAAATATAACAACAACAGATAAATACCTTTGTTTGTTGGTTTTTTGACTTTGAAATTGAAAGGATGATCAATCACACACTTTTCTTAATCTGTATATATAGCTTCACCTCCATATCATTATGGATCAACAAGGAAGAAGAATTTACTTCAACAATATATCAGGCTTCAACAATATAGCTTCACCCCCATATCATTACATGTTCTCCGATTACAATGCCTCAATCTTATATCTTCGTACTTGACATCAGTAACCCAAACACCGAATTTCATAATAACATTGATATAATTATTGAGAATCATTGAAAAAAACACAACAAAAAAATAGAGAACAAAGGAGAAGATGATTCTGCAAGTTGAATGGGGAGAAGGATATTTTGAAAATATACATAATAACTAATTACGGTTATTTAAGATTTTTTGACTCTTAATTTGAAGATATGAAGAGTTATTTACTCCTTAATTAAGTTAATTTTTGTTATTTTTCTTAATGAGGGCACAATAATTGCTTCACTAGATGTATCATCAGTGATGTATCTCTTGTAATTGGATGCATAAAAAAAAAGATTTTATGAAATTTTAATAAAAATTGAGATATATGGTGTAATTCGGGGTAAACTAGTAGGGATTTATGTAAGTTTTACTTTTTATTAACAAGAGATTTTGCATGTTATGAAAATAGACAACTTCTTGATCGAAAGAAACAATATATCCTCCCTTTTAAAAAAAATAATTTTGTATGACAACCTACGCTAATAAATGGTATAAAAAGCTTCAAAATTATGCATATTAGCGTATGATAACCTACAATTATGTTTTAATTTAATAAATTGATATTTATAGACCAACTAGGAGGAAATTACATGTCAGAGATCCAAATGTGGGTGACATTAGATTTTTGACTCTAATAAGAAAAGTCTTTGAATACTAGCCTTCCTTTCTTTTTAAGTATTGTACAAGTCCAATTTTGCCCCTCTACACCTTAAATATATTTTTAAACTTTTCATACTTATTTGTCTCTTAAATTCTATTTATTATTATTTTCACTTTTTCTGATTTTTTTCTTTAATTTTATTTTTCATGTTTTAATTTATTTGTCTTAAACTTTATTTTTTTCTTAAGCATTATCTATTTCTTTATATTTTTTTAATTCATTTGTCTTTAACCTTTATTTTTAGTTTTTATTATTTCTCTTTTTTTCCTGATTTTTCTCAAATACCCCCTCTACACCTCAAATATTTTTAAACTTTCCATACTCATTTGTCTCTCATGTTCTATTTTTTTATTACTTTCACTTTTTTCTTTAATTTTATTTTCATGTTTTAATTTATTTGTCTCAACCTTTATTTTTTTCTCTTTTTTCTTTTTTCTCAGGCATTATTTATTTCTTCCTTTTTAGTATAGTACAAGTACAATTTTGTCCTCTACACCTCAAATATTTTTTAACTTTTCATAATCATTGGTCTCTCAAATTTTATTTTTATTTTTATTATTTTTACTTTTATTATGTTTTTTCTTTAATTTTATTTTCATGTATTATTCATTTGTCTCAACCTTTATTTTTTTTCTCTTTTTCTTTTTGCTCAAACATTTTCTATTTCTTTATATTTTTAATTCATTTGTCTCAACCTTTTTTTTTTTATCATTTCTCTTTTTTTCCCTCATTTTTCTCAAACTTTATTTTTATTTTTTCATCTCATTTTTTTTCTCAATTTTTTAAATTCTTCGCTTTTTTCTTAATCTTTATTTTTTTCTCAATCTTTTTTTTTATTTCTCTATTTTATTTTATCGCTTTTTTTTTCTCAACTTCTATTTTATTTTGCTAATAAATAAAAAATTAGATAATCTGCAAATAGATCTTTTTTTTTTACAATAAAGCAAATTTAAGGGCATGAAAATATAACGTGCTAGAGTCAACTCTTGCCCGTGAGGCATAATTTGTTGTTTGACGGTTCTTGAGCTAAGTCTTGCCTCAAGGCAATAGTTGTAGAACATCTCATAAATAAAAACATAACGTCGTAAAGTCAACTCTTGCTCATGGGGCATAATTTATTATTTGAAAGTCCTTGAGTGAAGTCTTGCCTCTAAGACAATAGTTGTAGAACATCTCATAAATGAAAATATAACGTGGTAGAGTTAACTCTTGCCCGTGGGGCATAATTTGTAGTCTGAAAGTCTTTGAGCTAAGTCTTACCTCTAAGGCAATAGTTGTAGAACATCTCATAAATGAAAATATAATGTGGTAGAGTCAACTCTTGCCCGTGGGGCATAATTTGTATTTTGAAAGTCCTTGATCCAAATCTTGCCTCTAAGGCAATAGTTGTAGAACATCTCATAAATGAAAACATAACGTGGTAAGTTAACTCATGCCCGTGGGGCATAATTTGTAGTTTGAAAGTCCTTGAGCTAAGTCTTGCCTCTAAGACAAAAGTTGTAGAACATCTCATAAATGAAAACATATAATATGGTCGAGTCAACTCTTGCCCGTGGGGCATAATTTGTTGTTTGAAAGTCCTTGAGCTAAGTCTTGCCTCTAAGGCAATAGTTGTAGAACATCTCATAAATAAAAATATAAGTCAAATCTTGCCCACGGGGCATAATTTGTGGTTTGAAAGTCCTTAAGCTAAGTCTTGCCTCTAAGGCTATAGTTATAGAACATCTCATAAATGAAAACATAACGTGGTAGAGTTAACTCTTTTTCGTGGGGCATAATTTGTTGTTTGAAAGTCCTTGAGCTAAGTCTTGCCTCTAAGACAATAGTTGTAGAACATCTCATAAATGAAAACATAACGTGGTAGAGTCAACTCTTGCCCATGGGGAATAATTAGTTTGAAAGTCCTTGAGCTAAGTCTTTCCTCCAAGGCAATAGTTGTAGAACACCTCATAAATGAAAACATAACGTGGTAGAGTCAAGTCATGCCCGTGGGGCATAATTTGTAGTTTGAAAGTCCTTGAGTCAAGTCTTGTCTCTAAGGCAATAGTTGCATAACATCTCATAAATGAAAACATAATGTGGTAGAGTTAACTCTTGCCCGTGTGGCATAATTTGTAGTTTGAAAGTCCTTGAGCTAAGTATTGCCTCTAAGGTAATAGTTGTAGAATATCTCATAAATGAAAACATAATGTGGTAGAGTCAACTTTTGCCCGTGGGGGATAATTTTTAGTTTGAAAGTCCTTGAGCCAAATCTCGCCTCTAAGGCAATAGTTGTAGAACATCTCATAAATGAAAACATAACGTAGTAAAGTTAACTCTTGCCCGTGGGGCATAATTTGTAGTTTGAAAGTCCTTGAGCTAAGTCTTGCCTCTAAGACAATAGTTGTAGAACATCTCATAAATTAAAACATATAATGTGGTAGAGTCAACTCTTGCCCGTGGGGCATAATTTATTGTTTGAAAGTCCTTGAGCTAAGTCTTGCCTTTAAGGCAATAGTTGTAGAACATCTCATAACTAAAAATATAACGTGGTAAAGTCAACTCTTGCCCATGAGGCATAATTTGTTGTTTGAAAGTCCTTGAGCTAAGTCTTGCCTCTAAGGAAATATTTGTAGAATATCTCATAAATGAAAACATAACGTGGTAGAGTTAACTCTTGCCCGTGGGGCATAATTTGTTGTTTGAAAGTCCTTGAGCTAAGTCTTGCCTCTAAGACAATAGTTGTAGAACATCTCATAAATGAAAACATAACGTGGTAGAGTCAACTCTTGCCCATGGGGCATAATTAGTTTGAAAGTCCTTGAGCTAAGTCTTGCCTTTAAGGCAATAGTTGTAGAATATCTCATAAATAAAAATATAATGTAGTAGAGTCAACTCTTGTCCGTGAGGTATAATTTGTTGTTTGAAAGTCCCTGAGCTAAGTCTTGCCTCTAAGGTAAGAGTTATAAAACATCTCATAAATCAAAATACAATGTGGTAGTGTCAACTCTTGTCTATGAAACATAACTTGTTGTTTGAAAATCATAAGTCTTGCCTCTACAATGTAGTAGTGTCAACTCTTGCCCATGAAACGTAACTTGTTGTTCGAAAGTCATAAGTCTTGACTTTATAATGTGATAGTGTCAACTCTTGTTCATGAGATGTAACTTAAATGGAAAAAATCGAAGAAAAGAATAAAAATTGTAAAAATTGCGAAAAAAGAAGAAAATGAAGAAAAAATATTAATAAAATAATAATCAAAGAAAATGTACCAGTTGAGAGAGAATAGGAAAAAAATAAAGGTTGATAAAAAAAAAAATTAAAAAAGGTTGAGAATTTTTTTTAAAAAAAAATCAAAGAAAAATTAAAAAGTTTTTTTATTTATAAAAATAGACGTTGAGAGGTGTAAAGAAAAAAATAAGGGTTGAGAAAAACTAAAAAGAACAAAAAAAAAAAGAAAATAAAAAGTAAAAAATTAAAATAATATAAAAGAAAAAAGAAAAAGAAGAAGTTGAGAGGAAAAAAGAAAAAAAGTAAGGGTTGAGAAAAAATAAAAAGAGAAAAGAGAAAATAAAAAATAAAAATCAAAGTAAAATTAAAAATAGAAAAAAAATAAAAGTTGAAAGATATAAATATGGAGTTGTTATCCATTATGAGGATCATTTATATAATTTACTCCATGGATTAAGGATAATTTCATCCAAAAATATATTATTTAATAGGTAAATACTATTTTTAAAAAGTCTTTTTATTTGGGGTTAAAATTTAAAGGGGAAAGGACATTGCATAGCCTTTTAAAAAAACTAGTTTAGGTGTACGCGCCTTGCGCGTATACGTCACTTTAATGAGTTCAACTATTGCACTAAATAGGATATTTGTGTAAATAATAAAGATGAATATAATAATTAAATTTAATATCTTTTGAGTATGTAAAGATGGAGAATTTATTTACTAAACCTAATTTTTATCAAAAATATTTTTAAAGGTCGATTGACATTTGCAACAAAATAATACAATGATAAAGAAATTAAAATAATACAATTAAATCTAATCTTTACACACAAAATTTTTCTCAAAATCGTCCGACGCTCATCTACCACCTGTAAACAATAACAAAATAATACGATAATAGAGATATCAAAATAATACAACTAAACCTAACCTTTACATAAAAAATTCCTCAAAGCCGACCAACATTGATCTATCACCTGTAAACTGCAACAAAATAATACGATAAAAGTGACATCAAAATGATACAATTAAACTTAAATTTTACACACAAAAAATTCTCAAAGCCTATCGAGATTCATCTACGAACTGTAAACTACCACAAAATAACAAACTAATAAAGATGTTATGATAATACAATTTAACCTAACCTTTACTTATACCAAATTTTCAAAGCCGACCCACATTCATCTAGCATCTGTAAATTAAAATAAAATAGTAAAATAATAAAGATATTAAACAATACAATTAAACCTAATCTTTACACAACAAATTCTTCAAAGCCAACCGACATTCATCTACGACCTGTAAACTATATAAAAAAAAATAATAGTGATCACAAAGCTTCGATTTTGATCCAACTAATTCTCGTCTGAACGAAAATTTTGACCCTAAAGAATGATTTTGATTGAAAACAAATAAGATATATATATATACACACATATTGAATTATATTATGCTGACAAAAACAGTGAAGAAGTTGAGGATTAGAAAATCAAGCATCCAGCAATCTAGACATGCAATCGAATCAAGTTAGATGAACATCAATTATATTCTCCCAATAGGCAAACCGGTTTGTTCTCTAGTTTAACGTACATCTCAATATATATAGAAGTATTTCCTTAATAGAGTCTTATTTTAGAAGTATTTTTTTAATTGAACAGTAGAAAGAAAAACATTAATTAATTCTCCTACCATATATTTTAGGAGTCCCATATATTTTAGGAAGTCTAGTAGAAAGAAAAATATTAATTAATCCTCCTACCATATATTTTGGGAGTCTCATATATTTTAGGAAGTTTATTTAATATAATAACAAATAATTAAATAATAAATTTTAAAAAATAGTGAAAAAACAGTTTTGTCTAAAAGAGAGTCTTTCAATGAAGGACAAAAAGTTCAAATCACATTTCTAAGAGTCTTCACACTTTTAATATATTATAGATAATAGCCCAAGTTTGGGCATATGGACACTTGTTGTCCGGCAAAAGTATTGTCACTTTATGGCCATGGGGCCATTTGGCATCTTCAACCCTCTTCCCTTTGTCCATTGGGCCATTTTTGGCCATCCCCTTCCTTGTCCATTTGGCCTTTTACTTTTTTTTTTTTGCTATAAAATTTTTAATTGAAAAATCTTTTACTTTTTTTATTGGAAAAAAATAATAATTGTATAAAAACAGTATAATTGTTATATAAATATATATCTATATAAGATATATGTATGAAAATTATATATATGTATAAAATATATATATATAAAAAATTGTATAAAATGTGTATAGAAATTTATAGTTGATGTATAAAATATACATTCGAATAATAATTGCAGCTAAAGGTTGTATAGAATGTGTATAAAATGTGTATAGAAACTATATATATATAAGGTGTATAGAAACTGTATCACTTTTGTATAAAATATGTATATGTATAGAATGTGTTTAGAAACTGTATAATTGTTGTATAAAATATGTATAAAATTATATAATTGTTGTATAAAATGTGCATAAAAACTCTATATATTAGGCGTATAAAACTTGTATCATTGTTGTATAAAATCTGTATATGTATAAAATGTGCATAAAAACTGTATAATAGTTGTATAATATACATATATACAATGTGTATAAAAACTGTATCATTTTTGTATAACTATTATATAGAATATGTATATGTACAAAATGTGTGTAAAAATTATATCATCGTTTATTAAAACTTGTATATGAGTCATTAAAATATGTTATTTTTAAGAAATTGTATTTCAAAAAAATATAAATTTTATTTGTTTACGATATTATAAATTAGTATTTAATTATTTTAAAAGAGAACTACAAAATTTATTTGATTGTTTTATTGATAGAATTAAAAAAAAAAAAACTATTAGTTTTTTAGAAAAAAATTAGCAACCAAAAAAGGAAAAAAAGAAGAAAACACAACTAGAAGAAATAAAATAAAAAACAGCGATAAAACAACAAAAAACAAATACAATTTATACACTTTATATAATAATAATAATAATAATAATAATAATAATAATAATAATAAAAATAATAAAAATAAAAATAATAATAATAATAATAATAATAATAATAATAATAATAATAATAATAATAATAATAAAAGAAGTAGAAAGAGAAACAGCAAAAGTAAAACATACAATATCAACCAAAAAACAAAAAAGTCAAAGAAAGCGGCTTAATTAGCGAATGGCTAAACAATGGGATTTTGTATTCATGGCCATTTCCGTGTTTTTTTTTTATTGGGAGGCTGTTTTTGTCCTTCCCCTTAAAATTTAAAAGTCATCCCAATTTGAATCTATTTTTGAGATTCACCGACCAACTAGCTTATCTGATAATTTGGCTCAAACGAATGCTTACTCTCTCTCTCACACACACACACACGATCACTCTCCCTGATTGACTTCTTTCAATTTCTCTCCAAATCTTTCAAACTTTCTTCATAAATGTCTCTCATTAATTATACTTGTTCGATTAACACTTTTTCATATCGTAATCTACGATTTTTAGGGGGGCGATGGGGGAGGGTTAGATTTTTGATTGTTCAAATCGTATAACTTTCAATTGGATGCTATTGGGTTTTCTTAGAAACTTGTAAGTAATTTGAATATTAATTTTGGAGGTGTCGGGCGATGATGGTTTGAGGGGATGAGATGGGACTATATTCGTGTATCTTCCGTATTTATCTTTGTATATTACCTCGTACATTTGATTATGTCATGTACATAATATACATCAATGAAAATCTCTATGATAAGCATTTTTATCCATGTATATTACCACATTTGTGTACATCTCGTACATCATGTAAATCAATGAAAATATCTATCTGATAGACATTTCCGTTCGTGTATATTACCATATATATATATATATATATATATATATATATTGCATATTGTATATTATCTCGTACACTTATGTATATCCTGTGTATCACATATATCAATGAAATGTGTATATCACCCTGTACATTTGTTTATCTCATATACACCACTTGTATCAGAGAATTATTTTCCATAATTGTACACTAATATACATGATGTACAACATAATGAGGATATGTCGCATTTAAAACTGGAAGTTAAAGCAAACTATATTCGGGTATCTTTCGTGTTTATCTGTGTATACTACCTCAGACATTTGATTATATCATGTAAATCAATGAAAATCTCTATAGTAAACATTTTTATCCATATATATTATCATTGGTGTATATATTAATGTATTTACCACATTATACATCCTGTATATCACTTAAATCAATGAAAATCTCTATATGATATACATTTTTATCCGTGTATATTACCATATATATTAGTGTATATTAACTTGTATATTTGTGTATATCCTATATATCACATATGTCAATGAAAATCTCAATAGGACATACTTTTTTTGTGTGTATATCACCCTGTACATCTGTTTATCTCATATACACCACATATGTCAAAGAAATGTTTTGTGTAATTGTAAACTAATGTACATGATATACAATACTAGATAAGTATGTCGCTGTTTTGCACGAGCCCAACATAAAAAGTATATATGTTTATTTCAAACGATGAAATTGAAGAATAAAAATTCAGGCAATTATTTTTCATGCGTTGAAAAATGGTGGATGTTTTCTAGAAATATTTTGAAGAAGAGAGAATATTTTTGAAGTGAGTTTAATGAATATCGAAAAGACGATTTTACCCTTGGTTTACCTTGAACTCATCTTTCTATATCAAAAAAATAATTTAATCTTTCATCTAACATCCATGATATTCAGCCACTACAACAATAACGCTATACCAGTATAGTCCCAGAAAGTAGGATCTGGGAGTATAGAGTGTACGCAGACCTTACATCTACCTCGGATGTGAGCTAGAGTTGTTTCCGATCAATTCTGACTCAAAGCAAAAAACGGTCTGAAATGAAATTCAACCATTAAAATAGAGAGTCTGAAGAGAACTGAAAACAAATTTGGGCAAAAAAATTTTTACACACTTAGGGGTTGTTTGGTTGGAAAACAAGTTATGATGAAATTAGTTATGTTGGGATTAGTTATACTTGAATTAGTTATCTTATTATTATTTTTTAGTGGTTGTTGGTTTATGGTACTAAAAATAATATACGTTGCATTCTTACTAAGAATAAATAGATTGTTTGCAAAATACCCTTCATCTTATTTAGTTTAATTATTTTTCGTCATATTAAACCATACAAAAGAAATTGAAAGTTACTAATTTTTTTTATTAACTTTAGTAGTTTCTTTTTCCTAGAAATACATGTTAAGAAATTTATGTTGATATTTTTTAAACGTGTATGAAGCTTTAATATTTCATGTTAAATTACTTATTTTGTCGTAAATTCTATAAAATGTTGATAATCCCATTTTTTTGTTAAAAAATTCATCATCAAGAAATGTGAAAAAGAATTACTCTTGTTTTTCATTATTTAGTATCATTAATATTTGAAGAGTTAAATTCTATTTAAAAAAATAATAATATATTTTTCAAACATTTTTACCTATATATATAAAATATTTTTTTATTTAATAATTAAGCATGTACTAAGTTAGAAGAGAAAGTCAAGATACTTTAATTACTTGTTCATGATAAATTTGTTTGAAAAATAAAATTTTGAAGTAAGATTAACAAACATTTCTACAAAATAGAAAGACAATAAACCTTTTGATCAATTTTGAATTTGATTGTATAAATAATTTTTATGGTGTCACTATCATTTTTCATGACTTATCACTTGTGTAGCATTTAATAAGTTTAAATAATTATTCAAATTTATCAAAATAGATGAAAATTTGTAGAGTAAGTAAAATTTAAATTACAGATAAAATTGACAAAAAAAAAATTGATGTGAGAACTATCAAAATGTCAAATTTTCTCTTGTATATAGTAATGATTGTGGCACTAAAAGAAAGTTGAAGATTTTTTTGTTGGAAATTGATGGATGTTTTTAGAAATATTTTGGAGAAGAGAAGATATTTTGAAGTGAGTTTAATGACTACTGAAAAGATGATTTTACCCTTGGTCGTCCTTGAACTCATCTTTCTATAATATCTATCTATGTCCAAAGTAGGAATTTGTTCAAATGAAAATTAAGAATATTTATATTCTTGGAATAGTAGGGATCAATTTGGGAAAAGCTAATGTCTTGATATTTGAAGGGATAAATAAGAAAGTTAACTAATATAGAAGATCACAGAACATAATAACCTAGGTAAAATATAATGTGTTATAATGTATGCATTAAGATGTACATCGGTATACAAATAACATGTTTGTAACGCATTTTTGTTTTATATCAAGAAGTTTAAAAAAGAGTGAAAAAGAGTGAAAAAGAGAAATTTTCAAGTTAAAAGACCTTTTGCCCTTAATAATGAGTATAATTACAAGTTTGCCCTTAATCGTCCTCAACTCTCCTAAATATATAATAAAAATAATGAGCATATTAGCGCGACGAGGAATTTTCTGGACTCGCTATATTAAAAATGAAAAAGGTTCAAAAATATCCCTGAACTATCTGAAATAGGTCAAAAATGTCCTTCGTTAGATTTTTGGCTCAAAAATACCCCTTCGTTAAATATTTAGCTCAAAAATACCCCTTCCTCTAACGAAATTCGAAAAAGGATCAAAAATACCCCTGAACTATTTGAAATGACTCAAAAATACTCCTCTGTTATATATTTGGCTAAAAAATACCCCTTCCTTTAACGAAATTCTACCAAGCATGCCACCTAGATAAAAAAAATCACGTGACTATGCCACATTACCATCCACATGTAAAATATTAGTATTTTTTAATTATATGACATCCCTTTCTTCTTTATTTTTATTTTTATTTTTTTGCAAAGCAGTGAAACGGAAAAACCAAAAAAATAATCTTTTGCTAATTACTTCATTAGTGTTTTAAAAGTTCTAAATTTTATCTTGTTATTGTCGTTTGGGATGAGGGACAACTTGATCTTGATCTGATGTTAACTCGGAGGAGGAGCTAGAATTTTAACTTTTAAGCTAGCAAATGTTGATGTACTAATAATTGAGTTGAATTTACTACATGTAAATTCTTTTTCAAAATAAATGAATTCCTTTTAACACTTGTTTAATCATTCGAAATGAATTCATTTTTCTAAATTTAGTTTTGATGAATAATCTTATTATTTTTAGAACAAATTTGAAAAGAAGTAAAATGATACTTAATATTGATAAATTATTATTTAATTATGTCATTCATTAACTTTTTAAAGATGTGTGCTACATTCAAAGATTCATTAATTTTAGATTAGAGGAGGTATTTATTAAATCATTTTAACATAAGCATTTTGAGTAAAAGCTAGCAAAGCCAAACACATCTTTTGAGTAACTAATTTGAAGTTTAGTTTGAAATTTGTTACTTTTACGAGTAAATCTTAATTTTAACTTTTATACTGGCCTAATAATTAATGTGTTTATCAATTTAATAAGACTCTTTTGTTGGGTTTCACACTTTTAAACCTATTAACAGGAAAAAACTTGTTTTTTAGATGTGGCATAGTCACGTAATGTGTGGCATGCTTGGTGGATTTTCGTTAAAGGGAGCAGTATTTTTGAGTCAAATATTTAATAGAGGGGTATTTTTGAGCCATTTCAGATAGTTCAGGGGTATTTTTGATCCTTTTCCGAATTTCGTTAGAGGGAGGGATATTTTTGAGCCAAATATTTAACGGAGGGGTATTTTTGAGCCAAAATTCTAACGAGGGGCATTTTTGAGCTATTTCAGATAGTTCAAAGGTATTTTTGAGCCTTTTCCGTATTAAAAATCTTCTTCAATCACTTTTATTTCAATGCAAGTTTTATATTTTTTTCTTTTCTTTTGCGGAAATCTTCTATAATTGTTAATTTCTAAAATTTTGGATTGATACTTAACCTGCATAAATCTAAGCTCTTCAATGGTTAAATCAAATTTACTCTCCCCAACTTTTTCCCCAAAAACAGAGCTTTGCGTTTTTTTAATGTATTGGACACCAATATATTACTATTTTCAGTGGATATATCTTTAAAGCATGGAATCAGGAAGAAATTCTTCTACTCCAATAATCTCACCAATTCTGTTAAGATTTGGCTATACAATGTCAATTTTATTAGACTCTAGTTGCTAAATTTAATCTGACTAAATATAGGGTCAATGTCCCTAACCTCTTTGTGGGCATAAGCACACTAACACCCTCAGTGAGCTTATATAATGTAAATAGGAAGCAGTCCGACCAATTGTACTTCAAATACCAAATGCTACTACTTCTTTGGAAACCCAGGTTCACTTCCATTTTCTTCTTAAGTTAAAAAGGGTCCTTTTCGGAAGATATCATATTTGCTGGCTCGCCAAAAATAATTACTCCCTCCGTTTTTAAAAAAAAAATAAAAAAAATCTAGTTTGACTTAACACGGAGTTTAAGAAAATAAAGAAGATTTTTAAATCTTGTGGTGTTAAATTAAAGATACGTCAAATGTACCAAAATGCCCTTCAATCTTGTGATCTTAAACACGTCATGTGGAAAGTTAAAATTAAAAAATTGCTAAAAAGGGAAAGAAGTCATTCTTTTTTAAACGAACTAAAAAGGAGAGTAAGTCATTCTTTTTTAAACGAAGGGCGTATAATTTATCTATTAAAGTTTATTTTTTATATATTTTGTTTGAATGTAACCAAGCCGAAATCACCATCTTTTGTTTGTCCTTGAACTTTATTAAGATATTCAATTGCGTAAATATTTCTACTATTGGAGTCATAATCTTAAGTAACCTTGATTTGAAGTCGTACGAACTCACGAAACTTCTATAGACTTTCTTAGCGCCAATGAGTGCTCCCAATTTATTCAAAATCTAATTCTAGATGAGTATACGAATCTAAGGATAATAATATTGACATATAATAGCCGTTTCAAAATTTTTAAAATTACATATATACACAATATAACTTATGCTTATTACATAAAATCTCATATTTCAAAAGAAATTACAAAAATTCCATATTAATTACTTAAATCTCTTACCTTTTTTACTTTCGCTCTCCTCTCCCTTATACATTCCAATACTACCGTGTTTTGCTCCTTGTTGAGTCTGATATTTCCCCATTACTACTCTCCATATTTCACGCCCAAAATCAAGCTACGTGTTCTGAGAGGTTTCAATTTTGTAAGTTTTCAAACATTAACGGAAGATATTGATTAACTTTATCATCACCCTAATTAATTTTTGAGTTTTTTTTTTCAACTTTATCAGATCAAAATTAGTTTCGAGTTTTCAATTTTTTTTTTGTTGCATGTATGTATTTATGAAATTAATTGCTTTTGCAATGTCATTTCAGTGTGTTAATTGAATTTTTTCGTATTTTTTCATATAATAATACAAGTCAGATCTTTGTTTCCTTTTTTTTTTAGTTGCAAGTGCTTAATCAATAAAGTATAAATTTTGTAATGGAGTCTTGTCCTAACTTTAGTTTAGGACTTAGTCAGTTAGATTGTCAAGAACAAAATGTTTCCGTTGTTGATTTTGTTCTTGGTACATTTGATTATGAAGAACTCAATTTCGCAGAGAACCGATTCAAGCACCGAAACGATCCAGTAACTATGAAGAAATTGAGGGAAGCAGCCAGTTCAAGTTCAAAGAAGCCGGCTTCAAAATCGACAAGTAAAAAGGAGGTCGATGATTCAGGACGACCACGTCTTCTAAAGGTATAGTTTTTAACTTACTTTATTTTCTTCAGTAAATGGATAATTATATGTTGATAAACATTTTGTGGGACTGTACAGTATGAGAAGCTGAATATTATACATTACCAAGTTTATATTACATTGAGTAAGTTGTGATTTATGTATGAGGTTTCATTATATATCTTGAAATTATCAATTATGTATAAGATTATGTTATACAGTAAGCAAAGTATTCTTTACAATATGTAAAAGGTGCTCATACAATTTTGTATAATGTTTCCTTATACATTAACCAAGGTTACTTAATAATATGTATAAGGTTTGCATAGACATGTGAACATGTTGTATCGTGTTATCTTTAATATGTATAAGTTTGTTGCAATGTTGTTACCCTTAATTTGTGTTTTTTTTATTGTGTGCTTTATGTATGAGATTTCATTATACATCTTAAAAGTATCAATTATGTATAAGGTTATGTTATACAGTAAGCAAGGTATTCTTTACAATTTGTAAAAGGTGGTTATACAATTTTGTATAATATTTTCTTATACATTAACCAAGATTACTTAATAATATATATAAGGTTTGCATATACATGTGAACATGTTGTACCGTGTTATCTTTAATATGTATAAGTTTGTTGCAATGTTGTTACCCTTAATTTGTGTTTTTTCTATTAGGTGCTTTATGTATGAGGTTTCATTATACATCTTGAAAGTATCATTTATGTATAAGGTTATGGTATACAGTAAGCAAGGTATTCTTTAGAATATGTAAAAGGTGCTCATATAATTTTGTATAATGTTTCCTTATACATTAGCAAGATTACTTAATAATATGTATAAGGTTTGCATATAAATGTGAACATGTTGTATCGTGTTATCTGTAATATGTAATAAGGAAGCTGCAATGTTGTTACCCTTAATTTTTGTTTTCTATTATTGTCTCAGGGAATGAAATATCGTATTGACAAGGTTTCGGTTCACCCATTACATATTAGTAGCACGTGTAATCGGGATTTTGGAGAAGACATAAAGACTTATTTTGAAGAAGAAATTTATGGGGCATTTAGAAATAAAATCTTTGGGGTATTTCTCGACATGCGCCAATGCAATTGGATAACGCAAATATCCGAATGCCTTCTGATGCTAGAAATCTAGCAGGATAAACATGATGAGATTCATGTTTATGTACAGAGTAAAATTTTGAGATTTTATATGCTTGAGTTTGCCATTATTATCAGTCTTAAATGTACCGATAATATTGATGAATATATGTACAGTTCATCGCCTAAATCAGCTTTGATGTCGATGTATTCGCTCAACGCTAAAGCTGAAATAACTAAGCAAACCTTAATTCAACGTGTAAAGATGGAAAATTTTGATAACTCTCAAAATGCATTGAACATTGCAATACTTTACTTTATTCATACTTTTCTGTTTTCTCAACATCCTGAATCACCTATTAGTTTAGCGCACTTCCAGATGGTTGAGGATGGTCGTTACATGCATTTTTCATGGAAAAAGATTACATTTGAGAAGTTGATCAATTCATGGCGATAAAATTTCAACGTCGCAAAACAGCTATACTCCTTGGGTGGAATGCCACACGTTCTCAATGTTTGGATGTTTGAGTATTACTCCGAAGTCGATAAGAAAATTGCGCTCCGTCAGAGAAACAGCATCCCAAGGATATTCAACTGGTCTGTAGAGTATGTGAGGCCTAAATATGAGTCTTTTATGGTTGGAATGTTCAGCAAGGTTGATGTATAACCTTTTCTTTATTTTTTTTCATTTCATTTTCTTGAAGTTCTAATACTTTTATGTGGATTTCACCTTTCCAGTTTACTTACAAGAACGTACAACCTACAACTGAAGAAGTTTAGAGGTTGAATTTGTCTTTCACAGAGGATTTTGAGATATGTCATGAACTTCCAACACCTGTTGCTGCCACATCTGCTGATTGCAAGTTGAAAAGAATAGCCGATGATTTTGATGATTTCAGCACTATACCACTACGGGAAATTTTGATTAAGGCAGGATTATCTTCATCTTTAGCAGTTAAACAAGCATCTAAGAGAAAAAAAGCAGTGATGTTTAAGGAAGACAGTCCAGGGGTGAGAGATAATGAGAGTTCTACACGTGCTCGTTCAGTAGGTGATGTACCGACGTCTTTTTCAAAAAATAAAGATGTATCAACAGAGAAACCATCATTTCAATTTGAACATAACCAGCAAGGACAATTTGTTGCATCTCCATAGCCTAAGCAAGTCAAGAACTTTCTTTCGTCTTCCTCAATTCCTCATGGGACATCTAAGTTAAATTCCGACATGGAGGAGATAAAGTCTTACATCAAGTACTATGTAAATTAATATTCTTATTGATATTTTTATTTTAAAAATATAGCATGGTAATTTTTTTATTTTTGTGTACGTACTAAGGTTGATCAAAAGATTGCTGACCTGGTAACAATAATATCAAATATACCAGCTGAGGTTGTTAAAGCTTTGAAGAAAGAAGAAAATAAAGAATCACCGGTATAGCCATTTTTATACATTCATTTTCTATTTAGTATTGTAAAATATTCATACAATCGTCCTGTTATTTTATATAGAATGAGAAACAACTACAACCCTAAGACATATATTATGATAGCCTCCAACGTATATTGATCGAACTGATTAATAGTACTATTCTAAATTTCTTGAGGAAGATATTTATATAAATAAGATTTAGCATTTATAATATCCTTTCTTATCAATAGTCTGATTAAGTTAGGAATTTCATTAAATATGCCACATTCATCAAATTGACTAGTTATATCTTCAATCTTCTTTCGTAACTCAAGTAATTCTTCATTTGAGATGTCAATTGTATTATTAATGATCTCTTTATCCCTATTATAATCATACAATAATTTTATAACATTATTATTATACGTAGCTTTTTCTTCTTTATTTTTGCTTTTATCATCTATATACCTGTATTAATTTTCCCAATAACAACAACAACAATAAACCCAGTGTATTCCCACAAAGTGAGGTCTGGGAAGGTGAAATATACGCAGTCCATACCGCTACCTCCAAAGAAGTAGAGAGACTGTTTTCAATAGACCCCCGACTCAGAATAGAGAATAGTACACAAGGTCGTAGTAAAACATGAAGCAGGATGAATGACATAACAGAAATAAGGAATAAGAAATAATAAAATAGATTTCACAGAAATACGAATAATAGGAATACCTAGAAATTCGAAATAAGAAATAAGAGATAAGACACCCACCTTGTAGTAACATACACTCACAGACCAAAGACACCCACCACACCCAAAATCTCCTGACTAAAGGCTCCTACTAGTGGCCTGTATTAATTTTCCCAAAACTCATTAATAACAGTATGATTAGATGTACTATATTCTTTTCTATCAAGGATCAAGATTGACCCCAGAAATCTATTACACGACCTATCACATTTTACAGTAATAAATAATTTTCCAATACTGATATGATAGGATCTATATGATCTATATGACCAATGACAATCATTCATAAATTTCTCAATACATACAACCATAAAGACATGTCTTTTTATTTTTATAGGTAAGACACACCTATTTTTAGGATAGTTTTTCATCATTGTATTTTTTATTTCGCATCAAATTCATTAGGTTCTTTGTAATAATCGGCGACCCTTTCTTCTTTTACTTCATATAGATTTTCGTTTCCTTGATAGTTGGAAGTTCTCCAAATGTATGAAAGGCTTGAGGACTTAGTACCATCCATTCCGGTGTGGTTGGATTCTTATGTTCATTTTTTAAGGATTCTAAGTTTCTCTCTCTTAAGGGTGGATGAGATACTTTTTAAGGATTTCTAAGTTTTTCTCTCTTAAGAATGGATGAGCTACTATGTTCATTTTTGAATAAGATTATCGAGAATTTCTTTATCAAACTCATTTTCTAAGAGATATAGAGATATTGTAGTATACTACTAGGGATAACTTGTGCTCTGATTCTTCTATCAAAAGTAGGTAAGAGCAAGTGTCTAATCACATCAATTAAGAGATAGGGGCAGAGACTTTACTTCGCTGGGACGGAGTTACTATCAATTGAGGATTGGCCGAGGGGTCCTTTTTTTGTATAAGGAAAGAGATTATAGTTGGGTGCAAATAGGCCTGTAAAAGACGAGTAGGCAAGCACGTGGGTTGTACCGGTCAAATTTGATCTGTCGAGTGACGATTGGCCGAGGAGACTCCCATCATGTAGCTGGGTTCAAATAGGCTTGTGAAAGACGAGTAGGCAAGCACGCGGGTTGTACCGGTCAGCTTTGTGCTGTTGAGTGACGATTCCTCCATCTCTTAAGAAAGGACGTGGGGGCCCTGTCGTATAATAAAAAGGGTACTCTCTTCTCTGCTGTGCGCTATATTATTGTGTCCTCTTTCTTAAGGAGTGATTCGAGATTAAGCCATGTGGCGATACCCGCCAAAAGAAAGGGGGTCTTTCATAGTCAAATGTATACGAGGAAAGAACAATTATTCAACGTACTAAAATCTAATAGATGGGGTTCCATATTCATGAAAATCCAAGTTTAAACTATGTTATGTAACCAAGACAACCTAATAAAAATAGGGTTACAAATAATATAATAATAAAGATAAAGGGCTTCCAACGTCTATAAATAGAAGCTACTTTCTCTATTTGGCAAAACAAAGGAGGATATGGATCCAGCCACCACTGAAAGACTTTTTTAAATGAATCAAAGAATTCTCCATGTGGAAAATAAAAAGCGCCAACGACAGCAAACTCTGCATGCCTTTTTAGAACACGTGCCTGTTTTTTTTCCAGAGTTGGTGGAACAACACATTCAACAGCTCCTAAACCAAATAAGCACTTTGAAAGAAGAGGAGAGGACCCTCATCTGAGAAAGGAAGGACCTTATAGTTAGGATGGCCTTTCGCGTCCGCGGTGAAAATAACTTAGAGTCAGTCGACTCTTTGGAGTTTCAAAAGGTTTAAATAAGTGTCTGTAGACACTTTGTAATGTGTTTTCATTGAAGGTGTTCTTTTTCTTTGTAGAGATCTAACCCTATGCATTATGTCTCTATTGTGTATGTTTCACTAATGCTTCCCTTTGTAATGTTGTGTTGTGTGGTTGGTCTATATGTGCTTCCTATGTAAGAAAATGCTTCTAGTGCTGGAATGAATAAAATTCGCTTTGTTCTAGTTCATTATCTTTCCCTATTTTATGCGAAAAAATATTGATTTGAATTTTCTAGTTCGTGCAGGACCAAGTACTTTATAAGACTATATATGTAACACCCCATATTCAAGTACATGTATTGGCGTATTCAAGTACGTGTATTGGTCTTATTATATGGAATTAATTTTTTTATTTTATTTATACCGGAATTTGCCCGTCGATGGTTCCATGCGAAGGTTATTGAATAAGATTTCCAACGATATAAATATTTCCAAAAATGGATAGGTTTCGGATATAATTGAGCACGTTCAAAACTATAAAACGGTGGCCGGGATATTTGGGAATAGTAAATGTGCAGGAAAATTTCCTGCACACAAACTACTGAGGCTAGCTAAATTTTTGGGTCAACTTTGAATGATCATAACTCCCTTAATATAATGAACTGGGAGAGATGCGACCTATGAAAAGAAAGATCTTTGAGTCTTCTTTCCAATGCAATTGATTTTATCCAAATCCAACGTCTGAGTAAGGAGTTATACTCGTTTTACTTCAGCCTATCAAAACAGATTTTTAGGGTCAACTTCAAACGACCATAACTACTTGTACAGGACGAACTGGGTGTCCTACTTTATATGAAATGAAATCCCTTTGAGTTATATTTCCAACGATACTAATTTCACCCAAATCTGATATCGGAGCAAAGAGTTATGGTCGATCTACTTTAGCTTATTAAAACAGTCCACCAAAGAACAGATTTGACATTATTTAAATTTTAAAGGCATTTTGGTCATTCCCTATTATATTATGGACGGGAATATGTGTATATATACATGTATATGAGTTCAAAAACTCATTTTTATCATCAATCATTGAGAAAGAACAAACCATAGCCAAATTTGACCTTTAAATTACTTTTGATTCAACCGTAGAAATTCCAAAGTAATTCGATAACTGTGTTTGTCATCTCGAGAGCTTCGAACGACACCTATTATTTGTACAAACAGGATTGCATAATCAAGAGGTGAATTC
Organism: Capsicum pubescens; assembly: GCA_030864215.1. Taxonomy (NCBI): domain Eukaryota; kingdom Viridiplantae; phylum Streptophyta; class Magnoliopsida; order Solanales; family Solanaceae; genus Capsicum; species Capsicum pubescens. Next base: position 84,759,316 of record CM061548.1, read on the forward strand.
TAAGGTATGAATATTGTTTGCCTTTGTTCTCTTCCATATGTATATGTGTGATAGAGGATTATATGTATTGGTTGTTATTGAAAGGTGATGGAAATAGGGTTATGGACTATTTTGCATGGTTTGGTTGTATTGAATTGTGGAAGGTGGATATGGTAATTGAGTTATAGAAGGTGGATATGGTGATATACTATTGAATTGATGATTATTTATGTCTATGGCTCAATTTGGTTTAATGGATTGGTTGGAAGGATAAATGAATCCAAACTTGATATTGGAGGATGTTGTATGAATATGCATGGCATGTGAATGTAATTGGAGTATAAGAGGGTTAAAGTGACACCCTTTATGGTGTAATTAAGGCTTACTACTTAACCACTAGTTTGGTGAATTCAAATAATTGAATTGTGACGTTTGGTCGCTAATACTAGATTGCTATATATGTTCATTGTAGATAAGTAATCCGAAAAGACGAGAAGTCCATTTGGGACTAGTATTGAAGGTTGACAGTCAGGTATGTAAAGCATACTCTATACCATATCTTTGGCATGAAAGTGAACAATTGTTCTATTAAGAAAGTTTTCAAAGTTATTCAGTAACATGTGATCCATAATGGTTTTGTATGATGTCCTACGTTACCAATGAACTTGTTTCCACCCTACAAGATGTCAAGACATTCCAATACTTACTTGTTTTCCAAATCTTACATGTTTATTGCACTAATGTATGTCAGAAGGTATCCGGTTACTCAAACAAGATCTATGTGTTATTAATGACTCCAAAACATTTTATTGATATACCAATAAGTTCCTACTTCATTGTTATGGCATTGATGACTCCAAAACACTTCATTGATGTGTCAATGAGTTCTTACTTCATTGTTATTGCATTGATGGTCTATTTATATGTCTCTTATTGATGTATCATTGTTTCAAAGTATCAAAAATGCGGTGGCGACCGAAATAACAATCTCAAAGATTAATTGAACTAAGTGATGGAAGTTCTCTCTTATTGGGTGGTATCCCAGGGGCATAAGCCTATCATGGGTCGATCCCTATTTATGTGTTTATGGGTGGTATACCAGGGGCATAAGCCTATCATGGGTCGATCCCAATTGATATGTACTGGAGGCAGCCTAATGGTCACAGTACAGTATAGTAATGATTACAAAGATGATAAGAACGAAGGTAAAGTGATTGAATAAATGCAATGTACAGGTTGTAACAAGTTCTAGTAAGTGTGGTCCACTCCTATTACGATTTATTCACTTGTTTCTGATTTCTATTGAGCTCCTATATCATATGTGATTATCTACAGCTTTACATACTCAGTACATATTTCGTACTGATGTCCCCCACGGGGGACCTGCATTTCATGCTGCAGGCACAGGTACCTCAGCTCATACACTGCACAAGTAGGAGCCAGGATATCCAGCTGCTTTTGGTGAGCTCCAGTTTGCTTCGGGGCTTTCCGTGTCATATCCAGTCACTTTTGGTATTGTATAGAAGTTAGTTATATGGCGGGGTGTGTCCCGACCTTAGTTAAACTCTGTGTATTATTTAGAGGCTTTGTAGACCTAATGTACAGTCAAGGTGGTGTTTTGTTAGTAGACGTGATGGCTCCAACGGCCAAGTATTGTATATACATATATATGTGTGCTCGAGCTTATACATGTGATTATTTCCTTTTATATGCGACATGATGCTTTCCGAATTTTGGGTTGTCATAGAGGTATGCATGGAAAGTATAAGGTTATGAGCTGGTTCTCCCGGGCCTCCTCGGTTACGGGTGTCAGTCCTCCCCAATAGGATTTGAGGCGTGACAATATAAGACTATAAATCTAGGATTAAGAGCTCAGACAGACACAACCCATTTTGAAAAGTAAATGACAAGTACCACTTTTCAAAAGAAACATCTTCCATGGGTATGCGAAGCCAGTAGCCACGAGAATAATCATCCTAATTGGGGTTTTCGCATTTGAAAGTCCTCATACAACAAGTACTTTATGCCTTTGAAAGCTGGTTTTACAACCTACTTCCGACTTTCTGAACTCCCTACCAGCTTTCATAAGAGGGAAAGATCACTTCATCATGCAGCAGAGCAGTGTTCATCTAACTCAAAACTTCATAAGAGAAGAAGAATCGTAGCGTAGGGTCGACATAAACAATCGGTTAAAATAGTCTAATGAGAAAGCATTTTTTCATGTTTGTAGTTGCATTAAATTTTCTTTTAAGTTTTGAGATTGGCTTGGTCTTCAGTCTACCATAATGAAACCTAAAACCTCACTCCCTCGTTTTCTCCTTCTGATAGACTAGCTTTCGCATCTTATCTTTGGCACCTTGGATTAGGGAGTGCTCTCTTTTTTCTGTGTTAGCGAAGGAAGGATAAGATCAATCGATCGAATGATTGTTATTCCACTTATGGTTACAGTGCCTCTATCGAAGCAGAATAAGTCTAATACTCCAGCCCTGGTTTTTAAGAATTCTATTTCGATCTAAACCCGAAAATCCATATCTTTATATACAAAATTACTTCTTTTTTTAGCCTTTTTTTCATTAGGGAGTCTCCTTATCTTCGTTCTCATTCAAGACCTGATCAAGGGATTTTCCCTTTTTACTTTTGGTTTATAGGGATTTTCTTTTTGTTCCCCTTTGTAAAGCAATCGAATAGTGACCAGAACCCACTTTCACCATATCAAACTCGATAAACCCGACTCTTGAGATAGAGAAATGCAATGAATGAATGGATTCCTTCATTCATTGTAATGAAACCATCCAGCAACTGGCGGTAACAAAACCTTCTTGTTATGGAGCAAGCCAACGATTAGGCCTTAAAATATTTTATTTAGAAGGAATGATTTCACAAGCAGTAGAGAAAGACCATGTTCGATACTCACCTAGATAGACAACCAGTCAACCTCGATACCCTTAACGTAACTGAGTTTTTTTATGCTCGTTTTCTTTGCATACAGACTAGATGAAATGAAACTACAAGCCTCGTAGTTTACTTGAATATAAAGATGACCTAAGACCATAGCTAAGTCTTGTTATCGGACATATGAGATATCCTGGCATTAGAGCATTGATTTTTTCTTTCGTTCTTCTATGCGAAGGTGAAACAAGAAGAGAAAAGACATTTATTTCAAAACTATGAGGTGAAAAGAAAATAGAAAAGAAAGAGTTTTGAAGAAAGCTACGGGGAAGTCAAATCATTTCTTTTTTATCGACTATCTATATATGCAAAAGGAATAATTCTAGCTAAAGAGATGAGATCCCTGCGCCTGACTAATGGAAACAAGGGACCGAGTTATTCTCTATAACCATAATATAAAACAAGTAAACCTAGAAGCTTCAAAGCGGACTTTAAAGAAATGTCATATAGGGAAAGTCCAGCTTCAAATTTGACTTCTAATTCCCTCATCTTAGATTTCTTGTTAGAGTAGAAGCAAGGCACGGAGCGAAGAGCTCAAGGTCAAGCAAGACAGTCTAAGAGGATAAGAAAGAGTTGGGGTAATGTTGTTTGTGCCAATTGAAGTCACTCTAAAATAAAATTCTAACTTCTTCAAGAAATCCTAGAATAGGAAGTTCTCTAGCCTCTACCAAGCAACCATTAATACATTCGGCTATATTAGAGGTCATCATTCTACCTCTATTAACAGGTGAGTGACATCGAGACCATTTTCATATCCAGCTTCTTTCAGGTATTTCTTAACCCTATGATCAATCTTAGCAACCTTTGACATAATGTAATCATAATCTTCTTTTCTATACGCTTTAGCCATAGAATAATAAAGGTCATTAAGTTTATCTTTGCTTTTTCTAAATTGTGTGCAAACATTTTTCCATAAATGTCAGATACATGCTGGATGCGGTACATTAGGATACACAATGCTCAAACCTTTTATGATACTCTCGTTTAGATCTGATACAACACACATGTTATCCCGTTCGCCAAATGCTTCCCTAAACTGATAGAAAAATCAAGTCCATGCACTTCCATTCTCGGAATCCACAACCCCATAAGCTAATGGTAGAATACAACCTAATTTTTACCAAAGAATTATTAATAAAAACATAATTAATTATTTGAATGTAAGACAAATAGGTTCTGATTAAGTAGTTATATAGTTCCTTATACATACAGAGTAATGTATGAACACATCCGACACATAAAATTATGCAAACGCTAAGAGTTAATAAAATGTAAGTATAATACCTGCACCATTAAGTGTGCTTGCCAATAGAAAGGTTCCTTGGTATGGTCCGCTTAAATGGGCACCATCAACAACTACAATAGGCCGGTAAACCTGGAAACCCCTTATCATGGGATTTAAGGCAATAAATAAGTATTTAAACTCATTATCAAATGTCTTATGCATCCTAATGTGTGAGTCTGGATACACTTGGTTTAGCATATATACATAACGTGGCATTTTTCGATATCCATCAGTTGGACCACCTCTAAGCATCGCAATTGTCTTCTCTTTTGCGCGCCATGCCTTCATGTATATCAACTCCATACACTATCTTTATCTCTTTAATTATGTCCGCCGGTGTGTGTATTCTCTTGTGGTTAACTAATTTTGGTGTTGTAAATTCACTCACAAAAGTTGTTGTGGCAATCAAGTTTTTCAGCACTCTATTACTAAGACGACAAGTATGTTCTGAATCAAATCGATGAATCTAAAAAATATCTGATTTATTCATACAAGACGCCTTCAGTACCCATTTGCAGTCTTTGTTACGACAGTGCAGGACATAGCTGTAAAAAAATTATCACGAAAACGATGTACGATAATGTAGATATCACGTCAAAATATTTCATCATACATAAGTCTATATGTATGATGAGTCGTTATACATTAGTATATCAGATTTTTACACATTTTATAATGTATAGGAACAACCAATACAATAGTAATTACATTAACCACAGTAACACATAAAAAACATACTTCTTTAAAATCTATTACAATCAAATTTTCCATATTTATTCAATGTATAATATAATACAATACATACCACTAAAAAAATAACAAAACTTAACAACTATAATACGAAAACTGCAACTTCTATTACCGTTTTGTAAATTTATAAAGAAATTATGCACATTCAACAAAATTAAAACTAATATCAAGTCATACCTTTGTTTGTTAGATCATTTAGTTTTGATGTTGAAGTCATTCACTAATGCATATTTCGCCATTACCGCAACCATAGTTTGTTTATCTTTATACAGTTAATTCACCTTTATTTCTATGTTCTTGCAATTAGTGATGAAGTTTTCACTTCAAATGCTGAAACGTATAATGAATATTGATTTTGTGTTTCAACTATCGTTAACGCAAAAGCATCAGATTCAGTTTCTTCAACACAAAGAACAACACCGGTTTCACGAATAAAATCAATCTCCTTATTGGACTTATCAAACGTTATAATACACAATGGATAATTAATAAAACCTGGAAAACTTTTCTTCAACTCAATGTATACTCACTCCATTATCATTACTAATAATAATTGGAGAGGAATTACCTTCAACAATGTACTTTACATCAATTTATTTCTGACATTCATCAATATTCAATTCTGTAGCAATCGTTGAAATTAATTTCAAGAATGTTATACTTTCTGAAATCACAATTCCATCACTTTTGTATTGTTCATAAATAATTTTTGACTGCCAAGAACCGGAATTCCACAACAATATAGCGATGTTCATATTGATTTTGTATTCCAAATAGAAATTCCAAAAAAAAAAAAAACATTGTGGTGATGTTTTTGAATTTGAATCTTAGTTACTACTTTTAAGCATCCAATAAATCACAACATCTATTAATGTCGTTAATTAAGCAATTGAATAATGATAACTGATATCTTGTTTCCATAAATATAGGCCAAATGATTTCCTCATACATTGGAGCAACATATGAGGATCAACGACATATATATGTATTTTTTTAAAAACCGGGAGAGAGAAATAGAATGAGAGATATTATGTAATTAGTTTCATTAAGGAAGGGATTTATGTTGTTTATACTTAAAAATTTAGTAAAACGTCAATCATGAACTCCCGAGTTTAAATCTTGAATTGTTTCCAAATTTTGATCATCAATAATCCAAGGGTCTCCATTTCAAGTATCACCAAATCTGACTCATAACCGCCCCTCAAATACCTAATTTTCTTTCTTTTAGTTTGGAATAATTTTTTTTTATTTTTTAAGACTCAGATCACGATATTTAAATCTAAGAAATACATGAAATCGTGAATTATTGAAATGTTGGTTAGATTTTACCACCACGATGATTTAAAATATCTCTTGTAGAATCTTCTTAATTTGAGGACTAAGCTCAAAATCTGTTTGAAAATATTCAATTCCAATTTAGAGAAATGTTTAAGTATTTAAGGTGCCTTTTGTCGCGCCTCATTTTCTTGCAAAGAGCAGGATTCAACGTGATAATTCTTTTAAAATTATTTAAAGAAAAGTGTCGCCACCTAATGAATTATGATTTGTTAGGGAGTCATTTTAAACTAATTACAAACTTATTTTATTATTATTTAGTCCACAACACCATAAATTGGGTAAGGGTTCAGGTTAACTCGAAAGGAAGGTGTTAAGCACCTCTTGAGGTCCACAAATATGAATCCCGATTGAATTCATATATTATGTGTGGATCTATATGATAAGCAAAGATCGATTGATTTTAAATCTAAAATATACACTACCAGAAATTCGCAATTTTTCGACTGAAGGTTCTGACTGAAAAAATTATCGCAAATTTTCGACTACTTCAGTCAGAAAACTTAATTTTTTATTTTAATTTTTACAAAATATTTTTTCGATACTATTTGTGACAACAACAGTCAGAATATTTGGCGGTAATCGGATAATATATATTCCGACGACTGTAGTCGGCCAAGACATATAAAAGTTATTTATATTATTATGACCAAATATTTCGACCGTTTCGGTTGGAATTTTCCGATATATGTAGTCGGAAACTTTATAGATAATTAATTATATATATTATTAAATATATATTTGACCATTGTAGTTGATAAATAATTAAATAAATATATTACTAAATATATAATCAAATCCTTATACAAAAAATAAATAATTAATTAAATATATTATTAAATATATATATATCCGACCACTATAGTCGAAAATAGTAATAATTAAATAAATATATGACTAAATATATAATCATACCCTTATACAAAAAATTAATAATTAATTTCATATATTATTAATTATATTTCCGACCACTGTAGTCAAAAATATAAATAATCAAATAAATATATTATTAAATATATGACCGACCACTACAGTCAGAAACTATAAGAATTAAATAAATATATTACTTAATACATTACAGAAACCCTATCTCTCTAAACGTCTTCTCTCTAAACCCTTCTCACTCTAACTTCAATTTCAAGTCTCCATTACTGACGGTGGTGCCGCTGTTACCGATGGTGGTGACATTTGGTGTTGACGGCGACGGTGGTTAAGCTGTTTAATTGAGCTTAATTTCCCATTTTCTTCCCCTCATCTCATATGCATTCGCCCATTTTCTAAACCAGAATTTTTGGCCCCTTTTTCTTGAAATTTATCACTTTCTAGACAAATTTGGTGGAAGAATCTGGCAGAGCAGAGTGCAACATTGCCGCGGTGGGTAAGGATCAAACGACTTTCATCAAACCCAGAACTCGCATCACCATTTTGGTGAATAACCCGGTCAAAGCCAGCAACAAAATCGCTGCCCTAGATGTCACAATTTTGTCTGTTAGCAATTCTCCAACCCGTGACCCATCCTACAACAACCTCCAGTTTCTCTTTTAAATCTGGGATTTCATCTATAAATAGAGTCCTTCCTTCACCATAGAAAGGAGGATTCTTTGGAAAAAATTGGAGATTCTGGAGGAGCATTCCTCTCTAATCTAACGCAACCAAAACATTTGAGAAGAAACTCTATTAAGAAATCAATTCCGACGAAAGTTAAAATTTCGACGAACCCAAAATTGAAACTTCGGTGGTGGAAGCTCCATCGTGATAGGCTCTTCTGTCCCGTTCGCTGCCCAAAAAAAAGGTCCAATCTTCTCTATGCCATGGATTATGATTTATTGATATGGAAATCTCTTGACTCTATTGTTTACATAGAAGTTAGAATGATCCTGATTCTCGTCATTGTATTTTTCTTGAGGTCCACATTTGTTCAAGTATTGTTAATATTGTTGTCATTAGAATGGATTGAATTCTAAAGCCATCGTTTCATTTAAATCAAGACCTGCCTCTGCACGAACAAAACGAGTGGGGTTGCTTGATGTATATAGTCCAAACTCCTTGTAAAAAACTTCCTCTCGTGTTGATGTTATTCTGTTTTGTAGTTGTCGGGAAGCATGAGATGCTATCTAAATTTGAACTTTTGATGCCTTTGCTGGAACTTTGGATGCTATAGGCTCTTTTTCTGCCTTTGAGATGCTATAGTCCTTGTCTTGTTTGAAGTTTGTTCAACTATTGATTCTCAAAGAATTTAAACTTGTGTTAACAGTGTCCATAGTTGTGTTCAACCATTTCAAAGGAAAAAAATGGTTGTTCAAGAACAAGTGTCCATGCCTAATATTTGCAATCCTTGGTTGTCTTATGTTCCATAGCATGCGGGATTGACGTTGAAATGGAAAAAATTGATAGCAATCCTATAAAACATTCTACGACTGTAAGAGCATTTTTATAACTCTATTTTTGTGATAGCCTCCGCATTAGATCAAGTCGATGCTTTATAGCGATTGCATAAGCCACTTTATACTTGACTCCTTTAATGAGAAAAAGGTTTGTTTTGGTATGAATGTGATCTACTTGTTTCATAATTTCCCCTTTTCATCTAAAAAGTGACCTTGGCTAGACAGATAAATACTTGCTTTCTCTGTAACTGAGGTTGTGGTATGAGACAGTTGTCTTTGGTAATGTGTATTTTCCTAGATGCTTGATAAATTTATCTTTCTTCATGCACTAATAGTTTACAAGTCTGCATTATCATTTTCTTTGCATGAACACTACTCATGAGTCCATGAGACCCTATACTCCTCCGTATCTCTCCTTAAAGGGCCAAGGCAGCCTGAATCTTCAAGTCTAGACTTTAAAAATCAAGTCCAAAGGAACTGGTATACACTGTATACGATAGATAAATGGGTTTTACAGGACGAAAGTGGTTGGTACATGCCGATGTATGATGCATAATGAAGCTGGAAGCAAGTATACAGATTTGTATGCACGTATGTACAACATATGTACACAAAAATGCAGAAAATATGGCTGGTATACATGTGGTATACACTGCAGGAAAATGACCACAAGTCCATGAGGATGAAGCCCAAAATTGGGAAGCTTGTCGATGGGCCAGAAGAGGGGCCCAACTCCAACTCTGTATCATTATTCTCTTACAATTTACAATTTATTCTTGTTTCATTGTATTAACCCAGACTTTAATTAATTAATCTAGTGGTTTCCTACGTTGTTGTCATCCTATTTTATCTAGACTTTTTCACTTAATTTATAATTTTTCCCACCTAATTTATCTTGTCTAAATGGATCAAATTGGTTCCTTTGATTTTTCTTCCTAAATTAGTCTTTTAAAAAAATTAAGTAGTTTATTTCGAGATGACATTTGTCTTGTTCATACGACTAATGGCCTATTTGGGTTAAAATAATTTTCTTCAAACTCAAGGAGCTAATTTTTCTCGTAAATTCTAATTTTCCATAATTGATAAAATACTTTTAACATGATGTTCCCGTGGTATTTTTCAAAGGTAAACTTAGACCTTTTTTATAAAAATAAAATAATAATAAAAAAAATAAATTACATAATCCTTTTTTTTTTCATAAAAACACAAACGTATATCCTTAAATTCAAGTGTGTAACCTCGTTTAAATAGGTTTCTCTTTAATTCAAGTAGAATATTTTATAAATAATTATGAATTAAGTAGAATATGTTGCAACTCTTCAAGTAGACTATTTCTTGTTTGGAAAAGGGTCAGAAATACCCTTTAAGTATTGAAATTGGGTTAAAAATATCCTTCGTTAACCTATTGGGCCAAAAATATCCTTCAAGTATTGAAAATAGTTCAAAAATACCCCTCCATCCACCTTTATGGTTTAAAAACACCCTTGCAACTAACGGTTTTTAAAAATCAAAATTAAAAATTCAAAAAAGAGTCAGAAATACCCTTTAAGTATTGAAATTGGTTCAAAAATACCATCTATCCACCTTTATGACTCAAAAATACCCTTGCAACTAGCGATTTTCTTAAATCATAAATATTTTTAAAAAAAATAAATACGTGTCACCTTTCACTTGGTTGAAACTAAATTAATTAAAATATTATATCCAATCCAATTCCAACTCAAGCTACCCGATTCAAACCGTATAAAGGTTGCCCCAACGTCAATAATGCTAGGCTTTAATATAGCGGCAAAACGAGACAATATAAACTTTGTGAAAGCATTTTTTAATCTGTGCTTGTGGAGAATATCTATAGTAAATAAAATACCAGTACTTTCAGTAATTTTACTCTTTCATGCAAACGTCAAATCTTGTAACTATTATCCATTTCTCTGTTTCTTTGTTTGTCGAAGTATAATGATCAAGCTAATTAATATTTGATGTGAATTTGGATATAAATTTTTTATTTTTTTATAATAAAATTTATATATTAAAAATTATGTTCATAAAATAATTGCACTATTAAAAGATTTAATATAACTAATAATTTAAAATATTTTATGTAAATAATAATTAAAATAAATAAATTAAAACGGAGGATATACAGTATCATTATTTGACATTACTGTTCTATAATATGGTCAAAATCTAACCTTAAAGATGCATGTTACTTTTTCTGGGGCAGGGAATATAACTATGGAGTACATTCTCTTCCCTTTATAAAGAATCATCGCAATCTACTAGTATAATATTTCAGGTGAGTTAAAATAATAGGAAATTGTATAACGAAGAATATAATATATACCAATTCCATACGAGTTAAATGATGATTAATTATTTAAGGCCATTTGTAGTAAAAATAAATAGGTAAGAGATTTTGATGTAAAACTTTGATTAATCATGAACCTTGGAGTGTTCTCTTATGCCGACGCTAGAACTACCAGAAAAAACATCACCTCACCATTACAAACTTTTAAGGGTGGGTTCGGTGCGAACGAAAATGTTCGTTTGACTAAAAATTTTGAAAAATATTTTTCCTAAAAAACATATTTATTCTAAATTTCAAACTAAGAAAAATAACTTTCCTAATCAAAATAGGAAAAATAAATTACAAAGCTTATATGACTCAAAATCACCCACCCCACCCCAAAGCTTAAGTTGATGTCGGATTGAATATAACATTTAAATTAATTTAATTTCAACCAAGTGAAAGCTGCCACGTATATTAAAAAAAATTATTTATGATTTAAGAAAATCGTTAGTTGCAAGGGTATTTTTGAGTCATAAAGGTGAATGGATGGTATTTTTGAACTAATTTCAATATTTAAAGGGTATTTCTGACCCTTTTTTGAATTTTTAATTATGATTTTTAAAAACCGTTAGTTGCAAGGGTATTTTTGAGCCATAAAGGTGGATGGAGGGGTATTTTTGAACCATTTTCAATACTTGAAGGGTATTTCTGGCCCAATAGGTTAACGAAGGGTATTTTTGATCCAATTTCAATACTTGAAGGGTATTTCTGACCCTTTTTCGTTTCTTGTTTGAATAAACAAATGCCAATTCCAAAATATGTGAGTAACTAATTTTAATATTTTTTCAAAGTTAGACGCCCTTTTTTTTAAGTTGGTCAAAAATTACTTTTTTGGTATACCGTTTTTAAACAGACGCTCCCCTTAAAAACCTTCTTAGGCGTTAATTGGACCCTTACCCATTTTCTCTAGATTTAAAGGCTTATTTCTATTTTTGAACCTTTGAAACTCTTTTAAGTTGCCTTGATATTTCCTATGAAAATCAAGTGGAGACTCTGTAAAAAATTTCAAAATTATTTTGAAATTTTCTTGAATCTTTTGAAATAGTTTGAAAAGGTCAAAACCATTTTCTTTTAAAATAAAATCTGAAAACGGATAAAACACAGTAAATTCTAGAAGGGAATCAACACTTAATATCCATGAATTTTGAATTCAAAATATTTAAGAACAAAATCACGAAATTGAGATAGAGATGGAACATAATCACTAAGGGATCCATACCATAGACGACTTCATAAGAATCCTTCCTAGACTTGAAGCCTTGAAGCTTTAAAGGGGAAAAGACGATCGATAATTGTGCACCACTTTGAAAATATAATAGAACTCGGGCCATAAAGAGCCATCACCATGCCTATTTTTTGGGGTTCTCCGAAAAATTCTCAAATCCACCAGACCAATATCAAATTTTGATTTTAAGAAAGAGAGAAGGGGAGATACAAAAGAGAAAGGGGGCGACTGAGTGGAGTTTAGCCGGGACTGAACAGGAATAGACGAAATAGCGGCTATAGTGGTTGTGCAGAGTGGGGTTCACGGAGTATGGAGGGTGGCCGGAGCTAGTGAGACAGCAGAGAGGGAATAGCGGTGGCGGGTTCACCGACTGATAGTGGAGCAAGGGTAGATTTAGAGGAAAATGATTTTGGAGGTTTTGGAGATTATTTTTTTTTTGTTTGGGGGGGGGGGGGTTGTTTGATATTATTAAGAAGGAAAGAAAATTAGATTTGTAATCTGAGCCGTTGATTATGTAAGATGGACGGCTACAACTAAATTGAATTGAAACGGGTCTTGGGTTGAAATTGGGTCATCAATATTGGAGAATTAAATTTGAGTAAAATTGTACTCAATTTAGGCTGAAATTGACATAAAATGGATAGAAATTAAATGAATTAAAAAAATCAAATTGAATTAGGTTGTTATTTAATAAATATAGTATCATATATATAATTTAACCAATAAGTAATGGTAATGTAATACTCCATCCATTTCAAAATAAATGAATTATTGAGTTATTTTTCAATATTCAAAATAAATAAATTGTTTATTCTTCAAGAGACATGTTGAAAATTTCTTTCAATTTTGTTTTTTCATTTAATAAGGTTTTTAAGTATTTCACATTTTTTAAGAGAGTAATTTAAGAACAATTAAAAGGATAATAGTGAAAAGTAATCTACAATTAATGTCCTAAAAGATTTTTCTTAAGGGGTGAGTCATACCCTAACAATACAATTATTTTGGAATGGAGTAATTAATAATAATATTAAATAAAAATATCAATTTTAAAATTCATTATAAATAAAGTATGAAAATTATGAAAAGTTAGAAAATTTTGAGTGAACACTTTTGCCTACTCCTAAAAAAATAGGAAAACCTACTTTGCCTACTTGAATTTTAGCCGGAATCAATGGTCGTTACGGTCGTGGGCCAACCTCCAACGACGGAGGCTGGTCAACCTAGTCAACTTTCTGATGATACTCGAAAAACATTTGCAAATCTTTCCAAAATCCTTGTAAACCTCACAAAAACATACCAATGAAAGAGATTTCCTAGCTGCATGGGGAGCCACGCATTATATGGGGGGAGGAAGAGGTCAACCAGATGATTGTTAATGAGAACCTCCAATATGTTGTTATTGGAAAATTTTCTTATGAATGGTCAGAGATCGATGATTTAAGAAGATTAATCCCAAAACAATGTGATCTAAAGGGTGAAGTGGATATTGGGCTTTTAAGCAATAGATATGTTCTAATAAAGGCGTCAAAGATTGAAGATTATGTTCATTTGCTCTCTAAGCCATAGTTTTACATTACCAAAAATTATTGGTCTTATCTAATAAGAACACTGAAGTGAGATCCAACGTTCAATCCCGAGGAGGAAACAACAACTACAATAGCCTGGATTTTGTTCCCATCACTACCTCCAAACTTCTTTGCAAAGAAAGTTGTTTTCTCATTAGCAGGTGCGGTGGGAAAGCCTCTACATGTGGATCTAGTGACATAAAATAAAATCAGGCCAAGTTGTGCTAGGGTCAAAGTTGAAGTTGACTTTACTTGGAGATTTCCCAAAGAGAATAAACATAGGAATGAGGAAGAAATCAAGAGAGGTGACAGAGAAATGGATTAAGATTAGGTATGATTATGTCCCTAAATATTGCCAGGAATGTAAACTTCAGGGACATAGTGAAAAAGACTGTTATGTCCTACACCCAAAATTACTTCCCAAGGATGAAAAAGAGGAAACAGAGGAGAACTCGAATCCGAACAATAAAGATAACAAGGAAGAAGAGGATAAGGCTATATGGACACAGACAAAGGAAAAGCTCAAGCAGAAGGTGAAAGGAAATTTCAAATACAATGAATAAAGCAGGTGAGAAGAAAAAGAAGACAACCATATAGAGCAAATCCAGAAATGAGATGTAACCAAAGAGCCCCTACTGTGCATGCAGAACAAGTTGCCAAAAATAACACTTTTAAGGCCTTAGAAGACAAAGATTCAATGCTTCAGGGCAAGGAAGGAGATACAGAGGGCAAAAGTGAAGACAAGATCAAGGACTACTGTTCAAGAAATGATGAGGAACCACAAAACATTCATGACAAGAAGGACATTGAAATGACTTCTCCACAATCTGATAACAGCAGCGTCAAGAAAAGGAGAGACATATAAGAAGAATCTCAAAGTTCAATAGAAAAAATTAATTGAGAGGTGCTGAATCAGACCACAACTAAATCAAATAAAAATATTAGCAACTTTGATGAGAGGGAGGGGGGGGGGGGGGGGGGGATAAAAGACAACTGATAAAAGTTAATTCTCCACAGAGCAACAGAAGCAAAGAGGTAGGATATATTCCTAAAATACAACATCTTTCACATAGAGAAATTCAAGAAAAACAAGATTTAGAAGAGGATGCAGACATGAAGGCAAATATTGATTAAATTGGAGGAGATGGTGACTTATCTTCAAGGCAAATTGAGCATTTAAAAGGGAGAAGAAAGAAATATTACAAGAACACAACAACAAAATCCCACATCAATACAAGGAGTACGACAGGTTCTAAAATCTCCAATGATCAATGATTAATAAAGTATTGTATTGAAACATTAGATTTGTTAGAACTCAAAGTTCTCTTGAGAGACTAATAGACCTACATAGAAAGAACCACTATTCTTACATTGCTTTAATGGAGCCTTTTTAAAGTCCATCAGAGCTAGAAGATTATAGAAGAAGGTTGGGTTTAGCTCATGCATGAGTTAACAACTCAGCTAAGATTTGGATTTTCAGGGATGGTGAATGGGAAAAATTTAACTCAACAGACTCTTTACAACAATTAACAATGGAATACAAGATGAGGGAAAGGAATGATAACTTTAAAATAACTGTTTTGTATGCTAGATGTAGTATCCTGGATAGATTGGAGCTATAGGATGATTTGGAGGAAATAGCAGAAAATACACGAATTCTCTGATTAGTTAGAGAGGATTTTAACACTATCATGGATGTGTCAGAAAAACTAGGTGGACTTCCAGTGACCTAACAGGAAATAGCTGATTTTTCTCACTGTATAGCTTCTTGTGCATTAAATGAATTGAGATTTAAAAAAAGTATTTATACTTGGTGGAATGACAGAATTCAGGAGGATTGCATTTTTAAGAGGTTGGATAGGGTTTTTGCTAATAATGAGCTTATGCAAATCATACCTCATTGTGAAGTTCATCATTTGATCAGGCAGGGATCAGACCATGCACCTCTTCATGTTATTGGAAATACTTTACAAATGCATTTGAATAAATCTTTTAGGTTCCTAAACTTTTGAATCAAGCATAAAGACTTTCACAAAATAGTTCAAGAGGTTTGGCAGGGTAATATCTCAGGATTTCCTTATCAAGTGGTGCATGAAAAATTAAAAAAAAGTTAAAAGTGTTCTTGTTGTTTGGAGTAAAGAGACTTATGGAGACATCTTTGTGAAGGTGGCAATGCTTGAGGATGTGATTAAAGTCAAGGAAGCTCAATTTAAAATCCAACCCTCTTCGAAAAATAGAGAGGAACTTAGTAAAGCAGAAGCAAATTTAAAAAGAATGTTGAAGATTGAGGAGGAGTTTTGGAAACAGGAGGCTGAAATAAAATGATTTAAAGATTCAGACAGGAACACAAAATTTTTCCATTTATATGTAAAAGGGAGAAGGAGAAAATTACAGATTGCTGAAATACAAATAAGACAAGGGAATGTAATAACTACTCCACAGAATATTGGGGAGGAAGCAGTGAGTGTGTTCATGAAGCAATTTAAGGAAACTCAGAGCTTTGAACAATATGAGATCTGAAATTTCATCAATAAATCCATCACATATGAGCAGAATGATAGAATGGAAGGCTACCAGACAAAGAAGAGGTAAAACAGGTGGTTTTCTCTTTAAATGGGGAGAGTGCCAGTGGAACGGATGGATTCTCAAGAGAATTTTTTCAGGGCTGCTGGAAAATTATTGAGGAAAACATCATTAACATGATCAAAGCATTCTTTTATGGAAGTGAATTACCCAGGTATATCACTCATACGAATCTGGTTTTAATTCTAAAGAAAGAGGTGGTAACCACTTATGGTGATTTAAGACCTATCAACCTTTGTACTTTTGTTAACAAAATTATTTCTAAGGTTATTCACTTGAGAATTGTGGAAGTGCTTCCTAATATAATTTCTATTAATCAATCTGAGTTTTTAAAGGGGAGAAGCATCAGTGAAAATGTTCTGCTAGCCCAGGAACTTATTAGAGATATAAATAGGATGAACAAATTTCATAATGTGGCAGTGAAGCTGGATATGGGAAAGGCTTATGATAGGGTTTCCTGAAAATTTCTAGTGGTGGTCTTGAGGAGATTTGATTTCTCAGAAAGAATGATAGATATGGTAGTAAGATTGGTGATGAACAATTGGTATTCAGTGCGTATAAATGGACAGTCCTATGGCTTCTTTCAATCTTCAAGAGGTTTAAAGCAGGGTGACCCTCTGTCACCAACTTTATTTATCATTTCAGTAGAAGTTTCGTCAAGAAGTCTAAATGAGCTGTTTAATGATCCGAATTTCAGAGGTTATGGAATTCCAAAGTGGAGCCCAGATATCAATCATCTGTCTTATGATGATGACACTATTTTGTTTTTCTCTGGTCATACTTATTCAATCATGAAGATGATGGGAGTTTTAAGAAGTTATGAGGAAGCTTTTGGACAAATGATCAACCTTGATAAGAGTCTACTATATTTTCATGAGAAAATTCCTAACATTGTGAGTAGCAATATCAGAAGAATTACGGAAATAAGGCAAGGTAAATTCCCTTTTATTTACCTAGGCCGTCCTATTTTCTATGGGATGAAGAACAAAGGCCATTTTGAAGATTTGATAAAAAAAGTGATAAAGAGGCTCCACTCTTGGCAGAATAGGCTACTTTCTTATGGGAGAAGATACATTTTAATTACTTATGTACTATAATCCATACCCATCTACACTCTTTCGGCTATGAATCCACCAATCAGTGTCATCAATTAGTTCTACAAGATTCTTGCAAAGTTTTTCTGGGCTAATGCTATACGTTCAAAGAATAAGCACTAGGTGAGCTGGGAGACTATGTGCTATCCAAAGAACGAGGGAGGACTTGGTTTTAGATCATTACATGACATGTCAAAAGCCTTATTTGGCAAACTTTGATGGATTTTCAGTACTTCAACTTCCTCTTTATGGGCCTCTTTCATGTGGAACAAGTGTTGTAAAAAATTACATCCCTTAATTGCTAAAGAAATTGGAGCCTCACATATGTGTGGAAAAATAATTTCTGTAAGAGAGGAGATGGAGCACAATATATGGTGGCAAATTAAAGCTGGCAACTCAAGTTTTTGGTCTGATAATTGGACCAAACAAGGAGCATTATATTATGTGGACGATGAGGTTTTTTAATATGAGGAAGTGGATGTCAGAAGTTTTATGAAAAATGGGGATTGGGATAGGCAATTACTTATGTCAGTAATTTCTGAAGAAATGGTGGACCTTATTCTGCAAACAATGAAACCCCCTATGGAAGGCTTTCAAAATGATGTTTAATGGTGGATGGGAAATATAAAAGGCCAAGTTACTGTCAAATCTACCTAGGAAAGCATTAGGAAAAGGAAAGAAAAAAAAAGAGATTATGATTTCATTTGGAATAAAGGACTGCCTTTTAAGTATAATTTCTTCCTTTGGAGGGTGTGGATGGGAAGAATTCCAACTGATGATAACCTGAAGAGAATGAATATACAGTTGGTTTCAAGATGTTGGTGTTGTGATGTTAAAAAGGAGGAGACAATGACCCATGCTCTACTAACAACCTCCTTAGCCAATAGGCTTTGGAGGTAGTTTGCTCATTTTGCAGGTATTCAAATGGAGAACATGTTGCTTCAGCAAGCAATTGTGGCATGGTGGACTAAGGATTCAAGTTCAAAACTGGCAAGAATTTTTAGAGCTATACCATCCATAATTATGTGGACACTATGGAAGAAAAGAAATTGTGTCAAACATGGGGGATCCATGTCTTTTGCATAATGGTGTTACAAGTTCAAGAGGTCATTAAAAAGATGCTGAAAAACTTATTCCCATGGATTAAAATGAAAACATGGGCATGGCCGGAGGTAGTTGAGATAATGAGAGCTTACAAACCTAAGCTTCACTGTCATAAGATGAGATAATGAGAGCTTACACACCTAAGCTTCACTGTCATAAGGTAATGTGGTCAAAACCAGAAATTGGACAGCTGAAATGCAACACAGATGGGTTAAGTAGAGGTAATCTCCTATGGTTTTTATATAAGAGATAACAAAGTAGATCTAAGATATGTTAGAACAAAATGTCAGGGGTTTTGCACTAACACTGTAGCTGAAGCAATGGCTATTACGAAGGCCTTGGAATACTTCCATGATGAAAATCTCAGGGATTTCATCTTGGATACAGATTTTTTAAGTCTTAAGAAAATGATGTTGAAGCAGTGGAAAATCCCTTGGGAAATAGCAGAGATCCTGGAGGAGATAAGCAAGCTAATTCAGAATTAAAATGCTACGATCTTACATACATTCAGAGAGGGGAACATAGTTGCCAATTCATTAGTAAACGAGAGCATCGAAACACAAGGTCATCAGGAATATCATGAATTTCGACAGCTACCAGAGAAAACAAGGAAATGCATAAAGATGGACAAATACCAAATTCCTCAACTGAGAATCAAAACACGCAGAGTAGTTCAACAATGAGGAATTTATACATATCATATGTACATAACACAACAACAACATTCAAGAATTAAAGATACTAATCAGAATAGAAACTGGAGAGAACCTGGTCTTGGTCAAAGACCATTTTCACAGAAGAACCATGGGTTGTAAATTGAGCTACCAAGAGAAAAGAATCTAAAGGAGAAGCACAAAATGTGAGAAGCTGATAGACAGAAAAACATCAACAACAACCTCATCTTCAACCGATACACCACCCATTGGAGGAAGATTCGAAGCTTGGAGCTCCAACGGCAGCACTCCGTCAACATCGATAAAGGCGACATTAAACTTCAAAGAAGTCAAAGAAGAGTACTAAGTACTCTACAAGTAGCCTTTTCAGTAAATATCAAAATTAGGAAACTTGCAGCTTCCAATTTTGGGTCGGGTTGTTGTTTTGGATCCGTTTTGTCGGACCATGGTCTTGTTTTGTCCACTGGGCTCTTTTATTAAATAAAATGGTCTAACCGACCAACAAAAATTCATTAAAAAAAAATTATGAATAGTTATATTTTGAAATAAGACGTTGTTTAACTAAAGTACGATGTGCGAAATTAATAACGATAATAAATAATATGCACATAAATTTTGAAGTTAAGATATGTCAAAAATAATAAAATGTATGACTAATTATTTAAATGTATAAATAATTATATAAATAAATTTAATATTTAAAAAAGATCTAAAAGACTTGATTAGTCAAATAACAATTCGAGTTTGACACAGGAAAGTCAAAATTAGATGTCAACACCTTTCTTCGTGATCACGAGCACGCCACACTTTTCCTATGTGATCTTGACCAATGCTCCTCGTGACCGCAAAACTTTGCCTAGCCAAGCCCCTTTTCCCATTGTCCTTCATTCTTCTTTGCGACCATGGCACCCCATCCCACAACCACGAAGGGTGAATCACTGACATTAGAATCAGAAAAAATTGGTGCCTCATTTTATCCACTTTACTGTCCAAAACTTACACGAACCCCTCGAGATGCAAATTAACTATGCAAAATCAAACCTAAAACATGGTACATACTTGCCGGCCGGAACTAAAGGTGTCAAACGGGCCGGGCCGACCCGGCCTGACCCGGCCCTATTATGTAACCCGGCCCGGTTTGACCCGGCCCGGTAAGCCCTAGGGCTTAAGGGTTCCGGGCCCCGGGCCGGTTTTTTGTTAAAATGGGCCCGGTTAACCCGGCCTGGACCAAGCCCGGTCCAGGGCCGCCGGTTAACCGGCCCGGCCCGGCCCAAAAATTAAAAAAAAATGGATTTTGGGCCAACTAGCCGTTGGCCCAACGGCTATATAGCCGTTTTTGGGTCCAAACGGCTAGTTTGGGCCCATTTAATTAAAAGAAAAAAAAAACTTTAAAAAATATTTTTTAATCCCCAAAAAAAATCTATAAATATCCTACAACTTCAAATCATTTTTCACACAATTTTTCACTCTCTCAAATCTCATTCTCTCTCAATTCTCAATTCTCTAATATTCAATATATTTAATTTCTTAAAGTGTTCACTTTAATTTTTTAATTTTCGTTTACAAAGTACGAGCGGAAGTTTCTAAAGTCGCAATCTTCGGATACTTCCAAAATTTGGTATTGTCGTTCCATCTCTTACGTTTAATTTTTATTTATTGTATTAATTGTTTAATATTTAATTTTATTATATTTGTGTATTTTGAATATTTTTAGTTTAATTTAATTTATATTATGGATAAATTAAAAAACCTCGCTGCTAAAGGTGTTAAAATTTTTTGTCCCGAAAGCGGTAGTGGTAGTAAAAAGCGAATTACTAGCGGTAGAGGTAGTTCAAGTAATAGATATACCCGTGTGCCTTCGCCTCCGGTACCGCTTGGTACACCTTTTGAGGAAGAAATAGGTGTAGGTGCTCACGATATGAATTATGTAGAAGCTCAGGAAAATTATGGTATAGAAGAAGAAAATGAAGTAGATGCAGTTAATTTAGACGAAGATAATGAAAATATTGCTGAAACACCCGCAGTAGGAGATGCTAACGTTAGATCTGAATCAGTTAATCTCCCTTCCCGTCCTCCCAGTGCCCCAAAACCTCGTAAAAGAACTAGTATTGCATGACAATTTTTTGAACGTATATCAGATATTGAGGTGCAGTGCAATATTTGTCAACAAATATATAAGCATAGAAGTGGAGGCAAGCAAGGGGGTACGGGTACGTTAATGAGACATATAGATGAAGATCACAAAAGAGAGTTAAATATTGCAAAAGGTGGTGGGGATGTTGGTGGGTCAACGCAAACTAGAATGGACCCAACAACCGGTCAAGTAGCGAAAAAGTATAATAAATTGAGGGACAGAGAAGAAATAGCTAAAATGGTAGCTGTGGGTTGTTTGCCTTTTAGTTTTCCTTCTTCTGATGCTTTTATTCGTTATATACAAGCAATTTATAATCCTATGTTTAATGGTATTCCTAGAACTACTTGTCGGTCTGATATTTTTAGACTCCATTCACAATATTGTTTTTATTTATCAACATTGTTAAAAAATATTCAATGTAGATTGTCCCTAACTTCTGATCTTGGTCGTGCTGTAAATAAAAATGATTATTTAACCGTTACTTGTCATTGGATGGATAGTAATTTCGTGATGCAAAAACGTATTCTTGCTTTTTTATATGATGAAGATCGTAAACATACTGGACAATTTATTGTTGATTCTATTGTTAAAATTGCCGGATATTATGGTATAGAAAATAAAATTTTATGTATTGCTTTTGATAATGCTTCTAACAACAAGACTGCTATAACAAAAATAAAATCTACGCTATCTCCGTCCTTGCCTGAAATTTTTCATATTAAGTGTGCATGTCATATATATAATTTAATTGTAAAAGATGGTCTTGAGTTTTTTGAGCTTTATATTGAAAAAATTCGTCTTGCCGTTGGTTTTATTCAAGAAAATAATCGTAGATCGAGAATTAGAGAATTTAAAGTTAAATGTCAAGAAAATGGACTTACACCGATTTTGATGCCTGAGGAAATTGATACTAGATGGAATTCTACGTATGAATTTTTAAAAACTTGTTATAAATATAGAATTCCTATTACACTAGCTTTTAACCAACATTGCGGTTCATTTGCTGATTCTGCTGATTGCATGCTACATAATTCTGATTGGGTTGTAATTAATGATCTTGTTAAGATTTTAGAAAAATTTTATGTAGCTACGGTTGAATTTTCCGGTGCTTACTATCCTACTGTTTGTAATATTTTGGCATATATAGCCGATATTTCTGGTTTGCTCCAACAATATAAAAATAAAGAAGGTTATAAAGAAGCTGTTGGCGTCATGTTTACAAAAAAATTTTAAAAAAAATTCCCGATTCCCCCTATTTACTTGGTTGGTGCTATGCTAAATCCGTGCATGAAATATAATAATATGTGTCACTTTAGTACTCTTATTTATACTAACTTAGAAATAAATACTAACCATGATTCTGAACAAGTACAGCCTGATTTGTGGACGGGTACGGCTGATGCAAAAGATTATATAGAAAAATTATATAATCACTATGTTGATTTATTTGATTCAGCTGTACCTACAAATATCACTCCAACTGTCGCTCCTCATCCTCCCGAGGAGCCATCATCTTCTAAAAGGCCGGCACATAGTGGTTTTTCTAATTCGTTTTATGATTTAAATTGTTGGAACAGTGTTGATGAGAGAACTTACACATCAACTTATCGGGAAGAGCTGAAATATTATCTTCGGACGGCACCAGAGGATCGCAGACGACGGATCAACACGCTGGATTGGTGGAGGAATAATGAATCACAATATCCTGTGCTTTCAAGATTAACTAGAGATATCTTGAATGTTCCAATGTCAACCGTTGCATCAGAGAGCGCCTTCAGTCAGGGACGACAGCAGTTTGGAGACAACCGACACTCATTGGGAAGCAATGCAATGAATGTTCTAGTTTGCCTCAGAGATTGGATTAGAGCGGAAAGAAGAAACCAAGGAATGGAACCGGAGCCGAGCGACGAGCTGAAACTAGAAGAAATTATGACTTCACGGGAGAACTCAGCAGAATCAAGTCCAATGCATGGTTTTGCCCCCGTTGACTTTGATTATCCTATGCAAGTTCCCATTAATATTAACATGAATGAGTTGGAAAAAATGATGCATAATTTATAGATTTTTCATTCATGTAAATTATAAATTTTGGATCATTTTGCAATCAATAAAATTCCCCAAATTCATTCAGTCCTTAGTCGTTGTTTTTTATTTTTTTTTGAATAAATTTTGAATATTTGTGCATATATCTTCTATAGAAGTGTATATTTAATGTATACATGTGTATATGTTTTATAAATTAGTATATAAGTATATCTATACATATTGTAATGTATATATAATGTAGTATATTTAATAAGTAGTAGTATATATACATTTAATGGTGCGTATACACGTGTATATATCTTCTATAGAAGTGTATATTTAATGTATACATGTGTATATGTTTTATAAATTAGTATATAACTATACAAATATATATTGTAATGTATATACATTATAGTATATTTCATTTAAAGTATTACATATACATAGAATAGAGTGTATATATGTGAATGGATCTTCTATAGACGTGTATATTTAACGTATACATGTGTATATATTTTATAAATTAGTATATAACTATACAAATATATATTGTAATGTATATATATTGCATATATCTCATTTAAAGTATTACATATACATAGAATAGAGTGTATATATGTGAATAGATCTTCTATAGACGTGTATATTTAACGTATACATTACTTTATGTTTTATAAATTAGTATATATATTGTAGTATATACTTTTTTTAAAGTAGTACATATATATTGAATGGTGCGTATATATGTGTATATATCTTCTATAGACGTATATCTTTAAAGTATACAAGTGTATATGTTTTATAAATTAGTATGTAACTATATATATATACATATTATTGTATATATATATATGTATATCACTATATTGTAGTATATATTTTATTTAAAGTAGTACATATATATTGAATGGTGCATATATATGTGTATATATCTTCTAAAGTAGTATATATTTAACGTATACATGTGTATATGTTTTATAAATTAGTATATATATATATTGTAGTGTATATATATATATATTATACTATTATAGAAAATGTTTTATTTAAAGTAGTACGTATAGTCATATATAATTATATATTGAATGGTACGTATATATGTGCATATATCTTCTATAGAAGTGTATATTTAACGTATACATGTGTATATGTTTTATAAATTAGTATATAAGTATATCTATACATATTGTAATGTATATATAATGTAGTATATTTTATAAGTAGTAGTATATATACATTTATTGGTGCGTATACACGTGTATATATCTTCTATAGAAGTGTATATTTAATGTATACATGTTTTATAAATTAGTATATAACTATACAAATATATATTGTAATGTATATACATTATAGTATATTTCATTTAAAGTATTACATATACATAGAATAGAGTGTATATATGTGAATGGATCTTCTATAGACGTGTATATTTAACGTATACATGTGTATATATTTTATAAATTAGTATATAACTATACAAATATATATTGTAATGTATATATATTGCATATATCTCATTTAAAGTATTACATATACATAGAATAGAGTGTATATATGTGAATAGATCTTCTATAGACGTGTATATTTAACGTATACATAACTTTATGTTTTATAAATTAGTATATATATTGTAGTATATACTTTTTTTTAAAGTAGTACATATATATTGAATGGTGCGTATATATGTGTATATATCTTCTATAGACGTATATCTTTAAAGTATACAAGTGTATATGTTTTATAAATTAGTATGTAACTATATATATATACATATTATTGTATATATATATATATATGTATATCACTATATTGTAGTATATATTTTATTTAAAGTAGTACATATATATTGAATGGTGCATATATATGTGTATATATCTTCTAAAGTAGTATATATTTAACGTATACATGTGTATATGTTTTATAAATTAGTATATATATATATTGTAGTGTATATATATATATATTATACTATTATAGCAAATGTTTTATTTAAAGTAGTACGTATAGTCATATATAATTATATATTGAATGGTACGTATATATGTGTAATTGTTTATACTTTATATATTTTTTTAAAAATATATATTGTATATTGGAGTGTATATAGTGTATATTGGATTATTTATTTATTTTTTAAACGGGTTTGACCGGTTTTTAATCGGGTTTGACGGGTCTTGGTGGATTTGACCGGATTGAGTTTAGTGGTCCGGGTCTGGATGGGTTTTAATTTTTTTACTGTTTGACCCGGCCCGGCCCGGTTAATGCCAAACCCGGCCCGGAACCGGCCCGGAACCCGGGTAAAATGGGAGGGCCGGTTCCGGGTTGGCCCGGCCCGTTATACACCCCTAGCCGGAACACTCAAAGCATCTATAAGGGGTCGTCCATGCACATATTTGACCGTGAGCAGCTTCAAATCTTCAATTGAACTAATATACTACTTAAGTGATTGAATTGTTGACGAGCCCTCGTTACTTTTCCAAAATATCCACTAAAGTATTAGATCACTATTTAGACCTATTGGAAGTAGAGTTGGGCAAAGCGTCGAGCTAGCTCGGCTCAGCTCGCATGTATTTAGCTCGACTCAACTCATTTTTCTAAAAAGCTCGACTCGTATCAACTCACTTGTTAAAGTTTAGCCCGACTTGACTTGATCAAAGCTTGATCAAGCTCTACTCGGTCAAAGCTTGACTCGATTGAGCTAGCTCGGCTCAACTCGATTTAAGAAATAATATCCATTAGATAAGCTCAATCACTAAGTACATTAAAAAGTTAACTTAGAATACTATGTTAAATTAAACATTATATAATTAATATTCAAATGCAAGTAAATTATAATTAAATTTTATTAAAATGTATGTAAATTTTTAACCACGGTGTAACTTAAGTCTAATATCATCAAATCAATTTAATTGATTTTCAATAATTAATCAGACCAAATATAATACATTTTTATATATCATTCCTTGATGCAATAAATTTAAGAATCTAATTATTAATGTGGTACAATTTGTGAAAGATCAAGCTTTGAAGTTCAATTATGTAGATTTTATTTCTAGTGATGAAGATTCTAGCTCTAATTTGATGTTTAGAGTAAACTTATTCTTACGTTAAATTTTCAATGGCATTTTAATTTAATCTAAGGGTATTAAGTGGGACGGATCGGGTCAACCCGGAATCGGCCCATTAAAATTAACCGATTTGTGGGCCGGACCGGGTTGGGGTTAAGTGGGCCGAGCCGATTTCGGGTTAAACAGTGAAATTTTTAAAAACAACCCTAACCCGGCCCACTTAATCCAACCCTGTCTAACCCACCTAAACCCGGTTAAAAAACTAGTCAAACCAGGTTAAAAAATTGGTCAAAAAAAAATTTCAATATACACTATATATACCCACCTATATACATTTTAAATACGTTAAACAATATATATACACTATATATATATAGTATATACTACATTAGAATTTAAAAAATATATACACATACACAATTACACATATATATGTAACATTCAATATATACGACTATACATACTACTTTAAATAAAACATATATATACTACAATATATATAAGTATATATATAGAGTTATATACTAATTTAAATATATACGTCTATAGAAGATATATACACATATATACGCATCATTCAATATATATGTACTACTTTAAATAAAACATATACTACAATATATATATATATATATATATATATATATATAGTTATATACTAATTTATAAAATATATACACATGTATACATTAAATATACATGTCTATAAAAGATATATACACAAATATACGCACCATTCAATATATATGTACTACTTTAAGTAAAACATATACTACAATATATATATATATATATACTACAATATATATATATATATATACTACAATATATATATAGTTATATACTAATTTATATAACATATACACATGTATACATTAAATATATACGTCTATAGAAGATATATACACATATACACTACAATATATATAGTTATTTACTAATTTATAAAACATATACACATGTATACATTAAATATACACGTCTATAGAAGATATATACACAAATATACGCACCATTCAATATATATGTACTACTTTAAGTAAAACATATACTACAGTATATATATATATATACTACAATATATATATAGTTATATACTAATTTATAAAACATATACACATGTATATGTTAAATATACACGTCTATAGAAGATATATACACAAATATACGCACCATTCAATATATATGAGCTACTTTAAGTAAAACATATACTACAATATATATGTATATACTACAATAAATATATATAGCTATATACTAATTTATAAAACATATAAACATGTATACATTAAATATACACGTCTATAGAAGATATATACACAAATATACGCATCATTCAATGTATATGTACTACTTTAAATAAAATATACTACAATATATATACATTACAATATATATATATATATAGTTATATACTAATTTATAAAACATATACACATGTATACGTTAAATATACACGTCTATAAAAGATATATACACATATATACGCTCCACTCAATGTATATGTACTACTTTAAATAAAATATACTACAATATATATACATTACAATATATATATAGTTATATACTAATTTATAAAATATATACACATGTATACGTTAAATATATACGTCTATAGAAGATATATACACACATATACGCACCATTCAATATATATGTACTACTTTAAATAAAATATACTACAATATATATATATATATTACAATATATATATATATATATATATATATATATAGTTATATACTAATTTATAAAACATATACACATGTATATGTTAAATATACACGTCTATAGAAGATATATACACAAATATACGCACCATTCAATATATATGTGCTACTTTAAGTAAAACATATACTACAATATATATGTATATACTACAATAAATATATATAGCTATATACTAATTTATAAAACATATAAACATGTATACATTAAATATACACGTCTATAGAATATATATACACATATATACGCTCCATTCAATGTATATGTACTACTTTAAATAAAATATACTACAATATATATACATTACAATATATATATATATATATATATATATATAGTTATATACTAATTTATAAAACATATATATATGTACTATTTTAAATAAAATATACTACAATATATATACATTAAATATACATGTCTATAAAAGATATATACACAAATATACGCACCATTCAATATATATGTACTACTTTAAGTAAAACATATACTACAATATATATATATATATATACTACAATATATATATATATATACTACAATATATATATAGTTATATACTAATTTATATAACATATACACATGTATACATTAAATATATACGTCTATAGAAGATATATACACATATACACTACAATATATATAGTTATTTACTAATTTATAAAACATATACACATGTATACATTAAATATACACGTCTATAGAAGATATATACACAAATATACGCACCATTCAATATATATGTACTACTTTAAGTAAAACATATACTACAGTATATATATATATATACTACAATATATATATAGTTATATACTAATTTATAAAACATATACACATGTATATGTTAAATATACACGTCTATAGAAGATATATACACAAATATACGCACCATTCAATATATATGTGCTACTTTAAGTAAAACATATACTACAATATATATGTATATACTACAATAAATATATATAGCTATATACTAATTTATAAAACATATAAACATGTATACATTAAATATACACGTCTATAGAATATATATACACAAATATACGCATCATTCAATGTATATGTACTACTTTAAATAAAATATACTACAATATATATACATTACAATATATATATATATATATAGTTATATACTAATTTATAAAACATATACACATGTATACGTTAAATATACACGTCTATAAAAGATATATACACATATATACGCTCCACTCAATGTATATGTACTACTTTAAATAAAATATACTACAATATATATACATTACAATATATATATAGTTATATACTAATTTATAAAATATATACACATGTATACGTTAAATATATACGTCTATAGAAGATATATACACACATATACGCACCATTCAATATATATGTACTACTTTAAATAAAATATACTACAACATATATATATATATTACAATATATATATATATATATATATATATATAGTTATATACAAATTTATAAAACATATACACATGTATACGTTAAATATACACGTCTATAGAAGATATATACACATATATACGCTCCATTCAATATATATGTACTATTTTAAATAAAATATACTACAATATATATACATTACAATATATATATATAGTTATATATATATATATAGTTATATACTAATTTATAAAACATATACACATGTATACGTTAAATATACACGGTCTATAGAAGATATATACACATATATACGCACCATTCAATGTATATGTACTACTTTAAATAAAATATACTACAATATAGATACATTACAATATATATATATATATATATATATATATATATATATATATATATATATATATATAGTTATATACTAATTTATAAAATATATACACATATATACGTTAAATATACACGTCTATACAAGATATATACACACATATACGCACCATTCAATATATATGTATTACTTTAAGTAAAACATATACTACAATATATATATATATATATATATATATATATATATATATATATATATATACCCTACAATATATATACAATTTATAAAACCTATACACATGTATACATTAAATATACACATCTATAGAAGATATATACACAAATATACAAAACATATGCTACTTAATATAATAAATTAATAATACTTGGTAGTAAATTAATAATATATTAGAAGTAAGTTTTTAATTTAAAGTAGAAATTTAATTTAAATCATTAAATGAAAAAAATTACAAAGTAAGGACTAAGGAGTGAATGAATGTTGAATTTTATTGATTGCGAAATGATCCAAAATTTATAATTTACATGAATGAAAAATCTACAAATTATGCATCATTTTTTTCAACTCATTCATGTTAATATTAATGGGAACTTGCATAGGATAGTCAAAGTCAACGGGGGCAAAATCATGCATTGGACTTGATTCTGCTGAGTTCTCCCGTGAAGACATAATTCTTCAAATTTCAGCTCATCGTTTGGCTCTGATTCCGTTCCTTGATTTCTTTTTTCCGCTCTAATCCAATCTCTAAGGCAAACTAGAACATTCATTGTATTGCTTCCCAATGAGTGTCGTTGTCTCCAAGCTGCTGTCGTCTCTGACTAAAGGCGCTCTCTGATGGAACGGTTGACATTGGAACATTCAAGATATCTCTTGCTAATCTTGAAAGCACAGGATATTGGGTTTCATTACTCCTCTACCAATCTAACGTGTTGATCTGTCGTCTGCGATCCTCTGGCGGCGACCGAAGATAATATTTCAACTCTTCTCAATAAGTTGATGTGTAAGCTCTGTCATCAACACTGTTCCAACAAGGTAAATCATAAAAGGAATCAGAAAAATCACTATGTGCCGGCCTTTTAGAAGATGATGGCTCCTCGGGAGGATGAGGAGCGACAGTTGGAGTGATATTTGTAGGTACGACTAAATCAAATAAATTAGCATAGTAATTATATAATTTTTCTATGTATTCATTCACATCATCCATAGCCGTCCACAAATCAGGTTGTACTTGTTCAGAATCATTGTTAGTATTTATTTCCAAGTTAGCATAAATAATAGTACTAAAGTGGCACATAGTATTATATTTCATGCACAGATTTAGCATAGCACCAACCAAGTAAATAGGGAAAATCGATTTTTTTTTTAAATTTAGTAAACATGGCACCAACAGTTTCTTTATAACTTTCTTTATTTTTATATTCTTTGAGCAAACCAGAAATATCAGCTATATATGCCAAAATGTTACAAACAGTAGGATAATAAGCACCGGAAAATTCAACCGTAGCTACATAAAAATTTTCTAAAAACTTAACAAGATCATTAATTACAACCCAATCAGAATCATGTAGCATGCAATCAACAAAATCAACAAATGAACCGCAATGTTGGTTAAAAGCTAGTGTAATAGGAACTCTATATTTATAACAAGTTTTTAAAAAATCATACGTAGAATTCCATCTAATATCAATTTCCCCAGGCATCAATGTCGGTGCAAGTCCATTTTCTTGACATTTAACTTTAAATTCTCTAATTCTTTTTCTTCGATTATTTTCTTGAATAAAACCAACAACAAGACAGATTTTTTCAATATAAAGGTCAAAAAACTCAAGACCATCTTTTACAATTAAATTATATATATGACATGCACACTTAATATGAAAAATTCCAGGCAACGATGGAGATAACTTAGATTTTTTTTTTATAGCAGTCTTGTTGTTAGACGCATTATCAAAAACAATACATAAGATTTTATTTTTGATACCATAAAATCCTACAACTTTAACAATAGAATCAACAATAAAATCTCCAGTATGTTTACGATCTTCATCATATAAAAAAGTTAGAACACATTTTTGCATCACAAAATTATTATCCATCCAGTGACAAGTAATGATTAAATAATTATTTTTATTTACAGCACGGCCAAGATCAGAAGTTAGGGACAATCTACATTGAATATTTTTTAACAATATTGATAAATAAAAATAATATTGTGAATGAAGTCTAAAAATATCAGATCGACAAGTACTTCTAGGAACACCATTAAACATAGGATTATAAATTGCTTGAATATAATGAATAAAGACATCAGAAGAAGGAAAACTAAAAGGCAAACAACCCACAACTACCATTTTAGCTATTTCTTCCCGGTCCCTCAATTTATTATACTTCTTCGTTACCTAACCGGTTGCTGGGTCCATTCTAGTTTGCGTTGGCCCACCAACATCCCCACCTCCTCGTGCAATATTTAACTCTCTTTCGTGAGCATCGCCTATATGTCTCATTAACGTACCCGTACCCCCTTGCTTGCCTTCGCTTTTATGCTTATATATTTGTTGACAAATATTGCATTGCACCTCAGTATCTGATATACGTTCAAAAAATTGCCATGCAATACTAGTTATTTTACAAGCTCTTGGGGCACGAGGAGAACGGAAAGGAACATTGACCGATTCAGATCTAACGTTAGCATTTCCTATTATGGGTGTTTCACCAATATTTTCATCATCTTCATCTAAATTAATCGCATCTACTTCATTTTCTTCTTCTATTCCGTAATTTTCCTGAGCTTCTACATAATCCATATCGTGAGCACCTACACCTAAAAGTACACCTACTTCTTCCTCAAAAGGTTGACTAAGCGGTGTTGGAGGCACACGGGTATATCTACTACTTGAACTACCTCTACCGCTTGTAATTCGCTTTTTACTACCACTACCGCTTTCGGGACAAAATTTTTTAACACCTTTAGTAGCGAGGTTTCTTAATTTATCCATAATATAAATTAAACTAAAAAAATTCAAAATACACAAATATAATAAAATTAAATATTCAACAATTAAGACACTAAATAAAAATTAAACGTAAGAGATGGAATGAAAATACCAAATTTTGGAAGTATCCGAAGGTTGCGACTTTAGAAACTTTCACTCGTACTTTGTAATCGCAAAATTAAAAAATTAAAGTGAGCACTTTAGGAAATTAAATTTATAGAATATTTGAGAATTGAGAATTGAGAAGTGAGAATTGAGAATTGAGATTTGAGAGAATTAAAAATTGTGTGAAAAATGATTTGAATGTGTAGGGTATTTATAGAAATTTTTTTAGGATTAAAAAATAATTTTAAAAGTTTTTTTTTTTTTTAAATTAATGGGCCCAAACTAGCCGTTTGGACCCAAAAACGACTATATAGCCATTGGGCCAACAGTTAGTTTGGCTCAAAATCCAAAAAAAAAATAAAACTTGGCCGGGCCGGGATGGTTAACCGGCGGGCCCCAATCGGGTTGGGTCCGGGCCGGGTTAATCGGGTCCAAAACAAAAAAAACTGGTCCGGAACCCGGTACCCTAAAGCCCTTGGGCTTATCGAGACGGGTCAAACCGGGTCGATTTCATTAAATGGGCCGGTTCGGGCCAGGACCCGACCCATTTGACAGGCTTAATTTAATCCCACAAACATCGTGTTCGACTTAATAATGTAACCGTTCTTTTTTTGTTACATCTTCATTCTTAGATTACAAACTTATTATCTGTTCTTGATTTAATAATGTAAAAGTATTTTTTACAGTAGTTTGTTTTAATTGCATTAATGATTTTACTTAATTAAATCATATTTTTGATATAATTGAAAAGAGTCGATTCAGTTGAGATCGGTCAAAATGTAGAATAGCTCGTTGAGCTTGGCTCGGACTCGACTCGAACTCGATATTGCTTAAATCTCTATTTACTCGGCACAACTCGATATATCCTCGACTCTGGTTCGGCTCAATGCCCAGGCCTAATTTAAATTTTCAAATCTCAATTCCAAGCTTGTTTATCTCAAATATTGACAGTGGTCAACTCTTATTTTATTTTTCTCCAACACTGTAGCTTATAGTTTACGTCTCTAATATGTATACGGATGCCTCAAGAATTGTGTTGCATGTTCGGCAAGTCATATTCATATTTTAATCTACAGAGAGTGTCGCACAGGAGAAAAAGGTTTTTATACTATAAACTAGGGGTGTACATAGCACGAGTTGATTCAGATTTTTTTAGATACCAATCCAATTCAATTGTGTTTGATTTTTAAATCTATAACTCAAATCGAACCAATGAAATTTAGGTTTTCATTAACCTAGGGCTGGGTTTTTCAAAAGATTTCAATTTTTTGAATTTTTTTCTCGATAAAGTCTTCCTGCAAAATATATCACTTGTATGATATATTTCTTTAATCCTAATAAGATACAACCATCTACGATATTTCATAATTAAAAAATATCAAAGAATATAAAATGTACAATAACATTGTACTAAAATATTCAACCAAACAAATAATGAAATCACATAAAATAAATATTGCTAATTAATAAGTCATAATGAAAATAATCATAATCTAAAAGGTACTAAAAATTTTGAAAAAATAAGTACAACTAGTAAGTATAAGTAACATAACTAAACATTAAAGAAAAAAAAGTTAAGTATTTTCACTGTGTAATTTAATCTCACGATCCAAAATTAATATCATGTTGGTATCTATCAGACTCATCACGACAGATAAGCCTTAATCCAACATGATAATGAATTTATATAGAAAGCAGAATAGATAAAATTCAATCACAGTCTAATTTAAAAAAAAAGTGAAATCTGATGCCAATCCAGATCTGATTGTTACAATATAAGCCTCTGAACAAGTGTAATACAAGAAATGGATCCAAAATATCTCAAATGTGAAATAAGCAAAAGATGACAATGGAGAAGATTTTTTTAACCTCCAGAATAAGTATTCGCTACCTCGAGAATCTCCAGAAGATCACCAACACAACATTAAACCAACGTTCGAGGACTACAGGCCCAATACATGCACGTAAAGTGCAACAATGTAGCAAGGTTGAGTACAAAAATACATAGACTTAGTAATCCTAATTTATTATGATGGTGAGAGCCAATCAAATCAACTATCCAGAACAATCAAACATACACTAAGGAAATACCACCTAATCTAGCAATAATATACACAGTAATCTCACAAGGAAAATATCAATTCATGCACATAAGATCATTTATCAAGTGTGATCGATCACATCAAAAGAATACAAATTAGTGCCAGAAACTTAGGACGAACTCACCAAGCCGTAACAATCCATCAAATGAGTATGATGAGTACAATACAGTTTCTACAATACAATGGAGGAGAAGAAAATGATAGTATGATATATGTCTAACCTATCTATACACATCCACTCCCATGTACAGCTAGCTGGGACCTAGGCGGAAGGGCCTAGTCCATATACAACCGTCTAGATCCTCCTCCAGGTCCACAGAGAAAACCTAATTTGAATTCACCCGTAGGTCATGAAAAGAATAAATAATCAATATTGGCTCGATCTGAATTTGCCTCTATGTCATAGAGGAAATAAAAAATCAATATTAGCTTGACCCATATTTACCCATAGGCCACGAAGAAAATAAATAATCATTATTAAATTGATTGAAATCCATCCATAGGACACGAATAGAATAATTTTTCATAATAATATGTATAAGAGGGGGTGAGAGAATACAATAGAACAACAATACCAGTTCAATCTAAAACAAACATTATTCGAAGCATAAATCTCATTAAATTTTTTCATAAATGTAAGGTCAAAACCCATAACGCCTGCATGTAAATAAGAAGAGCAGACACCAAATAACTCAATTTCATAGTAATTATAGTTTAACAGTTATCACTTCCAATTATCAGTTTGAAACCCTTCTTTATTCATTTCAATTTCATAGTCTCCATCTTGTCATATCCTAAGAAGCCGCTAACCCTAAATTTCTCGCCAAAACTACAAACACAAGTTCAAACCTTTTATTAAAATTTCAACATCACTTCTCATGATTACTAAGCCATATTTTCAACATAGTTTACCATAAATATATTCACAAGTAAATAAGACAATCAAACAATTATTTATTCATTTTAGCCTTACAATTTACATCAATATCCTCATAAACACTCATTATCGCATCTATATGAGATCCTCAAATTCTTATTACTTTCTTACACTCATCTATCTCATAAACACATTGTCGCCCCCCGTTTTCCTCGTGGAAGGCGGGATTCGACTTGACAAACTCTTTTTGGTATGCGTTAAGGAAGGGTGTGAGAGTCGCCACCTAACATATTAAGGTGAGTTAGAGCACCGGTCTAGGATACTATGAACCTATTTTTTATTATTTAGTCTTAATTTATCAGAGTTCGGATAAGGGTTCAAATTACCTCAAAAGGAAGGTGTTAGGCACCTTTCGAGGTCCACAAAGGTGGTTCCCGACCGAATTTATACTTTAAATGGGGATTCTATGTGATCAAATAAAGGTCTCTTCTTTTATTATTAATTTACTGTTTAGCTACGCGATAAGATAATTAATAAGCAAACATATGTCATTTGTTAATGCGAATTGTCGATTATCTAGGTGATAAAATAAATAAAAAATATAGAAATAGGATAAGCGAGGAGAAAAAAATGACATAATTTATAATAAAAAGGGGATTGCTTTATAATAAACTAGCTACCCCAAATAAACATGTAAAATAAATAAAAAGACTAAAAGAAATCGTCCAAGTCAAACAAAGAGATGTTTTGATTTTATTCGGATCAGAAACCCAACTTGTTAATCATCGTCCGACCCAAAGACCGAAATCTTAGACAAGTAATAATGTCATTAGCCTCGCCGTTAATATTTGTTAGGATCATGATTTCCGAAGGGACTACCCGTCCCACCCCACCTAGGCTGGATGTCAAGTCTAGGGGCGTCCTATGACAAGGATAAAACTAACGTTTTAATAATACTTATCGTCCCACCTATCGTCCAAGAGACATTAGACTTTACTATTTTGGAGTTTGTGTTCTAGACTAAAAGAAAGCTATGTTGCCTAGGAATCAAAGCGCGAACATATTGGACAACAAGTAACACGTAATAATCTCAAATTAGCCTCTTGATTAATTAACGTTTATTAATGATAGCATGCGAAGATAAATAATTATTTGTTACGTCATTAACCTATAATCATGGTGTCTAAATGATCAACAATTCGTGATAAAAGACTGAGACTCGTGTATGCAACAACCTTATGTGTGTTCATAAGAGGTATCAAAAGTGTGGTAAATGTGTCAAGAAAATGTGCTTGTGAATTAAGTGTGGTAAAATATAAACGAGAACATAAGAAATCAACAAGAATATTAAAAGACATTAACCTGTTAAGGATGCCATGATATACTTATTCTAGGGTTTAAACATATCGAAAAGTGCTCAAAAGTATGTATTTTTTATATGACAGCAATTGTATTATTACAGAAATTTCATAGTGATATGCTGAAAATGTATCAATCATACTAAAGATGCCTTAAAGCTAACATTTTGAAATGCTGATATATTTAAACATGATGGAGATATGCCAACATACATAAACTTTAAGTTAACATGCTGGAAGTAGTTATGACATGCTGAAATTTATTAGATGCACAGAATATTAATATTCTAATGTTAATAACATGCTAAAATTGTATAGATATACAAAAACATGATTTAAACGTGCTGAAATTTATTTAAACATGCTGAGAATGTTATTGGACATGCTGAGAGTTATGTTGAACATGCTAAAAAAAATTAATCAAACATGCTATCCAGTTAATTAAACATGGTAAAATTTAATTAATCATACTGAAAAATTAATTAGACATGCTGAAAAACCATGCTGAAAATTGATTAATCATGTGAAAGATTTAATTAGACATGCTGAAAGATTAATTAGACATGCTGTAAAATTAAATAGACATACTATACAATTAATCAAATATATAAATATGCCTAATATTTAACACGCTGCCAAATATACTAATATGCTAACATGCTTGGTGTCAAATAATGTACTAATATACTTGACGTCTAATAATTTAGTAATATGTTTGATGTCAAATATGCTAAGATGTATTAATGTCTATTTTATCATGTTAATATGTGAGAATCAATATGAATATCTAGAATGTGATGAAAAATGACTTTTATGCTAAAAATGCGTGGTAAACCAGATTCATCAATTTCCATGTTGCCAAACTTAATATGTCAAAATTAATTAAAATTCCTAAAACTGGATTTCTAGGCGGCCAAGTAAGTAAATTAATAGATTTTAAGTAGCATTTTGCCTAAGTGTTTCGTATAGCACGTAATACACTTAAAAAATCCTAAATTGTGCCTACTACACCGTTCATAGAGCACATAATCCCCGGCCCCCAAAGCAGTCCCCAGATTCTATTATTACAATAATAATGAATAATGTTTTTACAAATAATATTACAAGCCAAATGATGCGAAAAATAAGAAAAAATAACTAACTATCAAGAATACATAGTTAATTAACTATTCCGGCGACTCTTCGAAACTTGCGTCTATTTAGGCCTGCAAAACAATACATAATAGCAAACAAATAAGAACAAACATCGAGATGCTCCTATAGGCATGTTCCTAAAGGCTTCAACAACATTATGCAGTCAGCACACACACACAGAATAAAATAATTGTATTGATAGGGACTTACCAGTGAACAACAGTAAGAGAAGTAATAAGAATAATGAAAGCCAGATACTTGTATAATGGTGAAATATGCAAAACATTTTCAGCAACCTCTAAAGAGAACCAAAAACGCCTCAATATATTTAATTGCTTTTGTTAAAAGTAACTGATATTTTTAAGAGAGTAGTAGTAATTATAATGTCAAAACTGTCCGTTAATTGAAAGGAGGAGCTGTTTATATAGCAGAGGAGGAGTGTGGGTTGAAAGAAAAGAAAATACATGAGCGTTAATTAGTATCAACAAAAAAGGAAAAAAGATATTCAAAAAATCAGCCAGAAACAATTAAGGAAGAAGAGAATATTTGAATGAAGCCAATCAATAGGGGTTTTCATAAATATAGAATCACACTTATAATGTCAAATTCAGTCAAAGCAAATAGAAGGAAAACACCCGTTAAGAAAATCAAATATATTTCAATCGGACATACGAATTTATACTTACCACAAATAACGTATGAAACATGTCTGATGCTACTGTAAAAGAATAAAAACAAAATAAAAACTCAGCTAATCATATAAGAATATTACTAACATTAATTATGCATTCAATCAACTCAAATCATCAAATCACCCAAATCACCGGGGCAATCAGTTTCATAATCTTCAGTCAAAAATAAAGTTTTCGCAAACACTAAATGTGCAACAAAAATATCAAATAAATCAAACAGACTACAATTTGTAAGCACGAATAATGATTTCAAGAGTTAGAAGAACCACCAGTGGCCTAGTCAAGTATCACTAATTTCATGTATGTGAGAGTATAACATATCATTAATACCGACTCACAAAAATCAATATCAAAATCAATAACGTCTGCCCAGTTTAGTCAATTTCAGATCACGAAAAGTAAGATTAAAAAAAGACTAATATAAAATTAATCATGGACGGAACCTGTGATAGTGTCTATCGATCAAACGTAGTCGGAGGGGAAGGGAAATGAAGTCAACAACGACTGTATGGGGAGGAAAGGAAGAGCGTCGGCGAGAGAGAGGTGGCAGCGACAGCACTGGAGCGGGAGGTGGTGACGCGCCTGGTGGATTCGCGATGCTGGCCCGCTGGTTCCGTTGGTGATGTAGGTGGCGCTGTTCGTCGGTGATGACGTTGTTGTCGTTTTTGGTGGCACGGGGAGAGAAGGGAGGCGGCGGCGCTGTCTTCTCTGAAGGATGGTAGGGAGGCGGCGGCGCTGTCTTCTCTGGTGGATAGTTCGTTGGGGTTGCCGGTTGCATGGCCATCGATGGTGGTGGAGGCTTTGCGGCGGCATTCGCGAAGCGGAGATGAGAAGGGAGGCAGTGTTGTTGTCGTCGCTGGTGACAGCGGCGATGGGGAGGGAGATCGGAAGGGCTCGCTGGCCGGAGAGACAACGACGGATGTAAGAGAGGGAGAGAGAGGTTAGAGAGAGAGATGAAGGCTGATGAAAAATGTTTTTAGGATTAGAATTTTGGTTGTATTTGGTTTTAAAAAGGAAAAGGATCCCTTTGATCTCAGTCGTCAGATTGATTTTGATTGACGGTCGAGATTCAAAGGTGGAGATTTTAATTAGAATTGGACCATAATTTAAAGATGGAATCACAAATTGATTATGATTGTAATAATTTGGCTAAAATTGTAAATAAAATGGGTTAAAATTGTAATGGTTTTGAATAAGAATTAGGCTGAAGGGTAAATAAATTAGGCAACGTAAAATTAGGCTGATATTTAAATTAAAGTAGTAGTTAATAATAATAATAATAATAATTAATAATAATAATAAATAATAAATAATAATAATAGAAAAATAATAATTGAATAACAAATACTAATAAATACTAATAAGTAATATTAATAATAATGGAAAGCTAGATAATGTATTTGTAAAAATGTGAGTGTACACAATTGCGTAATTTAATCATTAAAATGTCGTATTTGATTTTAAAAATGATGCTAAAAGATAATAAAATAATTTATGCATTTTTTAAATTGTGAATTTGAGATGTCAGAAATCTGTTTGATGCAAGAAAAATGTGAAAAAAATACTAATATAAAAAAATAAAATTTTTATTAAGATGACAGCCTAAATGTAGTATCGGGAGGTCAAAATTGGATGTCAACACACATTAAAATGAGTCAAAGAAAGTCTTAACTTGCCTTAAAAAAGACCGCAAATTGAATCAAAGCCCAGATAATTAGATAGATCCCTTGCCCTTTCGAATCACCTTCGAACAAGCCCTAACTATTCAAATATGACTTCTATATGAGAAGAAAAATCAACAATACCTATAATGCTATATTTCAACTCCGGATTCAAAAATCCAATCCAAAAATTAAACCCAAGGTCAAATCTAAAATCTTATCTAAATAGGATTAAAATCAAATTTGAAATCACCAAAATATCATATTTTAGCTTTACAAGTAGAATTCCAAAATTGAAGGTTGAAGGTTAAGAATTCGAAGGCAAAAACATGGGAAAATTAGGGGGGAACGGTGAAAAAGTAGATTAGGCGCTTATTCAAAGATAAAATCTCGAATACTTTCATTGAAAATACTTAAAATGAGCTTTCAAGCTTCAAAAATTGTGAAATGGGGTTTGGGTTTGATAATAGGATTTAATATTCAGTCCAAGATCTATTTGTGCTTCGCGAACACGACGGTCCATTGCAAATGCGAGGTTGACCCGACCAGACCTTCGCGTTCACGGGCCTTTAGGTCGCAAATGCAAAAAGAAGAAATCGACCCAGACCTGGACCAATACCTTCTCTAATACGATCAACTTATCGTGACTACAAAGTCCAAGCTCGGCTACTCATTGCGAATATTGTGTCTCCTCGTGAACGTGAAGAAGGCACCAGATGACAACTGACAATTGCTAAAAACATCAAAAATTTTACAATGGACCCTCAAAATGTATTTGAAATTCCATTAATACATTTCAACTATGCTTTTAGTCAAATTTGTCATTTCAGACTTAACGATGCAGTCAGAATTTTCAACGGAGGTCGTTTTCATTAGATGTTGACTGGAGTCAAACCTATAGCTTAACTTTTCAACATCTTGTCTATACGCTCAAAATCACATCGGAAGCCTTAATATCCAAACAAACAATGCTTCTTAAGCCAATATCGATGTATGGAACTGACAAAACTGATGAAATTCTGATATGACACTCGAATATCAAAATGTTGACCAAAGTCAATCATTCCAATTTAAAAATCTTCCAAAATAAAAAACTCACTTAATTCTTAACTGAACGCCTCGGAATGCGTACCACTCACTCCCACAATCCACAAAAACCAAAATATAACTATGAGGAGAGGTAAAATGGTCAAAATGCGTAAAAATTCAAAAATCAAAGTAAGAGTTGTTACAATTAATCAATGCAAAATATCTAATATTATTGTCATTCCTAGTGTTGAAATCATTTCTTTTATTAGCATTAAAATTGATTTTATTTTGATTTGGGCTTTTTGAGCTAATATCATGCATCTATGAGCTATAAAACTTATCGAACCATTCGAAATTTAGGTTCAAACTTATAATAATGTGTTAAAAGACAAAAATTATGAAAAAGCTTAAAAAATATTTATAAATTATATAACAATAAATATCTTATGTGTAAAATATTTATAAAAATTATACATATGTAATTTTAGGTTGATTTGGTTTGATTTGACTTTTTTTAGTTAAAACTAAACCAAATCAATTATGATTGAATTTTTTTCATCAAACAAGATCACTACTCGGATTTTTTTTCTCAATTTTACTCGTATTATAATTTAAACACCCTTACTCAAAACCACTAGGGAGTATCGTTACAAATTGAAATAAACTAAGTGTTACATAATAATTGGAAATATCAAAAACAAAATTCTCCCTTACCCTCCTCCAAATTTGTTTGTCTAATTTTGGTTTAATATAGAGTATAAAAAAGTAAAGAAGACTTGAATCTTGTGGTCTTAAACTAAAGATACTTCCTTCGTCCCAAATTACCCGTCCCAAATTTTCTAATTTGATTTTCCATTTTACTTATCCCTTTTCATTAATCAAGAAGAGACAATTTTTTTTTTCATGTTTTACCCTTTGCATTAATTACTTTTTCTTCAAATTAAAATGTAAACATCATTTAATAGGGACACTATGGTAAACTAACCATGTTATTAATTATTTTTCTTAATCAATGTGTCATCTCAATTTGGGACGGAGGAAGTATATAACATGTACCAAAATGTTCTTTAATCTAGTGACTTCAATATGTCGTGTAAAATTGCAATTGAAGAGTTGCTCTCCCCCACCCCACCCCACCCCTCCCAAAAAAAAAGTCTTTAGACGTCTTAAAAAAGTAAGGCAAATAAATTAAAATGAATAAAAAAAAAAACTAGATAACATGTGCAATATTCTTCACAGCCAGAAAATAGCCTTTGAAATTATTCAAGCCTCTAGAATATGAAACTAATTAGTCTTATGTCTGCCATTCTTAGTAATAATATTGTGAAAGCTTAATTTACAGCCCATCAAAACAAATCTGGCTTATAGTTATAATCCATTTGGGTTTTTTTCAGCTGTAAGGTTTCTGAAAGTCTGATAGAGGAGCAAGTTTGATATTATTGGTAACGTAATTAATAATAATTCCCTGATTACATTATAACCATAATTTGAGATAACTCCAGTTGTATTCACAAATGAAATATGTTAAGAGGGACAAATAAAATGTATAAATAATGTAGTAAATTTCATGGCGAGTAGTTAGTAAATAAGTCAAATAGCAAGATATTTGCCCTAAGCTTGCTCCAATACTGCATGGGTAATTAATTAGTTTAACAATGGCTGAATGTTTGGCACCAAGAATTTGGTTCATTAGTATTTGTTAAAGGCCAATCACATAATATGCTAGTTAGTTGCACGTCATAGATTCGAATTCTATCTCACACAAAATCTACTTCTTCCTTGGTCTCAAAAAGAATGTCTCGGTCTCTTTCTAGAAATTCTCTGATTCTAATTTTTTATATAACATGTTTAAAAATATAAAATTAAGATTTTTTTTTATTTTTTTTTAAATTTCATGTCAAGTCAAACCACACCAACAAAATAAAGGGAGTGGTATTTAAGTTGGGGGAGAGCATAGGAGCGGATTCATTCTCTTCAAAGTTCCGTAACATCTTTCTTTTCCTTTTAACAACTCTCTCCAAATGGTACCAATCCAAATTATCCCATTTCTTTGCTCTCGTGTCTCAAATTATTTGACATGTTAGTTTTTTGCACAACACTTTAAAAGAAATTAATAAGAGTTGTAAATTGATTAAAATGACCTTATTTAACCTTGATTAGGCGAAACTTCTTCAATTAATATGAGTATAGTTGAAAAAAAAATAATTAATTATCTCTTAAATTTTTAAATATGTCAATTATTTTAAAACAAATATTTTAGCATAAATGCCAAGTAATTTAAAATAAAGGGAGTATTATGTTTGACCAATAATTAGGATGAAAATTATGAAATCAAATGAACGCACAATCAAAAGTCTACATCCACCTGTCATGTTTCTTCCTCTCTATATAACTAGATGGTCCGTGCCTGTGTTAAGCACATTCCTCTTTTCAATGTTAAAGAAAGCAATATTATAAAGTTAAATAGTGACGTCATGCAATGTTGTGCTTCATATTATGAGGGAGCAAAGTTTATATCAATATCGTCCAAAATTTACACTATCAAACTGACAGAAATTGTTGTAAAAATTAAAAAGGCTGCAAATTCAAGCAGTTGTAGTTGCTAGTTCCTGGTGTTGACTAAGAAAAAAAAAGAGAAAATATTCAAAGTTAAATAATAAGTACTGTTGGGAAACAATAATAAATTTTACTATCAGTTGTGAAAA
Source organism: Capsicum pubescens (assembly GCA_030864215.1). NCBI lineage: Eukaryota > Viridiplantae > Streptophyta > Magnoliopsida > Solanales > Solanaceae > Capsicum > Capsicum pubescens. Next base: position 84,803,963 of record CM061548.1, read on the forward strand.
TAAATAAACTGCAGCAGTAATAATATTTTTTTATATAATAGTATCAATAAGTTACAATAATAACAACAACAACAATAATAGTAATAATGATAATAATAATTAAATAACTATTATGATATTTTAAGTAACATATAAAATATTTGAATCGTGCTAGGCACTGTCCTAAGAAATTATTTTCGCAATGTGAAACATTTTTCCAGGATTAAACAAAAACTTTCCTGATTAATTAGAGGATATTCAAGAATTAAATATGTCTTCCCTAATTAACCAGAGGATATAAGAATCAACAAAATTAATTATAAATCCAACAAATCTTAATTTAGAAGAAGAATATTAAAATTATAATAAAATAAAGGCAAAGTAAAATAAGATAAAAAAGTTAGCAGTGAAAGGAAGAAGAATATATCTATATATTGGTGTGTTCAATTGCAGAGAATGTATTGGCTATTTATAGCCATGTAGGGGCGGGGGGAAATACAACATTTCCTTGGCAAGAAAGAACACATGTTCTTTTCTTCATTTTTCTTTGGCATCAAGTAAAATGGTTGGCCATGATTTTGCCAAGTGGACAAGTAGGTTCCACATATTTTTTTTTAATTTTAAAATGCTTAATTATTTTTAAAATATCTATCAATCCCCAATATATTTTAAAAATAATTTAAAATAGACATTAAAATTTGTCGGATTTATATGATCAAAATGCAATAGACTTGGTGTCTTTTGGACTATGAACCAAACTTAGACCGATAAAATTTAACTTACAGAATTATTGGTGAAATATAATATTTCTATGAACCAAATAACTCTTATTGTAAGTTAGAGATTTTATCAATCACATTTTAATCGTAAATTTGATGTTCAACGCAGTTTTATGCCAATAAGCCATGCGCGTGCCTGGTATCATGAGAGCTCTAGAGACTAGGTCGAAGTCTCATAGGAACGGCCTCATTCCACTTCTCATATAGGTGAATTCATCAAGTGTACACGGCTTTAAATACACCATCCGTAAGGACTATAAATTCATTAAGAGTTAGTAACTCATCCCTCATTTTTAGTAGTAGTTCAAGCACTCTCAATAAATGCGCAGTGTCAATATCGACTGTTATTACTCATATGAACCTACTTTATGGAATCTCCAATCACATAAGTTGGGTTACCATCTCTATTGACAATCATATTGGTCTTAACCCCATCTCTTTTGAGGTTTGAAGAATTAACACTACTAGAAAATATTAAATTTTCGACGGTCAATGTAGTCGGAATGTGGTCGAAAAATAAGATCATTCCGACTACTTTCCGACTACTTGGTGGTAGTCGGAAGATAGCTTGTCGAAAAATTATTTTCGACTACTGTAGTCGGAAATTTCCGACTACTTTAGTCGGAAATGTAGTCGGATATTTAATAAATATTTATTTAATAATTATAAATATTCCGACTACTGTAATCGAAACTTTAATAAATAATTATTTAATAATTATATATTTTTCGATTGATGTAGTCGGAAATTTCTTAAAAAACTATTTAATAATTTTAATTATTTCGACTACTATGATCGGAAACTTAATAAATAATTATTTAATAATTTTAATTATTCCGACTACTGTAGTCAGAAATTTAATAAATAATTATTTAATAATTTTAATTATTTCGACTACTTTAGTCGAAAATTTAATAAAAATTATTTAATAATTTTAATTATTCCGACCACTGTAGTCGAAAATTTAATAAATAATTATTATTTAAAAATTATTATTAGTTAATAAATAATTATTATATTGCATTAGCTTACACTGCTTTCAGATTATAAACAACATAACTAATGTATTTCTCACAATAGGATCAAACAAGACAAAAATTTATAAATACAACCACTTAAAACATTCACAACAAATATCAAATCAAATAGTTTAAACATCTAAATGTCACAACAAAAAACAAGAACAATAACTACAATCTAATTACCATCAGATTCATTAGCTTCATCGTTATGAAATACTTGCGGCATGTGCTTCTTAACCAACTCCTCAAATTTAGCAAATTTAGCAAACTTATCGTCGTTAGCTGCACATTTCTGCATCAATTCCACAATTTGCTTTTTCATCGCTTCCATTTCTTCCATAGTTTGCAGAGTAGAAGAAGAACTAGGAAACAACGAAGGACTACTCGAGGATTCGACAATCCCTGTCCCGTACTTTCTACCTTTCTTTGGATCACCTACCACGGTTGTCCACATATTACTCTGCTCTGCAGGTGATGGTTCGAGCATGGTACCATCCTCTGAAGTAGGTTGGTTTTGACGCCACTCTTCTATGCTTTTTTGAAATTCTTCCTGAAAGAAAAATTATTTGTCAGTATGTAAACAAGCAAAGTTGAGTAATAATAAAACAATGTATGTAAAAGTTATTATCTTACATATACATTCTGAGCACGTGTTTCGACCCAATCTCCTCTTGTACCGTTATTATTTTTCTTCCTATGCGTCTCTTCGTAGACCTCGATAAAAGGGCGCAGTATCCCCCCATTTAAATATTCCTACAAAATTTTAGAAAAAGAGATAATGTAAGTATGAAGACAAGTCCGGGCAACATAGACCAAAACATCTTAAGTATGAAGTTAAGTTCAGAGAAAGTTAAGCTGGAAATAGAGAGAAGAATAGAAGAAAGTCATAGAAAACTATTTGAAAATGTTGAAATTCAACTTGAAAAGAAAAGCAAGCTGCACTTACGAAGGCAAGGCTAAAAGAAGTAAGTTTCTCGGGGGTGGTTATTGACCCATAATTGATATTTACAAATCATTATATTCTCTGCTTGTGTGCTTCTATTTTTGTCATTATATATCAAAGAAATTTATATGAGGAGATAATATGTTCATTATTGCTAAACGATAAGTATTTAATTTCTTAGTTCAGACGAGGAAGAAAGTAGGGGAAGTTTAACTCTTCTTTGTTCTTTAGCGTCAGTATTTCTCTTTTAAGAGGTTAGGCATGGGACCGTGAACCTAATATACTCCACAAACCTTCATGTCTACAATAACTATGAAAACCTACTTGTTAGCTCAACTTTAGAAAGAGAGCTGGTAGTTTTCTTCCATTTATGAAAACTTTTTATCTTCTCATTTGACCGAGGTTAAACTTACATGTTCTTTGTCTAAATATATGAATCTTTGAACCTTTAATGGCATTGTTTCTGACATAATAACACACTGGATTAAACAAAAGTTAATTCAATGAGCGTATGTTCCATATCTGACATTAAAGACAACTTTATGCCAATAGTCAGATGCCTTATGTGAAGTCTTTTTCTTTCTTCGCTCAATTTTTAGTTACAAGTTCACATACCCTTTTCTCTTTTTCATTAATAGGATCCAGAGTCTTATCCTAGCTAACTAGAAAACGGTCTATAGTTGAATTGAATTTGTGTTGTCTTGTATCAAGGCCTTTTACATATTCATCTTGGAGATTATTGATTTCAACTTTTGTTTGATACAAATATTTTCTTGCGATTTTCTCGGAGTCAACTTTATCAGCTAAAGTCATAACAACAAAAAGCTTATCAAGCCATTTAAACAAACAGTCACAGTGAAGGAAAAACTAACACCAGGAACCAAAGAATAACTAGGTGTTTATTTCTTTCTTCTTCTTGTAAAGAAATTGACAAAAGTTAGAATAGATATGGTTGTTTAGAAATTGTGAAGAAACATTACCAGTTATTGTGAAGAAACTGGTATACTCATTTCTCTTCTACCCGCGATCTCCTTGATCACATGGAGGCAACTTTACCAGTTACTCCACCCCCCCAATCCCACTCTCACCCCCCTCCCCCTCCACCCACCCACCCTAAAAAAAGAAATTAAAGTTCAATTCTTTTCAACATGAATACTCATTTCCTCTTCTCATTTTCCATCTCTTGTTTTCTCCTTGTGCTAAAAATCAATACTTTAACACAAGAATACCACTGCCTATAGCAAACACAACTTTCTATTTCCTATTTTTAATACTATATTCTTTTGCACTTTCTGTTTTCTTATTATCTTTTACACACACAATAGCAGCAAAATAGTCAGATCTTTTTTCTACTGTCAACCCCCCCATTCCTACCCCCTAAAAAAAACAAGCTCAACTCCTTTCCTCAACAATACCCATTTCCTCCCTATGCTCAAAATCAAAACTTTACCATAAGAATACCGTTCCCTACACTCCCTTCCTAAATCATTAGTTATGATAAAGGGCAGAACTTCCACTAGTCCCACTTGTGATGAGAATCTAAGAGGAATTAAAACACAAACTGCATCGAGTAATGTGGCATTACTGCCTCTAAGCTGTCTGATATGGAAATGGGATACTTTGGAAAACTACACCTGCATTCTCTTTTACCTTTCTGTTTAAATTTCCTTATTCGAGTACTTCCCCTACACAATGAACTGCCCTGTTTTCATACCTTAACCTTCACCTTACGACTGGAAGAATACTTCTTCTACTGAAATGATGTAGCAGCTCGTTTAGTATACTTACTATTGTTCCTTCTTAAGTTACTATAATCCATGCCAAACTTCTAACAGTGAATACTTTCTGGAAAAACTAACTATTGCTATCCTTAGTTCTCAGAAATTGAACTCCAATCCAATAGATCACTTGTATTAGTTCATCTATTCTGAATCTCTCTTTATGTGTCGAATTTTATTTTATTTAACAGCTGAAATGTATTGGTTAAGGATCATAAAAAACAACCTCTAAGACATTTCAATATAACTTCATCACAGACATGTAACCTTGACATATTTCGGAACAACAAGAGCAACAAAATGTCAACAATCCTAGTGAATCGAAATAGGCCACACATGGCTTCACTAGACTTCAAGATGAATAAAAACAAGATCAACAAGATGTCAACAATGCTAGTGAATCAAAATAGGCCACACACGACTTCACTAGACTTCAAGATGAACAACAACAAGAAGATAACACCTTATGTCCAAAATTTATTAATATCTCATAATATGCCCAAACACAAGAAAAACACTCATCTAGTCTCTGCCTACTGTATATGCCTAATATTGTCAAAAGGTCAAAATAACTTTTGAAACCATTTTCTTGAAATCAACCTATTTATTCAGTAGAAAGAAGACAAACAATCAAGTCACAAGAATTGATAGGCATATGCACAGACCTTAGGTGTGATATCTGAAGTAATGTGCTCATTCCTGGAAACATACCGAGAAACTTTATTTGATTTTGTTCTGCCTATATTCAAACTCTTTTAAGCTTGTTATGCATCATATAACCAGTAAAACTAAAGACAACCAGAAAGACATGGATGAAACAGATAAAATTTCGAGTTCTATATTTTTGGACCTGTTGATACGAAAGGGAGTAATGGAATGCAAAACCAAATAGGGAGCAAGTCACGAAACAGATAACTAGCAGTAGAATCTCACAAACCTATTGATAAGAAAGAGGATGAATAACTGTACACTGACTTCCAAGAAGCTGTCAGGAGTAATGGAATGCAAATCTTGAAGCTGAAGAAAACACATGCAGATGAGTCATATAGACTGCTCGATGACAGCTCGATATTACAAGAAACTATAGAAACAACAAATAAGTAACATCAGCAAGCTTGAATCGAAGAAATCATCAGTTTATCATATATGTGTATAACCGACTATATACTCTAAAAGCAGAAATCATTCATGTGCCCCTTTCTGATCCCCAGCATGGATTTGAACGTAGAAAGCACAATGCTAGTTTCTACGTTCCCTTTCTGATCTAGTTTTTGTGCTTTTGTCCTAAGAAGTATCATTCAACAAGAAATATGGTTAAAATGGTAAAGATCTTTCACCTTCTATGCTTTCTATTCTAAAATTATGAATTCTAGCAACTAAGGTCGAAAATACAGAAACTTCTAATTTCTATTTTTTGTTTCCTTAGCCCCACCTCTACAGTAAATTACTAACAACCAAAAAATAAAAAGAACGCATATAGCGTTGTTAAATAAGAAGAGACAAAATATGTGAAAAATCCTTAGTTTAAGGAATCAAATTTGGGAAATTGTACGTACATTTTCAAGTCATTGATGTAAGACTCACTTTTCAAAAGAAAAACAATCTTTAATTGTAGTTAACACCTACACCAACTATATGGTAAAAGTTGTATCTGGGGTAAATATTAACCGTTTAACAAACCAAATCTAAAAGAAAGTGGTCAAGAATTTTCTATTAAATCTTAACTATTAATTTTAAAGTATGACATGTGTCTTCATTTTTGTACCAAAATCGAGAGTTTCAAAAGTATTTTAGTCCCTTTCCCGTTTTAGAAACATGCCTAGATGGCTTAGGAATTAGATTGACTCTTAAGTATGCAGCTTCTAAATAATTTTTTGCTTTACGAATCTTCTCTACCATAGCTATGCATATGACTCTCAATTTCTCCTTCTTGTAACAAAATATTCCCAATATAGGGGCGGAGCTACACTTTGGGATAGGGGTTCATTATTCGAGCCACTTTTCAAGAAAAGTTATACTATATAAATATGATTAAAATTATTTATATTGAATAAATTTCACGTGCCTTTAGTAATTCTTTTTGAAGAGCAGCTTGACAACAATACCCAAAACCCAAAACCCCCAAATTTCAGTACCCAAAATCCCCAAATTTCCATCTACAGCAAACTCGCCTATTTCAGTACCCAAAACCCTCAAATTTCCATGTAAAGCGCCTAAACGGAAATTCACAGATTTAGCCAACACATTGTAGCACCAAACATTGATTTTTAAACTTCATAAACTCTTGTGAAAATGGAACAAATTTTTACCGTGAAGATGAAAATTTCTTGATTGACCTTGAATACCGTCGCTCGGTGAAATTGACCTTCAATATCGTCGCTTCACCGCCATCGTTACCACTCCACCGTCGTTAATTTTTGAAAGAGAACGATGAACAATGAACCCTAACTTAGAGAGAAACTAAGAAAGAGTGAGAGAGAGAGAGACGAAGTAAAGTGAGAGAGAGTTGTGCGTGTTTAGCCTATATTTTGTATATAAATGTATACATTTCTGACTACCTCAGTCGCAAATTAATTTAATATATATAATTATTTAAGATTTCCGACTAAAGTAGTCGAAAATATATATTTATTAATTTATTTAAATAATTATTTAATTTTTGTATAATAGTCTGATTATATATTTAATAATATATTTATTTAATAATTTATATTTTCGACTATAGTAGTCGAAAAACTTAAATATTAAATATATTAAATTAAATCCCGACAGATGTAGTCGAAAAAGTATACATTTATATAAAAAAATATAAGGGTCAGATTATATATTTAGAAATATATTTATTTAATAATTTATATTTTCGACTGAAGTAGTCGGAATAATATATTTAATAATTTATTTAAATAATTATTTAATTTTTGTATAAGTGAGTAATTATATATTTATTTAATTATTTATAGTTTTGACTATAGCTGTCGGAATGCTTAAATAATTAAATATAGTAAATTACTTCCCCGACTAAAGTAGTCAGAAATTTATACATTTATATAAAAAAATATAAGGATCTGATTATATATTTAGTAATATATTTATTTAATTATTTAATTTTATGACTACTGTGGTCGGAAATATATTTAATAATTTAGTTAAATAATTATTTAATTTCTATATATAGGTCTGATTATATATTTAGTAATATATTTAATTAATTATTTATACTTCCGACTAGAGTAGTCGAAAATACATATTTAATAATTTATTTAAATAATTATTTAATTTTTATATAAGGGTCTAATTATATATTTAATAATATTTATTTAATTATTTATGTTTCCGACTATAGTAGTTGGAATATATATTTCGCGCAATTTACCGCCAAAAATTTTGACTGTTGCAGTTACAAATAGTATCGGAATAATATTTTATAAAAAAAATAAATAGAAAAATAAAATTTCCGACCGAAGTAGTCGGAAAGTTTCGACTACTTTTTTTTTCAGTCGGAAATTTCAGGCGAAAATTAGCGAATTTCTGGTAGTGTAATTTTCTTCCCACAGGTTTAGTCGGTGAATCGATCAAATTCAATTCTGACTTCACATAATCAATAGAAATTATTCCATCTTTCAATAGCTGCTTAACAACATCATGCCTCAAAGGGCATTAGATCATCCTTTTTAAAGAGATATTAGACAACAAATCATCTTTTTTCAAAGGGATATTAGAAAATAATAGATCACCCTTTTTCAAAGGGCCATGAGGCAACAGATCATCCTTTTTAAAAGGAATATTCGCTACGAAATTTCTTAGCCATTCAGCCTCAGTACCAGCTAACACCAGAGCTACAAACTCTAATTTCATAGTTGATCTAGCAATAATCGTCTGTTTAGCTGATCTCCATGATACTGCACCACCACCTAAAGTGAACACATAACCACTAGTGGATTTCATCTCATCTGAATCAGAGATACAGTTTGGATCACAATATCCTTCTAAAGTAAAAGGAAAACCACTATATAGAATACCATAATTCATGGTTCCTTTTAAATGTTTCATTAATCTCATTAATGCAGACCAATGCGGAATGTGAGTATATCTACTCAGTATACACACAACATACACTATATCAGGTCTGGTAAAATTCATCAAATGCATTAGACTCCCAATAATTTATGCATATTTAGACTGAACAACTGGGTCACTATTATTCTTTTTCTATTTAGAGTTGGCATCATAAGGAGTAGCTACGGGAGTTACCTCCTAACATTCAAACTTCTTAAGAATTCTTTCAATATAATGTTCTTGTTTTAACATTATCCCATCACCACTCCTTATAACTTTAACGCCCAATATCATATTCATTTCACCCAAATCTTTCATATCAAAGTTAGCAGACAAAAATAATTTGGTACTTTGCACAATATTTAAATTTATACCAAATATAAGCATGTCATCAACATATAAGCAAATTATCACATAATCATTGTCCACTACTTTAGTATAAACACATTTATCCACTTCAATAGAAGAAAATTCATCTCCTATTAAAATCTGATCAAATTTCTCATGCCACTGTTTAGGAGCTTGTTTTAGACCATTTTTTTTTTAATTAATTTACAAACTTTATTTTCTTGTCCAGAAACTACACATCCTTCAGGTTGAGCCATATAAATTTCTTCTTCTAAATCGCTATTTAAGAAGGCTGTTTTTACATCCATTTGATGAATTAAAAGCTTAAGAATTGATGCCAAAGCAATTAATATTTGAATAGAAGAAATTCTTGTTACTGGTGCAAATGTATCAAAATAATCAATATTTTGCTTTTGAGAAAATCCTTTAGCTACTAACCGAGCTTTATATTTATCTATAGATCCATCCGTATTAAGTTTCTTTTTGAAAATCCATTTACAACCAATCGATTTTGCACCAGGAGGTAAATCAGTTAAAACCCATGTATTATTTTTCATAATTGAATCAAGTATAATTTTTATTGCCTCTTTAAAAAATTTAGCATCTGAAGAAGATACTGCTTCAAAATAATTTGATGGTTCATTATCAACAAGAAAAGTTTGAAAATTATTTCCATAAGAAAAATATTCTTTTCTCAGCCTTTTACTCCTTCTCAGTTCCTCAATATTAGAGGTAGATTTATTTTCTCTTTCAACAGGTGCATGAGATATTTTATTATAGAGCAGAAAAATATTTTCAAAGAATTCATCATTCTTTGTCTCAATAATTGTATTGCTATCAAGCACATCACTTTTCAAAACAAGAAATCTACATGCAACACTATGTTTAACATATTCAATAAGCCTGTAATCAGCAGTTTTAGAACCTATTTTTCTCTTTTTAGGTTCAGGCAAAAGAACTTTAGCAAGGCACCCCCATACTTTTAAATATTTCAAATTAGGTTTATAACCTTTCCATAATTCATAAGGGGTTCGACCTGTTCTTTTATGAGGAATTCTATTTTGTAAGTGACATGCAGAAAAATAGCTTCACCCCATAAATTATTAGGTGCATTAGAACTAATTAACATGGAGTTCATCATTTCTTTCAATGTTCTATTTTTTCTTTCAGCTACTCCATTAGATTCAGGTGAATAAGGCGGAGTTACTTCATGAATAATTCCTTCTTTTTTCACAAAGAACATTTAAAGATACATATTCTCCACTTCTATCAGATCTAATTCTCTTTATCTTTCCACTAAGCTGATTTTCAACTTCAGTTTTATAAGACACAAAAGAATCAAATGCGTCATCTTTATTTTTAAGTAAATACAACTTGGTAAATCTAGAGAAATCATCAATAAAAATCACATAATATCTCTTTCCACCTCTAGTCATAGTTTATTTTAAATCACCCAAATCAGTGTGAATCAAAGATAATAATTCAGTTTCTCTATTAACTGAAAAATATGACTTTTTAGTAATTTTACCTTCAGCACATATTTCACATTTATCATAATTATTTGAGTTTAAACCAGATATTAAACCAAGTGATTGTGTATTCTTTATATAAGAGAAATTAACATGTCCTAATCTAGCATGACATAGATTCAGTCAAATAAATAGAAGTAGATACATTTTTTATCATATCATTGTGAGTATTAAGTACAAATAGTCCATAATTACAAAGTTCATTTCCCACAAAAATATTATTTTTAGATAATATGACCTCATTGTTTTCAAATATAACCTTTATTCCTACTTTTTCTAATAATGCCACAAAAAATAGATTAATTCTGATATTAGGAACATGCAACACATTATTCAATGCCAAAGTTTTACCAGATGTGAGTTTGAGAAGAACTTTGCCTTTTTCAAGAACTTGAATAGTTCTCGAGGTCCCAAGATAAGTAATTTTTTTCCTTTCTTAACTTGGGTGTATGATACAAAATCAATTTTATTTATACAAATGTGCCTTGTAGCACCAGAATCTACCACCCAATTTCTCACATTGGTCTCAATATTCATTTTTGAAATGACCGCAATAATTATATCATCCGTTTTAGTCAAATTTAATTTTGACTTAGCGGGATTGTTATTTCTTTCACATATACTCTTGCATTAAGATGCATCTTCTATGAATATTTTATTATTAGAATTAGATGTATAGCCAAGTTTTTTTTCCACACCTATATTCTGCAATATCATATTCTTCTGATAAACTAACTGGAATAGAAGCAACCAAAGAAACACCAACAATAGTATTATCAACGGTTTTAGGACAAGTATTATATGCCATAGTTTCTTAGATTGTTGGGAAACAATAATAAATTTCACTATCAGTTGTGAAAATAAATGAACTGCAGCAATAATAATATTTCTTTATATAGTAGTATCAACAAGTTACAATAATAACAACAACAACAATAATAGTAATAATGATAATAATAATAATAATAATAATAGTAATAATAATAATAATTAAATTACTATTATGATAGTTTAAGTAACATATAAAATAATTGAGTCGTGCTAGGCACTGTCCTAAGAAACTATTTCCGCAATGTGAAATATTTTCCCAGGAATAAACAAGCACTTTCCTGATTAATTAGAGGATATTCAAGAATTAAATATGTATTTCCTAATTAATCAGAGGATACAGGAATCAACATAATTAATTATAAATCCAAAAAATCTTAATTTAGAAGAGGAATATTAAAATTATTATAAAATAAATGCAAAGTAAAATAAGATAAAAAAGTTAGCAGTGAAAGGAAGAAGAATATATCTTTATATTGGTGTGTTCAATTGCAGAGAATGTATTGGCTTTTTATAGCCATGTAGGGGCGATGGAAATACAACATTTCCTTGGCAAGAAAGAACACATGTTCTTTTCTTCATTTTCCTTTGGAATCAAGTAAAATGCTTGGCCATGATTTTGCCAAGTGGACAGGTAGGTTCTACATATTATTTTTTTAATTTTAAAATGCTTAATTATTTTTAAAATATCTATCAATTGCATGGTATCTAGTCTTGAGCTTCATAGTAATATCAGTGCTTGGAAATCTTCTTTTACAGCGATATATGTTTAGCAGTCTAAGTGCTGGCATAAAAAAGACCTACCATTGTATACTCTAGTACTACTGCACAAAACAATTATAAAAATACATGGTTCAACTTCTTTTAGTGCAAAAAATTTGCATATAAGTCTTGTTTGTCGTCAAGATACAACATACTTCTATGAAGTTCTATTAAAGAGAAGATATACATGTGATGCAATATATGAAAAAAATTTCTTTGTTAGCCAACCTTTGAAATTTTGCCGAACGAAAAAAATTCCTAGCTAGATTTATAGAAAAAACACTGTGCTATTTCAATTCCTATAACCTCATTAAATTTCAATTGTCATCAATTATATGAAATAGCACATGTTCTTGAAACGAAATTAGAAGAGTAGCAAACCTAGTAAAGGTAAGTTGTGAATTATAAGAATCATGTTAAAGTACCTGACCTACTGATTTACTTAGTTTAGCTTAATAGTTGTCTATCAGTGAAATAGGTTGCCTAACGTGTTTCAACAATGCTAAAACAGTAAGTAAATGAGACAGTAATTTTTACGTAAAAAACACCCGGCTCAAAAAGGTGTGAAAAACCACAACCTGTACCTCTATAGGATTTTACCCCAACTTCACTAAAATACTTTGAGCCTCAACAACAGCAAATTACAAGACTTTCGTAATCTAGGAATTATAAACTCTAATTCCCACTTCTATAAAACACGCCAACCTCCCAAGGTATGTGTTTCCAAGTCTTCAAGTTTCCCAACTTGAAGACAGTGATCCTAACTCAGTTTATACTTTATTGAGACTAGAATTACATAACCAATACTACTCAAGAACCAACCTAATACATAGAATCTAAGACACCTTATCTTCTAAGTAATAGGAACATGTTTGACTACTAGTTTCTTCAAGCTTTGGAACTGCCAAGTCAATTTTCCAATTGCCTTTGTCTTTGTAAGTGCGTAAGTGACTGCGCAAGTCACTTCCTCTATTTAACCACAACTCTCCAAAGAGTCAATCACAAGATATGACTTCTATCTCAGGTGGAACTCTTGACTCTTTAGAAGTTGTTGTGAATTACAAGTCCTTTCTGAAGTTGATCTCCTTGTTGAGGTAGAACTCCTTATTCAACTCAATCTCTTTTATCATCAGGTGTTGGAATCAAACTCAATCTCATCATTCATGACATGACCCGACCGGAGACTTTGCCATAATAGGTATCTTAAGTCCAACTGGGACTGGGGACCATCCCCGTTATCCAACCCAACCAACCTACACATATTTCAAGTCGGGTAAATTACGAATATATAACAAGATACCGTTATTACATAATCCAAGACTCTGGTATAGGTCTATATCCGTGACTACACAAACAAGTTCAATCATCTGATACCTAACCGATAACCAATACCAAACCAAACAATAATCCAAAACCATAACCATAAAAGTTCCATAACAAGTATATATAATCCCAAAATAAAAAAGGATAAAACAGTGAGAAATTTCGTCCAACGGTATCAGCTCCAATACAATTGTCAATACTAAGGCTGACACCAATACCGGTCCCGCCCATGCTAACCCATAGTAGTTTCACAAATGCCTCTAACCAAAGAATAACCAATATTCGGTTGAGACATGCCCCAACCATAGCTAAAACCAATATCTATAAATAAACCAAAATATGAAATAACATCCATGAAATGATGCCTTCTGGAAAGATAGAAGCTTAGCACTTTAATCCAAAAGTTGAGTTCGAAGTTTGATCACTATGCAGGAGGAGTAGGATGTTGGTTCCACATCGCGTGGGGATACAACCTCCCAAAGAAGGGTTAGCGGGTGAACACTGGCATGAAATCAGGATAAGGATAAAATAATACTATTTAAAAAAACCAAGTAAACCAACCACATGCATATAAACCATACATATATGTATAACCATGCCGGGAAAGGGAATCGGGTTTAGCATGTATTTGAAAACCATTAACCTGAGTATGTGTAGCTTAACCGTCCTTAACCACCCACAAGTTATATGGGTCCAGTGTAACCCTCTGAACGGGCCTCGATGCGTGTGGCCTCACAAACCGGAGATACCATAAGAGTAAGGAATTTCCAAGTACCCTCACTCTCTATGATACATATGTACAATGTACTTAGAGAATTCCCATGTACCTTATAGTATTATATAAGGGTCGCCATGCCCTACCCCTCATGTTGGCAAACATGACTTTTCAGTGTTCATTCATTGAACTCCTACCTTCACAGTTAGCTATCATACCTCACCATTATTGCCCAATTAAAACTTTTTTCAACCAGACCATTATTCCATTATTATTATACAAGGCTATTAGTAGTGGTATCGTCATACCGACTATAACTTGCAAGTATTATCCCTAGCCAAAACTTTTAGAGATCAAGGGAGTCCCATGTACCCATAGATCACATTTTTGAGTTATCTTGGGGGAGTCCCATGTACCCCACAAGTATTCCATCATTAGTTTAGGGGAATCCATTCTACCCCACAAGTTGTTCAATAACCACGTTTACTAGGGAGATTCCCTAGTACCCCATAAGGATGTTTAATTAACAAAACCATTACCACCAAACCAATTCCAAAACTATTTAAACTATTTATATAATTTAGGGCTCCCTTACTATGTTTAAACCATGCATAAGTTCCTTTAAAATCCATCAATGTAGTGAAAGCATTCTCATAGGCATTTTATCAAACATATTGGGGGCATAGTATTTCCTAAACCAAAGTCAATTACCAAATAACCATGCCCATGTAACCAATTATCCAAAACCACCATTAAAGCATATAAAAGCATAATTATAACATGGGAAAACAGTAACCAAGAATTTATAACCAAAACCCCCAAATTATATTTGAAAACCTAAAATCATACCATAATCAAACCATGAAAATATTGTATAAAACTATGCCTTTAGTTGGAACTAACAATGAGGGAAGAGAACATGCCTTAAACCAAGAATATGATGGAGAGAATAACCAACACAAGCCCCAAATTAATCCTTAAGATGAAACCCTAGCTTCCTTTGCCCAAGAACTTTAGAGAGGATTAGAGAGTGGGTTTTCAAGTGTTAATGAATAGAATAATGGGTCAAATAACCTCTCAAGTGAGTTAAAAATCGTGGGGCCTTATTAGATTAAGTGGGCAAATATCCCAATTTCCCTCACTTAAACTGCACCAAAATCCCGTCAGAGGGATACGACTATCCATACCAGTCGTACCCTTCAATACGAGTGGTACCCACCTCTCATACCCAAGGCCATCTCCGTTGGACCCAATACTATCCAAGGTATGAATCACCCTAAACTATGTCGTATCTATGTATACGATCGGTACCCATGATCTGTACCCTTGGCAGAATAGAATCTAAAAAGGATTGAACACTGCCCACCATACGAGTCCATGGTATGACTCGTACCCTGGCTTACGACTCAAGGTTAGCCACTCGTACTAAGATTTAACTTAGTCTACCAAGTCTAAGATTTAAGTGAAGGAAAAAACCAACCAAACGACTCGTATCCACCGATACGACTGGTACCACCCAAGTCGTATCTATTCCAAAAATCAAATCCAATCCACCAACCAACACTGGTTAGAATACAACTAACCCATACCACTCGTATCCCAATGTACGAGTTGTTTCCCTTTGTCTTATCCTGTCTAGAGACCTGAAATCCAGGAAATTTTCTAAGACCAAAAACCCATGGTGTTTCTGTCTCCCCCATTAGGAATATTCGTCCCCGAATGGCGGACAAGTTTAGGTAACCACAAGCACTATTCATTTGCATTATCAAATATCAATCCAAATTTTAACCGAATTAGAAAACAAAGATGCAGAGATATTAATCTTTCCTTTAACAAATTTTGAAAACAAAAGTATGTTAAAGAATACATACCTTCCGCACGAATCCCAGGAGCAGAAAACAAATCATATACTTGAATTTCATGTCCTCCTCCGCTTCCCCTGTAGCCTCTTCCACCTTGTGGTTCCACCATAGAACCTTAACCAAGGCTATATCCTTAGTTCGTAACTAATGAACCTACCTATCCAAGATCTCGATTGGAACCTCTTTATAAGATAGAGAATCCGAGATACCCAAGTCCTTCAAAGGAACCACCAAAGAAGGATCACCAAGACACTTCCTCAACATAGATACATGAAATACCAGATGAATGGAGCTCAAACTAGAAGGCAACTCCAAATCATAAGCCACATTACCAACCCTCTACAAAATCGCATAAGGACCGATAAATCGGAGACTAAGCTTCATTTTCCTACCAAACTGCATTACTCCCTTCATGGGAGTTACCTTTAGGAACACCTTATCCCCAACCTCAAACTCCAAGTCTCTACGTCTTACACCCGCATAGGATGTTTGGCGACTTTGGGATGCCTTAAGACTTTTTCGAATCACCTTTACCTTTTCCATAGATTGATAAATCAAATTTCGATCGAACATACCCGCCTCACCAAGCTCAAACCAACCAATATGAGATCTACACCTCCTATCATACAATGCCTCAAAAAGGGCCATTCCAATTCTAGAATTATAGTTATTGTTGTAAGCAAACTCTACCAAATATAGATGCTCAACCCAACTTCCACCATAGTCGATCACACATGACCGAAGCATATCCTCCAATGTCTGAATAGTTTTTTTCGCTTATCCATCCTTCTGATGATGAAAAGCAATACTCAAACTCACCCTAGTATCTAATCCCTTCTGAAAAGTCTACCAGAAATGAGAGAAAATTGCATACCACAACCAGAGATAATTGAAACAGGTACCCCATGCAACTTTACTATCTCCTGAAAATACAACTTCGCATAGTCCTCCACCAAAAAGGTAGTCCCCAATCCACGATGACCCAAATCGAATTAAACTGGTTCCAAGATCGAGGAAGACCGATAACGAAATCTATGTTGATTACCTACCATTTCCATTAGGGTAACTCAATTTCATGATATAACCCGCCAGGCCTATTGTGCTCAACTTTGACTTGTTGGCACACCATACACTTGGCTACAAAATCAGCCACATCCCTTTTCATACCATTCCACCAATATATCTCCTTGAGATATGATATATTTTTGTCGAATCGGGATGAACAACATAGAGCGACTCATGTACCTTAGCCAATACCCTTTCTCGTAATCCATCTATGTTAGGAACATATAACCTCCCTTGGTACCGCAAAGTACCATCACCACTGACCTCGAATACCATTACCTTTTTCCCACCAATATCACTCTTGATTTTTATCAAGATAGTATCTAGCACTTGATTCTACCTAATCTCTGCACCGAGAGATGACCTAACCACTTTCTGAACCATCACAACATCGTCCTTGGATTCCAAGAGACGAACTCCAAGATTGGCCAATCAGTGAATGTCCTTTACCAATTCTCGCTTTCCTTTCTACACATAAGACAAATTTTCCATGAAAAATCCGCTAAGAGCATCAGCAACCACGTTAGCCGTACCTGGGTGGTAGTAAAGACTCATATTATAATCTTTGAGAAGCTCTAACCATCTTCTTTGCCTGAGATTTAGCTCCTTTTGAGTGAACACATACTGTAAACTCTTTTGATCAGAAAAGATGTCTATGTGCACTCCATACAAATAATGTCGCCATATTTTCAAAGAAAAAACCACTTCCAACAGTTCTAAATCATGAGTAGGATAATTTATCTCATGCACTTTCAACTTCCTGGAAGCATCGACAATCACCTTCTCATGCTGCATAAAAAAAGAGCCAAGTCCCACCTGAGACGCATCACAATAAACTACAAACCCCTCCGTACCTTCCAGCGAGGTCAAAACTACAACTGAAGTCAGCTTATCCTTAAGCTTCTTAAAACTCCCTTCACATGCTTTCGACCAAGAGAACCTTACCTTCTCTTGAGTTTAGTCAAAGGAGCAGCTATCATTAAAAAGCTTTCCACAAACCGCTTATAATACCCAGCCAAACCCAAGAAGCTCCGAATATCGATTGGAGTTGTGGGTCTAGGACACCTTTTAACCACAACCACCTTTTGAGGATTCATCATGATTCCATCACTAGAAATAATATGACCAATAAAAGTCATAACATTCAATGGAAACTAACACTTGGAGAACTTGGCATACAACTGTTGTACTTTTAAGATCTGCAATACCACACGGAGGTGGTTGGAATGATCCACCTTACTTTTAGAATACGCCAAGATGTCATCAATAAACACAATGACAAAAAGATCTAAGAACTGCCTGAAAACCCTGTTCATCAAATCCATAAATGCCATTGGGGCATTAGTCAAGCCAAATGACATGAGCAAGAACTCAAAGTGCTCATACTGAGTATGGAAAACTGTCTTAGGGATATCCTCCTACCTTATCTTAAGCCGATGATACCCAGATCAAAGATCTATCTCAGAAAAGAACTTGGCACCTTGAATCTAATCAAATAAGTCATTTGACCTCGAAAAAGGATACTTGTTCTTGATTGTTACCTTATTCAACTATCGATAACCAATGCACATCCTAAGGGAACTATCCTTCTTGCTCCTGAACAAAATCGGTGCACCCCACGGGGATACACTAGGACAAATAAAACCTTTATCCAAAAGATCCTTAAGGTTCTTCTTGATTTCCCTCAACTCAGTCGGAGCTATTCTATAAGAAGGAATAGATATTGGATGAGTGTCCAGAACCAAACCAATACCAAACTCAATTTCTCTATCCAGAGGAACACCGAGAAGATCATCCGGAAAGACCTCAGGAAAGTCACTTACCACCAAAGCTGAGTGAAAAGAAGGACCCTCCGAGTTAAAAATTTAACTCAGACCAAGTAATAAAGACACCCTTTGGAGATTAATCTCCGAGCTCTAAGATAGGAAATAAACCTCCCCTATGATCTAGGGAACAACCCTCCCACTCTATAACTGGTTCACCAGGGAACCTAAAGTCAACCTTACAGGCCTGACAATCTAAGGACATGTAACAAGAGTGTAAACAATCCATCCCCATGATAACATCAAAATTCACCATATCCAGCTCAAACAAGTCTACCAAGGTCTGCTTGCTACCAACAGATACCACACACCTCCTGTAGACTCTTTTAGCAATGACTGAGTTACCTATCAGGGTAGAAACAGAAAAAGGATTTGAAACAACCTCAGGATCAAAACCAAAACATACAACCACATATGAGGTCACATAGGAAAGAGTAGATCCCTGATTAAGAAGACAATACACGTCACAAGAAAAAAGTTGTAACATACCAGTAACGACATCAAGTTATGCCTCAGATTCTTATCGAGATATAATAGCATACAACCTATTACGGCCAGTATCGATACCAGAAATAGGAGAAAACGCCGAAGCCACACCACTAGGCATAGGAGCAGAAGATAAAGCAACCGAAGCTTTGACCGCTCCCAAAGAACCCTTACTAATCGGACAATTCTTAAGCATATGGCCTGGCTGGCCACACTTAAAACATTCGTGCCTTCCCTCTTCACAAAAGCCCTAATGAATACGACCAAAGAACCGGTAAAGAGGACATAAAAAGTCGTTTGTGCCTCACTTACCTGAGATTGGGCATCTTGTACCCAGAAATTATTACCACCTTGCGTACGCCAGTCACCCGACTGTTTTGGGTAAGGAGCGCTAGCAGTAGAAAAGGAACCAGAACTCCCCCAATTCTTCTTTGGCCATTTGCCGCCATCCCAAACACTCTGCTACTGAGCACCACCCTTCTTAGAGTACTTGCTCTTCTTACTCTGCATTTCCCCAAACTCCGCCTGTTTTCTCTTTTAATTCTCAACCTGCTGCATGTGGATAACCAACCTAAAAATATCTATATCCTTAATCAGTAAAGCTATCTTGCTTTCAAGGATCAAATCTCGAGATAGCCCAGAAGTGAACTTTCTCATCCTCGCTCTCATATTAGACACCAAGTTCGGAGCATATCTTGATAGCTGATGGAACTTCAAGGTATATTCCTTGACAGACATTTTTCCATGCTTAAGATTCATAAACTCCTCCATCTTTGCTTCCCTCAGTTCCTCAGGAAAGAAGCGACCCAGAAAAGTATTATAAAGGGCCTCCCATAAGGACAACTCCTCAACATCACCTCTATCCCTATCCTACTCCTCGTACTATTGGTACGTAATATTCTTGAGATGATAAGCTGTAAAGTTTACCCCTTTCACATTCGTGGCCTGTATCACCCTGAAGATTTTCTCTAGTTCATCCAAGAAATCCTAAGGATCCTCCTCCACCTTTACTCCGATAAAAGTAGAATGATTTATTTTTATAAACAGGACAACCCTTGTGGCCTCATCAGATAAAACACCAGATGCATACCGCTTAGCCTGAACAAGAACCAACTGCGCAATAACATAAATTGATTAGTAAAATTCTGCATTAATCACCTCACCTTGAGGAGGACTAGTAGCAATCGGGGGAACTTTAGAACAATCAAAGAGAGGACCGTGAGATCGAGTGTGAACTCTAGGTGTAGGGCGTACCCCAACAACATCGTCCCCAGATGGGACAGAATAATTTTTTTATGTTCCAGATCATCGAGGCATGATCTAAAAAGCGAACAAACAAGGATTAGAGAAAATTCCAGGACTTAGACTACAAGCTTAAAAATAGAATACCAAGAAAGTGAAACATTTCTAAATGCCTTGTAGCCTCTCTCTTATGAATGTAACGCACTACACACCCCTAAAAGAGACTCTACTAGAAACGGCTTTGTGGACTCCCAATTAACCATTAACCTAAGGCTATGATATCAACTTGACATGACCTGACCGGGGGCCTAGTCATAATGGGCATCCCAAGTCCAACCGGGACTAGGGACCACCCATATTATTATCCAATACAACCAACCTACGCATATTTCGAGTCGGAGGAATTCTGAACATATAACAAGATAGCATTATTACATAATCCAAGACTCTGGGATGGGTATATATCCGTGACCGCCCAAACGAGTCCAACCATACGATACCTAACTAAAAACCAATAACAAACAGAACAATAATCCAAAACCATAGCCATATGAGTTCCATAATAAGTATATATAATTCCAAAATAAAAGAGGATGGAACAATGAGAAATTTCATCCAACGGTATCAGCCCCAATACCAATGTCAATACCAAGGCTGACACTAATAGCAATCCCGCCTATGCCAACCCATAGTAGTTCCACAAAAGCCTCTAACCAAAAGATAACCAATATCTGGTTGGGACGTGCCCCAACCATATCCAAAACCAATATCCATAAATAAACTAAAGTATGAAACAACATCCATGAAATGGAGCCTTCAGAAAAGATGGAAGCTCACCACTTCAATCCAAAAGCTGATTCTGAAGTTTGATTACTATGCAGGAGAGTAGGATAGACGGTTCCTGCATCGCGTAGGGATACTGCCACCCGAAGACAAGTTAGCGGGTAAACGCTAGCATGAACTCAAGAAAAGGATAAATAATTCCATTTAAAAAACCAAGTAAACCAACCACATGCATACAAACCATACATATATATATATATATAACCATGCCGGGAAAGGGAACTGAGTTTAACATGCATTTTGAAAACCATTAAACTAGGTATGTGTAGCTTAATCATCCGGAACCACCCACGGGCTATATGGGTGAGTGTAGCCCCCTGAACGGGCCCCGATACATATAGACACACGAACCAGAGATACCATAAGAGCAAGGGATTCCCAAGTGCCCTCACTCTCCATGATGCATATGTACAGTGTACTTAGATGATCCCCATGTACCTCATAGTATAATATAAGGGTCGCCATGCCCTACCCCTCTTGTCGGAAAATATGAGTTTTCAGTATTCGTTCATTGAACTCTCAACTTGGCGATTAGATATCACACCCTGCCATTATTGCCCAATTAAAATCATTTCCAACAAGACCATTATTCCATTATTATTATCAAGGGCTATTAGTAGTGGTATCGTCATACTGACTATAACTTGCAAGTATTGTCTCTAGCCAAACCTTTTAGAGATCAAGGGAGTCCTTGTACCTATAGATCATATTTTTAAGTTATCTTAGGGGAGTCCCATGTACCCCATAAGTATTTCATCATTAGTTTGGGGGAATCCCTTGTACCCCACAAGTTGTTCAATAACCATGTTTGCTTAGGGGATTTCCTTGTACCTCACAAGGATGTTTAATTAACCAAATCATTACTACCAAACCCATTTAAACTATATATATCATTTAGGGCTCCCCTACCAAGTTTAAACCATGCATAAGTTCCATTAAAATCCATCAATGTTGTGAAAGCATTTTCATAGGCATTTTATCAAACATATTGGAGGCATAGTATTTCCAAAACCAAAGCCAATTACCAAAGAACCATCCTCATGCAACCAATTATACAAAACCATCATTAAACCATATGAAAGCATAATTAAAATATGGAAAAACCATAACCAAGAATTTATAACCAAAACCCCCAAATTATATTTGAAAACACAAATCCATACAATAATCAAACCATGAAAACATTGTATAAAACTATGCCTTTCTTGGAACTAACAATAAGGGAAGATAACATGCCTTAAACGAAGAGAATGATGGAGAAAAATCACCAACACAAGCCCCAAATTAATCCTTAAGATGAAACCTTAGCTTCCTTTTCCCAAGAACTTTAGAGAGAAATAAAGAGTGTTTTTCTAAGTGTTAATGAATAGAATAATAGGGAAAATAATCTTCCAAGTGAGTTAAAAGTTATGGGGACTTATTAGGTTAATTGGGGAAATGTCCCAATTGCCCTCACTTAAACTGCATCAAAATAGCGTCATAGGGATACGACTATCCATACCAGTCATACCCTCCAATATAAGTGGTACCAACCACTCGTATCCAAGTCCATCTCCCTTTGACCCAACACTGTCCAAGGTACGACTCACCCTAAACCATGTTGTATCCATACATACGATCGGTACCCATAATTCATACCCCTGACGGAATAAAATCTAAAGAGGATTGAACAATGCCCATCATACGACTCATACTCTGGCTTAGGGCTCATGGTGAGCCACTCGTACACAGATCCAACTGTCTACAAAGTCTAAGATTTAAGTGAAGAAAAGACCCAACCAAATGACTCATATCCATCGATATGACTCGTATCACCCAAGTCGTATCAATTTCAGAAACCAAATATAACCCACCAACTAACACTGGTTGTCATACGACTAACCGATAATACTCATATCCCAGTGTACAATTTTTTCCCCCTAGTCTTATCATCTCAGAGAACAGAAATCTCGTAAATTTTCTAAGGCCAGAAACCCAGAGTGTTTCAATGCACACAAGTGCTGATTAGGTAAAAGTTATCAAATTTACCACCTTGTCCACTTTCTTAATTCAGCACTTTTGTTTCTTTATAACCCAATGAACTTTCACTCTTGATTATGTCACATCAGTGGAACATTTGGATCAATATATTTCAATCATTTTATCATTCATCAAAACTTCAAAGCTCTAACAAATTCCCCCTTATTGATGATGACAAACCACTACCTTTCGACATCCATATTTTACCTAAAACACTTATACAAGAGATACTAGAATGAAACAAATTAGACGGTTGGTCCATAAGTATTGCACAATCCCTGTGATTTTCCCTTTTTTGGCATCATTTAAAAGCATAATATTAATTAGAAGATAAAAATGGGTGTTAAACTTCTCATGGCCACTGGGCTATCATCAAGACAATCAGAACTTAGAAATTGATATTAAAATGCAACAAACAAAGCAGTAATAGATAATATTTGAGTAAACAAAGATTCCATTGCATTAATTTACAAGATATGAGAACCACATGTATAAGAAACATACCAAAAAAAGAGAACCACAATTGAGCTTTAGGAGAAAGACATAAAACAAGAATTATAAGGGACTAGTAGAAGGACACTAAGTTGTAGAGGTAACAGGTTGAATGAGCTGAGTCAATCAAAGGATAGCAGCATGAGAAGCTATTTCCTTAGCAAGTTCATTCTCAAACTCAAAAATTTTGGCCCTGATATTTATAGATTCTTGGGCATGGTTATCCTGAACATATTCCAATTCTTCAATCCTCTCTTCCAAGGTAATTTGGGCCCTTTGAAAGAGAGTATTTGCACTGTGCATGGATTCAGGGATAGAAGAGTAATGAACTCTACCAAGAACATCTTTTGTAGTTTGATATTCCCACACAGGAATGGAAATACCAAACTCTTTAAAAATATTAGCAAGATAAAAACCATATGCCAAATAGTGGCCATTTTCATCTTGATGGATCACACGATTCATGTGTTTCAAGATTAGAGTAGGAAGGCCAATTTTGACCTCAGAATCAAGAAGCTCCATCAAGCCCATATCTAAGTAGTTGGCTTCAATTCTTCTCTCCTATCTTTAAAGAATGATTTTCTGCACTACATCAAATTAAAGTTGATGCAAGTGAGACATTTCACATTTTTTAACTTACCTATATTGGGCAAGAATAGGCTGGCTTGAGAATTTTCTTGTGCTTTCAAGAGTTGCAGGAAAATTATAAAGGGGAGGCCACATATATTTCACATAGTGGCTCCATCCCCTTGAATGAATACCCAGAATACGAGACACATTATCACAAGTAATCTTAATCTAAACCCCTAAGACTATAGAGATAAAGACAGACCCATTAAAGTTCCCATTTATGTAGAACTCAGTTACATCATTTTTAGCCAATTTTTGTTGGGTGGTTTCTTGAAGGAAAAGTGTTGACCATACTGGTGCAGCTAGTTTGATAAGGAGTATATCCATTTCATATCCTCTAAACCCAGTGACAATACGTCCTCTTACTATCTTTTGTTTCTAAAATTTGAGAATGTGATCAAGGGTTGGAGAAAGAGACTCAACATGAGTAGTAGCGTGATAAAGAGAGTGAGGGATGTATGGAGCAGGTCGAATTACATATTTCTTTGGAGTATAAGAATAGGGTTTAAACTTTTTTGAGGATTTTGATTTAGATCGAGAAGCTTTCTTAGAAGGTGGTTTGGATAATGAAGAAGAGCTGGTGGAGCAAAAAGAAGATGGTTTGGGAATAATATTTTTGACCTTTTTCCCATAATGAACCTGAATTAGAAGCAAGTTATCATCGGGGTCAGATAAGGTGACCTTTGAGGATTTAGACCCAGTAGGAGTGGGACGTTTATTTTTTCTAGCTCTTAAAGCCTTCTTAAGGATAGAATCTTCTTGCCTTTTGCAATTATGAGTATGGAGAGTTCTTTATGGAACAAAAAAACTGATGTGTTCATCAAGAACTTCATTTTCAAGTACAAAAATTGGGGCTCCAAATAATTTTCTAAGTCTAAATCAAGCCCGTTTAAGAATTTGGTCTAAGGGAATTAGTTCTTCAGTAGATAAAGTTTGTGGAGGAACAATATCTTGAAATTGTTCAAATAAATGTTTCTTAAATAAATTGAGCATAACTTGAAATCATTCCAAAGAGCAAAGTCGTATAGCTTAATTGTAGGAACATGAGGGATATTAGGAATAGTGATTTCAATCGAGACTAGTGCCATTAAAGAGGACGCAGGAGATTCTAGATTTTTTTAGAGGACAAAGTAGAGAGAGATGTAGAGGAAGTCATTTTCAGTGTAAGAAAAAGAATGACGGTAAGAACAAGAAGCTTGAGTAATTTATGAGTTTCAATCAAAGGAGTAGGGTTTTAAATAAAATCAGAATTAAAACTAATTTTGTGAGAAGTGGAAGGATTTTCTTCAGTGGAGACCCAATAGAACTTGGTGATTTGAATTTAACATGAAGGCGATGCCAGCATTTTAATGGGAAAGGACTTTTCAAAAATTGGTGGTTAGAAGAAAGGTGAGATTCATTAAATATAGGAAACAGATATGCTCATGTGTTTCAATTCAATTTGGAGGAACTGAAGACATGTGAAAACATAACTTTGGGAGTCTTTGCATAGACATCCTAGTTTAGATCAATTGTCTTCTAAAATCTTCAATGAAGATATACATAATATAAGAAATTATTAGGAACTAGAATTGAGACACACAACTAAATGTGCAAGACTGAGTAGGTTAACAAAATTGCTACTAATTAACAATTAAAAGTAATTTTTCTAGCCAATCATTGAGGGTGATTTATACAATTTTAATCATCTCCAAGTCTAATATGTCATTTTCAAAGTTTTCCCTACATAAGGCTTTGGTAAAAATATCTGCAATTTGTTTTCAATAGATCAAAATATTAAAGAAGCAAGACTTTTTTCTATATTGTCCTTAAGAAAATGATGCCTTATATCAATATGCTTAGTTCTTTTGTGTTGCACAGGATTTTTTGCAATATTAATGGCACTTATATTATCACAAAAAATAGGAACACAACCAATGTCCATACCAAAATCTAAGAGTTGTTGTTTAATCTATAATAATTGAGCACAACATGATCCAGTAGCAACATACTCAACCTCAGCAGTAGACAATGCTACTGAGTTTTATTTCTTAGTGGACCAAGAGATTAGACATGATCCAAAAAAGTGTGCCTTACCTGTGGTGCTTTTCCTATCCACTAGATATCCTGCATAATCAACATCAGCATAACCTACTAGTTTGAAATTTCTTCCTTTTGGATACCACAAATCTAAGTCAGTAGTTCCTTTGAGATACCTCAAGATTCTCTTAACTAACTTCAGGTGAGAGTCATTTGGATCTTCTTAGAATCCTGTACATATTCCCACACTAAAAACAATGTCTAGTCTACTAGCCGCGAGATACAGAAGTAAACCAATCATACCTCTATATAGCTTTTGTTCCATAGACGGACCTACTTCATCCATATATAGTTTTATGGTAGTGGCAATTGGAGTGCTTATCTCTTTTGCTTCCTCCATAGAGAATCTTTTGAGAAATTCATTTGTATACTTTTGTTGATGAATCATTGTTCCAGCATTTGTTTGTTTTATTTACTAGCCCAAGAAAAATTTAAGTTCCCCCATATGCTTATCTCAAACTCACTACTCATGATTTTTGCAAATTCATAAGTCATGTTGACATTTGTAAATCCAAAAATAATGTCATCTACATAAACTTGCATAATCAATAAATCTTTTTCATTAGTCTTTAAGAAGAGAGTGTTGTCAATTTTACCTCTTGTATGTCCATGTTTCAAAAGAAATTTTGACAATCTTTTATACCAAGCCCTTGGGCCTATTTCAGTCCATACAAAGTCATGTCAAGCTTATACACGTAATTATGAAATTTCTCACATTCAAACCCAGGGGGTTGTTTCACATAAATTTCCTTCTTGAGATACCCATTTTGGAAGGCATTCTTTACGTTCATTTGATGAAGAGTAAATTCTTTATAGGCTGCAAATTCTACAAGAAGTTTGATTGCTTCAAGTCTGTCCATAGGAGTAAAAGTCTCATCATAGTCTATACCTTCCTCTTGATTGTATCCTTGGACCACCGGCCTTGCCTTGTTCCTTGTAACTGTTCTATGTTCATCAACCTTATTTTTGTACACCCACTTAGTTCCAATCACAGTTCTGTCTATTAGAGGTGGAATTAAGTGTCAAACCTTACTTCTTTCAAAATGGATAAGCTCTTTTTGCATCGTAATGACCTAATTTGCATCAAGAAGTGCTTCATCCACCTTTTTTGGTTCAATCATTGATAGGAAAGCCTTGAATGCACACATGTTCTTTAATCTAAGTTTAGTAGTGATGCCTGAAGTGAGATCAGTGAGAAGATTCTCAATTGGATGAGAACCCTGTCTTTTGGAACTAATCCTTATGAGTTGTTGGGCTCACAATGAGTGGTTTGAGCTGGAGTTGTTGGTGGTTCAATTCCCCTAGTCAGAGTGCCTCCAAGTTTAGTTTTCCCTATTGAAGTGCCTCTAGGTTCAGTTCCCCCTATCGATGGACCAGGTTGTATAACATGTTTTTAACCTATTATTTAGTTTCACTTTCTTCCTGCATGTTAGTGTCAGCACATGATTCATAAAAAACTACATGCACACTTTCTTCAACACATTTTATTCTTTTGTTTAAGACCCTATATGCTTTGATACCATAAGAATATCCTAAAAAGATTCCCTTATCACTTTTAGCATCAAATTTTTTCAAATTATCTTTTTCATTATTATGAATGAAACACTTCCAATCAAAGGTTCTAAGATGAGAAATATTTGGTTTTATTCTTTTTAATAACTCATAGGGAGTCTTGTCAAGAATAGGCTTAATCATACGCCTATTGGCAATGTATCCAACAGTATTTATGGCCTTAACCCAAAGATATTTTGCAAGATTCCCGACAGGCATCATTGTTCTAGCCATATCTTCCAAAGTCTTATTTTTTCCTTTCTACTACTCTATTTTGCTGAGGTGTTCTAGAAGCAGAGAAATTATGATCTATACCATTTATGGAATAAAATTCCAAGAACTTTGCCTTTTCAAATTTAGTGTCATGTTCAAATCTAATGAAAATTAAAGAAGTACCTAGTTTTTTTCATTTTCTTAATAAATATAGAAAAGACATCAAAAGTATTTTTTTTGGAAGCTAAGAACAATATTCAGGTAAACCTAGAATAGTCATCAACAACTACAAAAACATATATTTTACCACCTCTGCTTTGAACTCTTATTGGTCTACAAATATTCATATGGACTAGGTCAAGGCACTTGGTTGTACTGACATGGTTCTTGGGTTTGAATGAAGATCTTACCTGCTTCCCCCTTACACAAGAACTACAAACTTTATCTTTTTTTAACTTAGTTTTGGGCAAGCCCATTACCATGTCCTTAGAATTTAGTTTGTTTAATTGCTTCAGACTTGCATGTACAAGTATTTTATGCCAAAGGATGAGATCATTTTTAATAGCACTTAAATAGGTCAGTCCTGTTCCAGGCATGCTCATGATATCAATTTTATACACATTCTTGTGTCTTCTTGCAATGAGTATAATTTCCTTGGTATCCATCTTTTTTACCTTTCAACTTGCAAAAGTAAAAAATACCTTATTACATTTATCACATTATTATGATATGCTGAGCAGGTTATGCTTCAATCCTTCAACAAGGTAAACTCTTCCAGTGTTCTTGATTCAGATGTGCCAATATTTCTAATTCCAGTAACTATACCCTTTTTTCCATCACAACATGATAACCCCCATCCAACTATTTTAGAGAGTGAAAGGAATTTTTTTTTTCACCATTCATGTGTCATGAGCAAGCACTATCTAAGTACCAATACTTCTTGCTTCCTTTCACTCTTACCTGCAAGAAAAATTAGGGGTTAGATTTAGAAACCAAGACAAGCTTGGGTCCTTTCTTATGAGTAAAGGGATGAATAAGATTTCTTTTGGCCTATCAAGGCAACAGGTTGTGCGACCTATTCCTCTAACCAATTTTGTTTTTCTTTCTATTAGTCTGTGCTAACATGGATTCAGATTTCTTTGCTAGGCTTGTGCTTTTAGATCTGCTTTTTTCAGCAACTGGATATTCAGTTGTTGGATGTCCTAAATTTCCACATATATAGCACAACTCCTTGGTAGCAGTAGAACTTTTGTAAAAACCCAATCTAACCTTTACATTATGGTTTTTTTTAACTTAATTGATGGACAATTCTTGAGGAGTTTGTCCACCTATTTGCTCTTTCAAGGTCAAGTTTTAATTTGGAAACTTCTTGACTTAAGATACTCACCTTTTCCTTTTCACAAAACTATTCATGTTTGACCTTTGTCAATTCAGACTCGATTCTTTTTTTTCTTCACTCTTGACCTTTTTTCCTTTCTCTGAGAGAGTCTGTTTTAAGACATTTGATTTTAGTGTGAGGTTAGAAGAATCAGGTTTACTTACTTTTTCCTTTAGAGTGTTATTCTTCTTTATAACAGTGTTCTTGCAGGTCTTAAGATCAATATAATAAAACTTCAGGCTTACAAGATTGCTAAATATTCAGTCCCTATCAGAGGTTAATTCTTGGAAATCATAAACTAAATCACTCATTAAGATGATACACTTTCTTTTTTAGAACAAATGTAATTTCTCTTTGAGTTAAACAATAATTATCTTAGAGGCTGAATCTTCTTTATCCTCCAGGTCTGAATCTCTAATTGCTATGAGAACAGTTTCATCAATCTCTTCATCATTTGATTCATCTGAGTTTGATCCCCAAGTAGCCATCATAACATATTCTTACTTTTTCTTTTTCTTTACTTTCTTTTTTAACTCTATTTATTCTCTCTTCTTTCTATATCAACTTTCCTATGAGGACAATCTTTAATTAGATGACCAGTCTTCCCATATTTATAACAGCCAACAGGGTTGTCATTGGAACATTTTTTGCTACTTGTTTCTTTGTTCTTTTTTAAGAATTTACTGAAGTTCTTTGAGATGAAGGCAACTTGTTCCTTACTCAGTTCAAACTCCTCATCACTGTCAGTTGCCTTCAGGGTAAGAGATTTCTCAATAATTACTTTCTTTTTCTTGACTTCATCTAATTGTATTTCATAAGTCTTCAGATTACCAACAAGCTCATCCAAGGACATCCTAATAAGATCAGTTGCCTCTCTAATTTCTATGACCTTGACATCCCATTTGGACTTGGGAAGAACTCTTAAAACCTTCTACACCTGTTCCTCGGTAGAGATCGCTTTTCCCAAGGAAGTCAACTCATTTATCAGGGTGGTCAATCTAGTCATCATTTTATGCAAAGATTTATTTTCTCCCATCTTGAAAGCCTCATATTCAGTGAAAAGGTAGGCAATCCTGAATTTTCTCACTTAAGCAGTGCCTTCATAGGCATTCACTAAGGCATCCCATAACCATTTGGCACTATTGGAGTTTGATACCCTGTTATATTAAGAAGGACCTAGTCCACACACTAGAATATTCTTGGCCTTTGTATTTTTCTTTAATGCAGTAAGTCCTTAGTAGTAAACTCACTTCTTACTTTCTTAACAAGTTCTCCATCAGATATTTTCATAGGAATTATGGGTCCATCAGTAATTCAATCCCACAACTCATAATCTTCATCTTGCAAGAACATTTCCATTCGATCTTTCTACCAAATAAAGTGGGTGCCACCAAAGAGTGGGGGTCGAGTGGTTGATTTCCTTTCACTGTGGCCAATAGATGGTGCGAAATTCATCATGATAATCTTATCTTAAGTTCTATCCTTATTTAAGACAACTCTCTCTAATACTCCTTGTTAGAGTACCTGACCTATCGATTTACTTAATTTAGCCTAATAGTTGCCTATCAGTGAAACAGGTTGCCAAACGTATTTCAACAATGCCAAAATAGTAAGTAAATGAGACAGTGATTTTTACGTGGAAAATACCTGGATCAAAAAAGTGTGAAAAATCACAACCTGTACCTTTACAGGATTTTATCCCAACTTCACTAAAACACTTTGAGCCTCAACAATAGCAAATTACAAGAATTTTGTAATCTATGAATTATAAACTTTAATTCCTGCTTCTACAAAACACCCAAACCTCCTAAGGTATACGTTCCTAAGACTTTGAGTTCCCCAACTTGAAGAGACTGATCCTAACTCAATTTATACTTCACTGAGACTAGAATTATATAACCAATACAACTCAAGAACCAACCTAATACATAGAATCTAAGACACCTTATCTTCTAATTAATAGGAACAGGTTTGGCTACTAGTTTCTTCAAGCCTTAGAACTTTCAAGTCAATTTTTCAATTGCCTTTGTCTTTGTAAGTGAGTAAGTGACTATGCAAGTCACTTCCTCTATTTAACCACAACTCACCGAAGAGTCCTTCATAAGATATGACTTCTATCTCAGGCGAAACTCTTGACTCTTCAGAATTTGTTGTGAATTAAAAGTCCTTCTTGAAGTTGATGTCTTAGTTGAGGTAGAACTCCTTCTTCAACTTAATCTCTCTTATCTTCAAGTATTGGAATCAAACTCAATCTCATCATCCACACACGTGTTGATTAGGTAAACGTTATCTAATTTACCACCTTGTCACTTCATTAATCCAGCACTCTTGATTGTGTCGCATCAGTGAAACAACTAGATCAACATGTTTCATTCATCATCAAAACTTCAAAGCTCCAACAAATCGGTTATAAATAGTTAGGCCTTAGCGATTCTACAAATGGTATATATTTAATTCGTTAGCTTTAAATAATTTTGAAGGTCAAGAAAAATTTCATGTTTGAGTAATTGAGGATTTCTATGTAGGATTTGTTTGGCGGATGGAGCTTTAAGTTACTACACTTTCAAGAGTACCTTCTCAAAAGTTTCACTACCAGCCTCATACAATAATCTATATCCATTCAGGAAAAACTTGATATTGTCACGACCCAATTTATGAGCCATGATGGCATATACTTTATCCCACCAATAGTTAAGTCAAATATTAGACCGAAGCTATAAGCAATGGGCTAATCTAGTGGGAAATGGCATAAATATGAAAAATTTTCAAGTGAAGACTTATAACAATAAATCAGGTAATAATAATATGAAAGATAGATAAGATAATAATAACATCTCTCGATCTAGTAGTGTCGGTACAAGATCCACTAACAAAAAAATATGAGTACTGTAATAGTCAAATATACATTAGTCTCAAATAATGAAAGACTAAGCAAGAGTAGAAGACGGAGAAATTAAAAACTCTAACTTTGAGAGTGCACCCTGTTTCTGAACTTAAATCAACATGATTGCATCGTTAACGACGACAACTAGTATACGAATCTGCACCAAAAAGGTATAAAAGTGCAGTATGAGTATCAAAGCCATGGGTACTCGGTGAGCATCATCGACCGACTGAGCTAAATCATAATATAAATATAATAAAAGATAAATAAGCTAAGTCAAGGTAAGAGGGAAAACATGAAATAATGCTCCAAATACTATAAACAAATAGATAATCTAAAATAATAACATAAAAGAACACATAACTATCATTTCAAACTACCCCCAAAAGCCAGTGAATATGGAAAAGTAAATAACCCAACACAGTTCTCCAAAAGCCCGGAGGATGCAAACAAGGAGGAGAAATAAATGGAAATTTACTAAGTAATCGTATCTCAAAAACATAATAGCGAATTCTTCCATACCATAATCATTGAACTCTATTCGGTTCCATAACAACCATAAATAACTCTTAATGCAAACTTGAATCGAAACTCATATCATCATTTAACGAACTTGAATCATAACTAATGTAATTAATTATCATACTTGAATCAAAACTCAAGATCTAAAATCGTCGGACTTGAACCGGAACTTGCATCAACTCCCAACTACTAACCTAGCATAAGAATCATGTATCCACAATCTTAAATCTCCTAGATATATAATTTAAATGGTATAACATGCCTGCAAATTCCACAAGGAGCTAATAATAACTTATGCCTAAGGTGGGTTGAAGGAGTCCACTTCTAATTTTCGAAATTCATTCTCAGGCAAATTCTATTCTGGACTAGGCTATGGTATCTAAATTCACTTTTTGATGTTAAATAAGTCATATTTAGCCCTAAGATAGAAATTTTACCTAAAGCATGAGTAACTAAATCCATTATGCCTAATTTACGATTCCTTAATAGGCTAAATAATCTAAATTATACTAATTATGTCTTCAAGACCTAATTTCCAACCCCTATCTAGTACATTATCATAAATATACTAAAAATTAGATCAATCTATGAGAAATTAAATCTAGCCTACCTAGACGCCGAAGAATGCTAGATGAAAATCGGTTAAATCATCATTTTTCCTTCGGGGAAGCTTCAAGACAAAGTCACTCTATCAAAATGATAACTACTCATCAAAATGAGAACAACAGTACCCGTATTGCATTTTTATGCTTTGGATTCAAAATTACATAAATATTTCATAGTGGGCTCGCTTGCGGTATTATACTTTCAAAATCATCAATACGTACCTCAATGCTCAAGAGACATTAACCCTCAAGAATGAGCAAGTTTGGAACTCAAATTGTGCTAAAATCAACCCATCAAAAATCTAGAAATTTGGAAAAATAATTGAGAAATTAACCATGAATTTAATAAAAAGTTACCAAGAATTCAAAGAAGAATCGAGAAATTCAAGCTCACAAATACCCTAAAATTATCTATTAATGCGTCTCCCAAGTTTTCACACTTTCTAGGGTTTTTCACTCTTGAACTTGTGTGAAAAAGGAAGAAAATAAGGCTAATTGAGGCATTAAATAGCTTCCAGGTGTCTCTTAAGCAGACACTTGGCCACTTAAGCGGCCACTGCTAAAACGCCCAAATATCACTAAAGCAGCCCTAATGATGCCTGGAAAGCTGCTTAAGCAGACTAGCCAAAACTAACGAGACAAACGCTTTAGCGGTCAGGTTGCTGCTAAAGAGACTCACTGAGGAAGGCTAAACCGCTAAAGCGCCCAATGGCCGCTTTAGCAGATACACTAGATGAGTGCACCAGCTGAAGACGTGGATTTTTTTCAAGTCTCCACCGACTCCTCGAGATTCATTCGGAATCTCGTATATGCAAATGGACTTTGCTACCCTATCAAATTTGATATTTTGGATTCAATGACCCAGTTAAAATTTTCATCCGAGGTTATCTCGATAAAAAGTCTACCCCATACTCAAATGCCATTTTTATCAACTTTAGAGCAATAGCCCGAAATGAGTTTGAAAATCTCAAAATCCAAACCAAAGGTTCCTCCTAACCTAAAATTGATGTTCCAAATTTGTTGGAATAGTCAGAATCGGCATACGAGGTCATTTGACTGAAATTTTTATCCGATATCCAATTCTAACCTGCAAAGATTTTAAAATAAGAAATTGGCTTTAAAAATCAAATAAACTGTCGGATAATCGAACTGTCAGCTCCAGCAAGTCATAAATGACTTAGGATAGCTATACAAAAGCTCTAAATGATAAAAAATGAGTGAAAATATAAAAAATAACCTGAAGGGTCATTATAGATATTCCATGATCCGTATTGAGTGTGAGTAGGAAAAATCATATTAGGTAGGCTGACAAGTAGTACTAAAGAAAGAGGCATGAACAAGAAGGTCATACAAGATTTTTAACACTTAGAAAAGGTAGTAAAAGGAATGTACAATGTCATAATAAATGAGAAGTATCAATCCAGAAGCATTTTCATGACTACCTTATTTGAGAAAAGTGCATATCATCTCCAACAATTAAAAGAATTAGAATGACATGAGAACACAATTAGGACAAGTAACAGGATTCAGTTATCCCGTAAACTCTACAATTGAGTGATTTTTTATTGTGCTTATTTCCTATCAAGTAAGAAAAAATGTTATTTTTTGATAGAAAAGAAGGGTCACACCAAGAAATACCATTTAAAAAAATCATCAAGATGGTCAGAATTGTATGAATCAAGTAATATCACATATAAATCGCACAGTTTATAGTGAAATTTTTTTCATCATAGGCCTTTATACTGTGAAACTTATACACATGTGTGAATCTCAACTATCAATTACTTACAAGTAGATTCCTATTTCACAAGTTTCTCAGGTATCTTGTAAACTCTACGATTGATTAATCTGTAACTTTGCTTATTTCATATCATAAATTGCAACTAATAAATGTATAATGATATAAAATGTGATTTTTAGAAGGAAAAAAATAAAAAAAGGTTACACCAAACTATGTTGCTCAAACTCTCAGATATATTACCACAATCATATTAAATTCATCAAAATTCTATTAATTTTGAAGGATCGGACACACATCCAGTGATAGTTTGAAAGAGTTCGAACAACATAGACACCAATAATGTTGATTTGCATATCAACTTGTTTGAGAAAATCAGTAGAATGATCAGAACAAAATAATTTTCATATTTTTTCTTAAAATCCCAAATAAGAATTACTGTTTTAGCTTTTCCCAAATGTAGAAGAAGAGGAAAAATAAAGAAATGCATGTCATAAAACGAAGAAAATGTGAAAGAATAAGAATGTAGAAAAGCAGTAGGATGTACATATGTTGATTCACAGTATAAACCTTTAGGACTTTGCTTTGTCATCATAGACAATGGCATAAAGTTGGTGTGACATAAATATTTGAGTACTGATTATACCGAAATAGCTGATACAACACTATTGATCTAGAAAAAAATTGTGCAAAACAAACTTAAATCAGTTGATCAAAGAATGATTGAGAGTTTCATGGTGATTACAAGTGTCTTAGTTGTAAAAGAGGCGGTGCGAATCACTATAAAATTACTTTATACCTGTGATACTTCAACCAGAAAGATCACTAAGATAGACGATAATAATTTATTTGATATTATATATATGACTGGTAATGGAGGATTCACTTTTTGTATCCGGTAAACTAACTTAATTCTCATATTTGCAAAGTATATTTAATTATTGACAGAATGTAATTGACATTCCCTGCTAATTAAGAATATGAGTATGAAAGCTATAAAATTACCTGAAAGAGTACTTAAAGTGAGACTAGAGAAGAAATATAAGGAGAGCCCTCCTAAATTCCATGCAAAAGTAAGATATGGATTAGGATTAGATTAACATAAAGAGAGATCAATGGATCGAGCGGGTAAATTCAGTAATAATAAGATACCCGGTGAAAAGTCATTTTGAATTACATAAACATGCAAGTTTTACTATTTCAGTAAAATAATAGTAACAAGCAATGTATTTACTATAAATATATCATATTTTTATTATTTTCATAAAATAATGATCGTGAAGAACTTGAGGAGTAACAAAATAAAAATTTCATCAATTCTAGATCAATAATCTATTTTTTTTCTTTTTCTCAAAAATTAATCTAATCATTTGAATCTAATGCTTCTGATTGAAGATACTTCATTAATTTGTGAAATACAACAAGAGAGACATAATCAGACAATTAATAACAAACTTGAATTTGATTGTGTTAGACAATACTAAAAATGATGTTCTACCTCAATTAAATTATGAAGTATTTTTGCTCTTTTTTACTTTTATATTGAAAATTTTGAAGTACAGCAACCTCTCTAGTGGGAATAAGATCCATTAAAATCAAAAGTTAATATAAATAGACAAAAAAATTCTGGAAAGCAGTATATTCCATTCTCTTTTCCTCTCTTCTACTTTTTATATTGGATCTACTATTTACTAGCCAAGAATTATGTGTACTAATTGAAAGAGCTAGCTAGAGCTGAACAGTTGTATCTAAATATGAAAATAGTAAATAAAAGTGCTAACCTTGAATACACTTCTTTCTATTTCGCTTCAAGACATTGAATCACTATCTGTTTTCCTGCATCTGATGCAAGTGATCTATCAAGATGCCTCATGCAGTATTCCTTGAACAAAACAAAATGAATAACAAAGTCCATAAATATAAAAAGAACAAGTACTATTTAGACGTAAAGCGACAAGTCAATATAAAATTTTTAAAATACAGAGAAAAATACAGTATCTCATAAGCTTCTGGTAATTTAGTATCGATGTTACTATGAAAAATCAACATGTTGAACATATCCCAAAGTATGAATCATATAAGATAAAAGTTTTAGGCTACTCTTGCATCAATTGTCACCACCATTATTCATTGTTATGTTAGTTAACACCATATTTAACCTTTTTTTATCATTTGATTCTTCGTGTGTGGCATGTTAATAGTCTTTATCCACAAACATATGTTGGTTAAGTCTTATGTCAATTTGAAAGGCTCCATGATATAGAAAAGTCATTGCATCTCTTAATTTTATCACCTCTAAGAATATTACATAAAGTTGTTTGATCATAAATAACTTTTTCGCATTAACGGTTGTAACCTCATTTTTTCTCATTAGTGATTTGCAATATAGTTTATACTTGGGATAGTTTGACATTTAGACACTTTCAAAATTTATTTTGGCATTTAGACATAAGTCTTAAAAAATTAGGTGTTTAGACACATTTATGACATCATCCATTCTTACATACAAACCTACCCCACAAGTTTTAAACTTTAAACTTTACACTTTAGTCCCCCCACCTCATCCATTTAATATTTAATATTTCCCATCTTTTTTTATATTTCCATCATTTTTTCATATTTTCTATTTTAATTTAGAAAATTTTCCAAGATCCACCAATAGGAGCTCCCCTTTTCACCAATTATTTTTTATTTCGACCTCTTTTCCGATGAAAAAATGTTCATCACAACTGAAAATCTCCATTCTTCATTATTGCTTTCATTGTTGTTCCATCCATTTTGAAAAAAATGGAAAAATAATTTTTTCACCATTTCTGCTAGCTCAAAAAGCTTTTCAAATCCGCTCAATACCTCGTTATTAGATATATTGCAGTAGTTTAGAAGTCCTACACATACATTTGTCCATCCCAGATCTAGGAGGGCAACGATTAAATAAAAAATTAGTCGATTTGCATCTTTGTACGGACGTATTCATATCAGTGATCGACCCGTCATTGACCATCTATAAACCTAAACCTTGATCTATTATCGATTTGTGTGGTCTATTATGCTAGTAGCTGAGGTAGTTGTCATAGGTGATAATTATATGGGTGCGTGGGAGGAGGGTCCCAACTGTTGGAAGTGGAAATAATCTACAAAGAAGACAGTGCCCATCCCACTGCGTCGCAATGGATCACACAACGACATGGTTCGAACCGTAATTGAGAGCGAAGAATTAGAATACGAGCCAAAGAACATTGTGATTAGCTATGTAATGAATGGGCGGGGTAAAATACATCCCACGTTTATAAATAATAATCGGCATGTGTCATTATACATGTTGGATATCGCTGTCGATGACTCTAGGCCATTATTGAGGATAAATGTCATTCCGGAGTCTCAAACAATCCTGCCATCACAGCCGACAATCGACGAACATGATTTATTTTAAGATAAAAGTTTGAATGCTCATCCAATGGATTCAGAAGATAATTAAATAGAAGTCGAAGATTTAATTTTCTCTGAAGATGAGGGAGAAAAATGTGAATTGGAAGCATAAACCAACCACACCTTCTCCGACGAAACTAATTTTTAGGTAAATCAAACATTTAGCAGTAAAAAGGAGCTAAAATTATTGTTGGACGTAGAAACTATGAGAAATTCTTTTGATTATGCTATGATGAAGAGTTGCAACAAATTCCTCAAGGTGAAATGTGTTTGTCCTAGCTGCGGGTGGATGTTGCAGGCGAAGAAGTATGAATGCACAGACAAATTCGTCATCTATAAATACATCGGCGATCATAATTGTGGCGTAGAATATGCCGCCCGCTGCCTTAGGAAAATCTCATCTAAAGTCATTGCATCACTGTGTGTGAACATATATCGCGAAGGAAAGGGTTCGGACACACGCGAAATTCGAAGGACCGTTTTAAAGAACTTGAAAAGTAGACCAAGCTA
This sequence comes from Capsicum pubescens, assembly GCA_030864215.1. Taxonomy (NCBI): domain Eukaryota; kingdom Viridiplantae; phylum Streptophyta; class Magnoliopsida; order Solanales; family Solanaceae; genus Capsicum; species Capsicum pubescens. Next base: position 84,843,393 of record CM061548.1, read on the forward strand.
TTGGAAATATTGGAAATGTTGGCTGGGGCTGTGATTTCCAAGAAAATGGTTCAAGGGATAGTGGAGCACGGGTATTCCTACCTGCCTATTTTTTCATTAATGATCGACGCTCTTAATGTTGGCACTACTTATTCCATCATGGTGAACAAGGTCAATTATAGGTTTATGTACTACTTTTTATCGTTAGACCCTTGTATTAGGGGATTCGCCCACATGAGGAAGGTTATTGCGGTCGATGACACTCATTTATACGGCAAGTACAAAGGCGTGCTTCTAAGCGCGGTTGCACAGGATACGGAGAACCACATTTATCCCATTGCCTTTTGCGTCATTGATAAGGAGAACGATGCATCTTGGATGTTCTTCTATGAGAAGTTGAAGTCTATTGTGGTCGATGGACCAGATTTGTGCTTTATCTCAGATATGCACAAGAGCATCACCAACGGCATCACGAAGGCGTACAACCATGCTCATCACGGGTACTGCATGAGACACCTAGGTGAAAATCTCTGGGTATATCACCATTGCAGAGAACACCTCTAACTATTCTACAATGCGGAAAAGGCATATTCTCCCTAGGAGTTTAGCAACCATTTTGTGGAATTCAAGAACTACTATCCCGAGACAGCCTTTTTCCTCGAGCATGAGCTTAGTTTTGAGAAATGGAGCAGCGCATATTTCCTCGACAACAGGTTTGATGTGATGACCACAAATATTGTCGAGTCAGTGAACGCTATGTTTATTAACGAAAGGAAGTACCCCATGGCATCCATATTCAATTCGATTGCCAAGAGGTTTAGTGAAATATTCAGGGAGAGGCGTGCCTACGTCCTCAAATGTAAGGATACCAAATTTGTTCCCGCTGCCAAAAATATCTTAAGAGACAATATGAGCGAGGGCGACTCCTTCTATGTGTAGAACATAAGCGGAGACGAAAGGCAATACACTGTGTTTGGAAGTGGCTGTACGGCCAAAGTCGACCTACTGAAAAGGTCGTGTTTTTGCAGGAAGTTTGACCTGGTTAAAATACCATGCAATCACACGATGGCCGCTTTACGATCGAAGCAAGATGAATATTATGGTTTGTGAGCCTATGATTACTCTTCGCCCCAGTATAAAGTGGAAGAGTACCTCCTTACGTATTCAGAATCAATTAATGTTGTTCGTTTGGAGTCCGAATAGTGCGTGCCACAAGAATTACTAGACATGAACATTATTCCACCTCTCGTGGTCACCAAGCTCGGAAGGAGTAAAAGAAAATGCGTTTAGGGTGTGGGCGAGACTTTCAAGTCAAAGAGGAGGAACAAGTGATCACTGTACAAGAGACCCGGGCACAAGAGAACCACTTGTAACAACAACAAATCTTAGTTAGTCTTGTATGAATTTGTGTTTTTGTAAGTCATGGCAGTGTATGTATTTTGACAACCCTTCAGTTGTCTAATTAATGCCAGATTTATCGACTGCACTCTATGTCTATTATCGACCTTTTAAAGTATTGCATATATTATGTGTCCGGTCTATATCTTTTATTCTTTATTTAACACATGGTTTATTATCGATTTCATATAAGGTCTATTAAAAATCCTAAATATTCAAAGAGATAGATGAACAGTTGAGTATTTATTACATATCAAAAAAACTGTTGCACATCCAATCACACATTGCGTCGATTGGTTATACGCTACCTCTCTTCGATTTTCACCATTCACACATCTACCAATCAATGGGCAGGAAGACCAAAGGGTTCTATTTTGTTCTATATAAACACCCATCTACTGCACCCAAAATTCATCTTCGTCAACTCAAAATCAGATTTAATCGACAAGATTCAAGCATTCCTTTGAGACCAAAAAGGAGGATCCTCCATAAGTACGACCTGCTCATCCTCCGCAACGACCTCAACCGACTGTTCTATGGGCTGGGAAAGGATAGGGAGATCCTCTACCGCGAACTCCGGTGGATTGCCCATTTTTTACGGGCGATTATGGAGCAGCTTAACATGGAGCCGGAGGAGATGATCACCCCCCACCATCTCCTTAGATTTAAGTTTTTTTTTTCATTTGTTTTAAGTTCGTTGCTAGGAGAAGCTTTCATGGTTAGGAATGTTAGATGAAAATTTCTTTATTTTGCTTTGTTTTTGCTGTAAATATGGTTCTACACCATCATTACAACGAATTATTAATGAAATATATTTGTTTGCCTACATTCGTGTATATTTTAATTTTGCAATTTTAATCTGGTTTAATTTTTTACAATTTTTTATGTTAGAAGATGAATCAAACGGTTGTGAGATGTGAAATTAATTCTGGTTTCTGGTTTAATTTTTGTTTTCTGCATTTTTTGCCACTGTAATTTTATAATTTTTTTCTTTTTAGAATTTTTGCATAAGATCAAGGTAGAAGATGAATGGTACAGTTGTCAGACGTCAAATTAATTCATATACACCAATGGAAAACAAATCTGATCTATCCACAATTATGTTGATTTTTACAAAATTAAATGAAAAGTCGATGGGGTTTATTCGATACTGATCTCAATGTCTATGCTCGAACAAATAAATAATTGATGTGTTAAATAATACCGGTCCATCGATTGTGTTAAGTAAATTACATAAACTGTAAGTCTTGTCAATAATATACCGTATTGGTTTATTGTCCTTAGTAGCATATTTGAAAAATAAATAAATTAATCAATAAAATAATAAATAGTTAGATTTTATGCAATTAAAGGATAAGGTGATCAATGATGTGTGAGGATGGATAGTGGATGAACAAATGGATTCCTCACAACATACTTGTGCTTTGGTAAACATTGCCCTAAGGATGTTGGTTGTTCAACCACAACTCATCACCTCACATCTTGTTTCACCACTTTCAATTTATGTGGACTCTCATACGATCACATGACTTGTTTAGGCTCATTCGATTGCATAAAATTCAATTACTTATTATTTTATTAATTAAATAATCTTTTTGAAAATATGTTCTAGTAATGGTCTATAAATATGTGTCATAAATTGAAAGTGATGATCAAAGACGTGAGGTGATGAGTTGTGGTTGAACAAATGAATTCTCCACAACTTACTTGTGCTTTGGGTAAACATTGCGCCATGCATGTTTGTTGTTCATCCACTACCCATCCTCACACATCATTGATCACCTTATCCAATTTACATGGACTCTCATACGATCACATGACTTGTTCAAGCTCCTTTAATTGCATAAAATCTAATTATTTATTATTTTATTGATTAAAAAATTTCTTCTCAAAATATGTGCTAGTTATGGTCTATGAATATGTAGCACAGTCTAGGGCAGTTATTAAGGAATTAGCTCCTAGTATATGTTAGACTGTCTATCTATTTAGTGAAGCATCTACCAAAAGCCTGATAAGGCATCGATTATAAATAAGGTCTATGAAACAAGACCAACAGTAAAAAAATAAAAATGTCAGATTTTTACAACGGTCATAAAGTACATGTCAAATCAACACCCAATGGTAACATCTCACTTTTTTCTATAAAAGAAAGGCTATTTTTGTGTTAACACTCTCATTTTTTTTTGCTTTAATTTTTGTTAAAAACTACAATGTGTCAAGCATCCCAAAAATCAAATGCAAAAGTATCCTACATATGTCATTGTGGCAATCTAGCTATTTTTAGGACGTCACGCACCGATTGAAATTCAGGTCGAAAATTATTTAACTGTGCGGTTGGAACGGATAATGGCGGATGCTCATTTTTTAAGTGGCTTGATGAAGACTCACCGACGAGCAGCCCATCAACATCAAATTTTCGAGGCGCTTCCAAGTTTTATATATTCCAAAGGCTTTGAAAATTCGAAGAAAATAGAGATCTACTCATAACATTGCTAAAAGAATCCGAAGAGCAAAGGGATTACTTGAAAGAATCGCTAAAAGAAGTCGAAAAGGAGAGAGATCAAGTAAAGCAAAGGCTGATTTTGGCCGAGAAAAAAGAGAAAGGCCTAAAAAAAATTATTGTATGGTCTGTTATTGTTGTTGGCTTTCTGGAAAGGTGTAATAGGGATATAGGAAACTGAATAAATAGATGTAAGGTTTCTTAAATCAATCCTGGGTGTAATCTATAATTAATAGAGAATTATGTCTATGTCTTTTATCATCGACCTCTATAAATCATGATAGTTACGATAAGTAAATATATGAATTAATCAATCGATAGAATGTTAAGTCTATAAATTACAGAGAACAACTTATATTATGTTTCCAATCAACCACTATAAATTAGAAAAATAACTGAACTGGTAACGCAATGCAGCCAGTTGTTTAATCTAACAAGACAATGAAATAATTGAACATTATTTCATCAGTAAATGCCATCATTGACATGACAAATATATGAAATTCAATTATCCATAAAGAACAAATCACTAAAAAAATAAATCATTAAGAAAATTATTTGTTCCAAATTCACAAAACTACTTATTTTCTTGATTGAGTTTCGCAACAATGTTCATCACATCCACTTTTTTTTCTTCATGTTTTTTATCCTCTTCTTCAACTGCTTTCTTCTCATTTTTCTTCTCTTCTTCTTCTGGTGATTTCTTCACTTCTTTAATGTTTTCAACCTCCTGTTCGACCACTAATTCTTCTTCAACTCCCTTCTCATTTTTGTTTTCTTCTTCCTCTAATTTTCTTTCCCCATCTTCTTTTCTTTTCTCCTCATTTTCTTCTTCTGCTTCAGCTGTCATCTCCTCATGTTTTTTTTTCTTATTCTTCTTCTTTAGCATCTTCTTCATCTGATGCATTCTCCTCATCCGTTTCTTCTTATTTCTTCTCTTCTTCATCTTTTTTATCTGTTGCAGCCATGTCTGTCATTGCGACTGCAAGTTCTTCGAGGTTTACTTGATGCCGTCTACGAGGGGGACTGTCCAGGTGCACTGTATTATTTTAAAAGGATTACAAAACATATGCAATAAAATTAAATTAGAAGAGTAAAAAATAAATTAATTTACCTTATTCTTGTTGCTACTTTTTATTCTTCTCGATTCTACTCAGCCTCTCATCTCTAACAAAAGAAGTAATATCCAATAGACTTTTGTTGAGCAAAGCAACGCACTCGCGCAGGTCATCGCCATTAGAAGCGTCTGGTGAAGGTTTGAGTCCACTTGAACCAGCATGATCACAAACGCGTGGTGAACTTGGAACATAATGGTGGCCACCCAAAACTTCGTCTTCGTCTGCAACCTCCGCTGATAAAGCCAGGACAGTCACGCCTTTTAGCTGCGCCTTCAACGCATTGATGGACGTATCCTTAACTTCATCCATGTATGGCTCAAAAGTTTTCATGTATCTCTGCTCTATCTTACGGACAGTAGGGGTAAGGTACGGGTACACAATCTATAAAAAAATAAAAATAAATAACACAACATTCGCTAATATAATAATATTAGTATCATATCATAATAAGTATAATTTTACCTTTGTGTTATTTCCTTTGTACTTAAATGGGTCGCCTTCCATTATGTTGGCGCACTTCGACGTGTGCCATCAAAGAAGATGGGGAATGGGTAGTAGAGAATCCAACGACTTGCCAGCGTACCTTCCAAGATGAGGAAAGACCTCATATATCCAAACCCGCAATCAATAGAAGCACAAGTAAGTCTACAGTATCTATGTATTATTGAATAAGTATGTAGGAGTCATAATAAACCAATAGGATGGTAGATTGTAAGTACTAAAAATGCCCAGGAAAAGCCAAATAACACGTACGATGCATTATTCCTCTTTACAAAAGTTTCTTTCTACTTGATCAGATCAATCTTCTTTTTCAGATAGTTCAAGGTCAGCTCAAGGGACTCTTTTCCCCATGGATACCCCCCGAAGAATTCTAAATCAGCCGCCATCTTGATGTGGTCCGAATCCAACTTCTTTGATAGGTCTTTTGCCAGCAGCATCGCGTGCACAAACAAAACAAAAGCACACTTCAACTTTTGTTGATTATTCAGCTTATTACCTTTCATCAGGCTAATCAACTTTGCAGAAATAATGCTCTTGTTCTTCGTCACCTTAAAATGAAAACTTTCTCTATTTTGGAGGACTTTGTTGATTTTTTATTCATGGGGATATGCTGAACAATTCAGCCCCGTAATCAAAGCAAATTCCTTTAAGCCGAAACAAGCTGGCTTACCGTTTACACAAAACCAAATATCATGCATTTTTTTTTATTTTTTATACGTTGCAGCAACATATAATGAACCATCTGTCCATTAAACTTAAAATGTTCCGGCATATGCCTCAAGTGTCCGAGACAAGTCTTCTTAAAATCACAATATAATTTTTGTTCAACAAGAACCCGTCTAAACTCTCGATACACGACAATTCTTGCACTCACAAAAATCATTGTAGGAAAAGAGCGAAGATCATCCATCCAAGTTGTTAGGTCGTACAACTCAATGGAGATATCTCTCGCACAAATTGACAATGATAGGGGATCCTCCTCCCGGTCTTCGCTATCTCTCATATCCTCACCGTCTCACTATTACTTTTACTTTCTTCTTTGCTTTCCTCCTCGTTTTTACCTTCGCTATCCTCAGCATCCTCACTTTCATTGCACTACTTTCGTCATATTTGGAAATATCGACAAGAATTTTTGATTGGGTTTTCGACTCCGATTCATCGACTACGGGTTTTTTTCTCTTGAAAATTTTCAAAACTTTTTCGGATTTTCTCTTCCTACTTGTAGAAGCAGTGGGAGCAGGCCTTTTAACTTCTCTATAGCAAAAAACAAATTTGTAGTGATCGATTTATCGACCACTGATCTATTAATAAAAACGAACAAATGCAGCAAAAATAAATTCAGTGGTCGATCTATCGACCACTGGTTTATTAAGCAAAACGGGAAAACGCCTCACATCAAACATGCAAATCAAGTTCCAACTTCACCAGATATTGGCAGTACAATTCACAACAACAAGAACATCATTAAAATGGGTCCAATTCAGTACAAAAAAATTAAAAATCAAACGCAATATAACTACAAAAATTAAAAAAAATTCTAATCATTATCCAAAGCAAAACCCGATTAAACATGCAAAATCGACAATGTTAACTAAAAACACTCAAATTTTGACTAGTTCAATGAAGAACAATATAATTTTTGTCCAAATCGAAGAACCCCAACACAAAGCGTCATCGAAAAAAATTACTAAAATGGATCTAAAACTGATTAGGGAAGAAAATTACACTTACCTGAGCAAGAGAAATTGAAAAATTTTGCCTGAGGAAGCAAGAATCAACCGAATTATTTTGCTCAAAAAAATAGGAACCAAAATCGAGAGAAGGAAGGTTCTGAGGAGAGAGAAACGTGTAGTTAAAAATATTAAATGATTTTAATAAATATTTTGAAAATGGAAAAATATAAAAAAGGACCACGTTGTAGTTTTAAAAAAATTGTATTTTTTCCCCAAGTTTTAAAAATGTTAAAGGAACCTATGACCCCACAACCCTGACCCACTTTTTATTTTTTTGAAGACCTAACCCTAAAAAATAAATCAAAAAGAAATTTGATGTTTATGGCTCAAAATAAGTTTTGAAAGTGGGTAGGAATCAAAATTGTCTTCTTATACTTGGGTGTTACAATTCGACAATTCAACATTCACCATATTGCACCAACGACTGGTGAGGCAACATTGACTTCATATAATACCCTCGAATATATCACTTTCAGGTAATGGGTACGTCTATACTTGTAGCAATCTCAACTGATCTTCTCGTAGAAATGACAAAAAATAATAATCTAAACCAAGAGTCTAAATATGAAACACACCCCAAAAATAAATTAGTCCTAATAAATAAAAATAAAAAATTATCAAATTATAAGATATTGTAGGTCACCTTCATATTATAGTCCAAGTTTAGTTTGTGAATTATCTTATTATTGATTTTGTTATTAATATTTTATAATATCAACAGAGCAACCATTCATTTTTTTCATGATTAACTTTGCAACTGAGAAGCACCTTTCACCTCTCAAATTGCAGAATGATAGATCAAAATGTTGCAGAACACCTGTTAAAACGAAAGTTTTAAAAAAGAATAGCTAATTTCGGTATATTATCAAATACCTTTAATGCATCAACTTGCAAATGGGATATTCTTGCCCATATGCATGTAGAATTCAAGAAGAAGTTATCTAAAGGCATAAAGAAAGTACCAGATACTTGGAGAAACAAAAATTTAAATGCAACACACAGGAAAATTCAAAATTGAGCCGGAGTGGTTCTCAGGCTCGATAAACTTGCCGGAAATTCTTAATTTGTCCGCCAACACTACTACACAATGCATTTATATTTAGAAAATCTAAGTTATGAATTTAAAAACCGTAGCTATTACCTAGTAATAGTCATAAAATTTAAATTTTCTAGCTATTTATATATTCGTAAAATTTCTTGGCCATGTAAATTAAACTGATAAAGCTAATTTCTCATTTTTGTTAGAATTGCTAACAATCGTGATAATAGTTGCCTAAATAGCTGCAACTTTATTGCCACAGTAAAATTTTGTAGCTGATCTTAAGTTTTTATAACACAAAAAAGTTAATATAGCAACAGTAACTTTCTAACCACAATAAACTATTTGAAACAAAATATTATAGTTAAATCAAATGTTTTTCTTTAAGTGATAGAAAATTGTGGCAATATTTAAATGATGTAGCCATATTTGTTTTTGCTATGATAAAATTTAGAAGCTAACTAGTATTTTTTGTAGTAATTAATAACCTTTAGCCACAAAATAATTTAAAATAAAATATTGTAGCAAAATAAATCTTTTTGCTTCAAGTTATAAAAGAGATTGTTGCAATAGCTAAATGATATAGGCATTGATTTTTTGATATGATAAAGTTTCATAGCTAAAATTGTTAACTTTTACCATGTGTTGGGACTTGTTTTAGCAATAATGACCTTTTAATCATGAAAAATATTATTTAAAATAAAAAAATAGTGAAATAATTATTTTTGTTTTGAATATTAAGAAATTGTGGAAATAATTGACTTAAAATAATTGATAACCTTTTAGCCACAAAATATTCGAAATAAAATATTGTAGCTAAATAAATCTTTTTGCTTCAAGTTATAAAAGAAATTGTTGTAATAACTAAGGGCCGGTTTGGAAAGCTACCCGGTAATTGAAATTGGTCTAATTACTAGCATAGTAATTACGCTAACATGTTTGTTTGTCAAAGTGTAATTACAATGTACTATTTGGTTGCACAAGTGTAATCACATGATCATATTAAATTTTTTAAATAAAAGTAAACTATCAAAACTTAAAAATCACTAATATTTATAAATAAGTAAAATTTTAAAGGATATTAACTTAGGTATTTTAGATATATATTCTCTTTTGAAAATATATTAACTAAGAAACATATGTTCTTAACTAATATTATAAAAAAAATATAATTAAAATATATTTTTAAAATTAATATATTTTAATAGATTAATCATAAAAATTAAAAGTACATGATTTTTTTTAAGAACATCATGAAATACATGTTTGACAAAAAGATTAATATTATAAATATAATGTAATAAATTATTAAACATCTGACAAAAAGTTAATCTATAAATTCTAATTACTAAAACAATGTGAAATATCAAGTTAATAATACTAAGCAAATAAATTGGAACCAAAAAGATAACATAAGTTCAATTTTCAAAACGAAAGAAGTTAACATAAAACACTTATGTAAAATTTCAACATAATGTACATAAATATAATTCAAAAAAAATAAGAAAACGTAAGTTTATAACCTTATTCGACATTGAATTCTACTTTAATCTAAATTTTAGAATAGTAACACAATTATACTAAATGGAAAAAATAAACAAATAACAAATAAATAAAAAATAAATAATACGAACAATTGCATAAACTCACAAGAAGTAAATGTTGAAAAATGAAAAGTAAGGAAATGAAACATAAATACTGTAAAATAAAACATATATTTTAGAAATATTATAATAGTAAAATAAAAAATTTAAAATAGTAGAAATAAAAAGTAAATCAAAATGAAAATAAATTAAAATATAAATAAATGGATAAAATTAAAAAGTAACCTTGTAATTGTAACGACCTAAAAATTTGATGAAATATGTGAAATTTATAATTTTATGTGATTCGACTGTTTTACCCCTCTCTGTAGTTACATTATGGTCTTTCTGGGGTGTGAAAGTGATTGACATGGTTTTCGATGTATTTTGGTACCATGTATGCGATATTGTAGTTTTTGATGGCTTCGAGAGCCTTATTTTAGACTTATGGGAATATCTTTTTATCCGTATGATGGATGGCTGAATGGACTACACCAACAGCTCCAAAATATCAATTTTAGGCTGGATAGACCTTTGGTTTGGGCCCCGGTGCACCTGATCTTATTTCGATCTTTTGATCGGAAAGTTGGAAAATTAAAAATATGGGTGTGGGACCCACATTTGATCGAAACAGCCTAGGATAGAAAATCCGACTTCTCCACCAGATCCTAAATTTTGATTTTAAGGTGTTAGCATGTTTGGTATGATTTTACGGCTTTTAAATCTCATTTCGACCCTCGGTTTGGAAAATTATGATTTTGGGTTTCGGAGGTCAATTTTATAAAAATAGTATTTTTTTTAAAATCTAATATCGCCATCGCGTTTGAAACGTCGAATTTAGTGTGGTTACATAGTTCGTGTGCATATATCGAACTCCGAATGAATTTCGGACACCCCATCGAAGTCCGGATTGAACTTAAAATAAGAAAAACAACAACTTTTTTTTTACCAGTGCAGATTTTCTGTAATATTAAAATAGTTTTTGGGACCATTTTGTTCATTTTTCATCTTGCCTCTTGAAAGTTAAACCCTAAAATAGTGTGAGAGCTTAAAAATAAAGTTGTGAGAGCTTGGTAAGCTAGCTTAATACCTATTTCTTGGTTTTATTACGGATTTAAGGTAAGAATTCACCCTTTTCATAGTAATTTCTGCATTAATTTCTCAAAATCCCAAAAATCTTAAGGCTTGATTTTAAATCCCATTTTCACCTTTTCACTTGAATAATATTTTTATCTTATAAATACTAGTTTTTCATCAATTTAACCTTCAAAACAACTCCGATTCTTCATTTTAACCCGGATTTCAAAGGTTTTACCAAAAAAAGCTCAAAAATAATTTTTCTTTGATTTAAACCTCATTTTTTACTCGATTCGAATTGGATTTTCAGTTGTAGGTTTCTAAAAATATGGAGAAAATATTTTTAATGTAAAGTTCTAATTTTGCCCTTCTTTTTTGAAAACCTGTTTCGGGGGTCCGTTTTGACCCCGGACCAAAAGTAGTCAATATGGGTGTCGTTGGTTTTGTTTTAACGCATAGATTCCATATTTGATATTTTTAGTGAAGTTCGGGATTGTTCGTGAAAAGTAAGGTCGTGAGTTCGAAGTGTAGCGGATCGATTTCAGCTTTTGAGGTAGGTTATGGCTTAACTCTTTCAGACTGGGCTGGGTAGTAAATGATGATACAAAATGCATATTAAAGGTGGGAACTAATCATGAAAAATGGCTATCTATGTGTTGTATTGTGTGGGGGCCCATATGTGATATAATTATCAAAATTGAGATATTATGTGATATGTGTGACCGTGTAGGGTCCTATGCGGTATTGATAGCCTTGAATACATGTTAATAATTATATTGTGTTGTTAAACTACTTAATGTGGTACCATTGGTGTATTGTGATTATATTTATACTTTATTAGCATATGATACATGTAAAAATTCATGGATGAAACAAAAATAATAAGTGAATATTGGCTCATGTGGTTGTGAAAATATATCATTGTGGTTGGCTGTGGAAATATATCATGTGGTTGGTTGTGTAAATACTCATCGTGATTTGTTGTGAGCATTATATCTTCATATCATACTCATTCATGAAACATTGGTACCACCGTGGCAACGTCTGAGAAACATTGACAACACCTTTTAAAACCCTCCCTGAGGGATGTATCGGGGAAGAGATATTGTAACATCTTATAAAACCCTTTCCGAGGGATATTTCAGAAAAGAGATATGAGATATATGGATTGTATACGGGTTGACAAACCCCCCATGGGTCCTACGTCAGAAAGCTTTAGCTCCGTAGGTGTTTACAAGGATTGTGCAATAATCTCGGAGGTTGTGCGACGACCTCGTGCATCATCATTATCATATACATTGCAGTTACTTTATTGTGTTTATGTTGTGTTGTATTGCCATATTGACTTGTTATCTACGTATTTGTCTTACCTTCCTTTACTTGAATTTGATAATCTTGTATCTACATGTGTTCTATTCATATGTGACATAATGTATACTTGTGTTCTATATCTTGGTGTGTTGCTGTAATAAATGTGATATACATTAGACCTGTTAGTGCAAGCGGTGTGGGCTGCAGTTGTGGGATGTTTTCTGATTGCAGGTGGTGTGCCTTTATTGTGCATTTTATATGTTTTATTTTCTACTTTGCTCGGTCGGCCTATGATACCTACTGAGTACATGGACCATACTCATGCCTACTACGTCTTTTTGGTGCAGGTCCTAGCTCAAGTGCACCTTAGCTTGCTTGACTCAGGCGATTGTTGAAGCTTCCAAGGTGGCAGTTGGACATTTATGCGTCCAGAGTTCACCTCTATCTTTCTATAGTAATTACGTCTTTATTGGTATTCGGAGATAGATATTATTTCCTTGTGGTTATTTTTCTAATGTATTTGACTCCTGGATTGTATTAGTAGTTCTTACACTATTGACACCTGTTTTTGGGCATGATTACTATTTTGTATAAGCTCTTTCTCATTGTTATGATTACTTATATGGTTTGGCTTCATTCTAGAAGCCTTACCTTGAGATATTTCCGTCTTTTTTTCTCTTTTGTATCCATTTGGGTGATAGGCTTACTTGTCAAGGTACACCGCAAAAAATTCCATCATGACCCTCATTTTTGGGTCATGATAAATTGGTATTAGAGCTGCCAGGTTTTATTGGTCTCAATGGTGTAAGAATGGGATGTCTAATAGAGTCTCGCGGATCGATACGTAGACGTGTGTATCTATTTTCGAGAGGCTATAGAACGTCTATAGAAAACTTCACTTATTTTATTCTTGATCGTACGAAGTTCTTTCATACCTCTTATTCTAAGTTGTGTTTCACTCTTTTTGCGTGAATAGTGTGGCTTACACTATATCTTATCTGTTGAGAGATGCGTAGAGAGATTGGTTAAGGTCGTTTGTTAGTTGTAGACTCCATGATTCTCCTGAGATCATTTGGAATCAGTTCGTCGAGGCTTTTCTAGAGAGATTTGTGCCTTTTAGTTTGATAGATCGTATGAGGAACGAGTTTGATAATTTAGAGTCAGGCTCCATGATAGTTTTTTAGTATAATGCACGCTTTCATGCCATATCCAGATATTCCTATGATAGCATTTCCATCGAGTTTGAGAAGGTTCAAAAGTTCGTGAAGGGTTTGGATGTTTTTCTTTAGTTGTCTACATCTCAGATGGTTGTGTTTGGGGTTTCTTTCCAAAGAATAGTGGATCATGCTAGGATAACAAAAGATATTCTTAGTACATCTCAGGGTGGCACCAAGAAGATACGACGTTTTGGTGAGTTTAGGAGTCAGACCTATTGAGGTAGAGATTTTAGAGGTTCTCATAGATACCATGGTAGGCCAGTGCAGGTGACTTTATAGAGTTCAACTGGTGGATCTTCTAGTTCAGCAATTTAGGGTGGCTGTTCGAGCCCAGTTGTAACTTCTCCTATTGCGGTTGGTCATAAATGTTGTTATATGAGTGATGGGATTGGTCATATGGCCCGGGACTATTCCCGTTGGGTGATTCAAGCTACTCTTATTACAGATATGAGAGGTAGGGGTTCCACCAGAGGTGCGAGAGGTAAAAAAGGTGGAGCCCGTGGTGGTGGTCGTAGGGCCACCTAGGCAGTTGGTGGTCGTGATCAGTGTTATCCTATACCAGCCAGACCTGAGGTAGAGGCTTCTGATGTTGTGATTACAAGTATTGTTCCCTTTTATTTTAGACCTGTATCTGTATTATTTTATCCCAAATTGACTTTTTTTTATGTGTTTGTATATTTTGCTTTGGATTTTGATTATGTTAGTTAGCCTCTTTCCATGCCCATTTGTGTATCTACCCCAGTAGGTGATTCTTTAGAGGTGGATCGAGTGTACCGATATTGTGTTGTGACTTTTGCTAGGCATGAGACTTTGGTAGACTTACTTGTGTTAGATATGGTTGATTTTGATGTTATTTTGGGTATGGATTGGTTAGCTCCTTATCATGTTGTCTTAGATTATTTTGCTAAGAATGTGACTTTAGCTTCCCCGGGTATGCCAAAGATAGCTTGAAATGGTGCATTTTATTATGGTCCTAAGGGGATTACACCCTATGTTCAGGCTTGTAAATTGATTGAGAGGAGATATTTATCGTTTTTGGCTCATATTCGTAACACCAGTGTTGTTTTACCTCATTTCTTGGATTTTGTTTGTGTTGTCCGTGAGTTTATGGATGTGTTCCCTATGTACTTGCTTGGTATGCCTCCGGATCGAGATATTGATTTGCTATTGATGTTGAGTGGGCACCAAGTACATTTCTAATCCTCCTTATAGGATGGCCCCAAGAGAATTGAAGAAACTGAAGGATCAGTTGCAGGAGTTGTTTGATAAGGAATTTATTCGACCTAGTGTTTTTTCTTAGGGTGCGCCTGTTTTGTTTGTGAAGAAAAAAGATGGGTCTATGCGGATGTGTATTGATTATCGACAGTTGAATAAGGTGACAGTTAAGAATAAGTATTCTCTCCCTAGCATCGATGATTTATTTAATCAACTTCAAGGTGTTGCGGTGTTTTCAAAGATTAATTTAAGGTCCGGTTATCATCAGTTGAGGATTAGAGCTTCGGACATTCTGAAAATAGTTTTTCAGACTCAATATGGTCATTATGAGTTCTTGGTCATGTCCTTTGGGTTGACTAATGCCCCTTCCACGTTCATGGAGTTGATGAACCGAGTGTTTCGATCGTATCTTGATTACTTTGTTATTGTATTTATAGATGATATCTTTTTGTATTAAAAGAGTGAGGCTGAGCATGAAGAGCTTTTATGGATTGTGCTTCAGAGATTGAGGGATGAGAAGTTGTATGCTAAGTTCTCTAAGTGTGAGTTTTGGTTGGAGTTTGTTTCTTTCTTGGGTCATGTGGTGACTAAGGAAGGTATTATGGTTTATCCAGCCAAGGTTGCAGCGGTTGGTGATTGGGCTAGACCTACTTCGCCCATTGAGATTTGGAGTTTTGTTGGCTTGACCGGGTATTATCGGTGTTTTAATGGGGGGTTTTCATCCGTTGCAGCTCTATTGACCAAGTTGACCCAGAAGAAGATTTTTTTTTAGTGGTCTGATGCTTGTGAGGCGAGCTTTAGAAAGCTCAAGGATTTGTTGACTTCAACTCCTATATTAGCTTTGCCCAGGGAGGGCGTGGGTTTTACCATCTTTTGTGATGATTCGGGTGTTGGGTTAGGTGTTGTGTTGATGTAGGAGGGCAAGGTAATTGCATATGCGTCTCGTCAGTTGAAGCCTCATAAAAGGAATTATCCTACCCATGATTTAGAGTTGTGCGCAGTTGTGTTTGCCTTGACGTTATGGAGGCACTACTTGTATGGAGTCAATTGTGAGATCTTCTCAAATCATCATAGACTTCAGTACTTCTTTACCCAACGAGATATTAATATGAGGCAGCGCCGTTGGCTTGAGTTGCTTAAGGATTATTACTTGACTATTCTCTACCATCCGAGCAAGGCTAATGTGGTTGCGGATGCCTTGAGCCAAAAATCGACTAGCATGGGTAGCTTGGTGCATCTTTTGACCCAGGAGAGACCTTTGGCCTTAGAGGTTCAGTCATTAGCTAACCAGATATTTAGAATTGATATTTTGACACCTAGGCGTATTTTGGCATTTGTGGAGGCTAGATCTTCTTTGATGGAGCAAATTTGAGCTCATCAGTTTGATGATATTGGATTGAGGTTGATTCGAGATAAGGTGTTGAGTGGGAAGGCTATGGAAGCCTCACTTGATTCAAATGGAGTTTTATGGACTTGAGGCTGAGTTTGTGTGTCGGGAGTGGGTGATTGGATTAGGTTGATCTTGGAGGAGGCCCATTGTTCTAGATGTTCCATCCATCTAGGTGTGATTAAGATGTATCGTAATTTGAAACAACATTATTGGTGGGGTGGTATGGGGCGAGATATAGAGGATTTTGTGGCTTGTTGCCTATGTTGTCAGCAGGTGAAGGCCAAGCATATGAGACCTGGTGGTTTGTTTCAGAGGTTACCCGTTCCTGAGTGAAAGTGGGAACGCATCACCATAGACTTTATGACTGGTTTGACTCATACATCTCATAGTTCTGACAGTGTTTGGGTCATCGTGGAGCGATTGACCAAGTCAGCTCATTTTATTCCAGTTCAGGTCTCATTCAGTGTTGAGAGGTTAGCTCGCATCTACATTCGTGAGATTGTGCGTCTGCATAGTGTGTCGATATCAATTCTTTCAGATCGAGGTCTCGTGTTTACATCTCACTTTTGGAAGAATTTTCAGTATGAGTTAGGTACTCGAGTAGATCTTAGTACAACATTTCACCCTAATGGCCAGTCAAAGTAGACTATTTAGATTTTGGAGGATATATTTCATGCATGCGTGATGGATTTTGATGGCCAGTGGGAGCCGCATTTCGCTTTAACAGAGTTTGCATATAATAATAGCTACCATTCCAGTATTGATATGGCTCCTTTTGAGGCATTGTATGGTAGGCGTTGTTGCTCTCTAGTAGGTTGGTTCGATGCTTCATAGGTGAGATCTCGAGGTACAAACTTACTTCATAATTCTTTGGATAGAGTTCGGGTAGTTCAGGATAGACTTAGAGCAGCTCAGAGTAAGCAGAAGTGTTATGCTGATCGTAGACTTCGTGCCTTGAGATTTGGTGTTGGTGATTGTGTTTTCCTTCGAGTTGCACCCATAAAGGGTGTGATGAAGTTTGGAAAGAAGAGCAAGCTTAGCCCCAGGTATATTGGTCCATTTGAGATTCTTCGGATTATTGGTGTTGTGGCTTATGAGTTGGCTTTGCCCCTTGATCTATCAAATATTTATCCAGTTTTTCATGTTTCTACGCTTCGCCGCTATATTCTCGATGAGTCTCATGTTATTCGTTGGGAGTCGGTTCAGCTAGATAAGCGATTGTCCTTTGTTGAGGAGTCAGTTTCCATTTTGGTTAGGGATGTTAGGTAGTTGCGCTCTAGAGTTATCTTTGTGGTTAAGGTTCAATGGCGACATCAACCTATTGACAAGGCTACTTGGGAGGCCGAGTCTGATATGCGTAGTTCTTAACCTTAGCGCTTCATTGATTCAGGTATTTCTTTGCCTTAGTTCGAGGACGAACTAGATTTGTAGTGGTGGATGATGTAACGACCTAAAAATTTGATGAAATATGTAAAATTTGTGATTTTGTGTGATTCAACTATTTTACCCCTCTCTGTAGTTACATTATGGTATTTTTGGGGTGTGGGAGTGGTTGGCATGGTTTTTGATGTATTTTGGTACCATTTATGTGATAGTGTAGTTTTTGATGGCTTCGAGAGCCTTAGTTTAGACTTATGGGGATATCTTTTGATACATGCGACGGGTGGCCAAAAAGACAACGCCAACAGTTTTGGAATATCGTTTATAGGCTAGGTAGACCTTTGTTTCGGGCCCCAGTGCACCCGAGCTCATTTCGATCTATTGATCGGAAAGTTGAAAAATTTTAAATATGGGTATAGGACCCACATTTGATCGAAACGACCTCGGATAAAAAATTCGACATCGCCAATAGATCCAGAATATTGATTTTAGGGTGTTATCATGTTTGGTATGATTTTATGGATTTTAAATCTCATTTCGACCCTCGGTTTGGAAGATTATGATTTCGAGTTTCGGGGGTCAATTTTGTGAAAACTATAAAAAAAAATTTAATCTGATATCACCATCGCATTCGGAACATCGAATTTAGTGTGCTTACATAGTTTGTTTGTATATATAGGACTCCGAACGAATCCCGAACACCTGATCGAAATCCGAATTGGATTTAAAATAAGAAAAACAGAAGTTTTTTCTTTACCAGTGCAGATTTTCTGAACTATTAAAATAGTTTATGGATCCATTTTATCCCTTTTTTTCATCTTGCCTCTTGGAAGTTAAACCTTAAAATAGTGTGAGAGCTTAAAAATAAACTTGTGAGAGCTTGGTAAGCTAGCTTAATACCTATTTCTTGGTTTTATTACGAATTTAAGGTAAGAATTCACCCTTTTCTTAGTAATTTCCACATTAATTTCTCAAAATCCCAAATATCTTAAGGCTTGATTTTAAATTTCAATTTCACTTTTTCATTTGAATAATATTTTTATCTTATAAATACTAGTTTTTAATCAATTTAACCTTCAAAACAACTCCGATTCTTCATTTTAACCCGAATTTCAAAGGTTTTACCCGAAAAAGCTCAAAAATAATTTTTCTTTGATTTAAACCTCATTTTTTACTCGATTTGAATTGGATTTTCAGCTGTAGGTTCCTAAAAATATGGAGATTTTTTTTTAATGTAAAGTTCTAATTTTGCCCTTCTTTTTCGAAAATCTGTTCCGGGGGTCCGTTTTGACCTCGGACCAAAAGTAGTCAATATGGGTGTTGTTGGTTTTGTTTTAACACATAGATTCCATATTTGATATTTTTAGTAGAGTTTGGGATTGTTTGTGAAAAGTAAGGTTGTGGGTTCGAAGTGTAGCAGATCGATTTCGGCTTTTGAGGTAGGTTATGGCTTAACTCTTTCAGACTAGGCTGGGTAGTAAATGATGATAAAAAATGCATATTAAGGGTGGGAACTAATCATGAAAAATGACTATCTACGTGTTGTATTGTGTGGGGGCCTATATGTGATATAATTATCAAAATTGAGATATTGTGTGATATGTGTGACCGTGTGGGGTCCTATGAGATATTGATAACCTTGAATACATGTGAATAATTGTATTGTGTTGTTAAAATGCTTAATGTGATACCATTGGTGTATTGTGATTATATTCATACTTTATTGGTATATGAGACGTGAAAATTCATGGATGAAATAAAAATAATAAGTGGATATTGGCTCATGTGGTTGTGAAAATATATCAGTGTGGTTGGTTGTGAAAATACTCATTGTAATTGGTTGTGAGCATTACATCTTCATATCATACTCATTCATGAAACATTGGTACCACCGTGGCAACATTTGAGAAACACTAGCAACACCTTTTAAAACCCTCCCCGGGGGATGTGTCGGGGAGGAGATATTGTAACACCTTATAAAACTCTTTTCGATGAATATGCCAGAAAGAATATATGAGATATATGAATTTTATACGGGTTGATAAAAGCCCCATGGATCCTACGTCGGGAAGTTTTAGCTCCGTAGGTGTATACAGGGATTATGCGACGATCTTGGAGGTTGTGCAAAGACCTCGTGCATCATCATCATAATATACATTGCACTTACTTTATTGTGTTTATGTTGTGTTGTATTGCCATATTGACTTGTCATCTATGTATTTGTCTTATCTTCCTTTACTTGTATTTGATGATCTTGTATCTACATGTTCTCCCTTATTCTATCTATATTTGACATAATGTATACTTGTGTTTTATATCTTGGTGTGTTGTTGTAATATATGTGATATACATTAGAACTGTTAGTGAAAGCGGTATGGGGTGCCGTTGTGGGATATTTTCTGATTGCAGGTGATGTGCCCTTATTTTGTATTTTTTATGCTTTATTTTCTACTTTGCTCGGTTGGCCTATAATATCTACTGAGTACAAGTGGACCGTACTCATGCTTACTGCACCCTTTCGGTGCAGTTCTTAGCTCGAGTGCGCCTCAACTTGCTTGACTCGGGCGATTGTTGAAGCTTTCAAGGTAACGGTTGAACATTTATGCGTCTGGAGTTCACCTCTATCTTTCTATAGTAATTACGTCTTTATTGGTATTCAGAGATAGTTATTATTCCCTTATGGTTATATTTCTGATGTATTTGACTCCTGAATTGTATTAATAGTTCTTACACTATTAACAACTGATTTTGGGCATGATTGATGTTTTGGATACTTTCTTTCCGCATTATTATGATTACTTACATGATTCGGCTTCGTTCTAGAAGTCTTACCTTGTGATATTTCTGTCTTTTTTTTCTCTTATATATCAATTTGGGTGATAGGCTTACTTGTCAAGGTACGCCGCGATAAGTGTCATCTTGACCCTTATTTTTGGGTCGTGACAGTAATAATTATCAGCAATTCACAGTTCCTCCGTAAGAATTGAAGAGTATAATTACCCCTTGTCAATTACACTCAATGACCTACTAACCAAGTAATTATCTAGTCTACTAAACATGCCAAATATTGTAATTACACTCAATTACACCAAATTCAATTTTCAAGGTGACTTTCCAAACAGGTCTTAAATGATAAAGTCATAAATATTTTTATACGATGAAGCTCGTGGCTAAAATTATTAACTTTTGTCATATGTTAAAACTTTAGTAACGATAATGACCTTCTAATCATGAAAAATGTTAGTTAAAACAAAAATTACAATAAAATAAATATTTTTGTTTGAATATTAAAAAATTATGGCAATAATTGAATTAATAATAAATATATAGTAATATATAGTAAAGTTTCATGAAAAGATAATTTAGAATTACTATTGTAATAAATTTTGTAGCTAATAATTATTTTTTATCCCGAGCTGAAATTTGTTGCAACTATACTAATCTAGTTTATTTAGAGGTACGGATCATTCGATTCAATTCAATTTTAAATGACTACTTGTCGATTTTAAATATAATTTAAATAAATTGGTGATTGTATCTAATTAATGTTAATTAATTGATTATATCAAACTTAAATATAACTTCATTAAGTCTCATTGAAGCCTCGTTTTGATCAAGAGCTTCCAAAAATGTTATTTTGATTCAAATTAAACATGTTCCATTAGAACAATAATTTTGTCAATCTTATGTATTGATCGTTTGAGTTAATTCAATGTTTCAGCTTGCAAGTCTCTAAATACAACTTAAATACATACTTGATCATGTCAAATTTAGAAAAACTTTCAATTATTCTCATTCATATTTTATTCTGCCTAAGTGTTTTCAAGATTGTTATTTAACTTGGACACGATTTATTGAGATAATATTTTCAAAAAATTTAGTGTAATTAACGATTTTATTATTAGACTTGATCCAAGATTATAGAATCTTACTTACAAGTTTCAAATTAGCACGAGGCCTATATTGGTTCATAAATTTATTTATTTTGAGTAGTGCTGGTTAAATATTTTTACTCTATTTTATTTAAGGTAAGTTATATATATTTCTGAAGTGGTAAATTACTTGATATTAAGTGTCTCATTAAGTGTCAAACAAATACATGATATTAATACTATTTAACGATATTGGTTAAGTAATTTTTTTATTTTTATATTTAAACTAAGTTATTTAAATATTCATAATAAATATTTCTTCCACCAGCTGTCAACTTTTTAAGGACATGAGTTTTAAATTAAAGTGTGTACTTTACGTGGGTTTCACAATTTTGTGAAAATTATACACATTC
Source organism: Capsicum pubescens (assembly GCA_030864215.1). NCBI lineage: Eukaryota > Viridiplantae > Streptophyta > Magnoliopsida > Solanales > Solanaceae > Capsicum > Capsicum pubescens. The sequence continues at coordinate 84,865,119 of CM061548.1, forward strand.
TATTTTTTACTCCCTTTATATCAAGTTATGTGACACCTTTTGAATTAATAATAACTTTTTCATACGTCTTTTAAACTAAAAATAGTAATTAAAATTTGTATTCTTATTTAAAAGTAAATTAAAATAATCCAATGTTGCGAAAGTATGACCCTGCCATAATAAAGCACTTTAATACGAATTTGAATTCACGTTATTAATATAAGAAAAATTGAATTGACATTTTTTATTTGAAATTTCTATCTTAAAATAATTTTTAAATTTAAATTTACATTAACTAACACTTGTCATCACAATATTATTTTTCTTCTCTGATTTTGTATAGATAGATGTAGACACGTAAAATTTATTGGGTCAAATTCATATAAAATTTGGATTTGATCCATATTTTATTTGGTCTAAAATTATTTTGGGCTATAAAAATAATAAACTCATTTTATTCCTCATCAAGGACTTCAAGGTTCATCTCACCTTGAGGCCCAAACTTATGCCACGTGTCAAGTGACGTGACATCCCAGTCAAATTAAAGACCAATGAAGCAAGGCCACACACTCAAATGATGTGGCAATCCAAGTCAAGTTCAAGAGTCAATGAAACATCACCAAGTGTCCCAAATGACATATTTTTGGCCGATCACAAGCAACTTATCACATAACATTTGTGATAAGCTTGAAAACTGAATGGACCAATCAGAATGGGGCAGAAGAGATTCTTTACACTTGGACTGCCTACCTCCTACAACTATAAATAGGAGGGTTATATAATTTTCTGGGGTGATTCTACAAGCATTGGAGAAAGTTTCTGCATTGACTACACAACTCTTCAAAGAATTGACTAACGAAGTTTTGCCCGGAGATCAACTCGACAAGACGAAGTGTTGTCCGACAATTTCTGGAGATCCAAACACATTTCTAGGAGGTTCAAATCATCCTACGTTCGAGAAACACGCTACGAAAAAGCCCTCGAACCACGAAAAAAAGCTTATGAGAGAAGAATCGAGAGAATAACAAAATTGTACCCGTAGAATTCTTTTATATAAAATTATTCTTTTTGTTTATTTTATTTTTGCTTGCAGTTAATTTTCAGCACCATGAAAATTTGTTGCGAACAATAGATTTTCTGATATTGATAATTTTATTTTATTATATAATTTTCTATTTTAAACTTGACATTTTATTTCATATAAATCACTCTAAATTCATATACAACAACAACATACCTAGTGTAGTCTAAGAAAGTAGAGACTTTATCCTTACCTCAGTATTAGAGAAAATCATTTAAATTCAAATTCATATAATTATTTTTTTGAATTACTATGTTTTAGTGTGATTTGAAAGTATAAAATTAAATTAAGAATAATCATAAATTTAACTAAACACTATAAGGTAAAAATTTATTAAAATAGGAGAAAAGATAACAAAATTAACGATATCACGAAGGACCAAAAAGGTTGAGGAATATATATTTTGGAATAATATTTATTTCAAATAAAATAGTTAAATTTTTCTAAGATAACAAAATTAACGATATCATGAATGACCAAAAAAGTTAAAAAGAAATATATATTATGGAATAATATTTATTTCAGATAAAATAGTTTAATTTTTCCATTAACTAAAAGAAAAATACATATTTATTATTATTTCATTAGAGAAAATTTGCTAGTATTAATAATATAATTTGTAAAAAAAGAAAGCAAAAATCATACATATAGTACTATGGTATATGAAACGAAAAAGACTGAACAAAAACATTCAAATTCTTAAACTTCTACCAAACCAAATAAAAATTTAAAGAGTCTCAAACCTAAATATTTCTCCACTCTCCAGTCGTGGCCTCCTTCCTTTCCATTTAGAATCAAACCCCGAAATTTTTCCTCCCAAAAAATTAAAAATTAGAAAAGCCCAAAATTTTTCTCTAAAAATTTAAAACCTAATCAAATAACTTATTCCTCCTACCACTTTAAACACCTAGATCCCTTTTCCCTTTTCGCATTTCTTTCTTTTCTTCGCCCCTTCCCTCTCTTTCTACCCCCTACTCTTGCTTAATGCTTATCTTAGTTTCTGGTTCCATTTAATTTTTTTGTATTCTTTAATTAGATGAGATAAGTTTTTATAATATAAATATATATTGCATCGGATTGTATATATTTTGATTAATATAAAGATAACTTTTTTGTATGCATGAGTTCTAAAAGTTGGTATTGAAATTTGAACTTTTTTGCTCGTGAGATTATATTTTTTATAAATGGCTAAAAGTATTTGTGGCAAATAGTTTCGTTTTTAGCTATAGATTTTCTAATTCATAACTAAATACAAATATTGTTATCAGAAAATTAAAATGTAAAATAGCCACAATTTTTTAAATTTTCATAGCAAATAAATCAAATCTTTTGCCATAATATAACATATTGTGGCTATATATAAAAATTGCTATAGATTTTATTTATCGTGGTAATAAGGTAAAATTTTTTTCTATAATTATATAATCTGTAGCAAGAACTTCTTATTATCACAGCTACAACACAATATCTTTTATAGTTATAAGTATTAGTTATGTCGTTTCTTGCTACGAATGATATAAAAAAAATTATAAATAAAGTGATTAGCCACAAAAATATTTATATTTAGCTACGAGATATCATGTAGCTATACATGCATTATTTTGTAGTGCAACAATATAGTGGTGAAAAAAAACAAAGATTGATGTAGCAAAGCTCACATTTGAACAGGTGAAGACCAAAATGGAAAATAAAAAACATAAGCCAGAAAATAGGTCTTTCCTATGACGGTACATTTAGGTATATGTGCACACGTGATATCTAAATTATAGAACAGGAGTTTAACATTTAAAAGTAAAAGTATGTGGTTTTTGATAGCTTTACCCTTGGCAGTACTTCAATCCTTCACTTATACATTCATAAAAAAAAAAAAAAAAAAATTAAAAATAATTATATGAAGACCTTTGGTCAAGGAGCGATAGTTAATGAAAATTACGTTTATCCGTACAAGACAAAATTCTTTGGGCTTGTTTGGACCTCATTTCAAATGGTGATTTGAAGTTAAAATTTTGCTTAAACATATAATAAAATTAAAAAAATTTAAATTGTATTTTTCCTTATATTATTGGAATTCCAAATCCTACTTTTTAAAGGATTTAAAATTGAAATCATTACCTAAAGTTGAAGTCAAAATTTTGTGGAGATTTCATGAATAAATGTTGATTTATAATCAAAAACTTGAAATCAGATTTCAAATCCTGTTGTCAAAGGCCTAGATAGACATGAAAATGTGCTAAAGCAATTACCACATTAATAATGTGCACCACTATCAATTAAAAATTAAATAAAATTTAATCATTTTTAATCACAACTAGCTAGTAACGGCCAATGGTGTTATTCACACTTTGAAAATGTCTTACACAATTAAACGAGCTTACAACTCCGGCAAGTCTTCTAACCTTAATTAAAGCAAGTTGAGCCTAACGATCAAATATACAATAATGACGAATGTATTTGTGCATAAGAAACTTGATGAAGAATTTGAAAATTGGCATTTATAATTTAGTTTGGGTCGCAATCCTGCGAGGGTGAACTAACCCCAAAAATCCGTCCTAATGTTAAGTGATATCACGTTTTACTGAATTTGAATATCAATTTTGGAGGTTTTTTTGAGACTATTAGTGGCAGATTTGAGATAATTTTCATATTGCAAACTCGAGTTGAAGACGGCTCCATCTCTCTCTCTCCCCCCTCCCCCACCCCACCTCTATATGCGTGTGTAGTTTCATGTATATTAGTGTATAACAGCCTGTATATCTGTTTATCTCCGGTATCTCTATGTATGTTCATGAAAAATTGTTTGAGGGATTGTTCGCAACAAACTTTCGTAGTTCTGAAAATTAACTGCAAGCAAAAATAAAATAAACAAAAAAAGAGTAATTTTATTTAAATGAATTTTGTGAGTACAATTCCGTGACTCTCTTGATTCTTCTCTCCTAAACTTAAAAATGATTCGAGGGCTTTCAGTAGCGTGTTTCTCAAATCGTTGGATGATTTGGACTCCTAGAGACGTATTTCAATCGTCGGAGATGTCGAAAAGTGTTTTGTCGCTTTGAAATAATCTCCGGAAAGAACTCCGTTGATTGCTCCTAACAAGAACTTGATAGTCAATGCCGACGTTGTCAATGCTTATCAAAGTCCTCTTTTCAAAATGTCCTTTAGAATGTTATGTTATCCCCTATTTATAGTTGTAAGGAGTAGGCCTGGTTGCTTGTGATTGGCCGAAATATGTCACTTTGACACTTGACGACTTTTGACGGGTTCTTGAATTTGAATGAGATTTCCACATCATTTGGACATGTGGCGTCACCTTGTTGGTCTTTAATTTGACGGGGATGCCAAGTCACCCTGACACATGGCATGGGTTCGGGCTCCAAAGTGTAATGGACCTTGGGCTTGAATTTAACAAAATGGACTAATTAATTTATAGGGCCCAAATTAGTTAATCGACCCAAATGATCATGAATTAAACTCAAATTTTGTATGAATTTAACCCGTTGAATTTTATATGTCTGCAAATGCCCTTTACTTCGAGCCTTGTCGACGTGTAGGCTTGCCGAAACTTGGCGACAAGACTTGAAGTACCTATGAATTTATTTTTTTATTTTTTTTACTTTTTTTACTTTAAAGGTACTTGTTTCTTGTCGGTGCCTTCTAGATAGACCGTCACTTGTGAGCGGTCTAAAATTCTCGCCACATATTTTCACATAGAGAAAGTTCGTCTCTTCGTTAAGCGTGTAATAAATGATCCTTAATATTTGTTAAAGTCATTACACACTAGACAATATTGAGGTCCCTCCATATGAATTTGAAATAGGACCATATTGAGTAAATCCTTAATTTACTGTCCCTTGCATGTTAGTAAAGATTCTTGAACTGAACTTTTGAACTAAGCAAATATTAACTTTCCTTTGCTGCTCAAGAAGAATTATTTTTTTTTTCAAACAAATCTTTCAAACATGGTAATTTTCTTTTAGCTACTTGGAACTTGAAATTCCCAGGGATTTTTTCTTCCAATCTTATTACAACCTCCCTTATATATGAAATTGAGATTTTCACTAAAACTTCTATATAAGATTTTCCCTTGAAGAGAAAATTCATCAAAACACTCAGTAGCCACAAAGAAAAGTGTTCGACTGTGCTTGATTGTCAGACTATGAAGTTGTGACCTTGCCCGATACGATTGAATCCACAAATTGCTCCTCAGGTAAATGTAACTTTCATAGCAGCCTGTTGCCTCTTGCTTGCTCAAATTTGTACGATTGCAATATGAAATACGTGACTGCAATCGCATGCTACTCATTTATTTAATAAGTAACAATAAGGAGTTGTAACTTAACCAAGTTTTGCAATTATGTTTATTGCAACCAAAAAAAAAAATAGCAACTAAACAAAAATTTTCGGCCAAGTTTAACCTGTGTTGCTATAGTTAATTTTTTCTTTTTAACACTCAACTTCAGGTTCTCTTATTTTCCAACTTGTGTGTGTCCATAACGGTTAATCTCTATTTTTTTTATCCTCAGGAATGACGTAGGGTGCTCTTGGCCCCCAACAATGACTTGTTTCAACTACCATGAAACTCCATATCCTTGCCTTGAGATTGCGGAAAGCAAACTAGATTCGCATGCAAAACTCCTCACTTTGAAAGTTCATCCTCCGGTGATTGGCGCCTTCCCGCTTGTTAGAAAGCTGTTGAAAACTTTCCTCCATCTCACAGAATGGTCAACGACAGAAACTAAGGACGTCATGGACAACTTTTCGGGCAAAATTGTGACTGAATAAATTCTCCCTTTGAAGTTTTCTACACATCAAAAAGTTGTTGTTGCGAGCTCTCCTAGTCGCAATGGGAGCCTTAGTAGTTGGTGTGTTCCTCCTTCCGGATTTGGTGAGGTTCGATATACATCTGGCTACTGGGAGTGTATAGAAGACGTTCTTGCCCGTAATAAGGAGACCTTGGAGCACAACAAGACTTATGACGCTATCTTTGCTTCATTGTTCACGTATGACCATAATGAGAATGTGTTCCAGGCCTTCTGTGAGAATTGGAGTCCATCCACCAACACAGTTTCTACTTTTATTGAAGAGTTATCCATATCTTTATGGAACTTGAGAAACATCGGTGGCCTTCATGTTCATAGGTCATTTTATGACAAAGTTATTCTCTCGGCTAAGGAGTTGACATATGTGGATGACAAAGGGAAGCCTTTTTTCCCTAGAAGTTGCTCACACTTATTTTTGGCATTCTACTAGCTTACAAAAGGTGTCATTGATGGTGTCTCTTTTCTTGATTGGACTAATTTCTGGTTTTGAGGACCAAGAAAATATGTTGAGTCTTCACAAAAGATGTCAAAAAATCGAATGAAGCCAAGGATGAATCATGACCCATTAGGGAATATTGACATGAATTTTTACCATGAACTAAAGAAAAGAATGCCCCTTTTGTTGAGTTAGGCGAGGAAGAATCACTCAGAAAGTAAACTTATTTGGCGGATTTCCTTGCATGTTGGCTTTGTAAATTTTTACTCCCTAACAAGAAGGTTGATTGTATTTGGGCTAGCGTCTTCAAAGTCGCAAGCTTTATGGCTCATGGAGAAAAAATTTCTTTAGCTGTCCCAGTTCTTGAAAGCATCTATCGCGGCCTTAGTGAGATCTCTACTTCTTCAAACTTGGGGTCCTGCCATGCAATCTTCCCCACCCATTATGTTTATGGATGGATAAGTGAGTATTTTAAAACTTATTACCATATAAACCGTCCAGAACGAAGGGTGCAAATATGGCTAATTTCAAGAAAAAAGATGGCAAAACAATTTGACCTTGTTGATGCTCACAAGTTATTTCAACAAGTCAATGTAAAAAATCTTCCTCATTTGGCCTTGCTACAGGGAAAAGAGGTACAAATTGATAATAGCAGAAAATTATCTAATTCTTGAAGTGACTTCTTCATAGTCCATTCAAGTTTTGTCACTTTGAGGCATGATGATGATCTGATCGTGGAGCCTTATAGTCCTCATCGATTTAGTCGCCAATTTGGATTTTGTCAAGACATTTCTGGCACTCTAACAAAGCATCCTTTTGATAGTTCGCTGCTAGCTTTGGTTCAACTTTGGGATTCTTGTGTGTAACACCTCGATTTTCTGAATCGGAATGCTACACGGTGCTCATGACCCCGAAGGACCACAAGCTAATCCATCACTGATATCTATACCTGTACACTGCATAATATAACATGAAAATATAGAAACATGTACTGAATGGCCATAAGGTTCAAATCTGAAAAAATATCTGATAAGACAATGTCTAAAAATGGTATAACAATACCAAAACAAATCTGAAATAACTGTCTGACATGCTATAGTCTGGAAAGCCTCTAAACTGTCTGAATAAGGAGTTGATGGGACATGTCCCCAACTAACTCCATCTAGCAACTGAACTAAAACAACAAATAAAGCAATAATCATATCGTCCTTAAATGAAAAGTACTCACTGCAAACTCTGAACACTGGAATACTACTGCTGATCTGGAGCCCGTGCCTCTGAACCTATGGTGTAACATAAGAGAAAGCACCATAGCGCAAATATGTCAGTACGTCTGAATGTACTGAGTATACGAGACAGGTAGGCTAAATGCAAAGGGTTATATGCATAAACAATGCTGACTAATATGAACGTGAGAATACATACATGTATACATAACTGTAACTGAACTCGTGGAGATACTGACTACTAAGTCTGAATACTGACAACATAAGTGCACTGATACTGAGATACTGAATAGATGAACGACTATTTCTGACAGTTCGAATTACGAAGAACTAGTCTAGTTGACTGTGTCTGACAGTCCTGAAGCTGAATACTGATATCATGAATTCTGATAACTGATATGACTGATACATGAGTTCAGAAAACTGATATAACTGATATAACTGTGATGATCAGCCTAACTGATGTAACTGATACTGAGCCACTGTATCTGACAGTCTAAGTTCTGATGGAACTATCTGAGTTTCATTCTACTTGGAGTAACTAAATCTGAGATCAGTCCTATCTAGCGGGTGATCATAAGTATGCTGATAATAAGGATGATTTGACTTAGTCTGAGATCAGTCATATCTAGTGGGTGATCTTTAAAGCTAATGATTCTGATACTAATTAATCATAGTTGAGATCAGTCCTAGTTAATGGGTGATCTTGAAGTCTATTTACAATGATAAGCATTGGCTGTATCTAACAATACTGAATCTGTACTACTAAGCTGAGTTGACTGTATCTGATAGTCCTGAATCTGTAACTGAAACTGTGGGATATGTTGATCTAACCGACATGCCCCAAGATAAGCTGACTGGGGTCCAATCTCTGCCCTGACTGGAAGGGTATCAGTACCACGCCACCAGTAAAGACATCTACTGTGGAGTCAGTCCTAATCTAGCGAGTGACTCCTGGGATCAGTCCTATACATATAAATGTACTAATGGGTGACCCCTGAGTATGTCAGTCATATCTAACGGGTGACATCTCGTACCTACACTGGCTACGTAGTTCTGGAACTTAGGGATTGCTTCTAAGGATCTCAGTCCTAATCTAGCGGGTGAGTCCCCATCCCTAGGCTCACTCAGTGCTGAATCCTACTCCCATCTGAAAGACACTGAACTAAATAACTGGGCTAAATTGAATAACCGAACTGATACTGATTAACTAGACTGGTACTAGTGGAATTGTTTAGCGGAGCTAAACTAAGTTTACTGGATTTTGATGACTGACAGAATGTACTGAGTTCTGAGGACTTGTTGAGAGTACTGAAATTACTGAGATTGACTTTGAATACTGAGGTTACAAATATTACTGAGTACTGAGATCACTGAGATTACTGAACTACTGAGATTACTGTGGTTACTGGATTTTCCTAAGTCACATGACTGACTAAATTCTATAGATCATGGCTTGACTAAGAGTATCGCGATAACATGACATGGCTCTAGGCACACAGCTATATTTTTGGGTACGAATACCCCCAGGACTCGATGGAAGGAAACTAACACAATATGACTGACTTGATCATAAGATTGGAGACCACAATTCACATTGTCATAAGTAGGGGATATTATACTTCATGTATTTATTCAACATCTCAAACATGGTAGGGGAAAGCATGGATATATTTCATGTACATAATTCATATCTCCATTATCATACATGCTTCATACCATAACAATAACAACACATAAATAGCATGGAAATCCATATTGAAGTGTATAACTAACATGGACTTGTCATTTAGATATCATGGAATCATGTAAATATGAATTTCTAGCATCCTAGGCATTTTATCAAACACCTTGCATGTATTCTTTAAGGCATAGGTGGATTTCATACTTGCATCATATCAAACCACCCAAAGTTTGTGTTTTTCAACTAACCACCACATATATTCCATGAAAACAACTTTAGATATTATCTTGAAACCTAAACAACAATCATCAACAAGTACATGCTCATATCACCACAAAAGTTTACAAAATAACATTTAAAACCATGATTCTTGAGCTCTATGAACGGATTGGATCCATAGATGAACACTACGCATACCTTAAAGCTTGATCTTGAAAGAGATCTAATGTTTCTGAAGGTTCCTGAAGAAATCCTTAGGCTTGACCTTGATTTTTCTTGACTAGGGTTTAACCCCTTTGAGAAAGAATATTCTTGTTCCTGAGGAGATGATCTTGAGAGGAAACCCTAATCTTGTGGTTGAAAGCGTAAGAGAGGGTTTTTTAGATGCTTAACTGAAGAAAAATGGGAAAAATTATGCCTCTTTAGGGTTATAAGTCGTGAAAAGTGAAGGTAAAAGACCAAAATACCTTTATGAAATAAATTCCTAGTTGCTGAAAATAATAGCTGACGACATTTGTGATAAGACGTCAAAAATGTGGTAACCTACCACAAATGTCGTCACTTAGAAGCTGGTTTCTGCCTAAGGCTGACGACCTTCGTGGTAAGGTGTCACAAATGTGGTAAGCTACCACGAATGTCGTCACTTAGGATCTGGTTTTTTCCTAAGGATGATGACCTTCGTGGTAAGGCGTCACAAATGTGGTAAGCTACCACGAATGTTGTCACTTAGGAGCTGGTTTCTGCCTAAGGATGACGACCTTCGTGGTAAGGCGTCACAAATATGGTAAGCTACCACGAATGTCGTCACTTAGGATCTGGTTTCTGCCTAATGCTGAAGACCTTCGTGGTAGGGTGTCGCAAATATGGTAAGATACCACGAATGTCGTCACACAGTTTCCAGCCTGACATGCTGGAGTAAAATAGGAATAACTCTTTGCTCCGGTATCGGATTTAGGCAAAATTGGTATCGTTGGAAAGCTAATTCAATTATATATCTGTTGATAGGTCATGAACTAAAAAATTCCAAATATAATGAGAGATATTCTCATTTGAAGTTGACTATACCAACATCTTTCTCAAGAATTCAATCAATAAGGAATGTTTTGATTCGTCTGATAGCTGGGAGTTATTTGAAGGCTTAATATACATCTAACTTAATCATAAAACTATAAAAGAACCATTATGTACTATGCATGATCTTGGTACATGGCTCTAATATTGGTTTGGATTTTTTGGGGTATTACATTGTGTTCGTCTTGGATGATTGTCAAAGCTTAACATACCAATGTGTCCATTAGACAATGGACCTTTTATGACCCAAGAGTACTCAGATTGGTGTCCATCCCATTGGGAGACTGTGTTAAGACGAAGTACCTACATTATTTTAAGAGGTCCGAAGAAAAATGATGCCCCCTCATCAACCAAAGGAGACCAACTTCAGTTAGATGGTCAAGACAAGTGTTAACTCTCTTCAATGTCCAAGGCGATAATGGGTAATCCTGCTCAATCTGTCCAAGTTGTTCCTAAATCTAAAAATTCAAAGGTCAAGGATACACATATGGATAAAAGAGTAAAAAGCCCCTCATCGGCCCTTAAGGCGGTAGCCATCTCCACTTCCGAAGTGATCAACGTTGTCCACAAAAGAAAGAAATCTTCCAGCCCATCGGATAAAGGTGTTGAAAAGTCACTAGGCATTGTGCCATTTTGAAGTGATGCATCCAAACCACTTGTTTCACTAAATGGAGCTGTTGTTGATAGTGCCGCCACTAGTTCAAATGAAAGAAATGCTAGCCAAGAACCACACTGGAAACGTTTGAAGAAAAGGCATAAGGACTTAAGCGATCAACATCGTGAGTTTGTGATTTGGATTCCATAGGTATTGACACCACTATCTTTGGAGATGGTACCGCTGGTTCAATAATGCCCTTTCATGATTTGGCATATCAGGTAATAATTACTTTTTTAATATCACAACTTGCCTCTTTACTCGATATTAACTTCTCTTTTTTTTAGTTGGGTCTAGTAATATATTTAGTGATGATATATTTAGTGAGGATTGTGTCACAAGCCCGAATCCTTCAAGTGTGTTGAAGAGTCCCAATCTTTCTCTTAATAATGCCATGACTCAAGCTACAAATAAGGATCCATTGACTAAGTTGTCAGAAAGTGTTGAATCTTTCCAAAATGTTCCAACTACTGACATGGTGGCTGAAACAAATGATAATAGACCTTCAAATGTCCCCAAGGATTTGGTTCGACCATTACAACGAATAACCCCAAATTTTGAACCACAAAAGGCTATTTTGGTTTTCAAATTGTCCTACGTTTCTAGATTGTGGTGTACCTTGTGTGAATGTATTACACAATTCTCTGTCGAATCCTCAGAAAACCTCAAAGAGTTAGAGAAAGATGTTGCTATAATTCTTAAAAGTCTTCGGGAGGTCAACGTCGTCGACCTCTTTTCTTTGCAGGTTCTACTTGTAGACTTTTTTAAGAAACATAGAGATTATGATGTTGCAAAATTTTCTAGTTCCCAAACGATAACTAGAGATGCTCATCAGAGTTGCTTTTGTTTGTGCAAAAACGTCTTCATACTGCAAATGAAGACAAAGTAAAGATGGACAAACATTTGGGAGAGCTTCAAAAAGTCCTTAAGAGAGTTGAAAAAAAGTTAGAAGCCTGGACGTCAAAAAAGAAGAAGACCATTTTGCTTATTGAAGAACATCAAAAGAAATTATCCAAAAATCAAGAGAGTGTTACCAACATTGAAGGCGAGACTCATGCCCTTGATAAAATTAGCCCATTGTCGGTAACAGAAATCAAAGAACTTGTTAAGCTAAAGGAAATCGCTGAGACAAGTCACCTTCAGATTCTTGGCCATAAGTTTTTCCCTTAATTTTTTTTTTTGCGTAAGAATGCTCTCTTTTTCCTTTTTAGTTTTACTTTGGATCTTATCATGATGTACTGGCAGTCTTTCTTGGAGCAATAAAAGTGAGATTTTTTTAAATGACTTTCGTGCTATGTAGTTTGTTTGTTAAATTTGACATGTCAACATGTTCTTTTATTTGTCTTCCAGACCCATATGCTTTGACATTTGTGACATGAGATAAATAATTTAAAATTATGAGTCACTTGTGTCGTTGGAATGGAAATTTTCAAAACTACAATGCGCATGAAAGTCATGACCAAAAGAATTTTACACTTAAGCAAATCTTTTATAAAAAATTTTCTCGAACTTCGTGTAACCCAATATTTTCAGCTTTGAGAGGCTATAGTAAAAAAAATTCATAACTCGAACTCGGAGTGTCAAAATCACAAAATTCTTATTCCGCTGGCAGGCTAACTCATGTAACTATAATGTATATAAAAATCATGGCCAGAAGTTCTCTAGATTTGCCCAGGTACCCTTCCGAAATCAGTCTTTCAGTTCTGTTTCGTCACTTTTTGTTTGTTTTATACAGCCTCACGAAAATTCTCATATCTTGACTTAGGAACATCAGTATCAGGAGCCATTTTTTGCGTTAGAAACTAGACTCATAGAGATACATTTCACACAGGAATCACAATCAGATTGCACCTAAATAGTCCTAGATATTGCCTCAAAACCGCTCTACTTATCTTGGTTCGCTAGTTTTATCATCTTTGCGCAGCGTCACGATAAACTCCGTATTTTGACGTAGCATTATCAAAATCAGGTGCTATTTTTTGCGTTGAAAACTAGACTCGTAGAACTACGTTTCACGTAGGAATCATAATCAGATTACACTCGAATTGTCTCAGATATTTTCCCAAAATCAATATTCTAATCTTGGTTCGCTAGTTTTATCAGCTTTGCGCAACGTCACGATAAATTTCGTATCTCGACGTAGGAGTATCAAAATCAGGTTTTATTTTTTTGTTGGAAAGTAGATTTGTAAATATACAACATGCATAAAAACCACACTCAATGCTTTTATGTATTTATACAGATACTTCATCAAAGTCTGCTTAGTTTGGGATTTGATGGCCTATTTTGCAACTTTGAGCGGCTTATGATAGAATATTCATAACTTGGTGTAGGAGCTTTTGAATCATGAGCTGCTTTTTTTTGTTGCGAAGAAGACTCTAAGATCTACCACATATGTAAAAATGATGTGAACACATGTACGGATTTATACAGATATATTATCGAAATCCGTTTTGCCTTACTTGTCTTTTCACCTTTGCACGTCCGTGGTAAGCTTAGTGAAGGAATATCTATTCTCATGTGGTATCTGTGTTAATTCAAAGTATTATTTTCGTGCTCAAATAATGACACACGTTTTTGCTCCTCCTTTTTTTCAACTCATATTACTAAACTTAGAGTAAAAATACTCTAAGTTGCCTACATACCTCGGAAGTATCAAGTCATAACGTAGCTCAAGAATGATGAGTAAATTTATTTTATTTTTATTTTTTCAAAAGAGTAAATACATAAAGACCCCCCTGATCTTGTCCGATTTTTGTAAAAAGACTCTTAAACTTTAACTTCGACCTATTACCACACGATTCTTCTTTATTCCATTGCAAATACACCATTTTGACTCTCTGCGTGTATACACGCACCACAGACGCGTGAAAAGTCTCAAAATTGACTTTATTGACCAATTAAAAGCTGCCACATGTAAATAATTTGATATATAATTTATCTTCTTATTTTTTTTAAAAAAAATATTTATTTAATTTTTAAAATTATTCCATACCCCCTATCCCACCCTCACCCCCACCAATACCCCCACCCCACCATTGTCTTCTTCCCTATTTGATAGCTTCTTCTTCATCACCATAACTCAACAACAACATCAATTACAACAACAACAACATCATCATCATCACCATAACTCTCTTTCTCCTCAATCATCTCAATCATCACCATAACTCTACTCACCTTTTACCATCACCATGTTTACTTTCTTCAATTTTAAGTTCTTATTTCAATTTTTTTTTACATTTTAAACAATTTTATAAAACCCAATATATTTGAAGATGATTAGAAGTATTTTTTTTATTTACATTTCAATAAGCTATTTACGGGTTTTAGAAAATTCACTAATTCATTTACCAAAAAATTTAATTTTGATATTATTTTTCTCAAAATTTTCATTGCTTTAAAATATCAAAGTTTATTCAGATAAAAGGATGATTAATTTCATATTAATAACTTAATCAAAGTTGAGAAAGTGCGAAAATTTTTTGTAAGGAAATGGTTCTAATTGTTCTGTAATGGCTGAAGGGAATGGAGATGTTTTGTGGAGAAGAAGGACACGTGGAGTAAAATTATTGGTGCAAAGGAAAAAAAGTCAAAAAGTAAGAGAGAGAGAGAAAAAAAGAAAAAATTATAAAGAAAATAATTAAAAATAAAAAATATGTATTTTTTTGTTAAGTCAAATGTGTCAAATTTTAATTGGTGCGTGTAAAACACCTATTTTTTGAAACTGGGTTTCGTCCAAAAATGGTGTAATAATATCAATTCAAAATTGTTTAGAGGGGTATTAGGACACTTACAAAGTTCAAGTGTCTTTTTGAAAAAACAGTCCAACATTAGAGGGGTATTTATGTATTTTCTCTTTTTTAAAAAAAAAAATTCTTTTTTTTTGGAGAGCCGTTCACAGTTTAGACTCATGCGGGCTAGGAGTGATATGCAGTTTAAGCTCATGCATTAATGAGCGTAGGCAACCTTCATGGAAAGTACAACTTCAGGAACTTACCGTTGATGGGGCCAACTCTTACACCATCCTGATCGACAATCATATAAGAGCCATTTGAATAAGCTGAATTCACTACATATGTTCCATACCATTTTGATGTAAACTTGTCACTGATGCATTTGTTGAGGATTATGGGTCTTCGAACTGCTAAGACCAATTCACCCACTTGAAATGATCATGGTCGCACCCTCTTATTGAAAGCTCTAGCAAGTCGAGCTTGATAACACTCCAACTTTTGTTGCGCTTCTAATCTCTTCTCATCCAATGCCTCCAACTCTGCTAGAGAAAGTTGAGCGTTTTGTTCAGTTGTAAGCCCTTTTTTGAATCGTAATTCGCAATGAAAGAATTTGTTGTTATAATGGAAGGACCGCCTCTACGCCATACACTAATTAATACGGAGTTGCTTGCGTTGTAGTTCTGAAGGTTGTACAATAAGCCCACAAATCTTTATCAATCTTCTCATGCCAATCCCTTTTATTTTTTGCAAAAAGTTTCTTCAATAGATTACCAAGTGTCTTGTTAAAAGCTTCAGCAAGACCATTGGCAGTTACATTGTACATTGAAGAATTGTGTTTCTTAAAATTGAACTTCTCACACAAAGTCTTCATGAGTTTATTGTTGAAGGGTAGCCCATTGTTGAAAGGTAGCTCATTGGCAGTTGCATTGTACATTGAAGAATTGTGTCTCTTAAAATTACAATTGCAGTTGCATTGTAATTGACAATCCACCACCATTGTCGTCCAATAGTAGCCCATCCTTTTGATGCGTAAATAAAGTTTAGACCCTGATTGGTGTGCCCCACACGTACCGAAATGTGTTTCCTCCATTGTCTGTTGAGCTTCTTTTTTGTCAAGACATCGCAAGAACAACCCCTCGTAAGAACGATGAAATAATATTTCCTCATGAAAGATGTATCGTTGTGCCCTTCTCTTAATGTCTTCTCTTTTCCGTGGATCCTCAGGTAGCCTTCCATGCTCGAGATACTCAATTATTTGTTTTCGCCAATCTTCCTCTTCTACCACTCGAACAGATGTATAATGGCTTTCATCTATTTGAAGATCGAGACAACCAGGAATAACCCATCGATGACATACTTGCACCTTTGTTGACTCATTCTCTACGAGTGTTAGCGTTGTAGCTAAGTTAGCCAGAGCATCTGCCATGCAATTTTCTTCTCTTGGGATATGGTTTACGAACATCTGATCAAACCTTTCAAGCAAAAGAATAGCATATTGGTGATATGGCAAAAGATCTTCCTTCTTCACCTCGTAACTCCCCCAAAGTTGGTTGATGATCAACTTAGAATCACCATAGATATCCAATTGTGGAATCTTCATATCTAATGCCATTTCAAGGCCAACAATTAAAGATTGGTACTCTGCAACATTATTGGAACATGTTTCACCCAAAATAAATGAGAATGACAAGATTAATTTTATTCGTGATATCAATACAACGCCTGCTCCTGCACCATCTCGACGTATAGATCCATTAAAGAGCATTGTCCAGGGCGATAGTTCTTCAGTAAATAGTACATCTTCATTAGGAAACTCATTTGAAACCTCTCATTCTACTGGCAAAGGGTGGTCGGCGAGGAAATTGGCAAGTGTTTGCCCCTTCACAGCTTTTTGAGGTGTGTATATGATCTCATATTGATTAAACAATACAGACCATCTTTTTAGACACCCTAAGGGAGATGGCTGTATCATTACAAACTTCACGGGATCAGCCCGAGAAATTATCTTGATGGTGTATGCTTCAAAATAATGCCTTAATTTCTTTATCGCATAAAGCAAAACTAAGCACATTTTCTCAATGGGCGTATAATTTATCCCATCTCTTATCAAGGTTCTACTTAGATAGTACAACACTTGTTCCTTCTTATCTTTATTCTCCTGAGCAAGAAGTACTCCAAGTGATCGCTCTTGTGATGTAATGTAGAGTATCAACGGCCTTCCAGGAGTTGGTGCCCCTAATACGGGTGGATTCAACAAATATCTTTTGATTCTTTCAAAAGCATTTTGACATGATTGGTCCCAGTGAAAAGGTGCATATTTTTTCATTAGATGGTTGAAGGGTTGACACCCTCCAGCCAAGTTAGAGATGAACCTCCGAATGAATGCTAAATTTCCTTGTAGACTGTAGAGGTCTCTCAAGTTTTTTGGTTCAACATTTTTTGAATAGTATCAATCTTTGTGGGATCAACTTCAATTCCTCAATGAAACATGATAAAGCTAAAAAAAATTCATGAAGTAACCTCGAAGGCACATTTGAGTGGGTTCATTTTCAATTCAAATTTTTTTAACCTCTTAAAAACAATGCGAAGGTCTTCAAGATGGTCGTCCCTGCACTTTGTCTTTACCTCCAAGTCATCGATGTAACATTCCATCCTCTTATGTAACATGTCATCAAAAATATTTTGCATTGCACGTTGGTAGGTTACACCCGCATTCTTTAGACCAAAAGGCATAACTTTGTAACAATATATCCCTTTTAGAGTTCAGAATGCCTTTGGAGACATTCTGATTTGATTATATCCGGAAGACCCATCCAAAAATGTCATAGCTTCATGTCCAGTTGTTGCGTCAACCATGAGCTCTATGATCGGTATTGGGAAATCATCTTTTAGATATGCCTTATTCAAGTCTCGAAAATCAACGCAGTTACGTATTTGACCATTCTTCTTCTTGACAGGCACAATGTTTGAAATCCATGATGGGTACTTCACTTCTCGGATAAATTCAGCTTCGATAAGCTTATTTACCTCTGCTTCAATTTGTGTTACCAACTCGGGATGAAACACTCGGTGTGACTACTTTATAGGACGTGCCTCTTTTTTTATCTCCAAATAATGAATAGCTACCTTTGGACAAAGGCCTGACATTTTTGGGTACGACCAGGCAAATACATCTTTGTACTCAACTAATAACTTAAAGTAGTCCCTTTCTTGTTGCGGTGTAAGAAGCTCACTAATGTACGTTGGATGCGAGTCTTTCAAAGTATCGAGATTAAGTTCTTTAAATTCATCTACAATTAATTGTATGTCATCATCCAGTTGGGGTAGAGCCTCTTGAACATCATTATCTATACTATCCAAGTATGGACCTTCTTCCACTGTTATGTGGTAGGATGTTTGTACAAGGTTGGAATCTTCCAATTGACTTCCTTCGAATATCGTGATGGCTTCTTCTTGCTCCTTCTTTGTCTCTCTAAAAAATTGGTTAGTGAACACAATGGTGCTTCTTTTCATTTTTAGCGAATCATCTGTGGTGATTGACAATATAGCCTTTATCTTCATACGTGATGGGAAGATACTATGAATATCTTTGTCATCGATTTCTTCAAGAAAACCTTGCTCTTCATTCTCCAGCAATATTTTTTATTCTAATGACTTTATTATGGTTCCCAAATGCTGAAAGACAGAAGCTCTTGAGGTGTCGACCTCTTCTTTCATTTGTTTAGAGGCTCTAATTTTGCCCTTGCAGCCTAATCTTTCAAATACAGAGATACGAGGTGTCAATCTTCCTATGCGTTCAAACACAGAAGTTTGTTGTGGAATTTTCTCATCCTCGAATTCTTTGTCTTTTTCTACTGAGGCATAATGTGATGAAGTTGTTTCCTTGCCCTTCTTATTAGAAATTCGAAGAGGTTCCGACAACTTGAATCCCAGGCCAAACTTAGGAGTGACAACATAATGCCCTTGCTTTCTCAACTTTATTTGAGCCTCTGTAAGACCATGTATTTTCTCACCAATGACATCATCTTTGAGCTCACCTAGTCTTATTGGCTTGGAGAAATCGTAATCTGATTTTTCAAGCAGCGTAAAGGCTTTCTCACCAAATGGACCTTTTATCTTATGAGCTAAAGTATTGCTTCCTGGAAGCTTAGGCGTGATAGATAGAACCTATATAACTGGGACAGTCATAATCTTCTTCAAATCTTGGAATGCCTTATGGCTCATTTCTCTCCTTGGAGGGTGGCTTTGTTGAGTACATACTTCTAGCAAGGGTTGTCCGTCCTTTCGATGCTCACGAGGGATGTAGCAAAAAATCAAATGTTCTCCATCCATCTGCATGCCTCCTTCAGATGATAAAATCTTAGTGGAGAATTTTTCAATTCTCTCCTTAGGTATCTTGACGGCAGCCCACTGAACCTCTACTTCTTTTACAACAACATTAGTTGGGTTGGCTAGTGTTGGTTTCTCCATACCCAATTCACAAGAATCCAAGTAGAATTTTGCATCTGTAAAGTACGACTCTATCTCAGTGAAAGGATTGATATCCGCATTAATTTTGACTACTTCACCATCATTTATATACTTTATGCATTGATGCAAAGTAGATGACACCACTCCATTTTCATGCACCTAGAGGGCTTCGAGAAACAAGTTGTATGATGTTTTGGCATCTATAACATGAATCAAAATATTTGATTTCATGTCACTAATGGATAATCCTAAACGAATCTTTCCCAATGCTCGTTGTCCTCCTTGATTGAAGCCTTGAATCGTTATGTTGCTTTTGGACAATTCATCAATGGAGATTTCAAGCCTTTTGAGCACTGTCTTTGGCATGATATTGACTATCGAACCATCATCAATCAATATGTGATTGAGATGTTGTTCTCGAATAGACCCTACCACAAACAAAGATTTGTTATGTAGTTTAGACCCTAACAATAAATCGTCATCCGTGAAGAAAATTACAACACAAAATGATGCAACTTCTCTATTAGCATGAAATTATTATGTTATTGTTGGACAATGCCCTCCTTTTCTTTCCTTTACTTCCTCTGTGCTGGAAATTACATGAGTGACACCAATCTGACTATCTTCAAGAAATTTTTCCGAAAAGAACTCATACAATGTAATAGGCCTTCGGTCCTTCCGTGATAATGCACCATCAATCTTATTTCTAGTATCAAACTTAACACTTTTTGGTGGTCGTAGATGCTCCGAGTTACTCTTCACCACTCTTGGCTTAGGAAGTCGTATTCTTAGAATGCCTGATGTCTCATTTTCTTACAAGAAACCAAGGTCTAACCATCATCATCATTAGCTTTGTTATTTGTTCCCAATGAGCCTTTAAGAGTCTTCCTGGGAAAATCCACTTCAACTGGCTCGAAGCTCCCAAACTGCAAGAAGATTGAGCTTGGAATGGTTTGCAACATTGAACACTCCTTCTCGGGAATGATACTTGCGTGATTTGACTCTACTATTTCATCCATGTCGATGATGATTTTTCCTTCATTTACTAGCGTCATGATTTTCTCCTTCAAGATAAAGCATTTTCCCTTTGGATGGCCAACGACGCGATGACACTTGCAGTACTTGGGATCATTGACCTTATTGATTTTCTCTGGCCTTTTTAATTCAGGAAGATCAATCATTTTCTTAACTAGAAATTCATCCATTATCATAGGTACATCTGAATCTGGAAATGGATAAATCTTAGCTTTTAATTCTTTTAAGGTTGGACGACATTTATCCTCTCTTGGATATTGCCTCAAGCCTTCATCTTCCTTCACCTTTTGCTTGGTTGTGACCTTCACAGAAGTTTCTTTCACTGCCATAGACTCTTTAGTCTTTTAGGTCATACCTTTCTTGAACTCTCTTTTCTCTTTCATCAGGTCAATACAAGGGGATGTCTTCCCATGACTTACGATGCTAAACTCCATATCGTGTGCTCGTGTAGCCATCTCTTCAAATGTCCGCGGTTTGATTCCTTGTAGTATATATAAGAGGCCCCAATGCATTCCCTGAATGCACATTTCTACCGCAGATATTTCAGAAAGGCGATAATTACAGTCCAAATTCAATGATCTCCATCGATTGATGTGATCCGTTACAGGCTCATCCTTTTTTTGCTTAGTGCCCGTTCACTCTATCATGCTCACAATTCGTCGAGTACTGTAAAATCGATTGATAAATTCCTTCTCGAGCTACTCCCAACTATCAATTGAATCATGCTCCGAGTTAATATACCAGTCAAATGCATTCCCCTTCAGTGAACAAATAAACTATTTTACCAAGAGATCGTTATGTGTTCCAGCGTTGCTACATGTTTCAACAAAGTGGGCAATGTGTTGCCTCGGGTTTCCCTTGCCAACAAATTATTGCAACTTTGGTGGTTGATAGCCCGTTGGCATGGGTAGACAATCAATTCATCTTGTGTAAGGCTTGGAGTAATACAACGAACTCTGTGGTGCTCCACCATATTGAACTCTGATGGTGTTTGTTATCATGTCTTGCAACTATTGGACAGATAAAACCGCAACCAAAACAAATTATTTCTCCTTCTGAAATTTAGACTTAGCAGGTAATTCCTTAATATCTTTGTCCCGTGGAGTGAAACCGGGCAGATAAGTAGGGACGTGACTCGACTCTCCTGGTTCATAGGCCTTCAATTTGTTCATGAGTTGAGCGATATGAAGATTCTTATCGTCAACTGACTTCTTTAGGGCTTCAATGGTTTTCTCCATCATTGCGAATTTCTCGTCCATGTCAGTTGAGTCAGCCATTAAGGCGTTGACCATCGTTGAAACTGGCGAATTCGTTGAATCTTCAGGTTCACCAAAGTTGGATCCGGTTAGAGAAAGTTCGCCAAAGAACATGGATGCAAGATTTCCCCTAGCAGTCGTCGCATGAGATTTGTTGTTTTTCACCACCTCTAACGAAGTGAAGTATTCAGATTCATCTAGGCCACTAGCCTTGAACTTTCGACGAGTAATTGATCCAACACGACTGAGGTCAGCAGATACAGCAGTAGAACCCTTGCATGTAACATCGTTTATTTTTTCGAAGTCCATCGCAATAGTTGAATTTGTAGGTTTCGATTTGCAGGAGGAAGAGATGAAGAGCAGAACCGGTCCCAGTGGGCGTGCCAAAATTTGTTCGCAACAAACTTTCGTAGTGCTGAAAATTAACTGCAAGCAAAAATAAAATAAACAAAAAAGAATAATTTTATTTAAATGAATCTTGTGAGTACAATTTCGTGACTCTCTTGATTCTTCTCTCTTAAACTTAAAAATGATTCGAGGGCCTTCAGTAGCGTGCTTCTCGAATCGTTGGATGATTTGGACTCCTAGAGACGTATTTCAATCGTCAGGGATGTCGGAAAGTGTTTTGTCGCTTTGAAATAATCTCCGGAAAAAACTCCGTTGATTGCTCCTTGCAAGAACTTGATAGTCAATGTCGACGTTGTCAATGCTTGTCAAAGTCCTCTTTTCAGAATGTCCTTTAGAATGTTATGTTACCCCCTATTTATAGCTGTAGGGAGTAGGCCTGGTTGATTGTGATTGGCCGAAATATGTCACTTTGACACTTGGCGACTTTTGACTGGTTCTTGAATTTGAATGAGATTTCCACATCATTTGGACATGTGGCGTCACTTTGTTGGTCTTTAATTTGACGAGGATGCCAAGTCGCCCTGACATGTGGCATGGGTTCGGGCTCCAAAGTGTAATAGACCTTGGGCTTGAATTTAACAAAATGGACTAATTAATTTGTAGGGCCTAAATTAGTTAATCAACCCAAATGATCATGAATTAAACTCAAATTTTATATGAATTTAACCCGTTGAATTTTATGTCTACAGGGATATATTAATACTAGATGATATATAACATAATGTGCACATGTCGCTGAGATGTTTATTATCTGAATTTGATCCAAATCACTCTCAATCATCCTCAAATTTTGTATGTTGCCTCATCGAATTCCAATGAATTTAAATCACACGCACTCGAATATATATATACACACGGATATTTTCACATCAAAGGTAGAATTAGTCATGGTCCTTAGACAACGAAACAAAGGAGAGGGGTGAAGCCAGGGGCGGACCTACACATAATTTTTGAGTACTTCGGCACCCACTAAATTTGATGCGGAATAGGTATAATTACATAAAAAAATATACAAAAATAAGTATAAATTATATAAAAGCACCCACTAAACAAGAAGTTGGTTAAATGCACTGGCATGTTGATACAAGCACGATCATGAAGATGAACGTTTTTGAGTATTTTGGATGTAACCTCGGAGGTGTACGAGTTGAAGTGTTAAAAAGGGCTCCAAACCGCCCCTAAAAACACTCCATGGGTGCCTATTTGCCTACTTGGTCATTAAAGGGCCTTTTTGTCATTTTATCTTTTTATTTGTAAAGTACTATAAATAGAACAATATAGGGTTTTAGTTCATTAGTTTTTATTGGATATTGTTGAAAGAACACATCTCTTGAGAGAGAGGGTCTCTAGGCCTAAACTAGGACATGAACAAGTGTGGATTCACTTGTGATTGTGTATTGCTTGGAAACGTTGGTGCTTGAGCGGTGGAATCCCTCTTGTGTCACGTAAGAGTGTGGTGTTGCTATTGTAAGTCTTAGGAGTCCTTAGATTTAATACATCTTTGGGTTCTTAACCTTGTAATAGTGTATGTCTCACTTCCTATCTTTACATATCATGTACTAGTTTTGTAGTTTAGTGAATCGTTTGGTTCTTGTAATATTGTAACCCTTGGATTGTTGTTATTATAGTGTTGTTCCTCTCGTTATTGTTGTTTATATCTTGTTGTTAGTGCTTTTGGTATCATTTACACCTTGTTTCTTGATGTTGTTGGAACCGAGATTTGGTGTTTGTTGAGCCCTCGGGTTTCCCTTTGTTTGTGGACTGTTTTTGGCTTGTTTTTGATACGTACCAAATTTGTATCGTATCACATGTTGACGTGATTTTTTATTTTTTTTCTGTAGTAAGCACCCACACTTCTTAAATCCTAAGTCCGCCACTAGGTGAAGCTTGTACAGTGGGTCACGGCCGCCGAGCCTAGTCGAGATGACAATGGAGTTGGTGGGCTAGTTCTGGATTTTGGACATTTTTTAAGTTACTGTTGTCCCACCGAATTTTTAACTAATTTGGTGCCAATAACTGCTACAACTGATAAACATGTCTCAACAATATCCCTAAAAAGTATTAGCATATCTAATTATGCATTATATTGCTCTTACGTATCACACTTTTTGATTTACCTAATCATCAATTAAACTATGATATATTATTATTATAAATGAAATTCAAAAATTGCCAACTAGAACAAACCATGTAGATGTGTTACAAAATGGAATAGTTTAAGACTCCAAAATTTTGTCTATTTCTTAGGAATTCACATGCAATGCATGGGGCATGTAAATCCAATACACCAAAAGAACTTTATTATTTTCACCAAAGATGTGACACGTAAGAAAAATATTTCAATGAATCATCTAATTCCATTAATAATCTAATCATCATATACACTGCATTTATACTAATTTTGTCTTGCTTTGTTTCGAGTTTTGACCCCAAACTCTCTAATATGTCCGTGTCAGCACGGGCCAAATATTAAGATATTTTTTTTTTTAATTTTGATATATTTAAATAATTTTTTTTAATAAAAGGATGGCATATGTTTTATAGGATTCATCCAGAATCTAGCATGAGTTTAACATATGTTATTTTAATATGTATTTAGATAATTTAAATTGTTAATTATTATAATTTATAATATTTTTTATGTAATTTTCAAATTAATATATGTTACTTTTCTTATCCAAATTTTTGTGACATTGATAGTCAATTATATTTTAAAAATAATTTAAGTTTTTAATTATTGTGATTTATAATACTTTTTTTCTATTCCAATTTTAGTGACACTAATATAATTTTTAGAGTTGACCAAATATTTATATCTTTTAAATTTTTTAAGTTGTTAATTATTGTGAATTAACGTGATTTCTAGTATTTTTCATGTATTTTTTTTTAAATATATAACATATTAAATTATTTTTAGATATTTTAAGTTGTTAACTATTGTAATTTATAATATTATTTATGTAATTTTTGAATAATATATTCTACTCTCCTCGTCCAGAGTTTTGTGTCGACAATAACCAATTATATTCTTTTAAATAATTTAAATTTTTGATCATTGTGATTTATAATATTTTTTCTATTTCAACTTATGTGGCACAATGCTTAAATGTCCATAATAATTAATTAGGAGTGATATAGTAAAATGTAATTATTATTATTTATTATTTTTATTATGTGTATGTGTTGATTCAAGAAGAATTTGAAAACATTTAGAAATGTGTTGAATGTTACAAATGTTAATAATCCATTTGGTGCTTCTTGATTTCTCTGCATTTATCTCTTGTATGTTTTTACTTTTTTGCCCTTTGAGTATATGTAGTAATTTTTATTTTTTTTTAAAAAAGATCATGAAAATTTTTATTCATAGTATATATATATATATATATATAGTAAAATCGTGGATTCAATATTATTACTTTTTCAATACATAAGTGACTTATAATAATTAATTGCGGGTGATACATTAAAATCACGATTGAAGCAGCAAAAATCAGTCAATTTTTAAGTTTTTTATTAATTATTGTTATTTATAGTACTTTTTATTTCATTTTCAAATAATATATGTTGATTTATATCTTCTTCTGTCCCGTCCCAATTTATGTGGCGCTAATATAATTTTGATAGTCAATCAAATATTTTATGTTGACATATCATTTTGTTATTCTTATTTTTCTAATACATAAATGACTTATAATAAGGAGTGATATAGTAAAATCATCGTTCGAAAGACAAAAATTTAATTTAAAATATTAAGATTTAATTTCGCATTCTATGTCTATTTTATTTTTTATTAAATATTATTTATTTTATTAATACCTAGATGACTCATAATAATTAATTAAGAGCGATTGATTATGTTATTACTATAAAAATCAATATAATTTTATCATGTCCAATAGTAATCATCGATAATTCACCGAAATAGTATATTAATTAAATACGGGATGTTATATTTGCGTATGCAAAATATGATATTATTAAACATTATTGGATAGTGCATTATATTTATGTTTCACAATAATAAAATTTTACTATATATTTTTCTTTATTTCTTTTTAAATTGATACATATTGACCCAACACAAATTCTAAGAAAATATTCATTAGAAATTTATTTTATTAAATTAAATTTATTAATTTTGTACTTTAAAATTTTAAAGTTAAGTTTAAATATTAGTATTTCTATACAAGAAAAAAATAATTTTAAAATTTAAATTTACTAAAATAAATAAATAAGTAAAAATATTAATTTTCTATATAAAAGTCAATTAAAATAATAAAATTAATTTACTTTAAATATTAGTTGCAATTAAATAAGATAATTTTTTATTTTGTCATGATTTATGGTGCACCGATAAAATTTTGAGAGTTGAATAGAACTTTTATCTATTTTTAAAAAAGTATTTTAACTTGTTAATTATTGGGATTTATAATAATTTTTATGTAATTATCAAATAATATATTTACTCCTTGTGTCCCAATTTATGTGGCTTCGATACAATTTTGAGAATCAACTAAATTTTTTATATATCTTTTAAATATTTTAAGTTGTTAATTATTATGATTTGCAGTACTTTTTCTTTTATCTCAATTTATGTGGCATTGCTAAAATAATGAGAGTCAATAAATTTTTTATATGTCTTTTAAATATTTTAAGTTATTAATTATTATGATTCGTGGTAACAAATTAGTTTTGAACATGATAGTCAATTAAATAAAAAATAAATAAATATTTTCAATATGTAGTTATAGTTAATTAATATAAATTAATAGAAAATATTAAAGATTTAAACCATTATGATGAAATAATAAAATTATTGTATATTAGAATATGATATATAATTAAATGAAAGTGAATGAATTTTTTGATAATTGCATGAGAGGTGGTCGAAACCACCTCTTCTGTATAATAGAAAAGAAAAGAAAAATGCAAATATCTACTTCTTTAACAAATGCCCTGATGTCTTTTCCTTTTTGCTTGAAAATTTGTTGTTATTCTGGTACCCAATAGTACTACCTTTTACAGAGGAAAAGGTCAAATTTTGCCTTATAATATTGAAAAAATTTATTTTGTGTGAGACACCTTTTGTCAGTTGTGTGAAGAAGAAGTATTGAGATAAAATAGAAGAAGTGTTGATATAAAATAAATATTAATAAAAAATACAGAACTCAAAAGTGAGAGAAATGCAAAAGTGGAAGAGGGGTGACAAAAATGAATCCCACAAAACACTTGTCAAGGGTAGATAATGTCCTCATACAATTTTTTTTTGGGTGAATCTCACTCAAAATAAAAATTTTGTATATTATTGGAATTGAGAATTTTTTTGCAATCAACTAAACTGTTCGTCTAATAGTAACCTCCTTTTATTGAATAGGTAGTAGCAAAATTGAACAAAGTTTCTAAACGCACATATATTTTCTACTTTTCTACCTTTACTTATTCATTTTAAAAATAAAGAGATAATCCACCATTTTATATCTAATTTACCCTTATTATAAAGGATAAATTACACAAATTCCATAGTTAAGAGACTATATTACCTAATATTTCTTACTTTTATAAAATTTACATAAAATTTCATTTTTCAACTTTACTCTTGATACATATCAAGAAAACCTCACATCCTATTTTTACTCCACCATTAGCTCATTCAAGATTCCCTTCCCTAAAATATCTCTCTAATTATCAACAATTAAATTATCTTCCTTCTTGATTTTTTCTCTTCCATTAATGCTTAAATCATTTTCCTTCCTGATTTTTTCTCCTCCATTAATGCATGCAATTTTTTTTTTCCTCTCCTAAAATCTCTGCCATTTTTATTTTTTTTTTAAAAACTATTGATACATGTATAAATTTATTAGTTATTCATACATGTTTAATTTTTTAATGGTGATTCATATGAATGATAAATATGATATCATTATATGGGTATTATGGTGATTCATACGATAGATACATTTTGTATGATTTTAACGGGTGATACATATGATATTAATGAGTGATACATATTGTATTATGGTAATTCATATGGTAGATACAATTATTTATTTTAATTATTGGGTGATTCATATATATGGTATTTTGGTGATTCATATGGTAGATACAATTATTTATTTCAATTATTGGGTGATTCACATGATATTAATGGGTGATATATATGGTATTATGGGTGATTCATATGTTATTAATGAAAGGTAATGGTGTAGTCAGTGTAGGAAACAAAAGTAAAAATATTTAAAACAAAAAGACTAAAAGCAGAATTGAAACATAATTAAAATTAAATCTAAAAAAGCAGACTAAAATTAAAGACGAAATTAAAGACGAAAAAAAAAAGACAAAAAAAACATATCTTTCATACTTAAAGACGAAAAAAGAGAAACATAATTAAAACACTTAAATTAAATCTAAAAAAAGAGAAAAATTAGATATTTTTCCTTAAATAAAAGCATACAATGAATAAAAGAGAATCTATTATTTTCTTAAATAAATATCTTGTTAGTTTCAAATGTATCACTTTTTTATATGTATCACCATATAACATATGTATCATATTTCAAAAAATGGGGATAAAATATAATTAACAAAATAGTCAAAATTTTATGTAATATCACTTAAAGATTCAGAGATTTATGTAAGTTAGTACTATTCATTTTTCAACTTTTAGATTACTTAATAATTAGGTATGATATAATAATTACTGTTATAAAATAATAAAGAATAAGAAGAAGAGTAAAGAGAATAGAAAGAGTGACTCTTATTACTTCTCTTGAGAGATGAGAAATCATAAGATTGTAAATACAATGAACAAAATTCATCTAATTATAGGAGAACTTTACTCCTAGTCTGAGTAAAAGACAGATGCTTCAAATCCTAATAGATATCAAAGTAGATCTTGATAGATATTGATAGACATTCACTATAATGTAAATACATTTATAACACCCCCCCCCCTTGAATGTCCAATTAGTAGATAATGTGCCTTGTTAAAACCTTACTAGAAAAAACCCAGTAGAAAAAAAATCTAGTGAAGAAAAAAGAGTACACATCTCTAATAATACGTATTTTGGCTGCCTCATTAAAAACCTTACAAGGAAAACCCAGTGGGACAAAGCCTCGTAAGGAAAAAAGAGTACAACGCGTATTAACCCCCCTAATAAGAACATCCTTGACCTTTGTATCTCAATCTTGTGCATCATCTTCTTGAAAGTTGCAATTGGAGAAGATTTGGTGAATAAATCAGTCATATTGTCAGTTGAACAAATCTGTTGCACGTTAATATCATCATTCTTTTGTAACTCATGTATGTAGAAAAGCTTTGGTAAAATGTGCTTCGTTCTATCTCCATTTATGAATCCTCCCTTAAGATGTGCTATGTATGTTGTATTATCTCTGTATAAAATTGTGGGTAGATTGTCATATTTCACACCATATTTTTCTAGAATGAGATGTATCATGGACCTCAATCATACATATTCTCGGTTTGCTTCATGAATAGCTATTATCTCAACATGATTCGATGAAGTGGCTACGATAGACTGCTTTGTATATCTCCAAGATATGGCAGTACCACCACATATGAACACATAGCCTATTTGAGATCGATCTTTATGCGGGTCAGATAAGTACCCAACATCAGCATGACCAATAAGATCGGGACTGCAATCTTTAGAATAAAACAAGCTCATGTGTTTTATTCCATTTTGATGTCTCATAGTAGAAGCAGAAATATACCTTGCTAACAAATTGACTGGAAAGTCTATAGGCCTTGTAGTATTTGCAAGGTACATGAGTGCATCAATTGCACTAAGATATGGTACTTCATAACCAATCTAATTCGATATATTTTGAATTTCAGCAAATAATCTATTGCTTTGAAAACTCTCCAAGAGTTCCAATGATGTTCAAGCAATAAGCTTATACAATATAAGGATTATGAATAAGTTTCCCAAAAACTTTTATATGCTTCAAGCAGTTTGAATCCTTAAAAGTTTTCATATAAGTTTTGTCAAGTGACATTATTCAACATTTCATGAGTGATATCTTCAAGTGTCTGGAGTCTGGACTGCAAATCAAATAAGTTTTACGCTTACCAAAATGCATCCTTTCATGTCACTTGATAAATGTTTCTACGTCAGCATGCTTAAATAAATGTAGAATTCAGATCCTCGTGACCTTTCACAATATTGCGCCAATATTGTGTCAAAGATATTGATGATATATCATTTATTATCGGTTCACAATGCGACATAACATTTTGAGATCTCATCACTTCATTATTTTCAGGTACATAAACCTCTCATAAGGTTTCATGAAGTGTTATGTCATAGGCTCTTCAAGCACATATTACCTTCTTATCATGATTATTTGCTCCTTATTTTATACAAGTACTATTTCATTTAGAATCGATTTGCCTATCACGCTTCACACATGCATAGACTTTGTCCTTTAGAGACATAAAGTAGGAGCACTTGCAGCTTAAATATGAGATGCGTTTGGCATTTGACTTGAATTATCTTTTGAATGAGGATCTGATGATAATTCCTAACATACTTCATAGCTTCTTATAATCTCCTCCTTATGTTAGGAAAGCTAACATACATCCTTCATCTTCTTTGATGGATCCATCTTTGTGCATTATGGTACATTCATTAATCGTATACCGCACATCAAAACTATTAGATGGAATAGTTGGTTCATGACCTTGAACCAATTGAGGGGAAGAAATAATAATAATTTATTGGTCTAATGCATACAAGTGTTATTGTATGCAACATATCATATTTCAAATCAACACATGAAGCTTTGTTCTCATTAGCGATGGTTTAGCTATTTATCAAAGGCATTCAATGCCAAACCATCATCATCAAGATAACTTTCTTGATTGCACAATCTGAAAATTATGTTCTTTACTCAATTTTGTTGAGCAAGCAACTTTATGAATGTCAAACTGCAGGTTGACAATGAATGTACATGTGATCATTTTATTGATGCATCTTTTCAACATATCATATGATAGGTGAACGGGCCCCTATTTACCTTTTATTCTTTTCAGATTTTGAGGGATCCATCCCAAATTAATTGGTCCAACCAACGTATCATGAGAACAAGCAACATTAAAATTCATGAAGAATTTTTGAATTCTTGAATTCTTCAATATATATTTAATACTTAATATGCACATCTTTAAGATGTCGCAATCGTTCATGTCAACTTATAAACTTTTATGCTAGTAAACTTCAAGTTTACCATGATATGTGTTTTTGCTTTAGTAAATTTCAGATTTACTATTATAGGAATAAATTTCAGGTTTACTACTTCAGAAGTAGATTTCAAAATAACTTTTCTCTCAACCTCTTTCGGAGGTGAGTTGTGATACCATCACAATCAAGTGCACGTTTGCATTAATAAGCTTCTCATTCCCCAGGAATGGAATATAATCATGCCTTAAGCATATCAAATTATGATAGCTTAGAACCTCTTTCAAAATATTGCTACTTCAGGAGCAACTCGAGGCATACATATGGTCTAGAGAATTTTTCTCTAACATATCTTATGATCATAATACGCGTGCAAAAATATCATCATTTTTTATGATCATTATCATATTGTCCGTCCACGCGTATATTCGTGCATTCAATCACTTGTCTTCTTTCAGACATATTATGCGCTGCTACCACATACACCTCAAGAATGAAGTAGGTTGTCATATTTCAGACTTATGATATATTGCTACCACATTCACTTCATGGAATGGAGCATATTCAATGGGTCGAATTTTATGACTTTTCATCAAACACCCATTATTTTGTCTTAGCCATTACAATATCATCAATACATACATTGAGATCCAATCTCAACGTATTATCTCTATAAAGGCGTCTTAGGCATAAATTGATGGGACTTGAACCCAATATATTATCATCCTTTTTGATAATATTGTTCTTGAGGAATAAATCTAAAATATAAATGGTTCCAAACCAATTATTTTTCCTCAAATTCAATAATAATTATATTAGTAGTAGCAAAAGAAAGATAATATAAAGAATTACTAACCTTGAAATCCTTCAGATTTATAATCTCACCTTATTTGGCAGAGTCTCGTGTTGATAACGTGTTATAAAATAATAAAGAATAAGAAGAAGAGTAGAGAGAATAGAGAGAGTGATTCTTATTACTTCTCTTGATGGATGAGAGATCATAAGATTGTAAATACAATGAACAAAACCCCTCTATTTATAGGAGAAATTTACTCCTAGTCTGAGTAAAAGACAGATGCTTCAAATCCTAATAGATATCAAAGTAGATCTTGATAGATATTGATAGACATTCACTATAATGTAAATACATTTATAACAATTACTATTTTATTTACTTCTTAAGAGTGTGTCAAGTCAAATATGAACAAGTAAAAATAAACGGGGAGTAAAACATAATATAATTAACTAGGTGTGAGAAGTATCTAGGATTTGTTTGGTACGTGGGATAAAAATAATAATCTCAGAACAAAATTTGAGATTAATTTTGTCTTTTATTTTGTACGAAGTATTAGCTAATCTCGAGATTATTTTATCACGTTATTTATACTAAAATAATATAATTACTATCGCATTATATAAAAAATAGAATAAAATAGTTTCATAGAATATGACAATACATGAAATATCCATGTTTATTCCACCCTGCATACCAAACTGACCACTGAAGACTCGTAACATTGTGGAGTGCTGTGACCTTCTGTGGACTACACTGTCCTCTTGAAGACTCTAAATATTGTGACAATTTGACAATAACAGGAGCAATCCGCCAATTAAAAATATCCAACTCCCATTGTCTTCTTGCACTTTTCTCACTTTCCTATCTAAAAGGTGGCCAAAAATAAATAAATAAATAAATAAATAAATAAATAAAAATAATTAGAGACTTAAAATGTGCAAGTTGTGTAACAAACGTGATTAAATAAAAGTCAATACTCCAATAGTTCATGAGAATTATACCCATGAATAATCACTAGCATTGACTATGTTTATTTTCCTAGCATGCCAAAGAATATAAAATGTGTTACTATTAGCGTTTGGCAACTATGACATTTCAAAAATAAAATCAAGTAGTGGGTGCTGATAAATTAGTACTTATCCAAGTCTATATATAATAATGTGCTTGCAATTCATCATCTCTTAGCAAAAGTGTGGAAATGACTACCCCATTGTCTTCTACCAACTAGAAGCAAACATCTATTTAACATGGATTTTTGTTGCCATCCCATTTGGAATTGTCGGATTGTCAACAAGTTCAATTATTTTAGCTTTCAAAACTTCATTCCCGAATTCACAATTTTAAATTTATAGACATAAATTATTAATTCTATCACTTATTGTCAGAAGCGTACATGAAATTTGTAGAAGCAATATCGGTCCATTCATGCAATTAATCTTGTATGACATGGATTTAGTTTTGGAATTATAGTGATTTTTAAAGTTTTTTGTGAAGTGATGTTGGATGACAAACCTTAGCAAAACATCCATTATTTGAATTAGTGTATATTATAGGAAAAATGTTCTGCTTTCACCTTGAACTATACACGAAAATTATCGAGACACACCCGAACTTTAGGATGATCCTATTACTCTTCTGGACTAATTAAAATCATATTTTTGGCAATCTTAGTGCTTACGTGGCACATCAGTGAATCAACACACTGAAGGTCCACATAGGCACACGTATGTGCCATGTAGGCACTAAAGTTGCCAAAAATACGATTTTAATTAGTCCAGTGAGGTAATAGGACCCTCCTAAAGTTCGGGTGTATCTCAGCAATTTCGTGTATAGTTTAAGGTGAAAACAGAGCATTTTATTGATATATATATATTGTGGTTGAATACGTTACTTGCTTTTTAAATTTTTCAAAAAATTTCTATCATTTTCACAATAATTGATTTGTTTGCCAGGCTTGCCTTAAGTGGATGGGCCAATTTGTTTGTTTTGATATTAGGCAAGTGCACCCTTCTCTGCACAACAGTTTCACCGAGACGTGGCCAATTTTTGAACATATAAGAGTGGTAGCTCAATCCATGGCATTTAAGGCTATTTCCTATGCATGTAAACTATGATCTATATCCATTTGATACTACTTGGTGGAGCTAGGTGTGCAAGGTGTTCATCCGAACTTTTTCTTCAAAAATGTTTATATACTGGATAACATCTCAAATTCTTATTTAGAAGTGGCTACTCCTCAATCGCATATAAAATTGGAGTCACAAAATGCGACCTATCAGGATGTGGCTTAATGATCGATAAAATAGGTGTAAATAATTTTCAAATCCAATGATGACATACATTAGCTACGTGACCTTTTTCCTGAAGACAGGTTACATGATACATGTGTTTGATGTGTTTCAAAAGGTTCATCCAAATTTTTTTTGCCAAAAATTATGTTATATTGTACATGATCAAAATAATTCTTTTTTGTATTAAAATTGTAAATAGTAAAGTCTCTTGATTTTTTCATGCATTTACTATTTACATTATGAATAATAACATCTCAAATTCTCAATCATATAAAATCGGAGTCTCAAAATTGCAATCAACCAGGACGTAACTTAGTAACTGATGAAACATGTATAATGATTTTCAAATCTAGAGATGACATTTGAAGGCAGTTTACATGATACGTTTGTTTCATGAGATATTAACAGTAACAGGTACTTGGTGAAAAATTTGAGATGAGCGTCAACTATTCCGAACACGAAAATTAGTGGGGGGGAAATTGAAGTGTCCAAATTTTGTACGACTTCCAAACTTTCCATGCATGCATGTAGAGAAATTATGTTCCTTTTAACCAAATAGAAGCTGACAACTAATAACAAGTCGTACCTAGTCTTAGGTGGCCAATTTTTTCTTCCATAGCTGGCATATCATTAACTAATCATATAATTTCTGATTTTCAATTCCAAATTCTGACAAACTTTCACCTACATTATATTAAGCTCCCCAAATAAACAGGAATTTGTTGGTTCAGTTAACATTCCAAGGTAGATACATATACATTGTAAAGAGTCCAAAATTGAGTTTTTCTTTTTTCTGATATGAATTAAGAAGCATCCCATCAACCAAAAAAATTGGAAGTTTTATACATGGTAGATTGGTAGTTAATACATCTCAAACATGCACCTTCAACAAAAGAATATTTGGTCTTTCAATAATGATTTATTAATAAGCCATATGTGCCAAACTACTCCTAATCATCATTGAAATGATGAAATGATGATTGAGGGATTTAATTAATTACATGATCCTAAGGGTGTACAGACCAAACCGTCAAGTCAAATCAAACCGAAGAACCAAATCAAACTGAGAAAAAAAACCGACTTATGATTTGGTTTGGTTGGTTTGGCGTTTGAAAAAAAAACCCGACCATTCTTGGTTTGGTTTGGTGTTAACAAGAAAAAAGTCAAACCGAACCCAAATCAAACCGACATAATATATATATATATATATATATATATATATATATATATATGCATGTATATATTTTAACTTTTTATACATAAAATATTAATTATAATCTACTTTTTAAATACTTTTTCAATTAGTTTTATTAATTTTCAATGTTTAGAAAGTAGATGTGTGTGTGTGTGTGTGTGTATATATATATATATATATATATATATCATATTTGGGACATTAAGTTGTAATATTTATCCATTAGTTGCTAATAGAATGATCCAAAATCTAATATAAACTTAAACCCTAAACTTTTCACTCTTCATCTTATTTTTTAGTTTCAAGAGAGTTTTTCGCTCCTCAATTTTTCATAATTGTGGTTTTTCATTAGCACATGAGTGAAAACATACTTGATCTAAACTTCAATCACAATATAATTGTAAAAAATAAAGATTATTAAAAAAATAAAAAAAAAATGAAAAAAACGAAAGATCCGACTAAAACCTAAATCGAAAAAATCGATTTTATGTTGGTTTGATTTGTTTTATAGTTTTAATAAACCGACATAATTGATTTGATTTTTTTTAATAGAAAATCAAACCAACCCGACCTATGTACACCCCTAATCCTAGCTTATAGGCATCAATATTTTTAGTCCTTCCATTATATGATTTTTTTCCCTTTATTATTGGTAACAATAATGATTTCCTCAATTATATAATTTTGTACATTTAACCTCTTAAAAGATTATCAGACATTATTCTTACACAACATAGAGGAATCAAATAGGTGGGATGGTCTAAATTTAGACATAATAATAAAAAAGGCAAATAACATAAATTCTTTGGAGTTTAATTATAAAAAAAATTGATATTTTACATAATGGATGAAATCTCAATTTTGAATCTATCGAGATACATAATTATCTCCTGATACATTCAACGAAGATACATTTTTTTCTAAAGATACATAATTAGCTCTCAGTATATTTTTTTTTATTTTGGGTCTGTTGAGATACATAAGTAGCTCCCAATACATCCAACGAAGATACCTAATTAGTTGAGATTTTTGTAATTACATTATAAGGGTGGAGATTTGTGTAAATATGATAAGATAAGGTGTATGCTTATCATATTTTTTCTGATTTTGGGTCAGTCGAGATACATAAGTATCTCCCGGCAGAGACAGAGCCGGGATTTCAACTAAGGGGGTTCAATATTCAAAGAAAACTTATTCGAAGGGGGTTCAACACCTACTATAACCACATAAAAATAATTTTAATCATGTATAAATAGTACATTTTTCCGTCGAAGGGGGTTCGGCCGAACCCCTAAAGAAGGCTAGTTCCGCCTCTGTCTCCCGATACATCCAACGAAGATACCTAATTAGTTGAGATTTTTGTAATCTATATATATTATATAGAAGAGGATGAAGCATCAAAAGAAGCCAAGTGACAGTATAAAAATAAGCCACTTGGCAATTTTAAGACAGGGTTAATAGAGTTGAATTTGAATAGGGACAGTTAAATTAAAAGATAGGGACAGTTGAATTTGAAATATATTATCCTTCTTTTAAAAAAAATTATTATATTAAACAAAAACCTATACTTAAGGAGTTCTAACAAACGTTTATTATTTCAAACTTATCTCTTTTAAAATTTAAATTCTATAAATTTTAAAAAATATTTAAATATAATATAATTACATATTAATGAATGAAAAAGTATTATTAAAATAATAATAATAATTAGTAATATATTGGTAGAAACAGTTATGATAGTACGTAATATGTAGAAGTAGGATGATGACGATGACAACAACAACATCAACAACAACAAGAACAACGACAACGACAACAACAACGACAACAACAACGACAACAACGACGACGACAACAACGACAACGACAACAACAACAACAACGACGACGACAACAACAACGACGACGACGACAACAACGACCACAACAACGACGACGACAACAACAACAACAACAACGACAACAACAACATCATCAACAACAACAACAACGACAATGACAACAACACCGACAACAACACCGACAATAACAACAACGACGACAATAACGACGAAAACAACGACGACAACGATAACAATGACGACAACAACAACAACAATAACGATAACGACAACAACGACAACAACAACATCAACGACAACAACAACAACAACGACAACAACGATAACAACAACAACGACAACAACAACAACAATAACGACAACAACGACAACAACAACAATAACAATAATAACAATAACGACAATGACAACGACAACAACAATGATAACAACAACAACGACGACGATAACAACGACAACAATGAAAACAACGACAACAACGACAATAACGACGACAACGAAAACAACAACAACGACAACAAAAATAACAACGATAACAACAACGACAACAACGATGACAATAATGACGACGACAACAACAACAACTACAACAACAACAGCAGCAGCAGCAATAACAACAACAACAACAACAACAACAGCAACAACAACAACAACAACAACAACAACAAAAACAACAACAACAATGATGGTTGTTTGTAATTTTTGTGATATTAATGGTTGTATTGTGATTTTGATAATGAAATTTATGATGGATTCTTAAAATTATTGTGGTGAAGATTTGAGTTTGATGATGATGATGTTAATGATGGTGTTTTAATGGTGATTTTGGTGAAGAAGAAGCAATGGGTGACGTGGACTTTTTAAAAAAAATTAACATAACATCTGATGTGGTAATGACATGGTGATTATGTGGCGCGAGTTTAAATCACTCTCCATCATGTGACTGGTTCTTATGTTTTGGGGTGGAAATAGTTTCACTTTTTTATAGTTTAGGTGTGTAATAGGACACTATAATAGTTCAGGTGTGACCTAAACTTTTCGTGTATAGTTTAAGATGGAAACGATGACTTTTTTCTAATAATAATAACCAAAAGGTATAAAACTATTTTAAAAATATAGAAACATTATTATAAATTTAAAAATATAGAAGCACTATTACAAATTTTTAAAATAAATAATCCAAGAAAGAATTAGATATAAATTCACAATAAAATATACAGTAAAAAAGATTAAGCACACGTTTGGGTGCATTTATATTAAATAAAATGTCTCCTTTTTCATTTTTTTGTTTAAGTCAATTAAATGAATTTGAGTCTCTAATAAAACAGTTTTCAAATTTGAATACAACTTCTCAAATGATTTTCTATTTTTTTTAATTTTGAAATTATAAACTATGAGATAGTGATATTTTTGAATCTTATCTTTTCTAACAAACTAATATATTTAAATTTTGAATTTGATTGAATTTTAGTTGACATAAATATCCACCTATATAGAAATGATGAGGGAGCGGCTCTGTTGGATTTTGCGAGGGTCTTTGGGCTGGTGGTGGTGAATTCGAGCTTTCCGAAGAAGGAGGATCACCTGATTACCTTTCGAAGCGCTATAGTCAAGACTCGAATTGACTTTCTACTGCTTAGGAGGGGGGATAGGGTCTTATGTAAGGATTATAAAGTCATTTCGAGAGAGCATCTTTCAACTCAGCACAGGCTTCTAGTGATGGACTTGATTATCAAGAAGAGCAAGATGAGAAGGGTCGGGGAGGTTAGGCCTAGAATTAAGTGGGGTGACTTGATGCCAGTTAGTGCACTAAAGATAGAAGAGAAAGTGGCGGGAATGGGGATATGGAAGTGTAGGAAGGACGTGGATGTTATGTGGGATAGGGCTGTCAGTTACATTGTGAAGTCGGCTAGAGAAGTGTTGGGTATTTTGAGGGAGCGGGCAGGACGGCATAAGAGGGACTGATGGTGGAATGAAGAAGTTAAGAAGAAATTGGAGATTAAGAAGAGGGCGTATGTTAAGCTGATTGAGAGTAAAGATGCAGAGGAGAAGCGGATGAATAGAGAGGTCTACAAAGTAGCAAGGAAAGAGGCTAAGCTAGAAGATACGATTGCTAAAACAGTAATATTTAAGAGCTTGTATGCGGGGTTAGAGGAGAAAGACGAGGAAAAGAGGCTGTATAGGCTTGCTAAGGCTAGGGAGCGGAAGGGTCGGGACCTCAACCAAGTAAAGTGCATTAAGGGGGAGGATGGTAGAGTTTTGGTGGAGGATGGACAGATTAAGAAGAGATGGCAAAAGTATTTTCACAGTCTCATGAACGAGGAGTGAGACAGAGGCATTGAGTTAGGGGAGCTGGAGCACTCGAAAGAGAGACGTGATTTCAGTTATTGTAGACGTTTTAAGGTTGAGGAAGTCAGAGAGGCTATTTGTAGGATGCGGAGGGGGAGGGCGACGGGGCCTGACGAGATTCTGGTGGATTTTTAGAAGTTTATAGGTGGGTCAGGTTTAAGGTGGTTGACTAATTTATTTAACAACATTTTCAAGATGGCGAGAATGCCTGAGGCTTGGAGGTAGAGTATGATGATTCTGTTATATAAAAACAAGAGTAACATTTAGAGTTGCATAAACTATAGGGGTATCAAGCTGTTGAGTCATACTATGAAGATTAAGAAGAGGATGGTTGAGCGGAGATTGAGGAGGATCGTGTCCATTTTGGAGAACCAGTTTGGTTTTATGCCTGGTCGTTCGACGACAGAGGCAATCCACCTGGTGAAGAGATTGGTAGAGCAAAATAGAGAAAGGAAGAGGGATTTGCACATGGTGTTTATCGTCTTGGAGAAAACGTATGACAAAGTTCCTAGGGAGGTGCTTTAGAGATTCTTAGAGGCGAAATGGGTCCCGATGGCGTACATCAGAGCTATTAAGGACATGTACGGTGGAGGAAAGACTCGGGTGAGAACGACGAAAGGGGACTCAGAGCATTTTGCGGTTGAGACAGGGTTGCATCAGGGTTCAACTCTTAGTCCGTTCCTGTTTGCGTTGGTGATGGACGTATTGAAACAGAGTATTCAAGGGGAGGTGTCGTGGTGTATGTTGTTTGCGGATGATGTAGTGTTGATTGATGAGATGCAGGGGGGTGAATGAAAAATTAGAGGTTTGGAGGCAAACCCTTGAATCTAAGGGGTTTAGGTTGAATAGGTCCAAGACAGAGTATATGGAGTGCAAGTTTAGTGACTTGAGGCAGGAGGACGATGAGGTGGTGAGGTTGGATTCCCAGGATATTTGTAAGAGGGATAGTTTTAAGTATCTTGGGTCTATGATTCAGAGGAATAACGAGATTGATGAGGATGTCTCTAACTGTATTGGAGTTGGTTGGATGAAGTGGAGGCTCGCCTCGGGAGTGTTGTGTGATAAGAAGGTGACACTTAAGCTTAAAGGAAAATTCTATAGAGTGGCAGTTCATCCATCCATGCTATATGGAGCAGAGTGTTGGCCAGTTAAGAACTCCCACATTCAAAGGGTGAAGGTGGTGGAAATGAGAATGTTGCGCTGGATGTGTGGACTTACTAGAAGGGATAAAGTTAGGAATGAGATAGTCCAGGAGAAGGTGTGAGTGTCTTCGGTGGAAGACATGATGCGGGAAGGAAGGTTGAGATGGTTTAGGCATGTGATGAGGAGGGGCACGGATGCCCCAGTTCGTAAATGTGAGAGGCTTGCGTTGGACGGCTTCAAGAGGAGGAGAGGTAGGCCGAAGAAGTACTGGAGGGAAGTGATTAGACATGACATAGAACAGCTTCATCTTACTGAGGACATGACCCTAGATAGGAAGGTGTGGAGGTCGCGGATAAGGGTAGAAGTCTAGGTTGTGTGTGCAGGTTGTAGAAAATAGTTATAAGAGCTCATGTATAGTCGAGTTAGTAATCCTAGGACTGTGTCCATAGGTAGGAGCCCCTAGTCAGGAGGGTCTGGGTGTGGCAGGTGTCTCTAGTCTGTGGGTGTATGTTACTGCTAGGTGGGGGACGTATTCCAGATATCCTATGGCTTACCTCTTATATCATATTATGCTTATCTACCTTATTTTCGTATTTCTCTGCTTTCTATTTTATTATGTCTTATTCTTTTTATGTTATGCCATCCATCATGCTTCATGTTTCATTACGCTCCTGTTTACTATTCTCTATCTTTAGTCGGAGGTCTATCGGAAACAGTCTCTCTACTTCTTTGGAGGAAGCGGTATGGACTGCATACATTTTACTCTCCCCAGACCCCACTTTTGTGGGAATATACTGGGTTTGTTGTTGTTGTTGCTGTTGTATAAATATCCACCTATATATATCTCCTTCAATAAATATATCATGTAAGCTTTTCTCTTTTTTTTTGGTCAATTACAATTACTTTTAAATTTGGATTGTTCCTAGCAAGAAAAAATTTCTATGATCATTTTATTCACAAAAATATTAATATAATAGTATCAGGAAATAATTTTTACATCATTGTTCTTAAAAATTATTTATGCTTTCGACAATATTTTGCTTTGAAATAAACGTATTTCTTTAATCAGTATGTATGTGTGTGTGTATATATATAAAGGAGGCTTAGAAGTATACTGATGTGACACACTTCTAAGGCCTCCATTTCTATTTTTCTTTTTTCTCATTTTTTTAATTTTTAAAATTTTTCCCTTTTGTATTTTGTCTTTTATAAAAAAGAAACTCAATGGTCGCAATTATTTTATCTCTAGACATAAAATGCAATAACGCCTCCATGGTAAATAATTTAAGTCTTTTTATAATAAATATTCAATTAAATATAAGTAATGCACTTAATACTCATATCCGTTAGATTATTTTTTGATTTTATTTCTCTAATCCTTTTGGTTAGTATAAATAGTGAAGAGAATCATTTCTAATGCATAAAAATTCCTCCTTTTTCTTTCCCCACTGTCCTTCTTAATTCTTCTTCGTTACAATTATTATATTGTAATTGTTATTATTATTATTTTTCTCCTTCTTCATTATGGTTATTATATTGTAATTGTTATTATTATTTGAAATACAATCATCCGTGTGGATAAATACCATCCAAACCAACTGAGCCATCTGAAGAAACTCAATTTGACATGGCAGAAGTTGAGCTTTCTATGTATGTCAAATCAAATAATCTTCAAAAGGTATATCATTTTTATTTATTAATTTTTACTATTTAGTTTTATTTTGAAAGTATGCACACTCATCTTTATTAAGTTGTTTTACCAAAATCTTAATGTGAACCATTTATTATGTCCTGAGCCACTTAAATTGCGTCTTTATGAAATATCAAATCTCTTTAATATTCTATTTTTGTTATTGATATGTTAGGGAAGCAGAAATAAGGAGAAAATGAGCAGATATGAAGTAAGAAGAGAAAATTAGAAGCAGAAAAAGAATATGAGGAGAACTTGAGAAAATGGGAAAGGAAAGATAAAGCAAAAATTAGAGAAGAATTTCATATTCATTCAATGAATTTGAAGTCTATAGATTAGTTATGCTTACACATTTCCGTTTTAATCTTCTTTACTGAGTCATTATTATACCGTTAAAAAATGTGAAATAAAAAATTAACTTTCTACTTAATAAAGAAAAAATAGATATTTAAATAAAATAAATTAATTTAAACATAATAGTTTTAAAGATGCAAAAACATTTTCAGAAGACCCAAAATTCTTGAGCAATTCAAAGTACAAAAAATATACAGAAACTAAGTATTAATAAAAACAATGAATTAAAACTTAAAATATTATATATTTAAATTTGAACACTAAAAAGAATCTCTAAAAAGTTTTAAGCACTCCAATATTTAAAATTTTATTTTATTAAAAGTAATAAGATATTTATAGTCGTGCGAAGCACGGATAAATTTACTATTATATATCTCTGTGTGTGTGTATGCGCGCGCGCGTGTATGGGTAGGTGTAGAGTGATAAACATTGTGATTGGGAGGGAAAGGGCGGGGGATGGTGGTTGGGGGATGGGGTGGTGTAGGTGAGGGTAAAAGCGATGTAGAGGGTGTGGGGTGGGCAAGGTAGTGGATATAGGTAGCGGGTGTGTAGGAAAAAGATTACTATTTAAGAAAATAAAATAAAATTGAAGGGGTGGGTAGGGTAGGGGTAGCGGGGGATGGGGGATGGGGGTCAGGGGTTGGGGCAGAAATAAAATCTTTAATATTTTTTTTAATAAGTAATATTAAATTTTGCATGTGCATAATTTTTCAGCGGAGAGTAGCAAAGTTTAAAATTTAGAATAAGAAATCTT
The DNA here is from genome assembly GCA_030864215.1 of Capsicum pubescens. Lineage (NCBI taxonomy): Eukaryota > Viridiplantae > Streptophyta > Magnoliopsida > Solanales > Solanaceae > Capsicum > Capsicum pubescens. The sequence continues at coordinate 84,908,803 of CM061548.1, forward strand.
GAAATTATACACAATCAAGTGTTTTTGGTACAATTGATTATTGATTTTGAATTAATAAACAAATAAATTAAAATTTGAAATGAAAGATAAAAAATGTGTTCACATATCTTAATTGGTTTAAAATATAAACGTAACAGTCCAACTACAAAATAACAATATATTTATTACTTTTGAAAATCGGCAATATAATGAAATATGATGAAAATACTAATTTCATTCTTTTTATATTAAAATATCTAAAATAATTACAACTACCATTATATCAATTACTTTTAACATTTCATAATTAATTTAAAATATGTTAATATGATATGATAAAAAAATTAAAATTGATAGTTTATTATTTTAAATGAATAAGTTGATATTGTTTAATAGTATTGACGAAGTATTCCGCGCACCGCGCGGGTACTTATACTAGTTACTTTATAAGGGTGAAGATTTGTGTAACTATGATAAGATAAGGTGTATGCTTATCATATTTTTTCTGATTTTGGGTTTGTCAAGATACATAAGTACCCCCGATGCATCCAATGAAGATACCTAATTAGTTGAAATTTTTGTAATTACTTTATAAGGGTGGAGATTTATGTAAATATGATAAGATAAGGTGTATACTTAGGTTATTTTACCTAAGAAAGGGGACGATTTTATTTATATACAAAAAAGTAAATAGTTTACAACAAAAATAGTCAAGATTTTGTATATTATTTAAAATGGCTCCAATGCGGACCATTATACTTAAAATGGTCACTAGGTCATTTTCTTCCTTTTTACTGAGCAATATTTTTTTAAAGAACAAAATGTTTTATTTATTTATTTTTTTGCGTTTTTTTAATTAAGAAAGACTATTTTTGTTTTTATTTTCAAACTTTTTCGTATAATTTTTTTTTCATATTTCAGTACTGTATAAACGTTGCATAAATATGTATATTTGATGTACAAATAGTTATGTGTGGTGTATATGTAATGTATGAATATTGTATAAATAATATATAAACGTGTATGATGTATAAACATTTATATATGATGTACAAATAGTTATTAAGTGTAAATTTATATATCAATATTGTATAAATGTGTATAAACGTGTATCAGTATTGTATAAATAGTTATGTAATGTATCGAAATTGTATAGATAATGTACAACCATGTACCAATATTGAATAAATAGTATATAGACATGCGTTGATATTGTATAAATAAATGTATAATATATTGACATTGTAAGAATAGTGTGTAATTGTGTATCAATATTATATAAATAATTATATAATGTATCAACATCGATATTTATTTGACTATCATACATTTTCACCTTAATAAATAAAAAATAATAAAACAACATAAATATTATTTTTTTTCATAAAAGAAGTGAAATAGTTAGATACAAAAAAGATTTTAGAAAAGAGAAACAAAAGAAATTTAAACAACAATTTAAAATAAAATAAAAATAGAACAGTAAAAAAAGTCTTTTTTCTATTATATAGTATAAGTGAAAGTCCTTGATACTACTAATTTGTCTTATTCTCTTTTTTTTTTTTTTTTACTTTTATTATTACTATAACTATTATTTCTATTTTTATTCTATTTATTTATTATTATATTATTATTTCTTTACTGTTATATATAAGTGAAGGTTGGGGTGACTATTAAGGGTATTTTGGTAATTTTAGTCACCTCAACTTTCACTTATTTATACATGCATTTATTTTTTTCTTATATTTATTAATTTAGTCCTCATTTTTATGGTGCAATAAAATGGTTACACATGTATATTGTTTTTTTCTTATATTTATTAGTTTTGTCCTCATGTATTATTTTAATAATATTTTTATTTAGACCTTTATAATTGAATTATACATGATAGTATTTTTTTATAAATATCTTTTTATTCCTTATTAAATGGCTACCAAGGGTATTTCGATAATTTTATGGTGCAATAAGTGAAGGTTGGAGTGACTATCAAGGGAAAAAATAAAGGTTGATAATTTTTTTTAAAAAAAAGATAAAATAAAAATAAAATCCAAGAATTTTTTTTTTAAAATGAAAAATAAAAATCAAAGAAAAATAAAAAAAGTTTTTTTTATCAAAAGTTGATGTTGAGAGGAGTAAAGAAAAAAAAGTACGGGTTGAGAAAAACTAAAAAGAACAAAAAAAAGAGGAAACAAAAAATAAAATATCAAAGTAAAAAAAATAAAAATAAAAGAAGTTGAGAGGAAAAAACAAAAGTAAGGATTGAGAAAAATAAAAAATAAAAAATAAAAATCAAAGTAAAATTAAAAAGAGAAAAAAAAATAAAAGTTGAAAGATGAATATGTATAAAGTTGTTATCCGAATCATTTATGTAAGTTACTCGAGAAAATTGAAGGAAAGGTGTCTTTTAAGTCTTGAATGAAGGATTGATGACATTGACCAACAGATAGGGTCAAACATCATTAGAAAACTTAATTAAGTTAATTGTGGACTTGATTAATATTTTTAAAACTTTCTAATCTTTTCAAAAATATAAATCAACCCAAAACACACCCCTCTTCAATCCAAATCAACCATCTCTCTCTCTCTCTCCAGCTTCTCTCAACTCTCTCCCAACCAACAGTTCTGCAAAATTTCTCCCTTCAACTCCCGGTGACAAATAGTCGGGCGACTTCCTTTTCAATTTTCAAGCGTCAATCGACGTGAAAACTTCTTCGGCGACAACAACTTCGAGTTCTTCGTCGTCCCATTTCCTTTTTCACAGGTAAAAAATTATGAAGAAACAGAGGAACTTGAGTCAACTACTCTTCTAGTATTGAAATGTGGACTGAATAAAACCCTAATTTATGGCGTTTCTTCTTCTTGTTGTCGTAATGTTGATTCAAATTTGTTGGTGATTTTTTATCACAGTTGATGTTCTTAGTGTGTGTGATGTATTGGTGTTGCTGGGTTGATTTATTGTTTATCTTGGTAAAAATGGTATTACAACAGATGAAACATCTAATCTAGCAGATGAAACATCTGATGCAACAGATGAAAATCTGATGCAACTATGAAAATCTGATGCAACAGGTGAACAATCTAACAGATAATTCATCTGTTGCGACAGACGACTCTTCTATTTGAAAGAAATCTAAACAATATTGATCCAACAGATAACTGATTAGTGATTTTTTTTATTCTTTCCAATGGTTTACTCTTCATTTTGCAATAGATTAGTGACTGTTTTTATTCTTTCCAACGATTTACTCATCCATTGCAACAGGTTGGTTATATGTTGCAACAGATAATATACCTGGTGGAACAGATTAGTGATCTATTTTAATTCTTTCCAACGGTTTACTTATCTGTTGCAACAGGTCGGTTATATGTTGCAACAGATAATATACCTGGTGCAACAGATTAGTGATCTGTTTTTATGGTTTCCAACAGATTACTCATCTTTTGCAACGGGTCGATTATATGTTGCATCAAATAAAATATCAGGTGCAACAGATTAGTGTTGTTTTTATGGTTCCTATGGATTACTCATCCTTTGCAACAGGTCGGTTATATGTTACAACAGATAACATACTTGGTGCAACAGATTAGTTGTCTGTTGGAACTGTTATGTTACTGTTATGCATTAATCAATTATAATCTATGTTATGTTTCTATTAATTTAATATAACATGGCTCTCAAAAGAAAAGAAATCGAATCAAGTTCAAGTAAAGGAACAAGTGCAGCAGCTCGGCTACATCCACTACTCTATGAGCTTGCTTTACAAGCGTTATCTCAATCAGGAGCAGAAGATAATAAACACGAGAAAGAGGAATCTTTCAAAAGAGATGATCCAAATGCTAATATCCCTTTCACCGAAGAGTTGTTCAAAACCTTCAGCATTAATCGTTATCCTGTGAGAATGCAGTGTGATGGTGCCACAGATTTAACGGGTGATCTCGTGGTTAAGTCAGTCATGGGAAAATCTTTCGACGCCTTCAGAAAAATACTTCAAGAATAAAAATTGGATTCTTATTTCAGGAAAAGCTGCTTTGGGAAATATCTTGATTTGCAGGAGGACAACAATGCTCGTTTTCAGATGAAAATGGTATATGATCTTCTAAAGCACATGTTTAGGTCTGAAAATAAAGATAAGATGGATGAGGTGTGGATAAATTACTGTGGCATGCCTGTTTGTTTTGGTTGTAAGGAGTTTGCCATAGTTACAGGACTAAAATGTTATCCTCCTCCTTCTCAAGTTATACCTACTCTGATAAAAAAAAGCACTCCGCATACCCAAAAAAGTAAAAGGCAAGTCGAGTAATCGTGATGACCAGGTGTCCATTGTTTGTTCAAGCTTCAAAAATAAAAATCAGATAGAAGCGTTGAAAGGTAAAGGACTTTCAAAGAAGCACAACTAATCATTATGCTTGGTTTGGTTTGTGCATAATGTTCTTTGGGCGAGAGACGTTAACAACAACATAAGCCTCGGTTTAATAAATCTCTCCGAGGATCTTGAGGAATTTAGCAGCTATCCTTGGGGTTATGAAAGATTCAAAATAACTGCCGAATATTTGTTGACTCCGTTAACGCCAAAAACAGTCAACTTATATGGCTTTCCATGGGCCTTCATGGTAAATATTTCTTTTATCATAATATGATTCATCATTTTTTTATTCAATAATGTTTTTGATTTATAGGTGTTATGTTATAGGCTTGGGCATTTGAAGTCATTCCTTATTTGAGACAACAAGTGAACTACCAGGAAGAAGTTTTCTGTCCAAGAATTCTGAGATGGTTGTCGGCCAAAACCGATAAAAATGTAAAATTTCTTGATCTTTTCAATCCCCCCAAGGAAGCAGTAAGTCCAATTCTAATCAAGTTTTTGTTTTAATTAATGATTAAATGATTTTATCACCATTCTTAATATATGTACCGATTTATTTTAGATTGTCCATCCGTGGCTTGTTCCGACCAACCGAGAGTTGGAGATGCCATTTTTCTTACTTTACAGTCTGTGCAAACTTTTTCGGACCCTAAGGTCGTTGATGGAATAAAAATGGAATTGTTTGGAGCCACAACCATCACAAAAAATAATTGGAGGGTGGGGCTAATGATGCTCCTCTTACAGTTTTGAAACAACAAGCCATTATGATTATGATATCATAATGGTTGTATAGATTTTTCTCCAGATTTTTCCACATCTAGCGAATGTTCTTCATACAAATATCAAGACTGCAAGACGAAACACGATGGAGTGATTAATGTTATTAATGCACTAACTGCTTCTATAAAGGAAATGATATCTAAGAGGGGTGTCATTCCATCAAAGAGGATTTTATATCCAAACACTCCACTAGAGATCAAGGTGGCTAAGAGGAGAAGGAAAGACACATCTAAGACATCATTAATCATAAAAAAAAGTAAGATTACAGGGCCTCTGTCTTTGTCTTGCATCGATGTTCAGTGTTCAAGGGCCACAGAAAAACAGCATGAGCTGAAGAAGGTAAATGTACATCATCTGTTCCAAAAAACAAACAGGCACATATCTGTTTCAACAGATGATACATCTGCTAAAAATTATCAAACAGATATATACATCTGTTGCAACTGTTGTCTAACCTGTTGCATCATATTCGTTATCTGTTTCAACAGATGAGTCTTATGTTGCAACAGATGGGTTATCTATTTGAAAATATCTTACTGCTCTGATATATCTGTTCAAATTTTTCCCAATAGATAATTCATCTGATGCAACATAAGACTCATCTGTTGCAACAGATGGACAATCTGTTGTATATCTCTACTTAGCATTGACAATTCTGGCTTTCCAGGTAGATGTCACAGTAGAAGTTACTGTCGAAGAGCATAATATCACAGTTGATAATCCATCAACTGCTTCCAAAAAAGAAGAAAAAGTGGAGCCTGTCAGTTTGGGAGAACGAAGAAATTACCCATTTGAAGGGTTCAACATCTTGGACGAGGCTCCAAAAAAACTAACACAGTTGATCAAAGACTATTCAGAATGGATTGCCGATAGGCTGTTAAAGCATCATGCCGGCAGGTACATAAATTAATTTTATAGATATTGGTTTATACAATTCTTGTTGTAAGGACCTGACATTAACATATATAAATCATCATGTAGAAAATAAAATGACGAGCACTACAAAGTGAATGAATCGAGTCTTGGTTTTGATATGTTTGACTTTGTTGTTGCACATCCCGGAATGAAGAATTGGTTCTATTTGATGTCACAGCCCCAAACTTGCTGGAATGATGAGGTTTAAATGCCATACATATTATTAATTAATATTTTATTTAATTGCATCTGCGTATTGATTTTTTCATCACGTAATCCGAAATATTTGATAATATTTGCAGTACATCGAAGTCATTTTTTACTACCTTCGAAAGAAAGCCAAGTTGCAAACACAAGAACAATACAGATACACAATAGGCAATTATTTGTACAAAGTTTACATCAATAATACCTATGATAGGTATTTTCAACAGCAGCCGAAAGTTTCCCGAAACGAGAAATGCTTAATCAACATCATCAAAGGTTTTAGCATTCCGGCTGGCTTACCTTGGGATTTGGTCGACGGAGTATACATCCCAATCAATTGTGGCGATGAATTCCATTGGGTGTTGGTTGTCGTCGTTCTAAAAGAGAGGCGCATCCGATTTTATAACTCGATGTCGCGAAGGAGACATTCCGGACCGTCGTCTGAGATATAAAAATTGGCTAAAATATTGCCTACTAACCTTGATATGAGTGGCTTTTTGGACCAAAAGGTTAGTACTGATTAATCGACGATTGAAGCATACCGGGACAAAATGGCTAATCCATTTGATGTACAATATGTTGACGGAATTGCTCAACAAACCATTGGTAGACTGTAAGTTTAAGTGTCATGATTTAGTATCATTTCACAAATTTCACATCCCTTACATGAACTGCAAGCTATGGATTCTCTATTTTTTTATAACGCAGGGATTGCGGTCCTTTTGTTGCCGCCTATGCCGAGTATTTGAGCGATGGATTACAAGTACCAAATGATGGACTTGATGCCGAATTACTCCGCAAAAGATATGCTGCTCTTTTATGGAAATACGTATAAGCGAAAGCTCAGAAGCCTACGCAACCGACGTTAAAGATCCGCGATGACCAAAGCCGAATTTCATAGCACAGGATGAAGAACAACTTATTCATATTGATTAAATCTTTATAGCTTGAGTCCGTCAATGTAATAACCTATCCTCCTTGATTCAGCTTGTTGATTTATTTGTAGAGTAGATCGTTTGTACCCATAATGATTTTTTTTACATTTCATTTATTTGTTCAGTTATTTCATGTAATTTCCGAAGGCTTTGATTTATTTTATTCTGTCTATGAATTTAATTAATCCTTAGTTTTGAACATGTTAATTGAAATGGAGTACTAGATTCAAATATCGCAACAGATAATACATCTGCTGCAACAGATGACATATCTTATCAGACAAATTTAGACATATATTGCAACATGAGATGCAACACGTAGGTCATCTGCTAGAAATTATATAACAGGTCTTCCTACTTTTTTAATTTTCTCCAACAGATTACCGATCAGTTGCAACAGATAGATTATATGTTGCAACAGATCGTATATCTGTTGCGACAGAAAGATTGGGAACATATGCATAACGCAATAGATGACCAACCTATTCCAACAGATAATCAATCTGTCACAACAGGTACTATATCTGTTACGAAAGATATAAAATCTGTTGCATTATAAAAATTCAACTTGGCTAGACATAAAAATTATTGCCACTACATGTAAAGTGAATTGCCTTGAAATAAAAATTTGTTATCGTGTTCATCTTTGTCTTTGTACATGTTCTTTTTTATACACGGGATCCAACCATTTAGTTAGTACCCCATATGCCCAGACCCATTGCATCTTTCCCACAATGGTGTAGCATACACCGGTCATTTGTGTGCCGGTCAGCAAACACTAGATGTATGCACGTGAGTACGGCCCGTACGCTGCATCAATTGTATTTCTTGGTAGCTGAATGTTCTTATTTCGACCTACAAAATTCCATAATTCCTTCGCCAAGACTTCAGCCGGCAAATGATCCATCATCTTACTCTGCGTCAATAACTTAGGCAATAACTTCAAGAGTGGCTGCATGTGGGTTAAAAATGTCTTCTCACTGAAGACAGGTAAGTTGCAGTCATAAACCTTAATCTTTCCCTCGTATAGTAGTATCTCAACAATGAGAAAATGTATGACATCCATGTTCATGACTGCAAGGATTCTCTTTGCCTTGGTCCAGCTCTTTCCGTGTAGATATGGCCTCTTTCCTCTAACATATTTAATCGCTTCTTCATCCCATTGGAACGTAGAAACTGACTGATCAAATCCCGAGCCACCGAAATCAGTAATCTTACAGAGTTTAGCGTACCTATCCTTAAAATTATTGTAGAAGTTGAGGTCCATTATCCTATCGGCAGCATCATAAGCATCCGGGTTTGCTGATTGCCTGCCCCTCATGAGGCAGAGAATTTCATCAACATACTATGGTATAAGAAGACATTTTTCAAATAGGTTAGTAATTGTAAAGAATAAAAACACAGTGGAAAAAATCTGATGCAGAGGGTTCTCTGAATCAGTTCACAGATTACCCAGCCAACGTAACTTATGCAGCAGATGTGTATTATGTTGTAACCGAATACCAAGTTTTTGCAACAGATTACACATCTACTGCGTAAATTCTTCTTCATGGAGTATATTGGAAGGCTAGGTTAGCAAAAGTAAACTTACCTTGTCCTCGTACCACACGCCCATATTTGTCATATTCGAGAAGTCTTTGGCGGCAAATGAATGCATGGTGTATTCTTTTTAACCTTCACTTGAGGAATTCTTCCAGTTCCTTATTTTTCTCCTTGCCAAGCGCCGCGAATATGTCCACCTTCTTCGGCGGCCCCTGAACTTAAACAACTATTAGTGCAGGAGGAGTTGTAATTTTTGCTGATTTCAGAACGGAGAGAATTATTCTAATTTTTCTTCTCTTCCTCCTAACCTCCACTGTAGGAGTGCATGGCTCTCTCACCTCGTTGGATGGTATGACACCCCTCCTGGATTTCAACTCCTCGGCATCTTCAACAATAGCCTCTAGCTTTTCAAGGAGTTTATCCTCTCTGTCCTTGTACACTCTACATTTACAATAAGAACATAAGGGTGAGGAGGGGTGAAAGGGACCACTATAAGGGTGGGAGGGACCGGTGTAGGGGTGAGAGGGAGGACCTGTGCAAGGGGTGTTTACAAATATATTTATTTTTTCTGAGCATCAATATGCTCATAATCATGACTGGAAGCAGCAGGATGGCTGCCAACATCACAAACAACTCCACCAGCAACACCCCCAGAAGAAGCACTCAGATCTGTTGTAGTTTAAGGTTGGTTGTGAAGAGCTTCAACATTAGACTGACCTTGCCTAACTGCTCTTCTTATGGATGTTTCTCCAGCCAATTCCTTCTTTATTAACTCACCCGTTGGGTCTTCTTTTGTATCAACAAGACCCAGAGTAAGAAAAGAAGTCATCCCCAGCTAATCAATGGTAGGCACGATCCAAGGATGCACAATCTTAAAAGAAAACAGGAGGAATTTAAATCATATAATAATAATTTGCAGTCAGTTGGGTTTCATGGGGCTCAGGTTACATGGATGTTAACACAACCAACTTATATAATAGACGATCTAGCTACCGCAACAGCTAATCTGTATGTTGAAATAGATTGATAATATGTTGCATCAGATTACCCATCTATTGCAAAATTTGTAGTAGATGGGTAATCTGTTAAGTAGGGTTCAGAGAACCAGAGCAACAGATGGTTAATTTGTTGCAAAATATGGATCGTCTATTGCAACAGATTACCCATTTGTTGCACCAGTTGCAGTTGACAGGTAATCTGTTGCAATAGATGACCCATCTGTCGCAACAGATGGAACATCTATTTCAATATTTTTCTTTGAGGCAAATTATTTTAGTTAAAAGAAAACATACTGCATCATTCGGAGGGTTAAAGAGATCAGCCTCATTAATATTTTTTTTGTTGCTCTCTGCTGCAGCCAACCACCTAAGGATCCTTCGATGAGAAACCTTATCCGGGTAATCCTTGAAATTCTTTCGGAGGGGAGGAATGACTTCACACGCCCAAGCCTAAAAATTATAAACAGGAAGCAAGCAAAAAAAAAGTCATAACTATATTCAATATAAATTAATGAATGAGTAAAAATATTGATCAATTTTACCTTGAAAGCCCAAGGAAAGCCGTATAATGTGGTCGTCTTTGGCTTTAGCTTTTTCAATAAATATTTGACAGTCAAGTAGTAGCTGTCGTATCCCTAGGGATAATCATTGAATTTCACAAAATCATCAGCAAGCGCCAACAAATCATGTTCTATGACTTTCCTAACGTCTCTTGCCAATAAAATGGAATGGACAAATCAAACTAAGCACAATTTCTCCCTGTAGTGCTTTGGTATGTCTTTTATCTTGAGATCCGCCATCAAATACTCCACTCTGTAGCTAGGTCCAACAATACCCAACAACCTTTTTTTTTTACCTTGCGTTTGTTGGACCCTTTGTGAGGTGTTTTCTTGATGAGAGGTTCTTTTGGACGATCGCATCTCAAGCCCATCACTATGGCAAACTCTTTCAATCCAAAACAAATCGGCATGCCATAGTAGTTGATCCAGACTTCATCCATCTTATTTCCGCCCTTATTCGGACCTCCATCACCCCCCGCATACTTGATCCTGTGATTGAGAAGGCCATATAGCATAATCATTGGGAAATGGAGAGGGCAAGCCCCAGACAGCTCAAGAAAGTATGCAAAGCAGCTCTTCTTAAAAAGTCCATCTATGTTTTCCTTCTCCATAATACTCTTAAGTTCATTAAAAGGTTTTCCCAGCTGACATTTAAGTACAACATCACGAAATACTGCCTTAGGGTTACTCATCAGCATCGCAACTCAAAATTCGACGATACTAATAGTTTTGACAAAACCATACTGGGATTTCAATGTAATTTCACACTCCATTGGTGAGAAAAAGTTATCAATTTCCTCAGCTTCACTTTTCCCTGACTAAGATTGTTCTGGAAGTTCTTCCGAATCTATCCGAAGTCTAGCCTTTTTCTTTGGGTGGTCAGAAGTTGATCCACTTTCAATTTCTTTTCTTTTGGGAGACATCTTTTAACTATAAATAATAGAAAAAACGAAAAATACATTACATTTGATGTCTGCATAATTTTAAAAAAAAAAGGTGAGACAAATTTCAATAAATTATTCTACGCCACATAAAAAAAAATACTCCAACGAATAACTCATCAGTTGGAACAGATGGGGAACCCGAATCTGTTTGAAGACCTATTTAATATCTCCCAATAGATATTCCACCTGTAGCAACAGATGGACAAATTTCAATAAATTATTATACGCCACATTACAAAAAAATACTCCAACGGATAACCCATCAGTCGGAACAGATGGGGAATCAGTTTGAAGACCTGTTTAATATCTCTCAACAGATCTTACACCCGTTGCAACAGATGGACCACCACCACCACAACCAATGCCACCACCAATGCCACCAAGACCACCACCAATACCAACACCAAGACCTTCGACACCACCGCCCAAATACACAAATACCAACACCACCAACAACAGCCACCAACAACACCACAAACACCATCCAACAATACCATGACAGTCAACAAAACACTAAGAGAAAAACTAGGGCATTCTCGGGTGCTTTCTATTTTTTTAGCATCAAAACTCAAAATTGTTAACCCATTCTCGAAGATAATACAACTAAAAGTATTTTTTTCATCATTAACTAAAAAGTCCTATTTTTTAGAATAAAGAATAAATGTAGAAATCTTCTCGAACTCAGTTACCTGCGAAGATAGAAAAAATGAAGGATACAAGTGGGAATAAAATTGAAGAAAACAACTATATGTGGTCGTCAATGGGAAGAAAATCGACCTGTTTTGAAGGGTTGAGAAATATGTTGAGTAGTTGTTATTTGTATTGTTAAGAGAGAGAGGAGACTCCGAGAGAAAGAGAGAGAGAAGAGCGAGAACTTCAGATTTGAAATGAAAAGTTTTTCACGTAAATGGATGATTTGTATGGGTTTATTTGTTATTTTGGAAAAGAATGAAAAGTTTTGAAATTGCTAATTTGATCCGAATTGATCTTAATTAATTTTAAGAAATTTAAAAGATATAGTTTTTAAAATATTGAGTTGATGAGAACTCATTTCAACTCAGAGTGATCGATCGATGACTCGGGTCGGGATGAACGCAATACCAACGCCATGCAATTGCAAAGACTCGATTGGATTTGTAGTTGAACTTGTGAGCTCAATCATTTATCCCTAGTTCCACCAAAATTAACTTAGGTACTATCAATATCCTAACATTGAGTTGATGAGAACTCATTTCAACTCAGAGTGATCGATCGATGACTCTGATCGGGATGAACACAATACCAATGCCAAGCAATTGGAAAGACTCGATTGGATTTGTAGTTGACCCTGTGATTTCATTTATTCATCCCTAGTTCCACCTAAATCAACTTAGGTACTATCACTATCCTAACATTGAGTTGCTGAGAACTCATTTCAACTCAGACTGATCGATCGACGACTCAGGTTGGGATGAATGCAATACCAATGCCATCCAATTACAAAGACTCGATTGGATTTGTAGTTGACCCTGTGAGCTCATTCATTCATCCCTAGTTCTACCTAAATAAATTACAATAAAATTTGTTGCAACCAACGACTAAGCGATAAAAATTTCAAATAGATATTCATATCAGTTGCAACAAATGACATATCTGATTTAATTATCAAATAGACATTTGCATCTGTTGTGACAGATGATTGAACTGTTGGAAATTTCCAAACAGATATTTATATTTGTTGTAACAGATATCATATCTGATTTAATTAATTATCAAATGGACATTTTCATCTGTTGTAATAGATGACTGATCTGTTGGGTTTCTTAAACAGATATTGATATCTGTTGTAACAGATGACTGAGTTGTTCGAATTTCTAAACAGATGTTTATACAAGTTGCAACAGATGACATATCTGTTTGAAAATCTTTTTTTCTCTTTTAGTTTTAAAACAGGCTTCTAGTCCGAGTAGATAATATCAAGTAGTAGTACTTACTGCTAAAGGCGGTAAAAAATATTTCTTGGATATCTCAAAAGTGAGTTTATTGAGCAGCTTTGCCTTGTCTTTTCAATGTCACTAGTCTTAGTCTTTCTCATGCCCTTCAAATTATTAATGAAATTAATGAATATTAATTAATGAATATTGATAACCCCCACGCCTACGTACATAATACATCTATAGAAATTATCTCATCTCTTCCTTCAGCTGCAGTTTATTTTATTCAACTCTCATTTTTTTCTCTCTTCTTTAGGGTCACAGCCTTTTTCCTCTCTTTTCTATTCTATTCTCATAAAGATCTTTTCAGATATTTACTGATCCATATTTTTTCTCGACTGAAATTGTTGTTTTGATCCCCTTTTAGACATTAAGGTATGGTTTATTATTGCTCTTTCATTCTCGTCTTCTTCTTTCCAAGTTATTTATATCTATTTTTTCATTTAATTATTATTTACCTATATCATATTTATTAAAAAAATTTGAAGGAACTTTTAAGTGTTAAATAAACAAACCGAAAATTTTTATTATAATATGCAAAAAAAGTCATCTGTAGGGAGAAGTTTAAAAGCCTTGTTGGCAGTATCATTTTTTTTGTATCTCTTTTATTTTTTTCTTTATTATTGATACAGTTATTGATGTCGTTAGTGGGGTTGGCGTTGTTGGAACTTGTGGTATGGTGTTGTTGATGGTTCTGGAACAAAGGATGTTGCTTCTTTGTTGTTGATGATGTTGTTGGAACAAATGTTGTTATTTCTTTGTTGTTGATATTTTTTATTTATAGTTTATGTTATTGTTGATGTTGCAACAGATGGAGAAACTGTTGGAACAATCAAACGACCAGAAAGGTTGGTTTGATGTATTCCATCAGACTCCACATATGTTGCAACAGACTCCATATCTGTTGCAACAGACTCCACATCTGATGCAACAGACTCTACATCTGTTGTAACAGATGGATAATGTTCTTTCTATGACATTAATTTTTTTCTCTTCTTTGTAGATATAAGGAACTGATAGTTGATCAACTTTTACCGGACCATCACAAGAGGCTACAGTAAAAATGGGTTCGAAGGAATAAGTTGCATGCAGATGGAACAACTTCATATGTGGGAGGTATGTATTACTGATAATGTTATCGTGGAAACACACATAGAGTGCATTGATTTTGTGAATGTTGTTTTTACTTATTAATCATAGATCACTCAAATAAGATGTCTGTAATTTTACAGTTAAGTTTGGCAGGTCCGAACTGATAAGGCTTAGGGACCATGGATATAGTTCTGATACCCTGTTAAGATTTAATGTTGGTTGTTGCTCATGTTTATTTGTCAAGCATTGTGAAGGAATCTAGTTTTGGTGTCATTATAAAGAGATTCAATAGCAATTGGACTAACTGTTGGGGTGCATTGGACCCTTAGAGGGCCTTCGAAGCTTAACACTGCATCTAACAAAATAGGAAAACCAATATAGTCATTGCCCTAACCCAAATTAATATAGTTGGGTTGCTTGCTCGGGGTGATGATTATACGCTAGAAGGTGCGGTAGGAGAATGCCTTCGAGGGAAAATGAGTGGTTGATGGAAGACTATATCATCTGAGAGCTAATTGAAGAAGAGACATAGGGTAAAAAGTAACTTCTAGCGAATCTGGCCGATGGAATTATCTTAACAGGTGCAAAATCTAAATCAAGTGCAAATATGAAAGTGTATCCGGTAATGTAATTTCGTCTGTTGTCTCTCTGAAAGAAAAATAATGCAAATGGACACTTTGCTAGGGAGCTGTGTGGTCGGTATTATCACTTAGATAGAAAATAGGTGAAGACCAACAAACCAGCCTCACGGGCATCGAGGGTTGAAATGATGTACAACAAGTCTAGAAAACTTATGTCAATAACAACTGCAGTTAAATTAAGGAATCTAAGCGAAGGCGGCAATTTTTGAATTTTAAATTTCATCCCATGCCTTCTTGTTTGTGTTTCTGATCAGGTCCACTGTCGTTGACCTGATCGAAACCACAAACGAGATTGAAAGGCAAATTGAGTATCATTGTTTCCTTAGCAATATGGTTATAATTGATTGTGTTTTATTGCCTTAACATACTTTCAATATTCCTTGGTGAAGATCAGATGTTTCCTATAGTATGTGAATCCCGATAATTTTCAAACTTGCCTCCAACTTGCTGATTCTGTATTCAAGCTAGTCGTTGCCATCTTCAAAGTTGGTCAAGAGTTCCTCATCTCTTGTGAGCTCGATCAGGGACACCACCTTTAAAGTTGTGGCATTTTAGGTGCCCTTCAGAACACTTTCTTCAGAAGCCTTAAAGGATACATGGAGGGTCGTTGTGTTTGTTTTAGGTCAAAATGTGTTGATGCACGTTGAAGATGTGGTCCCAACAGTTGAACAACACACTTTTATCGAGTGTTGCTTAATGCATCTTGCTCAACTAATTTGATAAATGAGTAAGCACAGAGTTACGTAGCGTGTGATCTAAACCGGCTCTACCAAGCCTATCAAACGTTACGTAACTCCAAACTCATTACCCTATCAAAAAAATATGATCGAGTTAGTGCACAAATCAAACGAGCTCAATCTCTCAGCCTTTCTGCTGATCACTCACCTCCAATATAGATGACAAGATATCTGTTATGTAAAAGTCTACATCGTCGCCAGACATGCTTGCCTGGGAGTAATTCTTCAGAAGTTATCTATTGATGCCTTCTAAAAAATTGCTCCCTGGAAAGCATGTCTGGCGACGGTGTAGACTTTTGCAAAGCAGATATTTTGTCATCTACATTTGAGAAGTGCAATTAGAAGAAAGGCAGACAGGTTAAGCGTGTTTAATTTGTGCACTAACTCGGTCATATTTTTTGATAGGGTAATGAGTTTGGAGTTACGTAACGTTTGATAGGCTTGGTAGAATCAGTTTAGATCACACGCTATGTAACTCCTTGCTTATTAATTTACCAAATTGGTTGAGCAAGATGCATGGAGCAACGCTCGATAAAAGTGTGTTATTCAACTGTTGGGACCACATCTTCAACGTGCATCAACACATTTTAACCTAAAACAAACACATCGACCCTCTATGTATCCTTTAAGGCTTTTGAAGAAAGTATTCTGAAGGGCTTCTAGAATGCCACAACTTTGAAGGTAGTGTTCCTGATCGAGCTCACAAGAGATGAGGAACTCCTTACCAATTTCGAAGACGGCAACGACCAGCTTGAATACAGAATCAGCAAGCTGGAGGTAAACTTGAAAATTATTGGGATTCACATACTACAGCAAGCATCTGATCTTCTCCAAGGAATGTTGAAAGCATGCTAAGGCAAGAAAACACAATCAGTTATAACCATATTTCTAAGGAAGCAATGATACTCTATTTTCCTTTCAATCTCGTTTGTGGTTCCGATTAGGCCAACGGCAGTGGACCTGATCGGAAACACAAACATGAAGGAATGGGATGAAATTTAAAATTCTAAAATTGTCGTCTTCGCTTAGATTCCTTAATTTAACTGCAGTTGTTGTTGGTGTAAGTTTTCTAGACTTGTTGTACATCATTTCAACCCTCGATGCCCGTGAGGTTGCTTTGTTGGTCTTTTCCTATTTTCTATCTAGGTGATAACCCCGACCACGCAGCTCCCTAGAAAAGTGTCCATCTGCATTATTTTTCTTTCAGAGAGACAACAGACGAAACTACATTACCGGATACACTTTCATATTTGCACTTGATTCAGATTTCACATCTTTTAAGATAATTCCATCGGTCAGATTCGTTAGAAGTTACTTTCTACCCTATGTCTCTTCTTCAATTAGCTCTCAAATGATATAGTCTTTCATCAACCACCCATTTTCCATCGAAGTCATTCTCCTACCGCACCTTCTGGCATATAATCACCACCCCGAGCGAGCAACCCAACCATATAAATTTTGGCCAGGGGAATTTCTATGGGTTTTTCGTTCTTGTTTTATGCAGTGCGAGGCTTCGAGGGACCTCTAAGGGTCCAATGCACACTTAAAGTTAACTCCAATCACTATTGGTTCTCTGCAGTGACGACAAATACTGATCCCTTCTCAAAACTTGACACGCATAAACACGAGCAACTACCGTCAGTAATTCGTAACAGGATATCTGCACCATCTTCATGATATCCTCAGTCTTATCAATTTCAAACCCATCAAACTTAA
Organism: Capsicum pubescens; assembly: GCA_030864215.1. Taxonomy (NCBI): domain Eukaryota; kingdom Viridiplantae; phylum Streptophyta; class Magnoliopsida; order Solanales; family Solanaceae; genus Capsicum; species Capsicum pubescens. Next base: position 84,926,183 of record CM061548.1, read on the forward strand.
TGATGCAATGTAGGATCTTGTTTGAATGATCAATGCCTAATCGATTAAAAATTGCATTCACAAAAACATTGTACTTTATGTGTGTTGTCTCGGTGACCTTATCAGTAATACATACTTAAATCCCACACATATGATAGTGGATCTATCTGCACGCACCTTATTATTCCTAGCTCATCTATGGCTTAAATTGAATAAAAAGATGACTAGCTAGTTACAACAGATGACACATCTGTTTATATTGTCAAACAATTGGAGACATCTGTTACGATAGATGATCAACCTATTGCATCATATGACGTATTTGTTGGAGAAATCAAATAGATATATATATCTGTTGCAAAAGATTAACAGTATGTTGTAAGTTATCTAACAGAAAAGAAATATTTTGCAACAGATTACCCATATGTTTGATTTATTTTAAAGCAATTTTCTTTTCTTTCTGAGATACAATAATTTATCAATAAGTCCCTCCTTACAAATATGGATGATCCAGATTCGTACAAGAATATTCATATTGAGTCCTTGCGTGAACTTCAAAGGCAGTTTGATGAACTCTAGAGAGATTTGGATGACTTCGGAGCAAGGCTGCCGGATGAAAAATGTCCGATTGACAATAATAATAACAGTAGTAATAATAATTAGGTAATATTTTTTATTTTAGCGCATGTATTTTCTTTCTTTTGTATATCGGATCTATCCAAGGGATTCAAAAATCTATGAACATTTATTTCATTTTGTTGTCGACTTTGAATTTTTAATTCTTATTTAGTATTTAATAATTATTCTGTTTATTCCTTGTTCTCAACATGACGATGGTTGGTGGTAGGGATTGAGCAATTTGTGTCAACAGAGGTTAATCTGCTACGATAGATCGATCATATGTTATACCTGGCGGTTATTAATAAAAAAGGGTTGTTATTATTGAGAGGGTGAAAAAGACATGACTTTCTGATTATTCAATATGAAAAATATTTCATAAATAAATAATAAGGAAATAAATGATAAACACAATTTATAACCTTAAAAGAACGGTTATTTAATTTTAATAAATGATCGTGACTTTTCACCATTTTTGTTTTTGAATTTGTTTTTTAAAATTATTTATTATTTAATAAAAAAAGTCACAATATTGGATTAATTAACTTATACGATGATGATTGTTAAGAAAAAGAAAAACAAGGTGATAGGTCGTGACTTTTTGTCTAAAACAAAAACACATACATTCATCAGTGTTGCGGATGCATCAAATTCCCCATCTGATGCGACTGATGTATCAGCTATTAGAAGAAATCAAAAAAGATATTAATATAGAACGTCTATTTGTTGCTACAGATGGTATATCTGTTGCAACTGATGGTTTATCAGATTCAACAGATATACAATCTATTGCCAGAAAATAAAAATGGTTATTATTTTATTAAAAATTTTGAAAAGGTATTTTTTTTATTTATAAAATAAAAAAGCAAGCAAATTTGGATTAATGATATGATGATAGTTTTTTTTAAAGTAGATTATATGTTGTAACAAATATATTATCTGATGCAACAGGTTCACTATTGTTGCAACAGATGATATATTTGTTGTCACGGATGATTTATCTGATGCAACCGATATCGAATCTGTTGTCACAACTCAATAAAAATAGTTTTTTTAAAAAACTAATTAATAATAATAATCTGAAAAGTCATGACTTATCACAATATTTCTTAATTTAAGTAAGTCATTACTTTTCACATTAATCAAAAAAGTAATTAATAAAAGGAGGTGAAAAGTTAGATTATATGTTGCAACAAATAGGTACTCTGATGCAACATATTTTATATTTGTTACAACAGATGATATATTTGTTGTCACAGATGTGGTATCTGATGCAACAGATATAGATTTGTTGCCACAACTCAATAAAACTGTTCTTCGAAAGAACTAATTAATAATAATAATCTGAAAAGTCATGACTTATCACAATATTTATTTTCTTAATTTAATAAAAAATATAATTAATGAATGGAGGTAAATAGTCGCGCCATTTTGCCTCTTATTCAAATTCAATCCTCTATAAATAGGTCTCTCCTTACTCAATCGTTCATTCAACTACACTTTATTTATTTATTGCATCTCGTCTTTCATATTACACTCCAGAAGATTATGGTTGACCTAGTGTGGGACGTTGCTTTTTTGCAAAACACCGTGAATGAACTTCGGAATCAAGTTCGTGACCTGCAATGGGAACTGGGAGGAGTTAGAGCAAGAATGCTCCGTGAGATACGCATGTTGAGGAGGGACTTGCTACTTCCGGTTGAAGATTGACCTGCTGGCAATGATGATGATAATAGTAATAATAATAACAATTAGATTATTATTTTTATTTTAGTGTATTATATGTATTTTTATTTGTTTTTGTTTAATAAAAAAATTATGTTTGATCTTTGACGTTTTAATTCATATTTAATTTTTATTCTGTCAGTTATCTTCTCAACGAACATGTCGACGATTAGACGTAAAAAAGAATAATTTAGAAGCCAGTAGCAATAGCAAGATTTATCTGTTGGGTTTGTGGCAGGGGCTGATGTATTGTTCAAAACAGATTACTCATGTTGCAACAGATAAGAAGTTTGATGTAACAGATAAATAGTCTATTTCACAGATGACTAGTTTGTTGCTTGGCTCTAACGTTTTAATTCGTACTCCCTCCATCTCAAATTACCCGTCCCAAATTGAGATGCCACATTGATTAATAAAAATAATTAATAACATGTCTAGTTTACCATAACCCACTGATTAGTTGGTGGGGTAGTAGACGTGTTTGAAATAACCATTGTTTGCTATTCAATCGAAATTTCATAAGAGAAGAAAGCTTTTAACGTCGGTCGGCATATAGTCCCCCTATTAAATGATGTTTGAAGAAAAAGTGATTAATGCAAAGGGTAAAAAATGGATTTTCTTAAATCTTTTCTTGATTAATGAAAAAAGACAAGTAAAATGAGAAATCAAATTAGGAAATTTGGGACGGGTAATTGGACGTAAGGAATAATTTTGAATCCAGTAGCAATAGCAAGAGTTGAAACATATTGGTTATCTGTTGGGTTTGTGGCAGGAGCTGATTTGTGTTGTTCCAAGCAGATTAATCATTTGTTGAAACAGATAATTAGTTTGGTGCAACAGATAAACATCCTGATGCAACAGATAAATAGTCTGATGCGATAGATAAATCTTCTGATGCAACAGATTACTCATCTGATGCACCAGATGATTGATCTGTTTAAATTGTGGGCACTTATACTAGATTCATTATTGGGGTTCTATCCATTGTTGAAAAAATAGAAGTGTACCTAGATGACAAATACGAATAAAAATCATAATTTTACTTACCAAAGTCACCTATGAAGTAATGCCAAAGTGGAAAGTGATGTAGTAAATAAAATTTGACCTAAGAAATTGGTCAGATCGCAGAAGTAGCGCAGTACCAACAACAACAACAACAACAACAAATGGTCGACAAGAAGAAGATGAAGATGATAACGAAGTAGAAGATGATGTTAATGAAGCAGAAGATGATGAATAAAGCAGCAGAAATAATGAACAACAAAAATCGCTAAGAGAGAGAAAATAACAATGGATGAGAAGAGAGAGAAGAGTGTTTTTTTCCCTCCATTTTCCGTTATTTTAGGTAAACATTGGGATCAAAGTGTATATTTAAAAACTTGTGGGTTATTTTTAAACTTTTCCAATTTTCTTAATCCATAATAAAGTAATTGTCACCTCCAACTAATAATTAAAACTTGTGTCACCTACACCTCATTTTAAAACTCTTTTGTCATCTGTGGCCCAAACCCCCAAGTTACTCTATTGGTCAGGGGAAAATTTGTTTGAAAATATATCACTTAATAGTTGAAGACTATTTTTATGAAGCTTTTTAATTTAGGGTCAAAATTTGAAAGCCACTTTATTTTGGGGCTATTCTTGTAGTTTAAATTACATGGTATAACCTCTATAGTGGGTGACTTTGGATTTTTGACATCAATAAAAGAATCTTTAAAGATACCATTCCTTTCTTTTTAAGTATAGTACAAGTACAATTTTGCCCCTATACACCTCAAATATTTTTAAACATTTCATACTCATTTGTCTCTAAAATTATTTTATTATTTTCACTTTTATATTTTTTCTTTAATTTTATTTTCATGTTTTAATTCATTTGTCTCAATCTTTATTTTTTTCTATTATTTCTTTTTTTCTCAAATATTATCTATTTATTTATTTATTTATTTTATTAATTCATTTGTCTCAACCTTTATTTTATTTTGATTTTTATCATTTTTTTTTTCCTCATTTTTCTCAAACTTTAGCTTTATTTTTTTCCTCTCATTTTTGTTTTTCTCAATTTTTTTAATTATTCATTTTTTTCTTAACCTTTATTTTTTTCTTGTCTTTTTTTCTCAATCTTTTTTTTTCTTATTTCTCTATTTTGTTTGATCTCTTTTTTATTTCTTCTCAACTTCTATTATATTTTACTAATAAATAAAAAATTGGATAATCCGCAAAGGGATCTTCTTCTTTTGACATCAAAACAAATTTAAGACAAGAGTTATTTAAGTCCCATGGGGCATAACTTGTTATTTAAAATTCCTTGGGTTAAATCTTGCCTCTAAGGCAAGAGTTATAGAATATCTCATAAATCAAACCATATTAACTCTTGTCCTCAAGGACCGTATTTTTCTTTTGTTGTTTAAGTCCTATCCATAGGGCGTAACTTGTTATTTGAAAGTCCTTGGGTTAAGTCTTGCCTCGAAGGCAAGAGTCATAGAATGTCTCATAAATCAAACCACATTAATCAAAAGACAATGTTGTAATGTCAACTCTTTCCCATGAGGCACAACTTGTTACTTGAAAGTCGTTGGTCTAAGTCTTGCCTCTAAGGGCAGAGTTATAAAACATCTCATTATTTAATACACAATGTGGTGATGTCAACTTTTGCCCATAGGGAATACTTGTTGTTTGATGGTCCTTAGGCTGAGTCTTAAGGCATACTTGTTGTTTGGTGATCCTTAGGCTGAGTCTTACTCTAAGACAAGAGTTATAGAGCATTGCTTAAGTAAAAAACATAATCTGTTAGTGTTGACTCTTGCCCAATGTACGTAACTTGTTTGAAAATTTTTGGGATAAGTCGTGCCTCTAAGGTGAGAGTTTTAGAACATCTCATAAGTAAGGACATAACATGGTAGTGTCAACGTTTGCCCATGGGGCATAATTTGTTATTTGAAAGTCCTTGAGCTGAGTCTTGCTTCTAAGCCAAGAGTTGTGGAACATCTTATAAATGAAGACATAACATGGTAGTGTCAACTTTTGCCTGTTGGGCATAATTTGTAGTTTGAAAGTCTTTGGGCTAAGTTTTGCCTCTAAGACAAGAGTTGTAGAACATCTCATAATTGAAGACATAACGTAGTAGTGTCAACTCTTGCCCGTGGAGCATAATCTATAGTTTGAAAGTCCTTGAGCTAAGTCTTACCACTAAGGCAATAGTTGTAGAACATCTCATAATGAAAACATAACGTGGTATAGTTTTAGAACATCTCTTAAATGAAAACATAACGTGGTAGAGTCAACTCTTGCCCGTGGGACAGAATTTGTTGTTTGAAAGTCCTTAAGCTAAATCTTGCCACTAAGATAAGAGTTATAGAACATCTCATAAATCAAAACACAATGTGGTAGTGCCAACTTGTCATGACCCAAGACTACCCCCCTAGTCGTAATACGGTGCTTAGAACCACAAGTGATCCCAAGCTAACCCATGAACTGGCATACTATTAAGCAACTGATTTATAATATATTAAATAACTGGTTTTGCTATGCAAAAATATAATCATGACAGAATCTGGGAAGAATTATAATACTGATACAATTTACAATCTGATAAAACTAAAGAAAGAACTGAAATCACATGACTGACTTTGACTGACATCTATGAAGTCTCTATTATACTGACTATAGATAGCTGGAACATGCCTCAAACTACCACTAATCAATACATATGAATAATAAAAATAAAGCACATGAACAATATCTGACTGGAGTCCCTGAAGTAGGAGAACTTATCACCTGTTGGAAGGAAGTTGCAATTATCTAATCATAATGTGTGGGCTACAACCAGTACCTACATTATGAAACAATGTAGCCACACAGACGCATATGTGGATCAGTACTTCTGAATGTACTGAGTAAGTAGGGGTGAATGCAATAAGTAAAATTGAGTTCATATGTGATCTTAAAATATGCATGCTAAGTGTAAGTAGACTCACCAAGAGACAGAAATAAGCTGAAAGTTGATATATCTTAAAACATGATTAACCAACATAATCTGATAAGCTGGTGAACCACTACACTTATTTTCTTAAAACTTTACTTTTATAATATAAGTAGAACTGAAGCTGGAAAACAGTAAGCTATAGATACTGTATAAATACTGGGTCTGAAACTACGTAATGGAAACTGACATAACTCGAGGATCTGAATATACAAATATACTGAGCACGAATGCATAAACATACAAAACCAAACATAAGATATACTAAGTTGATCTGATTAACTGAATGACTGACAGTTGAATACTGAATAACTGACGTCCGAATACTGAATAACTGGTATCTGGATACTGATTAATTAATAATTGAATACTAATCATGTAACACTGAACTGTACTTAGTCTGAATAACTGCGCTAAAACTGTGGGGTACTGTGCATATGAGATAAAGAATAATTGAACAACATGAGATAATTGAGCATGAATGCATGAAAACTGTAATATCTGAGAATACAAGACTAGGTGTATATCTGTATTGTTACTAAGACAATCTGTAATCTGAAAGACTGAAATCTACATAACTAAATATCTGAAAGTCTGTACACTTAGTCAAGCAACCCTGAACAAAAAATACACTGAATACTGTACTGAGACTGTGGGAGGTATCATCGCCCCAATCTGAGCTAATTGGGTCCAACCTGTAACCCTAGTTGGAAGGGTGTCAGTACCATGCCACGGGTACTAACACTAGCTGTGTGGATCCACTAATCTGGTATACTAAAGGACCAGGGTTTCAATCCTAAACTGACGGGTGACCCCTAGGAAGAAGTCAAGCCTAAACTGACGGGTGACTCCACAGAGGAAGTCAAGACTAAACTGACGGGTGACTCCTCATATCCTATGCTGGCTACATAGTTCTGGAATACAGAGACTGCTATTAACGAATCTACCTAACTGATGGGGAAGCCGCCATCCCTGCATTCGCTAGGTGCTAAATCCTACTCTCAACCGAACAGACACGGGTACTGAACTGAACTAAGTCTAACTGAATATTATTTCTAACAGTGATAATCATGATCATCATAATTGAATGACAAAGCTCATGGTTTATCTGAAACCTTTTTGAAAATATTAAAATTATATCTTAAATCAGTCTGAATGTACTGACACTATGTAAACAACTAAGATTCGGGTATTCATAACCCCCAGCACTGAATGACCATAAAGCACAATATCAACACTTAAAAACTATAGTATGGGAATCATAGTTCAAAAACCCAAAACATAGACATTTCATCAAACACATGATAATCATGAACTTGAACATGGAAAATATGTTAAACATGGGAAATCAACATGATTACATGGCTAATATCATAACTTCATATTATAACATGAAATTCACTTGAATATGATATGGGGGATTGAAACTTGAAACATGAGATAACCTAACTTTTCATGGAATCATACTTGGACATGAATTGAGTTAAATTACTAAGGAGAGACATGATTTAAATGCATCTTGAACATATAAAACTTCATAATAATGAAAAAAATCATACTTTAAATCAAAGAAAGGTTTTTGGGCTCCATGGGTGAAAGGGGACCCATGGATGAACTCCTACATAACTTAATTAGATGAATTCTTGAATAAATCTTGCAATTGAAGCTTGAATCCTTGAAGAAAAACTTGAATTATTGTTCTTGGTAAAGGGGAGGGTTTTTACGTGAGTTGTTGTAAGGAAGATGGACAAATAATGTCCCTTTTTGAGTTATAAATCGTGTTTAGACGGCTGGGGTTGAGGAGAAAGAACTAAACTGCCCCTTGGCCTCTTTTTCTCGTGGAAATCACCATCGTGGCGTGAACCCTAGTCGGGTTGACTAGCCATCGCGATGCAACCCCTGGTCAAGTTGAATACCATCGCGGCGTGGGGCTATCGCGATCCCTTACTACCTCTCACGAAAAAAGTCATAACTTTTTACTCGGGTATAGGATTAAGACAAAATTGGTATCGTTGGAAAGCTAACTCAAATATCTACAATTTGGTGGGTCTTGAGCTGAAATATTCTATGTATATCAAAAGTTATACATGTTCAAAGTAGGTTCTTTTAGAATCGAATACCAAATTTTGGACGAATTAAAGGCTCTTAGCTCAACTTTGTTCAAAGTGATTCCTATGAACATTTTTTACTTCAAAAACACTTCACACACTAGGATAAAGATCATGACACATGCATTCAAAAGTAAATCATGGAATTAAAGTTAACACCCATAAGAACGACGCTTCAAAGTCTTGCCCAAAAAATGCGAGGTGTTACACAACTCTTGCCCGGTAAACATAACTTGTTGTTTGAAAGTCATAAGTCTTGCCTCTACAATGCGGTAGTGCCAACTCTTGCCCATGAAACGTAGTTTGTTATTTGAAAGTCATAAGTCTTGCCTTTATAATGTGATAGTGTCAACTCTTGCTAATGAGATGTAACTTGATTGGAAGAAATAGAAGAAAAGAACAAAAATAATAAATATTGCGAAAAAAAAAGAAAATGAAGAAGAATATTAAAAAAATAAAAATCAAAGAAAATGTAGAAGTTGAGAGAGAACGAAAAAAAATAAAGGTTGACAAAAAAAATTAAAAAAAAAGATAAAATAAAAATAAAGTCCGAGAAATTTAAAAAGAAAATAAAAAGAAAATAAAAAATAAAAATCAAAGAAAAATAAAAAAGATTTTTTTAATTAAAAGTAGACGTTGAGAGGAGTAAAGGAGAAAAAGTAAGGGTTGAGAAAAACTAAAAAGAACAAAAAAAGAGGAAAGAAAAAAGAAAAAAAAAAAAAAAAAAAAAAAAAAAAAAGTTGAGAGAGGAAAAAGGAAAAAAAAGTAAGGGTTGAGAAAAAATAAAAAATAAAAAATAAAAATCAAAGTAGAATTAAAAAGAGAAAAAAAATAAAAGTTGAACGATGAATAAGTATGAAGTTGTTATCTAGATCATTTATGTAATTTACTTTATTGGTGAGGGACAATTTTGTTTGAAAATATATCACTTAATAGTCGAAGGCTATTTTTATGAGCCCTTTTTATTTAGGGTCAAAATTTGAAGCCACCTTATTTTGAGGCTATTCCTGTAGTTTCCCCATACTTTATGCAAAGAACTAGTTTCACCCAGGCCCGTGCTAAGCCCGGGCTCAAATTCAGAATAGAAAAATAAAATATTAATTTATATCATATTTTTATTTTATAATTAATATTATTTAATTAAATATTAAACATGCCTTTTTGATGAATATTCATAATTATTTAGCTTCATAAGCATATAATTGGATAATTTAAATTAGAATATTATTTTTTAGAAGTAAAGTATTATTAGATAATTAGATATATTAAAAATTAACATGATTTGAAGTATATACATAATTTTTGAAGATAAATATATAAATAATTATGATTCCCCAAAAATATGATACTTTTATGAATTTGTTGGTATAGATAAAATAAATTTATTTTGATAAAAAATCTTATTTTCTTCTTATAGAATTGTTTAATACAACAAATATTTCTATGACTTCAAACTTATATTAAAATAATTATAACAATAATTTAGAGCCTTAACACAAATTAACTTTTCAATGGTCAGTAACAATATTAAATAGTAATTGGATTACAGTAATACATTACTCATTTACTTGTCATATTTATTTTCTCACATGCCCTTAAAGAATAAACTTTTTGTCCCATTTTAATTATTAATTTACTTTTTTTCATCTTCACTATAAAAAATAATAAATACAAGATATTATTTATTAAGTTGCCCTATTTAGTACTTATATTCTTTTAAAAAATTAAATAATATTTTTAAAAAAATTCAATGATGTAAGAAAATATTATTGCAAACTTTAATTTTGTATTAAAAGTTATTTTGACATAATTTTTTTCAAGTTACAGTGATTGTTTTTAATAAATAAAAGAAGATGTAATTAAAAGGAAATCCAATAAATAACAAGAAGAAACCAATTACAAAAGACCAAGGGTGTGTTTGGTATGATGGGAAATATTTTCCGTGGAAAATGTTTTCTTGAAAAATAAGTTGGTTTTCTACTTATTTTCTCATGTTTGGTTGGTGAGTGGAAAATATTTTTTGAAAAATATTTTATGGTGTTTGGTTGGTGAGTAGAGACTATTTTTTAGAAAAATATTTTCTAGTGTTTGATTGGTGAGTGAAAAAATATTTTTTTAGAAAATACTACTAACTGTTAACTAGTATATCAGTGCCTCTAGCAACTCAACAATTTGTAGGAACTAATTTAAGCATAAAAAATAATATAAATATCGAATACTAAAATATTACAATCACTAAATTTAAGCAACTGTTAATTAACAAATATAGAAGACACTTTTCAATATTTTGTCAGGACAATCTCAAGATACTACGATCAATAAAAATTTAACGGAACGACAAGCTTATTCAACCTCGTGAAACAAGTTACATCGATGACAAAATGAAATATGCAATTAGCAAAAGTAACATAGATAAGTTTTCCTCTATGCATATGAAAATAATAATACATTCAACGAACATTAGAAATGGGAAAAATTCGGGCTTCACTATTTTTTATTTCAAGCAGTGAAAAATTGAAGCAAAGCACAGTGAAAAATATTTTCGAGTAATGTAAATTTTTTAGAAATGTGAATTTTTTTAGTCATGTGAATATGAGTGTTGTTGGAGTGGGGAAGAGGGGTGGAGGTGGGGTCATAAGTTACATTTGTCATTTTCTGGAAAATGACTTCCCTTGGCCCATGAGGGAAGTCATTTTCCATCAAATTGAGGAAAATGAGTTGTTGTGGAAAATGTTTTTCAAACATTTTATTGCAACCAAACAAAGGAAAATAGAAAAACATTTTCCATCATACCAAACACACCCCAAGTGGAGATGGTCTTAACAAAAAAAGGAGAGGACAAAAATAAAAATATACAAGAAAAGGACACCATTAATACACTATAAATTTGACATGTGTAGCAAATTTTATTTTACAAAAAAGATAAAATGTCTAAAAAATTCTTGTGAGGACTACCAAAATTTGTGATTCTCCCTTATATGTAAGTATAATATTTAGATTATAATGTTAAATGGCAATTTGATACATTAACCTCTCCCTATGAGAAACATTTTCAACTAATACTAATGAAAACTTGAGTGAAATGGGAGCTCTCTATATCCAATGTGTAATAGTATAGAAAAAATTATAAAAAATAGTATACTTAAAACTATAATTACAATAAATAGCAACACTTATGTAAAATTACAGTTTATAGCAAGAGTAACATTATTTTACTCATTAACTAGGCAATGCATGTTTTACTCTTACTACTTTACATTTTCTTATTTTCACTCCACTATTTCACCTCCCCAAAATATAGCTATATCTTTTACCCTTATTTTTTTTTATTTTCACTTTATTTTCTCTCTTCTATTTCTCTTCTTCTTTTTTCCTTTTTTGTTTTTTTTTTCTTTTTTTTTCTTTTTTTTCGTTTCCTTTTTCATTTTTTTTATTTTTTTTATTTTTTTTATTTCTCTTCTTTCCACTTTATTTTCTCTCATCTATTTCTATTTTTTTTCCTTTCTCATATCTTTTTTTTTTCTCTTTTCGTTTTCTTCTTCTTTTTCTTTCATTTTTACACTTCTATTTCTCTTTCTTCCTTTTTTTTCTTTTTCACTTCTCTTTTTTTCATTTTTTTCTTTTTATATTTTTCTTTTGTTTTCTTTTTTTTACTCTTCTATCTCTAACTTTATTTTCAAAAGACAAATATGTATATCACATACACATATTTAAAAAACATACAAAATACATAGTCATATAGATTTGGATATGTATTTACAGTACAAAACATACATATGTATTTACGAAATACATATCATATTCATATTAAACAGTAACAAACATAACTATACTATATATCTTCATATGTATTTGTGAAATACAAAGGTGACTCATATAAAATAAGAATATACATATGGATCAGGTATGTATTCTGTAAATACATATGCAGATCTATATGTATTTTATATGGTGTTGGATTTGTCTTTAAACTGTACATACTATGTCATTTTAGAGGATAACATATGTACTTATTTGTTTTCTTTTATTGTGTAAGATATGTATCATGTATTTTTTTTATTACCTATATGTATATGTATAAATTATCATTTTTGTTATAGAGATTTTGTGTCCTATATGTTTATATATACATGTGAGTCAGATATCTATTTCTGTAAATACATATGCAGCTATATATGTATATTTTTTACCGTAAATACATATGCAGATCTGCATGTCTATTTATTTTGTATATTTTTGAATATGTATATATGATATAGATATTTGTCTTTTAAAAATAAAATATAGAGATAGAAGAGTAAAAAAAAAATTAGAAAAAAATAAAAAATAAAAATTCGAGAAAAAAGAAGTGAAAAAGGAAAAAAAAAAAAAAAGGGAAATAGAAACTAGAAATAGAAATGTAAAAACAAAAGTGAAAAAAAATTAAAAAAAAAAAAAAGAAGAAGAAGAAGAAGAAGAAAACAAAAAAAATATAAGAAAAGACAAAAAAAAGGAAAAAAAAAAAAAGAGAAGTAGAAGAGAGAAAATAAAGAGGAAAGAAAAATGAAAAAAAAAAGAAATTAAAATAAAAAAAGATAAAAAAAATTGAAAAAACTAACAAGAAAAAATAGTTAAAGATATAAGAGTGTTATAAATGTATTTACATTATAGTGAATGTCTATCAAGATCTAATAAGATCTAGTTGATATCTATCAAAATTTGATGTATTTGTCTTTTAATGTGAAACTAGGGGCAAATTCCCCCTATAAATAGAAGGGTTTCCTTCATTGTAAATCATCCCTCAAGAGAAGAAATAAGAATCACTCTCTCTACTCTCTCTACTCTCTCTACTCTTCTTCTTGTTCTTTATAGTTTTATAACACGCTATCAACACGAGACTCTGTCAAACAAGGTGAGATTATGCCAAACAAGGTGAGATTATAAATCTTAAGGATTTCAAGGTTTGTAATTTCTTATGTTATTTATCTTTTGCTACTAATAATATAATTATTGTTGGATTTGAGGAAAAATAATTGGTTTGGAACCATTTATGTTTTAAATTTATTCCTCAAGAACAATATTATCAAAAGAGATGATAATATGTTGGGTTCAAGTCCCATCAATTTATGTCAAAGATGCCTTTATATGGATAAGACGTTGAGATTGGATCTCAATGCATGTATTGATAATATTATGATGGCTAAGGCAAAATAATGGGTATTTGATGAAAAGTCATGAAATCTATCCTATTGATATGCTCTATTCCGTGAATTGAATGTGGTAGCAATAAATCATATGTATGCCTCTATTTGCTTTTGTAGTAGCTATCATAATTTGATACGCTTAAGGCATGATTATATTTCATTCCTGGAGAATGAGAAGCTTATTAATGCAAACGTGCACTTGATTGTGATGGTTTCACAACTCACCTCCGAATGAGGCAGAATAACTAAGAAGAGTTATTTCGAAATCTACTTCTAAAGTAGTAAATCTGAAATTTATTCATGTAATAGTAAATCTGAAATTTACTAAAGAAAAAAGTACATGTCATGGTAAACTTGGAGTTTACTAGCATAAAAGTTTATAAGTTGACATGAACGATTACGACATCTTAAAGATGTGCATAGTAAGTATTAAACATATATTGAAGAATTCGAAAATTCCTCATGAACTTTAATGTTGTTTGTTCTCATTATACGTTGGTTGGACCAACTAATTTTGGGATTGAATCCCTTAAAATCTGAAAAGTATAAAAGGTGAATATGGGCCCGTTCACCTATCATGTGATATGTTGAAAAGATGCATCAATAAGATGATCACATGTATATTCATTGTCAACCTACGTTTGACATTCATAAAGTTGTTTGCTCAATAAAGTTGAGTTAAAAGCATAACTTTCAGATTATGTAATCAAGATAATTCATCTTGATGATGATGGTTTAACATTGAATGTCTTTCATAAATAACTAAACCATCGCTAATGAGAACAAAGCTTCATGTGTTGGTCTGAAATATGATATGTTCCATACAATAACACTTGTATGCATTAGACCAATAAATTATGATTATTTATTCCCCCTCAATTGGTTCAAGGTCATAAACCAACTATTTCATCTAATAGTTTTTATGTGCGGTATACGATTAATGAATATACCATGATGCACAAAGATGGATTCTTCAAAGAAGATGAGGATGAATGTTAGTTTTCCTAACATAAGGGGGAGACTATAAGCAGCTATGAAATATGTTAGGAATTATCATAAGATCCTCATTCATAAGATAATTCAAGTCAAATGTCGAAAACATCTCATATTTAAGCTGCAAGTGCTCCTATTTTGTATCCTTGAAGGACAAAGTCTATGCATGCATGAAGCACGGTAGACTAATTGGTTCCAAATGAAACAAGGAACAAATAATCATAATAAGAAGGCAATGTGCTCTTGAAGAGCCTACGGCATAACACTTCATGAAACCTTATGAGAGGTTCAGGTACCTGAAAATAATGAAGTGATGAGATCTCAAAATGTTATGTCGCATTATGAACCGATACAAAATGATATATCACTAACGATATCTTTGATACGATATTGGCGCAATATTGTAAAAGATTACGAGGATCTGAATTCTATGTTTATTTAAGCATGCTGACGTAGAAATATTTATCAAGTGACATGAAAGTAAGTATCTTGGTAAGTGTAAAACTTATTTAATTTGCAGTCCAGACACTTGAAGATGTCACATATGACATGTTGAATATTGTCACTTGACAAAATTCATATGAAACTTTCTAAGGATTAAAAATGTTTGAAGCATATAAAAGTTTCTGGGAAACTTATTTAGAATCCTTATATTGTATAAGCTTAGAGCTTGAAAATCATTAAAACTCTTGGAGATTTTTCAAAAGCAATAAGATTATTTGCTGAAATGCGAAACATACCGAATTGGATTGGTCCTGAAGTACCATATCTTAGTTCAATTGGTGTACTAATGTATCTTGTAAATACTACAAGGCCTGATATAGCCTTTTCGATTAATTTGTTAGCAAGATATAGTTCCGCTCTTATTAGGAGACATCAAAATGAGATCAAACACATGATTTTATTCTAAAGCCTTCAGTCTTAATCTTGTTGGTTATGCTGATACTGGGTACTTATCTGATCCGTATAAAGCTTGGTATCAAATAGGCTATGTGTTCATAGGTGGTGGTACTGCAATATCTTGGAGATATACAAAGCAGTCTACCGTATCCACTTTATCGAATCATGCTGAGATAATAACTATTCATGAAGCAAGCCAAAAATGTGTATGGTTGAGGTCCATGATACATCTCATTCGAAAAAAATGTGGTGTGAAATATGACAATCTATCCATAATTTTATAAGGAGATAATGCAGCATGCATAGCACATCTTAATGGAGGATTCATAAAAGGAGATAGAACGAAGCACACTTCCTCAAAGCTTTTCTACATACATGAGCTACAAAAGAATGGTGATATCAACGTGCAACAGATTCGTTCAAGTGAAAATGTGGCTGATTTATTCACCAAGTCTTCTCCAATTACAACTTTTAGGAAGATGGTGCACAAGATCGGGATGCAAAGGTTCAAGGATGTTCTCATTAGGGGGAGTTAATACGCGTTGTACTCTTTTTCCCCTACGAGGTTTTGTTCTACTGGGTTTTCCTTGTAAGGTTTTTAATGAGGCAGCCGATATGCGTATTTTTAGAAATGTGTACTCTTTTTCCTTCGCTAGATTTTTTTCCTACTGGGGTTTTTCTAGTAAGGTTTTAACGAGGCACATTATCTATTTAGACATTCAAGGGGGAGTGTTATAAATGTATTTACATTATAGTGAATGTCTATCAAGATCTAATAAGATCTAGTTGATATCTATCAGGATTTGATGTATTTGTCTTTTAGTGTGAAACTAGGGGCAAGTTCCCCCTATAAATAGAAGGGCTTCCTTCATTGTAAATCATCCCTCAAAAGAAGAAATAAGAATCACTCTCTCTACTCTTCTTCTTGTTCTTTCTTGTTTTATAACAAAGAGAATGGTATTTTGAAATTTTGAAGATCATGAAAATAATAATCTTTATATTTGAGTTTGATTTGGAAAAGAAAACTGCTAATTTAAATAAGAGTAATTTATGAGAATTTAATTAGATGGATAATTATTTCTTATTTAACTCAACTAATTTGAGTAAAACAATGACAGTAAATCTTGTTGTATATGTATTTGTATAGCAACAGCTTACTTAAATACAAAATATAATTTGTTATTTTTTGTAATTATGAAACTGTTGCTATAAAAGTTACAATTAAGGCTCTACAGTTGTTATTTCTGAAATTTTCCCAGTAATATACTTTTCGAGAGCCAACTATTCGAGCCCGTTTGACTATGTAATTTGAACTTTAAATTTTTTGCTCATTTATGACGTTTTAATAGATTTTTAGTTTCAAATAGCATATTCACCTAAAAGGTAGTTTCAGTTTTATGTTTATAATTTTAAGAGTAAAGCATCTAGTATTTTCGTCAAATTTGTTACGATATATTTCAACTTTATGGGGATTTTATTATCCACTGAATTAAATTTTAGTATATTTTTGTCATTCTTTTTAGCTAACGTGGTATTTTTTGTCAATCTTTTTAGCTAACGTGACTAGGGGTGGGCATAAATACCGAAAAACTAAAATACCGAACCGAATTATTTCGGTTTTTTGGTTTCGGAATTTTGGTTTTTCGGTTCGGTTTTGATTTTTTTTTTTTATAAATTTGGTCTTTCGGTTCGATTTTTAGGTTGACGTAATTTGATTTTCGATTTAAACCAAAAATTTTAATATACTTTTTTTTAATTATTATATATATATATATATATATATATATATATTTATTATTTAGTATTTAGGGGAAAACACAGAAACGGCACTTCAAATTAAACTATCTCCATGAAAATGGCCATAGAATTTAAATTTCACTTTCTAGTCATTTCAGTTTACTGGCTTGTTCTATACCGTTTCTACACACTTTTTATACAGTTTCTATACAAATCTTATATATATAAATATTCTATACGAAAGTTATACAGTTTTGATACACAATTTATACAATAAATGTATATTTTTTTTACACGTTTTATAAAATAATTATATAATTTTCATATACTTTATATATATTTTATACATATTTGATAGAACTATACAATTTCTATACATATATATAGAGATACATATTCTATTTAACAATTATATCGTTTTTATATAATTTAATTATTATTTCTAAACAATGGAAAAAAAAAGAATATTTAATCAGTTAAGAAATTTATAGCAAAAAAAAAATTGAAATATGTTTAAAAGGACCGAATTGCCCAAGTTGAATACTGTATCAGTATTGTATATAGACTGTATCAGTATTGTATATGGACTGTATATGGACTACGTAGGCCAAAATGACCCAAATTAGGAAATAACTATAAAGCGAAAATAGAATATCCGACTGGCCACTTTTTGAAAAGTTTTCAAACTTGGGTTATTTGTTTTAAAAAGTGTTATAGAGTGTCATTTTTCCTAATATTTTTAGTATAAATAACATAAATACCAACCCTTTTGAAAGTAATTACACTCTCTTCCACTTTTTTAATTACTTTACTCTCTCTCCCTATTAATATACATAACACAACTGACATATACATAGCATTCTCTGTATATGTTGGAATTTTTGTAATATGTTTAGAGAGTTGAGATTTTTTGTAATATTGGAAAAATAAATTGTGTATTTGTGTAATTTTTAGATATTTATAATATATAAGCTCATAAGCTATTGGGCTTTAGCTACAACCCACTATTGCATACAACCCAAAGCCTCAAAATCCAAATACATTCAACAATCGAAATTGAAAGTTACTTTTTTCATTGATTTTCGCAACCAAAAGTTAATATATAGTCCTCCATTTGATTTTTGCATTGGAGGTGATTGTTCTTATTTGTCACCTAGAAGACTTTACAAGTTTATATTGATTTTTCTTTAACGTAAGAAAGTTAAACTAGTCCGATTTACAAATATAATATAACCCATTAAATAGGCTCAAAACCAAAAAAATAAAATTATTAAACCGAATAAAATCGAACCAAAATATAAATAAATCGAACCGAACTAATTCGATTTGGTTTTTGGTACACCTAATTCCATAACTGAAAATCGAAAAAACTGAAATAAAAAAACCGAACCCGAACCGAAGTACCGAACGCCCACCCCTAGACGTGACCCCTATTTTATGTAATAAAGGCGTCATGTCAGCACAAAAGGGTGTCATGAAATAATAATGCTAAATATTTTCTTGACATCAGTTAATTGTCATTGAATTCAATATCGTTATACACTCTAGGGGCATTTGTAAAGAGTGTCAAAATATAATTGTCATTAATATTTATCTTCAAAAATATAACGATAGTTAAGCTATTATCTTTAATTAATTATCCCTAAATATTTTTTTATGTAGTGTGCAGGTCATCCAGCGAGACAACAAGGCTCCTCCAAGATACGCAATTCTAGTTCTTTATTTATTGTTTTAGTGGGAGTATTAGTAGGATGATAAAAAATCTTCTCTCTTTAAGAATGTTTTGATATAAATCTTGATCAACGAAAAAAAAGTTGTAGCTCAAAACGAAATTTTAACTTTGAACCAACCTGACTGTACTGATAAATTTTTTACATATTGGCTAGATATTTATGCATAAAAAATAAATGCATAAATTAAATTCATTCACTTGACCATGGTCAATTAAATTGATTTGAAGTAAATTCATGATGCCTGTGAATATTTGTCGTACTACAACATTTTGATTTTTGACTCATTCTTCTAAACTTTCTGGATTTTTCTTAACAACAAAAAGAATTACCACCTAATTATATTTCGACTTTGTGTGTGGTTTTAAATAGTAAATTAGTCAGATGAAAAATTTATCTACATGAATTTTGCTCTAAACTTGATCAGTTTTACTGATATAACTCTAAAGTGACTCAATCTATTTTGAGTTTCTCCATTTTAATTTTTTGCTTCTTTTCGTTTTTTTAACTTCAGAAAATTCGTATTTGCTACCTTTTGAATGAAGTCATTTTTTGTGTAATTGCTTGTAAATTACAGACGTAAATCACACTAAATGTGAATAGTAGTGCGACGAGCTGGACTAAACGATTTTTTCTTTTTTCTTTTTTTTTTTTTTTTTTGGGGGGGGGAGGGGGTTGTTAGGGGGTGTAGATGGACAATATCAATAATTATCAACAATAATGATGACAATGATAAGGTTGATGATACACTTATTAATCAGTGATAATTTTGTACGTATATTATTAGTGGATTAGTCTGAAACCAGACACAATTAGCAAAAGTTGATAAGAAGATATGATTGTGTCATTTGTGTGCTAATTAACAACTAATTTCCAAAGATTAAGTTTTTGTTTGGGCCTAATATGTCATTACAAAAGGGTCAATTGGTAAGTTAAATTAATATCAATACAACCCACCTATCACCTCAGATGCATGAACCAAATTTTATTTAAATTAATAATCTTTGTCACTTGATTTCGTCACTCAATCCAGCACATAAATTCTGACATATATATTCATTTTTTTCGGGTACTGTTGACCAACATATATTATAGTGACAGATATAGAATTAATCATTATTTATTTTAAATTGGTAAAATCGACTCAATTGTATATTTATCTGTACATTTTCAAACATATATATTAGGCAACAAACCTATGTATTAAATATATTAGTTACGAGTAGTCCGTGCAATACACGGGCTCAATATTTATATTAAATTAATATTATAATAATAATTAAATTATAAGATTTATTTATTTATTCATTTCAAAAGATTTTGTTTTTCTTTTTTAAAAAATAAAAAATAAAATTACTCAAGTCTCAATTTAAGTGACACAATGCGTAAATAGTCATAATAATTAATTAGGAGTGACATAGTAAAATCATGATTGAAACATCGAAGCAAACATATCTTAAATGACTTATAATAACTAATAAGAAGTGATAAGATTTATTTATTTATTCATTTCAAAAAGATTTTATTTTTCTTTCCTCTTTTTAAAGAAAATAATTACTTATTTTTTTTTGGTAACTATATATTCCATTTCATTACCAAAGTGAAAAGTTACAGCTCAACCAAACAGAAAAAAAAAACAAAAAAAAAAACTCAACTATCTGTGTTCTCGGTTAGACATGCCTAGCCTGAGAAAACACTCTCACTACATCAAACTTCCTCTCAATGGATTCAACTAACAACATATCAACATGGATATCTATTTAGCATACTTCCTCTGTTGTTTCTTGAATATTCTATTATTTTTCTCGACCCACAATTCATATACTGAAGTGACACAATGCTTAAATAGTCATAATAATTAATTAAGAGTGACACAGTAAAATCACGATTGAAACATCGAAGTAGGCATGTCTTAAATGACTTATAATAACTAATTAAAAGTTGATATAACAAAATTACTATATAAAAATACTCGTGGAAAAAAATTAAATGGACCTTATATAAAATGTCAAGTAAATTTAACATTAAATATTTTAATTTTTTAATATTTAGATGATTTTATAATATTTCTAGTATTAACTTTTTAGTATTTATATGATTTATAATAATTAACTATGGGTGAAGTTGCTGAAGTAGATATGTCATAAATATATATTTTATTTTTTATTAAATATTATTAATTTTTATATATAAATCATTTATAATAATTAATTAAAAATAATATAAATGCATGGATGTTTAGGGAAAGTTGCCTGTTTCTCCTTTCTTTTCCCTCTTATTAGATTCTTAGTAAAGTAATATACACCACTTTTAAGAAGTAAGGGGGTAAAGAGTTTTAATGCGTCGACGTGTAAGAAAGAGGGACCCGGTTACAACAATTTGATAAAAAGCCAATATATTGAATTATACATTTGGGGGCATGAATGGCAAAGGTAACTCAGTTCAGGAAGATATTGGGGTTAATTAATATTAGTGAAATAGGCCGCACTTGGTGTGAGAATTAAATTTTTTATTTGATATGTAATTTTTTTAATATTTAGATATTAAGAACGTATTACAATTCATTTTAATTTTCAAGCCTAAATAAATTAAATTTAATATTTTAAATTTCATTGTATTATTTAAATTAATTAGTTTTGTAGTTCATTCAAAATTTTCACTCTTTTAAGAATTTATTATCTTCTAAAAATTTTTGATTTTATCTATTTCTACGTAAGTGAGACAATTTTATGTTTTAAATGAAAAATTTATTTAACGTGTATAAAAGATATACCAAGGGCTCAATGAAAAAAAAATTGTAATAATAAATTCATGAACTAAAAATCGAGGTTCGACTTATATATTTTAAGTATATCCAATGTTTTAAATGTTAATCTTAAAAAAAGAAAAAAAAAATTGTGAAGACACTCCAAAATAAATTACCAAGATCCTTTATTATTATTTTTAATGGCTTGAGTTTTCACACTTTAATCGCAACTCATTCTCATCATATATGTAACAAAAGTTATCTTTAATCTATTCAAAGAAGAAATTTAGTCTAATCTTATTAAAATCTTTTTGGAACTCACATTTTCTGAATTTTATAAAATATAATTAAATTTATATTTGGAAACTCAAACCTTCAATCCTCACCCTAGGCATTAGATAAGTGATGTGGCACTTTCTTTGACCAAAAATTTTACAGTAGTATTTATCTTTTATTTTTTTCCTCATTGTTTTTGACAATTTTTCTACATTTCTATTTACTTATCATTATTATACAAAAATAAATATGTCAATTACGACTTTCTTTATTGAATCTTTCACTATATTTTAAACATTGCCGAAATTTTCAAACAAAATTTTCTAATTAATACTCTAAGGGTCGTTTGGTTGGGAAATTGTTATCCCGGGATAACTAATATCGAGATTAGTTATCCCGGAATTACCCGGGATAACTTATCTCACTATGTATATGGGATAAGTTATCCCATCACTAAGGGAAAAATGATGGGATAAGTTATCCCGGGTTGAATTAATCCCTCCAACCAAACAAGGGATTAAGTGATCTTTTATTTTATCCCGAGATAACTTATCCCTTGAATTTTTTATTCCTCAAACCAAACGACCTCTAAAAAAAAATAAAGAAAAAAAATCTAAGTGAGCATCCAACAATTAATCCGTTCACATATAATCATGAGCTTCTTGAAAGTTAAAATATTTAATTATTAACATTCAATTATAAAACCCCATAAATATATAGCATCCTATACTACAACACTTTCACCTAGTCATCATTTACTCTAAGAAAATTGCGTAAGGAATAGTAATTTAAGTAAATAAACAAGATTCTTAACAAAAGAAATATGCTAATTTAAAAAAGGATGCATGATTCATTTGAATATCAAAATTAAGGTAAAATATAAATCAATGATAATACTTCACTATCATTGATATTGGTATAATAGTTATCCTATAAACCAAAAAAATTGAACATCAAGAAAAGCAAAATAAAAAAAACTTTAAGAGTAGTTAATAATTGAATTATGAAATAAAAGTAACGAAAATAAAGAGAAACAACTTAGTGTGCAATATGTAGCTCCGAAAAATATTATTATGAAATATTGAATATCACTTTAGAAATCAAAGTTTATTCACTGTATTTTAGAAATGATAGAAAGCTTCAAATGAAATATTTAAACTAATGTAAATTAAAAAAAAAAAAAAAAGGAAGGAACAAATTCAATTGAGCATCTAACAATTAATTCATCAACTTTTTCTCTCTCTAGAAGAAAGACCAACTCCTACAGATCACCCATGTCCGACTCCCAGACATCAGGACCCCCACCCTTCATACCACCGACCCCACCGGAATCACCGGACCCAATGACCATTGTAGAAGAAGACAACTCCACATTGGAGATACCAAAAGACAACTTCAAAGAGAGACTCTTAAATAAGAGAAACTCTTTAAATGTGTGTTACAACAATTTAAAAGGCAAAATTATCGATTATCAAACGAATGAAGAGGAAGCTATTCATCTAATAAGGGAAGATATAGTGGGAATCTATCATCTATGGCAATTCACAATTATCGTGAAACTATTTGTCAAAAGGATGACTAACAATTATCTGAAATCAAAGCTAGTGAAACTCTGGAAACCAACTGAACCCCTAACTCTGATTGATCTGGAGTGTGACTTCTACATATCAAAATTCAATAAACATAAAAACATGGCAAAAGCTCTCCATGGTGGCCCCTGGTTCGTAACTGGGAGCTTTTTAACAGTCCGACAATGGGAACCAAACTTCGTTCTCAAGGAAGCCACACAAAGTCATGCGGTTATTTGGACACGCCTTCCACAATTACCAACAGAGTTCTATGACAAAGAAATTCTGGAAAAAAAAATTGGTAATAAATTAGGAGCATTGTTGAAAATTGATACATGGACATCATCAACTCTTAGAGGACGCTATACCAGGATTTGTATTCAAGTACCACTGGACAGGCCAGTTAAGACCCAGGTAATAATTGGATGTCACAAGCAAAAAGTGGTCTATGAAGGTGAGGGGGTTCTATGCACAGATGCGATAGACTTGGGCATACTCTACGGAGCTGATATAAGAATAATCACGGATATGGACTTATGAGAGTGAGTGTTGGACCCAAGGATTGGTGTATGCAATTGAAGTGTAAAAGATGGCCAAAACACACCAAAATCAGTCCACTTATTACACTTGATAGGTGCCTCACCCTTGAGGGGTATTATGGACTTATTAGTCTTCCATTTTGTAATAGCTATATAAGAAACATGTTAGGGCTTCTCTAATTAGCTTTTGGATAATGTTGTAAGTCATAAGAACACAAGTTCTCTCCCTTTGGAGGAACCAAAACCGAAACTAGGTCAAGCGCTAGTGTGGAATCACTAGTGCTTGTGTTTTTCTTGAAAATATTGATGCTTGAGAGGTGGAATTCGATCTTGTGTCACGTAAAAGATAGATCTTTATTGTGTGTGGTGTTAAGGGTCCAAGAGTGGAATAAGCTCTTGGGTTCTTAAGATTATGCCATCAATTGTCTATCTATCTATCCCTTTACTTTTATTGTAATATTGTAGTAGTTTGTGTTCTTATAATCGTTTGTTCTTGTGTTAGTAAAATCGTGTGTTGTTCTTATCTTGTAATTGTTGACCATTTTGTCATATTGTTGTTGTTTCGGTGTGTTTACACCTTGAGTATCTTGTGTTTGTGGTGTTGTTGTTGAAGCCGAGACTTGGTCTCTTTGTGCTCTCCAGTTCTTCTTTATTTGTGGACCGTTTTGTGACCATTTTGTGAGTTCTGTAGTTTTTATCGTATCATTTGATATCAAAGCATGGTTTGATCTTGTTCCCATAAGATCAATCTTGGGCTTGATAGTTTAAAAATTAAAAAAAAATATTGAAAAAAAAAACTAAAAATCCTAGAAAAGGTGCAATCTGTCCATTTTTGTTCCTGGCCGAGAAAGTTGAAATTATTGTTGTTGTTGTCTTGGCCGAGATTGTGGTGTCTAGATCTAGGTGTATTTGCTTTGTTTGTTATTTCTAGTGTTAGTTTTGTTCTTCACTAACACTTGAGTCTAGATCTAGATTTGAGCTTGAACTTGTTGAAAGTTGTTGTTGTGAACAAAGTATGGCCGATTGGATATTGTTGTTGTTCTAGCCTTCACCGAGTTGAAGGCCTTGTGTTATGGTATTGTTGTAGATCTTGAAAGGTTGTTGTTGTATTCTTGTTGTTCATCACAACCTTCATCTTTTGTAAAACCGAAAACACAATACAAAGGGGACTTAGCCGATTGTTGTTGTTATCCTTGTGGTCTTGGCCATGAGATTGTTGACCTTGTTGTGGTGGACTTGTTGTTGTTTTTGGGAGATTGTTGTTGGTTGTTCTTGGTGTGGTTGTTGTGTTCTTGAAGTTCTTCACCATATTCATCACTTTGTTAACATTAAAGTGAACTTTAGATCTTAGAAAGGTGAAAGACAAGGTGTAGTACTTGTTAAGTCTTGAAAGACCCCAACCACCAAAAGACTTTACATCACATCTCAACCACTTTCCATAAAACAAGGGTCCATATTTTAAGGAAAAGTGCAAGTCTAGTCAAGACTTTTGAGTCTTGAAAGTTGAATTGAAAAATGAGCTCCAAAGACTAGTTTGTATTTCCCTCTATTGAATGATTTCCACCAAAGTCCAAATTGTGAATTGTAAATTAAAATTGGTCAAAAACCAAACCACTAGTGAACTTCCAAGTCACCAATTACTGTTCACACGACAAATTTTAAGCTCAAATTTGATCTTGTAATTTCAATTTGTTGTTATTTAGTCTCGTTTGTTGATTCCATTACTAACTTACAAGCTGTAGACACGTAATTTTGTCCTCTCTAAAAAATTAATTTCCACTTATTTACCTCCCTCTACCCCTACCCTATAGACTCACTATACACACACAACACGTACACCTAACACACCTGACACTCACAACAACTTTTCTGACTCTACAATACTATACTGCCATTTTATTTTATTTTCTCATTAGACTTAAAAAAAACATACACACACAGAACACGGGGGATCCACTCATCCTCTCCAGTTTCCCTTTTTTTCTTCACAATTCTCCACATACAAAAAAAGACACCATCACTCAAAAAAAAATAGAGCAACACATAGCCATTTTTTTCTACACATATACACTCACATTCCTCACCATTATGGACAACACAATACATGATCCAAAAACTCACACACATCATGGATCTTCACAACCAAAAAACTCTCACGCACACATATACGCACATCAGGACACATAGAGAAAATCGGGGAGTGAACAAATAGAGGAAAACCAGTGAAATGGAGAGGTTTGAGAATGAATATCTTGAGAAAGAGAAGAGTGATCAAAGAGAGAGATGCGAAAGAAAGAGAGATCGAGAGGGGGGGAGGATGGACGACGCATGACTATTTTCGATGAGTTCTCGTCGGACTACCCACTGGAACGCACCATTGTTGTTGTTGTTACTGTTTTGATGAAACCCGTTGGAAAACGACGACAGCCGCGCCATTCTTCTCAAGAATTGACTCCGAACTATATTCCGGGGATTTTCGTGGTTGATATCGAGTTGATTTTATTTGAAGTCGAGTTAATTCGAGGTTTTGAATCTTCCAAGCTATTCCATTTAATCAAAATAAAAGTGTCATTAAGGTCCATTCTTCATCTCATTCTCGATTAATTTCTAATTATTTGATATTTTGTGTGTTAAATTCATAACGTGTGGATTTTGTTTTTTTAATTTTGATATATTTTGGATCACTGTGAATGATTGTTGATATCGATGGGTTGATTCTTTGTCGAAAATGGTTAATCATGTGGTTGAAAAATAGATTTGGGGTGAGAATTAAAAATTTGATAAAATTGATGAATTTTGGTTAGTTTGATTCATTGGTTGTTTGACTTGAAATGAATGTTAATTGGATTCGATAATATCATGTTTAGGCCGACAATTGATAAGCAAATGGTAAGCTCGGGTAGAAAAATTTAGAATTTGGGGATTTGGAAATGTCTGAATATTTGTTAAATGGCTTTCTTTACCGTATTTCTATCAAATGTATTTATTCGCCGGGGAATACCCCGAAGTCATGTATATATATTTATTATCGAGGAATGCCCCACGATACTTTGTATTCGGAAGACCGTTTGTGATCAAGGCCCGAGGCTTCGGGTGGAGCGTAGTTTAGGATTAGCGTAGGTTTACATTTCAGTACCTTTTTATTTTGGGTCTGTAATAATTGGACTGAACACTATATTTTTGGACTTTCTTTGTTTTGTTTGTTTTATGTGTTTTATGTGGTTTATACATTCATAGTGTCATGCTGGCCGATATACTCCACAAAGCGACCGTGGTCGAACCACGGGTCCGAGGGATGCCTAACATCTTCGCCTCGGCAAATAGAATTCCTTAGCTGGAATCTCTATTCGCCGATCAGTTTAAAAGAGTCAAAATCATTTTTGAAAAGATTTTCAAAGGTGACTTGGCACACCAAATTTATGCCAAGTGGCGACTCTGAGTTTAATTGTTAAAAGTCCTTTTCAAAATAAATTTTCATTTTTTGTCACTTTAATAATAAAAATCCTTTCAAACTTTAAGATCAATTCTTTTTGGTTAAAAAAGGTATGTGACAATTTGGCGACTCCATTGGGGAACATTTCAGAATTCGAGCTTATTTTTTGGATTTGTATCGGCCTAGTTTGACATTATGGGTGTATAGACACTATTTGTGTTATTGTTTGTATTTGTTTTATCATTGTTGAATGCCTACTTGCTACGTGTTTACAGTTTTTCTTTATATGTTACCGCTTTATATCTGGCATCATGTGCATAACCTGAGTCATTCTTTCTACAACAAGTCCGTAGTACACGTGTTGTACACGACCTCTAGTTGAGTCACCCTTATTTTAGGAGGGAGATCCATCGATGTTATGGAGTGGGTGGAAAGCTCTCGCTGCCACTATCGACCATACGCTTTCCCGAACAACCTTGTTAGTGAACCCCAGCGTAGGTCAGCCTTTAGGACATGTTTATCTGCATTATATTAAAACCTAACTAAACTCATGTGTCCCTTTGTAGGAGACTCACCTTTAAAACATCTTTATGTGCTAATTGTTGCATTTTTTGGGTAATAGGGTCATTTGACGGATTGATTTGGGCAAAGCATGTGTTAGAAGTAAAGTGTGTAGGCAATGAAAAATAAAAATAAAAAAAAGTGAAAAAATGAGAGTTTCGTAGTTTTTGGAGTTCTTTATGGCTTTAATTTTCCACAATTAAAAAATTCAAAAAGATTTTTTTATGTTTTGCACTCATTTTTGTCAAAAAATCAAAAACATCAAAAAACTCTCCTTTGCCTCATTTAGCAAGCATTCACAGTTCGAAAATTTTAAAAATATTTTTTAAAATAGGAGCTTTTTATAAAAGAAAATTCAAAAAAGATTGTAGGAGTTTTGTACATTTCATATAATGAAAATACCAAAAGATTTTCTTTCATAGTCGTTGGTGTCAGTTTTATGTGAAGTGTCAAATTAAAAATCCAAAAAGATTTTACTTTCATCGTCTGTCTATAATCATGTCGCTCAAGTTAAGTTTTAGTTTGTAATATAATCCTTAATTGTCCAATCTGGACGAACTACGCACCCCTGATTCTCCTCTCTCGGGAGTGAGATACGTAGGCAGCCTATTGCTGGTTCGGAAATCTTATTTAAAAAACCCAAAAAAGATTTTCTTCACTCTTTACTTAGAGTAGATGTTTCATATACATCTTTAAAAGAAAACTTCAAAAAGATTTTTCTTTAATAGCCTTAAGTTTCATTATCTTATAAAATTAAAAATTGAAAATCAAAAAGATTTTTCTATGATAATCATAGGTTTCATTTTGTATAAAAATCTGAAAAATTCAAAAAGATCTCCTTCTCTCTTAATTTAGAATAGGTGTCATATTCATCTCTAAAAGAAAACTACGAAAAGATTTTTCATTAATAGGTTCAAGTTTCATTCTCGTATGAAATGCAAAATTGAAAATCCAAAAAGATTTTCTTTGGTAATCATAGATTTCATTTTATGTAGGGACGTTAAAGCTGAGAAATTCAAAAAGTTTTTTGTCAATTCTTTTGACAAATTGTTATTTTTCTGTTTTTCTTAAAGTTTCAAGAAAAAGGAAAAGAAAAGAAAAAGAGTTTAACTGGCCATTTTGGCAAGACTTCACAAACTACGCACGCCTGATTCTCTTCTCTCGCGAGTGAAATACGTAGACGTCTTTCCTGGGTTCGGTGATCTTTTAAAAAAAAAGATAAAAGAAAAGAAGTTTTAAAAAAGTGTGCATACTAACGCCTTTGTCATGTCTTGTTCAGTTAGTTTAAGGGGTTGGTTTGTGGCATCCTGGCTGGTCCTCCATATCACACCAAATCTAAGGAAGGGCTAGTTGTGTCCAACAAGGATATAGAGAGTAACATCATGGATCAAACAAAGAGTTAGAACAATGAGAGTTAAAAATAAGAAATTATGAGTTTGAGGCAACAAATGATGGAAATGTATCGAGCTTGGTCTAGTGGGTTACCTCCTCCTCCATTCTCCACTATTGACCCTGCAAATACCTTGAGTTTTCTATCACAATTGCAAAACCAGTTTCCTACTGTTGTTGATGCACCACAGCATACCTCAGAATTCATTCCAAGCCAAAAGTATCCTAATGCTTCTATAACTCATTCTCTAGCCCTTCAGTATAAATCTACCACATTGACAGCACCATCTACTATTTGTGTTTTTGCTGCTAAACCTTCTATTGAGGATGCCACTTTGGCTGTCAATCCAATGGTTGTGCTTCCCCAAGCCTCTAATGAATACATGTTCAATACTCTTGATGATAATTGCTATATTCCTGAGCCCACATCAATGTTAATTGGACCACTAAAATTTCTTAACAAAAAGCCTAGGGATAATTATACACCGATTGGGGAGTCGCATACCAGTTTATTCTAGAAATTGAGAGAGTTGGGCATGATCACTCCTCTCTTTGGGCACACTCTTAACCCTTGTTCAAGAAATTTTGATCCTGATACACGATGTGTGTATCATTCTGATGCTCAAGGTCATAGTATTGAAGATTGTCTAGATTTAAAAAGAGAAATTTAAAAGATGATTCAAGATAGATCAATTATGGTGCAGAACATTGATAGTGAGGAAAGCTCTAGTCATGCTTATATGCAAACCAGTGGCTAAGATGTCAAGCTCAACAATTGGGACGTCACTCATTTCCTTACTTGGGAGGATTGTTGGTAGTTTATTTTATTTTTCTATTTGTTTCCCGAATTATTTGAGGGTTGTAGTTTGGAATCTATCTTGTTTTGTTTCTCTGTCATTTTTGCTTAAACCCTTCTATCTTTTCTTTTAATGAAATATGGTGTCCTTGTTGTTTTGCCTTATTTTAAGTTATTTTTGTGTGTCCTTTATACAGTTCATTTTAAGTTGGTTCTAGTGTTATGATATGCTTGCGGAATTATCAGCTAGATTTTTAAATCCAGTTTAAGCATGAATATTGAATCAGAGGGCTAAAGTTAGAAAAAAAATATCTGAGAAAAATAGGTAGAGTGCAGAGACATTTGGTGACAAGTTGAAGCCTTCTTTGAAAATTAAGGCAATTATTTTAAGAATCACTAGAATAACTTGGTCAACAATGGAAAGACATGTCTCAATTAGGTCAAACAGCGGTTGTACAACAAAGGTAGAGTTGTATGCTGAACAAAGTGCAAGAGTAGTAGTGCACAAAGTCAGCTAAAGTTAGTGTTGTAAAAATGTCATAAATGATCTTCATCTTTCATTTTCATAGTGCATGCTTTATACTTGCATTTTTAAGGATTGATATGACGAAGACATTTTGTTCTGCTATTCAAATATTGTGTCATCTTTTATTTACCCCATTTGAGATTTAGTTCTATTATCTTTCATTCTCCTCTCTTGAAATTAAAATAGAGTCAGCAAAGCTTAAAAAAAAAGTGTCAGGTAAAAGAATAGTGTCAGAAAAGTTTCAAAAAAGAAAAAGAGAAAATTGTGTCAAAAAGGAAGAAAAAAATGAGTGTCAAGAAAAATAGAATATAAAAAAGGTCCCAAAGAGAAAAAAAAACAATAAAAAGAAAAAAGAAATCAGAGTCAAGCAAAGGAACAAGTTGTCAGCACTACGCGTGACCTGATTCTCTTCTCTCGTGGGAGAGATATGTAGGTTGCCTTACTCCGGGCTTGGTCCAACCAAATAAATAATTTAGAATTCCCAGTCAAAAGAAACTGGGGCATAAGTTAGTTTTTATTATTTGAGTTGATTCCAAAAGTTGTAAGTCCCACCCCACTTCAAGTGTCATTTGGGCCTCATGTCATCTTTTCTTTCTAACTATATCCAAAATCCAAGTTACAACCAAATAAAGACTTTCAGATCAATCGTTGGAAATGTTAAGGCTAAACATGCAATGAATGTGATGATGCATTAAGGTACTACTTGTCTTCTGCGGTATAAAGAACCAGGAGAGAAATAAAAATAAAAGTTTATTGATGAAAACCCTCACGAGCACTGTAAGATGATGGAAAGTTGAGAGAGATAAAAATGAGAAAGTCTTATCGGTGAAAACCCTCACGGGCACTGTAAGACGACTGTGAGTAGATAGAAATGAAAATAAGAGAATCTCATTGGTGAAAAACCCTCTCAGATACCATAAGGCAATGGTGAGGTGATAAAAAAAAATGAGAGAGGCTTGTTGGCGAAAACCCTTCAAGGCGCCACTAGCTGAATGAGGTCTCCGAATGCAATTGGACCAAGGAAGTAACTCAGTTTTAGGGTCATTAACTCAACAGAAATTTGTGAGAGTTTTGGATGGAAAGATCGGGCAATTTAATCCGATATGTTTGTCATAATCATTAGAGTTGACCGTCATTTCTAGATAAACTTTTCTTTCATCTTTTTTCAATAGGGACATTCACTGTCGTTTCTTTCTTCTCTATAGTTATATTTTTATTTTCTTGAGTCAGTTATCCAAATAAAACAAAAATTATTGTCATTTTTCTCTTGTCTTTGAGTCCTGACCATGTCAAAGCAAGTGAGAAAGGATTTCAAAACTGGCTACCAGCTTCTTCGATTGCACAAAGCAAGATAAAAGGTCATCACATGAAAGGGACTTGATTGTGAGCTGAAATAAGGCATGGAAAAGTTTTGTCAACAGACATGTCTGGAAACTCATGAAAATACCAAAGTTTAAAGGGTTTATCCGAGAAGCATGGAAAAACAGAGATACTGTGTTTATTTCGGAGTCACTCTTAATAATCTGAGTTTGGGTCAATGACGCGACAAAGATGGGGCAAGTTCTAGCAATCTGAAATAAAATGAAGGGAATGAACACTGAGTAGGTGTCGGGACATCCAAGTGTTGCACGCCACCACTAAGTTTTTAACTGACAAATTTTCTTTGTTGAAACAGGGGCAAATTCGCTTCACTTAATTCAGCAATCATTGGAAAAGCATATTCGTGAGAATTTACTTTATATTTAGGATCCTCCTGGAAAATGATAATTTACTTTATGTTCAGGATCCTCCTGGAAAATAGAGATTTACTTTATGTTCAGGACCCTCCTGAAAAATGGGAATTTACTTTATGTTCAGGACCCTCCTGGAAAATGGGAATTTACTTTATGTTCAGGACCCTCCTGGAAAATTAGAATCTACTTTATGTTCAGAACCCTCCTGAAAAATAGAAATTTATTTTATGTTCAGGGCCCTCCTGAAAAACGAGAATTTACTTTATGTTCAGGACCCTCCTGGAAAATGGGAATCTACTTTATGATCAGGACCCTCCTAAAAAATGGAAATCTACTTTATGTTCAGGACCCTCCTGGAAAATGAGAAATTTACTTTATGTTCAGGACCCTCCTGGAAAATGGGAATTTACCTTATGTTCAGGACCCTCCTGGAAAATGGAAATCTACATTATGTTCAGGACCCTCCTGGAAAATGGGAATCTATATTATATTCAGGACCCTCCTGAAAAATGAAAATTTACTTTATGTTCAAAACCCTCCTGAAAAATGAGAATTTACTTTATGTTCAAAACCCTCCTGGAAAATGAGAATTTACTTTATGATCAGGACCCTTCTGGAAAATGGGAAATTTACTTTAAGTTCAGGACCCTCCTGGAAAATGAAAATTTACTTTATGTTCAGGACCCTCCTGAAAAATGGGAATTTACCTTATGTTTAGGACCCTCCTGAAAAATGAGAATCTACTTTATGTTCAGGACCCTCCTGGAAAATGGAAATTTACTTTATGTTCAGGACCCTCCTAGAAAATGGGAATTTACTTTATGTTCAGGACCCTCCAGAAAAATGAGAATCTACTTTATGTTCATGACCCTCCTGAAAAATGAGAATTTACTTTATGTTCAGGACCCTCCTGGAAAATGGGAATTTACTTTATGCTCAGGACCCTCCTGGAAAATGAAAATTTATCTTATGTTCAGGACCCTCCTGGAAAATGAGAATTTACCTTATGTTCAGGACCCTCCTAGAAAATGGGAATTTACTTATGTTCAGGACCCTCCTGAAAAATGGAAATTTACTTTATGTTCAATACCCTCCTGAAAAATGGAATTTACTTCTGTTTAGGCTCCTCTTGGAAAATGAGAATTTATTTTATGTTCAGGACCCTCCTAGAAAATGAGAATTTACTCTATGTTCAGGACCCTCCTCGAAAATGGGAATTTACTTTATGTTCAGGACCTCCTGGAATATGGGAATTTACTTTATAA
Source organism: Capsicum pubescens (assembly GCA_030864215.1). Lineage (NCBI taxonomy): Eukaryota > Viridiplantae > Streptophyta > Magnoliopsida > Solanales > Solanaceae > Capsicum > Capsicum pubescens. Next base: position 84,959,967 of record CM061548.1, read on the forward strand.
TCAGGACCCTCCTGAGAAATGAGAATTTACCTTATGTTCAGGACCCTCCTAAAAAATGGAAATTTACCTTATGTTTAGGACACTTCTGGAAAATGGGACATTACTTTCAGAAAAAGGAAATCTTTCTTTGTTAGAACATGTGATTGGGATGATTTTTCTTTCTATTTTTAATGTGGTTTAAGGATCCCGCTTGGAGAATAGGGCGATGAAATTAAAAGTCAGGAGCCCGCCTGGAGAATAGGGCGATGAAATTAAAAGTCAGGAGCCCGCCTGAAGAAAAGTGATGAAATAACAAGTCAGGAGTCCGCCTGAAGAACAGGGTGATGGGATTGAAAAGGTGATCAAATATCAAGTCAGGAGCCCGCCTGAACAATAGGGTGATAAAATTGAAAGTCAAGCAACAAGGTGAAAAATTGCAAGTCAGGAGCCCGGCCTGAAGAATAAGGTGAAAAATTTCAAATCCGGGTTCAAGTTCAAAGATACCACCTGCAGAACATGGCTAACTTTGAGTTCATCTCCAACACCAAATTTTGTATGGAGAAAGACTCTATCTTCAAGTTCAACCGAAAGAAGATCAGATCTTTGTCCTTTTTGAAAGCATTGGAGACCCGAGACAAGAATCGAGAGATGTTGTATAGATAGGTCTTTTGTAATTTCATTTATCTTTTTAACTTGTAATTTCATTTTAATGTAATGAGAGGGCCACAGATTGAAACCTCAACAGGACCTCACTCAACTCTCCAACTCGGTATAATCTCTTCTTTTTGACCTGGAACTACCTGTAACCTGATCCTCATATAACTTGAGATAGGTAGGATGTCCAAGATCAATAGTCGGTTGAACTTTGTCCTTCTGTTCTTTCCTTTTAAATAGTGGTCGGGATAAAATTCTGTCTCATTGTCTACTTCTTTGTCTGAAAACATTTTGTGTTTACATTCAAAGGGGGGATAATGTAGACACGTAATTTTGTCCGTCTTAAAAAATAAATTTCCACTTATTTACCTCCCCCTAACCCTACCCCATAGACTCACTGTACACACACAACATATACACCAAACACACCTGACACTCACAACAACTTTTCTAACTCTACAACACTACACTGTCATTTTATTTTATTTTCTCCTTTGACTAAACAAAACATACACACACAGAACACGGGGAACCCACTAATCCTCTCCAATTTCCCTTTTCTTCTTTACAATTATCCACACACGGAAAAAGACTCCATCTCTAAAACAATATAGAGCAACACACAACCACCTTTTTCTACACATATACACTCGCATTCCTTACGATTATGGACAACACAATACACGTTCCAAAAACTCACACACATCACAGATCTTTACCACTAAAAAACTCTCACGTATACACATATGCATATCAGGACACACAGAGAAAATCAGAGAGTGGAAAAAGGAGGAAAAATAGTGAAACAGAGAGGTTTGAGAGTGAATATCATGAGAAAGAGAAGAGTGATCAGAGAGAGAGACGCAAAAGAAAAAGAGATCGAGAGAGAAGGGGGAGAAGACGGACGACGCATGACTATTTTTGATGAGTTCTCGCTGGACTACCCACTGGAATGCACCGTTGTTGTTGTTGTTACTGTTCCATCAAAACTCATCGAAAAATGAAGACAACCGCGCTATTCTTCCCAAGAATTAACTCCAAACCATATTCCGAGGATTTTTGTGGTTGATAGCGTGTTGGTTTTATTCGAATTCGGATTAATTCGAGGTTCTAAATCTGCCAAGATCTTCCATTTAATCAAAATAAAAGCACCATTAAGGTCCATTCTTCATCTCATTCTCGATTAATTTCTAATTATTTGATATTTTGCGTGTTAAATTCATAATGTGTGGATTTTGTTTTGTTAATTTTGATATATTTTGGATCACTGTGAATGATTGTTGATATCGATGGGTTGATTTTTTGTTGAAAATGGTTAATCATGTGGTTGAAAAATGGATTTGGGGTGAGAATTAAAAATTTGATAAAATTGGTGATTTTTTGTTAGGTTGATTCATTGGTTATTTGGATTGAAATGAACGTTAATTGTATTTGATTATATCATGTTTAGGTCGACAATTGATAGGCAAATTTAGAATTTGGGGATTCTGAAATGTCTGAATATTTGTTAAATGGTTTTCTTTACCGTATTTCTATCAAATGTATTTATTCGCCGGGGAATGCACCGCGATACTTTGTATTCGGAAGACTGTTCATGATCAAGGCCCGAGGCTTCGGGTGGAGCGTAGTTTAGGATTAGTGCAGGTTAGCGTAGGCTTACATTTCAGTACCTTTTTATTTTGGGTCTGTAATAATTGGACTGAACACTATATTTTTGGACTTGCTTTGTTTTGTTGATTTTATGTGTTTTATGTGGTTTATACATTCATAGTGTCATGATAGCCGATATACTCCACAAAGCATCCTTGGCCGAACCATGGGTTCGAGGGGTGCCTAACACCTTTCCCTCGGTCAACAGAATTCCTTAGCTGGAATCTCTGTTCGCGGATCAATTTAAAAGAGTCAAAATCATTTTTGAAAAGATTTTCAAAGGTGACTTGACACACCAGATTTATGCCAAGTGGCGACTCTGAGTTTAATTGTTAAAAGCCCTTTTCAAAATAAATTTTCATCGTTTGTCACTTTAATAATAAAAACCTTTTCAAACTTTAAGATCAATTATTTTTGGTTAAAAAGGGATGTGATACAAGCTAGTACTAGCTGTATGTTTTGAAACCGTTCTTCGTGTTAAATTTCCTATGTCTGTCTTAATTCTTTTGAGTTATTGTAATACGTCCTTGTGTGTTTTCCTTACTCTTTAGAGTCATTGTAAACGTTGGATTCACCTCTCAACGCCTCTCAGGGTACAAGCAAGCTTACAACACTTGTGAGATTGAGTGTGAGGGATCCGAGAGACAAGAAATAAAAAGAGGGAGTGAGGATATTTTTGTACAACTAATGTGTTTTTTGTTTTATAGGTAACTTCTTGGCCATAATGGAAACCATTTTGGCCGACCTTGATGTTATTTCCCGAGACATGGCTAGGGCGAATGCGGGTCTTAAAAAATTTGTCTCAAATATGTCTACCATACATGAGTGGTTGGATCGAGTGAAGAGTCGAAGGAACTCCCGTGTTTCTACTCCTGAAACTTTACCTCATACGATCAATCTTCCTAGACCACCACCAAATGACATAGACATTAGCTAAGCCACCAAATGTCCTCAAACCCGAGACCTAAATAAGTCACTTCCCCCTCAATTCGATCAAGTCCAACAAGAAGGACTTGGAAACCAATTCCCTCTCATCCAAGCTCCACAACCGAAGCTCCACCTTACCAAATCATTCCTCTCAACCGAAACTCCACTTCACAAAAACTGATATATCCATGCAGAGGAGTATGGTAAAAAGAAACATGAAAGACATGGAGTCTACAATGATGCTTATATGATAAAAGAGACGTTGAGGTAAATACCTAGAGATCCAAAAGGAACCCGCCACCAAGAAAAGAGGTGGGATGTGTTTCGGATGAGATTGAAGACAAGGCTCAAGATGGAGAGGAAGCCAAGGTTCAAAATGAAGATGTTGGCTGAGACTTGTGTTGTGGATCTCTTGGATTCCTCATGTTTTTGCGGACTATTTTGTGCCATCTAATGTTTTACGGTCCATTTTGAGTGATTCGTTTTGAAGTGGTCCTTGAACGAGGTGAAGCCGTGAATTTGTGGTCAAATTCCTCTCAAAATGGAGAGGATGATACAAGAATAATCACGGATATGGACTTATGAGAGTGCGTTTTGGACCCGAGGCTTGGTGTGTGCAATTGAAGTGTAAAAGATGGCCAAAACACACCAAAATCAGTCCACTTTTTACACTTGATAGGTGCCTCACCCTTGACGGATATTATGGACATATTAGTCTTCCATTTTGTAATAGCTATATAAGGAACATGTTAGGACTTCTCTAATTAGCTTTTGGATAATGTTGTAAGTCATAAGAACACAAGTCCTCTCCCTTTGGAGGCACCAAAACTAAAACTAGGTCAAGAGCTAGCGTGGAATCACTAGTGATTGTGTTTTGCTTGGAAATGTCAATGCTTGAAAGGTGAAATCCGATCTTGTGTCACGTAAGAGATAGGTCTTTGTTTTGTGTGGTTTAAGAGTCCAAGAGTGGAATAATGTCTTGGGTTCATAAGATTATGCCATCAATTGTCTATCTATCTATCCCTTTACTTTTATTGTAATCTTGTAGTAGTTTGTGTTCCTGTAATCATTTGTTCTTGTGCTAGTTAAACCGTGTGTTGTTCTTATCTTGTTATTGTTGACCATCTTGTCATATTGTTGTTGGTTTGGTGTGTTTACACCTTGAGTATCTTTTGTTTGTGATGTTGGTGTTGAAGCCGAGACTTGGTATCTTTGTGCTCTCGGGTTATTCTTTATTTGTGGATCATTTTGAGATCATTTCGTGAGTTCCATGGTTTTTATCGTATCAGAAGCTACACCTTTTCACACAATATTCTTACCAAAGAAAACGAAATGCCCACTGTGAATCAACAAAACAAATTACCGAAATTTGAAGAGTGGAAAATTATCACCTTCCCTAAGCGGTGAACTCATCCCAAAAATTCCCCATCCATCAAAGGAGACAAGACCACCAAAGAAGAATCAACCCAGATAAAACGTATAGCGCCTCCGCAGGTAAGCTCCTTGATCGCAACTCTTTCAACCCCATTTCTAACTCCCCTCAGAACACGGCTAATTATATGTTAATGAACAATTTTAGTCGTGCTAATAAAACTCCTTTACAACCAAAGGAGAAGCAAAAAGTAGAAACTGGGCTCATGGTCCCTATTGCCCATAAAGGAACAACAAAAAACAACCTTCTAAAAGTCAACTCCCTCTATTTTTTAGGGGAAAAGAGTAATTCCACCAACCCCCATCACTTTTTCATTAATTCTAACATTCACTTCTCTCTTAATATCGACGGCTCCAAAGAGGCCTACCCCCACCACAATATGGAGACCTCCGCCTCTGCAAATTCTGGTGAGATTAATTCCATCGCTAATAGAGTTAACCATCACTCTGAGATGATTGACATGACCAATGCAGTCATGTCAATTAACTCATCCACCCATTTTACCTCTAATCAAATGAAGGATCCCCAAAGCTCCAATGCCCATTTGTCAGTCACACCAACTTCCCAAAATGGCAAACCCATCTTCCTCGACAATACCTCCATTGAAAAAAACCCTTATCTTCGTAACAACATCACATCCTCTCAATCGTATTCCAACCTCATAGGCAGAGCTAGTACTCATAGGTAAGTCAATCTCTAATTGCGCCATAATAGGAGCCCAACCAACAGTTCTAGTGATCCAGGACTTTGTTTGGATGGCATAAATAGTAAAGGAGGATGTGAATCAAATAGCTGAGGGACTGGGGTACCAACTCTAGGCTCAGACAATGATCCCAGCCCAAATATTAGTAATACTGAACATGATGGACTCCAACGAGTTCAAATCACTGATGACTCACATGTTCAAGAGCATTCCATTCTACCCCAGCTCCTCCTACCTCTCAGAAATTGAGACTCTAAAGTTCGTACCATAGACACCACCACTGAATAATCCCAACCTAGTACCAACACCAGTGATAGTTAGCGAGTTCGAAGGCCAAAAAAAAGTAAAACCTACAGTGTTAGAGGAAATTCAACTAACAAATGCAAAGATGGAACAATTTCTAGCAACGTTTGGGGACCCAAACACCAAATTCTTCATTCTAGAAAAACCCCTTCAGAAAGAGTACGGAGAGCCTTACGGTACAACTACTATAGTACTCTGTCCGAAGGAGATGAGATCCTTTAAGCTATGCCTGAGGAATATGATAGACCAAACCAGTGCAACGGTCTCGCTAAACCCTTATCTAGACCAAGGGAGGCCTCCCCAGAAGAACAAGGAGAAGAATCCACTAGACTGTCCACCCCCAACCCATCTGATCTTATGTAATTCATAATTTGGAACACCAGGGGGTGAATAGTGCTAACTTCTGGATTCAATGTGATGCTCTTGTTAAAACACACAGCCTTGCTATAGTTGCTCTTCTTGAAACCAAAATGGTTAATCATAAGAACCTCACTGAGTTGCTCCATTTTTATTCTCACTTAGAGTCAAGTGCCACTAGCCTCAAGGGGGAATAGTTATTATATGGAAGGAGGACATTGTGAAGCTCCAAAACTTCTCCATCTCTCCTCAAGGCATCGACACTATGGTCAAGGTAAAATTTAACCCTAAACCCTGGATGCTCTCTACTATCGATGCTAGTCCTAACCTTAACATGTGTACCATGTTGTGGGATGAACTTGGACATATCTCAACCACCTTTAAAGGGATTGGTTGATTAGTGGGGACTTCAATGAAGTCCTGAGAGCTAATGAAAAACTTGGAGGGGCTCTCATAAATAATAATAGAGTTAATAGGCTGTGGGATTGTCCGAATTATTGTAACATAGTTGACCTAGGTTTTAGATGGTGTAAATATACATGGACTAACAAGAGACACAAAAATAGGACCAACCTTATTCAGGAAAGGTTGGATAGATGTGTGGCAAATAACTCATGGATAAATCACTTTCTTGAGGCCCTTGTCACCCACCTCCCGAGAACTAAGTCGGACCATTATCCTCTCCGTGTTTCTCTGTCCAAAAGAACCAAAGATTATAATAGAAAACCCTTTAAATTCGAGCCCATGTGGTACAGTCACCCAACTTTCAAAAATATAAAGGATGAATATTTCACCCCTCCCAAGCTATAAAGAACTTCAATGATTAAGCTACTGATTGGAAAAATAATGTTTTTGGAAATATCTTCCAAAAAAAACAAATTATTGCTAGACTTGATGGAATTCAAAAGTCTAGTAAGTAGCATCTTCCTACAAAATCTTGAAAATGATCTCTTCTATGAATATGAGGGAATTCTCAAATGCGAGGAAGACTTTTGGAGAACCAAGTCCAGAATCACCTGGCTCACCTAGGGGGATGCTAACACCTCCTTCTTTTGTGTCTCCACTATGAATAAAAGGAGAAATAAAAATCACTGAACTTCATGATGAGAGGGGCAGTACTATAGTTAGAGAGGAAATCATAAACTCTCATGTTTTAGACCACTTCTCTGGGATATACAGCACTGGGAAAACCCATTTCCGTAATAGCTATTTCATTCCTATAAACCCCATCAATGTCCTCACTGAGGAAATGAGAAGTGATCTGGCAGCTCCACTGCGAGATTCTAAAATTCTGTTGGCGCTTAAATGCTTTAAGCCTCTTAAAGCGCCTGGCCCAGGTGGACTTTATCCCTTCTTCTTCCAAAATTCCTGGGTTGAGAATGAACCTAAAACTACAACCTTCTACAAGAATGTGTACTCTAGCAGTACCATGCCTCCTAAATACAATGCCACCTTTCTTTGCCTCATCCTAAAGTGCAGAAATATCAACTCCTTGAAGAACTTTAGACCCATAGGCTTATGTAAAACCAACTACAAACCAGTGACTAAGATTACAGTCAATAAAATTAAGCCTTATCTACCTACCATCATAGGTCCTAGTCAAGCTTGCTTCCTAGCCAATAGAAGAGCTTTCGACCATGCCATTATCATTCAAGAGTACATAACCCACTTTGGAAAGATAAAAGGCAAATTCTCCAACATGATCCTTAAGATTGACCTAGAAAAAGCTTTTGGCAAAATTGAATGGTCTTTCATTAATGACACTCTTCAATTCTTTGTTTTTTCTTAATACCTTACCAAGATCACCATGTTGTGTGTTAATACCACTTCTATTGTTTCCTTAGTAAATAGAAGGAAAACCCATTTTCTTTAAACCCTCCAGGAGGATCGGGTAAGGGGATCTCATGTCCCCTTACCTGTTCATTATGAGTATGGAGAGAATTTCTAGGGGTATTGATGCCAAAGTCCATGCCAAAAACTAGACCTCCATCAGCATTTGTGTAGGTGGACCAAAAAATTCCCACCTCTTCTTTGCTAACGATCTCACTTTATTAGCTAAAGCTAATGCTCCTAATTATCACACCATTGTTAATATTCTCAAGACCTTCAACTGCCTTTCTGGGCAAACCATCAATCACACTAAGTCCAAAGTGGTGTTCTCCAAGAACTATACCACTGCCAACTCCTCCATGTACTCTCAGATTCTTAACATCCACCCTAGCACCAGTTTTGGGAAATACCTTGAATACCCTATCTTTTAAAAAAAACAAGAACAGTGGCATCTAATTTATCCCGGACAACATGAATGTCAAGTTAACTAGGTGGAAAATCAAGTTCCTCAACATGACTGGGAGGATTGTTCTTGCCAAATCTACCCTGAGCAGTATCCCTACCCACATCATGCACTATGTTTAGATTCCCAGCAAAATCAATAAGGCTATTAATAAAATCCAGGGGGACTTTATATGGGGTAGTTGCATCGAAAAAAAAGAAACTTCATCTCCTCAGCTGGGATGTCCTGACCAATACCAAAGCCAAAGGTGGGCTTGGGCTTCAAAAAAGTAAACTAATAAATAGGGCCCTACAGGCCAGTCTATCCTGGAGGTTGTTTTATAACACTACTATCCTCTGGGGACAAGTCCTTCTCTCCCAATGATACATCCTAGTAGAGAACCCCCTAATAGAAAAAGTGGCCTCTAGAACCTGGCAAAACATTCGCAAAGGATGGGGTGACTGCTCAAAAGGCATTAGGTGAAGAATAGGTAAAGGAAACAAAGTCAATTTCCTTGAAGACACCTGGATTCCCCACTTTGGAATCCTCAAAAGCATCATCCATGTACCCTTCAATAGCCAGGAGTACAGCACAATCATTAGTGATCTTTGCACCAATGAGACTTGGGATTTTTCCGGACTTTTCATAGAACTCCCGTCTGTCACAAAAAACATCATCCTCAGACTCTTCCTTACCCAAAATTGCACTAAGGAAGACAAATCCATTTGGGATCATACCACCAACACTGTATTCAACACTGGAGTATGTACTCCTGCCTTAGATAACAATGATCAGGGCGAGGCCTAAGGGAAAGACTTTAATCTGGTTTGGAAAGCCCAAACCCCCACCAAGATTAAGACTTTTCTATGGCTCTTCATGAATAATAGATTGCCCACCAGTATTTACCTCCACCACATTAGCATCAATGTGCCCCACCCCACTCCCACCCGCTTCAATGCCAAATATACAACAATCATGAAGAAAACATTTCCCATATATTTTTTCAGTGTTAGAATACCTCTCTCTTTTGGAGCACCCTAGTAGCCAAAAGTTGTTATAAACCATCCCACAATTGCCACACCATTAATGCTGAGAACTGGCCCCAGTTATGGAAAAAACTGAAAGAAAAGTCATTCAACAATTGGATGGACTGGGACACCCTTTTTCCTCACTGTTTGTGGGTTATTTGGCTTACCCGAAATGAGAATACCTTCAGTTGATACCTAAGTTTTGTCCTCCACGACTAAAGTTAATTCTAAGTTTCTTCGATTTTTAGTAAAATCAAAATATTTATTTTATCCGAATAAAAAAAAATCAAAATATTTATCTGGATTTTTTTGCCATTTTAAGTAGAAATTATATATTATCGTATTCAATTATATGAAATTATATAATTTTGTTACTTAAATATGTGTTTTACGGAATATTGAATTTTAATCAAGGCTTATCTTGAAAATAAATTCAAATGATTAAAGTTTTGATTTAAATGTAACTTATTCTTGAAGATAATTTATTTAAAAAAATATTTGTTTGGTCTTTATTAAATTAAAAAGTTCGGGATTAAATGAGGTATTAATTTGTATTGAATTTTAATTTAATTTAGCCGATCTATTGAATTTGGCCATAATTAAAATCAAATTGGCCATAATTGCAATGCATTTAGCCAATTGATTTTTTTAATTTGACCAAAAATTTAATGAGATGACTGAATCCTAAATTGCTTAGGGTTATTTAAAGAAAAAAAAAATCTTTCTACCCATTTTTCTTTTTAATTCCAATTTCACTTCAACCTTGTCCTTTTTTCATTTTGAAATTTAAAATTTGTACTAGATTGTACAGTTTTCCCTCAATCTTGTCCTTTTTCTATTTTAAAATTTAAAATTTGTACTATATGATACAATTTCACCTCAACCTTGTCCTTTTTCATTTTTTGAAATTCAAAATTTATACTAGATAGTACAATTCAACCTCAACCTTATCCTTTTTTCAATTTGAAATTCAAAATTTGTATTAGATTCTACAATTTCACCTCAACCTTGTCCTTAATTTTAAATTCTCAAAACACTCCTAAGTTTTTTCTCCCACATTAGTGGATTCAAAGAATTCAATCGATATCCTTTTCTATAAATACTACCATTTTTTGATAAAAAAAAAAGATCAAGTCTCAAAGAGTGGAAAAACTTTTGAGCAAAGAGTTATTTTTTTTTAATAAAAAATTTCAAGCAGTAGTCTAATCGGGGTTCTCGAAAGATTGCTTTTCGGTAGTGATCAAGACTTCGAAGAAAGCTTGAAGTCCCGTTTTGCTGCTCCAAAAAAGGAAAACACACCTTTCCTTTTTAGTTTTGTTATCGTTTTCTTCATCTTGTTTTTCGTAGTTTCGTAGTTGTAATTTACTTCTCTGAGGTCGTTTGTTGTAGATTCCTTGAAGGCCATAGAATGTTGTGATATCAATATTATGACTATTTTTATGTTCATTGTGTAAAATGAGCTAACAATAGTTGAATGTGTTTCTTTGACTTTCTTCTTTAATTATTATGATTAGATGGATAAAGTTTCAATTTTTACTTGATTAAAATATGTACTCATGTTTTGTTTAAATTTGTTATTGATGGATATGTTGGCTCTTAGCATGTAAAGTTATTTTATTTATGTCAAAAATGAATAGTTACTATTGTTTGTTTCGCCTTAATAAATTAGATTATAAAGTTTCGACCTTTGCTTGATTAAACTATGTACTCATGTCTTGTTTGCATTCGTTATTGATGGATATATTCGCTTTTAGAATGTAAAATTGTTTTCTTTATGTCAAAAAAAGAATAGTCACTATTGTTTGTTTTGCCTTAATAAATTAGAAGGATAAAAATCTTATCTTTTCTTGATTAAAATACATACTTATGCCTTGTTTAAATTGTTATTGGTGGATATGTTCGCTTTTAGCATGTAAAGTTATTTTCTTTATGTCGGAAAAGAATAGTTACTTTTGTTAAGGGTCTTGAAATTGTTTCTCAATTTGAAGTAGTAAGGTTACTTGTATCTAGAGATTTGATGTTATTTTTGAAAGACATATCATAGTGTGTTATGTTTGTGGCCTAGCGATTTGCAAAATCACCGCTTAAGATTGAAGTTGATCACTTTGACATACACATGATAGTTGGCGCATTCACATGCAAAAATTATAATTTAAGTACTACTTTTAAGATCTAATTCCTTTATCGATCCTTAATTCTTTTGATTAAAGGGTTCTTTTATCCATGATTGTATGCCATGATGAAATGCTAAGTTCTTTTGATATATGTTTGCAGTCATGATTTACTCATTTTCATGGTCAAAACTGTCTTTGGTTTTTTCTTGTTTAGATTGAAAAGCTGTTAGGGTTATAGATTTTGTCGAAATGGTGTAAAACTAAAATAGGAGTTGGCATAATTGGATAATTTCTCTTAGAATTAATCTTTTACTATTTTTCTTATCTTGTCTTTGAATATAATTTCTCAAACATGTTTAATATATGTCATTTGTTTCACCTCATTCATTGATTTATTGCTTGAAATATTTTTATGCATTTACACGTCCCATTGTTATTCATATACTACCATGAAATTTTCTTCAAATCTGTTGATTGACTCCATTTGGTATTGAAAAATATTGTTGCATTAGTATGTCTTGTATTTCATATTTGAGATGTCACAAAAAGATTTCCTCATTTTATGCTCATTCCCCTTTTCTTTCTTTAAACACGTCTTAGTAACCATATCATATCATAGTATTTGGTGCAAATATTTGTTAATCTATAGAAAATATTTGCCTATATTTTAAGTAACGATGCTTTGTGGATCCATGTCTTTCTTTCCAAGGGCCAGTTGATTATATTGTGCTAGATTCAATGTTTTGTAAGATTGTTTAAGAGATGGGTTGATTTCTTTTTTGTTGGATAATTTGATTTGTTTTGATATCATAGTTTACTATTTCTTTATGCATGAGAATGTTATCTTTTTCATCTCATTATTTATCTATTAAGTGTAGAATTTTCGAACATATATTAATTTTTTTTCTCTTATCTTTTTTTTTGCATGAATCTGTTTTGGAGTTCAAATGGACTCCTTTCCTCTTGCATTTCATAATGGGCCAATGAGGCTCATCTCTCTGAGTCAAGTTCGAAATTAAACTCAAAGTCGCGATTATATGGCGTGCGGGTGCAAGAAGATGAAAGAAGAAGAAAAATGGGTCAAAATCCATTGATGAGGCCGCTAAGAGACTTGAAAAGTTTCGATTTTTATTATTGTCTTATTTTTATTTATTTATTCATTCATTTGGGTCTCGAAGTCAAAGTTGTAATTTAATACAGGCGAAACGGATTGTGAGCCTCAAAGATCCAAAAACTAGCTTAAGATACGTTATGGATCAAAAGCCCAAGTATTTAGATTAGGACAAGTGAAGATGGGCCAAAAACTCAAATTACCTTAGGACTGAATTTATGGATTTAGGCCTAATGGCCTAAGTCATTTAGTCTCCCCCTTTCCCCTTTATATGCTAATTGTTCTTAATTTTCTTAGACTTAGTTCAAAATTCCCATTAAGTCGTCAAAATTTATTTTGCACAAATTTTGAAGACAATTTTTCCTTAATCGTTTTCTATTCAAAAATCAATTTCTCTTTTTAATGTTAGTCAAAAAGGTTATTTTCAAGTAGTCCGGATAACCGCAAGTTAACAGATAATCTTGGTGTCTTAACAACCTTCCAAGAGTTAATAGGAACTACTTACTCGAAATTTCAATACTTTAAAGATTTTTTCTGTTTTGAATATTTTTAGTAATATTTTTAGTTTTTCTTGATATTTTCTCAAAAATCAAGTGGTGACTCTTTAATCTCTTAAATTATTTTAAAATTTTCTTTAAAGTTTTAAAATAGTTTAATATGTCGAAAATAATATTTTTCAACCCTTCAAAATCGAAAAGCGACAAAACATCTTCAATAATCTGGAAAACCCTATCCCTGCCTATAATGCTATTGCCTTAGCCTTTGAATACTCCCTCCTCGCTAAGGACAGTAGCACCTCCAACTCTCCCTCCTTCTCTATCAATATCAAATGGGATCCACCACCAGGTGGTGTAACCAAGCTAAACACGAATGGCTCAACTTCTGCTAACCCAGGGCCAGGAGGATTAGGTGGAATTTTTAGGAATCACAATGAAGACTGGCTCCTAGGATTCTACCAGCACATACCTCACACCACCCCATTATGGTTGAAGTTCTAGACCTTAAAAGAGAGCTAATCATAGCTAAAACTAACAACATCAAACCCCTTACCATAGAAACTGACTCAGTTGTCGTGATCCACATGCTTGCTAATGATCACCATTTGTATCATAATGTTGTCAATGAATGCAGAAAATTGCTAGCGGAGCTGAAAGCAGCCCCCCGCCCCCGCCCCAACCCCCTCCCCAACCCAAATCTATAGAGAACAAAATGTAGTGGCAGACCTATTAGCGAAGGAAGGAACCAAAGCAGCATTCTATAATCTTCCCATAGTAGCGCAAACAATGCCAAGTTTTGCTTTTGACTGTGCCTTAGTGGATAGTGCAGGAACTTTATTTAAACGTACTATTAAATATTGTATTTCTAATCTACCGGGCCGAGGTGTGACCCCGAACAGCTTTTTGGCTCCTACACCTGATAGGAGCATGAACACTTAAACTTTATTAATGCAAGTCTTTTTAACCCAAAAAAAAAATAAAAAAAATCATCCACATATAATTATTTCTTCTCAAAACATAAAACATTTAATTACTAACAGTAAAATATTAGGACTCTAGAAATAAATAACACACTCTACACTCTATCATACTTTCATCCAATAATCATATACTCCAAGAAAATCACGTAACGGATAGTCATTCAGCTTTCTCAGGTAGCCAACAACTTTGGAAGTTCTTGTTTATTTATAGATAGACAAAGCAATAAGAATTTAGACAAAAAAAATTGAGGAAACATATTATTTAAGTAGAGAATATAAATAGATGGAGGTTTTTTATAACTTATGAGATATAATTAGATGTAATAAATATAATTTTTTTTATTATTATTAAGCAAAATGATCAATTTAAAAATGAAGAGAAAAAACAAAAGAATTTAAGACAATTGATTTTCAGAACTTTAAAAGAAATCATTTATACTAAGCTTTAAGACAAAATAAATGTCATGAAAAAATTGTTATTAAGCCTTGAAAACGTGGGCAAGTTGGGGGAGTAATTTATTCACAACTAAATGTTGATTGTTAATTTTATTTGTATCTTTCATTGCCTTCATTTAACTGCAATAAGTAAGCTTTTTAATTTTTATTATGTTTGCATTAATATAGTTTTTTTTTGTCTTCATAAATATATTTAATTTTAATTTATAAAAATATGAGAAAAAATTCAAAAAAAGAATAAAAAGATAGATAAGAATGAGAGTCATAGAGAGGTGTCACGTCACTTTGTCTATGACTCTCTTTTAGGTGTTGTTTGGTAGAGTATATTAGGATAAATAATACTCCCTCCGTTCCATTTTATGTGTCGCTATTTGATCGGGATCGGGCACGGAGTTTAAGAAAAAAGGGAAGATTTGGTAAAGTTTACCAAATTATCCTTTATCAAAAAACATGTCAATATCTTTTTTTTTTAATTAAGTGGGACCAATAAGGATAAAAGGATAATTGTGTCTTTAAAAAGTTGCCTAATAAGGAAAGGCGACACTTATTTTGGGACGAACTAAAAAGAAAATGATAACACATAATTTGGAACGAAGGGAGTAGATGTATTCAGTATAGTATAACTTAGTGCTTTGTTTGGTAGGAATTTTGAGTCAATATATAGCTAGTGCATATATTAGTTATACACCAGCAAACCAATGTATTAGCAATACATGAACTATAATACATGGAATAAAAACGAATAAAGACAAAATATTCTCAAATTCCTTTAAATCTTTTTTAAATCCTTTCAGTTTTTCTCAAAGAAACAAACCTTTAATAAATGGATAAAAACAACGACTGACCAAGAGCTAAAAACAAACCTTCATTACTTTCAATCTGATAGCAGAAAAGTTGAATTTTACTTAGTACCATCTTTACTATATCAAATGTAAACTACTTAGAAACCACCAAATCATCTAATTGATGGGTTTAAAATGTCAATATACTGAGAAAAAAAGGAAATTGTTATAAATTGTTAGATACGGATATATTGTTTCTCTGAAACAACAATATTTGCCGTCCTTTCTAAAAAATGCAGAAGGGTGATAAGTAGAGGTCAACTTCTCACTGTCCGTTTTATTTATTTTCTTGTTTTCATGTTTTATTGTTATATGGAAAAAACATCGTTTTCACCTTAAACTATATCCGAAAAGTCTAAGTAACACCTAAATTATACTAGTGACCTATTACACACCTTAACTATAAAAAAGTGATATTATTACCTCCCCGCGACCCCATTCTAAGGCGCGTGTGTTACACTTATTTTAAGCGCGTCCAGCCTATTAAATAACAAAAGTAAACGGCTAAAAACATTAAGGGAAAAGTCATCGTTTCCACCCCAAACTATAGTCGAAAAGTCGAATCCACACCTAAACTATATAAGTGACCTATTACACACCTTAACTATAAAAAAGTGATACTTTTTACTGACGAGGTGCTGACGTGGCAGCGCGTGTAAAACACTACACCACATGCAAGTGATGGTAGCCTGACAGGGTGTAAATAGTTTCACTTTTTTATAGTTTAGGTGTGTAATAGGTCACTAGTATAGTTTAGGTGTGGCTTCGACTTTTCGGGTATAGTTTGAGGTGAAAACGATGCATTTTCCCATTGTTATATATAGTACTTTCCTTTGAATTTAATTTATCAAGATGAAAATTTTCCTTCAAATAATTTAAGTGAGAATACTTAACTTTTTTTATTTTCTTATATTCAAGAATGAATAATAAAGTTACAAGGAAAATATATCAAATAATAGAATGTTGAGGATATTTTTGTAAACAAATAATAATATACTTTTAAAAATATCGCAATACATGTTGTGTTTAATACATCAACCAAAACACAGAATAAGAAATAAGTTCAACATATATACCTAATCCCAGCATTATTAATACACAATATTCAGTATTATTCTTATATACTCCATCAACCCGAAAGCGGTGTAATTTCTTAGTCGACTTATTGCTGATTCAAAAGAGAAAACAGAGAAAAATAGTGATTGGTGAGTCGTTGTATGGAAGTGTTACTAGATCAAAAGAATTGTTGGTATATGCATAGAGATACACCCTCAACACTATAATCAAGAATAGATTCAAGAGCTTATGGCTAAATTCGCCAAGAGGATAATCCACAGTGAACTCGAATCAATATAAAACACCAAAAGCCACTTTAATTTTTGCATCTTTATATTTTGTTCATTATCTGCTTTTATTCTATTGCTTGCGAGACAGTAGATTGTTAACTATAAGCAGGCGACTATTAATGAAAATAATTACATTTCACCTCCCCTCATGTACTTTTAATAGAAGGTTAAGAACATATTAACATTATATTGAATTTTTAATTAATTTTTCATAGAGTTATAAATTTAAGAATTAAGAAACTACAAATCATAAGGTTTTACAGCCAATATTTCTTTTTGCATGATAATATTTTCTCATTCGTCCATACCATTAAAACAAGCGAAAAGGGTCAAATTTATCCTTCTATTTTGAAAAAATGGCTAAATATATCCTTCGTCATACTTTGGGGCTAAGTTTATCCTCATGTCATACTTTGAGACCATATTTACCCTTGTTATTAAGAAAATTTTCACATGTATCCTTCCTTTAATAGAAAAACTCAAATCAACGTTAAATTGTTCATTTTTTAAAAATAAATCACATCCTAATCTAACTTGCGCGACTCGACCAACAAAAAATGCACAAATAAATATACCTCTCAGTTTTGTTGGTTAAATTTTCCCCGATGAGATTAAACCACTGGATATTTATCAATGCATAGCTCATGAACAATTGACCTGCATAAGTGCAGAGCTCATGAAAAATGGCACTAGACTGTCAAATGCAATAGATTAGGCCCGCTGAATATTTCTCTTGATGATTGAATTAAGAGGTCTTTCTATGTGCCGATCGTGACATCTCTTCATTCGTGCCTTTATATGTAATTTATCTACACAAATTTTTCATCATGTCATTTGCTAAGAAAACTTATCCATTGATTCTAGAATCTAGATACACACAAAATTGAATACCAAAATTTAAAATTTGAACATAACTAAATAGGAACAGTGTTTGTAATAGATATTTTCTCTAGTTCTATGCTTTTATGTTATATTATTTTGTTCTACTTTTTTTTTCATTTGTAAACAACCTACCAGTGTTACACGTTGAAACAAAAATATTTTTGTTCGTTGGAAAAATTCAACCAACAACATTGAGGGAGGAATATATTTATATGTTTATTTTTTATGAATCAGGTTAGGCGGATTAGACTTGGATGTGTTTTATTTTTAAAAATTGATTTGAGCTTTTCTATTAAAGGAACGGTACATGTGAAAAATTTCTTAACAATGAGAGTAAATATGGCCTCATAGTAAATTTGGCTCCAAAATATGATGAAGGGTATACTTAGCAATGTTTAAAAAATAGAGGGATAAATTTGACCTTAAAGTATGACAACAAGGATAAATTTAACTTCAAAGTATAACGAAGGATATATTTAGTTAATTTTTCAATACTATGGAATAAATTTGACATCTTTCACTTACAAAAAGTAAAGAACAATATATTTTCTTAATTTCAAAATAACTTACCAGAATTTTTTCATTTTATTCTTAATGACAATTTTTTACGATCACGCGAATATTATGACATGTTTAAAATCATAAAATTTTAAAATTTTATAATTACAAAAATATTATGACATATTTAAAATAACTAAAAAAAGATAAAGATCTTATTTTATTTGTTAATGTGCGTGCTGAATCAAACGACCATTTTTAGCTTACTATTTTCCTTTTGTTTTAATTGGCTCTCTTTTTAAAAATATTTATTTTAATTAGTTGTTTCATTTATAAATCAAGAGAATCTTATTATTCCCTCTTGTTCAAATTAAATGAATTGTTGAACTATTTTTAAGTGTCCAAATAAATGAATTATTGATTATTCAAGAGATATGTTGAAAATTTCTTTCAATTTTACCCTCTCATTTAATAAGGTTCTTAAATACTTCACATTTTTTAGAAGAATAATTTAAGATAATTAAAAGGATAATAGCGGGAAATAACATACAATTTATGTCCTAAAAGATTTTTCTTAAGGGATTTGTTATATTTCAACAATTCATTTATTTTGGAGTACATGAAGTATGTTGTTTCATTAGTACCTTCATCATTAAATGACTATACAAAGTATATATACTCAAATTTATATTTTCAAAATATAATTAATAAGATTAATTTGATAAAATAAATAATTAATAAATATTTTTTAAATTGAGGAGTAATAAATTGAGGTATTGAGATAAACTATCAGAAAAGTATAGTCAAAGATATGTATTAATAGTGACACACACTTTTTAGTGCATGAACAACTTAATTAGAAGAAAGTGTCATTGTTTTTATGTGCACTTTTATCCATTAACTGGTTGACAACTATTCTAGATTTTCCACTAAAACGATGGCCTACTAGTCAAATAAGTCACTCCCTTCTTCATAAGTGGGCTTGGGAATTTCAAGTGTGTAATAAATATTTTGATTTATGTGGTACGTACTATTGCGATATCTATTTTTGTGAGGAAATTATTTAAGTGGGGGTTGAAAAGACAGCTACTTTTAAAAAAGGCAAAATAGCTTTGTGATTTTCTGCAATTGATCTGATTTGTAAAGTGGATACTTCTGATTAACCCTTTATCATCTGAATTTCTAAACTCAATAAAATTTAATATTTTAAATTTTATTTTGGTGTGTGTAACACAATCGTCTCCACGTCATTTTTAAAATTACATCAAATTTCGCGTTATTTTTAAAATGCTACATAAAAAATTAAATATTAAAATAAATTTAATTAAATAATTTTTTTTATAAATTGTAGAAAAAATTAAATAATCATATTTTCATTTTTGCTCACAAATTAAGCATCAAATTCATTCCAAGTAATTAAAATTCCTCTCCAACTAATTTAAATTTTTAATTATAAATTCATATATATATATACATAATGAATTTTCAATTTTTAAATTGAATATCTTTAACAAATTCACAAAAACTTTAAGTTTTTTCAAGCTTATTCATGAAATTCACTAAGTTTTCAATATCTGTTATCACTCACTTTCAATTCAAATTTAACCAACATGGTTTTGGTGCAGTGGATTGAGCTGCTCCATCCTTAATCAGAGGTCGAGAGTTCGATCCTTGGTATGAAAAAAACTCTGTTAGGAGCACTGCCACCTTAATGGGCCCTACAACGAGCGATCCAAATTAGTCGGGGCTCCAATGCGGGCACCGAACACCGGATGGAAAAAAAATAAAAAATTTAATCCAAAAAAATATATGAAAAGATTTCAAATTTAAATTTTAATTCAAAAAAAATATTAAAAGATTTGAATTGAGAAGAAATTTTTTAAAAATAAAATAAAAAGTGAGTTGTTTTTTTGGTTTGGGGGTAGGGCTGGAGCGGAGGAATTTGGAAGGGGAGCAGGTGCGATTTGGGGGGGGGGGGCTGATGCGTTGTGGGGTGGGGGGTTTGCTGCTGTGAAGGAAGGTTGGGAGGGCTGTAGGTGGGTGAGGGCTGGTGCATTGGGCGTGGGGGGTGGCTGGTGCGAAGGAAAGGGGTGGGGGAAGGGCTGTAGGTGGTGCTGGGGAGGGGACTGGGGGTGGGGGGTGCTGGACGGGGGTAGGGGTGGGGTGAGGGATACTGGACGGGAGTGAGGGGTGAGTGGGAGTGGGGGGTGTTGGACGGAAGTGGGGGGTGAGGGGGTGCTGGACGGTGGAGAAATGGGTTGGGGGACTTTAAAACCTTTTTTTTTTTTTAACATTTAATTATTTTTTATTTTTTAAAATTAAAAAAATTATACCACGTGCTTAAAATACGCGTTTTACCAACTAGACATGTGTTTTGCCAACTCAATAATTTAATGTCATGTATGTATAAGAAGGGTTCAAAATATTGAATTTTAATGAGTTGAGGGTTCTGATGACAAATGACTACGTAGAAGTATCTACTTTACAAATGAAAATAAATACAGAGGCGCACCGAGCTATTTTGCCTTTAAAAAACATTATGATTTTTATTCAGACAAAGACAAAATATTTCAAATGAAATTTGTCTTTCGCCAAATACTATTTTTCATTTGTTACTCCACATACTCTTTCTTCAATGTCAATGGAATATTGTACAAACACCTACAATTTCTCTTCAAAATGGCAAGTAAATTGTAAGTAAGTATAGACAAATAATGCTTTTCCTTCGTATAAAAACATATAAGTATCTTTCTAAGTAAAATGCATATTCAAATAAAAAAAAAAATTCCAAATACTCTTTTTCAACTTCTACTTCACACTCTTTTTCAATAAGGACACATGGAAACCTAAAAAATAAATGCAGGGATGTAAATTATATGAATTTCCATATATGCCATTTGTCGTCCACCAAAGCTTTCACTTATCAAAGCCTGTCAAACGGGTTGAGTTGACCCGAACCGACCCATTTAAGAAAATCGGTTCAGTTTGACCCAGTTCGATCAGCCCATGGATTGTAAGGTATCGGGTACTAGGCTGGTTTATTTTTTTGGTTGGGCTCGGTTAACCCGGCCCGGACCAAGCTCGGTTCGGGTCCGGCGGTTAACCGGTCCGATTTACTTTCTTTAAAAAAAGAAAAAAAAATGAGTTTTGGACCATTGGCCCAACGGCTATATAGTCATTTTTGGGTCCAAACGGCTAGTTTGACCTTTTTTATTAAAAAAAAAAATATTACTTTTAAAATTATTTTTTAACCCCAAAACAATTCCTATAAATATCCTACACTTTCAAATCATTTTCCACCCAATTTTTCATTCTCTCAATTCTCATTCTCTCTCAATTCTCAAACATTCTATATATTTAATTTCTTAAAGTACTCACTTTAATTTTTTAATTTTGCGATTACAAAGTACGAGTGGAAGTTTCTAAAGTCGCAACCATCGGATACTTCCAAAATTTGGTATTATCGTTCCATCTCTTACTTTTAATTTTTATTTAGTGTATTAATTGTTGAATATTTAATTTTATTACATTTGTGTATTTTGAATTTTTTTAGTTTAATTTATATTATGGATAAATTAAGAAACCTCGCTACTAAAGGTGTTAAAATTTTTTGTTCCGAAAGCGGTAGTGGTAGTAAAAAGCAAATTACTAGCGGTAGAGGTACTTCAAGTAATAGATATACCCGTGTGCCTTTGGCACCGCTTAGTCAACCTTTTGAGGAAGAAGTAGGCGTACCTTTAGGTGTAGGTGCCCACGATATTAATTATGTAGAAGCTCAGAAAAATTACGGTATAGAAAAAAATGAAGTAGATGCGGTTAATTTAGACGAATATGATGAAAATATTGGTGAGACACCCGCAATAGAAAATGCAAACGTTAGATCTGAATCTGTTAATCTTTCTCCCCGTCCTCCCCGTACCCCAAGAGCTCGTAAAACAACTAGTATTGCATGACAATTTTTTGAACGTATATCAAATACTGAGGTGTAATGCAATATTTGTCAACAAATATATAAGCATAAAAGCGGAGGCAAGCAAGGGGGTACGGGTACGTTAATGAGACATATAGGTGATGCTCATGAAAGAGAGTTAAATATTGCACGAGGGGGTGCGGATGTTAGTGGGCCAACGCAAACTAGAATGGACCCAGCAACCGGTCAAGTAATGAAGAAGTATAATAAATTGCGAGACCGGGAAGAAATAGCTAAAATGGTAGTTGTGGGTTGTTTGCCTTTTAGTTTTCCTTCTTCTGATGCCTTTATTCATTATATTCAAGCAATTTATAATGCTATGTTTAATGGTATTCCTAGAAGTACTTGTCGGACCGATATTTTTAGACTTCATTCACAATATTATTTTTATTTATCAACATTGTTAAAAAAACATTCAGTGTAGAATGTCCCTAACTTCTGATCTTGGGCGTGCTGTAAATAAAAATGATTATTTAACTATTACTTGTCACTGGATAGATAGTAGTTTTATTATGCAAAAATGTATTCTTACTTTTTTATATGATGAAGATTGTTTACTGGAGATTTTATTGTTGATTCGATTGTTAAAGTTGCAGAATTTTATGGTATCGAAAATAAAATCTTATGTATTGCTTTTGATAATGCTTTTAACAACAAGACTGCTATAACAAAATTAAAATCTAAGTTATCTCTGTCGTTACCTGAAATTTTTTATATTAAGTGTGCATGTCATATATATAATTTAATTGTAAAAGATGGTCTTGAGTTTTTTGAGTTTTATATTGAAAAAATTTGGCTTGCCGTTGGTTTTATTCAAGGAAATAATCGTAGAAGTAGAATTAGAGACTTTAAACTTAAATGTGAACAAAATGGACTTGCACCAATATTGATGCCTGAAGAGTGTGAAACAAGATGGAATGCTACGTATTATTTTTTAAAAACTTGTTATAAATATAGAGTTCCTATTACACTATCTTTTAACCAATATTGTGGTTCGTTTGTTGATTCTGCTGATTGCATGTTACATGATTCTGATTGGGTTGTAATTAATGATCTTGTTAAGTTTTTGGAAAAATTTTATATAGCTACGGTCGAATTTTTTGGTGCTTATTATCCTACTTTTTGTAATATTTTGGCATATATAGCCGACATTTCTGTTTTACTCAAAGAATATAAAAATAAAGAAGGTTACAAAGATATTGTTGGTGCCATGTTTGCTAAATTTTAAAAATATATTTTTCGATTCCCCAAATTTACTTGGTTGGTGCTATGCTTAATCCGTGCATGAAATATAATACTATGTGTCACTTTAGTACTATTATTTATGCTAATTTAGAAATAAATACTAACAATGATTCTCAACAAGTACAACCTGATTTGTGGACGGCTATGGGTGATGCGAATGAATACATAGATAAATTATATAATCACTATGTTGATTTAGTTGATTTAGTTGTACCTATAAATATCACTCCAACTGTCACTCCTCATCCTCCCGAGTAGGCATCATCTTCTAAAAGGCCGGCACATTGTGGTTTTTCTGATCACTTTTATGATTTAAATTGTTGGAACAGTGTCGAGGAAGGAGCTTACACATCAACTTATCGGGAAGAGCTTAAGTATTATCTTCGATCGCTGCTAGAGGATTGCAGACGACGGATCAACGCGTTGGATTGGTGGAGGAGTAATGAAACACAATATTTTGTGCTTTCAAGATTAGCTAGAGATATCTTGAATGTTCCAATGTCAACTGTTGCATCGGAGAGCATTTTTAGTCAAGGATGACAACAACTTGGAGACAACCGACATTCATTGGGAAGCAATGTAATGAATGTTCTCGTTTGCCTCAGAAATTGGATTAGAATCGAATGAAGAAATCAAGGAATGGAAGCGGAGCCGAACAACGAGCAGAGACTTGAAGAAATTATGACTTCTCTGGAGAACTCAGCAGAATCAAGTCCAATGCATAGTTTTTCCCCCGTTGACTTTGACTATCCTATGCAAGTTCCCGTTAATATTAACATGAATAAGTTGGAGAAAATGATGCAAAATTTGTAGATTTTTCATTCATGTAAATTATAAATTTTGGATCATTTTGCAATAAATAAAATTCAACATTCATTCATTCATTAGTCCTTACTTTGTAATTTTTTCCATTTAATGATTTAAATTGAATTTCTAGTTTAAATTTAAAACATAGTTTTAATATATTATTAATTTACTATTAAGTATTATACTATTATTAATTTATTATATTAAGTAGAATATTTTTATTTAAAATAGTGTATATATGTGTATATATTTTCTAAAATATTATATATTTAACGTATACATGTGTATATGTTTTATAAATTAGTGTATAACTATATATATAGTGTGTCTATATATTGTAGTATATTTTATTTAAAGTAGTACGTATATATTAAATGATACATATATATGTGTATATATCTTCTATTGACGTATATATTTAACGTATACATGTGTATATGTTTTATAAATTAGTGTATAACTATATATATAGTTTGTCTATATATTGTAGTATATTTTATTTAAAGTAATACGTATATATTGAATGGTACGTATATATATGTATATATCTTCTATAGACATATATATTTAATGTATACATGTGTATATATTTTATAAATTAGTATATAACTATATATATAGTGTGTGTATATTGTAGTATATATATTGTAGTATATTTTATTTAAAGTAGTAAGTATATATTGAATGGTACGTATATATATGTATATATCTTCTATAGACGTATATATTTAACATATACATGTGTATATGTTTTATAAATTAGTATATAACTATATATATAGTGTGTGTATATATTGTAGTATATTTTATTTAAAGTAGTACCTATATATTGAATGATACGTATATATGTGTATATATCTTCTATAGATGTATTTATTTAACGTATACATGTGTATATGTTTTATAAATTAATATATAACTATATATATAGTGTGTGTGTATATTGTAGTATATTTTATTTAAAGGAGTACGTACATATTGAATGGTACGTATATATGTGTATATATCTTCTATAGACGTATATATTTAACGTATGCATGTGTATATGTTTTATAAATTATTATTTATATCATTATATTATAGTATATATCTTGTAGTATATGTTTTATTTAGAGTAATATATATATTTAACTAACGCATAGTCGTATACACGATTACATGGGTAATTGTGTATATGTGTATTTATTTTTTAAATTCTAATGTAGTATATACTATATATATATAGTGTATATATATTGTTTAATGTATTTAAAATATATATAGGTGGATATATATAGCGTATATTGGAAAAAAACTTTTTTCTTTTACCAAATTTTTAACCGGATTTGACCGGGTTTAGGTTGGTTAGATCGGATTGGGCTAAGTGGGTCGGTTCAGGATTGTTTTTAAAAAATTTACTGTTGAACTCGGACCCTAACCACAATCCGCCCCAGACTGACCCACGACCCGGCTAAATTTCATTGGCCGATTCCGGGTTGACCCGACCCGCCCCACTTGACACCCATACTTATTATAATGTATAAACTGTTTTTCGATTTCAATCAAATATTGTACAAACGCCTGAAATTTCTCTTCAAAATAGCAAATAATTATACTCTGTAGATAATTAGATATTTCTCTAGTAAAATACTGACTAGAGAATGCTCCTGAAAACAGTCGCGTTGTTCTTGGAAAAAATAAAAAACAGACATAAAGAGATAGTGGATACTGCATATAAAAGTAAATAGAGTTTTAAGACTTAAATTGTATGATTATTTTTTTTAAAATGTTACTAACATTGAATCTGTTAAAATACTAATATTATGAGTTCAAACTTACTAATCTTTTGCAACTTTAATAAATTTTTACACAAATTTATACTCTACATAGAAAGTAATATATTCAAATAAGCCCTTCAATGGTCTAAAGTTGCATCCGCTCAGCTTTACATCGAAAGTATTATATTCAAATAATCCCTTCAATGGTCTAAAGTTGCATCCGCTCAGCTTTTCACCTTATGAATTTCTTCTCATGGTTTGAGATACTCAAATTATTCTCTCCATTTTATTTTGTCTGACACTATTTTAGAATTAATTTATTTAATAAGAAATGATATAAATTTTATATTTGAAAAAATTCTTTTAACTTTTTATTCTACTCTTAATGAGTTGAACTATGCTAAATAGGTAGTAATATTTATGTTTAAAAAATGAAATATGTTAAATTAACCAAATAGAGAAGAAGATTTTTGAAAAGAAAAATAATTATCCGTTTTATTAATTTGAGATTCTTTTGGTTTTCTGTCCCTCAGAATTGGACGAAAGGAAAAAAAAAATCAACCAAATAGAGAAGAAGATTTTTGAACAGAAAAATAACTATCCCTTTTATTAATTTGAAATTCTTTTGGTTTTCTGTGCCTCAGAATTGGACAAAAGAAAAAAAATCTCCAAGTCATATATTTAATTAGAGATCTTTTACTCATATTTATGTCTTAGTCTTTTTTTTTTTTAAAAAAAAAAAACCATCACTAACTTTAAATGTGGTTAAATTAAAACAAAATAGGAAGTGCTGAGATAATTATCTTGAAGGATAATAATGAGCTATGGCCATCAACATAGTTTGTGGTGTGGTAGGATAATTAAGGAATATAAAGAACAATTAATTAAAATTTTTGAATTCAAATTTTGAATATAAATATTCTATAGAAAGTATTATAGGCAAAATAGATTTTGTAGTGCATGATTCATATTAATTGAAGTTTAATATAAATATTGAACATCTAATAAAAATTTTAAAAATAATGAGTTGTGGCCGACCATATACCAGGTTGCTATTTCTATATTTCGACCAATCCCACAATGAAGGTGGCCTTTTGTCTTTAGCTTATCTTTTTAACTAAAATATTTATAGTGACAGGCCTAACAAACTACATGATTGATGGGTCACACAAACACGTGGGGTAAAGGGGTAGTATTAGATCCTTTAATTACTTTATTAGAAGTGGTAATTAAAAGTGTTAGTTTGTACAGACATACACGTACTTTTCTATAATAACCAGGGTAATCGTAAGTGTCTCGCACTTATAATATTTAATTATTAAAAATTAAATATTTTATATATTGTGGAGATTTTTAGTGAAGCGTAAAAAATTGTAATCATTTTTCAAAGATCATTCACACTTTAATATTAATATAATAATGTAAATATAAACATATAGTTTAGTGTAAGCACATATATATTTTACCACAAAAAGTTTCAAGTGGTTGATGGATCATCACTTTTACGTTTGTCATGCAATACTTTTTTCCCTTGCTGCCAGAGGCTAAGAGAGAAACATAAATTTTAACCATATTTGTGGTACGATTATTTTTTTCTATATTTAAAACTTTTTCATGTTTTTAAAGTCAAATTTTTATAAAATCATTGATTACATTCTTATTGCGTACTTAAAACTTTTAAAAATTTGGTACCTCTTAAATTTTTCTTCTTCTAACGCCTTTATATTTATTTTGAAATTTATTAATTTTTCTTAAAATCAAATTTAGTTGATTTAGAATTTGTTAAACTAATGAAAAAAATATTAGTTGTCATCAATTCTAATGATTTATAATATTTTTTTTTTACCATAAATAGATTAAATTAATGAAGACTTCTAATAAGGAAAAGTATTATCATAAATATATTTAATTATTAAAGACATCTAATAAGAAAATGTTTTACCATAAATATATTTAATTAATTTTTAACTCTTAAATATTAGGAAAAAAATAGTGAAAAGATGATTTTGTCTAAAATAAAGATTTTTAATGAAGGGCAAAAAGTTCAAACAATATTTCTAAGGTTCTTCACACTTTTAATATATTATAGATATAGATTATAGATTATAGACATAAATTATAGATTATTCTTTATATAATAACGGTTAAGCTTCTCTTGATATATAATTTCATGTTAGTTATTTTATATTATATATTATTTATAATAATATTTTATTATAATACTCATAAAATATTTAAATTTTAAAACGAACAATATTGTTACAGAGAGATTTTAATTATAATAGTTCAACTTAATAAAGAAAATAGTCAACCTCATGACTTGTTATAAAATATTCTTTTATTGATGTGATTCTTTTCAACAGATAAAATATGACACATAAAATCACAAACAAAAAATGATTATCTTTTTTTTTAAAATATAATTTTCTTCTATTCTATTATGATTGATCATATTATAACGATTGCTCATGTGGTAGCTACAGCCCAGAGGTTTAGCTTGTGGTGCACCTTCTACACTTCAAATAATTAAAAGAAAAAAAAAATAGAAAACGAATAAACATAGTAGTAGTGTGGCACACTAGTTAAGAAAGTTAGTTAATGAGAATTAAAGAGTAATTTGTCTGTTAGTATCATTTTGTTTCTTTCCAACTCCTCTTAAAGCTAAAGGCAATTGAAAAACTCATTAAAGAGCAAGGGTGATTTTGAGAAAATATAGTTATTGTATCTTTGGGCTTCAAAAGAATTGGAAATTCTGCTTTATGTTTATTTTTGAAAGTTTAAACCCAACATATTTATTCCAAATTTCTCTTATTTATTGCTCCCTTAATTTCAAATAAATGAACTTTTGATAATCTTTTTGTGATTCAAAATGAATGAATTTTTCATCGCAAAGCTTTCAAAAATATATATTATTTGGAAATATTTATGCCACATAGCCAAATATAGTATTCTCTCCCCTACCATTTTAAATGGTATGCTTTCTTTTTTAGTTCTTCACAATTAGAATGTTCAGATTACTCTAATAAAAAAATTAATGTTAATTTTTTTTATTTTGAATTAAATGATTACAACCACAAAAATATCTAATGGTTGTCTTACATCATATATTTCAAAAATCTTTTTTCTTTTCTTAAATATCGTGTCATGTCAAACGATGTCACACAAAATGAGAGGGACGACGTATATAATCATTACGGAAAATCTTTTTGGCGACAAAAATTTAGCCCAAATTCGACCGCAATAGTAAAAAGTCTTATTCAAACTATATACTAGTTAGTTTTTAGATATTTTTGTCCTTTTCATCCTAAATTTAAATTTCTAACATTACTTTATTTAATAACCATTTTTCAATACATTGAAAACTATCCCAATACATGGGAATGAACAATTTATGTATTCTATTTTGATTATTTAATTTTTAATTGACAATTACATTATTAAATAATTATCAAATGTAGTAGTGCCTAATTAAGAAAATAAAAATTAATTAGTACAAATTTATTTATTAATTGTTAGTTATTATTTTTCCTTTTTACGTTTGAAGTTGTTTAATTTTAGTTCAACTTTTAATTATGTATAGTTTATACTTTGTACATATTTTGAAAAATTTAATTAAGTTGTTTTATTTATTTTTTTACCTAGTTCGATTTTATGATTTTATTTTTAATGAATATGAAAATTAGTGTATGAAAATAGAGTTTTAAAAGTGAATTCCCTAAATAGTCACCCAAGTTTTGAAAATATCCTTCAAATAACACTTATGTTTCATTGAAGATCACAATATCACTCAACTATCACTTTTTTCCTCAAAAAATACTAAACACCTCAAAAGTCTTCTTCTCTCTTAGTTGGCATGTCATGTCATTAAGTTTTTTTTTTTAAATTCCAAACCTATTTAACTCATCAAACTCATTAAATCAAACTATAATTCTATTTTATTTTTTCTGAAAAAATGCATTAGTTTATTAAAAAAAAAAATTATACTTAGAAAAACTTTATCGGTACTAAAACTTGACTTATATTTTTTCAAAGGTTATTTTTCTAAATGATCACTCATATTTTTTGAATTCGCTACAAAAATTATTTTATCTTTTTAGAGATAATAATATTACTCAACTATCGTTATTATCCGCAAATTAAAAAAATATCTCATACGTCTCTTTCTCTTCTAATTGACAGGTCATGTTATTAAATTATTTTTTTAATAATAGACCTATTTAAATCATCAAATTTATTTAGTCAAAATTATATTCTTATTCTTTTCTTTAAAAAAAATATATTAATTTATTAAGAAGAAATTTTCATGCTTAGAAATCTTTTATCATTACTTACACTTGAAGTTCTTTCTAATGTTATTTTCTTGGATTGTTATCAATGTTTCTGGAGTCACTTATAAAAACTCTTTTTGTTTTTGCTAAGACAATAATGTCAGTCAGTTATTAATATTTTTCTCAAAAAATCACTAAATACCTTAAAAATTTCCTCCTCTTCTAATTAGCATGTCATACCAATAAATCATTATTTTTACAAAAAATAATAAAAATATTAACCCAGCAAACTCGTTTAACCAAGATAATAATTTATTTTTTAAGAAAAATATATTAATTTATTAAGAAGAAATCCTCATATTATTTTCCTATATGATCCTTTAGATTTTTATATATAATTGCCTATAAAGATCAGTTATTTTCTAAAGAAAATAATATCACTAAAGTAAATAAGTTATCTAGAGATTTTAATTTGCATGTAAAATAATATGGTAAAGATTAAGTTTTGGTAAAGAATTCTTAAACAGGAAAATTAAACTAATGCATTTTTTTTTTTAAAAAAAGAACAGAGTTATAATTTTGAGTAAATGAGTTTGATGAATTAAATGATTTATTATTTAAAAAATGTGTTTTTAATGGCATGACATGCCAACTAAGAGAGAAGAATACTTTTGAGGTGTTTAATATTTTTTAGGAAAAGAATGATAGTTGAGTAATAGTGTGGTCAAAAATGAAATATAAGTGATATTTGAAAGAAATTCTCAAAACTTGAGTGACTATTTAAGGAATTCTCTTAGAGTTTTAATAATAACATGTTTTGACATGCTTAAAATTTTGTTATTTTATATTTTTCTATAGATAGATATACTAACAAAATACGTCATGGTTAAATGTAAAAAATAGTTTTGCTAAATAATCTAACCACAATATTTTTTTTTCCGTAACATATGTAGCAATAAGTGTGGATAGAATTTATTTACATATTTTATATGGTCCATGACTAAAAATTTATAATTATTGCTACGAAATTTTATTATGTTACAGACTGTAGTTATTAAAAAATATATTTTACAAGATATATATGTATAGTAAGTGATTTTATCCACGACAAATAATTTGTATCTATCTTCATATAATTAGCGAGAATTTATAAAATTTTCTTCAGATTAAGTATATTAATTAATAAAATATTTAAATATAATTATTTATTTATTTAAATTATATTTGAAACTTATAAATAAACCCCTTTAAATTTGAATTGAGTCGAATAATAAACACCTTCAATCAAATGATAATTCTTAAAACACTTGATCATGATGAAGCTTGAGTGAAACATATTAAAATTTTTAACCACTAGAGTTGGCATGGTGGTTCAGCGTCATGTCCCTTAAGCAAGAGGTTGGGGGTTCGATCCCCGCCTCTGGCGAATGGAGCAAACTTTGTGGCCAGTTTCCTACCGCTTAGTGCGCTAACAAAGGAACAGAGGATTAGTCTCACGGCTGCCGGCTGTGGGGATACCTTGGGAAACAAAAAAAAAAAAAACATATTAAAATTTTGTTTAAATTCTTTATAATTAGTTAATTGAAATAAATATAATCATTTTATTTTAAGAAAATTATATTTGAAACTTACAAGTTGTAAAATTGAATCGCATCATTGACAACACTAATTACACTAGACCGATAAAGATATTATTCCGATGAAACAAGTCTAAAGTAAAATTTAGTAAAGTTAATTTATTTAAATTTGTTATAATTAGTTAATAAAAAATAATTAAATTTAATCACTTATTTATTTAGATATAAATTATTGTAAAAATACACTTTTCTGACGACTATGTCCAGTTATTAATCATTTGTTCAACTAATTATAACTACATTTATAATAATTATTAATTAGTACTAATTTAACAGTAGATCATTAGAACATTATTCAAAAAGAGGAGGTTCGAGACTTTGAATAAAATAACAACTATCATAACACTTGATCAAGGTAAAAATTGAGTGAGACATGATAAATTTTGATTATATTATTATAAATAGCAAATTGAAAATAAATATATTATAATTACTGATTTATTTAATTATATCTCAAATTCGCTAGTAAGACCTGTTAAGCCCGAATCAAATCAAATTATATTTAATCACTTATTTATCTAAACTATATTTCAAATGTACTAGTAAAATTCGATAAAATCGAATCAAATCAAGTGATTAACACATATGATTATATTAGAGCGATGGTGTTTGATTTTATAATAAAGATTGTTCAGTCACTATATAGACAAGATATAATCTCTCTCTCAAATGTAACCTTTTTTAGTTCAGTGTTGCTACAACAAAATTTCATTCATTATAAAAAATAATTATTAGCTACAAAGCTACAAAATTCTGTCAAAATTCATTTCGCCATAACAAATAATTATGAAATTTGAAGTAAAAACTTAACAATTGCCATAATTTTTTAGAATTTGAAATAAAAAGTATTCATTTAGTTACAATATTTTGCTTGAGGTAATTTATTGTATCTAAAGATTTAGTATTGTTGCAGTATTATTATGTTAGAGACATGTCAAGTTATACTTATGCGAGGGCAACTTTTTACTGACAAAAAGATAAGAGCTGATTTCACTTTTCAAGTACTTAATGATTCACATATATAATTTTTCTCTACCACTTTTTCTCCTCCTATCTCTTTTTCAAAAAATTATTATGAAATTAAATTAATATTTTTATGAGAAATTAATTATTTTTTTCATGATTTTTTAAAAAATAATTGAGGTATGTGAAAATTGTGGAACTACACCGGACATATTGCAGGTGAAAACTAGAAGAATTGAAAAATTAAATAACTGAAATCAAAGATAGGTCAAATTTATTGGCGATCACCTAACATTCAATCTATCATACAAAAATATTGGTTTCAATTTTTTTTAACATAAAAGTCATTTAACTTTAAAAATTGATATATAAAAAATACTTTTCTATTTTGTGACCTAAAAGTATCCTATCTTTAAAATTTAGTACAAATTATTTTATTTATTTTTTCAAAAGGTGTTTACAAAATTTACTATACAAATACATATATTAGTGCGGAAAATAGTATATTTTCTTCAATATTACTAATATTAGATTAAAATTATTATAAAGAAATCAAACTAAAGAAAGCAAGTATAATATTGTATACCCCCAATAAGTTATGTGTTAGACATTAAAATATTAGAGATGTTTCTAATATCATCATGAATATAATTAATTTATTTTGGGCCCCTGTCATATTTTCTATATGATATGTCAAAATTCAGATGTAATTTACTTCTTAATTAACTTGACAACGTTGAATGATTTTTAAGTGGCATAAAATTAAGAAAAAATTACTTTTATGGTACAAATTTTTAAATTTTAATGACTTTTATTCAAAACAAACTAAAATAATAATAACAATAATAATAAAACTATAAATTTTATAATTAGATGAAGTATACATAATAATTAAAAAATTATATTATAGATTTAAAGTTAGATAACTAAATCAAAAACATCTTAATGAATTATTATTTTTTATATAATAAAGTTAGCCTTATAATTTGATAAAAACAAATGAAAACGAACGAGCTAAAAATAAGGGGAACAAAAATAGTTAGTTGAAGGTGAAGTGAAATCCACTTTATAAAATCAATTAAATGCTTTCTTACATAATTAATGATAGTTATAGCTATGATTGATCCAATATACACTTTTGACTTTTAAGTTTAGGAAATGACAAAACTTTTACTCCCTAATTTATTTTGAAAATAAATAAATTATAAAAATCTTTTCACAATTATAATCAAATTTGAACCAAAAAATTATAACCATTTAACACTTCCCTAAATTTTAACCTAGCTTCCTTTTTCCTTTCCATTATGCATAGATTATCACTACCTTAAATGCAACTTTTTGAAAAGAAGAAAAAGTGTGTACCATTTTAAGCACGTTTTCCTTAATAGCTTCGGAGGAATTTCCGACCACCCAGGAGGAACACGGGCTTTAAACCTGAACTTGGTTGAAAACCCCAAAAATGTGGCGTTATACCCTCCAATTTTTAAATAATTGTCACTATTTTTTTTTGTTTTCATCTTAAAAAAAACATTAATCATATAATATTAAATTTATTAAATTAACTTTATTTATTACTCTTTTCGTTTCATATTAGTTGACTTTTTTGCTAAAAATATTTATTTCATTTTAGTGATTCAAGTTCTAAAAATCAAGAGAAGTTTATTGTGTTTTTCTAGTATTACTCTTATCATTAAATGACTATGTAAAGTGTATTTAATCACATTTATATTTTCAATCCATAATTAATAGAGTTATTTTAGTAAAATAAACCTCTATTAAATGTTTTCGGAAAGTCCCAAGTTAATGAGGCTCAACTAAAACAAAACGGAAGGGGTATTCTTTTGAGTTTAACAATTATCTTTTTTACATTATATTGATACCTCTTCATATTTGTGGCTGACGATAAAGGTGAAGAAAAATAAAAAATTATGTCTTGATTTTATGAAATGACAAATATTAAAAAATATCTATTTTAATAAGGAAAAAATTAAATAGTAACAAGAGGAGTACTCCCTTTATTTCTAAATAAGTGGTATTTAGCATTTTCATTTTGTTCTTAAATAAGTAGCGTTTTAGATAATGAAGACTCTTCTTTAAGTAAAGAGATCTCATAACCAAGAAACTATTAAAGTGTTACATTTTTTTTCAAAGTACTTATTCCGGCTAAGTTAATAAAGTCACTCTTAATTTTTTTTTAGGAACTAGTAATTTCATGAGATACTTCCTCCGTCCCAAATTACTCGTTCCAAATTGAGATGACACATTGATTAAGAAAAATAATTAATAACATGATTAGTTTATCATAGTGCCCCTATTAAATGATGTTTACATTTTAATTTGAAGAAAAAATAATTAATACAAAGGGTAAAACATGAATTTTTTTTTTCTTTATCTCTTCTTGATTAATGAAAAAGGACAAGTAAAATAGAAAATCAAATTATGAAATTTGGGACGGATAATTTGGAACGAAGGGAGTATATTCAAGCTAAAAATACCACTTATTTTAAAACAGTCAAAATATTTGAAATTTTGCTTCTCACTTGGTGTTGAGTATCCATACTGAAATTTGATCGAATTTAAATTTGCTTCAAAAAGTCTCATGTTAGAGCTAATATGCTCGTAACATAAATAATTTTATATAAAGTAAATCTCAAACTTGAGACCTCTAATTATTTGGTAAGAACATTTTCTGTTGGCAATCAACGTGAGAGTTAATTGCAGGGCCATACATCACATGTAAGGTTTAGTAGGTTAAGGTTGGCAACAAATTAAATCATCTTTATGGCTAGTCACCATTAAAGTTCAATTAAGGCTAAACATACATATTTTAGGACTAACATGAAATAGACATGCAACTGCTGTGTTCGTACCGGCACCGTCCAAATGTTAATGTGTAGGAAGCTTCAACCTCAATGCTTTTTGCTTAACACCTTGGTTCCACAAGGTTAACAACTAATACAAGTACGTGTGAAGATCGTAATTCTCAAACCACCAAATTTATATCGAAAAGATTATGAAGCATTTTGAGATTAGGTATTATTTCCTTAATGATTGCAGTATCAAATATTTCCCCACGAGTTTTAATGTGATCAAATTTATAAGCAAGCATTTCTAAATAAGCATTTTATGGTAAAATATTTGAGTAACCCCAAATTCTTTTAGAATACTCTCCTATTCATCTTTAATTATCATTGTTTCCTTTTTATTCATCTTTAATTGTCATGGTTTTCTTTTTAATAATCAAAGGATATGAAATTTTGATCAATATTTTAAGATGTATTTTTTAATCATGTTAAAAAAAAGGAAAAATTGCAACTGGTAGTACTTTTTATATAGTATTTGAATATCTAAATTTTAATTTTAAAATATCGAATTAATCTAATCCAATTTAGTTCTAAAAATTAGTTAAATTGTTTTATGAGCCAATTGTCCCAAGTTGAAAAAAAATGAAGAAATGTTAATGGGCTTATATGCTAAATAGTTTTTCTAAAAATTACACAAATATACAACTTATATTTTTAATATTACAAAAAATCCCAACTCCCTAAAAATGTTACAAAAATTCCACATATACACAAAATGTTATGTATATGTCGGCTATGTTATGTATATTAATAGGGAGAGAGAGTAAAGTAATTAAAAAAGTGGGAGAGAGTGTAATTACTTTTAAAAGGTTGGTATTTATGTTATTTATACATAGTTTTTCCACCTATCATATTAGTCTTTTGAGTTGGACTCTGCCATTTTGTTTATAACATTGGTGCTTTCATTAAAAGCCCATGCGTGGGGCCTTGACTGAGAGTGGTGGCCTGTGCTCCAGAAGTGATAGCTTGGACTAAAAAAGGGTGTCAGCCGTGATCAATGAGCACATTGATTCCATATGTAGGATCGCGACTCAGAGTGGTGGCTTGGACTCAAGAGGAGGTTCCAACCATGACCAACTAGGTCTAACCGTGACCAACTAGGTCGTTGGTTCTCAAACGGAGGTGATTGTTATGAGCCAATTGTCTTACTGAAAAAAATAGAGAAATGCCAATGGGTTATAGGCTAAATGGGTTCTCCCACCTATCAAACTAGTCTTTTGGATTGGGCTCTCTCGTTTGGCTCATAATAAATTGACTCTTAAAAGATGAAGCATGACAACTTAAAAGGATCTGAGGGAGTACTAAATATCAATTAATAAGGATAGTGTTGTATAATAGTCATGTCAATCATTATTTTCTTAATGGTTGCACAAATCCAAATGTAACAAGTGAAATTAAACAGAGGGAGTACTTAACATCAATTAATATAGTGTGGTAAAATAACTATGTTAATAATTATTTTTGTTGGTCTATGATACTACAATAATTAAACTATAGTTCAAAAAATTAAATGATCAAATTGAATAAATAAAATTGAAGCGCGGATAGCTCGCTCTCTTTAGGGAGAGTCAAGTCCACTCTCTTTAAGGAGATTCAAGTCCACTGCGACATATTCTACATCAATCCATCAGTACTCTTGACTTATCCCTTTCAGGATACAACGGGCAACAACATCGTATAATTCAAACAACTTCAGAATAGTTGAAGAGTTCAAAGTTCCACCATAAGAATACCTTCCTTCAACATATTTACTCTCTTTATATAGTAAATATAGTTGGAGACTTGGAATATTTTCTTTGTCTCAACTCTCTCTCTCTTTCACTACTGCACACTATAGTATTTTTTTACATTTCTCTTTGTTTTCAACATAATTTAAGTCATGGAAAATAAACTTCAACCACAAATAAAAATATGAAGAAACAACAATTTTTATTGATAAACGTTGTGGGTACAAATCTGTTCCTCCCTTGATTCTTTTATCTTGATTTTCTCCTTAATTTGAGGGTCGTTAGTGGCGTATTTCTCAAACGTAGGAACATTTGAATTTGATCTCCATGAAAGGAGGGTTTGTATATTTTCTTGATGTATTTGATTATAAAGAAGAGAGAATTTTGATCCCTTTATGAATATCGTATGAATTTATTGGGACTTTTGAGATACCTATACAAGAGAATATTTTTTCCTTTATATAGGTAGAATTTAGGGTTTGGGTAGAGTAGCCTCCAAGCTAGATTTAGGGTAAAGTAGCCTTCAAGAACTCTAACAGAAATTGAATTTTTCAGAGTCCATAAAATTTCGATGTCTACAAATGCCCCCTACTTCAAGGATTGTCGAAGTGTAGACTTGGTGGCGAGTCTTGAAGTACCCATTCAGCTTCCATCTTTATGCGGCTACAAATTTCAGATTTGATTTATGAGAGAAGAGATGAAGGGCAGATTTGGTCCCACTAGGCGTGCCAATTTATTTTCAACATAATTTAATTCATGGAAAATAAACTTCAACCACAAATAAAAATATGAAGAAAAATCAATTTTTATTGATAAACGATATGGGTACAAATCTATTCCTCCCTTCATTCTTCTCTCTTGATTTTCTCCTTAATTCGAGGGCTGTCAATAGCGTATTTCTTGAATGTAGGAAGATTTGGATACGAATTTCTCCATAATTTGAGGTCCGTTAGTGGCGTATTTCTCGAACGTAGGAACATTTAGATCTGATCTCCATGAAAGAAGGGTTTGTATATCTTCTCGATGTGTTTGATTATCAAGAAGAGAGGTTTTGATCCTTTTATGAATATCCATGAATTTATTGGGACTTTTGAGATACCTATTCAAGAGAATATTTGCCCCTTTATATAGGCATAATTTAGGGTTTGGGTAGAGTAGCCTCCAAGCTAGATTTAGAGTAAAGTAGTCTTCAAGAACTCTAACAGAAATTGAATTCTTTAGAGTCCACAAAATTTTGATATCTACACTCTTATTTAACACAAAGGAAGAAACACCACCACTAATAAGTGTAAAATTCTTTCATATAATCAATGGGTAGAGTGAGGATATTATGCGGGTAGATGAATGAGATAAATTAATGTTACATGAGTTATAAAAAGCTAATGACCACGAGGGTATCCTAAGCTGATTAGAGAGAAGTAAGTCACTTTGTATAATCCCTTAAATCATCATGGACTTTTGTTTAGAAGATGAATAAAATGTACTTTGTTGTATAAAAGACATGATCATGAGAGTTACAATAATGCCATATGAGTTACAAGAATTAGTGATCATGAGAGTTATAAAAACTACTAGTCACCTTATATTATAATTTATACCCACTAATATATGCCTAAAATATTTTAATTTCTAATACAAAAATGAACAATAACACTAATAATTTTTTAAATGAGTGTGTCAAATCTAATGTGAGTAATGAAAATGAACAGAGGACACATGAGCTAGTATAATCTAACTCAAATTGGACTAATATCATGAGGAGAGCAAAACATACAAGATCCATGGCTATTAATTGAATTTGCTTCTTCAATTCAGCTGCTCTTAATTAATTTCCATGGTACCACTTAATTTTCTCCACAGATCTCGTGAAAAGAATCCTCACAAGTTCCTAATTTAAAGGCATCCACTAGTAAGGATGTTTTCCACGAGATCAAGGATGCACAGATAAGAGCAAAGAAAAAACACATCTTAAAGAGCGCGCAAGAAGGTTGTACTGTATTGTCAGGTTTGATTCTAGGTGATTTACAAATAAGAGAGGATCCCTTGTTATATGGTACGATGGGTGAATAGTAACACTATAGAATAGGTTTCTTTAAGAGGTACCTATAGTACTACAACCAACAATATGTATCATGTTAGCTGTCCTATCCATTGTATAAGCCAACCAGTATTTTCTATAGGGATAATGTAATACGTGTTTACACCTTTGATGGATTCTGAAATCTTTGTCTCATGTCCTTTTCTCCACATCATTCTGGTTCCTCAGAGAAATTTCATAAGTAAGAGGCGTCCCCTCTGAGATACGACTAAACTGATGCGCATCGGGGTACCTATTTAGTGAAAGTTGTTGTCACGATCCTAACCTGGGCCTAATGGTGACGGGTATCTCAAGTCCATCACGGACCGGAGACCGCCCCCTTAACCAACCTCAAGAGCACAACAATAATAATAATAAAAACAATGCAAAATCCAACGAAACCAAAATAAAAAGATGAATGAAAGACTCAATGAAACTAAGAGTCAAAACAATAACCAACCAACCCACATCTGTCCATAATAGCCTCTAAAACCAGAATACCAAATAGGTCGGGACATACACCCGACTATGACCAAAAGAATCCAAAAGTACTGAGTCAGAATAAAATAATATGGAAATGATAAAGCCTTTCAAAGGATGGAGGCTCACCACTTCACAGCTACTCGACGAACGTGCTAATCCACCTAACGTTGCACAGGGATAAACGAAGTGTCTTTAGACCCTACATTATAAAATAATTTAGCGTCCTAGGATGGTCAGTGGGATAAGCACTGGTATGTAACTCAGGATAGGGATAAAATAATGTCCTGTCCAAATTCAAACTAAACAACATGCACACATTGTGTGTGTATATATATAAATAAATAATACTGGGTTAGGGAACAAGGTTTAAGCATGAGATTCAAAATTATTAACCTAGACTGTGTAGCTCTAACCGTTCTAAGGGCACCCACGGGTTATATGAGTTTAACTCCTCCTGCTGAAAGAGCTCTAGTACGTGTTAGCCGCACGAACTAGAGAAATCCGAGGAAGGGCCAAAGCCACCGAGGCTCCAACCATTTCCAAAAATATATATAATGTGTAATCAATGCACACGGTCATAAAGACCCCCACGCCGGCAAACGTGGTTTTTAGTATTGGTCCCTCTGGAACCTCCGCCTTCCACGGCGAGCTACACAACCCCATTTAAGCCCAAACTAAAACCATTTACACACATTTCCATTTATCAACCATGTAGTCTTTTAATTAGGCATTTACCGTTGGTATCGTCATACTAAATAAAGTTAAGTTTGCAAGCCAAAATCTATTACGCCATACTAAAATCAATTAGCCAAATTGACTCCAAAGTTTCCAATTTAAAACCAATCCATGGCTACCAAGGCTTTTCAAAACCAATTTATGTTCCATTAACCTTTTATGTAATGCAAGGTTTCAAAAGTGAAGTAAATAATTATGCATATGTCTATGTTTCAAACCAATTTCACAAGTTGGGTTAAGGTTAAAGCCAATTCCAAACCATTGTCCATAAAATTTTAAAAAATCCATGTTTCCCATCCTAATTCCCATACACATGCATTTATTTAGCTCAAAATCACGAGAATAAAACATAAACAACCAATTCAAAACTATGGGAACTCAATTCATGAAACAACCGTTTCAAATCCCTCAACCCATATTCAAAATGCAATAACTAAACCACATGGATAACAATTTATCACATGATTTTGTATAAAATTAATTTCAAGAAAAGATACATGCCTTGAACACACAAGAATTTATAATCAATTTAAAGTTTGGATCCCGGATAATGAATGCACGGTGAAACCCTTGAATGTTCTTAAGTTTTGTGTTTGAGAGTGAAATAGGGGGATTTAATCTTTGAAAACTGATGGGAATGAGATAATTTTATGTTTAAAAGTCGTGGAAAAGGTGAAAAGATCAAAACCCCTCATCCCAAGTGAATAAAAACAAAATTGCACGAAATTTTTTACCTTAGCGTGGCGTGCCAATATCGCGGAGGTTATCCTCTGTGTCATGCCAATATCGCAGAGGGTAGCCTCCGTGACACGATGATATCGCGGACCCTCACTACCTTGGGGATCCTAAAATAACCCCGAACCCTTTTTGAAAATTTCAAAACTTTTCCAAATTACCCTTTTAACATCCCTAAGCACAATTTAAGTCAAAAATTGATATTATGAACACGGGAAGGTCGAATATAAATTGATTGAAATTTTAAGGGTCTTACATTATCCCCCTCTTAAGATCATTCATCCCCGAATGATGACTTAGGACACTTTTAGCATGAGAATAACAAGAATACACCATAATTAAATGATAAACTCGGAAAATGACAAAAGGAAAACAAAACTCATACCTTAAGCACTTTCATCCAACCCGGGGAACAAGAATGGATATTTAGCCTTCATATCTTCCTCAGCTTCCCATTTAGCCTCTTCTACCTTTTGGTTTCTCCAAA
The DNA here is from genome assembly GCA_030864215.1 of Capsicum pubescens. NCBI lineage: Eukaryota > Viridiplantae > Streptophyta > Magnoliopsida > Solanales > Solanaceae > Capsicum > Capsicum pubescens. Next base: position 85,001,753 of record CM061548.1, read on the forward strand.
GGACCTTAACAGAAGCTACATCTTTGGTCCTCAATTTAAGAAGCTGCCTATCCAATATCTCAACTGGAACTTTCTTATAAGACAAGGAATCTGTAACACCAACATCCTTAACAGGTACTATCAAGGGAGTATCACCCACACACTTTTCAACATTGACACATGAAACACGGGATGAATAGAACCCAAACTCACAGGCAAGTCCAACTCATAAGCAATGTTCCCAATTCTCCTTACAATCTAAAATGGACCAACGTAATGGGGACTAAGCTTCCCCTTTTTCCCGAGTCTCATGACTCCTTTCATAGGAAACACTTTTAGGAATACCCAATTATTTACTTCGAACTCCAATTCTCTTTGCCTCATATTCACATAAGACTTTTGGAAACTTTGAGAAATCATAAGTCTTTCTCTAATTATTTCTACCTTCTCCACGGCTTGGTAAACCAAGCCAGGACCAAACAACCTAGTCTTACCAACTTCAAACCATCCAATGAGAGAGCTACACCTCCTACCATAAAGAGCCTCAAAAGGAGCCATCTGAATGCTCGAATGCTAAATATTATTATACCCAAACTCAATTTTAGGTAAATGGTCAACCCAACTTTTCTTGAAATCAATCACACAGGCCCTTAGCATATCCTCCAAAGTCTGAATAGCACGCTCCGCTTACCCATCCATTTGATGGTGGAAAACAGTGCTAAGATTAATATCTGTACCCAAACCTTTCTGAAATAAACGTCAGAAGTGAGATAAAACCTGCGTATCTCGGTCGGAGATAATAGAAACCGGGAGCATTGAGCAACTTTACAATATCCTGAATGAATAACTTAGTGTAATCCTCTCCGAGTAGTTAGTCTTCACATGCAAGAAGTGAGCGGATTAGTCATTCTATCCATAATGACCCAAATCAAATCATACTGATTGTGAGATTGCGGAAAACCTATAATGAACTTCATATTGATCAGCTCCCACTTCCACATAGGTAACTCTATCTCTTGAGACATGCTACTAGGCCTCAAGTGCTCAACCTTAACTTGCTGACAAACCATACACTTATCAACAAAATTTGCTACATCTCTCTTCATATTATTCCATCAATAGATCTCCTTCAAGTCATGGTGCAATTTAGTCAAACTTGGATGAACTATATGTCAAGACTCATGATCCTCAGTCAGAATCCTTTCTCGTAGCCCATCAAAATCAGGGACTCACAACCTACCTTGGTACCTCAGAATACCATCTCCCCTAATCTCAAAAGCCATAACCTTTTGTTGACCCATATCATCCTTAATCTGCATAAGTATGGTATCCAAAGCCTGTTTCTCCTTCATCCCAACACCAAGAGATGATTTGACCACTTCTTAAATAATGACTCCTCTATCCTCAAAGTCTGAAGATGAATGCCCAAGTTAGCCAACCAATGAATGTCCTTCACAAACTCATCTCCTCATTCATATGAGATAAGATTACCATAGATAACCTACTAAGAGCATCAACAATAATATTAACTTTATCTGGATGGTAGTGAAGGCTCATGTCTGAATTCTTAAGTAATTTAAGCCACCTCCTCTGCCTGTTATTCAATTTCTTCTGTGTGAACACATACTGAAAGCTCTTGTGATCCGAATAGATATCCACATGCACCTCATACAGATAATGAGGCTAAATTTTCAAAGCAAAAACTACAACCGCCAATTCTACATCATGAGTCGGATAGTTCCTTTGATTAACCTTAAGTTGCCTTGAAACATAGGCCACCAACTTACCATGCTGCATCAATACACAACCCAGTCCCATACGGGACACATCACAAAACACAACAAAACCATCAGTACCCTTGGGCAGGGTCAAAACTGGCGCAGAAGTTACCTTATCCTTCAATTTCTCAAAACTACCCTCACAAGTATCAGAACTCAAAAACTTAACCTTTTTCTGAGTCAGATTTGTTAGAGGAGCAGTAATAGAAGAGAAACTCTCCACAAACCTTCTACAATACCCACCAAGCCCAAGAAGCTCCTAATGTCGGTCGAAGTCATGCGTTTAGGCCATTTCCTCACCATCTTAACTTCTTGTAGATCCACCTTGATCCCCCTACTAGAAACAACATAACCAAGAAAAGTCACAGTATACAACCAAAACTCACACTTAGAAAACTTAGCATACAACTTTTGATCCTTAAGGACCTGCAACACAATTCGGAGGTGATTGACATGATCCTCTCCACTCTTAGAATACACCAAGATGTCATCAATGAACACTATCACAAATAAGTCCAAAAATTTCTTGAAAACCCAATTCATAAGATCCATGCATACAGTCGGAACATTAGTTAACCCAAATGACATAACCAGAAACTCATAGTGACCATATCGGGTTCGAAATGCAGTCTTGGGAATATCAACCTCCCAAATTTTTATCGATAATAGCCCGAACGAAGATCAATCTTAGAGAAACATCTAGCACCTTGAAGCTATTTAAAAAAATTATCAATTCTAGGAAGAGGGTACTTATTCTTCACTGTCATCTTATTCAACTGATGGGATACACATACGAAGAAACCTATTTTTCTTTCACGCAAAAAGTGTAGGAGCATCTCATGGGGAAACAGTAGGACGAATGAACCCTTTATCAAGAAAATCTTTAAATTGCTCCTTTAACTTTTTTAATTCAGCTAAAGCCATTCTATAGGGAGAAATAGAAATACGACGGGTATCCAGTAGAAGTTCAATCCCAAAGTCTATTTCCCTATCAAGAGGAATACCAGGAAGATTCTTGGAAAACACTTCAGAAAACCCATTGACAACTGAGATATATTGGAAAGAAGGGCTCTTAGTACTAGAATCCTTAACCCAAACCAGGTGATACAGACACCCCTTAGAGATCAACTTTCAGGCTCTAATATAGGAAATAAACCTCCCTTTAGGAACTAAGGAACTTTCCTGCCATTCTAATATCGACTCATTAGGAAAGTGAAAATTGACCTTTCGGGTCCTACAATCCAAAGACACATAGCACGAATGAAGCCAATCCATCTCCAAGTTAACATTAAAATCCACCATATCCAGCTATATTAAATCCACCAATGTCTCCCTATAGATATTTTAAGCCACAATCTAATCACCCACCAGAGTAGACACAAAAAGGGATCGAAAATACTTTTGGGATTCAAACCAAAATGCATAGCTATATAAGGGGTCACATAAGAAAGGGTAGACCCCGATACAAACAAATAATACACATCAAGAGAGAAGAGTTGTAACATATCAGTAATAACGTCTAGAGATGCCTTAAATTCCTGGCGAGTAGTAAGTCCATAGAGGCTATTCCAGCCAACGTCGATACCAGAAGTAGCACCCTTTGGTGTTGGAGCTGACAAAGTGGTGACCAAAATATTATTAGCCTAGTGTCAACTCTAGATAGAGGATAATATCATTGCATGTGACCCAAATGACCATAATTATAACACCAATTCCCCCTCCTCCCAATAACCATGATGAACATGCCCACAAAAATGATAAAAATGATAAGGTAGGGGATGACTAAGCTCCACTAGACTGAGACTGGGCACCCTATGCCTTAGAACCACTACTAGCCTGAAAACGATAATCACTCAAAGACTTAGGATAGGAAGTACTCGCAGACGAATAAGTATTACCCCAGCTCTTTTTCTTGGTCCACTGTCTGCCATCTCATCTACTACTCTGCTAACCCCTACCCTGCTCTAAATACTTAAATTTATTTTTCTACATCTCTTTAATATCTGCCTATTTTTTTTTTTCATTGTCAACCTTCTGCATATAAACCACGAGTCGGTAGATGTCCATATCATTATTTAATATTGCAGCCTTAAACTCCAGTACCAAGTTATGGGACAACCTAGAAGCAAAATTCCTCATCTTGGATCTCTGGCTAGACATCAACTTCAGCATAACGAGGCAACTGCTGAAATTTCAATGCATATTCATTCATACTCATCTTACATTACTTCACATTAACAAACTTCTCTGCCTTAGCTTTCCTCAACTCCTGAGAAAAGAAGTGATCAAGAAAGGCACCCAAAAACTCATCCCATAATATCGATTCTACATTATCACCCCTCAACTGTTCCCACTCCTTATACAATTGATAAGCAACATCTTTCAGCTGATATGCAACAAACTCTACACTTTTAGAATCAGTAGCATGCATCACTCTGAAAATCTTCTCCATCTCATCTACAAACCCTCAAGGATACTCCTCAATCTTAGAGCCTGCAAAGGTTGGGGGATTCAACCTCATGAACTAGCCAAACCAAGTGACCTTAGATAAAGGAACAACAAAACCAATATAATCCGACTGATGAGATTGAGATGTTACCAACTAAGTGAGCAAATGAATAGACCGACAAAACTCTCTATTAGAGATGTCCCCTTGAGGTGGCTGGTCATAAGAATCACCACCCTGAGAAGCCTAATAAAAATTAGTGGAGATAGGCTGAACTTCACGTGGAGCAACACAATCAGGAGCAGAGACCCTAGACCGGGTCTGTACTCCATACACAAGGCTAGTCCCCTCCACATTGTCCTCAAGTAGGACAGAGTTCCCAGTAGAGTTTCTATGAACATCAGATCCTTAGGAAGGCATGGTCCAAAGTGCGAGGAAACCAGGAGTTAAAGAAGTTTTATAACACTAGACTCTATTGCCCTAAAATAGAACACAAGAAAGGAAAACATTCCTAAATTCCTTGTAGACTTCTCCTTATAAGTGTTGCATGCTACAAACCCATAAAAAAGACTCTACTCGACCCAATTTTGTGGGCACCCAACGACTTTAAACCTAGCTCTGATACCAAGTTTGTCATGACCCAAACCAAGGCCTGAACGCAAAGAGTATCTCAAGTCCACCATGGATCAGAGACCACCTCCTTAACCCAACCTCAAGAGCAGAATAATTATAATAATAAAAATAATGCGAAAGCCAATGAAATAGAAATAAGAAAATGAATAAAAGACTCAATAAAACTAAGAGTCAAAATAATAGCCAACCAACCCGTATTTGTCCACAATAGCCTCTAAAACTAGAATACCAAATAGGCCGGGAAATGTTCCCAACAATGAACAAAAGAATCCAAAAGTACTGAGTCAGAATAAAAGAATAAGGAAATGATAAGGCCTTCCGAAGGATAGAGGCTCACCACTTCACAACTATTCGACGAATGTGCTAATCCACCTAATATTGCGCAAGGTAAAAGAAGTATCTTCAAACCCTATATTATGAACAATGTAGGATCCTAGGATGGTCAGTGGGATACATACTGGCATGAAACTTATGTATGGATAAAATAATGTCCTATTCAAAACCAAACTAAACCACATGCATACATTGTACATACATATATACATATATAATGCCAGGATAGGGAACAAGATTTACGCATGATATTTAAAATTATTAACCTAAACTGTGTAGCTATAACTGTACTAGGAGTACCCACAGGCAGTATGGGTTCAGCTTTCCTTGCTGAAAGGGCCCAATGCATTTTAGCCGCACGAACTGAAGAAATTCGAGGAAGGAACAAAGCCACCGAGGCTCTAACTATTCTAAAAAATATATATAATGTGAGAACTATGCAAACGATCATAAAGATCCCCACACCGACAAACGTGGTTACCAGTATCGATCCTCTCGGGACCTCCACCTTCCATGTCGAGATACCCAACCCCCTTTTAGCCCAAATAAAAACCATTTACACACATTACCATTCATCAACCAAGAAGTCTTTTAATTAGAAATTGTCATTGGTATCATCATATAAATAAGCTTGAAATCCAATTTCATTATGCCATATCAAAACTAATTAGCCAAATTGACTTCAAAGTTTCCGGTTTAAAATCAATCCATAGCCAGCAAGGCCTTTCAAAATCAATTTATGTTTCATTAAAATTTTATGCAATTCAAGATTTCAAAAGTGAAGTAGATTATGTATATGTCCATGTTTCAAACCACTTTTACAAGTTAGGTTGAGATTAAAGTCAATTCCAAATCATTGAATCAAAAAATTGGGGGAAACCCATATTCCCCCTCCAAATTCTCACACCCATGCATTTATTTAGTTCAGAATCATGACAATTAAACATAAAAAATAATTCAAAACCATGGGAACTCAATTCTTGAAACAACTGTTTCAAATCCCGCAACTCATATTCAAAATCCAATAGTTAAACCACAAGGATAATAATTTAACACATGTTTTTTTATAAAATTAGTTAGGGAAGAGATACATTCCTAGAACACACATGAATTTATAATCAATTTGAAGTTTGAAACCCAAATGATGAATGGACAGTGAAAACCTTGAACGTTCTTGGGTTTTGTGTTTGAGGGTAAAATAGGGGATTTGATCTTTGAAAACTGATGAGAATAGAACTATTTTATGTTTAAAAGTCATGAAAAAAGTTAAAAAAACAAAAGCCCCTCATCCCAAGTGAATAAAAACAAAAAACACAAAATTTTTACCTTGGCGTGGCACGCTAATATCGTGGCGGTTATCCTCCTTACCACGCTAATATCGCAGAGGGTGACCTCCATGACACGGTGATATCGCAGATCCTCACTGTATCAGGATCCCAAAATAACCTCAAACCTTTTTTCAAAATTTCAAAACTTTTCCAAATTACCTTTTTAACATCCTTAAATATAATTTAAGCCAAAAATTGATAATACGAATACGAGAAGGTAAAAAATAAATTGATTGAAATTTTAAGGGTATTACAGGTTCCTTTTGCCCTGTGGAGACACCCTCGAGGTTCTTTACCCAATTCAATTAAGTGTCATTTAGATATGCGTAAATTATGATCCAATCAATTGTGTTTCTGAACACATGATAAATATTTGTATTAGACACTTTCAACTCAATTTTTAAAACATGTTTGTGTGTGTTCTCAAGCATTTGTTACGTAAGTTAATCATATAAAATGTGTCACTTTTTTTAATTGGACACATTAGTTTCAATTGAAACAAACCTGAACTTTACGACTTATTGAGGTTAAAACATACAATTAAAAGAGGTGACATATTTTACGTGGTTAACTTATCTATATGTTAAGTGCTTGAGAACACACATAAAAACCTTTTCAAAGTTTTAGTGAGAAGTGTATAATATGAACATTTTATTAGAATTAGAAACATACATACTTTTTTTCTAATTTTTTGGTCTTTAGGATTGCAAGTGAAATTTTCACACTTACACGTCGGGATCTTCTCGTAATTCGCTAAATCTTTCATAATTTTGTTAATCTAGCAGAATAATAGGCTATTGTCATACCTCTCTACTTATATCCTACCAACTTATCCTTCAACTACTGCATTTGGGGATCGCTCATAATGGAGGAATAATTTTGAATACTAGTCCTTATTTTCTCTACTTACTCTCTATGCGATATAGTCAAGCGAATATAGGTTCGATGGTGTTGCACATTTATGAAATCAATAAAGAGTCTATTATTCACCGGTCTTTTAGGTCTAGTGACTCTTCGCTTGACTTTTTGATTGGTACATCAGTAAACCCAAACTTCTTACTCGTTTTTAAGGTTGTTCTCATGGATCTGGCCTATCCCTAAAATTTTATTTTCTTCATCAATAGGATTTGTATTATCACAATCATAGATTGTCGTTCACTGTGAGATCATATGATGGATAGTCTTTCTTTGATTACTGTCCTCTTCGACAGAAATCTTTTTTTCACTATCTCTGGTGGTTCTGCAACTATTTACTTTCATTTTCCTTGTTAGTTTTTTTATTTTTTCTTTATCATGGCTCTAATACCATGTTAAAATAAAGATAAAAAAACAAAGAACAAGATCGATGCACTTTTGAGAGAAACTTCCTCTTCTTGTCTGTTATTCTATGTTCACAATATCCTTTTATAGATTAGACTTGGCTTTTTTTGCCGAATAGTACTATATTGATTGTTTTTCTATCCCATTAGAATTGCAATACTCTTCCTATTCCATTTTATGTGGCACTCTTTGACTTGATATTGAATTTTATAAAAAAGAAAGAATTTTAAAAATTATCGCCTAAAATAATTTTTAGATATTTGTGTGGCCGTAAATCATTTCGTCAAGGGTAAAAGGAGAATTTCAAAGTTAAATTATTTTTAATTATAGTAAGGTGACATTCTTTTGAGACAAACTAAAAAAGAAAGGATGACACATAAAATGAAAAGGAGAAAGTAATTTTTTTCCAAAATAATATAGTTACATAACTAATAAACCATATAAATGATATCACATTTAAACAGTTTATTTTAGGGCAACAATGTAATATATGCACTAATTATTTTATACATTAAGAAAAATACCATATCCATATTTATATACGAATATTATGAAAAGATTGAATAAATCGCCCCCCTTCCTGTTAAACTTTATTAGTAAATTCTATTTAGATATTTCAACTATGTTTTATTTTAATTGAGTACTTGAATATATGATAAAATATTTCGATCAAGCACTTTCAACTTAAATTTTGGAAAAGCTAATGCATGTGCTCTAAAGCATTTATTACATAGATATAAAAATAAGGGACAAATGACCATCTTATCTTTTGATGACATCTTTGGAGGCCAACGATAGAGGATCACGACTTGGTCACCCCGAGGATACGAGAACATGGATGGAGGACCCGTTTTGAGCCTACCATTGAGCATACGATATATCAAGGCCGTGAGTGGAAGATTGCTTGGAGCATTGAAGACTTGAGGACTCATGGCTTTGGACACTTAATAGCTCACGGTTTTGGGTCATCTTCATTAAGGACATTTTGGTCACTTAACTTTGCCCAAAATGCACTCTATGGCCTCCCCCATCATTAAGGGTAGTGTAGTCATTTTGTCTTATTTTATAATCTATCTATCTATATATATATAAAAGAGAATGAAGACCATGCTGATGTGGCATGTATGAGAAGCCAGCATTTGCATTTATCTTTTTTCTCATTTTTTGAAATTTTTAACTCATTTTTTGTTGAAAAAATTAAGATAATGTACACATTTATTAGAGAAACAGTCCCAATAATGGTTGACTGTTATACGTTACAATATTTCACATTCCATATGAAGGTGAGAGTGATGAAGCCTAAGGCAGAGGCAAAGCGAAAGTGGAAGAAGGAGTATCAAGAATCTCTTGAGGATGCAAAATTGTTAGTTGGGAATTTACCTTATGATATAGATAGTGAAGGGTTGACTCAACTTTTCCAACAGGCTGGTGTTGTTGAGATTGATGATAATGTCTTAAGTTTTGAGCTTTATTATTTTTGGAACTGAATTTGTTTTTTTGTAGGTTATTTACAATAGGTAAATTGATTGGAGTTGTGAGCACTGTCGAAGAAGCTAAGAAAGCTGTAGTGTTGTACAACCGTTATGTGAGTTATATTTGTCCTTTTTCTTTGATGGAATAGTGATGAGATTATTCGATTGCTATTGTTTTGATTGAGCTATAATTTAATTTATTGAAAGTAGATAAAGAACAGTTATGTTGAATCTGTGGGTTTTTTTGTTCAATCCGTTCTGTTACTAGCTGTCTGTTATTGTTTGTTTTTTCCATACTGATATTTCTTCCTTTATTCAGACTGCTTTGGACTGTCTACTTGAGTTGAGGGTCTATCGAAAATAACCTGTAATGCCCCAAATATGGTACTCGGAACACTACACGGTACTCATGACCTCGAAGGACCACAAGCTAACCCATGACTAATGTCTGTACTTGAATAATGTATTACATCATGTAAAATATGGAAATAATAGACTGAAACATGTCATAAGGTTCAAAATGGATAAAACATAATATTTGAGAGTATAGTATATTAATACCAAAACATGAACTAAAATAAACTGTCTGAACATACCGTAGTCTGAAAAGCCTCTAACTGACTGAACTGTCTGAATAAGGAGTTGATGGGATATATCCCCAACTAACTCCATCTACTGAAAGCTAAACTAAAATAGTGAAATAAATAATAATATCATCCTCGAATGATGAGGACCCACTGCTAAATCTGGCTGCTAAAATTTGGAGTGCTACTGATGCTTTGGAACTCGTGCTTCTGGACCAATGGTATAAAACACCATAGTGCAAATGCGTCAGTACGATTGAATGTACTAGTATGCATATGAGGTAGGTTGAATGCAGAGGGTTCAAATGCATGAATAATACTAACTGACTATATAACATGAATATGAGAATACATGCATGAATAAATGACTGTAACTGATTTCGTGATGATACTGACTACTGAGTCTGAATACTGATAACATGTGTTAGTAATAACTAATACTGAGCGACTATATTTGACAGTCTAAGTTTTGATGGAACTAGCTGAATTTTGTACTGTTCTGTGCTGACTGTATATCACAGTCCGAAATTCTATAGAACTATCTGAGTTCTATTACTGAGACTCAGACTAAAACTATAACTGTAGGAAATAGTCATCTAACTGACATGCCCCAAATAAAGCAATATAGCTGAGTTGGGGTCCAATCTGTAACCCTAATTAGAAGGGTGTCAATACCGTGCCACTGGTAAGGACAAGCTGTGAGTGACCCTCAACTGGCAGGTACTCAAATGAGAACGGTGGGAACCCTCAACTGGCAGGTACTCAAATGAGAACGGTGGGAACCCTCAACTGGCAGGTAATCCACCTAATCAACTCTCAACTGGCAGGTTAGATATCTTAACCTACGCTGGCTACGTAGTTCTAGAATGTAAGAATTATTTGTAAGAATCACACCCTCTACTGGCAGGTGAGTTTCCATCCTTGGGTTCACTTGGTGCTAAATTCTACTCCCATATGAATAAACACTGAACATAAGTAATTGAGTTGAACTGGACTGGGTGTCGACGCTACAAGCGACACGGCGCGTTGATGGCTGTAATACGATACTCGACGCATCGCGCCAAGATCGCATCGAGCCTCAAAAGTTTTATCTCTGGCAGCCTGCACAAATGTTGACCAACGCATTTGGCGACGCAACGCGCCAAGATTGCATTGGTCCACTATTTTAGGACTCCGAACATGATCTAAATATATTTTGAAAAATTTGAAACTTGTCCGGGAACACCTATTGACCTTCCAGATCAAGAATTAATGAAAATACGGGCCATTAAAGGACATTAAGATGGAGAGACGAGATTTTTAACTTTCGAAGACCCAAATAGGCTAAGTCTGGGAATTTGGTTAGAATTTTCTAAGTATGGGACCCCTTGACAAGCTTAAAGGACTGAATTAAGCTCAGAAGTTTTGCGGGGTCTTACAATATCTCCCCCTTGAGAACATTCATCCTCAAATAAGACTGATTGAGAGGGAAGAAGAGATAAATTGACGTACATACTGAACATGAGAAACTGAAACATGATTCTATGATTCACTTGATTGATAACTGAATACACCCTACTGAGCATGCATATCTGATGTATGTTTAACTGATTCATGAATACATGACTGAGTGTTCTGATGGACTGAGTTTCTTACAATGAGAATGCATACCTGATGCATAATTATATGACTAAACTGATACATGAATGCATGACTGAATATGCAATGGTATTTAATATAAAGTTTATGATAGAATTCTGAACATAAACTGGATACCAAGTTGTAACTGAAATCTGAACATGAAACTTAAAAGCTTAAGAAAAAATGTTACCTTGAGCTAGATCTGAGTTAGCGGAGAAGAGGTGAGGGTACTTGGTTTGCATGTCTTCTTCTGCTCCCCAAGTGTAACGACCCGAAGTCGCCTCTCGGGACGTCACACGGTACTTAAGGCTACAAGCAGCCCCAAGCTAACCCTTTGAGCCTGTTTCTACTAATAATACTTATTTCAAGATAAAATAATTCAAACACTAGCATAGTCATATCATATGAAGGGAGAAACCGAGAAAATACTCGGTCCAAATGACCATAATACTGGAATTCTCAACACAATCACAATCTGATAACTAGTCTAACAAAGCCTCTACTAATCCATGAACTAGAGAGTCGTTGGGACAGGTCTCCAACAGACTCAAAATGAACTGAAAGTAATAACATAGTCTCTCAAATGTGGATATGTCTGAATATTGGCCCTTGAACCATGAGGACTCACCACTATAGGAATGTAGACAGTGGTACTCAGAAGTCATTGACGAGGCTGGGACTGAGCACCTGAACCTACTTTATAAGAAAATGTAGCACATAGACGTATATGTGGATCAGTACTTGGGAATGTACTGAGTATGTGGGGGTGCATGCATTTATATAAAACAACATCAATACTCTTTAATCAAATCATGCATGCAATAAGTAATGACTCACATGGCTCGAATAAGTATAAAATGTAAAGCTCATGAATCATGTAGAATGGAGCATGTTACACAAATCTCGTGAGTCATCATAGTTTAACTTTGAAATCGGTAATATTCTCTTATTATCATTACCCATAGGCTAAAGGAAACTTTAAACAATACTTTCAACTTATTAATATGTCTCATGGATAGTAAAACTTCTTTAATGCTCAATAAGTCATAACTCTTTTGAACTCAAGTACTTGGAATTAGGAATCATATAACTTTGAAAAATACTTGAAGGCATTTCATTCACTTTAGGAAAATATCTCATTTCAAGCTTTAGGGAAATCATTCTATCTCAATGGAAAGATACTTTAGTTTAGGGAAATAACTTATCTTATAGCTTTAGAGAAAATACTTATATCAAGGGAAAATACTTTAGTCTTAGGGAGGAAATCTGCAACTTTACTACTAAGAAAATAACTTGTATCAAGGGAGGTTCTCTTAACCGACATAAACCATGCGAGCTACATGGAGTCCAACGTTTTGTCCTAATAAGGAAGAGACCCCACGTTGGAGAGGAGCGTCATACTCTTGCCAGGGAGTATAACCTCAATTCAGTAATCACTTATCTCAGCCTTGGGCCCAATATCTCAGCCTTAGGCCCAAAATTTTAAACCTATGGTGGCACGTAGTTTTGGGGTAAGAAACCGTAGTAACTTACTCAACTCGGTGCTAAATACTACTCCCTTTAGTTTATATCGCTCATCTCATAGAAATCCACTTTAAAATAATCTCATGGTTCATTAAAAACCCAATAATCAAATCTGTAATCTCATGTAGTGAAGTGGATTTCAAAACTCCATGACCATTAGGTCAAAACATTTCTCAATAATCTCAGAATACTCAAATCATGGGTGCTTATAACATAAGAGTTCATAAAATTGCAAATCTCAAGTAGCGCTCAATAACCCATAATTAACTCTCAAGTTAAAACTCATCAAAAACATAATAGATAGCATATAGATTCAAAACTCATGTAGAAATCTGGAAATTTCAGCAATTTGTCTCAAAATCTCAACATACTCATATACTTCAATATCTCAAACATTTCAACTATTAATTTCTCAAGGATTAAAATCATGGGGTATAGGCCCAGCTGTAATTTCACAAGAAAACATGTGAAAATCATGCCATTAGACTCTTAATTCACGAAAAATATTAAAATATTACAATCATTAATAATGAGTGAAAAAACCTAATTCAAATTCATGTAAAATCTCATATATTGTAGAAAATCATAGTTTAAATAAGCCTTTGGGCACAAGGATGAATGAATTACCCTTGTTCAAAACCCCACATACCTTAGATTATGAAATTGGATTGACGAGCTTGCTCTAAACTCTTCTTCTTACTCTTGAGAGAAGGTTCTTTCAACCTTTGAACTTGGGGAACTCAAATCTCAACTCAATTTGTAGAATCCATGGTGAGTTCTTGGATTTCTTAGAGAAGGGTTTCAGATTTGATCTTGAGGGAGAAACCCTAGCCTTTGGATGTTTTGGGAGATAATGAGGCTATCAGGTTCATTTGGAATATATCGGAGGGTTAAAAGGGAAAAGACCCAAAAGCCCCTTTTAAAAAGGACTTACAAATAGTGAACGGGGGCTGCGACGGTCAAAACGACGGTCTGTCGCTATCCTGACGATTCGTCGGGTCGTCTGTCGCATGTTAGTAAAAAAAAAAACATTCTAGCTTGGTGTGATGGTCGAAGTGACAGTCCTTCGCTTAACCTGATGGTCCATCGGATCATCCGTTGCACGTTGGCCAGGATGAGGCCGCACTGCCTAAGCACGACGGTCCCAGCGACTGTCCGTCGCATCCTTGACGGTCCGTCATTTTGGTTGTCGCACTTGGGCTAGAAAAAGGAGTTACTGTCCATTGCAGACTTGACGGTCCGTTGGATCGTCCGTCGTACCTGGGGCGGTTCAAATAACTCTCAATAAAACGACCATAACTTCTCACCCCGATGCTGAATTTTGACGAAATTGGTATCGTTGGAAAGCTAATTCAATTCTCTACATGACAAAAAGTCAAATTTAAGAAAATTCTATATGGTTTAAACACCAATCACTTGGGAAGTCACATCTTAATCTTTTAGGACCGGAATTATACTTCACTTAACACGCTCTACTGTTCAGACTACGAGGAAACTTTGCGGGGTCTTACAATAGCTCCCCTTGGAAACATTCATCCTTAAATGTTGCTAGTTAGACTAGGAACATAGGAAAACAGAGTACACATAGCTGAAGCAGGTTGCTAAAACGGGCTCAAAATCTCTCTAAACTCTTGAATGCCTCAGAAATTGCAAGAACTTATGCAAAAATAGATACATATAGCTGAACTTTAGATTAGAAGAGCTGAAATAAGGAATAATAATACCTTCGGATCGATCTAAACTCGTAGAAAAGAGGTGCGGGTACTTGGCTCGCATGTCTGCTTCTGCCTCCCAAGTATCGCCCTCAACTGATTGGTTCCGCCACAACACTTTGACCAAGGGAACCTCTTTGTTCCTCAGTTTACTGATCTGAAAATCTAGGATCTCAATGGGAATCTCATCGAATGAAAGACTGTTTTGAATATCAGCACTCTCTGAAGGATCTACCACAATGGAATCACCAATATGCTTCTTAAGCATGGAGACATGAAAAATAGGATGAACGACTGACAACTCCGCAGGCAACTTCACCACATAGGCTACTTTCCCAACACGACTCAAAACTCTATACGACCCAACATAACGGGGACTAAACTTTCCCTTTTTACCAAACCTCTTCACCTCTTTCATGGGTGAAATCTTCAAGTACACCAAATTACCCACTTCAAACTCAAGATATCTTCCCCTCACAACGGCATATAACTTTTGACGACTCTGAGATATCTTCAACCTTTCTCTAATTAACTTAACTTTCTCCATAGCTTCAAACACTGCATCAGGCCCAATCATGGAAGCTTCACCCACTTCAAACCATCCTATGGGTGATCTACATCTTCTACCATACAAGGCCTCAAATAGTATCGTCCCGATGCTTGCATGGTAACTATTTTTATAGGATAACTCTATCAATGCCAAATGTTCAACCCAACTTCCTTTGAAATCAAGAGCACACGCCCTCAACATGTCTTCTAGGGTTTGAATGGTCCTCACAGCTTGAACATCTGTCTGCGGATGAAAAGAAAAACTCCAAAGAACTTAGGTACCAAGACCCTGCTGAAATGCCCTAAAAAATTGAGAAGTAAATTGAGTACCCCTATTCGAAATGATAGACTAGGGAACTCCGTACAGCCTGACTAACTCCTGGATAAATAATCTAGCATAATCCTCAGCTGTATAAAATATGTGCACGGGCAAAAAATGTGCGGACTTGGTCATCCTATCCACAACAACCCAAATAGAATCATGATGATGATGCGAAAGGGGTAACCCGGTCACGAAGTCCATATTCACCACCTCCTACTTCCAAGTGGGTATACCAAACTCTTGCATCACACCACCAGGTCTTTGGTGCTCTACCTTAACCTGTTAGCACGTTGCACACTTTTCTACAAACCCATCTATATCCTTCTTCATACCATTCTACCAATAGATTTTCCGCAAGTCATGGTACATCTTGGTAGTGTCGGGATGAATGAAATACCGTGCGCTATGCGCTTCATCCATAATCTTATGCCTCAGATCATCAACACAAGGAACACACAATCTACTCTACAATCTTAATGCGCCATCTCCCCCTTGGGAGAAAACCACTACCTTTTTGTCCTTAACTGACTCCTTCAGTCTGACCAAACTAAGATCTCTGTCTTGCTTCTTCTTCACTTCCAAAACTAAAAAAGGATTCGGAACTACTCTGCACCAAAGTACTTCCTTCAGCTGAATCAAGCAACCTAAAACCCAATCTAGCCAAATGATGCACATCATGAGCTAACTCTTTCTTACCCTCTTCTACATGGGCAACACTCGCCATAGACAATATGTTAGGGGTATCCGCCACTACATTGGCCTTACCCGGGTGATTCAACACACTCATATCATAGTTTTTTAACAATTCTAACCACCTCTGCCTAAGATTCAACTCCCTCTAAGTAAACATATATTGCAGGCTTTTATAATCAGTAAACACATCAATATGAACACCATAAAGATAGTGTCTCAAAATTTTCAAAGCAAAGACCACAACAGCTAACTCAAGATCATGGATTGGGCAGTTCTTCTCATGCGACTTTAACTATCTAGAGGCATAAGCTATAACCTTACCTTTTTTCATCAACACACACCCCAAGCCAACTGTAGAGGCATCACAATACACCACAAAACCATTTGTACCATCAGGCAAAGTCAATACAGGGGCTGAAGTAAGTCGAGTCTTCAACTATTGAAAACTCTACTCACAGGAATCTGACCACTGGAACTTAACTTTCTTTTGAGTCAACCGGGTCATGGGAGATGTAATAGAAGAGAAACCTTCAACAAAAAAATGGTAGTAGCCCACTAGACCCAAGAAACTTCTAATGTTAGATGGAGAGATAGGTTTAGGCTAATTTCTTACAACTTTTGTCTTTTAGGGATCAACTCTAATACCTTCGGCTGAAACAATATGACCCAAAAAGGCTGCAGTCCTTAGCAAAAAATCACACTTATTGAATTTGGAGAACAACTGGTGAACTCTAAGAGTTTGCAAGACAATTCTAAGGTGATCTGCATGGTCATTCTCAGTACGGGAGTACACAAGGATATCATCTATGAATAATATAACAAACATATCAAGATATTGCTTGAACACTCAATTCATGAGGTACATAAAAGCTGCTGGGGCATTGGTTAGCCCAAAAGACATGACTAGAAACTCAAAGTGACCATAGCGGGTTTGGAAGGCTGTCTTTGGAATATCACATTCCCTCACTTTAAGTTGATGATTGCCGGATCTAAGGTCTATCTTAGAGAAATAACTTGCACCTTGGAACTGATCAAATAGGTCATCAATTCTCGAAAGAGGGTAATTATTCTTGACTGTGACCTTGTTAAGCTGACGATAGTCAATGCTCATACGCAAAGAACCGTCTTTCTTTCGCTTGAATAAGACAGGTGCACCCCAAGGAGAATTACTAGGCCTAATGAAACCTTTGTCTAAAAGATTTTTGAGTTGTTCTTTCAACTCCTTAAGCTCTGCAGGTGCCATACGGTATGGCAGAATAGAAATAGGTCAAGTATCGGGAAGAAGGTTAATCCCGAATTTTATCTCTCTATCGGGAGGTACCCCTGGGAGATCTTCCGAAAAACATCTGGAAACTAATTAACAATATCGACTGACTAAATAGTTGGAGCCTCAGATTTAGTTTCTTTGACTCTAACTAGGTATAGATGCAACCCTTGGATATTAGCTTTTTAGACTTGAGATAAGAGATAAAATGACTCTTGGGAGATACCGTACTCCCGGACCACTCAAAAACTGGCTCATCTGGGAACTAAAACTGGACCACACGGGTACGACAGTCTATAGATGCCTAAAGAGAATGAAGCCAATCCATACCTAGAATAAGGTCAAAATCGACCATGTCTAACTCTATCAAATCAGCAAGTATGACTCTATGAAGAATAGTAACAGGACAATCTCTATACACTTGTTTAGCGACAACTGACTCCCCTATTGGTGTGGAGACTAGGAAAGGCTCGGGAATCTTTTTGGGACTCATTTTGAAATTCACAGCCACAAGTGGGGTCACATAGGAGAGACTTGACCCAGGGTCCAACAACACATAAACATCAAAATAAAAGATGCGGAGCATACCAGTAACAACATTGGGAGAGTCCTCCTACTCCTGATAAGATGGTAAGGCATAGAATCTGTTTTGGCACTGACCGCCAGCAGTGCTAGAGAAAGTGCCCTGAGCAGGGGCGAGACGAGGTACAAGAGCTGGTGCACTAGTAGCCTGTGCCTGAGGTCGGGCATCTCTGTTCCCCTGTCTAGCATGAGGACAATCTCTAAGTCTGTGGCCCTGCTTGCCACAACCAAAACAACCCCTCAAATCTATGAAACACTCATCCGGATGATCCCTACCACACTTAGCACAAGGAGGATAACGGGGTCTGTTACCAACACTGTTCTGCGATCTAGACATAAAAGACCTGCCCCCTTGCTCTTGTCTGCTTCTAGGTGTGGGAGAACTAGCTGATGAAGGCTCTGGAATAGACGAACGTCTCTAAAACTAAGGGTGGTTCCCTCCATGGAACCTAGGTTGGCTAAACTCATGCTGCTCAGATCTAGCCCTCTTATTACCCCTCACTCTATCTATCTCTCTAACCTTATCTACCTCTAGCTGCTGGGCATACATCATCAACCTATCCAGATCCAGATCCCTTTGCAACATCACAGTCCTACTCTCCTTCAGTACCAACCCAGAAACACCAGTCATGAACTTGCTCATATTAGATCGGGTGTCAGAAATCTAATCAGGAGCATACTTGGCCAACTGGTTAAACTTCAAGCAGTACTCCTTAACAGTCATGGAGCCCTTCCTCAAGTTCATAAAGTCCTCAATATTTGTCTCCCTCATCTCAAGCAGAAAGAACTTGTCCAGGAATGCATCTTGGAACACCTGCCAAGTCATAGTAGCAGCATTATCACTTCTACCCTTCCTACACGATACAACCCAGTCATAAGCAATGTCCTTCAATTTGTAGGACGCCAACTCAACACTTTCTTCCTCATAAACATGCATCACTTGTGTGATCTTTCTCACCTCCTTAAAGTACAACTATGGGTCCTCATCTGCCTTAGACCCATAAAACTCTGGCGGATTCATCCACATAAAATCACGAATCCTAGCCGCAGCTACATCACCTCCCTACTGATTAGTAACTGCAGCCTGGTTATTGGCCCGAACATTGGTAGTGACTGCTTGGGCTAACGCCTAAAAGGCCACCCGAAACTCAGCATGAGACACAGTCTTATTCAGAGGATCAACAGGTGGGGGTTGCTCATCATTATTTCCATGGGCATTCGCTCTTTAGAGAGGTATTTTAAAAATAGAGAGCATGTAATATTAGATGAGAGGGACAACTGCAGGCACGATGGAAGCTGAAAGAAAGAAACAACTTTTTCCTAAAACGTCTTGTAGCATCTTGCTTATAGATGTGGCGCGCTACAAACCGATGATCAAGACTCTACTTAACGTGGCTTGTCAGACTCCCTAGGACTCCTTAAAACCTGTATCTGATACCAAGTTTGTAATGACTTGAAGTCGTCTCCCGGGATGTCACACAGTGCTTAAGGCTACAAGTAGCCCAAGGCTAACCCTTTGAGCCTATTTATACTAATAATACACATTTTAAGATGAAATAATTCAAAAACTAGCATATTCATATCATATGAAGGGAGATACTCAGAAAATACTCGGTCCAAACAACCACAATACTAGAATTCTCAACACAATCATAATCTGATAACTAGTCTAACAAAGCCTCTACTAATCCATGAACTAGAGAGTCGTTGGGATAGGTCCCCAACTGACTCAAAATAAACTGAAAGTAATAACATAGACTCTCAAATACGGAAATATCTGAAGATAGGTCCTCGAACCATGAGGACTCACCACTGTAGAGATGTAGACAGAGGTACTCGAAAGTCACTGACGAGGCTGGGACTGAGCACCTGAACCTACATTAAAATACAACGTAGCACATAGACGTATATATGGATCAGCACTTGGGAATGTACTAAGTATGTGGGGGTGCATGCATTTATATAAAACAACATCAATACTCTTTAATCAAATCATGCATGCAATAAGTAATAACTCCCATGGCTCGAATAAGTATAAAATGTAAAGCTCATGAATCATGTAGAATAAACCATGTAACACAAATCTCGTGAGTCATCATAGTTTAACTTTGAAATTGGTAATCTTCTCTTATTCTCATTACCCATAGGCTAAAGAAAACTTTAAACAATACTTTCAACTCATTCATATGTCTCATAGAGAGTAAAACTTCTTTAATGCTCAAGAAGTCATAACTCTTTTGAACTCAAGTACTTGGAATTCAGAATCATATAACTTTGAAACATACTTAAAAGCATTTCATTCACTTTAGGAAATATCTCGTTTCAAGCTTTAGGGAAATCATTCTATCTCAATGGAAAGATACTCTAGTTTAGGGAAATAACTTATCCCATAGCTTTAGAGAAAATACTTATATCAAGGGAAAATACTTTAGTCTTAGGGAGGAAATCTGCAACTTTACTACTAAGAAAATAACTTGTATCAAGGGAGGTTCTCTTAACTGACATAAACCATGCGAGCTAAATGGAGTCCAACATTTTGTCCTCCTTAGGAAGAGAC
Source organism: Capsicum pubescens (assembly GCA_030864215.1). Taxonomy (NCBI): domain Eukaryota; kingdom Viridiplantae; phylum Streptophyta; class Magnoliopsida; order Solanales; family Solanaceae; genus Capsicum; species Capsicum pubescens. Next base: position 85,022,449 of record CM061548.1, read on the forward strand.
CCTACGTTGGGGAGGAGCGTCATACTCTTGCCAGGGAGTATAACCTTAATTCAGTGATCACTTATCTTGGCCTCGGGCCCAATATCTCAACCTTAGGCCCAAAATCTCAAACCTACGGTGATACGTAGTTCTGGGATAAGAAATCGTAGTAACTTACCCAACTCGGTGCTAAATACTAATCCCTTTAGTTTATCTTGCTCATCTCATGCAAATTTACTTTAAAATAATCTCATGGTTCATCAAGAAACCAATAATCAAATTTGTAATCTCATGTAGTGAAGTGGATTTCAAAACTCCATGACCATTAGGTCAAAATATTTCTCAATAATCTCAGAGTACTCAAATCATGGGTGCTTATAGCATAAGAGTTCATAAAATTGTAAATCTCAAGTAGGGCTCAATAACCCATAATTAACTCTAAAGTTAAAACTCATCAAAAGAATAATAGATAACATATAGATTCATAACTCATGTAGAAAGCTGGAAATTTCAGCAAATTGTCTCAAAATCTCAACATACTCATATACTTCAATATCTTAAACATTTCTACTATTAATTCCTCAAGGATTTAAATCATGGGGTATAGACCCAACTGTAATTTCTCAAGAAAATATGTGAAAATCATGTCATTAGACTCTCAATTCATGGAAAATATCAAAATATTGCAATCAATAATAATGGGTGAAAAACCCTAATTAAAATTCATGTAAAATCTCATAGATTGCAGAAAATCATAGTTTAAATAAGTCTTTGGGCACAAGGATGAAAGGATTACCCTTGTTCAAAACCCCACATACCTTCGATTATGAAATTGGATTGACGAGCTTGCTCTAAACTCTTCTTCTTACTCTTGAGAGAAGGTTCTTGCAACCTTTGAACTTGGGGAACTCAAATCTCAACTCAATTTGTAGAATCCATGGTGAGTTCTTGGATTTCTTGGAGAAGGGTTTCAGATTTGCTCTTGAGGGAGAAACCCTAGCCTTTGGATGTTTTGAGAGATAATGAGGCTATCAGGTTCGTTTGGAATATATCTGAGGGTTAAAAGTGAAAAGACCCAAAAGCCCCTTTTAAAAAGGACTTAAAAGTACTGAACGGGGGCTGCAACGGTCGAAGCAACGGTCCATCTCTAGCCTGATGGTTCGTCGGATCGTCCGTCATATGTTTGTCAGAAAAAGAATATACTACTTCAGTGTGACGATCAACGCGATGGTCAGTCACTTATCCTGACTATCCGTCGAATCGTAAGTCATACATTGTCCAGGATTAGGCCACACTGCCTGAGCGTGACGGTCCCAGCGATGGTTCATCGCAGCCTTGACGTTCTGTCATTTTAGCTGTCATACTTGAGCTAGAAAAGAGAGCTATTTCCTTGGTTACAACGGGCTGAGCCACAGTCCATCGCAGATTCGACGGTCCGTCGGATCGTCCATCGCACCTGGGGCGGTTTCGACAACTCTCAATAAAACGGCCATAACTTCTCACCCCGATGCTGGATTTGGACGAAATTGGTATCATATGAAAGATAATTCAATTTTGTAAGAAAATTCTGTATGGTTTAAATACCAATCACTTAGGAAGTCACTTCTCTATCTTTTAGGGCCAGAATTACACTTCACCTGACACTCTCTAAGGTTCAGACTATGAGGGAACTTTGTGGGGTCTTACACCTAGTAACACCCTCAAAGGACTCATTCTGCCAAAGAAATTTAACTAGATGGACTTCTTTGTTCCTCAGTCTACGAGTCTGATAGTCAAGACTTTCGACTGGAATCTCTTCATAAGAGAGGATGTTCTGAACATCTATGCTCTGAATAGGGACTACAACTTCTGGGTCACCTGTGCACTTCTTGAGCAAAGAGACATGGAAGACTGGATGAACTGAGGCTAGATCTGAAGGCAATTCAAGCTCATAAGCTACCTTGATGAAGTGACTGAGAATTTTAAAGGGACCGACATATCAGGGACTGAGCTTTCCCTTCTTGCCGAACCATTTTACTCCCTTCATGGAAGAGATCTTTAGATAAACATAATCACCAATCTCAAACTCTATATCCTTTCTGCGCACATCTGCATAATACTTCTTTTGGCTCTAGGCAACCCAGAGTCTTTCTCTGATCAACTAGACTTTTTCTAAGGCATCGAATACTATGTCAGGCCCAAGAACTGCGGCATCACTAACTTCAAACTAACCGATTAGAGATTTACATCTCCTACCATAGAGAGCTTTGAATAGAGCCATCCGAATACTGGAATGATAGTTGTTGTTGTATGCAAACTCAATCAAAGGCAAATGGTAATCCCAACTACCCTTGAAATCAATTGCACATGCTCTTAGCATATCTTCTAAAGTTTGAATGGTCCTTTCTGCTTGACCATCTATCTGAGGGTGGAAAGTTGTACCGAGATGAACTTGGGTACCAAGACCCTTTTAGAGTGCTTTCCAGAAATGAGAGGTAAACTAGGTACCTCTGTATGAGATAATAGATAGTGGAACACCGTGCAATCTAAGCAACACTCTGATGTAGTGTTTGGTATAATCCTAGGCCGAATAAGAGGTATGGACTGGAAAAAATAAGTTGATTTGGCATCCTGTCTAAAATAACCCAAACTGAATCATGCTGATGACGAGTACGAGAAAAACCCATCATGAAGTCCATGTTCACTTCTTCCCACTTTTAAGTAGGAATATTAAACTCCTGCATGTACCCACTAGGTTTCTGATGCTCTATCTTAACCTGATGATATGTAGAGCATTTACCCACAAACTCTGAAATATCTCTCTTCATCCCACTCCACCAATAGATCTCCCACAAGTTGCAGTACATCTTAGTGCCCCCTGGATAAATAGAGTAGCGCGCACCATGCGCTTCTTCAAGAATTTGTTGCCTCAAGTCATCTACACCTGACACACAAAGATGACCCTGACAATGCAAAACACCATCTCCCTCTTGGGAGAAAACCTCTACTTTCTGATCCTTGACTGACTCTTTCAACTTGACAAGACTGGGATCTCTATCCTGATTTTTTTCACCTCAGAAACTAGAGATGATTCTGAATTACTCTGAACCCATATATTACCCTCTGCTAAATCAACTGGCAGACACCTAGTCGGGTAAGCTGATGAACTTCCTAAGCTAACTTCTTCTTACTGCTCTCAACATGATAAATACTACCCATAGACTTTCTACTGAGAACGTCAGCCACTACATTGTCCATTCCCGAATGATAAAGGACACTCATGTCGTAATCTTTCAAGAGCTCTAACCACCTTCTCAAACAAAGATTGAGATTCATCTGAGAAAAGACATATTGAAGGCTTTTATGATCTATGAACACATCTATATACACCCTATACAAGTAATGCCTCCAAATCTTTAAGGAGAATACTACGACTGCTAACTCAAGATCATGAGTCGGATAATTCTTCTCATGGGGTTTAAGCTGTCTGGAGGTGTAGGCTATGACCTTACCATGCTGCATAAGGACGTAACCCAAACCTACTCTGGAGGCATCACAGTACACCACAAAACCATCTGGAAAAGCTGAGACTAGAGCTGAGGTAAGTCGACTCTTCAACTACTGAAAACTCTTCTCACAAGAATCTGACCACTGAAACTCTTAATATTTGATGGAGAGATAGGGAGAGGTTAGTTTCTTACTGCTTCGGTCTTTTGATGATCTACTCTAATGCCATCACCGGAAATGATATGACCAAGGAATGCTACTGACCTTAGCCAAAACTCGCACTTACTGAATTTGGCGAACAGTTGATGATCTCTTAGAGTCTGAAGTACTGTTCTTAGATGTTCTGCACGATCATTCTCATAGGGTAAATAGACAAGGATATCATCTATGAAGACTATGATGAGCATGTCCAAGTACTGCTTAAACATACAGTTTATCAAGTCCATAAAAGCTGCTGGGGTGTTGGTAAGACCAAAACACATGACTAGGAATTCGAAGTGACCATATCGAGAACTGAAGGTTATTTTCGGAATGTCACATTCTCTGACTCTGAGCTGATGATAGCCTGATCTGAGGTCTATCTTAGAGAAATAGCTGGCATCCTGAAGTTGGTCAAACAAGTCATCAATTCTAAAAAATGGATACTTGTTCTTGACCGTGACTTTATTGAGCTAACGGTGATCAATGCATATTTTGAGAGAACCATCTTTCTTTTACGCGAATAAGATTGGTGTACCCCAAGGGGAAATACTGGGTTTGATGAATCCCTTATCTAAGAGATCCTTCAACTATTTTTTCAATTCTCTGAGTTCTGCTGGTGCCATTCTATATGGTGGAATAGACATAGGCTGAGTATTTGGAAGAATATCAATGCCGAAGTCTATTTCCCTTTCGGGAGAAATTCCTGGAAGATCATCGAGAAAGATATCTGAATATTCATTCACGACTGGGACTGATTCAAGGTTGGAAGTTTCAGAACTAACATCCTTAACATGAACAAGGCGATAGACACATTCCTTAGATATCATTTTTCATGCCTGAAGGTAGGAAATAAGCTGACCTCTGAAAGCTGAAGTATTACCCCTCCACTCCAGGATAGGTTTATTTGAAAACTGAAACTGGACAATTGTATTTTTGTAGTCGACTGTGGCATAGCAGGAATGAAGCTAATCCATGCTGAGAATGACATCAAAATTAAATCAGCTCTAATTCGACTAAATCTGCTGAGGTGACTTTCTGAAATATCATAATCGGACAGTTCCTGTATACCCGTCAGGCTATGATGGTTTTACCCACTGGGGTAGAGACTGAGAAGGGTTCTTCTAGAATATCGAGACTGACTCCTAAATCAACTGCTATATAGGGAGTAACGAAAGACAAGAAAGCTCCAGGATCTAGCAAAGCGTAAACATGCAAGTGAAAACTCTGTAACATACCAGTAACCACATCAGGAGAATTTTCCTAATCTTGCCGGGACTGGAGAGCATAAAGTCTATTTGGGTGTTGCCCAGTAGTAGCACTGGAAGTGGCACCCTACTGATTTGGGCGATCGGATTGAGCTGAGGAATGATTCTGCTGACTCTGGGAACCTATCTGAGGACAATCTCTGACTCTGTGGCCTGGCTTGCCATATCTGAAATAAATATCATTGTTATCTCTGCAAATACCCTGATTGTGTTTTACACAAGTCTGACAAAGAGGATTAGTTCGGGCATTGCTAACGCTACCTTGAGATATAGAGCCTGGCGCCCTATCTCTATTACCATCCCTGAGCTTAGGAGCTTGAGCACTGGCTGAAGAAGGAGCTGGAACTGATGACTTAGGACAAAATTGAGAACGGTTTTCTCCCTCTGACTTAGGCTGAGCAAAGTTGAAACTACTTGTCCTTGCTCTCTTATTTTGCTTCTCTTTCATCTTAATCTTTTGCTCTTCGATCTGTTGAGCATGGGTCATAAGCCTGGCTATGTTCATGTCACTATTCAACATCACGGACCTGCACTCATTGACCATACTATCCTTCATTCCAGAAACAAACTTACTCTTCTTAGCCCTGTTATTTGTAACCACGTGAGGAGCATATCTGGCTAATTGAGTAAACTTAAGAGAATACTCTTTCACCGTCATGTTACCCTTCCTGAGGTTAGTAAATTCTAACAACTTATATTCTCTCAGCTCTAGGGGAAAGAATCTATCTAAGAATGCGGTGAAAAACTCCTCCCATTCTATGGATCCTGCATCAACTAACCTCTCTGACTTCCACTGCTTGAACCAAGTATGAGCAACATCCTGCAACTGATATGCAGCTAGCTCATCACTCTCAATAGATGATACCCCTATGATGTTTGTAACCTTTTGAACCTGGTCAAGAAATTCCTGAGGATCCTCTTCTGACTTAGACCCGAAAAAGAATGGATGATTCATTCGAGTGAAGTCCCGAATCTTGGTTGTAGCTGAATTAGACACTGGTTGGCCGGAATGACAGCTAGTCATTTATTATGAGCAGCAACTAACTGAGAAAGAGTAGTGAATGCAGCTCTGAACTCTGTATGAGAGACATGCTCGCCCAAAGGATCTTCGAGCTGAGGGGCTAACTAATTCCCAGTTCACTTCTTGGGAGGCATGTTTTGTAAATGGAAGAGAAAAGGGATTAAACTGAGAGATTAACTTGATATTTTACTCACTGGCATGACCTGAATACTGAAAAATGGGAAATTGTTCCTAAACATCTTATAGCCTCGTGCACATAAGTGTGGCGTGCAACACACCCATATACAATACTCTACTAGATGCGGCTTTCAGACATCCTAGGATACTATTGAACCTTAGGCTCTGACACCAAGTTTGTAACGCCCCGAATCTGGTACTCGGAATGCTACACAGTGCTCATGACCCTGAAGGACCACATGCTAACCCATGACTGATATTTGTACCTAAATATTATATAACATCATGTAAAATACGAAAATAATAGACTGAAACATGCCATAAGGTTCAAAATGAATAAAACATAATTTCAGAGAGCACGGTATATCAATACCAAAACATAAACTGAAATAAACTGTCTGAACATACTATAGTCTGAAAAGCCTCTAACTGACTGAACTGTCTGAATAAGGAGTTGATGGGACAAGTCCCCAACTAAATCCATCTACTGAAAGCTAAACTGAAATAGTAAAATAAATAATAATATAGTCCTCAAATGATGAAGACCCACTGCTAAATCTGGCTGCTGAAATTTAGAGTGCTACTGATGCTTTGGAACTCGTGCTTATGGACCTATGGTATAAAACATCATAGCGCAAATGCGTCAGTACAATTAAATGTACTGGTATGCATATGAGGAAGGCTGAATGCAGAGAGTTCAAATGCATGAACAATGATAACTGACTATATAACATGAACGTGAGAATACATGCATGAATAAATAACTGTAACTGAATTCGTGATGATACTGAATACTGAGTCTGAATACTGATAACATGAGTTACTAATAACTGATACTGAGTGACTATATCTGACAGTCTAGGTTCTGATAGAACTAGCTGAGTTTCATACTATTCTGAATTGACTGTATCTGACAGTCCTAAATTCTGTAGAACTATCTGAGCTCTATTACTGAGACTGAGACTGAAACTGTAACTGTGGTAAATAGTCATCTAACTGCTATGCCCTAAATAAAGCAATATAGCTAAGTTGGGGTCCAATCTGTAACCCCAATTGGAAGGGTGTCAATATTGCACCACCGGTAAGGACAAGTTGTGAGTGACCCTCAACTGGCAGGTACTCAAATGAGAATGGTGGGAACCCTCAACTGGAAGGTAATCCACCTCATCAATCCTCAACTAGCAGGTTAGATTCCTCAACCTACGCTGGCTACGTATTTCTGGAACGCAAGGATTGTTTCTAAGAATCACACCCTCTACTGGCAGGTGAGTTTCCATCCTTGGGTTCACTCGGTGCTAAATCCTACTCCCATTTGAATAGATACTAAACATGATTAACTGAGCTGAACTGTACTAAGTTAACTGAGTTTTGTTGATTGACGGAATACTGATGAGATTACTGAATTACCGACCTTTCCTGAGTCACATGACTGACTGAGTTCTATTGACCATGGCTTGACTGAGAGTATCGTGAAAACATGACACTGGCTCTAGGCACACAGCTAAGCTGTCGGGTACAAGTACCCCTAGGACTCGATAGAAGGAAACTGACAAGGCATGGCGTTCTTGAATACATGACCAACATCAGCAATCCACAATATAATAAGTTGGGGATTTCATGAAGTACATGGTTATCATAAACTTGTACATGGTAGGAATGCATATAATAAGTATTATAGTTTCATACTCAAACATCATAAGCATTCCAACAAACATCTACATCGCACATCAATAGCATGGGAGTCATTTGAACATAAGGGTAAGGCATGCATTTATCATATAGGTTACAATTGAGTTATAATACATAATTTCTATCCTCTTAGGTATTTTATCAAATACCTTACATGCACAACTTAGGGCATAGGTGTAATCATCAAATTACACATTATGAACAACTCCATTCATGGATTTCAACTTGCATACTAACGTAGTTTCATAAAAAAACACGTAAAGATTCCAACTTGGGAATCGTAAACAAGATAAACATGGTTACAAAATAACCCAAAACATAAACATCATGATTTATAATTTGAAATAGAGTTCTTGAGCTTTATGGATGAAAGGAATCCATAAATCAACACTATGCATACCTTGGATGGAAGATTCTTAAAAATAAATGGTGAAATTCTTAAAATTGGATCCTCAATTGGAAACCCTAAGCTTGTTCTTGATAGATTTAAGAGAGAAACCACTATAATTTGGGTGAACTAGGGCTGAATTACATGTTTGTGACTTATATAGGGGTGGGAAATTGATCCCTTTTCCCTTGAGGACGCGGTCATTTAATGACTAAAAACTGGGTGCCAACGCTACAAGCGACATGATGTGTTGATGGCTGCGATGCAATACTCGATGCATCGTGCCATAATCGCATCGAGCCTTAGAAGTTTAGGCTCTAGCATCCTGCACAAATATTGACCAATGTGATTGGCTAAGCAGCGTGTCAAGATCGTGTTGGTCCACTATTTTGGGACCCCGAACATGATGTAAACATGTTCCAAAAAATCCAAAACTTGTCTGTGAACACCTATTGACCTTCCTGAGCATGAATTAATGAAAATACGGGCCATTAAAGGACATTAAGATGGCGAGATGAGATTGCCAACTTTTGAAGGCCAAAATAAGCTAAGTCTGAGAACTTGGTTAGAATTTTCTAAGTCTGAGATTCCTTGACAAGCTTAAAGGACTGAATTAAGCTCAGAAGTTTCGCGGGGTCTTACACAACCTATCTACATTAGTGACACATATTGTTGAGTAACGAATCATTCCTCAGTCGGGCAAAGGAGATTTTTGACACTGATTGTGCATGGATTGTTAAATCCAATAATGTGAATAAACACAGTAGCCGTTCTCACTGGTAAAATAGATTGTGTTTCTAATTGGCTACTGGACATCGTTGCCACCAGAGATTTATGCTCATTTTTTCCTTCGTCAACACATGAATATGCTCCTCTGGTTGAAGAGGTGTGGAAGAATCCTACAAACCAGGGAACATACAAGAAGAGATAAACTTCATTTTCTTTCAGACGTGGCGGCTTACTTCTTGATACTTTTCAAAGCGTAGGAGTAGTTTATTGAATCATGTTATCCAGTACAATCTTTAGGACAATTTTTTTATTAAAAATTAACCTTTTCCGCAACTAATATCTCAAATTATCCACTAGACGGACACAAAATCATTATAATTATCATACTAGTTCTTAAGAAAAGCATGTTGAACAGTAGCCGCCCTTTGAATATATACACGTCTACCTCTTTCCTTCTTTCATCTCTTCAGAAGATCACGCTAAAGAAATGATGATGTAAAAATTGTTATGCATGAAAGTAGCTACTACTACACATTGCTCGAACCAAATAGATTAATCTCTAGGCATGTTACAAATACTTATAATTGATACTTTTACTACTACAGAAGATCTCAAGAATAGTGAGTGTTCCGCAGCTGAATCTACCATGCCATTAATCCATCTTGGCTATGACATCCCGCTGATTACATACACTTAGATGCTATCGATATTCTTGAACTAACACGATCTGCCAGTAAGTGATATTCTATGCTTTTAAAGTTGTCATTTGATATTAGCTAAACAGTTTTGATGATAAACAAATAGTATTAGTATTGCTATTTTGTGAAATAACAAGGTAATCAAGATGTATGCTTTAATTTGATTAAAGTTTCTCTAAATGAACAACTTTTAAGCATAGATTAAGGCAACTTCAATTAATCGTTGTACTGTTGTTATGATGCACTGATGATTGCGTCAAGGTAGGTTGCCTCCATTACACCCTCTTGGGTCTGGTCCTTCCCGAAACCCTGCATAAACACAGGATGTTTCATGCACCAAACAGGCATTTTTTACTGTTGTTATCTCGCTTGACAAGTTGTTGACAGTGATGGATCTAACTATTTGATGTTGGTTCATTTCAGAATACTACTTTCGACATGACTAACACGGCATGTGTGTGAAATCATAGACAGTGCATATTATGAAATATTACACATCCACTATGTTATCGCTGGCTCTGTATCCTGGTTTCACTGGCTTAAAGTATAGCCAACGAGCTACTCACTTTCAATTTTTAACTTACAATAATTTTTAATGCAGATTGAACAAAAGACTTACCTGCAGAAGATCTGCAATATTTAAAACAAGAGCTCCAGAGTAGGGGGACATCAACCTAATGATTGTCATGAAGAACTTGCAACCCCCTCGATATGGTCTTGAAGAAGCAGAGTCAAGAATCCGTCATCAGCATATTTACTAGCACCTAATGTAAGTTCAGGTTACGGACAAGCAGGATAATAGTGGCATACAACTGAAAGTCCCTTGTCACAGTCCATGTCTTTAAGATGGCTTGTATTGAGCCCAAGTACTTCTGCCAATAGTTCAAACAAACATCTCCCCAGTTTTTTCACTTCCTCGGAGTATTTAGCAACAATATCCCTTTAACGCATCATAAAGAAAAGACAACATAGTATCAGTGGCGGAACCAAGAATCCCTTTAAAAGCAATTTTTAAGTTGTTTTTACCACTGTACTAGAAGATTGTTTTAGTGTGGTTGTAGCTATGTGTTAGCAAAGGCGGTTAGTTCACCCTCCCTCATAAAAAATTATGCATATGAGAATAAAACTAGGCTTAAGAGATCAAATAGTATATATGAATTAATTGTCCAACAAGATACTGAGGATTTATTTATGAGAAAAGTTGGTAGATCCATTATATCAGAATTCTATAGTGTAGAGTTTAGGAATGACGTACCTAGCACTATGAATGCTTCAGACATGGTGATTCGTGGTGAGGGACATCATCGTCCAAAGATGAAGTGCAGGGTAGGTGAATTCTCCTTAAATCTTTCCTTCATACTCCAAAATATGTCCCAAGAAGTCAAGATGGCTGATAAGAAATTAAAACCTGGTGTGGTGTTGTATAATCAATTTTATGAGCTATGGTCTCAACCCTTTTGATTTTGGTCTTGAAAGATTCTTGACCCTAATCTTTTGTTGTATATTCAATCGCAATTACTGATGTCAATAACAACACTTGGTTTGTAAAGAGAAGGTATTGTTTTCATGTATATATTTTAACAACTTAATGGTGCCATATCATCTAAAAACATCTCTATTTCAGTGTTATTGTGTTGGAACTTTTATTGCATTGTATTTTAATAAGTCCCTTTAAACACTTAACAAGTTAATTTTTTAACTTCCATTCTGGCATTATTTAGTTGATATCTTCCTATTGGGTGTTGTTTAAGCAGATACAAGATCTTTGAGAGATTGCATATACACCTGAAGGACATTACTAACTATACATTGCATTTGCCTCCTAAGAGGATATTCTCGTCAAGTACAGAAGATGCATTCGTTCATCAGCGTTACATTCAGCTTGACAAATATCTTCAAGTACGGTTCTGCATTGCTTTAATATTTATTTGTAATATTTAGGTTTCTGGTTGCTTTAAATATTCTCTCTAACAGAATCTCTTGACAATTGTCAATGTGGCTGACCATCATGAAGTGTGGGATTTTCTCAGTGCCTCTTCCAAGGTACATATTCCTTGAAGTTTGTTAGATCTTTTACCATCATTCATATAGATTTAGGCTGTTCCAACCCAAAATAATACCTGTTTATGTCTATGAAGAACTACTTTGGAAAATCATCTTCAGTGATGAGAACGTTGGCAGGAACTTCACTTTTTTCAACCAACATGTTTGTGTTCTTTATTTATGTGATGAATCTGGTGTTTCCATTGGATATTTTAACATCTATATACTCTTATACATGAAAAGTGTTAAGGTTAATCCTAGTGATGACTGCAATAATAAATCTTTATTAAAGGCCAGAATAACTTATACCAAATTCCTTCACATAGGATGCAGTATGGGTATCAGATTCCATCTTCAGATAATGCTACATTCTTGAAGTGAGTTGGGGAGTCCGCTTTGCTAAACTATAAAACTAAATCTGAACAGAGTATTGTACTAATTAAATGACAATGTGAGGCAAAACGTGTGTTACTTTTTTCTCGATTTATAATCTGCAGTCATGAAGTTTAAGTAGTTTGGTCAATTAATTGTGTTAGAGCAGAGTTAACTTCTTAAGTTAGGAATTGCTCCGTTTATATTTGACACCTATAAATAGGTGTCTTGGATTTACTGAATTGTCATGTTTTGTTCTCTCAACTCTCACATGATATCTGTCCTACATTTATAGGTCATTCTCGTAATCGTAAGTCCACATGCAAATACATGAGTGAACCCCGGGGAGTTGGTTACACATGTGAAAGGCTGTTGAGTTATATAATAATGGCTTAGTTCGAGTTTATAGCGGCATCCTAAGGTCTTTGACAAGTTTATTTACGTCCTAAGTTTTGGGTTGGGTCCTCAAACTTTCACCTGGTATCAGAAATCCCATAATCTTGATAGACCTCTACAGGGCAGTCTTATACCGGTCTTCGGTTGAAGCTTCTTTTCTTTCCATATCTTCATCTTCTTGTCCTTTCTTGGACCATTTTGACACCAACACTTCTTCTAGACTCTAATGATGTTCATGCAAAAAAAAATGACCAAATAAAAGTTCTCAAGCAAAAATATGAAATAAGGTGGAGGAAGGCCAATGACTAGAAAAAGTTTTTGGCTATTCTTGGTAGGAATTTAAGTGAGCAATTGTTAGAATGTTTTGTAATGAAAACTTTGTGGTGTACTAATGTTTAAGAAGCTTTAATCAATCATTCAGCTAATATATACTCCTACATCTTCCTTTGATTGCTTAAGAATGAACTTTAATGAGTGACTAGCCTGATATATGGTAGTTACTTTATTTGTTATTATCTGATTGAACTTATCCTTAGTGACAACAGTTAACGTGGATGATGTTGTGGATGATATTCTCTTAAGATTTATGAATGGTCTGGAACAAGTTGGGAACCTTATGTTGCAGATGATGTTCAAGTTCAGTTTTACATATACTGATTTGCCATTTCAACACTTCAACAAGATAGATGATCAAAAATTTTCTTCTGACAATTATAAGAATATGTTGTTACTGTGAGGAGCAAAATTACAGAGATAGTTTAGCACCCATAAACTTGTCGATAAAATCTTGGATTTATGTTGCTATTGAAGAGGACACTTCTTCGTCTTGTGATATTTTTTATGGTGAATGGATAGAGGACAATGATCTTCAATCGCTTACTAAAATGGGTTCTTGTCCATTTGTTGATAATGCTTTCAACTGTTTCAAGAATGGACGTCATGATACAGATTATCTCAGCCTTAGATGAAAGCCACATGGTTGTGACATCCCAAGGTTTGACGGGTTGAAAATGCTGAAGATGCTGAGGGGAAGTTTGTAATGCTTCTTTAAAGTTTACTTTGCGGATTGAACATGGTACTATTTAATTGACGGTGACTATATATGTCTTTACTATTTTTATTATTTTTCTATATACTACTTATATATATACTACATAGAAGCATGAGGTTTTAGGACAACCACAAAATAATTAAATCTAAAGAAAATATAAAATTGATTGAGGAAAATAATTAAATTTTTATAATTTTCTAGTATACTATAAATTAGATATTTTAGGTCTTCTCTTATTAGTTGTTTAATGATGAAAATATGAGACATTGTAATTCCTCTCTCTTGAGAGTAGACCACCTTAGTGTAGTTCTTAGTTAGGGCTTGGATTAGCCATTGTAATTTAGGACTTGAAAAAGCCAATATTGTTCTTTGCTTGGAAACGGTGGATTTTGAGGTGAGTTGATTCCCTTGGCGGTCACCGTAAGAGTGTGGTGTTGTTGTTACATTCATTAGGGGGTTTTGAGTTTAATATACTCTTTAGTTCCGAATCTTGTGTTCATCTTTTTCTTGTTGTATTGTTGTTGTTTTGGTGTTAAAATACCTTGTAAACTCGTGATACTTGTGTTGTTGTTGTTGGCCAAAACTAGCACTCAAAGGGGTCCTCGTGTTGCTCTTAATTTGTGGACTATTTTTGTGTAGTTTTTGTGCCTTCAGTGGTCTTTATTGTATCATTTTATAAAATTATACACATCAATATTTTTATAATGACCCTTTAGGTCATTTTTCTCTTTTCATGAATTTTTCATATTTACATCTTTCTATAGCCGCCCCAAGTTATTTATGACTTGCTAGGACTGGTAGGGCGGTTTCCAGACAATTCGTTTAGCTTTATGTCAGTTTTTTTTATTTTGGAGCTTTTGAAGTTGAGAAATTGGTCTCGACCAAAACTTCAAGTAAATGATATTGGATGAGAATTTCGACAATTCTGCTAACTCCAGAATGTGGATTTGGGCTAGGGGGATCTTTCATTTAGGTCTGAGGCTTCTGGACTTATTTTGGTCTATCGGTTAGTCTATGGCTAAAACGAAAGATTGGGTGTGGGCCTTTTTTTTGTCTAAATGATCTTTACGAGGAATTCGTTAATTTTATCGAGTTCAAATTTTTATTTATTATAAAGTAACATATTTTATTTGTGTGCATGAGGTTTCTAACGAATTCTGAGCATCTGATCGTATTCTTTTAAAGTTAGCAGAATTTTTTTGTGCATTGGCTAGTGCAGCCGCTTAAGTGTCCTTTGGTATCTTAAGCAGAGCTGCTTATGTGGCTAGGGAGTCGCTTGTGCGGCTAGAACTGATGTCAGCTACCATCGCTTAAGAGGGCCCTCTTTAGATTAAGCAGAGCTGATTATGCGGCTAAGAAGCAGCTTAAACAGAGGGTTGGGTAAATAGTGACCACCGCTTAAGCAGTTGGCCAATTGCTTAAGCATCGTTGCTAAGCGATCGAACCTTCACTTAAGAGGAGGCAGCTGTATATAAACCCCACATCGAACATTTCATTATTTTCACCCAAAATTCCTTGGTAGTTGATCACTTTGAGCTTCAAAAACCTTGTGAAAAAATAGCGTGGGTAAGTTGATCACTTGTCTTTTACTTGTGTGTAGTTTTGAGACTCGAATTGGAGACTAATTATCATCAATTTTTGAGCAGATGATTCTTGTCCCACGAGGAACACAATTGCATATTTGATTTTTGAATTTCATAAGTGGACTCTACGGGTGATTTTTCACTCGATGTTTTATTAAAAAGCATAAATTCATAATATGGGTGTCATTATTCTCTTATTAATGAGTATATTACTATTTTGATAGTGTAAAAACTTTCGGGGACTTCTCAGAAGAGAAAAACTCCACTGTAGTGGATCGTGAGCGGTTCCTCGACATCCACGTAGGTTACGACTTACCTACTCTAAGACTTAAACTCATTTAAGGTACTTGTATGATAACTTACTAGTTGTGGAATATTATGGATTGAATACATCTTAACTAGGCTTCTACGATCCTTATAGCTTGTGTAGAAGCCTTAGAAGAGACTTACGCCATTAATTCTTAGTTTAGATAGACCATTCCTCTATTAGGACTATTCTGTCTTGTTTGGTAGCTGTAGACATTATCGTAGGATATATTAGTCTAGTCCTGGGTTGCTGCTTGCCTTTAGTTGGGTTTCTAGGGATTGTAGCTAGTTTTACCGCTCCTTTAAAATGATTCACCTTAGGATAATGCATTCTCTTGTAGTAAATGACTACAAAGCTCTTAAGTTGCGTATTGATTGACTGATTATTGGTAATTGATTTGGCTTGTTTGCTCTGTGGTGCTTGCTGAGCATATTTCCTTGGTATTTTGGCCTAAAAACACCATTTTTAGATTATAATAGGATTTTGGGATTATTTTAAAAGGGATTTGTGGTATTCTAAAAGAAATAGACTATTTAGTCCTGATTCGATTTCGGGCACTTGATTTAATGTTTATTACATACTTAGGATAGTTCGATATCGGGCATCATTAATTTCTATTTGGAGATTCGATTCGATTTTGGACAGGGTATACAAATAAGGCTGGAGAAGGAGTATACGGTACAATTCAACACTTCACTTATCTCATTTTGCATATCATGACATTCTTCCACATTTATTTACTATCATGCTTGGCTTGTATTTAATATTAATTATTGTCTGCATCGACCTTACTTATGGGGGCGGGTTGAGTTTATTATTGTTATGTGAACCTTCCGGAGGGTCCGATTAGGTTATAGTTAGACGCTTACTTTACACTTTTCAAGTTGTTTACTTATATTTCTTGTATATTCTAGATTTAACTCATTACTCTTGTTCTGGCCCCTCTTTTCTTATCTTTAGCGTATATTAACACTTTATTAAAGTTGAATCTTATTTGAGCTTAGTCAGTCTATGATGCCTATTGAGTATCACGTGTTTTGATACTCATACTGCACTTCTGCATCTTTTTTTAACAGATCATACTACAAATCATCACCGTAGATGTCATCCTCTTGTAGAGTTGTTGATCGAAGATATTGAATGAGCTTTTGGCAATCAAAGCTGATTTATCTCCGTCTGTATTGGATTAGTCTTATCCAGAGATGGATCTATGATTTAAAGTTTGCGGTTCCTTGAGCAAATAGAAAGATCAAATATAGTGGTTCACACAGGGTTGGAACCCACAACCAAGAGGCATATAAAACTTTAGCAAGCTCTTTCTCCATCACTAGACCACTGACACACTTTAACTATGGGTTCTCAACTTATTAATCTTTTATATTTACTAGATTTCTCAATATAAATAAAGGATCCACACGCAAGTTACTGAATTTCTGGGAACCCCCACCAATCACCCTAGATTCGCCCCTGGTCTTATCTAATACTTCCGGAGACTATTCTGTATATAATGCACTTATCTAGTACTCCTTATGTTGTAGTGACTCTTGTAATGACTATATCAGGTTTTGAGAATCCTTTTTATATATTTTGTTCCTTCCCTTCTCTATTTGTATGCATGGTCTACCTATTTTCTTTATTAATAACTTTATTTAGTGTTGTTATCTTGTTTTCTTTCTCTTCCACTTATTAGCTCCTTACTTGCCGTTTTGAGTTATAATTTTAGCTTAACTACTAGCGGGTTATAGTAGGTATCATCATAATGAGAGTCTACTAGCGGGTTATAGTAGGTATCATCATAATGAGAGTTTTTGGATTGTGGCAATTAATTGAACCATGCCTGAGATTTATGGGTACATAGGTACATATGCAGGAACTTTTATAAAATTTGAGTTGCAAGTATCTAATAGAAATATATTATCATATATTTAAGTGTTCTATCAAAATAAACCATAAGTCAAATAATTAAATTAAATCTATCACAAATTTAAGAGACTATTAGTGTATTTTGGCGTATGAAAATATAATGTCCACATCCACTACTCTACTCAAATTTTAAAGGTTCGTTTGGTGTGAGGTATAAGGAATAAATAGTCTCAGGATAAAATAAAAGATTATTTTATTTCATATTTGGTGTGAGGTATTAGTTAGTACCGATATATTTATCCCACTATTTACGCCATAATGATGAAATAAATTATCTCATATACTTAATAAAATAACTAATAAATTTGAGATAAATTATCTCATATACCTAATAAAATAACTAATAAATCTGAGATAAATTATCTCATAATTCTTTCCCTAACCAAACAACCCCATGGACATAAAATTTTGAACCAGGTAAAGAGCAAATTGTGTCAGCATAGACCACATGATGAAACTACATGGAACTGGAGACTGGAACAACCTTGACCACCTAATATGGGATGGGCCAGTCATCAGTGTAACAGAAAACCCATTCTTTGTGAAAAGTTCTATGTACAAAAGTGTATGTCTGGCACTAATTTCCCTACTTGTGTGATTGTACAAACTATGTGAGCACCACAACTATGTCCAACTACTCTCTTCCATCATTCACTGTACTCTGTACTCATCATCAATGATTCAATATCAATACAATACGTGGGAGAAAGTAGACAAAGGACAATCAAAGAGTGTGGAAGTTGGACGAGATTCCTTTGTTAGGAAAATTAAAATGAAATTTATGAATTTTTATATTGAACTCAAGTTAAAACTAACAATAAACTATAAACAAAAAAAATGAAATTAGCTAAAATTGCTCGTAGCTAATAGGATTCTGATAATCCATTGCTAACTAGGATTAGCGATGAATTTTGAGTGAACCTGTAACCTTAATAAAAAGGATACGAGTTGGAACTTCAAAAATTGAAGAAACCTCTTTTATTTATCTATATTCGTTATGAATCTAAATTGATTAGAGTTACTGGACAACAACGACATCTAGCACCTTACTTCAAAGATGTCCTAAAATTCCTCCTCTGAAGTATAGTACAGAATCATCTCGATCAGAGTTGGCATAAGCATAACATGAACTTGAGAAGTTTTTGGATAAAGCTTTAAGGAATGAAGAAATATTATTAGGAAGCATTTTTCCTTTTATTCTATGTTATACGAATCTAAATTGATTTACTATGAACTTTCGATATCAAATATTTTCTCTATTTCATTTTAGTTGGGCTTTTTGCTAAAAATATTTATTTAATTTAGTTGAATTCTTTTTATCAAATCAAGAGAGTTTTATTATGTTTTTCAAATAGTATTAATCATATCACTAAATGACTGCATAAAATGTATAGATTCAAATTTATATTTTAAAACATAATTATAAGATTAATAGATATTAAAATAAGCTTTTAATAAATATAATTTTATTTTTTTAAATCAAGTTAAGAAGAACAATTATTTAAAACGAAGGGAGTAATTATTAAAACAATAAAATAAAGAGAAGATAGAAAAAGGTGTAAGGGTCAAATCAAGTCACTAACCACCAAAGTGCATGAACCGAGCCACACTCGTAACTCCTAACCTCTATAAATACCTTCCAACTGTCTTACTTCTTTCCCCATCCCCATTTTCCATTTTTCCATTTCTCAACTCCCATATCCCATCTTCCTTGCAACTATGCCTTCTTCTTCACTATTTATCGTTTCTAAATCCACTATTTACCCCAACGATCATCAATCACTTAACAACACTTTAAAACTCTCCGTCTCTGATCTTCCTATGTTATCATGTCAGTATATTCAGAAAGGCGTTTTATTGACCCAATCTCCTTTCGAATCCTCTATTTCTCTCATTTCTCATCTCGAAATTTCCCTTGCCAAAACCTTAGCCCATTTCCCTCCCCTCGCAGGCCGTTTAATTACGGACTCTCAGGGGTACGTTTACATCGTTTGTAACGATGCTGGTGTAGATTTTGTACATGCAAAAGCACCCCACCTCAATCTCTCAACACTTGTTCCACAAAATCAAGCAGATATTCCGATTTATTTTCGAAAGTTCTTCCAATTGGATAGTACTTTGAGTTATGCTGGGCATAATAAACCCTTAATGGCTATTCAAGTTACTGAACTAAATGATGGTGTATTCATCGGATGTACGATGAATCACGCCGTCGTTGATGGTACTTCCTTCTGGAATTTCTTCAATACTTTTGCTGAATTTTCAAAAGGCGAGAAGAAGATTAGTAGGCAGCCGAGTTTTAACCGTAAGACGGTGTTTGATTCACCGGCGGTGTTGAAGTTCCCGGACGGTGGACCGTCGGCTACTTTCTCCGGCGACGAGCCGATCCGTGAAAAGATCTTCCATTTCAGCCGTGAAGCCATATTGAAACTGAAGTATAGGGCAAATAGAACGGCTGTTAACGGTAAGGTTAACGGAAAGATAACACCAGTTAATGACGAGCCGGCTTTGAAAAACGGCTCGGCTACGGCTACGGCTTCGGAGATTTCGTCATTTCAGTCATTGAGTGCTCAGTTATGGAGATCGGTGACACGGGCTAGGAAATTGGACGGGAACAAAACGACGACGTTTAGGATGGCGGTTAATTGTCGCCATCGGCTGGAGCAAAAGATGGAGCCACTGTATTTTGGGAACGCCATTCAAAGTATCCCGACCGTTGCTTATGTTAAGGAGCTGTTATCTAACGACTTATATTGGAGCGCGAATCAGCTACATCAAAATGTAGTGGCGCATGGTGATTTCACTGTGCGCCGTGGTGTGAAGGATTGGGAAAGGAATCCTAGGTTATTTCCTCTTGGTAATTTTGATGGAGCTATGATTACTATGGGAAGTTCACCTAGGTTTCCAATGTACGATAATGATTTCGGGTGGGGCCGACCTGTTGCGGTCCGAAGTGGTATGGCTAATAAATTTGATGGTAAGATCTCCGCTTTCCCTGGACGAGAAGGAAATGGAACCGTTGATCTTGAAGTGGTTTTGGCACCCGAGACAATGGCGGGACTTGAAGAGGACATGGAATTTATGCAGTATGTTTCTTAATGGTGTTTGTCTATTAATGTGCAAAAAATTCAGGCTAATGTGTTTAAACGAAAAATTGGTTGAGTTTGTACATCGACATGACAAATGGGTGCAAGTTTAGGTTGTTGCCATTAGGCTATTTCGCCAATTGTGTTTTTTGTATTTAACAAAGTGTGTGAAGGTTAAATTGAACAACAATGATCAAGAGAACACTTGAAATCTTGAAGGGCAAAAAGGTTGGAACCTTCTTCTATTTTTACTGGATTTATTCATGTGGTAATTGACACATCTAAAGATAATGAACATCAAAGTGAATTTAATCTCTCTCTTTTTTTTCTTTTTTTTTTCATTTTATGAAAAAAAAGAAGTCGAGTGGCCCAAAATAGAATATTTGGGGGCCTTTTACTGTTGAGGATAAAATATGGGGTAAGGCTAGAATTAGTGGAACTGGATGCTTTATATCTCATTTAGAATTTTAGATTTCCAATTCTTTCATTATTGCAAGTCCTAAAAGATTAGTAATTAAAACCTCACAATTTAACCGTAGTTCAAAATTTAACAGCCGTCAAATGAAACTACGTCAAAAGAGAAAAAGAAATCCTATATAACCTTAATTGACAAATTAAACATTATTAGGGTGGAATTTCATATTTAAAACTTGAATGTGCAAAGTCAAATAAGAGAAAAATGAAAGAAGTCACTACTAAAAAAAATTAAAAAACCGACCATCAAAAACCGACCACAAGTCGTCGATTTTTAATTATTATTTTTAAAAGCGACCTCGCTTTTATATTTTAACAAATCAAAATAATTATTTCAATAATTTTAATATTAATTATTATTTATTTTACAAATAAGAATTAAAAAAATAACAAAATCGACCACCTGTACCTGTGGTTATTTTTTTAAAAAAAATATAATTAAAAAATATTTATAAAAACCGACCATTTTTAAAAATTCTTTTTAATTTAATTTAAAAAAAATCGACCACTTGTGGTCGGTTTTAAAAATTCTTTTTTAATTTATTTTAAAAAAAAAAAACGACCACTAGTGGTCGGTTTGTTAATTAAAATAAAAAATAATTTTTAAAAAACCGACCACTTGTGGTCGATTTTTGAACTAAAAAAAATTAAAAAGTAAATAAATTTTAGTGACACCTAATTATATATATGTAATCAAATATATATTATTTTCATAAAAAATAATTATATATATAATCTAATATATATATAATTTTTTGAAATTACACTGATCACACGTAGTAGATAACCAGTATAATAATAATAAAAATCAATCATTCATAAATTTTATGAAAAAATTACACTAAAAAATATTTCAAATAAAATAAACAAATTATGTAAAACATAATCTTTATCTTTTACTTATGTTTCAATATATAAAATAAATATTTTCTTTTGTATATACGTTAAATGACATTAAACATGCATAATCTTTGTATAATGAATATGTGTATATATATATCATACCGTTGAGATAATGATATTATGTTACTATTCCAGTCATAATGCTATTACCATTGAAATATCTTTACATATATATATATATATATATATATATATATATATATATATATCATGTAGTGATCGATTGATGAACAATGTAGTCAAAATCTAGTATATTAAGCTAATCAAATATAATTAATCGATTACTCATCTGAGTATGTATAAGAAACACATCGCATTATATTATTGAATAATATACTCATGTGTGTAAATGTGTGTGTATGTATTGGTATATATATGCTATATACATTTTATATAGCGACAGTATATTAATGACATAAGATAAATCAACCGATAATTTATTTGTATATATGTGAAATACAATGGGGTAGTAAAATCGGATATGTGATGTATATAGTACGTATATGAAATACGTCACATTATATTATAGGATAATATACTTGTGTACGTATGTGATGTATATAGTACGTATTGATATAGTTAATAGTATGTATATGTGTGTGTATGTATAGGTATATATATATTATATACATATTATATAGTGAAGGTATATTAATGACATAAGATAAACCAACCGATAATTCAACTGAGTATCTGTGAAATACGTTGTATATTATTATGGGGTAGTAAAATCGGGTATGTGATGATTTGAAACGATAGAAGTAATAATATACTGTACGTTGAAGTTATATTAATGTAAGCTAATCAAATTAATGGATAACTCATCAAAGTTTGTATATGAAATATGTCGTATTATATTAATGGATAATATACTCATGTACGTATGTGATGTGTATAGTACGTATTTAGAACTTGATATAGTCGATAGTGTGTATATGTGTGTGTGTGTGTGTGTGTGTGTATATATATTATGTAGTGAATAATAACATAAGATAAACTAACCGATAATTCATCTGAGTATATGTGAAATACGTTGTATATTATTATCGGATAGTAAAATCGTGTATGTGATGTATATAGTACATATTCAAGAGTTGATATATATATATATATATCAAAATCTATCCAAACATATTAATCAATGCCTTCATTTAAAACGATCGAAGTAATAATATACTGTACGTTGAAGTTATCTTAATGTAAGTTAATAATCAAATTAATCGATAACTCGTCAAAATATGTATATGAAATACGTCGCATTATATTACGGAGTAATATATATACTCGTGTACGTATGTGATGTATATAGTACGCATTTAAAACTTGATAGTCGATAGTGTGTATGTGTGTGTATGTATAGATCTCTCTCTCTATATATTATGCAGTGATGTACGTAGTGCGTAGTTATAAGCTTGCATTTATATATATATGTATGTAAACATATATAAACATGCTTATTTTATTTTACATTTATAGTTATAAGCTTATCATTTTTTACGATTTATCAATTCAAATATAATATATTATTATTTTTCGTAAACATGCACATTCACAATTATTTTACAAAATACATTATTTATTATTATTGAAATAACATACATTTTTTAAATTTTGTGTATTTTCTAACTCAATTGTGACAATTCATAACAATTTTAAATTAATTTTACCCGATTTATTATAATTCTAATCAAATTGTATCTAATTAGATTCAATTTAATTTTTCATCTAATTTTAATCAAAATCTTAATATTTAGATCTCAGTCGTTGATCAAATTGATCCAACGATTGAGATCACATTTCTCTTTGCTTTTTATTTTTAAACAAACAGAAAACCCTAACCTCATTCTATTCAACAACAGCAGCATCTCTCTACTTTCTCTCTCTATCTCCCCTCTTTCTCTCTAGAGATCTGCTGCCGGGACTTTGGATT
This sequence comes from Capsicum pubescens, assembly GCA_030864215.1. NCBI lineage: Eukaryota > Viridiplantae > Streptophyta > Magnoliopsida > Solanales > Solanaceae > Capsicum > Capsicum pubescens. Next base: position 85,046,150 of record CM061548.1, read on the forward strand.
AAAAAAGACAAATAAGTTGTGAGTTCTCAAAGTTTTTAAAATTAGTTGGGAGGAATAATTTTTTTTTTGAGTTTTGTTTTAAGTTTTTTCCTTTGAACAATTTATCCCAGTTGTTGAACAATTATGCATAGTTATTCGATAATTTTGTGAAGTTATTCAACTAACTATCTAAGTTATTCAATAAGTGCGCAAGTTGTTCAACATCCGGCCCTTGAGGCTCATTTTTCTTCCCACCGCCACCGCCACACCGGTTATCGACCGAAAAAACAACGGCAACATCAACCCCGACAACCTCCAAGTTGCGTCTCCGCTCCCCCACCACACAGCCGCCCGTCGGTCAGCCGTCAAATACCTCCATCCCAAGAAAATGCCGACGCCACCCTCCTCTCCCTCACCGTCGCGGTTCCAAGCGAACCAGTCACAGGAGTTGATGGATTTTCAGCTGGTTTGATTGATGAAAGTAAGTTATTTGAATGGAGTGTTACCATTATTGGACCTCAAGATACTTTATAGTGAGTGCTCCCTTTGTATTTTTTTATTGATTTTGGATTTGGGTTTATGTTTTTTTTTTCTTCTTGAATTTGTTGTTGGTTGGTATAAAGGGGAAAGCTGCTTATACATAAGAAGAATATTGTGGGGTTTGACTGTTTTTTTCTTGAAGTGCAGTAACTTTGTTTGATGAATAATTGGTGGGGTGAAAGTTGATTGATTAATTCATGATAAGGAATTATATCAATGTTGCAATTTCTTTTTCCATGTTCCATATGGAACAAGGTGAAGTTTGGAAGTTCTTATTGGCCTTAATTGAATGTACAACTAGTATTTTTGGACTTGTAAATGATGCCATAGTGTTTGTTGATGGTAATCTTTTCAAAATTCAGCTCCTCAAGACACGGAAGCGGCTAGAGCTTCTTCTTGAGGATCTTCCGTGTGACCATGATCCTTGGGATTATTATGAAACATCAGATCAGCTTTTGGAACCACTGCTATTGTGCTATGACTCACTGGTACAAGTCAATTCTGTTTGCTTTCATAATCCGTTTATGCATCTCCTAATTATTATGAATTAGTGAGATGTTGGATCTTGACCTTTTTCTCCCTGTCTATTGATTAGTTGAGATGTTGGATCTTGCCTGCCTTTGGAATGGACTATCATGTCATTTCTCTCTTGTCGTGAATGTGTAGAATTTACTAAAGTGTGGTCACTTGAGAAGTGAATTAATGATTCAAAAATATTTTATGTGTAGTTACTTGTAAGTTGAACTTTGTGTTTTGAATATAGTTAAGTGTGGTCACTAGAGAAATGAATAAGTTACTTGAAAATGTTTAAGTGTAGGTACATGAAATGTGGACTTGTGTTTTGAATTTTGTTTAGTGTGGTCATTTGAGAAGTGAATTAGTGAGTCGAAAATGTTTAAGTCTAGTTACTTGAAAGGTGGACTTGTGTTTTGAATTTAGTTAAGTGTGGTCACTTGACAAGTGAGTTAGTGACTTGAAAATGTTTTAAGTGTAGGTACTTGAAATGTGGACTTGTGTTTTGAATTTAGTTGAGTGTGGTCACTTGACAAGTGAGTTAGTGACTTGAAAATGTTTTAAGTGTAGGTACTTGAAATGTGAACTTTTTATTTTGAATTTAGTTTAGTTTGGTAACTTGTGAAGTGACTTAGTGACTTGAAAATGTGTAGGTGTAGATACTTGAAATGTGAACTTTTTATTTTAAATTTAGTTTAATTTGGTAACTTGTGAAGTGACTTAGTGACTTGAAAATGTGTAGGTGTAGGTACTTGAAATGTGAACTTTTTATTTTAAATTTAGTTTAATTTGGTAACTTGTGAAGTGAATTAGTGACTTGAAATGTTTAGGTGTAGGTACTTGAAATGTGAATTTTTTATTTTGAATTAAGTTTAGTTTGGTAACTTGTGAAGTGAATTAGTAACTTGAAAATGTTTAGGTGTAGGTACATGAAATGAGAACTTTTCATTTTGAATTTTGTTTAGTTAGGTAACTTGTGAAGTGACTTAGTGACTTGAAATGTTTAAGTGTAGTTACTTGAATTATGAATTAGTGACTTTTGTTTTGAATTTAGGTACTTGAAATGTGAACTTGCGTTTTCATTTTAGTAAAGTTTGGTCACTTGATAAGTGTGAATTTTTCATTTTGAATTAAGTTTAGTTAGGTAACTCGTGAAGTGAATTAGTGACTTGAAAATGTTGAAGTATAGGTACTTGAAATGTGAACTTTTGTGACTTTAACTAATTACTTGAATGTGATTGATTGTGTAGATGGAACCTGATTATAGCTGGATATATCAACGAAATATTGATAGTAGAATTGGTGAGGCTGAGAATGAGGATGCGGATGATGAGTTGTAGTTTTTAGTCTTTTGTATGTTTTGTAGTTTGAATTTGGAACCTCGATAAATTTTGTAAATAATTTGATTTTTAATGTTTGTATTCTTATGGTGGTTGATTGTATATTAAATGATTGGTGGGATGGTATTGTAAATAATTTGATTTTTAATTTTGTATTCTGAATTTTTTCAATATTTATTTTACAAAATTTATAAATAATTTGATTTTTGCATTCTAAAAATTTTTAATTTTTTTTTTTTACAAAATTATCAGAAAGACCCACCACTTGTGGTCGTTTTTTTCTAAAAATTTTCAGAAAACCGACCACATGTGGTCGATTTTTATGGTAATTCTTTATAAAAACCGACCACATGGTTTACTATAATTACATACAAAATAAATTGTTAAATACTTTATTAATTAATTTAAATAAAAAAACTGACCACATGTGGTCGATTTTTTTATAAATTAATTAATTAATTTATATAAAATTGACCACACGTGTTTTTTTTTTTTTTTTAATTTTAAAATTATTTTTTTCTATTTTTAAAAAATTATCATAACTTTTAAAATATATATATATATATATATATATATTTTTTTTAAAATCGACCACACGTGGTCGATTTTTAAAAAGCTACTACTGATTTACCGATCACGCACTTTGATCGGTTTTATGATCGGAATTTGAGAAAAAACGACCACATGTAGTCGATTTTTATGGTCGATTTTTTTATTTTTTTATTTTTTTATTTTTTTAGTAGTGAGTGTATATGGAGAAGGAAATGGAACAGTTGATCTTGAAGCTGTTTTGGCACCCAAGATAATGGCGGGACTCGAACAAGACGTGAAATTTATACAATATGTTTCTTCATCGTGTTTATTAATGTGCAAAAAAGTCAAGATAAGGTGTTTAAATGAAAAATTTGCTAAGTTGGTACATCGAGATGACAAAAAGGTGCAAGTTTATGTGGTCATTAGGCTATTTCCCCAATTGTGTTCTATGTATCTATAATCTATTATCTATCTATATCTATAATCTATATATATAATCTATATCTATAATATATTAAAAATATGAATACTCTTAAAAAAGTGATTTGAACTTTTTGCCCTTCAGACAAAATTATCTATTCACTTTTTTCTTAAATTATTATTAATATATAGAAAGATTTTTAAATTTATAAAATTCATTAAATTTGTTTTTCTTATACGAATTTTGCTAAAATTAGAATCTTTATCATATATTTTAGGACTACTTACCATATATTTTAAGATTCCTTAATTATTAATTCTACTCTTATACAAAACCAACTCAAACTAAACTTTCACTCAAACCAATTAAAATGTAATTTTTAAAAAGTTGTCCAAATATTAATATAGTAAAAGTTTTCCAAATATAGTATAGATTCGTGTGATGTTTAACTAGGATTTTTTTTTAAAAAAATCTATTTTTAATATTTTAGAATTTCTTAATTATTAATTCTACTCTTATACATAGTGCTGAGCATAAAATACCAAAAATCGAATTATCGAACCGAACTAAAAAATTTGATATTCGGTAATTCGGTATCTGGTATGATATTTGGGAGTAAGATTTTAATATTTCGGTATTCGGGATTGAATTTGGTACAAGATATTGGTATTTACCGAATATCGAATTTTATATATATATATATATTAACCCAATAGACAATAGTATTAGTCATTCCAAAGAATCTCTTGAACCTTTGTAATATATTCGTAAAAAGCAACAAAAGAAATACTAAATAAGGTTTTTATTAAATATAATTTTTGATGTTTAAATATACATTTGCACATCTCCAACTTTAATATGGTATTACCAAAAACAAAAATTTAGTTTACCGATTACCGAACCGATATTTATAAGTATGGTATATGATATCTACGTTCAAATACCAATTAACAAATTATCTAACCCAAACTTCAAAAATACTGAACGCCCACCCCTACTTATACACAACTAAAACCAACTCAAACTAAACTTTCACTCAAACCAATTAAAAATTAATTTTTGAAAAGTTGTCCAAATATTAATATAGTAAAAGTTTTCCAGATACAGTAGTACGTGTGGTGTTTAGCTAGGTTTTGTTTAAAAAAAAGAAACTATTTTTAAGGACTTCGATTGTGAACTTTCTTTTTTAAATCGAAGTTGGTTTAGGATTTTTTTTTTTGAAAAAAAAATCAACATTAGACATTATTTAGGTCTTTAATTAATTAAAGTCCTTATATTATATAGATAAGAAATCATAACATTTAATAATTCTAAATTGATTAAAATTTTACCAAATATAAAAAATGTCTACAATTCTATAAATAATATTTCCAATCAGACTTTGCAAGAAACATAAAAATTTGGCGTCTTCTACTTTTAGATTTTTTCTTATTTTGATTTTGAGCCAAGTTATATTTTTGCGTTCATTATTTTCATTTTTTTCGTCTTCCTTTATTTCATGCAGCTAAGAGATTTTAAGACACGTTAACTACTTGAATTTTTCGATTGTTGAGGCTTTTTATACTCATCGTTGTGTTATGAGATTTTTAAGTCACTTATTTTTATTTTTGTCTTTGTTTTAGCAGGTTCCAAAACTAATTTCAAAACTACTATACGTAGAGGATTAAAAAAATAGATTTATGTATAAATTTTTCCGCCCATTGAAATCTTGATAGTATCCATGATTAGAGAGGAGATCTAATTTATGCACAAGGAGCTAAGATTGTTTGATACTACAAACATGAAAGTAGAAGCATATGCAATTCTTAAAGCAGCAATTCACTGCGGACAACCCCAAATTCAATAAGGTCATTTTTCAAACGGATTCTCTTACCATGTTGAAGATACTGACTAATGAATGTTCTATAGAGCATATTAGAGAAACACTGAAAGACAAACAGGTACAATTCCAACACATAATGAGGGAAGGGAATTAGTTGGCTGATCATTTAACAAATATAGCAATAGACAAAGGGGATTTCAGCATAACATCATTTCAGCAATTAGAAAATTAAAGGAAAGAAGATCCTTAACAGTGACAAGCTATAGTGTCCATACATTAGATTATCATCAACAAAATGATGAAAAGGCTGAAGGCTACAGCTAAAAGTACTACCAGGGATCACAAGCAAACATTTACAATCCAGGAGGGCAATAACAAAACCCAAACAGCTGACTAGCTTATACAGATTCATCCATCAAAAAGGACTTTTAGTAAAGGGGAAAGGGTCAATTGACATCTATGCATCTAATACACCTGAGAAGCAGAAGGCAGTTCAAATATTTGCGGCTCCAAGCATCCAGTTATCTCCCTCTCGGCCGCATCTGTAAGCAAAGGGGAGTAAATAGGAAGCTACAACTAAAGAAGAAATCAAAGCTTACTTGGACATGCAATCGGTCTCAAGGACCTACGACCCTCAATTCAGCACCAAAAAAGAATAAAAACATCCCATCCACCAGAGAACTCAACTATATACAAGCAAAAATGAAGGAAAAAAGTTTAAAAGCGGAGAAGTTGAGCTGAATAGTAAGATTCAAAGGAAACAAAGGGACATATACTTACTTCTAAGAGCTGAAGATAGTACAAGCATCGAAGATCCAGGGAAAAATGTTGATGACCCAAAGCACAGGCAAGACAAATTGAAGATTCAGGGGAGGGCACACCATTTTTCAAATTAGGTTTGGGCCGGGTATTTTATCCGAAATTGTATAAGCCCAATTTACATTTTCAAAATTTATGATGGGTTGATCCATCAAAGAAGGAACAATTTGTTTTGCTTTGTTTTGGTATTAATAAAATTCGAAAATTAAATTAAAAAAACATTGAGGCAGGTTTTTAAAAGTTTTAGTACAATTCTGAAGTTTACAATAAATAAATTATTCTTTATTCTTGATAAACAATTATTAATTGAGTTTTTTTTTAAACTGCAGAATCTTGATATATCTTATGATTGAAGCGACAAATTTGCTTGTAATTTGAGGTAAGTTTTCTAAAATTTTAATATGTTCTTGAAATTTATAATAATAAATTATTTCTTGTTAGACAATTGCCAATTAAGAAGCTTTTTTTGTGTGAAATATTGATATTATCTTTAATTGAAGACATTCCGTCACAAGAAGTTGGTTAGTCATTCTAATCCTTTAGGAAGTCTTGTTTAAAATTTAATCATATACAACTATTTCAATTGTGAATCAACTATTTAATAATTGACTCTAATGATTGTCTTTTTTTTTTTTGAACAAACTATATCATTTAAATTGATATAATGCTACTTGCTAATACTTTTACTTTTTTATATATAATTTGACTGACGAGATACACACGTGCTTTTGCACGTATATTAAATTAGTATAACAAAGTGCGTGAAGGTTAAATTGAACAATAATGATTCAGAGCACTTGGAAATCATGAAGGGCAAGAAGGTCTTAAAAGAAGTGTTTCCCCTTTCCTACTATTTTTACTGGATTTATTCACGTGGCTATTAACAAATTTAAAGATAACGACCTATCAAGGTGAATTTAATCTAATTCATTTCATGAATAAAGCTACAAAGCAAAGGAAAAGAGAATTGAAGGGTCCAAATAAAATATGGGATGAGGCTAGAGCTGTAAATACAGGCCGACTCAGCCCATTTGGGCTAGTTCACACAGGTTTTGGAGTTGACGGATTAAGTCGGGTTGATCCATCAATATCACAGGCCAGAAAATAGCAAGCCCAATCTATCACATTATGGGGTGCGAGCCTCCACAGGCCAGCTCATTTTTCAAAATATTATTTTTATAATCTTAACTTAAATTTTAAATTGTTAATTGCATAAATATTTACAATATAATATTTCATGAAATTATTACTTGTTAATCAAGTCTCAAATTTAACAAAAAAAGTTCATAATTTGTGAAATTAAATAACTTTTGACATCAAATTGAAACCAAATACAGATGTTGAAAAACAAACGAAACTGTTAATGAGTAATAATATAACAAGCTAAATAACAATATTAACTTGATTTTGTTTTAATTGATCACAATAAAACAAAAAAAAATGTCAATATTTAGTCCATTAAAAGTAAAAATGCACTCTTCAAAAATAAAAAAAAACTCACGGCACTTATGTCGTATTCAACATCGCCATATCATCTTCATTAAACATATTTAATTTCTTAAAAAATTTAGTATTTTATATTTTAATTATTTATATACTTTATACATATATTTAATATTTAAATATCTATGATGGTGAGAGTCGACTTTAAGTTTGGACTCCTTTTTTTATTCTTAGTACTCTATTTTATTTTTTAATTATTTTTTGTTTGGCCCACGGGCCAGCCCAACCCATAGTGCTCAAGCCCCACGGGTCAAAGGCGTCATACGGGCCGGGTTAAAAAGCCCTTTTCTTGAACGAGTTGTAAAAATTATAACCCAATTCTATCAAACTACAGGTTGGACCGAGTTGACCCTGCAGACCTGACCCGTATTGACAACTTTAGATAAAGCTGGATTAGTGGAACTTGATGCCTTATTTCTCCTTTAGATTTTAATTTCTTTCCTTATTGAAGGTATAATATTTGTCTTAAAAAAATGTTCAGTAGTTAAGAAGCTACAATTTTATTGTGGTTCAAAATTTAACGGCCATCAAATGAAATTATGTAGAAAAAGGGTTGAAAAGGTTCCTACATTGCTAAACTCAATGGCAAATTAGACCTTTTGAGATCGTTTTATAAAATATGGGTAAACAACATAAATTCCAACACTTTGCTACCTAATTACCCTTTCTCTCAACTTTTATATTAATTACTTAATATTCCGGATATGATACATAAGTTTGGTTCGGATATATAACCTACAGATACATAACTCCCAAACTAATTGACTATAAAAAAGGAAAATAACAATAAAAGAGTAAATAATGAAGCAATTAATGCGATTCTAATTGAGCAATTATATCTCTTTATTTCTTCCATCACAAGCCTTTTATCTTTCCCTTTATACTGCAAAGCTTCCTCCTTTAACCTTTCAATAGCTGTAACAATAATTTAAAACAATAAATAAATAATTAAATTCCTAAAATAATTCAGAGAATTGGAAAAACAGAAGAAAAAAATTGACCATCCTTTAGGAGAACCATACAAAAGGGCAGTTCACGTTTGAAAGCTTCGATTTTTCTGAGTTCTTCTTCTAAAGTAACAATAAATTGATTGAGCTTTGTTAATTTGTTGGAGATGTCATCCATGGCAGAAACTTCAGTTAAAACATCTGAAAGTATTTTTGGGACATAAATAAAGTTCAAATAAAGTTGAATGTATCGGATGAAAAAAAAATACAAATCAACTTCAACATTTACTACGTATCAGAAGTAATGATATATCTCATACTTATGTATCATACTCATAATGTTTAATGTATCAGGTGTAAAACAAACTAAAACTCACATACAAGTTTCAGAATGTATCATATAAATCTAAAATCTCAATAAAATTAGCTCTATGTATCATAATAAGTATATTACATGTATCAAGTATAAAACTGAACCATAATCACATATATGTTGTATTATGTATCATAAAGCATTAGGCTTGAATCTATGTATCAGATGCGGTATATTAAATGTATCAGATGCAGTATATTGAATGTATCATATCTATAAAGAAACAAAAATCACATGTAAAAAATTATGATGTATCAGAACGCATGCATTGTCACAAAAATTGATTTTTTGTAACTTACTTCTTCCTCTTTACAGATGCAATAATCGATAACTTCTTCATCATAGCCAGGTCATTTTGATATTTCAATCGATTTTTACGAAAACTAATGTCTTTCATATCATAATGAAATGGTGGAAATTAAAAAAGAAAGTTAATGGTTGATATATTTGGATCGTCGAATATTTGGATCGACCATTGCTATCTTGCACGTTGCACTAATGGACTTATTGAAGTTATTCATGGACTACTGGTGTTACCATTTTCAACAACTATTTCACTCAACATGATAATGAAATTGTGGAAATTAAAAGAGAAAGTTAATGGTAAAAAGATGGAGTTGTTAGATTTAATTTAGTAGATGAGAACATGGTGGAAATTCAAAAGAAAGTTAATGAAAATTGTAACTTGAATATTGAAGTAGAAGATGAAGATGAGAACATGGTGGAAATTCAAAATGGGTGAGTTGAGAAAATTGTGAGATATATTTTCTGATTTTTGGGCTTGATTTGTGGCACAATAAGGGGTTGTAGGTGGGTTTTTTTAGATGTATCAGAAAAGAGACAACTATTTTGAGTAAAAAGGGATTTTTATAATTAGTTTGGTTGGATGGGATTTTAAGTAATAATAGAAACTTAAGGTGTGGTTATAAGTAATTTATCTATAAAATATCTTAGAACAAATAATATATGTATTAAGTATAGTATTATTAATACGTTATTTGATATTATAAAGTGTATAATTAATATATCCCAATTTGTGATATTATTAATACTTGGAGTATAATAAATGATATAAATAAATAAAGTCAAATCATTTTAATACTTTTTTATATCTCAATTTAAAAAAAAAAAAAGAAAAAGAAAAAGAAAGAAAGAACCCCAAATAGATAATAAAATTGTCTTTTTCTACTTGAGGTAATAAAAAGAAGGCAAATAACATAAACCCACTATCGAATTACACTCTTTTCCAATTTTTCTTCATAATCACACCAAATTTCTTCCAGATACATAATTAATAGATACATAACTAGCAAATTAATTGTCTATAAAAAAGGAAAATAATGATAAGAGATTAAATGACGAAAAAATTAATGAAATTTTGATTAGGATATATTTCTTGAATCCTGAAAATTAGCAACAACTTCATAATTTAAATTTGAACCACCATCATCAACATCCCCCAATCACAATTCTCTTAAATCCTCTAAATTAAAATGTTGCACAAAATGTTACACAAAATACAAAACTAAATCAGCAAAAAAGGTTAGAAAACTTATACGTACCTAATTCAAAACAAACTAGTTTAGTTTACGTGCTTTGCACATGTATCTCGCATCAATTAATAAAATTATATGTAAAAAATAAGCTTATTAAAAAATCCAAATAGATGTTAACTTAAATGGTATATCTATTTAAATGATGTGAATACATATCGTACGAAAACAACAAATTATATGAACTTATATAGCAGTTGGCATTAAAATAAATGCAAGATTCATTTAAACGATAAAAATAAATGTGATAAATGTTATAATACATCTCTTCTTAGACGAAATTATTGATGTATGTATACCTTATAGCTATCTTTGTAGGATAAAGGGACTGTTTTGGATTGACCCTCAGCACACTACACAATTAGGATTCAATAGTTATGCCTTCAATCTCAAGATAATTTTTAATATAATATCATAGATGGAGGGATAGAATACACACTTTATCGCTACCTTTGTAGGATAGAGAGGCGGATCAAATTACCAAAGCCGGTTTACATTAAGATTTTAGATAAAATCAGAATGACCCCTTCACCCCCCACCCCACCCCCCACCCCCCACCCCAAAAAAAAAACTTGATCCATAAAGATTTTTTAAAATCAAAGGAAAATTCTCAAAAATATCAATAGATATGCATAATCTAGATCGAGATAGCATTATTAGATATGGCTTAAAAGTAAAAGATACTTACATATGTTTTAAGTTAGCGAATGAAACTGAAGAAACTATTGTGCTTGAAAAATATAGGCAACAATGTGGTGGAGGATTTATGACAATTCTTAACAATAAAACAATTCTTTGCTCTGCTTCAAGAAATCACTGCAATGAAGATATCAAAGTTAGTATCCCGTATTAAGAAAATATTTCGAAAAGAAAATATGACAATGAAGAAAACATGTCAATTAGTAAAAAAAAATAATGAATAACATTCAGAGAAATAATGTGGTAATTGAAATACGATATATAATAGAGGGTAATAGACATCAAAGGTAAGAAATACATATATAAAATTAAATTACGACAGACATAATGCTCTCAAACTCCCACCAGACTCCCACTAAACCTAAACTTGTCAAAAGACAAGTCAAAGTATAACTACCCACCAACCTTCTACCCTAATCCATGACCTCCACATCCTCCTATCTAATGCACGTGTATTAAAAAAATCATAATTTTTTGAAAACAAACATACTATGGGCATGCATTAGAACTAAATTGCACATAAAAATTACAAATCACAAAAGTATGATTCATAAATCAAAAAGAATTTAACCTTTCATAAATCACACTCTTCTTAATGACTCAATTGTAACAATTGGAGGCATAGACACCCATCAATATGACATAGAGTTTTTGGTAAACTGTAATATGATAACATGAATCATTTGTATCGTGGGTTATAACATTATCCAAAGCATATGTATGTAACACTCCATCGAAAAAATTTGATCATTAAGGAGCAAAATAAATTTAATAAAAGAAATTAAATTACCTCTAAAAATACTTATTGATCATATTTTTTGTGCACGATAATAATTAAAGCCTGTATAAGAAGACAATTATTAGGGCTTATTATTATATGGTAAATCTTATGATTATTCACATGATTGAAAATAATATAAGTAATTAAAATATAAAACAAGTAAAAGATCATGTATATAAACATAAATAAAATGTCAAAACAAACTACTCCAATAAAGGAGATATTAAAAAAGGCGTGAAAGACAATATTATGAGTTTGAGGATATAGATATTATATATAATATTTGACATCATAAACGTGTGTAATTAGAATTTGATTTCTATTGAAAAAGAGAATTTGATTTGTAGCTAAAGAAGGTAATTTTATATAGGGTAAAGTAATAAGTCATTATGAATTTACTATTTAAAAAAAATCTACACTTTAAAGGAAAATCAATTATTTTTCTAATATTAAAAATAGATATTTAATTTTTTCTTATAAATTAAACTTTTTTCCTTACGTTTTTTTTGGTACTTGATAGTGATTATTTTTTTTGGGTCCACTTTCAAGTTTATTAGGATTTAAGCTCTTTTTTACTTTTCCAAATATTTTTGCCTCTCCCCTCCCCCACACGTTTTTATGCTTTAATTTTTCTAATAAACCTCTACTTCTCTTTATTTATTAGTATATTATAAGAATAAAAAAATATCATAGGATTTAGGATTCTTTGCCTTTTTTCTTGAATAAAATATAAGTGAAATGACGATTTTATCTATTGTGGAGAGTTTTAATGAAGGGCAAAAAGTTCAAATCACTTTTCTAAGGGGCTTCACACTTTTAGTATATTATAGATTATAGATATAGATATAGATATAGATGTAGATATAGATATAGATCTAATATAGATATAGATATAGATATAGATATAGATATAGATTATACATTATAGATTATTGATAATGATACATAAGCTACTACGCGTTTTTTGGATGAACTATAAATACAATACATATGTATCAGTTGTACTCAGTATTCTGAATATATCAGTTGCAATATAATTAAAAACAATTTCAAAATTTAGTATGTATTAGATATATTGGTATATCTCAGGAAAATTGATTTATGCATCATAATAAGTATGTTGAATGTTTCAGGTGTAAACTAACTCAAATCACATGCAATTTCTTATTATGTATCATAAAAATAATACAATATATTTGAAAAATTAGATCTATCTATCAGTCTCAGTATATTTATGTATCATGTATAACAAGAACCAAAAACACATAAATATTAGTATGTATCATAAAGCATGCAATGTCTTATTAACCTTAGAACTATGTATCAGACTCAGTAAAGTGAATGTATCAGATGTAGATGTTAAAAAAGAACCTACATCAGATGTAAATTTCAGTATGTATTAGAAAGCATGCAGTGTCGTAGTACATTATACTTATGTATCAGATTCACCATTTACATTACCATTAGTTAAATTTTCTACTATGATACATAATTATAATGTATATGGAAGAAATTTAGATTAGACCTATGTATCAGTAACAATCACACCATTCACATATGTTTACTTTTATATCCAGATACATAAATAGGATGTAACGGTACGAAGGAGAACTGACCGAAACATGTAATTCATACCTTTGATAAATGATTTCTTTTTGTAACTTGCTTTCTTTTCCACTTCGCAGATACAAGGATAGACTTTTACTGCTACCACCACCAGCCTCTCATAATTTCTTCTTCATATTCAAATTATTATGATGCTTAAAATGCTCAAGCACAAATTCAACATCAATTTCAATTGGAGTTTTAAGATCTAATTGAGTAAGACCAACACTAAAGAATGATCCTTGCTCCATTAATAATCTTAAAATATTAAAAAATAGAAAATCGACAATAGATTGACTTCAATTTCTCAACTATTAAACTTAAAAAAAGTTATGAAAACAAATTAACTTCCAAATAAATTTGAAGAAAAAAGTTAATGGAGGTTGTAATTGAAAGTTAAAACTTGAATATGTTCAAGTAGTGGATGATAATACAATTGTAATTTAAAATTGTTGAATTGATAAAATTATCAGATATTTTACCACGATTTGGGGCGAGCTTTGTGGAGAAAAAGGCGCATAGTATGGTTTATGTAATGTATCTGAAAATAGCCAACTTTTATTAGTTATAAGGGATTTTTGTAATTAATTTAGTGGAATGAGATTTTAATTTTAAGTAATAATGAAAACTTAAGATGTAGTTTTAAGTAATTTTTTCTAAAAAGAAACAAAATTAATATCGTGTATTTTTTAAAGCATTACTCATACCTTCTCCCTTCCTGTATTTATTGGGTAAATCTAAAAAATAGACCCAAATTGAGGTGACTTTCAGATTTTAGCCCCAAATAAAAAGACTTCCTTAAAAAAGCTTTTACCTATTAACTAATATTCTTTGAACGAAATTGTCTCTGACCAATGGAGTAAATTATATAAATGATCTCTATAATGGATAACAACTCCATATTTATATCTTTCAACTTTTATTTTTTTCTTTTTAATTTTACTTTGATTTTTATTTTTTCCTTTCTCTTTTTATTTTTGACTTTTCTCAACACTTACTTTTTTCCTTTTTTCCTCTCAACTTCTTTTTTTTCTTTTATATTTTAGTTTGATATTTTATTTTTTCTTTTCTTTTTTTTGTTCTTTTTAGTTTTTCTCAACCCTTACTTTTTTTCTTTACATCTCTCAACGTCTACTTTTATAAAAAAAAAATCTTTAATTTTTTTTCTTTTTAAATTTTTCTCGACCTTTATTTTGATTTAATCTTTTATTTTTTTTATTTTTATCAACCTTTATTTTCCCCCCATTCTCTCTCAACTTCTACATTTCTTTGATTTTTAATTCTTTAATATTTTTCTTCATTTTCTTCTTTTTTCGTAATTTTTATTATTTTTGTTCTTTTCTTCGATTTCTTTCATTCAAGTTACATCTCATGAGCAAGAGTTGATGCTATCACATTATAAAGGCAAGACTTATGACTTTCAAACAACAAGCTACGTTTTATGGGCAAGAGTTGATACTACCACATTGTAGAGGCAAGACTTATGACTTTCAAACAACAATTTATGTTACATGGGCAAGAGTTGACACTATCACATTATATTTTGATTTATGAGATGTTTTATAACCTTACCTTAGAGGCAAGAGTTGACTCTACCATTTATGAGATGTTCTACAACTATTACCTTAGAGGCAAGACTTAACTCAAGGACTTTCAAACTACAAATTATGCCCCACGAAAAAGAGTTGACTCTACCACATTATGTTATCATTTATGAGATATTCTACAACTATTACCTTAGAGGCAAGACTTAGCTCAAGGACTTTCAAACAATAAATTATGCCCCACAGGTAAGAGTTGACTCTACAACGTTATGTTTTCATTTATGAGATGTTCTACAACTATTGCCTTAGAGGCAAGACTTAGCTCAAGGGCTTTCAAACTATAAATTATGCTCCACGGGCAAGAGTTGACTTTACCACGTTATGTTTTCATTTATGAGATGTTCTGCAACTATTGCCTTATAGGCAAGACGTAGCTCAAGGACTTTCAAACTACAAATTATGCCCCACGGGCAAGAGTTGACTCTACCGTGTTATATTTTCATTTATGAGATGTTCTACAACTATTACCTTAGAGGCAAGACTTAGCTCAAGGGCTTTAAAACTACAAATTATTCCCCACGGGCAAGAGTTGACTCTACCACGTTATGTTTTCATTTATGAGATGTTCTACAACTATTGTCTTAGAGGCAAGACTTAGCTCAAGGACTTTCAAACTGCAAACTATGCCCCACGGGCAAGAGTTGACTCTACCATGTTATGTTTTCATTTATGAGATGTTCTACAACTATTTCCTTAGAGGCAAGACTTAGCTCAAGGACTTTCAAACTATAAATTATGCCCCATGGGCAAGAGTTGACTCTACTACATTTTCATTTATGAGATATTCTATAACTATTGCCTTAGAGACAAGACTTAGCTTAAGTACTTTCATACTACAAATTTCTCCCACGAGCAAGAGTTGACACTACCAAGTTATGTATTCATTTATAAGATATTCTACAACTCTTATCTTAGAGGCAAGACTTAGCTCAAAGAATTTCAAATAATAAATTATGCTCCACGGGCAAGAGTTGACACTACCACATTATGTCTTTATTTATGAGATGTGTACAACTCTCACCTTAAAGGCATGACTTATCCCAAGAATTTTCAAACAAGTTACGTATATTGAGCAAGAGTCAACACCAACACATTGTGTTTTTTACTTATCAAATGTTCTATAACTCTTGTTTTAGAGGTAAGGCTCAGCCTAAAGACCATCAAATAATAAGTTATGCCCCACGGACAAGAGTTGACACCACCATATTGTGTATTGATTTATGAGATATTTTATAACTCTTTTCTTAGAGGAAAGACTTAGACCAAATAGACCAAAGACTTTCAAGTTACAAGTTGTGCCTCATGGGCAAGAGTTGACATTACCATATTGTGTTTTGATTTATGAGATATTCTATAACTCTTGCCTTAGAGGCAAGACTTAACCCAAGGATGTTCAAATATAAGTTATGTCTCATGGGTAAGAGTTGACACTATCACATTATGTTTTGATTTATGAGATGTTTTATAACTCTTGCTTTATAGACAAGATTTAGATCAAAGACTTTTAAATAATAAGTTACGCTTCATGGATAAGATCTGACACTACTACGTTGTGTCTTGATTTATGAGATGTTTTATAAATTAAGGACTTTTAAACTACAAGTTATGCCCCATGGGTAAGAGTTGACACTACCACATTATGTCTTGATTTGTGAAATGATCTATAACTCTTGCATTAGAGGCTCGAATTAGTCTAATGACTTTCAAATAACAAGTACGCCCCATGGGCCATGGGCTAGAGTTGATACTACCACATCGTGTCATGATTTATGAGATATTCTATAAATATTGCCTTAGAAGCAAGACTTAGGTGACAAGTTACGCCCCGTGGACAAGAGTTGACAGTATCATAATGTGTTTTGATTTATGTGATGCTCTATTAGTCTTGCCTCTAAGACAAAACTTAGCTCAAGAACCTCCCAAAAGAACAAGTTACACCCAATGAACAAGTGTTGACACTATCACATTATTTTTGATTTGTGAGATGTTCTATAACTTTTGTCTTAGAAGCAAGACTTAAGAATTTTCAAACAACAAGTTATGCTTCACAAACAAGATTTGACAATACCACGTTGTGCCTTGATTTATGAGTTGTTCTATAATTTTTGTCTTAGAAACAAAACTTTTTCCAAAGAACTTTTCAACAACAATTCATGCCCTTAAATTTGCTTTGATGTCAAAAAAAGATCAATTTGCGGATTATCCAATTTTTTATTTATTAGCAAAATATAATAGAAGTTGACGAAAAAAATAAAAAATAATCAGACAAAAAAGAGAAATAAAAAAAAGAGATTGAGAAAAAAAGGCAAGAAAAAAATAAAGATTAAGAAAAAAGCAAAAAACTAAAAAAATTGAAAAAAATTAAAATGAGTGGAAAAATAAAAACAAAGTTTGAGAAAAATGAGGGGAAAAAAGAGAAATTATAAAAACCCAAAATAAAATAAAAATAAAGGTTGAGATAAATAAATTTTAAAAAGAAATGAAGAAATAGCTAATGTTTGAGAAAAAAGAAAAAAGAGAAAAAAATAAAAGTTGAGACAAATGAATTAAAGCATGAAAATAAAATTAAAGAAAAAAATAAAAAAAGTGAAAATAATAAAAATAAAAATAGAATTTGAGAGACAAATGAGTATGAAAGGTTTAAAAATATTTGAGGTGTAGAGGGCAAAATTTTACTTGTACTATACTAAAAAGGGAAGGAAAGTTAGTATTTAAAGACTTTTCTTATTGAGGTCAAAAATTCAAAGCCACCCACTATTGGGGCTATAGCATGTAATTTCCTGATATTTTTTTAAGGAAAGTGCTAAGGGGAAAAAATGTATATAACAATTATTAGATAGAAAATTACAACTTATAGCATAACTTTCATTTTTTCAAGTTGTAACAGATCTTATAAATGAATAAAAAATAAAACTTTTTTTTAAAAAAAATAAAAAATACAAAAAAGTAATTACTGAAAAGGAAAATAAAGATTTCATACAACTAATATGCAATAATCCTTCTTTAAATATAGTTATCCTTAATTATTGATATCAATCCACCCCAAATCCCTCTAACCGTTTTTCTTTTCTCCTATTTTAATGCTTCTATTAAGAGTTTCTATTTTCATACACTATCTTCTTTTTATAAACCATTTAGTTGTTCCAATCACAAACACTCTAATGAACAAGCACGATCTATATGTCTCCATTTGATCAATATGTCCTTGGAGGAGCACTACTTGATTAATAAGACTTTAACCCCCATCTCCTCAATTTGCTTGTGATTGAAGCGCAGTAAGAGTTGCATACATAGACATAAATATTGTATTTTAATATTTTTTGGTGCTCATTATTGTTGTCTTTCTATGATTATTGGTATGAACAAAGTTTAGTTTTTGTATTTAAGCAGTTTTTTATTCGATGTTATGCTAATTTAACAGTTGTTTTGTATTTCACATCTTTGAATGAATTGGATATCAATTAAGTTTATGTCAACCAGATTTACTGTAATTTTTCTTTACAAATCGTGATTATTTTTTTCGGTATGAAAGATGACAGTGTTCATTAAATCTTAATTTAATACAAAAGTAGAAGAGACAGAATCTTGATGCAAAGAGAGAAGCACATAGTGTATGGAATGAGTATATAAATTGGTATTACCTAAATTTAATATCGCAATCCATAAATATCAATTTATATATCTATTTCATACAAATGTGACATGTAAGAAGAAAAAACTTTATAAACTAATTCCATTCAACTTATAATCTTAAGTATATCTTCTTAATTGAATATCACAATCACATTATACTCATTCCATATAAATATAACCTGTATGAAACTATTTTATAGACCTTGAATGTAATATTGATATTATACAGGTTTCATACATGAAATAATTCAAAAAATACAAGTTTGTATATTTATTTCATACACTAAAATAAATAATAACGTATAATATTTGGTGAAAGTTGATTTTTATACCAACTTCTGCAATCATTATACTTATTTCATACAGATTTTATATAAAATTCATACACGAAACAGTTTAATAAGTATATACAAGATAATTTTCACTATATTATTCTTATGAAAGATTACGATCTATATTTAAATCCTTATTTATGTTGTTACCAACACAAACTGATTGTTCAAGCTTTTTTCTCTAATATCCATTGACATATCTTTTATTGTTATATACAATGGGTATTTAATAAAGAAATTGACAATACTTCTTATATCATATTATTTTTAAAGAACAAAAGGAAAAATAGAAGAAAGAGAATTTCTGATGCAGGAGAACAAATCGTTGGTTGAATAATGATTCACAATGGAACAAATCGTTGGTTGAATATTCTAGGATTTCTACGTGAAGGAGTATAATCGAATTTTGGTTTAGACATGATTCACAATGGATAATGAAAAAAATAAATATATCAATTTTATGTTTTTCGAAAAGAAGCTGAATAATATCTTAAACCCACTTTTTTCAATGAAGAAGATGAATATTATATGAAACCCACTTTTTTTTTAATCTTGTATTTTCAAGGGAAGAATATGAATATTATATGAGTAAGTTAACAGAATCATAATTTTCAATAAATTTTTGAAAGGTTGAGTATTAGAATGGAGAAAGAGAATATATATTTACCATAATTATCAATACACAATTTAAGGGAAATATTAATTACAACCCTATAAATATGGAATTGATTTTAAATTATATAATTAAAAATAAATTTTGAAAATACAATTAAAATAATATATCTTTTAATAAGTTACTATAACTTATAACTAAATTACTATTAATGCAATTATCTAAAAGTGTTGCTAAAATTTGTTGTTTTAGATCTAATAATACTATAGAGGATAATTTTTCCAAGTGCTAAATGACCACAACTTTTTGGCCCGAATTTGGCACAAATGTGAAAAAACGTTCATAGCCTTTTTTTTCCAAAATAAACTAATTTGTTTTAGAAAAAAAATAATCAAAGAGAGTTAAAGTTTTGTTATTTCCTAAACTTAAAAATCAAAAGTTTATATTGGATGAATCATAGTCATAACTATCATTAACTACGCAAGAAAGTATTTAATTGATTTTATATAGTGGATTCTACCATATTATTTCACTTCGCCTTCTTCTCTTTCTCCTCAACTAACTGTTTTTGTTTTCCTTGTTTTTAGCTCGTTCGTTTTCATTTGTTTTTATCAAATTATAAGGCTAACTTTATTATATAAAAAATAATAATTCATTAAGATGTTGTTGATTTAGTTATCTAATTTTAAATTTATAATATAATTTTTTTAATTATTATGTACACTTCATCCAATTAAAATTTTATAGTTTAATTATTATTATTATTATTATTATTATTATTATTTTAATTTGTTTTACATAGAAGTCATTAAAATTTAAAAATTTGTAACATAAAAATTATTTTTTCTTAATTTTTTGTCACTTAAAAGTCATTCAACTTTGATAAAGTTAATTAAGAAGTAAATTTCATCTGACTTTTGATATATCATACAAAAAATTTGAAAGAGGTCCAAAATAAATTAATTACATTCAGGATGATATTAGAAACATCTCTAATATTTTACTTCTTAACACATAACTTGTTGGGAGTATACAATATTGTACTTGCTTTCCTTCGTTTGATTTCTTTATAATAATTTTAATCTAATATTAGTAATATTGAAGAAAATGTAATTTGACTATTTTTCACACTAATATATGTATTTGTATAGTAAAGTTTGTAAACACCTTTTGAAATAATAAATAAAATAATTTGTACTAAATTTTAAAGATAAGATACTTTTATGTCATAAAATAGAAAAGTATTTTTTTGTATATCAATTTTTAAATTTAAATGACTTTTACGTTAAAAAAATTGAAACCAATATTTTTGTATGATAGACTAAATCTTAGGTGATCGCCAATAAATTTGACATATCTTTGATTTCAGTTATTAAATTTTCCAATTCTTCTAGTTTTCACATACAACATGCCCGGTGTAGTTCCACAATTTTCACATACCTCAATTATTTTTTTAAAAAATATAAAAAAAAATTAATTGTACATCAAAAATATTAATTTAATTTCATAATAATTTTTAAAAAAAGACATAGGAGGAGTAAAAGTGGTAGAGAAAAATTATATATGTGAATCATTAACTACTTGATAAGTGGAATCAACTCTTATCTTTTTGTTAGTAAAAGGATGCTCTCGCATAAGTATAACTTGACATGTCTCTGACATGATAAAATTACTGCAACAATACTAAATTTTTAGGTACAATGAATTACCTCAAGCAAACGATTGTAACTAAATGAATACTTTTTGTTTCAAATTCTAAAACAATTGGCAATTATTTAGTTTTTCCTTCAAGTTCCATAACTATTTGTTATGGCGAAATGAATTTTGATAGAATTTTGTAACTTTCTATCTAATAATCATTTTTTTTATCATAAATAAAAATTTATTGTAGCAACACTAAACTAAAAAAGGTTACATTTAAGAGCGAGATATTATATCTTGTCTATATAGTGACTGGACAATCTTTATTTTAAAATCAAACACCATCGATCTAAAATAATTAGATGTGTTAATTACTTGATTTGATTCGATCTTATCGATTTTTACTAGTACATTTGAAATATAGTTTAGATAAATAAGTGATTAAATATAATTTGATTTGATTCGGGCTTAACTTGTCTTACTAGCAAATTTGAGATATAATTAAATAAATAAGTAATTATAATGTATTTACTTTCAATTTGCTAATTATAACAATATAAACAAAATTTATCAGGTCTCACTCAAGTTTTACCTTGATCAAGTATTATGACAGTTGTTATTTTATTCAAAGTCTCGAACCTCATCTTTTTGAACAATGGTTTTATTGTCTACTATTAAATTATTAATTAATAATTATTATAAATGTAGTTATAATTAGTTGAACAAATGATTAATAATTGGTTGTAGTTATCACAAAAGTATATTTGTACAATAATTTATATCTAAATAAATAAGTGATTAAATTTAGTTATTTTTTATTAACTAATTATAACAAATTAAAACAAATTAACTTTACTAAATTTTACTTTAAACTTGTTTCATCGGAATAATATCTTTATCGGTCTAGTAATTAGTGTTGCCAATGATGCGATTCAATTTTATAACTTGTAAGTTTCAAATATAATTCTTAAAAAAATAAATGAGTATATTAACTTCAATTAACTAATTATAAAGAATTTAATATTTTTTTAATATGTTTCACTCAAGCTTCATCATGATCAAGTATTTTAAGAATTATCATTTGATTGGAAGTGTTTATTATTCGACTCAATTCAAATTTACAGGGTCCTATTTATAAGTTTCAAATATAATTTGAATTTATATCTAATTTTTTTATTAATTAATATACTTAATCTAAAGAACATTTTACAAATTCTCGCTAATTATATGAAGAAAGATACAAATTATTTATCGTGGATAAAATCACTTACTATACATATATACCTTGTAAAATAAAATTTTCTTTATAACTACAGTTTGCAACATAATAAAATTTCATAGCAATAATTACAAATTCTTAGTCATGGACCACACTACTGCTACAAATGTTATGAAAAAAAAATATTGTGGTTAGATTATTTAGCAAAATAATTTTTTACATTTAACCACGACGTATTTTGTTAGTATATCTATCTATAGAAAAATGTAAAATAACAAAATTTTAAGCATGTCAAAACATATTATTAAAACTCTGAGAGAATTCTCTAAATAGTCACTCAAGTTTTGAGAATTTCTTTCAAATATCACTTATATTTCTTTTAGGACCACAATATTACTCACCTATCACTCTTTTCCTAAAAAAATACTAAACACCTCAAAAGTATTCTTCTCTCTTAGTAGGCATGCCATGCCATTAAAATCACATTTTTAAAATAATAAATCATTTAATTCATCGAGCTCATTTACTCAAAATTATAACTTTATTCTTTTTTTTTTTGAACAAAATGCATTAGTTTAATTTTCCTGTTTAGGAATTCTTTACCAAAGCTTAGTTTTTACCATATTATTTTACATTCAAATTAAAATATCTAGATAACTTATTTACTTAGTGATATTATTTTCTTTAGAAAACAACTGATCTTTGTAGGCAATAGTTATATATAAAAAACTGAATGATAATCTAGGAAAATAGGATGAGAATTTCTTCTTAATAAATTATTTTTTTTTTTTAAAAAGAATTATTTTGGTTAAATGAGTTTGCTGAGTTAATATGTTTATTATTTTTTTAAAAATGACAGTATACTGGTATGACATGCTAATTAGAAGAGGAGGGAACTTTTGAGGTATTTAGTGATTTTTTGAGAAAAATATTAATAACTGAGTGACGTTATTGTCTTAGCAAAAACAAAAAGAGGTTTTTATAAGCGACTCCAGAAACATTGATAATAATCCAAGAAAATAACATTAGAAAAAACTGAAAGTGTGAGTAATGATAAAAGATTTCTAAGCATGGAAATTTCTTCTTAATAAATTAATATATTTATTTTAAAGAAAAGAATAAGAATATAATTTTGACTAAATAAGTTTGATTATTTAAATAGGTCTATTATAAAAAAATAATTTAATAACATGGCCTGCCAATTAGAAGAGAAAGAGACGTATGGGAGATTTTTTTAATTTGAGGATAATAACGATGGTTGAGTCATATTATTTTCTCTTGAAAGATTAAAATAATTTTTGTAGCGAATTCAAAAAATATGAGTGATCATTCAGAAAAATAACCTTTGAAAAAATATATTTCAAGTTTTAGTACCGATAAAGTTTTTCTAAGTATAATTTTTTTTTAATAAACTAATGCATTTTTTCAAAAAATAAATAAAATAGAATTATAGTTTGATTAAATGAGTTTGATGAGTTAAATAGGTTTAGTATATTTTTTTAAAAAAAGTTTTAATGGCATGACATGCAAAACAAAATTTTTAACAAAGAGGTTTCTTTTAGAGAGAGAAAAATCAAACTCTCTCTAAATTTCAGCACCTCTTTTCTCCCACTTTGCTCAGAGTATGACCATCACTCATAACCCCATCTCGATCCACCGGAGCCACCCGACACTCAGGATATCAATATGTCCATTGATCCTTCCATTAAGCTCTTTTACAACGATATTGTCAAGGAGAAAATACTCTCACCAGAACAGAACTCACCCAGAATTGACCTTGCTCCATTAAATTCAACGTTCAGCTCCAGCCTAGAGGGGGATGAAATCAATTTATTACTAGAGGGAAAAACAAGACTTTACGAACCTTGGAAATTCTCCGTCATTATCAAATTGGTGGGGAAGAAATTAAATCATTCTTATCTCAAAAAAAAGTTGACCGATCTGTGGAAATTGAAGGAAAACTTCCCACTCATTGATCTGGGACTAGAATACTATACGGTGAAGCTCTATGATTAAGAATCACAACGATGAATCTTGCAGGAGGGACCCTGGTTTGTGGTTGGCTTATATCTTTCAATTAGGATCTGGGAACCAAAATTCATTCCCAAAGAATCGACCATCGAATCAACGACCATATGGATTCGGCTTCCCTAATTACAAACGGAGTACTACGATGTCTCTATTTTGGAGAGAGTGGGGGAAAAGGTAGGGAAGCTCCTCAAAATTAACGCATGCACCTCAACAACACTCAGAGGAAGATATGCGAGGATCTGTATACAAGTCTCTATGGATGCTCCCCTTATATTGAAAGTTACCTTCGGAAGGCAGAAACAAGCAATCATATATGAGGGAGAAGGATTCCTTTGCACTACCTGTGGAAAGCTGGGTCATACCTCAAGATCCTGCTCCACAGTATTACCAGAAAGAGAAACCACCAGCCCAACCCCCTCTGCAATAATCAAATCCAATGAGGGCTCCTAGCAAACAGTTAGTTTCAATCCCCAGAGAAAGTACAAGTTAAAGGCACCCCCAAAGCGCAAAACCCAGCTCAGAACGTTAAGGTAAAATCGTTCGATGCCGGGTCAGGTAAGTTCCTTGGATCTCCAGTAGTTAACTGTCACGCTGGATCCAGTGGCGGCGCCTCTACAAGCGGCACCAAGGGTAAGGGGTTGATGATGATGGTTTCTAACCTTAATGAATTGGGCCAGGGTATTGGTCCCTTAGAATATAGGGCCTCACACAATGGTAAACCTACTCTCAGAACTAGGAAAAGGCCCAAATCTCAAGGCCCACAAATCTTGGGTGAGTCCCAAAAGAAAGGGCCTAAAAACCTCTCTGTGGCCCACATTAAGGGACCCAAATCTCCCCTACTGGGCCTGCTAAATTCTAACTCAAACAAAACCATCCCAGATAAGTCTCTCTCAGCTGCTGAGCTGGAAAGTGGTCTAAAAATCCCCTTTCCTCTCTCCCCCTCTGGGATCCAAATGACAAGACCCCCCCAAGGCACTATGCCGGCGCACATCAATCATACATTTGATACTACTCTTACCAATATCACTTCATTTACTGACGCATGAGTAAGTAATGATGGAATGCGAAAGGTCAACTCCCCAGCTGAAAACTCATACTCTCTTTCTATTTTCAACAACCATACCTTCTTTAGTAACTCCAGCCCTGTAAAGGCTACCCAAAATTCTCTCGATGGCCTCTTCAAGCAAGAACATCTTACCACCAGAGATTTTCACAATAGAACCTCTGGAAAAGTACCATATCCTGACCTCCTGGTTGGAGATTTGTCT
Source organism: Capsicum pubescens (assembly GCA_030864215.1). Classification (NCBI taxonomy): domain Eukaryota; kingdom Viridiplantae; phylum Streptophyta; class Magnoliopsida; order Solanales; family Solanaceae; genus Capsicum; species Capsicum pubescens. The sequence goes on from CM061548.1 coordinate 85,071,920, forward strand.
CTCACAACTGGTCATACCCCTCAAACTCTCATTCGAAGGGAGGACCTTTATTTTACAAATTCAGGACCCATACTACCTATCCCAACTAGTGAGAGAGGGTCTAAACTAGGGCCTAACCAACTACGTCTAGAATATTTGAATGACCACGATGATGGTTATCTTCAGCCATAACCTTATGAACAGTATTCCCCCAAAAATGATCTCAATAGAGCTGAACAACATGCGCCAAAGTCTCCTCTTCTTCCCTCCAGCAATGATGAACCTTCTGTAGGAGGGCCCAACTTTTGTGAAAAACTATAAAGCCCTCCCCCAACCACTATCCCAATTATTACCCCTTCCCCCCATGTCCATCTCTCCTTTCCTTGTCAGTGGAGATGAAAGAGAGGTAAAAAATAATAGAATTCCTAAGGGAAAACAATCGAGAGATGGAAAAAATCCTGGCATCCCTAAAGGTCCCCCAGGAAGAGGTTATCAATCTAGGAAAAATAATCAGTCATCTCTTTGAGGATCTTTTAAGCGAACTCCTTATAGTCCTCCTGCCTCAGGACCTCAGCAAGTTCAACTTCGAAATCAAGCTGCCAGATCCAGGGATCTTCTACTCCTTCAAGATAAGTCATGTCTCAAAGAAGAGGAAGGAACCAATTTCATCTCAACCAACCCCCTAGAAAAGGACAAATAGATCATGAAGGATCCCTACTAACTGAACTCCCCCTCCAATGAATACAATCATATAAAATGTTAGAGGAGCCAACAATTCCAAATTTAGAAGGCATTGTCAAGCTTTTATAAACCTATACAAACCATCTCTCCTGGACCTTCTTGAAACCAGGATGGGGGACTACAAAGATCTCTCTGAAAATATTAGGCTATAACAGCCAAATCCAGTTTCCAGCTACTGGAATTTTGGGGGGACAGTTATTATGTGGGACAACTCTTTCCTTGGTGTAAAGGATATCTCTATCTTTCCTCAAGGGATTCATGTAGCAGTAAAGGTAAACAACCCACCTTCCTATTGGTTTTTCAGTGCTATTTATGCAAGCATACATTTTGAGACTAGGCTTACCATTTGGGATAACTTGATGGAGTTTGCAAATTCCATTAAGGATACTCCCAATTTACCCAGGCTTATAGGGGGGACTTCAATGAGGTCCTCAGGGCCTCTGAGAAATATGGTAGTAATTGTATAAACAATAATAGGGCTGGTGCTTTCTGGAATTGTATTAACAAATGTAGATTGATTGACCTAGGTTTTAAAGGTAGTAAATATACTTGGACAAACATAAGGTACAAGAACAGAAAGGATCTCATCCTTAAAAGATTAGATAGACTTCTATCTAATGAAGCCTGACTCCATTTTCCCTAGACTACTGTCTCATACCTCCCTAGAATCCACTCCGACCACTGTCCCTTCCTTGTAAATATCCACAATAATCCTCCTTCTATGAGTAAGCCTTTCAGAGTGAAATCTATGTGGTGCTCCCATCTCGAATTTATTAATATTGTCAGGAGCTCTATCCATGCCAATATGCCTTCAATGAGGCTATCCCTTGCTTTGAAACTCAATCCAAGACCTGGAATAGAACTACTTTTAACATCTTTCACCATTAGAAAATGATACTAGCCAGGATTGCTGGGATTCAGAAGTCCTTCAATTACCCTACTAGTTTTTTCCTTCAATATCTTGAGAGGAGTTTAACTAGAGATTTTAGCAACATCCTTAGACAAAAACATAAGCTCTGGAAACTTAAGTCTAGAATAAATTAGTTGTCTGAGGGGGATGCCAACACTAAGTTCTTCCACTCTAGCACCCTCAATAGGAGAAGGGAAAATAAAATCAATGCTCTCAAGGATGAGAGTGGTGCATGGATCCATTCTTCTGATGCTATTAAGGATCACATCACCTCTTTCTACAGGGATATCTTTACTACTGACCACTCCTACCCCCCTTGTAATTATCAATCCAACCCTTTCTCAAGAGGTTCCATCTGGATGAAAGACCATGACTTCCTGGATAGTATCACCTCTCAAGAGGAGATAAAAAAACTATTTTCTCCTTCAATCCCAATAAAGCTCATTGTTTCTTATGGCCTCCCCCTCTTTATGTACCAAAAATATTAGAGTATCATGGGATAATCTGTCACCAATTTCTGTATTGACACATTCCAAAATTGGTTCATGGATCTCAAAGACAATACCACTTACCTTTGTTTGATCCCTAAATGTTCCAATGCTTCAAATCTTAAGAACTTCAGACCTATTAGACTTTGTAATACCCAATATAAGCTTTTCACTAAGATCATTGCTAAAAGACTTAGACCCTTTCTGTCAAACATTATTAGTCATAGACAGGCTAGCATTCTCCCAAGGAGAAGGACCTTTGATAATGCCATCATTGTATAGGAGATCATCCCCCAGTTCCAAAAAATAAAGGGCAAATAGGGTTACATGATTCTCAAGATAGACCTAGAGAAGGCCGTTGTAGACTGGAATGGTCTTTCATCAGGCAGGATCTTCACTTCTTCAGAGTCCCCCCAGATTGACCTCTATCATCATATCTTGTATTTCTACCTCTTCTATCTTCATCCTTGTAAATGGGGAAAGAACTAAGTTTTCCCAACCCGCTAGAGGTATCAGACAAGGGGACCCCATCTTTTCTTACTTCTTCATTATATGTATGGATCTCCTTTCTAGGAGAATTGATCATGAAGTTGATATTCTTGTCTGGGAACCTATCTCCATCAGCAAGGAGGGACCTCCTCTTTCTCATTTATTCTTTGTTGATGATCTAACTCTGTTTGCCAAAGCCACTGAAAGTAACTGTGTCACCATTAGGAATGTGCTTCAGAGTTTCAACATCCACTCTGGCCAAAAAGTCAATCAAGATAAATCTAAAGTGATATTTTCCAACAACTGCACCCTGGAAAATAGAGGTATTTTATTTTACTCCCTCTCTATTAATGCCTCTAACTTTTTTGGTAAATACTTGGGTTTCCCTATCCTGCAAAGAATACCATGCAACAGTGATTACCAATTCATTATTGATAATATGAATGCTAAACTGGCAGGATGGAAAACAAACCTCTTTTCTATGGCTGGGAGAATTACTCTGGTAAAGTCCTCTCTAAACAACATACCTACTTATCCCATGCAATTCACCTTTCTTCCTAGCAAGATTCTTTCATCCATTGATAGAACTTAGAGAAACTTTGTCTGGGATACTACTCTGAAAAAAAAAAGATGCATCTAGTCAATTGGGATATCCTTACCCAACCCAAGATGGAGGTGTTGGGTTCGAAATCGAGAGGGTGTCATGCGGAAGCTTATAGTTTGCAAACTATGAGACGATAAATCAGATGACAGAAGAAAACAATACTAAAAAACATTAAATTATTATATGTTTTGACCAATCGGCCTACATATTATAAAACCTAATATCAAAAAATATTAAGCCTCTTGAGAGAAATCTCTCCCCCTAAACAAAGACTCTTTAAAGACTACATTGTGGATGCTATTGTATTATTACTTGAGAAGAGAATTATTCTATTTATAGAGTTACAAAAACCTTCTTCTAAGAAAGAATCAACCTAAAGAAATCTAATAGGATAGAGATATTTTCCAACAAGTAAACTTCTTTCTATCAACAAAGGTAATTCTAATTATAGTAGAAAATCAAATAAAGTAGGAAATTCAGGGAAAATCCTAACAAATCTCCCCTTGCCCTAAATTTTCTGGCAAATCAATCTTGATTTTCTTCTTCTTCTTTACATAATCTTCATATATCATTGCTTCTTACCATGATTAAAAAATGATATGGGTCAAAATTAGAGCCCTATACATTAAAAATAAAAGCACGGGTTGATAAGATTGAAAGTGGGGCCTTGTGCATTGAAAGTGAGCACAGGTTAAGAGTGGAGCTCATGCATTAAAAATAAATGCACGAGTTGAAAGAATCCCAAACGTTAAAGCAAGTATGGGTTGAAAATTAAAGCCCATAAACATGGGTTGAAAATTGATTTTGGTTTTAAAGATGGATTAGCAGCAGGATTGTTGAACATTTGTTTGAAATTTTTCTCCACATGTAGATTTTTTGGGCATATATCTTCATTATCATCAAATTGGTTGCAACTTTGATCTTAAACTATCCTCAATCGAACCATCCAATCTTTGAACCATAGGCTCTGATACCACTTGTTGGGTTCGAAATCGAGAAGGCGTCATGTGGAAGCTTATAGTTTGCAAACTATGAGACGATAAATCAGACTATAGAAAAAAACAATACTAAAAAGCATTAAATTATTATATGTTTTGGCCAATCGGCTTACAGATTATAAAACCTAATATCAAAAAATATTAAACCTCTTGGGAGAAATCTCCCCTCTAAACAAAGACTCTTTAAAAACTACATTGTGGATGCTATTATGTTATGACTTGAGAAGAGAATTGTTCTATTTATAGAGTTACAAAACCCTTCTTCTAAGAAAGAATAAACCTAATAGAAATTTAATAGGAAAGAGATCTTTTCCAACAAGTAAAATTTTTCTATCAAAAAAGGTAATTCTAATTATAGTAGAAAATCAAATAAAGTAGGAAATTCAGGGCAAATCCTAACAGGAGGGTGAGTTAAGTATGCAGAGAGCAAACCTCAGGAATGCCACCATGAGTGCTGGTCTAGCCTAGAGATACTTCCACAACCATTCCAGACTATGGGACAACATTCTTAGACACAAATACCATTACAAGTCCCACCCTAGCATTTTTGGTTCCTTCAAAATCTGGAAGTTCATTCTGCTAGGAGGGGAGCACTGTAAGTTGGGGGCCCAATGGGTAGTCCACACAAAATTAAATTCTGGTTGGATAAATGGATTCCCCACTGGGAACCCATTAGTTAGGAGCATGATCCAGGGTCCTTTCCAAACCTCTCAAGAAAACCATACTCTTGTTGAGGTCTGGAATGAAGGTAACTGGCTTTTCCAAAACCTCCCCCTCCAGCTTTCCCAGGATATGATTATCAAAATCAGATACTCCAACCCCAGAATCCCCAATGACCACCTCATATAGGGTTTGAATGGTAATGGACTCTTATCTTGTTAGATTATGTACTCTACTCTAGTTAAAAGGATCCTGACCAATACTGAGTCCTACCAAATCTTTTTCTTTGGTTCTGGAAGTCTAATTATCCTCCTAAGGCCAAAACCTTCCTATAATTAGCCCAACAAAATAGACTTCCTACCTTCCCTCTCCTCTCCATTAGAGGACTCTCTATCTTTCCAAGTTGTACCCTTTGCAACTTCCACACTGAGGATATCCCTCATATTCTTTTCAATTGGCCCATCACTAAGGATTTCTGGAATACCCTTTTCCTTAAAAAAAATAAGACCCATGATTTGGATATTAGAAAACTCCTTCCTAGTAAGTGACATAATACCTGGACTCAGCTCAGGCATACCACGTATGACCATATCCTAAATTGGCATACCATTTTTATTTTCAGCCTCTGGAGTACTTGGAAAAATAGGAATAAGAACTCTTTTGACAAGAAAAGGGACAAGCCCTCATTCCACTAGATCAATGGAGAAGCAGTGGAATATCTCCATTTGGCCACTGTAATAGGGCCTAAAAAAACCTCCAGGATGATCAATATCAAGTGGACCCCCCTACAAGCTTAACACTGATGGTTCCTATCTTGGGAACCTGGGTAAGGAAGGTATGAGAGGGAGGGGGAGTGGTGAGAAATAATGCTGAGGGTTGGGTAAAGGGCTTTTCGAAGGGTTATCCCCGGACTACTAACAATCATATGGAACTCCTAGCCCTCAAAGAGGGCTTAGAATTAGTTGAAGAATTCAACCTAATTTCTATTGAAATTAACATTGACTCTTTAGAAGTTCTTCAAATGTTGTCTAAAGGTAACCTATTATACAATGACATTATTGACTCTTGCAGGTCAAAATTAAGAAGATTAGGCAGCCTGAGGGTGCTCCACTGCTACAGGGAGAAAAATAAAGTAGCTGATGCATTGACCAAAGGGGAAGCAAACTCAGATATCCAATTAGGAAAATTACTTTTAAAAGTTCTATCGATGTGTGCCCATAAAGCTATATGGGCAGACATTGCAGGAACTTTTTTTAATAGATTGATCAAAATTTGAAATGATCATTCTGTTAAGAATTCGTGCCCTACTGATTATCTTATTTTCACCTAACTAAAGCTTATCGATGGAACGGGTTGCCTGACGTGTTCCACTGATGTGTTCCAAGGAAGCAGTAAAACAAAAAGTAAAGAATACAATGATTTTTACGTGGAAAACACCCGGCTCAAAAAGGTGTGAAAAACCACGACCTGTAACTCTACAGGATTTAACCCCAACTTCACTAAATAACTCTGAGCCTTAACAACGACTGATTACAAAACTCTTGTAACCAACAAATAGGAATTATAAACTCTAATTCCTATAACTCAACAACTAGGAATTATAAACTCTAATTCCTAACTACTCACACACCTCCCAAGGTATGATTTCTCAAAGTCTCTGAGTTTTCCCCAACTCAAAGACTAGCTCCTAATTAGTTTATAACACACTAAAACTAATATTACATCAATAATTCAAACACAATGAAAACCTCTAAAAATCAACACTAAAACTCTTAGCTGGATTCTATACTTAGGACCAGGTTCTTCAATGTGTTTCTTCAGTGATTGAGTAGCACTTCGTGAAGTCAATCTACCGATTATGATTTTCTGCTTTGTAAGTGCGTGAATTATTCTGACTGATGTATCTTCTATTTAAGCACAGCTCTTCAAAGAGTCATTCTTTATTTTAAATTCCTCTTTTAATTAGAACTCTCATTGCATAGAGTTCTACTTTAAGTGAGACTTTCTTTAATTCCAACTCTTGTTTCCTTTGTGTTGTAGTAAAACTCCAACTCTTTTAAATCAGAACATGTTTATTTATCAGAATCTTTCTCCTCCCACACATAGGACTCTTCAAGATATACTCAGAAGTGAAACTCCTTCTTCACGTAGGACTCATTTTTCAACTCAAATTGCTTTTCCTTATCATTAAGTGTTTGAATCAAATTCAACTTGTTATATTCCCCACATGATTAGTAGCTTGAGTATATCAAAATTAGGCTTGCTTATTCGTTCTTATCTTTAAGCAATCTTGTCTGCTTCTATTAGTGAAACTGGAAATCTGATTTCCTATGCGTGGACCAACTCAAGTAACATATTTCATTCCTGTGTCAGTTTATCAATCATCAAAACTACATCGTACCCAAAAAATCCCCCCTTTTTGATGATGACAAACCTCTTGTCTTGTGCATTCAACCATCTTCACCTGTAGGCACTAAAGTATAAAATACTAGTATGAAATAAGTTAGTCAATGGGTTATAAATATTGCACAACCCTATTATCTTCCCCCTTTTGGCATCATCAAAAACCATTTCAATGCAATAATATACTAGCCAAAGTGATTTGTTATGCTATCCATGGCCACTGGGGCTATCACCAAAACAATCAAACAAAGACTCTAGCCAACATAGTAATGTATTAAAGAGAGAAAAAATGAATCAATTTAGCAAAGATAACCATTTAATTTAACTGACAAAGCATGTTCCACATTAACATAAGCTAGTACTGAACAAAGCAAAACAACTGAGCATTAATAAAAAAAATATGGTATAAAAGTGGGACATGGCTAAGGATACAAATAGTGAAGAGAAAGGAGAAACAAGTGATATCAACTGTGTCAATTGACGAATGACTTCAACATTTTCATCCCTCACTTAATCAAGGTCAAGCTTCAAAGTCATGATCCAAGCCTGAAGGACCACTTATTCCACTTCATGACTGTCCTGTGCAGCTTTAAGTTCAGATATTTTTTTTTAGCCAAATCATTTTTTTTTCAATTTTTTTTAGTGTTAGCCCTCCTTATTGAAACTGGTAGAGTAACAGAACATCTATTGTTGTTTTCTAAGTCAACCTGAAGTAGGACTGAGAAATCCAAAAAAAATAACCAATTAGGAGCTAAAAGGAAGATCATATCCCTTTTCATTTCTCAGAAAACTTATGCTGCATGTGATTGATGATCAAGCTTGACAAATCCATGGTACACAACTGATATTTTGGTTGAGAGAGAAGAAGGTATTTCTGGTGTAAGATTAACATATTTGTGGACAACCATTTGGAGAGAATCAAAGAAAGTTTGGTCAACCAATTTCTCAGCTTTATAAGACAAGGGGAGAATGAAGTATGAGGAATTGAACAGGTGTGCTCAACTGTTTCAACTTAGACAACCTATACTTATGTCAGTGAAGAACATACCTGCTAAGAAGAACTTTGTGGTCATAATTTCTTGCTTGTACCTATTTTTCTGCACAATTTAATACAAAATTAGGTTAAAAAAGTTAAAAATCTGGAATTGGGACACACAACTAAATGTGCAAGACTGAATAGAATAACTTTTTAGCTAATAAGATTAACAAAAAAATGATTATTCTAGTCAACCATTGAGGGGAGTTCATGCAATTTTAATCATCTCCAAGTCTAACCTATTTCTTTCAAAATGCTCTCTACTTAGTGCCTTTGGTGCTTACATAGTCAACATTTTTATAGCCCTCAAGAGTAAAATTACTTTCCTTTGGATACCATAGTCTCAAGCCATTGATTTCCATGGGATATCTCAAGATCCTTTCTTCAATACCAATTCTTATAAACTACCAACAAAATTACCAACAACATGTGTTGGTTTTATTGATGCATCCATTTCTTTATTTGCTGTTTCCCCTGTCAATATGCCCTCAGTCTGTACAACTGTTGGACCAGGTAGTACAATATGTTCCTGTGCATGCTCATCAGTTTCAATGTCATCCTTTTATTTTATTTTTTTTCTTAAAAATCTCCCTTGCTTCCCCCTTACACTAGTACTACAAATTTGGCCATCTTTCAAATGATCTATTCCCCCTTTAAGTGTGGTGAGTGAAAGAAACTTTATTTTCTTCTAGTCTTATGCCTTGAGCAAGCTTTATTTATGCATAAATTTTGCTTGCCTCCTTTCATTCTCACCTGCAAAATAAATTAGGGGTTAACTTTAGGCACCCAGACAAGCTTGGGTCCTTTCTTATGAGTAAATGGATGAATCAAATTTCTTCTAGACCATGTAGGTAACAAGTTATGTGACCTGTTTCTCTGACCAGGTTTAGTTATCCTTTTCTTGATCTGAGATAGTTTATTTGCCAGATTTAGACTGCTGGATCTACTTTTGGAAGCAACTGGACATTCAGTGGTTGGATGTCCAACGTTTCTATAGATATAACACAAGTCTTGATAAGCATCAAGACTTTTGTGAAAACCCAAACCAACTTTTTCACTGTGATATCTTTCACTCAACTTATGAACAATTCTTGAGGAATTTGTCCACCTGTTTGCTCTTTCAAGGTCAAGTTTTAGTTTAGAGACTTCTTGACTTAGTTTATTCACCATTTCTGTTGCATTATTGCACTCTTCTTTGTACTTGACCAATTCAAGTTCAACTTTTTCTTGTTCTTTACTCTTGGTGTTTTTTATTTTTTCAGAGAGTGTCAATTTTAAAACTTCAGACTTAAGATCATTATTTGAAGAATCAAGTTGCTCAACCTGTTTCTTGAGAGAGCAATTTTCCTGTTCAATAGTGTTCTTGCAAGCTTCTAAATTAATAAAATCAAATTTGATTCTTACAAGAGTGTTGAATAGCTCATCCCTATCAGAAGTTGATTCTTGGAAGTCATCAATTAGTGCACTAATCAAGGAAATAAGTTTTGTTTTAGAAAACAAATGCAACTTTTCTTTAACTTCAAGTATACTTACCTCAGAAGCATCATCTTCTTCCTCCAAGTCTGAATCTCCAAGAGCCATGAGTGCTGCTTCATCAACTTCATCATCATCTAAGTCAAATCCCCAAGCTGCTACCATTTTAGTTCCATCAATTTCCATTTCATAAGTTCTTAAATTCCCCACTAATTCATCCAGGGTTATGCCTGCAAGATCCTTATTTGCTTCCCTGATTGCAGTCACCTTAACATTCCTCTTTGATTTTGGTAATACCCTCAGTACCTTCTCGACTTGTTCTTCTTTAGATATAACTTTTCCTAAGGAGGCCAGCTCATTTGTTAAGGCAGTAAGCCTTGTCATCATCTCATGCAAGGTTTCATTCTCCTTCATCTTAAATGCCTCATACTCAGTGAAGAGAAGAGAAATTCTGAATTTTCTTACTTGAGATATGCCTTCATGAGCATTTACTAGAGCATCCCAAATTTGCTTAGCAGTGGTGCATGCTGATACCCTATTGTATTCAGCAGGTCCTAATCCACAAACCAAAATATTTTTGGCCTTAGCATTTTTCTTTAATGCCAATAAGTCATCAGGAGTGAATTCACTACTTACTTTCTTAACCTGTTTCCCATCTTCTAACTTCATTGGAATAGTAGGACCATCAGTGATCCTATCCCATAACTCGTAGTCTTTTCCTTGAATGAATGTTTCCATCTTAGCTTTCTACCAAATGAAGTGAGAACCATTAAAGAGTGGAGGTCTAATAGTGGATTGACCTTCACTGTGACCAGTAGGTGGTGCGGAATTCATCATATTGATCTTTGTCTTAGGTGCTAGTCCTTTTAAAGACAATCTCTCTCTGATACCACTTGTTAAGAATTCGTGCCCTATTGATTATCTTATTTTTGCCTAACTATTTTTTATTGATGGAACGGGTTGCCTGACGTGTTCTAAGGAAGCAGTAAAACAAAAAGTAAAGAATACAATGACTTTTACGTGAAAAACACCCGGTTCAAAAAGGTGTAAAAAACCACGACCTGTACCTCTACAGGATTTAACCCCAACTTCACTAAATAACTCTGAGCCTCAACAACGACTGATTACAAAACTTTTGTAACCAACAAATAAGAATTATAAACTCTAATCCCTATAACTCAACAACTATGAATTATAAACTCTAATTCCTAACTACTCACACACCTCCTAAGGTATGCTTTCCCAAAGTCTCTGAGTTTTCCCAACTCAAAGACTAGCTCCTAATTCAGTTTATAACACACTGAAACTAATATTACATCAATAGTTCAAACACAATGAACAACTCTAAAAATCAACGCTAAAACTCTTAGCTGGATTCTATACTTAGGACCAGGTTCTTCAATGTGTTTCTTCAGTGATTGAGTAGCACTTCGTGAAGTCAATTTGTCGATTGTGCTTTTCCGCTTTGTAAGTGCGTGAATTATTCTGACTGATGCATCTTCTATTTAAGCACAACTCTTCAAAGAGTCATTCTTTATTTCAAACTCTTCCTTTAATTAGAACTCACATTGCATAGAGTTCTACTTCAAGTGAGACTTTTTCTTTAATTCCAACTCTTGTTTCCTTAGTGTTGTAGTAAAACTCCAACTCTTTTAAATCAACACATGTTTATTTATTAGAATGTTTCTCCTCCCACACATAGGACTCTTCAAGATATACTCAGAAGTGAAACTCCTTCTTCACGTAGGACTTCTTTTTCAACTCAAATTGCTTTCCCTTATCATTAAGTGATTGAATCAAATTCAACTTGTTATATTCCCCACATGATCAGTAGCTTGAGTATATCAGAATTAGGCTTGCTTATTCGTTCTTGTCTTTAAGCAATCTTGTCTGCATCTATCAGTGAAACTGGAAATCTGCTTTCCTATGCGTGGACCAACTCAAGTAACATGCTTCATTCATGTGTCAGTTTGTCAATCATCAAAACTACATAGTACCCAACACATTCCCAAGTGAAAACTCGAACTTCTTTTGTATTAAACCCTGATTGAGCAAGCGGGGTGAACAACTGCTTTTTTTTATTTAATGCAATGCCTGTTAACTAATAAAAGACATGACATGCCAATTAAGAGAGAAGAAGACTTTTGAGGTGTTTAGTATTTTTTGAAGAAAAAAGTGATAGTTGAGTGATATTGTGATCCTAAATGAAACATAAGTGATATTTGAAAGAAATTTTCAAAACTTGGTGACTATTTAGGGAATTCACTTTTAAAACTCTATTTTCATACACTAATTTTCATATTCATTAAAAAAAAAATCATAAAATCGAACTAGATAGAAAATAAATAAAACAACTTAATTAAATTTCTCAAAAAATGTACAAAGTATTAATTATACATAATTAAAAGTTGACCTAAAATTAAACAACTTCAAATGTAAAAAAGAGAAAAAAAAAACTAACAATAAATAAATAAATTTGTACTAATTAATTTTTGTTTTCTTAATTACACACCATTTGACAATTATTTAATTATGTAATTGCCAATTAAAAAATTAAATAATTAAAATAGAATACATAAATTGTCCATTCCCTTGTATTGAGAAGGTTTTCAATGTATTGGAAAGTGGTCATTGAATAAAGTAAAGTTAGAAATTTAAATTTAGGTTGAAAATGACAAAAATGTCTAAAAACTAACTAGTTCATAGTGTGAATAACACTTTTTTTATTGTGGCATATTTCGGCCAAATTTTCGTGGCCAAAAAGATTTTTCCATTTTTTAAAACATTATTCAAACCTTCTTCCTTCATAAATACTTTGTTACACCTTTGCTAGAGTAGCTAGCGGTTAATAGATGATGGTTAAGGTATAAACAAACAATCATCACAAGTACTCCTTTCATAAATACTTTGCTACACTTTTGTTAGAGTAGCTAGCGGTTAATAAATGATGATTAAGGTATAAACAAACAATCATCCCAGCTTTCTTCATAAATACTTTGCTAACACCTTTGGTAGAGTAGCTAACAACTATTAGATGATGGTTAAGATACAAACAAACAGTTATCACAGCTTCCTTCATAAATACTTTGCTACTGGCTACACCTTTGCTAGAATAGCTACCAGTTAATAGATGATGATTAAGGTACAAAATGAGAATTTTGGGAAAAAATAATAAAACAACCCTAAACTTGTCGCCACAAATCACTTTACCACTCTAACTTTACAGTTAATTATTTAGCCCTTTAAACAACTTTCAAGTGAATTTTACACAACCCCAACCGCTGAAGTGGCAAAATTTATTAACACCCATTTGTTGAGATAAAAAAAAAATTGAAAAAAGAAAAACAAGTGGGGCCATTTCTTTATTTTCAACTATAAAACTATCTCCTCTTTATTCTTCTTCACACCCCATCACCCCCTCTTCTTGTTCCTCTATTTTTTTTTTTACATGTAGACACGTGATTTTTGACCCCCACCGAGTGTAATATGTATATTTTTTGATATTAGATATTTATATTTGATTCGATATTATTTTAATTATTATTTTATTTTTAGTAAATTTTTAGTTAAAAAATAAATAACTAAATGAAGTTAATTTTAGAATATTATTTTATTTTATTACAATTTAAAAAAAAATAATACAATTTTTTTAAAAAAATATGTTTCTTTTTAAATAAATAAGTTTGTATTTTTAGTACTATCTTAATTATATTTATTTTTGGCTATTTTTTAAACTTTTATTGTATTTTCTTAAATATAAAAATTAATTAGTTATTATTATATTATTTTTTTATTATTTTTATTTGTTATTATTATTATCTTCTTTAAAAAAAAATTAAATTTAAAAAATCCTATCCTATCCTATCCTAACCTACCCCAACCACCTCCTAATTTTCCTCCAACTCCCTCAACCTCCCACATCACACCCCTATATATATATACACTACAACAGACGGATAACAGGAATACACACGCGAGAAAGACAACAACAAAAAAAGGACTTAGAACAAAAAAAGGGAGGACAACAATAATTGATGGGCAAAAAACAAAAGAGAAAGCAAAAACAAACAAGAAAAAACGTACACCAACTACAAGAAAAAAAAAGGAGATTGGAGAAAAACCAAAAATGAGACTTAGAAAAGCCAAAAGGAAAAGAAAAGTTTGAAAGAAAACCGAAAAACCCCCCCGGAAGAAGTAAGAAAAGAGTGACAAAAATAAAAGTTAGAGTTTGAGTTTGGGGTCTTGTTCGAGTTTCCGGACGCTGTTCGTACTTTCATTAATCAGTTCGTCTATCAGGTTCTTATCCATTTTGTATCATTTTATAAGTTTTAAGTTGATCGAAGCATGATTAAAGTTATTCTTATGAATTTTTGTATTATTTATTATGTGTAGTTTGTTATTTATATGTAGTTTGTGTCTACGTTTTTATTTATAACTCGTGTGTTATTTTTTCAAAATAATGTTAATTAGATTGGTTTTGAATTTAAAATGAGATAATATCTAAAGTTATTTGTGTTTAAAGATGTAATTTATGTTAATTTACCAGTAATTAGTGTGTACTTGTGTAATAAACAAAAAATAAATATGCATGCACACACAAACTTTGAAAAAATGGAAAACAAGAAAATAAACATAGGAAAAGAAAGCAAGAAATGGAAAAATTAGAGAAAACAAAGTGAAGCAATTTTTTTTTTATATATATATGTATTATTTATTTTTTTTAAAAAAGGAACAACAGTTTTTATTTTAAGAAAAGAAAATTGCATGATTTTATATATATATATATATATATATATTCATGTTAATTTAGTCATAATAAGTTGGTTAACTGTAATACGTGATCATTTAATTATTATTATTATTTTTTATTTGTTAACTTCGTGATGGTAGTTTTTGCTAAATTTGATTTTATTATTAATTTTGTTACGGATTATGTTAATTAGGCTTTTAAGTAATTTTATTAAGTTTATGTATTAATAATTTGTTCGCAGAAGTAAGATTAATACTCTTTGTTTAAAAAGATTAGAAATATATATAATCATTATTGATAAAATAAAAGAGAGAAAAAAATATTTGTAAGAGAGAGGCGAGTTGTAAATTTGAAAAAAAAAAAGCGAAGAAAGTAAGTATGAATAAGAAAATTGTCTCAAGTTATAAGAGACAGACAAATGCTTGTTAACGCTAGGCAAGTTTAGGCATGTTTAAAATATTCGTCTCAATTAAGAATGCAACATACACATCTTTTCGAGACACTTTAAAATTCAAGGATGCAATAATGCACCTTGGCAAATATTTTTCTAAAATTATTTTTCACCGATTTGTTTAATATAAAATAAATAGACAGATTTTAGATATTAAAATGAGCGAAACAAGGCCTTAACATAATTTATCAAAATAGTTTAAGTCGAGATAAGTCAATAAAAGCGACCGTGCTTGAACCACAGGACTCGAGGAGTGCCTCATACCTTCCCCTCGGTCAACAAAATTCCTTATCCGGTCTTTTATTTTCATATACCCTAATAAAGAGTCATTTTCTTTTGATTAGGGATTCAAAAAGGTGACTTGGAACACCATAACTCAATTTCAAGTGACGACTCTGTTAATAAACTAATCCATATTCAATATTGTCACTTTAATTGGAAAACCCTTCGACTCGAACCCTCGGGCGAAAAAAGGGTGTGACATCTCCGGCGACTCTACTGGGGAATAATAAGAATTTGAGTTTTTTTATATTGACTTATACTTGCTTTAATTATTGTTGATATTGTGTTTGTTGGCCTTACGTGCTACTTATCGCTTATTTACAGCTTTGATATTGATTGAACTATAGTACATACTGTCTTCTCTTACGCATCCCCTCTGAGTCTCTGAAATAGGATAGAAGGAATGCAACGTATGCATCCTACTTTTTTTTTTGAGATAGCCGGAGTGTCAAGGCACCGGGTGAAGGATTATAGTCACACATATTTGGCAGAGTTCGAATCGGCAACGAAGGCGGTGTTGCCCTGCTATCGACCAAGTTGTCCCTCCCCGGCTCGAGTGTCCGCTCGGGTAAGCCAGTCTAGACACCTATCCCTGTTAGGCTTAAACTTAGAAGAACTGAAAACTCAGAATCTGGTTATCCCTATTAGGTGCCGCTTTATTTGCATCATATGCATTTGATTTAGAGGAACTCGACACAGGGGCTGGGTCTGTCTAAGACAGGTGACCTACTTTATAAAGACCAACATGTGCATCCTACGTGCTCTTTGAAATTTGTTTGGAAGACTGTTTGTTTGTTGACCGGCTTTAAACAACTTTAAAATGAAAGATATTAAATTATCCTCACATTTAGTGAATCATTTTTTAAAAAGAAAAATTTTACTTTTAAAAGAAAGGAAATTTTTTAGTAACATAGTTTTACGGTCTTTATGAATTACGAGGGTATGATTCTCACTCTTTAGTGGGATACGTAGGAAGTCCTTCTCAGGATACGACCCTATCTTTTAAAAAAATATTCATAGATTTATTGGGGAATATTTTGAAAATATGAGTACTTTCATAATTATTTTTCTAATCCTTAAGTCCAATTTTTATATATCTTAATAGCCCTGAATCTTTAGGGATCATGAGGCTAAGTTTTAACAAAATAAAAAATATATATAAATCTTAACAGTCCTGAACCTTTAGGGGTGGTCTTGAGGCTGAGCTTTGTACAACATATATTTCCCGAACTACGCAAGATTTGATTCATGTCTTGGCATGATATGTAGGCAACCCTCCAAAGGGTTAGATCATAATTTTTTGAAAAACACACCTAGAAAAGTCGGGATGAATCACAAAGCCTTCCATGATAGGTTGTAAAATGCATATAGAAGCATGACATATAACGTGGCATTATAATGTGTTTAAAATATAACACTTACCCATTTGCAACTTGGTCTCACAAAGATAAAGTAGTTGGTGGTTGGTTTGTGGTTTAAACTGGCATCACATTCATACAACACTAGATATAATGAAAAGAGAAAGATGACCCGCAGAGAAAGTGTAGGGTCTGACAGTGAAGAAGAGCAAAATCAGTTGATTTCGCAGGAATTAGCATCAATGGAAGAAATTAAGTTATTGAAACAACAGATGGCGGAAATGTACCAAGCTTGGCTGAATGGACAAGCCTCGCCTTCTTCAATCCCTAGACTTTCGACTATGAATGATCCAAATCCTGTTCAAGCTCAAACTAGCGATCCATTATACCCACCTGGATTCGGCCCATATGCTAATGTGACTGGTGTTGTTGGTACTTCTATCATGCGCCCACCAAATCCGTCTGTCACGACCCAAAAACAAGGGTCATGATGACACTTGTCGCGGCTTACCTTGATAAGTAAGCCTATAACCCAAACTGATACGAATAGAGAAAAAGACAAAAATACCCCAAGGTAAGGCTTCTAGTGTCACGCCCCAAAATTCCATCGGGCCGGACTGGCACCCGAAGCCGAGAAGGCCCGGGAGAACCCGTTCAAATACCGTAATTTCACTTAAATGTCACAAAAAAAATTTGGACAACACTTCCTTGCATATAGAAGGATCTAATTACCTGTATCAGTACAACACGCACAAATATATATATATATAATACTTGGCCGTCGGGGCCACCACATATACAGATATAACATCACTATATAAACTTCCATGACTTTACCCTTCCTTATGTCTACAAAGCCTCTAGGATATACATGACATAACTAGGGTCGGGACAAACCCCCGCCCACACATGACTCCTGTACAATAACAAAACATAAGGAACCGACTCGGAAAGCTCCGAAGCAAACTGGAGCTCACCAACAATAGTTGTATGGCCTGGCTCCTACTTGTGCGGTGTATGAGCTGAGGTACCTGTGCCTGCAGCATGAAATGCAGGTCCCCGTGGGGGACGTCAGTACGAAATATGTACTGAGTATGTAAAGCTGTAGCTAATCACATATGATATAGGAGCTCAATAGAAATCAGAAACAAGTGAATAAATCATAATAGGAGTGGACCACACTTACTAGAACTTGTGACAACCTGTACATTGTATTTATTCCATCACTTTACCTTCGTTCTTATCGTCTTTGTAATCATTACTGTACTGTACTGTGACCATTAGGCTGCCTCCAATACATATCAACTGGGATCGACCCATGCTAGGCTTATGCCCCTGGGATACCACCCATAAACACATAAATAGGGATCGACCCATGCTAGGCTTATGCTCCTGGGATACCACCCGATAAGAGAGAACTTCCATCACTTAGTTCAATTAATCTTTGAGATTGTTATTTCGGTCTCCACCACATTTTTGATACTTTGAAACAATGATACATCAATAGGAACCAAGTAATAGACCTCTTATACAATAACGATGTAATAAAGACTCATTGGTACATTAACAATGTGTTTCAGAATCATCAATATCACAACAATGAAATAAGAGCCTTTTGGTATATCAATGAAACATTTTGACACTTTATAGGATGGAAACAACTTCGTTGGTAACGTAGAACAATACATGTTTTTGGACAACCTCGGAATCTTACTTGATGGAACATTGGTGTTTTCATGCCAAAGAACATTGTTAGAGTATGCTTTACATACCTCGTCGTAGATTCGGATACCAATTATACACAACCTCCCGCCTTTACAAGTCACTTATCTATAATGAAATGTTTGGCATCTAGTATTAGCAACCCAACACCACAATTCTCTTCCATAATTCCATACAACCAATATTTGCATAGCATTCCAAAAACCAACTTGAACAATAGGTTTATGTGTATATATATATATATATAATCATCATTTCAATACCACATCATCAATACCACATCATCACACCAAATTCCTTCACAATTCAACATAATCCAATATCATTTCTCAATCATATTTCAACAACAATCAAATAACATACTTCTTATGCTCACATGCATATATATATACATATCCATATAAATAACACCGACATAATTTACATCCTTACCATAAAATGACCCTTTTGATTTCAAAGTCCTGTTGGCACAAATAAGGGGTGCTTCTCGAAGCCCTCGAGACGGTGAACACAACTACGGAATCAATTTGGATTTTCTACGGTTGAATCACAAGATAATTGGGGTTGAAATTAGGCTAGGGTTTCTTATTTTCAATAATTTGATGATAATTGATGGATATGAGACTAATTATATGTATATAGTGACCAATTTTCGTCCATGAGGTGATGGAAAATGACCATATTGCCCTTAAAAATTTAAGTAAATCCGAATCTGTCCATGGTGGACTGTTTTGACAGGCTAAAGTAAATCGGCCATAACTCTTTGCTCCGATATCGGATTTGGGTGAAATTGGTATCGTTGGAAAGATAATTCAAAGGGATTTCATTTCATATAAAGTAGTCCACCCAGTTAGTCTTGTACAAGGAGTTATGATCGTTTGAAGTTGACCCTAAAAAGCTGTTTTGAGAGGCTGAAGTAAAACAAGTATAACTCCTTACTCAGATGTTGGATTTGGATGAAACCAATTGCATTGGAAATAAGACTCAAAGATCTTTCTTTTGATAGGTGGTATCTCTCCCAGTTCATTATATTAAGTGAGTTATGATCGTTCAAAGTCGACCCAAAAAACTGGCAGGCCTCAGTAGTTTGTGTGCAGGAAATTTTCCTGCACATTTACTGTTCACAACTCCCGGCCACCGTTTTATAGTTTGAAACGTGCTCGATTATATCCGAAACTTATCCATTTTTGGAAATCTTTATATCGTTGGAAATCTTATTCAATAACCTTTGTATGGAACCATCGACGGGCAAATTCCGGTATAAATAAAGTCGATTCCTATACACATATAATCAAACTATACACTTGAAACCATCTCAAAATAATCAATACTCATACTTAAACTCATATATACCTAACTTAGGATCAATACATATACTCCAACACATATAACAATGGCTAATGCACGTAATTAAGTATGGGGTGTTACATCCTTCCCCCCTTAAGGACATTCATCCTCGAATGTGAATGTAGTTATTTAGCCGAAACAAGTTCGAATTCATAATTGATATTCACGTCATCATAGAGATATTATGCATATGTAAGAACTTACTTGTTAGCGTCCCAGTTCCACTCCTTGCACTTCTTTTTCATCTTTGAACAAATAAGGGTATTTCGATTTCATTGCTTCCTCCGTTTCCCATGTAATCTCTTCCCTTTGTTGATTTCTCCCAAGTACTTTTACCGATGCTACTTCTTTATTTCTCATCTTCTTAACTTGACGATCTAATATAGCAATAGGCATCTCCTCATAGGTAAGATTTTCTGTTACTTGCACATCTTCAGTGGAAGTAATAATGGACGGATCTCCGATGCACTTTCGAAGCATCGATACATGAAATACTGGATGCACAGATGAGAGTTCCTGGGGTAGCTCTAATTCATAAGAAACTTGCCCACATCTTCGAATAATCTTATATAGGCCTATATATCGTGGACTCAACTTTCCTTTCTTGCCAAATCTCATCACCCCTTTCATTGGCGATACCTTCAAAAATACCCAATCGCCTAACGAAAATTCTAGCCCTCTTCTTCTACTATCCGCATATGACTTGTGTCGACTTTGGGCGGCTTTTATCCGTTGCTGAATCACCTTGACTTTTTCTATGGCTTGATACACAAGATCCGGTCCGAACATAAGAGTTTCACCCGCTTCGAACCATCCTATTGGTGATCTACACTTCCTCCCATATAAAGCTTCATATGGTGCCATTTTGATACTTGAATGATAGCTATTATTGTAGGCAAACTCAATAAGAGGTAAATGATCATCCCAGCTGCCTTTAAAATCTATAACACATGCTCGTAGCATATCTTCAAGTGTTTGAATGGTGCGCCCTGCTTGTCCATCCGTCTGAGGGTGAAAAGCTGTACTCAGATTCAGTTGTGTTCCCTAACTCCGTTGGAAAGACTTCCAAAAGTTTGCGGTAAATTAAGTTCCCCGATCCTATATAATAGAAGTTGGCACCCCATGTAATCGGACTATTTCTTTAACATACAGCTTCGAATATTCTTCAACTGTGTAAGTGTTCTTAACGGGTAAGAAATGTCCGGATTTAGTAAGCCTATCCACAATCACCCATATAGAATCAAATTTCTGAGCTGTACGAGGCAAACCTGTAACAAAATCCATGTTGATCATGTCCCACTTCCAAATTGGAAGATCTATGCATTGCATATAACCTCTGGGCTTTTGATGTTCCACTTTAACTCGTTGGCAATTTGGACATTCAGCTAAAAATTCTGCGATGTTCCTTTTCATGTCATTCCACCAATACATATCTTTCAAATCTTGATACATTTTGGTTGATCCTGGATGAATGGAATACCTTGAAAAATGTGCCTCTGTCATAATCTTCTTTCTTAGCCCGTCTACATCCGGCACACACAATCGGTTTTGGCACTGAAGTACTCCTTCTCGCGTAAGCTCAAATGCCTTGGTAGCACCACTCCGAACGTTCTCCTTAAGCTGTAATAAAATAGGATCTGCATCTTGCTTCTCTTTTACCTCAGCTACTAATGAGGATTCCGCGGCATTATGCACAATAAGCTCCTCGTCCAGAGTTTCGAGAAGACGAACTCCTAGACTAGCTAATTGATGAAGATCTTTAATCATCCCTTGCCTTTCTATAGGTGCCATCATAGCCTTACGACTCAACGCATCAGCTACTATATTCGCTTTCCCTGGGTGATACAAAATATCATCATCATAATCTTTTAATAGTTCCATCCTCCTTCGCTGCCTCAGATTTAGATCCTTCTGACTGAAAATATATTGTAAGCTCTTGTGATCAGTATATATATCAACATGAACCCCATATTAATAGTGGCGCCATATTTTTAAAGCAAAGATAACCGCTGTCAGCTCAAGATCATGTGTGGGGTAATTTTTCTCATGTGGCCTCAATTGCCTTGAGGCATATGCTATCACCTTACCATGCTGCATTAATACACATCCTAAACCAATTCTCGAAGCATCACAATACACTGTATACCCTTCTGTACCTTCTGGAAGTACCAACACAGGTGTAGAAGTCAACTTATTCTTCAATTCTTGGAAACTCTCCTCACACGCATCATTTCATTGAAACTTGGATGCTTTATGCGTTAGCTTGGTTAAGGGTGCTGAAATGGAAGAAAAGTCTTTAACAAACCTTCTATAATAACCGGCCAACCCGAGAAAACTACGAATCTTAGTAGGCGTTGTGGGCCTTGGCCAGTTCTTCACAGCTTCTATCTTTTGAGCATCAACCTTTATCCCTCCACTAGATACAATATGACCCAAAAATGCCACCGACTTTAACCAAAACTCACATTTAGAGAACTTTGCATAAAGCTTACAATTACGAAGAGTCTGCAATGCCTGTCGTAAGTGATCGGCATGGTCCTCTTCTGATCTAGAATAAACTAGAATATCATCTATAAAAACTATCACAAATACATCCAGGAATGGCTTAAACACCCTATTCATCAAATCCATTAAAGCTGCAGGTGCATTTGTTAGCCCAAATGACATAACTAGAACTCATAATGACCATACCGTGTTCGGAAAGCTGTCTTGGGTATATCCTTCTCTTTGACCCTCACTTGGTGGTAACTTGACCTTAAATCAATCTTAGAAAAGCACTTGGCGCCCTGTAACTGATCAAATAAATCATCAATTCTTGGGAGAGGATATTTATTCTTAATAGTCACCTTATTCAATTGCCGATAATCAATACACATCCTCAGCGAGCCATCCTTTTTGCGTACAAATAACACTGGTGCTCCCCAAGGGGAAATACTAGGCCTAATGAACCCCTTTTCTAACAAATCTTTCAATTGCTCTTTCAATTCTCGTAATTCTTCTGGGGCCATTCTATACGGAGGAATGGAGATTGGTTGGGTGCCTGATATTACATCAATACCAAACTCTACTTCTCGTTCAGGAGGCAAACCTGGAAGATCTTCAGGAAATACATCAGAAAATTCATTTACCACCGGAACAACGTGAAAAGTTGGTGGCTCCGCTTCTGTATCCCTTACTCTAACTAAATGATATATATATCCCTTGGAATTCATTCTTCTCGCCTTAAAATAAGAAATAAATCTACCTCTTGGCGCGCTAATTTCACCTTTCCATTCAAGGACTGATTCATTTGGAAAATGGAAATATACCTTTTTCGTGCAGCAATCAATTGTGGCATAACAAGACGTCAACCAGTCCATACCCATTATAACATCAAAATCTACCATTTCTAACTCCACAAGATCAGCCATCGTATCACGACCACAAACAGTTACTATGCAGTTTCGATAAACCCTTCTAGCTATAATAGATTCCCCGACCGGTGTGGACACTTCAAATGGCTTAACTAACAGTTCGGGTATTCTTTCAAACTTCCCAGCAACCAATGGAGTAACATAAGATAATGTAGAACCGGGATCAATTAAGGCATATAAATCGAATGAAAATATAGACATCGTACCCGTAACCACATCTGGGGAAGACTCTAAATTCTGTCGATCCGCTAGAGCATACGTACGATTTTGAGCCCCGCTAGAACTCGTGGCTCCTCTATCACCTCTAACACGACCCATTGGCTGTGCACCCCTTCCTGAATAAGGCATCGATGATGATGATGCAACAAATGACCCCGTAGGTCGTGCCATACCCCCTATGTCCCTTCGTGGGCATTCCCTTATCATATGCCCCGACATACCGCACCAAAAGCAAACATTGGTCCCCAGCCGACATGCGCCCAAATGATACCTTTCACATTTATTGCATGGCTCTCAAGGAGGTCTCAATTGTCTCATATTCCCTTGCCCTTGGTAACCCACTGATCGTGAACTATGACCCTCACTTCTTTGCCCAAATTGACTGCCTCTGAACCCCTGATGTTGTGGTGGAGCACTAGCTGCAGAATAAGAAAATAATGGCCTAGGTGGTCTAGCAGAAAATTGAGGTCTAAAACCTCCCTGTGGCGCCATAAACTGCCCTGTAGATCTGGCCCTCTTAGAAGATCCGCTTTTAAATTCCTGTGTTCTTCTTCTTTGCCTCTAATCTTCCATTTTCTGTGCAAATGCTTGGATCCTAGCTATATCCATGTCTTTATTTAGTGCAGCAATAGTACAATCCCTAACCAAATACGGATCCAATCCAACAACATACCGATGAACTCTGTCATCCATAGTAGCTATAACATTAGGAGCATATCCGTACAAAGAATTAAATCGAAGACTATACGCCCTCACACTTGTATTACCCTGTCGAAGATTTAAGAACTGATCCGCACGGGCCTGACGAGTCTCATATGGAAGGTAATGATTAATAAATGCCTCTTTGAACTCTTTCCAAGTAGCTGGGGGTGCATCAATGCCCCTTGACCATTTCCAGTCTTCATACCAATATATAGCCTCACCTTTGAATCTATACGCGGTTAACTCCACTGTCTCTCTGCCCGATACATGCATCACCTCTAGGGCCCTTTGAATCTGATCAATAAAGTCCTGCGGATCTTCATTAAGATCGGATCCGGTAAAAGTAGGCGGATCCATCTTAAGAAAATCTTGCATTCGAAGACTAACCGCCCTATCAGTACCGCTAGAACCCGTGGCAGGAATAGCTTGCCCTTGGACTTGCCCAGCAACTATACGAGTTAAAAGTTGCACTGCATTTCTAAGATCTTGATCAACAGCATTAATAGGTGGCTCTGGGGATATAGTTCTCCTCCCCCTTATTTCTTCCGGACTGGGGGAAGTTTCTGATGCATGCTCAGCTGGAGCCTCACTTTGATTAGCTGGTATAGTGGGTGACTTACTAGTCCCCTCTCCGGCAGCCACATCTACATGCTTACCGGTATTCTTGCTTCTGGTAACAGGCATCATTACTATAATAAGAGAAACAAATGGATTCAGTGGTCAACTATGACTTCATATACAATATAAGCTCTATCGCACGATCTAATACATGAAGAAAAGAAACAATTCCTAAATGTCCATAGCCTCCTGTTTATAGATGTGGTGCACAACACACCGATAAACAAGACTCTACGTAGACACGACTTTGTAGACTCACTAGGACGAACCGTCTCTGATACCACTTTTGTCACGCCCCAAAATCCCATCGGTCCGGACTGGCACCCGAAGCCGAGAAGGCCCGGGAGAACCCGTTCAAATACCGTACTTTCACTTACATGTCAAAAAAAAATTTGGACAATACTTCATTGCATATAGAAGGATCTAATTACCTGTATCAACACAACACACACAAATATATATATCTATAATACTTGGCCGTCGGGGCCACCACATATACAGATATAACATCACAATATAAACTTCCATGACTTTACCCTTCCTTATGTCTACAAAGCCTCTAGGATATACATGACATAACTAGGGTCGGGACAAACCCCCGCCCACACATGACTCCTGTACAATAACAAAACATAAGGAACCGACTCGGAAAGCTCCGAAGCAAACTGAAGCTCACCAACAATAGCTGTATGGCCTGGCTCCTACTTGTGCGGTGTATGAGCTGAGGTACCTGTGCCTGCAGCATAAAATGCAGGTCCCCGTGGGGGACGTCAGTATGAAATATGTACTGAGTATGTAAAGCTGTAGATAATCACATATGATATAGGAGCTCAATAGAAATCAGAAACAAGTGAATAAATCGTAATAGGAGTGGACCACACTTACTAGAACTTGTGACAATCTGTACATTGTATTTATTCAATCACTTTACCTTCGTTCTTATCGTCTTTGTAATCATTACTGTACTGTACTGTGACCATTAGGCTGCCTCCAATACATATCAATTGGGATCGACCCATGCTAGGCTTATGCCCCTGGGATACCACCCATAAACACATAAATAGGGATCGACCCATGCTAGGCTTATGCCTCTGGGATACCACCCGATAAGAGAGAACTTCCATCACTTAGTTCAATTAATCTTTGAGATTGTTATTTCGGTCGCCACCACATTTTTGATACTTTGAAACAATGATGCATCAATAGGAACCAAGTAATAGACCTCTTATACAATAACGATGTAATAAAGACTCATTGGTACATTAACAATGTGTTTCAGAATCATCAATATCACAACAATGAAATAAGAGCCTTTTGGTATATCAATGAAACATTTTGACACTTTATAGGATGGAAACAACTTCGTTGGTAACGTAGAACAATACATGTTTTTGGACAACCTCAGAATCTTACTTGATGGAACATTGGTGTTTTCATGCCAAAGAACATTGTTAGAGTATGCTTTACATACCTCGTCGTAGATTCGGATACCAATTATACACAACCTCCCGCCTTTACAAGTCACTTATCTATAATGAAATGTTTGGCATCTAGTATTAGCAACCCAACACCACAATTCTCTTCCATAATTCCATACAACCAATATTTGCATAGCATTCCAAAAACCAACTTGAACAATAGGTTTATGTGTATATATATATATATAATCATCATTTCAATACCACATCATCAATACCACATCATCACACCAAATTCCTTCACAATTCAACATAATCCAATATTATTTCTCAATCATATTTCAACAACAATCAAATAACATACTTCTTATGCTCACATGCATATATATATATATACATATCCATATAAATAACACCGACATAATTTACATCCTTACCATAAAATGACCCTTTTGATTTCAAAGTCCTGTTGGCACAAATAAGGGGTTCTTCTCGAAGCCCTCGAGACGGTGAACACAACTACAGAATCAATTTGGATTTTCTACGGTTGAATCACAAGATAATTGGGGTTGAAATTAGGCTAGGGTTTCTTATTTTCAATAATTTGATGATAATTGATGGATATGAGACTAATTATATATATATAATGACCAATTTTCGTCCATGAGGTGATGGAAAATGACCATATTGCCCTTAAAAATTTAGGTAAATCCGAATCTGTCCATGGTGGACTGTTTTGACAGGCTAAAGTAAATTGGCCATAACTCTTTGCTACGATATCGGATTTGGGTGAAATTGGTATCTTTGGAAAGATAATTCAAAGGTATTTCATTTCATATAAAGTAGTCCACCCAGTTAGTCTTGTACAAGGAGTTATGATCGTTTGAAGTTGACACTAAAAAGCTGTTTTGAGAGGCTGAAGTAAAACAAGTATAACTCCTTACTCAGATGTTGGATTTGGATGAAACCAATTGCATTGGAAAGAAGACTCAAAGATATTTCTTTTGATAGGTGGTATCTCTCCCAGTTCATTATATTAAGGGAGTTATGATCGTTCAAAGTCGACCCAAAAAACTGGTAGGCCTCAGTAGTTTGTGTGCAGGAAATATTCCTGCACATTTACTGTTCACAACATCCCGGCCACCGTTTTATAGTTTCGAACGTGCTCGATTATATCCGAAACTTATTCATTTTTGGAAATCTTTATATCGTTGGAAATATTATTCAATAACCTTCATATGGAACCATCGACGGGCAAATTCCGGTATAAATAAAGTCGATTCCTATACACATATAATCAAACTATACACTTGAAACCATCTCAAAATAATCAATACTCATACTTAAACTCATATATACCTAACTTAGGATCAATACATATACTCCAACACATATAACAATGGCTAATGCACGTAATTAAGTATGGGGTGTTACATTCTTTCCCCCTTAAGGACATTCATCGTCGAATGTGAATGTAGTTATTTAGCCGAAACAAGTTCGAATTCATAATTGATATTCACGTCATCATATAGATATTATGCACATGTAAGAACTTACTTGTTAGCGTCCCAGTTCCACTCCTTGCACTGCTTTTTCACCTTAGAACAAATAAGGGTATTTCGATTTCATTGCTTCCTCCGCTTCCCATGTAATCTCTTCCCTTTGTTGATTTCTCCAAAGTACTTTCACCGATGCTACTTCTTTATTTCTCATCTTCTTAACTTGACGATCTAATATAGCAATAGGCATCTTCTCATAGGTAAGATTTTCTGTTACTTGCACATCTTCAGTGGAAGTAATAAGGGACGGATCTCCGATGCACTTTCGAAGCATCGATACATGAAATACTGGATGCACTGATGAGAGTTCCTGGGGTAGCTCTAATTCATAAGCAACTTGCCCACATCTTCGAATAATCTTATATGGGCCTATATATCGTGGACTCAACTTTCCTTTCTTGCCAAATCTCATCACCCTTTTCATTGGCGATACCTTCAAAAATACCTAATCGCCTAACGAAAATTCTAGCCCTCTTCTTCTACTATCCGCATATGACTTGTGTCGACTTTGGGCTGTTTTCAACCGTTGCTGAATCACCTTGACTTTTTCTATGGCTTGATACACAAGATCTGGTCCGAACATAAGAGTTTCACCCGCTTCGAACCATCCTATTAGTGATCTACACTTCCTCCCATATAAAGCTTCATATGGTGCCATTTTGATACTTGAATGATAGCTATTATTGTAGGCAAACTCAATAAGAGGTAAATGATCATCCCAGCTGCCTTTAAAATCTATAACACATGCTCGTAGCATATCTTCAAGTGTTTGAATGGTGCGCTCTGCTTGTCCATCCGTCTGAGGGTGAAAAGTTGTACTCAGATTCACTTGTGTTCCCAAACTCCGTTGGAAAGACTTCCAAAAGTTTGCGGTAAATTAAGTTCCCCGATCCTATATAATAGAAGTTGGAACCCCATGTAATCGGACTATTTCTTTAACATACAACTTCGAATATTCTTCAACTGTGTAAGTGGTCTTAACGGGTAAGAAATGTCCGGATTTAGTAAGCCTATCCACAATCACCCATATAGAATCAAATTTCTGAGCTGTACGAGGCAAACCTGTAATAAAATCCATGTTGATCATTGTCCCACTTCCAAATTGGAAGATCTATGCATTGCATATAGCCTCTGGGCTTTTGATGTTCCACTTTAACTCGTTGGCAATTTGGACATTCAGCTAAAAATTCTGGATGTTCCTTTTCATGTCATTCCACCAATACATATCTTTCAAATCTTGATACATTTTGGTTGATCCTGGATGAATGGAATACCTTGAAAAATGTGCCTCTGTCATAATCTTCTTTCTTAGCCCGTCTACATCCGGCACACACAATCGGTTTTGGCACTGAAGTACTCCAAACTACCAATCATGCCTAAAACTAGGTGTCAATAGTGTAAGAACTACTAATACAATCCAAGAGTCAAATACATCAGAAAAATAACCACAAAGGAATAATAACTGTCTCCGAATACTAATAAAGACATAACTAGTATAGAAAGATAGAGGTGAACTTCGGACGCATGAATGTCCAATCGCTACCTTGGAAGCTCCAACAATCGCCCGAATCAAGTAAGCTGAGGCGCACTCGAGTTAGGACCAACACCGAAAATGCACAGTAGGCATGAGTACGGTCCACTTGTACTCAGTAGGTATCATAGGCCGACCAAGCAAAGTGGTAAATAAAGCATACAAAATATACACTAAGGGCACGTCACCTGCAATCAGATAATGTCCCACAACAGTAGCCCACACTGCTTGAACTAACAGTTCTAGGATATCTCACATATATTACAAAAACACACCGAGATATGAAACACAAGTATACATTATGTCACATATAATATAACAAGAAAGAACATGTAGATACAAGATCATCAAATACAAGTAAAGAAAAGTAAGACAAATACATAGATGACAAGTCAATAAGACAATACAACACAATATAAACACAATAAAGTAAGTGCAATGTATATGATAATGATGATGATGATGATGCACGAGGTTGTCACACAACCTCCAGGATCGTCGCACAATCCTCGTATACACCTACGGAGCTAAAGCTTCCCGACGTAGGACCCATGGGGGGTTTGTCAACCCATGTACAATCCACATGTCTCATATCTCCTTTCCGGCACATCCCTCGAAAAGGGTTTTATAAGGTGTTACAATATTTTTAAAAAGGTGTTGCCAGTGTTTCTCAGATGTTGCCACGGTGATACCAATATTTCATGAATGGGTATGATATGAAGATGTAATACTCACAAACAATCACAATAAGTATTTCCACAACCAACCACATGATATATTTTCACAACCAACCACAATGATACATTTTCACAACCACATGAGCCAATATTCACTCGTTATTTTCATTTCATCCATGAATTTCCACATGAAACCCATGGTACCACATTAAACAATACAATAAAATTAATCACATGTATTCAAGGCTATTAATGTCACATAGGACCCCACACGATCAAACATATCACATAATATTTCAATTTTGACAATTACATCACATATAGGCCCCCACACGGGTACAACACGTAGATAGCCATTTTTCATGATTAGTTCCCACCATTAACATGAATTTTGTACCATCATTTATTACTCAGCCCAGTCTGAAGAGTTAAGCCATAACCTACCTCGAAAGCCGAAACCGGTCCGCTACACTTGAACCCGCGACCTTACTTTTCACGAAAAATTCCGAACTCTACGTAAAACATTAAATATGAAATCTACGCGTCAAAACAAAACCAACGACACCCATATTGACTACTTTTGGTTCGGGGTCAAAACGGACCCTCAAAATAGGTTTTCGAAAAAGAAGGGAAAAATTGGAATTTTACTTCAAAATTATGTTTTTCATATTTTTAGGAACCTACAGCTGAAAACCCAAGTTAAATCGAGTGAAAAACGGGGTTCAAATCGAAAAAAAACCATTTTTGAGCTTTATCGGGTTAAATCCTTGAAATCCGGGTTGAAATCAAGAATCGGAGTTGTTTTGAAGGTTAAATTGATGAAAAACTAGTAATTATAAGATAAAAATATTATTTAAGTGAAAGGGGATGAAGTTTGGGTTTAAAATCTTACCTAAGATTTTTGGGGTTTTGAGAAATTTATCAAGAAATTTGTAAGAAAATGGTGAATTCTTACCTTAAATCCATAATTAAAATCAAGAAATAGTTGTTAATCTAGTTTCCCAAGCTCCCACAAACTTCACTTTTAAGCTCCCAAAATATTTAGGGTTTAATTTTCAAGAGGGAAGATGAAAAATGAGCAAAATGAACCAAAAAGTGAAAAATCTGCTATATTTATAGAAGAAAAATCTGCAATAGCTGCTGTTTTTTTTTTTTTAAAGTCCACTCCGGACTTTGACGGGGTGCTCGAAATTCGTTCGGAGTCCGATTTATGCAAACAAACTATGCAACCACACTAAATTCGACGTTCCGGATGCGATGGAGATACCAGATTTTCTAGAAAAATTCGTTTTCACAAAATTGACCCCCGAGACCCGAAATTACAATTTTTCAAACCGAGGATCGAAATGAGATTTAAAAGCCGTAAAATCATACCAAACATGCTAATACACTAAAATCGACATTCCGGATCCGTTGGCGAAGTCAAATTTTCCATGCGAGGTCATTTCGATTAAATGTGGGTCCCACACCTATATTTCTAATTTTCCAACTTTCCGATTAATAGGTCGAAATGAGCTTGGGTGAACCAAGACCCAAACCAAAGGTCTACCTAGCCTAAAATCAATATTCCGGAGCTTCTGGCACAGTCCGTTCGGTCATCCGTCCATAAGATCAAAATATAACCACATAAGTCCAAAATAAGGCTCTCGAAACCATAAAAAACCACAATATTGCATAAATGATACCAAAATGCATCAAAAATCATGCCAACCACTCCCACACCCCAGAAATACCATAATGCAACTACGGGGAGGGGTAAAACAGTTAAATCACATAAAATCACAAATTTCACATATTTCATCAAATTTTTAGGTCGTTATATCATTTACCACTAAAAATCTAGTTCGTCCTCGAACTAAGGCAAGGAAATACCTGAATCAATGAAACGCTGGGGATAGGAACTGCGCATATAAGACTCAACCTCCCAAGTAGCTTCATCTATAGGTCGATGTCTCCATAGGACTTTAACCACAGGGATCACTCTAGAGCGCAACTGCCTAACATCCCTAGCCAAAATGGAAACCGGTTCCTCAACAAAGGACAACCGCTCATCTAACCGAATCGAACCCCAATGAATGACATGAGACTCATCAGGAATATAGGGACGAAGCATAGAAACATGAAAAACTGGATGAACAGCTGATAGATCAGGGGCAAAGCCAACTCATAAGCTACATCACCAACAGTCCGAAAAATCTCAAATGGACCAATATACCTGGGACTAAGCTTGCTCCTCTTCCCAAACCTCATCACACCCTTCATGGGTGAAACTCGAAGGAAAACACGATCACCAACACCAAAACTCAAGGCACGGCGTCTACGATCAGCGTAACACTTCTGTTTACTCTGGGCCGCTCTAAGTCTATCCTAAATGACCCAGATCCTATCCAAAGACTCACGAAGCAAGTCCGTACCTCGAGGTCTCACCTCTGTAACGTCAACCAACCTACTGGTAAGCGCCAACACCAACTATACCACGCTTCAAAAGGAGCCATATAAATACTGGAATGGTAGTTATTACTATATACAAATTCTGCTAAAACCAAATGCTGCTCCCACTGGCCACCAAAATCCATCACGCACGCGCGGAACATACTCCAAAACCTGGATAGTCTGTTCTGACTGACCATCATTCTGGGGGTGAAACGCGGTACTGAGATCCACTTGAGTACCCAACTCATCCTGAAAAGTCTTCCAAAAGTGAGATGTGAACACAAAACTCCAATCTGAAATAATGGACACCGACTCACCATGCAGACGCATAATCTCACGAATAAAGATATGGGCTAACCTCTCAGCACTGAATGAGACCTGAACCGAAATAAATAAGCTGACTTGGTCAATCAATCCACGATGACCCAAACACTGTCAGAACCATGAGATATACAAGGCAAATCAGTCACAAAGTCCATAGTGATGTGTTCCCACTTCCACTCAGGAATAGGTAACCTCTGAAACAAACCACCAGGTCTCATATGCTCGGCCTTCACCTGCTGACAACATAGGCAACGATCTACAAAATATCTTATATCTCACCTCATACCACCCCACCAGTAGTGCTATCTCAAATCATGATACATCTTAGTCACACCTGGATGGATGAAATATCTGGAATAATAGGCCTCCTCCAAGATCAACCTAATCCAATCACCACTCTCAGCACACAAACTCAACCCATAATCCTCAAAACTCGATCTTAATCAAGTGAGGCTTCCATATCTTCCCCACTCAACACTTTATCTTGAATCAATCTCAATCCAACATCATCAAACCAATGAGCTCGAATCTGCTCCATCAAAGTAGATCTAACCTCCACAAATGACAAAACACGCCCAGGTGTCGAAATATCAAACCTAACCATCTGGTTAGCTAAAAACTGAATCTCTAAGGCCAAAAGCCTCTCCTAGGTCAAAAGATGTGCCAAGCTACGCATGCTAGTTGGCTTTCGGCTCAAGGCATCCACAACCACATTAGTCTTGCCCCGATGGTAGAGAATAGTCAAGTCATAATCCTTAAGCAACTCAAGCCAACGGCGCTGCCTCATATTAAGATCTCGCTGAGTGAAGAAGTACTGAAGGCTACGATGATCTGAAAAGATCTCACAACGGACTCCATACAAGTAGTGCCTCCACAACTTCAAGGAAAACACAACTGCGCACAACTCCAAATCTTGGGTAGGATAATTCTTCTCATGAGGCTTCAATTGACGAGATGCATAAGCAAATACCTTGCCCTCCTGCATCAACACAACACCTAACCTAACACCTGAAACATCACAAAAGACAGTAAAGCCCACACCCTGCTTAGGCAAATCTAATATAGGAGCTAAAGTCAACAATTCCTTGAGCTTCAGGAAGCTCGTCTCACAAGCATCGGACCACTGAAAAGGAATCTTCTTCTGGGTCAACTTGGTCAATGGAGCTGCAATGGATGAAAAACCCTCAACAAAACATCGATAATACTCAGCCAAGTCAATAAAACTCTGAATCTCGGTGGGCGAAGTAGGTTTAGCCCAAATCACAAACCGCTGCAACCTTAGCTGGATCAACCATAATACCTTCCTTAGTCACCACATGACCCAAGAAAGAAAATAGACACTAACTAAAACTCACACTTAGAGAAATTAGCATACAACTTCTTATCCCTCAATCTCTAAAGCACAATCCACAAATGCTCCTCTTGCTCAACCTCACTCTTGGAATAAACCAAGATATCATCTATAAATACCATAATAAAGAAGCCAATATACGGTCGAAACACTTATTCATCAACTCTATGAACGAGACAGGGGAATTGGTCAACCCAAAAGACATGACCAAGAACTTATAATGACCATATCGAGTCCGAAAAGCTATTTTCGGAATATCCAAAGCTCTTATCCTCAACTGGTGATAACCGAACCACAATTCAATCTTCGAGAACACCACAACGCCCTGAAGCTGATCAAACAAATCATCAATGCGAGGAAGAGGATACTTATTCTTAACCATCACTTTGTTCAACTGCCGATAATCAATACATATCTGCATAGACCCATCATTTCTCTTTACATACAAGACAGATGCACCCCAAGGTGAAACACTAGGTCGAATAAATCCCTTATCCAACAACTCCTATAACTGATCCTTCAGTTTCTTTCAACTCTGTTGGGGCCATCCTATAAGGAGGAATAGAAATGGGCTCGGTGCCCGACACAACATCAATAATAAAATCAATATCTCAATTCGAAGGCATACTAGGCAAGTCCGTAGGGAACAAATCTATAAACTCACGGACGACACAGACAGAATCCAAGAAAAGAGGTGAAATAACACTGGTGTCACGAATATGGTCCAAGTAATATAAACATCCCCTCTCAACCAATTACGAGCCTGAACATAGGATATAATCCTCTTAGGACCCGAATGAAGTATACCCTTCCAAGTTATCCTTGGCGCATCCGACGAAGCTAAAGTCATAGTCCTGGCAAAATAATCTAAGACAGTATGATAAGGAGACAACCAATCCATACCTAAAATAACATTAAAATCGATCATATCTAACACAAGCAAGTCTATCAAAGTATCATGCTCGGGCAAAAGTCACAACACAAGATCGATGCACCCAATCCACCACTAAAGAATCACCTACCGGGGTGGATACACAAATAGGCATGGAAAGAGTCTTAGTAACAGAATCAAAACCTGAAGCAAAATACACAGATACATAGGAGAAAGTCGATCCAGGATCAAATAATAACATGCAGGTCTGAAACAAATGGAACGGTATCTGCGATCATAACATCTGAAGCGTCCGCCTCAAATCTGACAGATATAGCGTACCACTATCCATGACTACCATCTGGCTGAGTGGCCCCATAACCACCAACAGGGCTCTA
This sequence comes from Capsicum pubescens, assembly GCA_030864215.1. Taxonomy (NCBI): domain Eukaryota; kingdom Viridiplantae; phylum Streptophyta; class Magnoliopsida; order Solanales; family Solanaceae; genus Capsicum; species Capsicum pubescens. Next base: position 85,107,125 of record CM061548.1, read on the forward strand.
CCATCTCTACGTCTAGCACCTTTGGTAGAACACCTACCTCTCACAGCTGAAATAAGGCTATCTCTAAACACGTGGCAAGAACAGTCCTTGGCCACATGGCTAATCTCATCACACATATAACAACCTCTGCGACTAGTCTCAATAGAAGAAGGTACAACTGGGCCTGAACGGCCACCCTGAACTACTGGACTAGAAGGTACACCACCTGAACTGTGTAATGCCACCTGTACTAGCCTACCATAGTATCCACGAGAACCTCTAAAATTTCTGCCTCGAGAGGTCTGACTCCTGAACTCACTAAAATATCACGCCTTCTTGGCGCCTTCCTGAGATGCACAAAGAATATCTTCTGTCATCTTAGCATGATCCACAATACTCTAAAAATAAGCCCCAAACATAACTATATGAAATGTAGCCAACAGAAGGAAGACAACCCAACCCTTCACAAACTTTTGAATCTTCTCAAACTCGGTGGAAATGCTATCTTAGAAATATCAAGACAAGGTATGAAAGCATGCCTTATATTCAAAAACCGTCATGGAGCCCCGCTCCAAATTATCAACTCGTCCCACATATGAACTCTCAAACTAAAAGGCACAAATCTCTCAAAAAAATGCATCAACAAACTGATCCCATGACAACTCAAGAGTATTAACAAGCCTACAACCAACAAATGATATCCAATAATCTCTCTCTGCATCTCTCAGCTGATAAGAGGTATAAGAAACTCCATTCGCGTAGAAAGAGTGAAACACAACTCAAAATACAGGGTATGAAAGAATTTTGCACGATAAAGAATAAAACGAGGGAATTTTCCTAAAGACATCCTATAGCCTCTCGAAGATAGATACGGATGTCTACGTACCGATCCGCGAGACTCTATTAGACATCCCATTCTTACACCGTTGAGACCAATGAAACCTGGCTGCTTTGATACCAATTTGTAACGACCCAAAAATGAGGGTCATGATGGCACTTGTCGCGGCGTACCTTGACAAGTAAGCCTATCACCCAAACTGATACGAATAGAGAAAAAGACAGAAATACCCCAAGGTAAGGCTTCTAGAATGAAGCCAAGCCATATAAATAATCATAACAATGCAGAAAGAACTTATCCAAACTACCAATCAAGCCCAAAACCAGGTGTCAATAGTGTAAGAACTACTAATACAATCTAAGAGTCAAATACATCGAAAAAATAACCACAAAGGAATAATAACTGTCTCCGAATACTAATAAAGACATAACTAGTATAGAAAGATAGAGGTGAACTTCGGACGCATGAATGTCCAATCGCTACCTTGGAAGCTCCAACAATCGCCCGAATCAAGTAAGCTGAGGCGCACTCGAGTTAGGACCTGCACCGAAAATGCGCAATAGGCATGAGTATGGTCCACTTGTACTCAGTAGGTATCATAGGCCGACCAAGCAAAGTGGTAAATAAAGCATACAAAATATACACTACGGGCACGTCACCTGCAATCAGATAATGTCCCACAACGGTAGCCCACACCGCTTGAACTAACAGTTCTAGTATATCTCACATATATTACAAAAACACACCAAGATACGAAACACAAGTATACATTATGTCACATATAATATAACAAGAAAGAACATGTAGATACAAGATTATCAAATACAAGTAAAGAAAAGTAAGACAAACACATAGATGACAAGTCAATAAGGCAATACAACACAACATAAACACAATAAAGTAAGTGCAATGTATATGATAATGATGATGATGATGATGATGATGCATGAGGTTGTCGCACAACCTCCGGGATCGTCGCACAATCCTCGTATACACCTACGGAGCTAAAGCTTCCCGACGTAGGACCCGTGGGGGGCTTCGTCAACCCATATACAATCCACATATCTTATATCTCCTTTCCGGTACATCCCTCAAAAAGGGTTTTATAAGGTGTTACAATATTTTTAAAAAGGTGTTGCCAGTGTTTCTCAGATATTGCCACAGTGGTACCAATATTTCATGAATGAGTATGATATGAAGATGTAATGCTCATAACCAATCACAATAAGTATTTCCACAACCAACCACATGATATATTTCCACAACCAACCACAATGATACATTTCCACAACCACATGAGCCAATATTCACTTGTTATTTTTTATTTCATCCATGAATTTCCACATGACACCCATGGTACCACATTAAATAATACAATATAATTACTCACATGTATTCAAGGCTATCAATGTCACATAAGACCCACACGATCAAACACATCACATAATATTTCAATTTTGACAATTACATCACATATAGGCCCCTACACGGGCACAACACGTAGATAGCCATTTTTCATGATTAGTTCCCACCTTTAACATGCATTTTGTACCATCATTTACTACTCATCCCAGTCTGAAGAGTTAAGCCATAACCTACCTCGAAAGCCGAAACCGGTCCGCTACACTTGAACCCGCGACCTTACTTTTCACGAAAAATCCCGAACTCTACTAAAAATATCAAATATAAAATCTACGCATCAAAACAAAACCAACGACACCCATATTGACTACTTTTGGTTCGGGGTCAAAACGGACCCCCAAAATAGGTTTCCGAAAAAGAAGGAAAAAATTGGAACTTTACTTCAAAAATATGTTTTCCATATTTTTAGGAATCTACAGATGAAAACCCAAGTTAAATCGAGTGAAAAATGGGGTTCAAATTGAAGAAAAAACATTTTTGAGCTTTACCGGGTAAAATCCTTGAAATCCGGGTTGAAATCAAGAATCGGAGTTGTTTTCAAGATTAAATTGATGAAAAACTAGTAATTATAAGATAAAAATATTATTTAAGTGAAAGGGGATGAATTTTGGATTTAAAATCATGCCCTAAGATTTTTGCGGTTTTGAGAAATTTATTAAGAAATTTCTAAGAAAAGGATGAATTCTTACCTTAAATCCGTAATTAAAATTAAGAAATAGGTGTTAATCTAGCTTCCCAGCTCCCACAAACTTCACTTTTAAGCTCCCAAAATATTTAGGGTTTAATTCTCAAGAGGGCAGATGAAAAATGAGCAAAATGAACCAAAAAGTGAAAAATCTGCTATATTTATAGCAGAAAAATCTGCAATAGCTGCTGTTTTTTTTTTAAAGTCCACTCTGGACTTCGACGGGGTGCTCGGAATTCGTTCGGAGTCCGATTTATGCAAAAGAACTATGCAACCACACTAAATTCGACGTTCCGGACGCGATGGAGATACCAGATTTTCTAGAAAAGTTTTCACAAAATTGACCCCCGAGACCCGAAATCACAATTTTCCAAATTGAGGGTCGAAATGAGATTTAAAAGCCGTAAAATCATACCAAACATGCTAACACACTAAAATCGACATTCCAGATCTGTTGGCGAAGTCAGATTTTCCATACGAGATCGTTTCAATCAAATATGGGTCCCACACCCATATTTTCAATTTTCCAACTTTCCAATCAATAGGTCGAAATGAGCTCAGGTGAACCAGGACCCAAACCAAAGGTCTACCTAGCCTAAAATCGATATTCCGAAGCTGCTGGAGTAGTTCGTTCGTTCATCCGTTGCACGGATCAAAATATAACCACATAAGTCCAAAATAAGGCTCTCGAAGTCATAAAAAACTACAATATTGCATAAATGATATCAAAATACAGCAAAAATCATGTCAACCACTCCCACACCCCAGAAATATCATAATGCAACTACGGGGAGGGGTAAAACAGTCAAATCACACAAAATCACAAAATTCACATATTTCATCAAATTTTTAGGTCGTTACACCGTCTGTCACAAATAACCCACTTTTCACTTATGTAGCACCAGCTATTGCGGATCTTCAATCGACAACACAAAAGAATATGGGAGAACCAAGTCATGATCTGTTGTATCCTCCTGAAATGACTTTCAAACCTCAAAATCCACATTATCATGTTCATCAACACGATTCTCCTATCGTGATTGAGAAAATTATTAAGAATGAGGAACAAGAGGAGATGACTAGGAAAGTAAGAAGCTTGGAGCAGAGCATGAGAAGTATGCAAGGATTAGGAGGACCAAAAAGTGTTTCATATAAAGATTTGTGCATGTTTCCGGATGTCCATTTGCCTATGGGATTCAAAATGCCCAAGTTTGACAAATACGAAGGGCACGGTGATCCAGTGGCACACTTGAGGCGTAATTGTAACTAATTAAGAGGTGCTGGAGGTAAACAAGAATTACTTATGGCTTATTTCGGTGAGAGCCTTTTGAGTCTAGCCTCAGAGTGGTTTGTAGATCAAGACATCGACAAGTGGAGTAGTTGGGATGACTTGGCTAACGAATTCGTGCAACAATTTTAGTACAATGTCGAGTTGATTCCTGATGAGAAATCCTTGACTAATACGAAGAAGAAGAACAATTAAAATTTCAGGGAGTATGCGATTAGATTGCGTGAACAAGCTGCTAGGGTGAAACCGCTTATGAAAGAAAACAAGATAGTGGAGGTGTTTATTCAAGCGCAAGATGAAACATATTATCAACACTTGTTACCTGCATTAGGAAAACCATTTATTGATGTTCTCAAAATGGGTGAGATCATAGAGGATGGAATTAAGTCCGGTTGCATGATGATTCTTGCAACATTAAAAATAACTACTTAAGCAATTAAAAAAGGTTCAGGAAGTATTGGGGAGAAGAAGAATGAGGAAGATTCATCTACTATTATAGTTGGACAGCGAGAGCGGTCAAGAAGACCACATCGTCGTCGCTCTCAGGCTCAAGCCCAAGTTCATGCCCAAGCTCCACATAATCACCTCCAAAGTCCATTATACTCCAGTCCCCCACCTTCATATCCAATAATGCACAACCACATGTTCAACCCCTATCCTACCTACAATAGCACACACCAACTCCTCAGAATCATCCTCTAATTCCACAAATATACCAAAGCCCTTCTAGGCCCGATTTTCGATTCAAACCAAATAATGAAATGAGGCAAAAGTTGAGAGATAGCTTCACACCAATTGGAGAGTCATATGCCAGTTTATTTTAGAGATTGGTATATGAGGGCATGATTAATCCTTTCCTTGGGCACACTATTAATCCCCGTTTAAGAAATTTTGATCCTAATGCACGATGTGCGTATCATTCTGATGCTCAGGGTCATAGTATTGAAGATTGTCGAGATTTAAAAAGAGAAATTGAAAAGATGATTCAAGATAGATCAATTATGGTGCAGAACATTAACAATGAGGAAAGCTCTAGTCATGCTGGTATGCAAATTGGTGGCTAAGAGGTCAAACTTAGCAATTGGGAAGTCACTCCTCTCTCTGCTAGGAAAAGGTTTAGTAGTTTGTTTTGTTTTCTTTTCTGTTACCCGAATTATTTTAGGGTTGTAGTTTAAGACCTATATTGTCTAATTTTCTTATCATTTTTGTTCAAACCCTTCTATCTTTCTATCAACAAAATGTGTGTCCCTTTTGTTTTTATTTCTCAATATCTATCATCTTTTTTTCTTCTTCAAAGAGCTCTTTCTATGGTGATTCTGGTAATATGATAAGTATGTTGAATTTTCAGCCAGATCTTAAAACTCAATCTAATACTGAAACATTCGATCAAGAACCTAGAGTTGAAAAAACATATAAGAAAAATAAGTAAAGTGTTGAGATGTTTTGGAGACCTAGTTACATCCTCACTTGAATGTTTTGAGACAATCACTTTGCGAATAAAAAATGACTTGATCATTGATTAGAAGATTCAATTCGTGAATTTTAAATGGGGTCGATCGGAGGATATATAGTATCCACTATAAGGAAAAGCAAAAGGAAGTTAGCTCCAAAAGGACATGAGTTACCCATCGAGAAAAAGTACAATATAAGTGGACATGTATGTTTCACAAGCTTAAAAGAGGTGATGCACGTGCATGAGCTTAGTCACGATCAATGTTGAAAAAGATGCATATGATCTTTATGTTCTACTCTCAGATTATGTGTTATGTACTTGTGTTTTTAAGGATTGATATGACGAAGGCATTTCATTCTGCTACCCAAATGTTGTGTCATCATTTGTTACCCTTTTTGAGCTTTTATTTTATTTTCTTTCGTGCCCCTCTTTTGAAATCAAAATAGAGTATAGAAAAAAAAGTCAAAGGAAAAATAAAGAAGAAAAGAAAAGTGTTAAGAAAGAGAAATAGAGTAAAAAAAATCCTCGAAATGAGAAAGTTAAAAAAAAAGCCAAAGTTTGATTCAAAAAAAAAAAAGCAAAAAGCAAAAGAACAAAATGTCTGAACTATGTTTGACCTGATTCTTGCTATGACAAGATACGTAGGAAACCCTACTCTGGGGTTCGGTCCAACTAAAAGAAAATTCAAGTTACCCAGAATGAAATAAAACTGGGGCAAAAGTTTATTTTTTAAAAGAGTTGATTCCAAAAGTTGTATACTTCACCCAGTGTTATGTAAATTTTGAGCCTCATGCCACCCTTTCTTTCTAACCCTTTTCAAAAGCCAAGTTACAACCAAAGAAAGACCTTCAGATCAATCTTTGAGAATGTCAAGACTTAACATCTTATGGGTGCGTGATATTTCATATTTTGGGTGCTATTTTTTTTTTTAAATAAAAAAATAAAAATGAAAATGAGAGAGTCTTATTGGTGAAAATCCTTTTGGGCACCATAAGACGACGGTGAGCTGAGAAAAAAATAAAAATGAGATACGCTCATTGGCAAAAACCCATTGAGGTGTCACAAGCCGAAAGAGTATTGTAAGAGCGAACAAATTTAGCAATGGCTCGGTTTCAAACTCAATAAGTGGACAAAAGTTGATAAATGATTAGTGTGGAAAGATCCGGTTGTTTAATTCAAAAATGCATGTCATACTCACTGGAATCATCTATCACACTCAAATAAGTTTTCCTTTATGTTGATTTGAAAAGGAGATGCACTTTGTCTTTCCTTTTTCTCTTTTTGTTTTTCTTTTTATTATTTTTATTTTTGAATTTTTGTCGTCATATAAAAAATCATTTTCATTTTTTGCGTATTTTTTTTTAGTCGAATTCACGTCAAGTCAAGCAAGAAAGAGCTTCAAAACTTGCTACCAAGTCCCTCAATTGCACAAAGCATGACAAAGGGCTGATGTACCAAGTTAACATGCTTCAAAATGAAGTAAGATATTCAAGAATGCTTGTCACCCGACAGTTTTTGGACTCATAGAAGTGAAAGGTATGTTTGAAGTTAAACCCAGAAGCATCATGCAAGAGAAATATGATTTGAGTCAAAAAATTCCAATAGAAAGAATTTGGGGTTCAAAAATGCAAGTCAACGATACTTATCAATGATTGAAATGAAGTTGAGTATGATAAATGCAAGAGTGGTCACCTCAATAGTTAGATGCCACAAATCAACCACCATGTTTTTAAATCATAATTGGTCTTTGTTTGAAATAGATAGGAATTTGCCCTCAATTCAAATGCTTTTAAGTTTAGATATCAACAATATGAAATTCCTCACTTTTGCAAATGCAAGAGGCAATATTTCTACACATATTTAGTAATCACAATCATAGTGAAAACTCATCATCCTATACCTCTAGGAGACGCACTTCCTTATTAGGGTAAGTCATTTTTCATGTGTTAGGTTATGCACTTCTTAATTTGAGCTTTAACTTCTAGAAGACACACTTTCTAGTCGAGTCATTTCATTCAACCCATAAGAGACACACTTCCTAATCTGAATAAGTCAGTTTTCATTTGTTAGGTGATGCACTTCCTAACTTGAACCATCACTCCTAGAAGACGCACTTTCTAGTGGAGTCATTTTATTCAACCACTAGGAGACACACTTCCTAGTCTGGATAATTCAAGTTTCATTTGTTAGGTGATGCACTTCCTAACTTGAACTATCACTCCTAGAAAACGCACTTTCTAGATGAGTCATTTCATTCAACCCCTAGGAGACGCACTTCCTAGTCTAAATATGTCAGTTTTTATTTGTTAGGTGAAGCACCTCCTAACTTGAACATTCACTCCTAGAAGACGCACTTTCAAGTCGAGTCATTTTATTTAACCCCTAGGAGACACACTTCCTAGTCTGAATAAGTCAGTTTTTATTTGTTAGGTGAAGCACTTCCTAACTTGAATATTCACTCCTAGAAGACGTACCTTTTAGTCGAGTCATTTCCCGCTGATTTCTATAAGACGAACCTTTTAGTCGAGTCATCTCCTTGATTCCTATAAGACGTACCTTTTAGTTGAGTCATCCCCCTTGATTCCTATAAGACGTACCTTTTAGTTGAGTCACTCTCTTGATTCCTATAAGATGTACCTTTTATTCGAGTCATTCCCCTTGATTCCTATAAGACGAACCTTTTAGTCGAGTTATCCCCTTGATTCCTATAAGACGTACCTTTTAGTCGAGTCATCCCCTTGATTCCTAAAAGACGTACTTTTTAGTCGAGTCATCCCCCGTGATTCTTATAAGACATACCTTTTAGTCGATTCATTCCCCTTGATTCCTATAAGACGTACCTTTTAGTTGAGTCATCCCCTTGATTCCTATAAGACGTACCTTTTAGTCGAGTCATCCTCCTTGATTCCTATAAGACGTACCTTTTAGTCGAGTCATCCCCTTGATTTCTATAAGACATACCTTTTAGTTGAGTCATACCCTTGATTCCTATAAGACGTAACTTTTAGTCGAGTCACTCTCCTTGATTCTTATAAGACGTACCTTTTAGTCGAATCATTCTCTTTGATTCCTATAAGACATATCTTTTAGTCGAGTCATTTCTCTTAATTCCTATAAGACGAACCTTTTAGTCGAGTCATCCCCTTGATTCCTATAAGACGAACCTTTTAGTCGAGTCATCCCTCTTGATTCCTATAAGACGTACTTTTTAGTCGAGTCATTTTCCTTGATTCCTATAAGACGAACCTTTTAGTCGAGTCACTCCTCGTGATTCCTATAAGACGTATCTTTTAGTCGACCCATCCCCTTGATTCTTATAAGATGAACCTTTTAGTCGAGTCACTCCCCGTGATTCCTATAAGACGTACCTTTTAGTCGAGTCATTCCCCTTGATTTCTATAAGACGAACCTTTTAGTCGAGTCACTCTCCGTGATTCCTATAAGACGTACCTTTTAGTCAAGTCATTCCCCTTGATTCCTATAAGATGAACCTTTTAGTCGAGTCATCTCCTTGATTCCTATAAGATGTACCTTTTAGTCGAGTTATTTTCTAAGTACAAACTGGGGCAAACATTCTGTTCGTGTTTATTGAATTTTACTTTCTGCTCAGGGCCCTCCTAAAGAATGGGAATTTATTTTCTGCTCAAGATCCTCCTGAAGAATGGTAAGCTATTTTTCTATTTTACTGTTTACTTTAAGTCCAGGAGCCCGCCTGATGAACAAGGTGAAGAAATTGTAAGTTCAGGAGCCTGCCTGAAGAATAGGGTGAAGAAAAAGAAAGTCCAAGAGCCCGCCTGAAGAACAGGGTGAAGAAAAAAGAAAGTCCAGGAGCCCGCCTAAAGAATAGGGTGAAAAAGTTGTAAGTCCAGGAGCCCGCCTGAAGAACAGGGTGAAAAAGTAACAAGTTCGGAGCCCACCTAAAGAACAGGATGAAAGAAATAGCAAGTCAGGAGCCCGCCTGAAGAATAGGGTGAACATTATTAGTTGCAGGTCAAGAGCCACCTGAAGAATAGGATGAAGATTTTCAAGTTCAAACCAGAAGAAAATCTGAAAAATAAATCAATTGTCAAGTTCCTCTCTAATGTCAAAAGCCAACGAGGAGGGACATTTTATGTTTCAAGTTCAACTCAGAATAACGACTATCTCACCATTTGAGAAGTCATGAAGATTCAAGTAAAGATTCCAGAATAGCTAAATAGATAGGATCTTTCACTTGTATCTTCAATTTTATTTTTGTTATTCATGTGAATGTAAAAAGCGAAGTCGTCAGCCGGAAACTTGATGGAACCTCACTCGATCTCTAACTCGTTCTCTCACCATTTTACCTTTGAACTACACGTGATCTGATTCCCTTATAACCCGGGATATGTAGGCGGTTCAAAACCAGGACTCGGTCACATCTCCTTTTCCTTTTTATATTCTTTTTGAATAATCGGAGGATCAAAAATCATATCTTTGTCTACTTCTTTATATGAAAACTCTTCGAGATTTCAAACAAAGAGGGGCAAAATGTAGACACATGATTTTTGACCCTCCCCGAGTGTAATATGTATATTTTTCGATATTAAATATTTATATTTGATTAGATATTATTTTAATTATTATTTTATTTTTAGTAAATTTTTAGTTAAAAAATAAATAACTAAATGAAGTTAATTTTAGGATATTGTTTTATTTTATTACAATTTAAAAAAAATAATACAATTTTTTTTAAAAAATATGTTTCTTTTTAAATAAATAAGTTTGTAGTTTTAGTACTATCTTAATTATAAGTATTTTTGGCTATTTTTAAACTTTTATTGCATTTTATTAAATATAAAAATTAATTAGTTATTATTATATTATTTTTTTATTGTTATTATTATTATTATTATTATTTTATTTATTTATTATTTTTATTTGTTATTATTATTATCTTCTTAATAAAAAAATAAAATAAAAATCCTATCCTATCCTAACCTACCCCAACCACCTCCTAATTTTCCTCCAACTCCCTCAACCTCTCACATCACACTCCTATATATGTACACACTACAACAGACGGACAACAGGAATACACACACGAGAAAGACAACAAAAAAAAAGGACTTAGAACAAAAAAAGGGAGGACAACAATATTTGATGGGCAAAAAAAAATCAAAACAAAAGAGAAAGCAAAAACAAACAAGAAAAAACGTACACCAACTACAAGAAAAAAAAAAGGAGATTGGAGAAAAACTAAAAATGGGACTTAGAAAAGCCAAAAGGAAAAGAAAAGTTTTAAAGAAAACCAAAAAAAAAATAGGAAGAAGTAAGAAAAGAGTGAAACAAAAAAAAAAGAGTTAGAGTTTGAGTTTGGAGTCTTGTTCGAGTTTCTGGACGTTGTTCGTACTTTCTTTAATCAATTCGTCTATCAGGTTCTTATCCATTTTGTATCATTTTATAAGTTTTAAGTTGATCGAAGCATGATTAAAGTTATTCTTATGAATTTTTATATTATTTATTATGTGTAGTTTGTTATTTCTATGTAGTTTGTGTCTACGTTTTTATTTATAACTCGTGTGTTATTTTTTTTAAATAATGTTAATTAGATTGATTTTGAATTTAAAATGATATAATATCTAAAGTTATTTGTGTTTAAAGATGTAATTTGTGTTAATTTATCAGTAATTAGTGTGTACTTGTGTAACAAACAAAAAAAATAAATATGCATGGACACACGTAAAATTCCTGCACACACACTAACTTAGAAAAAAATGAAAAACAAGAAAATAAACATAGAAAAATAAAGCAAGAAATGAAAAAATTAGAGAAAACAAAGTGAAGCAATTTTCTTTTATATATATATATATATTATCTTTTTTTTAAAAAAAAGGGGATATATATATATATATATATATATATATATATATATATATATATATATATATAAATTAGAGAAAACAAAGTGAAGCAATTTTCTTATATATATATATATATATATATATATATATATATATATTATCTTTTTTTAAAAAAAAAGGGGACAACCGTTTTTATTTTAAGAAAAGAAAATTGCATAATTTATATATATATATATATTCATGTTAATTTAGTCATAATAAGTTGGTTAACTGTAATACGTGATTATTTAATTATTAGTATTATTTTTTGTTTGTTATCTTCGTGATGGTAGTTTTTGCTAAATTTGATTTTATTATTAATTTTGTTACGAATTATGTTAATTAGGCTTTTAAGTAATTTTATTAAGTTTATGTATTAATAATTTATTCGCAGAAGTAAGATTAATTCTCTTTGTTTAAAAAGATTAGAAATATATATAATCATAATTGATAAAATAAAAGAGAAGAAAAAATATTTGTAAGAGAGAGGCGAGCTGTAAATTTGGGGAAAAAAAGGCGAAGAGAGTAAGTATGAATAAGAAAATTGTCTGAAGTTATAAGATACAGACAAATGCTTGTTAACGCTAGGCAAGTTTAGGCGTGTTTAAAATATTCGTCTCAATTAAGAATACGGCATACGCATCTTTCCGAGACACTTTAAAATTCAAGGATGCAATAATGCACCTTGGCAAATATTTTTCTAAAATTAGTTTTCACCAATTTGTTTAATATAAAATAAATAGACAGATTTTAGATATTAAAATGAGTGAAACAAGGCCTTAACATAATTTATCAAAATAGTTTAAGTCAAGATAAGTCAATAAAAGCGACCGTGATTGAACCACGGGACTCGAGGGGTGCCTCATACCTTCCCGTCGGTCAACAGAACTCCTTACCCATTCTTCTGTTTTTGTAGACCATAATAAAGAGTCATTTTCTTTTGATTAGGGATTCAAAAAGGTGACTTGGAACACCATAACTCAATTCCAAGTGGCGACTCTGTTAATAAACTAATCCATATTCAATACTGTCACTTTAATTGAAAAAACCCTTCGACTTGACCTTCGGACGAAAAAGGGGTGTAACATTACCGGTACCCATCAACCAACTCTAATTAATACATATCAAAATATTTTTTTTGTGTGTGAGTTTCTGCAACAACTCAATCAACAGTTAGAATAAATTGATTTTATTTTTGTGTGGGTTCCTCTGACCAATTGAATTTTCTGGAATATTCCCTTCCTCCTGTTTTTGGATTAAATTTCACAGCTTTAGAGCGCAATCAACAGTTTGATCTGTTTTCCTGTACATATATTGAATTTTTCTGCCAAACAAGTTTTGAGAACTTCAATTTAATATTAATTTTACCAATTGAGACTGAAAAAGATTCAATTTTGTATGGGTTCTTACGAAAAAATCTTCAAGAAAATCTAATTTATTTCGTCAAAATCAATTTTCTTCAATAGTTGAATTAACTCCATATTGATCGGATTCTTATTTCGATGAACAACCGAAAATACTCATATCGAAAATGCTGATAAACTCATATTGAGACTGAATCGAATAAGAAAATTGCAAAAAAACTTAAATCGAACACAAATTTCATCAAAAATGATAGATTTTCAAGAATCAAATTTCAAAATTTTGAATCCAAAATCGAAAATAATGAAGCTTAAAAAATGAGTCAAGTTTAGATTCATGGGGGAGGGAGGATGAAATTAAAAGTTTACAAATAAGGGGCATGGGCGGAGGAGGGGAGGGATTGAAGAAGAAACAATTTTCGAGGGGGGGAGGGGAGGGAGTTAAAGAATCGGGGAGGGGGTGGGGGTTGAAGAAGAGAAGCAAGGAAGGCTATGGGGATCTTCCACTTTTTTCTTTTATTATATATAGATTCATGGGGGAGGGGGGATGAAATTAAGAGTTTACAAATAAGGGGCATGGGCGGAGGATGGGGGGGGGGGATTGAAGAAGAAACACTTTTCGGGGGGAGGGGGAGGGGAGGGAGTTAAAGAATCGGGGTGGGGAAGGCTATGGGGTCTTCTACTTTTTTCTTTTATTAAATATATATATATATATATATATATATATATATATATGAAGTATTTTTTTTAAAAAATAATTTTTTACGTGGATCCGATGTGGATCTAACGTGGCTCTAACGTGACGTGTGTGTAATGCATTTTTCGTGGTGAGAGTGGTATGATATTTTTGGGGTGGTGTAAAATTCATTTATAAGTTGTTTAGGGAGGTAAATGATTGTCTATAAAATTAAAGTGCTAAAGTGAGTTGTGACAACAAGTTTAAGGGAATTTTATGCTTTGTCCCTTTTATTTTTAACACATCAAACTAAATATATAGTAAGAAATAAGTCCAACATTACTAATTCTAACACTATTAATTCCAACATTATTAATCTCAACATTACTAATATGTCATATTTAATATCACTCTCATACACACTACTTCTACTTCTCCGGAAACATTATTAATCTATTGGTCTATCGGAAACGACCTTTCTACTTCTCCGGAGATGGTGTATGAATTGCGTACATCTTACCCTCCTCAGACCCCACTGTGTGGGAATTCACTGAATTTGTTGTTGTTGTTGTCTCATACACACTACCAAACGACTCATAGTAGAATTTCATCTATTAAAACTTGAGTGTGCAAAGTCAACTAAGAGAAGGATGAAAGAGGTGTACAACGAACAATAAATAAATCCAAAGTTTAGGCGAAAAGACTTTAAATGGTCATTTACAAAATAGAAAAGGATCAAAGATATCCTTGTATTATTAGAAATAATTTAATTATATCCCATGTTATATTTTGGTCTAAACATATTCTTTCGTTATACTTTTATTTAAATATATACCCTTCCATTATACTTAGGCACAAATTTGCCTTAAGTTTGACGAAATGACACTTGACATCAAACACCACCAATTTTAAATACCTAACTGCTTTAACTCAGAATACTAGGCGCGAGGAGCCCGCTTCAGGTTGTAAATTGCTTTCTTTAATTTGCACACGTAGTGAGAAAAATTGTGGTGAGCATACCCAGAAGGTTGGCACATATAGACATCTTCATTAAGGTGACCTTGAAAAAATACACTATTCATGCCCAGTTGGCGCAAGGGCCAATTGTACTGAACTGCAAGTGACAAAATGAGGCTAGCAGTAACAGGTTTTACTACTGGCTGAAGGTAGAGTGATAATATACACAAAGACATTGAGTAAAACCTTTTGCAACCAATCGAGATTTATACCTATCCACACTTCCATCTGATTGGTTTTGATACAATAAAGCCATTTGCATTTAATCAAATTTTGTGAAGGGGACGGTGGTATGAGCTTCCATGTCAGATTGGTCATTAAAGCATCAAACTCAAGTTTCATGGTGTCTCTCCGGTATGCACTCATTTGGGCTTGATTATAAGTGGTGGAAAATGTTTCAATAGAGGCAATGACAAGATAACCAAAGATATTCTTGGGTGATATTATTTTGCAAACGAGTTATAGGGTGTTGAACAGATGGTGGTTGGGTATATTTTATGGTTATGATAGATGATGGATTGATATTGGAATATGGGTTAGGAGGCCAGTAAAGCTGGGTTGGGACTGAATCTTCATCAGGTAAAGAAGGTGTTGTTTGGGGGATTTGTGATTGTCAGTTTCGACGTTTATATTGGAGTAGGGATTCAGATGTTTGTAGAGTAGGAGTATAACAAACTAGATTGACAAGTTGTTGCATGGAGGTGTCTGAGACATGAATGTGGCTCAACCTCGAGAGACGGATTTGGAGATATAGATCCACAGAAGAAGCCTCTGGCAATTGTTGAGCAACCTGATTGGCAGTGGAATCTCATGATTTATGGAGGGCACATACTAAGGAGTGGAGTCGTATGATTCTTTGTGCAGGATATCCCAATTGAAATTAAAAAAGTTCTTTTCCTTAATTGAGGAAAACATATCAGAAAAAGAAAATTTATTTTCATAAAGATAATATTTCAGAAAATATATATATATATATTTTTTGAGAAATAAAATCATAACACTGATGACTATGATGAACATTTGAATAACCTAGGTAAACGCAAGGAGTAGATCTAGGATTCAATTTGTGTTTCATATACGATTTCAGCCATGAGTAACAAATGCAGCCAAGGGCCCTTATAAGTTGGTAATTTGGAATATCTCCAAATAACGTTTGGTATGGGGAATCATGATTAAGAGTTGGGGTAGGCAATATGTTAATCAGGAGCGTGGCTTGTAGACAAGCAAACGACCAAAATATTGGGGACATGAAAGCTGGATGTAAAATGATTTTGACCGTTTCAATAATGTGGCAGTGTCTACGTTCAACCATCGCTACTCATTGTGGGGTGTATAGGGGTGATACATGGTGTTCAATGCCGTTAGCATGAAGGAATGACTTGAGGCTTTCAAACTCACCACCACCATCAGTGTACATGAGAGTATTTTTGTATGAAAATAATTTTCAACAAGGGGTTTAAATTTAGAAAAAAATACTTAAACCTCACTTTCGTTTTTAATTGTATAAAGCCAAACATATTTGGTAAATTGATCAACAAAAATTACATAATATAATTATTTATCAATCGATAAAACAAGTGGTGGCCCCCAGAGATCACTGAAATAATTTGCAAAGGCTTTTTATTCTATAAAGTATTCTGAAAAAAAAAGGTAACTGATGACTTTTATTAGAAGAGCAAGAGCAGGAATTACAATAATCAAACTTGTCTAAATTAGAAACAAGAATTGAAAACTTGTGTAAGAGTGTTTTAAGCATTTTTTTATTTGAATGTCCTAATTTCCTTCGTCAAGTTTGTTGAGTTTCCGCCTTATTTGTTTGGTAACTCAGATTGCATTGGCCTCCCCAGAGGGCCACTCATAAAGTCCGTCTCTATTTTATTTTGGTCGCACGCCAATATCACCCTTGTACTCAAATCCTTCACAGGAAAAGAATAAGGAAAAAATTTCATGGATGTCAGGTTATCTTGACAAAATTTTGACACAGATATAAGGTTATGCTTAATAGATGGGGCGCACAGAGTATTTCAAAGGTGAAATTTTTTGTTAAAAGCATTTAAAACTGAAAATGAACAGTGTAAGTTATAGGAATTTTGCCATTAAGGCATTATGACTAGTCTTGTCGAAAACGGATTTTATATTTGGGGTTGGGTACCTCTGAATTGTTCCCAGTGACAATCTTTGATGGCGTTGTCATGGTGCCGTCTATATAACGGTAAAGGTTGTGGCCTAACATGAGATGCTCAACCTGAGCCTTCCAAATAGCAAAGTTGTTTGGACCGGTAAGCTTTACGGGTAGTTGGGAACTTGGATTAAATTGAACCAGAGGTGATTGGTGTTATCAACAAAGATGATGGAGTCGCTTGGATTCACCATGATAGAGGAACGAAAAAAATATATGAAAGAGATGAGCAAAACTGTTGATACTCGGAGCTTAGAGGGGCTGTGATACCATAAAGATACAAGGCAGAAACAATTGTGAAAGCTTCGGTGCTCGTGACAATGTGCAAAGTCATTTTAAATACGAAGAGTAACAGTAACTCCTATATTATAGGAGTATTCCACTCAATTGGTAGAAGGAATAAGGAAAGTAATTCTGGGATAAAGTTTGGGACTAAATTTATCCCATGTTTTGTACTAAAATGGTGGGATTACTATTCTCTGTGTAAGGTGGAATAAAATAATCCCATGTAATATCCCACCTCATGGGATATCCCTGCATACCAACCGACCCCTAAAAGTTACCTATAAGCACTACGTAACTAACTAAAAAATATCGACTCTGCACAATTAAAGGAAGTGCAGTAACTCTACAACTGAATATGCACAATTACAGGGGAGTTATGCGCCAATAATATGCAAATTTACATGTACATGAGTTCAATTTAATACATAACAGCACAACAGAGCTAGTATTGGGGGGGTCTACATTGTACAATCAATTAAAAGCAAATATCATAATACATTTCAGGCCAATATTCTAGAAACATATCTTGATGCACCTTCCCAAAGCATGGAAAAGCTCTATGCTTTTTGAGAAAAAAATACGAGAACAGGATCTATCACCTATAGTCGACTTCTGGAGCTGCGAATATACGCTGAAACATCCATTGGAATGGTCTCAGAAATTGTGCTTTCTGCTTCCTCCAGTACCAAATGGCTGCACTGTACTGTTCGTTACGAATTGTTCTTGTTGCAGCCTTCCAGCTGTATTTCTCCATTTCGATGCGTGCAGCTTTCCCCATGGTTTCTCTCAATTCACTATCGCATAAAAGTGGCACTAGTTTGTTCATGCAGTCGTCCAGGTCACCAGGATTAAACAGATATCCAATCTTGCCCTGCTGATCATCAGGGATGATATCTGGAACTCCTCCGGCACGTGCAGCCACTACAGGAAGCCCTGATGACATAGCCTCCAAAACGACAAGCCCCAATGTCTCCGACTCTGAAGGCATAAGAAAAACATCTCCACTGGCATATGCTTGGGAAAGCTCCTCCCCTAGTAACATACCAGTGAACACGGCAGGCATGCCATGGAACATTTTCTCCAATTCCTCCCTACAAGAAGTGGACAGAACGACAATTTTACAATTTTTCAGGTACGGATCTTATATTGTAATAAACAGAACAGCTTCTAGGAATCCACATTCTTAGTTCAGCATTCAATAGTAGATTCCTTTTCTTTTCTTTTTTTGACAACTGAAAAATCCATTATTTACAGCCAGCTTCACAACTAAGCGGAATGAACCCGCCCCTCTACCATTCTAAGCTTAAATACCAAACTTGGTTCACAGCAGGATTCAAACTTGTGGCATGCGCCTTCCACATGTTCAGAGTTGTGCTACCTTTACCGTCGAACCAAAGCCCTGGGGAACATTTCACAGTAGATTCTTGCAAGCAAACAACTGTCTTGTCAGAAAGAGCTGCTGGCATCGCATTGTAAGATACTATTTATTACTTAATACTTAACTATTATTTATGCCAAGAAGGTAAATAATTTACTTTTGACAACGCAAATACCAGAAAATGTAATTTGACCTATATAATGATGACACATCAAGTATCTACAGAGGGCATGGCGAGCATCATAAGCGCACCACCTGGCTTGCTAATACCAAAGTGATTCCCAGCCACTTTAAAGAATCTGGGATTAGTCAAAGTGACAAAGTGGCTGAATAATGTGCTGAATTCTACTTCTTACTCAGTTCTCTATCGCATCCAATTATTTAACATACGTAATCCTTAACAAACTAAGAAATCCTAAGCAATTAATCCAAAACTGACATATACTATCAGAATTTCTACACAAAGTTTCAGGTGACATTTTTGGGTAAGCATTCCATTTCTTACAATTGGAAGTCTCTTTTGAATTTTTTACCTCACAACCTAAGTAAATATTCTGGCAATACTATTGAGAACGGGTAAATAACCCTCGAAGGGTCCAATCATGTTGCATTCTCTAAAACCGACATCAATAAAAATTTCGTACACTGAACATTGGTTATGGTACAAGAAACAAGATTTAGTGTACTGTCTTAGCAAAGAACACAATACATTCCGGCTGATGTTCCAGAAATCAAGAAGCAAACAATCATCATAACTCACCTGTATGGCCCATCTCCAATAAAAGCTATCCGAGCATCTGGAAGTCTATCCATAACCCTGTTTCAAAACCATTCATTCTCCAATGTCATGTGAAAAGTTATCGGCATTTTCATATAAACTTGACAAGCACATAATTTGCTTGATACAATATGTTAAAATTGCAAGTACATTTTCCCCCATATCAATGAAGGAAGACTATTTTGTAAAATGCTGGCCTGAGTTGAATTTAGATTGAGAACATGAATAGTGAGGATTCACATAGACCATTGTTTGAGACTGAAGCGTAATTATCGTTGTTGTATATTAACGAAGGAAGAGTTGTACCTTTTGAGGAAATCCAGACTCTTCTCAACTCCAATTCGTCCAACATGGACTATCAATGGTTTATCTGGTTCTCCATTACTTATTGTGAGTAATAGCAGGAGCAAAGGAGAAAGAATTATCAGCACAAACTAAAGATTGCTTCTTACTGTATCAAATTTTAAGCTGAGAGGTCCTACCTTAGCCTTACTCGCATTTCACGAGACCGATACTGGGGGTGGAAGCTCTCTGAATCAACACCCTTATTCCACAAACGTATTTTGTTCGCTGGGAACAAAAGAAAAAGAAAAGCAAAGAGTGACCAACTTTTAGGAGAATGCTTTAATGGCAAACCATCTGAATCCAGCCAAAAACTGCTCTGATAGAACAGAGAAGATGTATATTTTCTTTTTTCTTTCTCCGGTCACTAATTACTAAAATCATCATTGGAGAGCAATTGACTAGTTCAAGTTTCTGCCTATTACCTGATGCTACCTTATAAGCTTCCAGATCTTTTGCGATAGCAGCAGATGGCACAAGTGTAAGATCAGCAGCTCTATGTAGAAACTCTGGGTGAGCAGTAAATGCATCTTAATTAGTATCAAGAAGGGGAGAAGAGAACAGACAATTGATAAGATATTGTAACTGACATACTTATAACCATCCACATTGGTTGAACTAGCCAACTAAAGGTGTATCTTGGTATGTACCTGAAGAACATGAATGAGGATCAGATCACTTATCCAGAGAAAGAAAAGAAACATAAATAGGATCAAAGTAAAGTCCTCCAGTGATATAGCGTAGATAATTCTAGAAGAAGCTTCAGAGATTTATTGCTAAGTATTCCTCATCGTCAGATAGAACTTATGTTTCAGGGTTAATGTTGTATATTTAAGATATCAAATTTTCCAACATGGATTTGAGCTAAGAACCAGAAGGAAGGAGCAAACTTACACTGGCACATGTGTGTGATAAGACATTACAATTGGCACGGACAGAAGTTTTGCCATGATAAGAGCACCAAATACCTAAAAACAAGGAAAAAAGTTATATAAGACAGGAAGCTGGAAAACATTAATTCCCTTCAGTTTTTCAATAGCAACAATGATATCATAACTGAAAGAAGGAAAAGAACTGAAATCTTACCATTATACCAGGAGATGATGCATGTATGATATCGGGCTTGAACTTTGCTACCTCTGAGATTATTCTAGGGCTGAGAGCAAGTGAGAGGGGTACTTTCCGGTACCAGGGGCAGGGAAAACTGCAAAGAAAGGATATACTTCAGAAAGAAGCTTTCTTTGGAGACGGGAAAAGCTCCGTATATTGACAATTTTTCATAATCATGGAGTCCTTAACCTCAACTGTTTGAAGGTAACGTAGGAAAAATGAGTGAGTTAATTATTCAAACAAGGAAAGCAAAAAATAGTTAAGGTAACAGTTGCAACCTCCGTGATCCTATCAATTTTGCCCCATAAAATTCTTCGGGTACTCCTTCATGTGTTGTCACAACCATAACCTGCGTGACAAATGCACAAAGATCTGTTCAGCAGTTGATCGTCAAGTGTAGATCTTCTATTCTTATGCCATAAATACTACTCCACTTAATAGACTACAAGAACTATGCCTACGAGTATATTTATATCAAAGGATACCTCTGAGCTAAATTACTTTTAGAATAACCATTGGCTGAAAATGTGCAGAAAAAGCATATCAAGTTGCTTGACATTGGTTTAGGTGAAAGAAAATAGAAAAGACCAACGGATATTAAATTTTTTATTGATATAATATCATAAAATATTCATTGGATTTAATAATATGAACATGGAAATATCCCAAGTAGATAGTTACGCTATAGCATGTCATTCAGGCCACCTACCGAAAGAACACCAACAGACATCATAAACTAACAACATCATTGTTAAACATAGAATATACCTCATCCCCCATTTCCCGGAGATACTTTATAAAATTCTGGAACCTGTTCTTATATCCAGAAACATACCTGTATTACACAAAAGGGAAACAGTGGTTTTCATCAATAATAAGACAATTGAAGAACAAACATAGTGGGAGTAAGAAGTGATTGAAGTCATGCATAAATCTTGATCATGGAAGTAGAGAATTCAGTATGAATTTAATTTTCTAAGACTATAATCTATCTTGTCTAAAATCACATTTGCAAGTCAATGTAAATGGAAAGGTAATATTCTAATTTCTAGAGAAGACACTAGAGACTCTAGGAGAAAGGATCTTCCCACCCAACCCTCACCTAAAAGTAAAAAACAAACCAAAGGATGAAAGAAGTATCACTTATATTCAAGGTTGAAGGTTATCTATTTTGAACAAAATGCCTTTACAGAATATGACGTTTGATATTTTGCAAATCTTGTGAGGATCCCTCTTAAGTTGAGTAAGCTTAAGGAACCATGCAAGGCCAGTGAAGAGCCAAAATGTGGCGAAAAGCAATTAGCTTCAAGTAAAGAAGCGGTAATGAGCACTAGAAAAGTGAGAAAGAAGTTTCTGTCCATAGGAAGAAATGAGAAAGAAGATACTGCATTATCCAACTTATGCTCAATGCCATTCAAGTAAAATAAAAACATTCCTTTGTACTTCTGAATAGAAGTTACATAGAAATTTGCATATGATTCATCAAACACCAAATTGCATTGTAATATTGATAAATGCTTTCATCGAAGAAACATATGGTCAGTATGTATGACTACACTTCTACATAAAAGCATAATAATGAAATAATAACAAGGCATGATACATAAACAGGCACTCGAACTTGGCATCAGTTGACATCTAGACACTAACTCATCTCCAGTTTGCCAATTAAACGCTCCAACTTACAAAATGATCAACACAACACCTCCAAAATTTATGTGCCACGTCAGTATTGGGTGCCCACAAGACACAATGGGGACGAGTCAAAGCATTTAGTTGCCAGTTGAGACCAAGTTGAGGTGTCTAGATGTGCACTGTCAACGTCAACGTTAGAATTCATATATTCGTGTTGAGGCCAAGTTTGAGCGTCTGTTTATGTACTATGCCTAATAAAAATATAACCCTAACACCACACATCCAAAAGTTTCTTTAACTCATAATCATACAACCTCATAAAGATTTCATAATAAATGGATCTAGTGGATCACATAAACTAAAGTCAACATATCAAACATAAACAATCAAGAAACCAAAATTTAGCAAGCAAAAGCAACCAACTTTTAATTAACAATTATGCAAAGTGAATCTTCGACAAAAAAAAGAAAAGAAACCAAAGAATGGTCTATAATTAATTTAATGAGTAATTAATACTCACGCAAAAGGTGAAGGTTCAACAAAGAGAGCAATACGCCTAGGCTCTTTCATCTCAGATTCAAGTAAAAGTGGAGGATTCTCATCATCTTCTTCATCTCTGTACTCAGTAATTGTCATATTACTACTAGTTTTCTGGAAAGGGTTTGTTTTAAAGTTGCTTTTATACTGTAAGAAGGTGATCTTTGTGGAAATTAAACTAATGGGGTAGGTTCTTGAAGTTGAAACTTTATAAAAACTAGAGGTGAAAAAAGAATAAGAATAAGAGGAAAATGGAGGTAAGGAATCACAAGGTGTAAAGTAAGAAGAATTTATAAAGTGAGAAGAAAAATTGGACATGTTAAGAGTTGTCTAAATGAGGTTATAATATGTACCTGCGGGGTTGGGGTTGGGGTTGGGGTTGGGGTTGGGGAGAGGGGGATTGTATTTGAATTAGTGCTTGCATAATAAAAACACTATGCCACGAAAAAATACGTCTTTTTGCTTAATTAAAAGTATCAGTTATAAGTCTCGAGTATAATTAAAAGTATCAGTTCTTAGTTAAAAGTGTGATTTCCAATGAGTCGTGTTTAATGTAAATTTGAATTAATCTAATTTTAATATAAATATTAAATATTTAAAATAAAAATAAAAAATTAAATGTGATGGGCCATGAGAAGGAGACTCTAACATGGATATTCTTTTGCACCGTATTTAAAAAGAATCAATCTATGCCACTGATTTAAAAAGTTACAAAAATAGATTGTTTGTACAAAATAAGTGCACAATATTTTTTTTTTCTTCTTGACATCGTTAAAATAGAATAGTGCATTATTCATTTTTTATATGGATAGTGCACTATCCATTTTTTTTTATGAATAGTGTATTAAATAAGTGCACTATTCATTTATTTTATGGATAGTGCACTAAAAAAGTACACTATAAATTATTTTTGATATATTTCACTTCTTTTGTGCATTATTTTTTTTTTCTATAGTTTAGTGCATTTTTTTAGTACACTATTCATAAAATAAATGGATAGTGCATTAAAAAAGTGCACTATCAATTATTTTGATATCTGCACTTCTTTTGTGAGATTTCAGATATGTAAATTCAGGAATGACCGTTCCACAAACACAGTACGTGATATTTCAGATATGTAAATTCAGGAATGATGCACAAGTTATTGAACACTTGAATAAGGAAATATCAGAAATGGAAAAAACATTAGAGCTTTTTCATGCATTAGATGATCTTATCTTTCAAAGAGCAGATGAAGAGGAGCATTGAAAAGTACTTGAAAATCAGAGACTACATCGAGATTCTACCTATCCAGTATATCCAATTGTTAACGAATGGATAAGCCTTCAAAAACATTTACTCCAAACATTAAATTTTGGAGTGTCATATTGTTGTATAAACCAATTGAGTTTAGTTGAGCCAACACAACATGAATTCGACGTAGTTCCTGAAACTGACGAAGAAGAGATGTAATTTTTTACATTGTACGTTATGTTACAATTTGGTGTTATAAAAAAATTAAACTTTCATGTCAAAATAAAATACGTAAAATTTTATCTCATAAAAAATTACACGATTCATTGACATACAAATACATAACTTTTTACATTATACGTTACGTTGCAATTTGATATTATAAAAAAATTAAAATTTCATCTCACAATAAAATACATAAAATTTCATCTCACAAAAAATGTACAAGATATCAAAATAATGGATAGTGTACTTTTTTAATGCACTATCTATTTATTTTATGAATAGTGCACTAAAAAAATGCACTAAACTATAGAAAAATGAGAATAATGCACAAAAGAAGTGTAATATATGAAAAATAATTGATATTGTATTTTTTTAGTGCACTATCCATAAATTAAATGGATAGTGTACTTATTTAGTGCACTATTAAAATATTCATAAAAAAATGGGTAGTGCATTATCCATATAAAAAATGGATAGTGCACTTATTTAGTGCACTATCCTATTTTAATAGTGTCAATTGTGCACTTATTTTGTGCAAACAATCTATTTTTGTAACTTTTTAAATCAGTGATATATATTGGTTCCTTTTTAAACATGGTGACATATTTAGGTTCCGCACTCGGAAATGTGGAATAATTGGAAACTATGAATAGCATATGCTTATTTAGAACCACAAATATGGGGCCTTCAATTTTTGGCAGCAACATGTTATTTTCTCCGTAGGGTCTATATTTATTTCTTATACTATAATGTTGAATCAAGTGAAACTGAATATCTGGCCTTAAATGGAAAATCTGTTTTCTGTCCATAGAGATTTGATTTTGTAATTTTTTATAAATTTGCTTTAATTCTATATTTTTTTTATAAGAGATATTCATTTTTACATCTAAGATATCTTTATTTTTATATATAAAATATTTAAAAAGTTTATTTTGTTTTATTTAATTTGTAAGTTATCATAAGAGATTATTTATTGTGCATAATTGTGTGCTTTTGAGTTTCAATATTTAAGATATTGACAGCATATGGTATATGCTATTTAGGATTCTACGGAAAAATATACTGTAGGAGTATTGTTTAAAAAAATATGTATTAAATTTGTAAAAAGAAATATAAAATAAGAAAAAAATCATAATGGCTACAAAATCAATTGATTCCCACCTCAAAGTAAGGGTATCAAACGGGTCGGGTTGATCCGGTCCACTTATAAAAGTCGACCGGTTTGACCTGGTCCGATCAGTCTACGGACTGTAGGGTCTCGGGCCGATTTAATTTTTTTGGGTCCGATTAATCCGGCTTGGATCAAAACCGATCTAGGCCCGCCGGTTAATCGGCCCGACCCAGTTTTATTTTTTTTTTCCAGAATTTTGGACATTGGGCCCAAACTAGCCGTTGGCTCAACGGCTATATAGCCGTTTTTGGGTCCGAACAGCTAGTTTGGCCCTTTTTTTTTTTTTTTTTTTCATTTAAAATTATTTTTTAACCCCAAAAAAATTTCTATAAATACCCTACACTTTCAAATCATTTTTCACACAATTTTTCATTCTCTCTCAATTCTCAAATATTCTATATATTTCCTAAAGTGTTCACTTTAATTTTTTAATTTTGTTATTACAAAGTACGAGTGGAAGTTTCTAAAGCCGCAACCTTCGGATACTTTCAAAATTTGATATTGTCGTCCCATCTCTTAAATTTAATTTTTATGTAGTGTATTAATTGTTGAATATTTAATTTTATTATATTTGTTTATTTTAAATTTTTTTAGTTTAATTTATATTATGGATAAATTAAGAAACCTCGCTACTAAAGGTATTAAAATTTTTTGTCCCGAAAGTGGTAATAAAAAATGAATTGCTAGCGGTAGAGGTAATTCAAGTAGTAGATATACCTGTGTGCCTCCGGCACCGCTTAGTCAATCTTTTGAGGAAGAAGTAGGTGTACCTTTAGGTGTTGGTGCCCACGATATGGATTATGTAGAAGCTCAGAAAAATTATGATATAGAAGAAGAAAATGAAGTAGATGCGGTTAATTTAGACGAAGATGATGAAAATATTGGTGAGACACCCGTAGTCGAAAATGCTAACGTTAGATCCGAATCGGTTAATCTCCCTCCTCGTCCTCCCTATGCCCCAAGAGCTCGTAAACCAACTAGTATTGCATGACAATTTTTTGAACGTATATCAGATATTGAGGTGCAATGCAATATTTTTCAACAAATATATAAGCATAAAAGAGGAGGCAAGCAAGGTAGTATGGGTACGTTAATGAGACATATAAGTGATAATCACGAAAGAGAGTTAAATATTGCACGAGGTAGGGCGAATGTTGGTGGGCCAACGCAAACTAGAATAAACCCAACAACCGATCAGGTAATGAAGAAGTATAATAAATTGAGGGACAGGAAAGAAATAACTAAAATGGTAGTTGTGGATTTTTTGCCTTTTAGTTTTCCTTCTTCTGATGCCTTTATTCATTATATTCAAGCAATTTATAATTCTATGTTTAATGGTATTCCTAGAACTACTTGTAGGACCGATATTTTTAGACTTCATTCCTAATATTGTTTTTATTTATCAACATTGTTAAAAAAATTTCAATGTAGAATGTCCTTAACTTCTGATCTTGGTTGTGCTGTAAATAAAAATGATTATTTAACCATTACTTGTCACTGGATAGATAGTAATTTTGTTATGCAAAAACGTATTCTTGCTTTTTTATATGATGAAGATCGTAAACATACTGGAGATTTTATTGCTGATTCGATTGCTAAAGTTGCAGAATTTTACGGTATTAAAAATAAAATCTTATGTATTACTTTTGATAATGCTTCTAACAACAAGACTGCTATAACAAAGTTAAAATCTAACCTATCTCCGCCGTTACCTGAAATTTTTCATGTTAAATGTGCTTGTCATATATATAATTTAATTGTAAGAGATGGTCTTGAGTTTTTTAAACTTTATATTGACAAAATTCGGCTTGCCGTTGGTTTTATTCAAGCAAATAATCGTAGAAAAAGAATTAAAGACTTTAAACTTAAATGTGAACAAAATGGACTTGCTCCGATATTGATGCCTGAAGAATGTGATACTAGATGGAATGCTACATATGATATTTTAAAAACTTGTTATAAATATAGAGTTCCTATTACACTATCTTTTAACCAACACTGTGGTTCGTTTGCTGATTCTGCCCACTGCATGCTACATGATTCTGACTGGGCTATAATTAATGATCTTGTTAAGTTTTTAAAAAAATTTATATAGCTACGGTTGAATTTTTCAGTGCTTATTATCCTATTGTTTGTAATATTTTGACATATATAACTGATATTTCTGCTTTGCTCAAAGAATATAAAAATAAAGAAGGTTACAAAGAAGCTATTGGTGCCATGTTTGCTAAATTTAAAAAATATTTTTTTTCTGATTCCCTCTATTTACTTGGTTGGTGCTATACTAAATCCGTACATGAAATATAATACTATGTGCCACTTTAGTACTCTTATTTATGCTAACTTAGAGATAAATACTAACAATGATTCTGGTGATGAAGAACAAGAACAACCTGATTTGTGGACGGCTATGGGTGATGCGAACGCTTACATAGATAAATTATATAACCACTATGCTGATTTAGTTGATTTAGTTGTGCCGACAAATATTTACTCCAACTGTCGCTCCTCGTCCTCCCGAGGAGCCATCATCTTCTAAAAGGCTGGCACATAGTAGTTTTTCTGATCACTTTTATGATTTACCTTGTTAGAATAGTGTTGACGAGGGAGCTTACACATCAACTTATCAGGAAGAGTTGAAGAATTATCTCCGATCACCGCTAGAGGATCGCAAACGACGGATCAACACGTTGGATTGGTGGAGGAATAATGAAGCATAATATTCTGTGCTTTCAAGATTAGCTAAAGATGTCCTGAATGTTCCAATGTCAACCGTTGCATCGAAAAGTGCTTTTAGTCAGGGACGACAACAACTTGAAAACACCCGATATTCATTGGGAAGTAATGCAATGAATGTTCTAGTTTGCCTTAGAGATTGGATTAGAGCAGAACGAAGAAATCAAGGAATGGAAGTGGAGTCGAACGACGAGCAGAGACTTGAAGATATTATGACTTCACGGGAGAACTCAGCAGAATCAAGTCCAATGCACGGTTTTGTCCCCGTTGACTTTGACTATCCCATGCAAGTTTCCGTTAATATTAACATGAATGAGTTAGAAAAAATGATGCAAAATTTGTAGATTTTTCAACCATATAAATTATATATTTTGGATCATTTTGCAATCAATAAAATTCAACATTCATTCACTCCTTAGTCCTTACTTTGTAATTTTTTCCATTTAATGATTTAAATTGAATTTTCAGTTTAATTAAATACTTATTTTTAATATATTACTAATTTACTATAAAGTATTATTAATTTATCATATTAAGTAGCATATGTTTTATTTAAAGAAGTACATATATTTTATATGTGTACGTATATATTGAATGGTACGTATACATGTGTATATGTTTTATAAATTAGTGTATAACTATATATATAGTGTGTGTTGTAACGCCCCGATTTGCTGAACCGGAACACTATACGGTGCTCATGATCCCGAGGGACCACAAGCTAACCCATGACTGATATCTGTACCTGTATACTGCAAATCATGACTTAATAATGTGGAATACGTAAAACTGTAAGGCCATAAGGTTCAACAGAATAAAACCATGTCTGAAAATCATAACGTCCATGTGGGTGAAAATACCCAAAACAACTCAATCTGAAAGCTAAGTCTGAACGTAAATCTGAGCATAAGTCTGAAAGCCTCTAAACTATCTGAATAAGGAGTTGAAGGAGCATGTCTCCAACTAACTCTGTAAAACTGAACTGAAGAAATAAATGTATCAAATCATATTTTCCTCGAATCAATGAGGACTCACTGTGTCTCTGCGACTGGAATGCTACCGCTACTGCTGGGCTGGAGCTCGTGTCTCAAAACCTATAGTGTAACATGAAAAGAAAGCACCATAGCGCAAATGCATCAGTATAACTGGAGTACTGAGTATACGAGGAAGGTAGACTGAACATAAAGGGTTTCATGCATGAACAACACTGACTGACTAATATGAACGTGGGAGTGCAAACATACATATATAGAAACTGGGACCGTGAATGCGTGATAGCAAGACCTGTAAGCTAATACATGGTTTACTGATAACTGTCATGACTGATACTACAAGCTGATAATATGGACGACTGTATCTAACAGTCATGTATATACTGAAATCTGAAGAACATAACGACTGTATCTGACAGTCCTGTATATACTGAAATCTGAAGAACATAACGACTGTATCTGACAGTCCTGTATATACTGAAATCTGAAGAACGCCCTGAGTTCTTTTACTGAAACTGATACTGAAATTGTGGGAGGTAGTGTTTAACCGACATGCCCCATGTATGCCGTTATGGCTAAGCTGGGGTCCAATCTATGCCCCGACTGAAGGGGTATCAATACCGTGCCACGGGTAAGGACAGCTTGTGAGTGACCCTTATCTGGCAGGTACTCAATGAGAACGGTGGGAACCCTAAGCTGACAAGTTAAACCACCTCATCAACCCTAATCTGACAGGTTAAGATGTCTCAACCTACGCTGGCTATGTAGTTCTGGAACACAAGGACTTCTTCTAAGAATCACACCCTGAACTGGTGGGTGAGTTCCCATCCTTGGGTTCACTCAGTGCTAACCTATCCTCCCATATGGAGGGACTGGACATGAATAACTGACTATACATGACTTAACCTTACTGAATTCCATTGACTGGCGGAATATTATTGATATCTGACAACTGACTAAGATCATGAGGTTTTCCTGAGTCACATGACTGACTGAAGTCTATGGAATCATAGCTTGAGTTCGGATATCGTGAAACATGACATGACTCTAGGCACACAACTATAGTTTTCGGGTATGGATACCCCCAGGACTCGATAGGAGGAAACTGACACACATGACATGACTTGATCACAAGATTTAAGTCCACAATTCACAATATCATAAGCAGGGGATAATATACTTCATGTATTTATTCAACATTTCAAACATGATAGGAAAAACATGGATATATTTTGTGTACATAATTTATATCTCCATTATCATACATGCTTTATACCACAAAAATAACAACACATAATTTGCATGGAAATTCATATTGGAGTGTATGGCTAACATGAACTTGTTATTTAGATATCATGAAATCATGTAAATATGAAGTTCTAACATACTAGGCATTTTATCGAACACCTTGCATGCATTCTTTAAGGCATAGGTGGATTTCATACTTGCCTTCTATCAATCCACCTAAGGATCATGTTTTTTAACTAATAACATAACTTTCATGAGATGTACAGTCACGATACTATTATATAGAAAAACAAACAAACATCAATATGGGTATGATCATATCACCACAACCAACCAAGCTTTTGTATTTTAAAGATTGATTCTTGAACTCCACGGACGAAAGGAATCCATGGATGAAAACTACGCATACCTTGGAAGGGAGGTTCTTGATGATTGATGGAGAAATTTCCTTAAAATTTGATCTTCAAGCTTGATTGTGCAACCCTACTTGTTTTTCTCCTATGATGCTCTTGGATAATGAACTTTGAGATGTTACTAGGGTTGTAATATGTTTAGAAGCTATAAATTTCGTGAGGTTAGGTTTAGGGACATGTAAGGGGTGTTAAAAGACTTAACTACCCTCAAAATAACTCAAAAACTAAGTGTTTTCATGGCTGAAATCATACATAGGCGCTACATATGATATCGCCTATATTTACATAGGCACTGCATATGATATCACCTATATTTACATAGGCGCCGCATATGATATCGCCTATGCTTTCCAGTGGCCATGTGCGATTGGTTAGGCGACGCATTCTACTTTGAAAGGCCATAACTCCTTGCTCGGGTGTCGGATTTTGATGAAATTGGTATCGTTGGAAAGCTAATTCGATTATCTACAATTTGGTGGGTCTAAATCCACCAAAATTTCACATATCAATCAAGTTATTCTTCTTCAAAGATGAACCTTGCAAAATCGAACACTAAGATTTGATGGATTCAAAAACTCTTAGCTTGCATCACTCTAAACGACTCATATGAGCATGCTTAAGACATCGCAAACTATCTTATCGCTAGGATATTCATTGTAAGTCATGCACTAAAATGCTACTCACAGGATAAGAGGTTTTATATGTAGGAAAACTTATTCATTTCCTAGCTTAGAAATATGCGGGGTATTACAATATCTCCCCCTTGGGAACATTCGTCCTCGAATGAGAATTTACTGAGAGGGGATACAAGACAACAAAACTTGAACTGAACATGAAGAACTGAAACTTGATCTCATGACTGACATGCTAAACATACTGAACTTGTGCATATCTGATGCACGGACAACTGATACATGAATGCATGATTGAGTATGCAACGGTTAATAGGTACCAAGTTTATACTGGAAACATAAACATGAAACTGAATAAGCTTAAGGAGAACTGTTACCTTGAGCTTGATCTGAATTAGCGGGGAAGAGGTGAGGATACTTGGTACGCATATCTGCTTCTGCTTCCCAAGTAGCTCCCCCATGAGACTGATTTCACCAAAGAACCTTGACTAGAGGGACTTCTTTGGTCCTCAATCTACGAGTCTGATAATCTAAGATTTCAACTGGAATCTCTTCATAAGAGAGGCTATTTTGAATGTCGATGCTCTGAATAGGGACAACAACTACTGGGTCACCTATGCACTTCTATAGCAAAGAGACATAGAAGACTGGATGAACTGAGGCTAGATCTGAAGGCAACTCAAGCTCATAAGCTACCTTGCGGAAGCGACAAAGAATTTTGAAGGGACCAACATATCGGGGACTGAGTTTTTCTTTTTTGCTGAACCTCTTCACTTCCTTCATGGGAGAGATCTTAAGATAGACATAGTCATTGACCTCGAACTTGAGATCCTTACTACGAATATCTGCATAGGACTTCTGTTGGCTCTGAGAAGCCCGAAGTCTCTCTCTAATCAACTGAACTTTCTTTAAGGCGTCGAATACTAAGTCAGGACCTATGACTGAGGCCTCACTAACTTCGAACCAACCAATCGGAGATCTATATCTTCTACCATAGAGAGCTTCGAATGGAGCCATCTGAATACTAGAATGATAGCTATTGTTGTATGCAAACTCAATTAAAGGCAAGTGGTCATCCCAACTTCCCTTGAAGTCAATTACACACGCCCTTAGAATATCTTCAAGAGTCTGAATGGTCCTCTCTGCTTGACCATCTGTCTGAGGATGAAACGCTGTACTGAGATGGACTTGGGTACCGAGACCCTTTTAGAACGCTTTCCAAAAGTGAGAGATGAACTGGGTACCTCTTTCTGAGATGATAGCTAGTGGAACACCGTGTAACTTGACTAACTCCCTGATATAGAGTTTGGCATAATCCTTGGTGGAATAAGAAGTACGAACAGGAAGGAAATGAGCTAACTTGGTCATTCTATCTATAATGACCCAGACTGAATCATGCTAATGACGAGTTTTAAGCAAACCCATCACGAAGTCCATGTTCACTTCTTCCCACTTCCAAGTAGGAATGGTGAACTCTTGCATGGAACCACTAGGTTTCTGATGCTCTATCTTAACCTGCTGACATGTAGAGCACTTAGCCACAAACTCTGCAATATCTCTCTTCATCCCACTCCACCAATAGATCTTCCGCATGTCGCGGTACATCTTAGTGGCCCCTGAATGAATAGAGTATCGTGTACCATGCACTTCTTCAAGAATTCGTTGCCTTAATTCATCTACAACTGGAACACATAGACGATCCTAACAACGAAGAACACCATCTCCCCCTGGGATAAAACCTTGACTTTCTGATTCTAAACTGACTTTTTGAGCTTGACAAGGCTAGGATCCCTGTCTTTCTTATCTTTTACCTTGGAAACTAGAGATGACTCTGAACTACTGTGAACACATACACCACCCTCTGAAGAATCGACTAAGCGAACGCCTAGTCTGGCAAGCTGATGGATCTCCTGAGCTATATTTTTCTTGCTACCCTCAACGTAAGAAATACTAGCCATGGAGAGTCTACTGAGAGCATCGGCCATAACATTGGCCTTGCTCGGATGATAAAGAACACTCATGTCATAATCCTTCAAGAGCTCTAACCACCTTCTCTGATGAAGATTGAGATCTTTCTGGGAAAAGACATACTGGAGGCTTTTATGGTCTGTGAAGACATCTACATGAACTCCATATAGATAATGCCTCCAAATCTTCAAGGAAAAACTACCGCTGCTAACTCAAGATCATGAGTAGGATAATTCTTCTCATGTGGCTTTAACTGTCTGGAGGCGTAGGCTATGACCTTACCATGCTGCATGAGGACATAACCTAAACCCACTCTGGATGTATCACAATAGACTACAAAACTGTCTGAACCATCTAGAAGAGCTAGAACTGGAGCTGAGGCAAATCAAGTCTTCAACTCTTGAAAGCTCTTCTCGCTTGAATCTGACCACTGAAACTTAATCTTCTTCTGAGTCAATCTGGAAATGGGAGATGCAATAGAAGAAAATCCCTCGACAAACCATCTGTAATAGCCAGCCAAATCCAAAAAACTCCTGATATCTAATGGAGATACGGGTCTGGGCTAGTTTCTTACTGCCTCGGTTTTCTTAGGATCTACTCTAATGCCATCACTAGAAACAATATGGCCAAGGAATGCTACTGATCTTAGCCAAAATTTGCACTTGCTGAACTTAGCGAATAACTGGTGATCCCTGAGAGTCTGAAGAACAATCCTGAGATGGTCTGCATGATCACGCTCTGTGCGAGAATAGACCAGAATATCAGCTATAAAGACTATGAAAAACATGTCCAAGTACTGCTTGAACACACGGTTCACCAAATTCATAAAAGCTGCAGGGGCATTGGTAGGACCAAATGACATGACTAAAAATTCGAAGTGACCATACCGAGTACGAAAAGCTGTCTTCAGAATGTCACATTCTCTAACTCTGAGTTGATGATAGCCTGATCTGAGGTCTATCTTGGAGAAGTAACTGTCACCCTGAAGTTGGTCGAATAGATCATCAATCCTGGGAAGAGAATATCTGTTCTTGACCGTGACCTTGTTGAGTTGATGGTAATCAATACACATCCTGAGAGAACCATCTTTCTTGAGCACGAATAATACTGGCACACCCCATGGGGAAATGCTGGGTCTGATGAATCCCTTATCTAAGAGATCCTTCAACTGATCTTTCAGTTCCTTGAGTTCTGCTGGTGCCATTCTGTATGGTGGAATAGAAATAGGTTGAGTATTCAGAAGAAGGTCTATGCCGAAGTCTATTTCCCTTTCGGGAGAAATGCCTGGAAGATCTTTGGAAAAGATATTTGAGTATTCATTAACAACTGGGATTATTTAGAGACTGGGAGATTCAGAACTGGAATCTTTAACATATACGAGATGATAAACACACCCCTTAGAAATCATTTTCCTTGCCCGAAGGTAGGAAACAAGTTGACCCCTGAACGCTGAAATGCTACCCTTCCACTCTAGGACGAGCTCATTCGGGAACTAAAATTGAACTATCCTGTTTCTGCAGTCGACTGTGGCATAGCAGGAATGAAGACAATCCATGCCGAGAATGACATCAAAATCAGTTATCTTTAACTCAATTAAATCTGCTGACGTAGATTTCTGATATATCATAACCGGGAAGTTCCTGTATACCTGCCGAGCTATGATAGTTTTACCCACTGGGGTAGAGACTAAAAAGGGCTCTGCTAAAATTTTGGGACTGATTTCGAAATTGCCTGCTATGTATGGAGTAACAAAAGACAAGGATGCACCTGGGTCTAGCAAAGCATACATGAACATGGAAAATCTGTAACGTACCAGTAACGACATCAGGAGAATTTTCTTGATCCTGCTGGGACTGAAGAACATAGAGTCTGTTTAGGCATTACCCACTGGTAGCACTGGAAAAGGCACCCTGCTGGTTTGGGCGACTGGACTGAGCTGCAGAATAATTTTGCTGACCCTGAAGACTTGACTGCGGACACTCCCTAATCCTTTGTCCTGGCTTGCCACAACCAAAATAGACATCACTACCGGCTCTGCAAATGCCCTTGTGGTTCTTACCATAAGTCTGACAAAGGGGATTCGTTTGGGCACTGCTAACACTGCCCTAAGATTTAGAGCCTGGCGCTTTGTCTTTGTTGCCGTCTCTGAACTTCGGTACTGGAGTGCTAGCAGAGAAAGAGGCTGGAGCGGCCGACTTGGAGCAAAACTATGAACGGTTTCCTCCATCTGACTTGGGGTGAGCAAAGTTAAAGTTACCTGACCTTGCTCTCTTGTTCTGCCTCTCCCTAGTCTTAACCTTCTGCTCTTCTACTTACTGGGCATGGGTCATGAGTCTGGCTAGGGTCATATCACCGATCAGCATCGCAGACCTACACTCATTTACCACGCTATCGTTGACCTCTGACACAAACTTGCTCATCTTAGCCCTATTGTCTGCAACCACATGAGGAGCATACCTGGCTAGCTGAGTAAATCTGAGGGAATACTCCCTAACCATCATATTCCCCTGCCTAGGGTTGATGAACTCAAGAAATTTGGCTTTCCTCAGCTCTTGGGAAAAGAATCTGTCTAAGAAGGTCGTGATAAATTCCTCCCACTCGATAGGGCCTGCATCATCTAACCTCTCAAAATTCCACTGTTTGTACCAATCATAAGCAACATCCTGTAACTGGTAGGCGGCTAACTCGACACTCTCAATAGAAGTAACACCCATGATGTCAATGACCTTCTGGACTTGGTCAATGAACTCCTGAGGGTCCTCATCATACTTAGACCCATGGAAATATGGAGGGTTCATTCGGGTGAAGTCCCAAACCCTAGCTGCTATGGGATTGGCCACTGGATTGGCCGAAATGACTGGTAGCCATTCATTCTGTACAGCCACAGACTGAGCAAGTGTGGTAAATGCGGCTCTAAACTCCGCATGGGAAACATGTTCTCCCAAAGGATCTTCGGGCTAAGGAGCTAACTGGTTTCTTCTCTTTGGGGCCATGGTCTGAAATAAGAGAAGGATGGATTTGAATGAGAGTTTAACTTGTGATTATGCTCACTAATATGACATGAATACTGAAGAAAGGGGACTGTTCCTAAAACATCTTATAGACTCCTATACATAAATATGGCGTGCAACACACCCATGTACAAGACTCTACTAGATGCATCTTTCAGACTTCCTAGGACTCTATTGAACCTTAGGCTCTGATACCAAGTTTGTAACGCCCCGATTTGCTGAACCGGAATGATATACGGTGCTCATGACCCCGAGGGACCAAAAGCTAACCCATGATTGATATTTGTACCTGTATACTGCAAATCATGACATAATAATGTGGAATACATAAAACTGTAAGGCCATAAGGTTCAACAAAATAAAATCATGTCTGAAAATCATAACGTCCATGTGGGTGAAAATACCCAAAACAACTCAATCTGAAAGCTAAGTCTGAACGTAAATCTGAGCATAAATCTGAAAGCCTCTAAACTATCTGAATAAGGTGTTGAATGAACATGTATCCAACTAACTCCGTAAAACTAAACTGAAGAAATAAATAAATGTATCAAATCATATTGTCCTCGAATCAATGAGGACTCACTGTGTCTCTGCGACTGGAATGCTACAGCTACTGTTGGGCTGGAGATCGTGTCTCAAAACCTATGGTGTAACATGAAAAAAAAGCACCATAGCACAAATGCGTCAGTACAACTGGAGTACTGAGTATACGAGGAAGGTAGGCTGAACATAAAAGGGTTCATGCATGAACAACACTGACTGACTAATATGAACGTGAGAGTGCAAACATACATATATAGAAACTGGGATCGTGAATGCGTGATAGCAAGACCTGTAAGCTAATACATGGTTTACTAATAAGTGTCATGACTGATACTGCAAGCTGATAATATGGACGACAGTATATGACAGTCCTGTATATACTAAAATCTGAAGAACATAACGACTGTATCTGACAGTCCTGTATATACTAAAATCTGAAGAACATAACGACTGTCTCTGACAGTCTTGTATATACTGAAATCTGAAGAACGCCCTGAGTTCTTTTAATGAGACTGATACTGAAACTGTGGGAGGTAGTGTTTAACCGACATGCCCCATGTATGCCATTATGGCTAAGTTAGGGTCCAATCTCTGCCCCGACTGGAGGGGTGTCAATACCGTGCCACGGGTAAAGATAGTTTGTGAGTAACCCTTATTTGGCAGGTACTCAATGAGAACGGTGGGAACCCTAAGCTAACAGGTTAAACCACCTCATCAACCCTAATCTGACAGGTTAAGATGTCTCAACTTACGCTGGCTACGTAGTTCTGGAACACAAGGACTGCTTCTAAGAATCACACCCTAAACTGGCGGGTGAGTTTCCATCCTTGGGTTCATTCGGTACTAACCTCTACTCCCATCTGGAGGGACTGGACATGAATAATTGACTATACATGACTTAACCTTACTGAATTCCGTTGACTGGCGAAATGTTACTGATATCTGACAACTGACTGAGATTATGAGGTTTTCCTGAGTCACATGACTAACTGAAGTCTATGGAATCATAGCTTGAGTTCGGATATCATGAAACATAACATGGCTCTAGGCACACAACTATAGTTTTTGGGTACGAATACCCCCAGGACTCGATAGGAGGAAACTGACATACATGACATGACTTGATCACAAGATTTGAGTCCACAATTCACAATATCATAAGCAGGGGATAGTATACTTCATGTATTTATTCAATATTTCAAACATGATAGGAAAAGAATAGATATATTTTGTGTACATAATTTATATCTCCATTATCATACATGCTTTATACCACAACAATAACAACACATAATTTGCATGGAAATTCATATTGGAGTGTATGACTAACATGAACTTGTTATTTAGATATCATGAAATCATGTAAATATGAAGTTCTAACATACTAGGCATTTTATCGAACACCTTGCATGCATTCTTTAAGGCATAGATGGATTTCATACTTTCATTCTATCAATCCACCTAAAGATCATGTTTTTCAACTAACAACATAACTTTCATGAGATGTACAGTCACGATACTATTATATAGAAAAACAAACAAACATCAACATTGGTATGATCATTTCACCACAACCAACTAAGATTTTATATTTTAAAGATTGATTCTTGAACTCCACGGACGAAAGAAATCCATGGATGAACACTACGCATACCTTAGAAGGGAGGTTCTTGATGATTGACGGAGGAATTTCCTTAAAATTTGATCTTCAAGCTTGATTGTGCACCCCTAGCTGTTTCTCCTATGGTGTTCTTGGATAATGAACTTTGAGATGTTACTAGGGTTGTAATATGTTTAGAATCTATAAATTTCGTGAGGTTAGGTTTAGGGACATGTAAGGGGTGTTAAAAGACTTAATTACCCTCGAAATAACTCAAAAACTAAGTGTTTTCGTGGATGAAATCATATATAGGCGCCGCATATGATATCGCCTATATTTACATAGGTGCCGCATATGATATCGCCTATATTTACATAGGCGCCGCATATGATATCGCCTATGCTTTCCAGTGGCCATGTGCGATTGGTTAGGCGACACATTCTACTTTGAAAGGCCATAACTCCTTGCTCGGGTGCCGGATTTTGATGAAATTGGTATCGTTGGAAAGCTAATTCAATTCTCTAAAATTTGGTGGTTCTAAATATTCCTAAATGTTACATATCAATCATGTTATTCTTGTTCAAAGATGACCTTTACAAAATCGAACACTAAGACTTGATGGATTCAAAACTCTTAGCTTGCATCACTCTAAGCGACTCATATGAGCATGCTTAAGACATCACAAGCTATCCTATCGCTAGGATATTCATTGTAAGTCATGCACTAAAATTCTACTCACAGGATAGGAGGTTTCATACGTAGGAAAACTTATTCACTTCCTAGCTTAGAAACATGCGGGGTATTACATGTGTATATATATTGTAGTATATTTTATTTAAAGTAGTACATATATATTAAATGATACGTATATACCTGTATATATCTTCTATAGACGTATATATTTAGCGTATACATGTGTATATATTTTATAAATTAGTGTATAACTATATATATAGTGTGTGTAGATATATATTATAGTATATTTTATTTAAAGTCGTACATATATATTGAATGGTACGTATATATGTGTATATATCTTCTATAGACGTATATATTTAACGTATACATATGTATATGTTTTATAAATTATTGTATAACTATATATATAGTGTGTGTATATATATATTGTAATATATTTTATTTAAAGTAGTACATATTTATTGAATGGTACGTATATATTTGTATATATCTTCTATAGACGTATATATTTAACGTATACATGTGTATATGTTTTATAAATTATAGATAGTGTGTGTATATATATATTATAGTATATTTTATTTAAAGTAGTACATATATATTGAATGGTACGTATATATGTGTATATATCTTCTATAGAAGTATATATTTAACGTATATATGTGTATATGTTTTATAAATTATTATATATATCATTATATTGTAGTATATATCTTGTAGAATATATTTTATTTAGAGTAATATAGATATATTTAACTAACGTATAGTCGTATACACGATTACATGTGTAATTGTGTATATATATTTTTAAATTCTAATGTAGTATATACTATATATATAGTGTATATATATTGTTTAATGTATTTAAAATGTATATAGGTGGGTATATATAGTGTATATTGGAGATTTTTTTTTGACCGATTTTGACTGGATTTTTAACCGATTTTGATCGGGTTTAGGTGGGTTGGACCGGGTTGGGTTAAGTGGGCCGAGTTAGGATTGTTTTGAATTTTTTTTATTGTTGGGCCCAAAATTGGACCGACCCATTTAATCAGGTCCGGAACCGGACTGGCCCACAACCCGACTAACTTTCACGGGCCGATTTCGGATTGATCCGGCCCGGCCCACTTGACACCCCTACCTCAAAGTCTCTTTTCTCAATTGAAAACCTCCCATGGCTTTTTTTTGGTTTCCTTCGTTTCATCCCCGTTTTATATTGATTATCCATTTTACTATAAATAATTATCTCAAATTACTTATTTATCTATTAAATTAAGACAAAATTAATTAAGATTCTTGAATTTTACCTCTATAATTAATCTTTTTTGAAAGCCTAAATAAGAGTAGTATAATATTCAAAAAGTTTTTGTTTCAAAAAATGGATAAAGAATAAATTAGTTAAACTGCACATTTCATTTATGATTTCTTAAAAGGTGTGTAAAAGAAAAAAAATGAACAATTAATATGGAGCGGAAGGACTACTATTTAGCTTTTGTATTGATATTTCTTTCTTGATTTCTGTCTCCAAAAGATACTATGGGTGTGTTCGGTACGGAGAAAAATATTTTCTAGAAAATGTTTTCTCATTTTCTCTTGTTCGATTGTATCAAAAGTTAGAAAAAATATTTCTAAATCAATTTGTTTTCTTAAAAAATGGGAGAAAATAACTTCCCAAATGAATCAAGGTTAGTCATTTTTCAATGGAAAAAAGCTCAAATATGCCATCAAACTATCGAAATGGCTCATCTATGCCATCCATTATAAGTTTGACTCATCTATGCCACTGTCATTGAAAGTTTGGCTCATCTATGACATTGTCATTACATAAAGATTCATTCGTGTCATTATTTTACAATGGTGATTTTTGCTAAATTATTTTTCCCACATGACCTCTTATTAAATATTTTATTTTAATGGGTATGATTTTTTTATTTTTATTTAAGTAATATTGATTGATTTGGATTTAGTAATGTGAACCTCTAATAAGAGGCCACGTGACAAAAATGGTTTAGCAAAAATCACCGTTATACAATAATGGTATGAATGAATTTTTCTATAGTGACAGTGGCATAGATGAGTCAAACTTATAAATAATGACATAAATAAATTATTTCTAATAATTCGATGACATATTTAATCATTTTTACTTTTTCAAATGAAAAACATAAACTTGAACTGTTAAAAATAATGGTGCTTAGGCCTGACAATTCGTAACCCAACATATTAGCCTCTCCCCCCCCCCTCTCCCACAAAAAAAACACTTTCTTGTTTCTACATGTAACTAGTGGCGGTGCGCCCGTGTTTTGCACGGGCCCAACATGTCTTGACAATTTTTTTTCTATTGAAGCGTGTTTACAATGCATCTTTTTTAAAAAGCATTAAATCATTGCATACAACAAGATCCTCAGTGACCATCTCATTAAAGGTGCAGAGGGTACACTCGAACATCAATAAGACAACTTCGGAGAAATACATCCGACATGGTGGAGAAATACATCCAACTCCAGACCAACTTTATGTATACAGTGGTAGAGCTGCCTAAAGCATGAAGGTGAAAAACTCCGAAGCCTCATTATTGATCTTAGCGCTAGAGTAGGCAACTATTTGTTCATACTGGGTTGCTGCAACAGAGTAACATCACATTGAAGTTGATTTTCTTCTTAGGCAATCGTAATTTGGGAGTGAACAGTTTGATCTTTGCCTAATGAAATGCAGTGCATTACTACCCTGTGACAAAAGAACACTTAAATAACTGCAAGAAAAAGCTAGATACTGGAAATAAAAAATAAATGCTGCCAAAATAATATTGTCAAGTACAAAAATACAGTTAGCATACTTTTAAAGTCAGAGAAGTCCAAGCTATCACCTATTAAACAATTAGCT
This sequence comes from Capsicum pubescens, assembly GCA_030864215.1. Classification (NCBI taxonomy): domain Eukaryota; kingdom Viridiplantae; phylum Streptophyta; class Magnoliopsida; order Solanales; family Solanaceae; genus Capsicum; species Capsicum pubescens. The sequence goes on from CM061548.1 coordinate 85,149,303, forward strand.
TTCTATTAATACTCTAGTCGACACAAAGTTGTTTGTGAAGCAAAATGTTTGTTGAACAAGGTTAAGAAAATTATTCAAAATATTCAATCCCAGATATCATCAAAATTCTCAAAACTACACACAACAAGTTGTTAAAGATAAAGAGTACCAACCTTAGATGCTATGTACCCATCTGTACAACTATATAAGGTGCCAGAACATTTAAAGTTTCAAGCATAATTCAGCAGTATATTCTCGATTTTTTGGTGCAGTCATAGCTCTTTGAGTCAAGAGAAAATAGTAATCTTCGGGGTCACAATGCAGGTAATTGAATATACATTGCTGTGATAATAGTATAATGGCCAAAATTTTCAAACTACAAAAGAATGTAATTATTTTGTTAACTCATCATTTTTTTTAAAAGAAATTGATAAAAGTTGCAGCTATTCACACAAGTTAAGACTTTTCTTGTATTTATTATTTCTTTGTGTAAGGTGACAACTTTATTGAGCATCAACTATATAACTTGTGTATATTCACCCTCACTTTTTTATTTTATTTTTGAAAATCGCAGTATTCGGTCTAGCTTGTGCGTACGTCGACTTTACTGTTACATAAATCAACCAAATAGAGGAAAAGTGAGAGTTACAGAGGACTTTAAATGTATGTCAATTTTTAGCAAGCTACACAAGAAACCAACAAAAAGGAGGAACTTTAATTGCTTACAGTGTTTAAATCGTTTAGTAAATTTAGCATTTTTTTGTCCTTGTTCAGCTTCAACATCTGTGGTTTCAATAATAATATAACTCAAACAGGAGAGTCTGAAATTTACATACCAAAAAGTAGAAAAATATTATCATCACCCATTCCATCACTAAGCCCATGCATCCCAATGATTTTTAAATACACCATTAAAGCATAAACAGTACATATAAACATTTAAAAGAATAGTTTGTGAAAGGTAAACTATCAAACACTGTATTCCAATTACTATATTTGATCGAAAATCATAAGTAGAAATAATTTGTTAAAACTTTTGAGAAGAACCACAAACTTACCTCTTTCAAGTGTTTTTGAAAGGGCTTGGAGAGTGGAGAGTGAGTCGAGCATAGGGTCATGATCTGTAGACTATGTATTTGCATAGCTCTATATCAATATTCATATGTTCAAGAATTTGAATTTTCTGTGACAACAAACATGTCATGAACATTGCGTAAGTCATAAGTTGAGAGAGTATGATGTGAAAGATTCATTGGAAAGCTTTTTGAATAATCTTATCATAAACCATGTTATATGCGGAATCATCGTCATGCCTATCTGGGTTTGGGGGTCGAATTAATATTTTGACATTATTTGAGGCTTTTTCTATTGATAACGCAATATAAAGTTGACCATGTGAAAACACTGATTCTCGTAAATAAATTCCAATGAAATTTAATGTTTGACCTTGCACTTTGTTTATAGTCATAGCAAAGCATAATCTGACTGGAAATTATGTTCTTTTAAACTGGACATGCAATTTTTCATCTTGTGATGTTAGTAATGGTATTCTTGAAATAAATATATGTGTATTTTTGAAGTCGCCAATTGCAATTTTTGCACTTATAACATGTGTTTTAAAATCACAATATGTCAATCGAGTATCATTCCATAAACCCTCACAAGGATTCAAATTCCGCATCAAAATAATTGGATAATTTTTTTTTAAAACTAATTTATATGGAGGCAAACCAGTAGGACATGAGGTATACAAAAAATCTTTATACTGACTTTGATCAATTGATTCTATAGTTTCATCAATTGCAATATATATTCTAGCATCCTTAGGAAATTTACTGATAAACATATCATTTATTTCATTGACAAACTCATTTTTCGTTGTTAAGATGGCATGAGAAGTCGTTGAAGTTGAATTACAGAAGAACTCATGCAAATTTGAAAATATTGCTTTAAACAATACATTCAATGATTCTTTTTCAGTAGTAAAAGGAACAATAAATAAATCGAAAATTTTAATTTTATTTTCAAAGTTAACAGGTTCTTTTCCATTTTCAATTCTCATCAAATATTCACAAAAAGCTGAATCTATTTTTGCACGCATGTTTTCTGACAAGTGTAATTTTTTCAGTTGATTCCAAATGTCTGAATATAATAAATTTTGATAAATAATATCTGTCCTTTTTTCATTTCGAACAACCGGTAGTGTTTGTCTAAAATCACCACCAAAGAAAATAACTTTACCACCAAAAAGTATATTTGTATTCAACAAATCTTTTAAAAGTAGATCAAAGGTCTCAATCATTTTTTTCGCCATCGACACTTCATCCCAGACAATTAATTTGGCATCTCAAATTAAATAGGAAAGTGAACTTTGTTTGCTAATATTGAAACTAAGATTTTCATCAATATCAATAGAAATTTTAAAGAGAGAATGAGCTGTACGACCACCATGAAGAATAGAAGCTGCAACTCCAGAAGTTACGGTTGCTAAAGTAATGAATCCTTTAGATCGTACTGTAGCTAATAAATCTCGATATGAAAAAGTTTTACCTGTTCCTCCCAAATCATCTATGAAAAAATCTCCTTCTTTGTTAGAAAATATTCTGTCCATAATCAGATTGTACGCTACTTGCTGTTTAAGTTTAACTTTCTCTCCAGTGATAATTCTTCTTCAGTAACAGTAATGTTTCTTTCAAAATAAATTTATTTTTCTTCATTTTCAATTGTAGAAGACTTGAAATTTGTTGAAATTAATTTATACTCATTAATGTTATGTCCCATAGAACATAAGATGTCATTAATATTATTCAGAACTCCGTACTGAATGTTTTTTGCTTCACTGTTGGTTAATTTCTGAAGTCATCAGACATAGGCACTTCAAATTTCTCCCATAACTCTTTTAGATTAGTAGGATCACAGTATACTAATAATGTTGTGAACAAACGCCTTAAACTACAGAGCATTTGATAACTCACAGCTTCTTTCATATATTCAGTCAAATTATTATCACACTGAAGCAATCCTTTTTTTTCAGCGGCTTCTCTAAATGTACTGTAGGGTATTTGATTAACATTTCATAGATCTTTGTATGACTTTGGTGCTCTTACATTCATTAATAATAATCTTAAATATCTTTCGCCTTCTGTTGGATGACAGGTTACAACGCGTCCAATAATGTTACCTTTTTTCGTTGAGTCCACATTTATATTGCACCCATCATACAAAGTATTGTGGAAATTCTTTGTACAATAGGTTCAGTTCTTTAGCATCTTCGTTTTCTCTATTCATAATGAAGAATTCCGTCAATATTTTTTTTAATCATCAAATTATTTATGATTGTATCAACGCTTGCTGCAGTCTTAAAAGAAATGAATTATTGTCCTTCAAGATGTAGTTGAAGATGATAGACACTTGGATTAATTTCGTTAATTGAAAAATCAAATAAACGCCATGTAGCTTCTAGTGGAGATTCCCATCTAGCAAATCGATATTCTTTTATTTCATTGATTTCTGTTTCTATATCATTGTTATGTATGTGAAATGCAATTTTATCATGTCCTTTGCAGATATACTTAAAAATGTATTTAACAGCTCTAATATTTGAACAAATTTCAACATTTATATGACAGTTAAATTTGCTAAGTAAGAAAGGATTGTACAGGATAACACATGAATTATCAAGGTATTTAGTTCTGACCTTTACAACATCTCTTGTTTTTCGTCTTCTATAAATTGGGTATGAATTCTTGCCTTTTGATGTTTGATCAACAATTTTTTTTGAATATTTGAATTTACAATGACCTTGTTTTTGGATACATAATTTTGTTGGATCTAAATTCCACAAGGTCCATATATCATATGTAGTCGAACAAGTGACCACAAATTTATTGTGAATTAGAATCATGTAATTCTACACAAACCATGTTATCATAAGATTCTGGAGTCAGTAGTTTGTAGTCATTGGTAAGTGTAACAAAAAAGTGTGCATGGGGCAGACCACGTTTCTGAAATTCTATCGTGTACATGAAAGCCGCAACTTTTTCAAAAATATTTCTTTTCAGTATGTTTGTCTCAAGTTCTTCAATTTTTGCTCTAAATACTCTACTAACTAAATCAGGTCTATTTTGTGCTTCATCAGTTGATAATAGATGATCTTTTATTTCTGGCCACGATAGGTTACAAGTCATGGTTATGAATAAATCAGGTTTACCAAAATGATGTACTAAAGCAGTAGCGTCCATATATTTTCGACTCATATCTCTTGGTCCTCCAGTAAAACTAACAGGAATGAATGTTTGTTTTCAAATATTGAAAGCGTTTGTTTTCCTAAGTCGTAAAACATCGAGGAATCTCTGTAACATTTCCATTCTAAACAAATCTGGGTTAAATGAATAGAAATCTAATCTTTGTGTTTCATGTTTTATGTATTCATCTACTGTAAACTGTTGAAGTAATCTTCCAGAATGTAAAGTTTTATTTGTTTTATTTTCTCTCATTTGAAGTTTGTAACAGTAATATTCACAGACAGATACAATCTTTTTTTTACTTTTCTTTTTCTAAATTTTGAACCTCTATGTCAAGATATCCACTAATAGAACACATATTTTTAATATTTGGTAAATGTTCATGTTCACAATAAGCTCGATGTTCAGAAGTTTCTTTTGGTAGGAATTTTTTTTTTATACCATAGTGCCAACCTCTTTAGCCGTATGAAAATAATAATGGGTATTATAATGGATCATAACATCCATAATAGTAGTTCAATATTTGAGATCTATTGGTGCGAGTATAAATTCGGATATGAGGTGCAGAACTAATTTCGTTGAATTCTTTTTCAGCCCATATTGCTGCTACTTCTGATGTATTTGGAAGATTGTATACTCGTTGATCTCAACCATAATCACTTTTAAGTGTAATGTAAAAATTTGATAGGTCTGAAACATCTATTAAGGATTTAAGGAAAATAGAATTTGGATTAATTTTCAGTATGTCCATAAGCTTTGCAACTGTTGATTCATGAACTTTGATTGAGCATGCCATTTGATTAGCTATTTCATTATCAGTATCATAAAAGTATAGCTGAAGGTTTCTTGCTATTTGATCAGTGGATCATTTATAAAGTGGTACATCTGACCCTGAACTCTGAATGTGTAAATGCCATCCTTTCTTTTTGCCAATTCTTTGTCATAATTTACGCCAAGTGATGTAAATGCAAACATATTATTGTATGTTCTAATGTATGTTAAAAAATACACAGATTCTTTAGAATTTCCAAAGTATAAATTTTATAGTTCGACAGGTACCTGATAGAAAACTAACTTGATGGAGTCGTTTTGCAACAAAATCCAAGAGCCTCATATTCAAATCTTTTTGCACCGCAAAATTTACAGTGAGGAACAATCTTTAAATACACGTATTCAGATATCATTTTTCATATATTTACACGACCTGTGTTTTGTTGTCTGTGAACTGTAATTTTTTCATTACGTAATTAGATAAATAAAATAAAGTTGCAAGTAAAATATGATAGTATTACAACAAATGATTAGGGCAAATCTTTATGTTGAATAATCTTTGAAGTCACATCACATTGTAAGTTAGATGCACCTGGTGTCGAGCCTAACATCTAGAAACAACAGGTTAATTTTGTGTAATAGTTACAGCACAAGAAAGTAAAAAAATTATTTTTGCCGTAGCACTTAGCTACTTCATTCATAGAGAATGAATAAGTTATGTTCTTTTGGCTCTCATACATAGCAGGTAAAGCGGCAAGATGAGATTCATTGGTTAACACATTTACCGTAATGCATTTTTACAATCAGTTACTTATAATCAGTTGTAAAAGAAAAGAAGGAGGTGTTGGTAATAAAACCTGTTGTTGCTGAAATAGTATAGAAGTTCATTGGAACAGGATTTTGAGATACAAAGTTAGATGCTCCATATGTTGAGCCTAATGCGCAAAGGCAGTAAGTTAGTTTCGTATAACAATTGTGTTGGAAATGAAAACAATATTACTTTTGTTATCCACTTTATATAATTATAGAGACAAAATTACCTGTTTCGTGAATCACTAAGGGGCTGTATATATCTTTTTCTTTTTCTGAATTGTGATACAATGTGGTCACTTGTATTTGAGGGTGGATAACTGATACAAAGAACAAACCCAATATTTAAGGAGACTAAATATTAGTGGATGCAAAATAGAACATGCAAGAAAACACAAAATATTAACAAATCTTACTTTTATTAAGATTAAAAATGTAAGGCACCACACATAAAAATGGAGAATATAAATAAATTTTACTTTTTGTAAGATAAAAAAAGGTATGGTGCTTGCTACGATGCCATGATAATATCACCTATTTTAGTAAGTGGAGTTGGTTCTCATATGACCAGAGGAGTTTGTTTTGGGAGTTTTTAATTGTGAAAAGATGATGTTGGTTGGTCAGCTATGCCCCCTTGCATGGAAACAATCATATGTCAAAGTAAATCTCACAATGTGTCAGAACTGAAAGATATAAAGTAAGTGCAAAACAATTAGATTTAATAGCTTAACACATATAATGAATCACATATATACTATCGGTCATTTTTAGTTGAAAACTAAATTTTTTCAATTTACTTGACAAAAATTGATTGAAAATAGCCCCTGACAGAAATGCAAGGTAAGGATGCGTACAATACACCCTTGAAAAAAATTGTCAGACAGAGTTTGGTGAAATCACCTGTTGTTGTAGAAATGGTATAAATGTCTGTTGGAAGAGGATTAGTAGACGTGGAGCAATGACAATCTCTATGAGCTTTAAATTGATCTTGTACATGTAACAGAGAAGACATTTACTGTCAGACAATCTTTAATTTACTTCTACAAAAATGTCGAGGGAAAAAGTTTGGTGAACTTATTTGTCATTGCGGAAATAGCAGAGAACTCTATCAGAGGAGGATTGTTAGACATGGATCGACTGTACGTCAAGTGATTTGCATGTTGAGATTGTACATGAAAAACTCCAACTTTAGAAATAGTAATTTTCTTTAACCCTTGTCTGTTTTATCGACGTTGCAGTAAAAATGCTTCTTTTTTTTTCTGCAGAAACTTGTTTATATATTTCACGTCGTCGAAGCTTCATTCCAGAATCCTTTTCTGTTGAGCGGGATTGATTGTTATTTTTATCACGTCATTAGTCCTGCAAGTTCAGTGATCACATAACAAGTCATTAGTCCTGCTGGTTTAGTGAACACATCTGCCTTAATTTGATGAAACAAGAACTTTCACTGCACAACTTATCTTAAATGTCAACATACCGTATATAATAGCTATGTAAATCTTTCAAGCAATGTTTTCTTATTTGATTGGCTTGATATGTGATTCGCGCACTTTTATAATTTAATTATTCTACTAAAAAATCTTCAAAGTTCAATAGATTTTCTTGACACAAATAAAAATATAACTTAAGAGAATGTAATATGAAACAATTAAATCAATATGGAAACTTTTATGAATTAAATGAATATTTGATGTTGTTAACTTTATATGATATGAGTAATATTTCCTATATAATTATACCAATTTCCCAAGAAATTCTTCAATTTATTTCGGAAACAGATGATTAATCATCTTCTTCTCACGTTCTGTGAATAGCCGGGACATTGAGGAATATCTAGAAAGGCATTTCTGGAATCGGCCTGATTCTATCTCTTTTCGTTCTGTTTGAAGAAAGAAAACGTTTTCCTTCTCCCTCGAAGAACCTTCGATTTTTTCCCACCATACTTCCACATATTGAAAAGAGGAATATTCATCCAAGTCTTCTGATTTTGATAAGTGATACTGTCTTTATAATTTTTTTTCTATAAATTCAGTTTCTAAAACTTTTAAAGAAAAAGAAGCTATCGAGGAAAAGTTAAGTCCAGTGGAAAATAAGAAATAATAGCAAAAACACAATCATCAAAGTCAAAGTCTAAGCAAAGCAGTTGAACAAAGTTTGTATCAGAAATAAAATTCAAACTCTTTCTTGAATAAATGCACAGAAGCCAGTGTGTGGCAAACACCACCAACAATGATATAAATAACAACCTTTAGTTTATCCAAAAATATTTGTTCATAGACCACGACAAAAGAACCATCATGGGCTCTCATATGATATTATTAATTAGATAATCTATTGCACAAAAACTGTTTCATCCCCCTTCGATTTAACTCAACAAGCATTTTAGTGTTCTTTCTATTTCCTATGAATTTGATCGTCTCCATTTCTCCCCATTCAGCAGTTACTTTTGCAAAATAAAGCATCTCGATTTCTCAAGAAATCCTAACAACTAAAAAACAAGCTACATCAATCCCATACCAGTTAAAACATCACATTTTTCTATGCAAATAGCCGATCGAATTCACCGTTTATATTTTCTACCCAAATACACAGATTTTCCACTAACAATACATGATCACACTTATATTAAGCATCTGCCAGTTATATTCGAGTTATAACCAGTTGGAGTCACTATTTACTTTTTCTAATCAAATATATAAATTTTACACTAACCATCCATGATTACACATGCATTACACATCTTTCAATCATTTTAACTTTATGGGGTTGCGTAAACAGCTATTCGGGTTAATTCTTCAAAAAAAAGGATCTTTACACAAATAGCCAATCACATTCATCATCTACTTTTTTCTAACCGAATAAATAAGATTTTACATTGATCATTCATATATTATACATCTAACAATTATTTTAACTTTACAGGGTTAGGTAAACAGCTATTCGGGTTAATTCTAGCTAGTCAGAACTATTCCAATTTTTCTAGCCAATTACATAAATTAGAAACATATATACACTCAACACACTGAATCGCACAAAAAAAATCATGGATTATCAAATCGATAAAAAATATGCAAGTCATCAAGATAGAAGAATTTTGAAATCAATGGTTTCATGTAATTTCCAAGCGACAATTAAATCTAAATGAACACTTTTACTATTATAGTATATAGTTAAAATAAATGTACGCTGCTTGTTCTATCATAGAGCCTTCCTGACATTGAATGACATGACCTTATATTAATGCATAAATACTGAAGAATAGAATAGATCATTAAAAAAATTTGTATCAGTTAGCCAATTCTACAGAATTTCCATTGAGAGAATGGGAAGCACAAATAATGATAACTCTAATACATATGGTAGTATATATATAGTGAGACAAATGTGATTGGATCTAACTAATTAGGTGATGTAGGCAGCTAATGTATTTCCATAATAGATCTAGTATACTTAATCTCCTTATTAACTATATATAAGATACAAGGAGAAGTTCAAATAAAAAAAGAAAAAGGCACAACACGTTTTCGCGCAAAATTTGTTGATGAGAAAGTAGTTGTTTCCTTCGCAACATTCCCATTTGTCACAATTTCTTTTTTCCTCTTGGCATGCTCCAAAGTAAATGCATACAAAAGATAGCAGATGTGTACCTATACCACTGCTAAGGCCGATTTACTTTCCATTTCCATGAAAAAGAGAATGAACATCTAGATCCATATTAGGTAAACAATTTTGTGTGTGTGTTTTATTAACCGTGGTGTCCCTGCCAGCTTTCGATTTACTTTTCATTTCCATGAAAAAAAGAATGAGCATCTAGATCCATATCAGCTAAGCAATTTTGTGTGTGTGTGTGTGTTTTATTAACCATGGTGTCCCTGCCAGCTTTTGCACACGTCCATTAATTCCATCGAACACCAGCCATCTCTCAACAACATATCAAAGCATTCTTAAGAGAAGCAGATTTCTCCTATCTTTCTATTTTGTAATTGCAAAGTTATAGAAAAATTAATTTGAGACATTATTCGGCTACTATAATTGGTCTTATTTAGTATATTTAAGTTGGGTAGTTATACATTTGAGGTAATAAACATCATATTGGATAGTATAATACATAGACAAAACTGTAAAAAGGGAATATAAAAAGAAACAAAATTTATTAGGAGGTAATTGTTATGATGCCATATAATTTTTTTCATTATATCGACTTACCAGATTAGCTTCAATCTCTTTTGTTCTTCTTTCTCTATCCTAATTTCTTTAACTTTATGCCATCATCTTCTTGTAGAATGATATTAGCTTGATTCCTTTTCTGTTGCACCTCTCATTCTACCTAGATAAGGCCTGTTACACGCATGAAATTCATAAGCAAAAGTGAAGAAATTATTATATAATAATACAAATTATGAGCACATTTGACTTATTCAGATGTTGTTAGTAGTGATTTCATAAAACTTCCGTCTTATATAACTAGATTTTCATGTTTCTCAAGAAGAACCCAAAATTCCCAAATTGATTTCATGACCAACAACATAAATTAGAAACACATATACATCCAATACGCAAAGTCGCACTAAAAGACATATGGATTACCAGATCGCAACAAGTGGCGACATCAAACATATAAAGAAAAACTCCAAATCAAACTATAAAATTCAAAATTAGAGAAGTGATGAGAGAAAACTCACAGATATAAATAACGAAGAACAATAAAAGAGTCGGCGAAAAAGCTTCACGAAGCTTTAGTAGATATCTGGTAAATTGAAACAACATCAGCAAAATAAATGAGGTCAATTGCATGATGCAAAGCAAAAACTACCCAAAATATAGAGTACGTGTAAAGCTGGAAGCATGCCACCAAGTATACTGACAGCGCCCAAGCACACGCGCAAGTATACGTGATCTTATCAAGTAGTAAATGGCTTTAAGAAACCCCAAGTATTGATCTCTCAGGGACTTGTATTCGCCGACTATCCTATTCTAGTTTAATCAATTGAGGAAAGTAGCAAATAGAGTTTTAGAATGTAAACTTAAAATAAACTAATCTAATGCAGAAAAATAATGACTTAGGATAATCTATGGATAGAAGCCCAGGGTTAAGGCTTACGAACAATCATACTACGTAATTGAACTTCATTCATTAAATTGCTTATCCTGGTTATTGATTCGTAGGGTTAATTGCATGATCATGGTTTCCCAACCTCTAATCCTTTACCTAAGTTGAACCTTACAACTACATCATTGAGCGGGGATGTAATAGTTCAATTAAGTTCTTTACAAATATCATCCTACATATGAATCAAGTAAGGCATTGTAATAACCCAAATTATAATTAGTGAGTAATTATAATTGGAAAAGAAAAAAAAAGGAAAAGAATTTGGGCTAAAGCCCAATTTACAAAGGAAAGGAAAAAGGGTCGGGTTTTCTCCCCAATTCTAATTGGAATCGGAATGAAAATATATATATAGCAAGGCATTACTTCTGCCTAAACTCACGCCAACGCAGGGAAAGGAATACCAAACCAAATTTGATCGTGCAGTGAAAAAATAAAAAGGAAAAAATTCAAGTTTTTATTGGAAAATTATTGCGGGTTAAGGTAAATTTGTTCCTATATATTTATTGTGATTTTTGTTCTTGATAATTTATTTTGACTATTGAAATTTAATTACCAATACAAGAATTATGGGCAATAAGGGTTGTCTTAAATACAGAGTTTGATGTTTGATGAAATTGAAGGTTATCATGAAACCTTGAGGGTTAGGTAGTCTAATTTTACCATGAGTTAGTCTAAAATAAGAGAATTAACTTGAGATTGATATGATATGATTTTAGATTTGATCAAAGGGAGTCCAATCAATTGTTCGAGGTGACAAGTTTGGTATTTCGACACGTGTACTGTGAGTAGTAATGTTGCCACAATTTATGTTTCGTAAATTGCATATTTATACCATGTTTTGATGAAAACAAAAATTATTGAATGCTTTGAAAATTTGCACGTGAGACAAGTTCTTTACTTAATATGATATTGATATGGTTATTCGAGATATGATATTACTATTGTGAATATTCTTCACTTACATGAGGAATAAGTATTTTTGATATATACTTTATTCAAGTTTACATGTATTATTATTGATATGAATTTTAAAGTTATATTCTATTTTGAAAGATGTTTTCATATGAATATTCTATTGTTTTCAAGGAATTTATGAATGGGAGTAGACCTTGATTGAATCCCATAGCTAACGGCGGGATCGTTAGACCTGGTGCACCTTGTATTTACTGATGACTATTACAACCCTCGCTAGTGGGAAGGCAGAACTAGCATACTGATACTGATATGATTTTTGACTCCTTTATGAGGGGTCCACTGTTATGGGCTATTCTTGATAAACAAGAATGCCACACTGATTACATGATTCATCCTTGGAAACCTCCCAAATCTGTAATATTGGATATGATACGATGCTTTTTGAGTTTATTACTGAACTATTGGTTCACTTGGCTTACATGAAATAATGCTATTGTTTAACGTTACTGTTTTCTGAAAGAGCATTATTTCATGAGGTTTTATGACTTGTCCCTGTTAAAACGATTGTGGTTAAGTGTTATTACTCACTGAGATAGCGTCTCACTCCTTGCTATTATTTTTTAGAGAATACAGGTGACAGTGAGGATTTTGTTAGCTAAAGAATTTGATTGGCATATTTCTGGTGAGCCCCGCATTTGTTCGCGTGGGCAAAGCTTGTTTATTTTTATGTTCGTCTTCTTGAAAACTCTTAGAGTCGCTCTATATTCATGTCTTTAGAGCTTGAGTATTCTTTCATTATTTTGGATTTGTGGAGTATTTGACTTTCTTTTATTTTGGAGATGGATTTTGTATTATTTGTTGATGATCTATGGTGAATTGTGTTGGTGTTTATGTGATGGTTTATCTGTTGGGTTGTTTTGTTGTTGAATTGAGGTAGGGAAAATTTCTTGTTAGGCCCAAAAATAAGGAAAACTCTACCCAATTTTCTATAGAATTCTGATAAGGCTTGCTTTGGAGTTCTAACTCCTTAGCGCTGGTCATGATCCTATTTTGGGTCGTGATAAAGTTGGTATCAGAGCCAGGTTAATTTTGTGACTATGTAGCACACGGTAGTAGTAGAATCTCAATTATGGTTATATTGCCGGTCATTTCTATAATTGTGATTCTGCGAGAGCGTGATAGGATGTGTCTTGATCTTCTTTCTTATTCCTTTATATGTGTGTGACGTTTAGGATCAATTAGATGACTCTGACTGTCTTGCTTTATTAATTAGATAGTTCATAGAGAAACTACTGGTAAGGGAAGAGGTGGGGCCCGTAGAAAGGGTTGAGATAGGTGTAGTCGTGATACCATAGAGAATCTCACTGCCACTCCAAGAAGTTCAAGAGAACCTACTCCTAAAAGGAATGATAGTCCACCTTCATTATCTTATGAGGGTAGTACTGCTGAGGTACTTGCTTTCATGTAAAGAGCCATAGAGGGCTTGGCTGATCGACTGGATAGATAATAGAGGGGTGGTCAACGCAATGCTACTCAGCCTCAGCCACAGTTCTAGGAACCTATTCAGACTTACAACTTTGAAAAAAAAGAGGTATCTTTCAGGAGTTTCTAAAGTTGAAGTCACCAAAATTCACAGGTTCAGACAGTTCAGCTGATCATCAGAGCTTCTTGGATGGTACTTTCAAGGCACTGCGGGCATTAGGATGTTCTAGTAAGAGGGTTGTGGAGCTTGCATTGTATAAATTGGAGGATATGGCTAATACTTGGTATGATACTTTATTGCTAGGAAGGCCCGCAGGAGCAACACCTCTGACATGGGACGAGTTCACTAAGTTCTTCATGGATACCTTTTTTTCTGACAGTCAGAAACAAAAATACGTAGCTCAGTTTGAGAGATTGGTGAAGACTCTAGATATGGATGTGTCAACCTATAATACTCTATTTTGTAAGCTTGCTAGATATGCTCCATACTTGGTGTCCACAGAAGAAGCTCGAGTCCAGAGGTTTGTAAATGGGTTGGTTGCTCGTCTTTATAATGCAGTGGCCCCACAGATGAAAGTCTTGACCTATTATGAGATAGTGGATCTTGCTAGAATGATTGAGAACAAGGGTCGTGCGGAGCGAGAAACTTATGAGGTTCGTAAGAAGGCTAAGATGGGTGGATCTTTCAATGGTGACTTAATTGCAAATCGGAGAGTGGAAAATAAAGAAAAGCATCAGGTCCATTAGACAGGGACAAATTTGGTTTCACAGTCTGCAGATAAGCCACCTTCTAGATAGGGTACCCAGGGATCTTCAACATCGCAGGGATATCGTAGTTTGGGCCAGATGTATGCCACTACTCCATCCTGCCAGACTTGTGGTAAATCACATATGGGTCAGTGTCATATTTTGACTGGAGAGTGTTTTCGATGTGGACTGTTAGTTCATTGCATCAGGGATTGCCCTCAGCTTTAGAGAAATGCTAGTCAGGGTTCTGGTCAAGTAGCTGCACCTAGTCAGGCTACTCGTAATCTTGCAGGTATGGTAAATAGAGGCCGAGGTAATGGGGAATGGGTTGCTGGAAATCAGTCATAAGGAAATGCTGGTAGAGGCCAACCGAGGGTCTTTGCACTTACTAGACAAGATGTTCTGGCCTCGAATGCAGTGGTTACAGGTATTCTTTCTGTTTGTTCTTTTGATGCATATGCTTTGATAGATCCGGGTTCTACCCACTCTTATATGTCCTCATACTTTGCAGTGAAAATTGATAGACAGCCTGAGATGTTAGATTGTCCTTTTCTTATTGCTACTCTCGTGGGAGATTCCTTATTAGTTGAGTATGTGTACCATGATTGCAAGATTATAGTGGGAGGTAGGGATACCAGTGCTGACTTGATTGTACTTGATATGATTGACTTTGATGTGTTGATGGGTATGGATTGGTTATCTCCTTGCTATGCTACCGTAGATTGTCATGCAAAGACAGTTCGATTTGAGATACCCAACAAATCTAGTTTTGTTTTAGAAGGGGGTCAAGTTTCCGAGATTAGTAAAGTTATATCTTTTATGAAGACCCAACAACTTTTGAAGAAAGGTTGCATGGGTATCTTGGCATTGCTAAGTGATGTAAGAGAGGGAGCCCTTAGTTTGGAGGAGCTACCCGCAGTGAAGGAATTTTCTGATGTATTTCCTAAGGAGTTGCCAGGATTACCTCCAGTACGAGAGATAGGTATTGATTTGGCACCTGACATTGTGCCAATATCTATACCTCTATATCGTATGGCACCAACATAGTTGAAGGAACTCAAACAACAGTTGCAAGACTTTCTAGATAAGAGTTTCATCAGACCGAGTATATCTCCATGGGGTGCACCATTTTTGTTTGTAAAAAAGAAATATGGGTGTCTAAGAATGTTTATTAACTACAGGCAGCTAAACAAGGTAACAATACGTAATAAGTATCCGTTGCCTCGTATAAAGGACCTGTTTGATCAGTTACAAGGAGCTGCTCATTTTTCAAAGATTGATCTCCGATCGGGTTATCACCAGCTTAGAATCAAGGAGAAAGATATATCCAAGAAAGCATTTAGAACTCGATATGGGCATTATGAGTTCCTTGTGATGCCTTTTGGGTTAACCAATGCTCCTGCTACATTCATGGATTTGATGAATATGATATTCAGGTCGTTCCTGGACAAATTTGTGATAGTATTCATTGATGATATTATGATATATTCTTGTAGCCAGGAAGAACATGAGAATCATTTGATGACTTTTTTGCAGACATTGCGGGAACATAAGCTTTATGCTAAGTTCTCAAAGTGCAAATTTTGGCTTGACTCAGTATCCTTTTTGGGGCATATTGTCTCCAAAGAAGGTATCACGGTGGATTCTAAAAAGATGGCAGCAGTTCAGAAATGGCCTAGGCCTACTTCGCCCACTGAGATTTGCAGCTTTATAGGTTAGGCTAATTACTACAGGCGTTTTGTGCAGGATTTCTCTAAAATTGCAGCTCCATTGACCAAGTTAACATAGAAAAATATGAAGTTTCAGTGGACGGAAGAATATGAGCGGAGCTTTCAAAAACTTAAAACATGTTTAACCACCACACTGATATTAGCCTTACCATCAGGTTCTGGAGGATTTAAGGTATTCTGTGATGCTTCGAGGGTTGGATTAAGATGTGTTCTCATGCAAAATGACCATGTTATAGATTATGCTTTGAGACAGTTGAAGAAGCACGAGCTAAATTATCCTACCCATGATTTGGAGATGGCCGTTGTGGTATTTGCTCTTAAGATTTGGAGACATTATTTATACGGTGAAAGTTGTGAGATTTATACAGATCACAAGAGCTTGAAGTACATTTTCAGCAGCGAGATCTAAATCTTTGGCAGCGTCGGTGGATGGAATTACTCAAGGATTATGATTGTGCTATCTTGTATCATCCTGGAAAAACTAATGTTGTGGATGATGCTTTGAATAGGAAATCTATGGGTAGTTTGGCACATATAGCTCCTGAAAAGAGGCAATTGGCGAAAGATGTGCAGAAACTTGAAGGTGAAGGTGTTAGTTTTGGTGTCGGAAAGTCAGGGGTATTGTTGGCTTGTGTTCAAGCTAAATCTTCTTTGGCAGAGCGCATAAAGGCCACTCAATTTGAGGATGTGCAGTTGTGTAAATATCGAGATAAGGTCCTAGTTGGTCAAAATAAGAAGATGAGTGTTGATTGTGATGGTATTCTTCGAGTGGGTAATCGATTATATGTACCAGGTGCTAATGGGTTAATACGAGCTATTCTTGAGGAAGCTGACAACTCCAGATATACCATTCACCCTGGTTACACTAAGATGTATTATGAACTGAAGTAGTTGTACTGGTGGAAACGTATGAAGAAAGATGTTGCTAACTTTGTTTTTAGTTGCTTGACTTGTCAACAGGTTAAAGCGGAGCATCAACGACTAGTAGGATTATTGCAAGAGATTAGGATTCTAGATTGGAAATGGGAAAGATTTACCATGGATTTTGTAATCGGGCTACCGCGAACCATTAAAGGCCATGACTCTGTATGGGTAATTGTAGACCGACTTACTAAATCAGCTCACTTTCTGCCAGTAAAGACTACATATAGTGGAGTGAAATATGCTCAATTGTTTATGAATGAAATTATCCGACTTCATGGAGTTCCATTGTCCATAATTTCTGATAGAGGATCACAATTCACTTCACGCTTTTAGAGATCTTTCCAAGAAGTATTGGGTACTCGAGTAGATCTTAGTACTATATTTCATCCGTAGACAGATGGACAATCTGAGTGTACTATATAAATCTTGGAGGATATGTTGAGAGCTTGCATTCTTGACTTTGGAGGTAGTTGGGATTCTTACTTAACCTTAGCAGAATTTTCTTACAGTAATAGTTTTCAGTCAAGCATTCAGATGACTCCATATGAAGCCTTGCATGGTAGGCGATGTCGTTCTCCTATCGGGTGGTTTGAAGTTGGAGAGGCTAAGGTTCTAGGACCAGACTTGGTATAGGATGTTATGGAAAAGGTCCAATTAATTAGACAGAGGTTTCTCATAGCTCATAGCAGACAAAAGTCTTATGCAGACAAGAGAAGAAGAGATTTGGTGTTCACAGTTGGGGAAAAGATTTTTCTACGAGTTTTTTCTATGAAGGGTGTGATGTATTTTTGGAAGAGAGGTAAACTGAGTCCGAGGTATGTAGGACCTTATGATATAATTGAGCGTATAGGAGGAATGGCATATCATGTGGCACTCCCCCCTGAGATGTCTTTCATTCATCCAGTGTTTCATATCTCTATGCTAAGAAAGTGTATATCAGATTCTTCTCACGTGCTTGAAGCACCGATCTTGCAACTTGATGAGAACTTAACTTATGAGGAGGAACCAGTGGAAATCATTTATCGACAAGTAAGGAGGTTGCAATCGAAGGAGTTCGTGTCCATGAAGGTCTTATGGAAGAACCATACCACTGACGAAGTTACATGGGAGTCAGAAAAGGATATGAGAGTCAAGTACCCTCACGTGTTTCAGTCTTCAGGTATGCACTTACTCTAAATTCGGGGACCAAATTTCTTAAGGTGGGGAGAATGTAATACCCCAAATTATAATTAGTGAGTAATTATAATTGGAAAAGGAAAAAAAAGGAAAAGAATTTGGGCTAAAGCCCAATTTACAAAGGAAAGAAAAAAGGGTCGGGTTTTCTCCCTAATTTTTATTGGAATTGGAATGTATATATATATATATATATACATTATATATATACATTATATATATAACAAATATATTAAGGCAGTACTTCTGCCTAAACTCACGCCAACGCAGGGAAAGAAATACCAAACCAAAGTTGATCGTGCAGTGAAAAAATAAAAAGGAAAGAATTCAAGTTTTGATTGGAAAATTATTGCGGGTTAGGGTAAATTTATTCCTATATCTTTATCATGATTTTTGGTCTTGATAATTTATTTTGGGTATTGAAATTTAATTGCCAATACAAGAATTATTATGGGCAATAAGGGTTGTCTTAAATACAGAGTTTGATGAAATTGAAGATTATCATGAAACCTTGAGGGTTGGGTAGTCTAATTTTACCATGAGTTAGTATAAAATAAGAGAATTAACTTGAGATTGATATGATATGATTTCAGATTCGATCGAAGAGAGTCCTATCAATTGTTCGAGGTGACAAGTTTGGTATTTCAACACGTGTACTGTGAGTAGTAATTTTGCCACAATTTATATTTCATAAATTGGATATTTATACCATGTTTTGATGAAAATAAGAATTATTGAATGCTTTGAAAATTTGCACGTGGGACAAGTTCTTTACTTAATATGATATTGATATGGTTATTTGAGATATGATATTACTATTGTGAATAGTCTTCACTTACATGAGGAATAAGTATTTTTGATATATGTTTTATTCAAGTTTACATGTATTATTATTGATATGATTTTCAAAGTTATATTTTATTTTGAAAGATGTTTTCATACGAATATTCTATTATTTTCAAAGAATTTATGAATGGGAATAGACCTTGATTGAATCTCATAGCTAACGACGGGATCGTTAGACCTGGTGCACCTTGTATTTACTGATGACTATTACAACCCTCGCTTGGGAAGGTAGAACTAGCATACTGATACTGATATGATATTTGACTCCTTTATGAGGGGTCCACTATTATGGGCTATTCTTGATAAAGAAGAATGTTATACTGATTACATGATTCATCTTTGGAAACCTCCCAAATATGTAATATTTGATATGATACGATGCTTTTTGAGTTTATTACTGAACTATTGGTTCACTTGGCTTACATGAAACAATGATATTGTTTAACGTTACTGTTTTCTGAAAGAGCATTATTTCATGATGTTTTATGACTTGTCCCCATTAAAACGATTGTGGTTAAGTGTTATTACTCACTGAGCTAGCGTCTCACTCCTCGCTATTATTTTTCTGAGAATGCAAGTGACGGTGAGGATTTTGTTAGCTAAAGGATTCGAGTGGTATATTCCTGGTGAGCCCCGCATTTTTTCGCGTGGGCAAAGCTTGTTTATTTTTATGTTTGTCTTCTTAAAAACTCTTAGAGTCGCTCCATAGTCATGTCTTTAAAGCTTGAGTATTCTTTCATTATTTTGGATTTGTGGAGTATTTGACTTCTTTTTATTTTGGAGATAGATTTTGTATTATTTTTTGATGATCTATGGTGAATTGTGTTGGTGTTTGTGTGATGGTTGTGCTGTTGGGTTATTTTGTTGTTGAATTGAGGCAGGGAAAATTTCTTGTTAGGCCCAAAAACAGGGGAAACTCTGCCCGATTATTTTTAGAATTCTGACGAGGCTTGCTTTGGAGTTCTAACTCCTTAGTGCCGGTCATGATCCTATTTTGGGTCGTGACAGGTATCTAAGTACATCTCTGTCCTAGATACTAATTTGAATTCCTTATTTCTTAAAGAAGCACAAACCATACCTTGCTTATTCCCATGTTCTATCGCCCTATTCCCTCTCCCTAGTTCACAAGGTCGACAATTAATTTGTTCTAAGGGTAGCTAATTCTTAAAATAGTTAAACCAAGAATAAACAAACAACCAATGATTATAAGCAAATTAACAAACTTAATTCAAAACAAAAGTAGTCATGATCTTGGCCTTAACCCAGAGGGAGTTTTATCCTTTTATGGAATTATTTATCATCCAATCCCTTGGATTGATGATACAAACCATAAAGAAAACTAAAATAAAGATATATAAACCCTAAAATAAGTGTTGATCATCCCCACAACTCATCCAAGACGTCCAAAAGAATATAAAAACGTGATACAACATGTATTTATAATGTAGGAGCAAGCCAAATCCGTGTTGGACAAGAAAACTGTCAATTATTGAGGCCGGGACTAGGTGGGGCGCTGCCCTGGATATCCTCCCACTCTATATAGGACACCAACCTAGTTATATCCCTACTTCAGGTGGGGCGGCGCCTCTCCATCGCCTTGCTCCTCTAGAATTTGCTCTCTGAATTTCAGTTAAGTGTTAAGTCTCCTCTTTTGATCCTTTGTCTTGTGGCATCTTTTCCATGGATTTCAAGCCTTATTAACACAAAAATATCATTATATTCAGATCCAAAAGCCTCCTACATCATCACGCCACATGAATTAAAAGAGAAACACAATACAACACCTATTATGATGAATCAAAACAAGAGCTAAGCTATGCTAGTTTGCATTGATCTTTCACTTATTGTCCCAGATGTAGACTCATTACAATTGAACTTTTCTCATTCCCAACAAGTTATTTCACTCTTAATAATTCATAAAAATCATTTGGAACACCTTAAACACAATAGAATCCACTATAATCAACTAGACAAGCACCTAGCTCAAGCTAGTAACGCTAGTTTTCTGGGTTGAACTCTAAATGAATCTTTTAAGTACAAACATGTTTGTAACTCACTCTTAATATCATAAACATATGATTTAACACTTTTATACACATTTATCTCATTATCAACCCATATAGCACGTGAATCATCCTCAAAACAAGGCTAAAAAGGTTAGAATAATGACGCTAGAATGCATAAATACACCCAACATCATATACTCAGGTGAAAAGGCAAAAATGCCCCTATGTGGTGATACATGCATGCCGTCCATATCCTGTGTGGTTATCACCACTTATATATTTGTAGTAGAAATGGTTTTAAAACAAAGTGAAAAAAATCCCCTTTTAAGTTAAAATTTAAAAAATCTCTTGAGGGGGTTTTCAAAATTTCAAATATAATTTTAAGTAGTATTTAATATTTTTATGAATAAATAAAATTTTTAAAACCAAGTGAATAATATTTATGGACATAAGTCACCTAAAAAGATGTTATATTGTTCAAATTTTTGTTCTAACTAAAGATCTCTTTTTAGGCCATGATCGGGTGTTCATGGTTCGGTTTTGAGGTAAAATTAAATTGAAAATACTTTAATTTTTTAATTATGAAAATCAAATTGAACTAAATATAATTCGATTTCACCAATTTGCTTGTTTAGTTAGATTTGATTTGACTTGATTTTTTTTTACTTTTAAGACACAATGATATTTCTCTCTCTCTCTCTCTCTCTCTCTCTCTCTCTCTTTTGCTTCAATTAGAAAATATTTTCATTCACCAACTGAACACTATAAATCTAGAAATATTTTCATTCATGAAATGAACACTAGAAAATATTTCACTCACCAGAAAAACGCAAAAAAATAAGTAAGAAATTTACTTATTTTCAGAAATATAATTTCTAGGAAAATATATTTCATGAATTTTTTTTCTCAATACCGAACACACCCTAAATATATAGAAAGAGACACCCACTTAAAAAGTATCTAGTTCAGGAGATAGAGAAAATACACTGTCCATCTTGAACTTATGGCTTAGTTTTGTGGAGACCTTTTAATTTTGTGTGGTCCTATTACTTCCTGACTAATTTCATCAACTAACATAAATGTCTTTTGACTCATTTTTGCACCTGTCGTATTGTCACACTACTTTGTGAAATAGATGTACCTCCGCCAATTATGGGCCTTCTCTTTGTCAGATAATTATCTTTTCATCCAAAATAATCACATCCACCATTCACCTACAAAAATTAACTAACAATTTTTTAATATTTGAAATTAAAATATTTAATCTACTCTTTTTTTTTTGCTTGAAGAAACTCATACAAAGACTTTCTTAACACACTTCACAACCCCAAAATTTATGATCTTGATTTATGGGTGTGTTGGACAGTAAAATTTTGAGACCGAAAAAAATAAATAATCTTGAAAAGAAAAATACTGCAATAATTATTTTATTGATTTCAATATGTGAGTGTTACAATCTCTATGAGTCTTCTGATTCGCCTTTTCAAATATAAATTTAAGGGCTTCAAGATTGATCTTGAATTTGAACTTGATTTGGCGGATTTGATCTTGACTTGTGCTTGAATTCAAGGGCTTTTAGGCTTGCTCTTAAATCTTGTGGTATTGATCTTAAATCTTGATGAACTGAATTTGAATGATCGTGCTTTGTGAAGAAATCTGGTGTGTTTGATCCACGATCTCTCTCTTGCTTCTTCTTAGAGTTCTTCATCCTTTTTCTGAATTATGAGATCCCTATTTATGGTTGTAGGAAGTAAATAATCATGGTGAATATAAACTTCTTTTGACCAATCATATTCAAGTGACATGGCGTATTTTATGAATTTTTGATTTCACTAGGCCTACTCATTATTTTAACATGTGGCATGGTCCTATTGACTCTTTCACTTGACTTGGCATGCCACGTTATTCGACACGTGGCTCTTATTTGGGCCTCTAGAATATAACAATATCTTGGGCTTAGAAAAGTGGGCTCATCATTTGTAGTCCAAATCAATGAGCTAGCCCAATAAAAATTTCTAAATCAATGGGCTAGACTAATAGAAATTAGACTTTAATTAAGTCCATACATGTTTGGACTTAAATAATTAATCCAATTATATTAATTCCCAATATTTATTTGGAACTAATATATTTTGAATTTAATATTATTCAAATTTCGTATGGAGTTTAATTTAATAAAATTTTATTGTGCACAACATGCCCCTTACTTCAAGGCCGATCGAGTGTATACTTTAGAGACTAGACTTTAAGTATAATTATTTAAACATGATTCCTTCAGGCTTCAAATATTTTCATACATATTAACACCCCATTTCATTAATTGAGAAAATTTAAAGCTGAACCATGCAATTTGCATGTTGATATTGCCTCTTAAAAATTCTCTTTTTTTAGACCCAATTTATTTTATGAATTTCTACATGTAAGACCCATTGGTGATACATGATATCCAAATCCAATAATGAATTTCTTAATGATGTCCATTCTATTAGGATATCTTGACTTAGTCCAATTCCAAATAGTTTTTTTGAAAACTTTTCACCGCCTTACTTAATCGGGAATAAAATTCTTTCAATTTAAATTTATATTAGAGATGGAAGCAACATTCAATTTGAATTTATATTGAAGAAGAAAACACTTCCAATTTGAATTTATATTGGAGAAGGAAACAACCTTTAATTTGAATTTATATTGAAGAAGAAAAAAACCTCCAATTTAAATTTATATTGGAGATAGAAACTCTTTCAATTTAAATTTATATTAGAGAAGGAAACAATCACCCTACAATTCTACAAAAGGATGTAGGTTCCTCACCTTTTCAATATCAATTGAGGTAAATTTCTTTCCTTTTTACTTTTCTTGTATTTTTCGTCACATTTTTCCAGCCAACATGCTAGTGGTAAAAAAATCATATATCATTGTAGGACTATAGAAATTATAAATCGTTTGATATTAAAGAAACTACACTTCGCGATCTATAATATATATAAAATTTTAGATTTAAAATCCTTCAATATAATTCTTGATAATTTTTTGAAGTTATCCCTAAATTTTATCATGTTGAAAAAATTTTAAATCTGCGCGTCTTTTCCAAATTTTTCATATCTTGAAGTAGGAAGGACGAAGTTACAAGACGCTTGATTCTTGTGAAACTAGACATAAATATCTATAACATATCCAAAATTTATAACTCAATACCTTCGACATCTTTTCAAGTGTTATCCTGAAATCAACCGTGGATTTTGATACACCAGCAGTTTTAAATTTGCACGGTGACACCAAAAAATTTATATCTCAATATGATAGTATCAAAATTATAATACACTTAATTCTATAAATGCCAGAAACATGCATATATAATATATCCAAGATTTTAAATTTATGATCTTCGAAATTTTTCTAGACAATTTTTTAAAGTTGATCCTAAATTCTGTCCGGCAGAGAATTTTGGATTTGTGTTGCCTTACCAAATAATTTATATCTTGATGCAGAAACGTCATCATCAAAGGGTACTTTGATTGTTGCAAATCAGATTTTAAGGGTTTTATTCTCACCATAATATTTTATCTCAATCCAAGTTGGTGATACATGACTTTCAAGTTCGAAACGTCCCGTCTGGGACCAATCTCTCTCCTACTTGTGTTTTTTTTTGTGTTGTCTCTTTTTTCTCTTGTAGAATTGAAATAGATAACAATGTGAAACAATTGGCTTAAGGTTCGAGAGTTTAACTTCGCATCCATACACCTTAAGACAACCAATTTGAATTCAATATTTGTGATTTTTCTTCAAGGATGGTCCCTTTCACCGATGCACTTATGCAATGATCATCATTAAGTATGTGCCCTTTCACCGATGCACTTTTGCAATGATCTTCGTTAAGTATGGTCCCTTTTATCGATGCACTTATGCAATGGTCTCTTTTATGTATCGGTTTTTTCATCGAGCACTTATGCAATGGTTTTCTTTCAGTATGGGTCCTTTCATCGATGAACTTATGCAATAATCTTCTTTATATATGGTCCCTTTCAATGGTCAGCTTAAGGTGCGAGAGTTTAACTTCACCTCTGTCACCTTAATACTTAACAATTTTGGTTTCAAGTATGGTCCCTTTTCAATAGCCAGCTAAAGGTGTGTGAGTTTAACTTCGCCTCCATCACCTTGAGACCTGATAAGTTCAGCTTCAAGTATGGACCCTTTTCAATGGTCAGCTTAAGGTGCGAGAGTTTAACTTCATCTCCATAATTTTGAGACCTGACAAGTTCCTCTTTAAGTATGGTCCCTTTTCAATGGTCAGCTTAAGGTGCGAGAGTTTAACTTCGCCTCCATCACCTTGAGACCTGACAAGTTCAGCTGCTTTACATAATAAATCCATCAAAATGCCAGCTTAAGGCACAAAGGGACAAATCTTGTCCACCTTAAGGCATAGAATTTTCAAGATCCTTTTAGGGATAAATCCGTGAAGATACCAACTTAAAGTGCAAAGGACAAATCTTTTCTATCTTAAGGCATGGAAATTTCGAGATCCTTTTAAAGATAAACCCGTGAGAGGCCATCTTAAGATGCAAAGGAATAATTTTTTTTCACCTTAAGACATGGAAATTTAGAGATCCTTTTAAGGATAAACCCGTGAGAGGCCAACTTAAGGTGCAAAGGGATAAATCTTGTCACCATTAGACATAGAATTTTCAAGATCCTCTTAGGGATAAATCCATGAAGAGACCAACTTAAGGTGCAAAGGGACAAATCTTGTCTACCTTAAGGCATAGAAATTTTGAGATCCTTTATGGATAAAATTGTGAGAGGCCAACTTAAGGTGCAAAGGGATAAATTTTTTCCATCTTAAGTCATGGAAATTTTGAGATCCTTTTAAGGATAAACCCATGAGAGGCAGCTTAAGATGCAAAGGGATAAATTTTGTCCACCTTAATGCATGAAAATTTTGAGATCCTTTTAAGGATAAACCTGTGAGAGACCAACTTAAGGTGTAAAGGGACAAATTTTGTCCACCTTAAGGCAAGAAAATTTTGAGATCCTTTTAAGGATAAACCCATGAGAGGCCAGCTTAAGGTGCAAAGGGTCAAATTTTTTCCACCTTAAGTCATGGAATTTTTTAGATCCTTTTAAGGATAAACCCATGAGATGCCATCTTAAGGTGAAAAGTGACAAATCTTGTCCACCTTAAGGTATGCAAATTTAGAAGGCCTCGATTTGAAGACTTGGAGTTCTTGTCAACTTCCACTTACAAACTTAGTGAATTGGGCGGCTCAACTTTCAAATTTGGTGAATTTGGCAACTTTAGCTTGCAGGATTGATAAAATTTTCTTACTTTAAACTACAATCTTGGTAGATTTGTGCACTTAGTTGTAGGAGTAGAGATCTTTAGCATTCCAAAACCCATTAAGGGAACTCCTTTTCTTTTCGATGGGTTGCCCCCATTGAGCCACAAATATTTGAAGTGAATCCAAAATTTATTAGAATATTTTCATACTTGACGTTCATATCGTGGATACTGCAGAAAATATGTTTTTTTTGATACTCATGCAACTGAACTCAAAATAAAATTCTAAGCGCCTACATACCTCAATAAAGAGGATTAAGTCACAGCGTAGTTCTGGGTGAGTTTTTTTCTGCGTCCTAACTTTTACCTAGGCCACCTCTTTTGAGGTTTTCAACCTAGCATACTTTTTCTTAAGTCGTACATAATTTATACTTTTATGGGACAAGAGTGAACATGCAGTTTATACTCATGCCTTAAGGAGTGCCATCTTTCTTTAAGGATAGTACTTCTTCAAGAACTTAGCATTGATAGGACCAATTCTGACACCATCTGTGCCTATAAGCTTGTAAGCTCCATTCAAATATGCCTTTTGTACGACATATGGTCCATCCCACTTTGAGGTAAATTTCCCCCCAGACTTATGAAAAGTAATAATGGGCATTCTTACTACAAGGACTTGATCTCTAACTTGGAAGCACCTTAACCACACTCTTTTGTTGAAACAACGAGATAGATGGGCTTGATAACATTCAAGATTTTTCCGAGCCCTCAATCTCGTTTCATCAAGAACTTCTAACTCCACAAGATACAACTTAGCATTTTCTTTGTCTGTGAGCCCTTCTTGAATAACCAGTCTTAAAAAAGGTATTTGACGCTCACGTGGTAGACATGCTTCAACTCTAAAAGCAATTGCATATGGGGTTACTTGTGTCAACATACTGTAAGTCATTCTATTTGCCCATAAAGCTTCTTTCATTCACTCATGCTAGTCTTATTTGGACTTGGAGACGACTTCTTTAACAGATTGCATAAAGTCTTATTAAATATTTTAGCTAATCCATTGGCGGCAACATGGTACATAGAAGATTTACGCTGCTTGTAACCAAAGATATCACAAATCTTATTCATCAGCTTATTATCAAATGGGTTGCCATTGTCAGTTATTATATACTAAGGGATTCCAAAGTGGTAGATGATATTCACTCGGATGATGTTTGCAATATTTTCTTTCTTCACTTTATTGATAGCAACAACTTTAGCCTATTTTGAGAAGTAATCTATCACAGCTAAGATGTACAGGTGTCCACTAGAAGATTTTGGCAGTGGTCCAACAACATCTAATCTCTAAGCATTAAATGGACACGACGCTATAGTTGGGTGCAGTACTTTAGGGGGTTGATGTATGAAATTCGCATGGAATTGGTAATCTTTATATCTTCTAGCATAGTCCAGGTGGTCTTTCACCATCGATGGCCAGTAATACCTCATCCTTTTAATGTGAAAATTAAGCTTTGGTCTCGACTGATGAGATCCACAAACTCCCGAGTATGCTTCTTGCAAAGCTTGAACTGTTTCTTTTTATTCCAAACACTGCAATAGTATTCCTTCAAATGATCTTTTGTACATTTTTTTCATTGAATAAAAAGTAATGAATCCCACAACGTCGTTTTCATTGTAGCCGACCAGCCAAAAACCTAGGATTTATTCCCTATTTATTTTTTTACGTAAAACATGAATGGTATATATACTCAAACATACATATATGACCTTTATTATCTATTTAGAATCAAGTGTGACTCTTAATGACGTGTCTTTATAGTAAAGAAAGCGAGGTGTACGACGACGAATGTTAGTCCTTCTTCTTGAATTCTCTGGAAGTATCCCATAGCGCAAGTAGTCAATGATAGTTTGTCGTCAATCTTTATTTATAGATTTAGACATGGTGACGAGGTGTTCAACCTTATTTTCTATGTCCTCATCCTCATTTAATGGTGGTACTACTCATTCTTGGCGGATAGTAACTCGTGTCTGATTCAAAAGAGTTAGGGTTGAGGCCAAAGCAGCTAAGGTATTAGTTTACTTATTTTCTTTCCTTGACACATGCTGGATGGTTACTTCTCCAAGTCATTCCATCAACTTCTGGGCATAATCATGATATGGTCGTAGCTTAGGCTTTCTAACTTTATATCTTCCCAAAAGCTGCTTGATCAGTAATTGGGAGTCACTAAAGACTTGTAATTATAGTTGCTTCATGTCGACAACCATCTCAAGTTTGAGTATTAGTGTTTGATATTTATCAACATTATTGAATCAATGATTTGTCAAGGAAAAAGAGTATGGGATGACCTCTCCTTGTGGAGTTACAAATACTACCCTAGCACCAGCCCCATCTTTATGTGTGGCACCATCAAAGTACATTTTCCATGGGGATCTAACCTCAACAACCATTGCATCTTCATTAGGAAGTTCATCGGTTAGTTCTCAATCATCGGGTATTGAGTGGTCTGCCAAGAAGTCCGCCAATGGTTGTCCTTTTATGGCTTTTTGGGGGATATACACAATCTCTAACCATTGAAATTGAAGGTACCACCTTACAAGTCGGTTGGACTGGTTTCAATATTACAAATTGATGGAATTTTCCCTAGACACAAGACGAATGATATGAGCTTGAAAGTAGTATTTCATTTTTGGATTGAGAAAGCCAATGACAAACATAACTTTTTGATCGGAGATTACTTTAGTTGATTTGATGCCATCGTTCTTCTCAAATGGTAAAGAGTGTTTTCTTTTCCTTCACTATTTTCTTGAGCCAATAGTTCTCTAACTTACCTTTCTTGTGCCGCAATACAGAGTTTTAAATTTTACCAGGTATGGGTTTCACAAGAACTGGAGGTTTCATTAAGTATGATTTGATACTTTCACAGGCCTTGCTACATGCTTGGTCCTATTTAAAAGGATCATACTTCTTCATGAGACGGATAAATAATTGACATTTTTCGGCCAGTTTTGAGATAAACTTCCTTAAATATTCTAGCCTTCCTTGAAGTCTTTTTAACTAGTGAATGTCTTAGGGCTCGAGCATCTTCACAATTGCATCAACCTTGGTATGATCAATTTTAATTCCTCGGTCTCATACAATGAAACCACGAAGTATTTCAGAAGTAACTCCAAAGGCGCACATTTCAATGGATTCATCCTAAGTTGGTATCTTCGGAGCAACTCAAATACCATTCTTAGGTCTTTTAAGTGTCCATCTTTCTTTCTTGACTTCACCACTAAGTCATCCATATATCATTCAATATTTTTATGGAGTAGGCCATCAAAGATGTTTTGCATATCCCTTTGATAAGTGGAACCAATGTTTTTCAAACCAAAAGGTATTACCTTGTAGCAATAAATACTTTTGGGCTTACAAAATGCAGTGAGCTCTTCATTCTTTGGTGCTATGCAAATTTGGTTGTATCCAGATGAACCATCCATGAAGGACATTGACTCATAATAAGTGGTGGCATCGATCATCAACTCTGGTATGGGAATTGAAAAATCACCCTTAGGGCAGGCGTTGTTGAGATCACAAAAGTTGACACTAACTCGAATTTGGCCATTCTTCTTCCATACCGAAACAATTCTTGAAATCCACTTTGGGTATTTGACTTCATGAATAAAGCCAACTTTAATGAGTTTGTTAACCTTATTTTCGATCAATGGAACCAACTCTAGCCTAAAACGTCTTTGGGCTTGCTTAATAGGACGAGCACCATTCTTGATCGCCAACTGATGAACTGCTTCTTTTGGGTCTAAGTCAGGCATCTCCTTATAACTCTAAGCGAAGACATCCCTATATTCTTTGAGTATGTCCATATAGGCGATTTACTCTTTGATATCTAGAGAAGCACTCAGGTAAGTTGGTCTTAGGTCTTCATTCGTGCCAAGATAAACTTCCTTCAAGGGATCTATTATGTCTTTCACTCCTTCTTTAAGTTGCGATGGAGAATATACAACATCTTTCTCTTCTTGAGGATTATCGTTATTGATGGATATATGGTAACACCAGAAAGTATCTTCCATCTTTTCATCAACCTTTATTTGAGATAAGATATCATTCTCCTTTTGGGTTGTAACAAGATGTATGGAGATGATATTTTCTTTATCTTCCTCACACTTCTTGGTATATACCACAGTATGAACCTTTGTTTTTAACACCTCTTTGCGTGGAATCACAATTTTCGTCCATTGCCTTATTCTAGAAGGAATCAAACTTTAAGAATCCTTCTAGATCTTGGGTGAAGAGTGCATTATCATAGTTTGCCAACTTTTTTAGCTCTTGTTTCTTTTCTTCTTATTAGAAGACCTAATTTATCAAACACAGAAGTTTTTGCGACTGATTCTCCAAGTCAATCAAAGACAAAAGGTTTTTTATTAGAAGCAATAGAGTCTTTTTCCACGGTGATGTATTTACTAACCATCCTTCTTTTGGAGATGCAAATTAAAGGTAGCTGCGTGCACCCTAGGCCTTCATGTGCCTGCCTGGTTGTATCTTCTAATAGAAGTTTGCCCAACCTTGATGGCTCATTAGGATTATATCCAACCTTTAAAATTTTCTTGTATTCATTTGAATCCAAGACCTCTTTTGTATGCTTTGTAGGGAGTGTTATATCTTATGGAAGATTTTGAGCCACAAATTCTCCCAGTATCCTTGAGAATGGGTTTATTGTGTCAATCCGCTTGATAGGTAGTGTTATCACTCCTAGCATATTATCTTGGGCATTGAATGAATGATCTTTTTTTTTTCTTTACCTTTGGTACTTAGCAGAGAACATGAGTTGCCTTTTTTTTATAGATGTGATGCTTTCTTTATTCGAAGTGGGGAGAGACTTCTTAGTGGTGGATTTTTTGATAGTTATTGCGACCTTATTAGCTGCAAGATCATCACACTCTGTATTTATTACATCATCAATCCTTTTCTCTTTTACAACATAATTCTTTAAGTAGAATTTTGCATCGACAAAGAGTGACTTGACTTTAGTGAATGGATTATCATCGAAAACTATCTTTCTTTACACTCTGCCTTCGAGATACTTTAATCATTGATAGTAAGAGGACGAGATAATTTTGTTCCAATGCATCCAAGACCTACCAAGAAATATATTGTATGAAGTCTTGGCATCGATCACATGCATCAATACATTTTATTGAAAATTATCTATATGAATCCCTAACTTGACAGAACCCATGGCCCTCTAACCCGCTTGGTTGAAGCCTTGGATTATCAAGCGACTTTCATCCAGTTCGTTAGTAGTGATGCCAGGTTCCTTCACTATGCGGATAGACAGGATGTTGACTCCGGATCCTTCATCTATCAAGATTCTATTTATCTTCTTTCCTAAAACTTGACCCACCATGTACAAGGGATGGTTGTGTAGGGTTTATCCAAGCAGAAGATCGTTATTCGTGAATGTGATTTTTTTCACATACATGTGCCTCTTGGCCAAGAGGTTCAACAAGATTTTTAGAAGATGAAGGAACTTTTATAGGTAGATTTTCACCCTTTGCCCCCTCTTTGGTAGTATTAAAACAAGATGCCTCAAGGTTGACTTGAGCAATCTTTGCACGAAACCAACTTGGTAAGAATTCTTCCAAAGTTACTGGACGTCGTGTTTTTTAGTGGTGAAGCTCCATTAATCTCATCTTCTTTGGAAGCTCAACCAGCCTCTGTTTCCTCGGTTTTTCTTACCATCTTCTTTCTAGTTGGTTTCTCGGATGACTTCTTTCGTAGACTCATCTTCTTGTGTCTGTTCCTAGTCACTAGCGTCCAGCCTTCATCAACTAAAGACTTTTCATGCTTTATTGGTTCTTCTTTATGCTCTTCGAATCATATTTGCACCAAATCGAGTGAGCCAAAAGTGATAGATACTTAATGAGAAGTGGCATTCTCATCATCGAAGAAGATCTTATTCTCATTTACCAATTACATGACTTTGTCCTTGAAGACAAAACACTTTTCCATAGGGTGACCCACAAACCTATGATACTTGCAATAATTTGGATCATTGGTCCTTTCATCTTCATCGGGCCGCTTCATCTCTGGTATTTCAATGAGTTTATGCTCAAGGAGTTCATTGAAATCTAACAATATCCGAATCAAGAAAGGGTTTTTTTTGTATCTACTTTAAAGTTAACTTCTTGTTTGGACGCTCTTGAGAAGTCAGCCACATGTTTTGCTTCTTGCTCACCTTCATGGTGAACATTATAGGAGACATGTCGACATTCATGATTTTTTTATTATCATTTTTTAGGACAAACTTGCCCCGTCTTTTAGGTTCCTGCTTATCCTTTCCCCTTCGAGGGTCATGGATAGACGCTACTCCCTTTCCAGCAGAAGACATGCTCAACCTTATGTCATGATCACAAGTAGCTCTTCAAAGGATTTTGTCTTAATACCATGAAAGATATAAAGAATCTCCCAGTGCATTCCTTGGATGCACATATCTATTGGTTAAGTTTCACTGAGCCTGTCTTTGCAGTTTAGGATCATATTTCTCCATTGATTGATGAAGTCAATGACTAGATCTTCCTTTATTTGTCGAGTATTCATGAGCTCTACCATGCTTACAGTACACCTTGTGCAATAAAGGTAATTTAGGAACTCATGCTCCAACTTCTCCCAACTATCAATGGAGTTAGGCTCAAGGTCCGTATACCAATTGAAGACATTTTCTTTTAGGAAAAGAACAAATTGTTTGACAAGATAGTTACCATAAGTTCCAGCATTATTACATGTCTTAACAAAGTGTACAACATGTTGTTTTGAATTTCCTTTACCCTCAAATTGTTGAAATTTAGGGGGTTGACAACTGGCAGATATTTTTAAGCTATCAATCCTTACAGTGTAGGGCTTGAATTATGTCAGGGAATACTTGGTGACAACATCATACTTGTCTTTGAGGGTCCTTTCATTTAACTCTTTTAACTGATCAACCGAGATCATTCCCTCAGAAGAAACTTGTACCTCTTTAGCTGGTAGTGTTTGTTTTTTTAGATGTTCTGTCTTGTGAACTGCTGGAGCTTTTATAAGTGTATGACTAGAGTTTTTATCTATTAATCCATCCATCTTATCCGCTAACTTATCAATCCGAGCATCTTAATTTTTCATATACTTAGTGAGACCTTCAATTGCCTTTGTCAGGTTTGCAAGCTGCTCCTCCATAGATGAGGCATCAGTCACCATTACTTTCATGATCACTGGAGACATTTGAGAGCAACACATATTATTGAATAAGTTGATCTTTGAAGTGCTCATCTTATGTGGTGTAAGTGGAGATGATGCGTTAGTTGAACGACCATCATTCTTTGTGCTAGAGTATTTGGAACTAGAACGCTCAAGTAGAGCTAGAATCTTCTTAAATGATTCCACCACATTGATTTCTTACTTTGAAACACTTGCATGAGATCCCTTTCCCTTTGGAGTTGAAGATACAAAAATTAAAGTTGGCGCGGATGACACTGGATGTGTTTGTTGTCCTAGCATGTTGTCCTTGCTCCTTGTGACAGCTCCAAAGCTTCCAAAAGTAACACCAAGGATACTTTCTACTTTAGTAGTGAATTTTGAATCAGCAGCCTTGGAAGTAGTTGATTAAGAATTGGCCTTCTTAATTGGAAGTCATTTCAGTGTTCTTAATATTTAAAGTTGGAAAAGTTGAGATGAGAGGTAGAGATTGTCCCACTGGGCGTGCCAAAATTTTTTGGACAATAGAAATTCGAGATCTGAAAAAAATAATCATAACAAGAAAAATATTGTAATAATTATTTTATTAATTTCAATATGTGAGTGTTACAATCTCTGTGAATCCTCTGATTCTCCTTTTCAAATATAAATTTAAGGGTTTTATTCTTGATCTTGAATTTGAACTTGATTTGTGGATTTGATCTTGATGTGTGCTTGAATTCAACGGCTTTTGGTCTTGTTCTTGAATCTTGCGATCTTGATTTTGAATCTTGATGAACTGAATTTGAATGCTTGGGCTTTGTAGAGGAATCTGTTATGTTTGATCTATGAGCTCTCTCTTGCTTCTTGTTAAAGTTCTTCATCCCTTTTTCTGAATTATGAGAACCCTATTTATAGTTTAGGAAGTAAAGAGTCATGGTAAATATGAACTTCTTTTGACCAATCAGATTCAAGTGACATGGTGTCTTTTATGGGCTTTTGATTTCACTAAGCCTGCTACATTATTTTGACATATAACATGGTCCTATTGGCTCCTTCACTTGACTTGGTAGGCCATGTCATTCGATACGTGACGCTTATTTGGGCATCTAGAATATGACAGTATCTTGGGCTTAGAAAAGTGGGCTCATCATTTGTAGCCCAAATCATTGGGTTAACCCAATAAAAAATAAACTTTAATTAAAGGGAAAAGGACATGGGATGATCATTTGAAAAAAAAAAAGACCCATAATTGAAAAGGTGGACATGCTGTAGCCAGTTGGCTAAAGTAATTCTCCTTTTTAGCCATTTGGCACAATTGTGCACATGCAGTCTCTATACTCAATTGATACACTTTTATACCATATTGATACACTTTTATACTATATTGATACACTTTTTAAAAAGAGAAATGAAATTATATGCAAGAACATGCAGTCCCTATACCCAATTGATATCCTTTTATATCACATTAATACACTTTTATACTACATTGATACACTTGCAGTGTTCACATACTCAATTGATACCCTCTTATACAAGATTGATACATTTTTAGAATGCATGTAAAAACTATATAGAGTCGTATAAAATATGTATCTAAATAGTAACTGTAGTTAAAAATTATATAGAATGTGTATAAAAATACTATAACTATTATATAGAATATGTATATATATAGAAACTGTATCGTTATTATATATAAATATATATCTTTAACAATTGTATTATTTTAAAAATATATGGTATTGTATTTTATTGTATAAATAAGTAAAACTAAACAAAACAAATATATATCCAGTGCATATCTCGTGATGTCTACAGATGCATGTCGAAGTATCCAAAAATAATATATTTTTGAAGAATCAGACACAGATGCGCAATATTTTTGGAGAGTCCGAGCAACTTAGCTAAAAAGCAGTAACATGGAGAACAGGAGTTATCAAACATGAAGCATGAATAGATTTGACGGGGAACACGGGTTAGAGATCCAGAAGGTGCAGACTAGTAGAATCATCATTCATTGTTGAATCCGGATCCCTTTTGGTGGGTCTCACAACACAACTTATGTCTCCAGTTTGCAGATAGCGCAAACATCCTTTTTGGAGCAAAATACATATCCATGCACGGGATCCGTGTAGTACTGCAATGGCTAAAAGTAGGAATTACTTTAGTGGCTAATTATAGGTAATTGGTTTTGAGTGGCTATTATGGTGGAATTATTTTAGAATGAAGTGTTATTTTTGTCCTTTCTCCTTAATTAAATCCATACATATTTGGACTTAAATAATTAATCCAATTATATTAATCCACCATATTTATTTGAAACTAATATATTTTGTCAATCGAGAGAACATATATCTATTAACCACCATTAATAGAATTACATCCTAAACAAAGTAGCGTAACAACAGAAATTGAAAACTAGGTAAAATCTCCTGTGTACAGCACAGCCTCAACTGCTATTACTAGGCAGCTATTCTTTGCGACATTACTTCTATCCACTTTTTGTCTCTAAATTTTTCCTTCCTACGTAGCATCTTCGGTATCTTTAGTTTGAACTCTCTTTGGATTTGGTTGCATTCCACCTCTAGTCTAGAGATATAATGATTCCAAACAGCTTCGTTCCTAGACCTCCATTTTTTTAGATATTATTGTTGCCGTTTTTAGATAAATTATACCCACATATAATAACTAGAACAGATTGGTGGTTTACAATACCATGTAAACAGAAAGTAGGAGCAAAAAGAGTTATTAATAAAATAAGAAAGAAAACTGATTGGATAAAAGGAAGTGAAAAAATTACACAAAAATTAGAAAATATAAAAAATACTGAAGATACAATAGAACTGGTCGTATTTTCAATAAATAAAAAGAAAATAACTATATTCTCAATAAATAAGATAGAAATAATTAAGAAAAAAATTAGAACAATTATATAGTGAAGATCCATTAAAAGGATGGACAAAAACATAAAACCACTATAAAAATTGAATTAATAGATAAAAACAGCATAATAACCCAGAAACCATTAATATATAATTTTGATGATTTAAAAGAATTTAAAATGCATATAGAAGAATTATTAGAAAAATAATATATACAAAAAAGTAATAGTAAACATAATAGCCCAGCATTTATAGTAAAGAAACATAGTGAACAAAAAAGAGGAAAAAGTAAGATAGTTATTGATTATAGAAATTTAAATGCAAAAACAATGACTTATAATTACCCAATACCAAATAAGATATTAAAAATAAGGCAAATACAGGGATATAATTATTTTAGTAAATTTGATTGTAAATCAGAATTTTACCATTTAAAGTTAGAAGAAGAATCTAAGGAATTAACCGCATTTACGGTACCACAAGGATTTTATGGATGAAATGTACTACCATTTGGGTATAAAAATGCACCAGGTAGATATCACCATTTTATGGATAGTTATTTTAAACAATTACCTAATTGTATAGTATTATACATAGATGATATACTACTATATACAAAAACTAAAGAAGAACATTTAAAATTATTAGAACAATTTACAGATATAATAGAAAAATCAGGAATAGGTTTAAGTGAGAAGAAAGCAGAAATTATGAAAAATCAGATAGAATTTTTAGGAATACAAATAGATAAAAGTGGAGTCAAAATGCAACAACACATAGTCCAAAAAATAATAAATTCAGAAGAAGAATTAGATACAAAAAAGAAATTACAATCATTTTTAGGATTAGTAAACCAAGTAAGAGAATATATTCCAAAATTAGCAGAAAACTTAAAATCATTACAGAAAAAATTTAAAAAGGATGTAGAATATAGATATAATGAAGAAGACAAAAAACAGGTAAAGAAAATAAAATTATTTTGTAAAGAGTTACCAAAATTATAATTTCTAGATGAAAATAAAAAATTTACATATATAGTAGTAGCTGATGCAAGTGGATATAGTTATGGAGGAGTACTCAAATATAGGTATGAAGAAGAAAAATTAGAACATCATTGTAGATATTATTTAGGAACGTTTAACGAAACAGAAATAAAATGGGAAATAAATAGAAAATAATTATGTTCTTTATATAAATGTCTAATAGCATTTGAACCATATATCGTGTATAACAAGTTTATTGTTAGAACAGATAATACACAGGTACGATGGTGGCTAACAAGAAAAATACAAAATTCAGTTACGACAAAGAAAATTCGGAGACTAGTATTAAATATACTGAATTTTACATTTACAATTGAAGTAATCAATACTAACAAAAATATCATTGCAGATTACTTATTAAAACAAAGCTACTCAAACTGATTTACCAATGGAAGAGGCTGATGCCAAAGATACCCCGACTGATTTATTGCTCCAAATGTTTAAACAAATGGAGTTATTACAAGAACGAGTTATTACACTAACTACTGAAGTTACAAATGTAAAAGTGCAAGTCGAGCACTATAAAAAATAAGATACTGTGCAGGAAGAGCACATTAAAAAACTAGACCTAGAAGGTGACGATGAGAAACACCTTAAAACTCAAATTACTGACGAAACTTCAATTACAGCTGCAGGCACATCTAAAGGGAAAAATATAGTCACTCAAAATAGACCTAGAATACCAAAGAAAAAGAATTATAACCTCAGTCAAATATTTTCAAAACCATATACACCAAATATACAAAATTTAGAAGCATTTGCACCTCCCCCAGATACATACCTATTCTGAATCACTTAACCAAGAAAAACAGACATACAATTATTCTTCTCGTAAATACATTGACAACATACACACCTTACAAACCTTATTAAATATCAAACCTATTCAAAGTGAAGAGCTAGCCACACAACAAAAAGGATATATTACCCAGAAATGCCAAAATTATAATAAACTTATTGCCTTACCAGGTACAAGCCCAAATTTTATTAAATCATGTTACTATTATGAATTCTTATCTACGGTTTACACAACCGATGGAGAAGAGTTAGAAGGAATCCCAAAAATTCACAAAGAATTTATGACTTACAAGAGAATTACCAACGGACAATTATTCTATGTTCGATTTTATTCCGCACCAGCAAAAATATTATTTGACGAAATTAAACAGACTATTAATGTGGTCAAAATGGGTATGACCGGAGATTATATTATTCCGAAAGAAATATGTGAACAAACCGAGATACCAAAAATGCAGATACCAGCATTTTACCGCAACAAAAGAGTTATTGGAATATGCAATATATTATTAGAGTTACTTAATAATTATTTAAATAAAAAGCCAGTTTGGATATATAATTCAAGGAACCAAGCATTGATTTATTCAACTTGCAAAGAAGTTAGAGACCATGACATGGAAGAACTTAGAAAATGGGGATTAACACTCCTCAGATCAGAAGAACAATCATTAATAAGATCTATCAATAAGAGAATTATTTCAGAAGAAGCTATGGATCAATTTTGTGAAAAAGTTGGCCAAAAATACAAAGATCACATATGCCGCAGATGTAGTGGCAAGCACAACTTTATTCCAGATGTGATGCTACACTGATAAGAAGATAGAAAAAATGCAGATACAACAAAAAAGAGATAACTACGAAGCAAAATAATGGAGAAGACAAGCTATTAAATTGTGAAAGTGACATGTAGATAACTTTCATAATTTCCTTTACGTAAATTGTAAGAATTTGTATAGAAAAAGTCTTAGGTATTAATAATTTTTTGTCTTTTAGTAGTTTAAGATAAAGACTTTTTTGTTAGATAGCTATAGCCTATAGCCTAGCCTTTTTGACATTTTTGTTAAAGTTTTTTAGTCTTTAAAAAATAGACACGTGCATGTAAAGTTTGTTTACAACTTCAGCTTATAAATAAACGAGCATTTGCTCAGATGAAGGGTAAGCCTTCATGTGTTGAAGCAAAAACTCTCTCTCTTTTCCACAACAAATATTTTACTTATTCATTTTAAAACAGGTATATTTCAATGGAAAAATCTATGGAGGAACAAAATTTAGGATTATCAAACTTACCAGAACAAGTATATTTATTCAATATTATGAATAGCTAAATTCATAATTCATAACAATCATGATATAATAAGATAAGTTCATGTTAGTTACTTTATAGTAGAATTATTCGAAGAATAGCATGTTAAGAAGTTTATTAACAAAGTGGAAACGGAGAAAAATCCCTAAGAACTATGCCATCCTAAAGGTGAAACCAATAAGATAAGAAGCCGTGGTGGGGAGTAGCCAGAGTTGAGGCGCTGTTTAAGGGAAAAGTATCTGGATTACCACGCTAATAGTGACCGACGAACATGTTATTTAAGAATGATCTAGTATATAGTAATCTAATATGATCATATTTTGTTATGTGTATGATTGAAGAGAATATTTTAAAAATAACAATTTTATGAAAAATGAATAATTATTTATCTGACGAAATGTTAGATAAATTTAAAATACTTATTTTGTATTCACTTAAGGATATAAAAGTAGTAGATATAAGAAAAATTATATTAGAAAAAACGTTTGGTAAATATTATATGACTAGAATAAATTACATACCATGCCTACCTAACTACTCTTACAAATACTTACCATGATAAATTACACATATCTAGAATTTTGGAAAAACAATATGAGAAACATACAGTTAGTAGAAAAACAGATGAAAGTAAATTTAGACAAATACATGGAAACTAAAGATATAAAATATATAGAATTTATTAATGAAAATATGCAAGAACTACTTAGACTAAAACAAACAACCGAAAGATATTATGAAAAAGCATTTAATCAAGCTTAAATGACAGATGATATTAAAATACTTGTTTTATATATACTTAGAGATATAGAAATCATAGACATAAAGAAAATAATATGGAAAAAATTACAAGATTATGAAGAGGAAGAATTATTAAACAGTATAGAAAACTTACTCATATATTATGAACACCAATACTATTTAGATTTAGATGGATATTATACAGACTAAAAATGTCAGAATATATTAAGAAAATTAGAAAAAACCAAGAAGACCTACATAAAGAAATTGATTATAGAAAACAAATTAGAGAAATAATGGAAAATCTAATAGAAAAATTAAAATGGATAGAGGAAACCATGAAAAATTTAGAAAAAAACAAAGATAAAAGTTTAAATAGTTTAAAAAATTCATTAAGAAGAGAACAAGAAAAAATAGTTAGTAGTATTAATAACCTCAAACAAGATATTAAATATAGTACAAGTAGAATAGATTATTACACATTTACTTTAGAAGAATAAAATGATAAACTACGAATATCTAAAATACTGGGAACAAGAAATGGAGGAAATAAGATTAACAGAAAACCTTATAAAAAAAGAATTTAATTGAATATTTTAAAACAAAAGGTATAGAATATTTAGAATATCTTAAAAATAATATAGAAGACTTACAAAAACTAAGAGAAAAAGCTAAGAGACTTACATTCTTAGCTTTATAAGTGATTAAGCTTCCTTCGTTATTAAATCTTTTAACTATTATTGGTGTTTTTAATTTATCCCATTTACTTTCTGGTAAACAATTATATCTACATAAATTAGCTTCTTCTCCTGTATCTATCATAGGTGTATAATATCTACTATAATATCCTTCTACTATTATCTTCATTAATACATACATTTTCATATCATGTTAGAGCTCTTCTTAAGAATAATTTTTCTCTATTATATGTTATAGATAATTGTGTATGTTCTATATTGTATGGTCTTACTTGTTCTAGCCGTTTAATTCCTAATGTTATGTCTGTTTTTTGCATTTCTTCCTTTATTTCAAATTCTATTTTCATTTTTCTAACTCCTATTGTTATTTCTTTTTCTGCTATATTTTTAGTGTTTATTAAGCTTTTTGGTAGATCTGGGCATATATTATTATCAGATTTTATTTCCTCATTTTTTACTAGATATTTTGCTATATAATTTTCTTCTTGTCCTGTATTTAAGAGTATTAAATATTCCTTTTCATTTATTGTTCCTGTTATGTTATATTGATTTAAATTAACTATTGAACTTGTTTCATAACTTGTTCTTTTTGATGAACTCGAAGATTCTGATTTTTCATAAGCTATTCTTTTTGTTGTACTTATTCTATCATTTATTATTTCTAAATCTTCTTCTATGTCTATATTTTTGTAACTATAATCATTATTATCAATTGTTTTTATGAATTGTTCAAAAGGACTTTCTATTTGTATTTTATTAATTTTATTTTTTCCTGTTATTTTGTGTTTTGTAGTTAATACATATAGATTTTTACATCTTGCTGTAAATATTTTACTTCCTGTGGTTAGTTCTATTCCTGATATTTTCCAATATAATACCAATGATTTATCTATATTTTTATCTGTTATTGCTACTGAATAATTTGCACTTATTATAAATTTAAATTTTTGGTATCTTAAATTTCCTTTTATGACAGTTATTATACTTTTTTCTATAGGTCTTATAATCCTATCATCTGCTAAATATAGTTCTATTGGTGTATCTATTCCTTCTCTAAAACATGCTTTTGTCAATATCTCTGTACCTCCAAGGTGTACATATTTTATTGGGTCTCTACTTTTTATATCATTTATTTCTTTATTTATTATCCTTTTTGTTACTAGTGGTATACTAGCTTTTACCTTTTGCATATATTCAGTCTATTACATGTTCTTTTTGGCTTACTACATAATATTCTTTCTTTTTCCTAGTAAATATATTTTTTATTGTTGGCATTTTAAATATTTTTTCTACACTTAAGTCTAACTCTTTTCCTTTTATTTCATCAAATACATTGTTATCAAATATTATTTTTTGATCTGTTCCTTCGTCATTTAAATATTCTTCTTTTGTTATTATTTTTATATCTTCTTCAGTCATTTGGTTTATTTGTATATCTTCTTCAGTCATTTAATTCGTCTAATTCACTATCTATTTCATTATCTTCTATTTCATTATCTGTTTCATTCTCTGAAATTTCATATATACTGTCTTAACTTTCTAATTCGTAATCTATATAATCTATCTGCATATATTCTGTATTTTCTATTTTTATTTCTGATATTTGTTTATTTTTTTGGGTTTTTAAGTAATTTACAATCTCTAGCTAAATGTCCAAATTTTCTGCAATTATAACAAGTACATTCCTTTATAGATTTCTTTTTCCTATATGGTCTTTTATGTTTATAATTTTTTACATAATATATTTTTCTTGGTTTCTTATACTTATATTTTGATTTTTTGTATTTCTTATATTTCTTATGCCTTTTTCTTTTCTTATAATATCTTTCTTCGCATCCAAATTGAGGTGCTATTTTATCTTTGCAACATGCTAAATTTCTTATTAATGTTTTTTCCATTTTTATTTCTTCTCTATATTTTTCACATAGATTTCTATACCATTGTTGTAAAAATTTTGTTCTTGCTCCTAGAGTATCTACTATTTTTGCTTCATCCCAACTCTTTATTATTTTTGAACTAAATGGTTCAGGTAATTTACTAAAATATAATTTTCTTATTTCTTTACTTTCTTCTATATTATATGCTCCTTTATAATAATATTCTTTAAATGCGCAAGTATATTCATCTATGTAGCACATATTACATATTGCTAATTTTAACATTAAATTTCTATTTGTATCTTTCTCTTCATTTTGTTCTTATTCTTTTGTTGTCATGCTACTAAATTCGTCTTTTATAGTTGTTTCATATTTTTTTAATAATTCTATAGGTATTAATTTAGTTGTAGTT
This sequence comes from Capsicum pubescens, assembly GCA_030864215.1. Taxonomy (NCBI): domain Eukaryota; kingdom Viridiplantae; phylum Streptophyta; class Magnoliopsida; order Solanales; family Solanaceae; genus Capsicum; species Capsicum pubescens. Next base: position 85,192,279 of record CM061548.1, read on the forward strand.
GTTGATGATGTTCCTTCTGTGGGTTTGTCAGTTCTTAATACTTTTTTACTATTTTCAGTTAGATTTAAAAATCATAATTTCACTGTTCCTATTAGTGTTTTTTCTATATATTCTGGTGCATCTATTACATTTATATTATTATCTAATAATTATTTTGTCATATATCCTATCCATAATTGTATTGTTTTTCTGTATCTATTACACAATCTAAGTCTAAAAAGTTATAATTTTTGTTAACTATTTGTTTTAGTGTCCATTTGTCATATTCATTCTTTAGATTATATCTTTTAAACTTATTCTTATAATATGTAGGTTTTCTTATTTCTGATGTTCTAGGTATTATATTTTCATCTTCTTTTTTTTATCAAGAGTGTTTATTTCCGTGTTTATATTTTCTAAGTTTTCTTCATTAATTACTTCTTGTTTTTCATTGATTCCTAATTTTTTTGTATTTGTTAAGATTTCTGTATATGTTTCACTATCTTCCGAATCATAATTATCTGTTTCTTCAACATCTATTGTATTAATTTCTAATTCCTTGGTTTCTATTTATTTATTGTCTATTTCTAATTTTTCTTTAAATTGATTTGTCCCATTTAATAATTTTTGTTCTTTATCTTTTTCTTCTTTTTCTTTCTGTCTTTTTTCATACAGATCTTTTAGCATTTGTAGTTCTTTTTCTAATTCAGCAATCCTACTATTTTTAGTTTCTTCTATTTTTCGTATTTCTTCTGTAATTTGTTATTTTATTTTTTCTATCTATTTCTTCGTTTTCTTTTTCTATTCTCACCATAGCTGTCAATTTATCTTCTAATTTTAATTCTTCTTTTTCTAACATTAAATATAAATGTTCACCTATTTTCTTATACCTTCTACCTAAATTAGAAAATACTATTTTTATTTTTAATCCTTCGTGATTTTCATGTGTTTTTTCGTCTATTATAAATTCTTCTTTGTTCATTTTTTATTTAATTGTTAATAGATCATGTTGGTATGCATATTCTAGACTATCTATTGTTGATTCTAAATTTGATATTTCTTCTTTTTGTGCATTTATTGAGTTTTTACTAACTCCGACAATTATGTAATATTGTAGTCTTTCTATCCTTATTTTTAATTCTTTACGTTTTTCAGATATTATTTGCTTTAGTTCTTTATATTTTTGTACGTTATTCATTTAAATAGTATTTTGGGGAATATCTAAATCTAGTTTTATCAAATAAATCATAATTAATAAATTAATCAAGTAAATCCATATATATACGACTTTCGTATTTTTTAAATAACAAGGCTCTGATACCAATTGTAGGGGGTACGGATTAAGCGCGGTAACTTTACTAAGAAATAAATGATGTAAACTGCTTAGCGGTAAAATGATGTAAGATAAAAACTGCTTAAATTAAATAAGACAGGGATCTAAGCATAAATTTGTCACATTGGTCGAGTATTAGATCCTTTCAGGTTAAGTCCGAATGTGATCGAGCTTGAGTATGAAAATGAAAAAACAATAAATAGCTAAAGAAAATAACCAATGTGTTAGAACCAAACTAAAGATATTTTATTACTTAAAGGGTAAGAATGAACAAAAAATTAATCCTTTACAATGGGGGAGGGGGTCTCTATTTATAGGGTACAGACGTTGTCTATGAACATTGAAAGATTGCCACTTGTTCTATTTTTGTTGAGGCGTAATCAACCTAGTAGTTTGTGTCAAATGAGGCTCTATCGAGGACTGGAAGTGCTTTGTGGAATTCCTTTCACATTGCCCTTTTATTTATCTATTAGTATGTAGTCACCATACCTATTTAGTCTTGGGTGCCTTCATTTTTTTCCCTAGTATGTGTCCTGCTGTGTTGGCGTTGCCTCTGAAATGGTAATATCGTGGGCCGACTTCACTCGTACCCGACCCAGTTTAGCCCAGCATCCCAAATATATACTAAGCCACTTTCACCCCATACAGTCATTTTTGTAGTTGCTTTGTGTAATCGCCATCATAGGTTCTCTCGACACTTTTATTTCTTGGTAGACTGGTTATTTTCTTATGTCGGGCTCATTGTTGAACAATACCATACTGGACGACCCATATTACACCCAATCCGACTAGGATTTAGTCTTCTAAGCTATTTTATCTCATACAGATGGTCCCTTCATCTCTTGTGTACAATATCGATATGGTTGGGAGACAAAAGAATCCATTCTTATGTATTTCCCACGACTGACTGAGATATTCCCAACTAAGAGGGACCTTTCATTCTACTGCATAACTCCTTTAAGAAAATTGAATGCCATACTTCTTAACAAATGTCTTTCTATCTAATTGTCTTGTTAATCTACTCATTTTATCATCACATTGATTGTAAATATAGTTCAACTGGTTCCTTGTTATTTGGAAAGTCGCCTATAGAAACGACAAAGTGGATCTTGACGCTTTGGCTTCTGCACAGTATCGCGTCTTTTATGAATGGTTATTCATATGTCAAACATCTATGTTCCCTTTTCAAAGGCTAATGGCCTATAACTTCCATCATCTCTCAACTTCTTTAGGCATATTTTTCTCTTTGAATTATCTCCAATTATGCAAATATAATGTCCCTGTAAATCTTAAGCATTTGACCCTTACATTCTCTATAGTCCTTGCCTCATTTTTGTTTTTGACCCTGGAGATTCATTCAAAAATATTCTTTCTAGATTATTAACGGAAGTGAGGCAGGTACTATAGGCAAAACTCGAGGTGAGGGTGGTCGGTAGCAACATTCTTGATACAAGCTGAATCAGTTTCAATCTTTTAAGATCTATGCTTCAAGGACAACACCTAAGGGTCTAAGACTTGATCATTCTAGGGATACAAGTACGTGTTTAGATGATATCTTGGTAGGAGAGGAGTTATATTCAATGATACAATATAATGGCTTATTAAACAACATCATGTTTGGATAATTACTTGGAGTGTAGGAGGTGCATTGCTAACAATGCCTAATAGTCCACTTTGTCATATTAGGAAACTTTTGAGCCCGTTTTTTAATAAATATCCCATGTCTATAAATAGCTAGTTTTCCTCTTTTCTTAGAATAGTTGATGGATGATGATGAGAGATACAGTTGCAAGTGTTTTTAAGCTTGTTAGAAACTTATCGATTTATTGAGAAATGTAGGTTGCGAGTGGATTAATTTTATTCAAGGGTTTCATAAGAGAATTGGTGCTTTTAGTATTTATAATTGAGGTTTTTGGGTTTAATATGCCCATTAGTTTCATTGATATTTCTATCTTTGTGTCATTCTATCTATCCTTTTATATCTTATCTTTCAATTTATGTCCTTGTGTTTCGTTCTAGTATTTTTTTCTCGTATCATTTGGTATCATAGGTGAGTTAGAATTATTTTCATGATTCTAGTCTTGAGTTTGTTACCTTGAAAATCACAAAAAAATCACAAAAAAGTACTATTCACATTTATGGGTCTAGTCCAAATTATGAGTTTTTAATTTTGTGTTTTCTTTAGTTTCTAGTGCTAGATTCTTGTTCTATAGTACTATTTGAGTCTAAATCTAAAATTTGAGCTTATTTGGAGTTGATTTTAATTGTCTACCATTGCTGAGTTTGAGCTTGAAGAATTTGAAGTGGGTTCTCAAATCTGAAATTTATGGTTGAGCTTTTGAGCTTGAAATTGCTTGGGTTGTGTTCATGAGTTCAAAGTGAGCTTGAGTTTCAAATTTTGCAAGAATTTCCAGTTTGTTTGCTTAAGGATCAATTTTTTAATGTTCTTGTGTTCTTCATATCTTGTTGAATAAGAACATTCACAAAGGGTGTGTTTGGTCTAAAAACAGTGAAAGAAAAAGGGTTGTACTTGTTTATGCCAAGAAATATTCTAAAATTTCAAAAGAAGAAATGATAAGATTAGTACAAAAAGGGACTGTTCCAAAACGGGAAAAGACAAAAATATAGAACAAGAGGGGGACCAAAAAATTCTAAAATCTGATAGAGCTTGAAGGTTCCCTTGAAGAACTCCCAAGCTCTTGACAAGTTATCCTAAATAAGTCATCACACCTTCATAACTTGGACGATACACTATTTCTAAGTGATGAATCCATTGTTGAATCCCCAATCCTCTGATAACTCACCACACCAATCCGTCACACTAAGAGGTCTTGAACAACATTCTGATTTGTAGTGACGGGTCCCTTACTGGAACTCTACAAGCTTGATGGTCCTCTAAGTGATCAGTCAAAAGTTAAACATTAGGAGTACTTGTTGGTTAATCCTTGACGGAACACTTGGCGCGTCGCCCAGGAGGTGACTACTTGTCACTTGAGCAGTCACAAGCCAAAAGTTTTGGACACTTTTTGGTTAAGGACTAATGGGTTCTTTGGCGGTCAGTCATCCTAGTTACGACCCGCCACAAGATTAGTCAACGAACAAAAGTTCTCATAAGCTTATTTTTAGATTCGTAGTTTTGTTTTCTTTGATTCTTCATTATCTTTTTCGTAATTCTTACACTAATCAACTACTAGTAATCCCTCTACTTAGTTGTGATTAGTTCTTGAGTCCATCTTCTTTATGTTCTTTTATCGTTTGTTTCTTAGTTAATTTCTTGTCTCAAGTCCTTTAATTTTTAATTGAGTCATCCATATTTACCTTACCATATTTCTCAAGTGTACTAAGGATTATGAGCGGAGCAACCCTTAATACCATCTTGGAATCAATCCTAGTTATGCGATAAGATGTGAAGCAAATGACTAGGAGATTGTTGCACATAAATGAAAAGTTGTCAAACATGGATTGTAGAATGGAAAATATAGATGGTAGGATGGAAAACATTGGGGACCATTTAAAAGGCTTTTATCCTACTCCTCGGCCCCATGTCCAAACTCTCTCAAGCCTACTAAATAAGAAATGAGTTTTATAAATTGTTGTTCGACCACTCCAAATCTAGTTTGACAAAGACACTTCCACCATTAGGCCTTTGTTACTCACTAACCATGATACTAGCATTTTATCTAGTATCACTCATTTTCTTATGTAGGTTCATGAAAAATACATCAAAAGGAGGATGCAAGGAGAGTGTCTTATGAAAATAAGCTTGAAGGCCTAACGAAGTTCATACCAAAGGATTCCATACTTAGAAAGTGTGATGGCAAGTTGATAAAATATTTGGATTCGAGGTTGAATTCTTTTCAAGAATGGGACGATGATACAAGACGAGTGAGTTCCAATATTTCAAGATCCATACTTCAAGGACAACACTTAAGAATCTAAGATTTGATCATCCTAGAAAAGTAACTACGTGTTTGGGTGATAGCTTGGTACATGAGAGGAGTTATATCCAATGATAAAATCCAATGTCCCATTGAAAAATATCGTGTCTAGATGATTGCTTAGAGCATAGCAGGTGCATTATTAAAGATGCCTAATAGGCCATTTTGTCATATTGGGCCACTTTTGGGACCATTTCATAATAAATAGCCATGGTTATAAATATCTGATTTTTCTCTCTTTATTAGGATAGTTGATGAATAATAATGAGAGATACACTTGCGAGTATTTTTAAGCTTGTTGTGAGCTTATTAATTTGCTGAGAAACATAGGTTACAAGTGGATTAATTTTACTTGCGGTCTTCATAAAAGAACAATTTATCGCTGGGGTTTTTAGATTTAATATACCCATTAGTTTCATTGATTTTGATAACTTTGTGTCATTCTATCTATCCTTTTATTTCTTATCTTTCGATTTTCATCCTTGTGTTTTGTTTTCATATTTTGTCTTGTATTAGCTCTGGCGACCACCTTTCTCTATAGCTAATACAGTCTTTTTTTTATATTGAAGCTTATGAGTTACGTCAAAGGCACCCGACTGCTACTAAGAACTCCTCACTCTTTGGGGCTCTCACTGTCTTTTAATGAGAAAACCCTAGGTGAGAAGATACATGACCCTTCCCCATGTAGATGATAATACATAGTTATGGGGGCCCTGCACTATCTGCTTTTTTTTTAGATATATCTTTCTCCAATTGAGTGTGTCATAATTTGGTCCTGGTTGTTCTCAAGAGGAGTGGATGAAGTCTTTCCCCCTCATATTGTGATCTAGGGTACCTCCCTCTATTTTCAAGAAAAGGGTCGGCCTGAAAGAAGTTTCTCTAGCTAATTAGGGCAGAGTGCTAATTCAACCAGATGCATACTCGAATGCCTAGTCTTTCAGACTTTGTTTCATATTATTTGGAGTTTTCATGTTGTGTAACTTCTCCCTATTCGGGAGAAATGAAAATAATAATAGAGATTTTTTTTTAGTTTTCTTGATGTTATTTGATATTGACTATTATTTTCTACAAATAACTTTTTTGGCTAGGTGAGACCATTTTTGGGCTAATGATTGTACTTTAAGCATTGTGTTGGATTGATGTTTTGATCCTTCTCAATGATCTTTCCTTAAAGGTTCCCCTTAAAGTGTTATGGAGCCCTAGTGGTGATGTTTATATACTTTGGCCTTCCAAGAAAACCTTACCAGTGCCCCCAATGAGGGCTAGTTTTGCCTGCCAAGTCCTTGTCCTTAGGTGGTGATGCCGGATTTTCTCCACTCAAGGATGTTTGTCATTTATCTTGCTCAAATACATTTGACCCCTTCCAAAGTCGATAGAAGTGTGATGACATTGACATTCATTAATCAGATTTGTTGTGATTCGCACATCTCTATCGTGCTTTATACCTTATTTTATTTGTGCGGAAGCTTAAATTATCTATCTAAGATTTTCTTGTATTGGGTAAAAAAAGGAGGGATATGTACCGTTAGATCCTTATAATGGAACAACCAGGTACATTGATTCTGAGTATTTCCCTTTTGAGTTTCGTTATGTTCAACCACACCAAACATGTGCTAATTATCTATGCCCTTTCCTTTTTTATTTTATTAATGGACATTAATAGACCTCTGGATATAAATTACCACTTTTAGTATTACATTCTTCCCCATGCCTTTCATCCTTGTAGCAAGGTCATACACAAGAATTGTTTTTTCTCCTTTATGGACTCTTTAGGTTCCTTTGCATATTGTGCTTGTATTCTGGGGGTTCCCCACAGATTTTTCCTTATCTTTTTTTTCGTCCCTGAGATCATCCTTAAATAATTTCTCTGAGGTTTTTGATGAGGGTAAGATAAAAACTATGGGTAAGGCTTGGGACAAGAGAAACTGTAGAGAACGTATCCATTCTTATTCTTCTTTGTCTCTCTAGTGCGAGCGCTCAGTTTTCTCATCCCTGCTTCAATAGTTTTAGATGCAACATCGGGAGAGTATGAGATTTCTTTGTACATGTGTTTCTACGAGTTGAGGTTTATCTCAATAATCATGAGAGCTCCTGTAAGGGTTTTTGTCTAAGGCTCTTTAGATTCACCCATTTTCAGCCTTTTGGGATTAAAGAGAACCTGCCTCTGCCCCTGGAACCCACAGATAATTCATTATAAGCCAAAATCACCAAGCTTCCAACACGAGAGGTGGCCATCTTTCCCAAACTTACTAGCTTTGTAGGGGGCGCGATCTAGATAAGACTTGAGTTCTTTTGATGAAGATCACTCCGACAGATTCCAGACTGACAAGAAAGAAATCATATTGTGCCTTAAGGATATGGTGTCTTCGCACCTCATGTTATTTCAGACATCCCCTATTTATTTTTATTTGCTTTGTTTGAAAGCTTCCCCTGTACTATAATAACTTTGTACTTGACTCTAGTGCGTTATTTGTATTGCACACTCATTTATATTCAATGATTTTGTTAAAGTCATCTATTGCAGTGAATACTGCCTTCGAGGTGCCTCATCCTCTAAGAGGCTTCTGCATTTAATGTAAAATTTGCATGAGTTGAGTTTGTACTGACGAGTAAGTCCATTTGCTATTCGATTTTTTATTTCGCGTGCCTTTTGCCATTTTAATTTTTCCTAGTTCATCCATTGGGCATTTCAGCCATATGTACCCCAACATATTGAGGAGGGATCCTATAATTTATATTTCTTTGAGCTTCTATGTCTAGATGTTTCCAAGATAGTTTAGCACGTATCCTTAGAGTACTAAAACTCTGAATAATCGACATCGACTAAGAGGACTATACCTTTGGGAATGATTAAAAATACTCATACGCGTTTGACCCCACCCGATCGAAGGCCTTGTCGTAATGGGTATCCCAAGTACATCCAGGACTAGGGACCATCCCTAATACCTAACCAACCATCCAACACATACCCTGAGTCGGATGAATTCCAAAAATATAGCAAGGTAGCTTATAATTATCCAAATCCAGACTCTGGATAGGTCTATAACCGTGACCGACCCAAACGAGTCCAACTATCCCAAACCAACCGATAACCATAACCAAACCGCAAACCAAAACCAAAACAATAACCAAACCAGGTCCCATAACATAATATAAAAGGATAGAACGGTGAGAAATTTCATCCAACGGTATTAAACCCCATGCCAATGTAATTACTAAGGCTGACACCAATACTGATCCCGCCCATGCCAACCTATAGTAGTTCCACAAAAGTCTCTAACCAAAAGAAAATCAATATTCGGTTGGGATATGCACCCAACCATAGACAAAACCAATATCCATAAATAAACCAAAGTATATGAAAATGTCCATAACATGAAATGGAGCCTTTCGGAGAGATGGAAGCTCACCACTTCAATACAAAAGCTGATCTTGAAATTCGATCACTACACAGGAGGAGTAAAATGGACGGTTCCTGCATTGCGTGGGGATACAATCGCCCGAAGATGGGTTAGCGGGTAAACTCTAGCATGAACTTGGGATAAGGATAAAATAATGCCAACCAGTAAAACCAAGTAAACCAACAATATGCATACAAACATATTGTGTATATATATAACCATGCCGGGAAAGTGAACCGTGTTTAACATGCATTTAAAATCATTAACCTAGGTATGTGTAGGTTAACCATCCTAAATCACCCATGGGTTATATGGGTCCTGTGTAACCCTCTGAATGGGCTCCGATGTATGTAGCCGCACGAACCAGAGATACTATAAGCGTAGGGGATTCCCAAGTACCCTTACTCTCTTTGATACATAAGTACAATGTACTTAGAGGATTCCCGTGTACCTCATAGTATCATATATGGTTGCCATGACCAACCCCTCATGTCGGCAAACATGAGTTTCCAGTGTTCGTTCATTGAACCCCCACCTTCACGGTTAGCTATCATACCCCGCCATTATTGCCCAATTAAAACCATTTCCAACTAATAAATCCATTATTCCATTTATTATTAACCAAGGCTATCAATAGTGGTATCGTCATACCGACTATAACTTGTAAGTATTGTCCTTATCCAAACCTTTTTGGGTTAAGGGATTCCCGTGTACCCATTTACCAAGTTAACTTGGGGGAGTCCCATATACCCAACAAGTGTTCCATTATTATGTTTGCTTGGGAGAGTCCCATGTACCCCACAAGTTATTCATTTGCATGTTTACTTGGGGGATTCCATTGTATCCCACAAGGAGTTCAATTAACCATAAACATGAACACCAAACCATTCAAAACCATTTACGGTTCCATTACCAAACAATACCATGCAATAGTTCCATTAAAAAGTCCAACAATATAGTAAAAGCATTGTCATAGGCATTTTATCAAACATATTGGTGGCATAATGTTTCCAAAACCAAAATCAAATCCCAATTAGCCATTCCTATCAACCAAGTATCCAAACCACCATTAAAACATGTAAATACATAATTAAAACATGGGAAAATCATAACTAAGCCATTATAACCAAAACTCCCAAATTATATTTGAAAACCCAAAATCATACAATATTCAAACCATGAAAATATTGTATAAAACCATGCCTTTAGTTGGAACTAAAAATGAGGGAAGGAGTACATGCCATGAATTTAGTAGATGATGGAGAGAAATCACCAACACACGCCCCAAATTAATCCTTAAGATGAAACCCTAGCTTTCTTTGCCCAAGAACTTTAGAGAGGATTAGGGAGTGTTTTATAAGTGTTAAAGAATAAAATAATAGGGAAAATAACCTCCCAAGTGTGAAAGTTGTGGGGACTTATTAGGTTAAGTGGAAAAATGTTTAGATTACCTTCACTTAAACTGCACAAAATTCCCGTCAGGGGGATACGACTATTCATACTAGTCGTACCCTCCAATACGAGTGGTACCCACCACTCGTACCCCAGGCCTCCCTCTTGGACCCAACACTATCTAAGGTATGACTTACCCAAACCAAGTCGTACTCAAAGCATACGACTAGTACCCTTGAGCCGTACCCCTGGCAGAATAGAATCACAAGAGGTTTGAACACTGTTTATCATACGAGTCCATGGTATGATTCGTTCCCTGGATTGCAGCTCCTGGTGAGCCACTAGTTCTCAGATCCAACCTAAGTCACTAAGTCTAAGACTAAGTGAAGTAACCAAACAATCCGTATCTGCCTATACTACTCGTACAAAACAAATCGTACCCATTCCAGTAACCCAACTAACACTGGTCAGCATATGAATAACCCATACCACTCGTACCATAGTATACGACTGGTACCTACCGGTCGTATGTTGTACAGAACCCAGAAATCTAGGAAATTTTCTAAGGGTCCCAAACCCAGGGTGTTTCAGTCTCCCCCACTAGGAACATTCATCCCCAAATGACGGACAAGGTAGGTATAAGCACGACTTACACCCCTTAGATACCTATACTCTTACCTTTAACAAAGATGCAAAGAAATCCTGTAGAGTCATTTGCATTATCAAATATCAATCCAACCTTTAACTAAATTAGAAAATAAAGATGCAAAGATATTAATCTCACCTTTAACAAAGTTTGAAAACAAAAGTATGTTGAAGAAAACATACCTTTTGCACGAATCCCAGGAGCAGAAAACAGATGCGAATTTATGGACTTGATGTCCTCCCCCGCTTCCCATGTAACCTCTTCTACCTTGTGGTTTTACCATTGAACCTTAACTGAGGCCACATCCTTGGTCCATAGCCAACGAACCTGCCGATCCAATGTCTCAATCGAGATCTCTTCATAAGACAGAGAATTCGAGATACTCAAGCCCTCTAAATGAACTACCGAAGAAGGATCACCAAGAAACTTCCTCCACATAGATACATGAAATACCGGATGAATGGAGCTCAAACTAGAAGGCAAATCCAATTCACAATACACATTACCAACCCTCCATAAAATTGCATACGGACCAATAAATTAGAGACTGAGCTTCCCCTTTTATCCAAACCGCATTACTCCCTTCATGGGAGATACCTTTAGGAACACCTTATCCGCAATCTCAAACTCCAAGTCTCTATGCCATATATCCACATAGGTCTTTTGGCGACTTTGGGTAGCCTTAAGCCTACCCCGAATCACCTTCACCCTTTCCATAGCCTGATAAACCAAATTTGGATCAAACATATCTGCCTCACCAAGCTCAAACCAGCTAATAGGAGATCTGCACCTCCTACCATACAATACCTCTAAAGGGGACATTCCAATACTAGAATGGTAACTATTATTATAAGCAAACTCTACAAGAGGTAGATGCTCAACCCAATTACCACCATAGTCAATGACGCACACCCGAAGCATATCCTCTAACATATGAATAGTTCTTTCCACTTGCCTATCTGTCTGTTGATGAAAAGCAGTACTCTGACTCACTTTAGTACCCAACCCCTTCTAAAAAGAACGCCAGAAGTGAGATGAAAATTGCGCACCATGATCAGAGATAATAAAAAAAGGTACCCCATGCAACTTTACTATCTCATGAAGATACAACCTCACATAGTTCTCTGTCGAAAATTTAGTCCGCACCAGGAAGAAGTGAGCGTACTTTGTCATCCCATCCACGATGACCCAAATTAAATCAAATTGATTCCGAGATCGAGGAAGACCAATAATGAAATCTATATTGATTACCTCCCATTTTCATTCCAGTAACTCAATTTCTTGATACAACCCACCAGGCCTCATGTGCTCAACTTTGACTTGTTGGCACACTAATCATTTAGCTATAAAGTTAGCCACATCCCTCTTTATACCATTCCACGAATACACCTCCTTAAGGTCATGATACATTTTAGTCAGACCGGGATGAACAACATAGTGCGACTCATGATCCTCAGCCAATACCCTTTCACGCAAACCATCCAGGAACACATAACCTCTCTTGGTACCGCAAAGTACCATCACCGCTGATCTCGAATACCATTACCTTTTACCCACCTACATTACTCTTGATTTTCATCAAGATAGGATCTATCATTTGCTTCTCCTTGATTTTCGCACCAAGAGACGACCAAACTACTTTTCCTGTACCAACATACCATCATCCTTACAGTCTAGAAGACGGACTCCAAGATTAACCAATCGGTGAAATCCTTCACCAATTCCAGCTTCTTCTTTTCTGCATAAGCCAAAATCCCTATGAATAACCTGCTAAGAGCATCAACAATCATGTTAGCTTTACTTGGGTGGTAGTGAAGACTCATATCATAGCCCTTGAGAAGCTCCAACTATATCCTTTGCTTAAGATTTAGCTCCATCTAAGTGAACACATACTGTAGACTCTTATGATAAAAAAGGATGTCCACGTGCACTCCATACAAATAATGCCGCCAGATTTTTGAAGCAAAAACCACCGCTAAAAGCTCCAAATCATGAGTAGGATAATTATTCTCATTCACCTTCAGCTGCTTGGAAGCATAAGCTATAACCTTCCCATGTTGCATCAAAACACAACTAAGTCCCACCCGGGATATATCACAATAAACCACAAGTCCCTCACTACCTTCAGACAATGTCAAAATCAAAGCCAAAGTTAGCTTATCCTTAAGCTTATCAAAACTACCTTCACAAGTCTCTGACCAAGAAAATTTCACCTTCTTCTGAGTCAACTTAGTCAATGGGGCAGCTCTAAGACTCACTTTAATCCCAAGACCACGCTGAAAAGAGCGACAGAAATATGACAACAACTGAGTACCATGATTTAAAATGATCGGGACAGGCGCACCATGTAACTTTATCACTTCCTGAAGAAACAACTTCGCATATTCTTCGATAGGATAAGTAGTTCGTAATGGCAAAAAGTGAGTGGACTTAGTCATTCTAGCCACGATGACCCAAATGGAGTCACACTAATTTTGCAACTGCGGAAGGCTGGTAACAAAATCTATATTAATTATCTCCTATTTCCACACTGGTAGTTCAATCTCTTAAAGTAGCCCACCGGTCCTCATGTGTTCTACCTTCACTTACTGACATACCATACACTTAGCCACGTACTCGGCCACATACCATTTCATGTTGTTCCACCAATACATCTCCTTAAGATCATGATACAATTTGTTGAACCAGGATGAATCATATACCGTGACTCATGGGCCTCAACCAAAGTCCTACCTCACAACCCATCCATATTCAAAACACACAACCTCCCTTGGTACCTCAAGATACCATCACTACCAATCTCAAAGGCCATCACCTTTTTCTTTCCCACATCATCCTTGATCTTCATCAAAAGAGGATCCAATACCTGTTTCTCCTTTATTTCTGAACCTAGAGATGATCGCGCCACCTGTTCTATAAACACACTGCCATCCTCGGAGTCCAAGAGAAGAACTGTAGGGTTAGCCAAACGGTGAATATCCTTCACCATTCCTGCCTATCCTTGTCCACATGTGATAAGATACCCATGGACAACCTGCTAAAAGTATCAGTAACCATATTAGCTTTACCTAGATGGTAGTGAAGACTTATACATAGTTCTTCAGCAACTCAAGCCACCTCTTTTTCCTTAGAATAAACTCTTTCTGAGTAAACACATACTTTAGGCTCTTATGATAAGAAAAGATATCAACGTGGACCCCATACAGATAGCGATGCCAAATTTTTAATTCGAACACTACGGCTAATAACTCCAAGTCATAAATCGTGTAGTTTCTCTCATGAACCCTTAACTATTTAGAGGCATAAACAACAACCTTACTATATTTCATCAAAACACAACCCAAACCAACCCGGGACCATCACAATAAACCACAAAGCCCTTGGTACCCTCAGGTAAAGTCAAAACTAGAGCTGAAGTCAACTTATCTTTTAGCTTCTTAAAGCTACCCTCGCAAGCATTTGACCACAAAAACTTCACCTTCTTTTGAGTCAACTTAGTCAATAGAGCAATAATAGAAGAAAAGCTCTCCACAAACCTCCTATAATACCCGACTAAACCTAAGAAACTCTAAATATCGGTCGGAGTCGTGGGTCTAGGACACTCTTAACCACAATAACTTTCTGAGGATCCATCATAATCCCTTTACTATATACAACATAACCTAGAGAAGTTATGGCATTCAACCAGAATTCATATTTAGAGAACTTAGCATACAACTATTGATCTTTCAAAGTCTACAACACAAGACATATATGATTGGCATGATCCTTCTTACTCTTAGTGTACACTAAATTTCATCAATGAAGACAATCACAAATAGGTCTAGACACTGACGAAAAACCCTATTCATCAAATCCACGAATACTGTAGGGGCATTGGTCAAGCTAAACGACATCACCAAAAACTCAAAATGCCCATATCGAGTATGGAAAGTTGTTTTAGGGATATCCACTTCCCTAATCTTTAATTGATGATACCCAAACCGAAGATTGATCTTAGAGAAGAATTTAACACCCTAAAGCTGATCAAAGAGATCATTAATTCTCGAAAGAGGGTACTTATTCTTTACCGTCACCTTATTCAATTGTCGATAATCAATACATAGCCAAAGGGAACCATCCTTCTTTCACATGAACAAGACAGGTGCACCCCACGGGGATACACTAGTATGGAAGAAACCCTAGTCTAAAAGATCATTCAATTGCTTCTTAAGCTCCTTCAACTTAGCTGAAGCTATTCTATACAGGGGAATAGAAAATGGACGAGTGTCCGAAACAAGATCAACACCAAAATTAATCTCACTATTGGGAGGGACACCGGAAAGGTCATCGAGGAAGACCTCAGGAAACTTATTCACCACCGGGATGGAATGCAAAGAAGGACCCTCCGAGTAAGAATCTTTAACTCGGACTAAATGATAGAGACACCTTTTGGAGATTAATCTCCGACCTCTAAGATACGATATAAACTTCCCCTTAGGATCTAGGGAACCATCCTCCCGCTTAACAATTGGCTCATTATGAAATTTAAATTCGACCTTACAAATACGGTAATCTAAGGAAACATAACACGAGTACAACTAGTCTATTCCCAGAATAACATCAAAATCAACCATGTCTAACTCTATCAAGTTCACCATAGTTTATCTACTACCAAAAGCTACCACATACCCCCTATAGACTCTTCTGACAACCACAGAGTCTCCTATCAGGGTAGAAATAGAAAAAGGGTCCGACAGACACTCAGGACCAACACCAAAATACACAACCACAAATGGGGTTACATAAAAGAGAGAGGACCCCGGATCAAGTAAATAGTACACATCACAGGAAAAGAGTTTCAACATACAAGTAACAATATATAGAGACGCCTCTGACTCTTGACGAGTAGTGAGAGCATAAAGACGGTCCCAACTAGTGTTGGAGCCAAAAGTGGCACTCTTTTGTGCAGGAGCGGAAGAATAGGAAACAAGAATATTGTTTGCCTCAGAAGCAACTCTAGAGTGATAATCCCGCTGTTTATACCCAATCTGACCACATATAAAATATTGGTTCCTCCTCTTCTCACACTGACCACGATGATGCTATCACAGAATCTAGAAAGAGGGTAGGACAGTGCTAGTTGGGCCCCACTGGCCTGAGATTGGGCACTTTGTGCCCTCAAAGCATCACTACCCAAAAAACATCTGTCTCCCGATGACTTTAGGTAGGGAGCACTAGCAGTCAAAAAGGAGTTAGGACTATCTCAACTCTTTCTCTTAGGCTACTTCCTACTTTTTTGTTGGTCGGTACTCTGTTCTGAAAATTGGGAACTCTTACTCTGCCTCTCACCAATCTCAGCCTATTTCTTCTTCCTCTTCAACCTGTTGTATATACACAACCAATATAGAGATGTATATGTATTTGATCAACAAGGCAACCTTAATCTCCAGAATTAACTCACGAGATAATCTTGAAACCAATTCAGGAGCATACTAGGACAACTGATGGAACTTCAAAGCATACTCTTTGACTGTCATCCTTCCTTGCTTTAAGTTAACAAATTTTTCCTCCTTAGCTTCCCTCAACTCTTGAGGAAAGAAGTGGTCCAGAAATGCACTAGAGAAATCATCCCACAAGGAAGAACCAATATCCTTACCTCTCGACTATTCTCACTCTTCGTACCACTGGTACGCCATATCTTTCAATTGGTAGGCAGCAAAATCTACATCCTCAACCTCCGAAGCACGCATAGCCCGAAAGATATTCTTCATCTTATCTACGAAGATTTAAGGATCCTTCTCAACCCTTGTACTAGTAAACATTGGAGGATGCAACCACATAAATTGGCCAACTCTAGTGGCCTCAGATGAATCAATAGTAGCAGCGGCAGAACCTAAATTTTGGGACTGAGATGTCACCAACTAAGTCAATAGGGTAATAGAGTGACAGAACTCAGCATTAGTAACCTCCCTGGGAGGCGACTGAGTATTAGTGTCACCCCCAAAAGTGGGATCAGTGGGGAGAGGTGGGACCCCATAAGGACAGTCAGATACAACAACCCTTGACTAGGTCTGGACCCCAAAAGTTGGATGAGCTCTGTCCACATTGTCCCTAGACGGGAAAAAAGAGTTTGCATAAATATCAGATCTTCTTGGAGGCATGATCTGAAAGTCAAGCAAACGAAAATAAGAAGAATCCAAAACCTTAGACTCTATAGCTCTAAATTAAGACAACAAGAAAGAGAAACATTCCTAAATATCTCATAGCCTCTCTCTGATAAGTGTGGCTTGCTATACACCCATAAAAGAGACTCTACTTGACACGAATTTGTCAGACATACAATAACACCAAACCTAGGCTTTGATACCAACTTTATCACAATCCTAACCAGGGTCTGGCCATGACGGGAATCTCAAGTCCCATGTGGACCAGAGATAACCCCTTTCACCTAACCTAGTCAGCTCAACAACCACAATTGTTGGGTGAATTCCAAACATATAACAAAATAGAGCAAAATAAAACTATCAGTAATTCATGAATATCTAATCCAATCCACCAATGCAACACACCCAAGTTTACAGTAATCCAATAAAGCCTCTACAGATTTAAAGTCAATAAAGTGTTGGGCCATGCCCCCGACCACAACCAAAACCAAGTCTAAACAAATTCTAAGACATAGAACATCAAGACCATGAAATGAATGCCTTTCGAAGTATGGAAGCTCACCAATTTAATGTCAACCCATGAACCACTCGAACACCTGGTCACTGCACAAGAAAAGAAGAAGAAGTTTCGATCCCTACATCGCGTGGGGATACAACATCCGAAGACGGTTATAAGTTAGAGTGCTAGCATGTAACTCAGGGATAGAAGAATAAAATAATGTCATCATTAAAGCAAATTCAAATCATTAAATGGAATCACATGTGTACATATATATTACGTTGGGATAGGGAATAAGGCTTAGCACGAACTTTAAAAACATTAACCTAGGCTGTGTAGCATAACCATCATATAACAAGGCACCCATGAGATATATGGGCCCTACTCTCTCTTAGATGGAAGGGCCTCAGTGCATGTAGTTGCACGAACCAGAAAATATCCATAACTATAAATGCCATTATGGGAGACTCGAACCTTCCGGCATAATCAAGGTGACTTAAGCACCAATGTATACAATATGAGGGACTTCAACCTCCCATTCACATTCATTTGGGATACTCAAACCTCCCATTCATATAGACACCCGCACCGGCTAGCGCAATTTCCAATGTTAGTCCTTCAGACTCTACTTTCATGGATCGGCTATACATCCTATTTTAAAGCCCAATTAAAGCATTCTTTACACACATATACAACCATTAATCCAATTAATTGCCGAAGACATCCCGTTGGCATCGTCATACTAACCCCACTTGTAAGTGTATAACATTCCATAACCATTATCAAATCACTTTGGGACTCGAGCCCATTTAGCCAATTAAATCTCTAGGGTTATGATTAAAATCATTTTATGACCAACAAAGCCTTCATAAAATTATTTACCAATCATCAACATTTATAGGCCAATTCCATAGTTCAAAACACAATTTATATGTGACAAGATTCTTTTCATTGATATTTTCACAAATAGGTTGACGGAATACCATAATCAAACCATTATTCAAGCCAAAAACCATCAAGTTAGGGTTAACCATGACCACTTAGTTTAAATCATAATTTCCAAGCACCCACATGTGCAAAATAATTATTAAAACATGTATAAACATAAGTCAAATCATGAGAGAATAATACTAAACAATATGCATTCAACCCTCAACTATAGATTTCTAAACCACTAGTAATGAACCATGAACAATGTTTAAAACACATATTTTTGTAAACTAACAATGAAAGAAGAGTCACATGTCTGAGTCACAGAGATTCACGGAGAGATTTCGATCCTTAAGCCTCTAGATGACCACCTTGATGAAACCCTAGCTCAATCTCCTTGAGAGGTTTTTTTAGAGTGTTTTGATCTTCTAAAGTGAGGAATAAAGACTAAAAAGTGTTATAAGATGTATGGTCTTAAGGGATTTGGGTGGGAAATATCTAAAATACCTTCAACTTAAAAGTTGTGAAAGACTCGCAGGAGGGTACGGTTGGACCCCTCCACTCGTACCCACATCATACGAGTGGTACCTTCTACTTGTACCTTGATTAGAAAGTTGGACACCACATTCTGTCAAACATACGACTCCCTCACCTAACTCGTACCATCACCATATTACTAGTACCCTTAAAGTTATACCCTAAGAAGAAACATCTAAGCTAAATATTGTACAACATAGGTTGGGACCCTACTTCTTGTATTATGTAGATACGTATCGTATGGAGTCTTTTCATACAAAGAATAGAACTTGGCCAATGTGAAACTGACCAACATACTACTAGGTTCCTTGAACTATACCCACACTATACGAGTAGTATGGTGTAAGTCGTATGATGCACAAAAGGTTTAGGAATCTGGAAATTTTGCAAGAGCCAAAGTTCGAGATGTTTCAAGATAGTTACCTAATTATAAGTTCCCTGACAATGGCACCAGAAACTTTTTCCACCCACATCTTTTGTTATTCCCTATCTCATTAAGCTCACTCTCATATAATATGGAAAAGAGTATTTTTTATTCACATCTTATTCTATTTTGAACACTTCTTGATTCTTTTTATTACACTACTTGTTACGCCCAAGCGCACACACTAGTGTACGTGATCTCACCAAGTAATACAGTGGCTCTAAATAAATCCGAAGATCGATCCCTCAGAGACTTGTTTTCATAACTATTCAATTCTTGTTTAACTATAGAGATTAATCAGTGCAAATGTAACCAAAAAAGTTTTTGAGTTATAAACTAAAAGTAAAGTAAATAATGCAGTAAAGTATAGTTCTTGGACAATCAATGGAGAGGAACCCAGGGTTAAGGCTTTGTAAGCAATCCTACTATTCTATTAATCTTTATTGGTTAGATTACTTATCTTGATTGATGATTCATGGGGTTGATATTATGATTATGGTCTTTTGAGCCTCTAATCGCCTATCTAACTTAGGCCCACAACTACATCGTTGAGCGGGAATGTGAGAACTAAGCTAAATGCATTTATATTTCATCCCATAATTGAAAAAAATAGGTTACCTAGGTATATTCCTATCCTATATGCAAATTATAACATTCGTTATGTAGAATTTTATAATCCTACTCTATTCATCCCCACATACTATTTTCTTATTCCTTCTCCCGTGTTTACAAGTTAACTATGGATGTATTTTGAGGGTAGATAAGACTTAAAATAGTGATATCAAGGATGAATGAATAACCAAATATGATAAACAATCAAAACCAAATCAATTTAAAATAATAGTAATCATGTTCTTGGCCTTAATCCCGGAAAAGGGCTTTTAGATGCTCATGGACATAACCGTAATCGCAAAGATAGAAAATATGTTAAAATCCATACACAAACTAAAGTAAATATATAAAAACCCTAATTTAAGTATTTTCGATCTCCTCTCCAAGTTTCAAAGTCGTCCAAGGTGTCTAGCCTCATGTTGTCAGTTGACACACCCGTAGGGACGAATGTGTCACTAATCTCCAAAAGTTCTACAAGTGAACTTATTGATCTTCATGTAAAAGCCTAGTAAATTGTCCATTTCTAATTGAAAGTTGCACTATATTCTATTTCATCTCGAATATACCTCCAAAAGATGGTTTTTAAATAGGAGAGATCAGATTTGTCGCAGGTGGTATTGCCACTTTGCAAACTGTCCTGTGGGCTGGTGGATCCTCAGCTATGGGGGCAGGAATATACTGTTCTTCATTGATTTATGGGATGCGGTAGAGAAGGATTGATTCTCTCCTCCTTTGGTGTAAGTGTTGTTCAGGCTCAGGTTCAGGTTAAACTAACTCCTTATCTCTTGCCAGCTTACTATTCTGTTAACCTATTTCCTGCAAATTCCAATCCAAGACCAATTGGAAAGCACCAAATAAATCCAAAAAGTAATACTAAAACTAAGGAAGTTGCAAAATTACAAGTCCCCAATAACGATGCCAAAAAACTTATTGTGCCTTAGCGCACACATAAGTGTACGTGGTCTCACCAAGTAATACAGTGGCCTTAAATAAATCTGAATATCTATCCCTTAGGGACTTGTGTGAAGAAACTATCTAATTCTAGTTCACTATTGAGACTAAAGTGGTGTAAAAGTAGCCGAAAGAGTTTTGGAGTTGTAAACTAAAAGTAAAGTAGACAATGCAGAAAGGTAAATGCCTTGGACAATCAATGATAATGAAATATGGGGTTAAAGCACTACGAACAATCATAATATGCTATTGAAATTCATTATTTAATTTATTTATCTTGGTCGTTGATTCACATGGTTGATATTATGATCATGGTCTCTCGAACCTTTAATCACCTATCTATCTTAGCTCCACAATTACATCATTGAGCGGGAACGTGGTTACTAGGTTAAATGCATTCATATTTCATCCCTTAATTGAACCAAATAGGTCACTTTGGTATATCCCTACCATAAATGCAAATTACAACTTTATTTTGTAGAAGATTTATCCTACTTTATGTACCCCACATTTTATTCTCTTGTTCCTACTCCCGGGATCACAAGACGACAATAAATGTATTATAAGGGTATCTAATCCTTAAAATAGTTATAAAAAAGGATAAATAAACAACCAATATTGATAAATAATCAAAACTAAATAAATTCATAACAAGAGTAATCATGTTTTTGGCCTTAACCCTGGAAAAGGGCTTTAGTCGCTCATGGACATAACTGTAATCGCAAAGATATAAACATGTCAAAATACATAGAAAAACCCTAACTTAAATGTTTTCCATCCACTCTCCAAGTTTCAAAGTCTTCCAATGTGTCTAAGCTCATGCTTAAGTGTCCTATTTATAGGAGGTCAAATCTGTCGAAATTGGACTAAAGTCCGCGTCGCACCCTCTATCGCGGTATCTAAGGTGTGAGACGCATCCTAATCATGGAGGAATACCATTTTGTGTCCCTTAGGAATATCCCTATGTGTGAAATGCGTTCTATAGCAGTGGCTAATCCCCGCGATGCACTAGTGAACTCCAAGAGGTCCATTTTACGTCAAATCTTGTCCTGTGCTTTTGTCCATCCATTCCAAGCCTTGTGTTGTTGTTTCCACTTAATTTTCATCTTATGTATCATCCATATATCATCATCATAAACTCACCAAGCATCCTATATCATCAAACAATGCTAATTAGAGCTCAAAACAACATAACATCCAAGACAGTGAACTAGAAACTTAAGCTAAGAATACTAGTTTTGCCTCTTTTGATCTTTAATTTGGTTTTGACTGTTGGCTTGATTCAACTGATTCTTAAACACTATAAACAAGTTGTTACACACATAATTACACAATAAAACCATTAGGAACTCATTATACTTATTAGAGTCCATCGAGATCAACAAGAACAACACCTAGCTCAAGCTAGAATACTAGTTTTCTCATTTAGACTCTAAGTGACCAATTTGAATCCAAACTTGTTTGAAAAGCACCTTACACATTGAAATCAAGTACTTCAACACTTAGATGCTCATTTATATCTTTATTAACACAGTAAGCACTCGAAATATCCTCAAAACAAGGCCAAATAAGCCCGGATAACAACACTGAGGTGCATAAATTCACCTCAGACCAAAAGACCTTGAGTTAAGTCTTGCCTCTAAGGCAAGAGTTGTAGAACATCTCATAAATCAAAATACAATGTGGTAGTGTCAGCACTTGCCCATGGGGCGTAACTTATTGCTTGAAAGCCCTTGGTCTAAGTCTTGCCTCTAAGAAAATAGTTATAGAGCATCTGATAAATCAATCCACTATGTGATAGTGTCAACTCTTGCTCATGGGGCATAACTTGTTGTTTGATGGTCCTTGGGCTAAGTCTTACCTCTAAGTCAAAAATTATAGAGCATTTCATAAGTAAAACATACAATGTGGTTGTGTTGACTCTTGCCCAATGTACATAACTTATTATTTGATTATCTTTGGGATAAGTCGTGCCTCTAGGGCAAGAGTTGTAGAACATCTCATAAATAAAGATATAACGTGGTAGTGTCAACTCTTGCCCGTAGGGCATAACTTATTGTCTGAAAGTTCTTGGACTAAGACTTGCCTCTAAGGTAAGAGTTATAGAATATCTCATAAATGAAAATACAATGTGGTAGTGTCAATTCTTGCCCATAGAACATAATTTGTTGTTTAAAAGTCGTAAGTCTTGCCTCTAAGACAAGATTTATAGAGCATATCATAATTCAAGATAAAATGTGGCGGTATCAACTCTTGCACATGGAGGTAATTTATTTTCTTGAAGGAATCGAAGAAAAAAGAATAATAATAATAATAATTATAATTATAATAATAATAATAATAATAATAATTGTGGAAAAAGAAAAAAATGAAGTCAAATATTAAAAAAGAAAAAGAAAAATCAAAGAAAACAAGAAATAGAAAAAGAAAATATAGAAGTTGAGAGGAGAAAATGAAAGAAAATAAATGTTGAGAAAAAAGAAAAATAAAGACTGAGAATTTTCTTTTCAAAAAAAACAAAAATTAAAGAAAAAGAAAAAAGAAAAAAAAATTAAAATAAAAGTTGAGAGGAGAAAAGAAAAAATTTAAGGGTTGAGAAAAATTTAAAATAAAAATAAAAATTAAGTAAAATAAAAAAGATAAAAAAAATAAAGGTTGAGAGGAGAAAATAAAAAAAAAGTAAGAGTTGAGAGAAATTTAAAAACCAGGGGGAAAAAATAAAAATCAAAATAACATAAAAAAACGAGAAAAAAAATAGAAGTTGTAAGATAAATAAGTATGAAGTTGTTTAAAAATATTTGAGATATAAAGTGAAAAATTTGTATTTATTCTATACATAAAAAAGAATTAGTTTTGTTGGACTTTTCTTATAAGAACAAAAAATCAAAGTTGCCCCATTATGAAGGTCATTTATGTAGTTACCATTGAGGGGTCGTTTGGTGTGAGATATAAGTTATAATAGTCGCGAGATAAAATATAGGATTCTTCTATCCCATGTTTGGTTGGATGTATTAGTTAGTCAAAGGATTATTTATCCCACCATATTTATCTTAGTGATGGAATAAGTTATCTCATATATATGGTGAAATAACTAATCCCGAGATAGCTAATTCAGGAATTAATTATCCCGGGATAACTTGTATCCAATCAAACGACCTTAAGTATTAACCAGCGCTCCAATAAGAAATTAGTGCACTTGGTAACTTAATTACCTAACCAAGTTGTCCAAAGCATAACAAATTTGTGCGGACATACTGTTGGTTTGTTTGTACCTTTAATTTAAAGAAAATACAGAACATAGATTCCAAAAAGAAGGCAAACAACACATGGGAGTTCATTAATTGGATTTGGGTTTATATATAAGACCTATGACTTATTTTTAAATCTAATTAAGTGCATTACCTTGTAGATGTTAGACAAAATACTTATATCCTTAATCAAGCCAACTGTTTATAAATAGTTTGAGATTGTTAATGATGTCAGACTAATTTCTAGCTTATTAGTAACTTATGACAATGACATATTCCAAAACAAATTAAATATCAGAAGGATATACTATGGAATATATTTACTGATGCTAAAGCTCGATTATTGTATTTTTAAGTTAGCACTCTCTCAACTTTTTTTACTTGTCCACTTATTTTAAAATAGATTTCATCTTTACTTATCATTTTTAACATATTAAAAAAATATATTTTTTATCCTTAGTATTAATTATTTATATTTCAAATCATTTTTCAAGACACAACATTAAACATCGATTAATAGAGATAATGTTATCATTATTTTCTTGATCGACATGTCAAGTCCAAAATATGACAAGTGAATGGAGGAAGTAAGTACGAAAAATGGACAAATATACTCCCAAATTATAATAAATGGTACGTATATACTCTCCGTCATAATTTGGGTACACATATACTCCTAACATTAATTAAATGGTACATACATGCCCCTCACACTAACGGCAGGGCCATATATGTACCCAAAGTATGACGAAGGGTATATATGTGTCATTCATCATAGTTCGGGGGTATATGTGTCCCTTTTTTGTTTTAATTTTTTTATCCCAAATAATTAACACAAAACCACTATCCGACCCAATAAATCCATCGAACCCGATTTCAAGTCAACTAGACCCGACCTCTATGTTTTGTTCTAAATTTGATACTCCCTCTGTTTTACTCTTAAACGTGAACCACAATCAAATTACACTGATTGGTCGTTGTTGCTAGTTGGTGTTTGCTGGTTTGCAGGATTAGGCTGGAGGTGGCCGGAGCTAGGGGTGTGTGGTGACGGTTGGCCAGTGGGGTGTTTTCAATTCAACGGAGACGGCGGTGACTAAGTGGTGTTGACCGGTGGTGGGTAGTGTTTTTCCGACGAAATTTTGCTAGAAATTAAAACGTGAGGGGTTCAATTTTCTGGCGTTGTTTTTAGGTGTTATGGGTTAATGCTTTTTTAAAAAGAAAAAAAATGGTAGTAGTGAATGTTACTGTATCATGTGTGTATATTGATAGAGGGGTGGAAAAAACACGTCTGTTAGATAGGCGTTTTGGATTTTAATTGAGATTGGATTGGATAGTGGATTTGAGTTAATTATTTAAAATAAAAAATAAAAATAAAAGTGAGACAAATATGCCCCCGAACTATGATTAATGGTACGTATATACCCTTCATCATTTTATGGGTACTCATATGCCCCTGTCGTAAGTGTGAGTATATACATATCATTTTAATAATGGTAGAAGTATATGCACACCCAAAGTATGACGAAAAATATATACGTATCATTTATCATAGTTCGGAGGTATATTTCTCTTTTTCCGAAGTATTACACAAGTCATAATGGTTGTAAAAGCTTCTGACTCACACAATTTCTTTCTTGATGTGTAATGTTAAAGAGGTGCTTTTTAGACGCTATCATCTTAGATATAAACGAATAACTTTCTAATGGCCAAACACCTACTAAGTCAATGTTTTAACCATGAAGCAACTTGAAAATAAGCTCTCTAACCTTCTTCTATTCAATTGGTTTAGTAATGGGAATAAAAAAAAAGAGAACGCTAGGAGTTATTTCTAAAATAAATTAAGTAGAAAAAATAATGGAGAAGATAATATGAGAGTAAAATTTTATGGATGGTCATCATGTTTTGTGTTCATTATTCAACCGTCACAATTTTTTATTTTGTTAGACAAAAATCATCTAATGTTGCCTCGTCTTTCACAAAATTAACTTTGCCAAAAATTGGTTAAAATTCTACCTAAAATGTGAGACAAAATAACAAAAATATCCCTTTTGTTTGAGGGTGTGTTCAAAATGATCCATTACATATACTTTTCAACAGTTTTGACACTTTAAACTTGCTAAATTTGGGCGCATCTGGTCTCCATTAAATACTTAACAAACTCTAATTTATTTAATTTTATAGAATTGTGAAAAATAAATTTAATCTGGACTCACATTTAGAGGTGTTTTCTTTGTAAGTTCTTTTTTGGTTTATTGTAGAATTTTGTGTAGCTTGTTAGTTGTAATTTATGCTATTTTTTGAATAATTTCAAAGATTTCTCTCCAAATTTTGCTTCATAACACTGATTTACCATGTGACATGTGATACTACACTTATTTTGATTATGTTGATTTCTTTATAACAATGTATGAGATAAATAGCTTAGAAGACTAAAGCGGAGTCGGGTGTAATACGGATCGATCCAAAAGGGCGTTGTCTCGAAAATGAGTATGACAAAGAATGTCCACTCGACCAAAAAATGAAAGTGAATCGAGAGAATCAGTGATAGTGACTCGCACAAAGGAACAACAAAAATGATTGTATGGGTGAAAATGGCTTAGTATAGATTTGGACAGATAAATATGAATGAAGTCGGCACGTAGTATCACTATTTCGGAGGCAACGTCAACACGATTAGATACATACTCGATCAAAGAGCACCGGTGCCCGAGACCAGCTAGGGGTGGTACTACATACTAACTGACAAATAGAAGGACATTGTGCTAGATAGGGATGAACAAAATCGAACCACAAGTTGCACCAAACCGCAAACAGAATCAAATAAAAGAAAATCGACTAGTGATTTGGTTGTTGAAAAAAATATATAATATAATTGATTTGGTTTGGTTTTAACTAAAAAAAGTCAAACCTATTGGTTCGATATTACATTTATAATATTATTAAAAATATTTAATACATAAAAGTATATTGTGATGTAAGTTATAAATATTTCTTCAACTTTTTTATTGTTTTAATCTTTTAACATATTATTTCAAGTTTAAACTAATTAGAATTCGGAAAAATTACATAAATATATGATTTAAGAGTCAATATTACTAAATATACCGATATTATTTTTTATTTACAAAATCTATCAACTCTTCATGTGCACAAAACAACTATTGTTCCACGAGGAATGACTCTTGGTATGGTTGCTCAATTGCATGAAAAGGATGAGACTAGCATCTCCCCGTAAGCAGATGCTTACTCTACTTGATGTTGCCATAGGTGGATGAGTGTAGATTTCATTTTCAGGGAAAGTGAAGTAACTTCTGGTCCATCCGATGATCTCAAATAAGCAACCAAGTTTGGCAGAACCATGGTCATCAAGTTTGGTATGAGCAAGGAAGTGGGTCTCGTTACTCACAACTATGACGATGATGGGAAGGGTATGAGCACTGAGACTAGGCTTTTAATCATAGAGAAATTGGTGTATGAATAATTTTATGGTGTATGAATTGTATAGAAATTAGTGTATCAACAGTTTTATGTGTCTGAATGTATAGAAATTGATGTATCAATAATTTTATAGTGAATGAAATAGTTAGAAATTGGTGTATCATAATTTTATGGTGTTTGAACTATATAGAGATTGATGTATCATGGTGTTTGAACTATCAAGAAACTGGTTCACCAATAATAACAATTTTATGGTGTATGAAATATATAGAAATCAATATATCAATAATTTTATAGTGTCTAAAATGTATAAAGACTTTTTTTATGAGGGACAAAACAATAAAGTCACCCAAGGAGTCAACGCATATAATTTCCTGGATAATTCATTCTTGTTTCTTTATCCCTTGGCATGTTATATCCTCTCCGAGTCTATTTGGACTCTCCCCACTTGTTTTCTGCTGGGTTAGGCCCAACAAATTATTTAAATCGGTCCATTATCAAATCCAAAGGTAGTTAGTATACAACTTAAGTATTGGTATACACCGAAAGGAAAAAAAGATTTATAGGGAAGGACAATGATATACACCTCTATATGTGATGACATACAACAAGAAGAATGGGCCAGGCATAAGGATATTTAGAAGTCCAAAATTCGGACAATTTATTAAAAATATTAATTAAAAATATATTTTGTAAAATTAACTCTATTAATGATGTCCTAAAACTCTAAAACTTATTATTACTATTTTCTTTAGTTATTTAATACCGAGGATAATATGAGAAATAAGTAATAAAACACTCTTAATTTGCGAATAACTTGAGGGTGGAATAACAATTTGGAATAACTTGTTTCTCAACCAAACGACCCTAAAGTGTTTCTTCTATTAATCATGCTGCAACCATCAAGTTGAAATAATATTGGTGAAGATCACTAATCGATCACGAATATATTATCTCTGAATCCTCTAAGTTAATTGTGGCTAGTCGAGATCTGCTATGTCTTTGTTTAATGCTTGAACAAATTTGATGTTTTTAACATATTATTAATCGGTCTTATTGATCTTGGATTCAAATGAATTGATAATTAATCCTCGTTTCTTATCTCTGGTAAACCAACGTTCATAGTAGATGACTTTATTTTTTTGTTCCGCATAAGAAAAGTCCTACAAAATTAGTCTTTCTTCTTTTTTATATTATGTAAAAAGAAATATATATTTGTCAATCTATACATCAAATATTTTTAAAACAACTCTCCATGCTTATTATTTTTTATCTATTATTTTTTTCACTTTTTTATTTACTTTGATTTTTACTTTCTCTTTTTCTTTGAATTTTATTTTTTTCTCCTTTTTATTTTATTTTTCTCAGCCTTTATTTTTTGTTTTATGTTTTTCTTTCTTCATTTTTTTCTTGATTTTTATTTTTTCCTTTTCTCCTCTCAACTTCAATTTTTTTCCCTTTTCTCTTTTTTATTTTGTTTGATTTTTATTTTTTCTTTCTTTTTACTGTTTTTTCTTCATTTTTCTCTTTTTCCTTAATTTTATTAATTTTTTTTAATTTTTTTTTTATGTTCCTTTCTTTGATTCCTTCCAAACAACAAATGACACCCCATGAGCAAAAGAACTTGTCTAGGTACAAAATCCTAGCCATAGTCGTTCAAACCTTAGCCTAAATTACCTCAATTTTCCGATGGCAATGGCCACCACATCCCTCGGACAACCGCCGACCAATGTTGACCTCACTCTTGACAATGAATCAAAACTTCACTTTGTTGCAGCTTTACGACCAAGCCAAACAATAACAAATCCTATTCCACTTAAGCCTGTTATTTATTTACATGGTGAAGAGAGAGTAATATGGGAAGATGATGAAGTAGATCAGATGATCATTAATGAAAATCTTCAATATGCTGTTATTAGAAAATTCTCATATGAATGGTCAGACATTTAAGATCTACGAAGATTAATACCAAAACAATGTGAATTGAAGGGTGAATGCAATATTAGATAACTTAGTAATAGACATGTGATAATTAGAGCAACCAATTTAGGAAATTATGTTAATCTCCTATCGAAATCATCTTTTTATATCATGCATAGGGAATGGTCATATCCAATGAGGACATTAAAATGGGATCCAATGTTTAATCCTTAAGAAGAGACCACCACAACCATTACATGAATTTCATTTCCAGCTTTACCTCCTAATTTTTTTAGGAAGGAAGTTGTTTTCTTTTTAGCAGCAGCGGTGGGAAGCCATTGCAAGTCGATATGGCGACAAGAAATCAGACAAGGCCAAGTTGTGCATGAGTGAATGTGGAAGTGGACCTCCTAAGTGAATTCCCTAAAAGGATCAATGTAGGATTGAGAAATTAATCAGGGAAAATTTGTGAAAAGTAGGTAAGAATCAAGTATGATTATGTACCCAAATATTGTAAGACGTGCATGATTTGGGGACATAATGAGCAATAATGTTATGTGATCCATTCTGAATTATACCCAAAGAAAGAGGAAGAGCAGAATAATGAAGGAAAGGATAAAGGAAAAGATACTGCTGCGTTATAAGAAAAGAAAGATAAGGTGATGGATGGAAATGGAAAACAACCTTAAAGGAATAAGAAGAATGATAATAATAATAAGGAGATAGAAGAGTTTAAAGAACAAAATACAAAGAAGGGAAGAGGAATAGGTAGATATCAAGGGAGATAAAAGCAACAACAGGTTTGGAATAGGAAGTAATCTCAATAGAATAATAACACCTTACAGACCACAAATAAATTTGCCACTTTAAATAATGAGGAGAAGGGCCACAAAGAGTCCGATCAAGGCATAAAAACACCACAAGACAAGGAACACGAACTTACAACAAAGGAATGGGTGCAGGAGACTTTATAAGAGGCACATGAGAAAAGTATACCACGAAAGAATGCGGGAGATGATTCACCAACAAATATTTCTTTAGAGCATAAGAACAAGGACAATGCAAAGAAGAATTTGAATGATGCTGCCAGCACAAACAAAGGCTTGGAAAGAATAAAAGGACAAGATGATTAGAGTGGTGGGAACCCGAGGTCTAAAGAGGGTCCTAAGGATATTCCAGATCTTCAGGAGCCAATGGCATATCATTCAAATATTGAAAGATAGTCAAGAAGATGAGGACATAGAGAAAAATATTAATCAGATTGATTGAGAGAGAAAAAGATTTATCTCCAAGATCAATAAGCACATTGAAGAGAAGCATGAAAAAGAAAGCTTTTAATACCTCTTCAAGTGAAGACAAGGATCAGTAATGATAAATTCTCTAATATTGATCAATGATTAACAAAATAATCTTCTGGAATATAAGATCAGTTAACTTTCAGAATGATTTTGAGAGGTTAATTGAGTTGAATAACATACATAAATACTCACTTATAGCTTTAATGGAACCTTTTCAAAGACCAGAAGAGCTAGACCAGTACAAAATTAAATTAGAAATGGTGAATGCATCGAGTAATTATTCATAAAAAATATGAGTATTTTGGGATAAAAGATGGAGGGTCCAGATTGTTTCAGATACTATTCAACAGCTAACCTTGAAGTTATCAAGCAATTTGGTAGAAGTCATCATCACCATAGTTTATACTAGATGTAATGCTTTGGAGAGATTGGAATTATGGGAGGACTTAGAAGCCATTGCATACAATATCAATTACCTTGGGTGATTGAAGGTGATTTTAATGTGATCTTTAATGAAGAAGAAAAATAGTGTGGTCTTCCATTCACCCAGTATGAGGCTGTGGACTTTAGTCAGTGCATAAATAATTGCGGCCTAACTAAAATAAAGTTTAAAAGTAGCAATTTCACATGGTGGAATGGAAGAGTGAAAGGTGACTGCATATTCGAAAGATAGGACAGGGTGTTACTAAATCAAGATTTTTTGAGTATTTTACCTTCAAGTGAAGTTCATCACTTAATCAGACAAGGGTCAGACCATTCACCCTTACATGTGATATGCAATTCATAGGAAGAACCATTGTCCAGGCCTTTCAAATTCCTTAATTTTTGGACTAAACATATTCAATTTAAGGAGGTAGTTGAGAAGAAATGAAAGGTAAATTTTTGTGGAAGTTCTTTTTTGGTGTTTTATGTAAAAATCAAGAAGGTGAAGGATGCTCTAGCTAAATGGAGTAAGGATACTTTTGGGGACTTTTTCAGACAAATTGCTACCTTAGAAGATGTGATTAAGGCAATGAAAGATCAGTTTGAGATATATTCAACCCAGGAGAAGAAAGATCAGTTTGAGATATATTCAATCCAGGAGAATAGCGTAGAGTTGAATAGGGCAGAGGCAAAGTTAAAGAGATTCATGCACATTAAAGAAGAATATTAGAAGCAAAAGGCTGGTATGAGGTGGTTCAAAGATAGGGACAAGAATACCAAATTCTTTCACTCTTCTGTGAAAGACAGGAGAAAATAACTTCATATTGCGTAGATTTAGACAACTCAAGGTGATATGGTTAATTTTAATGAAAATATTAAGGAAGAAGCAGTATTATTTTTTGCTGCACAGTTTAGGGAAGATGGCAAGTGAAGATTTCAGCATGTTAAAACATATTCCTAAACTAATTTCAGACAAATAAAATGAGGTGATGACTACTCTACCTATAAGAGAGGAAGTAAAGAAAATGGT
This sequence comes from Capsicum pubescens, assembly GCA_030864215.1. Lineage (NCBI taxonomy): Eukaryota > Viridiplantae > Streptophyta > Magnoliopsida > Solanales > Solanaceae > Capsicum > Capsicum pubescens. The sequence continues at coordinate 85,224,424 of CM061548.1, forward strand.
CTTTAAAATGAATAGAGATAGTACCAGTGGTCTAGATATTTTTTTTGGATATTTCCTTCAAGCATATTCGGAGATAGTTGGCGAGGATATTACTAATATGGTGAAAGCTTTTTTTTTTTGTGATCATTAGTTACCTAGATTTATAACTCATACTAATCTGGTACTGATACCAAAAAAAGAGTCTGTAAAATTTTTTGGAGATGTGAGACCTATCAGCTTAAGCACTTTTGTAAATAAGATCATATCAAGGATCCTTTGAAATTCACTTGGAAACACATCTACAAAAAGGAAATCAACAGGTTAAAGTAAAGTTTGCACGAAAGAGAAGTGTCAAAATGGAAAGAAGGTTACCTTTGAGAGTTGAAAATTACGAGCTCATATTTTTGTGTCATCAACAACATTAATGATCCACATCATGAGCAGAAGGAATTCGGCATTGAAGAGAGCTTCCTACGACACCACTTAAGGAGAAAGATGAGGAGTCCATACTTCGGAAATCCTACTAGGACATATTTATATTGGGACATTTTGTCTCTTTGACTTCCTTTTATTTTCTTTTTCCTTTTCTTTTTTCTTTTTTTTTATCTTTGGACTCACTTGATTCTGTTTTGTACAGATTTTCTTTTTCCCATTTAATAAAATGGGTCAAGACCAAAATTAATTAAAAAAAAATACTCCATGAGCATGAGTTGACAGTACCACATTGTGTTTTTATTTATAAAATATTTTATAAATCTTGCAATAGATGCAAGACTTGACTCAAGGACTTTCAAACAACAAGTTACGTTTCATGGGCAAGAGTTGACATTACCACATTATATTTTTAATTACGAGATATTCTATAACTCTTGCCTAAGAAGAAAGACTTTCAAACAACAAGTTATGCTCCACTAGCAAGAGTTGACACTACCACATTGTATTTTTAGTTATGAGATGTTCTATAAATCTTGCCTTAGAGGCAAAACATAGCCCAAGGACTTTCAAACAAAAGGTTACACCCCATGGGTAAAATTTGGCACTACCACATTGTGTCTTGATTTATGAGATGCTCTATAACTCTTGCCTCAGAGGTAAGACTTAGCTCAAGGACTTTCAAATAACAATTTATGCCCCATAGGCAAGAGTTGACACTACCACAATATGTTTTGATTTATGAGTTGCTCTATAACTCTTGCCTTAGATGCAAGACTTAGCCCAATGGCTTTTAAACAATAAGTTACACCTCATGGGCAAATGTTGACACTACCACCTTGTGTATTGATTTATGAGATGTTTTATAACTCTTGTCTTAGGGTCGTGACTTAATCCGAGAGGACTTTCAAATAACAAGTTACGCCCCATGAAAAAGAGTTGACACTACCACATTGTATCTTGATTTATGATATCCTCTATTAGTCTTACCTTTAAGACAAAACATAGCCCAAGAACCTCCTTAAAAAAATAAGTTACTTCTCCATGGGCAAGATTTAACACTACTTCATTATGTCTTAATTTATAAGATATTCTATAACTATTGCTTTAGAGGCAAGACTTAGCTTCAAAAATTTTAAACAAGTTATGGTACGAGGAAGACGTGACGCTACCAACTGTCATCATTTATGAGATATTTATAACTCTTTCTTAGAGGCAAGATTTATCCCAAATAACTTCCAGAAAATAAGTTACACTCTTAAATTTACTTAGACATCTAAGAAAGAAAATCTTCTTTGTGGATTATTCAATTTTCTGCACATTAGAAAAATATAATAGAAGTTGAGAAAAAAGAAAAAGAGAAAAGAAAAAAATAAAGGTTAAGTTAAAAGAAAAAAGAACCAAACAAAAAAAATAAAGATTGAGAAAAACAAAAATGAGAAGAAAAAATAACAATTAAGTTAGAGAAAAATGAAAAAAAATAAGAAGAAAAAATGAGAAAAGATAAGAATAAAAAATAAAAATAAAGATTGAGGAAAATGAATTGAAAGGAAAAAAAAGAGAGAAATGAAAAATAAATAATGTTTGAGAAAAAAGAAATAAGAAAAGATAAAAATGATAAAATAAAAAATAAAAGAAAAATAAAGGTTGAAACAAATGAATTAAAACAAGAAAAAAAGAGTAAACAAAAAATAAAAATCAAGGAAAAATAAAAAGAGAAAAAAATAAAAATAGAAATTGAGAGATAATAAACATGAAAAGTGGAAAAACATTTGAGATGTAGAGGGACAAAAATATATTTATTCTATCAATAAAAAGGAACAACATTTAGTCTTTAAAGACTTCTTATGGAGGACAAAAAGTCAAAATCACTCACTCTAAAGGCCATCCCATGTAATTTCAAAATTTAGTCTTTAAAGACTTCTTATGGAGGACAAAAAAAATCAAAATTACCACTCTAAAGGTCATCCCATATAATTTCAAAATTTAGTCTTTAAAAACTTCTTATGAAGGATAAAAAATCAAATTACTCACACTGGAGAACATCCCATATAATTTCGAGTGATATATCCTCTCTGAGTCCATTTGGACTCTCTCCACTTGCTTCTGCAGGGCTAGGGCATAACAAATTATTTGAGTCGATCCATTATCTAATTAAAAGAAAGTTAGTATATACTTAGTATATACACACGATGTGCTTGTATATAATGAAAGAGAAGCCGATATATAGGGAAGGACGGATGATGAGATACACCATTATACGTGATGCAGTACATTAGAAAGAATGGGCTAGGCCTAGGGATTTTCAAAAGTCCGAAATTCGGACACTTGTTAAAAGTTTACCATTTCATTTAGATAAATCATATAGAAAATTCGCACACCTAATAGTTTAAAAATGAAACTCAAAAAATTAAAATACTTTACATACCGATACTTCATGCGAAAAAAACAAAACAAAAATCATAGAATAAAATGAAAGTACTTTCTTTAAGCTCAACGGAATTGGAAGGTTTGATAGGTTAGTTGAGCTTTACTTTGTTCTATAAATGACCATGGGACAAATTCAGCATCAAATGTCTTTCATCTTTAAGATGAATTAGGTGTTAAATCTTTTTCTTTTACCATTTATATTATTCATCATTTGAAATATTTATGATGTGATTCAGAAGCCAGAACACAAATATTGCAAAAATAAGGGGGGAAAAGAAAAGAAAACCCCTTTTCCAAAAATTAAAGATTTTTTCTTCGCGTTAGTCTAAAATCTAAATTAAAGACATGACACATGTTAGTACACTGTAAAAAATTTTCAATCAACTTTTACTTGTCACATTTGGACTGACACCCTTATTAGAAAAATAATGACGAAATGACTATTTTACCACATTAATCTTATTAATTAATGTTTAATACTCCCTCCATTTCAAAAAGAATGACTTACTTTGAGTTGACACAAAGTTTAAGAAAATAAAGAAGACTTTTGAATCTTGTGACCTTAAATTAAAGTTGCGTCAAACGTATCAAAATGCCCTTTAATCTTGTGGTCCTAAATATGCCAAGTGAAAAGTTGAAATTAAAGTGTAGCAAAAAAAGGAAAGGGGTCATTCTTTTTTAAACTGACTAAAAAGAAAGTACATCAATCTTTTTGAAACGGAGGGAATATTAGGTATTGAAAAATATTTTGAAGAATATATAATTAATGTTAATGATAAAATATGAAAAAAGTAATTATATTTTTTTTATATGTTATAATGATAAACAGAGGCGGAAACAACTTATAGTGTCACGCCTCAAATCCTATTGGGGCGGACCGGCACCCGTAACCGAGGAGGCCTGGGAGAACCAGCTCATAACCTTATACTTCCCATGCATACCTCTATGACAACCCGAAATTCGGACAACCTCATGTACCATATAAAAGGAAATAATCACCTGTATAAGCTCGAGCACACATAAATATGTATAAATAATACTTGGCCGTTGGAGCCATCACGTCTATTAACAAAATACCACCTTGACTATACATTAGGTCTACAAAGCCTCTAGACAATACACAGAGTTTAACTAAGGTTGGGACACACCCCGCTATATAACTAACTTCTATACAATACCAAAAGTGACTGGATATGACACGGAAAACCCCGAAGCAAACTGGAGCTCACTAAAAGCAGCTGGATATCCTGGCTCTTACTTGTGCAGTGTATGAGCTGAGGTACCTGTGCCTGCAACATGAAATGTAGGTCCCCCGTGCGGGACGTCAGTACGAAATATGTACTGAGTATGTAAAGCTGTAGACAATCACATATGATATAGGAGCTCAATAGAAATCAGAAACAAGTGAATAAATCGTAATAGGAGTGGACCACACATACTAGAACTTGTGACAACTTGTACATTGTATTTATTCAATCACTTTACCTTCGTTCTTATCATCTTTGTAATCATTACTGTACTGTACTGTGACCATTAGGCTGTCTCCAGTACATATCAACTGGGATCGACCCATGATAGGCTCATGCCCCTGGGATACCACCCATAAACACATAAATAGGGATGGACCCATGATAGACTTATGCCCCTAGGATACCACCCGATAAGAGAGAACTTTCATCACTTAGTTCAATTAATCTTTGAGATTGTTATTTCGGTCGCCACCGCATTTTTGATACTTTGAAACAATGATACATCAATAAGAGACATATAAATAGACAATCAATGCAATAACAATAAAGTAAGAACTCATTGGTACATCAATAAAGTGTTTTGGAGTCATCAATGCCATAACAATAAAGTAGGAACTTATTGGTATATCAATGAAACGTTTTGGAGTCATTAATAGCACATGGATCTTGTTTGAGTAATCGGATACCTTCTGACATTCATTAGTGCAATAAACATGTAAGATTTGGAAAACAAGTAAGTATTGGAATGTCTTGACATCTTGTAGGGTGGAAACAAGTTCATTGGTAACGTAAGACATCATACAAAACCATTATGGATCACATGTTATTGAATAACTTTGGAAACTTTCTTAATAGAACAATTGTTCACTTTCATGCCAAAGATATGGTATAGAGTATGCTTTACATACCTGACTGTCAACCTTCAATACTAGTCCCAAATGGACTTCCCGTCTTTTCGGATTACTTATCTACAATGAACATATATAGCAATCTAGTATTAGCAACCAAACGTCACAATTCAATTATTTGAATTCACCAAACTAGTGGTTAAGTAGTAAGACTTAATTACACCATAAAGGGTGTAACTTTAACCCTCTTATACTCCAATTACATTCACATGCCATGCATATTCATACAACATCCTCCAATATCAAGTTTGGATTCATTTATCCTTCCAACCAATCCATTAAACCAAATTGATCCATAAACATAACTAATCATTAATTCAATAGTATATCACCATATCCACCTTTCATAACTCAATTACCATATCCACCTTCCACAATTCAATACAACTAAACCATGCAAAATAGTCCATAACCCTATTTCCATCACCTTTCAATAACAACCAATACATATAATCCTCTATCACACATATACATATGGAAAAGAACAAAGGCAAATAATATTCATACCTTAGAATTCACCTCTTGATTATGCAATCCTGTTTGCACAAATAATAAGTGCCGTTCGAAGCTCTCGAGATGACAAACACAGTTATCGGATTACTTTGAAATTTCTACGGTTGAATCAAAAGTAATTTAAAGGTCAAATTTGGCTAGGGTTTGTTCTTTCTCAATGATTGATGATGAAAATGAGTTTTTGAACTTATATACATGTATATATACACATATTCCCATCCATAATATAATAGAAAATGACCAAAATGCCTTTAAAATTTAAATAATGTCAAATCTGTCCTTTGGTGGACTGTTTTGATAAGCTAAAGTAGATTGACCATAACTCTTTGATACGATATCAGATTTGGGTGAAATTAGTATCGTTGGAAGGATAATTCAAAGGGCCTTCATTTCATATAAAGTAGGACACCCCGTTCGTCCTGTACAAGGAGTTATGGTCATTTGAATTTGACCCTAAAAATCTATTTTGATAGGCTGAAGTAAAACGAGTATAACTCCTTACTTAGACGTTGTATTTGGATGAAACCAATTTTATTGGAAAGAAAACTCAAAGATATTTCTTTTCATAGGTTGAAGATCTTCTATTTCATTATATTAAGGGAGTTATGATCATTTGAAGTTGACCCAAAAATTTGGTTGGCCTCAGTAGTTTGTGTGCAGGAAATTTTCCAGCACATTTACTATTCCCAAATATCTCGGCCACTGTTTTATAGTTTCGAACGTGCTCGATTATATCCGAAACCTATCCGTTTTTGGAAATCTTTATATCGTTGGAAAGCTTATTCAATAACCTTAGCATGGAACCATCGACGGGCAAATTCCGGTATAAATAAAATAAAAATTAATTCCATATAAATAAGACCAATACACGTACTTGAATGCGCCAATACACGTACTTGAATACGGGGTGTTACATCCTTCCCCCCTTTAGGACATTCGTCCTCGAATGTTAGCATAGTTATTCAACTGAAACAAGTTCAAGTCCATCATTAATATTCACATCATCACTTAAATACTATGCATATATAAAAAAACTTACTTGTTAATGTTCTAACTCCGTTTCTTGAACTTCCTCTTCATCTTTGAACAAATGAGGGTACTTAGATTTCATTGCTTCCTCAGCTTCCCATGTAATCTCTTCCCTTTGACGATTTCTCCAAAGTACTTTCACATATACTATCTCTTTATTTCTCATCTTCTTAACTTGACGATCTAGAATAGCAATAGCACTTCCTCATAGGTAAGATCTTCTGCAACTTGCACATCCTTAGTAGAAGTGATATGTGATGGATCTCCGATGCACTTTCGAAGCATTGACACATGAAATACCGGATGTACTGATGAGAGCTCTTGGGGTAGCTCTAATTCATATGCAACTTGTACAAACCTTCGAGTGATCTTATACGGGCCTATATAATGTGGACTCAACTTCCCTTTCTTGCCAAATCTCATTACCCCTTTCATTGGTGATAACTTCAAAAATACCCAATCACCTATAGAAAACTCTAGCCCTCTTCTTCTACTATCCGCATATGACTTGTGTCGACTTTGGGCTATTTTCAGTTGTTGCTTATTTACTTTAACCTTCTCTATGGCTTGATAAACAAGATCCGGTCCGAACAAAAGAGTTTCACCTACTTCGAACCATCCTATTGGTGATCTACACTTCCTTCCATATAAAGCTTTATATGGTGCCATTTTGATACTTGAATGATAGCTATTATTGTAGGCAAACTCAATAAGAGGTAAATGATCATCCCAGTTGCCCTTAAAATCTATTACACAAGCTCGTAGCATATCTTCAAGTATTTGGATGGCACGTTCTGCTTGTCCATCTGTTTGAGGGTGAAAAGCTGTACTCAACTTCACTTGTGTTCCCAAACACCTCTGAAAAGACTTCCAAAAGTTTGCGATAAATTGGGTTCCCCGATCTGATATAATAGAGATTGGCACTCCATGTAATCAGACTATCTCTTTAATGTACAACTTCACATACTCTTCAACTGTGTAAGTGGTCCTAACTGGTAGGAAATGTGCGGATTTGGTAAGCCTATCAATAATCAGCTATATAGAATCAAACTTTCGGGATGTACGAGGCAAACCAATAATGAAATCCATGTTGATCATGTCCCACTTCCAGCTTGGAAGATCAATGCATTGCATATAACCTCCGGGTTTTTGGTGCTCAACTTTAACTCTTTGACAATTTGGATATTCAGCTATAAATTCTGCAATGCTCTTCTTCATGTCATTCCACCAATACATATCTTTCAAATCTTGATACATTTTGGTTGATCCTGGATGAATGGAATACCTTGAACAATGTGCCTCTGTCATAATCTTCTTTCTTAGCCCGTCTACATCTGGCACACACAATTGGTTTTGGCACTGAAGTACTCCTTCTCACGTAAGTTCAAATGCCTTGGTCGCACCACTCTGAACGTTCTCCTTAAGATGTAATAAAATAGGATCTGCATATTGCTTCTCTTTCACTTCAGCTACTAATGAAGATTCCGCAGCATTATGTACGATAAACTCTTTATCCGGAGTTTCAAGAAGGCGAACTCCCAAACTAGCTAACTGGTGAAGATCTTTAATCATCCCTTGCCTTTCTATAGGCGCCATCATAGCCTTACGACTTAACACATCAGCTACCACATTTTCTTTCTCTGGATGGTACAAGATATCAACATCGTAGTCCTTTAATAGTTCAAGCCATCTCCGCTGCCTTAAATTTAGATCCTTCTGATTAAAAATATATTGCAAGATCTTATGGTCAGTATATATATCAACATGAACCCCATATAAGTAGTGGTGCCATATCTTTAAAGCAAAAATAACTGCTGCCAGCTCAAGATTGTGTGTAGGATAATTTTTCTCATGTGGCCGCAATTGTCTAGAAGTATATGCTATTGCCTTACCATGATGCATCAATACACATCCTAAACCAATTCTGGAAGTATCACAATATACTGTATACCCTTCGGTGCCTTTTGGAAGTACCAACACGGGTGTAGAAATCAACTTGTTCTTTAAATCTTGAAAACTCTTCTCACAGGCATCATTCCATTGAAATTTGGATGCTTTATGGGTTAGCTTGGTTAAGGGTGCTGAAATGGAAGAAAAGCCTTCAACAAACCTTCTATAATAACCGGCCAACCCGAGAAAACTATGAATCTCCGTAGGCGTTGTGGGCCTTGGCCAGTTCTTCACAGCTTCTATCTTTTGAGCATCAACCTTTATCCCTTCACTAGATACAATATGACCCAAAAATGCCACCGAATTTAACCAAAACTCACATTTAGAGAACTTTGCATAAAACTTACAATCACGAAGAGTCTGCAATGCCTGTCGTAAGTGATTGGCATGGTCCTCTTCTGATCCAGAATAAACTAGAATATCATCTATAAAAACTATCACAAATACATCCAAGAATGACTTAAACACCCTATTCATCAAATCCATAAAAGACGCGGGTGCATTTGTTAGCCCTAATGACATAACTAGAAACTCATAATGACCATACCGTGTTCGAAAAACTGTCTTGGGTATATCCTTCTCTTTGGCCCTCACTTGGTGGTAACCTGACCTCAAATCAATCTTAGAAAAGCACTTGGCGCCCTGTAACTGATCAAATAAATCATCAATTCTTGGGAGAGGATATTTATTCTTAATAGTCACCTTATTCAATTGCCGATAATCAATACACATCCTCAGCGAGCCATCCCTTTTGTGCACAAATAACACTGGTGCTCCCCAGGGGGACATACTAGGCCTTATGAATCCCTTCTCTAGCAAATCTTTCAATTGCTCTTTCAATTCTCATAATTTTGCTGGGGCCATTCTATACGAAGGAATGGAGATTGGTTGGGTGCCTGGTATTACATCAATACCAAACTCTACTTCTCGTTCATGAGGCAAACCTGGAAGATCTTCAGGAAATACATCAGAAAATTTATTTACCACTGGAACAACGTGAAGAGTTGGTGGCTCCGCTTCTGTATCCCTTACTCTAACTAAATGATATATGTATCCCTTGGAAATTATTCTTCTTGCCTTAAAATAAGAAATAAATCTACCTCTTGGCGCGCCAATTTCACCTTTCCATTCAAGGACTGATTCATTTGGAAAATGGAAATATACCTTTTTCGTGCAGCAATCAATTGTGGCATAACAAGATGCCAACCAGTCCATACCCATTATAACATCAAAATCTACCATTACTATCTCCACAAGATCATCCATCGTATCACGATCACAAACAGTTACTATGCAGTTTTGGTAAACCCTTCTAGCTATAATAGATTCCCCAACCGGTGTGGACACTTTAAATGGCTTAACTAACAGTTCGGGTATTCTTTCAAACTTTCCAGCAACCAATGGAGTAACATAAGATAATGTAGAACTGGGATCAATTAAGGCATATACATCGAATGAAAAGATAGACAACGTACCCGTAACCACATCTGGGGAAGCCTCTAAATTCTGTCGATCCGCTAGAGCATACATATGATTTTGAGCCCCGCTAGAACTTGTGGCTCCTCTATCACCTCTAATACAACCCATTGGTTGTACACCTCTTCCTGAATAAGGCATCAATGATGATGATGCAAAAAATAACCCCGTAGGTCGTGCCATACCCCCTATGCCCCTTCATGGGTATTCTCTCATTATATGCCCTGACATACTGAACCAAAAGCAAACATTGGTCCCCAGCCGACATGCTCCCAAATGATACCTTCCATATTTATTGCATGGCTCTCGAGGAGGTCTCGATTGGCTCATATTCCCTTGCCCTTGGTACCCCACTGTCCGCGAACTCTGACTCTCACTTTTGTGCCCAAATTGATTTCCTCTATACCCTTGGAACTATGGTGGGGCACTAGCTGCAGAATAAGAAGATAATGGCCTAGGTAGTCTAGCAGAAAACTATGGTCTAAACCCTCCTTGGGATGCCATGAACTGCCCTATAGATCTGGCCCTCTTGGAATATCCTCTTTCTAATTCCTGTGTTCTTCTCCTCTGCCTATGATCTTCCATTTTCTGTGCAAAAGCTTGGATCTTCGCTATGTCCATATCTTTGTTTAAAGTGGCAATTGTACAATCTCTAACCAGATATGGATCCAGCCTATCCATATATTGGTGAACTCTGTCATCCATAGTAGCTACAACATTAGGAGCATATCTCGACAAGGAATTAAATCAGAGACTGTACTCTCTCACACTCATATTCCCTTAAAGAAGATTTAAAAACTGATCTGCACGGGCCTGACAAATCTCGAATGGAAGATAATGATCAAGAAATGCCTTTTTGAACTCTTTCCTAGATCATTTCAAGTCCTTGTACTAATATATAGCCTCCCCTTTGAATCTATACGCCGCTAACTCCACTGTCTCTCTACCCGTTACATGCATAACATCTAAGGCCATTTGAATTTGATCAATAAAGTCCTGTGGGTCCTCGTTAAGATCTAATCCAGTAAAAGTGGGAGGATCAATCTTAAGAAAATCCTGTGTTCGAAGGCTAGCCGCCCTATCTGTACCACTAGGACCCGTGGTAGGAATGGCTTGCCCTTGAGCTTGCCCAACAACTATACGAGTCAAAAGTTGCACTGTATTTCTAAGATCTTGATCAACAACATTAATAGGTAGCTCTGGGGATATAGTTCTCCTCCCCCTTATTTCTTCTGGAGTGGAAGAAGTTTCTGATGTATGCTCAGCTGGAGCCTCACTTTGATTAGCTGGTATAGTGGGTGACTTACTAGTCCCCTCTCCGGTAGCCACATCTACTTGCTTACCGATATTTCTGCTTCTGGTAATCGGCATCATTACTATAATAAGAGAAACAAACGGATTCAGAGGTCAACTATGACTTCATATATAATATAGGCTCTATCGCACGATCTAAGACATGAAGAAAAGAGACAATTCCTAAATTTCCATAGCCTCCTGTTTATAGATGCGGTGCATGACACACCGATAAACAAGACTCTATGTAGACACAGATTTGTAGACTCACTAGGACGAACTTCTCTAATACCACTTTTGTCACGCCTTAAATCCTATTGGAGCGGACCGGCACCCGTAACCGAGGAGGCCCGGGAGAACTAGCTCATAACCTTATACTTCCCATGCATACCTCTATGACAACCCGAAATTCGAACAACATCATGTCGCATATAAAAGAAAATAATCACTTGTATAAGCTCGAGCACACATATATATGTATATACAATACTTGGCAGTTGGAGCCGTCACGTCTATTAACAGAACACCACCTTGACTATACATTAGGTCTATAAAGCCTCTAGACAATACACAGAGTTTAACTAAGGTTGGGACATACCCCACCGTATAACTAACTTCTATACAATACCAAAAGTGACGGGATATGACACGAAAAGCCCCGAAGCAAACTGGAGGTCACCAAAAGCAGCTGGATATCCTGGCTCCTACTTGTGCGGTGTATGAGCTGAGGTACCTGTGCCTGCACCATGAAATGCAGGTCCCCCATGGGGGACGTCAGTACGAAATATGTAATGAGTATGTAAAGCTGTAGATAATCACATATGATATAGGAGCTCAATAGAAATTAGAAACAAGTGAATAAATCATAATAGGAGTGGACCACACTTACTAGAACATGTGACATTCTATACATTATATTTATTCAATCACTTTACCTTCATTCTTATCATCTTTGTAATCATTACTGTACTGTACTATGTCCATTAGGATGCCTCCAGTACATATCAACTGGGATCGACCCATGATAGGCTTATGCCCCTGGGATACCACCCATAAACACATAAATAGGGATCGACCCATGATAGGCTTATGCCCCTGGGATACCACCCGATAAGAGAGAACTTCCATCACTTAGTTCAATTAATCTTTGAGATTGTTATTTCGGTTGCCACCGCATTTTTGATACTTTAAAACAATGATACATCAATAAGAGACATATAAATAGACCATCAATGCAATAACAATGAAGTAAGAACTCATTGGCACATCAATGAAGTGTTTTGGAGTCATCAATGCCATAACAATGAAGTAGGAACTTATTGGTATATCAATGAAATGTTTTGGAGTCATTAATAGCACAAGGATCTTGTTTGAGTAACCGGATACCTTCTGACATTGATTAGTGCAATAAACATGTAAGATTTGGAAAACAAGTAAGTATTGGAATGTCTTGATATCTTGTAGGGTGGAAACAAGTTCATTGGTAACGTAGGACATCATACAAAACCATTATGGATCACATGTTATTGAATAACTTTGGAAACTTTCTTAATAGAAAAATTGTTTACTTTCATGCCAAAGATATGGTATAGAGTATGCTTTACATACCTGACTGTCAACCTTCAATACTAGTCCCAAATGGACTTCCCGTCTTTTCGGATTACTTATCTACAATGAACATATATAGCAATCTAGTATTAGCAACCAAACGTCACAATTCAATTATTTGAATTCACCAAACTAGTGGTTAAGTAGTAAGCCTTAATTACACCATAAAGGGTGTCACTTTAACCCTCTTATACTCCAATTACATTCACATGCCATGTATATTCATACAACATCCTCCAATATCAAGTTTGGATTCATTTATCCTTCCAACCAATCCATTAAACCAAATTGAGCCATAGACATAAATAATCATTAATTCAATAGTATATCACCATATCCACCTTCCATAACTCAATTACCATATCCTCTTTCCATAACTCAATTACCATATCCACCTTCCATAATTCAATACAACCAAACCATGCAAAATAGTCCATAACCCTATTTCCATCACCTTTCAATAACAACCAATACATATAATCCTCTATCACACATATACATATGGAAAAAAATAAAGGCAAACAATATTCATACCTTAGAATTCACCTCTTGATTATGAAATCTTGTTTACAAAAATAATAGGTGCCATTCAAAGCTCTCGAGATGACAAACGCAGTTATCGGATTACTTTGGAATTTCTACGGTTGAATCAAAAGTAATTTAAAGGTCAAATTTGGCTAGGGTTTGTTCTTTATCAATGATTGATGATGAAAATGAGTTTTTGAACTCATATACATGTATATATACACATATTCCCGTCCATAATATAATAGGAAATGACCAAAATTCCTTTAAAATTTAAATAATGTCAAATCTGTCCTTTGGTGGACTATTTTGATAAGCAAAAGTACATCGACCATAACTCTTTGCTTCAATATCGGATTTGGATGAAATTGGTATCGTTGGAAGGATAATTCAAAGGAATTTCATTTCATATAAAGTAGGCCACCCAGTTCGTCCTGTACAAGGAGTTATGGTCGTTTGAAGTTGACCCTAAAAATCTATTTTTATAAGCTGAAGTAAAACGAGTATAACTCCTTAATCAGAAGTTAGATTTAGATGAAACTAATTGGATTGGAAAGAAGACTCAAAGATCTTTATTTTCATAGGTCGCAGCTCTCCCAGTTCATTATATTAAAGGAGTTATGATCGTTCGAAGTTAACCCAAAAATTTGGCTGGCCTCAGTAGTTTGTGTGAAGAAAATTTTGCTGCACATTTACTATTTCCAAATATCTCGGCCACCGTTTTATAGTTTCGAACGTGCTCGATTATATCCGAAACCTATCCATTTTTGGAAATCTTTATATCGTTGGAAAGCTTATTCAATAACCTTCGCATGGAACCATCGACGGGCAAATTCCGGTATAAATAAAATAAAAAATTGATTCCATATAAATAAGACCAATACACATACTTGATTGCGCCAATACACGTACTTGAATACGGGGTGTTACATCTAGCCAGGGGTTCATAAACCCACTTCAACAAAAAAATATACTATTTATGTATATATAGTAGATATTGAACCCCATTCGACTAATTCATGTGTTTTTTTTTTGATTTTGAACCCCTTAATGCCAATTATGGCTTCGCCACTGGCCAAGTAAAAGTGAATGTATTTCGGAATAGTAAACAAGTGTACTGAAGGAGTATATATTAGTAATTTGATATTAGACATATGGGTATGCATATTGTGAAAAATTATCCCTTTTTCATTTGATGATTAACTCATTTAAACTGCTAGTTTCTTATATCTAATAAAAGGGAATAACACACAGTTTAAGCACACAACAAACCGTCAACATGTCTGCTTCAGCTGTGTGCTTAAGGGATAAAGGAGGTGTCTGGCTTGGTGGCTAAAGTCACAAGTTTCATGTCAAGAGTCTTGTGTTTGATCCTCCATAGCTACACTAATTTTATTGGAAGTTGCTGCCATCAGTAGGACCTACAAATCAATGCATTTAAATGCTAGGCTTATAATAATATTAGTAAGTAAAAATTTGGGGCCACAAACCAAATAATTTAAATTTTTTACATATTTGCCTTACTTTATATTCCTTCATAATTTCTTTCTTTCTTTCTATTGAAATTAGATAGTAAAATTAAAATTCTTTCACTTTATAAATTTTTTTAAAAGTTGGAGTTAGAGTTAAAATTTGAATGTATTTTTTAAAATATGATTCATAGCTTTATCTTTTAAAAAATTAGCAAAATTATTCAATTTCGACTTACTTATTCAAAATATATAATTAAATTTAATCTAAAAGAATAATATCTCAAAATATATAACCACATAATGAGATAAATTAGATCAAATATACGAGTTACAACATACTATTACAAATATATTTTAACTTTATTTGAAAATTTTGAAGTTGAAGTTATATTTTGTTATATAACTTATACAAATAATAAAATTAATTCTTTGAATGTATTTTACTTAAATATCATGAATATAATTTAAAAGTCATTTTTATAACTATCACAAAAATTACCTTAAAATTTGAAAATGAAAAATACACTAATAGTAAAAGAAGTGAGGATAAGATTTTGGATATTTTTCAAATTTCATATTCAAATTCAAATTATATTAGAAAGAAATTAATATTATACTTTTTAAAAAATATTTGTAAAAAATATTTCTATTATCAGACTTTATATTGCTGGACCCGTGCCTTGCATGGACATTTCGCAACTAGTTTCTTAAAAAGGGATATCATACTATATGGAGTCGAAGAAAGAGCAAGTGGCCTTCTGTCTGTTCATGTCAACTATTCCAAATTCGAAGTTATGATTTTACCCAAATTTTAGCCGGAAAATACTAGGGACTGATCTACGTTGGATTGGAGATAAGATTTGAAGTTAATGGATTCTAAATTTGTTGCAAAAATCATATCTATTATTAATTGGGTTCACAATTAAATCCTTATACACGATTATTGAATATTTTAAGAGTTAACTGTCAAAAACATACCTAAACTATCACATTTTCGTGAGTTTGTACCTACATATACTATCACTCTGTTTATATTAAAACTCAGTATCAAGGTGTGTTTTAATACGGAGAGAGTGATAGTTTAGATAGGTAATTATAGGGAACAATAAATATTTGAGGTATAAAACTTGTGAAACAGTGATAGTTTAGTGTGTTTTTGACGATTAACTCATTTTTATTACAACTTTAGAATCTAAGTAAAAGTTGCTTAGTACTGACTCCACCCCTAGGAAAAAGGCAGTTATAAATACTTCGTAGAATCAAAACTGGAGTATCAACACCTTAATATTGTAATTAGGGAAGAAAAATGACTCTTAATTCAGCCTTTGTCATTTCCATGGTGTTTGCTCAGCTTGTCTTTGTCATTCATTCAAATCCAATTTGTGAGTCAGGGTACCCAAAAGATGAAATCCCAATATACGAAGAAGACATAGACTGTGCTTTTTGGACAAAACTTGGAATTTTGGGAAGCAAAATATTTTCCGTGGGCTTCTTATGGACATGGTTTAGATGTTATGGCACCATATTTGATCAAGGGAGGACCCCCTCCAATTGGTGCCCAAAAAGCAAATCTTGATCCACTCACACACAACATTATTAAGGAATTTGGCAACGAAGAAATTGGTCATTTAAGGTAGTCCTGTCTTAGTTACAATTTGAATAGTCAAAATACTTTATTCAATTGTAATATTTTTAAGAGTTAATGGTCAAAAACATACTTAAACTATTGCATTTTGCGAGTTTCACGCATCAACTATCCATAGTTCCATTTACCTATCTAAACGATCATTCCTTTGGTATTAAAACACACATCGATGTTGAGTTGACCGACACACCCCTGTTGTCGATTGGGAATAAATATTTGACCAACTCAACATCAATCTGTATAAATATTTGACCAACTCAACATCAATCTGAAAATACAGATGAAATTGTAGTTTAGTCAGGTATGGGAAACAATTGACAGTTGAGGTATGAAATTAGCGAAAAAGTGATAATTTAGATGTGTTTTTGACCAATAACTTATTTTCAAATACTTTCTAAATATTTGAATTGTTAATTGGTCTGACTTATTTTTACATTTTATGTAGTTTCTACCGATATAAATTTTATTTCACAAAAATTGAAGTTGTTATATTTGAATCATATCTAACATTAGTTAGTTTGACCTTCATGCTCCGAATCAAACTACATATATCGAAACAAAAGGAGTATTAATATCCTCTGATCTCTCCCATATTATAAGCTTTTTCATAGTGTATGTATGCTATTAATATTTTTGTTATACCAATTTGTTTTGTTTGTTTTTAGGGAAATTGACACAGTAATGGGGAGCATTCCTAGACCTTTACTGAATCTTACCTCAGAAAACATTGGAAAAATATTTGATGCAGCATTTGGACACAAACTGGAGCCCCCATTTGATCCATATAAGGATAGCTTGAGCTACATTCTATCTTGCTATATCATACCATATGTTGGAATGAATGGCATGTTGGTATGAATCCCAATCTCAAAGGCTATGCATCGAAACATGTAAGTTCATAAGATATCAAAGGGGAAAAAACAAGCTCTCTTGAACGTGTATAACTAATATTTTGATTTTATGTTCTTCGAATTCTAGAAAAAATAATTTATTGAATTCTAGATAAATATACATGATGCAAATTTCAACCCAAAAAAAAAAAGATCTGAATCAAAGCTATTCACATTTGCTGAATCCTTAGACAGGTTTATAGCTCCAACCATAACGGATCGCAACTATGGATTTCAATCATCCTTTTTTTAGTGAAATATGATCTACTACTCTGATTTCTTACTCGAACACCATCCCTTGAACCTGAACTGATCGAGAGCTCAATCCGCACCACTCTTTTTTTATATCTAAACCCCCACCTAGAAATGGAGTTTTAGAACCTAAACAACTTCGGTGAGAGCTATGTGATTGTTCAAACAAAGGTTGATTGTGTGATCTAAAACATTACTTCCTCCGTCTCAATTTCTGTGACATTTTTTTTTTTTAGTAAATTTCAAGAAGAATGATCTCTTTGTACATTTCTATGGACCACATAATTTATTTATTTATTGGTTTAATAATAATTGAATAAGTTAAATCCTTAATCTATAAGGAAAGTTACCTAGTAGAATAATTACTGACTCCTAGTAGGATTGTATCCACAATTACTGACTCCTAGTAGGATAATGATTGTATCCACCAATCACGTTGATGGAACATGAAAACATAACTGACTATTTCCATTATAAAAGGGGCCCTCTCTCTGCCAAAAGAAAAAAAAGTTCCATCACAATTATTCTGAAAGTAAGGTAAAGAGAGAGAAACAATTCAGTGCTTCTGCTATTACGCTTTTGCTTCCGCTAAAACCATGGAGAATTCAGGTAAGTAATTCTTTATTGAATTACTGTTATTATGTGTATGTGAAAATCATTAAGTTCAACGTTCCTGAATAATACAAAGGATTATGGATAAGATTGTTTATGTATAAGATTGTTTAAGTATATATAATCCGTTTTATGCTTACATGTGGTATCAGAGACTGGTTTTCGGAACAAGTGATTTTCATTAAAATTAATGTTTCTCCAGATCTTGGGAATTTTAATTATGTTTGTTAGAAATTTCACAATTATTGAATAACGAAATTTGAAATATTGATATTATTATAATTGATTCTATTTAAAATAACATGAGTTTAATCTTTGTTATTTTAAATATTAAAGAAACAACTCTTTGTTGTTAGAACATTGTAGTATGCAATAATAAAAATTATTGTTTCTTAATATAACTTGGAATCATATATGTAAGATTCGTTAATCACCAAAGTGGTCGAATCTTTATGAAATTAATTCCAAAATAAAGGTTAATGTTTAAATCAATTACTCATTAATCTTGATGCTTATAATTGATATAATAATTATGGGTAAATTAAATTTTTGGTCATAAGACATTTGTGGATCACCCAAAGGTTGATTGTTTGTTCATATGACCAATAAATATTAAAGAGATAATTTTGATGTATCGTTTGTTAGTTTTATTTATTTATTTATTTATCCAAAGATGATAAATATTATTAATTGATGCATTAAATATTATCATTTTGTGTTAAATATATTTTAAGCATCATTATATTTAAAGTTGTATTTTGATGTTTCACCCAAATGAGAACATCAATAGACATTTAAGTAAGTTATTTCTGAATTTGATAATGTGTTTAAACTCGTAACTCAAAGTATTAACAAATGAGCATGTTCTATTTCAGCACTTGCCCTTCATTCATACTCTGCCTCTGTTACGATTTTTAATGGACTTGACTTTTTAGATTGGTGCGAACAGATCAAATTCCATCTTGGGGTTTTAGATCTTGATGTTGCACTTTACTCTGAAAAGCCAGCTGCTATTACTGAAGCTACCAGTGATGAAGAAAAGTTCTATTATAAGCATTGGGATCGGCCTAACAGATTAGGCCTAATGTTCATGCGAATGTATATTGCGGGCAACATTAAGACTACTCTTCCCAAAACTGAAAGTGTGAAAGAACTTCTGAAACTAGTGGAAGAGTCTTCCCAAACTGCTGATAAGTTTCTTGCTGGGACACTAATGGGTACTTTGACCACCATGAAGTTTGATGGTTCACGTACTATGCATGAGCATGTCATTGAAATGACAAATATAACAGAAAGACTTAAGTCATTGGGAATGGAAGTAGAACAAAATTTCCTTATGCAGTTCATTATCAACTCATCATCGTTTGAGTATGGTCCTTTCCAAATGAACTACAACACCATGAAATATAAATGAAACGTGCATGAATTGCATGGTATGTTAGTTCAAGAGAAAACGAGGCTGAAGAATCAAGGAACCCACTCCATTAATTATGTAAACCATCAAGGAGATGAAAAGAAAGGAAAGAAGCATGGTAAGAGATAACAGAAACAACTTAATATTAATCAGTACTTATCTCAAGTACATAAGAAAGGAAACAAGAACGGAAAGTGTCATTTCTGTGAAAAATCTGGACACTTTCAGAAAGATTGCCTGGAACGTAAGGCATGGTTTGAGAAGTGATACGCCCAAATTACAACTCTCGTTAGAAAGTGTAAGCGGTCGCTGTCAAATATAAAACCCAACTGGGTTGGGTGTCGAATCCCACAGGAAATACTCTGGTCACTAAGTGTTGCAATTATTAGTAGACTGTTGGTCGAAAATTCCAAGGAAAAAAGGGGGGTTGGTTTAGGCGTGAACTAATATTATCAAAGTAACGATGGAACGATTTGCATAGTAAGATTTAATCACAAAGATTGATAAGTTAGGGTTATGTCCACCTTATAAGTTCTACTTCTCTATTAACTATGAGTAACACAGAATTTAGACATGCATGCACTTATAGAGAATCGTATTCTAATTCTAAATCCAAGTGTTTATAAACCATCAAGGATTTATTTCGCTTTAGCTCTCTCGAGCCTAAAGTGTATAACAAATGGTACAAATTCTCCAAGAAGTTAATCCGGTTAAGGCATTAACGTGTAAATAGAGGTTGGAAACCCTATTTCCTTGTCACACTCTCTTTTCCAAACATGTAACTTTTCTCTCGAACAAGTTAATGCTATAATGGCATATTCTCTATGTTTGCAACCATAAGAATTCAATCAAAACGAAGAGAGTAATGATATAAGTAGCATAACACATCAAGAATTCACAAACTCATAGTAATAGATAGTATCTTACAAGGTTTCCATAATCCTAACAGATAAGTTTAGCTACTCATGAATACAACGGAAATCAAAGTAGACATCATCATCATACCAAAACTTAGAGAAATCTCGGCTATGGAGATGAAACGTGTTTTCTTTCTCCGTTGCTCAAGTGAGTAGTTTTCTGCTCTCAAAACTCGTCCAAAATCTTCAACGTGAATTGTCAATAATAATCAAATGATAATGATGCTGAAAAATTCAGAAATAAGGTTTTTAATAGCATCCTTGTCTAATAAGTTGCTACTGCATCCTTAAGTATTTAAAAATATTGGGTTTGCTCGGGAAAAAGTTCCCATGCATCACATTCAGTCCAAAAGCTGCCTTCCCTCTTATGTGAAGTTTTCCTTTGCTGCCCACAGGTCCACAAAGTGCTGAAATCTTCATCATTAGTACCTGAAAAACATGCTAATCACATAGGTCAGCTCACTTAAAGGAAAATGGACTAAAAGTGCAAGAATTATATATTTTATCCTCAAAACTTAGCCAAAACATGGGTAAATTATGGTGCTTAGACGTATAAATACGCCCAACATCACCACCTCACACTTAAAGCTTTGTTTGTCCTCGAACAAAATATTACATCCATGCAAACACCTAACTAGAATTTCACAATAGCAACATAAAATTTTCAACAAGACATGCACGACAATTATTAACAAAGAGTAGGTTTCTTGATCATTACTAGAAACAACTCAGCCTCCAACATAGACTCATTAGGGTGTTCAATTCGTTATACACAAGTTAATCCAAAAAGAATCATATAAAACTACCCAACAACCATCAACCATGTGTGCTCACACAAGATATCACCCATAATCACTCATAGTTTTGCATTTTTCGAAACATGGGTATAAGACTCTCCTTGCTCTCGCTCTCACAAAGAATTCTTATATTGCAACTGATGACCATAGGCTTTCCCTTAGTGTAATGCTCTACTAATATCAGACTGCTAAGTTTAGGATCAAATAGGTCTTTACAGGTTGTAATGTAGGCTAAGGGACAGGTAGGGCTATTTTGGCCAGAAATAGTGACTATGTTCCCTAAGCGCTTTAATACACTACAATATGCCATTTACACTATCTTTTAACAACCACTCTACCTCTCTTTCATCTACCAACCCCTTTTCACCCATTTTGTTATTCAATCATAAACACAACTATCTTTTTGTTTTTCTAAAGTTTTTATATATATATATATATATTTTATATTAAGCAAGCATCCCTATAATAGCCACTCTTTTTCACAACAATTTCAAGTACCAATACACCCCGAGGCATCACTTTCACCATTCTCCTTTTATTTTTCCACATGATTCTACAATTTTAAAGCGCTTAGGAGTTTGGATCAAATTATGGTCTTGAAAAAAAAATGGATTAGGCTACATATGAGGCTGCCAAAGAAAATAGCTAAAGGCTCAAAGGGGGTTCACTAGGACATTGTACAAAGGTAGGTAAAAAGAAGGTAAACAATTTCAGGGCTGCCAAAGAAATGCCTAAATCATATCCTACACTCACAATCTTTATTTCGCTTCACACACACACCAGGAAAGTTCTAGCATCATTCACAACAAAGAATATACAATATCCTCACACACACAAGGCACATGGTCAACTTCATTGGGAGCATTATAGATTCTTGACCCAACAGATGAATGAATTAAACCACAACAATTTATCACATAGTGAGTCACAACTTAGAGCCTAAGCGTCTCAATAGTAATGATTTAGCACAAACTCTTGTTATAATATACCATGCCGTCTATCAGAATAATTTCATGCAACATCTAAAATCTACTAACTAATTACAACTAACTAACTAACTACTAATTCAAACAAACAAGAATAAATGTAGGCAAAGAAATACAATACAACAGATATATACCCGCACCCCACACTTAGACGGAACACACTGTCCTCAGTGGAAATAAATAAGGAAAACCTAATTAGTCGGACTCCTCTTCTATGTCTGGGGTCATACCTCCTGCGTCGGAATCATCATCAGAGTCATCGTCATCAGAGTTGTCCTCCACGTCTGAGTCTAGCAGTCGGTGATCATCATCAGTTGGCACGTCATCGTCGAGAGGTTCATCAAAATGTACCCCCACTCCATACATGGCCCGCGCATGCTCATTAAGCGGGTAATCATAGTCCAACTGCTGAAGCTCTGCATCAGACGGAACACGACCCCCATTTATCAGTGTAAATATAGTCATGCCATACAGATGGTGGAAAAAGCTTTCATCTCGAGCATGCCTCTCTGCAGTGGTAAGGTTGATGCCTTGACCAGTTTCTGGCTCTTTAACCTTTGTGAGATCAACCTTCTTCGGGTTGTGTGGTAGATTATGATCCGCGGGTTCCTCTTCAATGTGTTCTTTCCTTAAGATCGTAGTCAACAAGTTGCCGAAACTGAAATGGGACCTTTTGTGCAGCCTAGCCTTGCGTATTGACGATCGTATAACCGCACCAATGTTGATGGGAATATTCGTCATCAAAGTGTACACCAAGAAGACTCGATCACATGTGATCTTAGTATATTGTGTCCTAGGAATCAAGCAAGAGTTGACTATCCTTAACCATATGCGAGCTTCCCTGTTCAAAGAGGCATACGGGTAGGTGTTATGGCGACCATTATCCTTGTGCCAAATCCACCGTGCCATTGACCTTGATCCGTACAGTGTATGTCTGATGGCCCTGTAGGGAGGTCTGTGATAAAGCTCCTTGAGCAGTGATGGATCCACAGATGGAAGGCCCAGAAAAGAGTTGAAGAATTCTGCATTCAGTTGCAAGACTTGGCCCCGAATCTTTACTTCACTTCCAGTAGTCTTTGGGGACCAATTAGCATAAAACTCTCGCGTTAGATCAAGATTGCATTCCCCCATATCTCGGAAAATGAAATCAAGATTTAGTGCCATGATTTTAGCCAAAATGCGGGTCTCTCTCTTTGCTAGACTCTCCTTCTGCATCAAATCCACGTGAACATATTTTTTTACTTTGTTGTTATTGTACCACTCCTTTCCTTCCTCCTCTAGGACCCACTTTATCCTGAAAGTTCATCGAGGCACTTGCAAAGAGGAGGACTCAACCTGATCTTTTCTTACCCTTTTCTGACCTTTTTTGGAGGTGGACACTTTTTCTTTTCCTTGTCGTCCTTTTGGGGCCATTCTACCTGAGATCACAATAAAGTTACGTTAGTTTTATCATGGAAGATTTACTATAGTCGGAAAAGAAAATCGTGATGATACCACCCCACACTTAATCCGTTTGCACAATGTTAATAATCATGTAATCTTGACTATCCTTTCCGACTTTATTTCATTGGATTAAGGCAATATTTGAACAAGACTACCACATAGCAATCTTATCAGGTTTTTGCATCGAAATAACCAAACCATGTTATACTTGTGGTCAATCATGATCAATACCTTCGATGAACGACTCATTCAAACATTCAAGCTTACAATTTTCAAGATTATGCATTAACTTCACAATTTTGACTTCATAAAAATACGACAGTGAATACCAATCAAATACAAGTCGGAGTAAAGTCAAGAATACCCACAAGAATCCTTTCACTCAATGAGACGCATCATAACAAACCAACCATATTCTCATCACCAAACACTACTTCAAAATCTAATTCACCATTATAAGCGTAGCACTGCAACAACTACGGAATATAAAAGAGCAACTTACTTGTTGATGGATCGGGAAGGTGAGTTCGCAAGATTAGATGAGAAAAGAGGAAAACTTGGAGAGGATAAGGGAGCTTGGGCGGCACCTAGGTTCAACAAAAAATTGAGTGGTGTTCAAAGGTAGATGGTCTATTTAAAGGCTAAGCCATGGGTAGGGTTTGATCCATGTACAATCGGGTTAGGAGGCAAAAAAGGATAAGTAGGCGGCGCCTAATGCTTTGCCTATGCTTAGCATAGGCGGCGCCTTTAGCAATGCCTAGATAGGCATAGGTGGTGCCTTGCCTATCGCCTAGATTGGCATAGGAGGCGCCTTTTCTATCGCCTAGATTGGCATAGGCGACGCCTATGGCATTGCCTATGTGAGGCAGTGAGCATAGGCAATGGCATAGGCGGCGCCTATAGCATTGCCTACATTGGTATAGTCCTTGCCTTGTCCATTGCCTATGTGAGGCAGTGAGCATAGGCAATGGCATAGGCATTGCCTTGTCCGTTGCCTAGATTGGCATAGGCAATGCCTAACCTATAGCCTTTTCTCTATCATTCCTCACTTACCACCTTTAGCATGGCTCACTTTCAAATCAAAATTTAGGACTAATCTCCTCCTTTGTATATCTTGCACCTACACTTAATCAAAAACAACAAAAATGATTAGAAGTATGGGTTGCCTCCCACCGAGCGCCTTAGTTTTGGTCGTGGCTCGACTCTTCTTTTTGAACTTTTATTTATCAAAAACAAAATCCTAACGAAACAAACTCCTAATGATGGGTTGCCTCCTATGTAGCGCTTGATTTATTGTCGTGGCACGACATAGTTATCTCGATTACTCAGACTTCATCAAGATATCTAGTGGCTTCGCCTGTGGTGAGGGTCGATTCTTAAGGTCAAGGTCCAGCTTCTTGGGGTTATATGAATACAACCCCATTCCTGTCAAAGCACGGATAGTTTCTTCGTTCTCTTCAACATCCTCACGCTCAAAGGTCAAAAGCACAGCAGCCAATGGCTCAACAGTAAGCTGCTTCTCTAAAGATAATTCCTTCTCATCCTCATAATGAACATCAGCTATAGAGAACACATTCATATCTTTGGGATGCTTCATTGATTTGCTTACATCAAAATGTACCACTTCGTCATTCATCCAAAATAAAAGCTCATTTGCTCGTAAATCAATAAGCACACTTCTTGTTGCGAAGAAAGGTCGACCCAAGATTATGGGCACCTCAAAATCCACCTCGCAATCCAAAATAACAAAGTCTGCAAGAAAAATAAAGGTAGAAACCTTCACTAATACATCATGTAAGATACCAACAGGTCATTTTATCGACCTATCTGCCATTACGAGCCGCATGTTGGTTGGTGTAGGATCGCCCAACCCCAACTATCTATAAATGGCTAGTGGCATCAAATTAATGCTAGCCCCCAAATCGCACAACGCCTTAGCAAAATCCAAAGATCCAACCGTGCAAGGAATAGTGAAAGCACCCGGATCTGCCTTCTTCTATACTAAAGACCTCATGGTAATTGCACTGCAATGATGAAAATTATCTGCCAGTTCATAGCTTGCTGCCTTTTTCTTTGTCAAAAGGTCCTTCATGAATTTGGCGTACCCTAGCATCTGCTCCAGTGCCTCCACCAAAGGCACATTAATAGTCAGCTGCTTCAGCATGGTCATGAATTTACTGAACCTGGTGTCATCAGCTTTCTTCTTTAGTCTCTGAGGAAAGGGTGGTGGTGGTTTTGGAAGAGTTTTCTCTACCACTTCCTTTTTATTGTGCTTCCCACTATCAATCTTTTCAGGTTGCTGACATCTAGGTGTAGTATCATGAACGTTCTTATTCTGATTTTCAACTTCTACAGAATCATCACAATCTGCTTCAATAACATTCTCTTCTATATCATCAACCACAGGCTTGCCCTTGGATGGATTTTCCAGCACCTTACCACTCCTGGTGGTAATAGCCAAACATGATCCATCTTTCCTTGGATTTTGCACAGTGTCACTAGGTAATGTACCAACTTTTCGTTGATTGAATGCCACCGATAGTTGACTTATTTGTTGTTCCAGCTGTTTTATTGAAGTGGAATGCGAGTCAACCAATTACTTCATTGAGGACAAATCATTTTTTACCTCAGCTACTCCCGTGTTGCTTGCCTCCATTCCTTTCAATAGATTCGCCATCATGTCCTCCATGGACATCTTCCCAGAGCCAGATGCATCAGCTTCACGATTTCCAGGAGGAACATACAAACCACTCCTGTCAGTATTATTCTTCCAACTCCCTTGGTCTCGGTCCTTGTATCTGGATTTTTCATAATAGTTCTGACCTTGGTTTCCTTGGACATTGCCTTGGAAACCCCCCTGATTATTCAAGTAATTAGTTTCCTCCTCAGAATCAGAGTCATCTCTTCCTTGTGATACAATAGCTTTGACCTTTTCTGTCTTCCCTGATAATAAATGCTTGGTAAGAAGGTCCATCTATATTTTAATGTGAGCCATATCCTGGTCACGTTCCTCTTCTCTTCGCCTTTGTTCTGCCATCATGCCAATAGATACAGTAGAGCTTGCTACCTCAGAATCCCTGGTATGCCAAGCTCTACTCTGCTTTGTCATACGATCGAGCATATCACATGCCTCAATAAAAGTAAGGTCCATGAATGACCCACCCGCAACATTATCAACCACTGGCTTAGTCACTGAGTTCAAAGCCCTATATAATATTTCCATCAAATGGATATTTGTCATCTGATGATTTGGGCACCACATAAGCTTCTTCTTGAACCTCTCCCATGTTTCGTGGAGAGATTCAATTGGAAGCTATCGAAAATTACTTATCTCATCTCTTAATTGTGCTCTCTTGGATGGCGGAAAGAATCTTTCTAGGAAAACGTCTTTCAGTTATCTCCAATTGGTAATAAAGTCATGAGTTAGCCCATTTAACCATAGAGTTGCCTCTCCAGATAGAGACAATAGAAATAAGTGCAGCCGGATCGCATTCTGTCCAACTCCTGGATTGTCAAATGACTTGCATGTTGAGATAAAATTAATCAGATGCATATTCGGATCGTCGCCTGCAAGTCCACCAAATAACCCTTTGAGTTGCAATAGCTGGATCATGGTGCTAGTGATATTGAACTTGGCTCCGGGTGCCAAGGGAGGAGGAATAATAGCCCCTATGGCACCAGCCCCATCCAAATCATCATCATCATCATCAAAAGGAACCTGCATAGCTCGGCGTTCAGGTCTCATTCTAGCTTGACAATCTCTATTGACATTCCTATTCACAGGAGAAGCCACATCATCTGCACACCTTGGATTTAATAACTCATCATCACCCAGGTCCTCATCATCAAGATTTGTTGCCCGACCTGGGTTATCAGCATTCTGTTGATGTACTTGCGCAGCTGCCAATGCAGCTAATCTAGCCTGCTCCTGTTGAGTAGCCATCCTTTCAAGGTTTTGTTGTGCATCCATTCTGCCAATAAGATGTGGTTCAGGATTTATAGGTAATAAGGGATGACCAGAACATCGTGTATTTGGCATGCACTCCACTAAACCTGAATAGAACAAAAACAACAAACAAAAAATAAAATTTGATAATCTTTGACCAAAGGGTCTATTAACTATCACAAACTTAGTTGACAACCGTATTCCCCGGCAGCGGCGCCAAAATTTGATACGCCCAAATTACAACTCTCGTTAGAAAGTGTAAGCGGTCGCTGTCAAATATACAACCCAACTGGGTTGGGTGTCAAATCCCACAGGGAATACTCTGGTCACTAAGTGTTGCAATTATTAGTAGACTGTTGGTCGAAAATTCCAAGGACAAAAGGAGGGTTGGTTTAGGCGTGAACTAATATTATCAAAGTAATGATGGAACGATTTGCGTAGTAAGATTTAATCACAGAGATTGATAAGTTAGGGTTATGTCCACCTTATAAGTTCTACTTCTCTATTAACTATGAGTAACGCGGAATTTAGACATGCATGCACTTATAGAGAATCGTATTCTAATTCTAAATCCAAGTGTTTCTCAACCATCAAGGATTTATTTCGCTTTAGTTCTCTCGAGCCTAAAGTGTATAACAAATGGTACAAATTCTCCAAGAAGTTAATCCGGTTAAGGCATTAACGTGTAAATAGAGGTTGGAAACCCTATTTTCTTGTCACACTCTCTTTTCCAAACATGTAACTTTTCTCTCGAACAAGTTAATGCTATAGTGGCGTATTCTCTATGTTTGCAACCATAAGAATTCAATCAAAACGAAGAGAGTAATGATATAAGTAGCATAACACATCAAGAATTCACAAACTCATACTAATAGATAGTATCTTACAAGGTTTCCATAACCCTAACAGATACGTTTAGCTACTCATGAATACAACGGAAATCAAAGTAGACATCATCATCATACCAAAACTTAGAGAAATCTCGGCTATGGAGATGAAACGTGTTTTCTTTCTCCGTTGCTCAAGTGAGTAGTTTTCTGCTCTCAAAACTCGTCCAAAATCTTCAACGTGAATTGTCAATAATAATCGAATGATAATGATGCTGAAAAATTCAGCAATAAGGTTTTTAATAGCATCATTGTCTAATAAGTTGCTACTGCATCCTTAAGTATTTAAAAATACTGGGTTTGCCCGGGAAAAAGTTCCCATGCATCATATTCATTCCAAAAGCTGCCTTCCCTCTTATATGAAGTTTTCCTTTGCTGCTCACAGGTCCACAAAGTGCTGAAATCTTCATCATTAGTACCTGAAAAACATGCTAATCACATAGGTCAGCTCACTTAAAGGAAAATCGACTAAAAGTGCAAGAATTATATATTTTATCCTAAAAACTTAGCCAAAACATGGGTAAATTATGGTGCTTAGACGTATAAATACGCCCAACATCAAGAAGAAAGGTAAGCCTTGTGCTTTTACATGTCTCGAATCAAACTTAACTGAAGTTCCTTATAATACTTGGTGGATTGACTCTGGTTGTACCGTTTATGTTTCTAATACTATGCAGGGATTCCTTACAATTCAAATCATAAACAAGAATGAAAGATTTGTTTACATGGGGAATAGAGTGAAGGCTCCAGTTGAAGCTGTCGGGACTTATGGTCTGATTCTCGATTCTGGGCATCACTTAGATTTAGTTGAAACTTATTATGTTCCTTCTCTTTTGAGAAATTTAGTTTCATTGTCTAAGTTGGATAAGACTGGATATTCCTTTAATTTTGGTAATGGATGTTTTAGTTTGTTTAGGAATAATTATCTTATCGGTACTGGTACTCTTTGTGATAATTTATACAAATTGAATCTTGATAATATGTTTGCCAAAATACTCCTAACTCTACATCATAATGTTGGAACTAAAATAAAGTTTCATGAATGAACAATCTGCTTACTTGTGGTATAAATGTTTAGGTCACATATCTAAAGAAAGGCTGGAAAGATTAATTAAGAATGAAATTCTTCCAGATTTAGATTTTACTGACCTTAATATTTGTGTTGATTGTATTAAAGGAAAACAAACTAAACACACAAAGAAAGGAACCACAAGAAGCACATAGCTTCTTAAAATTATACACACTGATATATGTGGTTCTTTTGATATCACATCTTTCAATAAATAAAAATATTTTATCACTTTTATTGATGACTTTTCACGTTATGGATTTATCTATTTGTTGCATGAAAAATCTCAAGCGATTAATGACTTAGAGGTATTTATTACTGAGATTGAAAGACAACTAGATAGAAAGGTGAAAATAATCAAGTATGATAGAGATGATGAATATTATGGAAGATATGATGAAAGTAGACAACACCCAGGTCCATTTACTAAATTCCTCGAAAAACGTGGCATATGTGCTCAATACATAATGCCTGGCACACCACAACAAAATGGTGTGGCATAAAGGCGTAATCGTACATTAATGGATATGGTTAGGAGTATGTTAGGTAATTCATCTTTACCTCCTTTGTTATGGATGTATGCTTTAAGGACTGCCGTTTACTTACTAAATAGGGTTCCTAGTAAAGCAGTCCCAAAGATACCTTTTGAACTGTGGACTGGTAGGAAACCTAGTTTGAGGCACCTACATGTTTGGGGTTGCCCGACAAAAAGTTAGAGTTTATAATCCACAAGAAAAGAAACTGGATTCAAGAACAATCAGTGGTTTCTTCATTGGTTATCCAGAAAAATCAAAGGGGTATATATTTTACTATCCTAATCATAGTACGAGAATAGTTAAAACTGGAAATGCTAGATTCATTGAGAATGACGAAGTTAGTGGGAGTGAAGAATCACGTAATGTGGAAATTAAAGAAGTTAGAGTACGAATTCCTTTACCTTGTACTTCTTTTAAATTTATTGTTCCTGAAGATGTTGTACAACAAAGTAATCAACAAGAACAACAAATTAATATTCCTATTAATGAAGCCATAATTGATGAACCTGTAGTAGATGAACCATAAGAAGTAGAATCAAGAAGATCTCAAAGACAAAGAAGATCTTCTATTTCTGATGATTATTTGGTATATCTACACGAGTCAGAAACTAACTTGGGAATTGATGATGATCCAGTTTCATTTTCATAAGCCAGTGAAATCAATAATTCTAATAAATGGATAAATGCTATGAAAGATGAGTTAAAATCTATGGAACAGAATGAAGTTTGAGACCTTGTTTAATTACCTGAAGGTTGCAAAAGAGTTGGGTGTAAATGGGTCTTTAAGACCAAACGCGACTCAACTGGCAACATCGAATGTCATAAGGACAGACTTGTTGCCAAAGGTTTTACTCAAAAGGATGGCATTGACTATAAAGAGACGTTTTCACCCGTCTCTAGAAAATATTCACTCATAATTATAATGGCCTTGGTAGCTCATAATGACTTAGAGCTACATCAAATGGATGTGAAAACAGCCTTTCTAAATGGAAATTTAGAGGAAAAAGTTTATATAAATCAACCTGAGGGGTTTTCTGTTAAAGTAAAGGAACACATGGTGTGTAAACTTAAGAAGTCAATATATGGACTTAAACAAGCTTCCCAAGAATGGTATCTTAAGTTTAATGAAACGATTGTCACCTTTGGATTTAAAGAAAACACTGTTGATCGGTGTATATATCTGAAGGTCAGTGGGAGTAAGTTTATTATATTAGTCTTGTATGTTGATGACATCTTGCTAGCTACTAATGATCTTGGTTTGTTACATGATACCAAGAAATATCTCTCTAACAACTTTAAAATGAAAGATATCGGTGAGGCATCCTATGTGATTGGAATAGAAATATTTCGAGATAGATCACAAGGATTGTTGTGATTGTCTCAGAAAACATATATTAATAAAGTATTAGAGAGATTTAGAATGGAAAAATGCTCATCAAGTCCCGTTCCAATTCAGAAAGGCGATAAGTTTAGTCTCAATCAATGTCCAAAGAATGACTTGAAACGAAAGCAAATGAAAGATATTCCTTATGCATCAATAGTTGGGAGTCTTATGTATGCCCAAACATGTACAAGACCAGACATCAGTTTTGCTGTTGGAATGCTGGGTCGATATCAAAGTAATCCTGGAATGGATCACTGGAAGGCTGCAAAGAAAGTGTTGCGATACTTACAAGGAACGAAAGATCATATGCTCACTTATAGAAGATCTGATCATTTAGATGTGGTTTGATATTCAGATTCAGATTATGCTAGTTGTGTGGATACAAGAAAATCCACATTTGGATATTTGTTTCTATTAGCTGGAGGAGCAATATCACGGAAGAGTGCGAAACAGTCTGTTATAGATGCATCCACTATGGAAGCTGAGTTTGTGGCATGCTTTGAGGCCACAGTCCAGGCTAATTGGCTGCGGAATTTTATTTCAGGACTTGGACTAGTCGACAATATAGCCAGGCTGCTGAAAATTCATTGTGATAATACCGCCGCAGTTTTTTTCTCTAAGAATGATAAATATTCAAAAGGTGCTAAGCATATGGAATTGAAATACTTTTCGATTAAAGAAGAAGTCCAGAAACATAAAATGTCAATTGAACATATTAGTACTAAGCTTATGATTGCTGATCCTTTGACGAAAGGATTACCGCCCAAAATATTTATTGAACATGTTGAAAAGATGGGTCTTATTGATAGAAATGAATGATTTTATGTAAAGACTTTATTATGTTTATGAAATTGACACTTTGAGATCAAATTATATATGTTTCTGTTGTTACCTGTTTTCTCTTGTATACATAATATTGTGAATAATGATGACAAGTTTTGACTTAGATAAAGGATTCTAAGTATTATCGTTGGACCCATTATATATTTGAAAGGTTATGTTAGGTAATAGACTAATATTGTAGTACATGGAAGGAACTATGTCAAGTAAAGGGACGTACAACCGCCATGACTCATTTTAGTTGATTTATTTAACGATGACAAATGATGTTGGATTTAACATTAGTAGTGCACATGATTGACGTACCTATTAAACCATTAAATTAACATTGTGTGTGCCAAGTGGGAGAATGTAAATTTCTATGGCCCACATAATTTATTTATTTATTGGTTTAATAATAATTGAATAAGTTAAATCCTTAATCTATATGGAAAGTTACCTAGTAGGATAATTACTGACTCCTAGTAGGATTGTATCCACAATTACTAACTCCTAGTAGGATAATGATTGTATCTACCAATAACGTTGATGGAACGTGAAAACATAACTGACTATTCCCATTATAAAAGGGGTCCTCTCTCTGCCAAAAGAAAAAAAAGCTCCATCACAATTATTCTGAAAGTAAGGTAAAGAGAGAGAAATAATTCAGTGCTTCTGCTATTACGCTTTTGCTTCCGCTAAAACCATGGAGAATTCAGGTAAGTAATTCTTTATTGAATTACTGTTATTATGTGTATGTGAAAATTATTAAGTTCAACGTTCCTGAATAATACAAAGGATCATCGATAGGATTGTTTATGTATAGGATTTTTAAGTTTATATAATCTGTTTTATTCTTACACTCTTTTCATATTTAATGGTAATAATTTAATTTCAAATGTTTCATTTTACTCTTAATAAAAAAAAAATTTGTAGTCACAAAATGTTTTATTAACTTAATTTAGACAGCAAGTTTCAAAGTCTTTCTTTTTCTTATAACTTTGTGTCTAGTCAAAAGTTAACTTTCACATAAATTAGGACATAGAAAGTAATATATATTTGGTCAATATATGTGGTGACATTTTATTTTTTCAATCATAGCTTGTGGCACGACTATTAGCAGTAGAAGCAGAGCAAGATGCAATTATTCGTATGTACCTTTACGAGAGAGCTGATGAAATAGTAATCCTTATGGACACGCAGGGGTTGATTTCACGTCTCGAACCTCAAATTTGAGAAATCAACTGGGGAAGTGCGGAATAAATGATGAAGGCATTATTGTCCCGTGTGAAATCGGGGCAGAAAATCGAAGTAAAACTAACATCATATCTGCTGACTATTATTACCTTGCGTACTCTAGAACTCTAGAAGAGATTGCCAAAATTATGTATACAACGGGCAATGAGCATATGCCTGGTGAAATCTATTCCCATGGTGCTAATGGGAGGATTGCCCGAGAATTCCTCAAAGATCCATGAAAAATGAAAATAACGAGAAGCTTATGTTAATTTCTCAGCATGTGCATTACACGTGTATTTCGAGTCATAGTGTATATGGTTTGTAACATAGTATCAATATTGTTAAATCAAACTTTGAGTGGAGAATTATACATATAAGAATAAACAAGTTTCTCAGATTGATCAATGTGAAACGTCATATGTTAGCTTATTTTTCGAAATTAAGTTTATTGAATATCCTATGAACGTACGAAGATAAATATTCAAAATTATTTCCACATCATATTCTATTAAAACGTGGCTAACTGAACTCCATTAGCAAAGAATAGCTCAGAGTGAAATGAGGTATCTCGAGTAAACTGAAGATCACATAACTGGGCAATGAATAATCGATTTGTTTCTATGTTGAGTGTGTGTATACATGAGGTGTTTGTAATCAGAAAATATCTATCCTATGCTTAAATATCTAAATTCTAAACTTCCTGATAACTATGCAACCGGTAGCATAACTGCTAAGATGACCCCTAATCTAACTGCTGTTCAATTCTAAGTGATGAAAGTGAATGGAAAATAGAGGGAACGCAAATTGAACTTTCACTTTATGAAAAGAAGTGTTCTCCCATATTGGTGGGAGAAAGGAACTTCTTCATGCTTAAATATAGAAGCATGCCTTCATTAGATAGTGAGGCAAGAAAAATATAATCCTTGAGTCATCAATGTTGCTTGCTTGACATTTTCTTTTTGGATAAAATTCATTTGAAATTTAAGAATTAGTTATATTTTAATTCAAAAGTTTGATAAGAATATTTTCTCCATTTGCGGACGCATCCGAGCATGTGCGGAAGCATGTCGCAACGCACCCCGAAGGGATGCGATCACTATTTGCTGAAGTGAATCATTTTATCTTAGGAGGATATATTCACCTCGATTACTTGATGGGAATAAATTCCTTAAGGCACACCATGAATTCAGTGAATTTGATTTTTTTTTCATCTCTTTCTTGATGGTTTTTCTATATTTCAGAAAATATTTTAAACTTTATTTTGATAGTTCATAAGTTGTTTGAACTTGTATTTGAAGTTCTTGTTGTTAACACATATTTTGTACTCGAAAAACAAAGGAATTTAAATAATCTATATATTGGTTTCTGGATATTAATACATTTTAATTTTCTACTCTGTTTGAATTTGATAGTGATTTAAAGATATAAAAACTTCATCACGAGTCAAAGTTCATTCGATTGGCGATTAGAAAAACATAAAAACTTCACCGTTAAACTTGAAATACGTTATTTAAAATTTAAGACTTCATTGTTAGTATTTGTGATACTAAATTGGTTTTCTTATTGTGACAGCAAAATGACTAATGAAAATCAAGTCAATGATGGTATAGTAAATATTGGAAAAAAAACATTACTTTCGAGTCATTTGAATGTTGCTTCTGAAATGACACCGACGAAAAAACCAGAAAAATTTCCTGGTATTGATTTCAAAAGATGACAATAGAAGATATTCTTTTACTTGACTATCCTAAGTCTGAGAAGTTTCATCCGGGAAAAAGTTTTAAAATTATTGAAAGAAACTTAAAAAATATTTTTTAGTAACTGAACCTCGAAAGTACTCAGATTTTTATGGAAAAGTTACATTGTGAGTGACCTACAAGATGCTTTATACAATGTGTACAAAAACATGAAGACGTCGAAGGAACTCTAGGATGCTTTAGAAAAGAAATACAAAACAGATGATGCCATTCATTATTGCAAAATTTCTGAACTTCAATAAGGTAGATAGTAAAGTTTTATTTATCCAAGTCCAAGAGCTGCAAGTCATAATCCACGTTCTCCTTGTTGAAGGTAGAATTTTATTTAATACCTTTGTTAAATATTTTAAGAATGTTATAAATATTCACTTAACCTTGGTCGTAGGTTTGATTGTAAATGATATTTTTCAAGTGGTTGCAATAATAGAAGTTACCACATTTGTCGAAGGACTTCAAAATTACTTAAAACATAAACACAAGGAGATGTCTGTTGAAGATCTCATTGTGAGGTTGGGGATTGAAGAGGATAATAAGACAGTAGAAAAGAGGTTTTGTGGGAATTCTCCAATGAATGGAGCAAAGATTATGGATATGATCCCACTAAATCAAAGAAGAGAAAAAAAGTATCAGGACAACAAGACAATCCTCCTAAGAAGAAACTTAAAGAAAATTGCTTCAATTTTGACAAAATTGTCCATAAATCTGCTGATTATCGGGCTTCAAAGAAGGATAAAAAAAAGGATCAAGCAAATATGGCTGAATACCGATGCATCTCACCACATGCTCTGTCTCAAGCTGATGAGAAGATGCTTATGGTGAACTTTGCTACGACAAAGGTTGAAGTAACATGCAAGATTTGCTTGAAGATGACATCGGGTAAGATGATGGCATTGAAAAATGTCCTTCATGTTTTGGAGTTGTAAAAGAACTTAGTTTCAACTTTACTTCTGACTAAGAGTGAATTCAAATATGTATTTATTTCTGACAAAGTTGTAATAAGTAAGGGTAAAGTGTATGTAGGTAAAGTTTACCTCATTGAGGGAATTTTTAAGATTAATGTAATGACAATTGATATGAATAAAAGTTCTTGTTATTCTTACTTACTTGAGTCAAATGATTTATGACATCAACATTTAGGACATGTCAATTATAAAATATTGTAAAAACTAATTAGTTTGAAAGTTTTGCCGAACTTTGAGTGTAGCAAATAATGTGTCAAACATATGTTGAATCTAATTATGCTAAGTATCCATATAAGTCTGTTAAAAGAAATTTCAATCTCTTAGACTTAACTCACACGGGCATTTGTGACATGAAGTCAACATATCTCGTAGTGAAAAAAAGTATATCATAACTTTTATTGACGATTGCCCTAAAATATTGTTATATTATTTGCTAAAACGTAAGGATGAAGCGATAGAAGCATTTAGGCAACATAAAACAAAACTTGAAAATTAGTTGAATAAAAATATTAAAATGATGAGAAGTAATAGGGGCAAAGAGTATGAATCTCCTTTTGAGAGATACGCTTGGAAAATAGAATTGTCCATTAAACTATTGTCCCATATTCATCTGAATCGAATGGTCGAAAGGAAAAATAGAATGTTGAAGGAAACAATGAATGCCTTACTAATAAGTTTAGGTTTTCCACAAAACTTGTGGGGGAGAAGCTATCCTTACAACAAGCCAAATACTCAATAGAGTGCCCCATAGTAAGACACAATTTATTTCATATGAGAAATGAAAAGGAAGAAAACCCAACTTGAAATATTTTGAAGTGTGGGTGTGTTTACCCAAAGTCCAAGTTCCTATACTCAAAAAGGTGAAAATAGGGACAAAGATTGTGGACTATGATCTCATCAAATATTCTACAAATAGTAAAGCATGTCGATTTTTGGTTCATAAATCCAAACATCCATGATATTACAGTAATTCAATTGGATAATGCTAAGTTCTTTGAACATATTTATCCTTATAAGACTAAACAAGATCTGTCTAGTGAAGGGTATAAATGACCCAGGGATGAACCACAAGAGAATGTACTTATGAAGAGAATACAAGGCGGAGTAAACATCAAAGGACATCGACTTCCTTTGGATCATATTTTGTAGCATTTCTTTTTGAATCCAAGGCATACTCACCAGTAAGAAGGACAACATCCATTCGGATGTTGGTTGTGTTGGCTATGGTATATGGTCTTGAAATCCATCAAATGAATGTGGAAAAAACTTTCTTAAATGGAGAATTGCAGAAAAAATTTGCATAGAACAACATGATGGTTTTATGGTTCCTGATAAAGAAAGAAAAGTAAACAAACTTGTTAAGCGACTTTATAGGCTAAAACAAGAACCCAAGCAGTGACATGAAAAGCTTGACCAAACCATGATGGAAAATGTATTCAATATAAATGAACGTGATAAATGTGTTTACATCAAAGACACTCCAAATCACAAAGTCATTACTTTCTTATAAATGTATGATATGTTGATCATCAGTAGAGACATTTTTGACATAAATGCTATAAAAATGAATGCTTGAGAGCAAATTTGATATGAAAGACCTAAGAGTTACTGATGCATTCTTAAGGATAAAAATTCATAGCTCCACAAGGATTGACATTCTCATTGTCTCATTACATTGATAAGGTACTTGACAAGTCAAGTATATGAATTTCAATATTGCCAAGACTCCATTAGATGCGAGTGTTGCACTTCAAAAGAATGAAGGAGAAAGTCACTCACAATTGGTCTATGCAAGAGTGTTGGGATGTTTGATGTATATCATGAATTGTATGATACCAAATGGAATCTAAATGAGCACAATATAACCCACAATCTTTGCAAAACAGTCCACACAACAAGACACCAAACGGAAACAACAAACACAAACTTAAATGAAAAAGAAGATAGGTAACTTGACACGAAGAGAACACATAATGTAGCAACTAAAGAGTATATTAAACTCTAAAACCTCTACAAGATACTTTAAAAAGCACCAAGTTCTTACGGTGACCTCCAAGGAAATCAACTCACCTCAAGATCCACCGTTTCCAAGCATAGAATAATATTGACTTTTCTAAGCCCTAAGCTACAATGGCTAGTCCAATCCCTAACTAAGAACTACACTAAGGTGGTATACTCTTAAGAGAGAGGATTTTCAATATCTCATATTTTCATCATTAAACTACTAAAGAGAAAAGACCTAATAAGAGACTATATATAGCCTAGCTTATTACATAGTATAATGGACCAAAATACCCTTAATGAAAAGGAAGGTCATGGGTTGTTTCTTAAACATATGCAATCCCCAAAATACCCTTAATGAAGGGTGTTACTTCAATGCTCCAAAACCATGGGGTCACACTTCAAAACTTGTAGTCTCAAATTGGCATCAAATTTAAGCCCCCACGCAATCTTCCACACACGGGTTTATTTAATGGCATTCTCAAAATGGGTCCTCCATGCATGTTCTCATATCCTTAAGGTGACCAAGTCTTGAGCCTCTATGTGTTGGACTCTAAAGATGTCATCAAAAGATAATATGGCCATTTGTCCTATATCATCCTCCCCTTCTTGAAAAGAATTCAACCTCGAATCCAAACCTTGCAAAACCGAAGAGAGGACAAACAAATACAAACTCCTCATGGCATGAGGGTTAGGGTTAGCACAACAAATCATCTCAACATGCCAAGGTTGCACATATTTGCAATATACCCAAGGATCCTTTGAATGAAATATTAAAAACTCAATGAAAGATGTACGAAGGATTCGATTATGGGATTTACCAAGAGTGATACTTTGCTTGTCATGTAGAACAAGCAACAAGTTAGGTGCACCAACATCACCATTTCCATATTTGGCACCGGGTTCAAACGAGAAGAGT
Source organism: Capsicum pubescens (assembly GCA_030864215.1). NCBI lineage: Eukaryota > Viridiplantae > Streptophyta > Magnoliopsida > Solanales > Solanaceae > Capsicum > Capsicum pubescens. Next base: position 85,263,764 of record CM061548.1, read on the forward strand.
GGCTATATACATGAGTCTAGATAACACTCCCCTTTCCCGTGGTCTCCACCCAAACTAAATGACATACTCTCTACAATAGTATACATATCATCGAAAAAAATTGAGAGTAGAGAAAAGTATCACTCAAGTTGACTTCTACTAAGGTGATTTCATGTGTGTACTCATTACTAGTTTCCCAATCATCACCATGAGTACTCTCAACAATAAAGTCACACAAAGTAGAAGAAGGAGTAACTTCCAAGACTATACATTCTTTACCCTTAAGAGTACTCTCATCTCCCAAGAAGAGATTGCCATATTTAGGAGGAATGTTGTCACACCATAGTGGGTTAACATATAAGCTATAGCCTCCAAGGTAAGCTATACCATCTTTTTCACCACTAGGCTCATTAGGTATGTTTATATCATTTTCAAAAAGACATTATACTTAAAGAGTGCATGATCCAACCCATAGGAATATTTGGAAAAAAGCAAGTTCCTCACTCTCTAAGAGATTAATATCAAGTTTCAAAGTAGTTTCAAGCACAAGATTGTCCCAAGAATAGCTCTCGTGTTCACTCCCCATTTGCTGACCAACTTTTTCAAATACTTTACTCACTTGAGTTTGATTAATCACATCACACACATACTCAAGTGATGGACAATTTTCACAAATAGGTTGATCAACACCAAATACACAAGATGATGTACTTCCGTTCAACATATAGGCTTCAACACTAGGTGGACATAAATTGATCTTACAAGAAGACTCAATTTGGTCATCAATAGGATCAACTAGTGTATCCACACTCACAATATGTACATCATCAATGAAAGGAAAAGAATCATTAGATTCATAAGTAAGTAAGATACTACTCACACTCAATGGGCTACTAGCCACATAATTATCATTCACATGCACAAAAGTGTAAGAGTTAGCTATTTTACCTTGAAGTTCTTGAGTCAACTATCCTTTGCCGTGTTGTGATGGTCCTCCACAAGCTTTGGCAGAAAATTCACTACAACATTGCTCTCCTTCACTTGCCATGTCGGTACCTACACAAATGTCCTTAGAAATAGAAGGACGGACAATGTTAGCCCGCTTTGGTGGCAATCCTCTTACTTCGCTTCATACAACCTCTCCTTTTCCCACTCTTGGATTACCACCTTGCACACCCTTACTTATCTCAATCTTCTATCTCTCATAAGTATTCTGATTGGATTAAGTATTCACTTCTCTTTGTGGCTCGGGTAGAATGTATGTCATGAGGTGATTTTCCCACCGGTCCCTTACTATATTAGGAAAATTTTACACATTTGGAACTCTATGCTATGCAGACCAATCGACACCTAAGCATACATGACCATATGTCAATGGAAGAATATCGCACCACACCTCCTCATGGTATTCAAATTGGGAAAATACAACTTTGACCCTCTTGGTAACCTTAAGCCCGTCCAAGAAGTATGGAACAAGTAAAGGCTCGCGAAACAACCCCAAGTAGTCAACCATAGATGGAAGGATGTAGTTTCTATAGTACCTATCATTTAACACAACGAGGAAACCCGGTATCCTACAAATGGTCACCTTTTCAGAGTGTATACTCCTTCTCGGATCAACATTGTAAGGCACACGAGTACCTCTCGGTTTTGGAGATATATACCCTCTTCTTATCGTTGGACAACCTCCACTAGAGCTAGTATAACCATTCACACTATATCAACCTTGATAAGAAGTACTACAAGGTGGAGAATATGAATCTTCACACTCCTCATGTCTACTCTCATCATATCTCTCATAAGTTTTGCGAACGAAAGAATTATACCTAACACCAAATCTAGGTTCGAAGTGAGAAGTGTAAGACTCCTCACATGCCCCAATATCATCATAAGATCTATCATGAGGTGCTACATCATCTCCAAGTTAACTATAAGAACTAGGCACTTCATTCACCTCATTTTCTCCCTCAAAACCGTAACTCTCAAATCTGCCCAAGTTTTGATCATGGCTATTTTCATAGCCTCCGCAATCTCCCTTAATTTCGTAGCCATAAAACCCCTCACTACAATCATAATCTCCCATGTTGTAGTCATAATAATCCTCGGATATCGAAGATATGTTCCCCTTATATCACCTTTGTACCTACACAATGAACAAACAAGATTAGTAGTAAAAGATCCTCACCAACACTTGTATGCACCCACCTTTGTGATTCTCACAGTTGGAGCGACGAATAATGGAAGTTTCTTATACTCCTGTAGTCAATAGGATGTCAATTCTACTTGGTGGACGGAATGGATTCTTGTTTGATTGACTCAAGACACAAAAACAAAATTTACTTACGAACTTGAAACAAAGAAGTTACTACGAGTAAAAAATGAGAAAAGCACACAAATAACGAAGACCCGAAAGAAATGGATTCAACAATTAATCTACAACTAAGTAGGTGATTAATAGTTGTTAATTAATTCTAGAATCAAGACATGAAACTAATAAAATAATAAAATGAAACTAAGAATCTAAAATTTTTGAGCTTAAGCACATTCGGTGATGACATGGAAGCCTCTCATTGGTTATTGAAAATTGTCGAAAGTTTTGAGATTTTTTTTTTTTTCAATTTGTATTGATCAATGTTCAATTGGAAGAGTGTATTTTTGGTTTTGGGAGGGAAACAACAAGACTTAGAGGCTTACCACTTTTGTAGGTTTTGGGAAGACCCCTTTCTCTCTTTTAGTAATAAGACCTTTTGAAAGTCTTTTGGCCCCCTTACTTCTTTTATAATAGTCTTGGAATGTGTTTCAAGACTAACAAGATCACACCTTCTTTCTTTTTTGATTTTAGATCAAACAAACCACTTTCTCTTTAACAAGATATGAAGATGTTGAAGAACACCAAGAACACAACTTTGAATCTTGGAGTTTTAAGGTTCACGTTGGACCTCTCAAACATCAACAACACATATTCAAGCTCCAATATTCAACAACAACATCAAAAAAATGTTTTTCCAGCCACCAATCTTCAACAACAATATCAACAACCTTCCAATTTTCAAGAACCACTCAAATTTAGCTCAAAATTTAGATGTAGACTCTATTAGTGTTAATGAAGAAGGGACTAATACTAGAAACAATAAAACACACAAAAAACCACAAAAAAACCAAGCCTTAAATCTCGACCCAAACACAAAAACGAGATAGATTACTTTTTTTTTGCGTTTTTTAGTTTTTCCAACACTATTTTTGTGTTTTTTCAAGATAGCAAGCCAAAGATTGATCTCGTGGGAACGAAATCAATCCTTGATCAACTACCAAATAATAACAAACGGAATCTAAAAGAGTACAAAACAGTCCATAATCTTTTCAAAACAATCCACACGATAAGACACCAAATGGAAACAACAAACACAAACTTAAACGAAAAAGAAGATAGGTAACTTGACGCAAAGAGAACACATAATGTAGCAACTAAAGAGTATATTAAACTCTAAAACCTCTACAAAATATGTTAACAAGAACCAAGTTCTTACGGTGACCTCCAAGGAAATCAACTCACCTCAAGATCCACCATTTCCAAGTAAAGAACAATATTGTCTTTTCCAAGCCCTAAGCTACAGTGGCTAGTCCAACTAAGAACTATACTAAGGTGGTCTACTCTTAAAAGAGAGGATTTTTGATGTCTCATACTTTTATCATCAAACAACTAAAGAGAAAAGACCTAATAAGAGACTATATATAGCCTAGCTTATTACATAATATAATGGACCAAAATACCCTTAATGAAAGGGGAGGTCATGGGTTGTTTCTTTAACATGTGAAATCCCCAAAATACCCTTAATGAAGGGTTTTGCTTCAATGCTCCAAAACCATGGGGTCACACTTCAAAACTTGTAGTCTCGAATTGACATCAAATGTAAGCCCCCACGTAATCTTCCACACACGAGTTTGATTAATGGCATGCTTAAAATGAGTCCTCCATGCATCTTCTCGTATCCTCGAGGTGACCAAGTCTTGAGCCTCTATGTGTTGGCCTCTAAAGATGTCTTCAAAAGATAAGATGACCATTTGTCCCGTATCATTGTACGTGACTATATATATCATGCGCTATTAGTAAATTGAGTCGGTACATGAGTAATACCAATAAAACTCATTGGATGGCAATGAAAAGAGTTTTGGGGTATCTAAAACATACTCAAGACTATACATTATAATATATCAAATATCCTGTGATAATTGAAGGATATAGTGATGTACGCTTGATCACTAGGTCAAATGAAGTAAAATCCTTGAGTAGATATGTATTTACTCTTGGTGGAGGAGAAGTCTCTTGGGAAATCATCCAAATAGACATGTATTTCCTTATTTACAATGAAATCTAAATTTATCGCGTTAGATAAAGCCAATGAAGAAGTTGAATGAATTTGAAATTTCTTGGAAGACACTCTTTATTGGCTCAAACCTTTGGCACCAATATGCATACATTATGATAGTCAAGCGGAAATAGGTAGGGCAGGAAACATGACGTATAAAGGTAAATCTCATCATATAAGATGGAGATATATTACCTTTTGGGAACTACTCTCAAGAAAAATTATCACGATTGACTATGTGAAGTCAATAGATAATGTATCAGCCACTTATAAAAGGCCTAACTAGAGCGGGAGTTGAGAAATCATCGAAGGAAATAAGTTTAGAACATAGGACAAGTCATCACAATAGTAACTCCACGTAGAGGATTGGAGATACTAAGAGCTAAGTTCCAGGAGATCAATAAGGTTGTGAATGCCAGTTCAACATTGTTAGTTAACTCCACCCATTCTAATGATGAAGACAATGTTAGAAATAAGGATAAGCCTTATGGTTTAAAGTTTTTTAACAGTTTTTAGGTTTGACCAAATAATTTGATCTATAGAATTAAATGCTTAGAAATCACCTTTGTGAGGGTGAAATGGAAGCCACTTTAAGGAGAATGATAATAAAGGCCTATTCGCTAAGCTCTCATGAAACCATGTAGTGTTCATGGATGAAACAAACAAAATAGTGAGAATCATAATTGGTAAAAGATTAGTTGTGTGACTTGTGTTGTCTAGGTGTTCCAAAAAGTTAGATGGTTCAAAGAGATCGCATCTACCAATTGACCGAGTGCATCTGATGCAAGTTCATTATGAAAAGTTCAAAGAAAAACCTACTTATCCATATACAGTTAGTATTTGCTTGTATATCACACACTTATCCATATATTTTTTTAATGACAACCATTTCTCATTCATATGGGTGATTGTTGGGTTCTAAGTGATGAAAGTTAATGAAAAATAGAGGAAAACTGAATCAAACTTCAGTTTAAGAAAATAAGTGTTTTCCCTCATTGGAGGGAGAAAGGAACTTCTTCATGCTTAAATATAAAATCATGCCTTTATTTGGATAGTGAGGCAAGAAGAATACAAGCCTTACGACATCATCGTCGTCTTTCTTGGCTCAACTTTAGCTTTAATTTTGGATTTGAATTTATATTTTTCAAATGATCAACTGAGAGATTATATTTTTGCACAAAATTTATTTAAAACTTAAGAAATAGTGATATTTTAATACAAAATCCAATAATAATTTTTTTTATGTGAGGATGGATGTCATAATGTAGCTCGAAGGGATGCGACACAGCGAGGTACTGTTTGAAAATAAAAGTGCACATATGGAAGAAGGCCACAATCTGTGGATGCAAATGGTGTCCCCAGGTTGTACAAAAGTCTCTATTGTTTGATGAAAGGCAACCTGCAGTCATAGGTGGGCTATTTGCGAGCGCAGTTAGATCCAACAGTCCAAAACAATATGATTTTTCATATACTATTGCTTTTTTTCTGAAGCACCACTTTTTGTCCATAAATACCTGATTTTTTCCTCAGTTAAAGGCACAAAATTTTGAAGTAAAATCACTCTCTTCTTCTTGAAAAACTCAAGTATGGTTTACAAATTGTTGAATAAGTTCATAGTTTGTCAAATTTGAGGTACCACTATTTGTTGAAGAGAATCGTTTTATCTTGGAAGGATATATTTCACTAACCTCAGGTACTTGAGGGAAATAAATTTCTTATGGGTACACTGTGAATTTGGAGGACTTGATTCTATCATTTATTCATCTCTTTCTTCATTGTTTTTCTATTTTTCAAAAAATAGTTTGGACTTCATTTTGATAGTTCATAAGTTAGTTGAACTTGTGTACAAATTTTGTACCCATAAAACAATAACTGCTTAACTAACTAGTTATATTGACTTAACACTGACTCATTTCTAGCTTGCCAAGAGCATATGAGTGTTTAACTCTAGTTAGTGCCTTAGTGAGGATATTTGAAATTTCTTGGCCTATCCCAATGTGATGTAGAGAGATAAGATCATTATGTAGTTTGGTTCAAACGAAATGGTAGTCCACTTTAATATGTTTAGTCCTTTCATGGAACACAGGGTTTCTAGAAATATTTAAGGTTGATTGGCTATCATAATAAATAATAATAAGAGAAGAAAATGGATGCCGAATTTAGTGAAGAGCCTACTCAGCCAGACTAATTCTCCCACCACATTTATTAAGGAACTATCACGACCCGAACTAGGATTGGCCGTGACAAAAATCTCAAGTACATCATGGACCGTAGACCACCCGCTTAGCCTAACCTTAAGAGCACAAAATAATAATAATAATAATACTAATAATAATAATAATAATAATAAAGGTAAAGCGAAAGCCAATTAAGATAGTAATGAAATAAGAATAGATAACTCAATGAAATCTAAGAGTCAAATCAATGACCAACCCACATTTGTCCACAGCCTCTAAACCAGAAGAACTTCTAAGTCGAGACATGTCCCCTACTATGACCAAAAGAATAAAAAGTACTAAATCAATAGGGAAAGAATAATGAAATGATAAGTCCTTCCAAAGAATGGAGGTTCACTATTTTACAACAACTCAACAGACGTGCTAATCCACCTAACAATGCACAAGAGTTACAGAAATTTCTTCGGACCCTACATCATGAAACAATGTAGCGTTCTAGGACAGTTAGTGGGATAAGCACTGGCATGTAACTCAGGGAAAGTGATAAAATAATTCCATGTCCAAAATCAATTAAAACCAGATGAACACATTTGTATATACATATATAAAATGTCGAGATAGGGTAAGGGTCTGAACATGAGAGTTTGAAAATCATTAACTTAGACTGTGTAGCTCAAGCCATCCTAATGGAACCCATGAGCTATATGGGTTCAACTCCCCCCACTGAACGGACCTTAGTGCGTGTTAGCCACAAGAATTGAGAAAAAATCGAGGGAAAACTAAAGCCACCATGGGTAATAGCCATCCCAAATATATATATCAAGTGTGTGTCAAGCATACAGTCATATAGACCCCTAACACTAGAAAATGTGGTTTCCAGTGTTCATCCCCCCGAGACTTACACCTTTACGGTGAGCTACACAACTCTCTTTAAGACCAAATTAAAACAATTTGCACATAATTCCAACCGTTAACCTAGGAGTCATTCATTAAGGCATTTATTACTTGATATCGTCATACAAATATGCTTGCAAGATAAATTAAACATGCCAAGCCAATCTATATAACCACACTGACTCCCAAGTTCCATTAAAATCCAAACCATGACCACCAAGGCCATCCAAATACATTTTATATCCAATTGTCCTTTAATACAATGCATTGAGTTCGAAAGCAAGTTAAATCATGCAATTTTCCATAGTAAAAATTAAATTCATCAACTGGGTTGAGGCTCATGCAATTCCAAGCCAAAATTCATCGAATTTGGGGAAACCCATTTCCCCCCATTCCAACCACTTAAATAATGCACCAATTTTCGTCCCAAAAATATTAGTTTAAAGCATGAATAATCAATTCAAAATATGGGACAAGTAATTTAATCAGTAACAACCAAAACCCCTCAAATTAATTTCAAAATCCTCAATTTAAATCATAAGAAAATCCATTCAATTCATGCTATAATGTAAAATTTAATTTAGGAATGAGAAACATGCCTGAAACACACAAGAATTCAGTGTCAATTTGAAGTTTGGAGCCCAGAGTAGTGATTTCTTGTAAAACCCTTAAACTTTCTTGGTTTAGGTGTTAGAAAAGAGAATGAAAGTGTTTGATCTTTTTAATTGAAGGGAAAAAGGTTAGTTGTATGTTTATAAGTCGTAGAAAGGGTGAAAAGACCAAAAGCCCCTCACCCCAAGTGAAAAAAACAAAAATAGATGAAATTTATCTATCAGTGTGGCATGACGTTATCGCGGAGGCCAACCTTTGTGGTACGCCAATATCACGGACCCTCACTACCTCGAGATCCCAAAATAACCCTGAACCCCTTCCAAAAATTTTAAAATTTTCCCCAAACACCTTTTTAACATCTAGATACACAATTTAAGTCAAAAATTGATATTACGCATGCCGGAAGGTCAAAAAATAAAATGATCGAAATTTTATGATGTCTCACATAATCCTTCCCACCCCCCAGGATCATTCATCCCTGAATGATGAGTTAGGAAACTCTTAGCAAGAGAATAACAAGAATACACCATAATCAGAAGACACTCAAAAAGTGACAAGAGGAAAGTAAAATTCATACCTTAAGCACTTTCATCCAACTCGGGGAATAGGAATGGGTATTTGGCCTTCATATATACCTTAGATTCCTATGTAGCCTCTTCTACCTTTTGGTTTCTCTAAACAATCTTCACTAAAGCTACATACTTGGTCCTCAATCTACGAACTTACCTATCCAATATTTCAACCGGGACTTCCTTATAAGAGAAGAAATCCGTCACACCAATTTCCTCAACATGCACTATCAAGGAAGGATCACCCGCACATTTTTTAGCACGGACACATGAAACACGGGATGAATAGAAACCAAAACTCACAGGCAAATCCAACTCCGAGGCAACATTCTCAATTCTCCTCAAAATCTGATATGGACCAACGTAACGGGGACTGAGCTTCCCTTCTTTCCAAATACCATAACTCCTTTCGTAGGAGTCACCTTTAAGAATACCCAATAATTTACTTCAAACTCTAAATCTCTTTGCTTTATATCCACATAAGACTTTTGGCGACATTGAGTAGTCTTAAGTCTTTCTCTAATCACCTTTACTTTCTCCATGGCTTGGTGAACTAAGTCAGGAACAAACAACCAAGTCTCACCAACTTCAAACCACCTAATAGGAAACCTATACCTCCTTCTTAGTAAACCCATATTGCAAGCTTTTATGATTCAAATAGATGTCTATATGTACCCCTTACAGTTAATGATGCTAAATCTTTAAAGAAAAACCCACAACCGCCAACTCCAAGAAGTGAGTTGGATAGTTCCTCTCATGAACCTTAAGCTACCTAGAAGAATAGGCCAAAACCTTACCATGCTACATAAAACACAACCAAGTCCAACACAGGATGCATCAGAAAATACAACAAAACTATCAGTACCCTCGGGCAGGGTCAATACTGGTGCAAAAGTTAACTTATCTTTTAACTTCTCAAAACTATGCTCACAAGCATCGAACCACAAAAACTTAACCTTCTTTTGAGTTAACGTCGTCAACAGAGCAACAATAGAAGAGAAACTCTCTACAAATATCCTATAATACCCAGCCAAACCCAAGAAGCTCCTAATGTCGGTTGGAGTCGTGGGTCTAAGCCATTTCTTAACTACCTCAACCTTCTGTGGATCCATCTTGATCCTTTCAGTAAAAAAAACATGCCCAAGAAAATTCACAACATTCAGCCAAAACTCACACTTATAAAATTTAGCATACAATTTTTGGTCTTTAAGAGTCCGCAACACAATTCAGACGTGATTGACATAATCCTCCTCACTCTTAGAGTACACCAAGATATCATCAATGAAGACTATAACAAACAAATCCAAAAACTTCCTAAAAACCCAATTCATAAGATCCATGAACACGGCTAAAGCATTAGTCAACCTAGATGACATCACCAAAAACTCATATTGACCATACCGAGTTTGGAAAGCAGTCTTGGGAATATCAACCTCCCTAATTTTCAATTGATGATAATCCAAACGAAGATCAATATTAGATAAATATCTAGCACCCTAAAGCTGATAAAAAAATCACCAATCCTAGGAAGAGGGTACTTATTCTTTACTGTCACCTTATTCAACTGATGATAGTCTATGCATATCCAAAGAAACACATCTTTTTTTTTGCAGAAAAAACACAAGAGCACACCATGGAGAAACACTAGGATGAATGAACGAGTTATTAATAAGATCTTTTAACTGATCCTTTAGCTCCTTTAATTCAACCGAATCCATTCTATAAGAGTGAATGGAAATAGGACAAGTATCCAATAGAAGATCAATCCCAAAGTCTATTTTCCTATCGGGAGGAATTCCAAGAAGATCATCGGGAAACATTTTAGAAAATACATAAACATTGGGACAAATTATAAAGAAGGACTATCAGAGTCAAAATCCTTAACCCAAACTAGATGATATAAACACCCTTTTGAGACTAATTTCTGAGCTCTAAGATAAGAGATAAACCTATCTTTAGGCACTAAGTAACTCCTCCCACATTCTAAAACCGGCTCATTAGAATAGTGAAAACTAACCTTTCGGGTCCTACAATCCAGAGAAGCATAGCATGAATAAAGCCAATCCATCCCCAAGATAGTATCGAAATCCACCATGTCTAACTTTATCAAATCCACCAATGTCTCCCTATGGAATATCGATGCCACACAACCCCTATAGATTTTTCTAGAAACTATAGAATCACCCACAAGAGTAAACACAAAAAATGGGTCAGAAATACTATCGAGACCAAAACCAAAATTCACAGCCATATAAAGGGTTGTATAAGAAAGGTAGAACCCAGATTAAGTAATCAATAAACATCATGAAAAAAGCTGTAATATACTAGTAACAACATCTGGGGATGACTCAGATTCTTGATGTGTAGCAAGTGTATAAAGAAAATTCTGGTCAGTTTTGGTACCAGAAGTAGCGCCCTTTGATGTAGGAATTGAAGATATGACAATTGAAACTTTATTAGTACCAGTGGCAACCTTGTTTGAAGAATAATCTTTCTACATGTAACCAAGCTCACCATAATTATAACACCGATTTCTCCCCTCCCCATAATAACCATGATGAAGCTACCCACAACAATGATAAGGAGGATAAAGTGGGGCCGACTAAGCTCCACTATCTTGAGACTGGGCACCCTGTGCCTTAGGACCACTACTATCCTAGAAACAATGATCACTCAAAGTCTTAGGATATGGGGCACTAGTAGACGAATCAAAGTTTCCCCAGTTCTTCTTCTTGGTCCAATGTCTACCATATTTACCTCTATTCTGCTGACCCTCACCCTGATTTGAATACCTAAAATTTTTGCTCTAACCCTCTCCTATCTCTGTCTATTTTTTCCTTCTCTACTTGGTGCATATAAACCACAAGCCTAGAGATATCCATGTTGTTATTCAACATTGCAACCTTACACTCCAATACCAAGTCACGAACAAAAGAAAACTTCCTTATCTTAAATCTCATGGTATACACCAACTCTAGAGCATAACGAGCCAATTACTAAAATTTAAGAGCATACTTTTTCACACTCATCTTACCCTGCTTCAGATTAACAAACTGCTCACCCTTATCTTCCCTTAACTCCTAAGGAAAGAAGCGACCAAGAAAGACACTCAAAATCTCATCCCATAATGACAACTCCACATCATCACCCCTTAACTACTCCCACTCCTTATACTGTTGATAAGCTACATCTTTCAGCTGATATGCACTAAACTCTACACCTTTAAAATTAGTAGCATTCATTATTCTAAAAATATTCTCCAACTCATCCATAAAACCAACCCTTAAGGATCCCCCTCAACCTTAGAGCCTGTAAAGGTATGGGGATTAACCTCATGAAATGGCTAACTCGAGTGACCTCAGACGAAGAAGCAATAAAACCAACATAATCTGACTAATGAGTCTGAGATGTCACCAACTGAGTAAGAAAATGAATAGACCAGCAGAAATCCATATTAGAGATATCCCTAAGGCGGCTGATTATAAGTATCACCTCCCCGATAAGCCTGAGAAGGACTAGTGGGGATAGGTGAAACTCCACGTAAAGTGGCATAATCAACAGAGTTTCTACGATCAGTAGATCTTTGGGGAGGCATGATCTGAAATGCGAGGAAGCTAGGAGTTAGAGAAGTTTCAATACAACTAGACTCTATATCCCAAAATATAACACAAGAAAGGAAAACATTCCTAAATACCTCGTAGCCTCCTCCTTATAAGTATGACGTGCTACACACCTATAAAAATGACACTACTCGACATGACTTTTTGGATACCCAATGAACATAAACCATGCTCTGATACCAAGATTATCATAGCCCAAACCTAGGCTTCGTCATGACGGGTGTCTCAAGTCCACCATGGATTAGAGATCACCCCCTTAGCCTAACCTTAAGAGAACAATAATAATAATAAAGATAAAGAAAAATCCAATTGAGATAGTAATGAAAAAAATAGATAACTAAATGAAGTCTAAGAGGCAATCAATGACCAACCCACATTTGTCCACAAAAACCTCTAAACAAGAACAACATCTAAGTTCGAACATGCCCCCAAACAATGAACCATATAGAGTGACACTTTCTCAATGTCTTTAGAAGACCAACTATGAAATCCATCATTATTCTTTTCAACTTTCATTCTAAAATGAGCATTCTCAGAAATGTACTACCAGGCTTCTATTTTTTGTTTGTAACCTATTGGCAGTTTTGACACTTGGTTTCAAAATCCAAAATATCTCATTTTATTCTTCGCCACCAATAGTGTTGTCTCAAGTCCATATATATTTTATTGGCACCTGTATGTGTAAAATACTTATAATTATGATCCTCTTCTAGAATTATTGGGATCAAATTGCCTACTCAAGGCATGTATAACTACCTTTGAATTGTCAATTCTCCCTCATTATCAAGAATGGATTCTCTTGCTTCACTTTGTAACCCTTTTGTCTGAGGTTGTTTAACTTCTTATCTCAAACTATCTACTTTTTATTTTATCAAAGAATATAGACATAACCTCTACACGTGTTACCACCCTTCCTTTACTAGTCTTTAGCAACTCCAAAAACCGTTACCCAAAGATATACCACTCTTACGAATGAGCATCTGGATACCTCCAACAATACTAAAATTTCTATGCTCTCTGGTTTCTAGCTTATTGCATCCGCCACTATATTGGCTTTACTTAGATGATATAGGATTGAGATATCATAGTGCTTAATTAGATCCATCCATCTTCTCTGTCTTAAATTTAGATCCCTCTGAGTGAACACATGTTATAGACTATAAGTCTGTGAACATCTCACACTTTACCTCATAGGAAAAGTGCCTATAGATTTTTAAAGTAAATATCATAGATGCCAATTTTTGTGTGGTGTTGTTTTCTCATAAGGCTTCAGTCATCTGATGTCACCTAAATTACACCTCTCAAAAAGTTTAAAGGTGTCATTGAATCAAATGTAAAACCTAAATAGGTAGGGGTCAATCCCATAAAGAATAGGTCAAAATTATATCAAGTGCTTGTCTAAGTAGCTAGCAAATAAGTAAAAAAAGGGGATTTCGTGAAATAAAAAAGAAATAGTAACAATTGTTGGTTTCTGAATTTGTAATCAATATGAGCAAACACTAGGATTATGATCTCGATAACTTCATAACTATGAGGATTTCTTATTCTAGCAAACTATGTCGGTGCATTGCATGCAAAATCTAACAAGATAGGTTCATCTAAACCTCTCTCGGACTTGGATAGATGAATTTCACTCTTCTCCTCTTGAACATTGAGTATATCACTTGTTAACCCTTGTTCTTGATCTTAGATTAACTATCTCTATTACATCTCAAGTTATTAATAAAGGTTTATAGCTTCAAATCTCCATTGTAATTTATTTTTCCTAATCTCCACCTTTCTCTCGAGGATGCCTAGAATATAGATGAGTTTCTAATGTTTGCAACCATTAGAAAGCAATCATAATAAGGAAATTACCAATACGTGCAAACACACCAATAAAGAATTGCCTCACACTTAACCCATTTCATCAAATTTATTATGGTTCTCAGAAACCTAGTTGTGGTGTCTAACTACTCACAATTAAAAGCATGCAAGAAGAATTTATGAATGAAAACATAATTTTGAACTTACAATAATAATAAAACTCTAAAATATCAATTTGAATTAAAACCCTAGAAATAATGTTCATAAAATTCTAAGAATATGTTGTAGAATCTCATAATATAATATTACAAAATATGAAGTAGTGTAAACTCGTACAAAGAACCTTAAAGAGTACTTATAGGCAAAATAAATCAAATCTTATATAAAATGGTAAATCTTAGTCAGCTACCTCAGATGGAAGGAAGGCACGATCGCGGTTAGAATCCACGATCATCCTTGGTGCTCGTGATTAGCTCATAAATTTTTCATTTTCCAGTCTTTGCTAGTACAAATCTCAGTACAACTTTGTTCTATCAATATACAATAGTATAATGTTGTCCTATGATAATCCTACATTTCAACTTCTAAAACTTGAAAATCTGAAGTTCTTTATCACGACCTCATGCTACTGTAATTCCTCGTGTTTTGAAGTTACTGTGCAACATACGATTCATGCCCTTGAATCATATGCACATCATACGAATTGTATGTTCAACTCATTCCCATGGAAGTGTGTGATAGGTGATATTCTATTTAAGGTACGACTTAAATCTTGGAAGTCGTAAGGTGATCATATGAGTCATACATGGTAAGTCGTAAACAAGTCAGTGCGAGGCGAGATGAGTTCTGTCCAAATTATGAGAGGATGGATGCTAGTCATATGACTTATTACGAGTCATAAGATATGAATCATATCCTGATTAGTGAAGGATACAAGAATCAAGCCTCATGTTTTTATAGCTTTATAAGTTACTTATACATATATTAAGTCCTCAAATAGTTCCTAGCTCATGAACAAGTCGAAACATCCCTTAGCAATTAAGTTCTTATGAAGAATATAACTATAGTCATATTCAAACAAGCATAACTTCTATTATACTGATAATTTATGAACTCAATACCCACCAATATTTATATATAATTGAATTTTCTTTCCAGCGATACCAATTTTTTCTTAAAGTGATATTGGGGTAAAAAGTTATTGCCAAATTACTGAAGCACTTTCAAAGCTGCCAGTAGGGTACGACTCACTGATACGACTTGTACGAAGACCATACGAGTCATCAAGAGGATTTATACCCATAATAGTAGGGGTCCAAATTTGGGTTCTTTGTGATGATTCAAGGTACGACCCATATCCAGAACTTATGAGTAGTACCCAAACTCGTCGGGACGTTTTCAAGACATTTTCAGATGATTTCTAAGGGTTTTTTGGTCTTTTTCCTTCTTATAACTTCTACTCACGACTTATAACCCTCAAAGAAGCCTATTTTCTCTAAAAAATCAAACACTTAACACGTTAATGTCCTCTCCCATACTCAAGAACAACAACTAGGGTTTCTTAGAGGAAAGAACAATTAAAGAGATTCTTTCCTAAAGCTTCTACTACAGGTATGTGGGGAATTTATCAGTGGATCCCTTCCACCCGTTGAGGCCAAAAACCCTATTTTAGTTTAAAAGTATGAATCTTATCCTATTTCATGAAATTATCCATGAAAATTATGAATTTAATTCATGAACTTCTTAGTAAATCAAATTCAAGCCATCTCAACATGTGTTTCCATATTATTTATGTCACTTATGTTTGAATTACAATTTCTCTCATATTAATTCCCTTGATTTCATGATAAATCCTCAAGTTATAAATTAAACCATGTAAATATGATGTTTTCTTATGTTTAACACATTCCAATGATCACATTCATGTTTCTCATTTATTCATTGAAATGTTTTATGTTTTGGGTCTTTAAACTATGACTTTATGTAATGCCTCAAAATCTAATCCCGAGATGTCATACGGTGCTCAAGGCTATGAGTATCCCAAAGCTAACCCTTTGAGCCTGCTACTAGATCTGAACCTTACTTTAAGATGATCTAGTTAACAAATAATGTTGTATTATACCAAAAACTGAACTGAATAAACTGTAGATATTGTCTGAATACTGAAAGTCTGTAAATAAACTCGTAGTCTGACATACCTCTACTACTAAAGAATTAGAGAGCCATTGGGACAGACCCCCAACTGACTCAGACTAAACTGAAAATGATAACTTAATTACTATGAAAGCTGGAAATCTGAAGAAGTAGGCCCTTGAATCATGAGGACTCACCAACTGTGGGAATGTAGATAGAGATACTTAAATTACTTACGCTACTGATACTGAGAACCTGAACCTACATTATAAGACAATGTAGCACATAGACATGTATGTGGATCAGCACTTTGAAAATGTACTGAGTATATGAGGGTGTAATGCATAAGTAAGACATCATCTTAATTAGCGAGTAAATGCATGTTGGATGTATATGACTCACATAAGCTTGATTATCAAATTACTGAAATATAAAATCATACTTGTAAATCTAGTGAGTCATAACACTTAGTCTTATAAAAGCTTTTCTATCATTCTTTTCTTTTTGAAACTTAGAAGCTTTGGGAGCTTTGGAAATCTTGGAACTTTGGGACTTAGGGAGTTTCTTCTAACCGACATAAATCATGTGAGCTGATATTGAGTCCAATGTCTTACCCACATTGGGCAGAGCTATTCTATCCTTGCCATCGGAATAGAACCTTAACTTAAGTCATCACTATCTTAGCCTACTATGGGTAAATAAAAAATCTATGGTGGCACGTAGTTCTGGGGCATGAGACCTTGGAATCATACCCAACTCGGTGCTAAATACTACTCCCATACTTAATGCTCAAAACTTTTAGGAAATCCACCTTAAAATAGTACAAGGGTTTACAATGAAAACCAACTATACTTCTCTTTGCTTTAAATCATAAATGATGTGGATTCCTATCTTAGCTTAGGTCCGGAAGATCAATCTTTAAAATCTGAATGCTTTCTTGTTAAAGCATCCTAATAATATACTCTTCATGAAATATTAAAATTCATACTTGGGTTTAAAGCATAAGTACTTAAATGATCACAATTTCATAATGAAGCTTAATTATCAACAATTATCTTCAAAACACTTGAAAATATCAATTCACAATAGGGATGTGCAATTCATGATATAAATCCTCAATTCAAAGCATAAATAGGTGGGATAAACATGCAATTCAAGGCTTAAATCACTTATATCTTCATAAACTTAAAACAAGATGCTTTGGGTATAAACCCCAACTTGCAAATCATGTAATATTTAATAAAATTTAAGTTTTTGGGCACAAGAATGAAAGATTTATCCTTGTTCAAACCTCACATACCATGGATGATGAACTAGATGAACAAGCTTGCTTTTGATATTCTATTCGTGCTCTTGAATGATGGCTCTTGGAATTCTTGTGTTGGAAATCTTGAATCTTGAATTAATTTGGAAAAACAGTGGTGGAATCTTGAGATTCTTGAGGTGGATTGTTGAAGTTTAGGGTTTTGGTTGAGAGAAATTTTGAGAAATATATTATAAAATGCATATAATATACTTAAATCTTGTGTTTGGACGATTTTGGGGGCTGGGAAAAAGTCCAAAATACCCTCTTAAAACTCCTAAATGAAGCTGGAAAAATATGATTGGGTCCCGATTTAATGGGCTACCGCAATGCACCACTATCGCAGTGGCTCACTGGAAACTGATGAATGGGAAATTGGGGACTTCCGTGATGCGGAGCTATCGCGTTGTCCCACTGGATTTTGACAATTGGGACCTGAAACTTCAACGCGACGCACCACCATTACGGTGCCCTATATAAATTCCATTTTGGCCTTCAGTGAGATGCGCCACTATAGCGTTGGAATACTGGAATTCGACAATTGGGAAAATGGACCTCTTCACGATGCACCAATATCTCGGAGGTCCACTGAAAATTAACAAATGGGAATTTGAACCTCGCCGCGATGCGCCAACATCGTTGTGGTCCACTGGAAAGTGACAATTATGAATTTTTCCTTCACCGCATTGCGGTGTAAGCCCAGTTGGCACACTGTCAACTTAAAAATGCTCTAACTTCTTCACCGAGTGTCGAATTTGGGCAAATTTTGTATCGATGGAAAACTTATTTAATTTTCCACACAATGAAAATTCAAAATCTAGAAAATTCTTTATGAAACAAATATTATTCATTTTGGAAGACATTCCTTAACATTCTAGAAACGAATTTAAGCTAGAAAAAGTTCGGGGTATTACACTTTATATCACTATTTTAAATATTTTTATCGTATTTTTGTAATCATTCTGTGCTGAAGGGTTATGAACACCCTATACCTATCTATTTATACATGTCTTTATTTTAAAATTACAAGTCAGTCAGACCATGATTTTATTACTATATTTAGAACACTATATTTATAATGAGCACTCATCAGTATAGTACCACAGTATGCTAGACCTATAATAATAATACCAGTGTCATTCAGTTGGTAGTAGGATTTAGCACCTAGTGAACCTTGGAATGGGGGATCACCCACCATATAGGACTGAGTCCTTAGTATCAGTTCTTAAGTTCTAAAACTATGTAGCCAGCATAGGGTTATGAGATGTCACCTGCCAGTTTAGGACTGACACTCTCTTAAGAGTTACTCTCTAATTTAGGACTGACTCTTTATTCCTTTGGGACATCATCCTTGTGGATCCACATCGTCAACCATGTGTTAGTACCCGTGGCAAGGTACTTAGACCCTTCCAACTGGGGTTACAGGTTGGACCCTAATTTTCTCAGATTGGGGCATGTTGGTTACATGATAGCTCCCATAGTTTCAGTCAGTACTCAGTCTATATCAGTTCAGGATTGTTTGACCAAGTAATTATATTTTCAGTTATTTAATCAACAGTTTTATAGATTATTTCAATACATGCTTACTTGGTCTTACATTCGCAGTTTTACATGTTTATGCAATCACTTTTAGTTTCCATATGTATTTTAGTTAGTCTTTACCTCACGTACTAGTACATTCAAAGTACTGATTGCATACTTTTCTCTTGTGCTATGTTGTCTTATAACATAGGTTCGGATGCACAGTTCCCCAATTATCCCTAGACAGCTCAGCAGTTCCTCTCAGTAATAGTGCTGCATCCTCATCTATCGAGGATATGACATGTTATTTATGTTTTTTAACTATTTCTTTATATTCAGTCTATTGAGTTAGTTGGGGGTTTTTCCGATCAACTCTTTATGTTTTAGAGGCTTTCAGTTAGACAATCTAGTTTTTAGTGTTTATCAAATATTCCAGACATCTCATTTTATGTATTTAAATATTTCAAATTGACATTACCTTATTGGTTTATCTTAGGCATATGTTATATTACTATTATTTTATTTAGTGCTCACAGCAGGTACAAGATCATGGGTTAGATTGGGTTGCATGCGGCCTTAAGCACTGTGTCACGACCGGGGGGTAGCCTCGGGTTGTGACAAAACTTGGTATCTGAGCCTAAGGTTTTAAAGTATCCTAGGGTATCTGAAAGACACATTGAGTAGAGTCTTGTGCATGGGTGTGAAGTGCGCCACACTTATGGATAAGAGGCTACGAGATGTTTTTAGGAAAGTTTCCCTTCTTTTAATATTTATGTCGTGCAAAAGAGCATGAGCTCTATTAAACACCCGTTTCTAACTCTTCCTTCATTATATTTGTAGATTATGCCTCCCAAAAGAAATAAAAAATGAAGGAATGGGTGTCAGCCCGCACCACCACCTGTTCAGGAAGATCCCCTGAACGACCATGTTTCTCACGCTGAGTTCAGGGCTGCTTTCATAGTTTTGGCCCATTTTTTAGCTGCTCAGAACAACCATCAGGCTATTACTCCTGCCAATCCAGTATTGAATACAATTGCATCCATGATTCGAGACTTCACCCGAATGAATCCATCTTTGATTTTGGGATCCAAGTCCGAGGAAGATCTGCAAGAGTTTCTGTATGGGATCAGAAAGTGACTGGCATCATAGGTCTCACTTTGAGTGAGAGTGAAGACTTAGCTGCTTATCAGTTTTAGGAAGTAGCTCACACCTGGTTCAAGTAGTGAAAGGAGGATAAGGGTGTTGATGCAAGGCCTATAGAATGGGAGGAGTTTTCCACAACTTTATTAGATAGGCTCTTCCTACTAGAGTTGAAAGAAGCTAAGGTTCAGGAATTCATAAATTTGAAGTAGGGTAGTATGAGTGCGAAGGAGTACTCTATTAAGTTCACACTGTTGGTAAGGTATTCTCAAACTATGGTTTCTAACTCTGCGTACAGGATGAGTAAGTTTGTATGTGGTTTATCTGACAGTGTAGTCAAGGAGTGTAGGACTGCCATGATGATTAAGTAGATGGACCTTTCTAGACTGATGGTTCATTCTTAATAGATTGAGGAGTAGATTCTCAAAGAGAAGGAAAAATGGAATAAGAGGTCCAAAATAGGTAGTTTCAAATTTTCTCAGCCAAGGTAAAAAGGCAATAACCACTCTCAGTTCTGCCAAAAATTTATAGCCCTAGCTGCATATCCAGCCAGTGCCCCAGTTCATAAGTTTAGGCAAGATAGTTAGCATAGAGCACCAAGCTCTATGTCCCAGGGTAGTATGAGTAGTGGTCGTACCAATCTACTTTTCATAAAGTATGGTAAGAATCATCAGAGTGAGTGTAGAGTTGGTAGTTATAGGTATTTTAGATGTGTCAAGTCAGGCCAAAGGATCCGGTAGTGTCCAGTGGTTGCTCAAAGGGGAAAAGATTTGCGCCAATAGGGCTAGTCTAATTTTTCATTAGCTCCAGCAAGTCACCCGACTCAGTAGGGTGCCACTTTCAGTGCCACCAGTGGGCAACACCAAAATAGGTTATATGCTTTCCAAACTCAGCATGATTAGGAAGGTTCTCCAGATATAGTTACGGTTACATTACAAGTCTTCCATCTTTATGTTTATGCTTTGCTAGACCCCGTATCTTCACTTTTCTTTCTAACTCCTTACATAGTTGTAGACTTCGATGTGAGTCCCAAAATACTGGAAGAGCCTTTCTCAATGTCTACCCCAGTGGGTAAGTCTATTGTAGCTAGATGTGGATACAAAATTTGCCCAGTCACAGTGTCTCAGAAAGTTACTTTAGTTTACCTCATGGAGTTAGAGATGCCGAATTTTGATGTCATTCTCGGCTTGAATTAGCTCCACTCAGGCTATACCTCAGTTGACTGTAGAAATAAAATTGTTCAGTTCTAATTTCCTAATGAACTAGTTATTGAATGGAGGCGTAGTACTTCAGTGCTTAAGGGTCAGTTTGTTTCATATCTTAAGGCAAGAAATATGATATCCAAAGAGTGTATTTACCATCTCATCTGAGTCAAGGACTCAAATTCTAAAACTGCGAGTCTTGAGTCAGTTCCAGTAGTAAATGAATTTCCAGATATGTTTCCTGAAGACCTTCTCAGAGTTCCCCATGAAAGGGAATTCGACTTCGGAATAGACCTCCTTCCAGAAACCCAGCCTATCTCTATTCCACCTTATAGAATAGCTCCAACTGAGAATAAAGAATTAAAAGATCAATTGAAATATCTCTTAGATAAGGGTTTTGTCAGGCCTAGCATTTCCCCATGGGGCACTGTAGTACTTTTCATACGTAAGAAAGACGATTCTCTCAGAATGTGTATCGACTACTGTCAGTTGAACAAAGTTACAATCAAGAATAAATATCCTCTCCCCAGTATTGATGACTTATTAGACCAACTTTAGGGTGCAAGTTATTTCTCTAAGATAGACCTCAGATTCGTCTATCATCAGCTTAGAGTAAGAGAATATGACATTCCAAAGACAATCTTTAGAACTCGGTATGGTCACTTTGAATTCCTAGTTATGTCGTTTGGACTAACAAATGCCCCTGCAGCTTTTATGTACTTGATGAAAAGGGTATTCAAGAAGTACTTGAACATCTTTTTCATAGTCTTCATTGATGTTATCCTTGTCTATTCCCGTAGTGAGAGTGATCATGAAGACTATTTGAGGGTTGTATTACAGACCCTTAAGGATCACTAGTTATACGCTATGTTTAGCAAGTGCAACTTTTGGATGAGATTAGAAGATTTCCTTGGTCATATTATTTTCGGTGATGGCATTCGAGTTGATCCTCAAAATACCAAAGCAGTGAAAAACTGGCCTAGACCCATCTCTCCATCGTACATCAGGAGTTTCTTAGGTTTAGCTGGCTATTATAGATGATTTCTTGAAGGGTTTTATTTTATTTCTTATACCATGTCTAGACTAACCTAGAAGAAAGTCAAATTTTAGTGGTCAGATTCCTGCAAGAAGAGTTTTCAGGAGTTGAAGACTCGACTTAGTTATGCTTCAGTCTTGACTTTGCCTGATGGCACAGATGGGTTCATAGTATATTGTGATACTTCTAGAGTTGGTCTTGGTTGTGTATTAATATAGATAGGTAAGGTCATAACCTATGCCTCCAGATAGCTTAAACCCCATACAAAGAATTATCCAACCCATGATCTTGAGTTGGCAGTCGTTGTCCTCACCTTAATGATTTAGAGGCATTACCTTTATGGGGTTCATGTTAATGTGTTCATGAATAAATTTTTTTTATAGTATGTGTTCACACAGAAAGACCTGAATCTTTATCAGAAAAGGTGGCTTGAATTATTAAAAGACTATGATATGAGTGTGCTGTATCCTTTCTACTTCTCCAGAGGTAGTTGTATGGACTGCGCACATTTTACCCTCTCCAGACCCACTATGTGGGAATACACTGGGTTTGTTGTTATTGTTATTGTATTATCCGGTCAAGGCCAAGGTAGTAGCAGATGCCCTTAGTAGATTGTCTATGGGTAGTGTTGACTATGTTGAGGATGATAAGAATGAGTTAGCCCGTGAGGTTCAACAACTTACTAGGTTAGGAGTTTGTTTAATTGATTCGGTTGAAGGTAGTATATAGGTTCAGAATGGTTCAGAGTCTTCATTGGTTGCCAATGTAAAAGAAAAGCAAGATAGGGATCCTAATTTGGTTAAGTTGAAAGAGGTAGTTAGAGGTCAAGAGATGGAGGCTTTCTCCCAAGGGGGAGACGGTATGCTTCGTTGTCAAGGTAGGCTATGTGTTTTGTGTGTTGATGGTCTGAGATAGTGAATATTATCTGAGACACATGGTATGCTATACTCTATCCATCAAGGAGCCACTAAGAGGTACTGTGATTTACGGGAAATCTATTGGTGGAGTGGTATGAATAAGGATATTGCAGAGTTTGTGGCTAAGTGTTCAAATTGTTAGTAGGTTAAGGTTGAGCATCAAAGGCGTAGTGGTACACTACAAGATTTTAGCATCCCCACATGGAAGTGGGAGGTGGTGAACATGGATTTTGTGATAGGTTTTCCTCGTACGCGTCGTCATCATGATTTGATATGGGTCGTTGTAGATAGAATGACCAAGTCGGATCATTTCTTGCCAGTTCATACTTTATTTTTAGCTGAGGATTATACAATACTCTATCTTAGGGAGTTGGTGAAGTTGCATGGGGTGTCGTTGTCTATCATTTCAGATAGAGGTACTTAGTTTACCTTTTTTTGTTTGAAAGGCTTTTCAGAAGGGTCTTGGTACCCAAGTTCATCTTTGTATAACATTTCATCCTCAGATAGATGGTCAGGCAGAACAAACCATTCAGACTTTATAGGACATATTGAGGGACTATGTTATTGACTTTAAGGGTAGTTGAGATGACTACTTACCTTTGATTGAGTTTGCCTACAACAACAGTTATCACTCCAGTATTCAGATGGCTTCTTTTGAGGATCTCTATGGAAGGAAATATAGATCTCCTATTGGTTGTTTTAAAGTAAGAGAGTCTACTTTGATAGGGCCAGATTCAGTTTATGAGGCGATGGAGAAAGTTCAAATGATTCGAGAAAGGATAAAATCAACCCAAAGTCGTCAAAAATCTTATGCAGATGTGAGGAGAAGATATCTTAAGTTTGATGTTGGTGACTTAGATTATTTGAAGATTTCACCCATGAAAAGGGTGAAGATATTTGGCAAGAAGGGGAAGCTTAGTCCCCGCTATGTTTGCCCATATAAAATTTTGAGTAGTTTTGGGAAAGTAACTTATGAGTTGGAGGTTCCTGCAGAATTGGAATATGTGCATCAGTGTTTCATGTCTCTTTGTTAAATAAATACATTGGCGACCCATCTTCATTCGTTCCCTTAGAGAGTGTGGATTTAAAAGATAGTCTCTCCAATGAAGAAATCCCAGTTGAGCTCCTTGACCGTCAGACTCGTAGGTTGAAGAAAAAAGAGGTCCCTTT
This sequence comes from Capsicum pubescens, assembly GCA_030864215.1. Taxonomy (NCBI): domain Eukaryota; kingdom Viridiplantae; phylum Streptophyta; class Magnoliopsida; order Solanales; family Solanaceae; genus Capsicum; species Capsicum pubescens. Next base: position 85,288,210 of record CM061548.1, read on the forward strand.
GGTGAAAGTTCTATGGCGACATCAGTCTATTGAGGGAGCTACTTGGGAATCAGAAGCAGATATGCAAGCCAAGTACCCTCACCTTTTCTCCATGAATTTTGACTTAGCTTGAGGTAATGATTTTCGTTAAATCGACTCTTTCAGAAAGACAGTCTAGTTTCCAGTGTTTATCAGATATTTCAGACATGTCGTTTTATGTATTTAAATATTTCAAATTAACAGTACCTTATCGGTTTATCTTTCACACATGTTATATTACTATTATTTTATTTAGTGCTCACAACATGTACCAGATCATGGGTTAGCTTGGGCTAGAATGCGACCTTAAGCACCATGTCGTGACTAGGGGTAGCCTCAGGTTGTGACAAAACTTGATATCAGAGACTAAGGTTTAAAAGTGTCCTAGGGTATCTAAAAGCCGCGTTGAGTAGAATCTTGTGCATGGGTGTGAAGCGGTCCATTACGAGACATTTTTAGGAAAGTTTCCCTTCTTTCAGTATTTATGTCATGCGAAAGAGCATGAGCTCTATTGAACTCCCTTTCTAACTCGTCTTTCATTCCGTTTGCAGACAATGCCTTCCAGAAGAAACAATGGAAGAAGGAATGGGTATCAACCCGCACCGCCATGTGTTCAGGAAGATCCCCTGAACAACCATATTTCTTACGCTGAGTTCAGGGCTGCTTTCACAGTTTGGCCCATTCTGTAGCTTCTCATAATTGAACTCTTTAACTTTTATTCAAAACTTTAAAAAGGAAAACCCTATTCCACCTCACCCCATTTGCATGCATTATACTGTTAACTTAGGGATAAATCAAGTTTTCATTTTCTTCTTCTACAGTCTCCATTCAAGGTAAGATTTTCTTGGTCCCAACCCGTTCGAAAAGTTTTACGTGAACATAGAACTTGAGATTGCAAGTAGCATAAATCTAAACTTACTAAATTCCCATAGTTATTGAAATATATACAGCCTAAAAATTGTGAAAATCCAATTTATGCTTGATTTCTGATTTAGGAAGTCTATGATCACATTAAAAGTAGAAGTAAAACTTTATTAACTCGAATAATGTTTATATATCTGTGGAAATTAAAGGGATGCATGTTGTAGTTATTGAATTTAGTCTAAAAATTGAAAATTTATCTATGTTTGAATGAAATTTTGGGAAATATTAGACAGGCTCTCAGTTGGAACCCATGAAACCTTCCTACGAGCATATAAAGTGTACCTATAAGCCCATAGGTGGCCAACTAAGTGTCAGACTTGAAGCCCTAAAGGTTCAGGGATTTTTATACTACCTACGATGCTACCTACAATCCCATACGTACTACCTATGACCCATAGGTAGGGGTCACAGGTATCCTCTTGTAACGCCCTAAAAATGGGTTCCGAGACGTGACACGGTGCTCAAGACTATGAGTATTCTTAAGCTAACCCTTCCTGCCTTCTACTAAGTCTAAGTCTCATAAAAAGGGAATATAGATATAAAATTATACTAAATGTGGAAATCTATCTGAGCTAACTGAGAATATCAGAATATAATCTATGGAAAATACTAGACTCAATAGTCTGAACGATCAATACTGAATAATCTAAATTATAACTAGCAGTCTGACAAGCCTCTACTACTAATAACTAGATAGTCACTGGGATAATCCCCCAGCCAACTTTAACTGTCTAAATCATCTATACTAATAAGCTTAAAATATGAAAGACTAAATCCCCAAACTATGAGGACTCACCAACTGTTGGATGTAGAAAGAGATACTCAAAATCACTCACGCTGCTGGAATTGAGAACCTAAACCTACATTATGAGACAATGTAGCACATTGACGTATATGTGGATCAGTACTTTGAGAATGTACTAAGTATATGGGGGTAAAATCATAAGTAAAGCAATGTCTCAATATCATCATAATTTGAAAAAAAAATAACGCATGCTAAATGTAGATGACTCACATAAGCTGGAATATCTGAAAGATGAGAATAATAATCATGAGTAGTAAATCATACTTTATAAATCTAGTGAGTCATAACATTTAGTTCTAAAAACTGTACTAGTGTTTTGTTGTAAATCATGCTATCTAAGTATAGAAAGGACTCACTTTTATATCTGAAATCTGAAGGCTGAATTCTGTAGCTAATGTATTTCTATAAAGCAATATCTGAGTAAAGTTGTGAGCCTTTACACTTAGTTTCTAAAAGTTGTTTATTTACTTTTACTATTAGGGAAATACTTTTAAAAACTATTCTGAAAGTTTTTACTGTTAGGTTACTCTTTTCTGCAGGGAGGTTTTTCTAACCGACAAAAACTATGTGAGCTATCATGGATTCCAACGTCTAGTACCCATATGGGAAAACCTTATGTTGGGGAGAGGTGTTAAACTCTTCCCAAGGACTATAGACTAATCTAAGTGATCACATCTGTATCTATCATCCATTTAGAAATGGGAATAATCTGAACCTAAGTTGGCTTATAGTTTTGGGGCATGAGAACATACTCAACTCGGTGCTAAATACTACTCCCTTTAATTTGTATGCTCATTCTATTGAAAATCCACTTTAAAATCTTGTATAATGGTTCATTACGAAAACCAATTGTATAATTGCTAAGTAAAATTGTAATCTGAAACTGTAAAGTGGACTTCATATCTAAGCTGAAATCAAAAGTTCAAATCTTTATCAAAATTCTGAAAATAATCTAGTCATAGGGTTCTTATAGCACAATCAATCTTGAAATAACAATATCCAATTAAGGCTTAGTGACCCATGCATCAAATTCATGTTAAAACTTCATAATGTTCATGCTTGATAATATAAATATTGGTAATTCAACTCAAAATCTGGAATTTACTGTAATACGTATGAATATACGAAAATAGACATGCAGTTCAACTTCTAAATCACTAGAAATCTCATAATCTTTCAAATAACAATAATGGGTTTGAACCCAACTTTGAAACTCATGTATATTCATACAAAATCATGTATATTTATAATAAAAACTAGTTTTGGGCACAAGGATGAAAAAATATCCTTGTTCATAAACCCCACATACCTTAATTGATGAAATTGAATAAAAGGCTTGATCTTAAATTCCTATTTGTGTTTTTGAAGATGCCCTCATGAAGTTCTTGAATTGAAAATCCTTAATTTTAAGCTATCTTGGAAAAATAATGGAGAAATTTTGATTTCTTGGAGAGTAAGTTTTGAGCTTTAGGGTTTTCTTTGAGAGAGAATTGATGAAAAGTGGGCATAAAGTATAGGTTTAATTCCTTGTTTTTGATGAATTGGGGCTTGGGAAAATGACTAAATTACCCCTTTTAAAATTTTAATCAGAACTAGAAAAGAAAAAAATTTCCAATTTGGCATGCTACCGCGATGCGTCACTATCGCGGTGGCTAACTGGAAATTTACAACTGGGAACTGGAAAAATCAACGTGATGCAGAGCTATTGCAGTAAGCCACTGAAATTCTATTTAGGCCATCACCACGACACGCCACCATCATGGTGAGCTACTTGAAATAGATAATTGGGAAATGGGACTTCATCGCAACGCAGGCCAATCGTGAAGGTTTATTGTAAATTGACAATTGCCATTTTGGCCTTCACCGCGATGCGGTGCTTATCGGAATGCCCTACTGTTTTACTAAAAATGCCATAACCTCTCAACAGAGTATCATATTGAGGCAAAATTGGTATTATTGGAAAGCTAATTTAATTTTCTACACACCGGAGGGTCTAGAACTGGAAAATTCTATATGTATCAAAGGTTATTCATTTTTGAAGCAAACCCTTAACATTTTAGGAGCTAAATTGAGCTAGGAAAAAAGTGTGGGGTATTACATTATCTCCCCCTTGAGAATATTCGTCCTTGAATATGGCTAGTTAAAATAAAAATACTAAGGAATCTGAGGCTATGTGCTAACATGCACAACTGAAACAAGTTGCATGACTGAATCTAGAACATACTGAACGATTGAGCTAATCTGTGAGTGCATGAATTTACATGAAAACAACTATATAGTTGAATATGAGGATGGAAATGAGCTGAACTAAGGAAAATTATTACCTTCGGCTAAATCTGAGTTCATGGAGAAGAGATGAGGATACTTGGTACACATGTCTTCTTTTACTTCCTAAGTAGAACCCTCAACGGAATGATTTCGCCATAGAACTTTGAACAAGGGAACTTATTTGTTCCTTAGTCTACGGATCTGATGATCAAGAATCTCTACTGGAACTTCTTCATATGAGAGGCTATTCTGAATATCTGTACTTTCTAGAGGGACTACAATCGCTGAATCGTACATACACTTCTTCAATAGGGACACATGGAACACTTGATAAACTGAGGAAAAATCTGCGGGTAGCTTAAGCTCGTATGCTTCCTTTCCCACGTGACTCAAAATCCAATAGGGGCCTACATATTGGGGACTAAGCTTTCCCTTTTTGCCAAATCTCTTCACCCCCTTTATGGGTAACACTTTCAAATACACAAGGTCATCCACCTCAAACTCAAGATCTCTTTTTCTTATGTCTGCATAAGATTTCTAATGACTCTGAGCTTCTTTCAATCTCTCTCAAACCAACTAAAATTTCTCCATAGCTTAAAACACCATATCTGGTCCAATCAAAGAGTCTTCACCCACTATGAACCAACGAATGGTGATCTACATCTCCGCCCATAAAGAGTTTCAAATGGGGCCATCTGAATACTAGAATGGTAACTGTTATTATAGGTAAACTCAATCAATGGCAAATGCTCATCCCAACTGCCCTTGAAACCAAGAACACATGCCCTTAACATATCCTTGAGAGTGTAAATGGTCCTTTCTGCCACCATCTGTCTGCAGATGAAAAGTTGAACTAAGATGAACTTGGGTACCAAGACCCTTCTGAAAGTATTTCCAAAATTAAGAGGTAAACTGAGTACCTCTATCTGGGATGATGGACAAAGGAACTCCATGAAACCTGACTAACTCTCTGATATAAGACTTAGCATAATCTTCATCTATGTAGGACATGTGAACTGGCAATAAATACACTGACTTAGTCAATATGTCTATAATAACCCAAATCAAATCATGCTGACGACGCGAACGGGGTAATCCAGTCACAAAGTTCATATTCACCTCTTCCCACTTCCAAGGGGGTATGCAAAACTCTTGTATAGTGCCACCAAGTCTTTGGTGCTCTACCTTAATCTATTGATAAGTCACATACTTGGCCACACATTCTTCTATATCTTTCTTCATACCACTCCACCAATAAACTTCTCGCAAGTCACGGTACATTTTGGTGGCTTCTGGATGAATGAAGTAACACGCACCATGCGCTTCCTCCATAATCCGATGCCTTAAATCATCAACACATGGCACACACAATCTACTCTAGTATCTCAACACACCATCTCCCCCTTGGGAGAAAACCTCTACTTTTTAGTCTTTAACTAACTCTTTCAATTTGACCAAACTAGAATCCTTATCCTGCTTTTCTTTCACTTCCAAAACTAGAGAAAATTCGAAACTACTCTGGACCCAAAACATTCCCTTCAGCTGAGTCAACCAACCTCACACCCAATCTATATAATCGATAAACTTCTCAAACTAACTCTCTCTTATCATTCTCTACATGAGCAACACTGCCCATGGACAATCTGCTAAGGTCATCTACCACTATATTGGTCTTGCTCGAGTAATACAATACACTCATATCATAATCTTTCAATAATTCCAACCACCTTCTCTGTCGAAGATTCAACTCCCTCTGAGTAAATACATACTACAAACTTTTGTGATTCATAAACACATCAACATGCACCCCATAAAGATAGTGTCTCCAGCTTTTCAATGCAAACACAACAACAACTAACTCAAGATCATGTGTTAGGTAGTTCTTTTCGTGAGGCTTAAGCTGTCTAGAGGCGTAGGATATGACCTTACCTTTTTACATCAAAACACAACCCAGACTAATTCTAGAGGAATCACAATACACAATGATACCATCTATACCATCAGGTAATGCTAACACTGGGGCTGAAGTATGTTGAGTCTTCAACTCCTGAAAACTCTTCTCACAGAAATTTGACCACTGAAACTTAACTTTCTTTTGGGTCAATCTATACATAGGGGACATAATAGACGAAAAACCCTCAATGAAATATCTGTAATAGATAGCTAAACCCAAGAAATTTCTAATGTTTGATGGAGAAATAAGCCTAGGCTAGTTTCTTACTGCTTCTGTCTTTTGGGGATCAACTCTAATTCCCTCACTGGAAATAATATGACTAAGGAAAGCTATTGACCTAGCGAAAATTCATATTTTCTAAATTTGGCAAACAACTGGTGATCCCTAAGAGTTTGCAACACAATTCTAAGATGGTCTGCATGATCATCCTTACTACGAGAGTAGACAAGAATATCATCGATAAAAACTATGAAAAACATGTCAAAATACTATTTGAACACTCTGTTAATCAAGTCCATGAAGGCTACTGGAGCATTGGTAAGACCAAATGACATGACTAGAAACTTAAAATGACCATAACGGGTTCTGAAAGCTATTTTTGGAATTCTACATTCCCTTACTCTAGGCTGATGATAGCCAGATCTAAGGTCTATATTGGAGAAGTAACTTGCACCTTGGAGTTGGTCAAATAATTCATCAAATCTAGGAAGAGAATATTTGTTTTTGACTGTGACTTTATTCAGCTGATGATAATCAATGCACATTTGCAAAGAACCATCTTTCTTTCACACGAATAGGACGAGAGCGCCCCAAGGAGAAACACTAGGCCTTATGAAACCTTTATCTAAAAGATCTTTAAGATACTCTTTTAACTCTTTAAGATCGGCTGGATCCATACGATAAGGAGGAACAGAGATAGGTTGGGTATCTGGGTGAAGGTCAATACCGAATTCTATTTTCCTATTGGGAGGTACTCTTAGCAAATCTTTAGAAAAAATATCAGGAAACTCATGAACTACACTGACTGACTGAACTGTTGGAGTCTCAGACTTAATGCCTTTGACCCGGACTAGATGATAGATACACCCTTTGGAAATTAACTTTTTGGCTTTAAGATAAAATATGAAAATACTTTTGGGAGACACTGAACTACCCTTACACTCAAAGACTAGCTTATTTGGAAACTAAAACTTCACCACTCTGGTGCGACAATCTATGGATGCATAACAAGAATGGAGCCAATCCATATCAAGAATAAGGTCAAATCAACCATATCTAACTCTATTAAGTCTGCTAACATGATTTTATAAAGTATAGTGATAGGGAACTTTCTATAGATAAATTTGGTAACAACTGGCTCACCCACTGGGGTAGAAACCAAGAAGGGCTCAGGGATGTTTTTAGGACCTATTTAAAACTTCACTGCAACTAATGGGGTCACATAAGAGAAATTTGATCCGGGGTCTAACAAAACATAAACATCAAGATGAAAGACACGAAGCATACCAGTAACAATATTTGGTGAATCTTCCTGCTCCTGATGAGATGTTAAAGCATAAAACCAATTCTGACGCTGACCGCCACCGATAATGGATGAGGCACCCTGATAAGGGATTGAGCGACCTAGAGGAACTGGTGAACTAGTAGCCTAAGTCTGGGGAAGAGCATCCCTATTTCCATGCTTAGCATGTGAACACTCTTTGATTCTATGTCCCAACTTACCACAACCATAACAACCCTTCTATCCCAACAGGCACTCTCAAGGATTATTCTTACCACACTTAGAACATGGAGGATAACTGGGATTTCCACTTACACTATTCTGAGATCTGGATATAGAAAACTTACCCCACTGCTCTTGTCTAGCTCTAAGAGTGGGAGCACTAGGTGATGATGGCGCTGACATAGATGAACAATTCTAAAATTATGAACGATTTCTCCTCCATACTTTGTCTAGCCATGATCAAACTGCCCTGTTCTAGCCTTCTTATTTCCCCTCTCTTTCCTCTTCAACTTTTTTGCCTCAATCTACTAAACATGAATCATCAACCTAGTAAGATCCATGTCCCCAATAAGCATAGCAGTCTTACACTCTTTACTACCAAACCAGATACTCCAGTAACAAACTTACTCATGCTCCCCTAGGGTCAGCCATAGTATCAGGGTCATACTTAGACAACTGGTTGAACTTAAGGTAGTACACTTTCACTGTCATCGAGCCCAGCCCCAAGTTCACAAACTCCTATACCTTAGCTTCTGTCATTTCACACGGAAAGAACCTGTCTAGAAATGTATCCTGACATACCTGCCAACTCATATGAGCAACATTATCACCTATACCATTCTACCACATAACCACCCAGTCATGTGCTATATCCTTCAACCTATAGGATGCTAACTCTACACTCTCTGCCTCATAAACATATATAGTCTGGGTGATCTTCTTCACCTTATCTAAATAAAGTTATGGGTCCTCACCTTCTTTCGACCTAAAGAACTCTGGTGGATTCATTCTTATGAAGTCTCTAATTCTAGCTGCAGCTAAATCACCATTTTGCTGAAGTGGGATTGTCGCCTGATGGTTGCCCTGAATATTAACAGTCACTGCCTGGGCGAATTCCTGAAAAACAGCCCGAAACTCAGCATGTGATATATTCTCATTCAGAGCACAAGTTAAAAGAAGATACAGATACTGCAAGCATGATAGATCATGAAATAAAGAGATAATTTCCTAAAAATGTCCCATAGCCTCTTGCTCATAGATGTGGTGATCTTCACACCCATGATCAAGACTCTACATAACGCTGCTTGTCTGACTCCCTAGGTCTATTATAAATCTTAGGCTTTGATACCAAGTTTGTAACGCCCCAAAACGGGTCCTGAGAAATCACACGGTGCTCAAGACTACGAGTAGCGTTAAGCTAACCCTGTCTGCCTTCTACTAAGTTTGAATCTCATAAAAAGGGAATATAGATATAAAATCATACTAAATGCAGAAATCTATCTTAGCTAACTGAGAATATCTGAATATAATCTCTGGAAAATACTAGACTCAATAATCTGAACAATCAATACTGAATAATTTGAATCATAACCAGCAGTCTGACAAGCCTCTACTACTAATAACTAAAGAGTCACTGGGATAATCCCCCAGTTGACTCAAACTATCTGAATCATCTATACTAATAAGCTTAAAATATGAAAGACTAAATCCCCAAACTATGAGGACTCACCAACTGTTGGATGTAGAAAGAGATACTCAAAATCACTCACGCTGCTGGAATTGAGGACCTAAACCTACATTATGAGACAATGTAGCACATTGACGTATATGTGGATCAGTACTTTGAGAATGTACTAAGTATATGGGGGTAAAATCATAAGTAAAGCAATGTATCAATATCATCATAATTTGAAAAAAAAAATAACGCATGCTAAATGTAGATGACTCACATAAGCTGGAATATCTGAAAGATGAGAATAATAATCATGAGTAGTAAATCATACTTTATAAATCTAGTGAGTCATAACATTTAGTTCTAAAAATTGTACTAGTGTTCTCTCTATAAATCATGCTATCTAAGTGTAGAAAGGACTCACTTTTATATCTGAAATTTGAAGGCTGAATTCTGTAGCTAATGTCTTTCTGTAAAGCAATATCTGAGTAAAGTTGTGAGCCTTTACACTAAGTTTCTAAAAGTTGTTTATTTCCTTTTACTATTAGGGAAATACTTTTAATAACTATTTTGAAAGTCTTTACTGTTAGGTTATTCTTTTCTGCAGGGAGGTTCTTTAAATCGACATAAACCATATGAGCTATCATGGAGTCCAATGTCTAGTTCCCTTATGGGAAAACCTCACGTTGGGGAGAGGTGTCATACTCTTGACAAGGAGTATAACCTAATCTAACTGATTGTCATCCATATAGAAATTAGAATAATCTGATAATCTGAACCTATGTTGGCTCATAGATCTGGGGCATGATAACATATCCAACCCGGTGCTAAATACTACTCCCTTTAATCCGTATGCTCTTTCTATTGGAAATCCACTTTAAAATCTAGTATAATGGTTCATTACGAAAACCAACTGTATAATTGCTAAGTTAAACTGTAATCTAAAACTGTAAAGCGGATTTCATATCTAAGTTGAAATCAAAAGATCAAATCTTTATAAAAAATTTGAAAATAATCTAGTCATAGGGTGCTTGTAGCATAATCAATCTTGAAATAGAAATATCCAATCAAGGCTTACTGACCCATGCATCAAATTCACGTTAAAACATCATAATGTTCATGCTTGATGATATAAATATTGATAATTCAACTCAAAATCTGGAATTTACTGCAATACGTATGAAAATACAAAAATAGACATGCAATTCAACTTCTAAATCACTTGAAATCTCATAATTTTGCAAATAACAATAATGGGTATAAACCCTAATTTGAAACTCATGTATATTCATACAAAATCATGTAAATTTATAATAAAATCTAGTTTTGGGAACAAGGATGAAATAATATCCTTGTTTATAAAATCCACATACCTTAATTGATGCAATTGAATAAAAGGCTTGATCTTGAATTCCTATTTGCATTTTTGAAGAGGCCCTCTTGAAGTTCTTGAATTGGAAATCCTGAATTTTAAGCTATCTTGAAAAAATAATAGAGGAAATTAGATTTCTTGGAGAGTAAGTTTTGAGCACTAGGGTTTTCTTTGAGAGAGAATTGACTAAAAGTGGGCGTAAAGTGCTTAAATAGGTTTAATTTCTTATTTTTGACGAATTGGGGCTTGGGAAAATGACTAAATTGCCCTTTTTAAAATTTTAATCGTAACTGGAAAACAAGAAAATTTCCTATTTGGCATGCCACTATGATGCGCCACTATCATGGTGGCTCACTGGAAATTGACAACTAGGAGCTAGAAAATCAACGCGATGCGGAGCTATCGCGGTAAGCAACTGAAATTCCATTTAGGCCATCACCGCGATTCGCCACCATCGCGGTGAGCTACTGGAAATTTACAATTGGTAAATGGGACTTTAATACAATGCGGGTCGATCATGGAGGTCCACCAGAAATTGACAATTGCCATTTGGGCCTTCACCGCGATGCGGTGCTTGTCGAAATGCCGTATAGTTTTACTAAAAATGCCATAACTTCTCAAGCGAGTATCAGATTGAGGCGAAATTAGTATCATTTGAAAGATTATTTAATTTTCTATACACTGGAGGGTATAGAACTTGAAAAATATATATGTATCAAATTTTATTCATTTTTAAGCTAACCCTTGACATTTTAGGAGCTAAATTGAGCTAGGAAAAAAGTGCAAGGTATTACACTTCTTAGCCGGAATGTCAATTTTCTTCATAATTATTGTTCATGTATTGTGTTTCAATCAATATCAACTCTTTTTACAAGTTATATGGAACCCAAGCCTACACTAAAGAAGGAAGTATAGTCCATGTTGATAGATGAGCCTCTTGAGCGGAGTGGATCCATTGAGGAGTACCCTATGAGTAACGAAAGTGCATCCACCTTGGCTCCATGCCAGACAAGGGGCTAGGAACAAAGGAAGGCTGTATCCAAGGTAGCTATTCAGTCGGTCTCTCAACCCACACCTACTATTATTTAGTTGGGATCTCCGCCCACACCACCGAAGGCACCATAGTCCATACCCAGACTTCACTAGTTCATTTTATTCGAACTGGGCCCTGAATAATGTTAGCCCTGGATTCACCACAACACTACCCTATTCTCCCAGTATGATAAGGAAGATGATAAGTTATGTTCTATTTTCGGTGAGAAAGAGAATTCAACCGGCCCACAGTATGAAGTGGAGTCAGAGTCTATATCCTATTTAGGTGATAATGAGTCTGTATCCAGTTCAAATTCACCCTAGTCTAATGGGGTTACTAATATAGTTTAGGGTACTCAGGCTACTGCCACTTCAGCTTCTACTACTCAGGAGTCAAAGTCTACATATATCTTTATAGTCCCACTTACTTAGGTTATTTTGAGATGGTGTGTGGAGGTCATATAGAGTATTTATTATAGATACAACACTATTACCAAGTAGTTAGATCACAACATAGTATTATATAGGAGACCCAAATTGAGTTGGCCTCTTTGGCATGCGTTCCAGATCGGTAGGCTGCATTTGGGAGGTATAGACTTGGTTGGATAGCTCACCCTGCAGAATCTTATTGCCCAAGATTTTTTGGGAGTTCTATCCCTCATATATGACATTTATCTATTTAACCACACCTACTGAGGGAAGAGGGTTGGACCAGCCCCAAATAATGTATACACTAGTTTGAGGGATGCGAGTTGATGTATTAGAGTAGACCATTTGCCGTTTATTATTTAGGATAGAGTTTTTAGGATCGACTACCGCAGAGGAGTTTGAATATTGATTAAGACTTCTGAAAAGTTAGCATACCATGAGAGACACCTGGAAAAGAGAGCAACAGAGAAACTTGGCTAGATGGGTAGTCAGATAGATTACTGAATTGGGTATTGATTCTCCTTAAGTAGAGGGGAATATGGATATTAAGAAGGATTCACTGTGCTTTGCAAAAAAAATTTAGTGGACTAAGTGGGGCACTATTTGAGTCCTACTTCTACTGACAGTGTGCTCACTTGGTATAGAGTCGAATGAATTATCAGCCTTATAGCTGGTTATGATATGAATTTTGCTAGGTGGATCTGCACTGAGATTCTTGAGAGAGTATTTAGAGAGTTCACTTTTATCCTCTTTCCATGCTTGATATAAAGGTTATGTGATGAGGTAGAGGTACTAGATATTCCAGAGAATGATCATCGGGTAGAGGTTACCCACATGGTTGGCTTTGTCTTGATCAAGGATGATTCCAACCCTATGACACTATAGAGAGCACAACCATCTACTTCTTCGAGTGTGACCTAAGTTGAGAGGCCTTTTATGTTATCCAAGAAAGTTGAGAGGTAAACATCGATTGGTGATGTTGATATATACAGTCATTGGGTGGAGTCTATGACTACTATAGGTAGTGAGGGGGCTGCAGTTACTTCAGCTTTAGCTTTGGTTTCTATTTTGCCCCCTCGCCTGCTAGTTGCAGTTTTGGTTAGTGTGTCTTATAGCAGTTGGTGGATCAACAATAGCAGTTTGCTGATCAATAAATAGAGATAGAGGCCCAGTTGGCCACATTACTTGGTCAGATTCGACCATGGGTTCGGACCACATTAGAGGTTGTTGAGGCTAGAGTTTAGGTTAGGATGATAGCCACTATAGAGTAGTTCTTGAGAGAGATGCATAAGCAAATTTATAATTTCAAGGCCTAAATAGGATCACGACTTTGCAAGGTCCAGGTACCTAATTTGTCAAGCTACATTGAGATTTGAAATACATTTGTTAGCTAATAGACAAATTCTAAATTATCCTTCTAGTGATTCCTTCTTTCACGTAGTCGCCGCCCAAACCTTCACCTATGGTTATTGATTTGTTTATGGAGGATGATGATGACCCGCCTATGGGGGACAAAATAGAATGTGAGGGGGAGGAGTTAGGTAACTGAGGAGTTTCAGTGGGCCTTGAAAAAGGCTATCGTGGAGTCAAGGATTCAACTTTCTATTGATGTAAAAAGGCATACAAAGATAGCATTGGGCGCCTTTTCTAGTCATGCACCACCACCTACTCCTGGCGTTGAGCCATATGATGCCCCAGATAGAGGCGATCCAACTTCTAATGCTTAGAGCATCCTAGGTATGTCCCTATACCCTTTTATTATTTAGATTCTAGTATGCATTGGGGATAGTGCATTAGCTTTCAGTTTGGGGTGGGGTCTCCCATAATCGAGGGTTTTTGTTACCGTGTTTCTTTTCCTGTCAGCTGCTTTATCTAAGTTAGAATCGACAGTTTAGGTATCGTACTAATTATTTTGTGTTATGTGTTTTTTATGTTTAATTTGAAAAAAATAAGGAACCTAACTTCAGTTTACATGGTTTGTTTTGTGTTTTTAAGTGTTTATAAATAATGATACCCCTCCAAAATTTTTGTAAACTATGTGTGTAAATATATGTGTGACTTGTTTGATTCATGTTATGTCATTAGTATTAGGGACAAAATAATCAAAGTTTGGCATTGCATGAACTGGATAGGTACTAGTTGATAATATAACTCTGTACCATGTGTGTGTGAGACATTTACTTAGTTCACTTTATATATTTAATCCAAAACTTTCCCGATTAGTCTTGCCTAGGTAGTAGGATAGTTGGATAGGACATGATCATAGGCCATGTTTGAATAAGTCTACTCTTAGCCTAAAAGATCGACCAAATGAGAATAAGTATCCCTTGATCCCTAATTTGAGCCTAAACTAACCTATTTTTTTTACCTTGTCTCCTTCTCGGTTAATTACAGTAAACCTATTTTGGCTCTGGTCCCTCCTTGGATACTATGCTCCTCAACTTTGGCAAATTGCTTAAGTGAAGGGTTGTTATCATAAGGGTGCATAGTTGAAAATGGGTATGAAGAAAGGTGTTGATTAAATAAGAAAAAGAAAGTAGGGTTGGGTGTGGTAGTAAAGTGTGAAAAAGAAAAGAGAAAAAAGAAAGAAAAAAATAAGAGGAAAAAAGAAAAAAAGAAAGAAGAAATTTGAATAAATACAAAGTAAAAAGAAAACCACACCCAATCTGAATAAGCAATAAAGGAGAAAAAAAGAGAAATAAAAGAAACATGGTTGAGAAGTAGAGCCAATAATGTAAGTGTAGTGTCAAGGAGGGTAAATCACTATATCAAAATGTACCATAATTGCCCCCAAGCCTACATTACAAACCTAGAGAAGTCTTATAGTGATCCTAGTACAACTGTCTGAAAAACTAAGGTATAGATAATAAGGGCAAGCTTATGGTATTTTATGCACATTGTTGGAACTTATTTTGAGAGAGTGAGTGTCATGATATCATTTCTATATTGACATGCATTATTATACTGTGAGTGTTAGGACTTCTTTTCTGCGAGGGTACATGAGTTGTATTGTTAACTGCTTATCAGTTTGGGTAATGTAATTGCATATATACTTAGTTGTTTATTGCTAATGTAATGCTATCAGTTGATTCCTTTGTGTCATACTATTATGCTATATGGATCCATACAGTGGTTTTGGAAGATGTGAATAGGAGGGGTGAGAAATTTGAGAAAAATTGAGTTGACTTTTGTAGGTACCATAGGTTTCTTTTTGTTAAGCATCATGTTTTTCTATTACATGTTAGTTGCCTGAGGAGATACAAACATTCAAAGTTTAGGGTGTTGATGTTCCACGATTTTATGGCACTTTCGATGCTTAAAACACAAAAATTATGTAAGTACTTAGGTATTTTATGATATGTGAAGTGTTTTTGTGTTAGTTTTGCAGGAAAACAGAGTTCAGAGTAGAAAAGGAGCAAAAATTGATGAAGAGTAGCAGGAAGTCTACCTACATTCCCGTAGGTTGAGTCTCAAAGTTCTGCAAGTTGTTAACTTCTTCTGATTCTTATGAAGGCTACCTATGAGGCATAGGTAGTACCTATAGGACCATAGGTACCCCTCACAGGTAGAGTTTCTGATGTTCTAAAAGTTGAAATTGAAGTCTAATTCCTACAAAGGCTAACTATGAGGCTTAGGTAGTACCTAAGGCCCGTAGGTACCCCTTGTAGGTAGAAGTTCCAAAAGTTGAAGAATCCTCAGATTTCTACGGACCTACTTACGCCCCGTAGGTACTACCTATAGCTCGTAAGTGGTATCGTATGTTGGTGCCGACTCTGATTTCCTACTTTCTTTAGGATAAGCTTGTTTAGCTTTTTTGATGTATCTATAAATACCCATTGGATTTTTCATTATTAGTTTATGCACTCCATATACTTATTACATTGTTTATGAGTTCTGAGATATAGTTTGATCTTGGAATCACTGTTCTTCGTTATTAGGGTTTGATATTAATTTGAGATTTCACTTTTCATTCTTATTATTTATGAAATCATTCATATGCTTTCAATTATGAATTATATGTGTGATCTTATGGTTATGAGCAGCTAAACTCCATAACTAGGGTTGTGGGAACTCTGATAGATTAACAAAGTAGAGGAAGTGCAAAGTCATTTTTGATTGGTGTTCTTGCATGTATTATGGCTTTCTTCACTTTGATTACTTTCTTAATGGTTGAAAATGTTAGGAACTTTCTTGTACTCAATAATAACTCGAGAGAGAGGTAAAAATTGGGAAAAAAAATCATAATAGTAATTTGAAGCTACCAATCTTCATCTAATAAACTTGAGATCGAGATGAGATATTTAATTTGGGATGACAAGGTTTAGTATTCCAAAACTTTGAGATCAAGAGGAGATGAGAAAAATTCACCTAATCCAAGGTTGAGAGATGGTTCGATGATACATAACTTGTTACATTCTGCATACAAGACATTGGTACCGTTCGACAAGCATGATAAGTTTGCATAGTTAGGACGTTAAGGGGAACACAATCCTAGTGATTGTCTCATATTAATAACAACCCAAATTTTCCAAGCATTTTTACTATCACTATTGTTCTCACGAAACCCCTATTTACTTTTTGCACTTTCCAGCTACATCAGCAATCTCATGATAAATTTTTATCCTATTCCCTGTCGGATCGACCCTAACCTTATTGGGTTCTATATTTGACAAGCAATATTTTTTAGGAGGTGCAATTTGGGTGACATCATATGACCATATGATTGATGTATGATCGTGGGAGCTTTTCGTCTAAGCAATACCTGAGAATCATCTTTTAAAAATGTTACAACAGCATTGGCATAATCATGGTTAGATCCCACGGCCATAGCTTTGTTTGTCTGATGCCTTTTTTTCCAATATTCTATACTTTCCTTCTCCGAGCATATTTATCCAACAAACACTCAAAAACCCATCATATCTGCGTAGATATACCCTTATACATGCAAATATTCATAGTTTTAAGTGTCTTAAGTCCAATGATGATGAGTGACATGCCTTTAAGATACTCATCATCTCAACATCACGAACACATCTCTAAATCACATCTTTGCCATAAACCTGAAACAAGTACGACTTATACCAGAAGAATTTTCTCACCTCATGCATGAATCACTTTTGTTATGGAAATGACATATCTTTCAAAGCTAGATCACTTGCCAAATAAGTTACAAAGTCTGCAACTAGGGAATTAAGCCTTGTGATGATGCCAACACCTGCTCGTCTAGAAAAGTTTCATAAATTTCAAGCTCATCCCCTTATTTTATCATTGTCTACTCCTCAAGGCGTGAAAATAGTTGGTCACTTAATTCTCAACCCCATTTTGATAGACCTCAAAGTTGAATTCCAGCAACATAAGTACCCATTTAATCAACCTTGGATTTTCTTCTATCCTTTTTCATTAAATATCTAAGAGTTGCATGGTCAGTATACACAATCAATTTTATGCCAAGCAAGTAAAACTAAAATTTCTCAAATGCGAACACAACCATAAGAAACTCTTGTTCAGTCACAGGTTAAGTATTTTACTAGAATAGTAGATGGGATGTAAGATTTTCTCTCTCCTTTGGCCTTGGACTGCACCTAGCTCCACATTACTAGCATCACACATAACTCAAACAACAAGGTTCGATCGGGAGACTCATTAATAGGGGCTAAAATCAACTTCTGTTTCAGACATTCGAACGCCTTTAGAGACGCATCATCAAACACAAATTTTACATATTTCTCCAACAACTTGCACGTTGGATTCATAATTTTAGAGAATTCTTTGATAGACCTGTATGCCACAAAAAACTACGGACGCCATTTATAGAATTTGGTGTAGGAAATTTATTGATAACCTTAATATTTACCTTATCAACCTCAATCCTCCTTTTTGAAATCTTATGACCAAACACTGTTCCTTCTTTAACCATGAAATGACACTTCTCCCAATTCATCACCAAGTTACATTCCTTGCATCTCCTCAAAACATTAGTGAGATATGCTAAACAATAATCAAATGAGTCACCGCACAATAAAAAAGTCATCCATGAAAACATCAATTATGTCCTCTACTATATCAGAAAAGATGGATATCATATAATGTTGAAAATTAGCAGGAGCATTACAGAGACTAAACAACATCCTTTTAAATTCAAATGTCCAATATGGACAAGTGAAAGTGGTCTTCTCCTGGTCTTCAAGGACAATAGATATATAATTATACCCTGATAACCATTTAGAAACCAATACCTTCCTTTACCAGTAAGACAATCTAAAATTGGGTCTATGAAAGGCATAAGAAAGTGTTCCTTCTCGGTCCATAAATTTAGCTTCCAATAGTCCATGCGAACTCACCATATGGCGAGTGACATCATAGTTAGATCATTCTTTTCATTGGGAACCACAACAATTCCACCCTTCTTTAGCACACATTGGAATGGGCTCACCCATTTGCTATCAGCAATCAAATAAACTATGCGTGCATCCAACTACTTAAGGATCTTTTTCTTCACAACCTTTTGCATGTACGGATTTAATTTATGTTGGTGCTAAATTCTAGGTATAAATATGACTCAAGTTGGATTTTGTGAGTAAAAATTCTCGATGGAATTCTATAATGTTAGCAATGGGCCATCTAATAGCCCATTTAAACCTCTACAAAATAGATACTAAGGCCTCAACTTGCCACTCTAATAAGTCAACTGTAATGATAACTGGTAAAGTCTTGTTGGCCCACAAAAATACATGACACAAATGAGAAGAAAAGGCCTCGATCTCCAAAATAAGAGGCTCTACCTCGAGCTCCAAAATAAGAGGATCCTTAGTAGACAGTTTATCTAGCGAGCTCACTCTATTCCTTAGATTAAGATCTAGCTTCTTTAGTGAATAAGGGTATGAACCCTTACCAACAACTGAACTCGCTATTTTATCATATTCCTCAATACCATTACTATCAAAATTTATTATTACTGCTACAAGTACCTCAACACCAATCTCTCCTTAATAAGAACTAGCAACTCATCCTCATCCATTGTATTTATCTCAAATATCATGTGCATATCCAACGACTGTTTTATGGACTGACATACAATAAAAGTAACCTACCATTAATCAATAAAAAATTTATCTGCCCAATTTCAATATCAACCAATGCCCATCTAGTCATGAGAAAAAGCCTTCTAAATATAATGAGAACCTTAAAATCAACCTCACAATCAAGAATCACTAAGTCATCCAAAAATATAAAGGATGCTACCTTCATCAACACATCACACAAGATTCCCACAAGCTTCTTCATAGTGTGATCCACCATCATAAGTCTCATAGAGGTGGATTTAGGTGATCCCTACCCAACTTTTTGTAAACTACTAGACGAATCAGGTTAACGCTAGCAATCAAGTCAAATAAGGCCCTTGAAAAATTTAAAGACCTAATATTATAAGGAATCGTGAAAGCTCCCAGTATTTCTTCTCAATGATAGAGCGAGAAGATATTGCACTATAATAGTACATGTTGTCTACAAGCTCAAAACTTACAGTCCTCTTCTTTGTCACCAAATCTTTCATAAATTTTGTACAATCCTATATTTTCTCTAATACCTCCATAAGAGGGGTGTTCACTGATAATTCCTTCAATATCAAAATACAATTTTAATATTTTCCCTCTTCAGCTTTCTATTTCAATATTTAGAGAAAAGGAGAAGGAGGTCGTGGAATGGGATTCTATACTGGTGTGACCTCATTACCATTTCCTTTGTCAGACTTAGCCTTTTTTGCAGCAACTAGAGGCCTTTGAGATGCATCCTTGTTTACCACCAATTTATCTGCTTCATTCTCACCCACATCATCAATGATCATGGGGTCTCCCCTTGTCATTAATCACTGGCATAGATTGATCAGTAGTAGTTTACCACTCCAAGTAATAATGGCTAGGCAATGGTTATCCTTCTTAAGATTTTGGACAATGTTGCTTAGAATTATGCCCAATTGATGTTATTTTAGCGTAGTGGACATCTACGCAAATTATTGCTTAATTTATATAATGGCGGTCGTACGAGATTCAACATTTTGGCTCATCCCTAAAATGTCTTCCCTAATCTCCTTAAGGAAATTTTCTTGGCCTTCGGCCCCTTAATAAGTTTCATAAGTAAAAATTCCATTCTTGAACTTCTAGACTCAACATTATGGTTACCTGGTGGAACATAAAGGCTTTGTATTTTTAATCCTTATTTTTCTTCTAATCACCATCTCTATCCCTATTCCTGTCTCTATACCCAAAACTATTGTAGTTGTCTTCATAATAGTTTTAACCATGATTCTCTTTCCTAGAGTTCCAATTGTCTTCATTAGACCCCTAGCTCTTGGCTCAGGAAACCGTCACCTCTCTGTCAAGATATTTAGCTTCTTCCATAAAATCCAAATCTTCATATCCAAAAGTCTTACCTCGTGCACCCACTAAGTTGACCTTTTCCACTCCAGCTACTTCAAATTACTTAGTAAGCAACCCAATCTTATTCCTCAGTTGTGCCCCCTCATGAGCCACTGTATTATCAAGTGCTCATTGCTCATTGGAGACTCCAATTGCATAAGTATCGACTAATCTATCTACCTTTTGAGTATTACACCCTTAGTTGATGTTTGTAATACGATCTATGATCTCAGAAGCATGCTTCCATTGTAGAATCATGAAGGCCCCACCAGTGATAATATCTGTTATAGCCTTAGTGTTAACATTCAAGGCTCTATATATGATCTCTAAAAAGTTTGTACCAGTAATCATGTGAATTGACACATTTATGTAGATTTTTCTTGAACCTCAACCATGTCTCGTATAGTGTCTCAAAATGCAACTATAATTAGGTTTTAGCACATCTTTCAATTACAGCATTCTAGAGGGAGAAACCTTGTAATCGTATTCCCCAAAAATGCGCCAAACTTTGATGTCGCCCAAATTATACCTCTTAGAAAGTATAAAGTGGTTGCTGAATCAAATATAGAACATAACTAGTTTAGGGTCGATCCCATAGTGAATAGGTAAAAATTATGTCAAGTGCTTGTCTAAGTAATTGGAGAATAAGTAAAAGAGGGGGTATTTTGTGGAACAAAAAAGCAATAGTAACAATTGTTCATTTCTAGATTTGTAATCAATACGAGAAAGCACAAAGATTGTGTTTCTCATGACTTCATAACTATGTAGGTTTCTCGTGCAAGCAAACTATTTTGATGCATTGCATGAAAAATCTAATAAGATAGGTTCATATAAATGTCTCTCAACCTTGGTTAGATGAATTTCACTCTTCTCTCGAACACTGAATGAATTTTTAAACTTTGATCTTGATCTCAGATTATCTATCCCTGTTATTACTTAAGTTATTAGATAAAGGTTTATAGCTTGAAACCTCTGTTGTTACTTCCTTTTCCTAATCTATTTTTCTCTCCCGAGAAAGTCTAGAATATAGGTAAGTTCCTAATGTTTTCATCTATTTAAAGCAATCATAACGAAGAAAATACCAATATATTCAAGCACACCAGTCTAGAATTGCCTTGCACTTAACTTGTTTCATTAATTCATCATGGTTCCCACAACCCTAGTTGTGGTGTTTAGATTCTCTTAATTGGAAGCACACAAAAAGAACTCATAGATGAAAACATAATTATGAACTTACAATAAGAATAAAACTCCAAAATCTCAACTTGAATTAAGACCGTAGAAACGATGTTAGTAAAATTTAAGAATATGCCTTAAAAACTCATAATATAATATTGTAAAAAATAAAGTAGTGTAAATTACTACAAAAAATCCTATAAGAGTATTTATAGACAAAATAAATCTAATTATGAATAAAACAAGAAATCCAAGTTGACTACCTCAAACGGAAAGAAGGTATGATAGTGGTTAGAACCCACAATCATGCTTTGGTGCTCGTAGTTAGATCATGAATTTTTCACTTTCATATATTCACTGGTACGACTCTGTTGTATCAATATATGACTGTATAATGGTTTTATCTAATTATCCTACACTTCAACTTCTAAAACTGGCAAATCTCAAGTTTCTTCCCACGACCTCATGCTATAATCGTTACTTTAATTGTGGGGTGCTATCGTTTGGCCTTTTTACACTTAGCTTCTACAACATGTTTCCATTCACCCTTCCCACAATTAGATGGTATGATCTTATGATCGATGTACAATTGTGGGAGATTCTCATCTAAGAAACACCTAAGAATAATCATCTAAATCACTTTATAATAGCCTTGGTGCGAACGTGGTCAGCTCCCATGGTCGTGCTTTGATCATCTGATGCTTTTTTTGTCCAATATTCAGCACTTTTCTTCTTCGAGCCTATTTATCTAGCAAACACTCATAAATACATCATATCCACATATAAATACCCTTGTACATACAAATATTCATATTTTTAAGCATCTTAAGCGTCGTAAGTCTACGACACATCATTGTATTAAAGCATAAGATATCACATTCTGATCCTGCATCAAAACAACACCTAAACCCAACCATGAGGCATAATAATATACAATGAAAAAGGTCAACCAAAACTAGAGTTTTTGGAAGATATCCTCACACTTTTCATCCCACAAACATAGGATTTCCTTCTGAATAAGGTGGGCCATATGTGAAGCAATACCAATAAATTCATTAACAAATTGACTGTAATAACTAGACAACCCCACATAACTCTAAATTTTTGTCACATATGTCGGTCTAGACCAATTTCTAATAGCTTCAACATTTTATGGGTATACCATAACTCCTTTCATAGAAACCATGTGCCCCAAGAAGGACATTGAAGAAATCTAGAACTCACACTTAAAATACTTAGCATATAACTATTTATGCTTGAACAATCCCAACACTATATGCAAATGATCTTTATGCTCTTCTTAACTTTTAGAGTAAACCAATATGTCATCAGTGAAATTCAATAACAAATAAATCCAAAAATGATTTAGAAACTCCATTCATCAGGCTTATAAAAGCAATTGAGGCATTTTCCAAATCAAAGAACATAACTAGGGACTCATAGAGCCTATAACGAGTTTGGAAGGTAATCTTTGGGATATCCTCCTCCCTAATCTTGAGTTGATGGTAACTCGGCCTCAATTCAACCAGAACTCAAGTCAATTTTGGAGAACACTACGTCCCTCTGTAACTATTTAAATAGGTCATCTATCTTAGAAAAAGGATATTTATTGTGGATCGTTACCTCATTCAAATAGCAGTAATATATTCAGATCCTCATGATACCATCCTTTTTTTTCACAAATAAAACTGGCACAACCTAAGGAGAAACACACATGAAAATAAAAACCTTTTCTAACAACTCTTGTAATAGAGATTTGAACTTTCTCAATTCTGTTGGTGCCATACAATAAGGAGGGATAGATATGGTCCGAGTCCTATCTCAAAATCCACATAAAATTCAACTTATCTATCAGGGGGCATACCCAGGAGATCATCCGGGAACACTTTTAAGAATTCACATACCACTGAAACTGATGGAATAGGAGGAACTACATATTTATCTTCACTAAGATGAGATAAAAAATGCCATGCACCTCTTCTTTACCAACTTTCAAGCATGAATTGCTAACACAACCCTCATATGATTAGGCTTAAAAGGACCCTTCCACTCTAACTTATCTATTTTGGTCATCACTGTTGTAATGGTTTTTACATTACAATAAAAAATGGCATGATAAGAAGATGACCAAGTCATAGCCAATATAACATCAAACTAATTTATATCTAGAATAACTAGGTATTTTAGGGTCTTAAACCCTATAAACATCACAAGACTTGCATTGTACACCTGATCAACATATACAACTACCCCAACTGGCATGGACACATACATAAGAGTATCAAGATATAAACAATCTAAGTCCCAACCCATCACAAATTTTATAGGAACATAAGAAAAAGTAGAATCAGGTATTCTTCAAAATAAGATAGAACAGTATTAAGATGAGACTTATCACTACCCTAACCACCACCTCTATGATATTGAGCATCATTCCTACTAATAAGTCCTCCACCTCTGTTGGCATTATTTCCACTATTAGCTTAGCTATCACACCCACCCTGTAGATGATCCCTACCATATCCTCCACCACCATGACCTACCAAAAATAGAGTAGTAAATTTGGTTGATAAGTTAATTAGCCTACAGATAAGAAATTAAGATAGTACTTTCTGATGTGACCCAATCATCCATACACATGGAATCTTATTTGCAAATTAGGCCTCTGAATTGAAGATGATGAAGATGTACAGTTATCAAGATGAGAAGGTTGATAAATGACCCAAAACAAGCTCTTTACCGATACTGTCATAGATGAATGGTAAGTCTTAGAAGAACCACATCCCTTTGAGAAATTAACTTTGAATTTGCTCAAGGTCTATGCTTTCTTATCTTCTTCTTCTTTTATCTCTCCCTATTTTTCAAGTGCTTTAGCCTTCTTGGTAAACTTAGCTACCTCCTAAAAGGAATTTTCAGAAATAACTACCGATAAGGTACCCAACTAAATCCCAGAGTTCAAACCATTCACACAGTATCTAATTCGTTCCTTCTCTGAGGTGATTAGTTGTAATGCATAATAAGACAAGGTATGAAACATGGCCTAATAGGTTACCACAAATATATTACCCTACTTTAATCTAAAAAAATCATCTTTCTTCAAATCAAAATAGGTGTAAGGAACATATTTATCAAGGAATACATTCTAAAATTAAGCCCAAGTAAGTGGAAATGAAGTAGCACTACACTCTATAAATGACCTCCACCATTTTTTGGCTTTGGGCTACAGCTGAAAAAAACAAAATCCACACCACAATTGTTAATAACACCCATCTTGTACAGACATACATGATATTCTATCAAAAACTCAAATATATCCTCAGACTTTGTGCCTTGGAATATCAGGGGTTTTATTTCATGAATTTACAAAATAGCCCATGTTCATGATCAATCATCACTGGTCCTAGTACCTATTGGGGATACATCTATATTTTAGAGCCTACATCTATCTTTGGTGCTACAATAGTGGTATGTAGCAAGATTATGGTCAGAATAGTCGAAACTACTAGAGTGTAGCTAGTGATAGCCAAGCTACCCAATAATCCCAACACTTATTGAATCACCTCTATAGACAAAGTCATTAAAGTTCCACTATTTAGTGTTGGCACCACATTCTCTAGAGCTACCATCGCCTCTTGCTCGACTACCTTCTCTTCATTTTGAGCATAGTTTGGGGTGTCCTACTATAGGGGAGGGGACATTCATCTCTATCTTAATATCTTTTAGGATGCTTGGGCTCTACCCCTAGCAGGTGCTACTCGTCGTCCTCCCAATCTAGCTTTTCCTTTTACTTGAGGCCTATCCTAAACTATGACCCACGTATCCAGTGGGGGTGCTGCTGTCGGTGATGTCATGTGTGTGACTTTTGTGACTATTATGCTCTGATAGAATAAGTATTCACCATCTGTGAACAAGAGTATATGGATTAGATATCAATTTGGATAGCTAAACATCAATTGGAATCAAAGCATAACACCAAAAAAATAAAGAAATTCATTCCTAAATTCTATAGTCTCCTAAAGAAAAGCACAGATGTCTATATACCATTTTGTAGAACGCTACTAGGTATATTCTTGTACCACGAGATCTTCAAACCTGGTGATCTAATAACATATCTGCCATGATCCAACCGATCATGATTGGCACCCAACCTAACCTATGACAAAACAAACATATGTAGTAACCCTCATGGTCATTTACCTTATATTCTTGAATTTATTGTGTCTAGAGTTTTTCTATAACTGTCTCAAGTTATTTATTACTTGTTAGGACTAACAGTTCTGTTTTTGAGTGGTTTATTTGAGAATTTTAGTGATACCAAATATATTGTGGAATATTTAATCTAAAGTAGTGTTTGGTAGAAATTTAATTTCTTGCCCTTCTAATATGTTTTCGATTTGTATAAGATTCTTTAGTTATAATATATCTATATTACTTTATAAATAGTTTTATAACTTATTAGTATTTTAAGCGGAAATGGTGAATCTAGATATGTTAAAATATTATTATTATTATTATTATTATTATTATTATTATATAATAGAGATTTTATTAAAAATAATTTTATATCATTTATTATATAACCAACATATTGTATTAATTTTACCAAGAACCTAGCAATACCCGAATACGTATAAAACAGAGAAGAAAAGGTCGTGTTGACATACCTCTCCACATGGGTTTAGGATAATATGCACCTAATGACTATTGTTATAAGTTCCTGACATCTGTTAGTGATATGTAGGAAAGGAATACATTAATTACATGCAAAATCATTTTAATTGTTAAAAATTTATTGCCAATAACTTCATTAAGCTTTTAACTTTAGCATTTCTTATAAAATATATGAGTTTGCATCCTAATGACACTGATGGTGTAAACTGTTTTATATTGTAAATAAATATTTGGTTAGAGTTACATGTTTTTAATTATATTTGATGATCTAAGGAAGATTAAATTAACTACCACAAACTGTTCAAGCTCAGGTTTTAGTAAAAAACTATTCGGAGGCTTCTCAGAGAGATTTTTTGGCTTCTAGGTAGACTAGGCTTATCTTAACTTTGGATTAAGCTTATTCACCATAATTGTGTGCTATATGCTAGTTTTGGGAAAATAGTTGTTGTTTGAATATCGTTTGATGTATATAGCATGCCTTATTTATCTAGTCAGGATCCTATTCTAGTAAATTTTTGTTTTGTTATCTTTTAATATGGTATAGTGTCTATGACCTTAGGACATGGAATTAAGTTGGGGAACCTTAGATTCATCTCTTTTTAATTAAGTTATGCAAATATTTATTTAGATATATTTAAATTACGATTCAGAGTTTGCCTATACTTTGTTTCTGTCATTTATTGTGTTTTTGGCTCCACTTCGGCATCGGGTACGATATGGTTTGGATTTTAATTTTACAGTTGGGTAAGTTTACTATAAGTTATGGTTTGAGTCTAGCATCTGATTTTGATTAGTTGAAAGTTTTTGTACTGATTACTATTGTTCTGAGAGTTGTGGTTCCTCTGAGTTTTGATTTGAGTCCGACATTTGATTATGAGTTTTGTTATATGTCACAAAAGTTAGATGATGCATTTTAAGCTTACCAAACAAATTTCAAGACCTCCATTACTGCTTCTCCTTATCAGTTAGTGTACGTAAAAGCATGTCACTTGCCTGTGGAACTTGAGCACAAAACACTATGGGCATTGAAGAAGCTGAATTTTGAGTGACAAGATGCAGCAAAATAAAGGATGAACAAGATGAATGAGTTGGATGAATTTCTACTTTGGTCTTATGAAAGTTTTGCACTTTACAAAGAAAAGATGAAGCTGCACCATGATCGCAAAATTGAGAAGAGTATATTTAAGAAAGATGACTAGGTATTGCTCTACAACTCAAGACTTTGCTTGTTTCTAGGTAAGTTGAAGTCTAGATGGTATGGTCCTTTTATTGTGCTAAGAGTGTTCCCATATGGTGCTTTGGAATTGAAGTGGTATGGAAGCCCCGTTCATGGTGAATGGGCAAAGAGTAAAGCATTAAATAGGTAACATTAAGGAAATTAATGTGATTTTTGAGATGAACCTTGGTGAAGCCTGAGTAACCCAGGAAAATACGTTGTGCCACGATGTTAAGTCAAGCTCTTCATGGGAGGCAACCCATGAGGCTAGTTTGTGAAATCTAGTATCGAACTTAGACATGTCATGCTGCGACATTAAATCAAGCGTTGCGTGGGAGGCAACCCATGCTTTTTGTTCATAATAATTTATAGGGTAATATGTGTGTTTAGTGTGCAGGATTAAAGATTGTAGAAAAGAGCCAGAATTTCCAGAAAACAAGGTCATACAGACTCTTCACGAGTCGTACCTTTACGTGATGACTCATGAGTAAGAGTCGTAAGTACTTGGGAGTTAATTTAGATCCAGGTAAGTAGTCACCGGAGTCCTTACGACTCTAAGCACAAGTCGTAGCCGTTGGATACGACTCATTATCTTGAGTCGTAATGACTCTAGAACCTATGTAAAAGTTCCAGGTCTTTACAAAAGGAGGAAAATACCCGTAAGCATTGGTTATGAGTCGTACACATGACTCTTAACCAAACTTACTACATCGAGGGTCGTGGGTCAACCCAACCCAGAATTTGTTTTAAATAAAAAGGGGTACCCAATTTGGGCACCTGACATTGCAAAAATCGAATTACCTTCATTACTAAACGAATTTTGAGCTTTAAACGGACAAATTCACTCCGAAACACACAACTAATCGTTGGTTTCTCCCACACTTCAATAATTTCTCAAGAATTTGGGGTTGAACAATGGTGGAATCGAAGAAACCTAGAATCTCACCAACTCAAGTAAGTCTTTGAACTTAAATACTATATATTTCAAGTTGAAGTTGAAAATGAGTTGAGATTTTAGACTTTCTTTGAGTTGAATCTACTTATATATGAACATTATGAACCCTAATGCTTAGAAATCATTTTGAAATAGGGATTTGGGGTTGAATTTGAATTTATTTAATGAAAATATGTATTGTTGGACTGAAATCGGGTGGTAATGTTGTACAATAAAGGGTAAATTGGGGATTGTATGCTTGAATCAACTCATAAGATAAACCTTTATGTTACAGTGGATACGAGACTCCTTACGAGTCGTGAAAAGACTTGTAACCACTAAAAACATAAAGGTCTAGTTGGGTGTGGGTTCTAATATGGGTACGACTTTCCTAAGTGAGTCGTATCCAACTCCTACGACTCATAAACACAAGTCATATTGACCTGGGGAGGTAGCACATAAATAAGTTTTATTTCTGGTCTGCTTATGTGTTTTGGAGATGAGTTGTAAATTATCCTTA
Organism: Capsicum pubescens; assembly: GCA_030864215.1. Classification (NCBI taxonomy): domain Eukaryota; kingdom Viridiplantae; phylum Streptophyta; class Magnoliopsida; order Solanales; family Solanaceae; genus Capsicum; species Capsicum pubescens. The sequence continues at coordinate 85,317,119 of CM061548.1, forward strand.
CAAATGGTTAGGAAGACTCATAAGCTGACCAATTAACATACATGTATACAATGGTTATCTTACGACTCAGACTCCCAATCGTACCCTGAACAGAATATGCACATTGTCCCCCATTTTTTTTTGTTTTCTTTCCTTTCCTTGGTAATTACTATGGCTCCAAAGGGTGACTCCTCTAAGAAGAATACTAAGAAGAAGCCTGCCCCTAAATATGACTATTAGTTGGTGAACGAGGACACGAAATCATCCAGCAGTAGTGGGGACCTCATTGAGTACCCCATAAAAAAGAAGGTTGACCCACGGGAAAAATAACCTCAGGGGAAGAATGTCATCATACTAATGGACACACCTCCCAGGGCCCCCAAAAAGAAGAACCCCTACACCTCACCACCCCGAACATTGTCCCAGTCTGAAGAGGACAGTGATGATGATAATGAGGAAGTTAAATCAAGTTCTGGGGATGATGCAAGGAAAAAAGAGTCGAGGTCCCATAAAGTAGATTTTGAAAATGCAAGCGAGGCTGAGGAGAATATGACTCCTATTGATGTATAGGATCCACCACTGCCTATTGAGCCTTCTCCGCAGCCCACCATTAAAAGGTGGGGTACCCCGGTATGCAGGAAACGTACAATGATAGGTTGGACATCCTCACCGCCAATGGAAGAATCAAGAGAAGTCTCTACCTTGAAAGAAGGTTGACCACCGCTGGCATGTCTTTGCTACCCAGATTCGAAGCTAGATTCCAATAGTATGGTTTTCAATGCATTAGTGTAGGAGTTTTATGTGGTGTATAAGGGAAAGTTGAAGAGGCAATATCCACAGGGAAACTTGTAGAGAGGTGGTGACCTAATCACATCTTTGATAATTTCAAGAGTGCTGGTAAACATCTCCCCACTTACTATTTTGCAATTCTTGAACGGACCAAGATTCCTGCCACCAGTAAACATTGCCGAGATGGATTACTACATGGATAGAATGTGAAAGATTACATAGAAGCAGCTGGGGTCAGAAGATAAAATGAGATATTTCTGGTGGATTAAAAGTCTGATTGCGTTAAATAGAGAAGAAGTCATTTGGTGGTAGGTGGCCTAAGAGTGGCCTCACAGAAAATTGAAAAGCACACACAGAATTTTGAGACCAAGGCATGGTGGACACTGGCCCAACAAAGACTGTGTCCCACTACCGGGGACAACATGCTAACTCTGATTCGTACGGCACTGATAGATGGTTTGATGGCTAGGATGAGTTCGATATGGGTGAATTTTTAGTAAGAGAAATACGAGATTGAGACGTGGGTGGAGAAAATCTACTTCTAGCTCATTCATGTATGATCTCTCAATTTTTTTAGCTGCAGGGTTGTAGGAACTTCCAGGGATCAACCAATTCAATAAGCCTACAAATATTACAGATTTGGGGTTGATTCAGGATGTTGCAAACCCCATGGCCAGGCAAGCTAGGCAAGGAGCTAACATGATAGATTAGATGTACTAAATTCAAGGCGGAAATTTTAAGGCTACAGGAAAGGATGAGATGGGTGACACCACAGGTAGAGGTGTGCAGACCGAGCCATAGATAGCTGATACAGAGGGCCCATACAGTGCCCCTACTCCTACACAGTCTACACCACCTCGCCCAACTTTTGTTGGATCTGCACTATCAGGGTACTTGCTTATTTCCCAGTCTAGTTCAAATGAAATTATCCGCAAGTTGGGAACAGTGGAAGTAAAATTACAGTTGATGGAGGGTGGTGTGAAACCCTAGGTTAAAAACCAACTGGCAGAAAAAAACCAATGGGTGCAGGGTTAGTTGGATGATTTTGAGAAAAAGATGACCCATCAGTTGGGAAGCGGCCAAATCCCATAAATTACAAAGGTAAAGGCTGAGGTGACCGAGATAGAAGATGGTTACTGAGCTGTACGATACATTGTTAAACCTAGTACTTATGGTAACATAAATTGAGCTTGAAATACATGTTGAAGTTATCTACAGAGACTTAGAACCCAAAGATAAAATCCGAGAGAGAAAGAATAGGAAGCACCAAATCACCAAAAAGTAGAATCTAAAGAAGGCTAAGAAAGATAGCCTATAAAGTGAAAGGGACCGATTGGTGAGTGTCTAAGAGATGCAAGCTGGTGCTGGTAGCTTGAAATCAAGAAGTGTTAATGTTGAGCGGGGCAGTGATGTGGGCCCAACACCTGATGTACCACTGAGTGCTCCAGCATAAACCAGTGCCACTATTACGAAGATAGTCCCAACAATTGATGAGACTACTATTGAGGATGGTGGGACCTGATTTGAGGTCCCATATGATGGTGCTACATGAGACAGTTCCTTGATCACCCAGGTATGTACCTGATCCCTATTTTACATTGTTAGATGAGATGGGGATAGTGCATAGGATTTAAGTTAGGGGTAAGGGTGTACCAAGGTCGCCACGGGTTTACTTGCAGTGTTTTTCGAAACCCATGGCCACAATCTGAAAAAAATTATCTGGGAACCGGCATGTTTTGCATATTTTATTGATGTTTTTTTTTGTGTATGCTGGAATAGCTGAAAATAAAAAGAAAATTTGTACCTATGGCAGCAGTTGTGGTTTTAAATGATTATGCTAAATTTGTTTTGATTTTGAGAAATTATGCTGAAAAATGGATACCTCTCCTAAATTTTTGCAGATTGTGTGATATGTTTATATGTGAGGGATGATTGTAAATCTGATAATGGCATTAGAATTAGGGATAGAACAACTAGGGCAAACAATTGCATAACTGGATAAGTATCACCAAGCAATATGACCTTATGCGAGTGCACTTGAGGCGTTACCCAGTTCCCGGTGTGTCAGAATCTAGAACTTGCCACGTTGCTCTTACCTAGGGTTCAAGATTTTCAAATAGGAGATGATCATAGGCCATTTTTTAAAGTCCACTCGAGCCTAAATGCCAAATCAAATGTATTATGAACCCCTTGATCTAATAAGTTGAGCCTAATTTTTTTTGGTTGAATACACCGATTTTACTTTCCCGTTTCTCTTACAATGAACCTGTATTGGCCCTGGTCCTCCTTGGACACTGTGCACCTCAACTCAGGTAAAATGCCTAAGTTAAGGGTGACTATTATAGGGGTGCGTAGGGAAATATGAGTGTGAAGACAGACGTGTAGAAAGAAAAATAAAGAAGGATAGGTTCGGTAAAATAAAATATAATAAAAGAAGAAGAAAAATTACATGAAAAGAGAAAGAAAAGGAAAGAAAAAGAAAACGAGAAAAAAATTGCACCTAGTCCAGTATGAATATGCTTTAAAAAAAGAGACATAAGGGAGTAAATAAAATGAAGAAAAGTGAAAAATAAGTGGAACCCAAATAAAACATAGTATCAAGGAGACGTAGTCACTAAAAAATCCCCAAAATATACCATACCAGCCTCAAACCTACGTTACAAGCCGAATAAAGTCCTTAAGTCATCCTATCTCGACTATTTGAAAACTCAGGAAAAAGCATATGGGCAAGACTATAGTGTTCTGTATACACCGGCTGATACTTCTTTTTTGATCAAGAGCGTCATGTAATATCCTTGGGTAACTTGATTGATCTAAACTGAGTGAATGGGATTTCTTTGATTGTGAGCACATATGGGTTATATTGTTAGGTTGCTAGACTAATTGGTTAATGTAATTTATGTCTATGCCTAGTTTGTTGTTACTAATGTAATGTCATCATTAGATTCCTTTATGTTTCTTCATGTTCCAAATCGATATATACAGTTAGGTTCTTGAAAAGATAAAACTAGTAGGGGAATAAAATTGTTAAAAACTGAATGGAAAAATCACTGCCATAGGTATCTTAGGATCTTCCAGTTTAAGCATCATTGTGGGTAGAATTCTTGATTTATATTTTTCCCAAGGACAAACAAACTTTATAAGTTGGGGTTGTTGATGCGTCGTGCAAACACAACACTTTTGATGCTTAAAACAAAGAATTTATGCTTGTACTTAGGTTGTTTCTGTAGATATGATGTGGTTTGGTGATTATTGTAGGTGAAACAGGTAAATAAAAGTCTTGGTATGAAATTGGAAGAAAAATTATTAAAAAGATGGAATCTGAGCATCATACGAGTCATCTTACTAGTTGTCAACACGCCATATGACTCGTAAGTTCAGTCATAAGAACAATAGTGACAAATTCCAAGAAGAAAAGCTAAGTGATGGGAAGATACGACTGGAGCCTACAAATTGTAGCATACTACTTTTTACATACTTTCATCATTGAGATTTTGTTCTTGAGATTTTTGGGTTTTGATTCAATTGAAGGCTTCAGATTTTCTTCCTCTTATTCTTGTATAATTAATTACACGCTTTCTTTATTAATTATTATGGATTGTTACACGAACATGAGTGTCTAATTTTACTGACTAGGGTTGTGGGAAACCTGGTGGATTAACTACATAAAGGAAGTGGGAGATTCATCTATTCTAAAGTAGTTGCATGTATCTTAATCTTCTTCATATTAATTGACCTCAGAGCTACTACAGAAGCTTGAGAATTGCCTGTATTCGATAACGTCCTCACAAAGGATTTTGAGATTAGGAAGAGTGGATTAAGATATTACTTTGAGATTCACATCCATATTATTATTCGGCCATATCATCTAATCAACTCAAGACTCAAAAGGTGAGAGTTGAACTAAAGTTATAGACAAGGAGAAATATTGCGATGCCCTGAGACTCACAAGGTAAAGGGTGAGATTATCATCATGTTCACAAGACGGTTGATAATACAAAGCTTGTCAACTTTACATTCAAAGCAACAGAATAGTTGGTTGAACACAAGAAATTTACGGAGTTGAGAAGCCATGGGGAACACAGTCCTAGTGTTCGTCCTCTATTGTTTACAAACTCAAAGCATTCAAGTTCGGTTACTACTTACTAGTTACTTCAATTTCCCCCATTTAATTTTCCGTATTGCTCGTGGATTCTGTCAAGTTTAAGAGACTATTTAGTATTTTCCCTATGGGTTCGACCCCAACCTGGTTTGGGTTACTATATTTGACATAGACCACAACATACTTCTTTGAAGGTTAGTTTTTGGGTGACATCAATTGCTCTGGTAGTCATACTACACTTTTGCATCTTTATCCTAATGCAGATTCGAGTACTATCAGTAAGGCATTGACGTGATTCCTATTTTCCAGTACTAATCCAGAGCAGGGTGAGCTTGTTGTCTTTCGAGACTAATCCTGCTCTATCTATTCCATTTTATTCTTTTGTACTCAAGACTTCTTGTATATATATTGTGTATATTTTAGATTTTTTCTAGTAAACTTGGTATCTTTTAGCAGTGGCTCCAGTATCGACCTTTTCAGGTCATGGGAGGAATTCATTTGTATATTTTGGTCCTTTTCTTTCTCTCGTTTTGATATACTTTATATGTTTCCTCTATTTTTTTCACTTTCTATTACTAATGTTATCATTATATGCGGTATTTTCTACTTTCTACCCGTTAGCCCATTATCTATCGTTCCGGGCTATGACTTGGCTTACCTACTGGTTGGACAAGGTAGGCACCGTCATGACTTGAGAAATCGGGTCGTGACACCATACTGATCTCAATCTTTTTATTTCAAATGTTACTCTTATATTCACTTATTTTAGTTCTCAATTTTAAACAAGTGCAAAAAGGAAGTTTGTTTGATAAATTTTAACCACTCATCAACCAACATCAATATTCAACAATAGAGTGCAGAAACTTCTATATATTACATCCCTAGATCTAAATTTACTTTATAAGAACATCTAAGAATAAACTAAGTCTGAACAAATATAATACATGAAAACATAATAATAGGGAATCATCTTAGTCCCAAAACAAAGGACATCAAAATGAATAAGAAGATCCAAAGGTTGCCCAGTCATGGTATGCACCCTCAAAGTCGAGTCTAAACTACTAACTAGAGCTGAGGTTGTGTATGAACTGCTGGAAGATATTCTGCACTCAACAAAAGAAGAGTACAAGTAGCATTAGTACATCAACAAGTACTAGTAAGCATTATAGGCTGACTAACTCAACAATGTATAAGTACATAAGCCAGGAAAATATAAAAGAGATTATAACAAAACTCTCAATCAAAGACATCAACAACTAAATACATCATACAAATAATATGCAAGCTTTTATACTTAAAAACTTTCATCAACAACTTATCACCACATATAATCATCATAAAGACACCCAATGCATATGAATGAGTGCATGTATGAACCATGTGTGCTTTACCTATTACTCTACTCATCATCATCAACAACATCGTATCATACCGACGTGGTACCCGATCTTTTATCACAACACATCATATTCATACCAGTATGGTACCTGACCCTTCATCATCCAATATTAGTAAAATGCATATAAAATGAAATATAGTCAATAAATCACAATTCATACTACAAGAAAATCATAAATATTAGTATACAAACAAGCCCAAATTTATTAAAGTCTAAGTGCTACAACAAAAACATAGTCTACCTCAATTCCTTGAACAAGTCACCTTTAAGCCACTCTTTTTTCCTTTCATTCACGTACAATTTGTTCCTTATCTAAAACAATAAGAATATATACCCATTTCACTAATTTATCCCTATTATAACTACCAGGGATCAAAATCATTCATTTTAGTCATAAATTCACCCTATTTCATCATCTTAGTAATCTGTATCTCCTAAACCATATGAATTCAACTTGAATTAGAATGAACAACTATAATTTCACTCCCATTAATGTTTTCTAACACCTTAGGATCATTCTATACTGAATTTATACTTATTTCCACCACTTTTCATCAATTTTAATAATTAGGGCTAAACACTAATTTTCTACCATGAATTCATTTCAAAATATTTTTTGAGATTTTAGAAAGTAAATTCAAGTCTAGAATGTAATTACTTACCTTCAAAGATGAAACACTCCAAAAACCCTTAAAAATTTATCTTTCCTAGAGCTCCCTTGTATTTTTCAAAAACATAGGGAATGAAATTTTTTTCTAGTTCTTAAAAATATCAAATCCTATGCGTTACCGCTGCAGCAGTTAAAGTTCCACTGTAGTGATTCTAACCTTTAAATCGAGGTTTGTCGCTACTATACCTATTTCCACCACAGCGGTACCACTGAAGCGATGATTTTCTTTATTTCAGTGGTCTGAGGTAGAACCTTGGGACCTCTCTCTAGTTTTTCTTATTTTACAAAACACTCCACTAATTATAACATCGCGAACCAACCCCTCCACGGTAATCTCTATAACTGGAGTTCAACAACTCTATTTCAGGAGTTGGAAATTGCTATGGATTTTTAAACTCATTGACAATCTAAATATCACGCCAAATACAAATATCAACCATCACATTAGTACTAGATTTCATTTTATTAAAACACCTCAAAAACCACCCCATCATCAGCTAGTCATGAGTTTCTCAAAAATTGGCTAAGAAAAGTCTAATTACAAATTTTCTCTCTTTCGTCGTAATGATAATCTAGGTCATTACATGTAGAAGTTATCCTTAATGGGTGACTTAGGAGAAAAAGGCACCAACCCCATAGTGTACGATGATGATGTGGCATCCAGCTTGGTGCTTGGTGTATATCAGTTTATCCTCTCCATCCTTTTTAATTTTATTGATACTAGGATTTGGGTTGCCCACATTTGGGGCATGTAACAATCAATCTTTTTTTTATTTTTTTTATATATTTTTGTACATTGTTTCTTATTTTATTAACTAGTGGTGAATGCATGCTTCTTGTCTTATTCTATGCGATTTCTATCAATTACGTGATAGCTCGTAGCTTAAAATGATCTTGTATAGGTTGGGAATAAAATGCAAAATAGGGGACAGAAGGGAAGGGATTATTTCCTACTATATTATCCTATATACCACTACTATAACATCACTGTAGCAAAAAATTCTTGTTATAATGGGCTCGCGATAGCTGGTTAGTGCTCGATATGGCAGCCCCACAACAGTAGCCTAGAAATTTTAGTTTTTCTAAAATTCCCTTTACTCCCATTCCCTTTTACAACACTAAAAATCAAAATCACTCCACAATTTAAATCACAACCCCAAGATCGAACCTAGCTAATATAAAGAAGTAATCAATAAGGCAAAATACCACTTTATATCGCGATTATAGATTACACTAAGGATAAATTTTTCACCATAATTTCCACTACCGCTTTATCACATAATAACACCATGCTTAAGATTTAGCATCCAACTTTTATACTTAAACCATGCAGTAACAATTCCTTGTCCAACAACACATAAATAATTTAGACCACTTTACCAATCACAAAATTCACAGTCAGCTAAGAAGTCATAATTCACATAATTAGCAACTCAAAAGATTTTATTCACCAAATAAGACATATATTTATTCCTCTATTCACTTTATTTACAACCACTAACTAATTATCTATAAGTTATACATAGCCCTTACATCCAAATACCAATTGGAACCTTCCCAGTTCCAATTCTATTATCTATGTCATTCCAAATGGAGTCAAGTGATGTCCATTTGTTTTGATGAGATACCAATTGGAATCGAGAGCCTATTAGACTCAACCCATACAAACAATCCTACAAATCGTATAAGAGAAAAGAAAGAAGTGAAATAATATTTTAGAATACCTCATACTTTCCTGAAGATTAGATATGGATGTTAACACACCAATTTGTGGGACTCTATTTAATATTTGCTCTTGTATTTATGAGACTTATAAACTAGGCTCGGATACCAATTGTCATGATCAAACTATCTGGATTATAAGAGCACCCTCTCTAATCCAACAAGATAGGAGAATGTTTACCACCCAACTAAGAAAGTTGGAGGACAAAATAAAATATCATAAAAATCTTCACAATATTATAAAACATACTACAAACTCCTTTATAAATACATTAAATAAAATATTCTTCATTGAGGACCAAATCTAGATAGGTACAAGATCTTCTATTAAGTAAATGTCAACATAAAGGACACATCTCATACCATAGGAATGAAAAGAGTAGAAGTTGTTGAAAATCATTATCCACATTATTTAAGAGACATCAACTGGCCCTGCAACCAGTCTCTACCCCAAAAGGTTATAATAGATATAACATCAGTACAAATAACACGTACTAGCATACATCATTAATCTGAGTACAAACATGTACTTATATAATCTTATTAATCCATACCTTTCTCTAATTGATTATTCCCCTTCCTAATCTTATACATATATTAGTGAAACTCTTTTAACCTGAGGCTAATTCCACTAACCCATGATTCAACTTCCAAACCACATTCAACCCTAAGTATTATTTCCCAATACCTCCATCACCTCTAGTTAAACATTTAACATCAAGAAAATTATGGACACAATAATAATATCTATGGAAAATTGTAAGACCCCGCAAATTTCCCTCATAGTTTGAGCCTTAAAGCATGTCGAGTGAAGCATAATTTTGGCTCTAAAAGATGTAGGAGTGACTCCTAAGTGAGTATCGTGTTAACCATATAGAATTTCCCTAATTTTGACTTTTTATGACTTGGGAAATTTGATAATATTTCCGTCGGTATAAGATTCGCCCAAATTCGATACCCGGGTAAGAAGTTATGGCTAATTTAAGACCTAGTCATAAAACTGTGTCATTTTAGTACTTGGCGCGTCGCGAAGAGGGTTGAATGAACAATTGTCAAATTCCAGTAGAACTCCGCGATATTGGTGCATCGTGCTGAGGTTCTAGGTTCCAATAAATGGGAAAATGTGATGGCTCCGCGTCGCAGTGACTCCCATTTGTCAATTGTCAATTTCCAGTGAGCCACCGCGATAGGTGGCGCATCGCGGTGACCCCTTAAATCGGGTTCCCAGTTCAATTTTTTCAAATTCGTACAGATGTTAAAAGGGGCGTTTTAGAATTTTTTTTCAAGCCTATAAAACCGTGCAAACACCAAATCAAAGTCATTTGCGAGCATCCTATGAGTTTTTTCTCAAGTTTTCACTCATAAAAAACCTAAGTATCCAAAACCTCTTCCAAGAACCTCAAGAATCCACCATGGATTTTCTAAATTGAGTCAAGATTCAAGGTTCCCAAGTCAATGGCCTCAAGAACCCTCATTCAAGAGTACGAATAAAGTTCTAAAAGTGAGAGTTCATCCAAAGCTTCTAATTCAAGGTATGTGGGGTTTTGAACAAGGGTAACCCTTTTACCCTTGTGCCCAAAAAGCTTATTTACATCATGATTTTGCTGAAATCTATGGGGTTTTTACATGAATTTGAATTGGAGGTTTTCACCCATTATTATTGAATGCATTACCTTGATATTTTCCATAAATTGAGCGTTAAATGGCATGATTTCTACATATTTTCTTGAGTGTTTATAGCTGGGTATAAACTCTATGATTTTACTCCTTCATAATCTTATATTTGCAAATATTTGAGGTGGTGAAGCATATGACTAAATTGAGATTTTGAGATATATTGCTGAAATTCCCAGATTTCTACATGATTTATGAATCTATATGCTTTATAAATTATGCTTTTGATAAGCTTTAACTTGAGATTGAACTATGGGTTAGTAAGCCATATTTGAGACTTGTGAAATTATGAACTCTTGTGCCATAAGCACTCATGATTTGAGTATTTTGAGATGATTGAGAAATGAATTGACCTAATGGTCCGAAAGCTTTGAAATCCACTTCATCATATTAGATTATCGATTTGATTATTGGGTTCGTGGTGATCCATGAGATTATTCTAAAAGTGAATTTTTATGAGATGAGCGCAGATAATCTAAAGGGAGTAGTACTAAGCACCGAGCGGGTAAGTCACTCCAGTTTCTTACCCCAAAACTACGTGCCACCATAGGTTGGTCCTGAGGCCGAGTTTATGATGATTATAATTGGGCCCGAGGCCAAGTTTTATTTTGTGATCACTAGACCTAGGTAATACTCCTTGGCAAGAGTATGATGCTCCTCTCCAAAGTGGGGTATCCTCCTTAGGAGGACAAAACGTTGGACTCCATGTAGCTCGCATGGTTTATGTCGGTTACGAGAACCTCCCTTGCCTTTGTAAACTTCAAAATTTTATACTTATTTTCCCTTTCTATAAGTTATTTTCCTAAATAGTGGAATTGCAAAGTTGTTCCCTAATTAAAGTGCTTCCTTGAGGTGGATTATTTTCTTAAATAAAAGTATCTTCCCTTGATATAGTACTTTTCATAAAACTTTGAGATAAGTTATTTCCTTGAGCTAGAATACTTTTTCATTTGAGATAGAATGATTTTTCCTAAAACTTAAAATGAGATATTTTCCTAAGGTGAATGAAATTCCTTCAAATATGTTAAAAAGTCATATGATTCTGAATTCCAAGTATATGAGTCCTAAATAATTATGAAATGTTGAGCATTGAAGAGGTTTTACTCTCCATGAGATATATGCATTAGTTGAAAGTATTGTTCAAAGTCCCTTAGCCTTTGGGTATTTAGAATAAGAGAAGATTTCTGATTTTTAAGTTTAAAGAGCGATGACTCACGATATTTGTGTTCAATGCCTCATTCTACATGATTTATGAGCTATATATTTTATACTTGTTCAAGCCATGTGAGTCGTCTCATTTTGCATACATGATTTGATTGAAAAAGATCGGTACTTTTTTTATACATATGCATTCAACCCTGCATACTCATTACATTCCAAAGTACTAATTTACATATATGTCTATGTGCTACATTGTCTTGTAATATAGGTTCAGGTGCTCAGTCTCAGCCTCATCCGTGATTCTTTGAGTACCTTGCCTACATTTTCTACAGTGGTTAGTCCTCATGGTTTGAGGACCGATCTTCAGATATATTCTGTATTTGAGAGACTATGTTTTATGTTCAGTTCATTTCACGTTAGTAGGGGACCTATTCCAACGGCTCTATAGTTTTTAATTCGTAGAGATTTTTTTAGACAAGTATCATACTTGTGATGTGTCGAGGGTTCGATATATAGTTTTGTTGAGGTTTATTTATATTGTGGTCATATGGACCTAGTATCTTTCCCCTATTTCCTTTAATGTGATATAACTATGTGAGTGTTGAGTTTATTTCATCTTGAATTGAGTGTTGTTTAAAAAAATAGCTCTAAGGGTTAGCTTGGGGATACTTGTAGGCTTAAGCACCGTGTGACGTCCTGGGAGAGATTCTGGGTCATTACAAACTTGGTATCAAAGCCTATGCTTTCTAAGGATTCCTAGGGAGTCTGACAAGCCACGTTGAGTAGAGTCTTGATCATCGGTGTGTAGCGCGCCACATCTATGAGCAAGAGACTACGAGACGTTATAGGAAAAAATTGTTTCTTTTTTCAGATTCTATCATGCCTATAGTTGTCCCTCTTATCCAATGGTTCGTGATCTTCTATTTTCAGAAAATGCCTCTCCAAAGAGTGAATGTCCATGGGAACAATGATTAGCAAACCCCACCTGCTGATTCTCTAAATAAGATAGTGTCCCATGCTGAGTTTAGGGCGGATTTTCGAGAATTATCCCAAGAGGTCACCACAAATGTTCGGGCCAATAACCAGGACCAAGTTGCAAATCAACAGGGAGGTGATGCAGCTGAGGTTAGAATTCATAACTTTTTGCGGATGAACCCGCTTGAGTTATATGGGTCGAAGTCTGATGGGGACCCCCAGTTGTACTTAGAGGAGGTGAGAAAGATCACTGATATGATGCATGTTTCGGAAGAAGAAAGTATTGAGTCGGCGTCCTATAAACTGAAGGACATTACTTATGATTGGGTTGTATCGTGGAAGAAAGGTAGAGGTGAAAATGCCGCTCCTATGACTTGGCAAGTGTTCAAAGATGCCTTCTTAGACCAGTTCTTTCCTCTTGAGATGAGGGAGGAAAATATTGAGGAGTTCATGAACATGAGTCAGGGCTCCATGACTGTTAAGGAGTACTGTTTGAAGTTAAATCAGTTGGCCAAGTAAGCTCCTGATTTGATTTCCGACACTCGGGCTAGTATGAGTAAGTTTGTGATCGGTGTTTTTGGGATGGTACTGAAGGAGTTTATGGTTGTGATGTTGCATAAGGATATGGATCTGGCTAGGTTGATGACGTATGCCCAACAGATAAAGACGGATAAGCTTAGAGTATGAGATAGAATAAGGGGTAGCAAGAGAGTTAGATCTAAGCAGCATGAGTTTAGCCGGCCTAAGTTCTATGGAGGGAACTGCCCCCAGTTTTAGAGACGACCTTCTATTCTAGTTCCTTCATCGGCTAGTGCTCTCACGCCTAGAGCTAGGACAGAGCAAGGGAACAGGTCTTTCATGTATGGGTCCCAGAACAGTGTTGGTAACCGCCCCGTTATCCTCCTTGTGCTAAATATGGTAGGAATCATCTTGGGAGTGTTTTGGGAATGTAAGGGGTTTTTTAGATTGTGGAAAACAGGGCCGCAGACTTAGAGATTGTCCCCATGCTAGGAAGGGTAACAGAGATGCCCGACCTTAGGCACAAAATGCTAGTACACCAGCTTCGGTACTCTGTCCTGCCCCTGCTCAGGGCGCTTCTTCTAGCACTGCTGGCGGCCAGTGCCAGAACAGGTTCTATGCCTTGCCACCTCATCGGGTTCATGAGGAATCTCCTGATGTTGTTACTGGTATGCTCTGTGTCTTTTATCTTGATGTTTATGTGTTGTTGGACCCCGGATCAAATCTCTCTTATGTGATCCCACATGTAGCTGTGATTTTCAAAATAAGTCCCAAAAAGATTCCCGAGCCTTTCGTAGTTTCTACTTTAGTCGGAGATTCAGTTGTTGATAAAAAAAGTGCATAGAGGTTGCCCTGTTACTGTGTTTCATAGAGTCGTACCCGTTGATTTGATAGAGTTAGACATGGTAGATTTTGACCTTATTCTGGGCATGGATTGGCTTTATTCTTGCTACGCGTCTATAGATTGTCGTACCCGTGTGGTTAAGTTCCATTTTCGTAATGAACCAGTGATTGAGTGGTCTGGGAGTTCGGTATCTCCCAAGAGTTATTTTATCTCCTATATCAAAGCCTAAAAACTAATATCCAAAGGTTGTATTTACCACCTAGTTAGAGTCAAAGATACTCAGTCCGAGGCTCCAGCTATTCAGTCAGTCGATATTGTTAATGAGTTTTGAGATGTCTTTCTAGAAGATCTTCTAGGTGTACCTCACGATAGAGAGATAGAGTTCGGAATTGACCTTCTTCCCGACAGTCGACCTATTTCTATTTCGCCATATCGTATGGCACCCGCAGAGCTTAAGGAGTTGAAGGAGAAACTCAAAGATCTCTTAGATAAAGGTTTCATTAGGCCCAATATTTATCTTTGGGGCGCAACTGTGTTATTTGTGCGGAAGAAGGATGGATCTTTGCATATGTGCATTGATTACCGTCAACTGAACAAGGTCATAGTAAAAAATAAGTATCCTCTTCCAAGAATTGATGACCTGTTCGATCAGTTGCAAGGTGCAGGTTATATCTCTAAGATAGAGCTTAGATCCGGCTATCATCAATTTAAGGTGAGGGAATGTGCTATTCCAAAAATGGCCTTCCGAACCCGCTATGGTCACTTTAAGTTTCTAGTCATGTCTTCCGGGCTAACCATGCCCCATCAGCTTTCATGGACCTTATGAATTGAGTGGTAAAGCAATGCCTTGATATATTTGTCATTGTATTCATAGATGATATCCTTTTGTACTCTCGTGATGAGAATGACCATGCGAATCATCTTAGAATTGTCTTGCAAACTCTTAGATATCACCAGTTGTTCATCAAATTCAGTAAGTGTGAATTCTGGCTAAGGTCTGTAGCCTTTCAGGGTCATGTTGTTTCGGTCGAAGGTATTATAGTCTATCCCCTAAAGGCAAAAGTTGTGAGAAATTAGTCTAGACCTATCTTTCCATCTGGCATTAGGAGTTTCTTTGGTCTAGCGGGCTATTACCGTCGTTTTTTTGAGGGTTTCTCTTCCATTGCATTTTCCATGACCCAGTTGACCCAAAAGAAAGTTAAATTCCAGTGGTCTGATTCCTATGAGAAGATTTTTCAGGAGTTGAAGACTCGACTTACTTCAGCCCCTGTGTTGACTTTGCCTGATGGTACCGATGGTTTTGTGGTGTATTATGATGCCTTTAGAGCTGGTTTGGGTTTTGTGTTGATGCAAAGAGGTAAGGTTATAGCCTATGCCTCTAGACAGTTGAATCCGCATAAAAAGAACTACCCGACCCATGATCTTGAGTTAGCTGCTGTGGTTTTTGCTTTGAAAATCTGGAGACACTATCTTTATGGTGTCCACATTGATGTGTGTACTGATCATAAGAGCCTGCAATATGTGTTTACCCAGAAGGAGTTGAATCTTAGGCAAAGGAGGTGGTTGGAGTTGTTGAAAGATTATGATATGAGTATGTTGTATCACCCGGGCAAGGCCAATGTACAGGCGGATGCCCTTAGCAGATTATCTATGGGTAGTATTGCGTATATAGAGGAGGGTAAGAGAGTTGGCTCATGATGGGCACTGTCTGTCTAGGTTGGGTGTTAGATTACTTGATTCAGCGGAGGGGAGTACGTTGGTGAAGAGTAGTTCCGAATCCTCTTTAGTTTCGAAAGTGAACGAGAAGCAAGATAGAGACCCTAGTTTGGTAAATTAATGGAGTCAGTTAAGGACCAAAAGGTAGAGGTTTTATCCCAAGGGGGAGATGGTGTGTTAAGATTGCATGGTAGGTTATGTGTCCCGTATGTTGATGAATTGAGGCAGAGGATTATGGCTGAAGTGCATGGCGCACGTTATTCCATTCATCCCGGCACTACCAAGATGTACCGCGACGAGTAGGAGATCTATTAGTGGAACGGTATGAAAAAAGACATAGCCGAGTTTGTATTAAAGTGTGCAACATGCCAACATGTTTAGGTAGAGCAACAAAGACCGGGTGGTGTAATGCAAGAGTTTAGTATACCCACTTGGAAGTGGGAGATGGTGAATATGGACATCGCAACCGGGTTGCCTCTTTCGGGCTGTCATCATGATTCCATTTGGGTTGTTGTGGATAGTTTGACTAAGTCCCCACATTTCTTACCCGTACATACGTCTTATATGGCTGAAGATTATGCTAGATTGTATATCTGGGAGTTCGTCAGGATGATGGAGTTCCCTTATCTATCATTTCGGATAAGGGTACTCAATTTACTTCCCAATTTTGGAGGGCATTTCAGTAGGGTCTTGGTACTCAAGTTCTTCTGAGCTCCGTGTTTCACCCACAAATAGATTGTCAGGCTGAGAGGACTATTCAGACCTTGGAGGATATATTGAGAGTGTGTGCCCTCGATTTCAAAGGTAGTTGAGATGAGTATTTTCTATTGATTGAGTTTTCCTATAACAATAGTTTCCATTCTAGCATTGAGATGGCACCGTTTGAGGCCTTGTATAGTAGGAGGTGTAGATCACCCATAGGTTTGTTTAAAGTGGGTGAAGCTGCTGTAATTAGGCCTGATGCAGTATTTAAAGCTATGGAGAAAGTTAAGTTGATTAGAGAGAGGTTGAAGATGGCTCATAATCATCAAAAGTCTTATGTCGATGTGAGGAGGAGAGATCTTAAGTTTAAGGTGGGTGATTTGGTGTACTTGAAGATTTCACTCTTGAAAGGGGTGAAAAAGTTTGGTAAGAAGGGGAAGATGAGTCCTTGTTATGTTGGCCGGTATAGAGTCTTGAGCCATGTTGGTAAAGTGGCCTATGAGGTTGAGTTTCCCTCAGAATTGTCAGCCGTTCATCCTATCTTTCATGTCTCCATGCTCAAGAAGCATATTGGTGATTCTGTTGTGGTTGATCCTTCAGAGAGTGCTGAGATTCAGGATAGTCTTTCCTTTGATAAAAAAACTGTTGATATCTTAGACTTTCAAGTCCGTAGGTCGAGGATCAAAAAGGTTTCCTTGGTTAAGGTGTTGTGGAGGAACCAATCTGTTGAGGGTGCTACTTGGGAGGCAGAAGCAGACATGCGAGCCAAGTACCAGCACCTCTTTTTCACGGGTTCAGACCAAGAAGAAGGTACTAATCTTCCTTAATTCATCCCTTCTAGACTAAAGTTCAGCTATGCATGTATCCTTGTATGAGTTCTTGCATTGTCCGGAGTATTCATGAGTTTAGAAAGGTCTTGAGACATTTAGAAATTGTTTCATCTACGTGAGCTCTGTTTTTCCTATGTCCTTCATCTAACTAGCAACATTCGAGGATGAATATTTCCAAGGAGGAGATATTGTAAGACCCTACAAAGTTCCCTCGTAGTTTGAGCCTTAGAGCATGTCGAATGAAGCGTAATTCCGTCTCTAAAAGATGTACGAGTGAATCCTAAGTAAGTATCATGTTAACCATATAGAATTTCCCTAATTTTGACTTTTTATCACGTGGGAAATTTGATAAGCTTTGCATCGATATAAGATTCTCCCAAATCCATTACCCGGGGTAAGAAGTTATGGCTAATTAAGACCTAGTCGTAAAAATGTGTCATTTTAGTGCTTGGCGCATCGCGGAGAGGGTCGATTTGACAATTGTCAAATTATAGTGGAACTCCGCGATATTCACACATCGCGCTGAGGTTCCAGGTTCCAACCAGTGGGAAATGCGATGATTCCGCGTCGCGGTGACTCCCATATTGCCAAATGTCAATTTCCAGTGAGCCACCGCGATAAGTGGCGCGTCGCGGTGACCCCTTAAATCGGGTTCCCAGTTCAATTTTTTCAGCTTCATACAGATGTTAAAAGGGGTATTTTGGACTTTTTTGAAGCCTATAAAATCGTGCAAACACCAAATCAAAGTCATTTGCAAGCATCCTATGAGATTTTTCTCAAGTTTTCTCTCATAAAAAACCCTAAGTATCCAAAACCTCTTCCAAGAATCTCAAGAATCCACCATGGATTTTCTAAATCCAGTCAAGATTCAAGGTTCCCAAGTCAAGGGCCTCAAGAATCCTCATTCAAGAGTATGAATAGAGTTCCAAAAGTGAGAGTTCATCCAAAGCTTCTAATTCAAGATATGTGGGGTTTTGAACTAGGGTAACTCTTTCACCCTTGTCTCTAAAATTCTTATTTACATCATGATTCTGCTGAAATCTATGGGGTTTTTACATGAATTTGAATTGGGGTTTTTCACCCATTATTATTGAATGCATTACCTTGATATTTTCCATAAATTGAGAGTTAAATGACATGATTTGTACATGTTTTCTTGAGTGTTTACAGCTGGGTATAAACCCCATGATTTTACTCCTTGATAAGCTAATATTTGTAATGTTTGAGGTGGTGAAGCATATGACTAAATTGAGATTTTGAGATATATTACAGAAATTCCCAGATTTCTACATGATTTATGAATATATATGTTTTATATATTATTGTTTTTCTAAGCTTTAACTTGAGATTGAACTATGGGTTAGTAAGCCCTATTTGAGACTTGTGAAATTATGAACTCTTGTGCTATAAGCACCCATGATTTGAGTATTTTGAGATGATTGAGAAATGAATTGACCTAATGGTCTGAAAGCTTTGTAATCCACTTTATCATATGAGATTATCAATTTGATTATTGGGTTCGTGGTGAACCATGAGATTATTCTAAAAGTGAATTTTTATAAGATGAGCACAAATAATCTAAAGGGGGTAGTACTTAGCACCGAGCGGGTAAGTCAGTATGATTTCTTACCCCAAAACTATGTGCCACCATAGGTTGGGCCTGAGTCCGAGTTTATGATGATTATGATAGGGCCCAAGGCCAAGTTTTGTTTTGTGATCACTAGACCTAGGTTATAATCCCTGGCAAGAGTATGATGCTCCTCCCCAACGTGGGGTCTCCTCCTTAGGAGAGCAAAATGTTGGACTCCATGTAGCTCGCATGGTTTATGTCGGTTACGAGAACCTCCTTTGTCCTTTTAAACTTCAAAATTTGATACTTATTTTCCCTTCCTATGAGTTACTTTCCTAAATGGTGGAATTGCAAAGTTTTTCCCTAATTAAAGTTCTTCCTTGAGGTGGGTTATTTCCCTAAATGGAAGTATCTTCCCTTGATATAGTACTTTTCATAAAGCTTTGAGATAAGTTATTTCCTTGAGCTATAATACTTTTCCATTTGTGATAGAATGATTTTTCCTAAAGCTTGAAATGAGATATTTTCCTAAGGTGAATGAAATTCCTTCAAATATGTTTCCAAGTCATATGATTCCGAATTCCAAGTATATAAGTCCTAAATAATTAGAAAATGTTGAGCATTGAAGAGGTTTTACTCTTCATGAGACATATGCATGAGTTGAAAGTATTGTTCAAAGTCCCTTAGCCTTTTGTTATTGAGAATAAGAGAAGATTTCTGATTTTTAAGGTTAAAGAATGATGGCTTACGATATATGTGTTGCATGCCTTATTCTACATGATTTATGAGCTTTATATTTTATACTTGTTCAAGCCATGTGAGTCGTCTCATTTTGCATATATGATTTGATTGAAGAAGATCGGTACTGTTTTATACATATGCATTCACCCCCACATACTCAGTATATTTCAAAGTACTGATTCACATATATGTCTATGTGCTACATTGTCTTATAATGTAGGTTCAGGTGCTCAGTCCCAGCCTCATCCGTGATTCTTCGAGTACCTTTCCTACTTTTTCTACAGTTGTGAGTCCTCATGTTTCAAGGACCGATCTTCAGATATTTTTGTATTTGAGAGACTATGTTTTATCTTCAGTTTATTTCGAGTTAGTTGACGACCTGTCCCAACAGCTCTCTAGTTTTTGATTCGTAGAGATTTTGTCAGACTAGTATCATACTTAGGATATGTCGAGGGTTCGGTTTTGTGGTTTTATTGAGATTTCTCTATATTATGGTCATATAGACCGAGTATGTTTCCCGTATTTCTATTCATGTGATATGACTATGCGAGTGTTGAATCTATTTTATCTTGAATTGAGTGTTATAGGTAGAAATCGGCTCTAAGGGTTAGCTTGGGGCTACTTGTAGCCTCAACCACCGTGTGACATCCCGGGAGATGATTTTTGGTCGTTACAAACTTGGTATCAGAGGCTAAGGTTTCTAAGGAGTCCTAGGGAGTCTGACAAGCCACGTTGAGTAGAGTCTTGATCATCGGTGTTTAGTGCGCCACATCTATGATCAAGAAACTACGAGATGTTTTAGGAAAAAGTTGTTTCTTCTTTCAAATTCTATCGTGCCTACAGTTGTCCCTCTTATCTAATGGTCTGTGCTCTTCTATTTTCAGAAAATGCCTCTCCGAAGAGTGAATGTCCGTGGGAACAATGATGAGCAACCCCCACCTATTGATCCTCTAAATGGGACGATGTCCCATGCTGAGTTTAGGGCGGCCTTTCGAGCGTCATCCCAAGTGGTCAGCGTAAATGTTTGTGCCAATAACCAGGTCCCAGTTGCAAATCAACAGGGAGGTGATGCAGCCATGGTTAGAATTCGTGACTTTATGCGGATAAACCCACCTGAGTTCTATGGATCGAAGGTTGATGAGGACCCTCAGTTGTACTTGGAGGAGGTAAGAAAGATCACTGATGTGATGCATATTTTGGAAGAAGAAAGTATTGAGTCGGCGTCCTATAGACTGAAGGACATTGATTATGATTGGGTTGTATCGTGGAAGAAGGGTAGAGGTGAGAATGTCACTCCTATGACTTGACAAGTGTTCCAAGATGACTTCTTGGACCAGTTCTTTCCGCTTGAGATGAGGGAGGCAAAGATTGAGGAGTTCATGAACTTGAGGCAGGGCTCCATGACTGGTAAGGAGTATTGTTTGAAGTTCAATCAATTGTCCAAGTATGCTCCTAATTTGATTTCTGACACTCGGGATACTAAGTGTAAGTTTGTGATCAGTGTTTTTGGGATAGTACTGAAGGATTGTAGGGTTGTGATGCTGCATAAGGATATGGATCTAGCTAGGTTGATGAAGCATGCCCAACAGATTAACATGGATAAGCTTAGAGAAAGAGATAGAATGAGGGGTAGCAAGAGGGCTAGATCTGAGCAGTATGAGTTTAGCCGACCTAGGTTCCATCGAGGGAACCTCCCCCAGTTTCAGAGATGACTGTCTATTCCAGTGCCTTTATCAACTAGTTCTCCCACACCTAGAGGTAGGCCAGAGAAAGGGAACAGGTCTTTCATGTCTGTGTCACAGAACAGTGTTGGTAACCGGCCCTGTTATCCTCCTTGTGCTAAATGTGGTAGGAATCATCTTAGGGAGTGTTTTGGGGATGTGAGGGGTTTTTTTGGTTGTGGCAAACAGGGACACAGACTTAGAGATTGTCCCCATTTTAGGCAGGGGAACAGAGATGCCCGACCTCAAGCACAGGCTGCTAGTGCACCAGATCCGGTACTCCGTTCCTCCCCTGCTCAGGGCGCTTCTTCTAGCACTGCTGGCGGCCAGCGCCAGAACAGGTTCTATGCCTTCCCACCTCATCAGGAGCATGAGGACTCTCCTGATGTTTTGACTGGTATGCTCCGTGTCTTTTGTCTTGATGTTTATGTGTTGTTAGACCCCGGGTCAAATCTCTCTTATGTGACCCCACTTGTAGCTGTGAATTTCAAAATGATTCCCAAAAAGATTCTTGAGCCTTTCCTAGTTTCTACTCCAGTCGGAGAGTCGGTTGTTGCTAAACAAGTGTATAGATGTTGCCCTATTACTATGCTTCATAGAGTTGTACCCGTTGATTTGATAGAGTTAGACATGGTAGATTTTGACCTTATTCTGGGTATGGATTGGCTTCATTCTTGCTACGCATCTATAGATTGTCGTACCCGTGTGGTCAAGTTCTATTTTCCTGATGAAGTGGTCTGGGAGTTTGATATCTCCCAAGAGTTATTTTATCTCCTATATCAAATCCAGAAAACTAATATCCAAAGGTTGCATTTACCACCTAGTTAGAGTCAAAGACACTCAGTCTGAGGCTCTAACTATTCAGTCAGTCGATACTGTTAATGAGTTTCGAGATGTCTTTTCGGAAGATCTCCCAGGGGTACCTCCCGATAGAGAGATAGAGTTTGGAATTGACCTTCTTCCCGACACTCAACCTATTTCTATTCTACCATACCGTATGGCCCCCGTAGATCTTAAGGAGTTGAAGGAGCAACTCAAAGATCTCTTAGATAAAGGTTTCATTAGGCCCAGTATTTATCCTTGGGGCGCACCTGTGTTGTTTGTGCGGAAGAAGGATGGATCATTGCATATGTGCATTGATTACCGTCAACTGAGCAAGGTCACAAGCAAAAATAAGTATCCTCTTCCAAGAATTGATGACCTGTTCTATCAGCTGGAAGGTGCAAGTTATTTCTCCAAGATAGACCTTAGATCCGTCTATCATCAACTTAAGGTGAGGGAATGTGATATTCCAAAAATGGCTTTCCGAACCCTCTATGGTCACTTTGAGTTTCTAGTCATGTCTTTTGGGATTACTTATGCCCCAGCAGCTTTTATGGACCATATGAATCGAGTGTTCAAGCAATACCTTGATATGTTTGTCATTGTATTCATAGATAATATCCTTGTGTACTCCCGTGATGAGAATGACCATGCGAATCAACTTAGAATTGTCTTGCAAACTATTAGAGATCACCAGTTGTTCGCCAAATTAAGTAAATGTGAATTCTGGCTAAGGTCTGTAGCCTTTCTGGGTCATGTTGTTTCGGCTGAAGGTATTAGAGTCGATCCCCTAAAGACAGAAGTTGTGAGAAATTATCCTAGACCTATCTTTCCGTCTGACATTAGGAGTTTCTTGGGTCTAGTAGGCTATTACCATCGTTTTGTTGAGGGTTTCTCATCCATTGCGTCTCCTATGACCCAGTTGACCCAAAAGAAAGTTAAATTCCAGTGGTCTGATTCCTGTGAGAAGAGTTTTCAGGTGTTGAAGACTCGACTCACTTCAGCCCCTGTGTTGACTTTGCCTGATGGTACCGATGGTTTTGTGGTGTATTGTGATGCCTTTAGAGTTTGTTTGGGTTGTGTGTTGATGCAAAGATGTAAGTATAGCCTATGCCTCTAGACAGTTGAAGTCTCATGAAAAGTACTACCTGACCCATGATCTTGAGTAAGCTGCTGTGGTCTTTGCTTTGAAAATCTGGAGACACTATCTTTATGGTGTCCACGTTGATGTGTTTACTGATCATAAGAGCCTGCAGTATGTCTTTACCTAGAAGGAGTTGAATCTTAGGCAAAAGCAGGTAGTTGGAGTTGTTGAAAGATTATGATATGAGTGTGTTGTATCACCCAACCAAGGCCAATGTAGAGGCGGATGCCGTTAGCAGATTATCTATGGGTAGTTTTGCGCATATAGAGGAGGGTAAGAGAGAGTTAGCTCGTGATGTGCACTGTCTGGCTAGGTTGGGTGTTAGATTGTTTGATTCAGCGGAGGAGAGTACATTGGTGCAGAGTAGTTCCGAATCCTCTTTAGTTTCGGAAGTGAAGGAGAAGCAAGATAGAGACCCTAGTTTCACTACAAAAAAACTGCGTTTAGCAAGAGACTGATAACGTTGCTAATCAATAGAAATTCGTAGCTAAATTCATTTAGAGACGGATCAATGACAAAATATTATTCGTTGCTATATTGCGCGTTGCTAACCATTTAGCAACGGAAAAATAAAATTTGTTGCTAGATTTGCAACGAAATAGAGACGTCCTATATCCGTTGCTATATTTTAGCAACGAATATATTCGTTGTTATATTTATAAGTGTCGTTACTAATTTCATGTTGTATTTCGTCATTTTGATTATTTCCTGACCAAATATTTCATTGCTAGTCCGTCGCTAAAAATTCCCAATTTTTGTGACAAAAAATATTTTCCTCAATCCGTTGCAAATGTTTTAGTTTGCCAATGAGTAATTTTGTTGCTAAATCTGTCGTCACTACTTTTATTTCAATATCTTTTAATATCCAACATGTATATAAAAGAACCCATATATATAGATAGAAAAAGTCTAAACATCCTCACTACCAAACATAGCAACATCTAAACACATAAGTATGTCCAAAACATCCTCAATACCTACATCCATCAAGTGTAATTTTTTGTTGCACAATTTTAAATGTTTCAACAAAATAGACCATCAAAAACCAACAAAATGGACCATCAAAAACCAATGCACTGATCATCAAAAGTATCAACACTGAACAAGATCATTGCAATCATCATTTAAAGAATCAAGATCATCCAAAGGAGTAGCCGGAGGTGTGACAAGTGATCGTGAAGAAACCAACTTCTGTACCTCTTCAATGATAATAGGAAAAAATTGATTTTTAAGTGCGGGAATCAATCGCTTCACAAACTCATCCAAATCCGAATCTGTAGCTGGTACCGATTCATGTGAAGCTGAAGATGAAGTCTTTGCACAAGAAATACACAGAGTTTGTCCGTAGTAGACTTTGGCTTCAGATCCAAGACCAAATACTCTTCATTTCTTTTCTCCTATGACAGCTTGGTAATATGCTTCAATTTGATCAATAACAGATTCTGATAATGTTTTTTCTTTTAATATTTCTTCAAATCTTTCCTGTAATAGTAGAATTCAAATTATAAAGAATTGTACTTACAAATGATTAGATACCAAAAAGTACTTTAAACTAAAAAATAAGAATTAAGTAAACTACTATATTAAGATTTAATCTTACATGGACGATTCGGGAACGTTCATCAACGAAAGATTTGCCATCATGACCATGTGTGTGAACATGCAAATGTAACTCACTTGGTGTCGGATCTCGACCCATTTCAGCAGCCTGTAAAAAAGAAGTGTTGAGCATTGTACTAGGACAAAACTGCTGGAACATTTCATGTAAACCAGAAATGTTTGTAAAGCCATAATTCAAGTGGAACGTAGTTGGTCATCAGGTAAATATTATTAGTCGCGTGGTCAGAACTATGTTATCCAATTTACATTGTTCTTACTAAGAAATGACTGGAAAGAGATTGTTGAATTTCATTGTATCAAAATTACTGAGAACATATGCTAATAATGAACAGTTGGAAATTTCCAGTCAGATTCCAGTGTGAAGGTTATATAAGATGAAAACCAATCACATAAAATAGACAAGTAATTTCCAGAATCATAAGGTCTTGATTCTACCCAATACATCTCGAAGAACATGTAAATATATGAATCCTCACTAATATACCACTCTATGACATATAAGCACAGTTTACATTGCAGTTTTTCAGGTTACAAGACAACAACAGAAAACAACATACCAAATACAACACAAGAGATAGAAACAGTGAGAAGTGATCAACATTTGAGATAAACAGTAAACAAAAATGCAACAATAGCATAATGTTGAACTAAGTTTAGACTGTCTCACAACAAATTACAGTTTAATACTTGAAATATATACTTACAAGTCTCTTTCGGTACTGTCCAATTGAGTTAGATCCTCCCGTGTGAGTTCCAGCAGTGACTTATTTGCCTCCATGATGATTCTATGCATTTGTTTTGGACTTTTCAACACACTTTGGATCTTCCCAAAGTCGCTGCCATCTTTCCCATACATCTTCATGTATAAAATCTTGCCTAATCCCTTTCTCTTTGATTTTAGCAATAAAATTTCTATACACAATTGTTGCCTTACTCTGCCAGTGTTTCTTTACTACAGCATCAGTAATGGAAGAATCCCAATAGAAGTGTTTCTGAAATAAATTTCCAAGATAACACATTAATACCGTATTTATAAAAATGAGTATACTTTACAAAATCAATTATAATGAAGTTGTATACCTTGAATTCCCCAAAATAGCCATTTTTATGTCACATGAGACACCTTTCCAATTGACTCCATTGTGATCAAGTTCACTTTTGAAAGACTCGTGTATCCTATTGGAGCATGCTTTAGTTAAAGTAGAAATAATATGCAAACTTAATAATACCAAGAGAAGCAAACAACAATATATAGATAAGGTATTGGAAAATGTAAAAGCACAGTTGTAGCCTAAAAAAATGAATGAGAAATGAAAGAGTCAAAAATTGAGAAGTAGAGCATAAAACCAGTTGAAGCAACAAGTTTTGTGTAAATAACGATAAAGAAAATGATACTAGTTCGACAAAATGGCTGCTCACAAAATAAAAATAAGATACAATAGCATATTTTTTATCAAGCACTAATCACTAGCTGTGTCTTCTTCCAAATCTTCCTCTTCATGTTCCTCAGTTTCCTCAGTTTCATACTCTTCTTCTGTAGCATCCTCTTGGTTTTCATGATGTTCTTGTAATAAATCATCATCAGTGACTTCATCCATTTCAATTAAACCACCATTTGCATCATGTAAGTGTATGCTTTCAGCTGTGGCAACATTCATGTCTGTCTCCTAGACTTGAACTTCTTTAACTTAAAATGGAATATTTAGTTCTACAACTGTCTCAATTTCCTCATCGGGTAATTCAACAACATTTTGAGGTTTGATCTTCAATACAGCTACCCAATAATCCTTGTCCTTTTTCTTGCTAGGATAAGACACATAACACACTTGAGTTGCTTACATAGCCAGAATAAAAGGTTCATATTTTTTATATCGGCGACGATGGTTAATATTAACCAATTTATAATGATTATGCTTTTTAACACCAACATCCATAGTTGGGTCAAACCATTCACATTTGAATAGTACAGTTTGCTTTAAAGGTGTTTCGCAGTATTCCACTTCTATAATCTCTTTTATCCGCCCGTAGAAATCACCAAAAGTTGGATCTGAAATACAAACTCCACTGTTCATTGTTGATCTTGCGCTACCATGAAAATCGGTATGAAACTTGTATCCATTAACAAAATACACCGAATGAGATGTAGCGCCTATCAATGGTCCACGAGCAAGACTACATAGGAACTCATTCTCAATATGATTGAGCCAGACCTATTTAGAAGATTATAAAATTTAGTTCAATTTCATAAGTTAATTTAAGTGCATAATTGTATAAAAGATCTTAATTTTTGAAGCATTACATATTGCTTGAACCATATAGAGAAATTTGCTTCAAGGCTCTCATTTATTTGATCTTGAGAGACATTTGGAAATTCTTCTTGTAAACGTTGCACAAACATACTTCATTTAAAGAAAAAAGATTTCAATTTCAAGTCATGATTTATGAATATGCTTATAAAATTAAGTTGATACAACTAACTTTGTTACCTCACATATGGCTCAACCTCTTCACAATTTAGCAAAATGTAAGTTTGGGCAGCGTTGATTTCCTGAAGAGTTAGATTCCTCTTTTTGGATTCTCCCCATAATCATTCAGGATGGGTGAATATTTATAAATTTCCTTCAACTTCTTCCACAATACCTCCATCATCATTTCGATCCACATTATGATTGAGTATCATGACATATGGTTTAAAATAATGAGAAAATAATAGTGTTGACTCTGTCATCAAGTAACCTTCACATATAGAACCCTCAACACTTGCTTTAATCCCAATCATTCTTTTAAGACTTCCAAGATACCTAAATAGAAAAATGGATAAACCATCATATTTGAAAAGTAAATAACAACATTATTCTCACAAGTTAAACATGAATTTTTGCATTACCTTTCAAAAGGATACATCCATCGATATTGTACAGGTCCAACAATCTTTGCTTCATATGGAAGGTGCACAGGCAGACGTTCCATTGAGTCAAAGAACCCAGGAGGAAAAATACGTTCTAACTTGCACAAGAATTATGGAATATCTCCCTGTAATCTCTCCATTTCATCCACTCGGAGAGTAGTCGATGTAAGATCCTTAAAGAAAAAGCTCAATTCTGTAAGTGCCTGCCATACATTATTTGGAAGTAGTTCACAAAAAGCAATAGGCATCAATCATTGCATGAACACATGACAATCATGACTCTTCATGCCAAATAACCTTTTCGCAGATGTGTCTGGGCATCTACCCAAATTTGAAACATACCCATCTGGAAATTTTAAGCCTTTTACCCAATTAAACAAGATTGTGCTTGCTTTCTTGTCTATTGTATATACAGCTTTGGGATATTTTCCAGAATAATCCTTTGCCAATTGAGGTCGATCATTGTAATTGACCATATCTAAATGAGCTTGTGGATTGTCTTTGGTTTTCTTATCAATATTGAGGACCGTATTAAATACATTATCAAAGAAGTTTTTCTCAATATTCATGACATCGAGGTTATGTTGAATCATGTTAGAACTCCAATAAGGTAAATCCCAAAAGATGCTTCGTTTTTTTCATCCACAAGAACTGCATATTCGTTGATTAACTTCTTTTGCATCTAACTCTATCACTTTTCTTATCCCCAAAAAACAAATTTAATTCAATATATCTTCTCCAGTTCTATAGGGTGGTGGTGATCTTTTGATAGTTTGACCTTTAAGAAATTTTTTACAATCTCTCCTAAATGGATGATATTGGTCAAGGAACATTCTGTGACTGTCAAAACATGATGTTTTCCGACCATGTTGTAATCTAAAGGATTGTGTTTCCTCCATACAATAAGGACAAGCAAACTTACCTGCAGTACTCCATCCTGATAACATAGAATATGCTAGAAAGTCACTGATTGTCCACATCAAAGCTGCCCTTAATTGAAAATTTTGTTTTTTGGAGATATCAAATGATTCTACACCTGTCTCCCACAACAACGTCAATTCCTTTATTAGAGACGGCAGATAAACATCAATTTTATGTTTGGGATTATTTGGCCCAGGAACAATGACAGTTAAGAACATATAAGCCTTTTTCATGCACATCCCTGGAGGTAAATTGTATGGAGTGACAATTACTGGCCATGACGAATATTTTCTCTCAGACCAACTGAATGGTTGGAAATCATCAGTACATAACCCCAACCTAACATTTCTTGGTTCATTGGCAAAAAAAGGATGACTTTCATTGAAGTTCTTCCAAGCTTCAGAGTCTGATGGATGACGTATTACTCCATCCTCTTTTATATGTTCATGATGCCATGTCATGCCAGCTGCTGTAGTATGGGATGCATATAATCTCTTCAATTTAGGAATCAAAGGAAAATAATACATCATTTTGTAAGGGACTAATTTCCTCTTACGAGAGCCAACTCGACGCTTATACCTCTCTTTGCCATAAAATTTACAAGAGGTAAGATGTTCATGGTCTTCCCAATACAACATACAACCCGATTCACAACAATCAATCTTTTCAACCGGTAAACCTAAGCTATGCACTAGCTTCTTAGTCTGATAATAACTATCAACTAATAGGTTATCTTTCGGTAAAAACTCTTTAAACAATTGCATCATTTGGTTAAAACCCCTATGTGACATATTATTTTCCATCTTAATATTTAACATTCGAGAGATTACTGCAAGCTGAGAAAGGGAAGAACTAGGATACAATTTTGCATCAGCAGAGTGCAACAATTCATAAATTTTTTGGTACTCTAAATTAAGCTCCTCCTCCATCAAAGTTTCATGTTCCTCCTCAATTGAAGGTTCATACAGATGAGATGGGCCAGATTCAATATTGTTGTAACCATGTTTAAAGTTGGGACCAGCAACATCCAAAATTATTTGTCGATATGGATTATCATATCCCAATTCAAGTTGAGCACCATTGATCAAATCATTATCAAAAGAAATCTCACCTATCAGATTTGCTTCCCCTTGATGTTTCCAAACAAAATAGTCCTTAACAAATCCATCATGAGGAAGGTGATATCTAACCATTTCAACATCCTTGTATTTAATGTTGTGACATTTTTTACATGGACATCTAATGTTGTTACCACTCATGCAATTTTGTTGAGAACATGCAAAGAGGATAAAGTTATTCACACCAGTAATGAATCTAGAGTTTATAGCCCCTCGGCCATCCAACCTATCATACATCCATCCATGCTCTAGATTATTCATATTCCTATTAATGTCGACATAAACAACATAGTTAGAGTTTTATATTTTAGTAATGCATACATCCAGGATTACCACTAAAGTGAAGAAATAATTAAATATCTTAACAAACTGGAATATATCTTTCAATTTTTACAAGAAAATAGAATATATTAGTCATTTTTTCTAAATAAATAAGAAATCACAAACACAACATATCATTCATTGTCCTTCTTAATAAGGTTAGCGAAAAAGTTTAATTACATACAAAACTGAAACTTCTATCATTACAATCACAAGGCATGAGGCAAAGCTCCCAACAACAAGATTAAAACATCAAATTTCAGCAAAGTACATACCTAAAATCTGAATATTAAGCAAAACCTAAAAATAAGTTGCAACTTTGTTGGAAAAAATAAATAAATAAAGTCTACAACTTTAACACAAAGTTACATCACAAAAGTTAATCGGATTTAAAGCAAATCCTCAATCGGTAAGTAAAAGAAAATAGAGACAGTTTCACGAATAATGAAGAACACAAACGACAATAGAGAAACATATGAAAAACTAATCGAAAATCATTTAAAAGGGAAAATATTATAGTACCAGATATATGCTAGCTCACTTTCTGGCACTTGCTGGTATCCTTAGTGGATCTCTCTGAAAACCCAAAATATAACATCACAATCAGATTATAAAAAAACAACAACATATACCAAATGTGATCCCACAAATGAAATCTTTGGAAGGATAAAGGCTAAATAGTCAACACAACAAAGCAGAAAATGATTATGATAATTACACAATTTCAAAGGAACATGAAACATACTACATTTTATTGTTTATAGGAAATCAGAACAACAGTAAGCAAAAGTGACTCAAACTGCTCTATGTTTTCTAATTTTTTCAACATTCAACAAACTAAGTACAACCTTACATAAACCTGTACATAAAAAAGACAAAACTAAACCACACAAATGAAAATTTTGTTGAAGAAATCAGAGATTAATGAACCTGGAACAGAAGATACAAAAAACACATAAATAGAAGTTAAGAGGAAAAATATTATTCCCATTTCGATTAAATAATCACTAACACAACGTTTTAACACAACAATCGAACAAAGAAAATTGAAAAAGCTCAAAAAAACCACAAATAGAACTTCAAATAAAAAATTAAAAACCCTAACATAATCAGTGTATGCAAAACACTGAAAATTAAACCACAACTAGAAATTTTGTTGAAGAAATTTCAGATTCATAGACATGCAACATTAGAATATGAAAAAAACCATAAAAATAATTCTGAGAAAGAAAATACGGTTCTCATTTCGAGTAAATAACCATTTAACGAATTTTTTAACACAATAATCGAAGAACCCTGACTTAAATAGCTCAAAAAACCCTAAACATATCATTAACATGTCACTTCTAACATAGAAATTAAGAAGAGGAAAAACAACTAAAATTACGAGATATAAAATTTAACCTCTAATTTAGATTCAAAATTTGCCGATTGACACTCTTTTCAACTGATATTGAGCGATTAGGGAGAGAAAAGGGCAAGGGGGCTATTTTTGAAGAGAGAGGCAGATGATGTTCTATTTTGGGAACAAAGTGAAATAAAAGACATAGCCCTACTATTAGGTTGGTAGGGTGACGGATTTAGCAACAGATATATAATCTGTTTCTAATCATTAATTAAATATATACCTAATATCTTATTAAAAATGGTAAAATACTTCCAGTGATAGTATTTTCGTTGCTATTGCCGTCTCCACCATGTCAAAAAAATTCCCTCCATTTTTGTCACTAATTTTGTCACCAAAATAAAGGCGCCAATATTTGCCGCCAAAAATTAGCAACCGATTTTATATTTCGTTGCCATTCCGTCACTAATTAGGCTATTAATTTTAATTTCATTTATTTAGTGACAAAATTTCTATTTCGTTGCAATTCCGTCGTTAATTAACGATGAAAAAGACTTTGTTGCTATAAATTCATTGCTAAACGCAGTTTTTTTGTAGTGTTTGGTCAAATTAAATGAGTCAGTTAAGGACCAAAAGGTAGAGGTTTTCTCCCAAGGGGAGGATGGTGTGTTGAGATTTCATGGTAGGTTGTGTGTCCCGTTTGTTGATGAATTGAGGTATAGGATTATGGCTGAAGCACATGGCACACGTTATTCCATTCATCTCGGCACTACCAAGATGTACCGTGACTTGCGGGAGATCTACTAGTGGAGCGGTATGAAAAAAGACATAGCCGAGTTTGTAGCAAAGTGTGCAACGTGGAAACAGGTTAAGGTAGAGTACCAAAGACTGAGTGATGTGATGCAAGAGTTTAGTATACCCACTTGGAAGTGGGAGATGGTGAATATGGACTTCGTGACCTGGTTGCCCCGTTTGCGCTGTCATCATGATTCCATTTGGGTTGTTGGGGATAGGTTGACTAAGTCCGCACATTTCTTGCCTGTGCATACATCTTATACGAATGAGGATTATGCTAGATTGTATATCCGAGAGTTGGTCAGGATACATGGAGTTCCCTTGTCTATCATTTTAGATAGGGTTACTCAATTTACTTCCTAATTTTGGAGGGCATTTCAGCAGGGTCTTGGTACCCAAGTTCTTCTGAGTTCCGCATTTCACCCGCAAATAGATGGTCAGGCTGAGAGGACTATTTAGACCCTGGAGGATATGTTGAGAGTGTATGCCCTCAATTTCAAAGGTAGTTAGGATGAGCATTTTCCATTGATTGAGTTTGCCTATAACAATAGTTTCCATGCTAGCATTGAGATGGCACCGTTTGAGGCCTTGTATGGTAGGAGGTGTAGATCACCCATAGGTTGGTTTGAAGTGGGTAAAGCTGCCGAAATTGGGCCCGATGCAGTATTTAAAGCTATGAAGAAAGTTAAGTTGATTAGAGAGAGGTTGAAGACAGCTCAAAGTCGTCAAAAGTCTTATGTCGATGTGAGGAGGAGAGATCTTGAGTTTAAGGTGGGTGATTTGGTGTACTTAAAGATTTCACCTATGAAAGGGGTGAAAAGGTTTGGTAAGAAGGGGAAGCTAAGTCCTCATTATGTTGGCCCGTATAGAGTCTTAAGCCATGCTGGTAAAGTGGCCTATGAGGTTGAGTTGCCCTCAGAATTGACAGTCGTTCATCCTATCTTTCATGTCTCCATGCTCAAGAAGCATATTGGTGATTCTGTTGTGGTTGATCCTTCAGAGAGTTCTGAGATTCAGGATAGTCTTTCCTTCTATGAAATTCCTATTGAGATCCTAGACTTTCAAGTCTGTAGGCTGAGGAGCAAAGAGGTTCCCTTGGTCAAGGTGTTGTGGCGGAACCAATCTGTTGAGGGTGCTACTTGGGAGACAGAAGCAGACATGCGAGCCAAGTACCCGCACCTCTTTTCCGCGGGTTCAGACCAAGCCGAAGGTACTAATCTTCCTTAATTCAGCCATTCTATTCTAAAGTTCATCTATGCATCTATCTTTGTATGAGTTCTTGCATTGTCCGGAGTATTCATGAGTTTAGAAAGGTCTTGAGCCATTTAGAAATTGTTTCAGCTATGTGTGCACTGTTTTTCCCATGTCCTTCATCTAACTAGCGACATTCGAGGACAAATGTTTCCAAAGGGGAGATATTGTAAGACCCCGCAAAATTTCCTTGTAGTTTGAGCCTTAGAGGGTGTCGAATAAAGCGTAATTCCAGCTCTAAAAGATGTAGGAGTGACTCCTAAGTAAGTATCGTGTTAACCATATATAATTTCCCTAATTTTGACTTTTTATCACGTGGAAAATTTGATAAGCCTTCTATCGATATAAGATTCATCCAAACCTGATACCCAGGTAAGAGGTTATGGCTACTTTAAGACCTAGTCTTAAAACTGTGTCATTTTAGTGCTTGGCGCGTCGCGGAGAGGGTTGATTTGACAATTGTCAAATTCCAGTGGAACTCCACAGTATTGGTGAATCGCACAGAGGTTCCAGGTTCCAACCAATGGGAAAATGCGATTGCTCCGCATTGCGGTGACTCCCATATTGTCAATTGTCAATTTCCAGTGAGCCACCGTGATAAGTGGCGCGTCACGGTGACCCCTTAAATCGGATTCCCAGTTTAATTTTTCCAGCTTCATACAGATGTTAAAAGGGGAATTTTGTACTCTTTTGAAGCCTATAAAACCATTCAAACACCAAATAAAAATCATTTGCAAGCATCCTATGAGTTTTTTCTCAAGTTTTCTCTCAAACCTCTTCCAAGAATCTCAAGAATCCACCATGGATTTTCAAAATTGATTCAAGATTCAAGGTTCCCAAGTCAAGGGCCTCAAGAACCCTCATTCAAGAGTACGAATAGAGTTCCAAAAGTGAGCATCCTATGAGTTTTTTCTCAAGTTTTCTCTGAAACCTCTTCCAAGAATCTCAAGAATCCACCATGGATTTTCAAAATTGAGTCAAGATTCAAGGTTCCCAAGTCAAGGGCCTCAAGAACCCTCATTTAAGAGTACGAATAGAGTTCCAAAAGTGAGACTTCATCCAAAGTTTCTAATTCAACGTATGTGGGGTTTTGAACAAGGGTAACCCTTTCACCCTTGTGCCCAAAAAGCTTATTTACATCATGATTTTTCTGAAATTTATCGGGTTTTTACATGAATTTGAATTGGGGGTTTTCACCGATTATTATTGAATGCATTACCTTGATATTTCCCAGAAATTGAGAGTTAAATGGCATGATTTCTACATGTTTTCTTGAGTTTTTACAGCTGGGTATAAACCCCATGATTTTACTCCTTGATAAACTAATATTTGCAATGTTTAAGGTGGTGAAGCATATGACTAAATTGAGATTTTGAGATATATTGCTGAAATTTCCAGATTTCTACAAGATTTATGAATATATATGCTTTATATATTATGCTTTTGATAAGCTTTAACTTGAGATTGAACTATGGGTTAGTAAGCCCTATTTGAGACTTGTGAAATTATGAATTCTTGTGCTATAAGCACCCATGATTTGAGTATTTTGAGATGATTAAGAAATGAATTGACCTAATGGCTTGAAAGCTTTGAAATCCACTTCATCATATGAGATTATCGATTTGATTATTAGGTTAGTGGTGAACCATGAGATTATTCTAAAAGTGGATTTTTATGAGATAAGCACAGATAATCTAAAGGGAGTAGTACTTAGCACCGAGCGGGTAAGTCACTATGGTTTCTTACCCCAAAACTACGTTCCACCATAGGTTGGGCCTGAGTCTGAGTTTATGATTATTATGATTGGGCTCGAGGCCGAGTTTCGTTTAGTGATCACTAGACCTAGGTTATACTCCCTGGCAAGAGTATGACGCTCTTCCCCAATGTGGGCTCTCCTCCTTAGGAGGATAAAATGTTGGACTCCATGTAGCTTGCACGGTTTATGTCAGTTACGAGAACCTCCCTTGCCCTTTTAAACTTCAAAATTTGATACTTATTTTCCCTTCCTATGAGTTATTTTCCTAAATGGTGGAATTGCAAAGTTGTTCCCTAAATAAAGTGCTTCCTTGAGGTGGGTTATTTCCCTAAATAAAAGTATCTTCCCTTGATATAGTACTTTTCACAAAGCTTTGAGATAAGTTATTTCCTTGAGCTAGAATACTTTTCCATTTGAGATAGAATGATTTTTTCTAAAGCTTGAAATGAGATATTTTCCTAAGGTGAATGAAATGCCTTCAAATATGTTTTCAAGTCATATGATTCCGAATTCCAAGTATATGAGTCCTAAATAATTAGGAAATGTTGAGCATTGAAGAGGTTTTACTCTCCATGAGACATATGCATGAGTTGAAAGTATTGTTCAAAGTTCCTTAGCCTTTGGGTATTGATAATAAGAGAAGATTTCTGATTTTTAAGGTTAAAGAGCGATGACTCACGAGATTTGTGTTGCATGTCTCATTCTACATGATTTATGAGCTTTATATTTTATACTTGTTCAAGCCATGTGAGTCGTCTCATTTTGCATACATGATTTGATTGAAGAAGATCGATACTATTTTTATACATATATATTCTCCCATGCATACTCAGTACATTCCAAAGTACTGATTCACATATATGTCTATGTGCTACTTTGTCTTATAATGTAGGTTCAGGTGATCATTCCCAGCCTCATCCATGATTCTTCAAGTACCTTGCCAACGTTTTCTACAGTGGTGAGTCCTCATGGTTCGAGGATCGATCTTCAGATATTTTCTGTATTTGAGAGACTATGTTTTATGTTCAGTTCATTTCGAGTCAGTTGGGGACCTGTCCCACCGGCTCTCTAGTTTTCAATTCGTAGAGGTTTTTTCAGACTAGTATCATACTTGTGACGTGTTGAGGGTTCGGTATTGTGGCTTTATGAGGTTTCTCAGTATTGTGGTCATATGGACCGAGTATCTTTCCCGTATTTCCTTTCATGTGATGTGACTATGCGAGTGTTGAGTCTATTTCATCTTGAATTTAGTGTTATTGGTAGAAACCGGCTCTAAGGGTTTGCTCGGAGCTACTTGTAGCCTTAAGCACCGTGTGACGTCTCGGGGGATGATTTTGGGTCGTTATACCAATCCCTGCTCTTAATATCCCTTCAATTTACCTCAACACCTTACTCAGTCAATCTCAACCATGCCCCTAAATTAGATAAATATAATTTTAATACCAAACACCCCAAGGCCACACCATGTTCGATAGTAAATATGAATAGTTAACCACAACTTGGTATGCAAGTACAACCATGAACACCTTAACAACTACTTTTACCTAAAATATTCATACCATTTAGCCTATTTCAAACAACACCAAAAAATTTAATCAAGAGTAAGTCAACATAGATAATATACCAAAGTCAAGACCAAAACTACCAACATTAACCAAGTCAAGAAAATCATGACCCAACAACAATAAGTTACATCTTGTCTCAAATACATAAGTAAGTAGACATCAATAGAAGATATTCCATTCCTATATAATTTTTGCTCTGGACCACTCAAGGATCCAATTTATCAATTACAATAAGAAATAACAATATCAATAAGAATAATCACATACTCGATCCAATCAAGAAATTATCAAACTCATTAATACCTTGTACAATCATGCTAAGGTTTTTATGGTCGCCCACTAGCCATGACCTACAGGGGAGAGCTCCTGTCAATGTACCAAACATCCCAAAAATTTAGTGTTTGCCAACCTTATGTCAGCAAATCCCATGACCATTTCCTTTACCGGCTCATCGCACAATAATAATAGTAAATTCTATGAAAATATTATTTATCGGCTCATCTTACAATAATAATAATAATAGTAATAATAATAAATCCCCGATGTCCTTTACCGGCTCGTCCCGCAATGATAACTAAATTCTGCGAAGATGTCCTTAACCAGCTATCCCATGATAATAACAAATATCATAACAATCACAACAACAATGAGAATCGAACAATCATACTTGTATAATCAACAAGACTTTAATATAACCTCATTATATGTAATTAACACTTAGGATATCATTCAATAATTTACTCTCCTTAAACATGCATTGTAACAAGTATATGAAGAAATATTTCTTGGGGTAAATACTTATTTTCATTTGGTGTGTTTGCTTTAAACCAAGTTAATAAAACTTTATAATTAAAATGGGTGAAAATTGTTATGACCCGAACCAGGGCTTGGCCGTGACGGTTATCTCAATGTCCATCAAGAACTGAAGACCTTATGCCTAGCCAAGTAGAACATTTACATTAATAGTGACTGAATTTCGAACATATAATAAAGATAGTAAGGATAAACTCAAGACAAGAATAATATGTCCAAACCATCAACCAATACTAATAACCAACACCCAAGTCCACAGTTATCCACAAACCCTCTAACAAAGCCTAAAACCAATAAATTATTGGGACATGTCCCCGACCGTAGCCAAAAATAAGTCGAAAACAAAGTCTAAGACATAGGGATTAAGAACCATGAAATAAAGCCTTTCAATGTATGGAAGCTTACTTCTTCAATGTCAACTCACGAACTAACCATGAGCACCTGATCACTGCACAGAAAAAATAAAAAAAAATCTGGTACCTGTATCGCGTAGAGATACAGAGTTTGGAAATAGTTAGCGGTTCGAGTGCTAGCATGTAACTCAAGGATAGAGGATAAAATAATGCCATGAGTAACAATTGAAAACCAGTCCAAAATCCAATGCACATAATCATAAGCAAATACATGTATACATAATATCACATGACGGGGTAGGGAACAAGGCTTAACATAAACTTTGAAAAACTTAGCTTGGATTGTGTAGCATAAACGTCATGATAAAGGTATCTAGGGGTTATATGGGCCCAGCTCTACCCCTGTTGGAAGTGTCCCAGTGCGTGTAGTTGCACGAACTAGAGGATAATCATATTTTATATGCCTTATGAGGGACTCAAACCTCCCAAAAAATCAAGGCTACTTAAGCACCAATTTATATAACATGGGGGACTCGAACCTCCCAATCATATAGTAATAAGGGGGACTCAAACCTCCCGGTCAATTATACCCCCAATGCCGGCTAGCACTATTTTTGGTGTTGGTCCCTTGGGACCTCCACTTTCATGACCCGACTACACAACCCTCCTTTAAGCCCAATTAAATTATCTAACACACATTACCAATTATTGAACCAATTATGCATTAAGGTAACCCATTGGTATCGTCATACCAATCCTACTTGCAAGCTCATGATCATACCACAATCCATTAACTATCACATAGGAAATTCATAACCCCTTGGGTTCAGTTAAACATTGACACGGGGAATCCATATACCCCAAGATTTAATACAATCATACCATGGTCCATTAACCTTTTATTCCAATGAATTAGTTCAAATGAGCAAGTCAAAATCATGTGGTAAAACCATTTATCATTATCAATTTCACCATTAGGTTGAGGGCACACAATTTCCAAAGCCACAAGTCAAGGCAAAACCATTAAATTTTTGGAAAACATAACCCCTATATTTGTCAACCAAACCCATGCACCCAACAAGTTTCAAAATCGGTAATAAAGCATGAATAAAGCATAATAAATTGTAGGAAATCAATTATTTGACCTATTATATCAAAACCCTTACTCAAATCCATAAAATTAACCATGTACATTCACGCATTTAACAAAAGTAAGTTAAGCGTAGAGTCACATGCCTGAAATACCCAAGATTATGGAGAGAATTCAACCCTTAAAGCTCTACTTGACCCACTTCTTGGAAATCTAAGTTTGGATGCTTGAGAGATTTGAGAGAGAAGAAAGAATATTTGGAGTGCATTATGGATGAAAAATAGGACCCCAAGTATGTTTATAAGCTGTGGGTTATTATTGGGATAAGAGAGAAATGTCTAAAATACCCTCATTAAAAGGCTAGAAAATAAACCGTCAGTAGTTATGGGTGACCTTACGACTCATAGGGTCACCCTATGACTCATTTCCCCCATTAATAGTCTGGACAATATCTTGGACCCCCAACACTGGTCTGGTAATAGAGGGACATTATGACTTGTAATTATTCCATATAACTCGTTACGATCTAGTCATACTCAGGGTAGAATACTTTGGGCATCACACTGGTATCCTTATAGAAAGGACTTTACGAGTTATTTAGAGCCCTTACAAATCATACATGGTAGTCGTAGTCCCATCAAAAAACTTGGGGTAATACACTGGTTACACTACGAGTGGACATAACAACTCTTCACAAGTCTTTATGACTCGGGGCCTCAAGTCGTAATCAGGACAACAACTCAAGCACCATTCACAAGACACCTTATGACTAGGATCATATGACCTGTCAAGACATCCTATGACTCTTAGGGTGAGTGGAAGTCAGGGCAATGAGGATAAAATTTCAGAAATTTTCAAGGACCAAAAATCTGGGGTGCTACATTCCCCCCCCCCCCTTAGGATCAGTCATCCTCGAATGATGGGTCAAGGCATATGTTAGCCTGATTTAACACAAAAACACTCTCACACTTACCTTTAACAAATACATAAAATAAAGATGTTAAGGAATACACATACCTCAAACACGATTATCCAAAGAGGGGAACAAGGATGGTTACTTGGACTTCATTTCCTCGGCTTCCCAAGTAGCTTCCTCAACCTTTTGGTTCCTCCAAAGAACCTTTACTGAAGCCACATTCTTAGTCCATAACTGATGGACTTGCTAATCCAAAATATCAATTGGGACATCCTCATAAGACAAGGAATCCAAAAAGCCCACCTTTTCCAAAGGAACAACCATCAAAGGATCATCCATACCCCTTCTCAACATTGAAACATGAAACATCGAGTGGTGGAACCCAAACTAGAGGGAAAATCCAACTCATATGCAATATTACCAACCCTCTTCAAAACTAAATATGGATCGACATAATGGGGACTGAGTTTTCCCTTCTTTCCAAACCACATCACTCTCTTCATGGAAGACACCATCAAGAATGATCAATCACTAATATTAAATTCTAGCTTCCTTCGCCTCACATCTGCATAGGACTTTTGGCGACTTTAGGTAGTCTTAAGCCTATCCCTTATCACTTTAACCTTTTCCATAGCTTGGTGACCCAAATCAAGACTAAATAATCCATCCTTACCAATTTAGAACTACCCAACAGGAGAACGACACCTCCTACCATACAACGCCTCAAATGGAGCAATACCGATACTAGAGTGATAGTTGTTGTTATATGCAAACTCTATGAGAGGCAAGTGAGCAACCCAACTACCACCGAAATAAAATACACAAGCCCGAAGCATATCTTCCAAAGCTTGAATTTTCCTTTTCACTTACCCATCCATCTGCTGGTGAAAAGTGGTACTAAGGGTTATCTAAGTCACCAAACCTCGCTGGCACGACCTCCAAAAGTGAGACAAAAACTGGGTACCACGATAAAAAATAATAGAGAATGGGGCACTATGTAACCTAACGATCTCTTGAATATATAGCATTGCATAGTCCTTAGCAGAAAAATTAGTCCTCATAGGCAAGAAATAAGTGGAATTAGTCATCCTATCCACGATCACCCAAATTGTGTCGAACTAATTCTGAGATCATGGTAGACCAGTAATGAAATCCATATTAATTATTTCCTATTTCCACACCGATAGCTCAATCTCTTTAGTCAACACACCGAGACTCAAGTGCTCTACCTTCACTTGCTGACAGACCATGGACTTAACCACAAAATTGGCTACATCCCACTTCATATTATTCCACTAATAAATCTCCTTAAGATCATGATACATTCTTTTTGAACCAGGATGAATCGTATAATGTGCCTCATGAGCTTCGGCCAAAATCCTTCCTCGAAACCCATCAACATCGAGAAAATACAACCTCCTTTGGTACCTCACGATACCATCACCACCAATCTCAAAAGCCATCACCTTCGGCTACCCACATCATCTTTGATCTATATCAAAATAGGGCCCAAAATCTATTTCTCCTTTACTTCAGTGCTGAGAAATGACTTTACCACCTCTTGAACAATTACACTACTATCTTTAGAATGAAATAGATGATCTCAAAGATTATCTAAATGATTGATATCATTCACCAAACCTCTTTCTCCCTATCTACTTAAGATAATCTCCCCATGGACAGCCTGCTAAGAGTATCAGCAATCGTGTTAGCTTTACCTAGATGAACGTGAAGACTCGTGTCATAGTTCTTAAGTTACTTAAGCCATCTTCTTTGCCTGAGATTTAGCTCCTTCTAGGTGAACACATATTGCAGGATCTTATGATCAGAATAGATATCAACATGAACCCTATATAGATAGTGATGCCAAATCTTTAATGTGAATACCATAACTAACAATTCCAAATCATCAGTCAGTAATTCTTCTCATGAATGTTCAACTACCTAGAGGCATAGGCCACAACTCTACCATGCTTCATCAATACACAACCCAGTCCCACCCGGGATGCTTCAAATAATCAACAAAACCATCGGTACCCTCAATAAAGTCAAAACTGGAGTCGATGTCAACTTATCCTTCAACTTTTTAAAATGTCCCTCACAAGCATCCGACCATAGAAATTTCACCTTCTTCTGAGTGAACTTAGTGAAAGATGCAGCAATCAATGAGAAGCTTTTTGCAAACCTTCTATAATACATGGCTAAACCCATGAATCTCTGAATATCGGTTGGAGTCTTGGGTCTAACCCACTTCTTAACTACTGAACCTTTTTGTAGATCCACCATGATCCCTTAACTAGAAATAACATGACAAAGAAAAGTAATAACGTTCAACCAAAATTCACACTTTATAAATTTAGCATACAAATTCTAATCTTTTAGGGTCTGCAACATAATATGGAAGTGATCAGCATAATCCTCCTTACTTTTTGAATAAACCAAAATATAATTGGTAAACACAATGATGAAAAAATCTAGAAACTCAGGGAATACCCAATTCATGAGATCCTTAAATACCATCGGGGTATTAGTCAAACCAAAGGACATGACCAACAACTCGAAATGACCATAACGAGTAT
Source organism: Capsicum pubescens (assembly GCA_030864215.1). NCBI lineage: Eukaryota > Viridiplantae > Streptophyta > Magnoliopsida > Solanales > Solanaceae > Capsicum > Capsicum pubescens. The sequence goes on from CM061548.1 coordinate 85,359,550, forward strand.
GAAAGGCAATCTTAGAGATGTTCATTTCCCTAATCTTCAACTGATGTTACCCAAAGTAAAGATCAATCTTAGAGAAATACTTAGCACCCTAAAACTGGTCAAACAGATCATTGACCCTAGGAAGAGAATACTTATTCTTCACTGTCACCTTATTCAACTGGCGCTAATCAATACACGTCCAAAAGGAACAATCCTTCTTACGTATGAATAATACAGGTGCTCCCCATAGATACATACTAGGGTGAACAAAACCCTTGTCAAGGAGATCTTTTAATTATTCCTTAAGCTCCTTCAACTCAACTGGAGCCATTTTATAAGAAGGGATAGATATAAGACGAGTGTTTGAAAGGAGATCGATTCTAAAATTAATTTATCTATCAGGAGGAACACCAAGAAGATCATCATGTAAAATATCAGGGAACTCACTAGCCTTGGGTATGGATTGCAACAAAGGACTCTCTGAGTTAGAATCCTTAATCCAAACTAAATGGTAGAGACACACCTTAGAAATTAATTTTTGGGCTCTAAGATATTATATGAACCTCCTCTTAGGCGCTAGGGAACTCCTTTTCCACTGTATAACCAGCTCATTTGGAAATTTTAAATTAACCTTATGAGTCTGACAATCTAAGGAGGCATAGCATGAATGCAACCAATCCATCCCTAAGATGACATCAGAATCTAGCATGTCTAATTCAATCAAATCCACTAAAGTTTCCCTACTACAAACAGATAGCACACAACCACTATCGACTCTTTTAACAACCACAATATAACCCATTGAGGTAAAAATAAAAAAAGGGTCCAAAATACAGTCAGAACGAAACAAAAATACACATCCATAAATGGGGTCACATAGGAAAGGGTAGACCTCAGATCAATCAAGTAATACATATCATGAGATAAGAGTTTCAATATACCAGTGACTACATCGAGATATGCCTCGGGATCCTGACAGGTAGTAAGAGCATAGGGATGGTTTCGACCAGTGTCAGAGCTAGAAGTGGCACCCTTTGGTGCAGAAGCAGATAAAGTGGTAATAGGAACTTTGTTGGCCCCAGAAGAAACCTTATAAATATAATCCCATTGCATATGTACAATCTGTCCACAACTAAAACACTAGTTCCTCCCCTTCTCACACTTACCATAGAATTTGCAGGGAGGATTTGATGGAGTTGACTAGGCCCCACAGTCCTGAGACTGGGCACCCTATTCCCTAAAACCATCACCACTCTGAAAATATGGATCGCCAGATGGATTTAGGTAGAGAGCACTAGCCATCGAATAGGAGTTAGGACTCCTCTAACTCTTTTTCCTAGACTATTTCTCGTCATCTCTACCACGTTGCTGCTGGCCTCCACCCTGTTCTGAATGTCTAAACTTCTTACTTTGTTTCCCCCTGTCTTACCTTGGTTCTTCTTTTCCTCATTGACTTATTACATATACACCAGAAGTCTAGAGATCTCCATATCCTTGTTCAAAAAGGCAGCTTTGCTTTCTAGAATTAAATCACGAGACAACCCAGAAGCAAATTTCCTCATCCTAGCCCTCATGCAAGACACTAACTCAGGTGAATATCGTGATAACTAATGGAACTTTAAAGCGTACTCCTTTACCGTAATCCTACCTTGCTTCAAGTTTACAAACTCCTCCACTTTTTCCTCCCTTAACTTCTGAAGAAAGAAGCGGACAATAAAAGCACTAGAGAAATTAGCCTAGAAGACTGTCTCGGTATCATTGCCCCTAAAGTGATCCCATTTTTCATACCATTGATATACCACATTTTTCAACTAATAAGCGATGAACTCCACATCCTTTACATTAGTAGCATACATAACACAGAATTTTTTTCCATTTCATCAATGAAATTTTGAGGGTCTTCCTAAACTTTAGAGCCAGTGAAAGTTGAAAGTCTCAACCTCACAAACTGGACAACTCTAGTGGCCTCAGAAGAACTCACTGCAATACCAGTAGGACCCAAATATTGTGACTGAGATGTCACCAACTCTATCAATAGATGAATAGATTGGCGAATCTCAGCATTGGTAATATCTCATTGAGGTGACTGGATAGGAGTGTCACCTGCGGGAGAAGGATCAGTGGAGATCGCTGGAACTCCACAATAGTAATCAGAAGCAGCAACCCTAGAACAAGTCTATACTCTAAGGGTAGAATAAGTTCCGTCCATATTGTCCTCAAATGGGACAGAAGAGTTTCCACGGTATCAAATTTTCTTGGAGGCATGATCTGAATGACAAACAAATGGGAATTAGAGAGACTCAAGACCTTAGACTCTATATCCCAAAATAAGACAGCAAGAATAGGAAATATTTCTAAATGCCTCATAGCCTCTCTCTTATAAGTGTGGCACTCTACAAACCCATAAAAGAGACTCTACTTGATACCGCTCTGTGGAAAGACAATTGACCATAAACCCAGGCTTTGAAACCAACTTTTTCATGACCCGAGCAGGGCCTATCCATGACAAGTATCTCAATGTCTACTGAGGATCGGAGACCACCCCTTTATTCCTAGCCAAGGAGCATATTTACACTAATAGTGACAGAATTTCAAACATATGATAAAGATAGTAAGGACAAACTCAATACATGGATAATATGTCCAAACCATTAAGCAATACTAACAACCAACACCTAAATCCACAGTCATTTACAAAGCTTCTAACAAAGTCGAATACTAATAAATTATCGGGATATTCCCCTGAGGTAGCCAAAATAATCTGAAACAAAGTCTAATACATCGAGAATAAGAACCATGAAATGAAGACTTCTGAAGTATGGAAGCTCACCACTTCAATGTCAACTCACAGACTAACCATGAGCACCTGATCACTGCACATGAAAAATAGAAGAATTTTTGGCGCTTGTATCACATTAAGATACAGCATCCAAAGACGATTAACGGTTGGAGTGATAGCATGTAACTCAAGGATAAGAGATAAAATAATACCCTGGGTAACAATTCAAAATCAATGCAAAATCCAATGCACATAATTATATGCAAATACATGTATACATGATATCACATGTCGGGGTAGGGAATAAGGCTTAACATGAACATTGAAAAACTTAGCCTAGATTGTGTTGCATAACCTTCATGATAAAGATATCTACGGGCTATATGGTCTAGCTTTTCCCCAGCTGGAAGGACCCCAGTACATGTAGTCACATGAACTAGCGGATAATCATATGTCATATGCCTTATGGGGACTTGAACCTCCCGACAAAATCAAAGTGACTGAAGCACCAATTTATATAACATAGAGGACTTGAACCTCCTAATCATATAGTAATAAATAGGACTCAAACCTCTCGATCAATTAGACCCCGCACCGACTAGTGCGGTTTCTAATGTTGGTCCCTCGAGACCTTCACTTTCAAGGCCTGAATACACAACCCTCTTTTAAGCCCGCTTAAATTATTCAAAACACATTCCCAACCCCACTTGTAAGCTCATGATCATGCCACAATACATTAACCATCATACGGGAAATTTATAACCCCTTGGGTTCAATTAAACATTCACATGGGGAATCCACATACCCCAAGATTCAATAAAATCATACCATAGTTCATTAACCTTTTATGCCAATGTCTTAGTTCAAATGAGCGAGTCAAGATCGTGTCACAAAATATTTATCATAATCAATTTCACCATTAGGTTGAGGGCACATAATTTCCAAAGCTACAAGTCAAGGCAAAACCATTAAATATGGGAAAAACATAACCCTTATATTTATCAACCAAACCCATGCACCCCATAAGTTTCAAAACCGCTAATAAAACATGAATAATACATAATAAACTGTAGGAAATCAATTATATGACTATTCATATCAAAATCCCTCAACCACATCAAAACCTTTGTTCAAATACACAAAATTAACCATGTACATTCATGTATTTAACAAAAATAAGTTAAGGGTAGAGTCACATGCCCGAAATACCCAGCATTATGAAGAGAATTCAAACATTCAAGCTATACTTGACCCATTTCTTGAAAACCCTAAGTATGGATGCTTGAGAGACTTGAGAGGTAAGAAATAATGTTTGGAGTACATTATGAATGAAAAATAGAGTCCCAAGTATGTTTATAAGTCATGGGTTATTGTTGGGATAAGTGGGAAATGTGTAAAATACCCTCATTAAAAGGCTGGAAAATAAACTGTCAGTCGTTACGGGTAACCTTATGACTCATAGGGTCACCCTATGACTCGTTTCCCCCAGCCATATCTCGATAGTACTCAGGACCTCCAACACTAGTATAGTTCTAGAGGGACCTTATGACTCGTAATGAGTCCATACGACTTGTTACGTTCTAGTTGTACTCAGGGTAAAATACTTTGGGCATCACACTAGTTTCCATATGAAAAATACTATACGAGTCATTTAGATTCCTTACGACTCATAACATGGTAGTCATAGTCACATCATTAAACTTGGGTTAGTGTATTGGTTAAACAACGAGAGGACACAATGACTAGCCATGAGTCTTTACGACTCGGGGGCTCAAGTCATAATAAAGACAGCAACTCAAGCACCATTCAGTGGACACCTTACGTCTAGGATCATATGACCCGTCAAGACACTCTAGGACTCGTAGGGTGAGTCGTAGCCAGGACAGTGATGATACAATTTCAGAAATTTTCAAGGACCAAAACTCCAGGGCATTACAAAATCATTTTCACCCCTCAACTTTTCTTTAAAATTCAAAACCCCTCTCAACTTTGAAAAATCATATAACTCCCCGTTTTATCCTATGTATTGTCCATTTTACCCTAGTTTTATCAATATATTTATGTAACACTTCTTTATATATTATATAATTTTTTTTTTAAATAGGTACTTATAACTTTTCATTTAAGTCGATTAAAATTATAAGTAGAATAATACTTTTATGAATTTGTCATAGAATTTTATATTATTTTTATGAATATTTCAATATTATGTTTATTAAGTATTTGTATATGTATGTACATGCATGTTCGTGTATTTTGTCTTTTCCCACTCTCTTATTCCATGTGTTTCATGTTACTTGGCCTTTCTAGATATGACACACCCCTGAATAAAATTTTAATTAGAGGTTTATTTTACTAAACTAATCTTATTAATAATGCTTTGAAACTTTGAATTTGACTACCACTACTTTATGTAATTATTTAATACTAAGGGTAGAAATAAATAAAATATTAAAGAATTATGTTGATTTCATAAATTGGACAAGTAAATTAAAATAATTATTTTAGCGTGAGGGTCAAGTAATATGAAACGGAGGGGGTATTCTCTGTTGATATAAATAAACAAGTTTTAACTGTCATTAATGGAGTACACATAAATAATAGTTTAAATAATGTAAAATATAAATAAATACAATCTTGAAATTTGACCTTAATTTAATTAATTATTTTATAATTTCTGCATTTAAATATATGTGTGTAGTCATTATTACCTACTATTTTCACTTGTATAAATAAATATTGCAATTTTGATTACTATTAATAATGTTAATTTTCTCATTATGCTAATTTACTTCATTATAGAACATCATTAGCTTATATACTTAATTAGTATTTCTCACTTTCTTTTATCAAAATATAATGTTAATATTTTTATGAAAAAATTGTTATATGAATTTTAAAAAATAAAAATATCATCATTTTTAAAGAAGAAAAAAAAAAGAACTTCATAATGAAAGGGCACAATAGGCATTTTAAAGATTTAATTAGGATAAGTGGGGAAGTTTGCTTACTATTATAAGTTGAGGGAGGAGTTTGATTTTAAAATAACGTTGTGGGGTAAAAATAATTTTTACCCAAGTAAAAATTGAAAAAGATATAAAGTCACCCTTGAAGTTGTCTCAAATTTGCTAAAAGATATTTTAACTTTGCGGGCATCTTCTTATCCCACAAAAGTTGTATGGACTATTGTAAATAGACCATTTTTACATATTTTGTCACCAGCCTTGGTCTAATTTTAAGCGCGTGTTGGTCCCTTTTTCTTTTAACTAATTAATTAAATTAAATCATAGATCAAGGGTGGGTTTAACCCGTCCCAACCCTTCAGGTACCCTTTAATCATATAATTCTTTTTTTTTCTTTTCCATTTCTCTCACTTTACTCTCTTCATTTTTTTCTCTTTTGTTTCTCGTGTGAAAATTAACAATGTAGTGTAGCTAAGTTAGGAACTTTGTTGGTTCATTTCTTGGGAGAAATAGTTGACTAGACAAAGAATTAAAGATTATCCGGATAGTATTTTTCATAGTTAACTAGTTTTTATTAAAGATTGTATGGTTTATTCATATATTTGTGAATTTTTTAGGAAAAACACATTTGTAGCGATTATTTTAGTGAAAAAAGTGTTAGAATCGATTTATTTTGTTAAAGTTGTGCAAGGGTTTTGAAGTGTTGGGTTGTGCTATCTACATGCGTATATATATACTTTTTACAGCTAGTATTATTTAAAAAACATATTTTAAGGTAATGTTTAAGAAAAATATTTGAATATTGTTATGTTTTGTTATGTTTTCCTTTTTATATGATTATATATGGCTGTTAGGGTTTTGTTCCTATTATGTTAGGACTGTTGAGACAGGGTGCTAGATTCTAGATGAAAATAGTTAGTTTCTTCCCCACTTAGAATTTTGTTTACTGATTTTGTGAATATTAAAATGTGTGTTTACTGATTGTGTGTCTTTTTATATGAATATATAGTACTGTTAGATTTTTGTTATTATATGTTTGGACTTTTGAGATTTAGAATTTTGTTTAAGATTTTATGTGATTGAAATATGTTTGTTACATGTTTTTTTAGGAATCTTTTTACGTTTTTTGTTCTAATAATTTTAAAATGGTATTATGGGGGCCAAATTGTATTTGGTCCCCACCTGGTTATATTGGTAGGACTGTGACTGAATTCCTAGATAGAGATATTGATATGATGTCCTATTTTGAGTTGAGAGACAACATAAAGTATCTAGGATATACAACAGAGTGTGACTTTTTTTATTAAGTGGGATGGATTATAGCTAAAAATAAAATGTGATAAGGTTATTTGTGATATTTCCATCATATTAAAAAATAGGGATGAACTCGAGGTGTATATTTTTCATTGGGTTAATAAACCTTATCAGGCCCTACTTAAATTGAAGTTTATCCCCAATTTGAGGGACAGTGGGGTAGGTAAGGAATCTTTGAACCTTCTTAATGAGGTTGATGTTTCTAACCCTAATATTCATCCTCCTTCTGTTGAAACTTCTAACCCTTCTATTGGATGTTCCAACCCTCCTAACCAGCCTCTTTTTTTTATGTACCTTCCAACTCTCTTAATCCTATAATAGATAAAGATCCAAGTAATGATAATTTAAAAGAAGATTCAAAATTAGAAGGGGATACTAGTGAGAAATTGAGGTTGACAGTGATATTCATCAAGAGTACACTGATATAAAGGAAAGTAAGTGGCATTTCAATAGGTCACAAAGGATATTGATATAAAGGAAAGCAAGAGGCATTTCTATAGGTCACAAAAGAAAAGTAGAGGTACAACGTCTGAATAGATTCATGATGGTGAAAAGGGAATAGACATATGGTATGATGAGACAAATATTGGTATTAGGAATAACGCAATTGGTAATGTCATGAGCCGAATCAGGTCCTGGCCATGATGGTTATCTCAAGTCCACTGGGAACCGGAGACCACCCCCGTTTCCTAGTAAAAAAGAACACCACATACCTAGCGGCGGATGAATTTCGAACATATAAGAAGATAAAAAATTATAAGCTCAAAAAAATACGAGAATATCAATAACCAATCCGACCACAGTAATCCACAAAGCCTCTAAATAATACCAATCATCAACCTAAGTCGGGATATGCCCCAGACGATAGTCAAAATGCATCCAAAAAGGAATTAGTCTATGACATACTAAACCAAGAAGTAACGGGCCTTCCAGAAGAAGGAGGCTCACCACTTCAAGCTAATACGCGAACAACTCTGGAATCACCTATCACTGCGCAGAAAAAGTAGAAGTGCCTTCGGACACTACATCATGTGGAGATATATCATCCTGGGATGGTTAGTGGGTTGAGCACTAATATGTAACTCAGTATAAGGATAAAGTAATGTCAATCAAAAGTTTAATTTCAAACTCAATGTACATGTTCACATTCATGCATACAAATATATAATAAATGTTGGGGTAGGGAAACAAGGTTTAGCATGATACTAAAATATTAGTCTGGACTATATAGCTCAACCATCATAAACAGGCACCTACAGGCTATATAGGTTCAGCTCCTCCCATTGAAAGGGCCTTAGTAGGTGTTAGACATATGAACCAGAGGTATCAAAGAAGAATAGAAAATGCCTCGACTCCATGAAAATCCTAGATACAAATAAATCAATAGTGTGAACCATGCACATGATCATCAAGACTAACCCTCACGTCGGCAAACGTGAGTTTCCAGTATTAGTTCTTTGGGACTCATACCTTCACGTCTTAGCTACATAACCCCCATTAAGCCCAATTAAAACAAGTTTCATATAACTCATTCATTAATCAAGGAATTATACATTAAGGCACACCATAGGTATCGTCATACCATTTAGCTTGCAAGCTCATAATTATGCCAACGTAATTTCATTAACATGGGGGAATGCCTCGACCCTCTTTTTCATTAAATTAATGTTGGAGGAATGCCTCGACCTTCTTTAGTTTATCAAATCAATGTTGGGGGAATGCCTCGACCCTTTTTGTTCATTAAATCAAAACATAGCCAACAAGGCCTTCAAAATTCATGTTCATCATTTAACCATTTATGCAATGCGATAGTATATGTGAGTAACTCAAACCAAATGACAATTCCATGATTCAAAGCTATTTACACACGTGGGTTGAGGGAACACGATTATTCAAACCCAATTTCCAAGTTCAAAACATAAATTTGGGGAAATACCTCAACTCCCATTCCAATTCCCACACCCATGCACCCCATTAGTTCAAAACATCTAATTTAAAGCATGAACAACTCATGAAAACTATGAAAAAAAAATTCAAGGATCAACAATTCCAAAACCCTCAACCAATCTCAATACCCACATTCACATCCATACAAATAAATCATTTTAAACACATGTTTTTCGTAAAATAAGATTTGGGAAAGAGTAACATGCCTGAAAGTATCACAATTATGGAGAGAAACACCCTTGAGAGCCCTAATTGACCAACTTTTTGGAAACCCTAAGTGTTCTTGACATTGGGGATTTGAGAGAGTTTGAGAAGTTATTTTGATTTGTTTTGGAGTTTTATAATACCCTAAAGGGGTTTTAAGTCATGGGTCATGATTGGGGAAGAGGGGAAATGTCCAAGGTGCCCTTAATTAAAAGCTGAAAAATGGTCGCCAGTGACCACGGGTCACCCCACGACTCGTGAGGACACATTATGACTCATCACCATGAGTCGTAGTCAAGATAATAACTCAAGCACCCTTTACTTGTTACCTTACAAGTTATACACTATGACTCGTGTACAGTCCATACAACTTGTAGGAACCTAATCGTACCTTGAGCAGAAACCTGGGCCATCACACTAGTTCCATTACGAAAGGTACACTATGACTCATCGAGAGTCTATATGACTCGTTAGGCACAACTCATATCCAAGAAAGAAACAAATGGAATCTTTACTGGTCACCCTATGATTAAGGTCTTACGGCCCGTATAAACACCATGTGACTCATACCATGAGTTGTAACTTAGGAAGTAAGCTCAAAGATCAAGGATTTTTCAGGGACCAAAAATCTGGGGTGTTACATTCTCCCCCCTTAGGATCATTCATCCCTAAATGATGAGATAAGGCATTCATTGGCACAATTTAACATCGGACATAATTACACTTTCTTTTAACAAAGACAAATAACAAACATATTAAGGAATACATATACCTCAAGCACTATTATCCAAAATGGGAAACCAGAATGGATATTTGGACTTCATATCATCTTCTGTTTCCCAAGTAGCTTCTTCAACCTTATGATTCCTCCATAGAACCTTCACAGAAGCCACATCCTTAGTCCTCAAACCACAAACTTGCCTATCCAAAATCTCAACTGAGACTTCCTCATAAGATAAGGAAGCTGAAACACCAACATTCTCCAAAGAAATAATCAAGGAAGGATCACCCACACACTTCTTTAACATTAAAACATGAAACATCGGATGAATGGAACCCAAACTAGAAGGCAAATCTAATTCATAAGCCACATTGCCCACTCACCTTAAAATATAATATGGGCAAAAATAATGAGTGAGCTTCCCTTTTTTTCTAAACCGTATCACTCCCTTTATGAGAGACACCTTTAAAAATACCAAACCTCCACATCAAACTATAAGTTCCTTCGCCTTATATCCGCATAGGACTTTTGGTGACTTTGGATGGTCTTAAATCTATCCCGAATTACCTTCACCTTTTCTATGGCTTGGTGAACTAAGTCAGGATCGAATAACCTATTCTCACCAACCTCAAACCACCCAATAGGAGTCCTACACCTCCTACCATAAAGGGCCTTAAATGGAGCCATCCCAATACTAGAGTGAAAGCTATTATTATACGTATACTCAATGAGAGGCAAATGATCAACCCAGCTACCACCAAAATCAAGCACACAAGACCTTAGCATATCTTCTAAGTCTAAATTGTTCTCTCTGCTTGACCATCCATTTGAGGATGAAAAATGGTGCTAAGTTTCACCTTAATCCCCAAACCTCTCTAAAATGAGCGCCAAAAGTAAGACTTGGACTGCATACCATGATCAGATATAATAGAGATAGGTGCACCATGCAACTTGACGATCTCTTAAATGAAGAGCTTAGCATTATCCTTTGCAGAATAATTAGTCTTCACTAGAAAAACGTGAGTAGACTTGGTCATCCTCTCCATGATGACCCAAATTGAATCAAACGAATGGCGAGACTGTGCAAAATTAGTAACAAAATCCATATTAATCACTCCCCATTTCCACATGGGCAACTCAATATATTGAGACAAACCACCGGGCCTCAAGTGCTTCACCTTCACATACTGACAGACCATACACTTAGCTACAAAATTTCCCACATCCCTCTTCATGTTACTCAACCAATAGATCTTCTTCAAGTCATGGTACATCTTTATCGAACTAGGATGAACAGTTTACCTTGACTCACGAGCCTTAGTTAAGATCCTTTCTCGCAATGCATCAATATTAGGAACACATAGTCTGCCTTTGTACCTCAAGATACCATCACTACTAATATCAAAAGCCAGGACCTTCTGTTGACCCACATCACCCTTGGCCTACGTTAAAATAGAATCCAAAACCTATTTTTCCTTCACTTCAGCACCAAGAGCACCTTTTGAATAATCACACCACCTTCCTCAAAGTTCAAGAGATTAACTCCAAGATTAGCCAGTCCGTGAATATATTTCACCAATCCTTATTTCTCCTTATCAACATAAGACAAGCTCCCCATAGACAACTTGCTAAGAGCATCAGTAACCATATTAGCCTTACCTAGGTGATAATGCAGACTCATATCATAGTCCTTAAGCAACTCAAGCCATCTTCTTTGCCTGAGATTCAACTCCTTCTGGATGAACACATACTACAAACTCTTATGGTCTGAGAAAATATTAACATGAACCCCATACAGGTAATGGCACCAAATATTCAAAGAAAAAACCACAGCCAACAACTCCAAATCATAAGTCGGATAGTTCTTCTCATGCACCTTCAACTGCCTAGAAGCATATGCCACAACCTTGCCCGCTACATCAACATGCAACCCAGTCCCACACGAGACGCATCACAATAAACAATGAAACTATCAGTACTCTCGAGCAAGGTCAAAATAGGAGCAGAAGTCAACTAATCCTTCAACTTTTCAAAGCTACCCTAACAATCATCCTACCATAAAAACTTTACATTTTACTGTGTCAATCTAGTTAATGGAGCAGCAATCGAACAAATACTCTCCAAAAAACTCTTATAATATTAGGCCAAACCCAAGAAACTTTGAATATCAGTTGGAGTCGTAGGTCTAGGCAGTTTCTTAACCACCACAACTTTCTATGGATGCACCATGATCCCCTCACTAGAATTAACATAACTCACAAAAGTAACAATAGTTAACCAAAACTCACACTTTGAACACTTAGCATTCAAATTTTGATCCTTAACTATTTGAAACACTATATGAAGGTGATTGGCATGATCCTCCTTACTGTTTGAATACACTAAGATGTCATCAATAAACACAATGACGAATATTTATAAAAACTGATGGAATACCCGGTTCATAAGATCTATGAATGCCGCCGGGGCGTTAGTCAAACCAAAGAACATCAGTAACCCGACTGAAGATCAATCTTAGAAAAGTACTTAGCACCTTAAAGCTAGCCAAAGAGATCATCATTTCTGGGAAGAAGATACTTATTCTTTATTGTCACCTTATTCAACTGGCGGTAATCTATACACATCCGAAAAGACCCATCCTTATTACACACGAAGAACACAGGAGCACCCCACGGAGAAACGCTAAGGCAAATAAAACCCTTATTAAGAAGATCTTTCAGCTGTTCCTCGAGTATTTTTAGCTCGTCTTGAGCCATTATATAGGGAGGGATAGATAGGATGAGTGTCCGGGAGAAGATCGATCCCAAAATTATTTTTCCTGTCGGGAGGGATGCTAGTAAGATCATCATGAAATACTTCGATAAAACCATTAACTATAGGGACAGGTAACAAAGAAATACCCTAGAAATTAGAATCTTTAATCCAAACCAGGTGACATAGACATCCCTTGGAAATTAATTTCCAGGCTCTTAGATAAGAAATAAATCTTTCCTTAGGCACTAGGGAACTCCCTTCCCACTCAATCACTGGTTCATTTGGGAATCGGAAACGGACCCTTTGGATCCTATAATCAAGATATGCATAGCATGAATGGAGCCAATCCATACCAAAGATAAAATTAAAATCTAACATCTCTAACTCTATCAAATCCACCAACATCTCCCTACCACAGATAGATACCACACAACCCCTATAGAGTCTTCTAGCATAATATAGTCACCCACTGGGGTAGACATAAAAAGGGATCAGGAATATACTCAGGACTAAAACCTAAATGAATACCACATAAGGGGTCACATAAGAATGGGAAGACCCGAGATCAATCTGACAATATACATCACGAGAGAAAAGTTTTAGCGTACCAGTAACAACATCAGGAGATATCTCAGAATCCTTATGGGTGGTGTGAGCATACAGACTATTTCAGCCAATACTGGTACCAAAAATAGCACCCTTTGGTGCAGGAGCTAAAGAGGCTATAATCAGGACTTTATTAGCCCTAGTGGAAATATCACTTGAAGGACAATTTCTCTAAGTATGGCCAGGCTGTCCATATTTGAAATACTTATTTCTTTTCTCATCATAAAAACCATGGTGAAACTATCCATAAAATCTGTTAGGAGGATATGATGGGGCTGACTAGGCCCCACTGGCCTGAGATTGGGAACTTTGTACCTTAAACCCACTGTTTCTCTAAAAGAGATGATCATCGGATGGCTTAGGATATGGAATACTAGCCATAGAATAAGAACTAAAATTTCCCCACTTCTTCTTAGACCATTGCCTGCCATCTCTACCACTATTCTGTTGGCCTCTACCCTACTCAGAATACCTGGACCTCTTACCTTACCTCTCCCCTATTTTGTCTTATTTCTTCTTTTCATCTTCAACCTATTATATATACACCCCTATTTAGGGCATACACTTTCACGATCATCCTACCTTGTTTTAGATTCATGAACTCCTCAATGTTAGATTCCCTCAACTCTGGAGGAAAGAAACGATCCAGAAAGGAACTAGAAAACTCATCCTACAATGCCAACTCTACATCATTACCCCTTGATTAATCCCACTCCCTATATCACTGATATGCCATATTCTTCAACTGATACATAGAAAATTCCACACCCTCAGAGCCAGAAGCATACATCACCCTGAATATCTTCTCCATCTCATCTGCAAGAACCTAAGGATCCTCTTCCACTTTAGATTCAGTGAAGGTCGAAGGATTCAGCCTCATAAACTGGCCAACTCTAGTGACCTTAAAAGATAAAGAAATCAAACTAACACAATTGGGATGATGAGAATAAGAAGTCAGCAACTGAGTCAGCATATGAATAGACTGACAGAACTCATCATTAGAAATATCTCCTTGGGGCGGTAGGGAAAGATCATCATCAGCCCAAGGAGGACTAGTAGAGACCAGTGGAACTCTAAGGGGGTAAGAAGAAGCAGGGACCCTAGATCGGATTTGTACCCCATAATTAGGATGAGTTTCATCCACATTGACCTCAGGTAGGACAAAGGAGTTTCCACGAGCATCAAATCTTCAAGAAGGCATGATCTGAAATGCGAACAAACAGAATTAGAGGAGATTTCTACATCCTAGACTCTACAGCCCAAAAATAGAATGCAAGACAGGGAAACATTCCTAAATGCCTTATAGCCCCTCCCTTATAAGTATGGTGTGCTACAAACCCAGAAAAATAACTCTACTTGACACGGCTATGTGGACACCCAATGACACCAAACCTAGGCTCTAATACCAACTTTTTCATGACCCAAACCAGGGCCTGGCTGTGACGAATATCTCAAGTCCACTGAGGACCAGAGACCACCCCTATTTCCTAGTCAAACAGAACACAACACACCTACCAGTGGATGAATTCCAAACATATAATAAGATAGAAAAGTATAAGCTCAAAAGAATCTTAGAATATCAATAACCAACCTAACCCCAGTAACCCACAAATCCTCTAAACAATACCAATCATAAACCTAAGTTGGGACATGCCCCCAACGATAACCAAAATAAGTCCAAAAAAAAATTAGTCTATCACATACTAAACCAAGAAGTAACAGGCCTTCCGTAAGAAGAAGGCTCACCACTTTAAGATGACACATAAAAAATATTTGAATGACCTATCACTACGCATGAAAAGTAGAAATGCCTTCGGACAGAGCAACTTTGTCATGACCCAAACCAGGGCCTGTCCGTGATGGGTATCTCAAGACCACTGAGGATTGGAGACCACCCCAATTTTCAGTCAAACAGTTAATAACACACCTATGAATGGATGAATTCCATATATATAACAAGATAGAAAAGTATAATCTAAAAAAAATTGAGAATATCAATAACCAACCCGACCACAGTAATCCACAAAGCCTTTAAACAATATCAATCATCAAACTAAGATGGGAAACGACCCCGACCATAGCCAAAATGAGTCCAAAGAGAAATTAGTCTATGACATACTAAACCAAGAAGTAGTGAGCTTTCCGAAAGATGGAGGCTCACCACTGTAAGCTGACACGCGAAAAACTCTGGAATCACCTATCACAAAAAGTAAAAGTGCCTTCAGACCTTGCATCGCATAGGGATACAGTATCCGAGGATGGTTAGTAGGATGAGTAATAGCATGTAACTCAGGATAAGGATAAAGTAATGCAAATCGAAATTTTAATTTCAAACTTAATGTACATGTTCACATTCATGCATATATATATATATATATATATAATAGATGCTAGGGTAGGTAATTAGGTTTAGCGTAATATTAAAATATTAGCCTGGACTATGTAGCTCAACCGCCATAAATAAGCACCCATGGGCTATATGGGCTCAGTTTTTCTTGCTGAAAAGGCCCTAGTGCATGTTAACCACATGAATCAGAGGTATCAAAGAAGACTAGAGAATTACCTAACCCCACGTCAATCCTAGATATAAATATATCAATATTGTGAACCATGCACATGGTCATCATGACCAAACCTCACATCGATAAACGTGAGTTTTCAGTATCAGCCTTCAGGGACTCATACCTTCACGACTTAGCTACATAACCCCCATTAAGCCCAATTAAAATAAATTTCACATAACCATTCATTAACCAAGGAATTATACATTAAGGCACACCATAGGTATCTTCATACCATTTAGCTTGCAAACTTATAATTATGCCATCGCAATTCTATTAACTTAGGGGAATGCCTCGACCCCCTTTGTTTATTAAATCAATGGTGGAGGAATACCTCGACCTTCTTTAGTTTATCAAATCAATATTGGGGGAATGCATCATCACCCTTTGTTTATTAAATCAAAACATAGCCAACAAGGCTTTTAAAATCCATGTTCATTATTTAACTATTTATGTAATGCAATAATAAAGGTGAGTAAGTCAAACCAAATGACAATTCCATAATTCAAAGCCATTTATACACATGGGTTGAGGGAACACAATTATTTAAAACCAATTTCCAAGTTCAAAACATCAGTTTGGGGGAATACCTCGACCCTCATTCCAATTCCCAAATTCATGCACCCTATTAGCTCAAAACATTTAATTCAAAGCATGAACAACTCATGAAAACCATGATAAAATAATTCAAGGACCAACCATTCAAAAACCCTCAACCCATCTCAAAACCCACATTCAAATCCATACAAATAAAACATTTTAAACACATAATTTTCATAAAATAATATTTGGGGAAGAGTAACATTCCAGAAAGTATCACAGCTATGGAGAGAAATCACCCTTGAGATCCCTAATTGACCAACTTCTTAGAAACCTTAAGTGTTCTTGACCCTGGGATTTGAGAAGTTATTTTGATTTATTTTAGAGTGATAATGATATCCTAAAGCGGTTTTAAGTTGTGGATCACGATTAGGGAAGAGGGGAAATATCCAAAGTGTCCTTAATTAAAAGCCAAAAAATGGTTGCCAGTGACCACGGGTCACCCTACGACTCATGAGGATACATTACGACTCATTACCACGAGTTGTAGTCAAGATAGTAGCTCAAGGACTCTTCACTAGTTACCTTACGACTCATAGGGACCTAATAATACCCTGATTAAAAACTTGGGCCATCACACTGGTTCTGTTACAGAAGGCACACTACGACTCGTAGAGAGTCCATACGACTCGTTAGGCACAACTCATAGCCAAGTTACAAAAAAAGGAAATCTTTACCTATCACCCTATGATTAGAGTCTTCCAACCCATATATACACCATAAGACTCGTAGCATGAGTCGTAGTTAAGAAGTAATCTCAAAGATCAAGGATTTTTAGGGATAAAAAATCTAGGGTGTTACAGGTAAGCTAGGAGGTGAAGAACCTTATTATTTAAGTGATGAACCTCCTAGCTTTGTATTATATGATGAAGCAGGTTATGGAGATGGTAAAGATATTGATCAAGCATAGTACAAATCGATGAGAAGGAAGAAAGCCCAAAATAATGTTATTTTTAATGCAACTTGGAAAAAATTATTTGGGAAGTAGGATTGGTTTTTTCAATTATAAAGGAATATAGGCTAACTGTAATCAATTATGTAGTTTAAGAAAAGATCCAAATTAAAAAATATATAAATGAGCCTAGCAGAGTTAGAGTGAGATACAACAAAGAGACTTGTCCTTGATTGTTGTGTACAAGTAAGGATAAAACTAGTAAAGATTTTATAGTTAAAAGATACAACCTTGTCCATATATGTTTGACATCGACTTTTAACTATCTTTGTTGTTCAAAGTTTATGGCCAGTAAACACAAAGAAATAATAACTTCGCTATATATAGTTTTGATGATGAGCAGCTAACTGCAAGGGACCAGGTCCTTGGATGTTCATAGTAGAGTTGAACTGGCACGTGTGTCTGCATAATTTTGTCCTCTTATATAACAAACGTGTAGATGTTATTTGTACTGATTAGGACACCTGGTCCAATGAGATTTCGGCCCTAATCATCACCCAGCTATAAAAGAAAAAAAGACTTCTCCATCAAACAGTTTATCCATAGATCTAAAAAGTTAAAGGAGGCAGAAAAAACGCCATTTCAAGATTGCTCAAGCATTGTTGATGTTTTTATCTTTGTAATATACTTAAAGAGTGACAACGCCCAAGCGCACACGCAAGTGCACTTGGTCTTATCAAGTAATATAGTGGCTTCAAGAAAGCCCAAGTATTGATCTCTCAGGGACTTGCGTTCGCCACCTATCTAATTTTAGTCTAACTAATTGAGAAAAAAATAAACAAAAAGATAGTTTGTAATTTTGTAAATTAAAAATAAAATAAATAATGCGTAAAAATAAAAGTCTTCGGACAATCAATGGATTAAAGCCCTGGGTTAAAGCACTCCAAACAATCATACTATGTTATTGAATTTTATTCATCAACTTGTTTATCTTGGTTGTTGATTCGTAGGGTTAATTGCATGATCATGGTTTTCCAACCTCTAATCTTTTACCTAATATGGACCTTACAACTACATCGTTGAGCGGGAATATAATAATTCAATTAAGTTAATTACAACTATCAACCTATGTATGAATCAAGTAAGGCATCTAAGTACATCTCTATCCTAGACGCTAAGTTTAATTCTTTATTCTATAAAAGAATAAAAACTCAAACTTTATTTATTCCCATGTTCTATCTCTCTATTTCCTCTCCCGAGATTAAAAGATTGACAATATATGTATTCTAAGGGTCGCGAATCCTTAAAATAATTATAACAAGAATAAACAAACAATCAATTATGATAAGCAAATATTAATCGAAATTAATCCAAAATAATAGTAATCATGTTCTTGAATTTAACCCCGAAAGGAGGATTTTTAGCCATTAATATTCATAATCACGATCCAAATAATTGAATACATAATGTGAAAAATTAAAGACTAAATAAAAATAATAAAACCTAATTAACCGTGTAGCCACTTCCACTATTCTCCCAAAACAGTGTCCGCTCCCGTTAATTGCGTGTCCAGTGGATGATCAATCCAATTATATATCATATGACCAGCTGTCCAGCACCATATATATATATATATATATATATATATATATATATATATATGATAATATTAATCCTTAGTATAAGTGATTTAGGCAGCATCACGTGGAAAGTCCTAAGAATTCGTGCCAAATTGAATAAAAATAGGACATTGTGCTCAACTGTGTCGGCGCTGATGGACTTGTTGTGTATCAATTATCAACGCGACGCATTGCTCAACGCGTTGGCACATCGAAGCGTCACATTGACTTCGCGTCATCTCACTGAAATTTTTGTTAAAAAAATAGTTAAGTGTGGAACGTCCTATCCTTTGCTCATGTCTTTTGTAGTGTATTTTTCATAAATTTTGAGCCTTTTTATCATCAATATATCATCGTATTTAGTTCACCAAGCCTCCTACAATATGATACACCACATACTCAAGATTAAAACAACACAATATTCTCAACAACAAATCAAAATAAGAGCTAAGATAAGGCAATTTCGCAATGATCTTTCACTTATTATTCCGACTCTTGACTTAATCAAATTAAACTTTGCACATTACAAATAAGTTATTTCACTCATAATTACGCATTTAAAATATTTAGAATAAATTAAACACATTAGAATCCATCGAGACCAACTAGACACACAACTAGCTCGAGCTAGTAAAACTAGTTTTCCGAGTTGAACTCTAAATGACTCAATTAAATACAAACTTGTTTGAAAAATACCTTGGACATTGTAAATACACACTTGGAAAGTTAAATGCTTATTTATATCAATATGAACACATTAAGCACTCGAATATCTCGCAAAAAAAGGCGAAATAAGCTAGAATAATAATACAAAAATGTATATAATCACCTTAGATCAAAGAGTGAGTGAGTGTTCTTAAGTGTTGATTTGTCATTGAACTACTCATGCTATAAGAGTAGTGTTTGCTTTGTAGTTGCTCGAGAGTAATTAGGTAGAGTTGCCTAAGTGTGATACTAGTTAGAGTTAATTAGTGTAGAGAGTCCTTGGCAGAGTCGCCAAGGTAAGCTTATAATAGAGTTATTACAAGCAAAAAGAGCCCAAAGTTAGGCTGAAATTGAGTCTGTAATCAAGAGGTTGATTATAAAGCATTTTGTTAGTACTTGTAAGGGCAAGCCATGGGTTTTCCTCTCTTGAGAAAGGGGGGTTCCATGTTAAATCTTGTCTGTTGTTTATTTCTAGCACTGTCTTTTGATTACTGGTTACTTTACTGTATCTTGCCTGTGATTGACTTTGTGGGACCTGGTCCCTCATTGTGTGGTGTAGCCCTTAGAGTTTTAAAAATTGGTATCAGAGCTTGGTCACTCTAAAAGGTTCATACCTAGAGTGACATGGCTAGCATGGCTGCTCCACCTAATTTGGTGGAAGGGCAATCTACAACTAGACCACCGAGATTCAATGGGCAGTATTATGGGTGGTGGAGAACCAGGATGTTTGACATCATTATGGCTAATTATAGTGAACTTATAGACATAATTATTGATGGTCCTCATATTCCAGTTAAAGAAGTCAAAGAAGGAGAAATAACAAGAATTGTAGTAAAAAGCAAAAGAGAATATGATGATGAAAATAGAAGGAAGGTTGAGAAAAACTACAGGGCTAAGAAATTGTTAGTATATGGTATAGGGCTTGATGAATATAACAGGATCTCATCTTGTGAAAATACCAATGAGATCTGGGATTGCGTGAGGACTACACATGAAGGTACAATTGATTTAAAGGATTCTAAAGTAGACATGTTGACTACTCAGTATGAAACCTTTACTATGAAAGAAGGATAAACAATCCAAGAAATACATACAATATTCATTTCTATCACTAATGAGCTTCACTAACTGGGAGAAGTGATTCCATTGTATAAGTAAGTGAGAAAAATTCTTGGTGTTTTTCTTAAGTCTTGGGAAAGCAAAGTAAATTTCAAAACTAAAGCCATAAACCTGAAGACCCTCACCATAGATGAACTGAGTGGAAAGTTATAGACCCATAAGCTCAAGAAGTAGAAAGGGATGGATAAGAATGATGCAAAAAGGAAATAATCCCTGGCATTAAAAGCTTCAAACTTGATTCAGCAGAAGAGGACAATGATTTTGCCTATTTGGAAAATAGGATTGTTAAAGCCATGAAGAAGAGTGGTCAGTTCTAAAGAAAAGGAAGCACTAGTAAAAAAGGTAATAATATTGAGGTGTGTCATAAATGTGGGAGTCCTGAGTACTTTATCCAAGACTATCCAATGCACAAATTTGATTATCAGGAGTATCTCAAGACAGTAAGTGACAAGGGAAGTAACAGGGACCAAGTCCCAGAAAAATCAAGAAGGAAGGCAGCAGCTATGTATGTTGTAAAATAAGCTCTAGCAACATGGGGAGTCTCTTCAAGTGATTCAGGTGAAAATGAGAAGACTGGAGTTATTTCTATTCTAGCAGTGGAAAATAATCTAGTTATCTATGATTCCATGTTTGTATTCATGGCAAACACAAAAGATAAAAAAGAAAAGAAGGTAACTCTTTTTGTTATTAAGGAGAATCTAGATAATTACACTGCTAGAAAGATAAAAAGACTTGCTAGTGTCTTGATTGACTCTGTATGTGAACTTACTGCTGAGAAAAATGCTTTAGAGAAGAAAGTAGAAAATCAAGAACAGGAATCGATTGCCTTAACTATTCAAATATTTGAAACTAAAGAATTGGTCACTAAAGTTAAGTCTAAAAATATGAATTGTATACTGGAGAACATAAATGGTGTAGATGGTAAATGGAAGAAGGAAGACTCAAGGCTTTAGATTGATCTTGAGGAGAAATTGGAAGTTTCACAAAAATACCTTATGCCAGTACTTCACATGAATGAAGAGTTAGAGAAGGACCTGGTCCGCTTGAAAGAAGAGTTAGAATCATCCTAACAATTCCTTTCTAATCTCACTGGTCAGGGAGTCAATAATAGTAAGGGGCTTGGGTATTAGTATAAAACTCAATCTTCTGGGTCACAAGACAAGGTTGCTCCAGATGTCAAAAACAAAGTCTATAAGCACTTGTGTACTCACGGTAGAAGAGATGGACAGCTGAAGGAACACTGTTAAAGTCGGAATAGAGCAAGAATGTTTAATAATAGATATATCCAGTAAAAGAATTCCTACCCAAAGAATTTCATGTCCTTGAAAAGTATGAAGAAAAACACTCTACCTAGATGGGCCAAAAGAGATTTGATCACACCATTGTCCTCCTACTAGGAACTAAAACTGAAGTGGGTTCCCAAATTCATCTTGTGATCATGGTTCCAGGTAAGAGAAAAGGGATTGCAGTCAGAAATGGTTCATTGATAAGTGCTCAAAGTTTAACTCTGAAAAGCCTGATTGTCCTTTCTTTCTCAGGACACTTCAAGTGGAAGTATCTTATTTTGATATGGTTGATTTCAAAGTACTTGGTCCTGGAAAAATAGAGATAAAATTTTCAAGGTAAGAAATGCATAGAGCTTCTAATTAATCACAAATCTATTGATACCTAGACATAGTAAAGTCTTAAAAATTGAAGAATTCATTCATGATAATAATGGTGAAAGGCTGAAAAGGTGCATATGAGAATGATATTAATTTAGAATACCAGTCACTGATCCCAGCTTAAAGTAGAGGACCAACAAGAAATGGTCATGTCAGAATTCCTAGGTACCTGGTCCAAAAGGAATTCATTTCAAAAGAAAGAGCTTGGGGGAGTGTGTTGAGGATATAAAGTAGAAGCAAACAGTTATTTAATTTACTTAACCTAACATATAAATCAGTGTATCTCTTCAAAAATTAGTTATGTTTAGGAGGAAGGTATCCTTGGTAGAATAGTTGCATATTGGTCTAACTCAGTACCATACCTTTGCAGATATACACCCATGGGAACAACTTTAGAGGTGGACAGATATGACAAGCACAAAGTTGAAGATTCACACAAACTAGAGAGGGACCTGGTCCCATCTCTCAAGTTAGTATCTTGTATGTGCAAATTTTTTCTGTTCTGTCAAGAAAAAGTCGTATCCTCGTTGTCCTATTCTAAAAGGGAAAGTGAGTCACCTAAAATCTAAAATCATTCGTATCTTTTTCCCACATAAAACCCTTCCTTGTGCTTATTGTTCCCTTAAATCTTGCTACACCCACTCCTTTTCTCATCTGAAAGAAAAATCCAAATAGCCCTTCTAAGAAAAGGATCTTCTTGATGGTTGTAGCTATCACAGTTATATGTCCTTCAAAGGATTCTGATCTTAGTATAGTTAGAAGTCCCTTCCAAAACCTTTCTGAAAAACATCCTTCTTCTCCTACTCTTCCAAATCTTAACTCCTTCATCTCTCAACCTGTTAATGAAGAATCATCCCCAAATCTTCAAAATTGGTCTGATAGTGTTGTAGTGGATAAAACCTGGATTGCTGAAAATTTCATCTTATTGTCAAATAGACTATGAAAGATAATAGTTGATTACAAAAAAACAATGTCAGTAAAATACAAAGAATTTCTAAAAGATGGTCTGGAATTTTTACTGTGAAGCTGATGACTCTTGAGGGACCTGGTCCCAAGAAGAGAAAAGTAGTTGAAAGAGAATTTGTGATCACTTATTCTAGAAAAAAGATTGGGGAGAAAAGTGAGGTTGTATCCAAGGAAGTTAGAAATAGGTTCTTGAAGAATCAAAAGGTGTTAACTAGAAGGATTTTTAATTCAAATATGCTAACAGAACCTGGTATGCAAAAACTAGTTGAGTTGGTAAAACATCAAGGTTGGATGCATCTCTTGGAAGGACCTATTGCCACTATTTTTGATAAGATAGATAGGGAATTCTATTTCACTTTAGAATTCTCAAAAGATGGGATGAATCTGACTGCACAGGTCCAAGGATAAAAATAAGGGTGAATGAGAAAACACTGGGAAGAATTTCAGGAGTTCCTATATATGGGGTGAGAAATGTCTCCAAGCAGCTGCCTTCAATAGAATTCTTAGCAAATGCATCCAAGGTCAAAGTAAAATCTGTGGCTACAATGAATAAGAAATCACTCAAAAGTGAGTTTCAATTGGTCTTTGACTTAGTGAAAAAGGTGATTCTGCCTAGATCACAAAAGAAAAGCATTGCCTTAGCCACTGATTTGTATGTAATGGATTACCTTAGTAGCTTTGAATTCATAAATCTTCATGCATTGATAATATAACATATTCACAAAGTAGTTCTTGGAAAGAATGTAAAGCATGGCATATCTTATGGATATTGGTTGAACAAGTATTCGACCAATTTGATATTGTCTGTGATAATGGAACCCAAGAGACTGTGCTTCAAATGCTTGGCATAAAGACATTTGTCAAAACTGAATGTGTTAAGTCAGGTAGCATTTCTTAGAAAGAGTTCAACAAGGAAATAAAAGAACTAAAGTTCAACCTAGTTGCCAAGGATGAAGAAATCAGTAAGCTTCAGGTGAAAATTGAGCATCTCTCCAAAAAAGCCCATGTGACTCTGAAATGCTCAGAACTAAGAATGTTGAACTGAAAAAAAGGTGTCAATCTTAACTGGTGAGGTCCTTAGCCAGAATGCTGAGATAAGGCATCTCAAAAATAACCTGACCCTACTCCTTAAATAAAAAAATCAGTCCTTTACTTGTTAATCCTTCCTAATTCCTATGGTGTTTTCCCTAAGAACATTCAATTTATACGCTACAATGTTACTTATCCTTTATTATGAATGAATCTTTGCTTTGTGTTACATTTGTTACCTTTAAATTGCAAATTTATTCTTCATGTTAGAGTTGTCCAGTGGCCATGAGTTGACTAATTTATGCTTATTTTACTCTTGGTTTACTGTACTCTCTTTTCAATAATGCCAAAAGGAGGAATACTGAGTTCATATAGTAGGGACTAGGTACCATGTAAATTGAGTTGCAGATTTGAATGACATGCTGATAGGGAAAAGTAAGTGATATACTGAATAGATAGATGGAGGAAGGCATGTTGATAGGGGGAAGTATGAAAATGCACTAAATAAATATGCACGACATGGGGAAGAAATCAAAGTTTTTGATGCAAATGACAACAAGGAACCATGTCCCTTTGTTGCATGATGGTGGAAGCATGATGATAGGGGAATTCATTTTCAGAGTGGTAATCACACTGATTAAATATGACGGTTATTCCCAAAGTTGTATGATTGGTTTGTGATCATCAAAAAGGGGGAAAATTGCTATATGTAATTTAGGTGATGAGCAACTAACTGCAAGGGACCAGGTCCCTGGATGTTCATGGTACAGTACAGCTGGCACGCATGTCTGCACAGTTTTGTCCTCTTATGTAACAAACTTGCAGGTGTTACTTGTACTAATTGGGACACTTGATCGAATGAGATTTTATCTCTGATCATTACCCAACTATAAAAGAAAAAAGAGGCTTCTTCATCAAACAATTTTTGCACAAAATTAAAGAGTGAAGTGAGGTAGCAAAAACTCTATTTTAAGATTGCTCATAATATGCTTAAAGATTGAGTGAGCGTTCTTGAGTGTTAATTTATAATCGAACTATTTATGCTATAAGAGTAGTGTTTGCTTTGTAGTTGCTAGAGAGTGCTTAGGTAGAGTTGCCTAAGTGTAATACTGATTAGAGTTAATCAGTGTAGAGGGTCCTTGGCATATTTTCCAAGATGAGCTTGTAGTAGAGTTATTACAAGCAAAAGGAGCCTAGAGTTAGGATGAAATTGAGTCTGCAATCAAGAGGTTGATTATAGTGGATTTTGTTGGTGCTTGTGAGGAAAAGCCATGGTTTTTCCTCCCTTGATCAAGGGAGTTTTCACGTTAAATCTTGTGTGTTGTTTCTTTCCTGTACTGTCTTTTGATTCCTGATTACTTTATTGTATCTTGCCTGTGATTGACTTTGAGGGACTTGGTCCCTTAATGTATGGTGCAACCCTCCGGATTTCAACAAACTCAATGAATTCTTTCAATGGTGAAACATTAGTATTGTGATGTTACAAGAGACTATTATAAAGGAGTTAAATATCCATATTGATAGGAAAACAATAAGAAGAGCTAGGGGTAGAGTGTTATAAAAGATTATGAATGATCACATTGAGGGGTATGGTAGAATTTTTTATTATAGGAATGGGATTTTGAGGAGTAATCTAGGTAGGACTTGTGTTGTTATGGTTGGAGAATCTGATAAATTTAGACAAAAAATATTTGAATGGTTTTCTATATTCTTTCATACTTTAAAGAAAGCATTCTTTATAGGTGTGTAAGAGCCCGCAAAATTCTAAGCTCAACTCAGTCTTTTAAGCTTGTTAAGGGTTAGAAAAATTCTAGCTAAGTATTAAGACTTAGTATTAGTTTGGCCTTTGTAAGTTGGCAACTCTATTTCACGACTCTTATGACCTTAAAGTATCAATATTTAGATTGATTCATGATCAGGAATGTCAGTAGGTGCTCCCAGATAAGTTTTGGATTTTTCGAACCTCATTTAGACCATGTTCAAGTGACCAAAATAGTAAGTCGACGCGATCTCGATGCGTCACGTAGACCAATAATTTTCCCTCAGCTCAGTGCAAATTCTAGTGAACCAATGCGGCCTCGACGCGGTGCATTGGCCATAACGTCGATGCCAATAATGCGACGTGTTGATCTACGCGTCAACAGTTCAATTTTCAGTCATTAAAAAGCCGCATCCTTAGGGATATTTGGGTCTTTTCTCACGTCCTTCAGCCCCTAAAAATATAAAATTTAGCCTTTTGTTTGAAACATACACTCATTATTTCACAAATTACTCAAGAACAAAAACCTAGGTGATTGAATTTCAAATTCAAGGCTCAAGATTCCACCGTTAATCTTCAAGAATTTAGCAACCAAGGTATGTCAGGTATTCATCCAAGGGTTCATTCCATCTTTGGAGTCCAAGAAGCTCTTCTTAACTTCAAGTGGCTTGATTTCATGCTTTTCATGATTTGAATTCAAGTGTATTCATGATTATAATGTTGATTGGATTTCTATTCCATGATTAAGTGCAAGATTTATGTAAAAAAAACTATCATGTATGTGGTATCATGTGAATTCATGTTAAAACCTTGAAATTGTGATGCTCATGTGTTGATTAGTATTATGTGCATATACAATGCCTTCCAAGTGTTTAATGAGTTATTCATCAGAATTAAATAATGAACTTATATCATGATAGCATGTATTCAAGTTCATGTCATACAAGTGTTTGCTAGAAGGTCCCAATGAATGAATGATAATCAAGTAGTTATTTATCATGTTTCGAGGTTGTTCCATGTCTTATAATTTATGATATCGAGTCCTGGGGCATTTAATACCTGATAATTTAGCTGATTACCTAGATCCATGGACAGTCTCAGGATTGTATCAGTCAAGTTATGATCAGTAGTAGTCTCAGTCAGTTACAGAACTCAGAAAAGACTCAGTAGACTCACTATCAGTCCAGTCCAGTTCAGTATTCAGTTCAGGCCTCAGTAAATTCAGCCAGTTAAAGAAATATGGTAGTATTCCATCAGTCAATGAAACTCAGTGAACTCAGTCCAGTTAAGTTAGACAGTATAATCAATAACAGTTCAGTGAATCCTAGTTTGAACTAGAAATTAGTTCAGTGTCTATTTAGTTGGGAGTAGGATTCAGCACTGAGTTAACCCAGGGATAGGGGCATTTTTGCCAACAGAGGGTTTGACCCTTAGTAGCAATTCCTGCATTACAAAACTACATTGTCAGTGTAGGATGAGATATTTTCCTGCCAGATATTATGAGGGTTGATACATCTTATTCGAGTTTTTCTGCCAGCGAGGGTTGATGAAAGAGCTTCCTGTCAGAGAGGGTTAACTCACAGCTTGTCTTTACCCGGGACACGATATTGGCACCCTTCCAAATGGGGTTACAGATTGGACCCCAATCTATTTATAAGGGTCATGTCGGTTATATAATTTCCTCCCACAGTCTCAGTTCAGATTCAGTCTCAGTACAGAACTTAGTTCAGTTCTACAGATTTAGGACTGTCAGACACAGTCACTTCGTTAATACGAAACTCAGTATAGTTCCACAGAATCAAGACTGTCAGATACAGCCATTCTATTATTAGTAATTCAGCATCAGTATACTCAGATATCAGTTAATCAGTATTCATACTCAGTATCTATTATTTTCACGATCTCAGTTATAGTATACGTATTCATGTATGTACTCTCATTCAGTTATATTCATGTCTTTCAGTAGTATTAATCATGCATATGAACCTATGCATTTTATCCTACCTCACTTAGCATACCAATATTTTAAAGTACTAACGCATATTTTTCTCTTGCACTATAATGTCTTATATCATAGTTTCAGATGCACGGGCTCCCAATCATCCCTAGTAGTTATAGATTTTCAGCAGTCAGAGTTAGTGGTGAGTCCTCATAGTTTGAGGACATGATTATTATTTTAGCATTTCAAATTTATTTTAGTAGATGGAGTTAGTTGGGGACTTATCCCATCAACTCCACATTTCAAACAGTTTAGAGGCTTTTCAGACTAGAGTATTTTCAGATAGATGTTTCAATTTTGGTATTGTTATATCGTATTCTGTTTTATTTCAGTATTGAACATTATGGCATGTTTTTTGCCTAATTTTTGCATATTATAGTATTATTATTCAGTTGTTATAGCAGGTACTAGTCATGGGTTATCTTGTGGTCCTTTGGGATTATTAGCATCGTGTAGCGTCCGGGGTACAAACTCGGGGCGTCACAAACTTGGAATCAGAGCCTACGGTTTAACAGAGTCCTAGGAAGTCTAAAAGTTGCATCTAGTAGAGTCTTATGCATGGGTGTGTAACGCACCATACTTATGGACAAGAGGCTATTAGGTGTTTTAGGAAAATTTTCCCTTCTTTCAGTACTCATATCGTGCGAGTGAGCATGAACTCCAGTTAAACTCTCTATCTAATCCAAGTTTCTCTTCCATTTACAGAATATGCCTCAAAGAGGACTAAGAAAAGAGGAACGGGAGACCAGCCAAAACCCTAGCCAAACCAACTAGATCCTCTGGATGAATATGTCTCCCACGTTAAGTTCAGAGCAGTTTTCACCACCCTAGCTCATTCTGTGGCTGCCCAGAATGAACGTCCAACTGCTGTTCCGGCCAACCCAATGGCCAATACTGTTATTGGCAGGATTTGGGATTTCAACCGAATGAACCTTCCATCTTTTACTGGCTTTAAGTCAGATGAGGACCCTCGGGAATTTCTTGATCAGGTACAGAAAGTTACATATATTATGAGGGTGACAGCTAGTGAGAGTGTCGAGTTAGCTACATATTAGTTACAGGATATGGCACACTCATGGTTTAAATAGTGGAAAGCAGAAAAGGCTGCAGATGCAGGGCCCATAGAATGGGAGGAGTTTGATGTTGCATTTCTGGATAGCTTCTTCCCGCTAGAGTTAAAAGAAGCAAAGGTTTTGGAGTTCATAAATTTGAAGCATGGCAACATGATGGTGCAAGAGTATTCTCTTAAGTTTACTCAATTAGCCAGATACACTCCTCATGTGGTATCAGATAGCAGATCTAAGATGAGTAAGTTTGTGTCTAGCATGTCTAATAGTGTGGTCAAGGAGTATAGGACCGCAATGTTGATTAAGGAGATGGAAATATCCAGGCTTATGGTCCATGCTCAGCAGATAGGGGAGGCTAAGAATAAAGAGAGGAAGAAGGAGAACAAGAGAACAATAACAAGTAGTTTCAACTTCGCTCAGCCTAAGTTAGAGGGTGGGAATCATTCTCAGTTCCATACGAAATCCTCAGTTTCATCTCCATCCTCAGCCAGTGTTTTTGTTCTAAAATTCAGATATAATAACAGAGATAGGGTGTCAGTACCTAAACCCAAAGTAGTATTAGCAGTGCCTACACTAATCCCTTTTGTCATAAGTATGGCAGAAACCACCAAGGTATCTGTAGAGATGGCAGTGATGTGTGTTATGGATATGGAAAGCCAGGCCACAGGGTTAGACAGTGTCCTCGGGTGGGTTCTCAGAGTCAGCATAACCATCCCCCAGCTCAGTCCGGTCGCCTGAATCAGTAGGGTGTCGCATCTAGTGCCACCAGTGGACAGTGCCCAAATAGACTCTATGCTCTTCGGTCCCCCTGATATGGTCATGTTATGTTACCAGTTTATCATTTATATATTTATACTTTTCTAGACCTATGAGTTTCTTTGTCCTTTGTTACTCCTTATATGTTGTTGACTTTAGAGTTAGACCCAAAATTCTAGTAGAGCCTTTCTCAGTCTCTACCCCAGTGGGTAAATCTATCATAGCCCGGCTGGTATACAGGATCTGTTCGGTTATGTTATCTCAAAAAGTTACTTCAGTAGACTTATTCGAATTAGATATGAACGATTTTGATGTTATTCTCGGCATAGATTGGCTTTATTCCTGCTATGCCTCAGTTGAATGTTGAAATAGAATTGTTCAGTTTCAGTTTTCCAATGAACCTGTCCTTGAGTGGAGGGGTAGTACTTCA
Organism: Capsicum pubescens; assembly: GCA_030864215.1. Classification (NCBI taxonomy): domain Eukaryota; kingdom Viridiplantae; phylum Streptophyta; class Magnoliopsida; order Solanales; family Solanaceae; genus Capsicum; species Capsicum pubescens. The sequence goes on from CM061548.1 coordinate 85,389,983, forward strand.
ACACTTAGGGGTCATCTTGTTTCTTACCTTCGGGCGAGAAAAATGATATCTAAGGGATGTGTCTACCATCTCATTCGAGTCCAGGACTCTAGTTTAGAAACCCCTACTCTTGAATCAGTTTCAGTAGCATGTGAATTCCCAGATGTGTTTTTTGAAGATCTTCTCGGAGTTTCTCCCAAAAAGGAAATCGACTTCGGAATAAACCTTCTTCCAGACACTCAGCCCATATCTATTCCTCCATACAGAATGGCACCTGTAGAACTCAGAGAATTAAAAGAATAGTTGAAGGATCTCCTAGATAAGAGATTTATCAGACCCATTATGTCCCCGTGGGGTACCCCAATTTTATTCGTGTGTAAGAAAGATGGTTCTCTCAAAATGTGTATTAATTACCGTCAGCTAAATAAAGTCATTGTCCAGAACAAGTATCCACTTCCCATAATTGATGACTTGTTTGACCAACTTCAGGGTGCCAGTTACTTCTCCAAGATAGACCTCAGATTGGGCTATCATCAGCTCAGAGTCAGAGAATGTGACGTCCCAAAAATAGCCTTCAGAACTAGGTATGGTCACTTTAAATTCTTAGTTATGTAATTTGGTCTTACCAATGCCCCAGCAGCTTTCATAGACTTGATGAACCGTGTGTTCAAGTAGTACTTGGACATGTTCATCATAGTCTTCATAGATGACATTCTTGTCTACTCCTACAGTGAGCATGATCATGTAGACCATCTCATAATTTTATTACAGACTCTCAGAAACCATCAACTATTCGCCAAATTCAATAAGTGTGAATTTTGTCTAAGGTTAGTAGATTTTCTTGGCCATATCATTTCCGGTAATGGCATTAGAGTTGATCCCCAAAAGACCAAAGCAGTGAGAAACTGGCCTAGACCTATCTCTCCATCAGATATCAGGAGTTTCTTGGACTTGGTTGGCTATTACCGATGGTTTGTTGAGGGATTTTCATCTATTGCATCCCCTAAGTCCAGATTGACTCAGAAGAAAGTCAAATTCCAGTGGTCAGATTCTTATGAGAAGAGTTTTCAGGATTTGAAGAATCGACTCAATACAACTCCAGTCCTGACTTTACCAGATAGTTCAGATGGGTTTGTGGTATATTATGATGCCTCCAAATTCAGTTTGAGGGTGTGTTTTGATAAAGAGAGATAATATCATAGCCTATGCCTCTCGACAGCTTAATCCCCATGAAAAGAACTATCCTACTCATGATCTTGAGCTAGCAGCAGTAGTATTTGCCTAAAAAATTTAGAGACACCATTTGTATGGGGTGCACGTTGATGTGTTTACTGACCATAACAGCCTACAGTATGTGTTCTCTCAGCAAGATTTAAACATCTGTCAGAGAAGGTGGTTGGAGTTGTTGAAAGACTATGACATAACTGTCTTGTATCATTCGGGTAAAGCCAATATTCTGGTTGATGCTCTCAGTAGGATGTCTATGGTTAGTATTGCTCATGTGGAGGATGGTAAGAAGAAGTTAGCTCAGGAAGTTCATCAGCTTGCCCGACTAGGTATTCGCTTAGTCGATTCAGCAAAAAGTAGTGTATGGGTGTAGAGTAGTTCAGAATCATCCCTGGTTTCTGAGGTAAAGAAAAAGAAGGATAGAGATCCTAGTCTAGACAAGTTGAAGGAATCAGTCAGCGATCATAAGGTTAAGGTTTTCTCCCAAGGAGGAGATGGTGTGTTTCACTACCAAGGTCGGCTATGTGTGCCAGGTGTAGATGACTTGAGATAGAAAATTCTTGCAAAAATGCATGGTGCGCGCTACTCTATTCATCCAGGGGCCACTAAGATGTACCATGATTTGCAGGAGATCTATTGGTGGAGTAGGATGAAAAGAGATATGGCAGTGTTTGTGGCTAAGTGATCAACATGTCAGCGAGTTAAGATTGAGCATCAGAAGCCTAGTGGGTCCATGCAGGAGTTTAGTATTCCCACTTGGAAGTGGGAAGAAGTGAACATGGACTTTGTGATGGGTTTGCCTCGTACTCTTCACCATCATGATTAAGTTTAGGTCATCGTAGATAGGATGACCATATCAGCTCATTTTCTACTAGTCCATACCTCATATTCAGCCGAGGATTATGCCAAACTCTATATCATGAAGTTGGTCAGATTGTACAGTGTTCCGTTGTCCATTATCTCAGATAGAGTTACCCAGTTCACCTGTTATTTTTGGAAGGTATTCCAAAAGGGTCTTGGTACCCGAGTTCATCTCAGTATAGCCTTTCATCCTCAGATAGATGGTCAAGAAGAAAGGACCATTTAGATTTTAGAAAATATGCTGCGAGCGTGTGCGATAGACTTTAAAGGTAGTTGGGATGACCACTTGCCTTTGATTGAATTCACATATAACAACAGCTATCATTCCAGCATTCAGATGGCTCTGTTTGAGACACTTTATGGAAGGAGGTGTAGATCTCCCATTGATTGGTTTGAAGTGGGTGAGGCTACAGTAGTAGGGCCTGACTTGGTATTTGATACCTTAGAGAAAGTTTAGTTGATCGGGGAAAGACTTAAGACAGCTCAGAGCCGACAGAAATTGTACTCAGATGTGCGCAGAAAGAATCTCGAGTTTGAGATTGGGGATTTTATGTATTTAAAAATATCTCCTATAAAAGGAGTGAAGAGTTTTAGTAAGAAGGGGAAAATCAGTCCCCGATATATCGGTCCTTACCAAATTCTTAGCCGTTTTGGAAAGGTAGCTTACGAGCTTGAGTTGCCTTCAGACTTAGCTTCAGTGCACCCAGTATTCCATGTCTCCTTGCTTAAGAAATACATAGGTGACCCAATAGTCGTAGTCCCTATAGAGGGCATAGATATTCAAATAGCCTCTCTTATGAAGAGATCCTAGTCTAAATTCTTAATTATCAGATTTGTAGACTGAGGAACAAAGAAGTCCCTCTAGTCAAAGTTCTTTAGCGGAATCAGTCTGTTGAGAGAGCTACTTAGGAAGCAGAGGCAGGCATGCGGACCAAGTATCCTCACCTCTTCTCCGCAAACTTATTCTCGGCCCAAGGTAACAGTTTTTCTTTGAATTACTCAGTCTCATGTTCAGATATAGCTACCAACTTAGTATCAATTAACGTTGCATACTCCATCATTCATTCAAGAATCAGTTCAGTCATGTACTCATGCATCAGATATGAATGTTCAGTATATAAGCTCAACTTATCAGTAATCCTAGTCATGCATTCATGAATCATGTTCATCTATGTACTCATGCATCAGATATGCATGTTCAGTATGATAATTTAATATATCAGTAATTTCAGTCATTAAATCATGCTTCAGTTGTGCATATCCAGTATCTAAATCCAGTATATCAGTATTCTCAATTTAATCAGTCTTATTCGAGGATGAATGATCCCAAGGGAGAGATATTGTAAGACCCCGCAAAATTCTAAGCTCAACTGGTCTTTTAAGCTTGCTAAGGGGTCCCAGACTTAGAAAAATTCTAGTTAAGTATTCAGACTTAGTATTATTTTGGCCTACGTAAGTTGACAACTCTATTTCATGACTCTTATGACCTTAAAGTATCGATCTTTAGATTAATTCATGATCAGGAATGTCAGTAGGTATTTCCTGACAAGTTTTTGATTTTTCGGACCTCGTTTAGACCATGTTCAAGTGACCAAAATAGTGAGTCGATGCGATCTTAATGCGTCGCATCATCCATCGCGTTGACAGATAATTTTCCCTCAGCTCAGTGAAAATTCCAGTGAACCGACGCAGACTCGACGCGAAGCGTTGGCCATCACGTCGATGCTAATGACGCAGCGCGTCGATCTTCGCATCGACAGTTTAGTTTTCAGTCATTAAAAAACTGTATCCTTAGGGGTATTTGGGTCTTTTCCAACATCCTTCATCCCCCCAAAACATGAAATTTATCCTTCTATTTGCAACATATACTCATCATTTCACACTCAAGAACAAAAACCCTAGTGACTGGATTTCAAATTTGAGGCTCAAGATTACACTGTTAATCTTTAAGAATTTAGCAACCAAGGTATGTCAGGTGTTCATCCAAGGGTTCCTTCCACCTTTGGAGTCCAAGAAGCTCTTCTAAACTTCAAGTAGCTTGATTTCATGCTTTTCATGATTTGGATTCAAGTGTATTCATGATTATAATGTTGATGGATTTCTATTCCATGATTAAGTGCAAGATTTATGTAAAAACAACTATCATGTATGTGGTATCATGTGAATTCATATTAAAGCCTTGAAATTGTAATGCTCATGTGTTGATTAGTATTATGTGCATATACAATGCCTTCCAAGTATTTGATGAGTTATTCATGAGAATTAAATAATGAAATTATATCATGATAGCATGTATTCAAGTTCATGTCATGCAAGTATTTCCTAGAAGGTCCCAATGAATGAATGATGATTAAGTAGTTATTTATCATGTTTCAAGATTGTGCCATGTCTTATAATTTATGCTATCGAGTTTTGGGGTATTTAATACCCGACAATTTAGCTGATTACCTAGAGTCATGGTCAGTCTCAGGATAGGATCAGTCATGTCACATCAGTAGTACTCTAGGTCAGTTACAAAACTCAGGAAAGACTTAGTAGACTCAGTATCAGTCTAGTCCAATTTAGTATTCAATTCAGGCCTCAGTAAATTAAGCCAGTTAATAGAATTCGATAGTACATCATCAGTCAATGAAACTCAATGAACTCAGTACAGTTCAGTTAGACAGTATAATTTGTAACAGTTCAGTCAAGCCTATTATGAACTAGAAATCATTTCAGTGTCTATTCAGTTGGGAGTAGGATTCAACATCGAGTTAACCCAGGGGGATTCAACATCGAGTTAACCCAGGGATGGGGGCATTCCAGCCAGCAGAGGGTTTGACCCTTAGTAGCAATCCCTGTGTTACAGAACTACATAGCCAGCATAGATTAAGATATCTTTCTTCTAGATATTATGAGGGTTGATACATCACATTCGAGTTTTCCTGCCAGCGAGGGTTAACAAAATATATTCCTGTCAGAGAGGGTTAACTCACAGCTTATCTTTACCCGTGGCACGGTATTGGCACCCTTCCAACTGGGGTTACAGGTTGTACCCCAATCTATTTAGAAGGGGCATGTCGGTTAGATGATTTTCTCCCACAGTCTCAGTTCAGATTCAATCTCAGTACAGAAATTAGTTTAGTTCTACAGATTCAGGACTGTCAAACACAGTCACTCCGTTCAGTACGGAACTCAATATAGTTCCACAGAATCAAGACTGTCAGATACAGTCACTCAGTTATCAGTCATTCAGCTATCAGTAATTCAGCATCAGTATACTCAAATATCAATTAATCAGTATTCGGACTCAGTATTCATTTTTATCACGATCTCAGTAACAGTATACATATTCATGTATGTACTCTCATTCAGTTATATTCATACTATTAAGTTAGTATTAATCATGCATATGAACCCATGCATTTCAGCCTACCTTACTTAGCATACCAGTACATTCGAAAGACTGATGTATACTTTTCTCTTGCACTATGATGTCTTATATCATAGGTCCAAACGCATGGACTCCCGATCATCCCTAGCAGTTACAGATTTTCAGCAGTCAGAGTTAGTGGTGAGTTCTCATAGTTCGAGGACATGATTATTATTTCAGCATTTCAGATTTATTTCAATAGTCTGAGTTAGTTGGGGACTTGTTCTATCAACTCCATATTTCAGATAGTTTAGAGGCTTTTTAGACTAGAGCATTTTCAGACAGATGTTTCAGTTTTGGTATTGTTATACCGTATTGATGTTAGGCGTATTTACACGCTTAAGAACCATAATTTAACCATATTTTAGCTAAGTTTTGAGGACAAAATATATAATTCCTGCACTTTTAGTCTATTTTCCTTTAAATGAGCTGACCTACGTGATTAGCATATTTTTCAGGTATTAATGATGAAGATTTCAGCACTTTATGGACTTATGAGCAGCAAAGGAAAACTTCACATTAGAGGGAAGGCAGCTTTTGGACTGAAAGTGATGCATGGGAACTTTTTCCCGGGCAAACCCAGTATTTTTAAAGACTTAAGGATGCAGTAGCAACTTAGTCAGAGAAGGATACTATAAAAACCTTATTGCTGAATTTTTCAGCAGCATATTCATTCATTCATTATTATTTTTCATAATTGACACGCCACTTTTGGATTATTCACGTTACTTTCTGACAGAGAAAGCACGGCTCTTGTGAGCAACGGAGAAGGGAAAACGTCAAACCCTAGTTGACGCCTAAACCATCTCCATCGCCAAGTTTATTCTAGGTCGTGGTATGATGATTATATCTATTGTGATCTCCGTTGTAATCATGAGTAGCTAAACTTCTCTGTTAGGGTTATGGAAGCCTTATGAGACTCTATCTATTACTATGAGTTTGTGAATTCTTGATGTGTATGCTACTTACATCATTACTCTCTTCATTTTAATTTAATTCTCGTGGTTGCAAACATAGAGAATAGGCCATTATAGCATTAACTTGTTCGAGAAAAAAGTTACATGTTTGGAAAAGAGAGTGTGACAAGGAAATAGGGCTACCAACCCCTATTTACACGTTAGTGCCGTAACTGGGTTAACTTCTTGGAGAATTTGTACCGTTAGTTATACACTTTAGGCTCGAGAGAGTTAAAGTGAAATAATCCTTGATGGTTGAGAAACACTAGGATTTACCATTAGAATACGAATCTCTATAAGTGCATGCATGTCTGAATTCCGCAATACTCATAGTTAATCGATACGTAGAACTCATAAGGTGGACATAACCCTAACTTATTATTCTCTATGATTAAATCTTACTAAATCAAGCATTCCGTTTTTACTTCCATAGTATTAATTCATGCCAAACTCAAATTTCCCCCTTTCCGTAGAATTTTTGACCAACAGTCTACTAATAGTTGCAACACTTAGTGACCAAGTATTCCCTGTGGGATTCGACACCCAACCCAGTTTGGTTCTATATTTGACAGCGACCGCTTACACTCTTACGAGAGCTGTAGTTTGGGCGTTATCAAATTTTGGCGCCGTTGCCGGGGAATACAGTTGTCAACTAAGTTTGTGATAGTTACTAGTTCCTTTGGTCAAAGATTCTCAAATTTTACTTTTAGTTGTTGTTTTTGTTTTATTCAGGTTCTGTTGAAAGCATGCTAAATACTCGTAGTTTTGGTCAGCCATTATTACCCATAAATCCTGAACCTCAACTTATTGGAAGAATGGATGCACAGCGTGACATTGACAGAAGGGCGGCTCAACAGGAGTAGGCTAGATTAGCTGCACTGGCAGCTGCTCAAGTACATTAACAGAATATTGATAACCCAGGGCGAGCAAGAAATCCTGATGATGAGGACCTGGGTGATGATGAGTTACTGAATACTAGGTGTACTGATGAGGTGGCGGCACTTATGCATAGGAGGGAACGTCAAGCTAGAATGATACTTGACCGCCGAGCTGTGCAGGCTCCTTTTGATGATGATGATGACGAACTGGATGGAGCTGGTGCCACAGGGGCTATTATTCTTCCACCCTTGGTACCCGGAGCTAAGTTCAATATCACTAGCACCATGATTCAGTTATTGCAGCTCAAGGGGTTATTTGGTGGACTCACAGGCGATGATCCGAATATGCATCTGATCAACTTTATTTCAACATGCAAGTCGTTTGACAATCCAGGAGTTGGACAGAACGCAATTCGGCTGCGCTTATTTCCATTGTCTCTGTCTGGGGAGGCAACTCTATGGCTGAACGGGCTAACTCCTGTTTCTATTACTAATTGAAGGCAACTGAAAGACGCTTTCCTAGAAAGATTCTTTCCGTCATCCAAGAGAGCACAGTTAAGAGATAAGATCAGCAATTTCCGACAGCTTCCAACTGAAGCTCTCCGCGAAACATGGGAGAGGTTCAAGAAGAAGCTTATGCGGTGCCCAAATCATCAGATGACCAACATCCACTTGATGGAGATATTATACAGGGCTTTGAACTTAGTGAAAAAGCCAGTGGTTGATAATGTTGCAGGTGGGTCATTCATGGACCTTACTTTCATTGAGGCAAGTGATATGTTGGACCGTATGACAAAGCAGAGTAGAGCCTGGCATACCAGGGATGCTGAGGTAGCAAGCTCTACTTTATCTGTTGGCATGACTGCAGAGCAGAGGTGTAGACAAGAGGAACGTGACCAAGATATGGCTCACATGAAAATGCAGATGGATCTTCTTACCAAGCATTTATTATCAGGGAAGACCGAAAAGGTTAAAGCCGTTGTATCACAGGGAAGATATAATTCTGATTCTGAGGGGGAAGCAAATTACTTGAATAATCAGGGGGTTTCCGAGGCAATGCCCAAGGAAACCAAGGTTGGAACTATTATGATAAATCTGGATACAAGGACCGCGATCAAGGTGGTTGGAAGAATAAGACTGACAGGAGTGGTTTGTATATTCCTCCTGGAAACCGTGAGGCTGTGGCGTCTAGATCTGGAAAGATATCCGTGGATGATATGATGGCTAAGCTGTTGAAAGGGGTGGAGGCAACCAATATGGGTGTTACTGAGGTAAAAAATGATTTGTCATCAATAAATCAATTGGTTGACTCGCATTCTACTGCAATAAAACAGATGGAGCAACAATTGAGTCAATTATCAGCGGTATTCAACCAAAGAAAGGCTGGCACACTACCCAGTGACACTGTGCAAAACCCAAGGAATGATGGATCGTGTATGGCTATTACTACCCGGAGTGGTAAAGTGTTGGAAAATCCATCCAAAGGCAAGCAGGTGGTTGATGATATAGCAGAGAATATTGATGAAGCAGAGTTTAAAGATGCCGTAGAAGCTGAAGAGAGTGTTCATGATATTACACCTAGACGTCGCCAGCCTGAAAAGAGTGATAATCGGAAGCAAGATAAAAAAGAAGTGGTGGAGAAAACGATTCCTCTTCCACCACCACCTTTTCCTCAGAGACTGAAGAAGAACGCTGATGACATTCCTGAAAAGGTTGATAATCGGAAGCAAGATAAAGAGGAAGTGGTGGAGAAAATAATTCCCCTTCTACCACCACCTTTTCCACAGAGACTGAAGAAGAAAGTTGATGACACCAGGTTCAGTAAATTCATGACCATGTTGAAGTAGCTGACTATTAATTTTCCGTTGGTGGAGGCGCTGGAACAGATGCCTGGGTATGTTAAATTCAGGAAGGACCTGTTGACAAAGAAGCGGGCAGCAAGTTATGAGCTGGCAGATAATGTTCATCATTGCAGTGCAATCGCTACAAGATCGCTAGTACAGAAGAAGGCAGATCCTGGTGCTTTCACTATTCCTTGCACGATTGGATCGTTGGATTTTGCTAAGGCGTTGTGCGATTTGGGAGCTAGCATCAATTTGATGCCGCTATCTATTTATAGAAAGTTGGGGTTGGGTGATCCTACACCAACCAATATGCGGCTCGTGATGGCAGATAGGTCGGTAAAATGGCATGTTGGTATCTTATATGATGTTTTGGTGAAGGTTTCCACCTTCATCTTTCCTGCAGGTTTTGTTATTTTGGATTGCGAGGTGGATTCTGAAGTTCCCATAATCTTGGGGCGTCCTTTCCTCGCCACTGGAAGTGTGCTGATTGATTTAAGAGCTAATGATCTTTTATTTCGGCTGACTGACGAAGTGGTCCATTTTGATGTATATAAATCGATGAAGCAGCCTAGAGATATGGATGTGTTCTCTGTAGCTGATGTTTACTATGAGGATGAGAAAGGATTATCTGTAGAGAAGCATCTTACTGTTGAGCCATTGTCTGCTGTGCTGTTGAATTTTGAGCATGAGGATGTTGAAGAATATGAAGAAACTGTTTGTGCTCTAACAGGAGTAAAGTCCTATTCTCATGCTACTAAGAAGCTGGACCTTGATCTTAGGAATCGACCTTCACCAACAGCGAAGACTTCCATTGAAGAGCCACCAGTGCTAGAATCAAAAGAGCTCCCCAGTCACCTAAGGTATGCATTCTTGGGAAGTGGAAATACACTTCCGGTGAGTGTTGCGGCTGATTTAGGTGAACAGCACGTAGAGGCTCTCATCTCTGCTCTGAAGAGGTACAAGAGAGCTATGGGTTGGACTATTGATGATATAATTGGTATCCCTCCTGGGATATGTATGCACAAGAGTCATCTCGAAGAAGATTGCATGCCTACAAGTAAGCATCAGCGTCGTCTGAATCCATTCAGAAAACGATGCACCATCTATCTCGATGAAGTCTAAGTAATCGAGATACTATGTCGTGCCGCGACAATAAAGCAAGCGCTAAATGGGAGGCAACCCATCATTTTTAGTCGTTTTGTTTTCCTAGGAGTTTGTTTTGTTAAATAAAAATCCAAAAAGAAGAGTCGAGCCACGACCAAAACTAAGGCGCTTGGTGGGAGGCAACCCATTTTTCTAATCGTTTTTGTTATTTTTGATTAAGTATAGGGGAAGACGTATAAAAGAGGAGCTTGGTCTCAAATTTTGATTTGAAAGTGAGCAATGTTAAAGGTGGTACGTGAGTAATGAAGGAGCAAAAGGCTTTCGGTTAGGCATTGCCTATACAAATCTAGGCAATGGACAAGGCAAGGCCTATGCTATTGCCTTTGCTCTCTGAATCGACAATGCTATAGCATAGGCGCCGCCTATTCTCAACTAGGCAAAGCTAAAGGCGCCGCCTATGCCATTGTCTTTGCTCTCTGAATCTACAATTCCATAGCATAGGCGCCGCCTATGCCCAACTAGGCCATAGCATAGGCGTCGCCTATGTTCAACTAGGCAAAGCTAAAGGTGCCGCCTATGCCATTGCCTTTGCTCTCTGAATCTACAATGCCATAGCATAGGCGCCGCCTATGCCCAACTAGGCTATAGCATAGGCGCCGCCTATGTTCAACTAGGCTTTGCTAAAGGCACCGCCTATGCTAAGCATAGGCAAAGCATTAGGCGCCGCCTACCTATGCTTTTTGGTCTCCTAACCTGATTTTTCATGGGTCAAACCCGACCCAAGCCTTGGTCTATAAATAGAACTTCAACCTTGAGACAAAATCACATTGTTTGCTCAACCTAGGCGCCGCCTAACCTTCCCAAATCTCTCAAAATTTTTCTTATTTCTCATCTAGTCTTGTGAGTTCATCTTCCGGATCCATCACCAAGTAAGTCATTCTTTTATATTCCGTAGTTGTTGAAATTCTACGTTTGTAATGATTTGTTAGATCTTGAAGTGGTGTTGGTGATTTGAATGTGGTTGGTTTGTTATGATACATCTAGTTGAGTGAAAGAATACGTGTGGGTGTTCTTGACTTTGTTCTGACTTGTATTTGATTGTTATACACTGTCATTTTTTTGCAGAATCGAAATGGTAATGTTAATACATAATCTTAAAAGTTGAAAGCTTGAATGTTTGAATGACTCGTTCATCGAGATACCGATCATGATTGACCACAAGCGTAAAATGGTGTGATTATTCCTATGCAATAACATGATACGATCTGTATGTGGTAGTTTTGTTCAAAAAGTGCATTAATCCAAACATGAAAGTATACGCCCAATGGAATAACGTTGGAAAGAATAGTAAAGATTAAATGAGAATATGACTGTGCTAAACATGTTGTTGGAACATATCGCCTAAATGTATGTCGATGAAGTCTGAGTAATCGACATCACTCACTTAATTAGTCTGTGCCAACAAATTAAGTGTGGGGTGGCGCCACTACTGTTTGTTTTTCGATTGAATCTTCCGAGATGAAGCTAACATGACTCTATTTTAATCTCAGGTAGAATGGCCCCAAAAGGACGACAAGGAAAAGAAAAAGTGTCCACCTCACAGAAAGGACAGAAAAGGTAAGAAAGGAGCAAACTGAGTCCTCCTCTCTACAAATACCTCGACGCACTTTTGGGATCAAGTGGGGTACATTTTGAGGAAACTCTGAGGATGAAGACTCTGATGATGATTCCGACGCAGGGGGTATGACCCCAGACATAGAAGAGGAGTCCGACTAATCAGGTTTTCCTTATTTATTTTCCACTGAGGGCAGTGTGTCCCGTCTAAGTATGGAGTGCTGGTATTTGTATGTTTCTTGTACTTCTTTGCCTACATTTATTCTAGTTCTTGTTTGTTTTAATTAGTCGTAATTAGTTAGTTTAATTTTAGATTTTTTAGATTTTGCATGAAATTGTTCTGATAGGCGGCATGGTATTATGACAAGAGTTTGTGCCAAAATCATTACTATTGAGACGTTTAGGCTCTAAGTGTGACTCACTGTGTGATAAGTGTGTGGTTTAATTCATTCATCTGTTGGGTCAAGAGTCTATACTGCTCCCAATAAAGTTGACCATGTGCCTTGTGTGTGTGAGGTTATAGTATATTCTGTGTTGTGACTGATGCTAGAACTTGCCTGGTGTGTGTGTGTAAAGCGAAATAAAGAGTGTGAGTTTAGGAGATAATTTAGGCATTTATTTGGCAGCCTGTGATTGTTTACCTTCTTTTTACCTACCCATGGACATTATCCTAGTTAACCCCCTTTGAGCCTTTAGCTATTTTCTTTGACAGCCTCATATATAGCCTAATCCTTTTTTTTCAAGATCATAATTTGATCCAAATTCCTAAGCGCTTTAAATTGTAGAGTCATGTGACAAAATAAGAGGAAAGTGGGTGAGAGTGATGCCTCAGAGTGTATTGGTACTTGAAATTATTGTGAATAAGAGTGGCTATCATAGAGGTGTTTTATAAAAAAAAACAGAAATAGAAAAATAAAAAATAAGTTGTATATTCTCATCTTTGTGTTTATAATTGAATAACAAAATAGGTGAAAAGAGGTGTTAGATGAAAAGAAAGGTAGAAGGGTTGTTTAAAAGAGAGTGTTAATGGCATAATGTGATGTATTAAAGCGCTTAGGGAAAATAGTCACTATTTCTGGCCAAAATAGTCCTACCTGTCCCTTAGCCTACATTACAACCTGTAAAGACCTATTTGATCCTAAGCTTAGCATTCTGATATTAGTAGAGCATTACACTAAGGGCAAGCCTATGGTCATCAGTTGCAACATAAGAATTCTTTGTGAGAGTGAGAGCAAGGAGAATCTTGTACCCATGTTTCGAAAAATGCAAAACTTGTGAGTGATTATGGGTGATATCTTGTGTGAGACACACATGGTTGATGATTGTTGGGTAGTGTTATATGATTCTTTGTGACTTAACTTGTGGATACGAATTAACCATCCTCACGAGTCTAGGTTGGAGGTTGAATTGTTTCTAGTAGTGATCAAGAAACCTACTCTTTGTGAATAATTGTCGTGCATGTCTTGAGGATAAATTTTGTGTTGTTATTGTGAAATTCTAGTTAGGTGTTGCTATTGTGAAATTCTAGTTAGATGTTTGCATGGATGCTATATTTTGTTCGAGGACGAACAAAGCTTTAAGTGTGGGGTGGTGATGTTGGGCGTATTTACACGCTTAAGAACCATAATTTAACCATATTTTAGCTAAGTTTTGAGGACAAAATATATAATTCCTGCACTTTTAGTCTATTTTCCTTTAAATGAGCTGACCTACGTGATTAGCATATTTTTCAGGTATTAATGATGAAGATTTCAGCACTTTATGGACTTATGAGCAGCAAAGGAAAACTTCACATTAGAGGGAAGGCAGCTTTTGGACTGAAGGTGATGCATGGGAACTTTTTCCCGGGCAAACTCAGTATTTTTAAAGACTTAAGGATGAAGTAGCAACTTAGTTAGAGAAGGATACTATAAAAACCTTATTGCTGAATTTTTCAGCAGCATATTCATTCATTCATTATTGTTTTTCATAATTGACACGCCACTTCTGGATTATTCACGTTACTTTCTGACAGAGAAAGCACGGCTCTTGTGAGCAACGGAGAAGGGAAAACGTCAAACCCTAGTTGACGCCTAAACCATCTCCATCGCCAAGTTTATTCTAGGTCGTGGTATGATGATTATATCTATTGTGATCTCCGTTGTAATCATGAGTAGCTAAACTTCTCTGTTAGGGTTATGGAAGCCTTATGAGACTCTATCTATTACTATGAGTTTGTGAATTCTTGATGTGTATGCTACTTATATCATTACTCTCTTCGTTTTAATTTAATTCTCGTGGTTGCAAACATAGAGAATAGGCCATTATAGCATTAACTTGTTCGAGAGAAAAGTTACATGTTTGGAAAAGAGAGTGTGACAAGGAAATAGGGCTACCAACCCCTATTTACACGTTAGTGCCATAACTGGGTTAACTTCTTGGAGAATTTGTACCGTTAGTTATACACTTTAGGCTCGAGAGAGTTAAAGTGAAATAATCCTTGATGGTTGAGAAACACTAGGATTTACCATTAGAATACGAATCTCTATAAGTGCATGCATGTCTGAATTCCGCAATACTCATAGTTAATCGATACGTAGAACTCATAAGGTGGACATAACCCTAACTTATTATTCTCTGTGATTAAATCTTACTAAATCAAGCATTCCATTTTTACTTCCATAGTATTAATTCACGCCAAACTCAAATTTTCCCCTTTCCGTAGAATTTTCGACCAACAGTCTACTAATAGTTGCAACACTTAGTGACCAAGTATTCCCTGTGGGATTCGACACCCAACCCAGTTGGGTTCTATATTTGACAGTGACCGCTTACACTCTTACGAGAGCTGTAGTTTGGGCGTTATCAAATTTTCGTATTCAGTTTTATTTCAGTATTGAACCTTATGGCATATTTTTCATCTAATTTTTGCATATTACAGTATTATTATTCAGTTGTTGTAGCAGGTACTAGTCATGGGTTAGCTTGTGGTCCTTTGGGATTATGAGCACCGTATGGCATTCGGGGTACAGACTCAGAGCATTACAAGGTGCTAGAAGGTTGATTGGTTTGGATGGGTGTTTCCTCAAAAGTGTGTGCAAAGATCAATTATTGGTGGTTGTTTGCATAATTAGAAATAACCAAATGCTACTTATTTCTTGGGCAATTATTACGATAAAGAATTATTTTACCTGTGGATGATTTCTTGAACTACTGAGGAATGACCTTGATCTTGAAGAAGGGCATCAATTAACTATCATTACTGATATACAAAAGGCATGGCTCTATTATTAATGACTGTTTGATATTTTTAGTTTTAATTTTCTTTAGTTCTAGAGTTTAATATCATGATTTATTAAGGACTGGAAATTGTTGTCAAAGAGGTATTCCCACTGGTTGAACACAGAAAATATGCTAGACGTGTTCTTGCAAATTAGTGCGAAAACTAAAAAGGGGTAGAAAGAAGATGACTATTTTAGAGGATTGCAAAATCCATATTTGAAGCTAAATTGAAGGAAAATATAGAGAAAATGAAGATGTTGGGAAGGAATAGTTTTGATGATCTTCTATGGTACAACATGACGATATGGTGCAAAAGGTGTTTTCAAGAGAATAACAAATATGATGTTGTCGACAATAATATGACAAAGAGTTTTGATACATTAATACTGCATGCAAGTTTTAAAATAATCATTACAATGATTGACGATATTATGATGAAAATGATGAAAAAATTGGTGACGAGATGAGGGTGAAGATGATGAAAAGAATCGATAAGTTGAGGGAGTTCTCAAGCACTTAGATCACTGATATTTCTCCTATGGATCTGAAGATTCTACAAGAAATAATACAACTTGATTTAAAATAGGAAAAGGGGTTTTGAGATTGAACATAAAGGTTCCACACATACTGTGGACATTATTAGTAGGAGTTGTAGTTGCTTGGATAGGCAGGTTAAGGATATTCTTTGTTTCAAGTCAGTCAGCTGCAACTTCTTCTTAAGCACATATATATTTATTTGCTCGTAATTATCAAAAAAATTTAAGTATATGCACTAATATGTCAATAATTAGGCCACAATAAATTACAAAAATGGTAGAGAAATGAGCAGTGTTCTAAGTCAATCAGATGAAATTTTTGTACACACGGAGGTAATTTATCTATTATTTATAAAAAAAATATAGATATAGTCTAACATTTGAGACTCAATAAATAAGCTACTTTAAGTAGTAGAGAAAGAGGAATAAGTAAAGGAAGGGGCAGTGAAAGAGAAAGAATGATGCCTCAAGAAAGACATATGAATAAAGGCATAGGTAGAGGAAGAGGAACGACTCAATAAAGCCAAATCAATTCTGAAGTCATAAGAAGTAGAAGAGGCCTAGTAAAGAGGATGCCTCCTCAAAAACAAGAGCACAAGGACATCAATGGAGGATATATAAGACCTTTTAAAAGGTCAAGGATGGTAAGAGTTAGAATATACCAAGATGAAGAGGGATTTATGTAATGCCCCAATTTTCTGAAACGAAAATCTACACGGTGCTCATGACCTCAAAGGACCACAAGCTAACCCATAACGAATATTTGTACCTATAAACTATATAATATCTCATAAAATATGCAGAAACATAAACTGTAAGGCAATAAGGTTCAATACCGATACATATCTAAAAAATACGGTATAACAATACCAAAAAGAAACATAAATACTGAATTCTGAACATCTAATCTGACATCTAGTCTGAAAGCCTCTAACTGAACTGAATAAGGAGTTGAAAGAACATGTCTTCAACTAACTCCATGAACTGAAAAACTAATCTGAAATACTGTAATAAAGTAATAATAATATTGTCCTCGAATCAAAAGAAGCACTGACTGCTGAAATCTGCAATGCTACTACTGTTTTGAAACTCGTGCCTCTGTACCTATGGCGTCAAATAAAACACCATAGCGCAAATTCGTCAGTACGACTGAATGTACTGAGTATATGAGTGAGGTAGGCTAAATGCAAAAGGTTTTATATGCATGAACAATGCTGACTGATATGAACATGAGAATACATACATACATACGTAACTGCAAATAAACTCATGGTGATACTGACTACTGAGTTTGAATAGTGACAACATGAGTTTACTGATGCTGAGATACTGAATGACTGAGTTTACTGATATTGAGATACTGAATGACTGAGTTTACTGATATTGATATGTAATTCACTAATAAGTAAGGAACAGATACTGTATTACTGAATACTGGGAGACTGATACTATATTACTGATAAAGAAATGATTGTTTCTGATAGTTCTGATTATGAAGAACTGATTTAATTAATCGTATATAACAGTCCAGTACTGATGACATGTATTTACTAATAATATATTATGAATGATAATTAAATTCTGATAACTGATATATCTGATAACATGAGTTCTGATAACTGATTGCATGAATGACTGTATCTGACAGTCCTAAATCTGATGGAACTAGCTGAGTTCTGTATTGTATCTGAGTTGACTGTATCTGACAGTCCTAATATCCTGAAGAACTATCTGAGTTCTTTTACTGAGACTGATACTGAAACTGTGGGAAGTAGTTATCTAACCGACATTCCCCAAATACGCTATAATAGCTAAGATGGGGTCCAATCTCTGCCCTGATTAGAAGGGTGTCAATACCGCGCCACTAGTAAGGACAAGCTGTGAGTGACCCTTATCTGGCAGGTACTCTAATGAGAACGGTGGGAACCCTCATCTGACAAGTTAAGCCACATCATCTACCCTCAACTGACAGGTATTGATATCTCAACCTATGCTGGCTATATAGTTCTGGAACGCAAGGACTTCTTCTAAGAATCACACCCTCTACTGGCAGGTGAGTTCCCATCCTTGGGTTCGCTTGGTGCTGAATCCTACTCCCAACTGAATGACACTGAACTGATTATACTGAATTGATTTCCTAGTTCATACTAGAATTAACTGAACTGTTACTGATTGTTCTGTTTAACTGAACTGAACATGGACTGAGTTTATTGAGTTCCGATGACTAGTGGAACACTACTGAATTCTGTTAACTGACTAAATGCTACTGAGTTCTATTAGCTGACTGAAGTCTACTGAACATGGCTTGACTGAGAGTATCGTGAAAACATGGCATGGCTCTAGGCACACAGCTATATGTTTCGGGTACGAATACCCCCAGGACTCGATGGAAGGAAACTGACCTGACTTGACATACAAAAGTACTTGACCAACATTAATAATCCATAATATAGCATCTACGAGGAATTCATAAATCATGTGGTTTTCATAACCTTTTCATATAGCTAACATCATGGTCAATTCTAATATCATGACAAGCCAACAACATATTCATAGCACATTAATAGCATAGAAATCATCTTGACCAAGTAGACATGGTATAACTTAAGAGACATGGCAAAATCTTGGAGCATGAAGACTAGGTACTTGATCATCATTTATTCATTGAGGCACATTATCAAACACATGGTAGGCATAGCTTTAGCATGGAAGTCAACTTAAGCACATGGATATGGCATGGAATCATCATTTAGATCACAAATAGGTCAAAGTGCTCAATTCTTCTTCACTTAGGCATTTTAACAAACACCTTGCATGCACTATTTAGGACATAGGCCTAATGATCAATTTTATACACCATAACACCATAATTCAACTCAATTTCACCAATTGAATCCACAAAATATCATGGTATCATGAACAACATATAAAGATTCGAACTCTATTCACACAACATGTAATTCACGTGAAATAAAAAATTATGGAGTAAGGACTTGTTAATTGAGCACTCTTAAATCATGAAAACATGATTATGCCTATTCTAGGCATTTCATCGAACACCTTGCATGCACACTTTATGGCATAGGTGTTCTTAATAATTTAGTCATCTTAAACCACCCAATTTCATGGGTTTTAACTACAAGCACACATACTTCATGAGAATCACCCTAAATTAACATCTTGAAGCATAAACAACAACCAACAACATGTACATGATCATATCTCAACAAGACAATCACAATATAGTATTTAAAGCATGGTTCTTGGACTCCTACGGATGAAAGGAATCCGTGGATGAATACTAAGCATACCTTAGTTCTTGATTTTTGGAAGATTGATGGAGAGATTCTTGGATTTGAGTCTTGAATTTGGATTCTCTATTGAAATCCTAGCCTTGTTCTTGAGAGGTTTTTGAGAGGGGAGAGTATATTTTTCTATAATTAAGCAAAAATCCCGTGTTTGGGGTATATATAAGGGTGGAGGATGACCAAATTACCCCTAAGAAAAAAGAAAAAGACGAAGTTGTCCATTGGGGCATGTCGGTTAGATAACTACTTCCCACAGTTTCAGTATCAGTCTCAGTAAAAGAACTCAGATAGTTCTTCAGGATATCAGGACTGTCAGATACAGTCAACTCAGATACAGTACGGAACTCAGCTAGTTCCATCATATTTAGGACTGTCAGATACAGTCATTCATGCTATCAGTTATCAGAACTCATGTTATCAGATATATCAGTTATCAGAATTCAGTTATCATTCATGATATGTTATCAGTAAATACATGTCATCAGTATTCATACTCAGTAGTCATGTTATCACGAGCTCAGTTTTTGGATTGTTATATACGATCAATTAATTCAGTTCTTCATAATTAGAACTATCAGAAACAGTCATTTCTTTATCAGTAATATAGTATCAGTCTCCCAGTATTCAGTAATACAGTATCTGTTCCTCACTTATTAGTGAATTACATATCAATATCAGTAAACTCAGTCATTCAGTATCTCAATATCAGTAAACTCAGTCATTCAGTATCTCAGCATCAGTAAACTCATGTTGTCAGTATTCAGACTTAGTAGTCAGTATCACCACGAGTTTAGTTGCAGTTATGTATGTATGTATGTATGTATTCTCACGTTCATATCAGTCAGCATTGTTCATGCATATAAAATCCTTTGCATTTAGCCTACCTCACTCGTATACTCAGTACATTCAGTCGTACTGACGCATTCGTGCTATGGTGTTTTATTTGACTCCATAGGTACATAGGCACGAGTTTCAGAGCAGCAGTAGCATTGCATATTTCAGCAGTCAGTGCTCTTCTTCATTCGAGGACAATATTATTATTACTTTATTACAGTATTTCAGATTAGTTTTTCAGTTCATAGAGTTAGTTGGAGATATTTTCCTTCAACTCCTTATTCAGTTCAGTTAGAGGCTTTCGGACTAGATGTCAGATTAGATGTTCAGACTTCAGTATTTATGTTTCTTTTTGGTATTTTTATACCATGTTTTTTAGATATGTATCAGTATTGAACCTTATGGCCTTACAGTTTATGTTTCCGCATATTTTATGAGATATTATGCAGTTTACAGGTACAGATATCCGTCATGGGTTAGCTTGTGATCCTTCGGGGTCATGAGCACCGTGTAGCATTTCGGTTCAGAAAATCGGGGCGTTACAATTTACCACTCTTAATGTAGTTAGTGAGTACAATTTTTCTTGTTTTATTTATATTTATGTCTTTTTTAATTTGTGTGATTTGTCTATGCAGCCAGGATTTTTAAGTAGAAGAGTCATTAACACTGATATAAGGGTGACAAAGAGTGTTAATATAGTAACTAATGATA
The DNA here is from genome assembly GCA_030864215.1 of Capsicum pubescens. Lineage (NCBI taxonomy): Eukaryota > Viridiplantae > Streptophyta > Magnoliopsida > Solanales > Solanaceae > Capsicum > Capsicum pubescens. Next base: position 85,410,508 of record CM061548.1, read on the forward strand.
TTGGCGACATACTAAGACAAGGATTTAAATGAAAGGAAAAGTCAGCCATTACTAATAGCAAACTTAAAAGAATAAGGGTTGAAAATATTATCCAAACCAGGTCTGCAGTTGTTGCTAATAATCAAAGTCAAACCAAGTCAAGTAGGAATGTCAATGTGCCATGAAAATAGAGCATCTTGCTAATGTGATGTTTTTAGCAAATTTGTCTTGTTGTGTATATTGTCAAATAATTATGATCTGTATATTTTAGTGTTATTATTGATACTATTTTTTTATTTTTTTGGTGGAATCAAACTCTTTTTTGTTATCTCTGTTTTGTTAAGTACCTTTTTAGCATTAAACTCTGTTTCGTTAGGTATCAAACAAAACAAGGTCCAGCTTTTGGTTGTAGTTCATATTGAAACGTTGATTATGTAGGAATGAAGTTCTTATTTTATTTTGTTGTGGTTGTTTTGTTACTTTCAGTATATCTATGTTTAGTTGACTATGTATGAATGACAAGGTTTGAATGTCCTTAAATGTTCATTAATACCATAATATATAGATACAAAATAGATTGTATAAGCCTAGTTTGAAGTGATATAAAATAGATTGCATCAGCCTAGTTCGAAGTGATACAAAATAGGTTGAATAAGCCTTGCACAATCAAAAAAAAAATCACATTTTGTTAAATTTGCTACATTTTGACAAGAGAAAGCAACAAAACAAAAACCAAATGAAGAATGTTAAGTGGAACGAGATAACAACTATGACAATTTCAGTTGCACACAACTACATTTTTCATTCGTCACATTTTTGGTAATGCTTAAAAATAGAAAAAAATACCGCGACAATAGTGAGGATGAACTTTCAGTTACAATATTTATTCTTCTTATACTCCTTAATCACTCATTTTTCCTTACTTTCATAAATGTTAATGTTCTCCTACTCCTTGATTCTCTTCACCAATCTCGTAATAACTGGTTTGGATCGTAAATTAATTTTCTTATGATCCCTCCATCTCAAGAACTTGCATGATTTTTTCTAAAATAGGTCACAAATGAATCAATTTAATAGAATAGAAAAAAATAAGAGACTATATAGAACATATACGATAATAGGGATAGGACAAATCTAGCTGGATTGTCCTCTGATCATTGCATGTATATTGAAAGTAAGTCTTCATGGTTGCATCGCATTTTCACATGGGATCATTTTTGTCATTATAAATATAATTCAAGATTGTATTTGACTTTATAAAAATATTTTACCTCAAAATCTAGTCACAAAAGATAACGTGATATCACAAATTTTAAGCAAATTAAGAAGAAATTAAAATTTCAATGGCTGAAAAATAAGAAAAAATTAAAACATACATGAAAAGTTATATCTTTTTAGGTTGATTTCATAAAAAAGAGCTTGAGAAGAGCCTAAGTTTTTTTTTCAATGCTCCAATGGTTATTTCAATGGAGATTTGGGGAAGAAGGACTCTTTCAAAAGAGAAGATGAGATTTTAAAATAAGTGACAAAATTAATTACACATGACATTTCTTAATTTGTGGTTGCTGGCCAATTTTTCTCCTTCACACGTGTCGCTTGTGTAAATACAAATATAGGCTCAAAATCAGTCAAAATGATTTATTTACAATGATCTATATAACCTTTAGGAAAAAGGACATGGGTTGGTCATTTTTAAAAAAAATGGCCCACATTTGAAAAGCTGGACAAGCTGTAGCCAGTCGGCTAAATTAATTTTCTTTTTTAGCCATTTAGCCCAATTGGGCACATGCAGTCTCTATACTCAATTGATACACTTTTATACCATATTGATATACTTTTTAAAAAAGAGAAAGAAAATTTTATGCAAGCACATGCAGTCCCTATACCCAATTGATACTCTTTTATAACACATTAATACACTTTTATACTACATTGATACACTTGCAGTGTCCATATACTCAATTGATACTCTCTTATACTAGATTGATACATTTTTAGAATGCATGTAGAAATTATATAGAGTCGTATAAAATATGTATCTAAATAATATTTGTAGTTAAAAATTATAGAATGTGTATAAAAATGCTATAATTAATATATAAAATATGTATATGTATAGAAACTGTATCATTATTATATATAAATATATATCTTTAACAATTGTATTATATTAAAAGTATATGATATTGTATTTTATTGTATAAATAAGTAAAACTAAACAAAACAAAACAAATAGTATGTTATTTTAATAATGTTGGTGAATGCAAACTAATCTGAAAAAAAGAAGAAGCAATTACTCGATTATTTAAAAAGAATAATCAATATTATACATTGATTATATATTTATTACATATAAATTATATACAAAAAATAATAGGAATAAAAAATATAACGTACTGATTTTTCTTCTATTCTAACTATAAATTATTGAGGAAAAAAATGCCATAAAATTATATTTAATTGTTAAAATAAAAAATGTTTCTTTTAAAATTTTAAAAAGAATAGCGAGAGAGAGTGAGAAGAGCAACCAACAAAGGGAAAAAAAGAAAAAGAGAAAATAATGAATTGATATATTAAAAAAGATGGCTACTTTGTGGAATTATAATTCTTAGGTCATTTTTGGAAGAATTTGTTTGACCGAGAGGTCATATTTGTCCTTTCCCCTAACCTTTATGGGGTAATAGGACGTCCGTAAAATTGAAGTATCTTTTAGCAAATTCGGGAGAACTTCAATGGTGACTTTATGTCTTTTCTCTTAAAAATTAAAGTGAGAATATATTACTTGGGACATGTTTGGCCATAAAAAGGCAAGTAATTTTTGGAGAAAATTTTGGCAACAATTGTTGGCCGAAAAATTATACTTTTCTTGTAAAAAAAATTGGCGAAAAACCGAAGTTCTCAAAACTAGACAAAAGTAGTTTTTGGGCCAAATTTTAATTTTTGGGTACTTTTAAAAATTTAAAATTTATCCTAAATTTTTATATTTTATAAAAAAAAAACAAAAAAAAACCACTGATTCTTGTCTGCTGACGAACTAATGAAAATGTATGCCTTTATGCATACTAGTATAGGTCCTCACGCAATGCGTAGATGCTATAAAATTAAATTAGACTGTGATTTATTTACTTAAATGCATTAGGACATATTGAGTTACTAAATATCTAAGTATTATTTTATTTTTCAATAATATTTTTTTACAAATTGTTGTTGTGTATGAAGCTTGCGCCTTTGATAAGCGAATATCGTCTTAAGATTTTGTCCATTTTCCTTTTCTATTTGATGAAGTTTACCATCATATTCTTGCAATTCTTTTCCTTCCATTCAATTTCAATTTAATCAATAGATAAAAGAGTCAAGTTGTGTGAATGAGTTAACCACCGATATGAACCTTTTATATTTAAAAACAAACAAAAAATTGGGGATAGGGGAAGAGAAATGGGGTAGAGGATTAAAATGTGGGGAATCGAACTCTCACCAACAAGATGAAAGTTCAGGTAACTAACCAACTAAGTTACTAAGATTCCCCATATGAACCTTCTATAATTCTGAAAATATCATCTTTTTTTTTTTTTTCGAATCTGTCCCACACTTAATAATCTAGCAAACACATCAAATTTTTGTATTTCAAAATATCTATATTTTCACTCGTAATATATTTGACTATTTTGACCACAATTGTTAAGATGTCTAATTTTATTAATAATTTTTTTATTATTTGTTTACTGTATTATATTTTGAAATTATTTCAAATTGTAATATCCCGCATTGTCTCTATCCCCAACCCCCACCCCACCCCGGCCATTTTTACCTTGTCCATGGGTTTGTTAGTTTAACTATCTTGTTATATCATTTATTAGCCTGCCTTAATTTTGAAATATAATTTTTTTGTGAAAATGAAAATTTTGACTTAATTAGAATCATAAGATTTAAAATATTTTTCTTATAAGCTGTTTAAAACATTTCTTCAAATTTTCCAAGCAAAAATGTTACTCGTGAATAGAAAGAATTTGCAGTTCCTTCAACATTTTTTTTTAACCTTTTTATATTATATTGTAGATATGAAAACAAATAAAATTGGCAAATGAGATTGTTCCTAAATTAAATTAAAAATAAAAAAACTCTACGTACATAGTTAAAACATTGTCCTATTGCCATTGGCTTTTATTTGGTCCAATTTGTATTTTATATTACTAGTTTATGTGTACACGCCTAGCACGTGTATCTCACTTTAATGAGTTCAATTTTATAAAATCACTTAGATAATGTCATCAAAAGACTTTAGAATAGACAAAATTTCTAAATATTGTCATGCGTTTAATATAATCTATAGATATTGTTTAAAAGTATGCGCATGTTTGTATAATCTGCTCTTTTGTGAACTCACGTGATTCAATTTTCATCACTTTATAAGGTACAATGCAAATATGTTCTTATGGTTCAATGTCTTCATTAAGACGATCGACTAGTAATTGGTTATCCATAAAAATTTTCAATTTGACTTGGCTCCATCCTATAAGTGTGAAATTTGACATGTAGATTTTGTGTCACTTTAATCCCCTCTTATTGATCAAAAAGACAGTATATTTTTTTCACCACTCCAAATATTACATGCCCTTCTCTGCACACTTCACCCATAACTCAAAATTTTAGTTTATAACATGGATTAAGAAAACAATAAAAATAGTGTCTTATAGAAAGAAAAATAATTATAATATTTAATATAATTTGATCGAATGACCTACATATTGAAATCAAAACTCTTTAACTATTATATTATAGATATTATTTTATTATTTGTAGGAAGAAATAATATCAATTTATAGACATAGACAACAAGATGAAAAAGCATTACAGTATATTCTTCACATTTTTTTGTTTAAGATCATAAAATTAGAAAATCTTCTTTACTTTTTAAAACTCATGAAAATTTAAAATTAGACAAACATATTAAAATAAAAAGAGTAATTCCTACCTTGATTGAGTTTTTTTGTTTAAATTGGAATATATCCTGCTTCATATAGTACAGTTATTAACAACATTAGTTGATATAAAATTTATTAAATTAGTGGATCATTTAACTAAACATATAACAAGATAGAAATAACTTATCCATATAGTGTAGGATAATAACACATCAAGTATAATTTTACGAGTTTGAAGACGTCAAGTATACGTAAATTTGTAAAAAATAATAAAAAATGAAAACATGAGAAGAATAATGAATCAGAATGAAGAATGAAGGAGTACAAATAAAATTTCATATACAATTTGTTCTTGTAAAGTAAATTGGATATATGAACATGGCCAAACATTCATCGGCAATTTCGACTTTCAGTTATTTTATTTAAAAATAATTCCAACATGGCAAAAGCAACTAAGCAAGGTGCCCAGAACCAATTTTGGAGAACTTTTGCGGGTCAATTCTATAAATTGCCAAATCCTCCTTTAAATATAATTTGATGTGGTGCATGCTTGATTGAAAAGTCTAATTTTCACGTTTAAGTTTACCAGCCAACAGTAATTGAATTGCTAGTTGCAACGTGCGAAAATCAATTAAACAGGAAAAAAGAGAGAAGAAACATGGGCTTTGGACCACAGGTGATAAAAAAGTTTTAAAATGAGGCGTAGGTGACACAAGTCTTAATTATTAGTTGGAGGTGACAATTACTTTATTACGGATTAAGAAAGTTGGGAAAGTTTGAAAATAACCCACAAGTTTTTAAATTTACACTTTGATCCCAATGTTTACCTAAAATAACAGAAAATGGAGCGAAAAAAAAGTGTCTTTCTCTCTCTTCCCATCCATTTTTGTTTTCTCTCTCTTAGCGATTTTCGTTGTTCATTATTTCTGTTGCTTTATTTATCATCTTCTGCTTCATTATCATCATCGTCTACTTCATTATCATTTTCATCTTCTTCTTGTCAATCATTTGTTGTTGTTGTTGTTGGTACAATGCTACTGCTGCTATCTGACCAATTTCTTAGGTCAAATTTTGTTTACTACATCACTTTTCACTTTGGAATTACTTCATAGGTGACTTTGGTAAGTAAAATTATGATTTTTATTCGCATTTGTCATATGGGTACACTTCTGTTTTTCCAACAATGGATAGAACCCCGATCATGAATCCAACATAAGTGCCCATAATTTAAATAGATCAATCAGATGAGTAATCTGTTGCATCAGAAGATTTATTTGTTACATCAGACTGTTTATCTGTTGCATCAGATTGTTTATCTGTTGCATCAGACGTATTATCTGTTGCATCAGAATGCTTATCTATTGCACCAAACTAATTATCTGTTGCAACGAATGATTAATCTGTTTGGAACAACACAAATCAGCCCCTACCACAAACCCAACAGATAACTAATATATTTCAACTCTTGTTATTGCTATTGGATTCAAAATTATTCCTTACGTCCAATTACCCGTCCCAAATTTCCTAATTCGATTTCTCATTTTACTTGTCTTTTTCATTAATCAAGAAAAGATTAAAAAAAAATCCATGTGTTTACCCTTTGCATTAATTACTTTTTCTTCAAATTAAAATTGAAACATCATTTAATAGGGGGACTATACGCCAACCGGCGTTAAAAGCTTTCTTCTCCTATGAAATTTTGATTGAACAACAAACAATGATTATTTCAAACACGTCTACTGTCCCACCAACTGATCAGTGGGTTATGGTAAACTAGACATGTTATTAATTATTTTTCTTAATCAATGTGGCATCTCAATTTAGGACGGGTAATTTGAGACGGAGGGAGTACGAATTAAAACGTTAGATCCAAGCAACAAACTAGTCATCTGTTGAAACAGACTATTTATTTGTTGCATCAGACTTCTTATCTGTTGCAACATATGTGTAATCTATTTTGAACAACACATCAGCCCCTGCCACAAACCCAACAGATAAATCTTGCTATTGCTACTGGATTTTAAATTATTCCTTTTTACGTCGAATCATCGATATGTTTGTTGAGAAGATAATAGACAGAATGAAAATTAAATATGGATTAAAACGTCAAAGATCAAACATAATTTTTTTATTAAACAAAAACAAATAAAAATACATATAATAGACTAAAAGAAAAATAATAATCTAATTATTATTATTATTATTATTATTATTATTATTATTATTATTATTATTATCATCATCATCATTGTCAGTCGGTCAATCTTCAATCGAAAGTAGCAAGGCCCTACTCAGCCTGCATATCTCGCGGAGCATTCTTGCTCTAACTTCTCCCAATTCCCATTGTAGATCACGAACTTGATTTCGAAGTTCATTCACGACGTCTTGCAGAAAAGAAACGTCCCACACTGGGTCAGCCATAATCTTCTAGAGTGTAATATGAAAGACAAGATGCAATAAATAAATAGAGTGTAGTTGAATGAACGATTGAGTAAGGAGGGACCTATTTATAGAGAATTGAATTTGAATGAGAGACAAAAAGGCGCGACTGTTCACCTCCATTCATTAATTATATTTTTGATTAAATTAAGATAATAAATATTGTGATAAATCATGACTTTTCAGATTATTATTATTAATTAGTTCTTTCCAACAACCATTTTTATTGAGTTGTGGCAACAGATTCTATATCTGTTGCATCAGATAACACATCTGTGACAACAGATATATCATCTGTTGCAACAAATATAAAATATAGTGCATCAGATAACCTATTTGTTGTAACATATAATCTAACTGTTGACCTACATTTATTAATTATATTTTTTATTACTGTGAAAAGTAATGACTTAATTAAATTAAAAAATATTGTGATAAGTCATGACTTTTCAGATTATTATTATTAATTAGTTCTTTCCAAGAACCGTTTTTATTGAGTTGTGACAACAAATTCTATATCGATTGCATCAGATAAATCATCTATGACAACATATATATCATCTGTTGTAACAATAGTGAACCTGTTGCATCAGATAATATAATTGTTGCATCATATAATCTACTTTTAAAAAAAAACTATCATCATATCATTAATCCAAATTTGCTCACTTTTTTATTTTATAAATTAAAAAGAAAAACACCTTTTCAAATTCTTTAATGAAATAATAACCATTTTTATTTTCTGGCAACGGATTGTATATCTGTTGAATCTGATAAACCATCAGTTGAAACAAATATACCATCTGTAGCAACAAATAGACGTTCTATATTAATATCTTTTTTTATTTCTTCCAACAGTTGATACATCAGTCGCAACAAATGGGGAATTTGATGCATCAACAACACTATTGAATGTATGTGTTTTTGTTTTAGACAAAAAGTCACGACCTTCACCTTATTTTTCTTTACAATCATCATATAAGTTAATTAATCCAATATTGTGACTTTTTTTTATTATATAATAAATAATTTTTAAAAACAAATTCAAAAACAAAAATGGTGAAAAGTCCCGATCAGTTATTAAAATTAAATAATTTTTTTTTTACGGTTATAAATTGTGTTTATCATTTATTTTCTTATTATTTATTTACAAAATATTTTTCATATTAAATAATCGGAAAGTCATGTCTTTTCACCCTCTCAATAACAACAATAACTCTTTTTTATTAATAACCATCTAGTGCAACATATGATCTATTTGTTGCATCAGATTAACCTCTGTTGATACAAATTGCTCAATCCCTACCACCAACCGTTGACATGTTGAGAACAAGGAATAAACAGAATGATTATTAAATACTAAATAAGAATTAAAAATTCAAAGTCGACCACCAAATGAAACATAGATTTTTAAATCCCTTGGGTAGTTCCAATATACAAAATGAGGAAAATACATACGCTAAAATAAAAAATATTACATAATTATTATTACTACTATTATTATTATTGTCAATCAGACTTTTTTCATCCAACAACCTTGCTCTGAAGTCAGCCAAATCTCTCTGGAGTTCATCAAACTGCCTTTGAAGTTCACGCAAGGACTCGATATGAATATTACTGTATAAATCTGGATCATTCATATTTGTAAAGAGGGACCTATTTATAAATTATTGTATCTTGAAAAGAAAAGAAAATTTCTTTAAAATAAATCTAACAGATGGGTAATCTGTTGTAAAATATGTTCCTTCTGTTAGATAACTTACAATATACTGGTAATCTTTTGCAATAGATGTATATATCTGTTTGATTTCTCCAACAGATACGTCATATGTTGCAACAGGTTGATTATCTGTCGTAACAGATGTCTCTAATTGTTTGACAATATAAACAGATGTGGCATCTGTTGCAACTAGCTAGTCATCTGTTTATTCATTTTAAGCCATAGACGGGCTAGGAAGAATAAGGTGTGTATAGATGGATCCACTATCATATGTGTGGGAGTTAAGTTGTATTACTAATAAGGTCACCGGGACAACACACACAAAGTACAATGTTTTTATGAATGCAGTTTTTAACCAATTAGGCACTGATCATTCAAATAAGATCCTGCATAGTACCGTTAAGTTTGATGGGTTCAAAATTGATAAGGCTGAGGACCTCATGAAGATGGTGCAGATACCCTGTTATAAATTACTGACGGTTGTTGCTTGTGTTTATGCATGTCAAGTTTTGAGAAGGGTTCAATATTTATCATTATTGCAGAGAGCCAATAACGATTGGACTTAACTTTAAGAGTGCATTGGACTCTGAGAACACCTTTGAAACCTCGCAATGCATCAAACAAGAATAAAAAACCAATAAAAATTCCCCTAGCCCAAATTTATATGGTTGGGTTGCTCTCTCAGGGTGATAATCATACGCCAGAAAGTGCGGTAGGAGAATACCTTTGAGGGAAAATAGGTGGTTGATGAAAGACTATATCATCTGAGAGCTAATTGAAGAAGAGACATAGGGTAGAAAGTAACTTCTAGAGAATCTGGCCGATGAAATTATCTTAAAAGATGCAAAATCTGAATCAAGTGAAAATATGAAAGTGTATCCGATAACGTAATTTCATCTGTTGTCTCTCTGAAAGAAAAATAATGCAAATGGACACTTTGCTAGGGAGATGCGTGGTCGAGATTATCACCTAGATAGAAAATAGGAGAAGACCAGTAAAGCAGACGGGCATCGAGGGTTGAAATGATGTACAGCAAGTCTAGAAAACTTACGCCAACAGCAACTGTAGTTAAAATAATGAATCTAAGCGAAGGCGGCAATTTTTGAATTTTAAATTTCATCCCATGTCTTCTTGTTTGTGTTTTCGATCAGGTCCACTGCCGTTGACCTGATCGGAACCATAAACGAGATTGAAAGGAAAATTGAGTATCATTGCTTCCTTAGCAATATGGTTATAATTTATTATGTTTTCTTGCCTTAGCATGCTTTCAACATTCCTTGGAGAAGATCAGATGCTTGCTGTAGTATGTGAATCTCGATAATTTTCAAGCTTGCCTCCAACTTGCTGATTTTGTATTCAAATTGGTCGTTGTCGTCTTCAAAGTTGGTCAAGAGTTTCTCATCTCTTATGAGCTCGATCAGGGACACCACCTTCAAAGTTGTGGCATTTTAGGTGCCCTTTAGAACACTTTCTTCAAAATCCTTAAAGGATACATAGAGGGTCACTGTGTTTGTTTTAGGTCAAAATGTGTTGATGCACGTTGAAATATGGTCCCAATAGTTGAACAACACACTTTTATCGAGCGTTGCTCAATGCATCTTGCTCAACCAATTTGATAAATTAATAAGCAAGGAGTTACGTAGTGTGTGGTCTAAACCGAATCTACCAAGCCTATCAAACGTTATGTAACTCCAAGCTCATTACCCTATTAAAAAAATATGACCGAGTTAGTGTACAAATTAAACAAGCTCAATCTGTCAGCCTTTCTGCTGATCACTCTTCTCCAATATAGATGACAAGATATATGCTATACAAAAATCTACACTGTCGCTAGACATGCTTGCCAGGGAGCAATTCTTTAGAAGGCATCAACAGTAATCTCTCAATATCAAGTGATATTGAGAGATTCCTAGTCATGACTTCCCAAGACTTTCACTACGGCAAGAATTTCTATTGATGACAAGATATCTGCCATGCAAAAGTCTACACCAGATGATAATGGATAGAACCCCGATCATGAATCCAACATAAGTGCCCATCTGGTGTAGACTTTTGCATGACGGATATCTTGTCATCAACAGAAATTTTTGCCGTATTGAAAGTCTTGGGAAGTCATTACTAGGAATCTCTCAATATCACTTGATATTGAAAGATTACTGTTGATGCCTTCTGAAGAATTTCTCTCTGGCAAGCATGTCTGGCAATGGTGTAGACTTTTGCATAACAGATATCTTGTCATCTATATTGGATAAGAGCGATCAGCAGAAAGGCTAAGAGATTGAGCTCGTTTTATTTGTACACTAACTCAGTCATATTTTTTTATAGGGTAATGAGCCCAGAGTTACGTAATATTTGATAGGCTTCGTAGAATCGATTTAGATCACACGCTATGTAACTCCATGCTTATTAATTTATCAAATTGGTTGAGCAAGATGCATTGAGAAACGCTCGATAAAAGTGTGTTGTTCAACTATTGAGACCATATCTTCAATGTGCATCAACACATTTTGACCTAAAACAAACACATTGACCCTCCATGTATCCTTTAAGGCTTTTGAAGAAAGTGTTCTGAAGGGCACCTAAAATGCCACAACTTTGAAGGTGGTGTCCCTGATCGAGCTCATAAGAGATGAGAAACTCTTGACCAACTTTGAAGACGACAACGACCAGTTTGAATACAAAATCAGCAAGCTGGAGGCAAGCTTGAAAATTATCGGGATTCACATACTACAACAAGCATCTGATTTTCTCCAAGGAATGTTGAAAGCATGCTAAGGCAAGAAAACACAATCAATTATAACCATATTGCTAAGGAAGTAATGATACTTAATTTGTCTTTCAATCTCGTTTGTGGTTCCGATCAGGTCAACGGTAGTGGACCGTGGACCTGATCGAAAACACAAACAAAAAGGCATGGGATGAAATTTAAAATTTATAAATTATCGCCTTCGCTTAGATTCCTTATTTTAACTGCAGTTGCTATTGGCGTAAGTTTTCTAAACTTGTTGTATATCATTTCAACCCTCGATGCCCGTGAGGCTACTTTATTGGTCTTCTCCTATTTTCTATCTAGGTGATAATCTCGACCTCGCAGCTCCCTAGCAAAGTGTCCATCTGTATTATTTTTCTTTTAGAGAGACAACAAATGAAATTACATTACCGGATACACTTATATATTTGCACTTGATTTAAATTTTGCATCTTTTAAGATAATTCCATCGGCCAGATTCGCTAGAAATTACTTGCAAGCCTATGTCTCTTCTTCAATTAGCTCTCAAATGATATAGTCTTCCATCAACCACCCATTTTCCCTTGAAGGCATTCTCCTACCGCACCTTCTGGCTTATAATCAACACCCCGAGCAACCCAACCATATAAATTTGGGATAGGGCAATAACTATATTGTTTTTTTATTCTTGTTAGATGCAGTGCTAAGCTTTGAAGGCCCTCTAAGGGTCTAATGCACCCTAAAAGTTAGTCCAATCTCTATTTAATCTCTTTACAATGACACCAAAACTAGATCCCTTCACAATGCTTGACAAATAAATATGAGCAACAACCGACATTAAATCTTAACAGGGTATCAGAACCATATTCATGGTCCCTCAGCCTTATCAGTTCGGACCTACCAAACTTAACTGTAAAATTGCAGATATCTTGTTTGAATAATTTTTTACTAATCAGTAAAAACAACATTCACAAAATCAGTGCACTCCATGTGTGTTTCCACGATAACATTATCACTAATACATACCTCTCATATATAAAGTGGTTCCATCTATATGGAACTTATTCTTCCGAACCCATCTTTACTGCAGCCTCTTGTGATGGTCCGGTAAAAGTTAATCAACTGTCAATTCCTTATATCTACAAAGAAGAGGAAAAAATTAATGTCACAGAAAGAACATTATCCATATATTACAACAGATGTAGAGTTTGTTGCATCAGATGTGGAGTCCGTTGTAACAGATGTGGAGTCTGTTGGAATACATCAAACCAGACTTTCTGGTGGTTTGATTTGTTCCAACAGTTTCTCCATCTGTTGCAACATCAACAACAACATAAACTACAAATAAAAAAACAACAAAAAAACAACAACATTTGTTCCAACAACATCATCAACAACAAAGAAGCAACATCATTTGTTCTAGAACCATAAACACCACCACACCACAAGTCCCAACAACGCCAACCCCACCAACAATATTAATAACTGCATCAACAATGAAGAAACAAACAAAATACATACAAAAAATGATACTGCCAATAAGGCTTTTAAATATTTTCCAACAGATAACTTTTTTTGCATATTATAATAAAAATTCTCGATTTATTTATTCAACACTTAAAAGTTTCTTCAAGTCTTTTAATAAATATGGTATGGGTAAATAATAATTAAATAAAAAAACAGATGTAAATAACTTGCAAAGAAGAAGACGAGAATGAAAGAGCAATAATGAACCATACCTTAATGTCAAAAAGGGGGATCAAAATAATAATTTTAGTCGAGGAAATATATAGATCGGTCTAGATATGAAAGGATCTTTATGAGAAGAGAAGATAAAAGAGAAAAAGGTTGTGATAACCCTAAAGATGAGAGGAAGAAAAAGATGAGAGTTGAATAAAATAAACTGCAGCGGAAGGAAGAGAGATGAGATAATTTCTGTAGATGTATTGTGTATGTAGATGTGGGGTTTTCAATATTCATTAATTAATATTCATTAATTTCATTAATAATTTAAGGGGCACGAGGAAGACTAAGACTAGTGACATTGAAAAGACAAGACAAGACTGTTCAATGAACTCACTTTTGAGATATCTAAGAAATATTTTTTACCGCCTTTAGTAGTAAGTACTACTTGATATTATCTACTCGGACAGAAGCTTGCTTTAAAATTAAAAGAGAAAAAAATATTTTAAAACAGATATGTCATTTGTTGCAACATATATAAATATCTGTTTAGAAATCCAAACAGTTCAGTCATCTGTTACAACAGATATCAATATCTGTTTAAAAATACCAACAGCTCAGTCATCTGTGATAAAAGATGAAAATGTCCATTTGATAATTAATTAAATCAAATATGTCATCTGTTACAACAGATATAAATATCTGTTTGAAAATTTTCAATAACTTAGTCATCTGTCACAATAGATGCAAATGTCTATATGATAATTAAATCAGATATGTCAACTGTTACAAAAGATATAAATATTTGTTTGAAAATTTCCACCAACTCAGTCATCTGTCACAACAGATGCAAATTGCTATTTGATAATTAAATCGGTTATATCATCTGTTGCAACAGATATGAATATATGTTTAAAACTTTTTAATATCTCAGTCGTTTGTTGCAATAGATTTCATTGCAATTGATTTAGGTGAAACTAGGGATGAATGAATAAGCTCACAAGGTCAAGTACAAATCCAATCGAGTATTTGCAATTGCATGGCGTTGGTATTGCATTCATCCCAACCCAAGTCATCGATCGATCACTCTGAGTTAAAATGAGTTCTCATCAACTCAATGTTAGGATAGTGATAGCACCTAAGTTGATTTAGATGGAATTAGGGATGAATAAATGAGCTCATAGGGTCAACTACAAATCCAATCAAGTCTTTGCAATTGCATGGAGTTGGTATTGTGTTCATCCCGACCCGAGTCATCAATCGATCACTATGAGTTGATATGAGTTCTCATCAACTCAATGTTAGGATAGTGATGGTACCTAAGTTTATTTAGGTAGAACTAGGGATTAATGAATGATCTCACAAGGTCAACTACAAATCTAATCGAGTCTTAGCAATTGCATGGCGTTGGTATTATATTTATCTTGACTCGAGTCTCCGATCGATCACTCTAAGCTGAAATAAGTTCTCATTAACACAATGTTAGGATAGTGATAGTACCTAAGTTGATTTAGGTGGAACTAGGGATGAATGAATGAGCTCACAGGGTCAACTACAAATCCAATCGAGTCTTTGCAATTGCATGACATTGGTATTGCGTTCATCCCGACCTGAGTCATCGATCGATCACTCTGAATTAAAATAAGGTCTCATCAACTCAAAGTTAGGATAGTGATAGTTCCTAAGTTTATTTAGGTGGAACTAGTGATGAATGAATGACCTCACAAGGTCAATTATAAAACAAATTGAGTCTTTGCAATTGTATGGCATTGGTATTGCGTTGATCCCGAACTGAGTCATCGATCGATCACTCTGAGTTGAAATAAGTTCTCATCAACTAAATTTTAAGATAGTGATAGTACCTAAGTTGATTTAAGTGGAACTAGGGATAAGTGAATGAGCTCACAGGGTCAACTATAAATCCAATTGAGTCTTTGCAATTGTATGACATTGGTATTGCCTTCATCCTGACTCGAATCATCGATCGATCACTCTGAGTTGAAATTAGTTCTCATCAACTCAATGTTAGGATAGTTATAGTACCTAAGTTGATTTTGGTGGAACTAGGGATAAATTAATGGGCTCACAGGTTCAACTACAAATCTAATTGAGTCTTTGCAATTACATGGCATTGGTATTGTGTTCATCCTGACCCGAGACGTCGATCGATCAATCTAAGTTGAAATGTGTTCTCATCAACTCAATGTTAGGATAGTGATAGTACCTAAGTTTATTTAGGTGACACTAGGTATGAATGAATAAGCTCACAGGGTCAAATATAAATCCAATTGAGTCTTTGTAATTGCATGGCATTGGTATTGCGTTCATCCCGACCCGAGTCGTCGATAGATCACTCTGAGTTGAAATGATTTCTCATCAACTCAATATTAGGATAGTGAAAGAACCTAAGTTGATTTAGGTGGAACTAGGGATAAATGAATGAGCTCATAATGTCAACTACAAATCCAATCGAGTCTTTACAATTGGATGGCATTGGTATTGCGTTCATCCCGACCTTTGTCGTCAATCGATCACTCTAAGTTGAAATGAGTTCTCATCAACTCAATGTTAGGATAGTAATAGTACCTAAGTTGATTTAGGTGAAACTAGGGATGAATTAATAAGCTCACAGAGTAAATTACAAATCCAATTGAATTTTTGCAATTGCATGTCATTGGTATTGAGCTCATCCCGACCTGAGTTTTCGATCGATTACTCTGAGTTAAAATGAGTTCTCATCAACTAAATATTAGGATATTGATAGTATATAATGTGAATTAGGTATAACTAGGGATGAATGAATGATCTCACAGGGTCAATTACAAATCAAATCGAGTCTTTGCAATTGTATGGCGTTGGTATTGCGTTCATCCCGACCTGAGTCATCGATCAATCACTATGAATTGAAATGAGTTCTCATCAACTCAATTTTAGGATAGTGATAGTTCCTAAGTTTATTTAAGTGAAACTAGGGATAAATGAATGAGCTCGCAGGGTCAACTATATATCTAAACGAGTCTATGCAATTTCATGGCATTGGTATTACGTTCATCCCGACTTGAGGAAATGAGTTCTCATCAACTCAATGTTAGAATATTTAAAGTACCTAAGTTGATTTAGGTGAAACTAGGGATAAATTAATGGGCACACAAGGTCAACTACAAATCTAATTGAGTCTTTGCTATTGCATAGCATTAGTATTGCGTTTATCCTGACCTGAGTCGTCGATCAATCACTCTAAGTTGAAATGAGTTCTCATCAACTAAATGTTAGGATAATGATAGTACCTAATTTTATTTTGGTGGAACTAGGGATGAATTGATGAGCTCACAGGGTCAACTACAAATCAAATCGAGTCTTTGCAATTGCATGGCATTGGTATTGCGTTCATCCCGACCCGAGTCGTCGATCGATCACTCTGAGTTGAAATAAATTCTCATCAACACAATATTAGTATATATAAATAACCTAAGTTGATTTAGGTGGAACTATGGATGAATAAATAAGCTCACAAGGTCAACTATAAATCCAATCGAGTCTTTGCAATGGGATGGCATTGGTATTGCGTTCATCTCGACCCGAGTGGTCGATCGATCACTCTGAGTTGAAATGAATTCTCATCTACTCAATTTTAGGATAGTGTTAATACCTAAGATTATTTAGGTGTAACTAGGGATGAATGAATAAGCTCACATGATCAACTACAAATCCAATTGAGTCTTTGCAATTGCATGTCATTGGTATTGCGTTCATCCCAACCTGAGTCGTCGATCGATCACTCTAAGTTGAAATGAGTTCTCATCAACTAAATATTAGGATAGTGATAGTAGATAATTTGAATTAGGTAGAACTAGGAATGAATGAAGGAGCTCACAGGGTCAACTACAAATCCAATTGAGTCTTTGCAATTGCATAGCATTGGTATTATGTTCATCCCAACCTGAGTCATCGATCGATCACTCTGAGTTGAAACAAGTTCTTATTAACTCAATTATAGGATAGTTATAGTACCTAAGTTTATTTAGGTGTAAGTTCAACTACAAATCCAATCGAGTCTTTGCAATTGCATGACATTGGTATTGCGTTCATCCCGAATTGAGTCATCTATATTTCACTCTGAGTTGAAATGAGTTCTCTTCAACACAATGTTATTATAGTGATAGTACCTAAGTTGATTTATATGTAAGTAGGGATGAATGAATAAGCTCAAAGGGTCAACCACAAATCTAATCGAGTCTTTGTAATTGTATGGCGTTGGTATTGCGTACATCCTGACCCGAGTCATGAATCGATCACTCTAAGTTGAAATGAGTTATCATCAACTCAATTTTAGGATAGTGATAGTACCTAAGTTTATTTAGGTAGAACTAGGTATGAATAAATGATCTCACAGGATCAACTATAAATCTAATTGAGTCTTTGCAATTGCATGGCATTGGTATTGCATTCATCCCAACCCTAGTCGTCAATCGATCACTCTAAGTTAAAATGAGTTCTCATCAACTTAATGTTAGGATAGTGATAGTACCTAAGTTTATTTAGGTTTAACTAGGGATGAATGAATTACCTCACAGGGTCAACTACAAATCCAATTGAGTCTTTGCAATTGGATGGCATTGGTATTTCGTTCATCTCTACCCTAGTCGTCGATCGATCACTCGGAGTTGAAATGAGTTCTCATCAACTTAATGTTAGGATAGTTATAGTACCTAAGTTGATTTAGGTGGAACTAGGGATTAATAAATAAGCTCACAGGATCAACTACAAATCTAATTGAGTATTTGTAATTGCATGTCGTTGATATTACGTTCATCCCGACCTGAATCGTCGATCGATCACTCTGAGTTGAAATGAGTTCTCATCAAC
Organism: Capsicum pubescens; assembly: GCA_030864215.1. Taxonomy (NCBI): domain Eukaryota; kingdom Viridiplantae; phylum Streptophyta; class Magnoliopsida; order Solanales; family Solanaceae; genus Capsicum; species Capsicum pubescens. Next base: position 85,428,845 of record CM061548.1, read on the forward strand.
TAAATGTTAGGATAGTGATAGTCGCTAAGTTTAATTAGGCAGAACTAGGGATGAATGAATGAGCTCACAGGGTCAACTATAAATCCAATTGAGTCTTTGCAATTTCATGGCATTGGTATTATGTTCATCCCAACTTGAGTCGTCGATCGATCACTCTGAGTTGAAATAAGTTCTCATCAACTTAATGTTAGGATAGTGATAGTACCTAAGTTTATTGAGGTGTAACTAGGGATGAATGAATGAGCTCACAGGGTCAACTACAAATCCAATCAAGTCTTTGCAATTGCATGGCATTGGTATTGCGTTTATCCCGACTTGAGTCATCGATCTATCACTCTGAGTTGAAATAAGTTCTCGTCAACTCAATTTTAGGATAGTATTAGTACCTAAGTTGATTTATATGCAAATAGGAAAGAATTAATGAGCTCGCAGGGTCAACTACAAATCTAATCGAGTCTTTGCAATTGCATGGCGTTGGTATTGCGTTCATCCTGACCCGAGTCGTCAATCGATCACTCTAAGTTGAAATGTGTTCTCATCAACTCAATTTTAGGATAGTTATAGTACCTAAGTTTTTTTAGGTGGAACTAGGGATGAATGAATGATCTCACAGGGTCAACTACAAATCCAATCGAGTCTTTGCAATTGCATGGTGTTGGTATTGCATTCATCTCAACCCGAGTCGTCGATCGATCACTCTAAGTTGAAATGAGTTCTCATCAACTCAATATTAGGATAGTGATAGTTCCTAAGTTGATTTAGGTGGAATGATAACGCTCAATCTACAGCTCTCGTAGGAGTGTAAAGCGGTCGTTAGCAAATATAGAACCCAACCTGGGTTGGGTATCGATCCCACAGGGAATAGCTTGGTCAACAAGTAAGCAATGATTACTAGACTTTTAGTGAAAGTCTCGAAAAGGGGGGAGTCTTGTTGTGCAAGTAATGTAACCAAATAGTAGAGAAAAAAATGGAAATAGCAAAGTAAAAAGAAAGAATGTTTAGTAAGATGTAAACAATGAGAATTTAGGAGTTGGGGTTATGTCCACCTTCTGAGTTATACGTCTCTATTGGCTATGAGTGTGCGGAATTCAGACATGCATGTGCTTATAGAGAATTGTATTCGATGGTAAATCCAGGCGTCTTTCGACCTATTCGAGGATTATTTCACTTTAACTCTTTCGAGCTTAAAGCGTGTCTAACGGTACGAATTCTCCAAGAGGTTAATCCAATTACGACACTAACTTTTTAATAGGGGATGGGACCCTACTACCTTAACATTATCTCTTTTCCAGACAGATAACCTTTCTTTCGAACAAGTTAAATATTATACTGGCGTATTCTTGCGTTTGCAACCACAAAGAATTTAGATTAAGATGAAGAGAATAATGATATAAGCAGCATACGTGTCACGAACTCACAAACTCACAGCAATAGATAGTATCTCATTCGGCTTCCATAACCCCAACAGAGAAGTTTAGTTACCCATGAGTGCGAAGGAAATCACAATTGACATTGTTGTTAAACCACAATAAAGATTTCACGGTTGTAAAGGTGTGGTAGGCGTTAGGCGTGAATCCCTTAGCAAAGTAACGTTTCTCTTGTTGTGGAATTTAAGAATAGATGAATAGAAGAAGAAAAATAGAATTAATGGAAGAATGATTGTTTAGAACTAGAATGTCTTAGAAGTAGAATAGAATAGAATTGAATGTAAGAAGATGTTCCAAAAGCTCTAGCAAGATAGGGTATTTATATTACCCATAGCCTATTCCTACTAAGCTAATGAAATGCTTAACCAAATCCTACTAAGCTAATGAAATACTTAACCCAATTGTACTAGGTTAATGTATCATTATCCTAATCCTACTAAATTACTGCTAGTCCCCAAAGTCTTCAGAAATGTTGTTTTAGCCCGGGACAGATTTTCCATGTGCCATTTTTAGTCCTTGGCGTCCAAGATTGGCTTTTCTCCTTTCGTGAAGCTTTCTTTGGCATCAAGTTATCCATAAAATGCTGAATTCTGCATCATTTATACCTGAAACTTTGCTAATCATGTTCGTTAGCTCACTTACAGGAAAAAGAACTAAAAGTGCATAAAATATATAATTTGTTCTCGAAACTAGGCTAAAATATGGGCAAAATATAGTGCTATAGGCGTGTAAATTCGCCTATCATCATGGAACTAGGTAGGAATGAATGAGCTCATAGGGTCAACTACAAATCCAATCGAGTCTTTACAATTGCATGTCATTGTTATTGCGTTCATCCCGACCTGAGTCGTCGATCGATCACTCTGAGTTAAAATGAGTTCTCATCAACTAAATATTAGGATAGTTATAGTAGCTAAGTTTAATTAGGTGGAACTAGGGATGAATGAATGAGCTCACAGGGTCAACTACAAATCCAATCGATCTTTTGCAATTATATGACATTGGTATTGTGTTCATCCTGATCCGAGTTATCGATCGATCACTCTGAGTTGAATTGAGTTCTCATCAACTCAATGTTAATATAGTGATAGTACCTAAGTTTATTTATTTTCAACTAGGGATGAATGAATGAGCTCACAGGGTAAACTACAAATCCAATCGAGTCTTTGCAATTGTATGGCGTTGGTATTGCGTTCATCCCGACCCGAGTCGTCGATCGATCACTCTAAGTTGAAATAAGTTCTCATCAACTCAATGTTTAGATAGTGATAGTACCTAAGTTGATTTATTTAGAACTAGGAATGAATGAATGAGTTCACAGGGTCAACTATAAATCTAATCGAGTCTTTGCAATTGCATAGCATTGGTATTGCGTTCATCCCGACTCGAGTCATCGATTGATCACTCTGAGTTGAAATGAGTTCTCATCAGCTCAATGTTTTAAAAACTATATCTTTTTAAATTTTTAATATTAATTAAGATCAATTCCGACCAAATTAGCAATTTCAAAACTTGTCATTCTTTTCCAAAATTACAAATCAACCCATACAAATTATCCATTTGCATGAATACTTTTCATTTCAAATCTGAAGTTATCGCTCTTCTCTCTCTCTCTCTCTCGGGGTCTCCTCTCTCTCTCAACAATACAAACAACAACTACTAATATATTGCTCTACCCTTCAAAACAGGTCGATTTTCTTCCCATTTTCTACCACATATAGTTGTTTTTTTCGACTTTATTCCTGCTTGTATCTATTATTTTCTTTGTCTTCACTTGTAATAGAGTTCGAGAAGAGTTCTACATTTATTCTCTATTCTAAAAAATAGGGCATTTTTGTTAATGATGAAAAAAAAGACTTTTAGTTGTATTATCTTCGAGAATGGGTTAACAATTTTGAGTTTTGATGCTAAAAAAGTAGGAAGCACCCGAGAAAACCCTATTTCTTCTCTCAGTATTTTGTTGACTGTCGTGGTATTATTGGATAGTGTTTGTGGTGTTGTTGGTGGCTGTTGTTGGTATTTGTGGTTTTTTGTGGTGGTATCGGTTGTCTTGGTATTGGCATTTGTGGTGGTCTTGGTGGCATTGTTTGTTGAATTGGTTGTGGTGGTGGTGATCCATTTGTTACAATGGGTGGAAGATCTATTGGGAGATATTAAATAGATCTTCAAACAGATTCCCGATCTGTTTCAACTGATGGGTTATCCTTTGAAGTTATTTTTGTAATGTAGCGTAGAATAGTTTATTAAAATTTGTCCATCTGTTGCAATAGGTGGAATATCTGTTGGGAGATATTAAACCGGTCTTCAAACAAATTCCCCATCTGTTCCAATTGATGGGTTGTCCGTTGGAGTATTTTTTTTTTGTTATGTGGCGTAGAATAATTTATTGAAATTTGTCTTACCTTTTTTTAAAAAATTATGCAGACATCAAATGCAATGTATTTTTTATTTTTCTATTGTTTGTAGTTAAAACATGTCTCCCAAAAGAAAAGAAACTGAGAGTGGATCAACTTCTGACCACCTAACAAAAAATGCTAGACTACAGATAGATTCGGGAAACTTCCAGAACAATCTCAGTCAGGGATAAATGAAGATGAGGAAAGTGATAACTCCTTCTCACTAACGGGGCGTGAAATAGCATCAAAATCTCGGCATGATTTTGTTAAAACTATTAGTATCAATAGGTTTCGTGTTGCGATGCCGATGAATAACCCTAACGCAGTATTTCATGATGTTGTACTTAAATATCAGTTGGGGAAACCTTTTAACAAACTTAAGAGTATTATGAAGAAAGAAAACATAGATGGACTTTTTAAGAAGGCTGCTTTGCATACTTTCTTGAGTTGTCTGGGGGCTTCCCTCTCCGTTTCCCAATTATCATCGTATATGGACTCCTCAAGCGTAGTATCAAGTATGCGGGGGATGATGGATGTTCGAAGGAGGGAGAAAAAAAGATGGATTAGGTCTGGATCAACTACTGTGGCATGCCGGTTTGTTTTGGATTGAAAGAGTTTGCCATAGTGATAGGCTTGAGATGCGATCGTCTAGAAGAACCTCTCATCAAGAATACACCCCACAAAGGGTCCAAAAAATGCAAGGTAAAAAAAGAGGGGTTGTTGGGCATTGTTGGACCTAGCTATAGAGTGGAGGATTTGATGGCGGATCTCAAAAATAAAGAAATACCAAAGAACTACAGGGAGAAATTGTGCTTAGTTTGGTTTGTCCATTCTGTTTTATTGGCAAGAGACGTTAGGAAAGTCATAAAACATGATTTGTTGGCGCTTGCTGATGATTTTAGAAAATTCAACGACTATCCCTGGGGATACGACAGCTACTACTTGACAGTTAAATATTTACTGAAAAAGCTAGAGCCAAAGACGACCACATTATGCGGCTTTTCTTGGGCTTTCATGGTAAAATTGATCACTATTTTTACTCATTCATTAATTTATATTGAATATAGTTATGACTTTTTTTTTACTTGTTTCCTGTTTACAATTTTTAGGCTTGGGCATATGAAGTCGTTCCTTCCCCCTGAAAGCATTACAAGGATTACCCGGATAAGGTTTCTCATCCAAGGATCCTTAGGTGGTTGGCTGCAGCAGAGAGCATCAAAAAAAATATTTACGAGGCTAATCTCTTTAACCCTTTGTATGATGCAGTACGTCTTCTTTCAGCTAAAATAATTTGTCTCAAAGAAAGATATTGAAACAGATGTTCCATCTATTGTGATAGATGGGTCATCTATTGCAACAGATTACCCGTCAACTGCAACTGATGCAACAGATGGTAATCTTTTGTGATAGACGATCCATATTTTGCAATAGATTAACCATTTGTTGCTCTGGTTCTCTGAACCCTACTCAACAGATTACCCATCTATGCAAATTATGCAACAGATAAGTTATCTGATGCAACATATTATCAATCTTTTTCAACACACAGATCAACTATTGCGGTAACTAGATCATCTGTTGCATAAGTTGGCTGGGTTAACATCCATGTAACCCGGGCCCTATGTAACCCAACTGACTGTAAATTATTATTATATGATTTAAATTCCTCCTGCCTTTTTTTATATGTTGTGCATCCTTGGATCGTGCCTACCATTGATGAGCTGAGGATGACTTCTTTTCTTACTCTAGGTCTTGTTGATACAAAAGAAGACCCAACAGTGGAGTTAATAAAGAAGGAATTGGCTGGAGCAACATCCATAAGAAGAGCAGTTAGGCAAGGTCAGCCTAATGTTGAAGCTCTTCACGACCAACCTCAAACTGCAATAGATCCAGGTGCTTCTTCTGGGGGTGTTGCTGGTGGAGTTGTTTGTGATGGTGGCAGCCATCCTGATGCTGCTTCTGCTTCCACTCGTGATTATGAACATGTTGGTGCACATAAAAAAATAAATACTTTTGAAAACACCCCTTGCACAAGTCATCCCTCTCACCCCTACATCGGTCCCTCCCATCCTTATAGTGGTCCCTCTCACCCCTCCTCACCCTCATGTTCTCATTGCAAATACAAAGTGTGTAAGGACAGAGAGAATAAACTCCTTAAAAAGCTAGAGGCTATTGTTGAACTAGCCTAAGAGTTGAAATTTAAGAGGGATGTCATACCATCCAACGATGTGAGGGAGTTATGTACTCCTACAGTGGAGGTTAGGAGGAAGAGAAGAAAAATTAGACAAATTCTCTCCGTTCTGAAATCAGCAAAAATTACAACTCCTCCCGTTCCAAAATTTGTTGAAGTTCAGGGGCCGACGAAGAAGGTGGAAAAATTTGCAACACTTGGCAAGGAGAAGAAGAAGGAACTGGAAGAATTCATGAAAATTAAGGTTTAAAAATAATACACCATACATCCATTTTCCGCCAAAGACTTCTCAAATATGACAACTATGCACATGTCGTATAAGGACAATGTAAGTTTACTTTTGCTAACCTAGCCTTCCAATCAACTCTATGAAGAAGAATCTACGCAGCAGATGTGTAATCTATTGCACCAACTTGGTATTCTATTGCAACATAATACACATCTATTACATAAGTTGCGTTGGCTGGGTAATCTGTGAACTGATTCAGAGAACCCTATGCATCGGATTCTTTCCACTATATTTTTATTCTTTACAATTACTAACCTATTTAAAAATTATCTTATTATACCATAGTATGTTGATAAAATTCTCTGCCTCATGAGGGGCAGGCAATTAGTGTATCCGGATGCTTATGATACTGCCGATAAGATAATGGACCTCAACTTCTACAATAATTTCAAGAATAGGTACGCTAATCTCTATAAGATAGCTGATTTCGATGGCCCGGGATTTGATCAGTTAGTTTCTACATTCCAATGGGATGAAGAAGCAATTAAATATGTTAGAGAGAAGAGACCATATCTATACGGCAAGAGTTGGACCAAGGCAAAGAGAATCCTTGCAGTCATGAATGTGGATATCACACATTTTCTCATAGTTGAGATACTACTATACGAGGGAAAGATTAAGGTTTATGACTGCAACTTACCTGTCTTCAGCGAGAAGATATTTTTAACCCACATGCAGCCACTCTTGAAGTTGTTGCCCAAGTGTTGACGCAGAGTAAGGTGATGGATCATTTGTCGGCTGAAGTCTTGGCGAAGGAATCATGGGATGTTGAATGTTGAAATAAGAACATCCATATCCCAAGAAATACAACTGGTGCAGCGTGCAGGCTTGACTCGCTTGCATACATCGAGTGTTTGCTGGTCGGCACACAAATGACCGGTGTGTGCGACACCATTGTGGAAAAGATACAATGGGTCTGGGCATATAGGGTACTAACTAAATGGTTGGAGCCCGTGTATAAAAAAGAACATGTACAAAGAAAGAGATGAACACAATAATAAATTTTTATTTTAAGCCAATTCACTTTACATGTAGTGGCAATAATTTTTATGTCTGGCCAAGTTAAATTTTTATAATGCAATAGATTTTATAGCTGTCGTAATAGATATAGTACCTATTATGACAGATTAATTATCTATTGGAATAGGTTGGTTAGCTGTTGAATTATGCAGATGTTCCCAGTTTGTCTGTCGCAACAGATATACGATTTGTTGCAATATATAATCTATCTATTACAACTGATCGATAATCTGTTGGAGAAAATAAAAAAGTAGGAAGACCTGTTATATAATTTCCAATAGATGACCTACGTGTTGCATCTCATGTTGCAACAAATGTCTAAATTTGTCTGATAAGATATGCCATCTATTGCATTAGATGTATTATCTCTTGTGATAGGTTATTACATTGATAGACTCAAGCTATAAGGATCTAATCAATATGGACAATTTGTTCTTCATCCGGTGCTATGGAATTTGGCTTTGGTCGTCGTGAATCTTTAATGTCGGTTGCGTATGTCTTCTGAGCTTTCGTTTCTCCGTATATCCATAAAAGAGCAGCATATCTTTTGTGGAGTAATCTGGCATCAAGTCCATCATTTGGTAATTGTAATCCATCGCTCAAATAATCGGCGTAGGCGGCAAGAAAAGGACCGTAATCCCTGCGTTATAAAAAAAAGATAATCCATATCTTGCAGTTCATGCAAGCGTTGTGAAATTTGTAAAATGAAACTAAATCATGACACTTAAACTTACAGGCTACCAATGGTTTGTTGAGAAATTCCTTCAACATATTATACATTAGTCATTTTATCCCGGTATGTTTTAATCGTCGACCAATCAGTACAAACCTTTTGGTCTAAAAAGCCACTCATATCAAAGTAAGTAGGCAAAATTTTGGCCAACTTTTGTATCTCATACGATGGCCTGGAACATCTCCTTCACGACATCGAGTCATAAACTCGGAAGCACCTCTCTTTTAGAACGACGACAGCCAACACCCAATGGAATTCATCACCACAATTGATTGGGATGTACACTTCGTCGACCAAATACCAAGATAAGCCAGACGGAATTCTAAAACCTTTGATGATATTAATTAAGCTTTCCTCATTTCAGAAAACTTCCGGTTGTTGTTGACAATACCTATCGTAGGAATTATTGATTTAAACTTTGTACAAATAATTGTCTGTCGTGTATCTGTATTGTTCTAGTATTTTCAACTTGGCCTTTTTCGGGGGTAGTAAAAATGACATCGATGTGTTGCATATATTATCAAATATTTCAGATTACGTGATGAAAAAATCAATACACAGATGCAATTAAATAAAGTATTCATTAATAGTAATATGTATGGCATTTAAACCCCATCATTCCAGCAAGTTTGGGGTGGTGACATCAAATAGAACCAATTCTTTATTTCGGTATGTGCAACAACAAAGTCGAACATATCAAAACCAAGACTCGATTCGTTCACTTTGTAGCACTCATCATTTTATTTTCTACTTGATGATTTATATGTGTTAATGTCAAGTTCTTACAACAAGAATTGTATAAACCAATATCTATAGAATTGATTTATGTACTTGCCGGCATGATGCTTTAACAGCCCATCGATAATCCATTCTGAATAGTCGTTGATCAACTATTTTAGTTTTTTTGGATCCTCGTCCGAGATGTTGAACCCTTCAAACAGGTAATTCTCCCGTTCTCCCAAATTGACAGGCTCCATTTTTTCTTCTTCTTTAGAAGCAGTTGATGGATTATCAACTGTGATATTATGCTCTTCAACAGTAGCTTCTACAATGACATCCACCTGGAAAGCCAGAATTATCAATGCTAAGTAGAGATATACAATAGATTGTCCATCTATTGCAACAAATGAGTCTTATGTTGCATCAGATGGATTATCTGTTGGGACAAATTCGAAAAGGTAAATCAGAGCAGTACGATAATTTCGAACAGATAACCATCTATTGCAACATAAGATTCATCTATTGAAACAGATAACGAATCTGATGCAACAGGTTAGACAACAGTTGCAACAAATGTATATATCAGTTTGATAATTTTTAGCAGATGTGTCATCTGTTGTAACAGATCTGTGCCTGTCTTTTTTTTTAGAACAGATGATGTACATTCACCTTTTTCAGCTCATGTTGCTCTCATGTGGCCTTTGCACACTGAACATCAGTGCACGACAAAGACAGAGGCGTTGCAATCTTGCTTTTTTTATGCTTGATGATGCCTTGGAAGTATCTTTCCTTCTCTTCTTAGCCTCTTTGATCTCCAGTGGAGTGTCTGGATATAAAATCCTCTTTTATGGAATGACACCTCTCTTAGATATCATTTCCTCAACAGAAGCAGTTAGTGCATTAATAGCATTAATCACTCCATCGTTTTTCGCCTTGCAGTCTTGAAATTTGCATTCAGAATATTTACTAGATGTGGCAAAATCTGGAGAAAAATCTGTACAACCATTATGACCATAATCATAATAGCATGTTGTTTGAAAAACTGTAAGAGGAGCATCATTAGCCCCACCCTCTAAAATTGTTTTTCTTGTGATAGTTGTTGCTCCAAACAATTCTATTTTTATTTAATCAACGACCTTAGGGTTCGATAAAGTTTGCACAGAACATAAAGTAAGAAAAAATGGCATCTTCAATTCTCGGTTGGTCGGAACAAGCCACGGATGGACAATCTAAAATAAATTGCTACATATATTAAGAATGATGATGAAATTATTTAATCATTAATTAAAACAAAACTTGATTAGAATTGGACTTACTGCTTCCTTGGAGAGGATTGAAAAGATTAAGAAATTTTGCATTTTTATCGGTTTTGGTCGACAACCATCTCAGAATTCTTGGACAGGAAACTTCTTCCTGGTAGTTCACTTGTTATCTCAAATAAGGAATGACTTCAAATGCCCAAGCCTATAACATAACACTAATAAATCAAAAGCATTATTGAATAAAAAAAAATAATGAATCGTATCATGATAACAAAAATATTTACCATGAAGGCCTATGGAAAGCCATATAAGTTGACTATTTTTGACGTTAACGGAGTCAACAAATATTCGACAGTCATTTTGAAGATTTCATAACCACAAGGATAGCTTTTAAATGCCTCAAGATCCTCGGAGAGATTTATTAAACTGAGGCTTATGTTGTTGTTAACGTCTCTCGCCCAAAGAATATTATGTACAAACCAAACCAAGCACAATGATTGTTTGTGTTTCTTTGAAAGTCCTTTACCTTTCACCGCTTCTATCAGATTTTTATTTTTCAAGCTTGGACCAACAATGGACACCAGGTCATCACGATCACTCGACTTGACTTTTCCTTTTTTGGGTGTGCGGGGTGTTTTTTTGGGGTCAGAGTAGGTATAACTTAAGAAGGAGAAGGAGGATAACAAGTCCGACAACTATGGCAAACTCCTTCCAACCAAAACAAACAGGCATGCCACAGTAATTTATCCACACCTTATCCATCTTATCTTTGTTTTCATACATAAACCTGAGCTTGAGAAGATCATATACCATTTTCATCTGAAAACGAGTATTGTTGTCCTCCGGCAAATCAATATATTGCCCAAAACAGCTTTTCCTGAAATAAGAATCCAATTTTTATTCTCGAAGTATTTTTTTGAAGGCGTCGAAAAATTTTCCCATGACTGACTTAATCACGAGATCACCCATTAAATCTGTGGCACCATCGCACTATATTCTCATAGGATAACAATCAATGCTGAAGGTTTTGACCAACTCTTCGGTGGAAGGGCTATTACCATTTGGATCATCTCTTTTGAAAGATTCCTCCTCCCCGTGTTCATTATCTTCTGCTCCTGATTGAGATAACACTTGTAAAGTAAGCTCATAGAGTGGTGGATGTAGCCGAGCTGCTGCACTTGTTCCTTTACTTGGACTTGATTCGATTTCTTTTCTTTTGGGAGTCATATTATCTTAAATTAACAGGAATATAACATAGATTACAATTGATTAATGCATACCAGTAATATAATAGTTCCAACATACCACTAATTTGTTGCACCAGGTATGTTATCTATTGCAACATATAACCGACCTGTTGCAACGGATGAGTAATTCGTGGAAACTATAAAAACAGATCACTAATCTGTTGCACCTGGTATTTTATCTGATGCAACGTATAACTGATCCATTGCATCAAATGAGTAATCCGTGGAAACCATAAAAATAGATCACTAATCTGTTGCACCTGGTATTTTATTTGATGCAACATATAACTGACTTATTGCAACAGATGAGTAATCCATTGGAAACCATAAAAATAGATCACTAATCTATTGCACCAGGTATATTAGGTGTTGCAACATATAACCGATCTGTTATAATAGATGAGTAAACCATTGGAAAGAATAAAAATAGATCGCTAATCTGTTACACCATGTAGTTTATCTGTTGTAACATATAACCAACTTGGTGCAACAGATAAGTAATCCGTTGGAAATCATAAAAACAAATCACTAATCTGTTGCACCAAGTATGTTATCTGTTGCAACATATAATCGACCTATTACAACGTATGAGTAAACAGTTAGAAAGAATTAAAACAGATCACTAATCTGTTGCAAAATGAAGAGTAAACCGTTGGAAAGAATAAAAATAGATCATTAATCAGTTATCTGTTGGATCAATATTGTTTAGATTTCTTCCAAACAGAAGAGTCGTCTATCGCAACAGATGAATGATCTGTTAGATTGTTCACCTGTTGCATCAGATTTTTATAGTTGCATCAGATTTTCATCTGTTGCTTCAGATGTTTTCACCTGTTGTATCAAATATATTCATCTTTTACATCAGATGTTTCATCTGTTACATCAGATTTTTCATCTATTGCAATACTATTTTTACCAAGATAAACAACAAATCAACCCAGCAACACCAATACATCACACACACTAAGAACATCAACTATGACCAAAAATTACCAATAAATTTAAATCAATAGTACGACAACAAGAAGAAGAAATGCCAGAAATTAGGGTTTTATTCAGTCAACATTTCAATACTAGAAGAGTAGTTGGCTCAAGTTTCTCTGTTTCTTCATAATTTTTTACCTGTGAAAAAAGAAATGGGACGATGAAGAACTCGAAGTTGTTGTCACCAGAAAAGTTTTCACATCAGATGCTTCATTTGTTTCAACACCATTTTTATCAAGACAAATAATAAATCAACCCAGCAACACGAACACATCACACACACACGCACATACTAAGAACATCAACTGTGACCAAAAATTACCGACAAATTCGAATCAATAGTACGACAACAAGAAGAAGAAATGCCAGAAATTAGGGTTTTATTCAGTCCACATTTCAATACTAGAAGAGTAGTTGGCTCAAGTTCCTCTGTTTCTTCATAATTTTTTACTTGTAAAAAAAGAAATGGGACGACGAAGAACTCAAAGTTGTTGTCTCTGGAGAAGTCTTCACGTCGATTGACGGTTGAAAGTCAAAAAGAAACTCGCCCGACTATTTGTTGCTGGAGGTTGAAGGAAGAATTTTTGCAGAACTGTTGGTTGGGAGAGAGTTGAGAGAAGCTGTCGAGAGAGAGAGAGCGGTTGATTTGGATTGAAGAGGGATGTGGGTTGGGTTGATTTGTATTTTTTAAAAGATTAGAAAGTTTTGAAAATATTAATCAAGTCCACAATTAACTTAATCAAGTTTTCTAATGATGTCTGACCCTTTAAGTTGGTCAATGTCACCAATCCTTCACTCAAGACTTAAAAGACACCTTTCCTTCAATTTTCTCAAGAAACATTTAACAGGCGATGTTTGAAGATTTTCTAAAACAAACATACCATTTTTTCTCCTCTCCTTTTTATTCCTGATTTTTTATTTTTTTTCTTACCATATATTTTAGGATTCTTTTTTGATGTACAAAAGAAAAAGAAAATCTACTAATATTAGTTCTCTATATATTTTATTTTTATACCATATTTTTTAGGCTTCTTGAATTTTTTAATAATTAAATAATAATTTATGAAAATAGTGAAAAGACAATCTTATCTACTGTGGAATGTTTTAACGAAGGGTAAAAAGTTTGAATTATTTTTCTGAGGACTTTATACTTTTAATATATTTATCAATTATCAATTATAAGTATAGATTTTATATATATATATATATATATATATATATATATATATATATATATATATATGAAAGGCTGTTCCCATATATTATAGGAGTCTTTAATCTTTTTCCCATATATCTTAGAAGTCATTAATTTAATTACATCATAAATTAAGAAAAATAGTGAAAAAACGAGTTTGTCTATTGCAGGAACTGAAGGACAAAGAGTTCAAACAACAGGGTCCTTCACACTTTTAATATACTAATTTAGGATACGCGCCGCGCGTGTGTACGTCGCTTTAATGAATTCAAAAAATAAAAGACCAGCCCAGTGCACTAAAGTTGCCGCTATGTGCGGTGTCCGGGGAAGGGCCCCACTACAAGGGTATATCGTACACAGTCTTACCTTGCATTTCTGCTAGAGGCTATTTCCAAGGCTTGAACCCGTGACCTCTTGGTCACATGGCAGCAACTTTACCAGTTACTCCAAGACTTTAATGAATTCAATTTTATAAAATCACTTTGATGCTATAAAAGAAAATATATCCCACTAATTTTTTTAGCCATTATAGTAGATTTTTTTCTTCAAATTTTATATTTATTTAAATGATATAGCTTGTACTTCAAAAAGAATATTAAAAACAATAGCGATATGTGTTTAATGAAAATTGAAACAATTGCATATAATTAAATTTAAAAGAAAATTCACATAGAATTAGAATGACTAACCAATTTGTTGTGATGGAATTTAACATCCACGAAATCTAGTCAAAATTGTAAATAAGTCAATATAAACAAATATCACAAAAAAAAAACGTATCAATCAACAATTTTCTATCAGAATACATGATAATTTGTTATTTTAAACTTCAAAAACATACTAAAATTACAAAAGAAAACTTCTCAATAGCAAATGTCTATTAAAATACATGATAATTTATTTTTATAAACATAAAAAATATACTAAAATCTTAGAAAACTTACCTCAAATCACAAGCTAATTTATCTCTTCGATCATGATTATTTTCAATATTCGAAAAAAAAAATCTTAATTAACAATTATCCATCAAGAATATATGATAGTTTATTATTGTAAACTTCAAGAACGTATTAAAATCTTAGAAAACGAATCTCAAATCACAAAAGAAATATCACAAAAGAAATTATCTCTCTGATCACAGACACATCAAGATTGTAAATATTAAGAACACACTAAAACCTTAGAAAAGTTACCTCAAATTACAAATAATTTTTTTTCTCTACAATCATAAGATATCTCAAATTTCACACAAAAAAAGTTTCTCAATTAGCAATTGTTATCAAGAATACGTTATAATTTGTTTATGTAAACTTCAAGAATATACTAGTACTAAAATTCTTTAAAAAACTTACCTCAAATCACAACTAAATTTATCTTTTTAATCATAGATACTATCAAGATTTCAGTTGGTAAGAAAATTTTATAAAATAATCTAAATAAAGAGAGAAAACTATCATTAATTAATTAGTTAAAGGAATCTTTATTTTAAAGTGGTTCAAACTTAAAAAATCTAAAAATTAATAGCTATCTAGATTTTATAAAAAAACATGAATTTTTAATTTATAAGGAAATTTTTCCTTAAAAGGAAAGAACTTCTTTTTAACAAAAAAAATAAAAATACTTTAGGACAGTTATGGTTTTATTTTGGGACAGACAAGAATTCTTTTTCCTCAAAAATCTTAACAAGCGTGTTTTCAGGCTTTTTTTCCTTCAAAATTAAAAATAAGGTGTTTTCTTTTTTCGAAACTTTAGGGCAGTTGTTGGTTTTTGTGTTTTATAAGGACACGTTTTTAAAAGATATTTTTTTACCTATAGGACTCCTTAATTTTAAATATTATAATTGAAGAAATACTACAAAAAGACGATTTTGTCTAAAGTATAAATTTTTAATGAAAGATAAAAAATTTGAATCATATTTTTAAGGATCTTTAACACTTTTAATATATTATAAATATAGATATAAATTATAGATTATAGATATAGATATAGATTATAGCTAGATTATAGATTAAAGATTAGAGATAGAGATTAATTAGAGATTAGAGATTAGAAATTAAAAATTAGAAATTAGAGATATAACATATCGATTGAAAAGTACAAAAATCTAAGCTCATGCACTTGTTTCTCTTTCTATGTTGTGCCAAAACTATGTCTAAGATGGAGTTATAATTACATAATCTTAAACTACTTTTTCTTCCAATATGTCCATTGAAATTACACCTTCATTTATAATTTTATTTAATCTCAACACTGAACTTAGACACAATTACAACCATCTAAGAAAATAAGAACTAATTAATACTACCTTATAATTTATAGCGTATCATAAAATCATAATACAGGATACGAAAGTTGCAATTCAAAAAATTTTGTGGCCAGTTCCCTACTGCTTAGTGCGCTGACAGTAGGAACGGAGGATTAGTCTCACGGCTGCCAGCTGTGAAAATAGCTTGGGAAACGAAAAAAAAAAAAAGTTGCAATTCACCAATTGAATATTTACAAAATTATGTAATTTGATTTTAAACATAATTGATGCAAGAAAGGGCATGATTTAACAAAGATTGCAACGTATGGTAGGGAGAGGATAAGCAGAGGATGTCAATTGCTCAAGGAACTACAGATGAATTTTCAAACCAAAAGTGTTCTGTGAGGTACATAGTGAAATAGGAGTAAACAAAATAATTTTCATAGATGCCATTGGCAATATCTTCTGACAACTATGTTTGCTAATGTAATTAACACTTTTTAAATTTTCCACATATAATGATAAAAATGAATTACTCCTTGATATGATCACATCTCTATTGTTTTCTTAAATGTGAAATTATTTATCACTATCAGTTAAAGTGATAAGATGTCCAAGTTAGCTGAGGTGGTTCTTATTTCAAGGTCTTATAAAAGGATTTGCATTCTCCATGTTTCCAATATCAAAATCCGAAATAAAGATGAGAAGGTGAGTTATAAATAAGGAGAACAATGGAAATTCGTGGACAGACATACCTCGAGTTTCTTCAACTTTTTTTTATGACTGATGCGACACAATAAAATTGAGTCGAGAAAATAATAATCGGGACAAGAAAAATATTGCGATAATTTTCTTATTGATTTCAATATGTGAGTGTTACAATCTTTATGAATCATTTGATTCATCTTTTCAAATATAAATTCAAGGGATTCAAGCTTGATCGGCTTTTGGGCTTGTACCCGAATCTTATGATCTTGATCTTGATTGCTAGAATTTATAGAGAAATATGCGACATTTGATCCAGAAGCTCTCTCTTGCTTCTTGTTAGAATTGTCTTTCCTTTTCTGAATTATAAGACCCCTATTTATAGTTGTAGGAAGGAAAGAGACATGGTGAAGATAGGTTTCTTTAGACCAATCAGATCTAAGTGACATGGCGACATTTGATTGGGTCTTTAATTTCACTAAGCGTGTTTGTAACGAACTAAAAATTTAATGAAATATGTGGAATTTGTGATTTTGTGAGATTTGACTGTTTTACCCCTCCCCATAGTTGCATTATGGTATTTCTGAGGTGTGTGGTTGATTGACATAGTTTTCGATGCATTTTGGTACCATTTATATGATATTGTAGTTTTTGATTGCTTCGAAAGCCTTATTTTGAACTTATGTGGATATCTTCTGATCCGTGCGACGGATGACTGAACGACTGCGCTAGCAGCTCCGAAATATTGATTTTATGCTAGGTAGACCTTTGGTTTGGGTCTCGATGCATTCGAGCTCATTTCGACCTATTGGTTGGAAAGTTGGAAAATTAAAAATATTAGTGTGGGATCCACATTTGGTCGAAACGATCTCGGATGGAAAATCTGACTTCACCAGCAGATTTGAAATGTCGATTTTAGGGTGGTAATATATTTGGTGTGATTTTACGGCTTTTAAATCTCATTTCGATCCTCGATTTGGAAAATTATGATTATGAATTTTGGGGGTCAACTTTGTGAAAATGATATTTTTTTTAAAATCAGACTTTGCCAACGCGTCTGAAACGTCAAATTTAGTATGGTTGCATAGTTCGTTTGTGTATATCGGACTCTGAACAAATCTCGGACACCCTATCGAAGTCCGGATTGACTTTAAAAAAAACCCAGCTTTTTAGCAAAAGTTGTGCAGAAAAATCTGCAATAATAAATAGGAGCTTTTGGCCTATTTTGCTCATTTTTCATCTTGCCTCTTGAGAGTTAAACCCTAAAATAGTGTGGGAGCTTAAAAGTGAAGCTTGTGGGAGCTTGAATATCTAGATTAATATCTATTTCTTTATTCAATTACGGATTTAAGGTAAGAATTCACTATTTTCTTAGTAATTTCTTGATTAATTTCTCAAAACTTCAAATTTTTAGGGCTTGATTTTAAATCAAAATTTCACTTCTTTTTACTTGAATGATATTTTTATCTTATAATTACTAGTTTTTCATCAATTTAACATTCAAAACAACTCTGATTCTTGATTTTAACCCGAATTTTAAAGATTTTACCCGGTAAAGCTTAAAAATGGTTTATCTTTAATTTGAACCTCATTTTTCACTCGATTTGACTTGGGTTTTCAGCTGTAGTTTCCTAAAAATAAGAAAAACACATTTTTGAAGTAAAGTTATGATTTTTTTTCTTCTTTTTTGAAAATCCATTTTGGGGGTTCATTTTGACCCCGAACCAAAAGTAGTCAATATGGGCATCATTGGTTTTGTTTTTATGCATAGATTCCATATTTGATTTTTTGGTGGAGTTTTGGATCGTTTGTGAAAATTAAGATCGCGGGTTCTAAGTGGAACGGACCACTTTCAGCTTTTGAGGTAGGTTATGACTTAACTATTTCAGACTGAGTTGGATAGCAAATGATGGTATAAAATGCATATTAAGGGTGGAAACTATTCATGAAAAATGTATATCTATGTGTTGTGCCCGTGTGGGAGCCTATATGTGATGTAATTATCGAAATTGAGATATTATGTGATATGCGTGACCGTGTGGGGTCCTATGTGATATTGATAGCCTCGAATACATGTGAATAATTGTATTATATTGTTAAAATGCTTAATGTGGTACCATTGGTTTATTGTGATTATATTCATACTTTATTAGCATATGAGACATGTGGAAATTCATGGATGAAACGAAAATAATGAGTGGGTATTGGCTCACATGGTTGGAAAAGAATATCATTGTGGTTGGTTGTGGAAATATATCATATTGTTGGTTGAGGAAATACTCATTGTGATTGGCTGTGATCATTACATCTTCATATCATACTCATTCATGAAACATTAGTACCACTGTGACAACATCTAAGAAACACTGGTAGCACCTTTCTGAGGGACGTTCCAGAAAGAAGATATGATATATGTGGATTGTATATGGGTTGACGAACCCCCATGAGTCCTGCATTGGGAGGGTTGCCTCCGTAGGTGTATATGAGGATTGTGTGATGATCCCGGAGGTTGTTCGACGACCTCATGTACCATCATCATCGTCATATACATTGCACTTACTTTATTGTGTTGTATTTCCATATTGACTTGTCATTTATGTAATTGTCTTTTCTTCTTTTACTTGTATTTGATGATCTTGTATATGCATGTTCCCTCTTGTTCTACTTATATGTGATATAACTCATACTTGTATTCTATCTTGTTGTGATATTGCAATATATGTGATATATTAGAACTGTTAGTGCAGGCGGTATGGGCTACCGTTGTGGGACATTTGCTGATTGCAGCTGACGTGTCCTTAGTGTATATCTTGTATGATTTATTTACTACTTTGTTTGGTTGGCCTATGATACCTACTGAGTACAAGTGGACCGTACTCATGCCTACTGCGCCTTTTCGGTGCAGGTCCTAGCTTGAGTGCGCCTCAGTTTGCTTAACTCGGGTGATTGTTGTAGCTTCCAAAGTAGCGGATGGACATTCATACATCCGAAGTTCACTTCTATCTTTCTATAGTAGTTATGTCTTTATTAGTATTCGGAGACAAATATTATTCTTTTGTGGTTATTTTTCTGATGTATTTGAATCTTGGATTGTATTAGTAGTTCTTACACTATTGACACCTGGTTTTGGGCATGATTGGTATTTTGGATAAGTTCTTTCCGCATTATTATGATTACTTGTATGGTTTGACTTCGTTCTAGAAGCCTTACCTTGGGTATATCTGTCTTTTTTTCCCTTTTTGTATCAGTTTGAGTGATAAGCTTACTTGTCAAGGTACACCGCGATAAATGCCATCATGACCCTTATTTTTTGGATCGTGACAGTGTTGCATCATTTTGACATGTGGCATGGTCCTATTGGCTTCTTCACTTATTTTGAAATGCCACATCATTCAACACGTGGCGCTCAATTGGGCGTCTAGAATACAGTGACATCTTGGGCTTAGCAAATCGGGCTCTTCATTTGTGGCCCAAATCAATGGACTAGCCTAATCGAAATTGGATTTTAATTAAATCCATATTTATTTGAATTTTAATAATTAATTCAATCATATTAATCCATCACATTTATTTGGACTAATATATTTTGAATTTAAATATAATTTTAATATTGTACTTGATAAAATTTCATTGTTCACAAATGTCCCCTACTTGAAGACTTGTTGAATAGCTAAATGCTTATAGACTAGGTTTGAAGTATTAACTCATAATTTATTCGAGATCAATCATTTCATGTGCATACATGTTAATCAGGTAATGCAGATTAAGATGACAACATGTAGCGTTGTGATCAAGGAATTATTATTATTATTATTATTATTATTATTATTATTATTATTATTATTATTATTATTATTATTATTATTATTATTATTAATGCAAATTAAGATGACAACATGTAGCATTGTGATTATTATTATTATTATTATTATTATTATTATTATTATTATTATTATTATGTCCACTTCCTACTTTTGTGGAACACAATTTTCACGGAACTTGAATGTCAATTTTTTTTTATCGACAATGACATGACCCCATGTTTGAATTGGAGTGAACCAATTCCATTAAATCCAATTTGTTCGGATATAAAAGTCTATTATGAATTTCACTAGAAATTAAATTTTCTAGTATGAATTGGACACAACAGAGTTCTCCACCACCTCAAGTATTTGAAACTTTTCCTAGTTCTATTTCAATAAGGAAATTATTACTGTGTTGTCATATCTATAAATAGATGGATGCTCTCTATTATTTTGATATCACAATGTCACGAGTCACACAAGGGAGCACAATGCAAGGTAATTATTTTCTTCTCCTTTTAATTTTTGTTACTTTTTTCCATTCCATTAAAATTCATATTAAATTGTAGAGATACCAAAATTATGAATGATTCAATATTTCAAAAACTAGACTTTGAGGTCTACAACATATCCAAAATTCATACTTAATATCATTCAATATCATTCTAGACAATTTTTTGAAGTTAGCCTTAACTTTTGTCATGCTGAAAATTTCAGATTTGCACGTCTTTACAAAAACTTTCATATCCTAAAGTCGGAATAAAGAAATCATGAGCCGCTTGATCCTAATGAAATTAAACACAAAGATCTATATTATATATGAAAATCATCATTTAATTCATTTGGAATCTCTAAGATGTTTCTACGAAGTCGGTCTTAGATTTTGTCGAGTCGGCAATTTTAGATTCGCGCAACAACACCAAAATATTTGTATCTTGATGAAGGAGTACATAAATCGCAATCCACTTGATTTTTATAGAAATTAGGCACGTACGTATTCCCCATATTCAAAATTTGAAATTTAAAACCTCTAAAATCATTTTAGACGATTTTTTGAAGTTGACTCTAGATCCTATCCGACAAAGAATTCCAAATTTGTGTCACCTCACCAAATAATTTATATCTTTATGTAGAAACGTCACCATCAAAAGAAATTTTTATTGCTGGTAATTAGACTTTAAAGGCTTCATTCTCACCAAAACATCTTGTTTCAAGCCTATTCAAAATAGTGATGTAAGGCTTCGAGTTCGAAAAGTCCTGACAGGTAACAAACTCTCTTCTACTTGTATTTTCTTTTCCTTTTTCTTTTTGTTGGTAGGCTTCAAAGGATGGTCAATGAAGATTGTAATCTTACGGAAAAAAGGGTTGGATATTCATCTCCGCCTAAGAAAAGGTAATTTTAATGGTAACCTTACGGCGCATAGGGATGGATATTTATCCTTTCCCTAAGAAAGGTAATTTTAATGGTAATCTTACGGTGCACAGGGATTGCTACTCGTCCCCGCCCCAAGAAAGGTAATCTTAATCGTAATCTTACGGCGCACAGGAGTGACTACTCATCTCTGCACTAAGAAAGGTAATTTTAATGGTAATCTTATGCCGTACAGGGATGGATACTCGTTCCCTCCCTAAGAAAAGGTAAATTAATGGTAATATTATGGTGAATAGGGATGGATAATCATCCCGGTTCTTTGAAAAGGTAATTTTAATGGTAATCTTACGGCGCACATATATGACTACTCATCCTCACCCTAAAAAAAGGTAATTTAAAGGTAATCTTATGGAAAACAGGGATGGATACTTGTCCTCGCCCTAAGAAAGGCTCAAGAAGGTTTGAAGGATTTAAAGACATCAACTTATAGATACATAGCATCTGATGACTCCAACTTTTGGACTTTGAAGGCTTCAACATGTTAGATTTGAAAACTTCAACTTGAAGACTTCAACTTATAGACTTAGAACATATGAAGACTTCATCCTGCAACCCTGTCAACTTGCAGACTCCAATATGGTGAATTTAAAAGCTCAGACAAGAAGACTTAGTGAATTTGAAGACTTCAACTTATAGACAAAGAGAATCTGAAGACTTCAAATTGTAGACTCCATGAACTTGCAGGCATCAATATGGTGAATTTGAAAGCTTTAACATGAAGACTTAGTGAATTTGAAGATTTAAACTTATAGACATAAATCATTTGAAGTCTTCGCCATTAGACTTTGAAGGCTTTGATGTGGTAGATTTGAAGACTCCAACTTGAAGTATTAGTATATTTGAAGACCTTATCTTATGTCAAAGAAACTCATATTTCATAGGGGTTTACCTTCATCAAGCCACCCATACTTGGTGCAAATCTGAAGATTGATGAAACAAAGTCTCTTGAAGACTGACTTATAATATAAGTGGGATGTATACTTTATTGACGCTCATGCAATTGATATTAAAATGAAATTCCAAGTTCTTACGTACCTTAGTGAAGAGGATTAAGTCACAATGTAATTTTGGGTGTGTGTTTTTTGCGTCCTAACTTTTGCCTATGTCGCCTCTTTCGAGGTTTTTAACCTAGAGAATCTTTTTTTTTAAGTTGTAAATAGATTTTTCTCTTGCGGGCCAGGAGTGGACATGCAATTTATGCTCGTGCATTAAGGCGAGCCATCTTTCTTCAGGGATGGTACTTCTTCAAGAACTTGGTGTTGATAGGACCAATTTTCATGTCATCTGCAGGAACAAGCTTGTAAGAACCATTTGAATATGACTATTGTATGACATATGGTTTATCCCACTTTGAGGTGAATTTGCCCCCAAACTCATTAGAAGTAATAATGGTCCTATTTACTGCAAGGACTATATCTTCAACTTGAAAGCATCTTAAGCAAACTTTTTTGATGAAAGAATGAGATAGACAGGCTTGGTAACGTTTAAGATTTTGTTGAGCCTCTACTCGTCAAGAGCTTTCAACTCCACAAGATACAACTTAGCATTTTCTTCTTTGATGAGACTTTCTTGAATAGTAAGTATTAAAGAAGGTATTTGACGCTCAAGTGGTAGGATAACTTCAACTCCAAAAGCAAGTAAACATGGGGTTGCTTATAACAATGTGTAGTAAGTCATCTTATATGCCCACAAAGCTTCTTTCATTCATTCATACCTATCTTGTTTGGATTTGGAGACGACTTTTTCAATAGGTTGCATAAATTGTTATTGAATTCTTCTGCTAGACATTGGCAACAACATGGTACATAGAAGATTTATGCTTTCTGAAACCAAAGAAATCATAATTCTTGTTCATCAGCTTGTTATCAAATGGCTTGCCGTTGTCAGTTATTATGTACCAAGAAATTCCAAAGCGGTAGATGATATTCACTTGAATGAAGTTCACAACATACCCCTTCTTTACTTGTTAGAGAGCAAAAGCTTCAGCCCATTTTGAGAAGTAATCTGTCGCGATCAAGATGTACATGTGCCCACCAGAAGATTTTTGCAGTGGTCCAAAAATCCCCAAGTGTTGAATAGACAAGATGCTATAGTTGGATGTAATGCTTCAGGAGATTGATGTATGAAATTTGCATGAAATTGGCAAGATTTACATCTTCTAGCATATTCAAGTAATCTTTCACCATTGTTGGCCAATAACATCCCATCTTTTTAATGTAAAAATGGAGCTACGGTCTAGACTGATGAGATTCACAAACTCTCAAGTGCACTTCTTACAAATCTTGAACTATTTTTTCCTCTCCCAAACATCATAACGATATCCCATCAAATAATCTTCTGTATAACGTGTCTTTGTAGTAAATAAAGTGAGGTGCACGATGGCAGAAGTCATTCTCCTTGGATCCTCTAAGAGTATCCCATAACATAATTAGTTAATAATAGATTTTCGCCAATATTTCTTTATGGCTTTAGATACAGCGATGAGGTGCCCAACCTTGTTATATTCACCCTTATTTGCTGGTAGTACTACCCATTCTTGGTGAATAGTAACTCGTGTCTGATTCAAAAGAATTAAGGCTAAATCAACCAAGGCATCAACTTGCTTATTTTCTTTCCTTGGCACATGTTGAAGGGTCACTTCTCCAAGACATCCCATCAATTTTTAAGCGTAATCATGATATGAGCATAGCTCAAGATTTTTTACTTCATAACTTTCCAAAAGTTGTTTGATCACTTATTAGGAATCACAAAATACTTTTAACTGTAGTTGATTCATGTCGAAAGCCATCTCAAGTCCGAATATTAATGCTTGATACTCAACAATATTATTGGAGAAATGGTTTGTTAGGGTAAAGGAGTATGGGATAACCTCTCCTTATGGAGTGACAAACACCATACCAACACCAGATCTACCTTGAAGTGTGGCACTATTAAAGTGTATCTTCCATGGGGGCCTGGCTTCAACAATCATTGCATATTTATAAGAAAGCTCATCGATCAGTTCCCAATCATTAGGTATCAGATGGTTTACCAAGAAGTCTTCCAATGCTTGTCCTTTTATGTCCTTTTGGGGGTTGTAAATGATATCAAACTATTGAAATTGAAGGTACCACCTTGCAAATCGGTCATTATGGACTGATTTTAACATTACAAACTTAATGGAATTTATCCTAGACATAAGCCGAATGACATGATCTTGAAAGTAGTGGGTCATCTTTTGGATTGAGAAGGCTAACGCCAAACATAAATTTTTTATCAGAGAATAATTCAGCTCATTTGGTATCATCATTCTACTCAGATAGTAAAGAAAGTTTTCTTTGAATTCACTATTTTCTTGAGCCAGTAGTGCTTCAACTAACCTTTCTTGTGCCGCAATATAGAGTATCAATTGCTTTTCAGGTATGGGTACCGCAAGAGTTGTAAGCTTCATCAAGTATGATTTGATACTTTCAAAGGCCTTACTAGAAGTTTGGTCCCATTTGAAAGGAGTATCCTTCTTCATTATATAGATAAATAGTTGATATTTTCTGGCTAGGTTTGAGATGAACCTCCTTGAATATGCTAGCCTCCCTTGAAGGTTTTTTAACTCATGAATGTTTTGAGGTTTGGGCATATTTAGAATTGCATCAACCTTGGCCTGATCAATTTCAATTCCTCGGTGTCATATAATAATGCCAAGGAACTTTCCAGAAGTAACTCTAAAGGCATATTTTAATGGATTCATCGCAATCTGATATCTTCAGAGCAACTCAAATACCATTCCTAGGTCTTTTAAGTGGTTTTCCCTATTTCTTGACTTTACCACCAAGTCATCTATGTAACACTCAATATTTTTATGGAGCAGGCTGTCAAATATGTTTTGGATGGACCTTTAATAAGTGGCACCCGTATTTTTCAAACCAAAAGGCATCACCTTATAGCAATAAATACCTTTGGGCATATGAAATACAGTAAGATCTTTATCCTTTGGTACCATATGAATTTGGTTATAGCCGAATGAAGCATACACAAAGGACATTGCCTCATAACCAGTAGTAGCATCAATCATCAACTCTGAAATGAGAATTGAAAAATCATCCTTAGGACATGCGTTGTTGAGATCTCTAAAGTCGATACAAACTCGAATTTATCCATCCTTCTTCCTCAAAGAAATAATACTTGATATCCATGTAGGGTATTTAAATTTACAAATAAAGCCAACTTCGATGAGTTAATTAACCTTATTTTCAATTAATGGAATCAATTTTGGCCTGAAGCAACTTTGGGCTTGCTTAATAGGATGAGTACCATTCTTGACTGCCAACTGATGGATAACTACTTTTATATCTAAGATAGGCATATCCTTGTAACTTCAAGTTAATAAATCTCTATATTCTTTGAGTATGTCCATATAAGTGATTAATTCATCTATTTTTAGAAAGGTGCTCAGGTAAGTTAGTCTTGGGTCTTTATCAGTGTTAAGATTGACTTTTTCAAGTGATCTGTTGTACCCTTCATTCCTTCTTAAAGTTATATTAAATCATCTCCATTATCTTCCTCCCTTTGAGGATCATCATTATTGATATATATGTCATAAAACTAGGAAATATCTTCTAGCTCTTCATCAACCTTTATTTGAGATGGGGCGGCATTCTCACTTTGGGTTGTAATAGGATATGAAGAGCCTGCACTTTCTTCATCTTCATCACATTTTATGGTATAAACCATGGTATGAGTCTTTGTTTTTAACACTTTATTGCAAGAAAACTTGAGTTCCATCTACCACCTTATTCTGGAAGGAATCAAACTTTGAAAATCCTATTGGATTCTAGGTGAAGAGTGCCTTGTCATACTTTGACAACTTCTTCGATGCTTGTTACTTTTCATCTTATTTAGCGGACCCAAACTCTTGAACACAAAAGTTTTTTTGGCTGATTATCCAAGACAATCACAGACAGAACACCTTTTATTAAAAGAAGTGGACTCTTATTCCACGACAATGTAGTTTCTAACTTCCCTTCTTATGGAGATGCAAACTAGAGGTGGAAGAGTTTACCCTAGGCCTTCATATGCCTACCTGATTGTACTTTCTGATGAAAGTATGCCTAACCTTGATGACTTATGAGGATTGTATCTATCTTTTACAAATAACTTGTAACTATTTGGGTCAAAGCCTTCTTTTGTTCGCTTCATAGGGAGCATCATATCTTGTGGCAGATTTCAAGCCATAAGTTCTCCAAGTCACCTTAAGGATGACTTTATTGCGTCAATCCACTTAATAGGTAGAGTTATCCCCCTAGTATATTATCTTAGGTATTAGATGAATGACTTTCCTCTTTTTTTACCTTTGGTACATAGTGGAGCACGGGAGTTGGATTCTTTTTTGAGGATGCAATATTTCCTTTATTTGAAGTAGAGGAAGGATTCTTAGTGACAACCTTTTCAATAGACACCACGCCTTCTTAGCTGGAAGATCATAATACTTGTCTGTTTTGACATCATCAACCCTTTTTCTCATTCACAACGTAATTCTTTAAGTAGAATTTTGCATCGGCAAAGTATGACTCAGTTTTAATGAATGGCTTATCATAGGTAACTATTTTTCTTTCCAATACACCTTTGAGATAATTCAAGCATTGATAGTAAGAGGATAAGGCAATTTTGTTCCCGTGTACCCAAGCCCTACCAAGCAATATGTTGTATGAAATTTGGGCATTTATCATATGCATCAACGTATTTGATCACAAATCATCCATATGAATCCCTAACCTAATATATCCTATGGCCATATGAGCTCATCGGTTGAACCTTTGGATCATTAAACAACATTCAGTAAGTTCATCAGTAACGATGCCAAGTTTCTTTACTATGAAAATAGACAGGATATCGACTTTGGATTCGTCATCTATCAAGATTATATTTATCTTCTTTTCTAGAACATAACCCACCATATACAAGGGACGATTATATAGGTTTTTACCAAGCAGAAGATCATCATTTGTCAATATGATATTTGTATGACCTATGTTTTCCTCTTGGTGAAAAGGTTCAACAGGCTTTTCAAAAGATGAAGGAACTTCCATTGGTAGGTTTTTACCCTTTGATCCTCTTTGCTGATATTAAAGATAGATGCCTCAAGGTTGACGTTAGCAATCTTTTCACAAAACCAATTTGGCATGAATTCTTCCAAAAGTCATAGGACACCATGGTTTTTGGTGGTGATGCTCCACTATCCTCACCTTCTTTGGAATCTCAACTAGCCTCTATTTTTTGGTTTCTTCACCATCTTTCTTTTAGTTGGCTACTTGGATGACTCTTTTTGAAGACTCATTTTCTTATGTCTTCACGTAGTCACTAAATTCCAAGCTTCGTGATCTCCTTCGTCAACTGAAGACTTGTCATGCTGTACTTATTCCTCTTTATGCTCTTCGAAGTGTATTTGGATAAAATTAAGCGAGCTAAAAGTGATAGAGATTTGATGAGAACTGTCTTTCTCATCATCAAAGAATATTTTCTTTTTTTTCATCAATTGCATGGTTTTGTCCTAGAAGACAACATTTTCTTGGAGGGTAACCCACAAGCCTATGATACTGGTAATAGTTTGGGTCACTAGTCTTTCCAACCTTGTCAGGCCGCTTCATCTCTGTAGATCAATGATCTTAAGCTCAAGAAGTTCCTCAGCAACATTAGAATCAATGAATGGGTATTCCTTCTCTTGCATCTCCTTCAAAGTCAACTTCTTATTTGGACGTGCTCACGAAGTCATCTTTACGCTTTTCTTCTTTCTCACCTTTGTGGTGAACTTCAAAGGAGAAACATCGACATTCATGAATTCCTTACTATCATTTTTAGGGATAAACTTAATCCATCTTCTGAGTTCTTGCTTATCCTTTGTCTTTCGAGAGCCATGGATAGGCGTTACTGCTTTTTGACTGAAGATATGCTCAACTTTATATTGTGAGCACGAGTAGCTAACTCTTCAAAGGATTTTGATTTAGTGCCCTGCAAGATATAGATAAGCTCCCAGTGTATTTCTTGGATGCACATCTCTATTGCATAAGTTTCACTAAGCCTATATTTGTAGTTTAGGCTCGCATTTATCCATCGATTGATGAAGTCAATGATTGGATAGTCCTTTTTTGATGAATATTTGTAAGCTTTACCATGATTACTATACACCTTGTGCTATAGAAGTGATTCAGGAACTCATGTTGTAGTTTCTCCCTAATAATGCTAAACTTACGCGTTGATATAAGTGCAAGGCTATCATTGTCAATATAAAACCCAACTTTGTGTCGGGGTCGAATCCACAAGGAACAATATGAATGGTGATTGGGTAAGTTCAAAATAAAAGTTAATTGCTAAATTCAAACCTAGGATACAAATATTTGGGGGTTTTGAACGTTTTTGAATGTATAAAAAAAAATTAGGCTTCTAAAAGACTAACTTGAGGCTAAGAATAATTAGAGTATAATCAATTAGGAACGGATATTAGGGTTATGTCATTCTAGGTGTGAATTAATAAATGGATAATTAAGAATTTATCCAAATTTAGCTAGGAGTTGTGGGTAGGCTATATTTAAAGTATTAGCGTTAGTCTTTCAACAAAACACTAAATTGCACTCATGGATTCCTTCGAATACCTGATAAGCATGCCAAACTTACCAATCCAAAACCTCAACTTAGCATTCCTATTTCTAGGATGATGCTCATCATGCTAGGTACATCACATAACATCCTTATTTCTAAGATAATGCTAGCAAAATAATAGTATCAAATAGTTGTTCACAATTACTCATCACCGACATCCCTCTTTCAAGGATGATGTGGGATCCAAGTCAATTTGAGGTTTTCACCCATAAATCTCATTTAATTTGGGGTTCTCACCCACAAATCTCATTCAATTTGGGGTTTTAACCTACAAATCTCATTTCAACTATGGAGTAATAGCAAAACCAACAGTAAATAGATAATTAGGTAGATACATAAACAACACTCGTGCATAAATCACAACCTATCCAAGCATAACCCCAAGAGGAAGAACTAGTAACTAATAAAGATAATAAACAAAAATATACAAAAATCTCCATCAAATTGATTCATAAAAGATAAAGAGAATGTCAAACCACACTTTAAATTTCAATAAATCTTTAATGAAATTTTCCAATTCTTCACTTAGGAGTTACTCTAATGTCTTCTTAGTTCAAGATTAGTACAAGAATTTTCTCCAAGCTCCAAAGAGATAAGATAAAATTTGTGAAGATGAAAAAAGATAAAGATGAGTGATAGCCTCTTGTTAAAGTATTTTATATTTTTGAGACTTGGGATCAGCTTTGTGAATTTATGAAACTGCCTTTGGACCCCTTTCCGACATCGTGATTGCACTACATAGATCGCGATCATGTGGCTTCTAATTGTGATCCCCATTGGTACCTGGTTGACTGACCACGATCATAATTCTCAGATCGCGATCATGGTAACTGAGGCTGCTTGATCTACCTGATCCCTAGCTCTTGCTCTGTTTTGTCTATTTTTCTTTCCTTTCAGCTTAATTTGAACTCATTTTCATCAAAGGACCTGCAAGATCACAAAAATTGGAAATTAACGCATTCCAATGGAAAATTAGCCTCATTTACGCAATTTAATCATAGTAGTGTGTAAGAATTTGGGTATCAATAAGTGATAAATTTAACACTCATCAACACCCCCTACATAAATTTTTGCTTGTCCTCGTGCAACACTGCTTTTCTTTTAATGAGACTACTCAATTATAAGCCCCTTCATTCAACCAAATGACTATAATGATTCTGAACTCTATTAGCACCACCAACTATGCCTCAAGCAAAGGAAAAACTATCTGTACAACTCCTCTCAAAATCAAACACACTTTCAAGAATGCAAAAGAACTTTAAGAACAACCAAGCAATAACCACTAATTCTCTAAAAGCGACTATCTATTAATAGTGACTCCACTATACTCTTTTGCCTCATTTTTGGAACATGACAATTTTACCAACCTCTATTAATTTGCATACCTTCTCACGAAAGAGAGTTCTAACACGTTTTAATTTCTATCATGCAACAAGGGACTAAAAATATAAGCACTCACTTTCAAAAGGAATCTCCTAATGCAAAGAAGTATCATGTCATATGCTTGCCATTATTTTCAATTGCCACTACATCAAATACACATGGTTGGAGATCTCGAAGGACTTTTTCAAGCTTGTAATGAAGGCTCGGGAAAGGGTAGGATAAATATTTGGGATCAAAGTGACTACACCCTCCTTGAACTCTACAAAACACACTATTCAATTAAACTTTGGTTCATGGGCCACTTCATTTCTTGCCAACTCACACATGTGCCTACTTTTACCCTCTTAATTCACCCATCTTTTGAAAGCATTTTCTTTTCATCTCTTTTCTTTGTATAATTCATGTATTTCTTTCCCTTTTTAGTTCTTTCTTTTATTCTATTCATTTGTTCTCTTTGTTTAGCTCTTAGTCACTCACTTACAATTTTGTGGCCCAAAATTACCTCTTCCAAGACTCACTACCCCCCAACTTAGGCTTTTAGCCTCAAGTTGCAGTTTCAAGTTCAAGAAGGATAGGGTTCAAAAGAGGAATAAAGTTCAAATGGCTTATGTCTTGTGATGTGGTTGTTAAAGAAAGGTTCAAAGGCTCAAAATGGATGACTAGAGATACTATATATGTACAGGTAGGCTCTTTAGGCTAAAGTGGGTTCACCAAGAAGGACTAAGATCATTTCACCAACCATGCATAATCAAAATTATCTTTGAAATACCATTGGGGTAAGTTCGAGATGACACAAGTAAGCATGAGAATAAATCAACTACACTCACCACACATGGCATGCAAACTTTTCAAGAAGGATCAATTGCATTTCCTACTAGAGATGAAAAGAGTTATTTACCACACACTACCAACTAAAGACTTTGGATTCACCAAAAGAAGAAAGTGTTATTACAAAATCATTCACGTTTATGCCCTTGATTTTCACAAAAAATGCAATATGGATATCGCTAGCACTAAATCAAGTTGTTAACTCTCATTTGAGCTCTCACAAGGGTATACCATATGGCTACTCAGGATTTTCCATATGAATACACCAATCCCAAATCTATAATTCCACAGGTACTCAGATTTCCATGCATCTATGGCTCAAAACCCCAACACGATGATTTTTTCTTAAGAATATCGTCACTCAATCTATCATAGAGAAAGGATCTTCCAACATAGAAACTATATGGGTAGGCTATGTTAGGGGTGTTGATGCTAGTTTTTCAACCAAACACCAAAGTATCATTCATGGACCCTTTCGAATACCTCATGGGTGTGGCAAACAAATCCAACTATAGCCTTAATTGGGCATCCCTATTTCTAGTAAAATGCCTTAGACATAGCAAATTCACAATCCATCCTTATTTCTAAGACAATATAAAGGAATGAGATAATATCTAGTTATTGTTCACTAATACCTTGTCACCCATATCTCTCTTTCAAGGATGATATAGGATCCAAAAGTATACCCGCATCCCTCTTTCAAGGATGATGTGAGATTTTGTGAATTTGGGGTTTTCACTCATAAATTCCAATTCAACAAGCAAG
This sequence comes from Capsicum pubescens, assembly GCA_030864215.1. Classification (NCBI taxonomy): domain Eukaryota; kingdom Viridiplantae; phylum Streptophyta; class Magnoliopsida; order Solanales; family Solanaceae; genus Capsicum; species Capsicum pubescens. The sequence goes on from CM061548.1 coordinate 85,461,099, forward strand.
TATTAGTGAAACTCAACATCATTAACTAAGAATCTACACTAGTAATCAAAACCTACAAATATTTGCACCCTATTCCAACATAACCCCAAGATAGATGTTTAGCTTCTCATGAAGTTTGAGGAAAAAAATATACCAAAATTGCCATTCAATGCTTCCATTGAAGATGCAAGGTGAGGATATTCTCAAATCCAACTTCAATTACGACTAAAATCCTTGAAAAATTAACTACAAGAATCTTTTCCAATTTAGTAGGGTTTTTACAAAGTCAAAACTTGAATTCTAGCTGATGATCTCCTATAAATGAAAGGATTTTCGCCCTATAGAGAATTTGAACCAGCTGTGTGAAATTAAAAACTGCCTCTGGGGTATTTTCTGCTTCATCACAATCGCCTAAGCTTGATCGTGATCGCTATCTTTGACTGATTTAGACTGGCCGCGATCTCAACCCTCAGACTGTGATTGCGATAACTGAGGGTTAGTTTCTAATCCTGATTTCTAGCTTTTGCACAACTTCTTACCTTTTTTTATCTCTTTTTAACTCACTTGACTTCTTTTATTTCCATTATCTATATACCTACAAAATATGAGAATTAGTGCATTCAAATAAAAATTTATCTCATTAACACCGTTTAATCATAACAGTGTGCATAAATTTGGGCGTCAATGAGTGGTAAATTTACCACTCATCAACACCCCCAACTTAAACCTTTGCTTTTTTCTCAAGAAACATTACTTCTTCTCAATGAGACTATTTAATTGTAATCCCATTTATACAACCAAATTATCATAATGACTTTGAACTTGATTAGCACTAATAAATAACTCTCAAGCAAGGGAAGAGCTATTCTTATGACTCTCCTCAACATGAAAACACAATTTCAAAGATGCAAAATACTTTAAAGAACAAAAATGCAATAATCACTAACTCTCTAGAAGTGACTTTCTATCGATAGCCACTTCACTACACTCATTTTTGAAAGATGAAAATTCACCCACCTCAATTAGTCTACATGCCTCCTTACAAAAAAAATCCCACACACAAAATTATCTATTATGCAATAAAGGATTTAAGTGCAAACACTCACTCTCACAAAGACTCTCTCAATGCTAACAAGCACCATACCATATGATTGCCCTTATATTCAATCGCCACTACTATGAATACACTTGGTTGGAGATCTCGAAAGGCTTTTTCAAGCTTGTAACATAGGTTCGAAAAAGGTATGATATTATTTAGGAACAAAGTGGCTACACCCTCCTTGAACATCTACATCACACTATTCAACCCACTTTTGATCATGGACCACTTCATTTGTTTTCAAAATTCACACATGTCTACCTTCGCTACTTTGATTTACCCATCTCCTTGAAAGAATTTTCTTTTTGACTATTTATTTTGTAATCTATGCTATTCGTTCTTTTGATGATTTCCTTCCTTTTTACTTTTTCTTTTTCTCTCTTTACTTAGCTTTTTAGGCATCCACTTACCATGTCATAGCCTAAGGTCACTTCTTCCAAGACTTACCACACCCAACTTAGGTATTTGGACTCAAGTTTCATCTTTTTAAAGTTCAAAGAGGGTAGGGTTCAAAAGAAGGATAAACTTTAAATGGATCAAGACTTGTAATATGGTTGTCAAAGAAAGGCTTGAAGGCTCAAAATGGGTAACTAAGGATACTAATTAATGTACGGGTAGGCTATTTAGGATAAAGTGGGTTCCTATGTTCACAAAGAAGGCCTAAGATGATTTCACCAACCAAACATATTCACAATTAGCCTTCAGAGACTAACGGAGAAAGTTCTAGATGATATAAGTATGCATGAGAGTTACATAATTACGCTCACCGCACATAGAATGCAAACTTTTCAAGGAGGCTCAATTGCATTTCCTACTAAAGTAAAAAAGGAAGTATTTACCATATACTACAAACTAAAGACTTCGGAGTCGCAAAAACAGATAAAGTATTGTAACAAAATCGTTCATATCCATCCCTTTATTTCCAAAAAAATTTTGGAGGGGGGATATGTGTTTCGTATTTCACCACGCAATCTGGATATTGCTAGCACCAAATCAAGCCATTATCTCACATTTAGGCTCTCACAAGGGCATACCATATGACTACTCAGACTTTGCCATAGGAATACAGTAATCCCAAATCTATAAGGCCACGGGTACTCAGATCAAAGGTGTTTGTTTCCCTTTAGGAAATGGACAAATTGTTTGACAAGGTAGTTACTGTAGGTTCCAACATTATTAGTTGTCTCAATAAAGTGTGCAACATATTGCTTTAGATCACCTTTGTCCTCAAATTATTGAAATTTAGAGGATTGATAGTCAGTGGGCATTATGAAGCCATCAATCCTTGCAGTGTAGGGATTGACATTTGTCAGAAAAGACTTGGTGGCAACATCATACTTTTCTTTGAGGGTCCCTTCAATGAACTCTTTTAGTTGATCAATCGGGATTATTCCCCTGGAGGAAACTTGTACCTCATTTGCTGGTGGTGCTTGTTTTATAGGATGTTCTATCTCGTGAAATTTTAGAGCATTTTGAGGTGCATGGATGAATCCCTATCTATTAATCCATCCATCATATCCACCAACTTATTATTACGAGCATCTTAATTTTGCAAATATTTGGTCAGACCTTTAATTGCCTTTGTCAGGTTCGCAACTTTCTCCTTCATAGATAAGGCATTAGTTACCATTGCTTACATGATCATTGAAGACATTGAAGAGTAACAAAGATTGTCACATAAGTTGATCATTGAATTACTCAGCTTACGTGGTGTAAATAGAGATGATACATTAGTTAAACGATCATCATTCTTTGTGGTAGAGTTTATCAAACCAGAGTGATCAAGTAGAGCTAGAGTCTTCTTAATTTTATCTGCCATATTACTTCCTTCTTCTGAAGCGCTTGCGGGATACCTCACTCCTTTTGGGGTTGAAGATCCAAAAATTAGAGTTGGTGCGAATGACACTTGATGTGTTTGTTGTCCTAAAATATTAGCCTTGCTCCTTGTGACAACTTTAAAGCTTCCAAAAGTAGTATCAAAGATGCTTTCTACATCAGTAGAGAATTTGAAATCAACAGCTTCAGAGGCAATCGATTGAGAGTTGACCTCCTTGAAAGTTATTTCAGTGTTATTGAACTTTGGTGTTGGAAAATTTGAGATGAGAGGTAGACATTTCCCGTCACTGGGCGTGCTAGAATTTGTTAGACAATAAAATTTGAGACAAGAAAGTAATTATCGGGACAAGAAAAATATTAAAATGATCATTTTATTAATTTTAATATGTGAGTGTTACAATCTCTATGAATCCTCTGATTCGATTTTTCAAATATAAGTTCAAGGCCTTCGAGCTTGATCGACTTTTGAGCTTGTTCCTAAATTTTGTGATCTTGATCTTGAATGCTTGAATTTATAGAAAAATCTATAGTGTTTGATCCACGAGCTATCTCTTGTTTCTTGTTAGAATTGTTCGATCCTTTTCTGAATTACTAGACTCTACTTATAGTTGTAGGAAGGAAAGAGTCATGGTGAAGATAGACTTCTTTAGACCAATCAGATTTAAGTAACATGGCGATATTTGATTGGGCCTTTAATTTTACTAGGTATGCTGCACAATTTTGACATGTGGCCTGGTCTTATTGGCTCCTTCACTTGTCTTGGCATGCCACGTCATTTGATACGTGGCACTCTATTGGATCTCTAGAATATGATGGAATCTTGGGCTTAGCAAATCGGGCTCATTATTTGTGGCTCAAATCAACACACTAGCCCAATCAAAGTTGGACTTTAAATAAATTCATATTTTTTTTAACTTAAATAATTAATCTAATCATATTAATCTATTACATTTATTTGGACTAATATATTTCAAATTTTAATATGATTCAAATTTTGCACTGCATAAAATTTTTGCTCACTATTGACTTAACATAATATTATTCTTCGATTTTAACTTTTCGACATAAAAATATTAAGATAATTTATCAGCTGCAAAGATGGATTCAGTGCAGAAGATGTTGCTTTGCTTTTCTCAAAATGTACAAAAAGTCATCAAAAACACCTACTTGTGAATATTTTCCATGAGTTTAGCACCATTTACTTGTGTGTTTCTAATTTATTTACTCATGTACGCTTTGCATATTGACAAAATGCAATATAAATACAATATTATTGATAAGCATTTTTCTTGTTATTTTTTATCAGAGTTGATATATGTAGAAAGTATTTTTTTAGTCTTAAAAAAGAGTGAACCTGCAAATAATAGAGAGAAAGTGAAGAAGGAAGAGAAGGTTGTAGCAGTCATGCCCTTGTAAAATATAACCCATAATGCATTCTGTTTATAATTTAATTTACCATTACAGAAAAAAAGTGACATGCAGAAGGGTTCGAAAACTCCTGTATTACAATCATGCATATTGTAATTTAAATATTATGAGCAATTTAAAGTTGATGTACTCAGTGATTCATATATAATCAGGCTGGATCACATAAAGTAAATAAAAGTTAACTTTGAAAATAAGAAATTCATAAACATGGAACATGTCTTACATATATTTATCACTTACATCCTAATTTTTCTAATGTGAAAGTAAAACGAAAAGCATTCAATTATATACATACATATACATGAGGAGCTATCACTTTCTAATCAAACACATAAAGACATTATTAAAAAATATTTTCAATAATGCCAAAACATGTTTGAACGCATTATTTACCAATCAACATTTCTAGAATAGTCAGTATCTCAAATATTTGTGTTAAAAATATCTTAATGGATTTGCTCTTATCAATAATGATTTCACTTCCAACCTCTACTCTAGCCAACTAATTTGCTTTGGATCAATAGATATCATCTTTAGAAGGGAAGTAACCAGTTGTCCGACTGAAGATGAAACATTAAATTAAAAGAGAAATAACAGTAGAATTTTTATAGGATTAACTAATAAAATTAATCTCTAACATCTTAATTTGAAATAAAAGATAAATTATAACATGATAATTATACTAATGATATACTTGAATATAAAACTTAGAGGTACCTATAGTCAAATACAAATAGGGAAAGCACACAACATGTTGATTATTTTCAGTAATCGGCAAATCAATAAGCGAAATAACATCAATTTATTATAGAGAAAAGACATGATTTCCCCCTGAACTTGTCGCCTCAACTCACTTTAGCACTTAAACTAAGCTTTCGTTTATTTACCCCCTTTAACATCTTTAAAGTGTATTTATTTCACCCCTAATGCTAACGTGACATTTTTTGAAAAAAAGGGACGCGTTTATTATTTAAAAAAATTATATGGTCCCACTTATTTTACACATATATATATCTATATCTATATATACATATATATATATCTATATCTATATATACATATATATATATCTATATTTATATATACATATATATATAAATCAATCTTTTCTTCTTCAATGCCTCCACCCTCCCTCACCTCTCATCCCTACCCCGCACTCCATACCCACACCCTTTTCTTCTCCGGTACATCATCAAACAACAATACCCATTGAATTCGGCTCGAAAAATTGATTGTCAATTTCTTCTATGTGTTGTGGAGTTAAAACTTCATCTACTTCTGCTCTAGCCAAAAACATTGCTAAGTCCTCAACAACAATTGAAATGTCTAAAGTCGTGTCGTCTGTTGATTCTATTAACATTACAAAGCCATTTACCACATCAACTGCTGAAAAACAAACAGATGATAACAAGACGGAAGCTATTTTTTTTTCTCTGTTTTTCCTATCCATTGCTAAAGTGATTAACTTCTTAACGAATATGGCGTTTAGCTCTGCCAAACACGAGTTGTTTCCCGACTCTAAGATCCTACTTACTTCTACACATGGAAGAAATTGGCAGTCAATTAGGAAGAATGGGTTGAAATAGTATTTTAATGGAGGAATTATCTTAAATTGGTGTTTTCATAGTTGTTATCTGATGGTTCTAATGGAGTAATTGAAAAAAAATGGAGGGGAAGGCATTTTTCATAGCAGGGGTGGAGGTTGAAAGGGGATAAAGAGAGGGTGGGGGAAGTGGGTGAGGGAAAATGATCAAGAAAAAATTGGTGGGGTGGGGGTGCTGGAGGAGGAGGGGGGATCTGAAGAAGAAGGGCGCAGGGGGTGGGTGGCTGCGTTAATTGCAGGGTAGGGGTGGGGGGCTGTGAAGAAGAAAGAAAATAAGGGTGTGTCTTTTTTATTTAATATATATAAATATATATATATATATATTTATATAAATAAAATAGTAGATCTATATTTTTTATGTTTTTAAAACATATATATAAAAATAATATGTGGGGGATTAATTTTTTTTAGAAAAATAGTAATTTCTTACGTGGCAATGACATGGCTCCGAGTGGCATTTATGTGGCGGTGATGTGTAGGCGAGTGTAACACACTCTCTGTTGTGAGATTGGTATTCAGTTTTGAGGGGTAAAATTAATACACTTTAAAGATGTTAAGGGAGGTAAATAAACGGAAGTTATGTTTAAGTGATAAAGTGAGTTGGGAGGACAAGTTCGGGGGAAAAAAGATATGTTTTCTCTTTATTATATCTTGATAGAAATCTATAAACATATCTCGCTAACAATTTGAATTTTTCAATTTTACTTTCCACCAAATTTCAAAAAAGTAATATAATAGAATGCATGCAATCATCAACTTTTAAAGTTCAAACACGATAGAAAATAAGTGTAAATTGGAAGACAAATTACATGACACATCTACATTTGATATCTAGGCAATTTGTAAGAAGATTTTTATTGATCCATGCAATATATTACATATAAAAATAAAACTTACTTCAAACCCCAAAATGACTGATTCTAAAAGATACATGAGATAAGAAATCATGCAAAAATGAAATAGACGAAACAACTTATATACATTAATACCAATCCAACCAAATTTCTACATTCAACTACCTGTTATGTCTGGATAATTTATGTAATTTCAGGCACCCATTTTTCAATCTCTCTTGAGATAATTAGCTTTGTGCAAGAGGCACTCTCCATTTATAAAAATAAATATAAGGTTTCATCAACTTACACCTTTTATACCCATTGATCTTACAATTTTTCACCATCCTAGACAACTTTTAACTTTGTTTTGAAGGGTTAGACCATCAATGGATAGAGCAAAATCTAATTACAATTTAAGAACTTAACAAACTTCTAAAAGAAATTATAGAAATACCCTCTTATTTCTAAAAGTACATCCATATGAAATGAAGAGAGAGATGTTCAAGGAGAATATGAAGTCTGCTATCAATATTTGATGGGTAAGGATTTAGACAAGTCCATGTAACAAAGAGAATGAGTGAGTTCAATGCTTCTAGACATTGACCCATCAAATCATTGAGAAAAATGTTGTTGCTAAATGATATGACAAAGAAATTATTATAATCAACTATCAGGACAAACAATTGGAAAGGCAAATGAAGAAGAAGCAAAATGAACAAAAGGAAAAGTTCCACCGAAATCTAATGTTGCTCGAATAGATTGTTGCTAGGATGAATATTGCAAAAAGGAGGGGAAGACCAGCATAAGGCCTACGTAAAAAATGATATTTGTACAATGTTGTAGATCAAAGTCATATATAGTTAAATTCTTCTTCCATGTATACAACTTGTTGTAGTTTTGATTTTGTTAATTTGACAAATTCAGCAAAGAGACCTGGTCAATCAACTACTGGGTTTCACTATTGTCGTATATGTATAGCTATAAATTGTACTGTTTCTTTTGGTTGGAAGTGCTAAAGCAGTGCGACTGGTGTGTTGACACTTGATCCAATAGAATGTTGTTGAGGTTTTGCTCTCTAATATAAAAAAAGATGTGACAATAGAAAAATCTAATTTTTGTATAGATCAAAAAGATTTATTTCTCAATCAAAAATCCATTCTCATAAAAATGACACTGCTCATTTCAATAGAGGGACCTGATCGATTTGTTGCTTTAGTCTTGTTGTTTAATTGAGTATTATGTATTTTATTTTTGAAACTATAAATCTACTCCTATGCTATAAAGGATAGTAAATTTTCAGTCTTGTCTATGTCTTAGGTTGAGGTCCTATGAACTAGAGTTAGTTGTCATTTTAGCCTTAGTTTAGTCAAGTTCTATTCATTATGAATTATGTTATTATGGGTAGAGTAACCTAAGAGTGTCAACTACAGTTAGTTGATGTGTGGGTGTGGTAGAGTTGCATCAATCTTATGATAGAGTTATTATGAAGTGGTAGGATTAAGAGTTTAATCCTAGTGATTATTGGAGTCTATAATCACACTTTTGGCTTGAAGTTAGTGGAGTTCACTGAAAATCCTGTAAGATAAGTAGTGATTTTTTCTCTCTTGAGCAAGGAGATTTTCACGTAAAAATTGTGAGTTCTTTATCATCAGAACTTTTATGTATATCTTGTTATTTAAGTTCTTTATCATCAGAACTTTTATGTATATCTTGTTATTTACTGATTCTATGTATAAGGGACCTGGTTCTTTACTGGTGGTGGACTCGTATTTTCCAACTATCGGTATCAAAGTGATATTCTCTAAACATTTAATATCTAGAGTAAATCTTGAGTGATGTTTGCTCCACCAAATCTTGAGGAAGGTCAGTCGACCACCGGACCTCCTGCTTTAATGGTCAATACTATGGTTGTTGGAAGACTAGAATGCATGATTTTATTATGGCTGAAGATAGTGAGTTATGGGATATTATTTGTGATGGACCATATATTCCACGAAGGACGTCAAGGAAGGGAATGTTATGAAACTGGTTCCTAGGACATGAAAGAAGAGTGATGAAGATGATAGGAAAAACTTATGAAAAGCTACAAAGCAAAGAAATACTGGTTTTTGGAGTAGGTCCTAATGATTACAATAGAATTTTGGCATGTGAATCAGCAAAGGAGATTTGGGATTGTTTGAAGACTGCTTATGAGGGAATAAGTCAAGTCAAGAAATCTAAAGTGGACATGCTCACTGCCAGTATGAAGCCTTTACTATAAAAGAAAGTGAGACTATCAAGAAATGCACACCAGGTTCACTGCCATAACAAATGAGTTGCATTATCTTGGAGAAGTTATTCAACCCAATAAAAAGTGAGAAAAATACTTGGCATTTTACCTAAGTCTTGGAAAATCAAGGTTAATTCTATATCATAGACTTGAGATCTCAAAACTCTTATATTGGATGAATTGATTGGCAATCTAAAGACATATGAATTGAGAAAATAACAAGACTACGATAAGAAAGAGCCAAAAAGAAGAAATATTTGACTTTTAAAGCCTCAAAATCTAGTTGTGGTGAAGATTATGAGGATGTCGCTTATTTAGCTCAATGATTCATAGGAGCTATAAAGAGGAATGTTGGATTTCAAAAAAAGAGAAACACTAGGAATTTATCAGAAGGATATGATTGTTGTCACAAATATGATAAACCTGGAAACTTCATTAAGGATTATCCAATGCACAAGATAGAATACAAAGATTATATGAAGGCAGGAGGAGACAAAGGCAAAAAGAAGGATCGGGTCCCAAACAAGTCTAAGAAAAGAGTTGCAGATAATTATATAATCAAGCAAGCATTGGTTTCTTAGGGGGAAACATCCAATGAATCTGATTAGTCAGAACGCCCTGAAAATGCTTTTATGCTGGTTATAGAAAAAGAAGACACCAGTTTTAACTTCTTTTTTTCTCTCATGGAAAATTCAGATGATGATGATGAGGATAAGGTAAACCGTCTTGACATTAAGAAAAACCTCAATGACTATTCTTTAAAGAAACTTAAAAAACTACCAGATATTTTGATTGATTCCCTATGTGAGCTTTCTACTGAGAAATATTTTCTTAAGGAGAGTATAGAAAATTTTGAAAATAAAATAATTGCTTTAGACATTCAAATTTCTAAGTTGGGAGAATAATTTCAAAACTTAACCTCTGCAAATGTTTAAATAAAACAGAACCTAAAAAAATTGTCTAATTCTCTTACAAAGGGAAAGTTGAGGCTAGCATTCTTCAAATTAAGCTTGACAAAAAGTTGAATAAGTACCAGAAGACTCTTCCTGTCTCTCTTGAGAAAAATGCTAAGCTAGAGAGGGACCTAGTTTATATAAGAGAAGATCTTAACAAATCTCTGAAATAGACTGTCTTATCTTATTAGCCATCTGACTAGTCAAAGGTCTAACGATGGAAAAGGTCTAGGTTGTCAAAAATTTAATCCTCCTTACATTCCCCACAGAAAATATGTGTCTATGTCTAGCAACAAGTTAATCCCCCTTACAATCCCCAAACCAAATATGTGTTTGAGTTAAATAACTTATTGTGTACTCACTATTGAAGAAATAGGCATCTAAAAGGGGATTTTCAAGCTAAGTTAAGGGTTGAAATTAGTATAACAAATTATGTTCAGTAGGAGCAGTTACTTAAAAAAGACTTGGTCCTTTATAAAAATACAAGAAAGCGCGTCTGAATAAAAAAATGCCTTAATTACTTCATAACACTCAACTTACACCATTATTTTGGTACAAGCGATCATTTTCAATATAATAACCCAACTTGAGTTGGGGTCGAATCCATAAAGAGTGTGACTATTTTTTGAATTATGTATGTTGAAAGTTACTAAGTATTAACCCGTAATGTAAACTTAAAGCAAGACATAAATTAAATTGGGGTATGATTTGAAATGTATTTGAACAAATTATCTTGTGAAACTAAAAGAGAGCAACAATTGTTGAATACAATCCAATGAGAGAAGAGTCTTGGGGTTATACTTATCCTAGGTATTGTACATGCATGAATGTTTGAGATTTGGTCCTTTGCTTAGTCAAGGATTTGGGTAGGCTAGATTTTAACTCTTAATGTGAGACTTTCAAAAACACACCAAGTTACACTCATGGGTGTGCCAATTTCACCAATCAAAACATCAATAAAACATCCCTATTTCTAGGATGATGCCAATCAATCTAGCTACACGCATAACATCCTTATTGATAAGATAATGTTAAAAACATAACTAGTATCAAATAGTTGCTCACTACTACTCATCACCCATATCCCTCTTTCAAGGATGAAGTGGGATCCAAGTCAAATTGGGGTTTTCACCCACAACTATTAATTAAAGCAAGAGTAGTAGCAAAACCCAACACCAATAACTATTAATTAGGACTAACAATCAATATCCCTACACTTTAACACCATAATCAAGCATAATCCCAAGATAAATATTTAGCTACTCATGAGATTAGAGAAAGGAAATATACCCAAGTTAGCACCCAATGCTTCTATTGATAACAAAACTATATTAATTCCAAAGATTTAATCTCAATTCACAACTAAAATCTCTTGAAAAATTTAGCAACCAATGTCTTTCCCCAATTAGTAGGGTTTCTCTCTACACAAAAAATGAATTCTAGTTGAAAGATGCCTCAAATGTGTAAGGGTTTTGACCTTTTGAGAATTGGGTTCAGCTGCTTGAAATTACCAATATGACCTTTGAACTTCAGTCGCATCATCACAAGTGTCATTAGCTGATCACGATCGCGACTCCCACAATTGCAGTGATCCCCTTGCGATCGCCAAGGATTGACCGGGCTTTGACTGGTCGCGATTGCGGCCCTCAAACCACAATCACAGTAACTGAGGGTCACTCCCTGCTCCAGGTTTTTCAGCTTTTCCACTAACATTTTCCTTTTTGTTCCCTTTTCAGCTTACTTTACTTTTTTTCTTCCAATTACCTATAAACCTATAAACCATGAGAATTAGTGCATTTAAATGGAAAATTCTCCTTATTTACACAATTTAACCCTAGTAGAATGAATGAATTTGGATGTAAATGAATGGTAAAAGTATCACTCATCAACACCCCAACTTAAACCTTTGCTTGTCCTCAAGCAACACTACTTCTTACTCAATGAGACTATACAATTGTAAGCCAATTCTTGTAACCAAATGATCACAATGATTCCAAAAAAATTAGCACCAATAATTAGCCTTCAAGCATGGAAAAATTTATTCTCCCAACTCCCCTCAAACTAAATCACACTTTCAAGGATGGAAAGACTTTAAAGAATAACTAAGAAAAAATTACTAATTCTCTAGAAGTGACTGTCCATCTATAGCGACTCAACCACACTCATTTGCCATATTTTTGGAAGATAACAATTTTACCCACATCAATTAGTCTGCATGCCTCCTCACGAAAGAAAATCCCACACACCAAAGTATTTATCAAGCAACAAGGGATTTAAGTGCAAACATTCACTCTCATAAAGAATCTCTTAATGCGAACAAGTATCATACCATATACGTGCCCTTATTTTTAATCGCCACTAACTTGAATACACATGATTGGAGATCTCAAAGGACTTTTTTCAAGCTTGTAATGTAGGCCCGAGAAAGGTTATGATATCATTTGGGAACAAAGTGACAACACCCTCCTTGAACATCTACGTAACACTGTTCAATCAAACTTTAGACCATGGGCCACTTCATTTGTTTTCAACTTCACACATGTGCCTACTTTTACTACCTTGATTCACCCATTTCTTTGAAAGCATTTTCTTCTAAATTATTAATTTTGTGCAATTTATGTTTTTCCTTCTTTTGATGATTCCTTTATTTTTTTCCCTTTTCACTCGCTCTCTTTTCATAGCTTTTAGGTATCCACTTACAATACCATGACCCTAGGTCATCTCATCCAAGACTTACCCCCCCTCCCCCCCAACTTAGGTTTTTGGCCTCAAGTTACATTTTTAAGTTTAAGGAGGGTAGGGTTCAAAAGAGGGGTAAAATTCAAATGGCTCAAGGCTTGTAATGTGGTAGCCAAAGAAAGGTTCGAAATCTCAAAATTGGTGATTAAGGGATACTGTTCTATGTATGGGTTGGCTCTTTAGGCTAAACTGGGTTCCTATGTTCACAAAGAAGGCCTAAGATCATTTCACAAACCAAGCATAATCACAATTATCCTTGAGAGACTAACGAGGCAAGTTCTAGATGGTACAAGTAAGAATGAGAGTTACACAACTACGCTCATCGTATATGACATGCAAACTTTTCAAGGATGCTCAATTGCATTTTCTAATAGAGACAAAAAGAGGTATTTACCATATACTAACAACAAAGGACTTTGGAATCACAAAGAGAGGTAAAACATTGTTACAAAATTGGTCACGTCCATGCCCTTGATTTTTAAAAAAAAATTAGATGGAGGAGAGTGTGTTCTTCACAATTTCACCACACAACATTGGTTATTGGTGGCACCAAACCAAGCCGTCGTCTCATATTTTATCTCTCGTGAGGGCAAACCATATGGATACTAATACTTTACCATAGGTATATGAAATTCAAGAGGGGAATGAATTGAAATTTTTTCCGGTGAGTTGACTACTGACTCCTCACAGTTGACTTTCCTATAGATTAGTGTACTTCACAAATAAATTGGATTTAAACAATTAAAAATATAAAAAATAGAACGTAAAGTAATAACACAAAGATTTATCCTAGTTTGGAACACCAATATAGTGCCTACTTCCAATCTCCTTGGGTTTCAAAGTTTCCTTAAATCATTGAATATTGGGATCAAGTACAATGATAGGTGTAATGCCCCGAATCTGGTACCCGAAATTCTACACGGTACTCATGACCCCAAAGGACCACAAGCTAACCCATAAATAATATCTATACTTGTATACTTCACAATATACTAAATAATGGGGAAATATGAACTGAAAGTCCATAACGTTCACATAACTAAAGTAAAACATAACATATAAATGGGGTATGAAATACCTAAAACAACTAAAATAACTGTCTGAACATAATAGTCTGGAAAGCCTCTAACTGACTAAACTGTCTAAGTAAGGAGTTGATGGGACATGTCCCCAACTAACTCTAACTAATAAACTAATTAATGAGATAATAGGGAAATAATCATGTCCTCAAAGAATGAGGACTCACTGCTAACTCTGACGGTTGATATCTAGAATCTACTGATGCTCTGGAGCTCGTGTCTCTGAACCTATGGTATAAGACACCATAACTCAAGTGCGTTAGTACTTTGAATGTACTGGTATGCATGTGAGGTAGGCTGAATGCATGGGGTTCATATGCATTAAAAATACTGGCTAACTGACTAATATGAACGTGAGAATACATGCATGCATACATAGTAACTATATCTGAAATCGTGATAACATGAGTATGTCGATGACTAACATGACTAATGACTGAATTCTGATAATTGATAACATGAGTGACTGTATCTGACAGTCCTGAATCTGATAGAACTAGCTGAGTTTCATACTGTATCTGAGTTGACTGTATCTGACAATCCTAAATTTTGAAGAACTATCTGAGTTCTTTTACTAAGACTGATACTGAGACTGTGGGAGGTAGTCATCTAACCGACATGCCCTAAATGATACATTACAGTTGAATTGTAGTCCAATTTATGCCCTGATTGGAAGGCTGTCAATACCGCGCCACTGGTAAGGACAACATGTGATTGACCCTAATATAATAGGTAACTCTAGTGAGAATGGTGGGAACCCTCATATAGCAGGATAAGCCACCTCATCTACCCTCATATAGTAGGGTATGATGTCTCAACCTATGCTGGCTACATAGTTCTAGAATGCAAGGATTGCTTCTAAGAATTACACCCTCATATAACAGGTGAGTTCCCATCCTTGGGTTAGCTCAGTGCTAATTTCTACTCCCATTTGAATAGACACTAAACATGATTTACTGAACTGAACATGGACTGAGTTACTGAATTTTTTTGACTGACGGAATACTACTGATATCTGACAACTGACTGAGTTCTTGAGATCATGGAGATTTCCTGAGTCATAAGACTGTCTGAAGTCTAAGGATCATAGCTTGACTGAGAGTATCGTGAACACATGACATGGCTCTAGGCATACAACTAATGTATCAGGTACAACCACCCCCAGGAATCGATAGAAGGGAACTGACGAAGCATGAATTTATCAAGTACAAGACCCACATCAACAATATATAATTTAATAAGTTATGGATTTCACGAAGTACAGGGTTATCATACTATCTAACATGGATGAGAATGTTGATAATCATATCATAATCTCATATGCTAATATCATGGCCTTTCCGACAATATACACATTTCATAATAATAGCATGGAAACTATTTAAACATAGGAGGATGACAAACATGAAACATTTAGCTTATGTCTTGAGCTATAAAGCATGATTTCTGTTTTTTTTCAAGCATTTTATCAACCACCTTGCATGCACAACTTAGGGCGTAAGTGAATTCATCAAATTACACATCATAAGCAACTAAATTCATGAATTTTATCTTGCATGGTAACTTAATATCATGATAAACACACAAAGATTCCAACTTTTAAATCAATCAACGTCAACAACATGATTTTAAATAACCCACAACATAAATACCATGATTTATAGATAAAACAAGGTTCTTGAGCTTCATGTATGAAAGGAATCCATGAATGAATAGAACGCATACCTTAGTTCATGATTTCGTGAAGATTGACGGTGAAACTTTCTTGAAATTGGACCTTCTATGAAAACCTAGCTTGCTCTTGAGAGAAACGTGAGAGAAATTGGTATATTTGGGGTGAAAAGTGGATGAATCACATGTTAAAGGGCTTAAATAGGGGTGGGAAGTTGACCATTTTAATCCTGGATACATCAATTAATTTCAATAAAAATTTCCCGAATTGAACCCTTGGTGCGACGCGGCGCTATCGTGTCGTGTCACTGGATTTTGACAATTGGGAAATTGAGGGATGGCACGACACAGAGACATCGCATTTCTCCTTCTTTTACAACCTGGAACTTTGGCGCGACATGGAGAAAATTGCGTTGAGACACTGGAAAAAAACAAATGTCATTTTAGCTTGTGGCGCGGCGCACCACTGACCAATATGGCACTATTTTACGATGGGGACTTGAAATAGTCATAACTTCTTACCTGGTTACCGGATTTAGGTGAATTTTATATCGATGGAAAGCTTATTGAATTTCCCACATGACAAAAAGTGAAAATCTTAAAAATACCTCATGTACAAAAGTAGATTCATCTTTCAAAGTAAGTTTCTAACATTCTTGAGACAATTATAAGCTAGGAAAAAGTACGGGGTATTAAATAGGAAACAAGTTTTGAAGACTTATTTTGCTCTTCAAATGTTGTGATACAACTTTAGTTGATGTTACAAAGTTGACTCGATCTTACTCTTTATATAACAATTATAAACTAAAGTTACAAATCCTTGTAAGACTAAGAATGAGACACGTTGAATTTTCTCCTTGAAGTTGCGTAACCCTTGTCTATCTTTAGTATTTAGCTTTTATAGTCTTCGGCTGCTACTCTTCATAAACAAACCCAAGAGATTTTTTCTCAATCAAGGATTTAAATTAATTCCTTGATTGAGGAATATAGATATTGTATATGTCCATATGCGGCTTTGGATCACGTCCATATTAGATATGTTCATGATCTTTTATTTTCTTTTAGTCTTGTATAGATTGATGTCCATATGACGATTGTAGCCATCCTTCCTTTTGCTTTTTGTCCAAATTTATCTAGTCTGTCATGATTGTAGGATAGTGATTCTCCTTCCATTTTTTAGATGTTTGATTGATTTTCTTGCCATGATGTTTGAGTGGCCATTACCATGATCCTTATGATTGGATATCTTTCCATTACTGGAGTCGTCTTCCTTACTTGCTTCTTTTATTCTTTTACAATCAGCAATCTTCTAGTATCTTACATCTTTTATCCTATAAAGATCCACTTATTAGTTTGTCGTTATTAAAACATTACCTTAGGAGGCTAACAATCTCCCCATTTTTGATAATGACAAACTTAAATATTAGTTGACTTCCCTGTTAAGATAGATGGCTAGCTCCTCCTAACTTTCTGTCTTGGTGGCTGTTGTTGACTCTAATATGATAATAGTCGACTTGCTTCCCTTGTCTTGTTCTTCCCCTATCTTGTTAACTGAAGCACATTTTCTCTCCCTTTTGACATAATAAAAAAGGATAGAGCAAACACACAATACATCAAAATGAATATATCCATCCACAGAATAAGAAAAAGTACAAAGCAAAAACACAGCACAATAATTACTAGACATTCAAAGTTACAATAGGAATTAGCAATAAAAACATATCAGAATAGGAGTAGGTAGTGACTTTATAGAGGCTAAAGTACGATAAGGGACAAACTCCCTTTTGAATATAAGAGTTTAGCGTTGTTTGGTAAGGAAATAAGTAAGAGTGTTGTGCATGTTAGAGCAGAAGCGATCATAAGATTTTTCAACACTTTTGGTGAAGTTGGAGTAAGAGTTCTGAATGGAGATGGCAAGTTTATTCAAGAAGGAGGAGGATTTAGACTTGATGGACTCAACTTGGGAGAACATTCTACTAAATAGTCTCACTCCTTCCTGTTTGAAACCGTCAAGGAAGAGTCACACTTTGCCTATGTTGGTACCTATCTTTTTGCCCTGCTGTAGCAGTTTTGGAGTCAACTCCTTGATGCTGGCTATTCCTTCCTCGATGGCAGCAAGCCTGCTCTTGAGTTCTTTAGTTTTTTATCTGTACAGGATGTGGAATTAGTCACAGGTTTACTTACCCTGTATGTATCAGGCTGACCTTTGACAGACTCCTTTTTACACCTTTCCTTTTCAATTAGAACATAGCCCATGCTTATGAAGGTCTTTGAATCATAAGTGTCAATGACTTCTACCACTGGATAGGCTGAAAGATCAATTCCATAGTAAAGAAGAATCTGAGTGATGATTAGACCGTAGGGTAGACTTTCCGATGCATGGAAGTCAACTGTACTTTCTATCATGTATTCACGAATCCAGGAACTCCAGTTAATTTTGTATTTTTTGATCAAATAGTAGAGAACAAATATATCTCTACAAGTCACATTACTGAGAGATACCTTTTGAGGAATCAAAGTGATTACAATGATATGAGCTAAAATACTATTGCAGAAGCTGAGGGACAGAGGACCAAAATAGGAATCTGACACGAACTTCATTACTTCATCAAAACTAAATTCAAAATTTTCTAGCCAGGTGTCGTTCATGAAAGGGTCAACACCCAAGAATTTGGTATCAAACACTTTCCCAAATAAGAAGTCCTTTAGAATAATGCGACTGCCAAGAATCAGGGTTTAAAGTTCCCTATTATTAGGGAAAAGGGAAAGATTGGTGAAAAACATGTGGATAGGATCTAAAAAAACTTCCAGGCCACATAGGTGAAACATCATCAACAAGTCTTGAACTTTGAGAATGTGACCGATATTGTAGTGGGATTCCTCAAGGTGAGAGAGATTGATGACTCGTACATAAATAATAGAGCGATTATTGAAGGTGAGAAATTTCTTCTTATGAGTGAGAGTCTAGAATTTATGCATGTCCTCCGGAGATAGAGATTCCAAAGGAGAGGGTCTCTTTTTGTTAGAGGATGACATGGAACCAGAAACGGTATATTTTTTGGACACAATTGACTGGATAGATTAAGAGGAAGCTTTCTCAGAGGATTCAGAGAGAATGAAATGGTCAAAGTTGGAGGATTTTTTATTAGGTAAAGTTTTGGTGAGATTAGACATTGAACGGCTTTTATCATTGTAGAGAAGATGGGGATGGATGAGTATAAAAAGGAAAAAAGGAAGGGGAATTGATAGATTCAAAGATGAGAACCAAGGTTTAGGGTATAAGATGAGAAGGTGGAGGAGTGTTGGGAAGTAAGAGGGTGTAAAGAAGGTAACGATGAAGGAAGAGGAAAGGTGGATAATGAAGAGGGAGATTTGAAAGGAAAGGACAAGGGGTCAGAATGAAGTTGATGATTTTTGTGCCAAAAATAATCCTTGTGAAAATCTAGAGATTTTGGCAAAATATATAGTACTGAGTTTTTCTAAAACAAAATCCTTTACAATATATTATACCAAAGTTTTTAAAGACAAAATCTTTCCTTTAAAAACAAAAAGAACTACCAGTGATTTTTAAAGTCAGTAGAGTAAAATTACCACTTATTACCAGATTTCAAATGAAATGAAGCGTTAGCATAAATAAGTAGACTAAGATCAAGAAAGATGTTACACATAATGAGAACAGATTCATAGGACACATTTAAACCAAGTAGATGACACATAGTTTGCAAAATTTAAGTATGGCAGCTCATAATGACTATGCATACAACTTTGGTTGTTGACGAGTCAACTAGGGCTTGCTTCAGGATGAGTCAAGGACTTATGAGTTTCCCATAAGGCCAAAAACTTCTATCAGGCTAGCAAGAAAAATTCTCACACAAGGAAGGAATTATCAGGAATAATATAAAAACATAAAAAAATTATGGACTTGGAATTTTATAAAAATTAACCCTTTTTTAAAAAAAATATATTCAATTTTAAAAAAAAAGGTTTTGGACATAACAAACTTTTTCGTGAATAGGGCCATATAAGGCAGCTTAGAATATTTAAGGGCATCAACTGATAAATATAATCCGTATTGATTCTGACCTTGTCAGAGACTTTATTGAGGTCAGTACCCTCTAGGAAAGAACCTGTCTTTATTTTGTTCATTATTTCAGATGCAATAGTCGACTTTGAGGGAGGTATAATCGATTCGGATGATATTTCCTCAGGCGTTGTCACTGAATTTGACTACCTTTCCATTTTTATTTTCTAACACAAAGGATATCCCTTTATTTAGAGCTATACTTCTGAAATATCCGCTATCAATCCCTCTTTTTTATAGATTTTGCGAACATGTTCCTACAAAATAAGGAGATTAATTCTACTTAGGTACAAGTGGTAATGGGTCCTTGCAGGGTAGTTATGCTTCCTTTATAATTCCAAATCCACACTCTTTTAGGATTATGCCTTCATCTGTAGGATTTGTTCTCTCTTTGTCCACTGATAAAATAAACGGGTCCTCGAGAAGAGAAAAAGGTTTTAGCAGATTTAAACGACCCTAATGAGGAACTCGAATAGTTTTTGAATGAATTTGATCTTACAAAACTATGGCTTGAGGAAGTCCTAAGACTGTTTAATTTTATTTTTTCATCATCAAGCTCTTCATGAAGTAGGTCAATTTCAATTTGACATGCTTTTATTTCTATTTGCCAATTTCAGCGTTCCTCTTCAAGTTTTTTTTTTAAATCGAGCTTCACAACTCTTCTTCTTTTGACTTAGTTTATTATATTCATCTATGAATTTTTGAAGATCGTCGGTTATCATATCCAAGTTGGATTTAAGAGTATTACCGTTATGATAGTCGTATTGTCTTACCTTGCTAGGTCCACCTGTTGCCATGAAGCATATATTGGCGGCTTCTACTTCTTTTTCGATTTCATATTCATTGATCCAGGATCCAAGGTTTTGATTCTTTCTAGATGATCCTCATCTCAGTTCTGGGAAGTTTTGTTTGAAATAACCAGGCCTTCCACAGTAGTAACAGAGATCATCATTTCTGATGGAGTTATTATTTTTGCCTCCTTAGGATCTTTGTTGTCTCTGTCTCATGATTTGCCTTACCCCATGATTTATGAGGGTTATTCCTTCACTATTAGCATCTTTCAGAATATCTTCCTCTCTGGTTGGAGTAGCGTTGAAGGCTACTGGTTTCTTCTTTTCATCCTTGTGAAACCAGTTGATATAATTTTTCTCATATGTAATAAGGTAACCTCTTAGTTTGTCATATGTTATGTTGTGAAGATATCCATCTTTGAGAATGGTAGCCTTGGTTTCCCAAGTCCTTGGGAGACTTTGGACCAGCTTTTGGACTTGCAGGCTGTGTGGATAGATCATCCCTAGTGATTTCTCTTCGCAGATAATTTTACTGAATCTGGCACACATTGTTTCAATGTCCTCTTTTCTTCCATTCTGAATAGCTCATATTCATTGAGAAGAGCAACAATCTTTGACTTTTTGGCCTTTGTGGTTCCTTCATAGGTTACCTCCAATTTGTCCCATATTTCTTTTGTAGTTTCACAAGTTGATATCTTGTCATATTCTTCCCCTCTAACTGTATACAAAAGTAAAGTTATAGCACGTGCATTAGTTTGAATTACCTCTTGTTGTTCTTTAGTGACCTCGAAGCTTTCAAGGTCTTCTAAGTCAATACTGCTAGATTTCTTGTCTTTGTCTTTTGACTTCTCTTTAAGTCCCAGAATTGTCTTTGGAACCTTCCTGATGACAAACCCAGGCTTGGAAGTCATTTGATTGGACAAAGATTGTGAAATTTCTATTCCAGTAAGAGTATTATTGCCCATTAAAGTATGGTGGTCTTGTGGAGCAGTGACCATGATAGAGAAAAGCACCAAGAATCTAATAATTTGCCATTTGATCTTTGCTCACTTGGGGTTAAGCAATGCAATTGGTAAGACCTTTCTCTGATACCAATTTAAATTCAAGAGGGGGATGAATTGAAATTTTCTTCTATGAATCGACTGCTGACTCCTCACAGTTGACTCACTTGCAGATCTGTACAATTCACAAACAGATTATATTTCAATAATTAAGCACGTAAATAATATAATGTAAAGTAATAACACAAAGATTTATCCTAGTTCGGAACACCAATTTGGTGCCTACTTACAGTCCCCTTGGGTTTTAAAGTTTTCTTAGATCGTTTAATGTTGGGCTCGAGTACAATGATAGGAAACAAGTTCTGAAGACTTATTTTGCTCTTCAGATCTTGTGACACAGCTTCAGTTGATGATACAAATTTGACTCAATCCTACTCTTTATATAACAATTGTAAACTAAAGTTACAAAACCTTGTAAGACTAAGAATGAGACACTTTGAATTTTCTCCTTGATGTTGCGTAACCCGTGTCTGTCTTTAGTCTTCATCTTTTATAGTATTCAGTTGCTACTCTTTATAAAGAAACCCAAGAGATTTCTTCTCAATCAAGTATTTAAATTGATTCCTTGATTGAGGAATGTAGTCGTTTGATATGTCCATATCAGATATATCCATATGTGTCTTTGGATCACGTCCATATCAGATATATATGTGATTTTTTCTTTCCTTTTAGTCTTGTATAGATTGATGTCCATGTGATGATTGTATCCTTCCTTTCTTTTGATTTTTTTTTGGATTAATCTCCTGATATATCTAGTCTACCGTTATTTTGGTATACTGATTCTCCTTCCATTCCTAAGATGTTTGATTGACTTTCTTGCCACGATGTTTGAGTGTCGTTGCCTGGATACTTATGATTGGATATCTTTCCATTCTTGGAGCCGGCTTCCTTACTTGCTTTATTTATTGTTTCACAATCTACAATCTTCCAGTATATTGCATCCTTTATCCTGTAAAGATCCACCTGTTAGTTTTTAATTATGAAAATATTACCTTATGAGACTAACAATATAAAGTCTATCCCAAGACTCCAATGATATAGGTACTTAGACTTCCCTTGCATCTATGGCTCTAAACCCAAACATGACGATTTTCCCTTAAGAATGTCGTCACTCAATCTATCATAGGGAAAGGCTTGTACGACATCATCATAAACAATGAAAAATCTAAAACTAAAGACAAATCTAAAATAGAAAAAAAAATGACTAATTCATGAAATGTAGGCACCATCAAGGTGTTCGAATATTACAACCCAAAATAAAAATACGCTCATCCAAATTATCCAAAAATAAAATAAAAACATCCAAACAAATATCCAAATAATATAGACCAATTAAATAATTATGGCTACTAAGGAGACGGGTACCCAAAACTAAAAACTTGCAGAGACCTCACTGCATAATCATGAAAGCATAAGAACAAAGTAAAGGGTGATCCCTATAATTGCATCAAGAACTATCTTCGTTCTCATTCTGAGCATCACCCCTATCATCCTCAAAGTCATACCATGCTACTGGGACCTCATCATCACTCTCATCCCTGGGAGAAGGAAGTTTATCTTTGGGTTTTAGGGTCTTCCATAGGCCTTTTATCCTTTTCCACATCTTTGTGAAGAATTTATCCCTAATTTTCTCCCTCTTTCTCATCTTATCATGCTAATCCTTGAGCTCCCCATGTGACTTTGCTAAGGACAAGTAGGCCTTCTTCTATTTGGAAATAGTGTTGCCTTTCTTCTTCTGGTCCTCAAGATGCCGCTCGTAGTAGGACTGATCAACGTAGTAATGGTGGGTGGTGGAAGTGTCTCCTGGCCTCTAAGGTAGCTTTGACACAAGATCACTGACTTTTCTCATCTCAACTGATATATCTCATCAAATGACCCTGCTAAGGATGGCCTGCATGAATCTATGTCATCCTCCACTGACCTCTCCAAGTCAACCTTCCTCTTCTTGCTCTTTCCAAAAGTTCCCTCTCCTCAGATATTCAATAGGTAAATGAGAGTATTAGGAGAGATCCAACTATTCTCCAGGTACTTATCAACCCTAGCTCATTTACACAACTCAGTGATCAAGGATGAGAACATGAGCATGGGACCTCTTTTGTTTCTATAGTGCCGAATATCCATGACCATAAACCAGCCAACATTCAATGAAATATTGTCCAAGATGCTGAGCACGTATTTTAGGGACATTTTTCAGGTTGGTAGTTGGAGAGACCCTGCTGCAAATAATAGATAACCAAATCCTAGCCTCATCTGTGAAGTCACTCATTAGTATCCTATTTTTCATGGGGGCCATGGGATATCCCTCCCTGGGGACAGATGCTCAACCAACCATATCCAAGAGGCATAATTCTTGCTTCATAGTCCCTCGTGTCTACCTTTTTCAACCCATACACTCTATTAATCTGATCACCCTTGAAATGAACTTCTTTGCCCATGATTTTTATTACTGGGTTAGAGAGATTTACTATGTTGAGATTCACATAGAATTCCCTCACCCAATGCTCTCTTGACCGGCATGGTTCTGGGGAAAATAATATCCATCTCGTGGCCACTAGTCTCCAATGGAAAATTGGGAACTTTTCAGGCACATTTTCCAACTCGATCCCCCTTTCTAGCAGCAACTTCATCTTCATAAGATCCTCATAATAGGCCATCTTGCGTTTAGAGGCCCTGAAGTGATCGGTATCATAGCCTGCCATTGAGTACCTAGAATCCACATAGAGAGCATTAATATTTAAGGTCAATGTGAAGAAAATATGTTATTTAACTTGATAGAGCTGAAGGAAAGACTCATGGGACATGGACAAACTTAAAATGCAAGGTTTGAGATTTGGACCAGACTATTAGATTGGACTCAATTATCATGATCACAGTCTTCTTGGATCACGATCGGGATTATTGAGACTATCCAAAATCATTCTCTTAGTTTAGAGATCGCGAAAATAGGATCGCGATCAAGTTATCTGAGGCATGTCTGACCAAATTGCTCAGAACCCTAAAACTTCCATATTTAATGTCCAATTGTGTTCCAAATCAAAAAATTCTCATTAAGTACAAGAAACATAGTCCCTAGATACTCAATCATTCCCTTAGAATATGGGAAGACTAGTAAGGGATTCATTCGGGCATTTTATCGAACACTTGGTCTATCTATGCTATTCCTATTAATTTGAACAAATTAGGGAACTTAAGACGTCCCCATCAATGTACACACCGATAATAGCAGTTAATCACACCAAACAAGCATATTTAAACAATGATTTAGCATGCAAAATACAACTTTTGGCCATCCCTAAAACATGAGTTCTAAGGTCAACACATGAGTACAAAAGAGAGAATTTTAAGCAAATACCAAATTAAGGAATGCAGGGGAGGATGCAATGCACAATTGGATGCTATCAATAAGGTCTCAATTTGGAATAGTTTGAAAATAATTGGAGAGAGAATTTTGTGGGGGTTTGGTGATTGTTCATGTGTAAATCTACCTCGATCACGATCATGAGAAAGGGATCGCGATCGCGAACCCTGTGTTATTTCTATCACGAGACTCGTGCCATCACGATCGCGATAACTGAGAGCAGGTTCTTCTCCCCTGTTTTTAACTACTCAGCCCACTACTCAAATTCACCATATTTTCCCATACTCAACATCATTCAAATGCAACCCCTTTGGGTACCTAATTTTCATGGATCAATCTTAATAAACATAAGCTATTTTAAAAATCAAAAATCAAAGAATACGGGCCACTTTCGTGGCATGATGGGTTGCCTCCCATCCAGCGCCTAAGTTAACATCGTGGAACAATGTTATTCAACCTTTAAGTTGAATCCTTGAGGGACCCATCATCCATATCCACGTCAAATATATCAATGACAGACACCACTTGAAGTTCCATTGGTTGTTTCTTGGTTTAACACACCCAAAAAGAAACTTCATTATTTTGCACCCATAACTTTATCTCTCCTTGCTCCATATCAACAATTTCTCTCTCGATTTCCAAAAAGGTTAACCTAAGTATAATGGGTATTTCTTGGTTGATTTCACAAACAAGGACTATAAAGTCTGCCAAAAAAATAAAACAATCAACCTTTACCAAGACATCATACAAAACTCCAATCGGTTTCTTAATAGAGTGATCCGACATCAAAAGCCTCATTATTGTGGGAGTATGAGTGCCCAAACCAAGTCTTAGATAGATTGCATATGGAATTATATTGATTCTTGCACCAAGGTCACACAAGGCTTTCTCAAATTTGTGTGTCTCAGTGATGCAAGGGATTGTGAAGGCTCCCAGATCTTCTTTCTTTTATGCCATAGCAGTAGTCATGATAGCTCTACAACTATGGGTCACTTCAATGGTCTCACCATCCATAAGGAGTGTCTTGGACATTAATGTCTTCATTAGCTTAGCACCCGGAATTTCTTGAATGGATTCTAACAATGGAATATTGATTGAAAGATTGCTAAGCTTGGTGAGGAACTTCTTGAATTTAAGATTCTCCTTCTTTTTCTTGAGTCTTTAAGGGAATTGAGGGGGGATTTTCATTGTGTTTCATCACCCTCAACTACCTTCGGAGTTCCATACTCATCAACAATCTTTTCAATTATCATTGGTTCTTCATCATCCCCTTCTTGAGACTTTGGAGCCTCATCATTTGACTCACCCACATGCTTCTTCTTTGTGTTTAATTTATCATCAAGAGACTTTTCTTTGAGCCTAACCTCTTGTGCACCAAGTTCTTAATCACTTAGGGTGACAACTTCTAAGACATGAGCATAGTTTTTAGTATTTTCCTCTATATCACTTGGGAGGCCGCCATTAGTCCTAGCATTAAGTGCGATTGATATTTGGCCAATTTGGGTCTCCAATTGCTCGATTAATGCAGAGCGCAATATAATTGTTTGGTTGGTTTGAGAAATGTCTTCTTTTAATTCTCGGACCATATTGTCTGTCCCTTCCACTCCCATTAAGATTCTAGCAAGCACATACTCAGCTTTGAACTTTCCAGGATCTATGAGATTTGACTCCTTGCTCTTCACTCAGTGACACGAACCGACCCGGGGCCTTGTCATAATAGGCATCCTAAGTCCTAGAAGGCCTGGAGTCCACCCCCATTACCTAACCCAACCAACCTACACATATACTGAGTTGGATGAATTCCAAACATATAACAAAATAGTGTTATTGTTTAACCCAAGACTCTGGGGTACCTCTATGACCATGACCACCCAAATGAGTCCAACCTCTAATACCCATACCGATAATAATTTCCAAACCAAACCATAAACCAAAACCATAAAATTAACCAAACCAAGTTCCATAACATAAAATAAAAGGATGGAACAGTGAGAAATTTAGTTCAACGGTATCATCCCCAATACCAATGACAATACTAAGGCTGACACCACTATCGATCCCGACCATACCAACCCATAGTAGTTCCACAAAAGCCTTTAACCAAAAAATAGCCAATATCTGGTTGGGACATGCCCCCAACCATAGTCCAAACCAATATCCATAAATAAACCAAAGTGTGTAAAAACATCCATGAACATGAAATAGGACCTTCCGAAATATGAAAGCTCACCACTTTAATCCAATAGTTGATCCCAAATTTGATCAGTAAGCAGGAGAAGTAGAATGGTCGGTTCTTGCATCGCGTGGGGATACATCCGCCCGAGGTCGGGTTAGCGGGTGAACGCTAGCAAGTACTTGAGATGAGGATAAAATAATGCCATCAGTAAAACTAAGTAAACCAACCACAAGCATACAAACTATACATATAATATATATAACCATGCTGAGAAAGAAAATTGGGTTTAGCATGACTTTAAAACGATTAACCTTGGTATTTGTATCTTAACCTTCCTAGAACCACCCATGGGCTATATGGGTCAAGTGTAACCCCCTGAATGGGCCCCGATGCATATAGCTGCACGAGTCAGAGATACCATAAGAGTAGGGGATTCCCAAGTACCCTTCTCTCTCTATGATACATATGTACATTGTACTTAGAGAATTCCCGTGAACCTCATGAGTATCATATATGGTCATCATGATTAACCTCTCATGTCGGAAAACATGAGTTTCTAGTGTCCGTCCATTGGACTCGCACCTTCACGGTTAGCTATCACACCCCGCCATTATTTCCCTATTAAAATCATTTCCAACCAAACAAACTATTATTCCATTATTATTAACTAAGGCTATAAGAAGTGGTATCGTCATACCGACTATACCTTGCAAGCAACGTCCTTAGCCAATCTTTTAATGTATAGAGATTCTCATGTACCTATAGATTACATTATCAAGTTAACTTGGAGGAATCCCATGTACCCCACAAGCATTCCATTATTATAATTTCTCGGGGGAATCGTATATACCTCACAAGTTGTTCATTACCATATTTACTTGAGGGATTCTATTGTACCCCCAGAAGGAGTTCAATTAACCATACCCTTGACCACCAAACCATTTCATTTAATCATTCTAAACCATTGATACCATTTAGGGTTCCATTACCAAACTATATCATGCAATAGTTCCATTAAAAGTCCAATAATATAGTAAAAGCATTATCATATGCATTTTATCAAACATGTTGGGGACATAGGTTTCCAAAACCAAACCCAATTTCCAATTAACCATTCCCATGCAACCAATTGTCCAAACCACCGTTAAAATATGCAAATCCATAATTAAAACATGGGAAAACCATAACCAAACCTTTAATACCAAAACCCCAACATATAACTGAAAACCCCAAAACCATACAATAATCATGCCATGAAAACATTGTATAAATCATGCCTTTAGTTGGAACTAACAATGAGGGAGAAGTATCTTGCCATAAATTGAGAAGATGATGGAGAGAAACTACCAATACAAGCCCCAATTTGATCACCTTAGTGAAACCCTAGCCTTTCTTTACCCAGAAGACTTAGATAGGATTAGAGAGTATTTTCCAAGTGTTAATGAATAGAATAATAGGGAAAATAACCTACCAAGTGTGTTATAAGTCGTAGGTTCACAATCGGTTAAGAGGGGAAATATCCAAATTACCCCCCACTTAACTACATAAAATCCCTGCAGGTGGGTACGATCGTACCCTCCAATACGAGTGGTACCCACCACTCGTATCCTAGACCTCCCTTAGACCCCCCACACTGGTCAACATACGACCATGCAAGACAAACCGTATCTAAGGATACGACTAGTACCCTCAACCCGTACCCATAACAGAACCAAGAGGAGTTGACACTTTCCAACATACGAGTGGGACAATACGACTCGTACCCTATGTCACAACCCATGGTAAGCCACTCGTACTCAGATCCAAGTGACTTTACTAAGTCTCAAATTACGTGAAAGAAAACCCAAACCATACTACCCGATCCGACAATACGAATCATACCAACCCAAGTCGTACTCATTCGATAAACCAATCCAATCCACCAACCATCATTGGTTAGTGTACGACCAACCTTACCAACCGTACCCCAGCATACAACCTATACCCTCTAGTTGTACCTTGACCAGAAACCAGAAATCCAGAAATTTTCTAAGAGTCCAAAACCCAGGGTGTTTTAGTCTCCCTCACTAGGTTCATTCATCCACGAATGACGGACAAGGTAGGTTAAACACATGCACAATTCATTTGCATTATCAAATATCAGTCCAACCTTTAACCAAGTTAGAAAATAAAGATGCAAGGTCCTATTCTAACCTTTAACTAAATTAGAAAATAAATAAGTGATCAAGAACACATACCTTCTGCATAAATATCCAAACCAAAAAATAAATACGGATATTTGGATTCTATGTCCGCTTCCACTTCCATGTAGCCTCTTCCACCTTGTGGTTCCGCCATAAAACCTTAACTCTGGCCACATCCATGGTCCGTAACTGATAACGCTTAACTTACACGTCAATTTAGTGCAAGGCGATCGTCGTCAATATATTTACCCAACTTTGGAGTCGGGGTCGAATCCACAGGGAACAATGTGAGTAGCGATTAAACTAATTTGAAACTATAGCTACAAGTTGAATTCAAACAGATGATACGAAAAGATAAAATGAGGGTGTTGGAGATTAGCAAATGATTATTGGTCACTTTAGCTTCAGTGTTTGTAATCAAGAGTTTATGGAAAAACCAGAATTATGTTCACTAGGGGTTTTGGTACTTGACAGATGCTAATAGTGGTTCAAGATTCTCACAGTAGGTAGGACAACAAGTTATCTTTATCGAATTTATTCCTAAATGTCTCTCGACCTACTTAAGCATTTAATTACCTGATCCTCTCGGACATAAGGAATTTATATTTATTAACCAGACTTCACCTCAGGTTAATCAACCTTGTTACAGTGTTGATTATTAAATGGAAGTTTAGTGTTTCCAAGTCCCTGTTGATAATTCACTTCCCACTATATTTGATTTCTTTCTCAAACAAATCCAAGCATGTGTTATCTTTCGTTTGCAACCAATAGACAATAATTAAAACCTCAGAATTATCTAGGAGTCCTATTACCTTTCGAATCTTGAACACTTAGCACCTTATCAAGACTTAACCCTAGATCCCATAATTCAAGTTAAAGGGTTTAGCCACTCATGATGTAATGATTGAAACAACTAGATGAATTCATAATATGAAAGATAAACTTACCACAAGATGAATAATAATTAGTGATTCTCAGATTAGATCACAATAGGAATCCCAAAGTAATGATTAAAATTTCTTCAAAGTTATTGTTTTTTCAAACCAAGAAACTAGAGAGAGAGAAAATAAAAAAATATGTGTCTCAAAACTCAGGTTCGGAACCCTTAAGAAAACCCTCAGCAATGCTTTAAATAGTTTACCCTAATTATGAAAATAAAATAATAAAGTTCAGCAATTCCTCGGACAGGTGACGCCATCTGTGACGCCCTATCAGGAGGCTGACGACTTATCATAAATGTCGTCAGCTCTTCTTTGCTTTTGATACTCGCTGAATTAGGCTGACAACAAACTGTGATGTCCTATCAACTCCTTGATGACTTATCACGAATTTCGTAAAGTCTCTACCGCAGCTCTCATGTTCTTCTTTAGGCTGACGATAATTTTGACGACCTATCAGCTCCTTGACTGCTTATCACAAAATGTCATCACGACTCTCAACTCATGTCCATTCTCTGTCTAAGGCTGACGATGAAGCTAATAACTTATCACAGGGTTGACGACTTATCAGAGAATATCGTCAGCCACACTTCTCTTTTTTTCGCTTTAGATTTCAACTCTTTTTCTTCCATCCGTGTTGGTTCTCTAGCATCTTAGCTTCTACTGCAAAATCAAAGATAAGACAATCAAAAATGACAAACGTTGCTTAAGACTTTGCAATTATTCTCAGTTAAAAGCCTCAAATGTGTTAGCATCAGCTCACA
This sequence comes from Capsicum pubescens, assembly GCA_030864215.1. Taxonomy (NCBI): domain Eukaryota; kingdom Viridiplantae; phylum Streptophyta; class Magnoliopsida; order Solanales; family Solanaceae; genus Capsicum; species Capsicum pubescens. The sequence continues at coordinate 85,491,943 of CM061548.1, forward strand.
CATCAACACCCTCAACTTAAAACAATTGTTTGTCCTCAAGCAACTCAAACACAACTAAGAGAATACGAAGTACATTTGGAAGTCAACCATCCATAGTATCTCAAAACATCTTCACCATCTCAAAGGTCAATCAATTTACAAACAACTGTGTATGTTATTAAAGAGCAACAATGTGACACACAGGAATTAGGATATGGCATCAATTCAGCAACAATAACCATGCATGTACCAAGATTACACTATCCAAACAAGTTAGCAACTAGTAATGTAACCAGGTGCCCTCACTACAAAGAAGTCCCACTTTACTTATATCAAACATTACATATGTAACCATGGGGACAATCACCAGACACTCACTCTCAGAATGAAGTTCCAATCAATGTATGCCGAATACCATAGGCTTGCCATTATTTTCATTACCCCGATCTTCAGACAGGTCAGCTAGGAATACTATAGGTCTTCTTTTGGGCTTGTAATGTAGGCTAGGGGTTGGTATGATACTCGATGATATTTAAAGTGACTAAGCCTCCTTGACACTACACTAGATTTTTGGGGTTTCACTCATTAGCCTTTTTCTATTCTTCTCTTTTCTTAATCACACTTATTCAGGATGGGTGCGGTCTTTTCTACAATCAATTTTTCTTTTTCACAAATTTTCTTTTTCTTGCTCTTTTCCACCGCACCCAACTTTTTATTCTTTTCTTTTATTCTACCTTTCTTCATACTCATTCTGTATCATGCACCCCTATAATAGCCACCCTCAACAGGTGTCAAAAAATAGGCTATTCAGGCTCAAAGCAGGGATCAAGGGATATTCTACATACAGGGAAGGTTATTTAGGCTAAAGGTGAGCTAATATCAAATGACCTATGAACCTTTCCTAACCGCTATCCTACAACCAAGGCAAGATCAATCGGGCAAGTTCTGGATTTAACACACAACTAGAACTAGGTAGTATCTCACACACACATGGCACAAAGGTACATCACAATCTACTACCTATTCGGTTCATACAATTGTTTAGCAATGGTTATCATGTCGATAGTACTAATTCCATAACAAGATGCACAGTGGTCACACATAAATGCATATCACATAGTTATAAAATAAACCATTGGAGAGGTGTTCAAAAGTCAACAAAAATATGTTAACTGCCTAAGGTAATTATATTTCTCCTAGTCAACTACAACATTTTACAACAAATCACAATACGCCTAAATATGTCAGCTCTACTAGGAACAAGACTCTGGGAAAAAAAGGCACGGCAACAAAAAATCCCACAATAATAACTAGAATTGTCACAAGAATCGTCATCACTCAAAAAACCATCTATCCAAGCTGACATCTCAAGAAAAGTGTGAAAAAAATAAAAATAAAAGAAAATAAAAAAATAAACTAAACAAATATTTACAAGTTTGAATTCAAGCAAGTAAACTAAAATTCCAAACCAACTCAATACGCCAAATTGTTCCCCAGCAATGGCGTCATTTTAGATAACGCTCAACTTACACGTCAATTTAGTGCGAGGTGATCATCGTCAATATATTTACCCAACTTTGGAGTCGAGGTCGAATCCACAGGGAACAATGTGAGTGGCGATTAAACTAATTTGAAACTATAGCTACAAGTTGAATTCAAACAGATGATACGAAAAGATAAAATGGGGGTTTTGGAGATTAGCAAATAACTATTGGTCACTTTAGCTTCAGTTTTTGTAATCAAGAGTATATGGAAAAACCAGAATTATGTTAACTACGGGTTTTGGTACTTGACAGATGCTAATAGTGATTCAAGATTCTCACAGTAGGTAGGACAACAGGTTATCTTTATCGAAGTTATGCCTAAATGTCTCTCGACCTACTTAAGCATTTAATTACCTAATCCTCTCGGACTTAGGGGATTTATATTTATTAACCAGACTTCACCTCAGGTTAATCAACCTTGTTACCGTGTTAATTATTAAACGGAAGTTTAGTGTTTCTAAGTCCCTGTTGATAATTCACTTTCCACTATTTGATTTCTTTCTCAAGCAAATCAAAGCAAGTGTTATCTATCGTTTGTAACCAATAGACGATAATTAAAACCTCAGAATTATCTAAAAGTCTTATTACCTTTCAAACTTAGCACTTTATCAAGACTTAACCCTAGATCCCATAATTCAGGTTAAAGGGGTTTAGCCACTCATGATGTAATGATCGAAACAACTAGATGAATTCATAATTTGAAAGATAAACTTACCACAAGATGAATAATAACTAGTGATTCTCATATTAGATCACAATAGGAATCCCAAAGTAATGATTAAAATCTCTTGAAAGTACTTGCTTTTTCAAGCCAAGAAACTAGAGAGAGAAAATAAAAAAATATGTTTCTCAAAACTCAGGCTCGGAACCCTTAAGAAAACCCTCAACAATGCTTTAAATAGTTCACCCTAATTATGGAAACAAAATAATAAAGTTCAGCAATTCCTCGGATAGGTGACGCCATCCGTGATGCCCTATCAGGCGGCTGACGACTTATCACAAATGTCATCAGCTCCTCTTTGCTTTTGACACTCGCTGGTTTAGACTGATGACAAACTGTGATGTCCTATCAACTCCTTGATGACTTATCATGAATGTCGTCAAGTCTCTACCTCAGCTCTCATATTCTGCCTTAGGCTGACGGCAATTTTGACGACCTATCAGCTCCTTCATGGATTATCACAAAATATCATCACAACTCTCAACTCAGGTCCATTCTCTGTCTAAGGCTAATGATGAAGCTAATAACTTATCACAGGGCTGACGACTTATCAGGAATGTCGTTAGCCACACTACTCTTCTTTTCGCTTCAGATTTTAACTATTTTGCTTCTATCCTTGTAAGTTCTCTAGCATCTTAGCTTCTACTGCAAAATCAAAGATAAAACAATCAAAAACAAAAGTTGCTTAAGTCTTTGCAATTATTCTCTGTTAAAAGCCTCAAATGTGTTAGCATCATCTCACACACCAGTAACCGACAAACCTGTCGATCCAAGATCTCAATTGAGATATCTTTATAAGACAAAGATCCAAGATATCTAATCCTTCCAAAGGAACCACCGAGGAAGGATAACCAAGACATTTTCTCAATATCGTGACATGAAATATTGGATGAATGGAGATCAAACTAGAAGGCTGCTCCAATTCATATGCCACATTATAAACCCTCCGCAAAACCGAATCAGGACCAACATATCGGGGACTGAGCTTTCCCTTTTTACCAAACCTCATAACTCCATTCATGGGAGATACCTTAAGGAATACCTTATCCCCGACCTCAAACTCTAAGTCTCTACGCCTTACAACCGCATAGGACTTTTGGCTACTTTGGGCAGCCTTAAGCCTATCTCGAATCACCTTTACCTTTTCCATATCCTGATAAACCAAATCTGGACCATACATATCTGCCTCACCAAGTTCAAGCCACCCATAGGAGATATACACCGCATACCATACAATGCCTCAAAGGGGGTCATACCAATCCTAGAATGATAGTTATTGTTGTAAGCAAACTCTACCGAAGGTAGATGCTCAACCCAATTGTCACCATAATTAATCACACATGCCCGAAGCATATCCTCCAATGTCTAAATAGTCTTCTCTGCTTGTCCATCCGTCTGCGAATAAAAAGCAGTACTCAGACTAACCTTAGTACCCATCCCCATTTTGAAAGACCGCCAAAAGTGAGATAAAAACTGTGTACAACGATAAAAAATAATCAAAACAGGTACCCCATGCAGCTTCACAATCTTCTAAAGGTACAACATCGCATAGTCCTCAGCCAAAAAATTAGTTTGTACCGGCAAGAAGTGAACGGACTTTTTCATCCTATCCATAATGACCAAAATCAAATCAAATTGACTCCGAGACCGAGGAAGAACGATAATAAAATCCATATTGATTACCTCCCATTTCCATTTCGGCAATTCCATTTCCTGATACAACCCATCGAGCCTCATGTGCTCAACATTGTCTTGTTGGCACACCAAGCATTTTGCCTCAAAATCATCCGCGTCCCTTTTCATACCTTTCCACCAATATATCTCTTTGAGATCATGATACATTTTTTTTTGAACTAGGATAAACAACATAGAACGATTCATGTGCCTCAATCAATATCATTTGTCATAAATCGTCGATATCAGGAGCACACAACCTCTCTTGGTATCGTAAAGTACCATCACCACTAATCTTAAAGACCATCACATTTTACACACCAACATCACTCTTGATTTTCATCAATATAGGATACAACACTTTTTTCTCCTTAATCTCTGCACCAAGAGACGACGAAACCACTTCCTATACCATCACACCACCATCACCAATTCCCGTTTCATCTTTTCTACATGAGTTAAAATCCCTATGGATAACCTACTAAGAGCATCAGCAACTATATTAGCTTTACCTGGGTGGCAGTGAAGACTCATATGATAGTCCTTGAGAATCCCCAACCATCTTCTTTCCCTGAGATTTAGCTCCTTCTGACTGAACACATACTGTAGACTCTTATGATCAGAAAAGATGTCCACGTGCACTCTATACTAATAATGCCACCAGATTTTCAAAGCAAAGACCATCTCTAAAAGCTCTAAATCATAAGTAGGATAATTCTTCTCATTCACCTTCAACTGCCTAGAAACATAGGCAATCACCTTCTTATGTTGCATCAAACTGCAACCAATCCCTACCGGGGATGCATTACAATAAACCACAAACCCCTTGTTACCTTCAAGCAATGTCAAAACCAGAACCGGAGTTAGCTTATCCTTCATCTTCTCAAAACTCCCCTCACAAATATCAAATCAAAAAAACTTTGCCTTCTTCTGAGTCAATTAGTCAATGGGGCAGCTATCGTCGACAAGCTTTCCACGAACTGCCTATAATACCCAGCCAAACCCAAAAAGCTCCAAATTTTAGTTGGAGTCGTGGGTCTAGGACACCTTGTAACTACAGAACCTTTTGTGGATCCACCATGATCCCATCGCTATAATTCTTATCATTCACCTTCAACTGCCTAGAAACATAGGCAATCACCTTCCTATGTTGCATCAAACTGCAACCAATCCCTACCAAGGATGCTTTACAATAAACCACAAACCCCTCGTTACCTTCAAGCAATGTCAAAACCAGAACCAAAGTTAGCTTATCCTTCATCTTCTCAAAACTCCCCTCACAAATATCCAATCAAAAAAACTTTGCCTTCTTCTGAGTCAATTAGTCAATGGGGCATCTATCATCGACAAGCTTTCCACGAACTGCCTATAATACCCAGCCAAACCCAAAAATCTCCAAATATTGGTTGGAGTCATGGGTCTAGGACACCTTGTAACCACATAACCTTTTGTGGATCCACCATGATCCCATCGCTAGACATAATATGACCTAAAAAAGTCACAGCGTTCAATAAAAACTCACACTTATAATTGTTGCTCTTTCAAGGTCTATAACACCATGTGAAAGTGATTAGTGTGATCCATCTCACTCTTAGAATAAACCAAAATATCATCAATGAACATAATGATAAAAAGATCTAGAAACTTCTTGAAAACCCTGTTCATCAAGTCCATAAATGCCATTGGGGCATTAGTCAAACCAAATGACATAATCAAGAATTCAAAGTGCCTATACCAAGTACGAAAAGTTGTCTTAGGGATATCTTCCTCCCTAATCTTAACCTGATGATACCTAGACCGAAGATCTATCTTAGTAAAGAACTTGGCACCTTGCAACTGATCAAACAAGTCATATATCCTTGGAAGAGGATACTTGTTCTTAATCATTACTTTATTCAACTGCCTATGTCAATGCACATCGAAAGGGAACCATCCTTCTATCAAACGAATAAAACCGGTGTACCCCAAGGGGATACACTAGGACTAATAAACCCCTTATCCAGAAGATCCTTGAGTTTCCTTAACTCAGCCGGAGCCATCCTATAAGGAGGAATAGATATTGGATGAGTGTCCAGAACCAAATCAATACCAAACTCAATATCCCTATACAGAGGAACACAAGGAAGATCATCTGAAAAAACCTCAGGAAACTCATTTACCACCAGAACCGAATGTAAAGAAGGACATTCCGTGTTAGAATCTTTAATCTGAACCAAGTGATAGAGAACCTTTTGGAGATTAATCTCTGATCTCTAAGATAACAAATAAACCTTCCCCTAAGATCTAGGGAACCACCCTTCTACTCTAGAACCAGTTCACCAGGGAACCTAAAGATAACCTTAGGGGTTCGACAATCTAAGAACGTGTAATAAGAGTGTAACCAATCCATCCCTAGAGTAACATCTAAATCCACCATATTAAGTTCAAACAAATCCACCAAAGTCTGCCCACTACCAACAGATACCACATAGAGTCTTCTATCGGGGTAGAAATAGAAAAAGGATCCAAAATAACCTCAGGATCAAAATAACCTTGCTATTGAGCACCACCCTGCTCAGAGAACCTATTCCTCTTACCCTGCCTTTCCTCGAACTCCGCTTACTTCCTCTTTTTTTCTCCACCTGCTGCATTTGAACAACCAACCTCGAAATATCTATATCCTTGATCAGCAATGTAGTCTTACTTTCAAGGATCAAATCCCGAGATAGCCTAATAGTAAACTTTCTCATCCTCACCCTCATATTGTACACCAAGTTCGGAGAATACCTTGATAGCTGATGAAATTTCAAGGCATATTCCTTGACTGATATTTTTCCTTGCTTAAGATTCATAAATTCCTCCATCTTTGCTTCACTCAGCTCTTGAGAAAATAATCAATCCGAAAAAGAATTTGAGAAAGTCCCCTATAAGGACAACTCTTCAATATCATATCTATCCCTATCCCACTCCTCGTACCACTAGTACGCAACACCCTTGAGTGAATAAGCTGTAAAATTTACCCCTTCCACATTCATGACCAGCACTACCCTGAAATTTTTCTCCATTTTATCCAAGAAAGCCTGAGGATCCTCCTTTACCTTCACATCAATAAAAGTAGGAGGATTCATCTTCATAAACTAGACAACCCTTGTGGACATAGCAGATGGAACACCAGATGCATCTTGCTCAACCTGAGCAGTAACCAACTAAGAAATAACATGATGGATCCCATTAGTTACCTCACCCTGAGGAGGACTAGTAACAACCAGTGAAACTCCAAAAACATCAAGGACTGAACCCCTAGACCAAGTATGGATCCCCTGAGTTGTACGTGTCCCTTCAACAATATCCCAAGTTGGGACAGAAGATTTACCTTGCGTCTAAAATCTTCGAGGCATGATCTGAAAAGAAAATAAACCAGGATTACATAGAACCTTAGACCTTGCAGCTTGAAGATAGAATATCAAGAAAGTGAAACATTCCTAAATGTATTGTAGCCTCTCTTATATGAGTGTGGCGCACTACACACCCCTAAAAGAGACTCTACTCGACACTACTTTGTGGACTCCCAATTAACCATGAACCTAAAGTTTTGATACTAACTTGACACGACCATACCTGGGACCTTGTCATAATGGGCATCCCAAGTCCTACTAGGACTGAAGACCACCCTCATTACCCAACCCAACCAACCTACGCATATCCTGAGTCGGATAAATTCAAAACGTATTACAAAATAGAATTATTGTGTAACCCAAGACTCTGGGGTATCTTTATGATCGTGACCACCCAAATGAGTCCAACCATTCGATACCCATATCGATAACAAATTTCCAAAACAAACCATAAATCAAAACTGTAACAATAACCAAACCAAGTTCTATAATATAATATAAAAGAATGGAACAATGAGAAATTTAGTTCAACTGTATCAGCCTCAATGACAATGACAATACTAAGGCGGACACCACTACCGATCCTTCTCATACCAACCCATAGTAATTCTACAAAACCCTCTAAACAAAAGATAACCAATAGCTGGTTTGGACATACCCCTAACCATAGCCAAAACCAATATCCATAAATAAACCAAAATACGTAAAAACATGAAAGGAAGCCTTCCAAAATATGAAAGATCACCACTTCACTCTAGTAGCTGATCTTAAATTCGATTACTAAGCAGGAGGAGTAGAATGGCTAGTTCCTGCATCGTGTAGGAATACAGCCTCCCGAGGACAGGTTAGCGGGTGAACACTAGCAAATACTCAGTATAAGGATAAAATAATGTCATCCAATAAAACCAAGTAAACCAACTACATGCATACAAACCATACATATAATATATATAACCATGTTGGGGAAGGGAACCGGGTTTAGAATGCCTTTAAAACCATTAACTTGGGTATGTGTAGCTTAACCATCCTAGAACCACCCACTGGCTATATAGGTCCAGTGTAACCCCCTAATGGGCCCCCATGCATGTAGCTGCACGAACCGGAGATACCATAAGAGTAGGGGATTCCCAATTACCCTTCACTCTCCATGATACATATGTATAGTGTACTTAGAGGATTCTTGTGTAACTCATAAGTATCATATATGTTCACCATGACCAACCTCTCATATCGACAAGTATGAGTTTCCAGTGTCCATCCATTGGACTCGCACCTTCACGGTTAGCTATCACACCCCACCATTATTGCCCAATTAAAACCATTTCCAACTAACCAAACCATTATTCCATTATTATTAACCAAGGCTTTAAGAAGTGATATCATCATACCAACTATAGCATAAAAGCAATGTCCTTAGCCAACCATTAAATGTAAAGGGATTCTCATATACTCATCTATTACATTATCAAGTTAACTTGGGGAAATATCGTGTACCCCATAAGTATTTCATTATTATAATTGCTTGGGGGAATCCCATATACCCCACAAGTTGTTCATTACCACGTTTACTTGGGGGGTCCATTATACCCTACAAGGAATTCAATTAACCATAACCATGACCACCAAACCATTCCATTTAACCATTTATACCATTTAGGGTTTAATTACTAAACCATATCATGCAGTAGTTCCTTTAAAAGTCCAATAATATAGTAAAAGCATTATCATAGGCATTTTATCAAACATATTGGGGACATAGTGTTTCTAAAACCAAAGCCTATTACCAATTAACTATTCCTATGCAACCAATTATCCAAACCATTGTTAAAATATGCAAATCCATAATTATAACATGGGAAAACCATAACCAAGCATTTAATACCAAAACCCCAACTTATAATTAAAAATCCCAATACCATACAATAATCATGCCTTGTAAACAATGTATAAATCATCCCTTTAGTTGGAACTAACAATGAGGGATAAGTATCTTACCTTAAATTGAGAAGATGATGGAGAGAAATCACCAACACAAGACCCAATTTGATCGCCTTAGTAAAACCCTAGCCTTTCTTTACCCAAAAGACTTAGATAAGATTAGAGAGTGTTTTCCAAGTGTTAATGAATAGAATAATAGGGAAAATAACCTACCAAGTATGTTATAAGTCATAGGGTCATAATGGGTTAAGAGGGGAAATGTTCAGATCACCCTCCACTTAACTACATAAAATCCCCGTAGGTGGGTATAACTTTACCATACTAGTCATACCCTATAATATGAGTGGTATCCACCACTCTTATCCTAGACCTCTCTTAAACCCCCTATACTGATCAACATACGACCATACAAGACAAACTATATCTAAGAAAATGACTAGTACCCTCAACCCGTACCCATAACAGAGACAAGAGGAGCTAACACTATCCAATATATGAGTGGGAAAATGTTACTCGTACCCTATATCATAACCCATGGTGATCCACTCGTACTCAGATCCAAGTTACTTTAGTAAGTCTAAGATTAAGTGAAAGAAAGCCCAAAAAATACGACTAGTACAAACCCAAGTCATACCCATTCCAGAAACCAATCCAACCCAACAACCATCACTGGTTAGTGTACGACCAGCCTTACTAACCGTACCCCAGTATACGACCTATACCCCCTAGTCGTACCTTGACTAGAAACTAGAAATTCATGAAATTTTCTAATAGTCCCAAACCCAGGGTATTTCTCTCGATCATGGTGGGGCATATATATCTATCATGCTCTCTTTCCTTATCCCTCTAATCACGATCTCTATCTCTGTCACGTTATTCTTTTTTTTATCACGATCATTCAAACCTTGGTTCCCACTTTGCCTTTAATAGGCCAGACGAAAACCCCCTGGATAGTTTTCCAAGTACCTAATTTCTTCATCAAGGGCGTTTGCCTCATCCCCATCATACTCTTTAGAGAAAACGGCATTGATAGCTTTTGTAGGTGCACCTATCACATGCTTCATAAGGAGGTCTAATTGTGTCATTATTTTAGCTATATTTTCCTCCCTCTCTTCTTCATTCTTTCTTTACTCTTTGTTCATAATTGAGGCAGCGGGAGAACCCGTGGCTACCTCAGCATCCCGAGTGTGCCACCACCTATTTCTCTTTATGATTTGCTAAAGAAAAGTTGAAGCCACACCATGTGACAACCTCACAAGTGACCCATCAGTCGTGCTGTCCACCACGGTTTTGTTTAGTTGGTCTAACGCCCTATAGAATATTTGGAGAAACATCTTATCTGGTAATTCGTGGTTAGGACATTGCACAAGATTTTTATTAAATCTCTCCCAAACTTTATATAAAGGCTCTCCATTAAGTTAACAAAAATTTATGATTTCATCTCATAATTGCAAAATCTTTAATGGTAGGAATGCAACGGTAAGTTCAACCGATAATGTGATGGACCCAGTAGGTAGAGACCTCAACTACAACATTGCCTCACTCGCTAGAGATAATGGGAAGAGGATTAACCATATGGACTCTTGTGAGATGTAAGCGATATCAAAGAGGCACACACCTCTACAAATTCTTTAAGTGTAGATTTAGGTATTCATGAGCTTGACCCCCAACGAGACCTTTCATTTGTAGCATGTGGAGAATTACGCTCGTGATGTAGAATACATATTCCCTTCATTAGGTGAGATGCGGATGGAACTAGTATGCCCTGCATTATGAAGGAGTTCCTCATCATCAAAGGGACCATTAAATATCCCGACATTGCTTCCATGTTCACTCATTATATCATGGATACTATTAAACTCACATATAAAAGAATAAAATAACAAACAACATAAATAACAAACACCACGGGTAAACCCAAAGTTAATATCAACACCGCACAAGAAAAAACTAAGTTTCACTTCTGGCAATGGCGCCATTTTTGATAATGCTCAACTTATGCAATTATTTTGGTACAAGGCGGTCATTATTAATATAATAACCCAACTTGAGTTGGGGTCAAATCCATGAGGAGTGTGACTAGTTTTTGAATCCTATGTATGTAGAATAATACTCAGTATTGACCCGCAAAGTAAACTTAAAGAAAAACATAAATTAAATTGGAGGGTATGATTTGAAATATGTGTGAACAAAATTATCTTGTGAAACTAAATAAGAGCAATAATTTTTTATCATAATCCAATGAGATAAGAGTCTTGGGGTTATACTTATCCTAGGTATTGTACGTGCATGAGTGATTGAGAGTTGGTCCTTTTCTTAGTCAAAGATTTGGGAAGGCTAGATTTTAACTCTTAATGTGAGCCTTTCAACAACACATCAAGTTACACTCATGGGTGTGCCAATTTCACCAATCCAAATCTTAATAAAACATCCCTATTTCTAGGATTATATCAATCAATCTAGATACATACATAACATCCTTATTGATAAGATAATGTTAAAAACATTACTAGTAGCAAATAGTTTCTCACTACTACTCATCACCCACATCCCTCTTTCAAGGATGATGTGGGATCCAAGTCAAATTAGGGTTTTCACCCATAACTATTTATTAAAGCAAAAGTAGTAGAAAAATCCAATATCAGTTACTACTAATTTGGACTAATAATCAACACCCATACACTTTAATACCCAAATCAAGCATAACCCTAAGATAAATATTTAGCTACTCATGAATTAGAGAAAGGAAATATACCCAAGTTAGCACCCAATGCTTCCATTGATAACAAAACTAGATTAATTCCAAATCTTTAATCTCGATTCACAACTAATTTCTCTAGAAAAATTTAGCAACCATTGTCTTTCCCCAATTAGTAGGGTTTCTCTCTACATAAAAATTGAATTCTAGTTTAAAGATACCTCAAATATGTAAGGGTTTTTCCCTTTTAAGAATTGGGTTCAGCTACTTGAAATTATGAATCTACCCTTTGAACTTCAGCCACGATATTGGAAGGCCATTATATGATCGCGATAGCGACTCTCGCAATCACGGTGATCCTCTCGCGATCGACAAGGATTGATCAAGCTTTGACTGGTCGCATTTGCAGCCCTCAAAACACGATCACAGTAATTGAGGGTTACTCCTTGCTCTAGGATTTCCAGATTTTGCACTAACTTTACCCTTTTTGTTCCCTTTTTATCTTACTTTACTTATTTTATTCCAATTACCTATAAACTTGCAAACCATCGGAATTAGTGCATTTAAACGAAAAATTTACCTCATTTACACAATTTAACCATAGTACTGTGCACATATTTGAACGTCAATAAGTGGTAAATTTACCACTCATCATTACTCCATTGTCCCCCTTTGGGAACTAAGACTTAAATGGATTCCCAAACCTAATAAATGATCTTTATATACAGGTGGGAGTAAGAGAAAATCATAGTTGGTTCATGGATAGTGGATGTTCTAAGCATATGACAGGAAGAACTAATTTCTTTCTCTCACTCAAGGCACTTTAAGGTGGAGGTGTCTCATTTATAGATGGAAAAAGGGATATATCTTGTGTTAGAAAAAATAGAAAATCACTAAATCATGCTATTAATGATGTGTATTATGTGGGTATTTTAAATTATAGCCTATTCGATGTCTCAAATCTATGATAAGGGCAATAAAGTCAAATTCTTATCTGATTGATGCACTTTCACCAGTATCCAATCTGGTAAAGTTATTCTTAGAGTCAAAACATACAAGAACATGTATTTTCTGATCTGGATTTAGTTCCAGGAAGTGATCTCACTATCTAAGTTTTCAAAGTGAAAATACAGGCGTATGGCATAAAAGACTTAGCCATGTTAATTCCTTACTTTTTAATAAACTATCTCAAAGAATTTGGTCTATGGTAATCCCAAGTTGTAATTCTCAGACATCAAGGTATGTGATGCCTATGTCAAAGAAAAACAAACCAGGTCCTCATTCAAGTGAAAGAAGCAAATTAGTACACCAGGCCTCTTAAACTACTTCACATGGACTTATGTGAACTTGTAAAGGTTCAAAGTAGAGGAGCAAAGAAATATGTATTGGTAATTATAGATGATTTTGGTAGGTACACTTGGAGCATGTTTTTGAGATCCAAAGATGAAACTTTTGAAGTGTTGGTGATTTTTACCAAGCAAATCCAAGTAATATTGAAGAGAAAAATAGCAGGGATCAGGTTTGACCATGGGACAGAATTTGAAAATGCAAGAGTTGAGGAATTTTGTGAACAAAATAGAATAAGTCATAATTTTTAGCCTCCGGAACATTTCAGCAAAATGGGGATGTTAAAAGAAGAATAGGACCTTGATTGATATTGCTAGAACTATGTTGATTGATGGTGATCTCCCTAAGAGATTCTGGGTTGAAGCAGTAAATCCTGCATTCTATGTTACAAATAGGTGTTTTATCATGTCTTTTCTCAACAAGACTCTCTATGGATTGTTGTTTAAAATAAGGACTAAACTTAGCTATTTTAGGCCTTTTGGGTGTAAATATTTTATGTTGAACAATAGTAAGGATGATCTTGATAAATTTGATCCCAAGAGTGATGAAATGATATTTCTAGGTTACGCATCAACCAGCAAAGCCTACATAGTCTATAACAAAAGAACTCATTGTGTTGAAGAAGTGATCATGTCATTTTTTACGAGTCAGTGGAAATGAAAAAAATGAGAAATACAGAGGATGTAGACATGGAGGAACTCAATTGCATGGCTCTACTGAAGATAGTATTGAAAAACAAGTTGCTCAAGATGTTGAATATGATGCAAATAGTGAAGGAGAAGAACTAGGTCCTCAGCAAGATTCTTCTAAACCTATTATTTTACAAGATGTATCTCAAGATAAAGATGTTGAGGGACCTGGTACCACTCAGCCTCAATCAACCACAAGAAAATCTAAATGGAAGCACAAGTCATCTCACCCTCTTGAGAATCTCACCTCACCTCTGGATTTTGGTATGCAAACTAGGGAACAAGCTATAAGTTTAATGTCCGACTCGGCATTCGAATCCACCATTGAGGCCAAAAATATGTATAAAGAACTTAAGGATAATGATTGGGCAAATGCAACACAAAAAGAACTTCATCAATTTAAAAGAAGTAAAGTGTGGCACCTGGTCCCCAGACCTGCAGACAGGACCATTATAAGAACTAAATGGGTGTATAAAAACAAGCATGATGAACTTAGTAAATCACAAGGAACAAAGACGAATTTTTATTACAAGGATACAATCAAGAAAAAGGTATTGATTATGATGAAAATTTTTCTCATGTTGCAACAATAGAGGCTATAAGAAATCTCATTGCTTTTGCAACATGCAGGGGGTTCAAACTATTCAAAATAGATGTGAAGAGTGCCTTCTTAATTGGGTACTTAAAAGAAGAATTCTATGTTAAACAACAACCTGATTTTGAAGCCATTGATCAATCCCATCATGTACTAAAGCTAGACAAGGCTCGTTCCGAATTAAAACAGACCCCAAGGGAATGGTATGAAAGACTATCCAAATTTCTTCTTGAAAATAGCTTCAAAAAATTGATAACACCCCTTTTCTTAAAACAAGAGGGAAAAATCATTGATTGTGCAAGTATATGTGGATGAAATTATTTTGGGGGAAACTTCAGACTTATTTTGGGAAGAATTTACAAAAATCATGGAAAGTGAGTTTTAAATGAGTGTGATGGGTGAACTAATATTTTTCCTTGGGCTACTAAATCCCAGTGGAACAATGATCTCTCAGGAGAAATAGAGCTTTTGAAAAAATTCCATATGAATTATGCTAAGCCCATTGATGAACCTATAGGGATAAGCTCAAAGTTAGATTCTAATGAACCTGGTCCCTTGGTGAATGAGACTATGTACAAAGGAATCATTAGGCCCCTTTTGTATCTGACTGGTAGTAGATCTGATATTGTATTTAGAATGATAATATGTGCAAGGTCCCAAGTCTATCCAAAGGAGTCTCACTTGTAGGCTGCAAAGAGGATTCTCAAATACCTAAAGGGGACAGGAGACCTAGTCATGTTCTATCCATCTGGTGATAAATTTAATCTAATTAGTTATGCTGATGCAAATTATGCAGGGTACATGGTCAATAATAAAAGCACCTCTAGAATGGATCATTTTTTAGGGTCTTCTCTTATTTCCTAGGGTACAAAGAAGAAAAACTTAGTGTCACTCTCTACAATCGAAGATGAGTATGTCGTTGTTGCTTCTTGTTAGGCTCTACTTCTATGGATCAAGCAGCAACTAAAGGATTTAGGGTCAGTTTCAGATACTATCCCTCTATTGTATAACAACACCCGTGGTTTTAAAATGGACAAAATTATGTGCAGCATTAGAGGACCAAGCACATTAATATGAGACATCAATTCCTAAGAGATAATATGGAGAAAGGGGACATATGCATGAAGTTCTATAAGACTAAAGATCAAATAGCTGACAATTTTACTAAACCTCTTGTAAGGGAGCAGTTTTGAAGAAATTGGTTGAAGCTTGGACTAATAAAACCTAACTAAATTCCCTTGTCACTCTTAACTCTTTTCGTCTAGAAAATTAATTATCATTATCAAGAAGTGAGTAGTTTTAATTATGTCTAACTCATTCTAATACCTTCACAGGTATATACACATGGTAAAGAAAGATCATCATGAAGATGATAGGAGGACAAGGGAAACACTAAAGCATAAGACGTTATATCAAAAGGAGGGATCTAGTTTCTCCTATTATATTAGTCATGCTTTCATTACTCTAGAATTTTTTAAAAAAATGTAAGGTCAACCTCCCATGTCAGCCTACCATATTCCCACCAATTCTTAATGTTAGAACCTGAAGCGTCGCTCCTCTTCCCTTTTGACATGTCATTATATCTAACCTCTTTTGTAAATCACAATCGTTCTTTCCATTTAAAACCCCCAATCTCTTCAAACACTTCTCTCTTCTTCGAACACTCTTCTTTTCTTTTAATCTCCCTTTAAAAAAATTAGAATTCTCAAACTAGTCTCATTTCTCTCAAATGTCTCAACCAAATTCCAATTCAAATAGTTCTTTACTACCCTCAGACATTCTCATTCCCACCTCAACTGTTCGAATTGATACAACTCATTTTATTGAAGAATTATAAAACCCTCTTAGGGTTACTCCTATACTAGTTCCTTTCTTTGACTCACCAAAGCCTTATAGTTTAAAAGATCCTCAAAATAATTCACCAAATATCCCTAGAAAACAGTTGAGGTGGAATATCTAGAAGCAACAAAGGAAATTTCTATCAAGGGTTTGTTTGACAAAGCTCCTGAAGTTGGGCAAGAAAGTGATAAATCACCCAGTAATGAGACTAATCCTTCTGAGATTAGGGACAGATTTCTAGGACCTAATACAGATTTTGGTGAAAGGGTGAGTTTGGAAGAAAGTATTTTTTTCAAGAGGATGCATTAATCCTAAAAGAAACATTGGGAACTCTATGTGTAGAAGGTTTGCCAGGGGAGGAAGGAACCACCTCTAACATTATTGATGCTAGCATTTAACTAGTGGCTATGATGGAGGGAAATAATGTTGAAAAGAAGGAATCATAATTTGTAAGAGATGCTCACAACGTCTCACGACTATTAGAACTATTTGACAACCCTTCCAAATTTGACAAAACTTTTATGACACATATGGCTCAAACAATTATGGATGACGCAGATACAGAGAGCGATGACCAATCTCTGATTGATAGATAAAAAACACTGAAAATATCTAAGGACCAATTTCTTTTGTTGATCAAAATACAAGAGTCACTAAAAGTTCATGGATGATGCCTTGAGGTCAAACAAAGATAGGAAATTTTAGAAGAGAAGAACAAGCAGAAGAAAGTTGTGAGTGATGAGGTTATGCCCCTAAAAATGGTAGATATTGATGAGAACTATGAGAGTGAAGTCAAAGATGTTGATATGAGAGAAAGTGTGGCAAATTCCATGAGCTTAGTCTCAAAAATGCCCTTTAAGAAGAAGAAAGTAATAGAAACCAAGCATGGAAAAGGTTGTGAGGTGACAGGTCCATCCAAAGTGACCCCTCAATCAAAAAAAATAAAGAAATGTAATGAATCTTAAGGTACAAGACTTGGTGCCAAGGTTAAATATAACACCCCGTATTTTCCTAGCATAATCTAAGTCCCAGTGCATGAGTATTCATATATAAATTTTTCGAAACACTCATTATTTTTTAGTGTAGATCCCATAATTGTGTAGGAAATTCAATTAGCTTTCCAACAATATAAATTTGTCTAAATCTGATAACCGGATGAAAAGTTATGGAGATTTTAAGTTTCAGTCATTTAACACCATCATTCAGGCCTGTAGCGCATCATGGAGCATGTCAAAATAGTAATTGTCAGTTTCTAGTGAGGTACCGTGATACCGAAGCATTGCGCCATAGTTATTTTTACATTTGTCCATTTCTAGTACTCCAACGCGATCCCACCACGTCGTGGTAAACTTCCAGGTCACATCCAAGGGGTAACGCGATTCCACCGTGTCACGTTGATGGTCCAATTCCCAGTTGTCCACTTTCCAGTGACACAGTGCAATAGCGCTGCATCACGCCAAGGGCCTAGATAGGGATTTTTCAGTTAATTTCCAGTTTTAAATTCTGAGTTTTTAAATCATTCTAGGGGTATTTGAGTCTTTTCCACGGCCCTAGTCAGCCTTTAACATGAAATTCAACCCTAATAAACCTAGTTAAACCATTATTCATTCAGTTTTTCCTCAAATTAAATCATTCTCTCTCAAGAGGTAAAAACCCTAGTTCAAGAATCAAGGTCAATCCTTAAGAATCTCTCCAAAAACCTTCAAGAACTCTTCTTCTCAGGTATGTTAGGTGTTCATCTATGGGTTCCTTTCACCCATAGAGTCCAAATATCCCTTTTAAAATATACAAGATCTCATATTTATGATTTTCATGTTTGAATTAGATTGAATTCATGTTCATGATAGTAGTTGAGTTTCAATCTATGATTTAAGTGCAAGTTTCATTAAATTAGATTAGTATTTTATGGGGAATTATATGAATTGCATGCTAAACCGATGGAATTGTAAGTTGGGAATTGTAGTTGTCATGTTTATATGTTATCCACGATTATGTGCATGAAGTTGTGCTCCCCAAGTGTTTGATAGAATGTCCACATGAATAAAGTGATGAAATCATGACATGTTAGTATATGAACAAGCTTATACCCTACAAGTGTTTGATAAATGTCTCTATAGATGATATATGAACATATATACATTGTTATGCTTTGCAAGATCATGTGATGCTTTACTTTTTATACTATCGAGTCCTGGGGTATTTAATACCCAATAATTTAGTTGTTTATTTACAGCCAGTATCAGTTACAGAATAGTATCAGTCTTGTAACGATCAATAATACTCTCAGTTAGATACAGAACTCAGTCAGTTATAGAACTCAGGAAACTCAGTGAAATCAGTCCAGTTTAGTCCAGTATAACAGCTCAATGTCTATTCAGTTAAGAGTAGGATTTAGCACTGAGCGAGTGCAGTGATGACGACTTCTTGAAAAATAGGCAGAGTCGTTAGAAGCATTCCCTGTAATCTAAAATTGTGTAGCTAGCACAGGATGAGGAGTCACCCGTCATACTAAACTCGATTACCTCCCAGGGGTCACCCGTCAGATTAGGCTTGGCTCCACCCAGTTGTCATCCGTCAGTTAGGCTTGGCATCTTGGTTTTCTAGTATTGGTACCCGTGGTACGGTATTAGCACCCTTCCATCTGGGGTTACAGGTTGTACCTCAATCAATCATAGAGGGGCATGTCGGTCAAATGATTACCTCCCACAATTTTAGTTTCAGTCTTTTGTCTAGAACTCAGTTCAATTCTACAGGATCAGGACTGTCAGACACAGCCACTCAGTATCAGTAATTTAGTTATCAGTAACTTTAGATTATCAATTACTCAGTAACAAAACTCAGTACTTAGCTTCATAAAAGCTCAGTTACGGTATACATATATGTACAGTATTGCATACTTAGTATTTACAACAGTTTCAGTTATCCACGTACTCATATTCAGTTATTCTATATTATTCAGTCAGTTATTGTTCATGCATTTGAACCCTTGAATTTAGCCTTATCTCATCTAGCATACCAGTATATTCCATGTACTGACGCATACTTTTTTTTTGCACTATGATGTCTCATATCATAGGTTCGGATGCTCAGGTTTCCCAAACGTGCTAAAATAAATTTAGTCAGAAGTTGTAGATTTAGAAGTAAGTACTCATCTATCATGGATATACTTTTATTTCAGCATTTTAGTAGTTTCAGTATTATAGTAGTTGGAGTTAGTTGGGGGCTTATCCCATCAACTCCATATTTAGACAGTTCAGTTAGAGGCTTTTAGACTAGACTAATTCAGACAGTTATTCAGATACAGGTGTTTTATCAGACGTTGTTATTTATCATTAATCTATATTTTGAACCTTATGGCATTTCAGCCTATTTTTCTGTATTTATTCAGCATGTTTGTTTAGTGCTCACGACAGATATCAGTCATGGGTTAGCTTGTGGTCCTTTGGGGTCATAAGTACCGTGTGATGACTATGGGTAGTCTCGGGTCATTACAGTAAAGGTCCATTGACAACAAAACTAATCAAGGATTCCACTTGAGAGAAAATTCAAGAAGCTAACAAGAACCGAGCAGTACTTTATGGATGAGTATTTTATCCTATAATTTTTTAGATGTCTGATATGAGGGACTTGGTGCCGATGTTCAAGTGCCAAAACTGGTTTTATGTGTTTGACCAACCCTATCAAATCTCCATGCAAGTGAGGTGATTGAGTTCTATATTGAAATGGAATATTATACAGCAAACAATAGTATGGTTTTCCATGTTCATGGTGTCAAAATCTTCTTAGATGAGAAATTTTGTGGATAATTATTAGAGTTACCTACTAAGGAGACCAGTTCCCTAGAAAACAAAGTGTGTTCAAAGAAGTTCTTGACAGTTGCAAGCAAGTTAGGAGAAGACAAGTCAGCGTGTCTTCTTAAGAAATAGATGACTAGTAATTATCAACTGGTATTTGAGTTTGTAAGCAAAGTGTTGCTTTTTAGGACAGAGAAAAGGAATAAATCATTGAAACTAGATTTGTTTTTCATTGGAGGTAGCTTCTTTATTCCAAAATATCAATCTCTCTGCCATCATATTGAAGCATATGGATAAGGTGGTGAATAAGAATCATAGGAAACATGGGTTACCATATGGGTTTCTACTAAACAAAGTGTTTGAGTTCTTTAGGGTACTAGGTCGGGAAACCCCCTCTTTAAGCAAACATAAATTCTTTATTAATATACTCCACTAGTGTCATATTATTAAGAATAAAGGTGGTGTCAGGACTCCTTCAATTACGTCTGATCTTATCACTTCCCAAGAGAGAGCTACGACATAAGTGACTAACCTAACTACCTTACTTTATCAGAAGGATACTTGATATTACAAAGTTGAAGGATGCTCTACAGAAAGCACACACTAAGGGACCTAGTGTGGTGGATTCTCTAAAATCTAAGATTATGAAGCTGAAGGTTGATAATGCAGAATTGGAGAAAAGGTTTTAGATCTGATTGAAAGCTTCTAAAGAACATGATGACTCTACTAAAAGAATCACTTTGCTTCTTAAGCCCCTTCCCAAACCCTCTTTCTAAGCCCAATACATATGTCATTCCTTCCTTGTTTCTAATGGTACTGATAATGGATGGTTTTTTTTATTATGTTTTAAGAACTTCTATTGTACTTACTGCTTTGACTATGCCTAATATATCTATGTTATGTTGTTGACTAATTTTCCTGCTCCTTCATCTCATGTGGCTTTATCATTGTTGATGATAGTGTTTTCCTAGTGAACATGAGTTAACTCGCATCTATTTACTTATATTTAGTTTACTTTTTAATATTTTTGATGATTCCAAAGGGGGGATAGTGATAGGGGAACTATAGGTAGAACTAGTGATGATGTTAGGGGGAACGGGTAATGGTGTTAAGGGGAACTGGCAATGGCGTAAATAGGAACTGATAAATAAAGCTACTGGATTTGTCATTATCAAAAAGGAGGAAATTATTGTAGTTTTAATTTTAATGATTTGACAAATTCAACGAAGGGACCTGGTCTATCAACTGTCGGGTTATCCTACTGTCGTATATGTATAGCTGTAAACTATACTATTTGTTTTGGCTGGTAGTGCAGCAGAAGTGTTGCATCTGGTGTGCTGATATTGATCCAATAGAATATTGTTAAGGTTTTTCTCTCTTTTATAAAAGCAAGATGTGACAAGAGAAAACCCTAATTTTTTCGTAGCTCAAAAATATTCGACTCTCAAGCAAAAAGTTATTCTCATAAAAAGGACACTGGTCATTTCAACAGAGGACCTGATCGAGTTGATGCTTTAGTTTATTATTTTATTGAGTATTGTGTCTTTTTTTCTTGAAATTGTAAATCTACTCCTATGTTATAAAGTATAGTAGATTTTTTGTCTTGTCTATGTCTTAGGTTGGGTCATATAATCTAGAGTTAGTTGTCATTTTAGCCTTAGTTTAGTCATGTTCTATTCATCATGCTTTATGTTATTTTGGGTAGAGTTACCAAGGGGTGTCAGCTAGATTTAGCTGACATGTGGCTATGGTAGAGTAGTTGCATCAATCTTGTAATAGAGTTATTTCGAGGTGGTAGGGTTAAGAGTTTAATCCTGATGATTATTGGTGTAACACCCCGTATTTTCGCGCTATAATTTAAACCATCGTTCCTACGTCTATAAACTCTACTCCCATGATTTACGTTCGAATACATGAGTCATGATCATTATCCTAGTGAAAATAGTACTTACAAGGTGAAAAATGTTCGTAGGAAGCACTTAGAGGAAAGTTGAGTTGATAACACTTTTGTCGATCGAGTTTTTGTATTTGATCCTATAAGGATAAACTTTAAATGAGTGTATCTACAGGAATATATCGATTTAGGTGTCCTACTATATATCAAACGAAAGGTCTTTGAGTCGTCTTTCCAATGCAATTGGTTACACCTTAATCTGATATTAGAGTGTAAGGTTATGCTCATTTTACCTTAGCATGTCCATCTGTCATCAAGGTGATGACTTGAGGTGAAAAGCTGTCAACTAAGTGACGACTTATCAACCAAGTCGTGAGCCTTAACCAGAATGTGATCAATTCCAGATACAAAGTGATGACTTGAGGTGATAAGCCGTCACCAAAATGACGACTTATCAACCAATGTCATCACCCATAACCAGATTATGATCAACCTCATCTACAAAGTGACGACTTGAGATAATAAGCCGTCAACTAAGTGACGACTTATCAACCAAGTCGTCACCCTTAAATAGCAAGGGTCCAAGTTCATCTAAGTATTGACGACTTAAGTTGATAAGCCATCAACTAGTTGATAAGCTAGCAACTAAGTCATCAACTGAAAATTTCTGTAATTCTTACTTAGTTTTCATAGGGGTATTTTGGTCTTTTCCTCACCTCACACCCTACCCGTCCCATGAATTAAAGCATCATAAGGCATTATTTTCCCTCATATTCAATTACTTAACATGTTATTTATTCTCCTACTCTCAAAAATAATAATATTAGGGTTTCTTCCCAAGAACAAGAAACTCAAGCTTTCCTCCCCCAAGAATCCAAGAATTCAATTCTCCTCTTCAAGAAAAAACAAGAATCTAAGTTCCCTAGTCTAAGAAGTTCAAGAAAGCTTTCAAGATTATAGCCAAGGCTTTCAAGGTCAATCTTTCTCCAATAAATCAAGTCTATTAAGGTATGTGGGGTTATGAACAAGGGTATTCTTTCACCCTTGTGCCCAAAATTGCATGAATTTAAGATTTGATTACTTGTTTTGAATTAGGATTTATACCCAAACTTCTATATATTCTTGAAGCATGTTATTATCATGAAATTTAAATCTTTTAGTGTATATATCAAGAAGTGCCTATGTTATGTTTTTAACTTACATAATTTAGATTGTGAATGAGATTAAACTTTCTTGATTTGTTATTGTGAAGTATTTCAAGAATCATATTTAGCATGGAGTTTTGATGTTAATTGATATGAGTTTAATGGATGGATTTTAAGCCCTAAGTTTAAGTCTTGAGATTTCAAGAAGATTATGTTTTAAGAAATCTTTGATAAGCATGTATTCAGATTTTAAGCAAGAATTGATCTTTTGATCCTCAGTTAAGATATGGAATCCACACATGTTAGTTTTGATTACAGTTTAAAGCAAATAGATGCATAATTGGTTTTCATTATAAACCCTTATGTTATTTTAAGGTGGATTTCCTGCAGAATGAGCATATAAGTAAGAGAGTAGTATTTAGCACCGAGTTGGGTATGTGTCCTAGTTCACATACCCCAGAACTACAAGCCAGTGTAGGTTCATATTATTCCCATTTATATGGATGCAAATACAGATTGTGATCACTTAGCTCAGGTTCTACTCCATGGAAATAGTTTGAAAGCTCTCCCCAACGTGAGCTTTTTCCCACAGGGGAACAAGACGTTAGACTCTATGATAGCTCACATGGTTTATGTCAGTTAGAAGAACCTCCCTAAGACAGAATAAAAGAACATTTTTAGAACTAAGTGTTGTGGCTTACAAAGTTTATCATTATACTTTACTACTCATGTTTATGATTTTACATCTTTGTTTCATTCAAGCCAAGGTGAGTCATTTACACTTAGCATGCAGTATTTGAAAGTTTATAAGTACATTGAGTTATTATTTTACCTATACATTCACCTCCACACGCTCAGTACATTCCAAAAGTATTGATCTACATATATGTCTATGTGCTACATTGTTTAATAATATAGGTAGCAGTTGTAGCCCATACATCATAATCAAACAGTGTGTAGCTTCTATTCAGCAGGTGATGAGCCTTTTGATTCAAAGGCTCGAATTACTCATATTTTGAGTAGCATCTTATTTTCTTTATTCGGTTGTATTATTTAGGAATAGTTGGGGGTTATGTCCCGACTACCTATAGCCAATACTAGTAGAGGTTTCATAGACAATCAGTAGAGTTGATGTATTTGATTCCAGTCTTATTTTGAATAATCAGAGTTGTAATCATTTTAATATAGTTTTGTATTGATCATATTCAAAAAATATTTGTCTTTCGCTTATTTCTTCAAGAATTATGTATCTTATTTAGTAGCTCACGAGTTATGCCAGTACAAGGGTTAACTTGGTATCACTTGCGGTCCTAAGAACCGTGTGATGTCTAGGGAGTAGTCTCGGGGCGTTACAATTGGAGTCTGTAATCACGCCTTTGTCTTGAAATTAGTGTAGTTTGCTTGAAATCCCGTGATATAGGTCATAGTTTTTTCTTCCTTGAGTAAGGAGATTTTCACGTAAATATTGTATGTTCTTCATCTTCAACACTTTTATTTATATCTTATTATTATTTGATTCTGTGTGTAAAGGACTTGGTCCTTTACTGGTGGTGGACTTGTATAAGCCAACACAACTTCTCTGTCTTGAATGCAATTGGAATATAATTTTTTGTTTGATATGGCTATTGAGTTAAATTTTTGCCCATTGTTGATTATGTTTTAAGTGTCATTGTAATTGAAGCCACAAATACGTTAGTTTGGAATGAGGTACTAAGAAATTTAGTGTGTGATCGTGCAAATAAAAATTGTGAATAAAAATATGGAGGACTGGAGGTTAAGGGACGTGGGTGGTTTTGATGGATGAAGTGGAGTTGTGGGGAAAATGGGTAGTTTTGTTATTTTATATTTATTTTTAATTTATTTTCTTTTAAAGATAAAAAAAAACAAGAAAAGAATGGTCTAAAAATTCCCAACTTATACTCGAAATCCCAACTACACATTTCAACTTTATGGAAGTCCCCTGACCTCCCTGAACCTTTTATTTTCTATATTATTTAACTGTTAAACGCAGACATGTCCATCTAAACCAGATATATACACTTGTTTAACTACATGCGTTTGGTCCACTATTTTTCTATTTTAATTTTTCTCCTTAAATCTAACCAAGTGGACCCCACTTCTTCGCCCATCCTTTTGGAAAAAATAATTTCTTCTTTACCTCACATCCCGATGCATGAAAACTTTCAAGATTATTGTCGATTTGCTGATTTTCTTTTATATATTCTAACATGATATTATCCAAATAGTAGAGGCATTTGGACAAGCATCTAATGTATATTTTCACCAATTTTTTAGCTTCTTAAATAAATTATTAACAAAGTTTGATTTCCATCTACGGAGAGTATATCCTCAGATATGAAATGTTTGATTGGAGGAATGGGTGTCAATGTCAGCATACATTCAGATTTTCATAAATGGAGAACATTATTTGAGGCCAAAGATTCCGACCTAGAAGACCCAATTTCATTCTTGTCAAATTGGCGAAAATGAGAATCAATGGTACCATTCTTTGAGGTAAAAAATGAAGTTGGGGAAAATGGGCATCAATGGCTGTTTGAAAAGTGTTGCAAGTGTAAAGCTTGAAGATTGTTACATCGCCCCTCGTGGATCCCACTTTGAGCCCTAAATTTGAAATTAGAGAAGATTACAGGCCCAAAATCTTCAAGGTTTGAAGTGAAAACTACCATTAAAAGTTTTGACAACTAAATTCAAGCTTCAATCTTTGAAAATGGGGAAAAGGCAATAAAAAAAAAGATTATTTGAGAGTAAATAGTTGAGAAATTAGGGATATATATATATAAGCAAAACTAAAAGCATCAGAAGAAGTCAAGTGGTAACACAATAGAAAGCGATGTGGCAGTTCTTAGGACAAGATTATAAATGTTGCAATAAAAAAATTGAATTAAAAGAATACATATATTTAAATATTCAATTTTAAAAATATTAGGTTTTATAATTTAAAAAATTATCATTAGCTTGAAACTAGAAACCTAATATTGAAGAATTCTAAATAAACTCTAACTATTCATAGCTTATCCTTTTCAATATTATAAAATATATTTTAATATTAAATAATAATAATAATAATAATAATAATAATAATAATAATAATAATAATAATCATCTCTACGTATAATATTTGACTATGAAAATACATTATTCTTTTAAAAGGAAAAAAATCATTTGCTTAAAAATTGAATCCCCTTTGAATTTTTAACTAAAAATGCTTAAGTTAATTACTTATCAATTCATTACTTAGTTAAAAATAATAATTTAAAAACTTACGTTTGACTATATTCTACTTTACATTCATTTTGGGTGAAAAGTTATTTATAGAATAAAACACATATTTAAAAAGAAAAAAGAAAAAGCATAAAAGAAAAGGATAAAATAAGAAAATGGTCAAATTAAAGAAAAATTATTAATTAACTTAAACCAACTTAAATCCCTCACACACATAAATTCTTCATTCCCTATTTCCCCATTTTCCTCGAGCAATTATCATGCTCTATTTTTTTAGAAGAAAAATAGCCTTTTTATATTATAAATTTTAATTTAATTTTAAATTTAACGCATTTTGACAGCAACTAATTCAATAAAGATTTCAATAATTGTATAGTATTATATTGGGCAAAGTTCATGTTCTTAGTATTATTGTATGTTATCTTATTTATTAAATAAAATTTAGTTTTAGAGATAATTTTTTATAACAAAATACTTTTAGATAAAGATCGAGTGTGTTCAAAATTAGTTAGTTGAAATTGTGATAAACTTTTGAATTTTGAATTTGAATTGGAAGTAACAGATTTTTCTAAAATTTGAATCAAAAACAAACTCTATACTAGATAAGGCATAATTTAAATTAACCTTTCCTATATAAATTAATTTGTCAATCAAATTTGCTTCTTAGTTCATTCTCTAATTTTTTTTTTCTTTAAGCTTATTCTTTGATTCTCCAGTCAAATTTATTTATTGATAAATAATATTCATGGCTGACATATGCTTTTATTATTATATTTGTGCCCAATCTGCTTACTATTCAAAACTTAAGTTTAGATTATTTGATTATAATTTGCTAACAATTTGTATTATTTGGACGTGAAGAATTGGGATCAATGATTGTCATGAAATAATTTTATATATTGGACGTTGACCTCTTTTTTTAATTGTGCTAGGTTGCTTGGGTTAATAAAAAAAATTATTATCAAATAAAAAGGTTGGTTTCATATATACTAATTTCTGAATAATCAATAAACTTTGAAAATGACAGGCTAGAGTCGGAAATCTGGAAGTGAATAACAGAAGAAGCATAAGGTAATTACTTATGGAGATCGCATGAATGCTTTGTTGTTTTGCTTTCAAAAATCAACCGTTTGAATCTATCAGTTTGTCGCGCTAAATTTTTTCCTTTATAGTGCATTACTTTTAAAGAATATTTTTACAAACATATATGTCATTAAGTTTTAAATTTAAATTTAACTTGAATTGAAACTAATGTAATATGTTTTAATTTAAAAAAAAAAAAAAGTAGTTCGTTGCGTTAACATAAAAGAAAGAAAAGGCAAAGTATCCTAGAATTCTATATTTTTAACTATATAAATTGTCTTTCTTTTATCAAAAATATTTTCTATAAATGTGTTATTGAATTTGAATTCAAAATTAAACTTAAATTAGGATAAATTCTTTGTTTTAAATCCGCTTTGTTAATGTAAAAGAAAGAAAAAGAACATCAAAGAATATTTCTCTCTCTATATATATATCTGTGTGAAAGAATATTTCTAACAAATATGTTATTGAATTTGTATTTAAATTTGTAGGCATTGAGATATTTAAAAAGATCCATGAAAGTATGACGTTTAGTGGAACGTTGCAATTGAAATTTTCTAATAAGATTTATTTTAATTTTTAAAAAAGTGTTTCAATAATTAAAAAAAATTATGTAGGGGATCGGGGTTAGGGTAGGTGGGGTAAAAACAAAATTCTTTAGGGGTTTTGGGGGGGGGGGTGAGTGGGTAAGGAAAAAGTTTTAACAAAAATTTAAATAAGTTAAAAAATTATAAAATTTGGCTTGGGGGAGGGGGGGATCGGGGGTAGGGGTAGGTTGGGTAAAAAAAATA
Source organism: Capsicum pubescens (assembly GCA_030864215.1). Classification (NCBI taxonomy): domain Eukaryota; kingdom Viridiplantae; phylum Streptophyta; class Magnoliopsida; order Solanales; family Solanaceae; genus Capsicum; species Capsicum pubescens. The sequence goes on from CM061548.1 coordinate 85,520,291, forward strand.
TTTTTTTTCCTTTAGGGGTTTTGGGTGGGGGTGGGGGTGGGGGTGAGTGGGTAAGGAAAAAGTTTTAACAAAAATTTAAATAAGTTAAAAGAATTATAAAATTTGGCTTGGGTGGGGGGAGGAGGTAATGGTGGTAGATAAAAAGGTGGGGGATGGGTGCGGGATTTGATTGGGAGATGGGGGTGGGGTATTTTGATAGTAGATGAGAGCTTTTATTTGAATTAATTTAATAAATATAATTAAAATATTTATAACTATTAATGATGAAACTAAACAATAGAACAAAGAGTAAAATTTATAAGAAAATAATAAATATGTGCTTAGTTTTTGAAATGAGAGTTGTAAAATTTAAAATTTGAAATAAGAAATTTTGTAATTGATACAATTAAGTGCTTTAAGTGTTTGAAAATTAATTGAAAGATAATTTTTTAAAAAAATAAAATGTAATTAACTATTAAAGTTGAATTGATAGACCTACAAAAAGCAGAAATTTGAAATGAAAAATAAGAATATTATTACATGTCTTAATTGATTAAGAATATAAAAGTAAAAAACCAACAAAAAAATTAACAATTATTTAATATTTCATATTTTATAAATTTTAAAAATCAGTCAATGGAATATGATTCAAAAATTTATTCATATTGTTCTTTTCATATCAAAATATCTAAAATAATTAAAATTGTGATTAATTATCATATATCAATTGTAATTTTACTATTAATAATAATTTTAATATTTCAATAATTTTTGAAATAGCTAATGTGATATAACAAAAATTGATTAATTTTATAATTTCAAAATAAACGAGCTAATATATACTAAATGAATATTTTAAAAAAAATTGTGCATGATGAGGGTACGTATACTAGTTTAATTAAAAATAAAAGATACATCGTAGCCTTAATATGGGCTGATTTGGACTGCCATGTGTACATTTATTAAAAAATCATGTGTTGGATATAAGTTGTTACGCGCCTAGAGGAGGTGTTTTCACCTTCTATGACAGGTCAGCGTTTAGGTGTCAAATAATAAAAGATATAAAAAGTTCGGAGTGTTTGGGGGGGGGGGGGGGATTGAGGAGGGGGGGTCATAGAACCCCGTGAAGTATAGGTGTATAGTTAAAATTTCGCTTATAGGTTAGAGGGGTATTTGGCTATTTTCACAAAATACAAAGATACGAAAATAAATAAAATTTGGGCCAAATATGCATCAAGTTTTAGCATATCTCTTCTTTTTTATTATTATTTTGTTTTATAAAAAAATTATAAGTCTAATCAAAATATTTTTTAGTTGATGTTTTATTAATTTTGCAAAGCGATGCTATTTTACAGAACTTTGCAGTGACAAAGTAAAAGAGGCTATTCCAAAAAATTTTATTGCTTTTATTTTAAATAAATTTTAAATGTTGTTTATTCTTGTTAAATTAATTTTCTTATTTTCCAGATAAAGTAATTCAGTTACCAAAAGCAATTTTTAATTGTTTATTCCATTTCAATTTGTTTGTTCTGCTTGTTCTTAATTCATTTAAAATTTCAATTAAAAAATAATTGTAAAAATTTATTCTCAATATAACTATTAAAAAATAGGGGAAAAAATTATAGTAAGTACAAAATTTGAATATTTTAAAAAATGTAAAAATTAAAAACAATTTTATGTACGGTGTTCATGGTTCCAATACGAAATTGGTTATTTTGTAGATGACTTATTTGTATTAAAATAAAAATAACCTATATAAAATTGAATCTATATCTATATCTATATCTATATCTATATCTATATCTATATCTATATCTATATCTATATCTATATCTATATCTATATCTATATCTATAATCTATATCTATAACCTATAATCTATATCTATAATCTATATGTTGAACCTTTTATCCGTCATTAAAAGTTTTTACTTTAGACAAAATCCTCTTTTCTATATTTTTATAATATTTAGGAGTTAAAAATTAATTAAATATATTTATGGTAAAACTTTTTCTTATAAGAAGTCATCAAAATTAATAACAACTAGATACTTTTTTCGTTAGTTTAAGAATTCTAAATTAACTAAATTTGATTTTAAGAAGATTTGAAAAATCTATAAATAAATATTAAAGCGATAGAATAAGAAAAAATTAAGAAGTACCAAATTTATAAAAGTTTTAAGTATGTAATAAGTGTTATAAATGTACCATATATAGTGAATGTCTATTTTACCATATATAGTGAATACCTATTTTACCATATATTGTGTATGTCTATTTATGTAAAAGTTACAAACCCCAAGGCTACTTTTTCCCTATAAATAAAGGGGTTTTTCTTCATTGTAATTCATCCTTCAAGAAAAGAAATAAGAATTACTCTCTCTATTCTCTCTACTCTTCTTCTTGTTCTTTATTGTTTTATAACACGTTATCAACACGAGACTCTACCGTCTCAAATTTGAAGGCTAAGGCTAAGATATGGATAATTTTCAAAGTAAGCTGTCCAATTATGAAGATATTTGTTTGATTGATTCTGGCACTACACATACGATATTCAAAGAAGATAAATATTTCTCTCATCTAAACATGGGCAAGATTAATGTTACTACAATTTCTGATAGTGCTAATTTGATTGAAGGTTTCGGAAAAGCAATTATAATCTTGCCCAAGGGATCTAAACTCATCATAAATAATGCTATATTTTTTCCTAAGTCTCAGAGAAACTTGATGAGTTTTAAAGATATCCGTGAAAATGGTTATCATTTCAAGACAATTGATGAGATGAATCTTGAATATCTTGGTATCACCAAGAATGTCTCTGGTCAGACATGTGTTATAGAAAAGTTTCCTGCTTTATCTTCTAGCCTGTATTGGACAAAGATTTGTGCAATAGAGGCACATTCTATAGTAAATCGGAAGTTTACTAATTCCAATACTTTCGTACTTTGGCATGATCGTTTGGGATATCCTGAATCTATAATGATGAGACGAATCATAGAAAATTCAAATGGGCATCCATTAAAGAACTTGAAGGTTCTTTCTAATGGTGAATTTTTATGTAATGCTTGTTATCAAGGCAAGCTGATTGTGAGGTCATCGCCAATAAAAGTTGGAATTGAATCCCCCGCGTTCTTGGAACGCATACATGGAGATATTTGTGGACACATTCACCCACATAGTGGGTCGTTTAGATACTTCATTGTCCTAATAGATGCTTCTTCTAGATGGTCTCATGTGTGCCTTTTGTCATCTCACAACTTGGCATTTGCAAATTGTTGGCACAAATAATACGATTACGGGTATAGTTTCCCGATAATCAAATTAAGTCTATTCGCCTTGATAATGCTGCAGAATTTTCATCCCAAGTATTTAATGACTATTGCTTATCGATTGGGATAAGAGTGGAGCATCATGTACCTCATGTCCATACTCAAAATGGCTTTGCTGAGTCATTGATTAAACGTTTGTAGTTGATAGCAAGACCATTGCTTATGAAAACTAAGTTGCCCACTTCTGTTTGGGGTCATGCAATTTTGTATGCTGCAACACTTGTTTGTCATAGACCGACAAATTATCATAAATTTTCTCTGTTGCAATTGGTTTTGGGTCAAGATCCTAATATATCTCATTTGAGAATTTTTTTAGTGCGGTGTATATGTGCCTATAGCACCACCAAACTGCACCAAGATGTTCCCCCAAAGAAGGTTAGGAATTTATGTTGGGTTTGAATCACCCTCCATTATTCTCTATCTTGAACCATTAATGGGAGATATGTTTACTGCTTGATTTGTAGATTATCGATTTGATGAGATAGTTTTCCCAAAATTAGGAGGAGAAGATAATGACATCAAAAGAGAAATTTTGTGAAAAAATCCAGCACTATCTCATCTTGACCCACGTGCTTCTATTTGTGAGCAAGAAGTACAAAAGATTATTCATCTGCAGAAAATTACAAATCAAATGCCAGACGCATTTACATATTTGAAAAGGATCACTAAATCACATATTCCTGCAGAGAATATCCCAATTCGAATTGATGTCCCTAAAGGACCATCCACTAGTGTCATAGCTAATGAATCTAAAGCACGCTTGAAGCGTGGCAGACCATTAGGTTCTAAGGATCAAAATCCTAAAAAAAGAAAAACAAATGGTCAAGATGACACTACGAAAGATTCTCATATGGAAGTTCAAGATTTGAGCAATGTTAATATTCCTGAAGGAATTAATGAGCCTGAGACTCTAGAAAATGAGGAACTATCCATAAATTCAAGTGATGTTGAAACTAATTTGAATCGATCTGAAATAGTAGTGGATTATGTCTTTGCATATAATGTTGCAATGAAAATCATGCAAGTTAGTGAGGATCTTGAGCCTCGATCTGTCACAGAATGTCGACAAAGAGATGACTGGCCAAAATGGCAAGAAGCAATTCAATCTGAATTGAATTCACTTGTCAAAAGTAAAGTTTTTGGACCTATAACTCAAACACCTAATGGTGTTAAGACCGTTGGCTATAAATGGGTCTTTATGCAAAAAAAATGAGAAAAATAAAATACAAAGGTATAAGGCACGCCTTGTTGCACAAGGATTTTCACAATGGCCTGGTGTCGATTATGATGAGACATATTCACTAGTTATGGACGCAATCACATTGCGTTATCTTATTAGTTTCACTGTCCATGAGAGACTTGAAATGCATTTGATGGATATGGTAACAACCTATCTATATGGATCAGTTGATAATGAGATATACACGAAAATTCCTGAAGGATTTAGAATGCCGAAAGCATATAGTTCAAAGCCTCGGGAAATGTATTCCATTAAATTGCAAAGATCATTGTATGGTTTGAAGCAATCTGGACGCATGTGGTATAACCGTCTTAGTGAATATTTATCTAAGAAAGGTTATACGAATGATGAAATTTGCCCATGTATTTTCATAAAGAAAATAACGTCGGAGTTTGTTATACTTGTTGTCTATGTCAATGACATAAACCTTATTGGAACGCAAATAGAGCTTAAAAAGGCAATTGATTACCTAAAGAAAGAATTTGAGATGAAAGATCTCGGAAAGACAAAGTTATGCCTTGGTTTGCAAATTGAGCATTTGACAAATGGTATCTTTGTCCATCAATCTACCTATACAAGAAAGGTGTTGAAACGATTCTATATGGATAGAGCACATCCATTAAGTACTCTGATGGTTGTTTGATCACTTGATGTGAATAAGGATCCATTCCGGCCTCAAGAAAAGAATGAGGAACTCCTTGGTCTTAAAGTACCATATCTTAGTGCAATTGGTGCACTAATGTATCTTGAAAATAATACAAGGCCTGATATAGCCTTTTTCAGTTAATTTGTTAGCAAGATATAGTTCTTCTCCTACTAGGAGACATTGGAATGGGATAAAACACATATTACGGTATCTAAAAGGGACTACCGATATGGGCTTATTTTATTCTAAGGATTGCAGTTTCGATCTTGTTGGTTATGCTGATGCTAGGTACTTATCTAACCCGCACAAAGCTCGGTCTCAAACAGGCTATGTGTTCATATGTGGGGGTACTATCATATCTTGGATATCAATAAAGCAGTCTATCGTAGCCACTTCATCGAATCACACTGAGATTATAGCTATTCATGAAGCAAGCCGAGAGTATGTATGGTTGAGGTCCATAATACATCTCATTTGAGAAAAATATGGTTTGAAATATGACAAAGTATCCATGATTTTATATGAAGATAATGCAACATGCATAGCACAACTTAAAAGAGGATTCATAAAAGGAGATAGAACAAAGCATATTTCACCAAAGCTTTTTTATACATATGAGCTCCAAAAGAATGGTGATATTAACGTGCAACAGATTCGTTCAAGTGACAATGTGGCTGATTTATTCACCAAGTTTCTTCCCACTGCAACTTTCAAGAAGATGGTGCACAATATCGGAATGCAAAGGCTCAAGGATGTTCTCATTAAGGGGAGTTAATACGCGTTGTACTCTTTTTCGCTTACGAGGTTTTATCCCACTGGGTTTTCCTTGTAAGGTTTTTAATGAGGCAGCATAAATGCATATTATATTTCAATTAGACATTCAAGGGGGAGTGTTATAAGTGTACCATATATAGTGAATGTCTACTTTACCATATATAGTGAATACCTACTTTACCATATATTGTGTATGTCTATTTATGGAAAAGTTACAAACCCCAAGGCTAGTTTTCCCCTATAAATAAAGAGGTTTCCCTCATTGTAATTCATCCTTCAAGAGAAGAAATAAGAATTACTCTCTCTATTCTCTCTACTCTTCTTCTTGTTCTTTATTATTTTATAACAATAAGAATGTAATCAATGATTTTGTAAAGATTTAATCTTAAAAAAAGGAAAGATTTTAAATTTTTATTTTAAATATATAATTGTACTACAAATATGGTTCAAATTTATGTCTCTCTTAGTCTCTACTGCATGACATTCTTAGCCAAAAGCAGCAACGGAAAGAGGTACTGCATGACAAATGCAAAAGTGATGATTCATCAACCACTTGAACTTCTGGTGGTAATGTATATTTATGTTTACATTATTATATTAAATTATTGAGAACCTTTGAAAAGTGATTTGAACTTTTTGTACTTCATTAAAAATCTCTGCAATAGATAAAATCATTTAATTTTAAATAATTAAACATTACACGTGCAGGCATATGCGGTTAATTAATCTAATATATTAAAAGTGTGATGACACTTAAAAAAGTTATTCGAACTTTTTGCCCTTCACTAAAAGTTTCTACTTTAGAAAAAATCATTTTTCACCTTTTTTCCTCAAATTATTATAATATTAATATTGACTATAATAAATATATAAGAAGTAAAACTTCAAAATATGGACAAAACCATCAACTGATCCTAATTCTACCCAAAAATCAACATTATACGGTCATTTACTATATTTTTAGCATTAAAAAATAAATATTTAAATATAACCCTAATATATGTTTAATGTCTTCCACTACAAAAACGGTCGCACATTTTGTTTCTTAGGCCTTTGGGCTGTAGGTGACAAAAGAGTTTTAAAATGAGGTATAGGTGACACAAGTATTAATAATTGAGTGGAGGTGACAATTACTTGATTATAGATTAAAAACGTTGGGTAAGTTTGAGAATAGCCCAGAATTTTTTAAATTTATACTTTGATCCAAATGTTTACCTAATATAACGGGAAACGGAGGAAAAGGGGTATCTTTCACTCTCTTTTTATTCATTGTTGTTTTCTCTCTTGGTGATTTTTGTTGTTCATTGTTGGTGCAACTTTATTCATCATCTTCTACTTCATTATCATCTTCATCTTCTTCTTGTTGACCATTGATGTTGTTGTTGTTACCGCTACTGTTGCTATTTGACCAATTTATTAGGTCAAAGTTTGTTTCGTACATCACTTTCCACTTTGGTATTACTTCATAGGAGACTTTGGTAAGTCAAATTATGATTTCAGTTGAATTTGTTATCTGAGTAACTGCTATTGTGCTATTTTTTCAACAATAGATAGCACGCGAACATGAATGCAACATAAGAGCCATCTATTTAAACAGATTTGTTTCAATGGAAGACTCATATGTTGGATTCATGTTTATGGTTCTAAAGTGCTGTAACATGAATCAAACAGATGGATCATTTGTTGCAATATATGATCCATCTGTTGCAACAGATTAGTTATCTGGTGCAACATGATAAAAATCTGGTGCAACAAATTAGTAACCTGTTGCAATAGAACCTGAAATCGTTTCCAACAGACGTGTTATCTGTTGCAACAGGGTAAATATCTGTTGCAAAAGATTATTAACCTGTTGCAATAGAACCTGAACTCAATTACAACAGACGGTAAATATCTATTGCAACATATTCGTAACCTATTGCGATAGAACCTGACCTCGATTCCAACAGATCATCTTTTGTTGTAACAGGTAAGTCATCTATCGCAATAGGTTAATTATCTATTGCAACACGTCACTCATCTATTGGAATCAGCTTCAAAGGTTCCTCAGTACTGTAACATCAATCCCAATAGGCACTTCATCTATTACAATAAATATATAGTCTATTGCAACATATGATTCACTTGTTACAACAGATGACTCGTCTGTTGAAATCAGTTTCAGAAGTGTAACATGAATCCCAACAGTTAAGTAATCTGTTGTGACTAATTACACATCTGTTGGGATTTACTTGCGGCACTATGAAATCACTATTAACTTTTTTTAACGAATAACTTTATTTAGGTACCACTAAGGGAGGGATCAATAACAATAGGGGTGGATTTTCATGGTCAATGGAATGAGAAGAGCAATCGATATGGATGGTGTTGGAAGGAGGGTGAAATTCTAGAGATGATAGCTATGATAGTCCAAAGTGATGTTTCGTATGATGATTTTTTGAACTTAATCATCAGCTATTGTGGACTGAATTTTCAATCGAAAGAACTCGTCATCAGCTACATGCACAGCTCCTTTGAAAATCAGAGGGTACTGCCTTTCAAGATAATCGATCAGTTTCGGCTGCGTGCTTATCTTAGTGATTCATCCAAGCCAATGTTAAGGGTGTACGTGGCTAAAAAGACGAGAGAGAATAAAAACCAGAACGTAGTAGAAAAACAACATCAAGACATCTTTGATAATAGGTTGGATGATCTAGACATGAATATTTCAGATAATGATCAAACACCTACGCCCATTGATGTGATCGATACGGTGTGAGGTTCTTCTCAATCGACATAACCTAGCAATCTTCAAGACGACGGGACCGGCTTTTTCAAAGAAATGTCATTCAAGGACAAGAATGAACTATCTATCACTTTGTTTATTTCTTGCTTGAAAAAAGATTTCAGAATAAAGAATGTGATTAATTTGAGTAGTGTCTTTAGCTACAAATATGTTAATTCGAACTGCAAGTGGTGGTTGAAAGCGGTGAAGTAAGTAAGTTCTGACAGATTCATCATTTATAAACATGAAAAGGATCACACATGTGGTTCGGAGCACATCTTGGGCCAAAATCCTCACACCACGGCAAAGGTCCTCGGTGAATATTTCAAGAGTTATTTCCCCAATGGCAAAGTCCCTTCTACAAGGGTTATAGCCAATCAACTTCTTATGGAATTGGGTTTACTGGTCAGTTATTGGAAGATATAAATGGCCAAGGGGATTGCCAAGGACTTGTTTAGGGGGACACACGAGCATAGGTATGCAGTCCTAGATGCCTACTGTTACATGATTGAGTCCACAAATCCCAAAAGTAAGACGGGATTACATATTGAAGGAAATGAAAGGTTCAAGTAATTTTTTGTGTCCTATGGTGCTTGGATTCAAGGTTTTAGATATTTAAGAAAAGGCATAGCTGTCAACGGTACCTTCTTGAGGACCAGGTATAATAGAGTTATGTCAGCGGCGGCGGTGCAAGATGTGGAGAATCACATCTTTCCTATTGCTTTTTGTGTAGCGGGCAAAGAATGTGATGCCTCTTATGGATTATTTTTTTAACAACTGCGAAGCTGCGTCAAAGATACCGAAGAGTTGTGTTTTATTTTGGATAGGCATCCAAATATTCCAAAGATGGGTTCAATTTTATTCACTTTAGCTTACTTTGGTTGTTATATTAGGCATCTTGGAGAGAACATTCGGACCAACTATCACAACAAAAGGGTCGTGACCCTTTTTTATAGAGCAACTAAAGCATATAGTAGCGAGGAGTTTTTAGACCATTTCAATCAAATAACGAATGTGAATCCCAAGGTAGCAGAACTTTGCGTACGTGTCAGTTTTGAGAGATGGAGCCGGGCATTCTGTCCGGCAAATAGGTACATTCTTATCAATTTAATGTCTTGTTTGAGTTACAAGTTTAGTATGATTTCGTACTAAGTGATTCTTTTGTATAAGTACAATATTATGACATCAAACATAGCTGAATCGGTGAATTCATTGTTTGGTGATGAAAGAGAATTTCCCATCAAGGCTATGTTTGAAGTAATAAACAAGAAGTAAGACCAATTTTTTAACGAAAGACGTGTGCAGTTCAAGGGCCCAAAAAGAACCCGATTTGTTCTCGAAATCAAAAAAATTATATCAACGAACATCAGTTTGGGAAATAGGTTATTATCTCATAAAATAGCAGATTACAAATTTAGTATCACCGGTCATGGTGATGTTGCCACGGTCGATCTTCAAACAAGATCTTGTACGTTCAGAGTTTTTGACTTAGACAAAATACCCTGTCCACATGCCATAGCAGCGCTTCAATCTCAATACGGTCCAAAATATGGACCTTAAGTTTACGAGCACTCCTCTCAATATTATTCGGTGGAAAAATATGAAATGGCATATAGTGGGCATATTACTCTGATGCCTCCCGAAGAATGTTGGGTTGTTTTTGCAGAGCTTTTGGGGAGATTAATACCTCCTCCATATATTGACCCATGCACTATCAAACTGGGATGAGAGCACTATAAGAGAAGGTGTGAAGTCGGAGAATCATTTTCATCAAGAAGAAACAAGTGCTCCGTATGTACGTGCGCTGGCCACAAAAGAACTACATGCCTGGATTGTAATCCACCATGATCGTTGTAATTACAGAAACTTGTGTTGTTGTTTGTTGTGGACTTTTATATATTTAACTCATTGTTGTGAATGTAATGTTATCATTTATTATATATAAAATATCTTTTTTAATAACTTGTGCATCAATAAAATGAGGCAAAACATGAAATAAATAATACTGGAGACCATAATTATTCTCAACAAATTAACTATATGTGGAAACAGATGGATGTTAGCTGGAAGAACACAACACAGTTCCATTAAACTAAAATGTTTTCCTCCAATAAATGGCAAATCTGTCGCAACAGATGGATAATCTGTTGACAGAAACCTAATCGATGACCAATATGTTCCAACACATGGTTCATCTGTTGAAAGAACTCAAAAGCCAAAATTGTTATTGCTACTGGATTCAAAATTGCTCCTTACCTCCACCCGTCGATGTGTTAACATGTATGTTTAGAAGAACTAGACAGAATGAAAATTGAACAAGACTTAAAAAGCCAAAGTTGACTAAAATTAAAATTTTCAGTAAACAAAAGAATAAAATACATTAGGTATAGATCCGATATAGAAAAATTAAAATACATACGCTAAAAGTAAAAATACATTCTAATTATTGTTATCATCATTATCATCATTAATGACAGTTGGCCAATCAACTCGCAGCAGCAAGGCCCTCATCAGCCTCTACATTTCTCTGAACATCGTCGCTCTCACGGTGACCAACTCCATCTGCAGGTCATTAACCTGCCTCTGAAGTTCCCGCACTGTGTTGCGGAAAATAGCAATATCCCAAACAGGATCAGTCATATCTAGAACATGCATGAATTGATAAATGTAAGGAAAAGAGTCCAAATGTAATACAATGTATACTACAAACTGGTAGATTTACATCAAAAAAACTTACCTCAACGAGAAAAAAATATGTTCTTTGAAGAGAAGTGGTTGAAGATGTCACACAAAAAAAAAAAATACAAGAAATAAATAAAGTTTAGCAGAATGAAGATTAAGGAGGGACCTATTTATAGAGGATTGATTATGGATGTGTAAGGACAAAAGGCATGTCTGTTCAGCAAAAAAGGTACATCTATTCAACTCCATTGTATTAATTACATTCAAACTGGTGACATTTTATTTTCTGAAAAAAATCATGACTTTTTCTTTTACATTAATACTTCTCACCTTTTCAAAGTGATTTGAGACATGATAACAGTCGGTATTATAGAGTGGTTACAACAGATCGTCCATCTGTTGCAACAGATATAGCATTTATTGCAACAGATGGTCTGAATGTACAACAGATGGTCTGTCAAAACAGATTTACCATATGTTGCTACAGATGGTTTGTATGTGCAACAGATGAGATATCTGTTGCAACATATGTATTAACTATTGCGATAGTTGGACCATCTGTTGGAGGAGATGTTTTGATTTATTCTAACAGCTGATTCATCAATTGCAACAGATGGAGAATTCAGTTCATCAACTATTTTGAATATGTTAGATAAAAAGTCATGAATCTTCACCTCTTTTTTAATAGTCATCACATACGTGCAGATGAAAAAACATTTTCTAGTCTGTCGCAACAGATTTATCATTTGTTGCAACATATGGATTATTTATTGTGAAAGATGGACCATATATTAAAGAAGATATTTTGATTTCTTCCAACAGTTTATTCATCAGTTGCAGCAGATGGAGGTTTCGATTTATCAACTGTTTTGAATGTGTTAAGATAAAAAGGCATGACTCTTCACACCTCTCTTTTAATAGTCTTCACATGCGTACAGATGAATAAACAACATTGTCTGACATGTCCTGATAGGGTAGGAAAAATAAGTTGCGTGCAATGGATCCACTCTCATGCGTGGGATTTATGTATATTATTGATCAGGCTACCGTAATAGACACACATAAAGTACAATAATTTTGTGAATACAGTGTTTTACCGATTAGACACTGATCCTTCAAATAAGATCCTGTATTATACAGTTTAGTTTGATAGGTGCGAAATGATAAGGCCTAAGGATTCTAAGACAGTGGTGTTGATACCCCATTACAATTTAATGACGGTTTATGCTCATGCTTTTATGTCAAGTTTGGGGAAGGGTTCAAGTTTTTGGTGGCAGTGTAAATATCCAATAGTGATTGGACCAATTTTAATGGCGCAATGGACTTCTTGAAAGGCCTTCAAAGCCTTGCACTACAGCAAATAATGATGGAACTAATAGAAATTCCCCTGGTCCAAAATGATATTGATGGATTGATGGAGAAGACTTTTATACAGCAGAAGGTGCTTGAAAGAATACCTGTGCAGGAAGGTGGGGGTGGAGAAGGCCATATATCATATCAAACCTTATTTAAAAAAAAAACAAAGAGAAGTAAGTAAGGAACTTCTAGCGAATATGGCCAATGAAATTTACATAAGAAACGAAAAAATTGGATGAGCTTCAAATGTGGAAGTGTATCCAAATATAAAAATCCGTCAGTCGTTGAAGAAAAAAAAAGATTGGTCAATAGGACTGGAGCTGGACACTTGGCAAGAGAATTCAGATAGCGAGTGTGGCCTCAATGAAGACTCTCACAAAGTGCAGGACTAGAACTCTAAGGAAGAAGTTTCGCAAGCATAGGAAATTGGTAAGATTGTCAGTCAAAATAGATACCTAAACCAACAACTCTTGAATTAAAAATAAGGGAAGCCAAGGTGTCAATTTCTGAAGTCTAACTTGCATGCCATTCCTTCTGTTTGTTGCTATGATCAGGTCAATGGCAGTAGAAACAAAAAGGTTTGAAGTTGGACAGAAATCCCATGCCTTGTTGTTTCCACTGCCTTTGACCTGACCAGAGCCATAAACGGGAGGCATGGGATGCAAGTTTAACTTGAGAAATTGTCACCTTGTCTTGATCCCATAATTTTAATTCAGGAGTAGTTATTTCAGGTTTCAATTCTGACCGACAATCTTACCACCTTTCGTGCTCATGAAGCTTCTTTCTTAGAGTTTTGGTCCTGCATTTTATGGGTCTTCATTGAGTCCACACTCGCTAGTTGCAGTCTCTAGCAAAGTGATAAACTCCAGTCCTCTTGACCATTCATCTTTTTCTTCAACAACTGATGGATTTTTATTTTTGGATTCACTTTCACATTCGCAACTTATCTAGTTTTTTCAATTTTCATGTCAATTTCATTAGCCAATTTTGCTACACTTTCCTTCCTACCCTGTGTTTCCTCTTAAACAAGGTCTGAGATGATATATGGCCTTTTCAACCTCCCCCTTCCTGTACATGTATTCTCCCAAGCACGTTCTGCAGTATAATAGTCTCCTTAAGCAACCCATCCATATAAATTTGGACCAGGGGAATTTTTATTGGTTCCATCGTTGTTTGTTGCAGTGCGAGGCTTCAGAGGCCTTTCAAGAAATCTATTGCGCTATTAAAATCGGTCCAATCACTATTGGATACTTACATTGCCGCCAAAAACTTGAGCCCTTCCCCAAACTTGACATAAAAATATGATCATAAATCATTATTAAATTGTAACAGGGTATCGACACCACCTACTCGGTCCCTCATCCTTCCCAGTTCGAACCTAACAATCTTAATTGTAAAATGCCATATTTTGTTTGAAGGATTAACGCCTAATAGGTAAACAACAAACATTCACAAAATCATTGTACTGGCTGTGTGTTTTCATGATAGGTTGATCAGTAATACATACCTCCCACATATAAAGTGGTTCCATCTGCAAGCACCTTATTTCTCCGAACCTATTTTTACTCTAGTCTTTAATGCTGGTTGGGCAAAAGTGGATCCAATTTCACTTCTTTTTATTGCAACAACAACAACAAACCCAGTGTATTTCTCCTTTTATCTGCAAACAAGAGAAATATATTTGATGTCAAACAAGAGAAGAACAAAAAGAATATTACAAAAAGGTAACACGAAACTGAGTGAATCAACAGATGACCAATCTGATGCAATATATTACCCATCTATTTAATCGATGAGACATCTGTTGCGACACATGGATTACATATTGCAACAAATGGCTCATCTGTTAGAATAAATCAAACCATCTTTGCTACTGGTTTGATTTCTTCAAATAGTTACTCCGTTTGTACAATAGGGTAGCAAAAAATTGAGTGAATCAATAGATGACCAATATCATGCAATAAATTACCCATCTATTCAACCGATGAGTCAGCTGTTGCAACAGATGGATGAAATATTGCAATAGATAGGTCATCTATTGGAATAAATCAAACCAGTCTTACTACTGGTATAATTTTCTTCAAACAGTTGCTCCGTCTGTTCCAACAGTTGATTCATCAGTTGCAATAGTTGAGAAAACTGTTGCAACACCACCAACAACAAAGAAACAACACCATATGTTCTAACACCATCAACAATACAAACACCACATGTTCCAACACAACCACCACCCCCAATAACAGCAACACCAAAGTAACAAACAAAAGACATAAAAAAAACTAAACTGACAAGACTTTTTAAGTTCTCCCAACAAATGACTTTTTTGCATATTTTATTAAAAACAACGGTTCATTCATTCAAGACTTAAAAGTCACCTTTCCTTTAATTTTCTCAATAAATAGAAAACTGGTAATGGGTAAATCATTAATAGCAACAGATGTAAATATCTAATTTAAATTACATACAAAGAAGAAGATAAGATAGAAAGAGCAATAGTGAACCGTACCTTCAATGTCAAAAAATAAAAGGGATCAGAACATCCAGTTCAGTCGAGAAAAGATAATGATCGGTTGATATTCGAAATGATCCTCATCTAAAAGAAGAGAGAAAAGAGATGAAAAAATGAAAGAAAGAGAATTGAGAATGAAGAAAAGAGAGAGATGAGTTGAGTTTCTCGCCTCGAGTTTATGGCTGAAGGAGAGAGTATTCTACTCCCTCCGTTTCATATTAGTTGAGTTGGCCCCTATAGACTTGGCACATCCATTAAGAATAATATTTATTAGGGGTCTATTTTACCAAATTATCCTTATTAATTATGCTTTGAAAATATAAATTTGAAAATATACAACTTGTTTAGTCATTTAATGATAAGGGTAAATTTAAATATATACAGCTTGTTTAGTCATTTAATAAAAGGGTATTATTGGAAGAAAATATTAAAATCCTTTTGATTTCATCATTGAGACAAATAAATTGGAACAAATATTTTTAGAAAGAGGGTCAACTAAAATGAAATAGAGGAAGTAGATATGGGTTTTAAATATTCATTAATAACTTTTGAGGGGCACGAGGAGACGGTGACATTAAAAAGACCAGATAAGACTACTCACTAAGAAGATTTTTGAGTTGTTCAAGTAATATTTTTTACCGCCTTAGTATTTTATCTTTTTTATCTCGGACAGGAAATAACTAAATTGCTTTAAAAAGGATCTTAAAACATCAAAGTCATACTTTGCAACAGACGACAATTTCTATTTGAATATTTCCAAAGCTCGGATATCTGTCACAACAGATGGCAGCGCTTGTTTGATAATTTACAACATATGAGTAATATGTTGTAATAGATGACTTAATCTATTTGATTATATCCAACAGAAAAGACATCTGTTGCAACAAATTGAATATTTGTTTTATACAATTTCAATTGAGTTCATATGTTAGAATAATACCTTAATTGATTAATCTAGGTCCATGGACAAGGTATCATAGGGTCAACTACAACTTCAATTGAGTCTTTTGGCAATTGCATAATGAGACAGTATTGTGTTCCTCCCAGAGTCGTCGATCAATCACTTTGAGCTGAACCGATTCTTATTTCCTCATGTGTTCAACTAATTCCTTAATTGATTAATGTAGGACTAGGGACGAGTTCCCATAGGGTAAACTACAACTATAATTGAGTCTTTTGGCATTTACATGATGAGAAGGTATTGTGTTCCACCCGATCAGAGTCGTCGATCGATCACTCTGAGCTGAATAGATTATTATTACCTCATATGTTCAACTAATACCTTAATTGATTAATCTAGGACTAGGGGTGAGTTCTCATAGTGTCAACTACAATAGATGGCAACTCCTATTTGATAATTTACAACAAATGGGTAATTTGTTGTAATAGATGACTTAATCGATTTGATAATTTACAATAGATTGGTAATCTGTCACAATAAATGACTTAATTTTTTTGATAATTTAGAACATATGAGTAATATATTGCAATAGATAACTTAATTTGTTTGATTATATCAAACAGAAAAGACATCTGTTGCAACAGATTGAACATTTATTTTTATACAATTTTAATTGAGTTCATATGTTAGACTAATACTTTAATTGATTAACCTAGGACTAGGGGTGAGTTATCATAGGGTTAACTACAACTTCAATTGAGTCTTTTGGCAATTGCATGATGAGACCGTATTGCGTTTCTCCCGACTAGATTCATCGATCGATCACTCTGAGCTGAACCGATTCTTATTACCTCATATGTTAAATTAATACCTTAATTGACTAATCTAGGACCAGGGACGAGTCCTCATATGATCAACTAAAACTTTAATTGAGTCTTTTGGCAATTGCATGATGAGAAGGTATTGTGTTCCTCCCGACCAGAGTCGTCGATCGATCACTCTGAGCTGAACTTATTCTTATTACCTCATGTGTTTAACCAATAACTTAATTGATTAATCTAGGATCAGGGAAGAGTTCTTATAGGGTCAACTACAATTCCAATTGAGACTTTTGGCAATTGCATGATGAGAAGGTATTGCGTTCCTCCCGACCAGAGTCATTGATCGATCACTCTAAGTTGAACGGATTATTATTACCTCATGTGTTCAACTAATACCTTAATTGATTAATCTAGGACCAGGGATGAGTTCTCATAGGGTTAACTATAACTTCACTTGAGTTTTTTGGCAATTGTATAATGAGAAGATATTGCGTTCCTCCCTACCAGAGTCGTCGATCGATCACTCTGAGTTAAATCAATTCTTATTACCGTATATGTTCAACTAATATCTTAATTGACTAATCTAGGACCAGGGATGAGTTCTCATAGGGTCAACTACAACATCAATTGAGTCTTTTGGCAATTGCATGATGAGACGGTATTTTATTCCTCCTGACCAGAGTAGTCGATCGATCACTCTGAGATGAACTGATTATTATTACCTTATATGTTCAACTAATACCTTAATTAATTAATCTAGGACTAGGTGTGAGTTCTCAGAGGGTCAATTACAACTTCAATTGAGTCTTTTGGCAATTGCATGATGAGACGGTATTGCGTTCCTCCCAACCAGAGTCATCGATCGATCACTCTGAGATGAACCAATCTTATTACCTCATATGTTCAACTAATACCTTAATTATTTAATCTAGGACTAGGGGTGAGTTCTCATAAGGTCAACTACAACTTCAATTGAGTCTTTTGGCTATTACATGATGAGATGATATTATGTTTCTCCCGACCAGAGGCATCAATCGATCACTCTGAGGTGAATCAATTCTTATTACGTCATATATTTAACTAATACCTTAATTGATTAATCTAGGACTAGGGGTGAGTTCTCATAGGGTCAACTACAACAGATGGCAGTGTCTATTTGATAATTTACAACAGATGGATAATCTGTTACGACAAATGACTTAGTCCATTTGATAATTTATAATAGACGGGTAATCTGTCGCAACAGATGACTTAATTTTTTTGATAATTTACAACAGATGGGTAATTTGTCGCAACAGATGACTTAATCTATTTGATATTTTATAACAGATGGGTAATCTGTTACAACAAGTGACTTAATCTTTTTGATAATTTACAACAGGTGGTTAATCTGTTGCAACAAATGACTTAATCTGATTGATAATTTACAACAGATGTGTAATCTGATGAAATAGGTTGAACATTTGTTTTTATACAATTTCAATTTAGTTCATATGTTCAACTAATACCTAAATTGATTAATCTAGGACTAGGGGTGAGTTCATAGGGTTAACTACAATTCAATTGAGTCTTTTGGCAATTGCATGATGAGAAGGATAAAAATTATGGATATTTTTTATAATTTTAAAATATAATTAAAATCAATTCGGACCAAATTAACATTTTCAAAACATGTCATTCTTTTTCAAAATACAAATCAACCCATACAGATCATCCATTTGCGAGAAAAATGTTCCATCATTTCAAATATTGAGTTCTCGCTCTTTTCTCTTTCTCAACAATACAGTACAGACAACAACTACTCAACAAATTGCTCAACCCTTCTCAACAGATCGATTTTCTTCTCATTTTTACCACATTGGTGTTATTTTCAACTTCATTCTTGATTGTATCAGTCGTTTTCTCTGTCTTCATAGGTAACAGATTTTGAGAAGAGTTCTATATTTGTTATTATATTCTAAAAAATAAGGGATTTTAAGTTAATGATGAAAAAGAAAACTTTTAGTTGTATTATCTTTGAGAATGAGTTTACAATTTTGAGTTTTGATGGTAAAATCGTAGGAAGAACTTGAGAAAGCCCTAGTTTTTGTTACAGTATTCCGTTGACTATTTGGTTAGTGGTATTTAGGGTGGCATTGGTTGGTGGTGTTTATGGTAGCTATCGGTGGTATCGGTATTCGTGGTGGTTGTGGCATTAGTTGGTGGTGGTTGTTGGTGTGTCAGTATTGGTGGTGTTTGTAATATATTTTTTTAAGATTTATGCATACATTAATTGTAATGTAATTTTTGTTTTTCTGTTGTTTGTAGGTAAAACATGTCTCCCAAAAGAAAAAAACGTGAAAGTGGATCAACTTCTGACCACCCAACAACAAAGGCTATAGTACAGAGGGATTTGAGGGAGCTTCCTGAACAATCTCAGTCAGGTAAAAGTGAAGTTGAGGAAAGATATAAAAATAATGTTAAGAGAGGTGGACAAAGGTCTATAGATGGTGATAAAGAAAATAAAAGTAAGAAAGAGGAGGAATTAGAGAGTGAGAAAGAGAATGATCATTAACATAATGATAATGGATCACCAATGGGGCATGAATTAATATCGACATCCCAGTATGATACTGTCAAAACTATTAGTATTGACTGGTTTTAAGTTGCAATGTCGATAGATGACCCTGCAGCAGAACTAACTGGTGAACTTGTACTTAAATGTCAATCGGGGAAAAAATTTAATTATTTTAGGAAAATTATGAAGAAAGAAAATATAGATGGACTTTTTAAGAGGAGCTGCTTTGGACGCTTTCTAGAGCTGCCCGAGGAAACCCCTGCCCATTTCCAAATAAGGATGGCATATGGTCTTCTCAAGTGCAGGATCAAGTACGTGGGGAATGATAAAGATTCATAGGAGGGGGGCAAAAAATATGGATAAAATATGGATCAACTACTGTAACATGCATATTTATTTTAGCTTGCAATAGTTTGCCATAATAACGGGCTTGAGATGTGATCATCCAAAATAACCACCTATCGCCAAGGGAACACCCCGTAAAATATCCAAGGCAAGCAGCAAAACCAACAAACACGAGGAAAAAATAAATGGATTGTTGAACATTGCTCGATGTAGCTACAAAGGATCGGATTTGTTGACAGATCTCAGGGATAAAATCATACCAATACAGTACAGTGAGCAATTGTGCTTAGTTTGGTTTGCCCATTCGGTTATATTGGCAAGAGACGTCAACAAGGTCATAGAATATGATTTGTTGGTGCGCTGAGGATTTTGATAAATTCAACAATTATCCCTGAGGATACGACAGCTTCTACTTGACTATCCAATATTTACTGACAAAGCAATCCTCAGGGACAACCACATTATACGGCTTTCCTCGGGCTTTCATGGTAAAATTAATCACTATTTTTACTCATCCATTAATTTATATTGAATATAGTTATTAGAGTATGACTTTTTTTTTCTTGCTTCCTTTTTACATGTTTTAGGCTTGGGCAATTGAAGCAATTCTTCCCCTCTAAAAGCAGATAATGAATTACCCGGATGAGGTTTCTTATCCAAGGATGTTTAGGTGGTTGGCTGCAAAGAACAATCCAAAAATTAAGGAGGCTGATATTTTTAACCCTTCGGATGATGCAGTACGTCTTCTTCAAGTAAAATAATTTTACTCAATGAAAGATATTGAATAGATGTTATATCTGGTGCAATAGATGTTATATCTGATGTACCGAATAGGACATCTATTGCGACAGATTACCCATCCTATGCCAACCAGTACAACAGATGGATAATATGTTGCGACAGATCATCTGTTGCAAAACATGTAACTCAACAGATTACCCATTTTGTGCAAATGGTGCAATAGATTGGTAATCTTTTGCGACGGATGATTGATATTTTGCATCAGATTATCCATGTGTTGCTCTGG
Organism: Capsicum pubescens; assembly: GCA_030864215.1. Lineage (NCBI taxonomy): Eukaryota > Viridiplantae > Streptophyta > Magnoliopsida > Solanales > Solanaceae > Capsicum > Capsicum pubescens. Next base: position 85,541,220 of record CM061548.1, read on the forward strand.
TTCTCTGAACCCGACTCAAATGAATTTTAACCATCTACTACAAACTATGCAACATATGTGTAATCTAATACAACATATTATTAATCTATTGCAGAAGTTGACTATGTTAACATGTAACCCAACTGTGAAAATTATTATATTATATGATTTAAATGTGTCTATCTTTTTTGTATAGGTTGTACATCCATGGATCGTGCCTACTGAGAAGGAGTTAGTGATGACTTATTTTATTACTCTGGTCATGTTGATACTATAGCAGACCCAATGGTGGAATTAATAAAGAAGAAATTGGCTGGAGTAACAGTCATAAGAAGAGCAATTAGGCAAGGTCAACCTAATGTTGAGGCTCTTCATGACCAACCTACTGAGGCAGATCTAGGTGCTTCTTCTGGTGAAGTTGTTGGTGTTGGTGGTAGGCATACTGATGTTGTTACCACTTGTGATGATGAGCAAGTTGATGCTCAAGAAAAAATAAATATGTTTGAAAAAAACCCTTTCACAGGTCCCTCTCAGCCTTACACAGGTCCTTTTCACCCCTCTTCGCCCTCTTGTTCTCATTGCAAATATGAAGAGTGCAAGGACAACCAGAATAAATTCTTTGAAAAAGTATAGGCTATCTCTAAAGCTATCGAGGAATTCAAATCTAAGAAAGGTGTCATACCATCCATAATGGGTATCATACCAATCAAGAAGGTGAGGGAGCCATACACTCCTACAAAAGCGGATAGGAGGAAGAAAAGAGCAATTAGCAACGTACTCTCCTGTCGTAAATCAAAAAAATTATAACTCCTCCCTCTCTAAAAGTTGTTAAAGTTCAGGGGCCATTCAATAAGGTAGACATATATACGGAACTTAGCTCCAAAGAGAAAAGGGATCTACGACGGGCCAAGAATGCCAAGCAAGGCACACCATATTACCCCAGGACTCTCTTTTTCCCTCTAGACTTCCAAACTATGACAGATATGTGTATGCGGTATGAGGACAAGTCAAGATTACTTTTCCTAACCTAGCCTTAATCTACTCTATGAAGAAGAAGCTACGCAACAAATGGGAAATCTGTTGCAACAGGTAGGTATTTTGGTGTAACTGGTAGTGGTTCTGATGCAACTTATTATCTATTTGTTGCATAAGTTGTGTTAGATTATTGATTCAGAGAACCCTATGCAATAGATGGACCATCCATTATATCTTTACAATTACTAACCTATTCAGAAATTGACTTCTTATATCACAACATGTTGACAAAATTCTCTGCCTCAATTGAAAGAGGCAATTAGCGTACCCAGAAGCTTATGACGTTGCCGATAGGATAATGGACCTCGACTTCTGCAAGAAGCTCAACGATTAGTACGATCAACTCAATAATGATGTTTCATACTATGGCACGGGATTTGATTTGTTAGTTTCTATATTGGACAGAGATGAAGAAGAAATAATAAAATATGTTAGAGATCAGAGGCCAAACCCATACGGCAAGAGATAGACCGAGGCAAAGAGGATTTTTGCAGTCATGAGCATGGATGGCATACATTATCGAGATATTAAGATATTACTCGAGGAGGGAAAGATCAAAGTTTATGACTGCAATAAACCTGCCATCGACGAGGTTGATCTTTTTTTCCACGTGCATCCACTGATGTAGTTGTTCCCTATTTTATTGAGGGAGAGTAAACTGATGAATCATTTGCCAGCGGAAATGTTGATGAAGAAATCATGGGATTTTGAAGGTCGAAACAAGGGAATGAACCTTCCCAAAAATGATACCAGTTTTGCGAGCGGCTCGCACGCTCTTGCACACATCGAATGTTTGCTGACCGACACAGAAATAGATGAGCCAACGACCTTTCTGTGCAACAACGTTGTGGTAAACCTACAAGAGGTCTGAGCTTATGGGGTACTAACTGAACGCTTGGATCCTGTGTAAATAGAAGAGCCTGTGAAATAACAATTTTTTATTTCAAGTCACACTTCACTTTACTTTAAATTACATGTACATGTAGTGGCAATATTTTTTTCTGATGAAAGTTGAGTGTTTTATAATGCAATAGATTGCCATCTGTTGCAAAATATATTCTATCTATTCTAGCAGATAGTTTATCTGTTGCATTAGGTTGGTCATCTGTTGCATTATGTCGATATTATTTCTATCTAATCTAAGTCTAATATGTTGCAACAGTGGGAAGACCTGTTTGATAATTTCCAACAGATGACGTAAATTTTACAACACATGCCTAAATTTGTTTGATATTTTCCAATAATTACGCTTGAATATTCATGTGCTCGACAACACCAAACCAGTAGCAAATACACCACCATGGAAATTTCAGCAATTAGGCTTGAATATCTATGTGCCCAACAATACCAAACCAGTAGCAATAACGACAACAATATAGTATCTTCTTGCTTAATTTTGCTTCTCTTCAGAAGCCTTGACTTTCTTCAACAAACCCCAAATTACACGATTTACTTGTGAAGGGTGTCTTTCTTCATACCAATCAATGTAATCACATCCACCCAATTTCTTTAAAAACAAGAACACAATTACAAAATAATTACAAGTCAATAATTAATCAACTAATTAAATTTAAAAAATATTACCTTTAAATCTTACAAGTAAAAAACCTACGACCTGGATTTTGTTGAGTATAAGAAGTCTTTAATAGAGCTTCATGACCGCACTTACAATATCGAAAATCGTTATCACAAAAAATAGTGGAAGATGCGTTCAACATTGTCAAGCTCGGTTGGAAAAAAAAAGATGAAAAAAAGAAAGACCAAATGTAAATAATTTGAATAATTTGGATAATTTGGATAGATAAAAAATGATGACAATGAAGAAGAAAATTTAAAAATTTAGGGTTAAACTTTGGGAAGAAGATGAATATATAAGACAATGGGAGAAAAAAATAATTGTTGGGGGCCAAGTCAGCAAAAAATACCAAACTGACACATTTGATGCCTATTTTATTTTATGTGTTTAAACTGAACATTGTCTACTTGATGCCTATTTTATTTTAGGTGTTTGAACTGAACACTGTCGATGGATTCTGACTTTTTTATTTCAATTCAGTTTCACTTTTTTACATATAGTGGCAATTTTTTATGTTCAATGAAAGTTGAATTTTTATAATGCAATAGATTCTCCATCTGTTGTAAAAGATATTCTACCTGTTCTGACATATAATTTATCTATTGCAATCGGTTGGTCATTTGTTGCATTATGTCGATGTTTCTATCTAAGTCTATCTGTTGCAACAGTGAAAATACCTGTTTGATAAATTCTAATAGATTACCTACCTGTTGCAACATATGTCTAAATTTGTTTGATATTTCCTATAGATGTGTCGTCTGTTGCAATAGATACATTATCTATTGCAATATTTGAATCTAGTATTTCATTTCAATTAATAAGTTGAAATCTAACAAAAAAAATAAAATTCATTGACAAAATAAAATCAATCGAAGCTTTCAGAAATTAGCTGAAATAAATCAATGAATAAATAAAATGTAAAAAAATTATTATGGATACAGATCTCAATAAATACATCAACAATTTAAATATTGATGTCAAGAATTCCTAAGGAGGGGTGAGGTTATTACTTTGACATCTCAAGTTATAAAGATCTACTCAATATGGACAAGTTGTTCTTCTTCCGGTGCTATGGAATTCGTCTTTGCTCATCGTGGATATTTATTGTCGCTTACGTACGATTTATGCTCTTTTTGTTCTCCGTATTTTCCATAAAAATAGTAGTATATTGTCTATGCTTTTCAGCAGTAGCTTCTACATCCACCTGGAAAGCCAGAATTGATCAATGCTAATCATGGAGATACAATAAAATGAAAAGAATAACTCATCTGTTCTAGAAAATCAAACAGGTCTTCCTCCATTTTTAAATTATCCCAAATAGATTATATTTTTGTTGCAATAATGAATCAACTGTAGGGATAAATTTCTACATAAGGAAGACTTGTATGATAATTTCCAACAGATGAACCATCTATTGCAACATATGACTCATCTGTTGCAGCAGATAGGTCATCTGTTGGTACAAATAAAAGAGGCACAAAGAGTTGTTTGATTTTCTAAAACATACGAGACATATTTCACAATAGATACATTATCTGGTGCAACAAGTTAGTCAACTGTTCCAACAGATGTATATATCTATTTGATAATTTTCAACGGATGTGTCATCTGTTGAAACAGATTTGTGTCTATTTTTTAGTTGGAAGATATATATATATTCACCTTCTTCAGCTCGTGCTACTCTCCTTTGGACATTGTACATTGCTTAGTGCAACACACGAATAGAGGAGTTGCAATTTCATTTTTTTGGATGCTTGATAATGCCTTGGAAATCACTTTCCTTCTCCTCTTAGCCTTAATCTCTAATGGAGTGGATGGATATAAAATCCTCTTTGATGGAATGACACCCCTCTTATATGTTAATTCCTTTATAGAAGTAGTTAATGCATTAATCACTACATCATGTTTCGCCCTGCAGTCTTGACATTTGCATGTAGAACATTCGCCGGGAGAGGAAAAATTTGTATAATCAGTATGATCATACTCATAATGGTTTGTTTTAAATACTGTAAGAGAAGTATCATTAGCACCAACAGCAGCACCACTACCACCGTCAACAGCTCCATCACCACTGAGACCATCAACAACAACAAGTGCGCCCTCCAAAATTATTTTTCTTGTAATGGTTGTTGCTCCAAATAATTCTATTCTATCGATGACCTTAGGGTCTGATAAAGTTTGCACAGACCATAAAGTAAGAAGAAATGGCATCTTTAACTCTCGGTTGGTCAGAACTAGCGACGGATGCACAATCTAACATAAATCATTACATATATTAGAATGATGATTAGATCATTCAAAAAAATTATTAATTAAAATAAAAACTTAATCATAATTATACTTACTACATCCTTCGAGGGATTGAAGAGATCAAGAAATTTTACATTTTTATCAGTTTTGGTCGACACCATCTTAAGATTCTTGGACAGGAAACTTCTTCCTGGTAGTTCACTTGTTGTCTCAAATAAGGAATGACTTCAAATGCCCAAGCCTATAAAATAACGTCAATAAATAAAAACCATTATTGAGTAAAAAAAATGAATGATATCATAATAAAAGAAAGAAACATTTACCATAAAAGCCCATGGAAAGCCATATAAGTTGACTGTTTTTGGCGCTAACGGAGTCAACAAATATTTGGCAGTCATTTTGAAGCTTTCATAACCCCAAGGATAGCTGTTAAATGCCTCAAGATCCTCGGAGAGATTTATTAGACCAACACTTATATTGTTGTTAACGTTTCTCGCCCAAAGAATATTATGTACAAACCAAACCAAGCGTAATGATTGTTAGTTCTTCTTTGAAAGTCCTTTACCTTTCAACGCTTCTATCAAATATTTGTTTTTGAAGCTTGGACCAACATTGGACCCCAGGTCATCACGATCACACGACTTGCCTTTATTTTTTTTAGGTGTGCGGGGTATTTTTTTTGGGTTAGAATAGGTATAACTTAAGAAGGAGGATAATATTTTAGTCCAGTAACTATGGAAAACTCCTTCCAATAAAAAAAAATAAGCATGCCACAATAATTTATCCACACCTCATCCATCTTATCTTTGTTTTCATACACAAACCTACGCTTAAGAAGTTCATATGCAATTTTTATTTAGAAACAAGCATTGTTGTCCTCCGGTAAATCAAAATATTTCTCAAAGCAGTTGTCCCTGAAATAAGAATCCAATTTTTACTCTTGAAGTATTTTTCTGAAGGTGTCGATAGATTTTCCCATGGCTAACTTAACCACGAAATCACCCATTAAATCTGTGGCACCATCGCACTGCATTCTCACAGAATAACGATCAATGCTGAAGGTTTTGACCAACTCTTCGGTGGAAGGGATATTAGCATTTGGATTATCTCTTTTGAAATATTCCTCCTCCCCGTGTTTATCATATTCTACTCCTGATTGAGATAACGCTTGTAAAGCAAGCTCATAGAGTGGTGGATGTAACCTAGCTACTTCACTTGTTCCTTTACTTGGACATGATTTAGTTTTTGTTCCTTTGGGAGCCATATTATCTAAAATTAATAGAAACATAAAAAATATATTATAGTTGATTAATACATCGTTACAAAAGGATAACAGTAAATCAAACAAGCAAAATAGTAAAATAGCAGTTCCAACAGATCACTAATCTGTTGCACCAGGTAGTATAACTGTTGCAGCATATAACTAACCTATTGCAGCGGATGAGTAATCTGTTGCAACAATACAAAATATATCACTCATCTTTTAAGACAGATGAATGGTTTGTGCAACAGATCACACATTGTTGCAATATATGAGTGATCTGTTAGAACAGTTAAATAACCTGTTGCAATGGATGAGTAATCTGTTGCAATAATACAAAACATATCACTCATCTTCTGAGAAAAATGAATGGTTTGTGCAACAGATCACACATCTGTTGCAACATCATCTGTTGTAATATATGAGTGATTTGTTGGAACAGTTAAATAACCTATAGCAATGGTTGAGTAATTTGTTGTGACAATACAAAATATATCACTCATCTATTGAGAAAGATGAATGGTCTGTGCAATAGATCACACATCTGTTGCAACATATGAGTGATTTTTCAGAATAGTTAACTAGCCTACAGCATCGGAGGTTGAAGTCATCGAAGATTGAAAGGAGAAATTTGCAGAACTGTTAGTTGGAAGAGAGTTGGGAGAAGCCGTCGAGAGAGAGGAGAGAGACTGGTTGATTTGGATTAAAGAGGGGTGTGGATTGGGTTGATTTGTATTTTTAAAAATATTAAAAAAAATTAAAAATATTAATCAAGTCCACAATTAACTTAATCAAGTTTCCTAATGATGTTTGACCCTTTCAGTTGGTCAATGTCACCAATCCTTCATTCAAGACCTAAAAGACACCTTTCTTTCAATTTTCTCTTGTTTCTTATGATTTAGGACTTAAGGAATGTTTTGTTTCTTTAGGTTTAGGACTTAATTATTGAATTCCTAAATATTAGGAATAAAATTTTATTTTAAGTAGGTCTCGAACTTAACTATTGGATTCGTAGAATTTAATCTTTTATATATAAAAAATTCTATAATTCTTCTACACTCCTTCTTATATGCTATACTTCTTCTATTTTTCTTTTTATTTTAGTTTTGATTCAAATTATTTCTTACATTCATATCAACATATTTCTACCTTTTTGTAATTTTTTTTAGTTAATAAATTTACCTTTTGTAATTTATCGTGTTTCTCTTTTAGTTGAAAATTTTTTACTGAAAAAGTGAACTAACATGTTGAGTCCTACCATACACGCAAATGTGAGTGGTCGTGCAAGTAATAAAATGGCCTTTTCAAGCTGAATATCGATCCTACAGGGACTTGGTGTTTAGCAAGCAATCCAACTCTGGCGTTACTAATGAGATTAAATAAATGCAAATTGTAACAAAAAGAGAGTTTGAGTTTTAGAAATTTAAAAGTAACAATGAACAATAACGAGAATATAAAGTGTTTGAAACAATAATAAGGAGGAATCCAGGGTCGAGGCAATTTGAACAATCCTACAAAGCTACACAATCTCGTTGGTCAAGTTAATTATCTTTGTTGTTGATTTACGGGATTAATAACATGATTATGGTCTTTTGAGCCTTTATCTTCTATTTAAATTATCCCTACAACTACATTGTTGAGCGTGGATGTGAGAACTAATTTAAACGCATTTGTATTTCATCTTGTATTTGAACCAAATGAGGCGAATTAGGTATATTCCTATCCTAACCGTGAATTCTATCTTTAATTCATCTAAAAGACTAGAACTCACTCCATATGTTCCACGTTCTAATCTAATGTTCCTCCTTCTGAGCTCACAATAGAAATACAGGTGTATTCTAAAGGTCGTGAATCAATAGAATAGCAATAACAAGAATATATGAACGACCAAATATGATAATCAACTTTAAACCAACTTAATTAAACGCTAAGTAATCATGTTCGTAGCCTCAACCCTAGAAATATAATTTTTACCCACTCATAATCTACTTTACAATCACCAAATTAATGTAGTTCATACAAGAATTAAGTAATGAAAAGAGAAGAATAAAACCCCTATTTGGAGCCTCTCTCGTGTGTTTGTTCTCTCCCAAGTTGTTCAAGAATCTATAGAATAGAAGATAAGTATCCTATTTATAGTAGAGGGGTAAAAATTGTCAAAAACACCCCTCCATACCATGCTCTTATCGTGTGGCTCAAGGGGCGTGGCACGTCCCTATCGCTGATGGCTACTTTTTCTTGCAAATCAACTTTTGGCCAGATCCGTGCCATCCCCTTATCGTGTCACTTAGTTTCTGTGGCACGGAGTGTTTCAAACTCCAATTCCCAATATAGTGTTGTTGCTCCACTTTGCTTCGTGTCTTATGGTTTGTAGATGTCTTTCGAACTCTCTTTAAGCTCGTCTTGCTTCCCGATATTGCTCTTTATGCGTTCAACCATCCATAAGCACGTTATTGACACTCAATCAAGCTCAATCTTCACAAGTGTCTAGCCCTGAAACACTAATCACATCCATTAGTACACGAACACAAATTAAACTCAATCAAATGAATATATATGCACTGTAGCTCACAAAGTAGACAAAAAGTATAGATAATAATTAACACTTTTGGACGTATAAATACGACGAAGATTATAACACTCCAATGAATGGTGTAGCCGAAAAAATCAAAGATTTACCTCTTTTCCTCTTTTTCAATAATTTTGTAAACTATTCTCTTTTAGGCTTATTACTCAAGCATATGCTCCAAATTCTTTGAGACATGCTTAATTTTTCCTTTACTTATATTTGCTTCATATTTGGGTTTGTAAACTGTTTGATCTCCAATTTTTGAATTCTACTTCTATATCTTACATACTCAAATGTAGAAAAAATCAGTGTTATTTTTTTGGTTGCATCCTTTGTTAAATTTCAGTACTTTAGAAATAATTTTTAATTATTTTTCAATTTACACGTATTCAATAACATTTTGCGCAATTATTTACTTTGATTTTAAAGTATTGATCTCTCTATTATTCGATTTTGATGTATAGTAGTAATAGTATAGCTAAATATGAGAGATATCAAGGAGAACGGGAAAAGAAAAAAATATGCGGGGAAGAGGTAAAAATAATTTTCTTATCAAATCTCTCTTTTTATTATGCTCATTGAATGAACATTTTCAAGACTATGCCTCGAACATCCACTCTCTTTCCCACGAGTTTAGATATAATGTAAATTCAGGCTATTATTCGATTTTGATGTGTAGTAGTAACAGTATAGCTAAATATGAGAGATAACAAGAAAAATGAGGAAATGAAAAAGTATGCAAGGAAGAGGTAAAAACAACTTTCTTATTAAATCTCTCTTTTATTATTATGTTCATTGAATATAATGCTCATTGAATGAGCATTCTCAAGACTATGCCTCGAACATCCATGCTCTTTCCCACAAGTTAACATATAATGTAAATTCAGGCTATTTTCCTCTTACAAAATTGATGAAGACGGTGATATTGATTTCGAACTTATTCGGTTGTCTGTAAAATATAATGGATAATTTTTTATGTATCAAATCATAGACATTTCATAGGTTCATAAAAGTAAAAACTAATCAAAGATGCCTAGACCAGAGACCTAAATTTTTTCTTATTTATATTTCACTCCATAAAGTGAAGGAGAAAAGAAATATATTCGATGGCCTGCACAAGAGGAAAACAAACTGAGGTACGTCTCTTTCCCTCACCTTGTCTCAGAAATTCCACAAAATTAATTATTGGTACAACTTTTTCTACTACTCTAATTTTGTTTTTCAATTTGTATAAGATTTAAATACATTCACGAATCCATATTAAAAAACAATAATATTTCTATAAAAAAAAAAGTCATTATTTCATATTATTCATCATATATTATAGAAATATGTCTCAATAAAGCTTTTGACAAGTATTATTCTTTCTTTTACATTTTTTTAGCTAAACCGATTCATTTAATAACTAAGAAATTCATCAGCCGAGGAAGTTCAATAAAATTGATTTTTATCTAGTACTTGCATTAAATTGAAAAGAACTATATAAATTATTGAGCACTTTCTACTTGTATGGGAATCAAAAAAATTCAAGATTAAGTTGCTCAAAAAAAATGTTTCATTCCTTAATATTAACTAGATGCCACGATTTTAAACTAATACACATCCACTTTGAGAATTAACACCTACAAAGAGAGATTCAGATGTTTAGTTTTTTTCTTTTTGCTACTGGAACTCATATATTAACTATGATCTATAAATTAAGATACTATGATCCTAAGTTGAAAGTATAATTTGTTAATGAGATTGCATTAGTTTAATATACTGTACACACTTGGAATATCTCAAAAAAGTATATAGTAACAACAGAAAATCACTTCTTAATTTCCGCTTTACCTTCAAAAAGTGCGGAAAAATTATCAATTAGCAACTCAAACATTTAGTTGCTTCTGTGGTGCGCTGCTATGGTCCTCAAAAGCTCAATTAGCAAATCACGATGATGTTGAAAGACAAGTAGAAAATAATTTGATTGCCTAACAACTAGAATTTAATTACTTATATCAAAAAAAAAAAATTAAAAGTTATCACTTTAAAATTATTTGATAGTACTACAATTTAGTATATGACAATGCATAAAATTTGAACTCGATAATAATTGTGGAAATATGTTATGTTTTCTCATCTTACACAAAAATTAAGAATTATTTGATGTCCATTTTGTTACTATTAAATAAGTATTAACCTGTAGATGTAATAGTATATCAATGACTTACTTAAAGTTTTATACTTGATAATATAACGTACACAGAACAATTTATTTTTGTATATCTATTTATTATTTATTAAATGTGTGAGGGACATTAGAAATGATGTTTGAACTTTTTATCCTTCATTAAAAGTCTTTGTATTAGACAAAATCGTCTTTTCTCTATTTTTCTAATATTTAAGAGTTAAAAAATAATTAAATATATTTATGATAAAACATTTCCTTATTATAAGTGATCAGAATTAATGGCAACTAAATACTTTTTTCATTAGTTTAAGAATTCTAAATCAACTGAATTTGATTTTAAGAAGACTTGAAAAATCTAGAAATAAATATAAAAGCGTTACAATAAAAAAAAATTAAGAAGTACCAAATTTTTTAAAGTTTTAAGTACGTAATAAGAATATAATCAATGACTTTGTAAAGATTTGACTTTAAAAATTAAAAAATATTTTAAATATAGAAAAACAAAAAGAAAAATAATGGTACTACAAATATGGTTCAAATTGATCCGTCTCTTTTAGCCTCTAGCAGCAAGGAAAAGAGGTGTTGCATGGCAAACGCAAAAGTGATGATCCATCAACCACTTGAAACTTCAAGTGGTAAAATATATATGTGTTTACACTACAATATATGTTTATGTTTATACTATTATATTAATGTGTGAAGGATCTTTAAAAAGTGATCTGAACCTTTTGTACTTCATTAAAAATCTCCATAATATATAAAATTATTTAACTTTAAATAATCAAATGTTACACGTGTGAGGCACGTGCAATAAAACTAGTTAAATAGATAAGCATCAGCATAATTATTAAATTGTAAAAAATTTAATCTTAAAAAAAAAAAAATTAAACTAACTACCAAATTTAATTTTTTTAAAAAAAAATGTTCTAGAAATTAAAAGCAACTACTAACTAATTATTACTTAATTAACTAAATTGTCCTAAACACTAACACTTATCAATTTTCTAGCCTTCATTTGGCAACAATCTAAGTAAGACTTTCTTACTATTTAGTAGTATATAATATAGTTATATAGGTCAAATCCATAGTGGTAGGAGCTTATAATATATGATTTGTTTAATCTGGAATCATAGTTATCACAGAACATGTTCATTATCAATTAATAATACTTATGGTGATTTTAGTAGTTTTTATAACATATGTGTATCATATTTTATGGTTTTTCCTTAAAAAGTGATAAACGTTTTTTATCAAACGATGATGATAATTCACTCAAAACTGACTTGATAAAAATATTTAGAAATGTATGGTCAAATACTAGCTTAATCATGACTTCCTCTGAGATCTAAGAGAGAGATGTCTTTTGTAGGTGATGAAAAGATATTGTTAATTTACTATAAATATACTGAACAGCCAGGGAACTACATCTCTTAAAGATTGACTTGAAGGTAGCCATACTTATCTTATGATATAAGTGGACTACTCGTAATAACGATAACCATGAGAGATAAAAGCAAAACCGCTCACCCTTTGCATCCCAACGTTAAATCATCTTTCGATAAAATGACGGTATAATGTGGGGAAGTCATGTCGGCGTCAATGATACGACGGGTGATAATTTAATGTAAATATGGATATTTTTTTATTCGATTGAAGCATCAAAAACACATCTAAACTAAGCCTGTTATTTGGATCAGTCCAGGCCGGTTTGGCCCGATTAGACCAGCCCAAAATGAAACCTGGACAGGGCTAACTCGGTACCGATTAAGTAGAGCGGTGATGAGTGATAAATTTATAACTCATTTACATTCAAAAGCGTGCACACTACTATGATTTAACGGTATGAATGAGACAACTTTGTCATTTGAATGCACTAATTTTCATATTTTGCAGGTACACAGGTGATGAGAAGAAAAGACGTGAAATGAGCTAAAAAGGGATCAAAAGGGGAAGAGAAGTGCAAAATCTAAAAAAGAATGAGCAGGATCTGACCCTCAGTTACCGCGATCGCGGTCTGAGGGCCACGATCGTGGCCAGTCAAGATCAATCAGAGTCAGCGATAGCGAAGGACTCACCGCGATTGCGGAAGTCGCGATCGCGACAAGCTAGGGTGATCGCGGCAGCGCGGGTTTATAGTGGGGGGAATTTTGGAATTTCATGAAGCCGACCCCGAATCCCATATAGAGCAAAAAAACTTTCAGTTTTTGGTATCTTCCCAACTACAATTGAACTTAGAGCAATTTGAAAACCTGGCCAAATTGGGAAAACAATGGTTGTTAATTTCTCAATTGAGTTTAGTTATAATTGAAGTTAAATTGGAGAACATTCTTGATTGCATCTTGAATGGAATCATTGAATCATCCTTTTGGTATATTTCTTTCCTTTAACTTTATGAATAGCTAAATATCTATCTTGGAATTATGTTGAAATAGGGTGCAACTATGTGTGGGTTGTGATTTATTAGTGTAGATTCTTGGTTAATGATGATGGGTTTCACTAATGCTTGTTTGATTGAGTTGGAATTTGTGGGTGAAAACACCAAATTTTCAAAATCTCACATCATCCTTGAAAGAGGGATGTGAGTATACTTTTGGATCCTATATCATCTTTGAAAGAGGGATATAAGTGATAAGGTATTAGTGAACAATAGTTATATGTAGCTTATTCCCTTTTCATTATCTTAGAAATAAGGGTGGAATGAGAATCAGTTAGGTCTTGGGCATCTTCTTAGAAATAGGGATGTCCAATTGAGGTATTGGGTGGATTTGCTTGCCACATCCATGAGGTATCTAAAAGGGTCTATGGGTGATACTCTTTATGTTTGGTTGAAAAACTAGCATCAAGAACCCCTAACCTAGCCTATCCATATAGTCGTTAACTAGAATTTGCATTTAATTAACATAAACCAATGCATTATTTGCCCCTAGGAAGACATAATCCCAAGACTTGTCTCATATTGAAATTTTATCCATATTTGTTGCCCTTAATTGGTAGTTTGAGTAGATTTTGGCAAAATAATTTTCCAAACCAACCAACTCCCTCCCCCCCCCCCCCGATTTTAATTTACGTATTTCATTTTATTTACAGTACGAGTATCTCTTTAGTAGCTATTAACACCCATAGGACTTGAAGACTAATTATACTCCTTGAGGATTCGACCCCAACTCATGTTGGGTTAATATACTTGACCAACGTGCGTTTTGCCCATAAATCATGAAGTGAGTTGAGCGTTATCAAAATAGCATCGTTGCTGTGGAGTGAAACTTAGTTTTCGCTTGTGCGGTGTTGATTGTAGCTTTAGGTTTACTCGCAGTGGTTGTTATTTATTTTGGTTGTTGTTTTTGTTTCGCTTTAGGTGATTTCAATAGTATCCACAACACAATGAGTGATCATGCAAGTAATGTCGGGACCTTTGATGGGGCCCTTGATGATGAGGAGCAACTCCATGATGATGGATGCGCGAGTGCTATCCATATCTTACCTAATCAAGGAAATGGGGTATTCCACATCATGAGTGTTATTTTATACATGCTTCAAATGAAAGGTCTCTTTGAGGGGTAATCTCATGAAGACCCCAATTTTCACTTAAAGAATATTGTAGAGGTGTGTGCCCCCTTCGACATTGCTCATATCTCACAAGAATCCATCCGATTATGCCTCTTTCCATTTTCTCAAACGGGTGAGGCGGTGTTGTAGCTATGATCTCTTCCCGCTAAGCCAATCACATCATGGGATGAACTTATCGTTGCTTTCTTAGATTGATACTCCCCATCATCAAAGATATTGTAATTACGTGACGAAATCACAAACTTTTGTCAATTGAATAGAGAGCCTCTATCTAAGGTATAGGAGAGATTTTATGGAAATCTTATGAAATGTCCCAACCACGAGGTCCCGGAGAAGATGTTTATCTAAATCTTCTACTAGGTTTTGGATCAACTAAACAAAACTATAGTTGATAATGCGTTTGGGGGTTCACTTGTGAAGTTGTTTAATAATGTGGCAACAAACTTGCTTGAGGAAGTCACAAAGAAAGATTGGAGTGGCATACCCGAGACACCGAGGTAGATAAAGGGTCCCTACCACCTCCTATGTTAATAAAGATCAAAGGAAGAAAAAATAAAAGAGGGGAAAAAACATGAGGAAAATTATGACGCAATTAGAGATCCTAACGAAGCATGTGATGGGTGCACCCGCAAAAATGGTGAATGCCGTGGCATCCAAGGGCTATGATGAAGAAGAATCCAAGAGACTTGATGAAGAAATTAGCTATTTGGCTAACTATCTGGTGGGTTCTCGCCCGTCCTATCAAAGGCAAGGTGGGAACCAAGGTTGGACCGATTGTGAAAGAAAATGGGAATGGAATGATAGGGATAGAGATCGTGATTGAAGGGACAAGAAAAGAGATTATGATCAATATGTGCCCCCGTATGACCGAGTAAAAGGCAAAGAGTCCAACTCTATTGATCCCCAAAAATTGAAGACCGAGGATGTGTTAGCAAGGATCTTGATGAGAGTGGAGGGAATGGACAAGATGGTCCGAGAATTGAAAGGCAACTTTTCAAAAATCAACCAAATGATTGTATCACACTCCCCCTCAATCAAATAATTAGATACTCAAATTGGCCAAATCTTCACTTAATTTAATGCTAGACAAAAAATGGGTCTTCCTTGTGATATTGTTATGAATCCGAAAAATGATACTCAAGTATTGGCAATTATCACTAGGAGTGGAAAAACCCTTGGTGATCATGTGGTGGAAGTTGAAAAAAGAGGCCAATGTTGAAAAACAAATGTAAGGAAGATTCATGTAGTTGATTCAAATAGGGAGGCTCTAAAGTCTCAAGAAAAGGATGAAAAATAACCAATGATGATTGAAGAAATGGTTGATGGAGATAAAGATCCTAAGGTAGTTGAGAATGATGAACCGCAAAGTGATTTGTTGCCTATCATGAAAGTTTTCCCTCTATTCCCTCAAAGGCTCAAAAAGAAGAAAGACAATGCCAAATTCAAGACGTTCCTTGCTAAAGTTAGCAATCTTTCAATTAATTTCCCATTGCAAGGGGCCATTCAAGAGATTTTGGGATATGATAAGCTTATGAAGAAATTCATGTCAAAGAAGCGTCTTGTTGATGGTGAAAACATTGAAGTTACTCATGGGTGTAGTGTTATCATGACTAGTGCTATAGTAGAAAAGAAAGAGGATCCCGGGGCTTTTACAATCCCTTGCACCATAAGGACACACAAGTTTGAAAAAGTTGTGTGACCTTGGTGCAAGCATCAATCTCATGCCCTATGCAATCTATCGAAAACTTGGTTTGGGCACTATTACACTAATAATAAAGAGGCTTTTAATGGCAGACCGGTCTATCAAGGGACCAATTGGAGTTTTGTTTGATGTTTTGGTGAAGTGGACCGTTTCATTCTTCCGGCATACTTGATGAGCTTGATTGTGAAATCGACCAAGAGATACCTATTATACTTGGCCGACCTTTTCTTGCAAGAAGAATAGCTATTGTTGATATAGAGTTAGGAGAAATGAAATTTTGGAGAAATGAAATTTTGGATCCAAAATGATGAAGTATCCTTTCAACTATGTAAGACCAAGAAACAACCCATGGAACTTCAAATGGTGTTCGTCATTGATGTAGTAGACAAGGAAGTGGATGATGGGTCCCATAAGGATCCACCTTGAAAGTTGAAGAGCGGCGTGCCGCGATGATAAATTAGGCGTTGTATAGGCAACAACCCATTAATGCCACGAAAGTGGCTCGTATCCTTTAAATTTTGCTTGTTAGAATAGATTTTATTTTTGGTTTATGATTGATCCATGAAAGTATGGTATTGTAAGGTGTTTTGAATGAGGTTGAATAGGGAGTGTGGAAAATTTGAGTAATGGACTGGACAGGGAAAAATTAAGGACCAAAATATGGCCTCAGTTACCGCGATCGCAGCACCACTGATATCGTGATTGCGGTATCCACGTGATCGTGATCGCAGAACTTGGATCACAATCGCGGTTATAACTTGTTAAATGACCATACGGCAGTCATTTTCCCCCACACTCTCTTTTTAATTTTCTCTCAAATTGCAACTAATTTTGATTGAGTTTTAGCATCCAAATACTTGCATCAACTCCCCCTTGTATCCTCAATTCGATATGCGGTTTAAATTTCCTTTTCTTGTGCATTTGTATAGGCCTTAGAACTCATACCTTAGGATTGGCCTAAAAATTATGCTTTAAATGTTAAATTTTATATTAATTGTGCTTGTGTGGTGTGGTTAACTGTTGTTAGTGATGTGCACATAGTTGGGGAATTCTTGAGTACCCAAACTTGTTCAAAATGATAGAGTTAGAGTGTGCGCACACCAAATGCTCGATTAAATGCCCAAATGAATTCAATGTTAGTTTTTTCATGTTGTGAGGGCATGATCAAGTACCTAGAAACCATGTTCTTTGCTCTCGATGTATGTTTTTGCTTTGGAACACAATTTGGCATTGAAATTGGACAAACTAGCAGTTTGAAAATTTTGGTCGATATAGCCTCAGTTACCACGATCCCAGTTACATGATCACGATCGCGGCTTAGTGGCCCGCGATCGCGATATTTGAGGTTATTTTTCAACTTGGACCAAAAATCTGCTAAGTCCATTTCTTGCCCAAAAATTTCTAAGGCACCACCCCATTGGCTTAAATTGATAACATAGCATAGTTTTCACATGTAAATGTTCACGATTAATGCTATTGTGTGATTCTCAGGTTTTAAGGCTCAACATGGAAGATTATGAACAAACTCAATTCATAGCCTTAGAATGCCATAATCATTACTATGCCAACCTTCCAAAAAACAAATTGCTCCTTGAGAAAGGCATTTGTTTGGACAGAGTGTTGGAGAAGCTCTGGGCATTTCATGCCCGTTTGGTAGCCACCGGGAGGAGTTGTTTTGACTCAGATCCTTACTGGGAAAACAAGCATTAGGAAAGGGAATTTTATGCTAACCTTAGCATAGTATCTTTCTCCAAACCAGTTATGTGGATATGGGGGAAGAATGTTGACTTTGGGGCCAAATAGATTAATGATTTATATGGGCTGTTGGATGGGGACATGAGACAATTCGAGGCAAAGAGGTGTGAAGCGGGGAATTGGGTGGGTAAAAAGTTGTGTCCTGGCAAGGAGGTTCATTGGACAGCCACTACGAGGGGTATATCAATAAATAATTTCATAGCTGAGGCAAGGATACGGTTGAACATTATTTGTAGCCGATTTTCTCCATGCACACATATGATTGTTGTTCTAGATATGCGAGCCCGATTGGTTGCTTGTATACTAGACAAAATTTCTCTGAATGTTGGTCATCTTGTGATTTCAAATATGAGGCATTTCAAGAACCAAGGTGGTATGCTCCTCTTATTTCCTTTTTTGATTACTGAGATGAGCAGGAGAGCCGGTGTTGAGGAGTATCCTGGAAACACTTGGGTGCATCCTAATACCCCCATTTACTCTCTTAAGATTCGGGGTGAGAGTGCATCTGGTAAGAGCAAGAAGAGGAAGATCAACTAGGCAAGTCGATAGATGAGGACACTGACTCCTGCAAGCCATCCACAACAGGGCCTTTTGAGGATATCTCAGTAGAGATGAGGGCGATAAAGGATCTTGTAGCAGGGTTGCCTCAGGGGTCAAGAGATTCTTCCACTACCCGTCATTCATATGTTGATCGGTTCGATTATGAGAAGTACTTGGAGGATCAGAAGAAGCAGGAGTCCACTATTTCTAGGCTTGAGAGGGCCTACTCATCTTTGGAACATTCTCACAGGGAGCTCAGGGACTTACAGGAGAAGATGAATAAGAGGGAGAAGAAGAGAGACAAATTCTTCACCAAGATATAGAAGGGGGTGAAGGTCCTTTGGAAGGTGCTGAAACCCAAATATAGAATTTCTTCTCTCAAAGTTGATAGTGATGATGAGTCCCCGTCCAAGTTATCTGATTCAGATGATACGAGAGGTGATGCTGAGTCCGAGGGCAACAACAACTCTTAATGCGGTTACAGGGAGTACCTTTTTACTTTCTGTATGCTTTATTAATTATGCTGTGAGGTCACTGCAAGCTTTTTAGTTTGGGGTGACCGTCTCCGTATTCATTTATTTGGTCAGTATTATTGAGATATTTGTGGATGTTTTTATGTTGATTTGGATGATTTTTATTTTTATTTTTATTTTGGGTTGTAATATTCAGGCACTCTGATGGTGCCCACATTTCATGGATTAGTTGCTTGTTTCATTTTAGTTTTTATTTTTATGTTTCTTATGATGATATCGGACAATTCTTTCCCTAAGATAGATTGAGTGACGATATTCTTAAGGGAAAATCATTGTGATTGGGTTTTGATCCATAGATACATGGGAAGTCTGAGTACCCGTAGCATTGGAGTTTTGGGATCGCCCTTACACCTATGGTGAAATATGAGTAACCATATGGTTTTCCCTCTTGAGAGATGAAATGTGAGACGACGACTTGGTTTGGTGCCATCAATAGAAAATTTTGCGTGGTGTAAATGTGAAGCAAACACCCTCTCCGTCCAAAAATTTTTGAAAACCAAGGGCATGGACGTGAACAATTTTGTAACAATACTTTACCTATGTTTGTTACTCCGAAGACTTTAGCTTGTAGAAATTGATAAATACTCTCTTCTCTCTAGTAAACAGTGCAATTGAGCCTCCTTGAAAAGTTTGCATGTTATGTGTGGTGAACGTAATTGTCTAACTCTCATGCACACTTGTACCATCTAGAACATGCCATGTTAGTCTCTCAAGGTTAATTGTGATTATACATGGTTGGTGAAATAATCTTAGGCCTTCTTGGGGGTATTGATGAGTGGCAAGGTATTAGTGAACAATAGTTAGATGTAGCTTATTTCTTTTTCATTATCTTAGAAATAAGGGTGGAATGAGGATTAGCTAGGTCTTGGTAATCTTCCTAGAAATAGGGATGCCCAATTAGCAAAACAACTTTCCAAACCAACCCCCCATTTTAATTTATGTATTTTATTTTATTTACATTATGGGTATCTCTTTAGTAGTTATTAACATCCATAGGACTTGAAAACTAATTCCACTCCTCGAGGATTCGACCCCAACTCATATTGGGTTAATATATTTTACAATAATCGCTTTACCCATAAATTATGGAGTGAGTGGAGCGTTGTCAGGTGGGTTTGGGGTCGGGCAGACGGGCTGGACCGTCTAGTCCAAGGAGCTTGGTGGACTGGCCTAGTTACAAAACAGGACCAGGCCCAATGGTGCACCGTACCGGACCAACCTAGCCCAATTTAAAAAAAATTAATAAGGCTGACAACAGCCTGGTCCAAAGTCTGCAAATTGAACTGTTGGAAGCCCAAACGACTATATAGTCATTAACCCAGCGACCAATAGTGCAGAAAATCATATTTTTTAAAAAAAAAATTCAAATTTTTTTTATAAATACCCCAATTCAAAACTATTTTTCCACTACTTACAGTCTCATTCTCTCAATTATTCAAATTACCTTCTAAAGTAATCAATTTTATTTTATTATTTTACAATTATAAATATCAAGCGAAAGTTTTTCAAAGTCTCAACTTTCGAATACTTCAAAAATTTAATATTGTCGTCCCATCTCTTAATTTTTAATTAGTGTATTATTTATTGAATATTTATTTGTATTGTTTTTGTATTTTTTGAATATTTGTTAGTTTAATTTGTAATATGGATAAATTAAGAAAAGTCGATAAAAGTGTTAGAAATTTTTATCCTGGAAGTGGTACTGGTAGTAAAAAACTAATTGATTCTAATTTTGGTAGAGGTAGTGCAAGTACTCGATATACTCGTGCGTCTCCGATACCAACTAGCGAACCCTTTGAGAATGAAATAGGTGTAGGTGCTCACAATATGAACTTTTTAGAAGATTAAGAAAATTATGGCATCGAAGCGGAGAATTAAGTAGACGCAATTGATTTAGGTGAAGAAGATGATGATATTAGTGATACACTCGAAGTCGGTAATACAAATGTTCGATCTAAATTAGTTAATCTTCCTCCTCGAACCCCTCTAAAATCTCATAAAAGATCTAGTGTTGTTTGAAAAAAATTTACTCATATAGAAGGAACTACTAAGGTCCAATACAATCTATGTCAGAAATTATATAAGCATAAGATCGGAGGTAATAAAGGGGATATAGATTCGTTGATGAGACATTTGGAAAAAGAACACCCAATAGAGCTAGCTACGACAAAAGGTGGTGGAACTCTTAGGGGGCAACAAACTAGATAGGATCCAAAAATTGATAAATTAGTTCAGAATTATAATAAAATGAGGATCGTGAAGAATTAGCAAAAATGATAGCTTTGGGTTATTTGTCTTCCTCTTTTGATCTTCTTAAGCTTTTATTCATTATATTCAACCAATTTATAATCCTATGTTTGAAGGTATTCCTAGAAGTACTTATCGGACAGATATTTTTAGACTTCATGCACAATATGTTTATTATTTATCTGCATTATTAAAAAAATCTTTCATGTAGAGTTGCTCTAACTTCTGATCTTGGTCGTGTTGTTAATAAAATAATTATTTAATAATTACTTGTCATTGGATAGATAGTAAATTTGTTATGCAAAAACGTATTTTAGCATTTTTGTATGATGAAGACCATCGACACACTGGAAATTTTATTTCTAAATCTATTACAAAAGTTGCAAAATATTATGGTTTTTAAAAAAAAAAAGAATTATATATATCTTTTGATAATACATCTAACAACAAGGCTATTGTTGACTTGTTAAAAGTTAAACTTTCTCCACCCTTATCTAAAATATTTCATGTTAAGTGTGCCTATCATATATATAATTTAATTGTAAAAGATGATCTTGATTTTTTTGAGCTTAGTATTGAAAAATTTAGGCTTGCGGTTGGATTTATTCAAGAAAATCATAGAAAAGTTAGACTTGTAAAATTTAAAAAAAAAGTTATCAAAGTGGACTTAGACCGATATTATTGTTCGGAAAAGTAGATACTAGATAGAAAGCAACTTATGATTTTTTTAAAACTTGCTTTATTTGTAAAGTTTCTATTATTGTGACTTTTAATCAATTTGTTGATTTTTTCCTAGGTGTATGTTAAGTGATTCTGATTGTTCTATGATTGATGATGTTGTTAAATTTTTGAAAAAAATTTACATAGCTACGATTGAATTTTTTGTTGTTTATTATCTTACTATTTGTAATATTTTTGCTTATTTAGCCGACATTTTTTTATTGCTTAACAAATATATAAACAAACCAGATTACAAAGATCTTATTATTGCAATGACTGATAAATTAAAAAAATATTTTTATTCATTTTTTCCTATTTACTTGGTTGATGCTATAATAAATACATGTATGAAATTGATCTTAGGTGAATTTATGCACCTAAGACTTGTTATCCGGCCTTAATTAGCCTTGTTTTGAGGACTACTTGTGTGCTTAATGAGTAAATCTTGATATAATTGAGAATATAAGTGTTAAAATACATGATTATAATGTTTAAGGTGTGTTTCAAACAAGTTTAGTATCAATTTGGTCACTTAGAGTTTAGATGAGAAAACTAATGTTACTAGCTTGAGCTATGAGTTATTCTAGTTCATCTCGATGGATTCTAGTATGAGTAATGAGTTACTAAGGGTATAAGTATTATGTGTATAATGACTTGTTTATAGGTTTTAAGGTTCAATTGAAACAAGTCAAGAGACAAAACACTGAGTTAAAGATCAAAAGGATAAAACTAGTACTCTTAGCTTAAGTTACTAGTCCATCGTCTTGGATTGTATATTGTTTTGAGCTCTAATTCATTGTGTTTAATGATATAGGATGATTGGTGAGTTTATCGTGATGATATATGGATGATACACAAGCTGTAAATCAATTAGAAACATCACCACAAAGCTTGGAATGGATGGACAAATACTTGGGAGAAGACTTGACTAAAAATGGTCGTTTTGGAGTCATTGGCGTGCCACGGACCTTAGGAACCGTGTTAGGGACATGAAAAGGACTTGTGAGAATACTAACTAATTCCATTATATCAACACAATTAGGGCATATCACGGACCCTATACACCGCGATAAGAGCGTGGCACGGCCCTAAGTCAAAATCGACAGCTTTGGTCCTACTATAAATAGGACACTTAGTGGTTATGTTTGACACCTTGGATGACCTTGGGACTTTAAGGGAGGCTTAATAACACTTGAATTAAGGTTTTAATTTCATTACTTTTGATACGGGTCAAAGAGGCATCTTAGCACTCGAGGATATGAAGACGTGAGGAAAGACCCGAGCTTGTAGGGCTACCTAACCAAGGAACAAGCTTTGAAGTGTAGAGAATAAGTCCCAACACTCCAAAGCTATCTAAGAAGCCAAGCCCCTTTGTTTGGGCTCATTAAGGGCCTTTTGGTCATTTATGTAACAAGTGTTGCCCTAGCCTATAAATAGAACAATTAGGTCATTTTGTCATTTAGACTTTGATGATATGTTTTGAGAGCACCATAGAGTGTCTTGCAAGGTGGAATCCTTGTGTTAGTAGCTTGCTTAGAAACGTTGGTTGCTTGGGGATTCCGGTTTCCTTGAGGTCATGTAAGAGATAGTTTTATGTTGTGTGTGGTATTAAAGGTCTAAGAGTGGAATAAGGTCTTGGGTTGTTAATATTACATCTCCATTTGTCTATCTTTCTATCTTTACTTTGTTCTAATCGTTGGTGTTCTTTTTCAGGTATTGTACCCGTGACTTGTTGTCATTGTTATATCCTTGTTGTTGTTCATCTTGTCTTCATATTGTTGTTGTTAATCTTACTTTGGATTGGCTGTTTTGGTGTTAAAACACACCCTTTATCTCGTCATTGTTGTTGTTATTGTTGAATCCGAGTGTGGTCTCTAAATGGTCCTTGAATCTTCGGATTTGTGGACTGTTTTGAGTGTGTTTTCTTGTCTTCTGGATAATTCCGGTATCATTTGGTATCAAAGCCATCTTTGGTTTTGTTCCTACAACACCAATCTTGAGCTCCTTTGGTTGAAATTAAAAAAAAAAGGTTGAAAACTGAAATTTTCAGAAAATTACAAAACTGTCCATTTGGTGTTCTTGGCCGAAAATTGTGTTATTGTTATGTATTGGACAAGAATTTTTGTTTGTTTAGTTGTTTCTAAGTGTTGGATTTCTTGTTCACTAACACTTTGAGTCTAAAATCTAAACTTGAGCTTGAACTTGTTGGAGTTGTTGTTGTGAACTTGAAGAGTGGCCGATTGTTGTTGTTCATTGTGGTCTTAGCCGTGACTTGTTGGCGTTGTTATTGTTATAGGTGGACGTTTGGATTGTTGAGTTCTTGGTGGTTAATGAAGATGTTCTTGATGTTCTTACAACCTTCATAACTTGATGAATAAAGTGACTACTAGGTCTTTAAAAGGTGAAGGGAAAAAGGTGAAAACTTGTTAGTCTTGTAAGACTTGCAATCATCCATCAACTAGTCAATCACTTCTCAACAACTTTCCTTGTTTTAAGGACCTTGTTTTAGGAAATTAGTGCAAAAAGTCAAGTCTTCCATTCTTTTGAATTTGAAGAGGATTTCAAGACTTGTTTCCCTCCAAAACAATTTCCACCAATTCCAAATCACCAATTGTTCAAGACTTTCAATTTTGGAAAATCAAAAAATTGTTAGGCCGCAACCAATACGTGACTGCCACGTCACTGTTATCGTTCACACAACAAATTTTGGCTCAAATTTGGATTTTCTTAGTTTTTTATTGTTGGTTCCTAGTTTCGTTTGTTGACTCTAATAACTAATCGACAAGCTAGTACTCCTCTACTAGATTGTAAATTAGTTTTTTAATACGCTTCTTTGTGTTAACGTTGTTTTTTTTGTGCTTTT
Source organism: Capsicum pubescens (assembly GCA_030864215.1). NCBI lineage: Eukaryota > Viridiplantae > Streptophyta > Magnoliopsida > Solanales > Solanaceae > Capsicum > Capsicum pubescens. The sequence goes on from CM061548.1 coordinate 85,565,987, forward strand.
CTCATTTTTGAGTCGTAGTATCTTTTGGTTCAAGTTCGTACATTACTTATTTGAGTCGTTTCAAACAAGAATCTACTTCGACCTTGAGCCACAATTGGGACCAAGTAACCTCATTGGAGTATAAGCGAGTTATCAATGCTTGTGAGACCAATAGAGTGAAAACATCAAAGTGTGAAAGTGAGGAATTGTGGACTATTTTGAGTCGACTCGTGGACTGATTTTTGCTAACATTAACGTGTTATTGTTTTTATTATGTTTTAGTATTCTTAATAGGTACTATGGCATCGGGAAAGGTGACCATGAACGATTTGATGGCTGCCATAATGGGTATGAAACATGACCTTAGTAGTCGAATAGAGAGAATGGAAAGAATAATGGACCAAGTGGAAGGAAAAATAGAAGGGACGGACAACTCTCTTTGCAAGGAGTTAGATAACTTGATAGAGCAACCAAGTCTTCCTAATCAAGTTCCCGTGAGTGGACATGCTCCACATAAGCTACAAGGTAATCAAACTAACTCTTGCACTCTAGTGAATGAGGCTAGTAGCCAACTAAGTCTGAATGATAGTTTGACTTTAGGTGAGCCGAATGTGCCTCCATTTGGTGATGATAATGTACAACTTGAGATTGTGGAAACACTAGTTGGTCCATCTAGTGTTGAAGTCATTGTGGAAAGTGATAGTACATTGTCCTATGGAAGTCATGAAGACCAACTTGTATGTGAAAATAATGATGTTGAACATGTTGGCCGATTGACTAAGGATGACCCTCTAGTTGTTTTTATTGTAGATCATGTTAGTATAGAGGGTGTCAATGAGTGTAATGGTGGTAGTCTTCGAGAAAGGAAGTATGTCCTCCACCCGTGTCCATGGACACTCTACCCCTTTGATCCCGGCGACCATTTGAAATGTGATGTTGATTCATTTTAAACCATATTCGAGAATGAGGTGTGTACATTGTGTGGGCATGGTTATGTTGATGCTAAGCATGTCTTGTATGTAATTCGGGTTTCCCGTGATTGGTGTGTCATTTTTGAGAACCCGAGGGATGTTTGGTTTTATGTGAAATTTGAGCCACTTTGGCATGATTCTATGATTGATTACGCTAATCCTAACCCTCATACCTTGAGGAACTTGTGTTTGCTTGTCCTTCCTATTATTTTGCAAGGTTCGAATTGAGGACGAATCCTTTCTAAGGAGGAGGGATGATACGGGTCAAAGAGGCATCTTAGCACTCGAGGATATGAAGACGTGATGAAAGACCCGAGCTTGTAGGGCTGCCTAACCAAGGAACAAGCTTTGAAGTGTAGAGAACAAGTTCCAACACTCCAAAGTTGTCCAAGAAGCCAAGCCCCTTTGTTTGGGCTCATTAAGGGCCTTTTGGTCATTTATGTAACAAGTGTTTCCCTAGCCTATAAATAGAAAAATTAGGTCATTTTGTCATTTAGACTTTGATGATATGTTTTGAGAGCACCATAGAGTATCTTGCGAGGTGGAATCCTTGTGTTAGTAGCTTGCATAGAAACGTTGGATGCTTGGGGATTCCGGTTCCCTTGAGGTCACGTATGAGATAGGTTTATGTTGTATGTGGTATTAAAGGTCCAAGAGTGGAATAAGCTCTTGGGTTGTTAATATTACATCTCCATTTGTCTATATTTCTATCTTTACTTTGTTCTAATCGTTGGTGTTCTTGTTCTAGTATTGTAACCCATGACTTGTTGTCATTGTTATATCCTTGTTGTTGTTCATCTTGTCTTCATATTGTTATTGTTAATCTTACTTTGGATTGGCTGTTTCGGTATTAAAACACATATTTTATCTCGTCATTGTTGTTGTTATTGTTGAATCCGAGTGTGGTCTCTAAACGGTCCTTGAATATTTGGATTTGTGGACTGTTTTGAGTGTGTTTTCTTGTCTTCTTGATAATTCCGGTATCCACTTTGGTTTATTTATGTATTTTAACATGTATTCATTCATTTTGATTACAATTATGTCCATGATCGGCTAAACTCCTTTTTTCGGGGCTAAGGCAAAGAACATGAATATTATTATTTTGCATTGATTTGGTTATGGTTGTTTATCATTATTAGTTGTTTATTTATCCTTATTATCACTATTTTAATTCTTCATGACCCTTAGAATACATACATAATCATCTTGTGAACTCGGAAGGAGGAACAAGAGGATAGAACGTGAGATAGATAGAATAAGATTGTAATCTTCTAATTGAATGGAGTTATAATTTGCATTTAGGATAGGAATATACCTATGTTCTCTATTTGGTTCAAGTAACGTATTTAACTTAATTCTCGCATCCCCGCTCAATGATGTAGTTGTGAGGGCTAAGTTAGATAAATGAGTAGAGGTTTGGAAGACCATAGTCATAGTATAGACCTCGTGAACCAACAACCAAGATAAATAACCTAACTAATGAAGTTGAATAATGTAGTATGATTGTTCGACGTGCCTTAACCCTAGACTTTTCCCATTGATTGTCCAAACCCTTGCGTTACTGCATTGTTTAGTTCACAGTTACTTATAACTTAAATACTTTTTTGGTTACGTAGTATTTGATTAATCTCATTAGTGAACTAACCTTGGATAGTTGGCAACATAAGTCTTTGAGAGATCGATATTCAGCTTTTTATAAGGCTACTTCATTACTTGGTGAGACCACGTACACTTGCGTGTGCGCTTGGACGCAACAGATTTATAATACAATGTCAGAATTTACTTCTATTATTTATAATGCTTTAGCGATACAACCTAAAGAAGAACCTTCTTTGTTTACTGCTATGGGTGATGGTAACAATTACACCACTGCATTATACAATCATTATACTAATTTACTTGATGATGCTTTACCGGCACATATTACTCATACTCCCATTCTACATTCTCCCGAGGAGCCATCATCTTCTAAAAAAAAAGGCATATAATAGTTATTCTGATTATTTTTATGATTTAAATATTTAGAATAGGGTGTCTCCTTCAGCACACAGAGTTGTTTGTCGGGAAGAGTTTAAGTATTATCTTAGATAGACTATGGAGGATCGTAGAGCAAGGATCAACACGCTAGATTGGTGGAAAAATAATGAAAGACAATATCATGTACTTTCAAGATTAGTTAGAGACATAGTGAATGTTCTAGTGTCAACTGTTACATCAAAGAGCGTTTTTAGCTAAGACGGCAACAACTTGGAGACAACTGACACTCATAGGGAGGCAATGCCATGAATGTTCTAGTTTGCCTTAGAGACTGAATTAGAGAGGAACGATGAAATCAAGTAATAGAGATAGAGCCGACAGACAAACAAGATCTTGTAGAAATTATGACTTCAAGGGAGAACTCAGCACAATCAAGTCCAATGCATGGCTTTGGCCCTATTGATTTCGATAATTCTCGGGCAATTTTCGTTAATATTAACATGAATGAGTTGAAAAAAATAATGTAAAATTTGTAGAATTGTTAATTAATCATTTAATCTATTGATTTTTTTATAATTCAATTTAAATGGTTTACTGGATCCTTGCACTTGTTTCCGTTTGTGAAGTGGACACTTCTACTTCTTTGTCATCTGAACCATTCAACCAATCAAAATACAAGATTTTAGACCCTTCTAACGCATATGTGGCATTACATTGTTGAGTTGGAAATATGTGTGCCATTAAATTGCTGAGTTGGAAAAACGCGTGTAAACACGCCTTTTTTAAGTGAGTGAATCAGTATTTTTCATTTAAAAATATTTTTAAAAATTAAAAAATAATAGGTTTTAAAAAGGGATCAAAATTAAAAAAAACCACCACCCTCCCCATCCCCCCCCTTTTCCCGTCCAACGCTCTCCCCCGTCCCCTCACCCTATATAACACCTTCCCCCGTCCCCCTACCCAGCCCAACACCCTCTCCCATCCCTCCACCCCATCCTCGTCCCCAGCCCGCACACAACACCATCACCGACCCCACACAGCACCACCGCCACCACATCAGCCAACCTCTCCCCTCCCCGTCGTTCCCATTCGCGTCCCCCACCTCCACGCAGCACTACCACCACCACACCAGCGAACATTTCCCCTTACCCCCCTCCTCCCAGCCCATCCCCCACCCCACCACAACACCAGCACCACCACATCAGCCAACCCCCTCCCCCCAGATTTTATGATATACAAATTCTAATTTATATTATGAATTAATTAAGTTATATCAATATGATATAAATTGTTACTTTTAATTTTAAATTAATGGTGGAGATGAATTTTATTTTAAAAAATAAATTTGTAATTTGTAATTTTGTTTTTTATTTAATGGTAGAGATAAATTTTTTTAAATAATGGTGGAGATGAATCTTTTTACTGTTGAAGTTTTTGATTATATGATATATAGCAAAATCTTGAGTCGAAATCTCATTTTCGTTGTTGAAGTTTTTTATTTTGTAATATAAATTATGAGATTTTATGATTTTGAATCGTAATTTTATGATATATAAATTCTGATTTATATTATAAATTGATTAAGTTATGCCAATATGATATAAACTGTTATTTTAAATTTTTAAATAATGATGGAGATGAATTTTATTTTAAAAAATAAATTTTTATTTTATTTTTTATTTAATATTATTGATTAATAATTTTTAAAAATTAATTAATGAAGATATTATGACATGTCACTGATTTATGTGACGTGGATATTACGCGAAATTTTTTTAGGGAGAGTGAGCCACACACATGGTCAGAAGGATTTAAAAAAATTTATTTTGATGGTTGAAGAGTTCAGATGACAAACGGCTAAGTAGAAGTGTCTATTTTACAAATAAAAATAAGTACAAGGATCCAGTAAACCATTTCGCCTTTTACAATCAATCAAATACAAGATTCATTCTCTCTTTACATTTTTTTTCATTTAAACTGAATATCTAATATGAATTAAATACTTTTAATGTATTACTATCAACCTTTACATAAACATAACAAACATATATACATACAATGAAAAATTATATTAGCAAATATTACTTAAGCTACTAGTATTGGCATATAAAAATTCCATATAAGTTTATCTTTTAAGTAGTGTAGGTTAATATTTGAATACATATTTAAGTATTATAATATTAAGTAGAATATATTGTATGTATATATGTGTGTGTATTTTTTAAAGTAGTATACATTGTATGTATATACACGTGTATATTTTTTAAAGTAATATAATGTATATATGTTATATGTATATTGTTTCAAGTAATATTTTAGGTAGTATATCATGTATGTATATACACGTGTATGTTTTCTAAATTAGTATAATATGTAATGTATATATGTTGTATGTATATTGTTACAAAGTAGTATTTTAAGTAGTAGACATTAGATGTATATATGCGTATGTTTTCTAAAGTAGTACAATATCTAATGTATATCTATTGTTCGGATATTGTTTCAAGTAGTATTTTAAGTAGTATATATTATATGTATATACACGTATATATTTTCTAAAGTAGTATAATATGTAATGTATATATGTTGTATGTATATTGATTAAAGTAGTATTTTAAGTAATATATATTGTATGTGTGTGTGTGTGTGTGTGTGCGCGCGCGCGCGCGCGCTTTCTGAAGTAATATAATATGAGATGTATTTATGTTGTATGTATATTGTTTAAAGTAGTATGATATGTAATGTATAGATGTTGTATGTTTATTGTTTAAAGTAGTAGTAATGTACATATGTGTGTATATTTTTTAATTAGTATAATATATAACGTATATATGTTGTATGTATATTGATTAAAGTAGTAATTTAAGTAGTATATATTGTATGTATATATGTGTGTATATTGTTAAAAGTAGCATAGTATGTAATGTATATATGTTGTATGTATATTGTTTAAAGTAGTATAATATGTAATGTATATATATTGTTGAAAGTAGTAAATATGTAATGTATATATGTGCATATTTTTAAATTAGTATAATATGTAATGTATATATGTTGTACGTATATTGATTAAAATAGTATTTTAAGTAGTATATATTGCATGTATATATATGTGTATATTTTCAAAAGTAGTATAATATGTAATGTATATATGTTGTATGTATATTGTTTAAAGTAGTAAATATGTAATGTATATATATACGGATATTTTTTAAAGTAGTATAATATGCAACGCATATATGTTGTAATTATATTAATTAAAGTAGTATTTTAAGTAGTATATATTGTGTGTGTATATTTTCGAAAGTAGTATAATATGCAATGAATATATGTTGTATGTATATTATTTAAATAGTTACAAGTAATATATATTGAATGCATATATGTATGTATGTTTTCAAATTTCAAATTCAAATTAAAACATACAAACTTAGATAATTTGATAACATTACATGCTTAGATATTCATAAGCATACAAACTTAACTTAAATTGATAACATTACTTAGTTGAAATTTAAAAAGATACAAACTTACAATCTTAAATTGATAAAATTACATAAATAGAAATTAAAACAGCAAATTAAGTTGTCCTAACTAACTCCTAGTCAACTATTAAAAATGTATGTGTGTATAATACTTAGACTAGCATTTTAAATAGTATATATTGAATGTATATATTAAAAAACCTATCAAAATTCGAATTAGGCTCTTTTTTTTAATGTTTGGATCAAACCTGAATTGGATTGACCCGAACCGACCCCGTTAGATCGGCCTAAAAAGGTTGGTGGGCCGATATTGGGTCGTCAGCACTAAAAATATTGTTGGGCTCGGTACGGCCCGACTCATTAATAGGGGCAACCGAACCGGACCTGGATCGAGCCCAGTTAAAAAGCTGGACCGATGTCGGGTTGACCAAGACCGGTGAGGTTGAGAAGCTTAATCTAAACTATTTTTTTTTTAATTTCACATCTAAACTATTGAAAGTGTAAGATACCTAAACTATCACTCATTATTTTGAGAAACACGTCTTAACTAATATTTGATGGTGTGTATTACATTTCACTCTCTCTTTTATTTAAAAATGAGAGAAAAGTATTAATTACCCCTTGAAATTATCACGTTTTATTCGGTGTACACCTAAATTATCATTTGTCTTAAATACCTCCCCCCCCCCCCCCCCCGAACTTGTTAATTTAATAAGTCGCATACCCCTTTTGCGGTCCAAATACCACAACTTGTAAAACACGCGCGTACACGTGGAAAAAATTATTTATGTGTCTGTCCACGTAGATAAATACCATCCACTTTCCTCATATTTATCCTATATCCAAAAAAAAAAAATCCACTTTCACTCTTAATTTTCCAATTTCTCTCTAAGAAAATTGTGTTTTTGAGTTTTTCTCTACTCCAAAATAGAGAAAGGTTGAATTTTATTCGATCAAGTAAGCTATTATCTAAAACAAAATATTTTTTATTTATTTTCTTTGTGGTAAAAATATGAAAAAAAAAAATTTGGTTAGTGTTTCATAATATTTTTCAGTCACTGTTTTGATTAGAATTTTGAGGAGACTCACATGCACAACACGTTTTCTATTATATAATTAATGGAGTAAGAAATCACAATTTAAGTTAGGGATGTACAAAAATCGAACTGATAAAAATGTTATTGATTTATCGTTATTGGGTTAACCATTTTTTAATAATTTTATAAAAAATTTATTGAGTTATTGGTTCGATTTTAATTTTCTTATTGGGTTATTGGGTAAACCGATTACCCAATAAGAATATACTATATTATTATTTTACACCTACTTATTATATATATTTATATATATATATATATATATATATATATATATATAAAGAAGTAGGATTTTGGTTGCAACTAAAATTCAGTTTTCTTCATGTTAGTTGCTATTTATTTATTTTTTATGAGTATTTTTCTTATCGGTTAAATCGATAAACCGAAAATCAATAAGAAAATATCTTATTGGTTTGGTTATTGATTTAACATATTTAAAAATTAAAAATTGATAAACTGAACCGATAATATAAAAAATCAAACCAAATCGATCGATGCATACCCCTAATTAAAGTAGGTAAAATAAAAGCAATTGAAAGAAAATTATTTGTAGAAATTTTGAAAGTGATGGAGGAAAAGAGAGAATAAATAGGAATAGAGAGATGGGGCCTTTGAAATTTTTATGAAAAAAAAAAATATTTTTAACCCTTAAAAAATGTTGATGTGGTGATTTTTTTTGTTTGCTTCATCATGCATCTGATGGAGTTTTAACCCACTTTTTATGTCACGTGGGTCAAAAAGGAACATGCAACTTACTAAATTAACAAGTTTAGGGTATTTAAAACAAATCAATAAATTAGATGTACATTAAATAAAACTAATAACTTCAGAGGATAATTAATACTTTCCTCTATAAAAAAATGAATCTTGCCACAATGATGTCCATGTGGACAAATATTCCAGCTTGGCAAAAAATAAAAAAAAATCCACATTGATCTTATCTTCTCCTCTTGGATCTCATACAGAACAAAATTATGGCTACTTCGTTGACAATGACGGCTCGTCGAGCAGCAGCCTTCACTGGATTCCCTCCTCAAGCACTTGGGCTCTTGTTCAGCGCAGCTAACAGGCCTCCTAAGGTCAATTGCTGGAAAGAGCCGATGAATATAATTCTGCCCAATGGAAGGACGAACACATTGTGTGATTGTATCTTTGTCTGGTTGGGGCGTGCTTATCTATGATGGATACAAGTTATTCACTAGAGGCAAGAGAAAAAAGAAGAGAATTTAGTGCAAGCAACACAAAAAAGGTGGCAGGGAATTTACGTGTCATCATATATAGTGTTGTAAAAGACAGTTTTGAGGCTGCCTCGGGGCTCATCCCAGCAAGGCACTGCCAAAATGCCTCGAGGCATAAGAGTACGATTTTAGTTTTATGAAGCTTACGTCTTAAGTCTGTGACTATATGTCCTAAATATATCTAATGCCTAATGCTCGTCTTACAGATCATAGGCAAATTATGGATAGAATTTGTTAATTAACACTGTTGATCCTTATAATTTTATAATAAATAAATAATACTTCATAATTTTTTTTTATCTATGTGAAAAAGAAGTTTGAGAAAAAACTTAAATAGCAAGTCATGTCATTGTATATTTGCTATTTGAAACTATCGTAAAGATGAATATTATTTAACATTAAAAAAAAAATACTTAGTTGAATTTTACATCTTCACTTATAATTGATCTTCATATTATTATCATACATCTCAAAATTATCATATTTTATCATTTGCCTACGTCTCAAAATAATCACTATTTAAAATGATAACTATCACAAAATATTGAATCTTCATTCTAATCTAGGTAGTCATCCACCTCAAATCGAATAGTCAGTAAATTATTGTACTTTATTTTCTCAAAATTATCATGAAGATACTAATAAAATTTACTGATTATTTTCGTTTAGAGATGTAAATTGCATAGTACGGTAGTAATATATATTTTACAAAAATATATTTATTTATTATTTGAAAGTACAAATGTTAGAATTGAATTGCATATCATAATAGCTTATAGCATTTCTTTATTTATATTTATAAAATTAAACTAAAAATTTTATTTTCTATGAATTTATTTAATCATGTTTTTAATTGTTTATAATTTTACTTTATAAAATTATTTTGCTATATTATAAATTAAGAATTGAAATATCCATGAGGCTTACGCCTTACTTGAGACTTATGACTCGCTTCGTGTAAATTAAAACATCCCGTTTCACGCCTTCGCCTTTTATAACACTGATAATATATTAATCCGAAATTGAGAAGTTCCCTCAAATAATACAACTAATTGGACTTTCAGTTCACATTTTATGAATTTCCTTATTATTATAAAAATTACCAGAGAGCCTGTGTGAGCTACTGGTGAACAAAAGTTGGTTGCATCAATAGAGATGAAGAAGGGAGAGTATCGGATTTTTATTTAAAAAAAATATAAAATACTATGTAAATATGTCAAGTGAACGGATTTTTAATAGCCAAACGTATTTAAATGTGTTTGTAAACAAATATTTAATCTAGTCAGCTTCTTGGTGTCTTTCTTAAATTAAAGAGTAAAGTTTAGGTCACGTATGATTTTCTACTCAGTGACGGCTTTAAAATTTGGAAATAGTAGGTTTTAAGTTGAGACATTGAATTTTTGAGTATTTATTTTTTATTTATACTTAAATTTTTATGACTCGATTCTAAAATATTGAATTTTTTTATTTCGAATTTTGCCAAATTCACAATCCCATTATTGGATTTGACTCTGTTCGTCCTGCCGAACATTTGTCAACTTTATTGTTGGATGTCAAGGTCTTCCCTTGGCAAGTGCCAACATAGTATAATGCTCTTACAAGTTACAACTTCCTCTTCGTTCCAACATCAAAATTTATATGAGTTTCTTAAATGAGAAAATAAAAAATATACTCCATGCTCTATAGAACTACATCGTTTTTTTGTTTTTTTTATAATTGTGTATCTAGATCAATTTGCGTGTAGAGGGGAATTTAGAATTTAAAGTTTGTGAATTTCTGGCAAAATAAAAATCTCAAATAGTAATTGAGGGTATTTGAATCCACAACTAAGAGGTCAAAAATAAGGCTTTAGCAAGCAACTTTTCTACCACTAAATCAATAACACACTTCATTTATGGGTTTTCACCTTATAACTCTTATATATTTATTAGATTTCTGAATATAAATATAGGATCTGCACGAAAGTTATTGAGTTCCGGAGAACGCCCACCCAACCCTCTAAATATGCCCCTGTTTGCGTGTAGCTCAATTAATCCTGCAACAAACTTGTCATCTCCAACCAACAATAAATATCAGGTGACTTTATTCACCAAAATTAAAGACTGATGGAAAAAAAAATCACCTATAAAATCTTCGTCTCTACTAAAAATTTGAAACTAATACTTCATAGACCCCTTGTGTAGTGAGATAACGAAAACACACTTTAAGGCCCCGATTGGCCATGAAAATTTCTTTTTTTCGGAGTTGGAGTTGGAGTTGTGTTTGGCCATGAATATAAATTAAAGTTGTTTTTGAAATTTTGTGAGAGAAGTATGAGTGAAAAAAGTGAAACTTTTCCAAATAATTTTCTGAAATTGGAGTTGGAAAATTCATGACCAAATGCAGCGTGTTTTCACTTTTTTCACTAAAGTGAAATAATTTTTCAAAAAAAAAAATAAAAAAATTTATGACCAAACGGCTACTAATTATCTGGTCCTTAATTGGTTGGACGTAAAACAAGAGAGGACCAAAGTGTTGTTTTAATGCAAGAATAGGAGTGTTCTTTTTAGTCAAAGAAGATAAGAAGAAAAGGTAAAGATATACAGGGAGTGATTCCCAAATATACACGCCATGCCCCACAGTACCCCCACCACATTTCAAAACCGATTTCCTCTTTTTCTTCTCACTCTTCATATATTTGTCCCTATTTCACACATTCAATTCAAAGAGGGCCATCCTTAAAATTTCTGATACCTCAAAGGCTCAAACAGTAAAAAAGAAATGAGAGGGTTTAAGATTTTATTTGGCCATGAGCATTTTTTTATTTTTTAAAGAAATTTTAAAAAATGAAAAATAACAAAAAAAATATTTTTTCTTTTTTATCTTTTTTCTCTCATAAAAATTCAAAAATAATTTCAATTATATTCGTGGACAAACACAACTTTAATTCCAATTCCAACTCCAACTTTAAAACTTTAGTTTTCATGGCCAAATGCCCACTTAATTTGTACTCATTTCGTTTTAAATTAGTTTTCATATTTACTTTTTGAGAGTCAACCAAATGAGATTAAATTAATTCACTATTTTAAGTTAAATATAAATAAATTTTCAAAAACAATATGAAAATTACTACAAGTTAAAAAAATTCTCATGCTAAATTGATGAAAAGATATTTGAAAATATTGATCAAAGTTCTGCCGAAAGCAAAACATGAAAATTAATTTAGGATGGGACATATACATAGACAATTTAGATACTTTGCATATATTATTGTATTTTAACTTATTTTTGCAAGTAATCTACCTTATGTTTCAGCTTAGTTATCTTGTAATATATGTAATTTTCTTTTAGGTAACATAATATTTATATTAATATTTATTTGTACAACAACAATAGCAATATACCTAATATAATTTCATAAGTAGGGTCTAGAGACACTAGTATATATGTAGCCCTAATCCTATTTTGTGAAGGTAGCAATGTTGTTTTCGATACATCCTCAACTCAAGTAAAACATATTAAAATAAAGTATGAAAAAAAATACAATACTAAAGAAGCCATAATATAAATGATAAGAGATAGTAGCAATAATGTTGAGGAATGAGTATAATTCAAAGAAGAAAAGGAGGAAACATTAGTTATCAGATTCTAGAAGTTAGTTACATCATCACATTCAAGAAGTTTGTTATATTGTTGTAGGTAGTTAGTTAGCTAGGCTCCTAAGTTAAACTGACCATCCAATCAATATATATATATATACACACACATATCGACTATGTACATATAGAATTCAAATCAATCAGATTGAATAAAATACTAAACTACAATGCTTCTTTGTTCTTCTTCCTCTTCTACTTCTCTGTTTCTCTAATCTCTACTGCTCCTACTTCTCTATAGTTCTTACTCTTCTCTCATTTGAGCATCATTACTCTATTAATCTTCATCTTATCAGAGCTTATACTAAGTTGAATCGGTACTTGAACTCGACTCTACTTCTCAGTCGAATCTGCATTGATTTTTGAATTCAAGCACATCAAAGTCTGATATTTTTTTTGCAAATCTTCTGTAATTGATTGCAATGGAAATAGTGTCGATGGAATTTATACTTCAACTATACCTCTAGTAAATACTGCCAATGGCAGTTCTGCTTTTCAGTTTACAACTACCACTTTGAATATTAATCAACTCATGTATCTCTTCATTATTGATATGTCAGCTACTTTACTTGTTTCATTTAGTTAAAAGAAAGTGAAAACTATGTTGTGTGGAGTAAGGCGGTCAGGATTGCATTACTAGGTCGAAATAAGTTTGGAATGGTTAATGATTCTTGAAAGAAAAAAAAATTCTCTATTGATTTAGCCAATAATGGGAAAGATTTAATGCAATAATATTGCCATCGCTGATGAATCTAGTATCTACTAATTTTCTTGGAGGGATAGTACATGTCGAATGTTTATGATGTGTAGGTTGATCTTACAGAAAGATTTGATAAAATAGATGGATCAAGAACCTACAATTTACATCAAGAAATTGCAATTATGTCACAAGGGGTTCAATCTATTTCTGTCTATTTTACTAAGTTGAAAGATTTGTGGGATGAGTTTGAGCATCTAGTCCTATCACCTGCTTGTAACTGTGAAAAATCAATAGAGATCATGGCTTATCTTCAAAGGCAAAAGTTGTACCCATTTTTATGGGCTTGAATGATCCATACTCTCAAACAAGAAGCCAATCTTGTTAATGACACCACTACCAACTATTAGCATGGCTCATTGTATGATTATGAGTAATGAAAATCAGAGGTCTATGACTCAGGTTGTGTATGCCATAGGACTTCTTGGTGCTACTCTTAATACAACTGATGCAGTTGCAATGTACTCTAAGTTTGGATATCAAGGTGGTTATCAAAAGGAAAAAAGAAATTATGTTTCCACCTATAATCCTAATGTTGTGTGTGATCATTGTAAGATGAAAGACCATTATAAGATGGATTGCTACAAGTTGATTGGGTATCCACCAGGTCCTCCTAAACATGGAGATCAAAGAATGCACAATGAGTTTAAAGTGGCTATGATAGCAAATTTAAAGAAAGAAAGATTGGTTTCAGTGCTCATAATGTTGTTATTGAAGACTAACAAATGCAACCTCAACAGACTCAGTCCTATGGTGCATATCAGACTTCACAACCTATACAAAGTGATGATATGTTCATGCCAAGGTTTACACCTAGATATTATAATCAGATTTGCAAAATGCTGGAACAACAAAATCAAGTCACAATACCCTCTATTAGTTCAGCTAAAATGTCAGGTATTTGGTAAAGCCCTGTTAGTCTCCAATAAAACACATCAGTGGATTATTGACACAAGTGCTACAAATCACATGACTGCAGATCTTGAACTCCTTAATAAAGTTTCAATATCTAAGTCTATGCATCCTTAAAAGGTCACATTACCTAATGGTGATATGTCATTTTTTACACACACTGATTTTAGTAGTATCTCAGATAATAGCACTATACAAAATGTGTTCCATTTACCTCAATTCAGATGTAACTTGTTGTCAGTTTCACAGGCTACTAAATAACTTAGCTGTTCTACTATTTTCTTTCCTAACTTCTGTGTATTTCAAGATCTTTGAAGTGGAAAGGTAAAGGAGATTTGTAGACAAAAGAATGGGATTTATTTTCTACTAGGGCAAATACTACTAGGATATAGTAAAGTAGCTAATTGTGTGCCCAATGCAGAGATAACAGATAAAATAGGCCTTAAACTGTGGCATAGCAGGCTTGGACATGTTCCATATAGGATACTATGTAAAATATTTCCTACTAAAAATGATTCTCTTGATGGTGTTATCAATAATGTAGGGTATGTCCACTAGCTAAGCAAGTCAGATTAGCATTTCCTACTAGTGTTACCTCTAGTCTTAGACTTTTTGATCTTCTACATATGGATCTTTGGGGTCCATATAAAGTTCTTACTTGTGATGGTCACAAATCATTCTTAACTGTTGTAGATGACTTTAGTAGAATGATATGGATATTTCTGCTTAAACTAAAATTTGATTTTGTGGTTATCCTTAAGCATTTCTTAGCCTATGTGCATAATCAGTTTGACACATGTGTAAAAGTCATCAGAACAGATAATGAAATTAAATTTGTTAACAACTTATGTAGTGATTTATTTGCAAATCTAGGTATAAAACATCAGACCTCCTGCTCTTATACACCCCAACAAAATGGTGTGGCGGAACGAAAGCACAAAATGGTGTGACGGAACGAAAGCACAAAGAAGAAAAGATTGTGTATGAACTCTCAACACGAAACAATGGCAATAAGGGAAATTTAATCTAGTGGTCGAACATCTCTACTCGATTGAACATATGGGTGTCAAGTGGGCCGGGCCGACCCGGCCCGAGTAACTAACCCGGCCCGATAAGCCCTAGGGCTTTAGGGTTCCGGGTCCCGGGCCGGTTATTTTTTTAAAATGGGTCCGGCTAACCCGACCCGGACCAAGCCCGGTCCAGGCCCGCCGGTTAACCAGCCCAGTCCGAATATCATTTTTTTATTTTTTTTTAAAAAAAAGTTTTTGGGCCAAACTAGCTGTTGGCCCAACGGCTACATAGCCGTTTTTGGGTCCAAACGGCTAGTTTGGGCCCATTTATTAAAAAAGAAAAAAAAACTTTAAAAAATATTTTTTAATCCCAAAAACAATTCTATAAATACCCTACAACTTCAAATCATTTTTCACACAATTTTTCACTCTCTCAAATCTCATTCTCTCTCAAATCTCAATTCACAATTCTCAAATATTCAATATATTTAATTTCTTAAAGTGTTCACTTTAATTTTTTAATTTTTCGTTTACAAAGTACGAGCGGAAGTTTCTAAAGTCGCAATCTTCGGATACTTCCAAAATTTGGTATTGTCGTTCCATCTCTTACATTTAATTTTTATTTTTTGTATTAATTATTTAATATTTAATTTTATTATATTTGTGTATTTTAAATATTTTTAGTTTAATTTAATTTATATTATGGATAAATTAAGAAACCTCACTACTAAAGGTGTTAAAATTTTTTGTCCCGGAAGCGATAGTGGTAGTAAAAAGCGAATTACTAGCGGTAGAGGTAGTTCAAGTAGTAGATATACCAGTGTGCCTTCGCCTCCGGTACCGCTTGGTATACCTTTTGTGGAAGAAATAGGTGTAGGTGCTCACGATATGGATTATGTAGAAGCTCAGGAAAATTACGGTATAGAAGAAGAAAATGAAGTAGATGCGGTTAATTTAGACGAAGTTAATGAAAATATTGCTGAGACACCCGCAGTAGGAGATGCTAACGTTAGATCTGAATCGGTTAATCTCCCTCCCCGTCCTCCCAGTGCCCCAAGACCTCGTAAAAGAACTAGTATTGCATGACAATTTTTTGAACGTATATCAAATATTGAGGTGTAATGCAATATTTGTCAACAAATATATAAGCATAGAAGTGGAGGCAAGCAAGGGGGTACGGGTACGTTAATAAGACATGTAGCTGAAGATCACAAAAGAGAGTTAAATATTGCAAAAGGTGGTGGGGATGTTGGTGGGCCAACGCAAACTAGAATGGACCCAGCAACCGGCCATGTAGCGAAGAAGTATAATAAATTGAGGGACCGGGAAGAAATAGCTAAAATGGTAGTTGTGGGTTGTTTGCCTTTTAATTTTCCTTCTTCTGATGCCTTTATTCGTTATATACAAGCAATTTATAATCCTATGTTTAACGGTATTCCTAGAACTACTTGTCGGTCTGATATTTTTAGACTTCATTCACAATATTATTTTTATTTATCAACATTGTTAAAAAATATTCAATGTAGATTGTCCCTAACTTCTGATCTTGGTCGTGCTGTAAATAAAAATGATTATTTAACCGTTACTTGTCATTGGATGGATAGTAATTTCGTGATGCAAAAACGTATTCTTTCTTTTTTATATGATGAAGATCGTAAACATACTGGATAATTTATTGTTGATTCTATTGTTAAAATTGCCGGATATTATGGTATCGAAAATAAAATTTTATGTATTATTTTTGATAATGCTTCTAACAACAACACTGCTATAAAAAAAATTAAAATCTACGCTATCTCCGCCCTTGCCTGAAATTTTCATATTAAGTGTGCATGTCATATATATAATTTAATTGTAAAAGATGGTCTTGAGTTTTTTGAGTTTTATATTGAAAAAATTCGTCTTGCTGTTGGTTTTATTCAAGAAAATAATCGTAGATCGAGAATTAGAGAATTTAAAGTTAAATGTCAAGAAAATGGACTTACACCGATTTTGATGCCTGAGGAAATTGACACTAGATGGAATTCTACGTATGAATTTTTAAAAACTTGTTATAAATATAGGATTCCTATTACACTAGCTTTTAACCAACATTGCGGTTCATTTGTTGATTCTACTGATTGCATGCTACATAATTCTGATTGAGTTGTAATTAATGATCTTGTTAAGTTTTTAGAAAAAATTTATGTAGCTACGGTTGAATTTTTCGGTGCTTATTATCCTACTGTTTGTAATATTTTGGCATATATAACCGATATTTCTGGTTTGCTCAAAGAATATAAAAATAAAGAAGGTTATAAAGAAGTTGTTGGCGCCATGTTTACGAAATTTAAAAAATATTTTTTCCCGATTCCCCCTATTTACTTGGTTGGTGCTATGCTAAATCCGTGCATGAAATATAATAATATGTGTCACTTTAGTACTCTTATTTATACTAACTTAGAAATAAATACTAACCATGATTTTGAACAAGTACAACCTGATTTGTGGACGGCTACGGCTGATGCAAAGGATTACATAGAAAAATTATATAATCACTATGTTGATTTATTTGATTTAGCCGTACCTACAAATATCACTCCAACTGTCGCTCTTCATCCTCCCGAGGAGCCATCATCTTCTAAAAGGCCGGCACATAGTGGTTTTTCTGATTCGTTTTATGATTTAAATTGTTGAAATAGTGTTGATGAGAGAACTTACACATCAACTTATCGGGAAAAGCTGAAATATTATCTTCGGACGGCACCAGAGGATCGCAGACGACAGATCAACACGTTGGATTGGTGAAGGAGTAATGAAACACAATATCTTGTGCTTTTAAGATTAGCTAGAGATATCTTGAATGTTGCAATGTCAACCGTTGCATCAGAGAGCGCCTTTAGTCAGGGACGACAGCAGCTTGGAGACAACCGACACTCATTGAGAAGCAATGCAATGAATGTTCTAGTTTGCCTCAGAGATTGGATTAGAGTGGAAAGAAGAAACCAAGGAATGGAACCGGAGCCGAGCGACTAGCTGAAACTTGAAGAAATTATGACTTCATGGAAGAACTCAGCAGAATCAAGTCCAATGCATGATTTTTCCCCCGTTGACTTCGACTATCCTATGCAAGTTTCCATTAATATTAACATGAATGAGTTGGAAAAAATGATGCATAATTTATAGATTTTTCATTCATGTAAATTATAAATTTTGGATCATTTTGCAATCAATAAAATTCCCCAAATTCATTCACTCCTTAGTCCTTGCTTTTTATATTTTTTCATTTAACGATTTAAAATTTTAAATTGAATTTCTAGTTTTCTACTTTAAATTAAAAACTTAATTCTAATATATTATTAATTTACTACCAAATATTATTAATTTATTATATTAAGTAGCATATGTTTTGTATATTTGTGTATATATTTTCTATAGAAGTGTATATTTAACGTATACATGTGTATATGTTTTATAAATTATATATAAGTATATCTATATATATTGTAATGTATATATAATGTAGTATATTTTATAAGTAGTAGTAAAGATACATTGAATGGTGCATATACACGTGTATATATCTTCTATAGAAGTGTATATTTAACGTATACATGTGTATATGTTTTATAAATTATATATAAGTATATCTATATATATTGTAATGTATATATAATGTAGTATATTTTATAAGTAGTAGTATATATACATTGAATGGTGCATATACACGTGTATATATCTTCTATAGAAGTGTATATTTAACGTATACATGTGTATATGTTTTATAAATTAGTATATAAGTATATCTATATATAATGTAGTATATTTTATAAGTAGTAGTATATATACATTGAATGGTGCGTATACACGTGTATATATCTTCTATAGAAGTGTATATTTAACGTATACATGTGTATATGTTTTATAAATTGGATATCTTCTATAGAAGTGTATATATGTGTATATATCTTCTATAGACGTATATATTTAACATATACAAGTGTATATGTTTTACAAATTAGTATATAACTATATATATATACATATTGTAGTATATATATATGTATATTGTAGTATATAATTTATTTAAAATAGTACATATATATTGAATGGTGTGTATATATGTGTATATATCTTCTACAGATGTATATATTTAATGTATACAAGTGTATACGTTTTACAAATTAGTATATAACTAACTATATATATATATATATACATATTGTAGTATATATATAGGTATATTGTAGTATATATTTTATTTAAAGTAGTACATATATATTGAATGGTGTGTATATATGTGTATATATCTTCTCTAGACGTATATATTTAACGTATACAAGTGTATATGTTTTACAAATTAGTATATAACTATATATATATATATATACATATTGTAGTATATATATATATATGTATATTGTAGTATATATTTTATTTGAAGTAGTACATATATTTTGAATGGTGTGTATATATGTGTATATATCTTCTACAGATGTATATATTTAATGTATACAAGTGTATATGTTTTACAAATAAGTATATAACTATATATATATATACATATTATAGTATATATATATATATGTATATTGTAGTATATATTTTATTTGAAGTAGTACATATATTTTGAATAGTGTGTATATATGTGTATATATCTTCTACAGATGTATATATTTAATGTATCCAAGTGTATATGTTTTACAAATAAGTATATAACTATATATATATACATATTTTAGTATATATATATATATGTATATTGTAGTATAGATTTTATTTAAAATAGTACATATATATTGAATGGTGTGTATATATGTGTATATATGTTTTACAGATGTATATATTTAATGTATACAAGTATATATGTTTTACAAATTAGTATATAACTACATATATATACATATTGTAGTATATATAAATGTATATTGTAGTATATATTTTATTTAAAATAGTACATATATATTTAATGGTGTGTATATATGTGTATATATCTTCTACAGATGTATATATTTAACATATACAAGTGTATATGTTTTACAAATTAGTATATAACTATATATATATATACATATTGTAGTGTATATATATGTATATTGTAGTATGTATTTTATTTGAAATAGTACATATAGATTGAATGGTGTGTATATATGTGTATATATCTTCTACAGATGTATATATTTAATGTATACAAGTGTATATATTTTACAAATTAGTATATAACTATATATATATACATATTGTAGTATATATATATGTATATTGTAGTATATATTTTATTTAAAGTAGTACATATATATTGAATGGTGTGTATATATGTGTATATATCTTCTCTAGACGTATATATTTAACGTATACAAGTGTATATGTTTTACAAATTAGTATATAACTATATATATATACATATTGTAGTATATATATATGTATATTGTTGTATATATTTTATTTGAAGTAGTACATATATTTTGAATGGTGTGTATATATGTGTATATATCTTCTACAGATGTATATATTTAATGTATCCAAGTGTATATGTTTTACAAATAAGTATATAACTATATATATATATACATATTGTAGTATATATATATGTATATTGTAGTATATATTTTATTTGAAGTAGTACATATTTATTGAATGGTGTGTATATATGTGTATATATCTTCTACAGATGTATATATTTAATGTATACAAGTGTATATGTTATACAAATTAGTATATAACTATATATATATATATATACATATTGTAGTATATATATATGTATATTGTAGTATATATTTTATTTAAAGTAGTACATATATATTGAATGGTGTGTATATATGTGTATATATCTTCGCTAGACGTATATATTTAACGTATACAAGTGTATATGTTTTACAAATTAGTATATAACTATATATATATACATATTGTAGTATATATATATGTATATTGTAGTATATATTTTATTTGAAGTAGTACATATATTTTGAATGGTGTGTATATATGTATATATATCTTCTACAGATGTATATATTTAATGCATCCAAGTGTATATGTTTTACAAATAAGTATATAACTATATATATATATACATATTGTAGTATATATATATGTATATTGTAGTATATATTTTATTTAACGTATGACATATATATTGAATGGTGCGTATATATGTGTATATATCTTATATAGATGTATATATTTAACGTATACAAGTGTATATGTTTAATAAATTAGTATAATATAACTATCTATGTATTGTAATCCATGTATATTGTAGTATATATTTTATTTTAAGTAGTACATATACATTGATTGGTGTGTATATATGTGTATATATCTTATATAGATGTATATATTATACGTATACAAGTGTATATGTTTTATAAATTAGTATAATATAACCATCTATACATTGTAATACATATATATGTATATTGTAGTATATATTTTATTTAAAGTAGTACATACATATTGAATGGTGAGTATATATGTGTATATATCTTCTATAGACGTATATATTTAACGTATACAAGTGTATATGTTTTATAAATTAGTATATAACTATATATATATATATATACATACATAGTATATACATATATATTGTAGTATATATTTTATTTAAAGTAGTACCTATATATTGATTTAAAATGATTTAAAGTGAATTTCTAGTTTAAATTAAAAACTTACTTTTAATATATTATTAATTAACTCTCTCTCTCTCTCTCTCTCTCACACACACACACACACACATATATATATATTGTTGTATATACTTTATTTAAAGTAGTACATATATATTGAATGGTGCGTATATATGTGTTTATATCTTCTATAGACTTATATCTTTAACGTATACAAGTGTATATGTTTTATAAATTAGTATATAAGTATATATATATATATATATATAGTAGTACATATATATATATTGTAGTATATACTTTATTTAAAGTAGTACATATTATTGAATGGTGCGTATATATGTGTATATATATGTTCTATAGACGTATATCTTTAACGTATACATGTGTATATGTTCTATAAATTAGTATGTAGCTATATATATATATATTGTTGTATATATATATGTATATTGTAGTATATATTTTATTTAAAGTAGTACATATATATTGAATGGTGCGTATATATGTGTATATATCTTCTAAAGTAGTATACATTTAACGTATACAAGTGTATATGTTTTATAAATTAGTATGTAAGTATATATATATATATATATATATATTGTAGTATATACTTTATTTAAAGTAGTACATATATATTGAATGGTGCGTATATATGTGTATATATCTTCTATAGACGTATATCTTTAAAGTATACAAGTGTATATGTTTTATAAATTAGTATGTAACTATATATATATATACATATTGTTGTATATATATATATATGTATATTGTAGTATATATTTTATTTAAAGTAGTACATATATATTGAATGGTGCATATATATGTGCATATATCTTCTAAAGTAGTATATATTTAACGTATACATGTGTATATATTTTATAAATTAGTATATAAATATGTATATATATATATATATATATATATTGTAGTGTATATATATATATTATATTATTATAGCATATGTTTTATTTAAAGTAGTACGTATAGTCATATATAATTATATATTGAATGATACGTATATATGTGTAATTATTTATATATTTTAAAAAAAATATATATTGTATAGTTGATCATATGAGTCACACAGAAAGATAAATAAAAATTCTATTGATCCTGTTAGTGGATGGGGGAAAAAAATAAAGGGAAACAATGGAAAAAATGTGAGTACGCCTATTTTCCAAATTTCGAAAATTGTGAAAGTTAAAAATCCCTTTTCATGTTTTCTCTTTTTACACCTTCGTATGAGCTCATGCTGTCTGCTTCATCCCCTTCTTTTGTTACCAAATATACATTATTTCACTTTATCCCATTCCTAGTAGGGGCCCAACATCCCCCTACACTTTCTTCTCCTATTTTGACCAGATTTTATCTTTTCTCGATTTTGTAAATCTCTAATTTACCCTGATAAAGTTCTCAAGTTTAGCTTATTGTTTGCTAATTATACTAGTTCTACTTCTGTAGAAACTAAGCAGGCGTTTGAGCATGGAAAAACTTTTTAAAGTTAGGAGTTAGATTTGTCTATAAATATAATTGAAATTATTTTTGAATTTTTGTTTGAGAAGAAAGATGGAAAAAAGTAAAAATAATTTTTTTTTCTATTTTTTTTAATTACAACTTCAAGTTGTATTCGAAATTCTCATGACCAAATATTAACTTGAAGTTATATTTCACATAAAGTGAAAAAAAATTCCAGAAAAATGAAAAATATTTCATGGCCAAATGGGCCCTAAGATTTCAGCAGCCAAATTCTAAAATGAGTAATAAATTGTGGAAAAAGTAGATTTTCTTGATTGCAATATCCCCTAAGTAAATTTTGGAACAAAATCACCAAGATATTATGAAAAACAAAAATAATGGTACCTAATGATGATTATTTATTTGAAAATGATATTTCTTCCAACTTTTGTTAAAGCAGTTCTGTTGATATATATCCTATACTAACCCTATGATTGCCCTCCATGCACGTTTTATCAAGAAGATGGTCCATTAAATTTCTTGTTATGCACGGCGTTCGAAAAGGATCGGATTATAAATGTCTATTATATGCAGTCTTATTCTATATTTGTTACAAGAAACTATTTTCACGTAGAGTTTAAATTCATGACTTCTTGATCACTTGACAATAATTTTACCAATTACTTTATTCACGTTATATCATCACTCTTGAACAAATCAAAGTCATCATGCTCCTTAACCAAATTCCAATGTAATAGTTCCTTGTACAACATGTTTTCTTTTGCATCTTTTCAGTTTAACTTGCTACCTTCCTTTCAAAAACTGAAACTAAACTTTAAAAAATGGATGAGATTCAAGAACTAATACTTCATATTAGGGCTGCATATCGGTCAGTTCGGTTCGATTTTAAAAATTATCGGTTTCACTTATTCATTATCGGTTTGTATTTATGCTAAACCGTTAAAGAACCGTTAAGATATTGGTTAATCGGTTATCGATTTATCGATTTTTCATTGTTATCGGTTCGGTTATCGGGTTAACCGTTAACATTAAACATTAAAACTCTAAGTCACAAATTAATTTAAAACTGCTAGCACAAACAGAATAGAAAAATCCAAAGTTACAAGTCACATGCTCATAGAAGTTGAAAATTAAGTTCAAATTTCAAAGTCCAAACATAGTAACAATACTAATTACTACTCAAGTCTAAGCACAATACTGCATCCTCTCCAAACAACGATCAACATGATTCCTCAAGCACATAGTCCCAGTATGTCGTGGATGGTAATTAAAAACATTACCACAATGAATACACTTCACTTTGCACCCTCCATCATCATCTTCTTCAAGCTTTTGATAGTGATTCCAAACAGGTGATCGAACTTTAGGACCACGACGTTGAGACATGATGAAACCTAATTAATAGATAAACAAAGATATTAGAAATATCCCAAACAACTTTAACTATATAAGATAAAAGAAAAAAACAAAACCAAAATACTATGATGGACATGATCTCTATGGATAGTTGTCTTTAGATTACCTGGTTGTGCATGGAAAATAAACTATTCTAATGTATCGTATATTGTTTTGTTTTTTCAAATTGGCTTGTAGGGAGTGAGTGTTGCTTCTCACATTCACAGTAGCTAATGATACATTAAGACCTCCAAAATGCCTTGATGGTTCCAATGAACCCAAAAAAGAAAAAACAGAAAGTCTCAACTAATACCCCTATATCCTATGTTTCAGTTGAGCTGGTTTTGATTTACTCAACAAAAAATCATTTTCTGTATAGTCATGTGGGTCGTGGGAGGCAATGATATATGCCTTCAACAGAAAATCATACATGCCTTCAACATACATACATATATTCAACATACTGCAAATAGAAAATCAGTGAACAAAACATACTGCAAATTCCAAAACCAGTGCAAATTCATGAAAACAGAAAATCAGTGCAAATCACTGCAAACAGAAAATCAGTGCAAATCGCTGCAAACAGAAAATCAGTGTACAAATCAAAAACTGCAAATCAGTGTACATACATACTGCAAATTTCAAAAACCAGTGCAAATCTATGAAAACAGAAAATCATTGCAAATGACTGCAAACAGAAAAACAATGTACAAAACAGAAACTGCAAATTAGTGTACATATATACTGCAAGTTCATGAAAACAGAAAATCATTGCAAATGACTGCAAACAAAAAAATAGTGTACAAAGCAGAAACTGCAAATCAGTGTACATACATACTGCAAATTCCAAAAATCAGTGCAAATCACTGAAAATAAAAAATTTGTGCAAATCACTGAAAACAGAAAATCAGTGCACAAAACTGCAAAAAATTCAGAAACCAGAAACCATACATTCAGTGACCAGTGTGCATATTCCATAAACTAGAAACCAAATGCAATATTCTTTTCTTACCTTTGTTCAAATTGCTATATGTCATCAATGCTAGGTTCTTTTCCATCTTTGGCCAAATCTAAATAAATTAAAAGAACAAGTCAAGACTCAAGCAACAAAAATATTAAATAAATAATTCACCAAATACAAGGTTTTTTTTTACCTTGTTCAAGTTGCTCAAGAGAATCTAAATCCTCCTCGATACTTATAGGTTGTGATTCACTTCGAAGCCAATCCTGTAGACACACTAGAGCTTCTACCAATTTAGAAGTTAATAAACTCCTAAATGAATCAAGAACATGCCCCCCGGTACTGAAAGCACATTCTGATGCTATACTAGAAATAAGAATAGCTAAAATATCTCGAGTCATCTCAGAAAGAAAGGGAAATCTAGCCGAGTTGTACTTCCACCAAAGTAATACATTAAAATCGAACGTTCCAACTTCAATATCTTCTGCAAGATATTTATCCAACTCCGACTTAAAATTCCCGGCTCCACTCCCAGATGTGTGTCTACTCAACTCCTCATAAAAGTCTCCAATATCAACCATAGAACTTGAACTAGAAGCCTCCACTTCTGAAGACAGTTTACCACCTTTGTCTTTTGAAGCAGACGATGAATACTCATTAAACAATGATTTCATGTACTCTCGCACATCTTTTTCTATAGTTGCTCCATTATCCCCAAACATCTTCTTAAGTGCAAAACTAAGAGTGGTAAACTTGTGACGAGGATCCAAAACACAAGGTATAAAAAACATCTTATTCATTTTTATTGGATCACCCCAATATTTTTTAAATTTCTTCTTCATGTTTGTTGTCATTTGAGCCAACACAATATCATCACTTGGTATCAATTTTGACAAGCAAAAACCAACTTGATAAATTTCAAGAAAATGAATATTTGATGTAATATATAATGATCCAGAAACCTTCAAAGTGAGCTTAAAAAATAATTCAAGAAATTTTGTAATCCTTTTAACGCTATCCCAATCACTACACAAAAGTGAACCTACAGGTTGTTCTTCATCCGCAATATCACTATCACTATCACACACACAGATATGGCCAAACTCGAGATGATGTGCCAACCCAATATCACGATCAGCATAAGTCAAAATTGCACCCTCATATTCAATAGCCCTATTCAACATCAAGTAGGTGGAATTCCACCTTGTGGGAACATCTAAGCATAAAGATTTTTTTGCAAGATTTTCATCGACACAACATTCCTGAAAGTTCTTTCACCTAGTAGAAGATTGCCTAATGTATCTCACTGCTTGCCTAATTCGTTCAATTGAAATATTTTCTTCTTTTATGCCATCTTGAACGACAAGGTTTATTATATGCGCCATACACCTAACATGAAGATGCTTACCACCTAAAAGATTGGTCCCCCACTTAGTCAATTGCTTAGACAACTCAGCCACACACACACTATTTAAACTAGCATTATCAACAGTAACCGTGAAAATTCGATGCAATTCCCACTCATGCAAACACTTAACAATGCCCTTTGCTAAATCTTCACCTCTATGGCTAGAAATTGGATAAAAATTGATAACTCTTTTATGTAAAGTCTAATTTTTATCAATTCAATGAGCAGTGATACACATATAATTAATTCTTTGCACAGAAGTCCAAGTATCAGTCGTTATACACACTCTTTGTTGGGTTTCCTTAAAAATGCTCCTCATTTTATTTTTCTCTTCATCAAAGAGATCAAAACAATCACGAGTAACAGTTGTACTAGAAGGAATTCGAAACAAAGGTTGTACCACTTTCATAAATTGTTTAAAGCCTTCTTTTTTAACAAATCTAAAAGGAAGCTCATCAAGAATTATCATACGACACAATGCTTTTCTACACTCTTCTTGATCAAATTTCCATGAAACAATTGATACATCACCCTTGTTACCCCCCGTAACCGGTTGAAATGCTATCTTTGATTGCCTAGTATCAACATTACAAGGTATTTTTTTGCATTTTTCTATATGACCAAGCATTGCCGTCGTACCATGTTCTTTTGTATCAGCTAAATACTCTTTCTTACAATAATTACACATACCTTTTTTAATTCCTTCCGAATCCACTTTACTAGTAAAATAATCCCATGCAACGGATCTTTTTCTCCTTTCTTTCTTTGCTTTAGACTCAACCATTGAATTTTGATTCACTACATTCGAATCAGAAGCTACACTCTCACCAATCACTTTATCAACTCTAGTATCTTGTGACATGTTGTATCAACGTGACTGTAATTTTAAAATAAAAATAATCAAACAACAAGCCAACAACAAAATTACAACATAACATGACCAAATCACCAAAACTTGACAATGTGCAATTGTGCATAAAGCATGATAGAACAGACCATCATAGAATATCAGCATATAAACATTAAGTACTGAGCAGTGACTAACAGACTTCACAACAGCCAATTTCATAACAAACTTATACATACCTTACAAAGCAACTAAAGTACATATAAGAAAAATTCATCTATTTTTCACTTCAACTGACAATCATATCTCGTTCAACAATAAATAATAATCCTAATATCCATAAAACAAAATTTCTTCTGAATATTTAACTTCAGACAACAGTAAGACAAATTTCTTCTTCTTTGTGCTTCAATTCACTCATTTATACCAATAGGCAATAATTTCAAGAAGTTAAATTGTTTAGAGGTTAATAGGATTAGGCATTAGCGGTAGCCTTAGTTTTAATAAAAAATCTACTGTTAACACTGCCCCATCATGGAATCTTCAATCTTGGTGTTTTTAAGGAGTATTCTATAGTCATATGCAGGAATTGAAGATGAAGCAGATTAGCAGAAGACATCTAAGAATGAAATCGAGCAAAAACAAAAATTCTTACCTGTTGAGTGTTGACCACTTGACTGTTGAGAGAGACTGGGAGAGGATGAGGCGGTCTTTGAGCCGATGAGTATGAGTGAGGCAGACTGCAGATAGATCGCAATTCGCAGATGTGAAAATTGAAAAAATTCACAGCATGAGTGTCTGACTGAGGCAAACCATAGCAAGAATTCGCAAAAAAGTCTTCTAACAGTCTTACCTCCATAGTAATATAGCAGCTTGTTATATGCAGATGGGACTCAGTGAATATCTTAGAGCGATCCACGTGTGTAATTTCGCTCTTGAATGATGTTCCGGTAGACGTTCCACGAGTGTAAAACGTTGAGCCACCTTTTGCTTCAAAGAAGAAAACCAAGAAAGTTGAGGAGAAGATGGTATTGATGGGAAGGCGGAACTTCTAAGGACTAAGAAGATGAAATATTGAAATGAAATGAAACCCTAACTACTCCCGTCTCCCTAGGTCTCTAAGTAGTAACTAGTAAGTACGGGTTTGGGGCCGTTTGGGAATTGGGCTTTTAGAGTTGTTTTGGGCCAGTCTTGGTGAATTGGGCATTGTGAATAATGGATATACTACCTGTAATGAATATACTGTGCATTCTTTATCGGGTTATCGGGTGGCCCGATAAAAAAATAAGTATAACCGAGGCCTGAACCGATAACCCGTTAGTTGAAAATATTAAACCGACACCCGACTCGATAGTGGAAAAAACCAAACCGTTAACCCGATAAAGTAATTATCGGTTTGGGTTAACGGTTTGAACCAAAATTTGCACAGCCCTACTTCATATCCAATTTGGTGATGTTGGATAGTGGAGGCAGGACGTTTATTTAGGTGATCAATATATGAAGAAATAAATGTATCAATAGTTCAAAAAATAATTAACAACAATTATATGTATGTAAAAATAAATTTTACCTATATATACACTATAATTTTCACCAAAGAAAATTTAAATAAACACTTGCACCCTTATTGCTCTGCTCCAGCGGTGAAAAGTGGGCATGAAAAGTGGGTGCTAATTTAATTAGACACTCACCATCTTCGATTCAAGTTCTTGAATTAGTTTTTGAGATTCAATTATCACATGTCAATTCTACAACATAATATCATATCAGATCCATCACCATATTTTGTTTATCCGTAATATATATGATCCATACTCCAAATATTTGGTTTCGGTTGTGAATATATATTGTTGAAGAGCTCTCACCTATAGCTAACTTTTAGGATTGTGTTACGCCAAATACTTGTTACTTTAATATGGTATCAATTAATCTTGAGTTCAAATATCACTGCCACATAATATTGGAAAGGATTTTCATTTGTTTGGTCCATTAACAACACAAAAAGGCTTAAGTCATCGATAGGTCCTTAAACTTATTTTGAGATTTCATGTGGACACCTCAAATTAGACTTGTATCAATCAAACACTTCATTCTTAACTTATACCCATTTGACACAAAGTGAACATTTGTTGAAAATTTGAAGTGAGTGTAACTCACATGCTAGATAGATCAATGAAGTAATGTCACATGACAATTGAATTCAAATAATTTTTTTTAAAAAAATTAACTTTATTTAAATAATTAAAAAAATAAGAAAATAATTTTTCTTCTAAATTAATCTAAACACCCCAACCCTGATCTTCTCCATTGAACCCCACTCCCTTATTATTCGAGTTTAGTTTGATTTTCTCTTTGATTGCTTCCTCTGCCTTTATCCCCTGAACTAATTAAAATCATATTTTCGCCAATCTTAAGTGCCTATGTGACACATACATGTGCCTACGTGGACCTTCAGTATGTTGATTCACGCAGTGTGCCACATGCGTGTGCCACATATGTGCCACAAAGACCTTAAGATTGCCAAAAATACGGTTTTAATTAATCCAGAGAGGTAATAAGACCCCCTTTAAGTTGGAGTGTGTCTCAGCAATTTCGTTTATAGTTCAGGGTGAAAATAGTGCATTTTCTCAAAAAAATTAATTATTTTTAAAAATAATTTTAGGTGTGAAAGTTAAAAAAAAATGTTTTTAAAATTTGGTTCATGCGCCTTAGAAGTGTGAAACACACTTGTTTTTTGGTCATGTCAGCATTTGTGTCTAATAGAAATGATTTTTGAATAGTTAAAGCATTCAATAGGTACAATGATAAGTTGAGGGGTTCAAATGAAATCCCAAAATAATTTTAAGGGTTTATTAATAACTTAAGCAAAAAAAAAAAGGATAACTACACATCTTAGCAAATATAGACTCTTAATTGCCTCATTTAACCTAAGTTTTAATTTATTACAATTCATAACCTCCTCTCGCCTATTAATTATTCCTAACTACAATTCATACCATCTCTTATGTATTTTCTCTCTTTTTTTATTTTCTATTATTCTCTTCTTTTTTCCTTTTTCAGTTTTTTTCTTCATTTTTTCTTTTCCGTTTTTTGTTGTTTTCTAATTCTTTCTTTTTTTCACCTTTTTCTTTTTTCTTTTTGCTTTTTCTTTTTTTTCATTTCCATTTTTTCTCTTTTTTTTTATATATTTTTTCTTTATTTTCTATTACTCTCCTTCTTTTTTTGTTTTTCTTTTCTCCTTCTTTTTCTATCATTTTTTCTCCTTTTTTTTTTCTTTTTTTCCTTTTTATTTGTGCAAACTAGCAAACACAAATACAAGTGCGAACTATAAAATATAAATACAAATGCGAACTATAACATAAAATACAAGTCTGAACTATAAAATACAAGTATAAATGTGAACTATATCATACAAATACAAGTGCGAACTATCATTTGTATTTTTTAATTATTGAAAAAGAACGATTGATTTTCTTTCTACGAATACTTGTTTATATTTATTGATACTAATAAATACAATTCAAATTTTTATCCAAATATAATATATACAAATACATATTGTATTTGTATTTGTAAAATCATTTGTTTCATTTATTTGTAATTGCATTTGTACCAAGTGATATTTGTTTATTTACAAATATAAATGATAATTTTGATATACAAATACAAAACGGTACTTTTGTATCAAATGATACATTTACATATTTATATATTTTAGAACCAAGAAAATACAATTAATGCATTTACTTGTTTGTATACAAATACAAATAATAAATTATACGTAGTCACGGCTAAATACAATATGCAATCAACTTACAAATACAAATATAAAATAATTTTTTAAAAATAAAAAGATATCGATGAAAAAAAAATACAGATACAAGTATAATCCAAATATAATCTAAATATACAAACACAATAAAACCATGATATAAATATAATTCAATATAATATGCAGTCAATTATAAAATACAAATACAAAATAGTTCTTCAAAATACAAGTGTGAATTATATAAAATATAAATGATTGTGCAAAGTAACAAATACAAATACAAGTGCGAACTATAAAATACAAATACAAATGCGAACTATAAAATATAAATACAAGAGTGAACTTTAAAATACAAATACAAATACAGTTGTATCAATGAATACAAAAATATAAATAATGGTGTGACTACAAATATTATAAACAATTGTAATATTTACTTTATCATCCATGACTTGTGCTCAACTACTCATATTTTTTGAAAATACAAAAATTAAAAAATAGAATAAAAAATGATAAAGAAAATAAGTACAAAAAAAAAAAAAGTCAAATAAGAAAAGAAAAGAAGAAAGAGAAATAGAAGTTATCGATTAAAGAGAGAAAGAAAAGAAAAAG
Organism: Capsicum pubescens; assembly: GCA_030864215.1. Classification (NCBI taxonomy): domain Eukaryota; kingdom Viridiplantae; phylum Streptophyta; class Magnoliopsida; order Solanales; family Solanaceae; genus Capsicum; species Capsicum pubescens. Next base: position 85,598,139 of record CM061548.1, read on the forward strand.
AAAAAGAAAAAGAAAAAGAAAGAAATGAAAAAAATAAAAATAGGAAAAAAAGAAGAAGAAAAAATGAGAAAAATAGGAAAAAGAAAAAATAATTTAAAAAGAATGATAGTGTTTTTGGCGAGACTAAATATGTAGTGTATTTATGTTTTTTATAAATACAGATCACTAAATAAAAGTGAATACAACGGCTGAAAATTGAATACAACGGCTATAAATGATAATTATATAAAATATAGCTATGAAAAAAGAATTTTATAGCAAAATATCGCTATTTCTGAAAATACCCCCTAAAAAAAAAAATACCACATCAAAGAAATCCATGACATTTTCGTATATAAACTATTTTCACTTAATTATGACCATAAATAAAAACACATCACACCGTATTGTCTTGAAAAGTCCAAATTGATGTATTCTCTCCCTATATAATTTGTTCAATATACTAAAAATAGGTGATCAATAATATTTATTTAATTTAAAAAATTAATAAATAATTTATTCATTTTATTTTTACTATTAAATATTATTAATCACTTATTATATTTATTTTATTTAAAAAGTAATATAATTTAATTATATTTATTATTTTTTAATTTATATATTAAGTTAATAGTGAATAAGTATTGTGCAGTTAATATCATGTACGACTAATGAAATTATGCATGAAAATGAATTAATCAAACACTTATTTGGTCAATAGTCAAAGTGATATGAATATGGGCCATAAAATTTTGCAGAATATCAGTTAAATTTTTGTCTCTTCTCTTCTTTGATCTTGACTACAATAAATTAAATAGGTCAAGCTTTAGGTTTGAATCTTCTTCTTTATTTATTACTATTACAATAAAGACCGAAAAGATGAATGACCCATGGAGTGTTACTATTTTCACCGTCTCAATTTGTGACTTTTTTTAAATTTCGCGATTTAATTTATAAAATTTTTTAATAGTTAATTATCATAATTTATATTATATTTAATTATGTGATTTTTTATTTATTTTTATTTGTTATATTTTATTTTTTGACATACAAATAATATGAACTTTGATCAATATTTTAAGATATATTTTTTCATCATATTAATAGGAGAACGATCGTAACTTAAAGTAATTTTTTGTATGACATTCATACATCTAATTTTAAAATTTAAAATATTAAATTAATTTACTTTAATTTAAAAGTCAAATTAACTTTCATAAATCAGACGTGAAAAACAAAAATAAACTGAGGAAGTTTCCAATTACATAAAAAAACACAAATAATTTCCAGTTACATAAAAAAAAACACAAATTTTATCTAAATTTACTATAAAAATGAAGAAATTTGACGTTTAAAATTCTAATTCGTATAAATTGTATTGGGACAGAGCGAGTATCTTTTTCTCTCTCTTCAACTCAATAAATACCTCATCATTTTCTCCACTGCCTCTCTTCTTCATGTCACAAACACTCCTCTTCCAAAAAAACACACATATATACCCCCAAAAAGAAAAAAAAAGAAAAAGAGATGAGTAGAAGGGTAAGTTTTAGTCCTGATCGCGTCCCTGACCAAAACAACATTCCCGCAAATTTCTATTTTAAAAAGAAGCCATCATCGTTGTCATCTAATAATTGGAATTCTAGGCTTCAAAAGAGTCCTCCTTCTTCTTCATATGTGGCTAGTTTTCTAAAGAATATTGGAACAAAAGTGGCTAGTCCACTAAATTTCTTTTCAATTTCAAATAGAAAAAAGTCATCACGTAAAGTATCATCATCAACAACAGCAAGTTTAGCAAGGTCACGTTCTTATGCAGAAACATTAATTCACGACTCACAAAGAGCTGAAGCTATTGAAGATTGTATTGAGTTCTTGAATTATTCTTCTTCTTGTTTGCATAGATCCAGTTCTGTTTCTAGCACTACTTGCTAAAAGAAAAAAAAGGCAGTCCAGCCAGTCCGGAGAAGTATCGGATCACAAGAGTGTATTGTACACAATGTTATTTTATATTTCTGTAAAAGATTATTTTCACGACTTGAATATGTGACCTCCCGATCACATAACAGCATAACTTTACCGAAAGTTATTCGAAAGCTCCGTCATGTGAATGTAATTATGTACTGTAGATGAATTGGATTGAAGGGAAAAAAATATATTTAGACATTTTTTATTTTTATTTTTAATGTAGGAATTAAGTTGCGCTCACTGAAGAAAAGAAAAAGATTTAAGTATTTTTAGGATTAACTATTTACTGCTAGAGTAGAATAGTAGCAGAATAGAAAAAAATTCTGATATTTGAAACGCCGACTTTAGTTTGAAGATTTTGGGTGTATTTATTTTTGTTTTATCTTTGTTTTTTTAAGAGGTTCTTTGTTTATTATTTCCTCTCATTCATCGTATATAATGTTTTTAGATGGGACGCACTGTTTAAAAAAACCATCTAATTAAAAGTAAGAGGTATAAATTATCCTTAATTAAATAATATTGATTTAATGCGATTACTTGATTGTGTAAAAATATAGTTATTTAAATGGAAATAGATAAATATATTTTTTTAAATATGATAAATAATGCATATATATTTTCCGTCATACTTTTGGTACACATATGCCTCACCGTTAATAAAATGGTAGGTATATACCTCTCACACTAACAGCAGGGGCCATATGCATATCCAAAATATGACGGAGGTTATATACGTAACATTTATCATAGCTCGAGATATATTTATTCTTTTTTCATTTTAATTTTTTATCCTAAATAATCAACACAAATCCATTACCCGACCCAATAAATTCACTACCTGAACCAACCACAATTAAAAATCAAAAGATGCCTCTTCTAAATCTTTATTAACACCACCAAGAACAATACACCAGCAATAACACAATACAATGAACAACAACTAACTCCACCAGCTCCTTCATTTCAATTGAAAAAATACATCCTTAGATTCCACTCTATCACTATCAATTTTTTTTTAAAAAAAAATTATTAACCCATAACACTCAAAAATAACACCAAATAACTTGAACCCTTCACGTTTCAATTTCCAACAAAATTTCATCGAAAAAACACTATCCACCACCGGTCAACACCACCTAACCACCATCACCGTCGAATCGAAAATACCCCATCGACGAATCATCATTGCACCCCTAACTCCGGCCACCTTCGACTTAATCTCCACTCCCTCTAACCATAAAAATCAACTAGCAGCAACAATCAATCACTGCAGTTTGATTGGGATTCACGTTTAAGAGAAAAGCAGAGGAAATATCAAGTTTGAAACAAAACATAAAGGTCGATTTGAGTTGGTTTGAAATTGAGTTCGATGAGTTTATTGGGTTTGGATTAGTTATTTGAAATAAAAAAAATTAAAACAAAAAAGAGACAAATATACCTCCAAACTATGATAGATGGTACGTATATACCATCTGTCATACATTGGGCACACATATGTTCCTACCATTAGTGTGAGGGACATATATGTACCATTTAAACAGTGATGGAAATATATATGTACCCAAATATGAAGAAAAATATATACATATTATTTATCATAATTCAAAGATATATTTGTCCCGTCTTCGTTTTTAAATAAGGCTAAATTTGAAAAGGAGAACTAATATATGGTATTTATTTTAAAAATAATGTTGTACTCGATTATTTTTCTTGGCGATTGATGATAGATATACTTCCTCCATCTCAAATTATTTAGCAGATTTCTCTTTTACATTTTTCTTTAAAAAATTATTAATAGGAGAATCTTTTGACTATTTTTTTTCATTTATATCTTTAGATATAATCTCTCTTTATTAAGTATTTACTTTATTGAGGTTTTTGTAGTCTTTGAGAACTAATACTGTATTGTTATGAATAAAATAAAATAATTTAAATTTCTAAAATATTAAATGATTTGAGATAATAGTTTCTATAAATGATAGATAATTTGTCAATTTAAATTTCTAAAATGATAAATGATTTGAGATAATAATTTTTATAAATGATAGATAATTTGAGACAAAGTTGTAATTTCCAATATTTTTCATTAGTTAGTGGCAGGCAGACAAGATTTATGAATTTTGATTTGTCTAATTCATGCATATCCCAAAAAAAGAATCTTCTTCAAGTTTTCAGCAAAATGTTAAACTTATCAGTCCAATTTATGGGCATTTTAAATCTTTTAATTTGAGTTATGTTATGTAAAAATAATTTTAAAAAATTATTAGAAATAAAATCTAAAGAGTTAATTTGAGACAGAGTATTCAATAAAGTTAATTTAATAGATTTTGAAATACATAATAAAAGTAGTGGGTTTATGAATGTCAACATATGAGACTCTTCTTCCTTTCATACCGAACTTGCTGTTACCCTAATTTGATGATGCGACATTAGTGGGAACGTGTTCGGTTTAAGTTTGATTTACTATGTCTCAGAGTAAAGTTCTTTGATTAATGGTCAAAAACATAATTAGAGTATTAGATTTTTTGAGTTTCGGATTTAAAATTATCTGAGTGTGAGTCTTTACATGAGTTATCACAAATTACTTGGACAAATCACCCCTAAATTATTAATTGTTCATTTGTTTTAGGTTTGAAAGTTCAGATATGAGATTCAAACAATTAACATTTTAGGTATGTTTGTTATATAGTTGGTGATAGTTTAAAGTTCTGGTATGAAATTCAAAAAGTCAAAATAGTTTAGATGTGAAGGGGAGTCTTGGAGTAACCAGTACAATTGACAGCAACCAAGAGGTCATGAGTTCAAGCATTGGAAATACCCTCTGATAGAAATACAATGTGAAACTGCGTATAATACACCCCTGTGGACTGTGGTGAAGCCCTTCTGCCAACTCTGCACATAGCGGAAACTTTTGTGCCCCGAGCTGCCTTTTTTTTTAGAATATTTTAAAGGGTAAACAACATAAATCCCAACACTTTACTATCTAATTACTCTCTCTCCCTACTTTTTATAATAATTACATAAAATTTCAGATATGATACATTAGTTAACGTCATGATACATTAGTTTATGATACATTAATAAATCTTTAATTATGATTAAAAACGAAAAGAAATGATAATTAAGCCTATAGTTGAGCAATTAATGTGCTTAATTAAAGAAATTGTGGTTTAAATTACCTAATATACGTTATTTAATAACTCATGATAACAAATATCATAAGTTTTCCTATTATGTAAAAACTTATGATATATTGTATTATGATAACAAATATCTCATTTAATAACATTGAGTTCATGATACACTACAATTCATGACACATTACATTTATTTGTGGTTACTAATACATTATTATATTTTTTGCTTAATACTTTATATGTGTAAAAATTATCTGATACATTGTATTAAAAACTAAATATCTTATGATACATTACTTTATATGCAAATACAACAATATTATATCTACTATTGTATTGTTAATTTAAGTTTCTGGTACATTAAATTATTTTGGTTGAGATACATCACTGTAATTAAGTTTGCATTATACTTGATTTATTTTTGAAAATATCTGATACATTATATAATTTACATTAAGATATAAAACTACAAGTAGCTTATATGATACATTGCTGAAGAGTAAAATATCTTTTGATGCATAATAGTTTAACAGATGGACGAAAATTAATTTATAGAAATTGTAATAAAAACAATCAAAAGTTTTGCTTAAATATCATAGACATTTTGTCCAGAAAGTTTTGATAGTTCAATCTATTTTTACGAAAATCAATGTCGTTCATATCATAATGAGATGATGGACATTAAAAAAGAAAGTTAATGGTGAAAATATGGAGTTGTTAGATCTAATTTAGTAGTAGATGAGAACATGGTGGAAATTCAAAAGAAAGTTAATGGAAGTTGTAACTTGAATGTTGAAGTAGAAGATGAAGATGAGAACATGATGAAAATTCAAAATGGGTGAGTTGAGAAATTGTAGGATATATTTCCTGATTTTTGGGCTTGATTTGCGGCACAATAAGGGGATGTGGGTAGTTTTTTAGATGTATCAGGAAAGAGGCAACTATTTTTGAGTAAAAAGGGATTTTTGTAATTAGTTTAGTTGGATGAGATTTTAAGTAATAATAAAAACTTAAGATGTGGTTATAAGTAATTTATCCTATTTTAAATGTGTTTTTTATTCCTCACTCTATAATATTAGATTAACTAGTTTAATCATACGTGTCTCGCACGTATAACATTTGATTATTTAAAATTAAATAATTTTATTTATTTCCTTGCACGTTTAATATTTGATTATTTAAAATTAAACAATTTTGCCTATTGCGGAGATTTTTAATAAAATGTAAAAATTCAAATCACTTATCAAAAATCTTTCACACTTTAATATAATAATGTAAATATAAACATATACACATTTATGTTTTACCACCAGAAGTTTCAAATGATTGATGGATCATTACTTTTGCGTTTGCCATATAGTACATCTTTCCCTTGTTGCCACAGACTAAGGGAGATGCATCAATTTGAACTATATTTATCTTACGATTATTTTTTTATATATTTAAAATCTTTCCTTATTTTAAAATCAAATCTTTAAAATAGCATTGATTACATTTTTATTACGTACTTAAAACTTTTAAAAATTTGATATTTCTTAATTTTTTCTTATTCTAATAGTTTTATCTTTAATTCTAGATTTTTTAAATCTTCTTAAAATCAAATTTAGTTGATTTAGAATTCTTAAACTACTGAAAAAGTATCAATTGTCATTAATTTTGATGACTTTTAATAGAAAAGGTTTTGCCATAAATATATTTAATTAATTTTCAACTCTAAAATTAGTAAAAAATATTGAAATTCTGATGACTTCTAATAAGGAAAGGTTTTACCATAAATATATTTAATTAATTTTTAACTCTTAAATATTAAAAAAATAGTGAAAAGACGATTTTGTCTAAAGCAAGGACTTTTAATTAAGGGCAAAAAGTTCAAACAACATTTCTAAGTCGCTTCACACTTTTAATATATTATAGATATAGATTTAACTTGTGCTGATGACAAATCACTTTTCATTTTAAATTAAACTTACTAGATTGTGTGTTTAATACCACAAAATTAAAGGATATATTTATAAACTAACACAAGATTTTAAAAAAAAATAAACTTTGTGTCAAATCAAAATTAGGTACATTAAAATAGAGTGACAAATATTTATTCTAAAGGTTTATCATTGAGAATTTAACTTAATTACAGAGTGAGAAAATTGAAGGAAAGGTGTCATTTGAGTCTTGAATGAAGGATTGGTGACATTGACCAACTTAAACGGTCAAACACAATTAGAAAACTTAATTAAGTTAATTGTGGACTTGATTAATATTTTTAAAACTTTATAATCTTTCCAAAAATACAAATCAACCCACACCCTCCCCTCTCCGAATCAATTGTCTCTCTCCTCTCCCTCCTCTCTCTATCTCGACTGTTTCTCTCAAACTTCTTCTAACCAACAGTTCTGCAAATTTCTTCCTTCAATCTCTGGCGACTTCAACCTCTCGGCGACAAATAGTTGGGCTTCGAGTTTCTTTTCGACTTTCAACCTTCAATCGTCATGACAACATTGCTCTCTGATGACAACAACTTTGAGTTCTTCATCATCCCTTTTCTTCTTTCATATGTAAAAAATTAGAGCTTTTTAGTTATTAAGAAAAAAAGGAACTTGAGTCAACTTCTCTTCTAGTATTGGTTAACAATTTCAATATTTGCTGCCTAAAGTTGAAATGAGGACTGAAGAAAAACTTAATTTCTGATATTTCTTATTCTTCTCTTCTCTTTTCGAAGTGAAAAATAATTTTTTGTTGTTACTATAGTTCTTGTTGTCGAACTGATTATTCGATTTGTTGGTGTCTGTTGAGTTTTTTGAAGTTTGATTTTTGTTCTTTGTGTTTGTACAAACAAAACAATAATTTTAGTGTTTTTGGTCACTGTTGATGTTCTTGGCGTCTGTGTTGTGTTGGTGTTGCTGAGCTGATTTGTTGTTGTTTTTGGTAAAATTAGTGTATTTGATATTAAATGGTGATATTTTTATTGTTCTATTGCACAAAATCTTGCTACTATTTTTTTTGCCAACAGATGAACCATCAAATACAACAGTTGAACCATCTGATGCAATAAATGAATCATCTAATGCAACAGATGAACAATCTGTTGTTTGAAATTCTATCAACTATTCCAATAGAACGACATTTCCAAGACTTTGATTTCTCCCGACAGATAATTCATCTATTTTGACAAATGATGTTTCCGTTGGAAGAAATCCAAATAATATTGACGGTTGATCTGTTGCACAGACCAGCCAGTTCTTCAATAGATGAGTGATCTGTTGAAAGAAATTACAACAATATAAAAACTATTTTTATTGTTTACAATAAATTACTTTTCTGTTGCAATCGGTTAGTTATATGTTACAATAACTGAACCCTCTGATGCAACAGATGGCCAATCTATTGTTCGAAAACCTATAAAATATTCCAACAGGACGACATAGCTAAGACTTTGATTTCTCCCAATAGATAATTCATCTATTACGACAGATGATGCTTCTGTTGGAAGAAATTTAAATAATATAGACAGTTGATCTGTTGCACAGACCAGGAATCTGTTTCAATAGATGAGTGATCTGTTGGAAGAAATCACAGCAGTGTAGAAACTATTTTTATTGTTTACAACAGATTACTCATCTATTGCAACAAGTTAATTATATATTGCAACATATAACACACCTGTTGCAACATATGTGTGATTTGTTGGAACTGTTATTTTACTGTGTTGTACATGTTAGATTTACTGTTATTCTTTTTTTAACAATGTTTTAATCAATTATAATATTTTTTATTTTCCTGTTATTTTTAGATAATGTGGCTCCCAAAAGAAAAGAAACCGAATCAAGTCCAAGTAAAAGAACAAGTGAAGCAGCTAGGCTACATCCACCACTCTATGAGCTTACTTTACAAGTGTTATCTCAATCAGAAGCAAAAGATAATGAACATGAGGATAACGAATGTTTCAAAGGAGATAATCCAAATGCTAATAGCCCTTCCATTGAAGAGTTGGTCAAAACCTTCATCATTGATAGTTATTCTGTGAGAATGCAGTGCGATGGTGCCACAAATTTAACTAGTGATTTCATGGTTAAGTTAGCCATGGAAAAATCTTTTGACTCCTTTAAAAAAATACTTCGAGACCAAAAATTAGATGCTTATTTCAAGGACATTTTCTTTGAGTAATATCTTGATTTGTCGGAGGACAACAATGCTCGTTTTCAAATGAAAATGGCATATGATCTTCTCAAACGCAGGTTTATGTATGAAAATAAAGATAAGATGGATGAGGTGTGGATAAATTACTATGTCATGCCTGTTTGTTTTGGTTGGAAAGAGTTTACCATAGTTACTGGACTAAAATGTTACCCTCCTTCTCCTTCTCAAGTAATACCTATTCTAACCCTAAAAAAAGCACCCCGCACATCCAAAAAAGGCAAAGTCAAGTTAAGTAATGGTGATGACTTGGTGCTCCTTATTGGTCCAAGCTTCAAAAACAAAAATCTGATAGAAGCATTGAAAGGTAAAAGACTTTCAAAGAAGAAAAAACAATCATTGTGTTTGATTTGATTTGTACAAAATATTCTTTGAGTGAGAGACGTTAACAACAACATACCACTCGATTTAATAAAACTCTTCGAGGATCTTGAGACATTTAACAACTATCCTTGGAGTTATGAAAGCTTCAAAATAACTGTCAAATATTTGTTGACTCCGTTAACGCCAAAGACAGTCAACTTATATGGCTTTTCATGGTAAATATATCCTTTATTATGATTCATTTACTTTTTATTGAATAATGCTTTTGATTTATTGGCGTTATTTTATAGGCTTGGGCATTTGAAATCATTTATTATTTGAGACCACAAGTGAACTACCAGAAAGAAGTTTCATGTCCAAGAATCCTGAGATAGTTGTCGGTCAAAATCGATAAAAATACAAAATTTCTTGATCTCTTCAACCCCCCGAAGGAAGCAGTAAGTCTAATTCTAATTAAGTTTTTATTTTAATTAATGATTTTTTAAATAATTTAATTATCATTCTAATATATATACTGATTTATTTTAGATTGTGCATCCGTGGCTTATTCCGATCAATCGAGAGTTGAAGATGCCATGTTTTCTTACTTTACGATCTGTGCAAACTTTATCAGACCCTAAGGTCATCGATAGAATAAAAAAAATTATTTGGAGAAACACCCATCACAAGAAAAATAATTTTGGAGGGTGGGCTTATTGTTGCTAATGGTGTTAGTGGTGATGGAGTTGTTGGTAGTGGCAGCGGTAGTGGTAGTGTTGTTGTTGTTGGGGCTAATGATGCTCCTATTATAGTTTTTGAAATAAAAAATCATTATGTTTATGATTATACTGTTTTTACAGATTTTTTCTCTCCTAGCGAATGTTTTGCATGCAAATGTCATGGCTGCAAGGCGAAACATGATGGAGTGACTAATGCTATTAATGCATTAACTGCTTCTGTAAAGGAATTGACATCTAATAGAGGTGTCATTCCATCAAAGAGAATTTCATATCTATACACTCCATTAGAGATTAAGCGACTAAGAGGGAGAGGAAAGAAATTTCTAAGGCATCATCAAGCATAAAAAAAGCTAAATTGAAACTTATCTGTCTATGTCTTGCACTTTTGATCAATGTACAAGGGTAACAGGAGAGAAGCATGAGCTGAAGAAAGTGAATATATATCATCTGTTTCAATAAACAAACAAACTACATATCTGTTGTAACAGATGATTATCAAACAGATATATGCATCTGTTGCAACAGTTGAATGACCTATTGCATTAGACGCATTATCTGTTGCAACATATGTCTCGACTATTTTAGCAAATCAATCAGGTCTTCCTACAATTTTAATTTGTAGCAATAGATGACTTATCTGCTGCAACATATGGGTCATCTGTTGGGACAAATTTTCTACTATTTTAGTTTGTCCAAACAGATGAGTCATATGTTTCAGTAGATGGGTCATCTATTGGAAATTATCATACAGGTCTTCCTCCTATTTTGATTTGTCCTAAAATATGATCCATCTGTTGCAGCATATGACTTATTTATTTGGACAAATTAAAACAGGAGAAACACCAATTTGATTTGCTAAAACATATATGTTAGTATCTCTGTGATTAGCATTAACAATTTTATCTTTCCAGGTGGATGTCACAGTAGAAGTTACTGCTGAACAACATAATATCACAGTTGATAATCCATCAACTGCTTCCAAAGACGAAGAAAAAGTGAAGCCTGTCAGTCTAGAAGAACGAAAAAGTTACTCATTTGAAGGGTTCAACATCTCGGACAAGGCTCTAAAAAAACTAACAAAGTTGATCGACGACTATTTTGAATGGATTGTCGATGGGTTGTTAAAGCTTCATACCGACAGACACATAAATCATTCTTAAAGATATTGATTTATCCAATTCTTGCTGTAAAAATCTGACATTAACATATAAATCATGCAGAAAATAAAATGACGAACACTACAAAGTGAATGAATCGGGTCTTAGTTTTGATATGTTTGACTTTATTGTTGCACATCCCAGAACGAAGAATTGATTCTATTTGATGTCATACACTACTAAAAAAATAAAAAAAAACTAACCACAAAAACCGACCACACTTTTTGGTCGGAAAAAATCGACCACAAGTGGTAGGTTTTTTATTTTTTTATTAATTTATTTTAAAAAGCGACCACATGTAGTTGCTGTTATATTTTAAAATTTCAAAATAATAATTTCAATAATTTTTATATTAATTATTATTTACTTTACAAATAAAAAAAAACGAACACTTGTGGTTGGTTTTATTTTAAAAAATATTTTTAAAAACCGACCACTTGTGGTCGGTTTTTATAAATTCTTTTTTAGTTAGTTTTAAAAAATCGACTACTAGTGGTCGGTTTTTATTTTTTTAAAAAAAGAAAATATTTTAAAAAACCCAACCACTTGTGGTCAGTTTTTATTAAAATAAAAAGAAAATATTTTTTAAAAAACCGACCACTTGTGGTCGGTTTTTTAATTAAAATAAAAAAATAAATTAAAAAAACCGACCACTTGTGATCGGTTTTTGAGCTAAAAAAAATTAAAAAGTAAACAATTTTTAGAAACCAATAATTATATATATGTAATCAAATATAGATATTATTTTCATTAAAAATAATTATATATATATATAATCTATTATATATATAATTTTTAAAAATTACACTAATCACACTTAGTCGATAAACAATATAATAATAATAAAAATTAATCATTCTTAAATTTTGTGAAAAAATTACACTAAAAAATATATCAAATAACATAAATAAATTACATTAAACATAATCTTTATCTTTTACTTATGTTTCAATATATAAAGTAAATATTTTTCTTTGTATATACATTAAATGACGTTAAACATGCATAATCTTTGTATAATGAATATGCGTATATATATATCATACCGTTGAGATAATGATATTATGTTACTATTCCAGTCATAATAATGTAATAGATAACCGATAATTTATCAGAATATAATGAACGTGTTCTATTATAAGGTAATATACCTGTGGATGTGATATATATAGTACGCATTCAAGAGTTCATATATATAAATATCTTTATATATATATATATATATATATATATATATCATGTTGTGATCGATTGATGAACGATGTAGTCAAAACGTAGTAAAGTATAATTAAGCTAATCAAATATAATTAATCGATCTCTCATCTGAGTATGTATATGAAACGCGTCGCATTATATTATTGGATAATATACTCATGTACGTATGTGATATATATAGTACATATTTAGAAATTGATATAGTCGATAGTGTGTATATGTGTGTGTATGTATAGGTATATATATATATATAGTATATACATATTATATAGTGAAGGTATATTAATGACATAAGATAATGTAATCGATAATTCATCTGAGTATTTGTGAAATACGTTGTATATTATTATGGGGTAGTAAAATCGTGTATTTTATGCTTATAGTACGTATTTGAAAGCTGATAGACAATTAGATATATGTATATATACGTATATCTCGTGTAGTGACGTGTGCAGTAATCAAAAGCTAGATAACTAAATCTATATATCAAAATATTTTGAATGATACGCTGATATATATAGCATACTATTGAGGAAATAGATATACTATTTTGGGTCAATGTAGACACACGTATGTTGTTGAAATTATAATAACATAAGACAAGTATTATGAGGTATATAGGAGGGGAGGGGAGGAAGGAAGTAGGGGAGGGAGACAGAGAATTGAATCCTGAAACTGGCATATACTTACCATTTGCTTTGAATTTCAAATTTTGAACGACCGCCAAATTTTGGCGGTGAATTTGAGTTTTTTCGCTTACAAGTTTTGTATCTGAGTATATGTGAAATACGTTGTATATTATTATGGGGTAGTAAAATCGTGTATGTGATAGTTATAGTACGTATTTAAAAGTTGATAGATAATTGAATATATGTATATATACGTATATCTCGTGTAGTGACATATGTAGTAATCAAAAGCTAGGTAACTGAATCTATATATCAAAATATTTTGAATGATACGTTGATATATATCATACTATTGAGGAAATAGATATACTATTTTGGGTCAATGTAGACACGCGTATGTTGTTGAAGTTGTAATAACGTAAGACTAGTATAACGAGGTATATATATATATATAATATCGTATTTAAAAGATAATTAACCAAAAAATTATCGTAATTTGCAAAATTCATTGATATTATTATACTATTGAGGAAATATATTACTCGTGTTAATGTGATGATAAAATAACTACTTATCTGATTTATATATATACGAATTGTATTAAATTAATTGGATGTTGTCCGGATCCCATACACTGTGTATCTACTGTGTATTTATATATGCGAATTGTATTAAATTAATTGGATGTTGTTATAAATATTATAGAATTTATTAAAATTTTAGTTTGTTAAATATTCATTTTAGTTTATTAACTTATTTTTGTAATTTATTAATTTATTAATTGTAATTTATTAAACTTTAATTTCAAAAATATATTTTTTTAATTATTACGAAAACCGACCACATGTGGTCGGTTTTTGTAATAATTTTAAAAAAATATATAATTCATTAACCCGACCCGACCTGACCCGACCCGACCTGTACTAGTCGATTTTTGTAATAATTAAAAAAATATATATATAATTCATTAACCCGACCTGACCCAATCCGTACTGCATAATAAAACACAAAATAGACACAAAACACACCCAAATTCCCATCCAAACACAACAACAACTCCAAAAACCTCCAATCACACACTTTAACGTTAAACACACACAACCCACACTTGAACGGATCCTGTGACGACGATGGCGACGGAGCTCGGCCATCTTCTCCGGCGATTCCAACTTGTGAGTTGTTCTCTTTATGTGTTTGAGTTTATGTACATGTCTTTTTCTTTATGTGTTTGGGCTTATGAATTGGGGTTTTCCTTTTTTCTTGGTTATGTAGTTGTTGAGATTGGATCTTGTTAGTTACATTTTGTTGATTCATCATTAAGACATTAATCATACCTGATGCTTATATATTGGTAAATTTTTTTATTTTTTTTCTTGTTTATGAATTGGGGTTTTCTTGTTTATTCTACTAGTAATTGTTGAGATCTCTTATTTGGTCGAGTTGTGTTAAAAGATTGAATCTTTAAGAAAAGATTGAGCAAGACCTTAGCTCAATTTTACCAAATTCATTGTCGTTTTTACTATTTCTTTTTTATTTTTTTGGGAAAAATCGTATTCCTATTCCTTTACTAAATTGTTGTAATTATTTAAGCTAAAGATTATTCTTTCTAATAATTTTACTATTTGACAGATTCCAAATTCGGTAAAAAGATTGCTTTGCTATTTTTTCCGATGACCGCTTATCTCTTTCACTTTAATTTAGGCCAAGCAAAGGTAAGTTGATTTCTCTATATTTTCTTATAATGAAGTTTTAAATGTAGTTTAGTTTGGGATTGTTCGTTGTAGAGGGCTTTGAAAGCCATAGGAATTTTGTGATGATTATATGGTGTGAGAGGGACATGCGACGCCTCTACTTATATTTGCTTTGTTACACTTGTTAAATTGTTTGACTTATTATACCATAAATGAATATGTTTCTTGAAACTGAATAAGTGTAGTAACTTAGCTTGAAGGTGAACTTTTATTTTTAATTTTGTTGAAGCGTAGGTACTTGAAATGTGAACTTTTTATTGTGAATTTTGGTATGCTTGATGATTTTGAATATGGTTTAGTTTGGTGACTTGGGTGGTGACTTAGTGAGTTGAAATTGATTAAGTGTAGGTGCTTTGAAATGTGAATTTGTATTTTGAATGTAATTAAGTTTGGTGACTTGGGGGATGACTTAGTGACTTGAAAATATTGAAGTTTAGATACTTGAAAATATTGAAGTTTAGTCACTTGAAATTGATTAAGTGTAGGTACTTTAAAGGTGAATTTTTTATTTTAAATGTAGTTAAGTTTGGTGACTTGGTAGGTGACTTAGTCACTTGAAATTGATAAAGTGTAGGTACTTTAAAGGTGAATTTTTGTTTTGAATGTAATTAAGTTTGGTGACTTGGGTGATGACTTAGTGAGTCAAAATTTACTAAGTGTAGGTACTTTAAAGGTGAATTTTTATTTTGAATGTGGTTTAGTTTGGTGACTTGGGCGATGACTTAGTGAGTTGAAATTTACTAAGTGTAGGTACTTTAAAGGTGAATTTTTATTTTGAATATGGTTTAGTTTGGTCACTTGGGTGATGACTTAGTGAGTTGAAATTTACTAAGTTTAGGTACTTTAAAGGTGAATTTTTTATTTTGAATGTAGCTAAGTTTGGTGACTTGGTAGGTGACTTAGTCACTTGAAATTGATAAAGTGTAGGTACTTTAAAGGTGATTTTTTTTTTTTTTGAATGTAATTAAGTTTGGTGACTTGGGTGATGACTTAGTGAGTTGAATTTACTAAGTTTAGGTACTTTAAAGGTGAATTTTTTGTTTTGAATGTAGTTAAGTTTGGTGACTTGGTAGGTGACTTAGTCACGTGAAATTGATTAAGCGTAGGTACTTTGAAATGTGAATTTTGTTTTGAATGTAATTAAGTTTGGTAACTTGGGTGATGACTTAGTGAGTTGAAAATGTTGAAGTTTAGGTACTTGAAATGTGAATTTTTATTTTGAATGTAGTTAAGTTTGGTGACTTGGTAGGTGACTTAGTCACTTGAAATTGATAAAATGTAGGTACTTTAAAGGTGAATTTTTTATTTTGATAAGGTATAGTCATCACTTGTTGAATTTTTTCTGACTTGATCTAATTAGTTGAATCTGATTGATTGTGTAGATGGAACCTGATTATAGCTGGATATATCAACAGAATAATGAAAATAGAATGGGTCTAAGGGAGGAATTTGTTGAAGGTGTCAGACGATTTGTTGAACATGCTAAGACACTTGATGTTTGGTCATGTTTTTGGACTATTCGTTGTCCTTGTGTTAGATGTGATGGTATAAATCTTTTAAAAGAAGAAGTTGTGAAAGAACAAATTTATAGAAGGGGGTTTCACGAGAATTTTTAAGATTGCATGCTATTGATGGTGATGTTGGATAAAATAACTTTGTTGTTGGAGAAAGTAGTAGGTCTGCAGGGCATAATGAATATCAAGATACTACGATGACAGAAATGGTGCACGATGCTTTTGGGATGCAACACAGGGGCGACTTTAGAGAAAATGTCGAAGATGTTCCTAATAGAGAAGCGGTCAAATGCTATGAACAATTGTATGCTACTAGTTATCCTTTGTTTGATGGGTGTTCGCACTCTCGTTTGTCTGTTGCTTTAGATTATTAAGTATTAAATCTGACTGGAATATTGCTGAAGGAAGAATGGACTCAATGATAGACCTTATTAAAGAGTTAGTTGACCCTGGCTTGGAGGTTCCAGATTCTTTCTATAAGGCAAAAAGATTGGTGTCAAAGTTAGGTCTCTCCTCGGTTAGAATTGATTGTTGTGAAAATGGTTGCATGTTATACTTTAAGGAAGATGCTAACCTAGAGTCTTGTAAGTTTTGTCAGCACCCTCGATATAAGTGTGGTTGTAGTGAAAATAAAATTGTTATTAAGGCAATGAATTATTTACCTCTAATACCAAGGTTGAAGAGGTTGTATGTTTCAAACAGTTCAGCTCCTCATATGAGATGGCACAATGAAAATAGAAGGCCCACTAATGTTATGTGTCATCCATCTGATGGAGAGGCTTGGAAGCATTTTGATGCAACTTATCTAGCTTTTGCAGCTGAGCCACGAAATATTTATTTGGAATTATGTGCGGATGGCTTCTTTTTTTTTTCAGTTGGTGTTGTGCCATATTCATGTTGTCATGTATTTATCACCTTGTATATTCTTCCTCCTAAAATATTGATGACTAGTCCCTATATATTTCTGAATTGTGTTGTTCTTGTCCCTATAAACTGGAGTATGCTGGTTTTCCAATAAAAAAAATTATCCTCTTTCGATGTAAGTGGTTTGATCCAAGCACAAGAGGCACAAGATTACATAAGGAGCATAACATCATTAAAGTGAAGCACAATAGGTCGTATCCTATTTACGATCCATTTATTCTAGCACAAAATACTAAACGAGTGTATTATGCTCCTTATCCGTTGCACAATGATAAGTCTGATTGGTGGGCTGTAATCAAAACAAAGCCTATAGGACATGTGGAAGTTGAGAATGTGCTGAAGACTGCGTATCAAAATGAAATGCAGATTGATCACCAGCTAGTGGACATTAACTTAGTGGATAATTTGAATCACCCAGAAAATATATTTGAAGAAGTTAATATTATGGAAAAAGAGGCTGAGTGGGTAGGAGATGAGAAAACTTCCGAAAAAGGTGAATGGTTTAGTGGAGAGTCTTCAGAAGAGGAGGATCAGTTTGTGTAGGTTGTATTTATTATGTATTGATGTCTTTATGCTTTGTACTATATATTTACCTTTATGTTTCTTGTTTAAGATTGGTATGTAATATAATGTTTAAGATTGTTGTTTTCACTTTTTCATAATTTATATAGTAGTAAAAATATTCTTGTCTATCTCGTGTTGTTGGAGCGATTGAAATGTGAATTAGTAACTTGAAATTAGTTACTTGGAATGTTTTCTAATATATTAATTATGTAGGAACTAACTACTTGTTAACTTTACATAATTTAGATGTCAGGTAAAGGTGACAAAGGTAAGGGAAAATTTGATCCTACAAAAACAAAAAAGAAAAAAAAACCTCTGTCTTATAGACGACCGACAGGTATTCATATATCTGAGGGTCGATTTACTGACGGCCCAGCACGACCCTCATATTCTAGGTCGTCTCAACATTCGGTTCCTGCTCATACGCATGTGGGGTTACTTCATGGGTCTACACCAACTCATTCTGCTCCTATCACCGTGCCACCGCCATCATAGTACTATCGGACAACCGCTGGCACATCCGAACATCTACCATCGTCGGTACCCTCCTGTCTCAGTTACCCAGGTTCGCACAATGATTCTGCTGGATCTATTGGGTTGTCAGATCCTTATCTTGGAGGCACTCCATTCGGTACTTCAGATCCACCCACGCTAGTGTATTCACCAGCACTTACTCCACAGCCCGGAGGCAGAGATAATTATGAGAGGCATTATCTTATTCCATATGGAATAAGGTAAGATTTATAAATAAAATAACATTATTCATTTTTCATTACTATATTATTATGCTCTATGAAATTACTGTTTGATCTTGTGTTGTAGGTTTAAGCCGAATGCTGGAGTTGAAAATATTGCGAGTAAATGCATTTGTCGGCACTTCAACGACTACTGGACCAGTTGGCAAAAGGTTCCAAAAAATGACAGAGAAAGAATGTTTAAAGAATTTCATGTAAGGATTTAACTTATCGACTACTTAACACATTGTTAGAACAAAAGATTGAATATTATATTTTTGTTTTTGTTGTAGAAATATTACTAGTGGGATGATGCGAATGAATGTGTTAGAAGGAGAAATTTTTACAGAAGAGCTAAATCCAGATTTAACGGTCTGTTGGATTATGCCAGAACCAACTTGGTACGACCTGACTGGATAGGTGAATCCTTATGGCAACAGTATATTCGCTATTGGAATAGCGAAGAATACCAATTGTTGAGGGACAAAGAAGAGAAAACATGGGCATCATCCAAGGATGGCTCTCTACATACTGTGGGTGTAGTTAGTATGATTGCTATGGAGGAAAAAATGGTATGTAACTTTTACAAATTTAATTATTTGTTTCTATTTAAATTTATAATTATTTGAAGATTAATAATTTTTTCATATGCAGGAAAAAAAAGGGGCAGGAAGATACCCTTCGATGAGGTATTCGAGGAGATGCATGTGAAGAAGAAAAAGAACTCGACTGATGAAGATGTCTGGGTTGAGCCTCATACAAAAGCTGCCCATGTAGGAATTAAATTTTGAATTTATGAATATTTTTCTCAAAGTTGATATTATTCAAGTATAAGTACTTTAATATTTTTTGACTATTAATTTTAACTTTACTTTGAATATAGGACAAATATATGCAGCTCCTTAGTGAGTTTCGCAGTAGTCAGCCTCTTGAAAGTCAGGGTGACCTAATACCCCAAGATGTAGAGGAGGAGTTATGGAAACAAATTGTGGGTCCTGCAGTTATAGGTCATTACTACGGATACCACAAAAATTATTTTGTCGAGAATATTAGGTCTTCGTTCGATCCTACATCCTATATCTCTTCAGTTGATAGAGAAATCATTGAATCACTAAAAAATATAATTTTTAAACTCACTGAAGAGCTTGCTGAATAGAGAGAGAGGGCGCAAAAGAAGGAAGAGAAAACAACATCACAAATCAGGATGTTGCAGGAGCAGTTCAACTCTTTTATTCAATCTGCAGGGATTATTCCTCCATGTCCAGGTGATGTTGTTCAGACTGCAAAAGGTCTAGGCCCACTGGATTATATCTGCACAGATGAGGATGCAGAAGACGAAGACGATGATGATGAAGATGAGTGGTAGTTTTTTGACTTTTGTATGTGTTGTAGTTTGGATTTGGACATTTTGTTGTAGTTTTTACACTTTTGTATGTTTTGTTATAGTTTTTAAACTTTTATACTTTTGTTGGACATTTTGTATGTGTTGTAGTAGAATTTTGTATGTTGTGTGGGAATACACTTGGTTTGTTGTTGTTGTTGTATTATATGTTGTTTCATTTGCTGCTTTTTATTTTAAAAAAAAAAATCCAGAAAAATCGACCACATGTGGTCATTTTTTTAATTTTTTTTTGCATAAAACTAACCACAAGTGGTCGGTTTTTCTGGATTTTTTTTTTTTAAAAAACCGACCACAAGTGGTCAGTTTTAATAAAACTAATTAACTAATTTTAAAAAAACCGACCGCTTGCGGTCGGTTTTAATAAAATTAATTAATTAATTTTGAAAGAAAACCGACCACTTGTGGTCAATTTATTTTGAATTTTTTTATTTTTAAAATCATTTTTTCTATTTTAATAAAATAATAATAAATTTTAAAAATATATATATATTTTAAAAAACCGTCGGTTTTTAAAAAGCTACCGCTTTTACTAACCACGCATTTTGGTCGGTTTTATGGTCGGAAATTCAGGAAAATCGATTTTAATAAAATTAATTAATTAATTTTAAAATAAAAACGACCACTTGTGGTCGATTTATTTTGAATTTTTTTATTTTTAAAATCATTTTTTATATTTTAATAAAATAATAATAAATTTTAAAAATATATATATATTTTAAAAAACCGACCAACCACGCATTTTGGTCGGTTTTATGGTCGGAAATTCAGGAAAATCGACCACATGTGGTCGGTTTTCCTATTTTTTTAGTAGTGATAGCCCCAAACTTGCCGGAATGATGAGGTTTAAATGTCATACATCTTACTATTAGTACTTTATTTAATTGTATCTATGTATTCATTTTATTGTCACGTATTCTGAAAGTTTGAGTTGATAATACGTGCAGCACATCGATGTCATTTTTTGTTACATCAGAAAGAAGGCCAAGTTGCAAACACAAAAACAATACAGATACACGACAAACAATTATTTGTATAAAGTTTATATCAATAATGCCTACGATAGATATTGTCAACAACAGCTGGAAGTTGCTCGAAATGAGGAATGCTTAATCAACATCATCAAAGGTTTTAGCATTCCAGCTGGCTTACCTTGGTATTTGATCGACGAAGTATACATATCAGTCAATTGCGGTGATGAATTCCATTGAGTGTTGGCTGTCGTTGTTCTAAAAGATAGGCGCATCTGAGTTTATGACTCGATGTCGGGAAGAAGACGTTCTCGGCCGTCATCTGAGATACAAAAAATGGCCAAAATATTGCCTACTTACCTTGATGTAAGTGACTTTTTGGATCAAAAGGTTTGTACTGATTGGTCGACGATTGAAGTATACCTAGATAAAATGGCAATCCATTTGATGTAGAATATGTTGAAGGAATTGCTCAACAACCCATTGGTAGCCTGTAAGTATCATGATTTAGTTTCATTTCATAAATTTCACAACGCTTACATTAATTGCAAGATATGGATTATCTGATTTATATAAACACAGAGATTGACGGTCTTGTTGTTGCCGCTTACGCCGAGTATTTGAGTGATGGATTACAAGTACCAAATGATGGACTTGATGCTGGATTACTCGGTAAAATATATGCTACTATTTTATGGAAATACGGAGAAGTGAAAGCTCAAAAACCGTACGCAAGCGATATTAAAGATTCAAGACGATCAAAGCCGAATTTCACAACACCAGATGGAGAACAACTTGTTCATATTGAGTAGATCTTTACAACGTGAGTCTTTCAAAGTAATAACCTCTCCTTAGGAATTATTGGTACTAAAACTTAAATTGTTGATTTATTTCTTGAGTAGATCATGTGTACCCATAACAATTTTCTTACATTTTATTTATTTATTGTTTTATTTCATGTAATTTCTGAATACATTGATTTATTTTATTTTGTTTATGTTATCCTTAGATTTGAACTTATTAATTGAAATGGAATACTAGATTCGAATATTGCAACAGATAATGTAACATATCTGTTGGAAATTATCAAATAGATTTAGACATATGTTGCAACATGTAGGTTATCTATTGGAAATTATAAAATACATCTTCTTACTGTTTTGATTTGTTCCAATGGATGACCTATCTGTTGCAACAAATAGACTTAGATTATAAACACCTTTATAATGCAACATATGACCAACCTATTGTAACAAATAAACTATCTGTCATAACATATAGACTATCTGTTACAACTGATAGATAATTTATTTCATTATAAAAAATTCAATTTTCATCAAATATAAAAAATTGTCATGAAATAAAAATTGTCATGGTGTTTGTGTTTCTACATGTTCTTTTTTATACAAAGGCTCCAAGCATTTAGTTAGTACCCCATAAGCCCAGACCTCTTGCATCCTTGCCACAGTGTTGTCGCATAAAAAGGTCATTGGCTCGGCCATTTTTATGTCGGTCAGTAAACACTCAATGTGCGCAAGTGCGTAGGACCCGCATGTGGCACTAGTTTCATTTTTTGGAAGGTAATTGTCCTTGTCTTGACTTGTGAAATCCCATGTTTGCTTCAATAGTTTCGTTGGCAAATGATTCATCAGTCCACTCTGCCTCATTAAGTTGGAGAACAATGCCAACAGTGGCTGCATCTTGGTAAAAAAATCTGCCTCGTTGAAGACAAGCAAGTTGCAGTCATAAACCTTCATCATTCACTCCTCGAGCAGTATCTCAATAGCTAGAAAATATTTTTTCTCCACGTTCATAACTTCAAGAATGCTCTTTGGTTTTGGTCAAGTCCTTGTCGTGTGTATATGGCCTCTTCACTTTAACATAATTAGTCGTATCTTCATCCCATTCGAACCTAAAAACCAATGAATCAAATCCCGAGCCACCGGGAGTTGACGCTAGCTTATTGAAGTCAACGTACCTATCCTTGAAATTATTGTAGAAGTCGAGTTCCATTATCCTATCGGTAGCATCATAAGCTTCCGGGTATGCTAATTGTCTTCCCCTCATGAGGAAGAGAATTTCATCTACATACTATGGTGTAAGAAGATAATTTTAAAATAGATTAGTAATTTTAAAATAGACAAACAAAATGGAAAGACGCAACAGATGATCCATTTATTGCATAGGGTTTTCTGAATCTGTTAACATATTACCCATCTAATGCAACTTATGCAACAGATGGGTAATCTATTGCAACATAACCACTGCCAGTTGCACCAGAATACCCAGTTGTTGCAATAGATGATTCATATCTGTCATCTTCTTCATTAAGTAGATTAGAAGGCTAGGTTAGAAAAAGTAAATTTACCTTGTCCACGTACCACTGATGTATATCTGACATATGCTTGAAGTCTTGGGGGAAAAGGTATGCATGGTGAATTCTTTTACGCGTTGCTTGGAATTCATGGTCTTTCACAGAGCAGCCTTCTGTTTGGTGTCAAGTTCCGCATATATATCCATCCACTTCAATGGTCCCTGAACTTCAACATCTTTTGGAGAGGAAGGAGTTGTATTTTTTTTGGTTTCATAATTGAGAGTATATGTCTACTTACTCTTTTCTTCTTCCTAACCGCCACTGTAAGAGTGTATAGCTCACTCACCTTCTTGGATAGTATCACACCCCTCATGGATTTCAATTCTTCGAAAGCTTTAGCAATAATGTCACGACCTGAACCAGGGCCTAGACGTAATGGGCATCCTAAGTCCAATCAGGATCGGGGACCGCCCCCTTAACCCAATCCAACCACCCTTCACAGCCTTAGATGAGCTGAATTTCGAACATACAACAAGATAGCATTATTGTTTGCATCAAGACTCTGGGATAGGATCACGATCGTGATCGACCCAACCGAGTCTAACCATACCAAACCCAACCATCCATACCATACCAAACCAAGGAGAATATCAAAATATAATATGATAATCAAACCTAAAATGTAATACGATAGAACAACCAACAATATCGTTCAATGATGTCAGCCCCAACACCAATGCCAATACTAAGGCTGACACTAATACCTAAGGG
Source organism: Capsicum pubescens (assembly GCA_030864215.1). NCBI lineage: Eukaryota > Viridiplantae > Streptophyta > Magnoliopsida > Solanales > Solanaceae > Capsicum > Capsicum pubescens. Next base: position 85,622,394 of record CM061548.1, read on the forward strand.
TGGGCACGGTATGATATATACTGAATACCATATCAAAATCAAAATTTTTTATACCACGGTATGGATGTTAAGGTATTTGGTAGGAGTTTTAAATTATTTTGGTATTTGGTATGGTATATGGTATTTATGCAATAAATACCGAAATATCGTATCGAAGCTTTTTAATAATATATAAAACCTATATATATTATATTTAAGATTATTAAATATATTTATATATCATCCATTAGACAATTGAACATAAAAGTAATTTTTATTAAGAAATAAATTTTTTGGGAAGCTTATTATTTAGGAGTACTATGCTTAAGTTTAGGTAATGTTGTTTAGAGCTTGCATCTTGGACTATTCAATCATGACTGAAATGTTCTTTTTGTGTAATTGATTAACAAAGATAGTTGTTAGTATGATATGATTGAGATATTTTTAAAGTTTAAGGTTGTAGTTTTTCTTAAATTAATATACGTAAGTCAAAATCAAATAAAGTATGGTTACCGAATTACCATACCGTAAAATATTGAAACCGACTTTAAAAATACCTAACCATACCAAACTAATTTGGTATGGTAATGGTATTGTTCTTTTAGATACCGAAAGCCAAATTTACCATACCGAAGTTTAAAATATCGTACCGTACCATACCATGCCCACCCATACTAATATCGATCTCGTCCATACCAACCCCCAAAAGTACCACAAATCCTCTATCCAAAAGAATACAAATATACGGTTGGGACATGCCCCCAACCATGGCCAAAACCAATGTCGAAAATGGAAACAAAATGTCTAAGAGTATCCATATCATGAAATGGAGCCTTCCGAAAAGATGGAAGCTCACCACTTCAATCCAAATGCGGTCCCCGAGTCAATCACTGTGTAGGAAGAGTCAAATGGATGGTTACTGCATAGCGTGGGTATACAGCCACCAGTAGACGAGTTAGCGAATGATCGCTAGCATGTATCTCAGGATACGGATAAAGTAATGCCATTTAAACAACCAAGTAAAACCATCAATTATGCATACAACTATACATATATATATATATAAGTGCCGGGAAAGGGAATCTGTGCTTACCATGCATTTAAAACCTTTACTTGGGTTGTGTAACCTTGCCGTTTAACCACACCCATGGGTCGTATGGGTTCAGTTCCCCCTTTGAAAGAGTCCCCGTGCGTGTAGCCGCACGACCAGGAGATATCCCATGGGATGACTAGTACATATCTCCAATATAAAATGTGACACTTGGACGTGGCCATTAAAGACCCCTCATATCGGCAACTATGAATTTCCAGTTTCGGTTCCCCTGGAACCTCCACCTTCCACGGCTCAATTACACATCCCGCCATTAATGCCCAAATTAAAACCATGTCCAAACCAATCCAATTACCATTTATTAACCAAGGCCATTTATTAGTGGTATCTTCATACCAACCATATTTGCAAGATTTATCCATAGCCTAACCATTTAGGTTAAGGGGACTCTCAAGTGCCTTATCCATTTACCATATTAACCTCTTGGGAGACTTCCATGTACTCCACAAGCAAAACCAATAAGCCTTTAACCTTTGTAAATCATTTATAGTTTCATGCATAAGCGAAAAACAAGCAAGAGTTCCATTTAAATAAGTCTGCAATGAACATGTCTTTATAAGCATTTTATCAAACACCTTGGGGGTATAATATAACCAAAACTAATTCCAAAGACCATTAAACCATTACCATACCATCCAATTTCCCAAACCACCATCAATGCATATAAAAGCACAATTAAACCATAGGAAACCATAACCAAACCATTTACACCAAAACCCTCAATTATTAGTGGAAAACCATATCCCATGCAATATTGAAACCATGAAAAAACCCTTAAAATTCATGCCTTTTTAGAAATAAGAAGTAGGAAAGAGACACATGCATAAAACAAGAAAGATGATGGAAGAAAATCACCAAAGCAAGTCCCAAAGCAATCCCCAAGTTGAAACCTTAGCTCTCTTACCCCAAAAGCTCTTGAGAGAATTGTTTAATATTTAGGAGTAGTTTTCTATGTGTTAATGAATAGAATAATAAGGTAAATAACCTCCTAAGTGTATTAGAAGTCGTGGGTCATAATTAGGGTAAGTAGGGAAATATCCAGAATATCCTCACTTAAGTCCCTTAAAAACTCGACACGAGGATACGACTGACCCTCTTACGATTCATACCCTTCCTTACGATTGGTTTCCACCAGTCGTACCCACTCCTTAACCTTGGATTAGATGCTGTCCAATATACGACTCATCCAACCAAGTCGTAACCTCATCATATGATCTGTACCCATGATCCGTATCCCTGGCATAATGAATTACCAAGAGGATCAAACACTGCCCACCATACGAGTCCCTGATACGACTTGTATCTAAGCCTCGCGACTCATACCCTTAAGTCGTGACCATTCCAGTAATTAAAACCATTCCACCAACTAACACTGATCAGCTTACAACAGGACCATACCACTCGTACCCCAGCATACGTCTTGTACCCTGGAGTCATATTGGGTTTGGAGAATGGTTTTCAAGGAAAAATTTCTAAGGCCAAAACTCAAGAGGTAACATTCCCCCCACTAGGAACATTCATCCTCGAATGATGGACAAGATAGAAGTAACCACACACAGAGTTATTTGCATTATCAAACATCCCTTTAACAAAGTTTGAAAACAAAGAGGCAAAGATATTAATCATTCCTTTTAACAAACTCAGAAAATAAAGATGTGTTCAAAAACACATACCTTACGCACGAATACCTGGCACAGAAAACAAATGCGGATAATTGGACTTCATGTCCTCTTTTGTTTCTCACGTAGCTTTTTCCACCTTATGGTTCCACCACAGAACCTTAATCGAAGTCACATCCTTGGTCTGCAATCGATGAACTTAGCTATCCAATATCTCAACTGGGACCTCTTCATACGACAGGGAATCTAAGATATCCAACCCTTCCAAAGAAAAAACCAAAGAAGGATCACCAATACACTTCCTCAACATGGAAACATGAAGGACCGAATGAACCAAACCCAAACTCGTAGGCAACTATAACTCATAAGAAACATTGCCCACTCTCCATAAAATCCTATAAGGACCAATAAATCGAGGACTGGGCTTTCCTTTCTTGCCAAACTGCACTACTCCTTTTATGGGAGACACCTTTAGGAACACCTTGTCCCTAACTTCAAACTCCAAGTCTCTAGGCCTAACATTCGTATAGGACTTTTGACAACTATGAGCAACATTAAGACTATCCCAAATCACCGTCACTTTCTCCATAGCTTGATAGACCAAATCGAGGCCAAACATAGCCACCTCACCAAGCTCAAATCATCCAATAGAAGATCTACACCTCTTACCATACAATGCCTCAAAAGGATCTATATCGATACTAGAATGATAGCTATTGTTGTAAGCAAACTCCACCAAAGTTAGATGCTCAACCCAACTACCACCATAATCAATCCTATTTGCCCGAAGCATATCCTCCAATGTCTTAATATTCCTCTCCGCTTGCCTATCCGACTACGGATGGAAAGCAGTACTCAGACTAACCTTAGTCCTCAATCCCCTCTGAAAAAACACCAGAAATAAGAGGTAAAATGCATACCACGATTAGAAATAATTGAAATAGGCACCCCATGCAGCTTCATAATCTCTAGAAGATACAACTTTGCATAATCCTCCGCCGAAAAGGTAGTCTTTATCGACAAAAAGTGAGAAGACTTAGGCATCCTATCCATGATGACCCAAATTAAATCATACTAATTCCAAGACCAAGGAATACCGGTAATGAAATCCATATTAATCATCTCCCACTTCCATTCAGGCAACTCTATTTCTTGATAAAATCTACTAGGCCTCATGTGCTCAACCTTAACCTGTTGACACACTATGCACTTACCCATGAAGTCAACCACATCTCTCTTCATACTATTTCACCAATAGATTTCCTTCAGATCATGATACATCATTGTCGAGCCAGGATGGATACCATAGCGTGACTCATGCGCCTCAGCCAAACTCCTTTGTCACAACCCATCGACATTCGAAACATACAACCTCCCTTGGTTTTACAAAGTACCATCACCATTAATCTCAAACACCGCCACCTTTTGCCCACCAACATCCCTCTTTATTTTCATCAAGACTTGATCCAACACTTGTTTCTATTTAACCTCTGCACCAAGAGACGATCGAACTACTTCTTGCACCATCATACCACTATCTTTGGAATCCAAGAGATGGACTCCAAGATTGGCCTAGTGGTGAATATCCTTTACCAATTCCCATTTTCCTTCCTCCACGTGAGCCAAAATTCCCATAGACAACCTGCTAAGAGCATCGGAAACTACGTTAGCCTTACCTAGATGGTAGTGAAGACTCATATCATAATCCTTAAGAAGATTAAGCCATCTTCTTTGCCTGAGATTAAGCTCCTTCTGCGTGAACACGTACTGAAGACTCTTGTGATCAGAAAAGATATCCACCTGAACACCATATAGATAATACCACCATATTTTCAAAGCAAACACAACCGCCAACAGCTTAAAATCATGAGTAGGATAATTTCTCTCATACAACTTCAAATACCTTGAAGCATAGGAAATCACCTTCCTATGCTGTATCAAAACACAACCAAGCCCTACCCAAGATGCATCACAATAAACCACAAACCCATCATTGCCTTTTGGCAAAGTCAAAATTAGAGCTAGCATCAACCTATCCTTTAATTTCTCAAAACTTCCCTAACAAGTATCCGACCAAGAAAACTTATCCTTCTTCTGAGTTAACTTAGTCAAAAGAGCAGCTATCGACAAGAAACTTTCCATGAACCGCTTATAATACTCAGCTAAATCAAAGAAGCTCTGAATATTGGATGGAGTCGTAGGGCTAGGCCATCCCTTTAGCGCAACAACCTTTTAAGGATCAACCATTAGCCCTTACTAGAAATAATGTGACCCAAGAAAGTCATCGCATTCAACCAAAACTTACACTTGGAGAACTTGGAAAATAATCATTGTTCTTTTATGGTTCGCAACACCATACAGAGGTGATTAGCATGATCTACCTCACTCTTCAAATACACCAGAATGTCATCAATAAACACAATGACAAAGAGATATAAATACTGCCTAAACACCTTGTTCATGAAATCTATAAATAATATCAGAGCATTTGTCAATCCAAATGACATCACTAAGAACTCAAAATGCCCATATCGAGTACAAAAAGCCGTCTTAGGGATATCCACCTCCCTAATCTTAGGATGATGGTACACAAACCAAAGATCTAGCTTGGAAAAAAACTTGACATGATACGGCTCAAAGGGGCATCATAACTTTCGACGACATTATTGGAGGCCAACACTTAAAGACGACTCAAGTTTGGGGCTTACCTTGATGCCTAGCCAAGAGAACAAGAATTAAAGTGTGAAGAAGGGCCTTAAAACACTCCAAAGTTTCCCCATGTTCACACTCCAAGTCTGCCCTCTTTTTTTTACCCTCATTAAGGGCCTTTTGGTTATTTTTCTATGTAATAAGTTTAGCCAAGACTATAAGTAGCTTCTATTAGGTCATTTATCTTCAAATTTGATATTTTAAAAGACTTCTCTTTGAGAGTATAATACAAGTGCGGAATCACTTGTGCAAGTGTGGATTCACTTGTGGCAATGTGGAATCATTGTATTGGTTACCCATTTAGAAATGAGGGTTTCTTGGGGATTCTGGTTCCCTTGAGGTCTTCGTAAGAGTGTGGTGTTGTTTATATAGTTTATAAGGGTCTTTGTGTTTGATACACACTTATGTTCTTGTTTATTGTATAATATTATGTCTCGCTATCTATCTTTACATTATTGCATTTATGTGTTTTACTTCTTGTTATCTCATTCTCAGATTTGTTAGCTTATTCTCGGCCTTGTGTTGAACCTGTGGGTTGTTGTTCATATTTTTATCTTATTCTTTAGTTTGGTTGTTGGCTGGTTTTCGTGTGTTCATAGTAGGTTTTGTATCATTTGGTATCAGAGCAAGGTTTGATTTTGTTCCAACAAACTCAATTTTTGGATTGTTACTTAGAAAATCTCACTAAAAAAACTAGTTGTTATTATTTTGGTACCTTGTCCAAAATTTTGAACCTAGGTCTAGGAGTTTTTTATGTGTTTTGGTTGTTTCTATTGTTAGGACCTTCCTTACTAACATTATTTGAGTCTAGATCTAAATCTTGAGATTTAAAAACATGTTGTTGTTTGTTGTTGAGGATTAGTGGCTTGAAAAATATTTTGTTGATGTTCTTTGTTGAAGATTTGAGCTTGAACATGTGTTGTTGATGTTTGGGTTCCAATGCGAACCTTAGAACTCCAAGATTCAAAAGTTGTGTTCTTGGTGTTCTTCACCATTTTTATATCTTGTTGAAGAGAAAGTGGGTGTTTGATCTAAAACAAAGTGGTAAGAGAGTGTAGTTTTTGTTTGTCTTGAAAACATATCCCAAGACTAACACAAAAGAAGTAAGGAGACAAAGGGATCTCTAAAAGATGTCTTACCAAAAGGGAGAAAGGGAACCTACCAAGACATACAAAAGAGAAAGGAGCCAAAAGTCTTTCAAAAAGGTGTTTTGCCAAAAAGATGCAAAGAAAGTCAAACGTTTTTTGAATTTGAAAAAGGGCTCCAAGTCTTGTGTATTTCCCTCCCTTATCTGAATTTTAACTCTTTCACTTAAAGATTGATCAATACAAATTATGACTGAGAAATTTTTTTCTTCAAAATTTCAACAACCAATGAGGGGTTGCCACGTCATCACCGTACCCAAATTGCTTAAGCTCAAAATTTTAGATTTCAAGTTTCATTTCTTTGTGTTTTTTTTTTGCATTTCTTGATTTTGATACTAATTAGCAATTAGTAATCATCTACTAGGTTGAGAATTAGTTGTTTGAATCCATTTATTTCTTGTTACCTTTGTTTGTGTGCTTTTATCTTTTGTAATTCATTGTAGTTTCTTGGTTCTAGTCCGTACATATTTTCTTTGAGTTATTTCAAACAAAAATATATTCCGACCTCAAGCCACAATTGGTACCAAGTAATCTCTTTGGAGTATAAATGGGATACCAATACTTACAACGCCATTTGAGTGACATTTCAAAAGTGTGAGTTTGAGAGTTTGTGAGGCTAATTTTTCTAACCTTAACTTGTTGTTTTTGTTTTGTTTTGCATTTCTTGTTAGGTATTATGGCATCAGGTGAAGGTAGCCCAAGAGCTTCGGGAGAGGTAAAGATGGATACTTTAATGGCAGCCATAATAGGTGTGAAACATGATCTTAGTAGTTTAATAGAGAGGATGGAAAGAACAATGGAAGGGATGGAAGGTTCTCTTTCAAGGAGAATGGACACCTTTGAAGTTCGTCTAGACTCCACCCGCTCAAGTACTAAAAACTACCATGCCTCGTCTAGTGAACAAGCTCTCAACACCTCCCCTACTATAACTCCAAAAACACTTCACCAAATGTTTAACCCACCTAGACAAGTACATGAACCCATCAACCAAGCCCCTACTTACCCAAACAACTAAAACCAAATCGACCAAGAAACTCCATAAAACCAAGAAATGCTGAGAGTCCCACTTAACCGAAACCAACCAATCCAAATTGATAGTGTGGAAGGTAAGGGTTCTTATGGAGGAAAAGAGTTAGATGAAGTAGCTCTCTTTGCAGAATTTGTGCAAAATAGAAGAAATGCTCAAGGATGAGAACATAAGGGTCGAGAGGGAAGGTTTGGTCTGATTTCTCATGGTCGAGGCAACTTGGGACACCGTCCTTAAGTTCAAGAAGGTCTTCAAGTGAATCTAGGAGGAAATTTAGGTAGAGACATGGGTCTCAACTTAATCAAGATCACTCTTTCTACCTTCAAAGGAACTAGTGATCCATCTATCTACCTTGAATGGGAACTACAATGCAATCAGATTTTCTAACTCAATCAGTTAACTGTACACAAGAAAGCCGCACATGCCATTGCTCAACTTTAAGGATATGTGTCTACTTGCTGGGAGACAATAAGATTGCAAAAGGCAAGAAATAGAAATCTCAACCTTCTAGATTGGGATGAATTGAAAGCACTAATGTGAGAGAAATATGTCACAGAAAGGTTTAAGCAAGAGCAACTAACAAGGCTCTACAATTTGAGGCAAGGAGATAGAAGTGTAGAGGAGTATTATGAGGAGTTTCAAAATTTTATCATCCATCTTGATATTGTTGAACCTCCAAATCATTGTATAGCTCTTTTCAAGGGCGGTTTAGTTTATGAAGTGGTTTCTCAACTAGTTGTCCATAAGTTAGACCGAATCGAAGATCTTGTTGAAGCAGCCATTGAGGTTGAAAGGAACAATCATGCCAAAAGGACTTTCATATGGAACAAGAACAACGACTCTTACAAGTCCTTAGAGAAGAATCCCATTGATAGAGCAATCCAAAGGTATCCACCACGGCTTGAAGGTAATCTATCTTCTACTCCTAATTCTAAAGGTGTTGTTTGCTTTAAATATTAAGGTTGGGGTCATAAGGCTAGTGAATTCTCCAACTGAAGGAACATTATATTGGTGGAGGGTGATCCTCACTTTGTTGGGGGAAAAGTGACCCAAAATTATGATAGTAAAGAAACCCCTCATAGGATGATGACATTGATGGTGAAGGGGAATTGGTAGAGGAAGAAGGAAATGTCTTTGTACCTTGTGGATTGATGATGAAGGCTCCTAGTGAATTTGTTTGGACCAAAGAATGAGAGATCTTGAAGCTTAACCTCATGATAAGGAATGACCCAAATGGTAAGGGTGAGGAGTTTTGGGTTCAAGAAGAAGAACTTAGTGTCAAAACCAAGCACTAGTTATTCACTATATTCGGCACTAGCATTGTGCCAACTTCCAAGTTGAGTCATGAGATGATGAATTCCCATGGTGCAAGTTTAGAAGACAAGAGAGCAAGATCAAGTCTTGGCTCCAAAGGTATGTACCCCTCCTATCTCTAGCTTTCCTTGGAATCATGATGACATTTACCCTAGAGTAGACAATACTATGAAGATATTTGATTTAAAGTCCTACCATGATGGTATTGATGTTTTTTGGAATGACTCAAATGTGCATGGAATGTATGGCCTTTCCATTTCGGTTTGCAAGCCTATTTGTTGTTCCAAGAATAGTCTATGGAATTCACTTGATAAACAACTCCCGTCTCTTGTTTTTTGTCATACTTATGTGGATAGACAAGTTATTCCATCTTTGGAAGGGTGTTTGGGTTTTTGTGATTGGAATGTTGATTATGATAACCCTAACCCTCATGCCATAAGGAAAGTGTGTTTGCTTATGTCTCCTACTATTTTTCAAGTCTTGGATTCGAGGTTGAATCCTTTTCAAGAAAGAGAGGATGATACGAGTCAAAGGGGCACCATAACTTTCGACGACATCATTGGAGGCCAACACTTAAAGATGACTCAAGCCTGGGGATTACCTTGATGCCTAGACAAGAGAACAAGTATTTAAGTTTGAAAAAGGGCCTTCAAACACTCCAAAGCTGCCCCATATCTACACTACAAGGCCACTCCCTTTTTTACCCTCATTAAGGGTCTTTTGGTCATTTTACTATGTAATAAGTTTAGCCAAGACTATAAGTAGCTTCTATTAGGTCATTTGCCTTCAACTTTGATATTTTGAAAGACTTTTATTTGAGAGTATATTACAAGTGTGAAATCACTTGTGCAAGTGTGGATTCCCTTGTGGCAACGTGGAATCATTGTGTTGGTTACCCATTTAGAAACGAGGGTTGCTTAGGGATTCTAGTTCCCTTGAGGTCTTTATAAGAGTGTGATGTTGTTTATACAGTTTATAAGGGTCTTTGTGTTTGATACACACTTAGGTTCTTATTTATTATATAATCTTATGTCTCACTATCTATCTTTATCTTATTGCATTTATGTGTTTTGCTCCTTATTATCTCATTCTCGGGTTTGTTAGCTTGTTCTCGGCCTTGTGTTGAACCTGTGGGTTGTTGTTCATCTTGTTATCTTATTCCTTAGTTTGGTTGTTAGCTAGTTTTCGTGTGTTCATAGTAGGTTTTTTTATCATGGCATCCTGAAACTGGTCAAACAGATCATCTATCCTTGGGAGAGAATACTTGTTATTGACCGTTACCTTGTTTAACTACCTGTAGTTAATACACATCCGAAGGGAACCATCCTTTTTGCACACAAACAACACTGGTGCACCCCATGGAGAAACACTAGGATGAATAAACCCCTTATCCAGAAGATCCTTACTTTTTTCTTGAGTTTCCTTAACTCAGCCGGAGCCATTCTATACGAAGGAATAGATATTGGACGAGTGTCCAGAAGCAAATCAATACCAAACTCTATTTTTCTGTCTGAAGGAACACCAGGAAGATCATTTGAAAAAACCTCTGGAAACTCATTAACTACTAGAACTGACTGCAATGAAGGACCTCCCGAGTTAGAATCTTTAACCCGGACCAAGTGATAAAGACACCCTTTAGAGATTAACCTTCGAGCTCTAAGATAAGAAATAAATCTTCCCCCTAGGAGCTAAAGAACAACCCTCTCATTCTATTTTTGGCTCACTGGGGAAACTAAAGATGACCTTACGTGTTTGACAGTCTAAAGACGCATAACAAGAATGCAACCAATCCATACCCAAAATTACATCAAAATCCACCATTCCCCAACTCAAACAGATCTACCAAGGTTTGCCTATCACCAACAGATACCACACACCCCTTATAAACATGTTCAGCAGTGACCGAGTCTCCTACCGAGGTAAAAATAGAAAAAGGATCCGAAATAATTTCTGGATCAAAACCAAAAGACATAGCTATATAAGGAGTCACATAAGAAAAGGTGGAGCCCGGATCAAGCAAACAATATACGTCACAGGAGAAGAGTTGTAATGTACCAGTACCAATATCAGGTGATACCGCGAATTCCTACCAGGATGCCAAAACATATAACCTGTTCTGACCAACACTAGAATCAAGAGTAGTAACAGAAGAAGATGCCACACCACCAGGTGTAGGAGCAGAAGGTGAAGCCACCGAAATCTTATTCGCTACTGCAGCAGCCTTATTAGCCAAACAATCCTTGAGCCGATGGCCTACCTAACCGCACTTAAAAGCACTAATCTCTACCTTCCTCACAGAATCCTCGATGAGGACGACCAAAGAATCGACAAGGAGGGAATGAAGAAACAGACTAACCTCCGTTCTCCTGAGATTGGGCAACCTGAGCCCGAGAATTATCACCACCTTGGTGACTCCTGTCGACCGACTACTGTGGGTAATGAGCACTGGCAATAAAGAAGGAACCAGAACTCTCCCACTTCTTTTTCTACCACTTGTCACTATCTCTACCACCCTGAGACTGCGCACCTCCCTGATCAAAAAATCTGCCCCGCTTTCCTTACCTATCCCCAAATTCCACTTACTTTGTATTCTCATCCTCAACTTGCTGATATGAACAGTCAACCTAGATATGTCCATATCCCTAATGAGCAAAGCAGTCTTTCTCTCCTAAATCAGATCTCTATTCAGCCCAGAAGCAAACTTCCTCATTCTCGACCTCATATCAGCCACCAAATCAGAAGCATACCTTGACAACTGATGAAACTTCAAGGCATATTCCCTTACAGATATCCTCCCTTGCCTGAGGTTCACAAACGCCTCCATCTTAGCTTCTCTCAACTCTTGAGGAAAGAAACAATCCATGAAGGCATTAGAAAAGGCCTTCCACAACCCTTCCTCTTCCATATCACCCTTATAGCTGTCCCACTCCTCATACCACTAATAATCAACATCTTTGAGTTGTTAACCTGCAAAGCTAACTCCCTCCACATCGAAAGCCTGCATAACCCAAAATATCTTTTCCAATTCATCCAAGAAGCCCTGTGGGTCCTCCTCCACCTTTACACCCATAAAAGTAGAAGGACCCATCTTTATAAACTGACCAACCCTTGTGGCCTCAACAGACAAAGCACTAGCCGCACCCCGCTCAACCTGAGCAGCAACCATTTGAGAAATAAAATGGATAAACTGATGAAACTCTGCATTTTTCACGTTACCCTAAGGGGCCTGAGGAGCAGTAGGATGAATAGGAAGAACTCCAGCACAATTAGGAATAGGACTATGAGATCAAAGATGTACTCCAGACGTAGGAGGTACCCTTTCAGCATTATCACCAGATGAGGTAGAAGGATTCCATTGTGTTTTAAATCTAGGAGGCATGATCTGAAAGAAAAATAACCAAGGATTAGAAAGGATTTCAGGACTGACAATTTTAAGCAAGTAAAACATTCCTAAATGTCTTGCAGTCTATCTCTTATGAGTGTGGCACTACACACCCCTAAAAGAGACTCTACTCTACACGACTTTGTAGACTTCCCAGTTGTCCATGAACCTAAAGATCTGATACCAACTTGTCACGACCTGAACTAGGGCTTACACATAATGGGCATCCCAAGTCTAACCAGAATCGAGGACCACCCCCTTAACCTAACCCAACCACCTTTCACAACCTTAGATGAGCTGAATTTCGAACATATAACAAGATAGTGATATTGTTCACGTCAATACTCTGGGATAGGATCATGATCGTAATCGACCCAACCGAGTCTAACCGTACCAAACCTAACCATCCATACCATACCAAACCAAGAAGAATATCAAAATATAATATGATAATAAAACCCAGAATATAATACGATGGAACAACCAACAATATCTTCCAATGATATTAGTCCCAACACCAATGCCAATGCTAAGGCCGACACCAATACCGTTCTAGCCCATACCAACCCCCAAAAGTACCAAAAAGCCTCTATCCAAAAGAATACAAATATCTGGTTGGGACATGCCCCCAACCATGGCCAAAACCAATGTCCAAAATGAAAATAAAATGTCTAAGAGTATCCATATCATGAAATAGAGCCTTCTAGAAAGAAGGAAGCTCACCACTTCAATCCAAATATTGTCCCCAAGTCAATCACTATGTAGGAGGAGCCGAACGGCCAATTCCTGCATAGCGTGGGTATACATCCACCAGTAAATGGGTTAGAGAATGACCGCTAGCATGTATCTCAGGATAAGGATAAAGTAATGCCATTTAAATAATCAAGTAAAACCATCCATTATGAATACAACCATATACACATATATATAAGTGCCGAGAAAGGAAATCCACATTTATCATGCATTTAAAATATTTACCTTGGCTGTGTAACCTTGTCGTATAACCAAACCCATGGGCCGTATGGGTTCAGCTCCACCTCTGAAAGAGTCTCGGTGCGTGTAGCCATACGACTAGGAGATATCCCATGGGATGACTAGTACATCTTTCCAATATAAAATGTGACACTTGCACGTGGCCATTAAAGATCCCTCATATCGGCAAATATGAATTTCCAGTTTTGGTTACCCTGGAACCTCCACCTTCCACAGCTCAGTTACACATTCCGCCATTAATGCCTAAATTAAAATCATGTCCAAACCAATCCAATTACCATTTATCTACCAATGCCATTTATTAGTGGTATCGTCATACTAACCATACTTGCAAGATTTATCCATAGCCAAACTATTTAGGTTAAGTGGACTCTCAAGTGCCCTATCCATTTACCATATTAACCTCTTGGGAGACTTCCATGTACTCCACAAGCAAAACCATTAAGCCTTTAACCTCTATAAACCATTTATTATTTTATGCATAAGTGGAAAACAAGAAAGAGTTCCATTTAAAAAAGTCAATGCAATGAACATATCTTTATAAGTATTTTATCAAACACCTTGGGGGTATAATATAACCAAAACTAATTCCAAAGACTATTAAAGCATTACCATACCATTCGATTGCCAAAACCACAATTAATGCATATTAAAGCATAATTAAACCATAAAAAAACATAACCAAATAGTTTACACCAAAAACCCCAATTATTAGTGGAAAACCATATCCCATGCAATATTGAAACCATGAAAACAATCATAAAATCCACTCCTTTTAGAAATAAGAAGTAGAGAAGAGACATATGCCTTAAACCAAGAAAGATGATGGAAGAAAATCACCAAAGTAAGCCCCAAAGCAACCCCCAAGTTGAAACCCTAGCTCTCTTGCCCCAAAAGCTCTTGAGAGAATTGTTGAATGTTTGGTAGTAGTTTTCTATGTGTTAATGAATAGAATAATAAGGTAAATAACCTCCTAAGTGTATTAGAAGTTGTGGGTCATAATTAGGGTAAGTAGGGAAATGTCTAGAATAACCCCACTTAAGTTCCTTAAAAACTCGACATAGGGATACGACTGACCCTCTTACTAATCGTACCTTTCCTTACGATTGGTTCTCACTAGTAGTACCCAATCATTAACCTTGGATCAGACACTGTCCAGTATACGACTCATCCAACCAAGTTGTAACCTCATCATACGATCCGTACCCATGATCCGTATACCTGGAAGAATGAATTACCAAGAGAATCAAACACTGCCCATCATACGAGTCCCTGATACGACTCGTATCCAAGCCTTACGACTTATACCCTTAAGTCATGACTATTCCAGTGATCAAAACCATCCCACAAACTAACACTAGTCAGCTTACAACAGGACCATACCACTCGTACCCCAACATACGGCTCATACCCTGGAGTCGTATTGGGTCCGGAGAATAGTTTTTAAGAAAAACTTTCTACGGCCAAAACCCAGGATATAACAGATAGACTCTACCTTTTCAAAGAGCTTATCCTATCTATCCATGAACTTGTTGTATTTGCAATAAGAATATAAGGCTGAAGAGGGGTGAGAGAGACCACTGTAAGGGTTAGAGGGATTGGTGTAAGGGTAAGAGGACCAGTGTAAGGGGTGGTTTCAAACATATTTATTTTTCCTTGAGCATCAACATGCTCATTATCATGACTAGCAGCAACATCAGTATCAGCATGGTTGCCACCAATATCAACAACTCCACCAGAAACATCCCTAGAAGCAGCACCCGTATTTGTTGCAGCAGGTTGGTTATGAAGAGTTTCAATATTAGGCTGACCTTACCTAACTACTCTTCTTATGGTTATTGTTGCAGCCACTTACTTCTTTATTGTCTGCATTATTAGGTTTTCTGTTGTATCAACAAGACCTATAGTAATAAAAGAAATCATTCCCAACTCCTGCTCAGTAGGCACGATCCATGGATGCACAACCTAAAAGAAAGGGTAAATACGTTTAAATCAAATATTAATTTGCAGTCAGTTGGACAATATGTTAACACAGATAACTTATGAAATAAGTGATCTTTATGGTGCAATAAATGATTCATATGTGCTAATAGATTAACCTTTTGTTGCATCAGATTACCCATCTGTTGAATCAATTAGTAAATAGGTAATCTATTAAGTCAGGTTCAAAGAACCAAAGCAACAGATGGATAATCTATTACCAAAAATGACTCATCTATCATAACAGATTACCAATCTGTTGCACCATATGGGTAATCTGTTTAGATAAATTACAACAGATGACCAATCTGTTGTAACATATGAATCATATGTTTTAATATCTTTCTTTGAGTCAAATTATTTTATGTGAAAGAAGACTTACCTCATCATTCGGAGGTTAAAGAGATCAACCTCCTTAATTTGTGTGTTGCTCTTTGCAGCCAACCACCTAAGGATCCGTAGATAAGGAACCTCATCCTGGTAATCCTTGACGTGCTTTTGGAGGGGACGAATGACTTCAAATGCCCAAGCCTAAAAAATGTAAACAAGAAGCAAACCAAAATAAGTCATAATAATTATTCAATATAAACTAATGCAAGAGTATACAAATAGTGATTAAATTTACCATGAAAGCCCAAGGAAAGCTGTACAAGGTGATCGTCCTTGGGGATAGCTTTTTTAATAAATATTTGACAGTCAACATGTAGCTGTCATATCCCCAGGGATAATTATTGAATTTCTTAAGATCCTCAGCAAGCTCCAACAAATCATCTTTTATGACTTTGTTGATGTCTCTTGCCAATATAACAGAATAGACTAACCAAACTAAGCATCATTGCTCCTTGTACTTCTTTAGTATGGCTTTATCCTTGGATGTTTTAACAACATCGTGGCTCTGTATCCATGTACAACAATTTCCAACAACTCGTCTACTTTTTCCTTGTGTTTGTTGGTTTTGGTGGGTGGTCTCTTGGACAATGCCTTGCCTTTATTTGATGGTGGTAATTTGGCTATCTTGCTTGTCTTGGACTTTTACGGGGTGCTTCCTTGATGAAAGGTTCTTTTGGATGATCGTATCTCAAGCTTGTCACTATGGAAAACTCTTTCATACCAAAACAAACTGGCATGCCACAGTATTTGTCCAGATTTTATCCATCTTTTTTCCTCCATCCTTTAAATCTTTATCATCCCCCACGTACTTGATCCTGAGCTTGAGAAGACCATATACCATGCTCATTTAGAAATGGGCATTGTTGTCCTCAGGCAGCTTAAGAAAGTGTCCAAAGCAGCTCTTCTTCCAAAATTCCTCTAGTTTTTCATTCTTTAGAGTATCCCTAAATTCATCAAACGGTTTCCCCAACTGAGATTTAACTACAAAATTACCAGTTAGTTCTTCAGGGTTATCTATCGGCATCTCAACTTGAAACCTGTCAATACTAATAGTTTTGATAGAATAATATTAGGATTTTGATCTTAATTCACGCCCCATTGGCGATGCATTATCATTATGTTGATCATCACCATCTTTCTCAGTTTCTACCTCCTCTTCTTCTTGTTTATCTTCTTATTCATCCTCCTCACTTTTATTTTCCTCACCAACCTCTATATACCCTTCTCCACCTCTCTCAACATCATTTTTAGAACTTTCCTCATCTTTACTTTTCCCTTATTGAGATTGTTCAGAAAGTTCCCCCGAATTCATCTGTACTCTAGTCTTTTTTGTAAGGTGGTCAGAAGTTGATCCACTTTCAGTTTCTTTTCTTTTGGGAGATATCTTTTAACTACAAACAATAGAAAAACAAAAAATACATTACAATTGATGTCTGCATAATTTTAAAAAAATTTAAGACAAATTTCAATAATTTTTTATACGCCACATTACAAAAAAAATATTTCAACCAATCACCCATCAGTTGGAACAGATGAATCGTCTATTACGATAGATACATAACCTATTACAACAGATGAACAACCTGATGGATGAGATCAAAATAGTCTTGCCATTTGTTTGTCTTATGCCAACAGCTGAAACATTTGTTCCGACAACTGGGGAATCTGTTTGAAGACCTATGTTAATATGTCCCCAACAGATGTTCCACCTGTTGCAACAGATGGATCACCAATATCAATGCCGCCACCACCACCAACAATACTAACACCAAGACCACCAACACAACCACCAATACCAACACCACCATCAATGCCACCAATAGTAACACCAAGACCACCAACACAACCACTACCACCACCACAAATAACACAACCACCAAGAGCACCAACACCACCACTAAGACCAGCAATACCAATACAAACACCAACACCAATGCCACCAATGTCAATACCAAGACCAGCAACACAACCACCAAGACCACCACCACCACTAATACCAACACCAATACCACCAACAAGATTACTAACACCAACAATAAGACAACCAACACCACCAACAACACCATCCAACAATACCACGATAGTCAACGAAATACTATAATAAAAACTAGGGTTTTCTCAAGTTCGTCCTATGTTTTTAGCATCAAAACTCTAAATTGTTAACCCATTCTCGAAGATAATACAACTAAAAGTGTTATTTTTCATCATTAACTAAAAACCCTAATTTTTATAAGAAATAACAAATATAAAACTCTTTTCAAACTCTGTTACCTATAAAGACAAAGAAAATGATGGATACAAGCATGAATGAAGTAAAAAATAACAACTATGTGGTGTAAAATGAGAAGAAAATTGATCTGTTGTAACGGGTTGAGCAATATGTTGAATAGTTGTGGTTTGTATTATTAAGAGAGAATGAAAAGAGCGAGAACTCAATATTTGAATGATGAAAAGTTTTTCCCACAAATGGATGATTTGTAGGGGTTGATTTGTATTTTGGAAAAGAATGACAGGTTTTGAAAATGTTAATTTGGTCCAAATTAATATTAATTAATTTTTTAAAAGAGAAAAATTTTAATAATTTCATCATAATAAATTATATTAAGTTCAATTGGAACACTGATGAATTTAATATTAGCTTAAACAATGGCTTGATATGAATCGTTTCAACTAAGATTGATCGATTAACAACTCAGGTCAGAAGGAACACAATACTAACATTATCCAATTGAAATGACTCAATTGAAATTGTAGTTGACCCTATGAACTCATTCCTAGTCCTAGCAAAATCAATTTAGGTATTTTAAATAATGGCTTGATATAAATCGTTTCAACTAAGATTGATCGATTGACGACTCAGGTCAGGAGGAACGTAATACCAACATTATGCAATTACAACGACTCAATTAAAATTGTAATTAGTCCTATGAACTCATCCCTAGTTCTAGCAAAATTAATTTAGGTATTTCAAATAATGGCTTGATATGAATCATTTTAACTAAGATTTATCGATTGATGACTCAGGTCAGGAGGAACGCAATACCAACATCATGCTTGCAATGACTCAATTGAAATTATAGTTGACCCTATGAACTCATACCTAGTTCTAGAAAAATCAATTTAGGTATTTCAAACAATAGCTTGATA
This sequence comes from Capsicum pubescens, assembly GCA_030864215.1. Taxonomy (NCBI): domain Eukaryota; kingdom Viridiplantae; phylum Streptophyta; class Magnoliopsida; order Solanales; family Solanaceae; genus Capsicum; species Capsicum pubescens. The sequence continues at coordinate 85,641,190 of CM061548.1, forward strand.
TGAATCATTTCAACTAAGATTAATCAATTGACGACTCAGGTCAGGAGGAACGTAATACCAACATCATGCAATTGTAATGACTCAATTGAAATTATAGTTGACCCTATTAACTCATCCTTAGTTCTAGCAAAATCAATTTAGGTATGAAGTTGAACCTATGAACTTAATTGAAATTGTATTAAAATAGAAGTTCAACCAGTTACAACATATGACTTATCTGTTGGAAAATATCAAATAAATAAATAACCTGTTGCAGCAGATGACTTATCTGTTGGAAATTTTTAGACATACAAAGAAATCTATTGCAAAAGACTACTTATCTGTCGTAAATTATCAAATAGACATTTCTATCTGTTGCGACAGATGACTGAGCTATTAGAATTTTTCAAACAGATATTTACATTTATTGCAACAGATGACTTATCTGTTATAAGATATTTATTTTATTTTAAACCAATTTTTTGTCCAAAATAAAAAAGATAAAATACTAAGGCGGTAAAAGATAGTTCTTGAATAACTCAAAAATCTCCTCCTTGAGTAGTCATATCTTGTGTTTTCAATGTCACCCGTCCCTCGTGACCCTCAAAGTTATTAATGAATATTTAAACCTATTTTTAGAATTATCTCTCCCTCAGCCATAAATTAATTCTTCTCTCTTCTTTTTCTTTCTCTCCTCTTTAGGGTAATCACAACCATTTCCTTTTTTTCTCTCTTTTCTCTACTCTTTCGCATGAGGATACTTTTTTATCTCAACTGATTTTTTTCTTTTCTCGATTAAAATTGGTGTTTTGATCCCCTTGCTTTTGACATTGAAGGTATGGTTCACTATTGCTCTTTCTTTCTCATCTTCTTATTTGCATGTTATTTAAATTAGTTATTTACATCTGTTGTTTTTATTTATTTACCCATTACCCATATCCTATTTATTGAGAAAATTGAAGGAAGGTGACTTTTAAGTCTCGAATGAACTAACCATTATTTTTATTAAAATATATAAAAAAGTCATCTGTTGGGAGAACTATAACACCTTGTATTTTTGAGCTACAAATTGAATCGTCGTTCCTACGTAATTAATCTATAATCCCATGATTTTATTTGAATTCATGTGTCATGATCATTATCATAGTGCGTGAAGTGCTTTCGAGGTGAAAAATGTTCATAGGAATCACTTAGAACAAAGTTGAGCTAAGAGCTTTTGATTCATCCAAAGTTTGGTATTGAATACTACAAGGGTCTAATTTGAACGTGTATAACTTTTGATATATGTAGAAGTTTTCAGCTCAAGACCCACCAAATTATAGATAATTGAGTCAGTTTTTCAACTATACCAATATTTCCTTAATCCTATACCCGATTAAAAAGTTATATCTATTTTTGTGATAGGCAGTGAGGGCACGCGATAAGCCTGTGCCACCTGGGTTATTGCACCAGGTTAAAGGTGCGTCGCAGGCTCTACTCCTACAGACTAAAGGGGGCAGCGCCTGGTCCATTCCCATGTTGTTTTTAACTCCTTAAGGGCCAAGGGGAACTTTGGTTCATTCCCCTCAACCCCAAACGTCCAAGGGATGATTTATAGCATACAAAAGGGCATTATTTGCCCATCTTCCTCAAAATCCCTCACATAAAAGACCTCCCCCATCCCCCATGAACAAATCTCAAGTTCCTCCTCTCAAGAATACAAAGAATTCAAGATTTCAAGTTCAATAAACCCTCAAGAAATCATCTATTAAGATATGTGGGAGTTCATCCATAGGTCCCCTTTCACCCATGGAGCCCAATAAATCTTTTTGAATTTAAATTTATGAGTTTTACATGTTTCAAGTTGAAGTATCTCCATGAATCTCTTGTTGAGTTTAATTACAAGTTATGGTTTCATGTGTTTTCAAGTAGAATGAATCATATCATGTTTGAGTATTAAAATTTCCATAACATGTTCAATTAATTTCAAGATGAATCCCTAAGTTATGAATTTTGCCGTGTAACTCTGTTGTTTCCTCATGTTTAAGATATTCTTATGATTCAAGCTATGATTCCTTATAAATCCCACAATTCATGATTTTAGTCATGTAATCATGCTATGCTCCCATGTTTAAGACATTCTCATTTTCAAGTTCATGATTCCCAAGTATTTTCATCGCAATTCACCCTTGGCACGTTTGGGTGATGATTATTCACATGTTAACTCCTTAATCCATGATTTTAATATTGCAATTATGTTATTATCATATGTTTTAATTATTCCCATGCTTTAACTTATGACCCTCGTATGTTTGATGAAATGCCTAAGAGATGAATTTTGAACAATGATCCCTATTATTATTTGTAAAGCTATATATGTTCTTATTGATACTTTTATTCAGTGTTGAGGGTTATGAATACCCAAAACTTAGTTGTTTACTCAGTATCAGTATTTTCAGATATGTATGAGCAATATTATTCAGTCAGTTAATACGGTCAGTTGTGGGTTCAGTTAAGCTTAGTCCAGCCTAGTGATTAGTGTCAGTTCAGTTGGGAGTAGATTTAGCACCGCGCGATTACAAGGATGGGGTCATTCCTACTAGTTTAGGGTGTGACCCTTAGTAGTAATCCCTGAGTTACAGAACTATGTAGCCAGCGTTGGTTGAGATATCTTCCTGCCAGTTTAGGGTTGACACAAATCTCATGAGTACTCCTGCCAGATTAGGGTGACTCTTTAGTTCTCTGGGACACCAGTTTAGTGGATCCACATAGCCATTGTCAGTACTCATGGTACGTTACTGACACCCTTCTAACGGGGGTTACAGTTTAGACCCCAATTGGCTCCGATTGGAGCATATCGGTTAGATGATACCTCTCACAGTCTCAGTATAATATTTAGTATATTCTCAATTCAGGTTTGCTTGACCATAGCATACAGACTCTCAGTTATTCAATTATTAGATTTTAGTATTTCAGTTTATAAATTATTTTAGAAATATGCTTATGCTTAGTCTTACAATCTCAGATTTTACATTTTTTATTCATTCATAATCAGTCATCTCATGTTGTTCAGTTAGTACTTATCTTATAGGTATAGTACTCCATCATTTTAGTCCAGTTATTCAAACTAAGTTCAGTTTAGTGTTACATGATCAGTGTTCAGTCATCAGCTATTCAGTGTTTGGATATCAGTAGTCTGTATTCTTATATCAGCTTCTCATTATATAGGTGCTAGTTATCCTCTTTATTAGATTTCAATCATTCCATCACCCAGGCATCAGTTATTCAAGTAATCAGATTAGCTCAGTACATGTATGTTTAGTATTATATGTAAATGTATCCATATTTTACCATATCCCAGCTTCAGTTCTACTTATCCTACAAAAGTAAAGTTTTAAGAAACTAAGTGTAGTGATTCCCCAGCTTATCAGATTATGTTTGTTACTCATGATTTAAGCTATTTCAGATTTCAGTTTATTTTAGTCTCTTGGTGAGTCTACTTACACTTAGCATGCATGTTTTAAAATTTCGTATGAAATCAGTTTTACGTATTGCATTCACCCCCACTTACTCAGTACATTCCAAATATACTGATCTACATATATGTCTATGTGATACATTGTGTCATAATGTAGGTACCAATTATAGACTACGCATCATAATTATACAATTACAGTTTCCCGCCAGCAGGTGATGAGTTCTTCTATTTTGGGGACTCAGTCAGATGTTGTTTGTGTACTATACTTTATTACTCATATGTGTTGATTAGTGGTATCTGGGGTCATGTCCTAGCAATTTATAGTCATTCTAATAGAGGATTCATAGATGTCAGTCAAAGTCAGTCATGTAATTTTATTTTTTTCCTCAGTTTTTATCAGATTATAAATTGTATCAGAATATAATTTCTCTCAGACTTTGCATAGCAAAACAACTAGTTAATATATTATAATTTAGTTGCTTAATAGTATGTGAGTTCATTGGTTAGTTTGGGATCACTTGTGGTTCTAATCACCGTGTTACGACTAGGGGCAGTCTCGGGTCATGACAAACTTAGTATCATAGCACAGAGTTCAAGTGTACTAGGGTGTCTATGAAGTCGTGTCTAGTAGAGTCTTGCAGAATGGTACAGAGATATCTATACTTTTCTTTGAGAGGCTACAAGGCATTTAAGAAAAGTTTCCCTTCTTTCATGTCTCATATCATCCAGTAGAAGTGTTCTCTAAGAAATTTATACAGAACCTCATCTTGCTCTATTCATGTCAACTCTGCCTTATTTTAAGGTAAAAGAAACAGTGAAGCTCAAATTCCTACAGACAGAGCTTTCTCATATAGTCCCCACAGATAGTTATGGGATTGCACACAGGCTCGAAAGTATCCCATCAATGCTTTTAGTTCCAAAGTTTGAAGTTATGTTCATGAAAAAATCATGCACTAAGCCTAAGTCAGATGTGCCCCCAGATCCCTTCTCAGAATCCTTTAATAATATATGATCTAGAGTTAGAAGCAAGAACTTAGAAGTTTAGTAGTAGTAGATTTGGGATAGTGTTATCTGGATTGAGTAAATTTTGTATCCATGGGGCTAGTTGTATGAAAGGTGAACTAGTAGGCTTGCAATAATGTATGCAAGAATTTATATATGTTGATTTAAAATTATATATTGTTGATGTAGGGTATGTTGGTGTAATGGAAATTCTCATGGTTTAGTGAAAAATATAAGTTTAGAAATGTGGTATTAGTAGGCTGTGAGGGAAGTAGTATGATTCATTAAAGGGCTTGTAATATCTATGTTAAGATTTAGAATCTAAGTTTGAATTGTGGATGGTTGAGCTAATAGAAAGAAGATTTAAAATTCTAGATGGTGTTAACTCATGGTATGGTGACACTCCTGAAAAGTCTAAGTTAGTCAGTGTTTAAGTTGTTATATGATGATTGTTGGGTCTATTGAAATCTAAGAATTGTACGTCAGTTTAAAGTTATTTAAAAGGGTCCCGCAGACTTAGAATGATAGCTTTAAGCTAAGGGGGACATGATAGAACAAGTAACTAATTAAGTCTCTCAGATTCTAGTAGTGATGCTAGTATGTTATAGAACATCAGTAAGGTAGGATGATTCCCAACCCATTCTTATCTCAATACAAAGTTTTTAATTCATCACGACATCTACTCATGCCTTATAAGTCAGCCTTATGATCATAGCTCATATTCATGCACTTTCCATAGAATCATGTGCACTTCCAGTTCACTCAGCAGTATGAATCATATTCCATGAATTTATGAACTCTAAACTCAGGTCATGCAGCTCATAACTCATGTACTAATGCTTTACAAAATATTCAGTTTCAGGTACTCATGGTACACTTTTAATGCTCAGCGAAATTTAGATTATATCATGTATGTCCTCAGTATAGATATCTTTGATGAATCCATGATGTTGACACTCTATTCCTCTGGCCTCAGTAAAGTGTCGAGTTATGCATAGTATCCCTTCATGTTTCAGGTCCTCGTGTTCTAACCTTTCAGTGATCTCTCCTTATGTAATGATCGTAGTGATGAATAATTGTTTAGATGGGAGAGAGTAAATGTCTCATGTTAGGAAAAGTTTGTCGCATGCTTGTTGTATCTCAGGTTATAAGTGTGAATGATGATTGAGGCAGAGCTCTTGATATATGTCATGGTTAGTTGAGAATTTCATGTGTGTATTCTTAAGAATAGTGCAAGAAAGCTGTTATTGATAGGGGTTTAAAGAATATGAGAAATATGCTTTTGTGGTTGTCTGCCTAGGAGTTCATGTGTGGTTATAAAGATAGGTTTGAATGTCATGTTGGTATATAAGTGAATAAATGCACTGCACGTCAGTGAATTCCTAGTAGGGCTTGAATTTAGTTGTTGAAGTGGTAAGAATTATTCTTGAGATGAGAAGTGGTAAAAAAGCATGGGGCATTGAATTTATGGTTCAGACTAGTATCACAGTGTTATGTGGGTACTTTGTAGGTTAGAGTAGGCTTGAACATAGTGAGAGAATTCAATTCAGCTCAGACTTCAGTAGATAGAGTAATTAGTGCCCATGTGAATATTTTAAGTAGCCTCAAGTGAAGTGTAGTTTCAAAGTGGAATGTATAGTTGGGTATAAGCTTGCAGTATGATTCAGTTTTTACAGCCAGCAGTCCAGTTTAGTAGTCAGACAGACAATTTCCTATTATTTTCCATCTTTCCTATTCATGAGGTGAATTCATTCACGACCATGCAAGTTGTAAATTCAATCCAGTTCATGCATAATGTTTCAAATTCAAATATTTATCCATGATTTAGTTCATAAGTTTCTAGTGGATCATCTCAGTCTTTCCTTAGTATTTCAGCCAAGTCAGTATCATTCGGGGGATGAAATATCCCAAGGGGGAGATGTAGTGTAATACCTCGAGTTTTCATATCCTAAATCTCTCATCTTATCTTCACGAAACCAGATCGAACACGAGGTAATGGTTACTCATAAGTTAACTCCCTCGTTTCTATCTCAGCCTAACCATCCTCATGTCATTGCATGTATTCACGAAATCAGTTCAGTTCATGTATCATGCTCAAACTCGGTTGTGTAATCATGTTCCAAGTAATGCATGTTCATTATATGATCTTAACTACCTTAGTACAGTACTCTCAGTCTAACTAGTCTTATTCGAGGACGAATGATTCCAAGTGGGAGATAATGTAACACCCCATATTTTTTAACTAGGAATCAAACCGTCATTCCTACGTGTGTAAGCTATAATCCTATGATTTTATTTGAATTCATGTGTAATAACCATTATCATAGTGTGTGAAGTTATTTTGAGGTGAAAAATGTTCATAGGAATCACTTAGAACAAAGTTGAGCTAAGAGCCTTTAATTCGTCCAAAGTTTGGTATTCGATTCTACAAGGGTCTACTTTGAACATGTATAAATTTTGATATACGTGGAATTTTTCAGCTCAAGACCCACCAAATTGTAGATAATTGAGTCATCTTTCCAACGATACCAATTTCTCCTTAATTTGATACCCGGGGATAATATTAAAGCCATTTTTGTGAGAGGCAGTGAGGACGTGTGATAAGCCCGTGCCGCCCGGGTTATTGCATCGGGATAGAGGGGGCATCGTGGGATCTACTTCCACGGACTAAAGAGAGTTCCGCATGGTTCATTCACATGTTGTTTTCAACTCCTTAAGGGTCAAGAGGCACTTTGGTCCTTTCCCCTCAACCCCAAATGTCCAAGGGACGATTTATAGCATCTAAAATGGCATTATTTGCCCATCTTCCTCAAAATCCCTCCTCTTTCCTCCATGAACAAAGCTCAAGTTCCTTCTCTCAATAACACAAAGAATTCAAGATTTCAAGTTCAAGAAACCCTCAAGAAATCATCTATTATGGTATGTGGGAGTTCATCCATAGGTCCCCCTTCACCCATGGAGCCCTAGAAACCCTTTTGAATTTAAATTTATGAGTTTTACATGTTTCAAGTTAAAGTATCTCCATGAATATCTTGTTGATTTTAATTACGAGTTATAGTTTCATGTGATTTCAAGTAGAATGAGTCGTATCATGTTTGAGTATTGAAATTTCCATATCATGTTCAATTAATTCCAAGATGAATCCCCAAGTTATGAATTTTTCCATGTAACTCTATTGTTCCCTTATGTTTGAGAAATTCTTATGATTCAAGCGTTGATCTTTACATGTTTTAATGAAATGCCCATATCCTATTTCAAGCGAATTTCATGTAAATCCCCCAATTCATGATTTTAGTCATGTAATCATGTTATGCTCCCTATGTTTCAGATATTCCCATGTTCTAGTTCATGATTCCCAAGTGTTTTCATTGCAATTCACCCTTGGCATGTTTGGGTGATGATTATTCGCATGTTAACTCCTTAATTCATGATTTTAATATTCCAATTATGCTATTATCACATGTATTAACGATTCTCATGCTTTAACTCATGACTCTCATATGTTCGATGAAATGCCTAAGAGATGAATTTGAACAATGATCCCTATTATCATTTGTAAAGCTATATATGTCCTTATTGATACTTTTATTTAGTGTTGGGGGTTATATATACTCAAAACATAGTTGTTTACTTAGTCTCAGTATTTTCTGAATATTTACAGATATGTATGAGCAATATTATTCAGTCAGTTAATACGGCCAGTTGTGGGTTCAATTAAGCTTAGTCCAGTCTAGTGATCAGTGTCAGTTTAGTTGGGAGTAGAATTCAGCACCAAGCAAACCCAGGGATAGGGGCATTTCTGCCAGGTTAGGGTGTGACCCTTAGTAGCAATCCCTGAGTTACAGAACTACGAAGCCACATAGGTTGAGATGTCTTCCTGCCAGCTTAGGGTTGACACAAATCTTATGAGTACTCCTTCTAGATTAGGGTGACTCTTTAGTCCTTTGAGACACCAGTTTAATGGATCCACACAGCCATTGTCAGTACCCGTGGCACGGTACTGACACCCTTCCAACTGGGGTTATAGGTTGGACCATGATTGTCTCAAATTAAGTCATATTGGTTAGATAATACCTCCCACAGTCTCAATACAGTATTCAGTATATTCTTAGTTCAGTTGTGCTTGACCATAGCATACAGACTCTCAATTATTCAATTATCAGATTTTTGTATTTTAGTTTACAGATTATTTCAGAAATATGCTTATGCTTGGTTTTGCATTCTCAGATTGTATAGTTTTCATGCATTCATGCTCAACTATCTCATGTTGTTCAGTTAGTACTTATCTCATAGGTACAGTACTCTACTATTTCAGTCTAGTTATTCAGACTAAGTTCAGTTCAGTATTTCATGATCAGTATTCAGCCATCAGCTATTCAGTATTTGGATATTAGTAGTTTGTATTCTTATATCAGCTACTTAGTATATAGGCTCTAGTTATCCTCTTTATTAGATTTCAATTATTTCGTCACCCAGGCATCAGTTATTCAAGTAATCAAATCAACTCAGATCGTGTATGTTTGGTTTTGTATGTTCATGTATCCATGTTTCACCATATCCCAACTTCAATTCTACTTATCCTACAAAAGTAAAGTTTTAAGAAACTAATTGTAGTGATTCACCAGCTTATCAGATTATGTTTGTTACTCATGATTTAAGATACTTCAGATTTTAGTTTATTTCAGTCTCTTGGTGAGTCTACTTATACTTAGCATGCATGTTTTAAGATTTTGTATGAAATCAGTTTTACGTATTGCATTCACCCCCACTTACTCAGTACATTCCAGGAGTACTGATCTACATATATGTCTATGTGTTATATTGTGCCATAATATAGGTACCAGTTATAGCCTACACATTATAATCAGACAGATGCAATTTCCAGCCAGTAGGTGATGAGTTCTCCTATTTTGGGGACTTCAGTCTGAGGTTGTTCATGTACTATACTTTATTAATCATATGTATTTATTAGTGGTAGATGGGGTCATGTCCTAGATATCTATAGTCAGTATAGTAGAGGCTTCCTAGATGTCAGTCAGAGTTAGTCATGTAATTTCAGTTTTTTCCTCAGTTTTTATTAGATTGTAAATTGTATCAACAATATAATTTCTTTCAGATTTTGTCATGATTATATTTATGCACAGCAGAATGGCTATTAATATATTATAATTTAGTTGCTTAACAGTATGTCATTTCATAAGTTAGGTTGGGATCACTTGTGGTTTCAAGCACCGTGTTACGACTAAGGGATAGTCTCGGGTCGTGATAAGAGCTTAAAAAGCCTTGCTGGCATTATCATTTTTTTAGTATCTCTTTTGTTTGATTCTTTGTTCTTGATGTTGTTAATTATGTTATTGGAGGGGTTGGTGTTGTTGGAACGTGTGGTGTTGGTGTTGTTGATGGTGTTAGTGTTAGAACATATGGTGTTGTTTCTTTATTGTTAATGTTGTTGTTGGTGTTGGTGGTGTTGCATCAGATTGTCTGGCTGTTACAATTAATGAATCAGCTATCAGAATAAATTCGAAAGCTTTTGCAAGAGATGAGCTATGGGTTGCAACAGATGGATCAACGGTTGGAACAAATCAAACCACTAGCAAGGCTGGTTAGATTTATTCAAATAGATGACCTATATGTTGCAACATGTCGGCCAACTATTGCAACAGATATGTATCCTGTTATAACAGATTTCTCATCTGTTAAACAGAATGGGGAATTTATTGCAATAGATGAGTCATCTGTTGGAACGCTTGTTGTAATTTTTGTGTTTATTCAATTTTGTGTTACCTTTTTTTTTAAATTATGCAGACATTAATAATAATGTTCTTTTTGCTCTTCTATTGTTTGACATTAATTACTTTTCTCTTTTTTGTAGATATAAGGAAGTGAACGTTGATCAACTTTTGCCCGACCAACACAAAAGGCTAGAGTAAAGATGAGTTCGAAGGAATAAGTTGCTTGTAGATGGAACAACTTCATATGTGGAAGGTATGTATTACTGATCATGTTATTGTGAAAACACACATAGAGTGCACTGATTTTGTGAATGTTGTTGTTTTACCTATTAGGCATTGATCATTCAAATAAGATATCTTAATTTTATAGTTAGGTTTGATAGGTCCGAACTAATAAGGCTGAGGGACCTTGTAGGTGGTGTCGATATCCTGTTATGGTTTAATGATTGTCTTACAAATGCTTATGTATCAAGTTTGTGAATGAATCAAGTGTTGGTGGCATTTCAAAAAGATTCAATAGTGATTGGACTGATTTTTAGGGTTTAATGGACTTTTGAAAGTCCTCCGAAGATGACACTGCTACAACCAAGAATGTAAATCAATATAGTTATTGTCCTAGCCCAAATTTATTTGGTTGGGTTGCTTAGGGTGATGATTATACAACAGAAGGTGCGGTATAAGAATACCTACGAGGAAAATGGAGAGTTGATAAAGATTATATCATTTTAGAATTTATTAAAGAAGAAACACAGGGTACCCTAGGACTGTGCGAATCTGGCTGATGAAACTGACTTAAAGCATGAAAATTTTGAATCAAATGCAAATATGAAAGTGTATCAAAAAATGAAAATTTGTCAGTCGTCTCTCTCAAAGAAAAATAGTGCAGCTGGCCACTTTGCTAGGTAACTGTGACTAGTTAGCTTGGTCGAAATAATCACCACCAGAGAAAATAATAGAACACCAAGAAAGCAGCTTTACGGGCACCAAGGGTTGAAATGATGTACAGCCAATAATGAAACTTGCACCAAGGACTTCTAAAGTTGAAATAAGAAATGAAGCCCAGCCGAAAATTTTAGAAGTTACACTTGCATCCTAGGCTTTCAGTTTGTGGTTCTGGTCACGTCTATCGCAGTAAAAACAAAAAGGCTTGGGATTTCTACCCAACTTCATACCTTTTTGTTTCCACTGCTATTGACCTGATCGGAACCACAAAAAGAAGACATGGGATACGATTTAAAATTCAAAAATTACCGCCTTGGCTTGATTCATTATTTTAACTTTAGAAGTTCTTGACGCAAGTTTTCATTCTTTACTGTACATCATCTTAACCCTCGGTGCCCGCAAAGCTGATTTCTTGGTGCTCTATTATTTTCTCTATAGGTAATCATTCCGAGCACGCTAACTAGTTGCAGTTTTCTAGCAAAATATCCAACTGTAGTATTTTTCTTTTAGAGAGACGGCTAAAAGATTTTCATTTCTGGATACACTTTCACATTTGCACTTGATTCAGATTTCTCATGTTTTAAATCAATTTCATCTGCCAGATTCACTAGAAGTTCCTTGTTTGCTACCTTATGTTTTCTCTTCAATTAGGTCTCAGATGATATAGTCTTTCAACAACTCCCCCATTCCTCGCAGGTATTCTCCTACGGCTCCTTCTGGTGTATAATCATCTTCTCGAACAACTCATCAATATAAATTTGGGTCAGGGAAATTTCTATTTATTTTTCGTTCTTGTTTGCTGCAGTGTGAGGCTTCAAAGGCCTTCTCAAAGTCCAGTCCACCCTAAAAGTCAATCCAATCACTATTGGATCTCTACAATGAAACCAAATATTGATCCCTTCTCAAAACTTGACACGCATAAACATGAGCAACAACCGTTATTAAATCGTAACAAGGTATAGGTACCATCTTCATGGTCCCTTGACCTTATCAATTCAAACCTATCAAACTTAACTGTATAATGTCAGATCTTGTTTGAATGATCAATGCCTAATCGATTAAAAACTGCATTCACAAATTCATTGTACTTTTTGTGTATTGTCATGATGACCACATCAGTAATACATAACTCCCACACATGAAAGTGGATCCATACATCTGCACGCACCTTATTCTTCCTAGCCCATCTATGAATTAATTTGAATAAGAAGATGACTAACTTGTTGCAACAGAAGACACATCTGTTAAAATCATCACGCAATTATAGACATTTGTTACAACAGATGATAAATATGTTGCAACAGATGACTTATCTGTTGGAAATAATCAAATAGATATATATACATCTGTTGCAATAGATTGCCAATATTTTGTAAATTATCAAACAAATAGAATATATTTTGCGACAGATTACCCATCTGTTGGATTTATTTTAAAGCAATTTTCTTTTCGAAATAAAATAAAGATAAAATATTATATTTAATTTTTTAATTTACATAATCTAAAAGTCACCAGTTTTATTTAATTAAGGGATGTAATTATTAAAACTGAGGTGAACTGTAATACCCCGATTGTTCCTTAAGCCTAAATCTGTCTTTTGAGTGGATAGGGTGGCTTCCAAAGTGAGTGATGTTTATATTGTGATGTATTTCTCTAAATTCTACTTTCTATCATGTAGAGCATTGAATAAGATTTCCATCGATACCAATTTCATCAAAATCCGACATCGGACGAGTAAGTTATGGCCATTTTACTGAGCGTTGTCGAAATTGCCCAGGTTTGACGGTCGATCTGGTGGACCGTCAAGTCCTTGGTGGACCTTCAGTTGTCCCATCAAGCCAAGGCAATAACCCCTTTTTTTTGGCCATCGTGCGATGTCCAAAATGGTGGGCCGCCAAAAACTTTATAGACCGTCAAGAGGACCGTCAAGTCGAGGCAGAATATCCCATTTCTGACCCCCGAGTGACGAATGATCTGGTGGACCATTAGTTTCCTGACGGATCATTACTTCAACCATCACGTCAAGGCAGAATGCCCCAGTTTTGGCACTCGAGTGACGGACGATCTGGTGGACCGTCAGTTGCTCTGACGGACCGTCAGTTCGACCGTCACAGACCCCGATCAGCAATTTTCAACTCTTTTTAAAAGGGCATTTTGGTCATTTCCTCCCCTTTTGGTCTTATATATATATCCAAGTAGAGAAGAGCCATTCATTTTTCTCTTCAATCTCTTCTAAGAAATATCTAGAGAACTAGGGTTTCTTTCTTCCAAATCCAAATCATCTCCAAGAAATTCAAGAATCTTTCATAGATTTCTCCAAGTTGTTCAAGAATTAAGTTCCCTAAGTCAAATGCATCAAGAATCTTAGCCTAAAAGTGCGAGAAATAAGTTTCAATCAAGTCTTTTATTCTCAAATTTATAATCCAAGGTATGGGGGGCTTGAACAAGAATATCCTTTTATTCTTGTGCCCAAAGAATTGATTTTTACTATAGGAAATTCATGATCTTTGCAAGTGAGTTTACGCCCAAATTACTTTATTGATGAATTACGATATTTGAGTTTATTAAGTTTGCTATTATGATTTATTTACCATCATATTTCTTAAATTGAGGATTTATGCCATGAGATGCATGTTGTTATTACGTATTGATGATTTCTAAATGATTTGAGATAAGTGTCATGATTCAAGCTTTCTATGAAATGTTGATTATTGAATATATATATTGATATTTGGGACTGAAAGTCAAGAATGAGTCTTTTGATGTCTTCGTAAAGTTTTGACATTTGACATGATTTGATGAGCAATACACTTGACGTTGAGAAAGATTGTTTTGATTTTGAGTCGAGTTAGGAATCCACAGTTGTATATGATTTACAGATGAGATATATTTATGTTCTGGTCTCCATGATAGACCCATGAGTTGATATTGATTAAGGTGGATTTCCTAACGCGTTCTGATCTGAGTCTGGGAGGAGTATTTAGCACCGAGCGAAAAATATGGTATTTTCCCAAAACTACGTGCCACCGTAGGATTGATATTGATAATTGTAGGCTAGAGGTCGAGTATGGTATTATGATAACGAAATTAAGGTTGTACTCCCTGGCAAGAGTACGATGCTCCCGCCAATGTGGGGTTCTCTCCTTAAGAGGGCAAAACGTTGGACTCTATGCGGCTCACATAGTTTAGTTTATGTCGGTTATAAGAAACTCCCAAGTCCATAATGATCTAAGTTCCTTGAGTTACCAAGTCAGTCTAAGTCATGAGTCAAAGAGTTTGAATTGAGTCCAATGATTTATGAGATTTATGAAGCATGTGTTATTATTGATGATTTATGGAAATTATGTTTCAGGGAATTCAAGCGAAGAGAGTCATTATTGTCAGCATGCATGATTTTTATTTTATATTTATGATATTATTTTAAAACGTTGCATACACCCCCACATACTCAGTACATTCCCAAGTACTGATTCTCATACTCTTTTGTGTTTTATATTTCCCCGTGATGTAGGTTCAGGTGCTCAGTCTCAGCAGCGACAGTGGTCTTCGAGTACCTTCATCTAAATTTTTTGCAGTTGGTGAGTCCTCATGGTTCGAGGACCTATGTCCCTGATTTTGTCTTATTAATAGATGGTTATTGCCTTTCAGTTCAGTACGAGTCAGTTGGGAGATCTGTCCCAATGGCTCCTCAGTCTTATGTAGTAGAGGCTTTGTCAGACTAGAGTACCAGTATATGCAGAATTTCTGTATTTTGATTGTACAGGACAGTATCTCTTCATATTCCAGTATGTTCATAGCATGATTATTCTTTCTTACTCTAGCTTGATTTTCGTCGTAGTGAGTTCTGAAAATGATGACAGGCTTAGAGGGTTAGCTTGAGGCCACGTGTGACCTTAAGCACCATGTGACGTCTCGGGATAGGTTCTTGGGGCGTTACATGAACAGTCGTGGCTTTTTGATTAACCCATTCAAATTCAATCCTGTATAAATAGGTCCCTCCTTACTCCTTTAGTCTACTCCACTTCTAGATATGACTGATACGAATTTGTATAATGTGATTTTGTATGACTCCTTGCGAGAACTTGAAATCCAAATTCATGAATTTCGTGGGAGTTAGGCGCCATGAGAGCAAGGCTGAGGAGGGCCTTGTTGCTGCCACATGACAATTGGCTGGTTGACAATAATAATAATAATAATAATAATAATAATAATAATAATAATAATAATAATAATAATAATAATAATAATAATAATAATAATAATGATAAGAATAATTAGGTTATGTTTTTTCTTTTAGCGTATGTATTTTATTTTATTATATCAGATCTACCTAAGGGAGGAACCTAATGTATGCTTTATTTTTTATTGTATATTTGTATATAATGGATTCAAAAATCTATGTATGTTTGTCAACTTTGACTTTTAAATTCTTATTTATTTTTCATTCTATCTCTTCCTTATTCTCAATATGTCGACGGTTGGAGGTAGGATTGCGCGTTTGTTGCAACGGATGGATCATACGTTGCAACAGATGATTAATCTGTTGAGACAGGTGGTCAATATGTTGCAATAGAAGGTTAATCTATTGCGATAGATGGACCATATGTTGCAACAGATGGATGCAAGAGTTGCAACAATTATATAAAAATGGTTATATTATTGAAAAGCTTAAAAGACATGACTTTTCACAATAATCAAAAAGTCATCAGTTAGATTTAATTATGACTTTCACAATAATCGAAACGTCACCAGTTAGATTTAATGAAGGAGGTGAATAGTTGTGACTTTTTACCTACCTTATTCAGATTCAATCCTCTATAAAAAGGTCCATCCATACTCGTTCATTCTATTCAACTTTATTTATTTCTTGCATTTTGTCTTTCGAATTACATTTTCAACCACTTCATTTTAAAGACCAGATTTCTTTCTCGTTTAGGTAAATTTTTTTAAGTGTGGGTAAATCTACCAGTTGGTAGTATACGTTGTATTACATTCTAACTCATTTTTTTACTTTTGTGTTTATATTTTTTTGTCAATTCATGCGTATTCTAGATATGAATGATCCTATTTGGTACATTGCTATTTTGCACGACACCGTGCAGAAACTTCAGAGGTAGATTAATGAACTTCAGCGGGAGTTGGTCGCCATGAGAGCAAGGATGCTCCGAGAGATTCACAGGTTGAGGAGTGTCCTGCTGCTACCGGTTGACGATTAGCCGGTTGAGATAACAATAATAATAATAATAATAATAATAATAATAATAATAATAATAATAATAATAATTAGGTAATATTTTTTTTTTTAGCGTATGTATTTTTATTTTTCTATATCGGATCTACCTACCTAATGTATTTTATTTTTGTTTAGTGAAAAAATTATGTTTGATCGAGTTGGATTTTTTAATTCTTATTTAATTTTCATTCTATTTATTTATTATTCTCAACAAATATGTCGACGGTTGGACGTAAGGAACAATTTTGAATCCAGTAGCAATAGCAAGAGTTTTGAGTTCTTTCAATAGATGGACCATCTGTTTAAATAGATTGGTCATCTGTTGGGTTTGTAGCAGGAACTGTATTGTGTTGCTCCAACAGATTACCCATTTGTTGCAACAAATTGGTCATCTATTGAAGAAACACATTCCAATTTGATGAACTATATTGTGTTCTTCCAGCAAATGTCCATATACTGCAACAGATGGGTAATCTGCTGAAAATAATTTTGTGGTCTGTTGTATTTAGTTTCTGTTTTACCTCTTTTTATTAATGTACAAGTTAATAAAAAAAATATTTTATATAATAAATAATAACATTTACGTTCACAATAATGAGTTAAAAATATCAAAGTCCATAATAAACAACAACACAAGTTTTGCTATTACAATTTGTGGTACCTAAATAAAGACATTTGTTATTGATCCCTTTATTAGTGGCACCTAAATAAAGACATTTGTTATTGATCCCATCATTAGTGGCACCTAAATAAAGACATTTACTATTGATCCCATCGTTAGTGGTACCTAAATAAAGACATTTGTTAAAAGAAGTTCATAATGACATCATAATAAAATTAATAGTGATTTTATAGTGTTGTAACACGAAACCCAATAGATAAGTAATTTGTTGCAATCGATGAATAATATGTTGCAACAGATGAATTAGCTATTGGTAATTCATGTTACAGTACTACAAAACCTGAAGCTGATTCCAACAGATGAGTCATCTATTGGAAAAGTTGACTCATATGTTGCAACAGATTATACATCTGTTGCAACAGATAAATAACCTGTTGAGACAGATTAGTTACCTGTTGCAACAGGTGACTCGTCTATTGGAATCGATTTCAAGCTCTATTACAACAGGTGAGTAATCTTTGTCAACAGATGACTCCTCTGTTGCAACAGATAACTTATTTGTTGTAATAGATGACTCGTTTGTTGCAAAAGGTGACTCGTCTGTTTGATTCATGGTACAACACTATAGAACCATAAACATGAATCCAACATATGAGTCTTCTGTTATGACAGATGACTCATCTGTCGCAATAGATGAGTCATCTGTTGAAACATATGAATCTTTTGTTAGGTTCATGTTTATGGTTCTATCCATTATTTTAAAAACAACAGTAGTCATGTATCCAGATGAGATATTTAACTAAAAATCATAATTTTACTTACCAACGCTGCCTATGAAGTAATGCCAAAGTGATGTGTGATACTAAATTTGACCTAAAAAAATTGGTCAAGTAACAGCAGTAGCGGTAACAACAACAACAATGGTAAACAAGAAGAAGATGATGATGATAATGAAGAAGAAGATGATGATAATGAAGCACAAGATTATGAATAAAGCAACGGCAACAATGAACAACAAAAATGGCGAAGAGGGAGAAAACAACAATAATGAGAAGAGAGAAAACACGTATTTTTATTTCCTCCGTTTCTAATTATATTAGGTCAACATTTGGATCAAAGTATAAATAAAAAACTTGTGGGCTATTCTCAAACTTTCTCAACTTTCTTAATCACTAATAAAGTAATTGTCACATACATTCAATTATTAAAACTTGAGTCACATACACCTCATTTTCAAACTTTTTTGTCACTTTTAGCTAAATTGCCCAAGTGACAGGTACATATGATTTTGATATTATTAATACAATTTGATTTATTAAAATTAGTAACCACTCGATTTTTTAATTTACCATATCAAATTACTATAAAATATTATACATTATTGTAGACTAACTTGATGAAAAAAATTTATCCATATTTATATTATTATAAAAGTATGAATAATTAATTTGAGTGATCAAAATATTCTTCAAATAGACCTTATATTTTTCAAATTATAATTTCATTAATACATATAAATGCAATTTTATGTTAGGACTAAAACAAAATATTTTTGTACAAGAATAAGTTTAATTTGCTCCTTTTTTTAATTTTTTATGTGCAACGCACCTTCATATTTTCAAAACCGATTAGTTTTTGAACACTATATCCAATAACCAAAATAAATCTATAATTTATATTTATAATATATTAAAAGTGTGAAGAGCCTTAGAAATATTTTTTGAATTTTTTTTCCTTCATTAAAAGTTTTTGCTTTTGACAAAATCGTCTTTTCACTATTTTTTTCTAATATTTAAGAGTTGAAAATTAATTAAATATATTTATGATAAAACCTTTTCTTATTAGAAATCATCAGAATTAATGACAACTAATACTTTTATTCATTAGTTTAAGAATTCTAAATCAACTAAATTTGATTTTAAGAAGATTTGAAAAATCTAGAAATAAATATAAAAAACGTTAGAATAAGAAAAATTCAAGACTTTTCACTTCATTAAAAATCTCCCCAAGAGATAAATTTTTTAAATTTTAAATAATCAAATATTACACGTGCGAGACACGTGTGGTTAAACTAGTAAACATAAAATAAGTCTCTTTCTTTCAATACTATTATAGTTTACGGACTACTAAAACCAAATTGCAATTTTCCAAAATAAGAACATATAATTTCTAAGAACTTCAGTTTACATACATGCTAAAATTCCGTCAAATAAAGTCACATTTATATATAGGAAAAGGACACAAATGGCTATTCGGTGGAAATTAATTCCACGAAGATTATGAAATTTAAATCCCATTTTCTAGCCATTTTAATTTGTTGGCTTGTTCTATACAGTTTATATACATATTCTATACAGTTTCAATACATATCTTATACATATAAATATTCTATACGAAAAATATATAGTTTCAATACACAATTTATACAATAATTGTATAACTTTTTTTACACATTTTATACAATAATAATATAATCTTTATACACTTTCTATACATTATATAAATGTATATATATATATATATACATATTTGATAGAACTGTACAATTTTTATACATATATCTTATTAATATACATATTTTATATAACAATTATATCATTTTTATACAATTATATTTAATTATTATGTTTAAATATGTAAAAAAAAGAATATTTTTCAGTTAAAAAATTTGTCGCAAAAAAAATGAAAGATTTTTAGAAAAGGGTCGAATGACCCAAGTTGAAAACTGTATTAGTATTGTATATGGACTGTATCAATATGATATATAAACCGTATCTCAACTATATGGACTAAAATGACCCAAATTAGAAAATAACTATAATGTGGAAATAATTTAGCCGACTTGCTATTTTTTGATAAAATATCAAACTTGAGCTATTTGTTTTAAAAATAATCATGTGATGTCTTTTTCTCTTATATATAAAGAAAAAAAATGTTGAAGAGACTAACCTTAGAATAATGATCATAAGCTAGGGAAAAAACGTGTTGTCATATCTTATATCAACGACTCAAAAACATCAAAATACTTATGAGGTATCAATAATTATTTGTTATAATAAACTAATTACGTCACTTTATATTTCTAAATTACCAGATATTGGGGAAAAAAGGTGCCTTTATTTTTCACACTGGACAACATAATGTCTAACTTTTTTATTTTAAAATTTCTATTAGTACTAGTAAATTAATTTGCGCTTCGCGCAGTTATAAAAATAATAATAAATTAACAATAAGATATTATGTAAAAATCTTGAAATTAAAAAAGATTTATGAAAATAGAAAATATATACTAAATATACTATAAATGTATATAAAAAATAATTCTATAAATTTAATCAAATTTAAAATTTAAACAATTTGATAATATTAATAGGTCTAATTTCACTACGAGCTCATTTGTTTGCACTTAATGGAAGTCTGAATCTAAATGGTTCAGACTTCAGACCATTAAGTGCATTTGTTTTTTATTAGGATTTTAGCTCTTAATAGTTCTGAATAAGTCTTAATCATTCAGATATAGAATTAAGTCTTAATAGGTTTGAAGAGATATTCTGGTGTTAGATAATATTCATCGCCACTGTATTCATAATCATCAATCACCACCTCTGCTACCGCCATCATTGTCAACCACCACCCACCACCACCAACCACCTCCACCATCACAACCACCATCGACAACAAATATTTCTACCAACCACTATTGTCAACTGCTACCACACCTACTACCTCTATTATTCTAATTATATTTAACGTCACCACCGCCGTCAACAACACCACCATCATCAACCACTACATTCCTACTATTGACCAACTCATTTATCACAAGTAGCATTACCGCTAACTACCACTATCAAACAAACATAAATATATCACTAACAAACATAAATATATTTTTTTTCACTCAAATAATAATTTTGTTGTATTAAATTACATATTTTTCTGATATAGAATTAAATTTTTATTTGAATTGTATTTTTTATTTTATTATATATACAAATAAATTTTTTTTGTACATTCAGATGTTGAAAAACAAACAGTCTTAATCATTCAATTTTCAGATCTAGAGACAGTATCTTAATCATTCAGACGTGCATTTAGATTCAGACGTCTGAATCTTAAAAAAAATAAATGCAGCCTACATCAAGAACCACACGCTTATAAATATTTATATGAGCAGATGAAGCAAAAACAAATAAAATAAAATTGGTTAGCATGTTATTTTAGTCATTTACAATTTCATAATTGTTAATTATTAATTATTAAAAGTGAATCTTTGCTTTGCTAAAAAAGAACAAAATTCGATAAATTTATTTGACTAATTATTGATCTTATTACAAAATTTCTTTGATATCTATTCTTCTGTTTATGATTTGCTTACTTCTCACATTTATTCCTCTGCCTTCATTTTTTGCCACTTATTCGCACTTTGTTGAGTTTTTTTTTTTCAATAATAAGATGTAACTTAAATCATATTAACGACTCTCCTTGACTTTATTTTTTCAAATTCCTTTTTAGTTCTCTGACATCTCCATTATTATTCTATCTTCATCTCATGCATTTTATAATATCAAATTTTGCCAAACTTTATTTTTTTTCTCCATCGTCAATTTTGAAAACTTTAATGTAATTTAAAAAACCACAAAAGTAAGTTAATTCCTCTCAAGAATTGAGTAACCGAAACCACATAAATGATCATTACAATGTCATGGAAATACCATAAATTTTAAGGAATGGAGACTTTTTAAATGTCCATTATTAAGCACGCAATAATTAAGATATAATTAGAGTTTTTATTTTATAAGTAGAAAAAAGGCAGAAAATGGTGAGAATACTTAATCACAGTTGTTGTCGAGCTCTCTCTCTAATCAAACCCTAATACTTGATTGAGCTCATTGATTCATGGCCGTTGGACAGGCTCATTACTGGAGGCTGTGCCAACGAATTTGTTCCCAGGAAAAGAAATACCAAAGTTGTCGTATGCCAGTACATTACATTCACCTAAACCTCAGCAAAAATCTATTCCTTTGAAACAAGTGTCCTTTTTGCATGGAGAACCAAGAATTATTTGGGAAGAGGAAGAAGTAGAGCAGATGATCATTAATGAGGAATTACAATATGCAGTGCTTGGAAAGTTTTCCTATGGGTGGCCGGATATACAAGATCTAAGAAGACTAATTCTAAAATAGTGTGAGTTGAAGGGAGAGGTTAATATAGGGTTGTTAAGAAATCGATATATTCTCATTAGGGCTTCAAGAATGGAGGACTATGTGCATTTGTTGTCAAAGCCTCAGTTTTATATTACTCATAATTATTGGTCTAACCCAATGCGAACCCTTAAATGGGATCCGTTATTTGACCCTAAAGAGGAAACTTCAATTGCCATTGTGTGGATTTCTTTCCCATCTCTACCTCTAAACTTTTTTGGAAAAGAAGCTATTTTCTCTTTGGCGTCGGTAGTAGGTAAGCCTCTGCAAGTAGATATGGCAACACAAAATAAAATAAGACCTATCTGTGCTGGGTAAAGGTTGAGGTGGACTTTCTGGGTAATTTCCCTAAAAGGATCAACGTTGGAATGAGAAAGAAGAATGGGGAGATCAAGAAGAAGTGGGTGCACATTAAATATGATTATGTCCCAAAGTATTGCAATACATGCAAACTACAGGGACATAATGAGAGGGAATGTTTTGTTATACACCCTGAATTATATCCAAACGAGGAGGAGAGGGATGATACAAATAGAAACACTTCAAAAGATGTACAGGTTAATAAAGGGGAAGATGAAGTACCGAAAAAGGTTGATAACGTGACAACTTTGAAGGACAAAGAAGAGGGCTTTAAGGAACTAAAAAGAAGAGGAAATAATTGGAAAAGCTATCAATGTGGAAAAGAGAGATATGAATGTAATCAGAAGGCTTCAGCAAAGGATAGAGAAGTTACAACAGGGAACAAATTTGATGCTTTGGAAGAACATGTGTCTGGAAAAAATGTCCCTAACGCTGAAGAACAAGCAGATGCAAACAAGGATGAAATTTTGACACATGAAGAAAGTGAAAAGGATAAAAGGAGAATACATCAATGCAAAAAAATACAGTGGGGAAAATCACAGTATAAATAAACAACATGATATGCACAGTTTGGATAGAAGTGAAGATGATGATCAACAACAAGATAAGGATGGAGATGAGGTTAAGTTAGCAAGCTAACTTGGAGGTGGACAATAACACTGATAAGATATCTAAGGAGCTCAATCAAAATGCAGACAAGAGTTTGTCATGTGAGGATGAGACAAAGTCAGCTGGGGAGAGTACAAGCAGGAATCAACAGGGAGCGGTAGACAAGCAACAGGTGACTAATATTCCTAAACTAAGGGTAATATCTGGCAAGGAGAAGAAGGACAGACAGAATACTGAAGAAGAAGACAGTATAGATCTTAATGTGGAACAATTATATAAAAAGGGGACCTGTCACCAAGACAAATGGGAAATTTGAAGAATAAAGGCAGAAAGTCTGCAAAATCATCGGTGCCTCAAGCTCAATCTCAAATGAATACAAGGAGAAAAAAGGGATCCTCTTTTACTTTTGATCAATGATTAATAAGGTAATCTTTTGGAATATTAGGTCTGTTAAATCTCAAAAATCTTTTGAGAGAGTAATAGACTTGCATAAGAGGTATCAATACACATATATAGCATTGCTAGAACCATTTCAATGCCCTGCTAAACTGGAGAGTTATAGAAGGAGGTTAGGCTTGCCTAATGCTAGAGTAAACTGCTCAGCTAAAATATGGATATTTTGGGATGATTCTTGGGAGGAGAAGGGTTCTACTGATTCTATACAACAATTAACCATGAAATTTCAATTAAGAGGTACTACTGAAGTATTTTATATCTCATCTGTTTATGCAAGATGTAGTGCTTTGGATAGGCTTGATTTATGGGAAGATTTGGAAGGTATAGCTGAGCATATTGATGTCCCTTGGATGGTTGGTGGTGACTTTAATGTAATTCTTGATGAGGTCGAAAAATTAGGGGGATTACAGGTTACACGACAAGAGATGGTGGATTTTGCTACATGTGTTAATGCTTGTTCCCTTAATGAATTGAGATTCTATGGAAGCAGCTACACTTGGTGGAATGGAAGAATTGAAGAGGACTGTATCTTTAAGAGACTGGATAGAGTTTTGGTTAACAATGAATTTTTGCAAATTCTTCCAAATAGTGAGGTTCATCACTTTATAAGACAAGGATCAGATCATACACCCTTACATGTGGTATGTGATGCAACTTAGGATCAGATTGTCAAGCCTTTTAGATTTCTGAACTTTTGGGCTAAACATGAAGATTTTCATAAGGTAGTGAAGGAAGCATGGACGGGAGATATTGAAGGCTCTCCTTTATGGTGATTCATACCAAACTGGAGAGGTGCAGAAAGATGTTAGTTGAATGGAGTAAGAAGAAAATATTTTTCAAAAAATTGCAACTCTGGAAGATATGGCTAAAGAAATGAAGATACAATTGGAACTTTCACCTTCAGAAGAGAATAGAATGAGGTTAAGTAAGGCCGAGGTAGATCTCAGAAGATATTTGCATATTGAAGAAGAATTTTGGAAGAAGAAGGCTGGGATGAAGTGGTTTAAAAATGGGGATAAAAACTCGAAAAAATTTCATACATATGTTAAGGATAGAAAAAGAAAGATGCAATTGAAAAAGATTAGAACCAGGCAAGGAGATTTGATCAGTCTAACTCAAAACATAGGAGAAGAGGCTGTTAATATTTTCAGAGATCAGTTTACAGAAACACGGGTTAAATATGAGGGTGAATTGATGCTTAATATACCTCATTGAAAAAATGGGAAAACAGTACGTCCCATTATAAAGATTACAAGAAGCACTTTCTCAAAATATCAAAAGAGTAAGAAGTGATCCAAGGGATAAGAAAAAAGTTATCCTTTAAATAAAGAGAGACAATCGATGGCATTATGCACGTGAGTTTATATCTGGTTCTTTCTTGATGACTTTAAAGTTTATTATGCTCTAGTGTATGTGAATTGATTGTGTTTTTCCTTTTAAAATTCAATGCAACTTGCACAATTACCTTTTATTCGATCTTATTTCTATATTAGTTTACTGATTAATCGAGTAATTAATTTAATTTTTTTAATAAGTATCTAAGCAATTTAACTTTAAACTCAAGCCGAATATCCAAAAACATCAATTTAAAGTTAATTAAAGTACATACTTGCATCAGGCTAAAGTGTCTTTGCATCAACAGAACCCGCCAGAATATCGGTAACACCTGTCATTTGGAATTACATGTATGCATTGAAATAGTATGGTGCAAACATAACAACCGAATCACCAGCATCACAAAGTGCGTAAACAACATTTACGAAAGACTGGAATTAAATCATTAAGACTCCATTAGAGATTTCTAAGCAATAGAAAACAGCTAGCCCGTTAGTCCCTAACAAAGAACATGACATTTACACAAATTAATCTACCGCTACATGTAGCATCTCTATTACACTATAAATGGATCTTTATCGTCACTCTACTATCTTCGTTCAGCTCAAGACTGCATCTGAATTTGTTTATTGTAGTAAATAGTGATTTTAATTTGGAGCATTATCGAGGACACCATCCAACTGCTCTTTAATTGGCAGGTTTGGAGTGATCTATTTGTACTCATACTTTGTGAGCCCCTTGACCATCATTTACTCAGTCATGGAAAGTCTAGCCAATTAAATTTTAAATTAGAACCCGAAATAATCATAAGTTTCATTTTTCAGACAAAAAGGAAAAAAACAGACAGGAAGGTTGAAACAATAACAGAAGTTCATTTTATGTATGTGAGAATAATGAAAAACAGATGCTAGGTATTCCTTTTGACTGGATGCTACAACTTTTTATATGTGAATGGGTTTGTTTTTGTAAGTTTCAATAGCAAAAGCCTAAGAAGAAAGACATCTACACCTCTTTAAGCTTTGCAGAGAGAGAAAAATACTAGCTCTGTCTGCGACTGACTCCCATACTTCAAGTTTATCAAAACTTACACTGTCTTCATATCCTCATCTCAACAGTTTTGAAGTAACGTCTTATGCAATCTATTATCAAATCTCAAGGATAAATTTTTTTGACATGAACGCATACATACTTCTTAATCCTTACAATACTGCAGTGCAAAAATGTTGAAGCATGTTTCTGAATAGATCTTTGGTTCTCACCCTTTTTGTTCCTTTCATTTAAAAGATTTCTCCAATTTTATTTTACAAAAGAGAAAGGGTTGTTCCTATTGCAAGATTGTCATCTCATGAAAGCCACAGCACACAAAAATACAGTAATAATATGCAAAAACTAAACAAGGTGTTATATGAAATAGAGAAAGTTTGACTTTTGATCAGCTTCTTTTCTTATGAAGAAATTTTTTTTGATGAAGATCAAGTTGTAGCATGGAGCAAAATAAGCCCACAACAGAAGAATAATCATAGGTGGGTACAAACAGAAGAAAATAAAATCCACATCTCAAAAGTCAAAAGCACATCATAATTTACATAGAAGCTAAAATTTCACAGGTGAGGCAATTCTATTTTTATTTCATAAGTCTTCCATAGCGTTTATCAGGAAAATCATTGTACGGAAGCTAGCATTTTGTTGACTGCATAAACTTTAACAAGTCCTCACCGAAAAAAGAGAGACATTAAAAGAAAATAAGGAAAAAACTTCACTCAGAACCATCACTTTCATAGTGTTTATCAGGAAAAGCATTGTACGAAAGCTAGCATTTTGTTGACTGCATAAACTTTAACAAGTCCTCACCGAAAAAAGAGAGACATTAAAAAAAATAAGGAAAAACCTTCACTCACAACCATCACTTGCTGTTTTGGAGATAAAATCTCTTAGTATTATAACAATGTAGACAGTAGAAACTTGCACTTTCTTTGAGGAGCCCTACCACAATAAATAAATGGAAAAGAAAAAAAGACGAATCGGATAATAGCTTAGGAAAAATGGGAAGGGGAACCGAATAACAGCTTAGGAAGGTGAAGTAAATATGCACCCCAAATACTGGTAATATGTCAAAGCAAATGAATCATGTATAGAGGTGGTGTAGCATCAATTCAATCCACTCTAACTCAAGCAAGCAATTCACCAAAATGCAGTTTCATCCTACACCACCCAACCTTTATCTAGAAAAATTTGAACGAAAAGCGAGAAAAAAAGTTGTCTGCTACTAATAAGGGCAGGTAAGAAAGGAGGTGAGGTGACCGGCACCTACACCCCTCAAATGACTAAATAGTAAAAAAGTAACATTTTACCTGATTTTCACCGGAAGTAACCATCACTAAGGATTTATGTAGGTTCAATAAAATTCTTTCTCTTTCACTCATTTTCACCTGTAGATTGTGTTGTTAACGTCACAATGCTCTGAGGACTCCTACTCTTTCCATTCTCTACTATTAAATCGTTGGGTCTGTGTCTATTTCTGATAACCACCATCATAATCATGAGATTAAACTCCAAACAACACAATAATGATGAAAGTTAAGCAACGCATAACTAAGAATTTCTACTAGAACCGAATTTTTTCGCGATAATTAGAAGCCTAAAATAAGGATGAACAAACTCAGGACCAACATACACCAACTAACAATGTACAAGAAAGAATGGGTTAAGAAATTTTACTTTTCACTATTTGAAAGAACAATGAAAACTGTGGTGAAAACAACATACCACAGCCAGAGCAGTTCCCATCTTTTTATTTGAAAAATCAAAATGGAATCAAGGCATTCTCATTTTTTTATTTGCAAAAAAATTAAAATGGAATCAAGGTAATCTCAGCAACCAATACCCCACTCTACCGACAATAGTTAGAACAAGATCTATGAAAATATGTTTTCCGAAGTAGTTCAATGTCTTTACATCTAGATGTAAAGCTCCAGTCTACACATGAGATACCATTGTAGAGTTGAGCTACTAAACTTGAGCTACCATATGCAAGAAAAAGTTTCAGATATGCAAATCAAATAAAACACCAAATTGAGAGTTTAATCAAAAAGCCAGATAAAAATAACAGATTTCAAAAATAAAAATACATTTACGAGGTCTGTAAGAAAAAAGATCGAAGAGGAATACAGGTACCTTAGACACTAGGTCGAACTGAAAAAAAAAAAAATGGAGAAAGAAAATCCGATTTGACATAATTGAAGCAAAAATCATTCTATCGTAAGCTCCTCCACGAATTTCCTCTTTGAATTTCATCAAATTTGATTTCAGTTATGCATTTGATTGAAAAAAGGGAAAATCAAAAGATTAACAGAAAGTTGAGTTGGAGAGAGAAAATAACACACTGTTCAAGTAAAGATGATAGAAATGAAGCCTTCTTGTTACTTGTGATGTAAAAGGAAAAACATTTCTTTACACGTGAAGGATAAAACAAAATTTTATTGTTAATAATAGTAACATTGTGTAATACCATAAATGCCCTTAACTGTATTGAAAGATCCGTTAAAATTGCAAACTACTGTTACTTAAAGGATTAAAACTGTTTACTTTAATTAATTAAAGGTTAAAGGAGAAAAGTTAAATATCCCAGGGATTAAAATCATAATAAGGCCCTAACACAGGGATTAAAATAATTTTTTTTCTTATTAATTATTTAATAGGTTATGATAATAAAAAAAACTGTGGGAGTAATGAAAATAATGATTGTTAAGTTTCACACTATAGAAATTTCAAAAAAAAAAAAAAGAATTCAAATTTTTTAACATTGCATATTTAATATAATTAAGAGAGTTAAAAGAGTTTTTTTCTTTTTTGAACTTTTGTTTAATATAGAACATAAATAAAAATAAATAGAGAAAAAATCAAAAAAAATTGTATTTTTTAGCCAATGAAAGATGTCACGTCATTATTTTCTATTCCAAATATATCTATTAATATTGACACTCCTTGTCTTCTTCATGTATTTATTTTTTTACATTTTGACATTTCTTAATAAAAAATTTGACTCTGTCATTATCTCACATACATCTATTTAATGAACAAATAAAAATTTGGTGAAATACACTCTTTCAGGCATAAGATGAAATTACAAAACTAAAACAAATAAGAAAGAATAGCCCAAAAGCAAAAACTTATTTTCGAATATCACAATTGCAGAAAATCAAACGTGAAGTAGAACATGCATATAACCACATAGAATTATAATTGTTCAAAGTGATGAAAAGTAAATGAAAATTTCCACAAAAAGTAAATAAAAATTTGTGTCAAAGAAATAAACACAAATTATCTCATTTTTAGTTTGATGCTTAAATTGTCTTCTTCAAATCTTTCATAATGTCCTCTGAACAATTCAAATCAAGATACATGCTCAAAAAGAATAATTTTTTTTTTATTATTATAAGATTCAATAGACTAAAAAGAAGTAAAATTGTGGGAGAGTTAAAACTTGATCTTGAAATATATACTCAATATTATTAATATATGTTGAACCTTGGAACCTGAAAAGACTATAATGCAATCGAAAAGGCACGTAGGCAGCTTAATGATTCATTATTTCAATTCAATTCTTGAAACTCTAATGACCAACTATAATGTAAATATTCTTTCAACTTTAATGACCCACTATAATTAGTGTTTGACTATTTTAGTTAATAAAAAAAAAAGACTTAAAAAGATCACAGCATGGATGGTGACTTTAAAAGCATGTCATATCATTATTTTCACATTATTTCTTTATATATAAATATAGATTTTAACAATAACTATGAAATAAATAATTAATTTATAAATTTTTTTAATCTTTTCAGTCTTTGTATAATTGTATAGTTTGTTGTTTTCTAATTTTTTTTAGTAAAAAAATATTTTGAGACTGATTTGCATAAAATTATTTGTAAAAGTTAAGGTCTTAAGATTGCCCATTCTACAAAAAATCTCATCCTTGAAACTGATTTGCATAAAATTCTTGTTGTAAATATTCTAATATATAATTTACAAATAAATAACAATGTTATTTAAATAAGATAATGACCGATTTAAATAAACTATTTTCACATATCTTTATAATCTCAATGTGGGATTTTTTAGCGTAAATCCAAATTTAGATAGTCTTCAATACGAATATCAAATACGAAAAAAAGATACCTTTATAATCAAAGAATTCTTGACAAAGCCGCGTAAAGAGTCAAATTATATGATGTAGTAGCAACAATATAAAACCTTAGTTGTTGTGTGATCACCTATATTATCATTAAACTTTTAGAAATTTAGAATAGAAAGATGAACTAAAAAGTAAAGACCAAAAATGAAATCAAATTATAACACACTTAAAATCATACCCGATTTCAAAATGGTATAGGATATGGAGAGATTATGATGATTTTGGACTCAATAATTGGTTTCACTTATATACAAAAAAATTATATAGATGGGAGGGAAGATTAAAAGTGTGGAGTTAAAATTAATTGATGATATTTCACAATTAATATAACCTAATAAAAAGAAGAGTTACAATCATTCATTATTATATTAGTAAATGCTAATTATCTTAAAATTAAATTAGCTAATTGATAAATAAGTTTTAAAGATAGAAAAAATTCAAAAAATTATTAAAAAAAGATAAATAGGAATACTTGCTTGTAAGACATGCCACATAAGCAAAGTCTCTCTCTCTATATATATATGTATATATAAAAATAATCAATATAAATATATATAACTATAAGAATATAGTCATACATAATCCAATATTAATTCACGAGAAACTTAAATTTCTGCAGCAACATCAAATTCTCTGAGTTTTTTTTTTAAAATTACAAGGTATAAATATAGAAAAGATATAATTGGTGTTGTAAATTTATTTATTATTATCAAGATTGATGATAAAATTTAAAATTATTATATGTAAAAAATATTTAAGTTAAACAACTATAATCCTAAATTACATACCTGTTTAAGAAGGTTGCTTGAATTTGATAAAGCTTAACTCCAAATTACATTCACCATTAAGAATGTATTTCGTAAGAAAGAAAGTATTTTTTGAAAAATATTTTTGATTTTTATAATTGATTGGCTTAAATGTGTATGGAATATGATGAATTTGAAATCAGGAATTGAATCTCGAATCAAGATCGAACGTCAGGTTTAGGACTAGGATCTCCGACCGAATGTTGAGTTTGTGGATCGAGGTCAAGTCCAGAGTCAAGTTTCATATCGAGGTTGGATCTCGAGTCCAAGAGCTCGAATTTAGTTTGGGGTTGAGAGTCGAGATTTGGGTTTCGGGGTATGGAGTTGTGTCAACAGTGGAGTCATGAGTCGGGATATAGATTCGGATCCCATGTCAGATCACTCATCGAGATCGAGAATTGGGACCCGATACGAGATTAGGATCTAATGGCAGGCTTGAAAGTACAATTTTTTGTATCTCATAGAGTAAATTCATATAGTTATTAATAATTATCTAATACTTTTTGTGATGATTGAGGTTGATAAGGGGATAACGTACAAGAACGTACATAAAGACTAGTTATTATAAAAGTATGAATAACAATATTGAGAGACCAAAATATCCTTCGGATTTTGAACAACTTATACCTTTATAAGTTGAAATTTTCTCTAAAACTTAATTTCATGTTGAATAAAATTATAACTTTATCTTTTTCCTAACGTCTAGGACTTCAAATTCAAATAAAAAACCTAAATCCTAACAAAAACACATAAATTTTTCTAACTACTGTATTTCTAATTTCTAACTTGATTAAAAGTTAGATATCAAGGACTCAAATTTACTGTTTTCTAAAAGAGGCAAATTGCATTACCAAATTAGCATAGTATTTAAACCTTTTTAGATATTTCATCCAAGAATTAATATGACAAAGAGCTGTTAGTGAACTTTTTTGGTACCAAATCCAGATTTCAATAGTATTATGATAGCAAGTGTAACCACTTCGTGTACAACACAAACAAAGTATATAATATTTATAACATTTAAGTTGAGGTTTAAGCACGTAAATTTAATTTTTAATTCAAACCTTTGTTGCTGATATTATTTCATAAAGAACTAAATTGAAGTGTATTTTTTGTGATACACTATTTTGTAAGGTCTCAGCTCGGAGTCGAGACAGGAATCAAGTTTGGAGATCGGGTCTCAAGCGATATTAGAAGTAGAGTCTTAAATCGGGGTCGAGACTTGAGTTGAGGTTGGGAGTTAGAATCGAGATCGAGAGTCGTAGTCGTGATCGGCAACCGAGTCTCAGCTTAGAATAGGACTGATATGGAGATCGAATCAGGTCTCGAGTCAGGAGTTTGGTCCCAAGTCAAGATTTGGCACTTGGGTCGAGATCGGGGAGTCAAGGTTAGGATCGGGAGTTGGAGTTGAGGTTGAGTTTTGGGTCTAGAGTTGTGTCTCGGATTTGGAGTTGGGCCTCAGGTGAAAGTTAGGGTCTCGCGTCAGTAGTCGACTCAAGTTCCGGGTCTGATGTCCTAATGTTTCTCAGGTTATACCTAAATTATCTTCAAACAATATTTTTTACTTATTAATCAAAACGAGAAAAAAAAAAAAGAACTACTTATTTTTCAAAAAAATGGTTTCCAGAATTCCAAACTCACCTACAACCTTTATAATAGTTGCAGGAGTTATGAGGCACGTGGCATAGAGAGTAGCACACCAAAAAAGTACAAAACTTAAACTCCCATTTAAAGAGTTCAAATGCAATTTAAAATTATTACTGGATATGCACAAACAATACGAAAAAGCTTTTATATTAATTTATACAATTTAACAAACTATTATTTTATTTTTTTGGATTATCATATCAAAGTTGATACAGAAAGTTAAATGTGGTAGGTCAACTTAACTTGAAGTATGACGGTTCTTTAAACATGTGAACCGAACATAAATTCATTAGAAATTACCTTATACATAATATATGACCTACTTGTATGATACAGTTTACATCATAAATAAATGCAAATAAAACACTGATATGGTGAAGGGTTATTAGGAGTGTGGAAGATTGAACTGTGGAGGAAATTGCTGCCATTTTGTGCTGAAATTTTGGCAATTTCTATTGACTAGCTTTACTTGAACTTCATTAAAAATTGGAAGTACTTTCAGAGTAAATTGGAGTAGAATCCATTGTACACTGACTGCTGTAACACGTAGTTTGTTAAACTGGAAAAGAGGAAGTACTTGTTGCTCACTCAATTCACATGGGAACACACCAAAGACGGAGAAAACAAAACAAGTTACGGCACAAATAGGTCCCACTATTTTAAAAGAACTTTTTGGAAAACAGCTGTGTAAAGTATTCTCAATTTGGCACACGTAAGAGCATAATTGAGTGGGAGGTGGGTCTCCCAATGTGAGAGACTTGAAATCAAATCCAATCTCCGTCTGCCGCTCAACCATGAGCTATCCAATCTCAAGAGATATTGCACAGGGCAGAAGTCGTGGATTTCTCGGGCGTTCCCAAAAAATAAAAGGATTCTCATTATAGCATCAGTAGCAGTAATGCAGAAAATAAGTCATAACCAGTGATCGTTGTCTGTTAATTGAAGAATAAAACACCCAATATGCTATTACACAAGTGTCCGATGATTATCATCCATTGATGACCAAAAAAAAAAGTTGTTTTGAACTTTGGAACTTCGTAATAATGGGCTCGTTCATCTACCCTCCTATACTAAAAAATATCACACTTGGTTCACGGCAAGACTCAAATTCATGACATGCGCCAACCATACATCCCGCCGTGGGGACAACAAGACCAGTTAACGAGAAGGAGCCCTTACGTTTGGTGACATATAACTGCAACTTTTGAGATGTCGGAGAAGAGAACTGTTTTTGCTTAGGGGTTAAGAGAGCTTGTCAAGATTATGGATTCCTTGACTTGAAGCTTTCTTCATTTCAAGCGCTCGTTTGTACGGTGGTGCAATCGGAGGTTGTACAGGATCTAAACACTGATAGGTTCCATCTGCAGCTCTAGGAAGTGGATATGAACGATCTGAATCATATCCACTCAGGTCTCCACAAGCCAAAAATGGGATATAAACCTTATTAGGACCCTCCAGCCATCCACTACTGCAATCTGTCATATAAACACGTTTGGAAGATGATGTAAAATACAAATATAATCGGAATTGCATCTAATCTAGCATTCAAGAAATGGAAGCCGCATTAGTCTAGGGAGGATAGAGTGTTCGCACACTTTACCCATACTTCCAGCGGCGGAGCCACATGTACTTGAGGGGTGTCAACCGACATCCTTCTGTCGGAAAATTATACTGTGTAGATAGGTGATAAATTTTATATATATTGCATATTGACACTCCTTGGCTTCTTTGCGAATTTACTTATTTATATTTTGACACCCCTTAGTGAAATTCCAACTCCACCACTGAAAAGAAACTACAAGACTAATATTACAACTACTAGTATGGTCGAGGAAGCCACATTACTTCTAACATAAAAAACAGCAACTAGAAAACTTTACTCCAACACAAACAAAATGATAAAGAGTGCTTCCCCACAAATTTAAGATCTAATGCAAAAGGAAGATTTAAGATCCACAACTTACCTCCATGATCATACAAGGGCAAAATTTAGAGTTAGTGCAAAGGACAAGGCATTTTAGAGAATCGAAATTACCTAGGTCCCCAGTGCCTGATGGACTTCCAACTTGTTCAAGAAGGCGATAAAGGTCTCTCTCATTGAATCCTTCAGGTGGAGAGTAATTTTCACAAACTGCAAATGCCTCTGCATAGCGGAAAGATTGAATTAGATTCATGTTACATAGCAATTCTAGTGCTGCTTTGACAAATCTTATGGACCAGAAAGTCAATTTCATTCCAATTCGCATTTGATATGCCTCGTTGACTAGTAATTCCTGAAAACCTTCCATTAGTTCACAGAAATAAGCAAAGTTGATGCTGCATATATGAACAAACCCCGGAGAAATATTTTAAGGCAGTAGAAAACCATAAATATTTGAACATTTCTGTGCAAACAACTGCATAACCTTTTTTTAAGATTGCAGGGACATAAGCAAAGACTGAAATCCGTAAAATATTACAACATTAAGCTTTGATGAAATATGACAATTGCCAATATTAAATTTTGACGAAATGTGACAAATGACAACATTAATAACATTTTTAAGAGCGGTCAAATGAATGGTTTGCATTCACAGGATAATTTGCCAGATAAACAAGATAGAAACTACTATCTACTCACCTATGCTAGAATTGCGACTACTTTTTGGCTTAGCAAAAGTCACTTCTGTGAAAAACAGTTTTAGCTGCAATACGAAAGTAAAATATCAGCAATTCACCAATCAGACAAATGCAAGAATGTAACCCAATAGCAGAAAACATCTAATTGAGGCCTCCTCTGAAGACTAGACAAGATTTTGACTGAGTTAAGAAACTAAATCCAGAAATAGTGAATACGCATGCAACTAACCTGACAGTAAAGGAGACTTGTGTCTTTTCCTCGAAAAATTTTTGCTATGAACTTTCCGCCTTCTTTTAGTATGTGAGCGACTATGGTTAGGCCCTGCAAGTTCAACCACCCATGTGACAACTAAGATATCTCCAAACAAAGATGGAGAACAGCTTGGTAAGTTTATAAGAGAAACATCTCTTTAAGCAATACAACTGATTGTTCAAAGACAAAAAAAAAAAACAATTTAAGCACGAAATCAAAAGACTAAAACCAAGCAAGACAACATAAAGAAACGATTGTTTTCCTTTTCTGGTAATCGATATGAGAAACAAATTAGGAATAGAGAGATAACACCAGCAGATAGAAGAATAATTAGTTATCTTTTCTCCAACGAAAAGCAGATTTCTAGAGTGTGTTCACAGGAAGTTTATCGGAAGGTCTGTGTTTTCCCAGGAAGTTTATTCAATGGATTCTAGAAAGTGTATACTATTATGGTTAATGGAGAGACAACACTCCCATTTGATGGTGCAAGGAGACTTACAAAGGGTGACACTGACCACATCTCCCCATATTTGTTAGCTATTTTTATGGAATGTCTTATTTAGGTGCCTTGCTGAACTCAAAGAAATTAAAGAGTTCAAGTTTCATCCTAAATGTGCTAGACTTGGCATTTCTCACTAATGCTTTGCAGATGACTTGCTCTTGTTCTCTAGAGGCTGCCTTACATCAGTGCTTTCATAAGTTCTCGTAAGCCTCTGGATTATAGGCTATCAGGGGCAAAAGTTCTATATACTTTGGTGGGGTTTCTGATGCTGTGGGAAGTGATAACCAGCATTTTCCAACAGTTTGGTTTTGGCTATGGTGACCTTCCATTCAAATATCTAGGCATTCCACTTGATACAAAGCAACTTCCTATTATGCAATGGCCTCAACTAATAGACAAGATTGTGGCTAGAATCTCCTCTTAGACTGCTAAGAAACTGTCTCATGCAGGAAGATACCAATTGATTCAGTCAGTTTTCTTTTGAATTTAATCATACTGGTCCCAATTGTTCTTTGTTCCTACCAAGGTTCTTAAGCTCATTGATTCTTATTGTAGAAGTTCCAATTGGTCTGGAACTACTACTATCACCACGAGAGCCTTAATTGCCTGGTACAGAGTGCCTTCCTAAGTCGGTTGGAGGGATGAATCTTATCAATATTCAGAGGTGGAACCAAACTACTATTGCCAAG
The DNA here is from genome assembly GCA_030864215.1 of Capsicum pubescens. NCBI lineage: Eukaryota > Viridiplantae > Streptophyta > Magnoliopsida > Solanales > Solanaceae > Capsicum > Capsicum pubescens. The sequence continues at coordinate 85,677,831 of CM061548.1, forward strand.
ATTTGTTGGGACCTCATTTTGATAAGGTAGAGATTTTATTAAAGGTGTACCATGATGGTACAGGAAAAGAAACAGAAACACCATAAAACGAAAGGCAGCCTCCTATACTCTTCTTCCTAGCATATCCAATAAATCCATATGCCGGTTCAAACTATCTATTAAGCTACCTTTACTCCAGAAATATAAATACTGTATAACATCTATCTGTGAGTTCTCTGCCCTTCAAAGTAAGCTTTGTTCCACTCTAGCCAAATTGTCCCATAAGATGCACAGTGGAATAGTTCTCCATATCTGCTTTATCTTTTTTGGTATCACCTGTTCTTGCCAACCTTCTGATACGGAACAAACAAGGAAACACGAAATCACACCCTAAAACAGTCCACAAATCACAACAAATCGTGGACCAAATGGGGACCTCTCTCGGATTCACTACCTAGAACAAGAAAGAAAAGGATACAAGGTGTTAATACACCAAAACAGCCATCCAACAACAAGTTTAGCAACACAAGATGAAGCTCCACAATATTACATAGCAACAAGAACAAACGAGTTAAATTAACAACACAAGAAGACGAAACTAAAACAAGATACAAGATAGATAGTTAGACAAGTGTTGATGTAGTCTTAACAACCCAAGAGCATATTCCACTCTTGAACCTTTAACACTTCACACAACAAACACCTAACTCTTACAATTGACACAAGAGAGGCGCGTCCACCACCCAAGCACCAACGTATCAAGCAAAATGCAACACACAAGAGAATCCACCCTTATGCTATGCCCTAGTTTCGGTTGTGGACTCTCTCTCTCTAAGAGGAGTGTTCTTTCTTCAACATTCATAAAAACTACCAACTAAAACCCTACAATGTTCAATTTATAATTACATTACAAAATAAAAGACAAAAACTAAAAGACCCTTTAATGAAAAGGGCTCCAAAAACAGCCCATGGAGTGTGCTTGGGACGGTTTTGGGCCTCCTTCACACTTAGACTTGTGCACTCTTTAGGTGGTCTTCAAAATACTCAAAAAGTGTACATGATCGTGATCGTACTCGTATCACCTTTCCACAAACCTTTCACTTTCCGAGGCATCAACCAAGAAAAAGGTGCTCCACAGTTTCCTGATCTTCTTGATCTTCTTGACACAGGAAGCATCTACTACATAGGTTAAAGCCTCTTTCTTGCAAGTTATTTTGAGTTAAGCATACCCCCAAGTTGTAACCCATCCAAAACATGGTACTTGAACGGGAGATTTTGTCTTCCATATCATCTTCCAATGCAATGAATTACCCCAGTGACCTGACTGCTTTTTAACATACCATAACAATTCTTAACTAAACATTTCTTGTCTTTACTTGCCCGCAAAATCAGGTATCCGCCTTATTCTGATCAATATGAACCGATCCCAAGTTTTGAAGCAAATCACAAAAATCTTCTATTCTATCTCCCAATCATTCAAATTTCTCCAGAACCTCGGTGCCAACCAGTGTTAGAATGAAATTCAGCGATACTCCCATCCTTTTTAGAAGAGCAATTGAACAAAGTGGGGAACTTATTCTTTAAACATTCATCATCAACCCACAACTCTATCCAGAATTTAACTTTTTCTCCATTCCCACCTCCAGATTGGTATCTGAAAGTCTGCTTACGTTCATCCATACTCCCCCATTAACAGTTCTCCATCTCTACTCTTCCCATAAATGGCATTAATAAGTTTTTTCCAAATTTCTTCACCTTCCATGCTATACCTCCGCAAGCGGCGAACTTGTATTACGTAACTTCAGATTTCTCACCCCTAATCCACCCCCTTCTTGTCTTTAAGAACCACCTTCCATTTCACTAAATGAAATCTTCTTTCGTCTGCATTACCTTTCCAAAACTTGTTGGGACCTTGCTAACAAGACTGATAAACTATCAATTTAGATGGATCCATTCTTTCTGTATAAAATCTCAACACTCTTTAATGAGTTCCAGGCATCCAGCAATTTACTCCTAAATAAGCTTTCAAATCAAGTATTCCTAGACAACATTTTGCCCACTAAATTTGGCACCATGACACTGTTATTTCTGTAGATGCATGCATGCAGCAAGACATGAAAACTACAGCTCAATGTGATACATATAGATTAGGTGAATAATATACATTTAACCAATTTCATAGAGACTAACCGCCAATATAAGCTGGGATTGAACAAATTCATCCATGTCATGAAGTCCCGTTACTGCAACATTAAAACATAAGCACGGATTAGTTTCATCAAATACAACAAAGACCAATATAATGTATCGAGGTAGTTGAAAGCAGTTTCTTACCATCAGGTGCACCATCACAGACAACAAGATCAGCCTTGCATCCATCAAAATGTCTAATAACCTGTTAAAATTTGAAAATGATGCAGATAAACTGTTAACCACAAGTATGAAAGGAAATAACAGACTACCAATGAAATATATACTCCTGGAAAAATGACAACAAATAAGAGCAAATGTACAAATGAAGATAATAGAACAAACTAGCACATCAAGCTAAGAAGCACAATATCTTACAGCATGAGTATCATGCACGTATGAGGTGTTTTTCGAGAAAATTACAGAAACCATCCCTAATGTTTTGCCTAAAATTGAACTTAATGTTTTCATATGCTTTAAGTCATGGCTCATGCCTCGTGTTATACTCCCTCCTTTTTTTTTTTTTTTGACTAAATGTTATACTCCCTCCTTCCCAATTTATGCATCACCATTTGACCAGGCATGGAGTTTAAGAAATAAGAGAGCACTTTGTTATGTTTACTAAATTACCCTTATTAATGTCACTTTAATGCTTACTTTTTAGTTGTCTTTTCTTAAGGACAAAATGGGGATAGTGCCATTAAATAGTTGCAAAATAAGGAAAGGTGACATTATTTTTGGGACGGACTAAAAAGGAAAGGGTGTTACATAAATTGAGACGGAAGGAGTAACAGTAATTTGTCTACTGCTCCAGCCAATAGAGACACAGATATAAGTGTAAGAAGACAAACTCAAGTTGAGTTTCACATCTAATTCAAATCACACGAGAATTATTAAAGATATAGTTGGACACCAAACTAGCCACATTCCAAATTTGACTCCAAACTAGCCACATTCTTTCCAAATCTAACCTATCAGTTTTCTCTGAGCATTGCGTCTAATAGATGCAAATTGGAAAACAAACAATGTCCTCAAAACTGCTGATATAAAATGCTTGTTCCTTTCGTCTACACGATTAATCATGTCCTAAAACATCAAACAGAGTTAATAACTCATCTCTTTTGTCTGAAATTGGGAATTTAGATTCCATTTAACCCACTTATTCTGATTCGTCTCTAACTTAATGTCATGTATCATCTTCCGTTAATCCACATGTTTAATTGCTTGTATGAATAATTATAACACAGAAACTTATTATCTCCAAATGCATTAATTGCTACACAAAAGAATATTAAAAAGAAATTTCTTAGCATTGTAGGATACAATGCTAAGAACCTTAAAGGTTGAGCCTACGGAATTTAACTCCTGGATTCATCTCTAGTTATACACCAGCCTTCACAACCAATTTTTTTATTAAAGAATGGAACAGCATAGGAATCCATACCACTTCAGCAGTTTTAGCATTTGTTATATCACCCTGCACTTGAATAACACCTTCAATGGGAGCCATAGGCTGTAAGTCAATAGCCACAATAAGTGGTAGATCGTCATCCCTGGAAATCACATAAATAAGAAAGATTGTAGCACTTCATGATACATGTTGGGGACACGGCCAGGAAAACAGAAAACGATCAAGCAGTAACAATTGGACTTATACAGTTTTAAGTTGGTCGAATATTGATTATTAAAGTAAATTTTCCTCCCCCACAGACATACATTATAGCTGCAGTGTGCAAGTGTCAAGCCCCTAAGGTAGGAAACTTGTCAACAGCTTAACTCAACCACCACTAGAAATTTTTTTGGATGGACAACAAAAAAAAAATTCCATTCCACGTGGTCACGTGGGTCAAGGCCAGTGGAATACCAGGACTCTAGGAGAAGGGACACCGCAAGCTGAAGTTTTGATTCATGACCAACAGTTCTTCCATATTATGACATGATTAATATGATGGTATGATAACTTTTAGCATTGCACGTCGTCCTCCAGGGGGCAGATTGGTGTGATGTTAAAAAGTGGATGCAGCTTTTTTGTTCTTTATTTATTATGATTATCATATGGGATGGGAAATGCTGATCTACTCTCTTTCCGAGATACTGAATGATAAAGTTAGGAAGAAATGAGACAAAGGAAAACAATTCACAAAGGCACCAACAACAAAAGAAGACCTCAGTCACTAGATCTGAAAGAGAACTTTGAATGTCATTATAATGGGCCTCTTTTCACTTTATCTTGGTAACTAGCTATCTAGGTGACCAAGGTAGTTGTTGTATCAAGAATTTTGATCTGGACAACCATCTTGAGCTCCTAATATGATTTAACAATCAAAAACATAAAAGAGGTACTAGCAATTGTCATATCACTAATACAATAAAAAAGAAAGTACACATACTTGGTATCAGGTGACAGCTTTGCTGGGAGATATAACGTCCGGCTTAAAACCTATAGAGAGAACAAAACCATTTAGAGACTTGTAACTGGACTCACAATAAGGAGAAAGAAATATAGTGCATTAGTTATATTTCTTTACTTTTTCATATATTTCTTTGTGAAAACTAAGTAATGGTTCCATCGGAAACAAGCTAAGTTGTGTACATCACAAAACGTCATGCCAAATTTAACCGCACATACATACTTGTCCAATGAGTACCTCTATATATCAAATAAAAGAAAACCTCTTTCCCATTATTTCACTAGTAAAGCTCAAGATCACACTCCAAAACATAATACTTTTTGGGCTTTAGACTGCTTACACTTTTTTAATGCTAAAGATATTGGCAGTTCTTATGTTCTATGTAGGTAAGATTCAACAGACCTAAACGAAAGCACAAAGGGAAAGACTTTCAAATTAAGAAGCCATTTTATACAGCAAAAAGTCAAAAACAATAGTTGTCTGAAATAGGAAGGAGCAATAGTGATAACCTTATTTAAAGAGAGAGAGAGAGACCTCTACTATGACAACTTACATCCAATGGCATTAATCACATGTCTAAATGTGTAGATGTGAAAAAAAAAATTGAGAATCCTATTCTACCTCCAAAATCTGTATCACTCTTATAATGAGTATAAATTATAGCAATCCTTTTAAATGATCATGAGTAAGCACAAGACTAATATATTAGCGTGTTATTTTGAGAAAACAAAATAAGGCAGGCAAATCTTCATAGCAGGTGGTTATTGGTTAAAAAGCTATACACAGACATAAAAATAATAATAGTCTAGTTCGAACTGTAAAGACCTGACTCCAGCTGCCTGGTGCGGCACACAAATCCACAACACGCTTCACGCCTGCATAATGAATGAAAGAGTCGTTAGCAGAATTCTACAAACAAGCAATTCTAACTAACAAAGCAGTGAAAAATAGAACTTTGTAATCCAATGGGCTGCTACAAAGTAAAAATGGCGTCGCTGAAGTTTTTAGAATGTCTCTGGCAGGCTGTATATACTACATAAGGGAGGAGAGGAAGATGAGGTGTTTCCAAGGCAAGCAGAGGGATGCCAATGTGCTCATCAGGCAACTGATTCAAGATTTATTTTACAGGGGTAGCCGAGTGGCCAAGCTAGCAGGGAGATTTCATCAACTTAACTTCTATCCTTCTTAGGTTTATACTTTAGTCGGCTGATATTACAAGGATAATGTATCTCCTGCAACTCCTTTTACTTTCTCGGAGATGTTAACCTGAGTGGGGGCTTATGCTCAACTAGCACTCAGCTGTTAGTTGTGTTTTCTTTTTATTGAAAATAGAACTTTGGCAAATAAAATCTTTTATTTTCCAAAGAAAACAATAGAACTTGTGAACTCCTAATGCGCAGAACTTTGCTGCAAAGAGAGTTCATTAGCATAGATTTACTCATTCAACATACATGGATTTCAATCTTTAACTAAACATAATGTAACTTGATATCTTGTCCTTTTTGATGAAGTGAGTTATAAAGAAGTTTTTGATGAAGAACTGGATATCTTGTTCGTCACAGTCATTAGTCCATACAACAAATTTGCTTCAGAATTGGGGGGTTTAGATTGTCCACGATTTTAATTTTCATAAAGGGCTCAAGCCCTACATCAGGAACTGGATTGTAATGAACGAATGAGGAGCTGCCAACTTTTCCGGACCTTTAAAGAGACCTACCAGTAATAAAAGTTGTTACTCCGTAACATCTGTTTGATAACAAAGCCGTTTTTTTCTTGGTAAAGATAAAATGCAGCAACTTTTTAAAGAGGTTTTCGCTCGAGACATTATGAGCTATACAAGTTTATAGCATTAATCTCTCCATATATGGAGAATCAATCACAAGAAACAAACTACAAAATATTTAAGCGAGGTATTGAGAAGAGAACCTTCAAAGATATTAAATTCCTCATCAATCTGAAGGAGCTTGAAGGCGCTTCGGGCACGCCACCCTTCTTCCTTTGCTTTTCGGTAGTAAATATCCTACAGAACAGAAACTTTTAAAAGAAGCAGCATTTGGTTATAATCAAAAGAAACAACAACGGCATAAAGTCCATACCCTCTTGTCCCTCGATGCTTTTCCCATCACAATAACTTTCAACGGTTCAAATTGCTTCAATATTGATGGAGCACTTCAATAGGGTTGCAAATTATACCAGGAAAAGACCAGCTTGGAATTGAATTTGTCAATGTAACCTTTAAGAATAGTACATGACAATGTCAAGTTCTTGGCAAACTGACTCACCAGTTACCACAAAAAAAAAAATATTCACAATTTCTACCTTGTCCAAATAATAATAGGCAAAATTCAGGATTTACAACTAGTGAGTTTGGTCGATTTTATCTACACACACACTTTTTTAATTAAAAATTTGTTACACAGTTCACATGAGATCATTATCACCCTATATATAGGTATGTATATATATACCTATATATATATATATATATATATATATATATATATATATATATACACACCTATATATATATATATTACTTACTAATAAGAGGGAATCCGTGGGAGACCCGGGCGGGTCTCCGCCAACATGCCTCCTTCCCCTGGCTGCTTCTCCTTCCTGTTTCATCAACTGTTGCCTCCGTAATTTTATTATGTCATCTCTAATTAATTATTATAAGTTATTTATGTATTAGAAAATTAATAATATTTAATAAAAAAGTAAAATAGATATTTATGACATGTCTGTTTTAACTGTTTCACCCATAATTTAATGGTATCACCCATAGTTAATTATTATAAGTCATCTAAATATTAAAAAATTATTATAAAGTCATCTAAGTATTAAGAAATTAATAATATTTAATGTTATATTTACTTGACGTTTTATATGAGACCCATTTAATTTTTTCCCGCAAGTATTTTTGTGAAGTTATTTTGTTGTATCACTTCTAATTAGACATGTCTGTTTCGTTGTTTCAATCGTAATTTTACTATGTCACTCCTAATTAAAATAGATATAAAATGATAAGTTAATCAAAAAAAATTCACAAGTATTTTTTATAGTAATTTTGCTGTATCATTTCTAATTTGTTGTTGTGAGTCATTAAGACATGTCTGCTTCGCTGCTTCAATCGTAACTTTACCATATCACCCATTATTAATTATTATGTTCATCTAAGCATTATGAATCTTAAATTGGAATAGAAGAAAAAATATTATACATCACAATAATTTAAAACTTAAATTATTTAAAAAATATGTAATTGACTATCAATGCCACAAAAGTTTAGACAACGAGAGCAATATATATTATTTGAAAATTACATAAAAAGTATAATAAATTACAATAATTAACAGTTTAAAATAACTATAAAAAAATAAAATTACAATAATTAACAGAGGAAACGATGGAGTTTCCTTTACTCAAATAAAATCTATGTAAAAATAAGTCAACAGAGAAAGAGCTGAAGAAATAACCTGTTTACACATCTACAGAATCAGAAATGATTGTATAACTACAGAGGAACCGTGAGTTTTTTGTCAGCTCAAATAATAGAAAGCATAAATTCGACTGAAGAGCAAAATTGCAATACCATGCTGGTATCTTTAGTCCAATCTCAGACAAATAGCAATGAACCATTTTTTCACACGTTCAGTATGCTAGACGGTGACTTTTTCTTTCGCATCTCGAGTAATTGCATTAGTACTCTCTTTATGTACTTAGGGCTCGTTTGGTTGGAGAACAAGTTATCCCCGGATTGTTATCCAACACTCGATGTAGGACAAAAACAACACTATAATACTAATCCCTGGATAAGTTATCCCGCGATTTTTATCCCAACCAAACATGGGATAAATGCATCCTAAAATTAATGCCGGGATTAGTTATCCCTTATCCGTCGAACCAAACGAGAAACAAGTTATCATGGGATTAGGTATTCTAGGATTAGTTAACCCGAAATTGTTATTCCACCATCAGTGTGGGATAAAATAACATTACAATCGTGAAATAAGTTATCCCGTGATTTTATACCTACCCTCCGTCCGACTACGTTCAGTTCTAACTACGTTCAAGACTGATTGAACACCGGCCAACTACGTAATCCGAATCCAACTGATTGAACGCCGGCCAGAATCTCTCCGACCGGTGGTGCACGTTTCTTCTTCTTGATTGAACGTCGGTCGATAACTAATAAAACAACTCATAAAATAGCTCCAGCGAGGATTTTGCCTATTTCAGGCGATTCAATCCTATACGGGTTGGTAAGTTAAGGAACAGATCCGACCGGTAGCGTCCTCCGGCGACTTCTCCGGCGAGTTGTTTTGCACTCCTTCCCCCTCTTCTATTTCCTTTCTTTTATAACCTATTTCAGGTACTATTAAGTCCGGCGCATCTTTTACCGGCGATACTTTGCCGACGACCAGCATACTTTTGGCGGCCAATTTCAAGGACGGTGTCAGCAGTAGGTAAAGGTGACGGCAGCGAAATTTCGGCGACCAATTTCTCCACCAACTTGCCGGAATCCGACGAATCGATCAAGAAAAAATCCTCACTTCATCTTCCTCGGATCAAATGCACTCATTTCATTTTACGTTCGGTCTTGTTGAATATTTGTTTTTCGATCTGATTACCTTGTCTGAGTACTGTTACCTGATTTATTACCATATCTATTTATTGCGGTAGTATAGTTCCCATTATTGATTGTTGTTTATCAAAACTTGCGTTATATTATTGGTTTTGTTGCTTTCTATTTATTATAAATTGTTGTCTGTGTCCTTAGCATATAGTGAGCACAGATTCAAGTTTCTTTACTGATTTCATTATAACCAATGTGTCCTTTTAGCCTTATCTTTATCCCCGTCTTCTATCTTTCTTCCTTTTTCATTTCATCCTTCTTCCCCTATTTGCGTAGTGGAAGTGATTGGCGATGGTAGACTAGGGTCATGTCATAGGTCGAGGTCGGGGTTGGGAGGTGTTGGGTCTGGGTCGGGGTTGGGGGGGTAAGTATTGGATCAGGGTAGGGTCTAGGATCGAGTTTGAGGTTAGGGGCAAGGGGTAGTAAGGTTAGGTAGGATAAGGGAGCTTCTAGGTTGCGAGTTGGGTCTTGAAACATAGGAACTTAGCAGGGTAAGTCCATAGAGCTAGTGAAGATTCTTAGGAAGAGGAGGATTAGTAAAGCTTGTGTCCATGAAACTAAATGGATAGGCACTAAAGCGAGGGATGTGGATGGGTATAAGTTATGGTACTCGGGTAGCATGAGACGTAGGAATGGGGTAGGTATCTTAGTGGACAAAGAGCTTAGGGGGCAGGTGGTGGAGGTTAGGCGGATCAACGATAGGTTGATATCGATTAAGTTGGTCATTGAAGGGCCTATGGTTAATGTTATTAGTGCCTACACTCCGCAAGTAGGCTTGGACGGGGAGGAAAAGGTCTTCTGGGTGGTATTAGATGAGATGGTTAGAGACGTTCCGAGCTCGGAGAAGCTTTTCAGTGGAGGGGATTTCAATAGGCATTATCGGGTCCGTATCGAGAGGTTATAACGATGTGCATGGAGGTTATAACCAGCAATAACACAATACAATGAACAACAGCTAACTACACCATCTCCTTCATTTCAATTGAAAAAATACATCCATAGATTCCACTCCACTACTATCAATTTCAAAAAAAAAGTCATTAACCCATAACACTCAAAAACAATACCAAATAAATTGAACCCCTCACGTTTCAATTTCCAGCAAAATTTTGTCGGGTCATTTGTATATTTCCGACAGCTAATGCAGTCGAAATTTGTATATTTTCGACAGCTAATGCAGTCGGAAACTAAGGCATTTTCGATAACCTTCCGACTATTGTAATCGGAATATTAATAAATAATTATTTAATAAATAAAAACTTTCCGACTACGGTGGTCGTAAATTAATAAAATAATTATTTAATACAATAACTATTCCGACTACAGTAGTCGGAATATTTATAATTATTTATTTAATAATTGGTGAGCTGTTCAACTTGGAAAATATGCAGTTGAAAATGTTCTGATAGACTAACGGTTACAAAAAGAGTCTTCCTGATCTCTTCAAACAAAAGAACTCAACTCCTCTAAGTTTCATCTTTTCAG